>JAZHRO010000013.1:73917500-76417500 GCA_037157565.1 Thalassia testudinum
ATATCACTTCATATTTGTACGACACAGAGAGGCAAGTTCTGTGATACTAATTGTTTATGTTAATGATATTCTGATTACAAGAAGTGATAAAAAGGGTTGAGTCTACTAAAACATTCTTGCACACACAGTTTGTCATGAAGGATCTGGGTGAGATCAACTATTTCCTGGATATTGAGGCGCATTGTGACAACCCAGGTTTCGTCAACCAACAAGACCTAAGTCATTGAGTGCTAATATCAAGCATTACATAATACAGGATCACAGTTACCCAACACAGTCATAGAATATTCAATAGCCAAACATTCATTCATAAAATATTAAATAAAATAAAGTGCTGACAATCATAATTAAATTCATTACAAAATAGGAAGGGAAAGAGGTGCTAAAAAATGAGTACATTCACTAGAAAACTAGAAAGTAAAGAGTCTACTAACTATAGAAAAGATAACTGATGACAAGACTACGTGAGCAACTAGACTTAGTACGGACCATCACCTAAAGCAATTAGACTCAGTACGGCGCATATGTGAGCATATGGCGGGTTCAGGCCTGATTCGTGTACCTTTAAGTATTTTGGCCAATTCCATACCTCCCCAACCTTCATTTTTTGCAAATAAGGTATCATTGGAATCATCTTGACAAGTACTACATATTTATGATCTTTATTTTCCTTTTTGGATACTATTCCTTCTATCAAAAATTACAAGAGTTTCTTATGTGATTTTCGACTTGATTGTTGGTGCACATGACCTAGGAGATCCACCCAGAGCATGCACAAATAACAACAAAGGATTGGCACATTTCCCTAGACCCAGTATGCAATCTGAAGTCACCATGACCCTCCGATGATGTTAGGTAAAGTAGTCTCCTCGTTCCTCATATAATATGTCTGTAATGTAGTTTTTTTTTGCATATTGCACCATTTAATGTGTATTCTTGCCTCTTGTTGGATTGGAACCGTCTTCATATTTCTTCCTGTTTTGGATACTTAAATATTTCATTAATGTTGTAATCAAGGTTGATGAAATAGAAATTTGTGATTGATTAAATTAAATTGATGGATATCAAGTTAGATAATCAAATTTTATAATAAAAATCCTAAAATTCAAATCTGCTAGTTAATGGTGGCTTTATTAATTAAAATATTTGATTTCATGTTTAGAATAATGAGAACTTATATTTGGAATTGAATAATTAATGAATCTCTGATTAAAGAGGGACTATGTTAATTAATTAAAGACATAATTTGTATTGGTAACTATAAATTCAGTTATCCAAAAATAAATGATGGAATTGATAATGACGAATTAGTCGGAGATTAAAGGTCAGATAACTAGTTTTAAACTTGTTACTCGCCGAAGTTTAGTTGTAGCTTTGGTCTTTTAGACCGATTTAGGTTGGTTAGGGAGTTGCTAGCCTCGTTACAACTCTTGATTAGGCTTAACAGTCAATTGGGATAGCGAGATGCATGGCTCAAGAGTTAGAGTTGATTTTTGTTACTTGACCAGTGGATGGATCATTAGTTATCTGTGATTCAGCACGTGTAACGAGCACGTATTCACGCCATACAATATAGCTGCCACCCCTTTTAGCAATAACCCTAGGGTGACGGATTGTGGTGACTTAATGGGTATAAGCCGTCTTTTAAGTAAAGATGACTTATACCGATCTTGCACCCCAGGATGTCGCACGTAAATTGTCTCATGCCCTGAAGTATCGATTGACAAGATACAATTGTAATAAGTTGGGATTGACTTCTAAAACAATCAGAACAATGCAAAAATTTAATAAATGGATTAACCTATGAAATAGTACCCTATTTCCTATTCTTTCTACTACTATTTTTGTAATCTATTGTTAGTTCTACTCTACTCAATTTTTACTATAGTGTTCATTGGGTTCTGTGCTTAGGTGTGATTCGATAATTAATGTCAATAGCCACATTTAGAGATCTTTATTTTTATACTCTTGTTCTACACTTCTCATCCTAGTTAGTACTTCATTATTTTATTTAATTATTGCTTTATGGTTGCTTATTTAGCTATTATTTTTTTTTAACTAAGAGGAAAGCTAACGAGCTATGATAGCAATCCGAGTGTTTAGCTATTGTTGTTTATGATTACGTGTTGGGTTACAATGATCCTAGGTTTAAATAGATTTAAAAAAAAAAAACAATAAGGAAAGCTATCGTGCAATGATAGCAATCCGGGAAAGCATTTTATTAATCACTATAAAGACATGATTACAACGTAGATCCCCATATATGTATGAGAGACCAGCATACATTTACAATTTACTCCACACATACTAGCCTCCCCTAAAACAAAAAATCATTTCTCGCTCTCCAAACACACCACATGACTGCCGCCATATGACAGGGCAGTTTATCATGCAACAAAAAAATTTTCCATAGATCATCCCAAATGGGAAGAGGTTCCCTGCATACTCTTCTCCACACGGCATCAGTGATTGCGCATGAAGAAAAAATATGAATGGAACTATCGGCTGGCAAACCACATAGCAAGCAGGATTGTAACACAGCACCCAATCTTCTATGCCTGAGATCACCTGTCACCAATCCATCCCTCCTACATAGCGAAAGAAAAATATGGACTTTAATTGGAATCTTCAGTAGCCACAGCTTTTTCCCTACCGCATCAGCCTCCATTGAGTAGGAGTGCCTCATGATCTTTTCGTATGCTCTTGCAGGAGTGAAAATTCCCTCCCAGCTATATCTATCTTCAATACCAGGAAGCGGCCTAAAAGCCATCAGATCTTGCTCCAGGCGAGTCTTTTCCTCCCATGTTCTTGTGCCTTCTCTGCTAGATTCACCCCCACCAATTTGCCAGGCCTCATTCCCCTCAGACCAGAACCTGCAAACCAGGTCCCCTTTATTCATGTCAGCCACATAAGCTCTTGGATATACTTCCTTCAGTTGACCCAAAGAAGACCATTCCTCTTGCCAAAACTTAAAGTAGCGTCCATCACCTAAAACAGGTTGAAACATCTGCCAGTTGTTCTTCATGGCTTGTATCACAGATCTCCCAAAAAGAGAAGGCTTAAGTGGTTGGAGACGGTCCAAAGAACTGTGCGAGCTGCCATAGTTTTCTTTAATAAGATTCACCCAATTCTTATTCTCATCATTAAGCAATTTGATGGCCCACTTAAGCAACAAAGCATCATTGAACTCTTTAAGAGATTTTATTCCCATACCACCTTGATCTTTTGGCATACAAAGGCTATCCCACTTCACTGGCTGAAGAAATTTACCTTCATGATTGGCTCCCTTCCAGAAGAAGCGTTTCCACATCACATCAATACGCTTCCAGATGGACTTAGGTGCTTTAAACAGAGGAAAAAAACAGGGATGGAAGCTATCACCGAGTTTAAAAGAACAAGTCTGCCCCCCTAAGAGAGATATTTGTTGCTCCATCCTCGTAGCTTGACAGAGATTTTATCAAATAGAACATGTCAGTCGCTCTTCTTAAGTTTTGTACATTTCAGAGGCAAGCCCAAATATCTGATAGGGAGAGTAACCAGGGGGGTACCTAATATTGAGGAGATGGCCGATTGCTCGTCATTAGTTAGTCCAAAACACACCAAAGAGGACTTATCACCATTCAATTTCAAACCAGATATTTCCCCAAATATCTTTACCATGTGGAGCAGTGCCTGTGCTTCTTGTTCATTCCCTTCTACAAAGAAAACAGTATCATCAGCATACTGCAAAACAGGAGCCAGGGCATTCCTGTTGGAGATGGAATATCCTCTGGTGACACCAACCTTTAACAATCTGCAAGCATACCTAGCTACAGTGTCAACTGCAAGGTTGAACACAAGTGGAGCAAGAGGGCATCCCTGCCTAACACCACATTGAGGCTGAATCCATGTCCCACAAGGCCTACCATTAATCAAAGGTGAGAAAGAAACAGTGGTGATGCACCTTTTCATCCATTGCAGCCACAAAGGTGGAAACCCCCTTCTCTTGAATATTTCCCATAGATATTGCCACAACACCGAGTCATATGCTTTCCAGAAATCAACCTTACAAAGGAAGGCTTTACACTTTCTCCTGTGCCAACCCATCACCAACTCTTGTGCCATAATAAAGGACTCTTGTAATGACCTGTTGGGGAGGAAAGCAGATTGCACTGGGAGAATGAGGTCTTGTAGAACCTTCCTTAATATGTTAGCCAGAACCTTACTCACCAATAAATATATGGCGTTAAACAAAGCAATTGGTCTAAACTCCAAGAAGCAGTTTGCACCTGGCTTTTTTGGGAGTAGAAAAAGATAGGATCTGTTAATTTTGTCAAAGCCACTATTACCCCTCTCAAATTCCCCAACTAATTGCATCACCTCCCCCTTCAACATAGTCCAAAATTCTTTGTAGAAGAAGACCTATATTCCGTCTTGACCCGGCGAACCTTCATTATTCAGATCATTCAGCGCTTCCCAGACCTCTTCTTCGGAGATGGGAGTCACCAAACTACCAACCTGCTGCATAGAGAGGCGGGGAAAAACTGACCCTGCCATCTTCCACACCCCCCTTCCAGCTGCCCGAGAACTATCCCTGAAGTATCTAATGGCAGCAGCTTTGATTTCAGGTATAGACGCAGTTTCCTAACCGTCCACAACAATGGAGGAAATAAGATTATATCTTCTTCGTGCACTGGCCACCAAATGGAAAAATTTGGTATTGGCGTCCCCCTTTGAGCCAAAGTTGTCGTGAGCGCTCACGCCAATCCATTTCTCTTTTTAAGTCTTCCTCAGCCACTATCTCCTGCCAGTTCTTCCTGTCCAGTAGTTCCTGCTCAGTCAAACAGGTGGTCTCCTCCTTTGCATCCAGCTGTTGTATTGCAGCCAGAGCTTCAATGCATTTTTGGTTCCTCGGTACAGCCACTGTGGAGCCATGTTCTTTCAGCATGGAATGCATAGATGCCAGTTTAGCAGCCAATTTGACTATTGCAGAGCCTTCAGCCTGATTGGATCTCCACCAGGACTCAATCATTTCACAAATCCCTGCTCTCTAAGCCAAGACTTTCTGAGTTTAAAATAAGACCCAACATGTGTGTTGTTACCACTGTCCCAGACCAGCGGCGTATGATCTGAAAATGGACACTCCAATCCTACCACCGAGGATAAGTGGAATTTTTCCAGCAGCTCTACATTCCCAAAGAATCTATCCAGTTTGGAGCACAGACCGTTCCTACTTCTCCATGTAAAATCCACCCCAGCAATGGGAAATTCATTCAACCCCAGTTCTTGTACTGTTAACTGAAATCCAAGAGAAGCATTGTCCAAAATTCCACTCAATTTGTCCGACTCTGTTAAGGTGCAGTTGAAGTCACCCCCAACTAACCATGGCAATCCCTGTGAGTGTCTCACCAGATCTGTCAAGTCCTCCCACAATTCAGATCGACTAATCGCAGCACACGGGCCATACACACCTGTGATTAAACATTCCATCTCCCCTTGGATCATCTTACATCTGCAAGAGATCGCATGCCTAGATCTAAAGAGCTCAAGAACATCTAAGCATGCCTCCTTCCACCAAAATGCCATCCCTCCCACTCTTCCATTTGCTCCCACTGCCCACAGCCAGCATATCCATTTTTCTTCAGATCAGTCCACAAAGGATTGTTCTCTCACATTCAATATGAGTTTCTTGAATGAAAGCACATTCAATGTCCCATTCTCTTAGATATCTCATAAGTGAGGCCCTTCTAATTTTATCGCGCAACCCACGCACATTCCAGGAGAGAACTCTTATCTCCCCTTTTGAGAATCCCCTATGTTTGCTTGAGGCATGTGTTCAGCTTTAATTACCAGAGCAATAGAGTTTTCATCCACCTTCTTGGTCGCCAAAATCTTTCTTCTTTGCCTTAGCTTATAGGGGGATCTCCCTGGGGTCGATTTTGATGAAGCTCCAAGCCCATATGCCAGATCTTTGGCAGCACTGAAAGAGGAAGTTTGTACCATCTTGCAGTACTCCCACAGATTGTTCTTCCTCCTGAATAGTTTGGTCATCCCCCATCACAACCATCTCCTCCTCTTCCCTCTCCTTGTAGTGATGATCTTTCCTCTTCTTTGGCTCAGGCGCCTCCTCAGGTGTACCTCTCCCTGCCTGCTCCAATAAGGGTTCCTCTCTAACCATCTCCGCATAGGTTCGCTACATCTTCTACTCATGGACAACATTCACCACCTCCCCAAATTTCAGCCTCAGGAGCCATGAACTCCCACCACATCTGAGAATGATCTTCTCTGGTAGCAATCCTCCTCTGAAGGCCTCCACATTAACATATAACGCTCTGCCATCCCCTTCCCTCAAACCAATCTCTGCATCCTCTGCCACAGTCGCATATCTAGCCAGAACAGATGCTACCACAGTTCGCAATCTAAGATGCAGCGGCAAACCACTAATTTCTAGAGACCCATCAAGAGCCAACCCTTTGAGGCAGTCGGTCAGGCAAGGTTCCATCAAAAGGTGAGACGAGCCTCCATATCACAGTTAAATTCTCAAAACTAAAGGATTTAAATCGAAGTCACTCCACATCCATCATACCCAAATCGAAGAGAACAAATTTCGTAGGGGATAGGGTAGAGACCTTCCAACCTTCAACTGAGAGTACAGGGGATTTTACCATGTTTTTGATGCGGTCTATCGACGGATTGCCAGCCATCACCTCCCCGACCAACGCCCCTCTGAGAATAAGCTCGAAGGTCTTTGTATCCTCAGACATAGGAACTTCAACGTCGATGGTAAACCCCTTGTAGTTGTTTGGCGATGGCGGTGGTCCAACATTAAGCGTCGACTTAGGGTGCCAGACCGACGTCTTGCTAAATCCCCCTCTGATCTTCGTGCAAGCATCTCTCTTATGCCCTTGTCCTCCACATGCCAGGTAGACGAGGGGGAATTAGCAGATCGCCGCTAAATGGCCTCTCCTTCGACAGCGATAGCAAACAATATCCCTGTAAACCCTACTCCACCTCTCTCTCCCAGTTCGGCCATTGCCCATACGACTGTTGCCCCTTAGGGTTTCCCCTCTCCGATCTCTTCTCCGCCCAGCCTTAGACCGCCATGTTGACCCTTAGGGTTTAAATAGATATTTCATACTCAACAACTCGAGTTTACTTGATTGATGGGAGTTGAGTCGTCGCATGCATCATACAAACGAAGGCATGGTGCTTTCACAAAGGAAGTATGCTCTAGACATACTTCAAGAGGCAGGCATGCTAGTTTGTAGAGCAGCAAATATTCTCTTGGAACCAGTTGCCCATTTAGCCAATTTTGACAGCCCCATTCTAGAGGATGTGATGAGATTTTGGGCCATAATTGGCAATCTCTTATACTTAATTGTGACAAGACCCAACAATTGCCGATGTGGGGAGAATAAGTCAATTTATGCATGAACCTAGAGAAGTGCATTGGTCTAGTGTTTTGCCAAGTCCTGAGGTACATAAAGAGTTAACCTGGCAAAGGTTTATATTTCCAGAGGCACAGGCACTTAAAGGTGTAGGGATACTCTCATGCAAATTATGCACGGGCACACAAGGACAGGAAATCCACCACTGGCTATTGCACGTATGTAAGAGGAAATCTTATAACATGGCGAAGTAAAAAGCAACATGTGATATCCAAATTTAGCACAGAATTGAAATATAAAGCTATGGGACATACTACATGTAAGCTCTTCTGGATACAATCCATTATGCGTGACTTTGGATTGTCGATCTCTCTACCTATTCCAATGTATTGTGACAATAAAATTGCTACATTCCTTGCCAACAACCCTGCCTTCCATTAAAGGACGAAGCACAAAAAGGTCGATTGCCACTTCATCCAAGATGTGGTGATGGCTGGAAAGATTTCTACCCCCATACATCTCCACTAATGATCAAGTTTCAGATATCTTCACCAAGGTGCTCCCCAATAAGCGGTTAGATTTTGTGTTCTAAGTTGAGCATGACAAACATCTATGCTCTAGCTTGAGAGGGGAGTATTAGGAGGTGTTACTTATGCGTGTGGAGTCTTATTTGTTATTCTTATATTGTATGGGGTACTCATTGTAGTTGTCCCAAGAGGTCCCTCTATATAAGGGCCTCTAAGGCTACCTTTGATAATTAAATAATTCTCTTCCCATCCAACAGAATTAATAAAATATCAA
This sequence comes from Thalassia testudinum, assembly GCA_037157565.1. NCBI lineage: Eukaryota > Viridiplantae > Streptophyta > Magnoliopsida > Alismatales > Hydrocharitaceae > Thalassia > Thalassia testudinum. Next base: position 73,925,669 of record JAZHRO010000013.1, read on the forward strand.
TTCTTCATGTGTAAACATTCTATTCAAGGGCACTTTGCCTAACAAAAGAGGATAGAATATATTGGTTAAAGATATACACCAATGCAAACCCATCCTAGTAATTAAGGAATCTAAGTTATAGGCAGTCTGGGCATGTAGTGACGGCCTTGGATATGGAGAACCGAGTGCTTTGAAGCATGACATCCTCAGCCATGATGGACACCTGCCATGACCAACCACGAACAAAGGCTAACTACACCGCAAACAAAGGTTGACTACACCAGCCCAATTAAGTGTGGAAGAACCAATCAAGATCTCTTCTTAAGAACCTTTGCCACAATCAAGTAAATGATGTTGCGATGGGTAATCAAATGGTAATCCTCAATTGCCTCAGCTCCACATCTCTTAGGATGGAGGAAAAAATAGAACTTGTTGAGCTTCTCAAAACCACGGTTTTCCACCATTAACTTATGCAACATTGTCATAAAATCAAACTTGACTAGATCCCAAAATTTATTGAAGAAAAGGACCATCATTTCTTACTTGCAGCTTTGCTGTAGATATGTGGAAGGTTGTCTATCCAAGCTCGGAATATTGGATGCTAGCATCTTATAAGATATTTAGACCACCTTTGGAGGCAGTGTTCAAGCAGACTACCTTGCTTGGATAAAGGCTTGTGTTGGGCTTTAATCCTTCTGCCTAGAAAGAAACAGGGTGATGTTTAAAGGGGAAGGACCATCAATTGAAAAAGTAGTTGGGGGAAGTTTATTTTTGTTTGGTTTTTGTACTTAACGATTTAACTGTGATGGAGAGAATGGCTACTTCCAAAAAGATAAAGACTTCTTGATTATTAGCTAGTTAGCTCCCAAAAAGAAACTACAAGTAAGCTGTGTCTATAGACAATATCGATCAAGTTGCTACTGGCTTGAGAAATACAAACTGAGAATATTAGGAATGCTGTAAGCCAAGAAACAGCACAAAACAGAACAATTTATATGTGGTCATTCCAATGCCCTGTTCTCGATATGAATATATATATTTGAAACTTAGCATATTTTGAGGTAAACAGTATGCTTAGTCACACACCTTAGATGATACTGCAAATCTAGCTCATGGAGATGGGAGAAAACCTACAAAATTGGAGATGCATTTCTGGGTCAGAAACATAAATGCATTGTGTAAACATTGGGAGGTATGTTTGGCACAAAACAATAGACTAGTCTAACATATAAAATGATAAAATGATGCTCTCTAAATAAGTTGCAGCAAAATAAGAAAAGTATGGAATGCTTAATCAACTAAACAAGAAAGGTCAAAAAGGAGTGTGATACAACTATCCTAACTGATGAGCTCCAATCCAAAATAAACCATACGTGATCAAAGTTCATTTTGCTATTTTTAGTGAATGAACTTTCCAGGAAAAAAAATTGTAAAGTTCATTCCTCATGCTTCTGGCTAAAAATTTCCTGAACATGAAAATTTTCAACTTGAAGAAAACTGGCTATAACGATTTTTTTCCTTGATTCTTTTAACAAAAAAGAATGATTACCAGAGCCCAAGACACATCCAGTATATTAATTAACCAACAAAAACAATTACACCAAATGTGGCCAAGTGCAAAAGAAAATAATTTTCCTCTGTTACATTCTCCAAATGCGGTGTCTCCACCCTAGATATGGTTCCATTCCTTTGCAGCCAACTCAACAAAAGGAACCCCCAAAATACAACTCCACCTAGCCTTTGCACCATGCCTTCCACTTTGGAATGATTCCCATGCATTCTCACTAGAAGAGGTATCAATGCACATCATTGATAATTGTTGCCTAATCTTGTAAACACGTTCAGAGAACAAATGCTCAACTCTACCATCTTTAACCCAACTAACATGTAACTTATCGTACTAGTCAGTGCCCAAAAACTCCTAAACACCCTTGCCCCCAGTCTCTTTCTTCAAAGCAGCCAACCAAAGAGCTTAAGTGGCCACTGTAAAGCTCAAAAAAAAATTACAGTTTCCCGCAAAGCGGCCATCTATTGAAATTCCTTCTCGCAGCATAGGGTGAACCAGCTCTCCATCTTCAATAACCAGCATCCTTGGCCCCACTCCAAAAACCCATTCCAATATTCACATTCTCTGCTTCTTCTAGCCACCATGTGTAGGTACCAACTCCACAAGGGCAACAAAGCCCTCTACATCATCCTTAGATGATAATCAAAAATGAAAAACACCCACCAATCTTGTTGATAACTTCAAAAAGAAAGTATACAACTAGATAGTGACCGTCCCTTCAATCAACCAAAAAAAAAAAAAACTCTACTGAAACCACAGCAAGGAAGGACTGCAGCTCATAGACTTAATGAGAGGTGCTCTTAGAGATATGATTGCTTCCTCTTCTTCAAAACAAATCCCTTATCTATTATAATCTGAGTACTAATTCAACTGAATCAATGATACTTATGGACACTTTTATTTGTAAATGCAACTACCATCTGCATACCCACTCAATATCCACTGCTTGCAATTGTATCAAGATATTCTTCAAAAATATTGAACCACTGCATAGTGCTCTAGGGAGCCTGTAGAAAAGGATGCTAATCCACCCAGACACCTATTCCAGGCATCAGCGATGAGAGGCATTGGATCGGCAAAATAAAATTTATTCTAGTCCAATTTAAAATGAGCTATGTTTTTAATGACTATTGCTCCCAAAAAGGTGGTCAGACCATGCCTTTTGAGTCACGTGCCCACCAACAGAACAAAGGAATAGAATCTATTCTATATTCTTGAAGGAACACCCAAATGAGCCTTCTCCAAGCGTGCAATCAACGATGGAGGAGGAGGGGAGAGGAGAAAGCTACAGCACACAAAATGGGGAAATTTTTTTAAGGGGTAAAAAAGGTTGGCTACTCGAGGTCAATAGTCATCCACTCTACTCCAACCATAAAAAATTTAGAAAACTTCTATAGAAGTTGAAGGCATTACATTCTCTCTTACAACATTCTCCATCCACACATCCTCCCCCCTAAAGAACAACGCATTGTATGGCAGCCAAATAGACCAAGGCCCCCTAAGGATGGGATAATTATTTCCTACAACATGCTAGATTTAGTGTCTAATAGCGATTAATGAAAGTTAACCTTGATTAGAGATAATTACATACTCTTAGTTATAATCTCCGTCGACACCCACTTGACTTCTTAAGGACGTGATGAGTGAGTGGAAACTCGTCGTTGGTAGGAGGTCTCGTTCACGAAGGCAGGACAACGTCATTTGCTACAAGTGTCTAGGGAGAGGACATGTCGCCCAGAACTGCAGCGAGCCGATGCAATGCCTTAGGTGTGGTTTCTTAAGCCATCACTAAGATTCATATGCTAAGGCACTGCAGGTAGCTTGTTTGTCGCCGAGCTCCAAGTCAGCACCCCCTTATCCATCCAGTGCACCAAAACTGGAGGTGGTTGCGCCTTGGTCCCCGATAGTAGAGTCGTTGGACATCGCCTTAGAGTTGGCACTCGTGGGGGTTGTTGTGGAGGGGAAAACCTCACTGTAAAAGGTGAGGAGGATCATGCAACAATGCTTTCTGACGAGGACGACGACCAAGTTGGGGGAAGTTGCTTGAGGGTGGTTCTTCCTCTTCAACCTATCAACAGCGGAGAGGAAGGGCATGTGTTTCACATCCATGGAGGTAGGGGATGCGATCATATGGAGGAGACTACCAACGTTGCATGATAAGGGTCAACCTGAGAAACCCCCAAAGAAGGTGGGAGTATCGATGGAACTTAAGGGCATTCCGTTGCATCTTCGATCTAAGGAGGCAGTGGAAGCTTCGGTGGCCCCTTTTGTGCTACTAAGGTCGTGCAATGGGTTGGACATCAAGGAGGGGGGCTCAGTCATGTTCCATGCAATGGTGGAGGTTCTCGTCGTGCGCAACAACCCATGAAAGATTGTGCTCTACCTGGGGGGCTCCTCATGGGTGGTCACACTCTCGGTGGAGGAAACCAAGCCCTCATTTGCACAGTAACACCAGCTACGGGAGGTGGAGTGCCTCTAATGCGGTAGGTCTAGAGGCGCAAAGTTTATGTCACTAATCATGAGAGAATGAGGAACCGCCTCCCGTGATTTGCATGGAAAGCAAGAGGTCGACATCAGAAAACATAGAAGCTAAGGGATCGCCAGCCAACTGTGACGCGACTGGAGGCAACTTTTATAGGGGTGGACATGGTGGACACCTATTCGCACTCTACACATGGGGGATCTGAATTCATTATCGAATCCAAAGCCGGTAAGCTTCAACCCCACCTTGTTTCTACCCCTACCCAACCATCCCCTTTCTCCCATGCCCCTTACGCTCTCGAGGTTTTGGTCAGGCCCTCCCCTGCTCCCATTACTGCGACACAAGCTCGTTCTAAAAGATCTGGCGGTGCGACGATGGAGCTGGCGAGTGACAATGATGCGGAGACGGAGGAGGAGGTGAGCACCCCGTTGAAGATCATCAAGTGGAGACCAATGCCACTGTTCAAAATGCCCATGACGAGCCCACAGCATGCCCACGAAATGGCCTCTTCTGACGTGGGGCAATATCAACACACATGTAATGTCGAAACATAGGAGTGTCAGCAATATTTTACCAAATATGAATATTACATCACTAAGTTCGGAGAAATAGGTGTTATTAAGTACAATTCTTAAATCGTTACCATATGTTAAAGTCAATTTAGGTGTCTTAATAATCAATTTCTATCCATTACTATTGTTGTAAGTGATTAAATTTCAATGTCATGCTGTCAACATGTCATTCAAATGGCTATTTTTGGGGTTAAGCCATATCAATATCGATATAATGTTGAAATACAAGGACTTCGACGAAATGTCGTCACAATTTCACCGTAATGTCGGCAACTGACAAAATACACTCGAAATTTCAACTTGCTGGTGTCGCTTCTCTCTTAGTTCACCCGTTCTTCTCTATTGCTACCACTGTTACACTACAACTTCTACTCCATTCTTATTCGAAACAAATTTCAACTGCTACTACTCCCTTCCGTCTTACTACGCCTCTCCTTCGACTCTTTTAAGGTTTAATTCCACTCCCATCCATAATTATAAAGTATATCTACATACCAAAATCTAGATCTACTAATATTACAACCGTATAGGTCTAATCACAATTTAAAATTGATGAAACATTTTTTAATTCATAAAAATAAAATCCTAAGTTTGGGTTAGCATTAGGAAATAAAAAACCTACATCCATCCATAAATTACAAGCACTAAGGGCTTGTTTACTTCATAAACTAATTATCATTTACTTCAAAGATAACATCCAATCTAGAAACTCATGGTCAAATGTTTAGAGGTGACAACCTAAATTTTATACATAAATATGATGCAACTAGATCTAAACGTAACTTATAAGGGAAGGCATAAATAAAAATGGCCAATAAAACAAACAAAATTATATTAATTTAGACTTATTAAAATTGATTAACATAGTTGAAAAAACTCAAATTATTTTAAATTTGAGGTCAAGTGATTACATATTTGAATTCCAGCAGTAAATGTTTACTTTAGTTTATTGCAAATTGTATATTTGAATCTTTTATTTTTGCATGACATAATTCAATTTGCATAGAAATTATTTGATATTTGATTCTTGAACTTCAACATTGTATAATAGACTACATATTGCATATGAATATTATGATATAACATTATTATTCTTACATAAATATATTTAAGCATGTGATTTCCTTGAAATTTTAATCATTTTAACTACTTCTGCTATTTCTGTCGACATACATCGGCATGCCTCCGAAATAAATTATTTTCAAGACATTGAAATCATCGATATCTAATATCAAAATACGAGCATTTCAACAACATGCTCTCGACGTACCTCCAAAATGTGCACATACGAATTTATTAAAATGGAGTCAAAATCAGCGTTTAAAACCTTGGCCGATGCAGTAGCCTAAGCGATGGGTGAGGTACCGATTACAATGGAGCTTTTGGAATCGTGCTCCTAGAGAGGTCATGATTAAGTCGACGACGATGAGGCAAACGTAAGGGAACAACAAAAGGGATGAATGGATGCGGGGAACAACAAAAGGGATGAACAGATGTGGCGGTCGACGGAAGCAGCGCATGACAGCGACAACGACCATGAAGAAATAGAGTTGGTTGCGTAAGCCGTGGGCTTTAAGCGCAACCAAGGGGGCTTAGGGAACTGATATGGTGCTGTTATAGGAAACGTAACTCGAAAATTGCATGTTGAGGACTAGGAGCAAAGTAGAGGGAGGTTGCATGGAGGGATTTAACACGCTAGATGCGATGGAAAGGTCCAGTGGAATCCTCCTTGGCTGGATAGGATTTGTTCTCCATGGAAGAGGTGATAAAAGGAACACATGTCCTAACGGCGAAGGTTCTGAGAAAGGACAACTTCATGACAGTGATCTCTATGGTTTATCGCTTGTTTGATGATGCCTCCAGAGCGTAGCTTTAGGAAGATCTAAAAGGGTGGCTGATAGATTCTACAATGTCCCATGGTTAATTGCGGGGGGCTTCAATGTCACCCTATCCATGGAGGATAGACCTGGTGATGGAAGGAGGGATCATGGTGTGGAGGCCTTAGCTGATTTTGTGGCCCTACACAGCCTGGTGGACCTTAATGCTCTCTTCTTGCACCTTCATGTAGAGGAGCATAAGGGGCCTCAAGTCGAGAATTGATAGAGTCCGCTGGAACGTAGAGCTTGCAAAGGCCTTTCCAATGGAAAATGCACACCCAATGGAGAGACCTTTCTCATATCATACCCCCTCTTTTATGGCAATCGAATGAGAATAGGAGATTTGGAACATACTTCAAATTTGACAAATCCCGGCTCATGGAGAATTGTTTCAACGGTTTAATGGAAGATAAGTGGCAGTCATGACTCGTTCCACCCAATTGGCTCGACAGCAGCAAGATTACATTCAAAAGTTTCAAACCTCAGAAGTTTCTTAAGAACTTACTGAAAACAAATCAAAGATGAGTGCAATAGAAGAAACCAAGAGGCACTAGAGATAGACAGCCTTGATCGTATGAAGGACACCCAGGATAATTCCCCCGAGGAGGAAGCGAAGAGGACAAGGAACTTGTAAATAGTCCAGAAGGAGGACAGGAAGGCAAAGGTCAAGTGGAGGTTGAAATCAAGGCAAAATTGGCTCAAGGAAGGGGACTACAACAAGAGATTCTTTCACATGGTGGCTTCAGGAAGGAGACGGAAGATCATGATTGATAGAGTAATAATGAATGGTGTTGAATATGAAGGAAGTGATGACGTTTGTCATGCAATCTCAGGCTATTTTAGGGAGTTCACTACAATAATAAGGATGGGGAGGTGGAGATGGGTCGGAATGGGCAATCAACCAATTTCAGAGGTGCAAGCCTCTTCACTTGTGGAGAGCTTCTCAAAGGATGAGGTCAAGAAGGCAATGTAGGGTTTGAGTGCAAAAGGATCTCCTAGACCAAACAACTTCTCAATATAATTTTATAAAGAATTCTAGAATGTGGTGAAGAATGATGTGAATAGTGATGGTAGTAATGGCAGACTTTGCTACAGGTAAGTTAGGTTTCAACATAATCAACAAGTTCTTGATGTTCCTCCTTCCGAAGAAGGAAGGTGCGGTGGCTATGGAGGACTTTAGGCCTATCACCCTTTAGAATGTCATCTACCTCATCGTGGTCAAAGTGCCAGCCAATAGGCTAAGAGGGGTTCTACACAACAACATCTCACCAATGCAGATGACTTTTGTGCCAGGGAGAAGCATCCTAGACGAGTTCGTGATTTCATTAGAAATCTTGGCCTATTGGAAGAAGATGAAAAAGAAGGCTTTCTTGTAGAAGGTAGACTTCAGCAAGGCCTACAACTCAGTGTAGTAGTCCTTCCTTTAGGCTTCTATGGAGAAAAGGGGTTTCCCTCCTACTTCAATAAGTTGGATAAAAAGATGTGTCACAACCACATCCTCCGTTCTCATAAACGGAAACCTGGCTAGTAGATGGATACAACCTTGCAGAGGTGTCCGGCAAAGATGTCCATTGGCACCTATGCACTTCATCCTGGCTGCAAATGCCCTAGCGAAGGCCTCTTCAAGGCATGTTCCAGGAACCTCTTCAGCGACTTCTATACTTCCACGGAGGGTGACCTTAGGGTTCCCATCCTCCAATACGCAGATGATACTATTTTCTTTATTGAGGGCTTAACTACGAAGGCAAGGAGACTGCGAATTTTGCTTGAGATGTTTAGTGAGGCATCCGATCCCCGAATAAATTTTTCAAAGTCAACTTTTATCTCATTTCAAATGGATAGGGATGAGGCGTTGCTATGTAGTAATGCACTATGTACCCAAGAGGGCTCATTACCACTAATTTACCTTGGGCTCCCACTATCTAATAGGCAAATCTCATTACAGGACTAGACACCCCTGATCGAGCAAGCAAAGAAGAGATTGTCGAGATAGGCCTCTAGAATCCTTTCTAAAGGTGGAAGACCAATGTTGCTTAAGGTCATTTCTTCATGCCTTCCTATTTTTTGTCTGTGTTTAGGCTTCCCTAGAAGGTAGGAAGGAGGCTTACAGGTCTCATGAGAAATTTCTTCTAGACAAATTATGGCTCAACAAGGAAAGCTACAAGATTGGTGGCCTAGGAGGACATCTGCAAATCAACCAAAGAAGGAGGCCTAGGGGTTTGTGATATCTAAACGATTAATGCCAACCTCCTTGCCAAATGGGTTGCCAAGATTATGGCCCTACAGCCTGACCTCTTTGGGAGAATTTTCACGAAGTGTTATGGCAGATGGTTGAACTAGGAGCAACAAGCTTTCCCACCTAGAGGAGCCTCGCATTTCTTGAGGGGGATCATTTGTGACATTCTTAGGTTGCAGCATTTCTCTTTGCTGTATCTTGGCGACGGGAAGAGTTTTGCTTCTAGTTGGACGATTAGACAGGAGAGGGCCCATTATGTCCACTCTACCCAAGACTCTTGACCCTGGCAATGAACAGAAAGGCCATGGTAAGGTAATACTGGGTCGACACTTGACTTCCAACTTTCATTGGCAACCTTTCTTATTAGAGGCTACAGGGACACCAGGAGATGTTGACTATGCTAAAGGTGTAAACAGGAGGGGAGAACTGACGCATGGGTGCAATGGTGGCAACTTTTCCGTTCGCAAGGCTTACCAGAGGTTAAGACAAGCTGAGCAGCTACTACAAATGGATCTAGTACAGGACATTAGGCTGTTGTGGACGGCAAGATGTCCACTAAAGATCAAAGTCTTTGCTTGGCTCTTGAGGAAAGGGAGGCTGGTGACAAGTGTGTGGACAGCTACTAAGGGAAACACCACTTGTCCTCTGTGTCACACTGGCCAAGAGGATATAAACCACCTCTTCTTCTAATGCAGTTTCTCCACACAAGTCTGGAACCATTTCCGCTTTGATTAGGTGGATCATTCCGCTAAGGTCTGAAGCTCATTTAAAGAAAGGAGGCCAACATGTGGGGCAGAATGTCAAAGAAAAAGCAAGAATCTTGGTAGTGTTATGGGGCATCTAGCTAGGACGGAATGCAATGGTTTTTAAATAGCAACAACCTCACCTTAAGAACCTTGTTATTAGCAATTCATCACTTTTTTTCTTTTTAGGAAATTAGTTGTAATATGCCTGCACTTTCTTGATTGATTAATGAAGAAGCTAGGTGGTTATCAACCACCACACCTTACCTTTTCAAAAAAAAAGTATTATCATTAAGATCTTGGACTTGGATAAGGTCAGAATGAAAGCCATGGGACATGGACCTCGTGGTTTTATGTTGTCATGATAATAGTCTACTAGAGGTCAATACCACATCATCAAGGCTACACGGTCCATCAGGATTCGTTGCCTTAACAAAGTGAATTGATGAGTAGGGAATAAACATTTATTGGCACGTTCTACGATCACAAATGGTGGACAACTCTATAAGTACCCCTACCCTCCTACATTCCTAACCATCAACTACTTCCAATCCACACACAAGAGAAAGGAAGCAAAGGACGGCAACAAGGAGCATCCTAGAGGATACATGACCTAAAGAAAAGGAATCTTCTCTCTTAAACTCCTCTCTTGTGCTTTACGTGAGGGCTTCTTTCTCATTTATGGCTTTTCATATGTTTTGATCTACTTGTTGGGTGGTAGTAGGATGTAACTAGGACACAAGTATCTAGTACCACATTGTTAATTTTTGAATTTATGGGGGGTTAGCAACCCTACAAATAGCACCTATTCTCCTACAATTCTAACCATCTACCACTCGTATCTACACACAAGAGAAATAGGCAAATAGGAAGCAAGGGAGGGGGCCAACAAGGAATACGTGGATGAAGGGAGCAGTCTGAAGATATGTGAGACCTGAGGTAAGGGATCCTTCATCCCTTAAGCTATTTTCTTTGCTCGTATGCAAGGTCTCTTCCTCTTTCATGGTTTCTTCTGGGTTTTGTTTTCACTTCCTAGATGATCGGAATGGAATTGCAGTCTTAAGAAGAGGAACAAGATCAACACAAAGTACAAGTACTAACATGCTTTGGGACAATACTTTGTATACAAATATGTAATAAATATTATGCAACTCTGATGTATATATGGAAGTATATAAATGTGATGGAATAATCTTTTTCTGACTTATGTGATCAACCTTGTTTTTCATCAACTTTTTTTGGCTTTTTTTTTGCAGTAAAGCCACCTTGAATAACAAATGTTGAGGGTGACTTGAAAAACAAAGTTGCTTGACAAGTAAAGCTTATCAATCCAATGTTTTAGCCTACTTGACAGATTAGTGATTCCTACGCTCCAGTATGCTAATGACACTTTATTCTTCATGGAGGGTTCTGAGGTAGAGGCAAGGAGAATGCATGTGTTGGTAGAGTTGTTTGGGAAGGCGTCAGGAAAGCAGATAAATTTCTCAAAATCGACTTTTGTCCCTTTCCAGATGTCTACTGTTGAGGCTACCAAGTGCAGTTTGGCTCTAGGTACACAGAAGGGATCTCTACCTATTTCGTATCTGAGCCTTCCCTTGACTGATAAGAACATTTCCACGCAGGACTGAGCCCCCCTGGTGGAGTGGATTGAGGGAGATTGGCGAGGTGGGCTTCCAGGATCCTCTCCAAAGGAGGGAGGTCAGTGATCCTCAAGGTGATGTTGTCTTCTATCCCTTCCTATTTTATCATCGCCCTAAAGCTACCACAACGGTTTTAAAAGAAGATTTTGAATCTGATGAGGAATTTTTTCTAGACGAATTATGGGGTGGTTGGGAAGAAGGTGAGGATGGTGGCTTGGGAGGAGGTGTGCAAACCTGTGGAGGGGGTCAAGGAATTAAAGAGTTGGGGAGCATGAATGATAACTTCATAACCAAGTGGATTGGTAGACTGCTTGAGAATAAAGAGGGCCTCGTAGAAAAGGTCTTCCTAACATGCTATGGCAGCCTGATGCAATGGCATCTCTTGATGTCTCCTTCCCAAGGAGCCTCTCACTTCCTTAGAGGCCTTTCTCTACCTACACCCAAGGTGCAAAGCTTTTTTGTTCCTGTTGTTGGCTCAAGTGGCCTATTTAGATTTTAGATGGGTGATTGGATGGGTCAAGGGAGATTGTGCGACCGGTTTACCTAGGTTGTTTGCGCTATCCACAAGTAGGGAAGCCAAGGTGGCTGATGTTTGGGAGAATTGTTGGTGCCCGTCGTTTGCTGGCAACTTATTAAACCAGAGGATCCAGGAGGTTCAGGCTTCGTTACAAGAATTGGAGGGTTTTTGGTCGAAGGATGGTGTGAATGCCTTCGCTTGAGATAAGAAGGATTTCTTGATCAGAGATGCATATAGGAGGCTAGCAAGTGGAGGTGTGTAGACGAATATTGACTTCATTAGAGACTACAGGCAGATTTGGGTGGTAGCATGTTCGTTAAAAGTAAAGATCTCCGCCTAGCTGCTCAGGAGAGGTAGGCTTATGACGAGGGTATGGAAGGCCACGTGGGTACCCAAGGCAGATAAAGGGTACCCCCCTTTGTCTTGAGGTAGATGAGGATGTGGATCATTTGTTCTTTCGGTGTCCCTTTGCTAGCCAAGTTTGGGGTCGCTTTAATGTAAGATGGTGCACACACACTACTTTTGATGACTTCTAGAAGTCATTCAGGTGTGGGAACAGAAATGGAGGCCAAACAGTTTTTAGGTCGAAAAAAGAAAGGGCAAGACCCCTTGTTCTCTGGAGCATCTAGTTGGGAAGAAATGTAGTTTTCAAGGGGCAACGTCCTTATGTTGAGAATGTTATTTCTTGTGTCTCCTCTCTCTTTAGTCTTTGGAGCTCCAATTTGTGACATGGCTTTATGAAGTATCCTTCTTGAATTTATCTTAATACGATTTAGGTGGTTATCAACCGGATAACCACCCTTTCCCTTTTCAAAAAATAGTCTTCAAAGTGCAGCAACTGTATCTTGAGAACTTTGTTTCTTGTTTTTTTACTCTTATGAATTTCTGGGCAACTACTACATAATATCTTGCCACTTTGCTTGCTATTTTGATTAATATATTTCGTGGGTGGTTATTATCCAAATAACCATCCTTTCCTCCTTTTGCAAAAAAAAAAAGTCTCCTTCAAACACTACTTCACCTTTCTTCACACTTCCTTTGTGACAATTTGTGGAAAATTTCAAACCTAAGGCATCAATTGACCATCTCTCCAAATGTCCAAATGCCTTGAACATTTCTCTCAATTTATTTTATCTTATATTGGTGCCACAATAGCATTCTCAGATAATCTCATTACACATCTTATTCATTTTAGCGTGGCTGCACATGCACATTAGCATCTTGAATTTTGTTGTAGACAACTTCAGTTGAAAAGGCATTTATTTAGCATGGCAAATCTCATTGTTGCCATCTTGAATTTTGCCCTTAACTCCTTTTCATAAAAAAAAAAAAAAAAGCATTTGCCCTTTACCATATGATCAACATGATAGAGACAAGGAGGGATCTCATCATCCAGGCAGTGAAAGAGACAAACAATCTGGTCCACAACTTAGATACAAGCATCATGCAGCATAATCACTCATTGACCAACCAAAATTTTGGAGTTAGAAAAAGGTCTAGTCAGTCGCCAACAATAATGGGATAACGTGATAGAAAGGGGTGTGATAACACAAAAAAGGCCATAGTAGTGTCAATCGGTACAACATCAAGATAAGATGCCACGGTACATGCTCTTTGATCAGGACGATGTGCTCAAGGACAAGAAAAGACTGAATTATTGGAAAAATGCATTGGAAAGAGGGCTTGTAATGGTGTAACCGAATGAACCTAAGCAATCCTACCTACCTTCTTCAGGTTCATTTCATTTCATAAAATACTCAGGCTCATCCTCAAGTTCAGGATATTTATTTTCTAGCCAACCCAACCTAGAATTGTACTAAGGCAAAAAAAATGTATTCGGAAAATTTCTTGACAAATCAAGGTGCTATTCTACATGTACAGTTTCATGGAAGGAGCCAATTGCGCATGGAAAGGAACAAGGAAGGGATAGGGGAAGGACATGAACTTTCATGGAAATTTACATTACCAATATTATAGTTCTTCCATGCTTGAAACATATTTCACCAAGTATATGCAGACATACCGTTAGGAAAGCATTATAGTATTAGGGAAGAATCTTAGTTTAGTAAAGTTAGTCCATTTAGTTAAGTTTGAGAGTCTTAGGTTTTGTTTTAGTATTCCTATTTTGTTTCCTATTCGTATTAGGTTTACTACGTAATTTGTTAACCCAACTCTCTATATAGAGGGGGTTAGGGCTCCTATTTTCAATACTGAGAGGCATTATTTTCTTACACATGGTATCAAAGTGAGTTCTTTGATCCTTGGAACTTATGCAACTACCTCTCCCCTTTTCGCATGCCACTAGCCTCCATGCACATCTCCTCTCCTGTTGTGCACACAAGTGTCAACCCTACCTACTCTGTTGCGTGTGGTGCACTGGCCACCGTGCACATGAGGCATGCATGGTAACATGGTGCCTCTACTGTACGTACAACACATGCTTGCCTTGTCCTCCACATGCCTACCAAGCACGCCAACCCTACATACTGCACACCATTACGCACACCACTACCTGCTACAACATGAGCACAAGCATGCACTACCCTGCCACATCCAAGGTTCGAAATGCCGATTTCGACGCCGTGCCGATGAAATTGCAAGTGTGCATTTCGTGGGCATGCCGAGGGTATGCCGAAGAAATGCCCGTTTTTCGATGGCAGATATCGATGATTTCGATGGCTCGAAAAAATGCCATTTCGGAGGCACGCCGAGGGCATGCCGATGCATGCCGACAAAAATGGTAGAAGTGGTCAAAATGATATCAGTTTCAAGAAAATCAAATGTTGATTATGTAACAATAAGAGTGTTACATCATAATATTCATATACAACATGACCATACAATGTTAAAATTCAATAACGAGATGAAATATTCTCACCATGTTAAAAATACAGAAAATTTAATAATAGAAGAATACAAAGAATTTAATAATCAAAGAATTTAAGAATGAAAGAATCGAAGTGTATAGTTTCAAAGTAAAAGTTAAAACTGTAATGTCTTGATGTATGATGTATCGGAAGTCAAGACTTGGAACTTGAAAGACAGATTTCACCAGAACCAAGAGTATCTTACTGGATGCATATCTTTATCATGGGTACTATCACCACTTGATTGATACCATTGTTGACTATTGTGTCGATGAATACTTTGAATGTATTCACCCACTACACCCAAATCAAATAGCCTTCCCGCCTCCCCCACCCTCCCTCCCCACCCTCTATGTCCGCGGGGCCCACCGACCCTACAGCTCCACCACCACCACCTTCCTCCCCATGTCCTACTCCCCCTCCATCCCTCCTCCCTGCCCCCACTTCCAGCTCTTCCTCTCCTCCTCCCCCAACCCCTTCTGCTCCCTCCACCTTCTCCTCCGCCCCAACCCCCCCACCCCCGGCCGCGCCGAGCTCGACCTCCCCCACCGCTGTCCCCTCTGCCCATCCTCCCCACCCCACCTCTACTTCTGCCTCTCCTGCGCCGCCCTCTCCTGCCCCCTCCACGCCCCCGACCACCTCTACCAGTCCCCCTCCCCACGCCCTCGCCCTCGACGTCCACCGCGCCGAGCTCTTCTGCTTCGCCTGCCGCAACCAGGTCTACGACCTCGACTTCCAACTCCGGAATCCTCCTCGCCTCCCAATACCGGACCGCCTCCATCCCCCTTCCCCCCACACCCCCCAAGAGGAGGCGACTGGTCGAGTTCCGCCCCTGGACCCCCACCCCCAGGGAGCAGCGGCTCCTCGACTGCTGCTCCAACCCACTGTGGTGCCCCGACACCGCCGCCGCCGAGTCGAGCCGCGGGGTCCCGTGGGGCCTCCGGGGGCTCAACAACCTCGACAGCACCTGCTTCATGAACTCCGTACTGCAGGCGCTGCTCCACACCCCGCCCCTGAGGAACTACTTCCTCAGCGACCGCCACAACCCCTATGTCTGCAAGCCGCAGCAGAGGAAGAAGGCGGGCTGCGAGGGCGACGACAGGAAGGTCGTGTGCCTCGTGTGTGATCTCGACGCGATCTACTCCGCGGTGTTCTCCGGTAGCCGCACGCCCTACAGCCTGCCAAGTTCCTGTACAGGTGAGGGGGACGAGGGAGAGTGAGCATTTTGCCAACGGCGGCATGCCGCCGAAACACCTGTTTTTCGACATTGAAATCATATCGGCATGGTTGTTCTTCAAAACCGGCCTTACCGTCGGCATGTAAATCAATGGCCACACACTAAGCGCACCTCCTCTTCCTGCAATGCATGCATGGTTCATGCCCTATGCCCATGGCACACCACTACACATACCTATCCCTACCCATCGCATGCCACCGTGCATGCCTACTCGCCTCTGTCACACGCTAAGCGCGTGATGTTGCCCTACCCAACGTGCCTATCGTGTTGTGCTCCTCCCTATACCTTGCATATAGTGTGTGGCTTCTACCCTCTAGAACACGTGTAGCATGTGGCCCTTCCTACCTACTACATATAGCTTTTCTTGTGCATGAATACGCATGGTACACACCCCTATGAGCAAGATCACACATCCCTATCTGATTGCCAATCCTACTATACTCATTGTAGACTTGAAATCTTCGCTACTGGCTGCTTGGGATTGTCTCCCAAACTACTTGAGATAATCTCTCATCTACTGCCTACCTGTGAACGTCTCCCACCCAACTACTACCTTTGTAAAGAGGATTAAGCCTTTTCTCTTTTTTTAATAGTTTATTTTATTTTCTTACTTCCAAAGGGCTTGTCTATAATAGTTCCTTAGCCTCTCCCTATATATAAAGAGGTCTAGGGTTTCCATTATGATAGAACAACATTTTTCCTTAACATGATATCAAGGCAGAGGTCCTAGGCCAACCTCTGTAGCTTCTTGATCCTCATTTTCTTTCTTTCTACCACCAAATAAATTTACACCTCTTCTTTCTTGGAATTTGTGTTAAACCCTAAAGAAAGATGAGAAACAAACCTCTCCTCCCTCTCTTGGGAGTTGTGCCCTAGGGCAAACCCCCAAGAACAACTATGTAGTCCCTTTCCGATGCTCATCACCGGACCACCACCAGTCGACATCCTCCAACGACCTACCACCAAAGTCGCCACCCTCTAACAACCCTCCATCGGAGCACAGCGGTGAGAAACTCACTAGCGGCAACAATAGGCAGCTAAAGGAGGACGCTTTCTCAACCTTAGGAGTGTTGCCCAGCCTATAGCCACTCACTAGAGTGCTGCCTCCTTTTGTATGACCCCATTGAAGCTCATCGGAGCTCCGCCAACTCCCGTAAGGCATCGCCAGAACACCACCAACCCTTTTAAAGCACCGCCAAAGCCTTTTTCTTCTCTTCTTGACACTATTGGGGGTACATAAGATGTTTTGAAGGCTTCAACGGCTCAGAATGTCCTCCCACATTGCCATCTAGAGGTCCATTACTACTCCAAATTATGCAATACACCGTGGAAGTGGTTTTCTTGTTGGTTCAAGGTACCGATGTGATTGAATGGAGTCATTCCCCACCTTATGAGTTGTTCGTTGTAAGCTTCCAATCGTAAAGAGTATGACAGTAAAGGTCATCAACTTGTCTAATATAAGTGAAGGGAACCAAGGGGAATTTGAAAACCCTATCATCAACCCAATTATCATGGTTGATGGGACCAATTTTGTCACTAAAAGACTTGGCAAGAAACATACTCTTACCAAATCAGAGCATTTAGGAAGGCTTAAGAAATCTCAAGGGCATATGGGTGCTCTAACAACAACTCAAGGGATGAGTAGAGGTAGATTATCGTCCACGCGTGAACATAGATGTGGAAATGGGACCAGAGACATCCTATGTCCCAATGCATGGTCTATGGGCATTCTTTGGCTAAATATCGATCCTTCGCTGTACCAGAGTTGGTGCAGGAGAAAGTTACCATTCCTCGGATCCAATATGACACAATAATCCAAAGACTCAAGTAATGTAATACATTCCAAACTGACATTGCATGTCATTCTAAGATGGAGGATACAGATTGGCTAGTCGACTCGGGTGCATCTCAACATATATGTGATGACACCAAACAATTCTCCAAGCTTAGACTAGTTCGATCAAAGAGAACTATATTAGTAGCTAATGGAAGGCATTCTCCAATTACTGGTATGGGGAGGTGCAACTTGTCCCACACATACGATTGGAGAGTGTTCTTCTTAATCCCAATTTCCCTTTAAGTCCACTCCTTGTCAATAAAATTACGAAAGAGTTGAATTGCAAGGCAATATTTCTTGCAGTGCCACTTTTTAAGACAAACTGACACGTCGAGTAATTGGTTGTGGCAATGAATAATGGGTGTCTACCGCCTTTTGCAGTCATCGTATGCAAGACATGTGTCACTTCCATGGTTTTAAAAATCACACCTCGAGGCACGTAAGGCGTATGCCTCGAGGCGAGGGGGCCTGATTTCGCCTCGAGGCTATAGCCTTAGGTCTGTTCTGTGAGGCGTGCGCCTCAACTCTTCGAGGCACTGCCGAGGCGCTGAGGCGCTGGCCAGGCGCCACCTCGGTTGGAAGCTCCAGTGCAGGCTCCAGCACCATCGCCAGCAACAGTGCAAGCTCCAACGCAAGCTCCAATGCCATCGCTAGCAGCAACGTGAGCTCCAGCGCCATCGCCAGCAACAGTGCAAGCTCCATGATGGAGCAACTCGGTCGCCACCAAGCTTCACCTGAAACCCTAGGTTGACCTTCGGCGGAGCAGCTCAAGTTTCTGCGAAGTCGATCTTGAGTCTCAGCTTCGAAAGTAGTGTAGAGTCTTGAACTCGAGCTTCGGCGAAGTCTTGAGCTCGACCAAGCGTTACTTATGTATTGAATCTACTAATATATATAATAAAATATATAGAAGTATGTATATAATATATAGTGTTATATATGTATCTATATATAGAAATATGTATATAATAGATTATGTTATATATAATAGTACATATAGAAGTATGTATATAATTTATAGTGTTATATATGTATGTATATATAGATGTATATAATATATACTGTTATACATGCCTATATACATAGAAGTATGCATATGTATGTATATATACTTAACAAGTATATATTATATCAATTTTTTATATTTTTTATGTAAATCCTGAGGCTTACGCCTTACCTCGATGAAGACAAACCGCCTCAAACTGCCTCGCTTTTTTTAAAACCTTAGTCACTTTCATTAAGTAGATCCTCTAGTTTTTTGCGGCATCTCTAGTTTGGTCATCTCCTACTGCATAAGCTTTGATATGTGATACCACAGATTCCACCTACAACTACTTTTCAACACGAGGTGTGTCAATCAAGAAAACATCATAGGAGCTCATTTCTGAAACAACGACAACGGAGCTTAAAGTCTATGTTCCAGTTACTTCACCTAGTTATGTAGGGAATTAGTCATACTCCCAATCATGCAAATCATAGGCTTTACTTGATTGCTGTAGCTAAATTCTCTCAATTAGCATGGGTGTTCCTATTGAAATCCAAGTCAAAAATAGGTGACATGATCAATGATCAAAACCTTTCTGGTGTAGACAAATAACCAATTTGGAGCTAATGTAAATATCATTCAATCTCATAATGCCCTAGAGTTTTGCAAATACTCTCTCTGTACCTTCTGCGATGAATGTAGGACGGCAAAATGGTGTGACCGAAAGGAAACATCACCATATTTTGGATGTAACACACTTCTGATCCAGAATATGTACCTATTTCATACTAGAGAAATGCAATGCGTACTGCATGTTATCCAATCAATAGAATGTCATCTACTGCTACAGATACCATATGCAATTCTATTACAAAATCCTGAGCTCTTTGGGGTTCCACCCAGAGTATTTAGGTGTGTAGTATTTGTACATCTCCATGGACCAAACAAGAATAAGTTAGCTCGTCGAGCGGTCAAGTGTCTTCGTTGGGTATTGAAAAACTCAAAAAGGTTACAGATATTATGATCTTGTTGGTCGAAACTATTATGTGAGTACAAATGTCACTTTCATGTAATCCATTCCTTACTATTCTATGTCTAGTTCACGCATTACCACTCTATCACCGCAAGCAATCATTCTGATTCCTGTACCCTTGGTTGAACCACAAAGGTAATCACATGAGAGTCCACCAAAGAGCATATTTAGAGAGCAATCACCTCCTCTTGTTGATCACTCAGAGAACAGGTTCAGGATGATCTATTCTTATCATTAAATTCAACAAGAAGAACAACCCCTTCCGAGGGCTCCTCCAGTGCCGTTTCTTCTACTCCTGAGGACAGCCATGTACTTGCTGATACAAAGACAAACATTCTTGTTACTCATGAGGTTCTGATATACCACAGCAACCAAAGACTCCAAGCATGAGCCTGGTGAGACAAATACTCCAGGGGAAGACAGTTTTGATTTGCACATTGCCTTGCGAAAGGGCACTAGGTCATGTACTCTACATCCAATGTCTTTGGCGAGTCTCACTCCTTATTACAGGTAGTTTAATATCACTCTCTCTACTATTCAAACACCTACTACCCATCAAGAGGCATTCTGTGATCTAGAGTGGCGACATGCCATAAAGGAAGAAATGGTTGCATTAGACTCTCGTAAGACATGGAGTCTTGTTCAACCTCTAAATGATGCAACGGTACTAGTATGCAAATGGGTGTTTACCATCAAATACCACCCGAATGGGTTAATTAAGAGATATAAAGCTTGTCTGGTAGTAATGGGATACACTTAGACATATGGGATTGATTACTTTGACACCTTCTCTCCAATTGCTCAACTTCCAACGATTCGCATACTTATTTCAATTACCATTCACAGCAACTAGTCATTCCATCAGCATGACATTAAGAATGCTTTCCCCTACGATTATCTCATGAAAGAAGTCTACATGCATTAGCCTCCAAAATTTGCGTCTAAGGCAAAGTGTTCCAAGGTCTGCAGGTTGCATAAAGTAATTTATGCACTCAAGTAGAGTCCAAAAGCATGGTTCGGAAAACTCCCGGATGTGATTGAGAGGGTTGGCTTCAAGAGGTCTTCTGCCAACCACTCTTCGTTTATAAAAAGGATCTAAAAAGGAGATAAGGATGCGTGTGTATGTTGGCGATATTATACTAACAAGGGATGATGCAGATGGCATTTCAATTACCAAAGAATTTCTGGCCAGGCACTTTGTTACAAAGGACTTTGGACCACTCCATTATTTCCTTGCAATTAAGGTGACTTCTAATGCACGTGGAGTAGTTCCTTCTCAAAGGAAGTATGTAGTAGAACCACTCCGAGAGATCAGAATGCTAGGGACGAAGCTCACTTCTATTCCCATGGAGCCTAACATGCATCTATATGAAGATAACTTAGAGCAAGTTGATGTTGAGAAATTCAAATGTTTAGTAGGGAAGCTACTATATGTCACTGTCACAAGACCTAATATTGCACTTACAGTAAGCAAAGTGAATCAATTCATGGACAAATCAAGGAGAATACACTAGGATGCAACTTTGATGATCCTCAGGTACTTAAAGTCAGCTCTAGGAAAGAGAATGCATTTACTAGCGTAAGTCCTTAGATGTGGTGGCCTACATGAATGCCGACTATGCTAGATGTCCAAAAGATAGGAAGTCTACCACTGGTTTTTGCACATTTGTTAGGGGTAATCTAGTTACATAGCAAAGCAAGAAACAAACTATGGTAACAAGGTCGAGTGCAGAATCAAACTATAGAGCTATGGCTCAAACCAAATTTAAGTTTATATGGATTAGATCAACTTTCATGGATCTGCAGGTTTCAGTATCTAGCCTCAAGGAGATTAAGTGTGATAGCAAGACAACCCTTTTCATTGCTAACAATCCAGTCTTCCGCAAAAAAATAAAACATGTGGAAGTAGACTATCATTATACTCGCAACATGATCTAGAAAGGGTTTATTTACACTTCTCACGCAGCTTTTGGAGACTAGATAGCTGACATGTTCACCAAGGCATTTCCCCGCACTTCATTTAATTGATGTTGTTCCAAGGTGAGCATGATAGATATATATATGCTCCAGTTTGAGGGGGAGTGTAGAGAAAGATAAGCCTTTTCTCTCTTTTTTGATAGTTTATTTTATTTTCTTACTTTCCAAAGGGCTTGTCTATAATAATTCCCTAACCACTCCTTATATATAAAGAGGTCTAGGCCCTCTAGGGTTTCTATTGTGACAAAACATCATTTTTCCGCAACAGCCTCAACTTGGGATCGATTCATGTCGACTGCCTGTCTCTACTACCTACCTGCTCCTTCAATCTGCTACATGCCTGCTCCTCCATATGTTCACATTTTGGGGGAGTCTAAGTTCTGTCTATTGTAACAAGTTAGGCGTTACACACACTCCAACTTGGAGGGGAGTATTAGAGTATTAGGAAAGTGTTAGTATTAGGAAAGAGTCCTAGTTTAATTAAGTTAGTCTATTTAGTTAAGCTTGAGAGTGCTGAGTTTTGTTTTAATATTCCTATTTTTATTTCATATTCCTATTAGGTTTACTATGTAATTTGTTAACCCAATTCTCTACATAAACAAGGTTAAGATACATATTTTCATTAATGAAAGGCATTATTTTCTTATACACTTACATCAGCTTCCTAGTGAGTGGGATAAAGATTCAAGTTCAATATGGGAAGACACCTAGGAAAGACAGGTGAAAAGTAGAATCGATACTATTACAAAGAAAAAGGCTTTCAAACAATTGGGCATAATTTTCAACACGATGGAGAATCGGTGCAGAAAGCATGCATGCAAGTTGGTTAAAAGCTGGGAAGGAGTTTCATGCATTCTATGCGACACAAAGCTTCCTTAAAAGTTAAAGGCAAGTTCTATAAGACTGCAGCAACCAAACACTCCATGCAACATGGATCAGAATGTTGAGCTATCAATTGTAAGCAAGTGCACAAGATGTTTGTGGAAATGAAGATGTTAAGGGGTAGCACATCAAATAAAAATGCTAAGAGGGTTTAAGGCCACACAAAAAACGATAGGACGATTTGGATGTGGAGCAACGTTGACAGCATATATTGTGGCATCAATTGAAGATTAAATAAGAGAAAAGACCTTTCTGATGCCCCAAATTTAAAGCTCCAAAATGCTGGATATTAAACCTTCCGAAATATCGCAGCATATTGAATAAATGCTGGATGGAAAATACTGAGAATGGCCTCATATGAATCTAAGGCCAGGAATAGTCTAGGATAGATGTAAATGAAGGCAAAAAAATACATATAGATGACCCTACTTATTGCACAAAAAGTCTTTGTTGCTTTTGGTAAATGCATGTCAAACAATAATCTGTACTCTGATAAGATCCTGTACTACGACACCATGTTATTCTTCCATTTCACTTCACTCCATGTCATACATCAAGTTGTTCCCTTGCTTCCGTAGAAAATGAAGGAAGCCTTTAAAAAAGTGTAAATTACTAGTATTTACTACTTTCCTATTCAAAAGAGAGAGAGAGAGAGAGAGAGAAAGAAAACACCAGCAATCGTCTGTGATGTGTTAATAGAGCAAGATACACCTCAATTCAAAGTCACTCTACAACCCCCACCGCCCAAGGAGACATGAACACAAACTAATGAAATTGTCGAAAGGTTCCCCATCCCTTGAAGCCAAGTGATTGCCCTTAAGCTAAAAAGAATAAGGAACAGTCATTTGTCTGGCTCTCTCAACCTAGATCTAGAGAAGCCTATCCTTATTGGTTGTTGCTAGACCTAGAGAAAACCATGAAGAAGCCCTCAAAATCACAGTTAATTCGGACAACCAATCACCTTGACAACCTTCCTACGTAAAACAGAGCCCAAAAACAATCAAAATAGCCTTGGGAAAAAAAGCAGAATGAAAAGTTGATAGGAGTACTAAGTGATTAGTGACATGGATTTTTGTTTATTAGATACTTGTAAGTACCTGTACTTAAGAGTCGAAACATCAAGATTTGCTCCTAATGAAGATGCAGTATTTTAACTAGAGAATAGCTAAAAAAGTATGCCACAATGGGAATTCCGCAGGCAGATAAATGTGGAATGACCAGGTAAGTTTTTTTTTGGAAGGTAATGACCAGCTAAGTGTGTAAACAAGTATCTAACACATTCTGATAATAAATCAAGGTGGCCTCAAGAGGGAGCAGATATGGAGCAGATATACCCCCATATTCAGATCTGTATCTCTTTGATATTTAATTGCTATCCGCCAGATAGGAAGCCACACATCAGAATTTGTATCTAAGTGGTGTAAAGGTGACTGACTGGTAGGTCAGGGATTGCATGGAGGCAGGGGCAAGAATAACTGGATCATAAAACTAAATGAATCAGCTATCTCCTATATACAGATTTGGATCTGCTTAATAAAGGGATGGGAAAATCTCAAAGTGGGTTGCGCAGCTGATGCAGAATAGCAATGGTTTGCCCCATCATTCATTGTGACTCTTACATCAAATCGCTAAATTGGGAGCAGAGAATGGTGGTCCCCCAAGCAGGATGCAGCTTCTGCCTTTTGAAGGGGCCCAGTTCACGTCATGCAAAAGATTTCTGGATGTTTTCCATGGCCACAGTTTCAGATTTTGAGAGGACATTGGATGGAAGGTGGTGTCTTTTGTGATATGATACCCAAGCTTTACGCCCTATCTGATGCTAAGCATGAGCATGTTGCTGATTTGTGGGATTGTCACACAAGTTCATGTCTCCATCCTTTGAAGGTAACTTGTCAAATGAAGAGTTCAGGATTTTTAGTTGCTGCTATCATTGCTACAGGATATTAGTCCGGTAATTTCTTTTGAAAAGATCTTAGTCCTGTAATGGGGAGGCTGGACACGTTCACTTGGAGCAGAGGAGCCTTCTATGTTCAGAAGGTTTATCACTGTCTACATGGAGAAATGGCTCCAACCAATTCTGAGATAGCTGCTGAGTTTTATGCATTTTGGAAGATGACAATTCCTTTGAAGGTAAAGATTTTCTTATGGCTGCTCCGTACAGGGAGGCCGGTTATCAAAGTACATAGGAAACTTTGGGTCCAGGATGCAGATACTGCTCATTGCTTGCAATAGGTGCAGGGAGGAGGATGGTAACGAGGTCTGGAAGCAAATGCAGTTGTTAGGGGTGAAGCGTATGTCTTTGGAGGATTTCTAGGTGGCATTTTGGAGTGGGTCAAAGCTTCTGTGGCTTTATGGGCAATATGGTTACAACAAAATAGAACTGTTTTCCATGAGGAAAGCACTTGGTTGATAATGTTGCAAGGGAGGTGAGTGTTCTACATGACTTCTGGACTCATAATTTGTAATAAAAGCTTTATCGCAGAAGGCCACTAACTTCAAGTAAATATCCTTTACCCTTTCCAAGAAAATAAAAAATAAAAATAAACGGATGGAAAAAATGTGATCAGAGTTCAATCCACCAGATCCATAAGCAAACAAACACCCAAGTTAAACAAAAATGGATCTGAATCCAAAGTTGGATATTTTTATCTTTTTCCAAGCCTTATAACTAGACAAGGAATTATCACCCAATAATTAGACAAAACGTGCAAGAAATATTGTTTTTATTTGAACTTTTGACAGTTTCTAATACAAAATTCTAGTCAAGGGTGTTGTCAAAATGCCATAGAGAATCTTCATATCATGAAATGGTTAAAAGGTTTTATCTCTTCAAAAAAAAAGAAAAAGTTCAAAGCTTACCTTTCTTGAGATAGTTCGGATGGATCTCAATGTTACCTTCGAAAATACAGCATTCCGCAGTTCTGTCCAAGGATTTTAAGGAAGCTTGCAATAATTATCTTCGCATGGTAAAAGATAATAGTATATGAACAGTACAGGTAAGCAGCGATTTCTTATTACAGAAAAACTGTAGCTTCATTACAAATGTCCCTAGGAATAGCTTCTTAAAGGATACCATTGCAGGCAGATGCCCCTGCTCGAGCTATTCCGTACCCAATTAGAACAGCAACTGGAGTAACAAATAATGCCAATAGAGTAGGATTGGCTTCTGTGTACGATGCCACTGAACCAGAGCCAGAAGCCACCGATAACCAATCAACAGCAAGCTTGAACAGGAAGGGAACTTGAACATTTATAACCTATGTTATGTGAACAAGAAGTTTGAAAGTAAGTATCAAAACAAGATACTTATGTTTCTGATAATAGTGTCATCCTCAGATTTAAGAAATGGTGCAATTCTAAGTAATAGTTGAATACTAGGTAGTAAGTTAGTTACTCTGTCATTAAAAAAGTCCAGGCCAATGGTTCCCAATACATGCAGAAGCTTTCCATTTTCCAGTAACTTCAAGAAAACTGAAATGTTTCTGGGGAAGGCCATGGTATGTTGGGGAGAATGAACCCAGTGACACAATTTCTATGTTTTGAAAGAGAGGCTATGACAATTTCATACATATCAAGTATCTAGTCCACCCTCAAATTTTGAGAAGTGCATGGCAGCAAATTATTGTACCCACCATGGAAAGCTCAAATTACAAAAGCAGGCACAAAAAGCACATGATACAATGTGGTTCACAACGGATCTAATGGCCGGCCTCATGGGGTGAAAGGTGGTCCACACAACACCAAAGCCTAAGGTTTCGTTCATCATAATAAGAAGACAAGAGTATACATAGGCACAACAACAACCCAACACAACATATGGTTCACACCCCAGATCAATTTACCCATCAAAGTAGGATACCTACCAATTATGTTTTACTAGAAGGTATACTACTCCACATTTCCTAACAAAATCTATTTTCATATGCCAGCTAGATAGCTTGTGAAACAAACTACTTTACTTCGATGTTCACTAAGCCAATTTCTTAATCAATTCTTATAAACAGCATAGAACTTGGAACTTTTTTTAAAAAAGAGAGAAAAAGGAAGATTACCAGAGGTCGGTAAGCATCTAGATACAACTTGGAACTATTATATCTTTAAGTTTAAATTAAAGATAATTTAGGAAATAGTACATAAGAGAGTAGAATTATCCCTGTCTATGTTTATCTCTTTTCAAAATGTAGGAGATATATTTTGATTTGTTAGAATTTGATTTGTTTCCATGTTTAGGAGTTAGGATTGAAGTAGGGTTAATCCCTCTCTATATAAAGGGATGAAGTCTATTTGTTTTCTTTGAGATTTGATATTAATGAATTCTAGTTACCAAAATCTTCACGTGGTATCAAAGCGAGTCCATCCTATGACCCCAACGTGTTCTACCTATCCCTAGGGGTGTCGCCGACTCCCCTTCTGCCTTGAAGTGCATTAGTAGCCACTTGGCTCATGCCTGCGACATCATGTGTCACATGATGCTACTCGTCCCCACCGCATCGCCAAACAAAGGGGATCGAATCAGTCCCTACCTCGTTGTGTGGGCTTCCCAACATGTGGCAAACCCTGCTGCATGGTTAGGCAATGCTCTACAAGGCATCAAACCAGATCGCCGAACTGATTTTGATCCAATTCAATAGTTCAATCACCTCCTTTTCGACTGGTTTCGCCTCTTACACAGGTTGGTGCCAGGGATGAATCTGGCTACCTATAGGCAAGGCATTGTCATAACCTTTCCAGATTGACTAAACAGGATCACTCCAACATCTATAGTGTTCATGATCGGCCTCCTCAACTTTGTATCAATCAAAAGGCAAGATGGCATAACCCCCAAGCAACAAGAGCTTCAACATCTAGTATGCCTCCCTTGATTTTCAACGTGCTATGGTGCCTCGAGGAGAGTAGGAGATGGTCAAGTTTGTATCACTGCAAAGCAACTATGGTGTTCCAATCCAATCAGTATACTCGGTAATTTATCCAGTGACCTTACAGTCAGCTAAAAAAACCAAACCGTACTCTTTTTCAAAAGATGTCAATACATCTATTTTTATGGTTTCAGATACTAGGTTTGTGGTTCATTCAAGATACAGCAGATTGACTTCTCTCATGCTCTCTTCTAGACGTCCTTTACAAGGGTATGTCAGTCAAGGCACTTCAATGTTTAGTTCCAAAGACGAGAGACAGCTCCCTATGGCATTATTGTAGTATTTTAGTTTGCAAAGGAAGTACCCTGTGGCATTATTGCGTTTAGGTCCAATGTCATGCAGAGCACCGTATATTTATTCCCCTCTCGGCTACTTTGTAAGGGTGTTTCGTATATAATTTTATAGGAGTAAATTTTCACTCCTTAACAAATAAAATTTAATGACTATTGACCTTGACTAAACATCCTTTAGTGTCCCAAAACAAATATTCTGCAGTGAATGCATACAAGTACAACCACACAGGCATAACCTAGTTAAAAAAGCAACATCCTTTCATGCATTGCACATATAGGTGAAAATAATGGGTCTACGTTCGTCATGGATCTCGTATCAAGTGTAAGACAACAGAGAAAAACCAAGAAACCTAGAACTAGATTTTTCAGGATATATTTTTTTATAGACATTTAATAGGCCCACTCAAGAGATTTTGAGAAAAAGCTTGTCAGCTATCTCACATGACAAAGCCACAAATCCTTTGGTAAAAAGGCATGTTATATTTTTTGAAAGATAAAAGGGTGGTTATCCAGTTGATAACCACCCAACTTCATTTCATATTAAAAAAAATTAAAGGCAGCCAAGTTACAAGAAAGTTTCCCAGAAATGGAAAAGCGACAGAATGATAACAACAAAATTCTCAAAGTAAGGATGCTACCCTTGAAGATGGCCACATTTCTTTCTAGCCATATGCTCCATTGTACCACCAGAAATCTTGCTTTCTCTTTCTTTGATGGGAAGATATTCTGTCCAAGGTGTTGACTTCCTCGCCTAAAGAAGTTCCAAAACTCCTGTTGAGAGGAGTACGCAATCCATTCAAAGCAATAATGATTCCAAATTTGCATGGATACGTTGCATTGAAAGAAAAGATGGTCAATGTCTTCTTGATCCACATGACAAAAGGGGCACATAGAATTGCGCCAGGCACCCATCTAGCCATCCACATCCTTGTTATCAACCGTCCCCTTCTGAGAAGCAACGCAAAGATCTTAAATCTTCAAAGGGCAAGCCGTCGTCCACATCAATCTGCAGTTTCTAAGCAAATCAACATCTGTCATATGTCCCACGTCCCTTAATCTAGGATAGGCCTCCCGTATAGAGAAGTCTCCACCATCCCAAAGGAAGCATCAACACCCTCCTCCGGGTAGTAGCCGTCTAGCGCGTGCAACAACTCCTAAAGCTCCTACAACCTCTGATCCAAGAAATTTTCAATAAAAGTAGGCCACCAACATCCATCCCAATACTCCCCAACCGTGGCCTCCCTACCACCAGCCAAAGCATAAAACCTTAGGAAGCGACATCGCAAAGACCCTACCTTGTCCGATCATCGCTCTAGAACTAGAAGACATCTCCAACACCAAGGTACGGTGAAAAAAATTGCTGCAGCCTAGGGGTCATGACAGCAATTCCCCTATCAAAGTGAGACGCCTCTCGGAGGGACGAGCAACCATAGCAACCAAAGAAGACCCTTCCAAAAAGATCTTGTCGAGACACCATAATCCTAGCAACCCATTTCGAAAGATAGGTGTCACCTGTGATTCATCGTGCAAACATCTATAACCACAAACCTCCTTCCTTGAGCGACTTTTAAGTGTCCTCCCAAGCCACCATCCTAGCACCTTTACCAATCAACCCGTAGTTGGTCCAGAAAAAATCCCTTATAAGGCCAGTAATCCTTCTCTCAATCTTTTGATGTATCTTGAAAATAAACAAAAATTATGTAGGCATAGGTAGTAGAACTGCCTTGAGTAGAACCAACCTACCACCCTTAGAAAGGAACCTAGATGCCCAACCAGAGAACCTTTTTTCCATCCTTTCAATCAGGGGCGACCACTCTTAGAACATAAAGCGGGGGGGCACAATATGTTAGAGGCAAAGAGCCTTCTAAAGTACGCAAAGTAGGGCTACACTAGTGTGCCTCCTCATACATCATCTAAATCAGCACAAATGTGGATTTAAAGAAGTTAATTTGTACACCAAAAGCTTCCCCAAAGAGCTCTAGAAGCAAGCATAGCCTCTAAACTTCAACTGTCGAGCCCTCAATACAGAACAGAGTATCATCCGCGTATTAAAGCATCGAGATCAGCACACCATCACCAACGGAGGTTGACAATCCACTAAAAAGAAGACCAGAACATGCCCTGTACGTTGATCCCACGAAAGCATCCGTAGCCAACACAAAAAGCATAGGCACTAAGGGACACCCTTGCCTAACTCCTCTCCTTGGTTGCACCTAACCTCCAGTCTTGTTTCCGCTCACCAAAAAAAAAAAAGACATGGTCGTTACACAACGTTTCATCCAATGACTCCAAACGGGAGGAAAACCCCTCATTGTCATAGGCTCCCAGAGGAACGACCACTACAGTAAATCATAAGCCTTGTTGAAGTCCACCTTCCATATGAAAGCTTTCCTCTTCATCCTCCTTTAATACACCAAAATTTCTGAGGCCATGACAAAAACATCCAAGATACTTCTCCCTGGGACAAAAGCCAACTGCACTAGCGAGATAATGTCTTGTAGAACCCCCCCGAAGCTTGTTCACCAACACCTTAACCGTAATGTGGTAGATCGCATTTGAGAGAGCAATGGACCTGAAGTCCTCTACTTTGTCCTTTTTAGGATGGAGAAGCATGAAGAATTTGTTTAATCAGTTGAACCCCAAATTTCCCCTTGCAAAATCAGCCAACACCTCCAAGATGTCCTCCATCAAAGTGACCAAAACTCCTTATAAAAATAGATTAGAAAGCCATCTGATCCAGGGCAACCCTCCGCATTTAGTCCCATCACCACCTTCCACACCTCATCTTCCAAGAACTTCGGAACGAGAGAAGATGCATGTGTCACTGCAATTGGTTGGGCCTCCACGTCCGACCACCTTCAATTCCCCATCCTCCTCCTTCCATGAAGACCATATAGAAATCAAAAACCGCCTAGCCCACCTCATCTTTCCCTACATATTCGGTGCCATCCACAATCATCTTGTCAATCCTATTCCTCTATTGCCTGCCTAATGCCACCAAATGCAAGTAGCGTGTGTTTGAGTCCCCCTCCTTGAGCCACTCCTGCCCTGGTTTCATCCTCCATTCCACCTCCCACTTCTTGTCCTCCACCTGAACTGTGTGGAGGTGTCTAGTCCTTGCCGCCTGATCCTCCTCAGATGTAACACCGATATCCTCCACCCAATCCAGCGTAGCAATCTCCACCAGTGCCTCGAATCTCCTCCTATTCCACTCATCTCTAATATCCTTCCAATACACCTTCAAAAAGGTGCGTAACCCATAAAGTTTAGACTCCAGTCTCGTTGCCACAAAACCTTCCAACATAAAAGACCGCCACTTCTCTTCCACTAGACACTTGAAACCAGCCTTCAGTAGCTACAACTTGTCAAATTTGAAG
Source organism: Thalassia testudinum (assembly GCA_037157565.1). Classification (NCBI taxonomy): domain Eukaryota; kingdom Viridiplantae; phylum Streptophyta; class Magnoliopsida; order Alismatales; family Hydrocharitaceae; genus Thalassia; species Thalassia testudinum. Next base: position 73,956,683 of record JAZHRO010000013.1, read on the forward strand.
CAAGTCCCAAACCGTTTGTCCTCGTTGGACTAACACATTACCGACATATGATCAAAGAATAGTTTGTCCATGGGGCGCACATCTACCAGAGGGACAGCCTCTGTGAACTCTATGCTACAGAGAAATCTATCAATTCTTAACTTCGTCATGCTAAGCTTCTCCAGGTATACGCACAGGAACTGAGTGAATGATCCACCAAGCCATGTAAGGCCATGAAGTCCGCGAACACCTCAAATCAACAATCCCTCCCATCCCCTAACCTATCATCGGCCAGTCAAGTGACATTGAAATCTCCTCCAACCAACCAAGGGACGTCGTGGAACTAATCTGTCACCCATGTAAGTTCCTCCCAAAGCTAAGGACAAGCAACGTCCCCTGAACGACCATACACCACCAAGATGGCCATCTTGAAGTTATCATTCCTCCTCAAGATTCTCACGGACACCAAGAAGATATCCTCTCTCCAACCAATGAAGATGCCCCCAGACCTTCCGAAGGCATCAACTGTAAAGAACCCCTCCACAAAGCCTCCACCCAGCTAACTCCATGTTCTTTGTACACAGCTATTAAGTTTGGTTTCTTAAAGTAGCACTAGAGCAGGCCCCTAAGAACGAAGCTACCACCCCAACGCTGCCCTCCTCGAGGGGGTCATTCGACCCCCTCACATTCCAAGAAAGGGCAGCTGTCACTGGGAAGCTTTCTGAGCCCCCTGTAAGAGCGTCAAAAGCCAACAACCTCGGCTAAAACAACCTTCTCACCATGATCTTCCTCCCTACTGGGGGTTGTTGCACCATCCAAATCTGTCCTGCTATGCTCATTCCAACCCTCGTCCACCATCAGCACCACCATCTTCGATCACAATATTGCCTCCATGCAAACTTGGTTGTAAAAGCTCCAAAGCAACTTGTGCCTTTGATACGACACTGGCTTCCACCTCGCAAGCTCCAAGCCCCCACTCGATGACATTAGACACCAGCAAGGCAACCTTCTCCAAGTCACATTGCTACCCTTTAACAGCATCATTCGTCTCCTCCAAATGCAGGGTGTCCTGCAATGCACCAAATCGAGAAGCAGAGGGCCCAAGCGGATAAACCTGCGGACAAGGCCCTTCAGAAATGGAAGGATCAAAGTAGGACTTGCCAGGTCTGAATTCGAATACAAATCTAAATCCCTCCCGAGTCTGGCAAAACTAAGTGCCACCTTCCACATCCGCAAAAGGCACATCCAGGTATTGCAAGCCATGCATAGCACGATCCTCGATGCCCAGCTCAAGTGTGTCTCGATCATCGTAATTACCAGTGCTTGATCCTCCCCCTATACACAAATCAATGCGCGATCCTTGGCCTTCCAAACTTGTCGCACCATCCACCCTCTGCCGCCCGCAGCCAATGCTAGAGGCCCTCCAACCCTCACCTGTGCAAAGGATGGCTTCTCCACTCCAATGACTCTAATCACCACGACCCACAAGGCACCCTCATGTCATAGTGTCACCTTCTCTGGGACATGGCATCCAAGAAGCAACTCCACCACCACCCTCACAACCAAGATGTCCCCCTTATTGATTCCCAACCGAGTGTAGGACCTTAAACTCGCGAAAGGGGACACCTCCCCCTCCACCACCAATTTTGTACACAATCACAAAAGGATCCCCTTAAGGGTAACCGAAACTCCCATCTTCCGTGGTGGGCGCTCCGCAATCAACTCATCATGCATTGATGGCATGTTATATTGGATGGATTCCTTAGCATATTGGCAACTATAAGTTCTATCTCACAAACAAATTCATCAATACCTAATTATTCAGAAGTAATGTCTTATATTTATGATGGTGTGGCGCATTTTCTTCCTATTCAACTTTGCCACTATTGGGAATATATATAGCAGTTTTTTGCTTCTTTAATTAATCTTCCGAAGGCTTTGAACAATTTAGGACACTTCATGAAAACATTGTATCCATATAACAACTTATCTTGGAATATCTTATGCGTATATGTGGGTGGGTGGTGGTTTACTTGTGTCTGTGTGTGCACGGAGGGGTGGCTATTTGACCATATGAATCTTCTTTTGGTTTCACTATGGTTACATCAGTATATCATCCATCTTTCCTGTCCATGGTGAGGATACCAACTATGGACCAAAAAAGAATGGATACCATTCGGCAAAAATTCTTATGGGTAGCTAGCTCAAGTGATACTTTCCTTCTGCTAGTTTCCTAGGAAGAAGTTTGCAAACGAGAGGAGCATGGGGGGTTGGGGGCCCTAATTTGTACATGACTTTTTTGAAGAGAAAAGGAGGGTTAACAGGACATGTCCACTTCAATAAAAGAAATGGGCCTAATTACACTAGCAAGTACAAAGAGAGTTAAAGTGATGGACTACTCCATCAATATAAAATCTCTCCCTACAGAAGATCACCTCATTGCGCTCCAACCAAATACACCAAATCATGATAAAAGCCTTCCATAAGGTGTTGGCGTCAACAAGCGCTCCATGTATGCCAGTCCAGAAGCCTATCTCGAAATGACAATCTAAAGGCCACTCCATGACAACACTCTAGCATCCCCAAGCAAAAGGACAAGCATAGAACAAGTGAATCACATCTTCAACCCACTACTGCAGAGAACACATGTCATATCCTCTTGAAGTGCCTAATGTCTACTGTAGTCTCAAGTAATGACCCTCCTTCTCAAAAGCCACATGAAGAATCATACCTTCAACAAGATCCTGGCTCTTCAAGTCTTCCTGCAATTAGCTACAAGACCAAACTATGTATCCATCAGCTCATCCCCAATTCATATACGATGAATGACACTTGATGTCTAAATGGGTTCACCGTAATTGTATTTCATCATTGGCTAATTTTTAGGCAAGCACTATGTAATCCGGGCACTACTTTTGGCCCTTAATTAATATATTGCCTGGGTGGTTATCATCCGGATAACCACCCTTTCTCTTTTCACAAAACTTATGGGCCCTGATGAACCTTTCTGGAAAAGAATCTTCTACGATTGTAACAATTCATACTATGACAAACTAGATTGGGAGGAGAAGAGATTCCTACTCAAGGCTTCTTCACAATACTAACTAAATCTATAGAAGTTACTCTGTAAGGTCTTGCAACATTGCAAAAGTCGACTGGCCAACGCTCCTACTCCCACTCCTAGTCACATGCTTGGTCCCAATATGTTGTTCTTGCAGAGTACCTCATATCGGTCACTCTTTCGCCTAATCTAAGAATCTCAATGGGCAAATTATTTCACAAATGATTGCCGGTCTCCGCCTTTGCCACAACCCCTCTCAAATGCCAGGACATACGAGCTTTTACTACTACCTCAAACCATTCAAGGACTCCCACCATTGTTGGTCGAGATGGGTAGGTGTGGCACCATGGGAGATTTTTTTGTAAGGAGTGCATATCACTTGTTCATGGGGGATACACACCACTTATAGATAGCAAATGATAGCTGAAAGATAGGAAAACTAAGATCACCCTCAAGGTTAGGTTCTTTGTTTGGTTGCTTAGAAGAAAGAGAGCATCATCCAAGAGGACCAAGAGTATAGGAAGCAATAGGCCCCTCAGAATGATGCCACTTCCATCTTGTGCACGATGCGGGTGTAGGATACCAACCACCTTTCTTCACTTGCCTAGGTTGGCCTTTCACCCAGACCTGCTAAAGTAATGCTATAAGATGGTCAATTAAATATAACTCTGAATCTAAATTCTGGAGTAGAATCCATGGGGCACTTGCTGATACTAACACATTGAGGAAGGCATACGTGGCCACATTGAGGAATCCATGGGTCATTAAATATCTAGTCTTTCCCTATGTGGCCACACAACTACCTCAAACAGTCATTTTGTTACCATCATCTTATTGTTACTCTGTAGTGATTGCCTTCCAATTAAAAGATAGTTTCTTCAGAATACATCTCTCCATTTTAACTAACATGCATTAGTTCTAGAGGGAACCAGCCCAAATCCATTGAAGATGATAGCAAAATTACATTGTCAGTCATGAGATTCAAAATGTGATCTAAATATAGGAAAAATTGCCTTTTCAAAAATATATACGTGGGACAAATAACACTCAAAAGTGTAAAAGCAAATACATGGCAAAAATAAAAATCTTCAAAGACACTAAGAATAAAAACCAAATACTAAATTGCTAGGTCATTGGCTCCTTCAAGAAGATGGCTAGTAATATCAATTAAGAAAGAATTTTTTTAACAGCATTATGAAAGAAAAATTGCATCAACAACAGTGCCACACTAGGTTTCAGTAGCCTATAAATAAAATCAAGCCATCAAAGGAATATGATTATGCAAAACATAAAAAAACATTCACACTCTAACTCTGCAGAGGTTAATAATTGCTGTTCAGACCTGGATCTCATGAAGACTAACCTACTAATGCAAGAGCTACATAACTGCATACACAGTCGATGTTATTTTCTAAACATTCCAATGACATTTTCGAAAAACTTAACATTCCAATAACAAAGACAGAAGAATGTATGAAGTGCTTTCACTCAATTACCTTGGCGCCAACAAGGAGCCCTAGAGCCCATAACACCCTAAGGCGAAACTCACGGCTATCACTTGACCACAAGTACTTTGCAAGGTTGCGCATAATCGTTATGTCTGCTACTTGTTCCTCTGCCACTGACTTGATTGTTGTTTCATCGGGAGTTTTCTTGCTAGATCCTCCAGGTGATGTGATGCCACCCACAGATGTCGAAAAGAAAACATTTCTTCTATAACAAAAGTCCTGCATCGTAATCTAGCCATAAGTAACAAATAAATGTTTTTATTTGGAAATAACTAGCTTCCTAGCATTCCTAAATTCACTTACCCAACATAAAGAACAGGAATCAAACTATGTCAAAATTTTAAAACAAGAGATCCAAGTGAGTTAGCAATAATTCGAAGTACTTCTTTCTACACTACAGTATTTCCAAAACTCAATGACCAAATCATATGGATACAGGATATCTAGTCCTAGGAAATGGAAGGAATTGGATTCTTAATTTAAAGTGAGCACATAAAAATCCATTCTAAATCTTTCAGATTCATATAGAATTCTCTAGAAAGCTATATTCTATGAAAGTCCCATGCACAGCTTGGGTGGAGATCTTTCATGTTTTTCAGATCCACCCTGTAACATGCAATCAAAAAGCCAATGTAAGTTATTTGTTTTTAGCCTTTACAAAAAGGAAGTAATTCTTGTTTGTTACACATATAAAGAAAGAAAACCCCAGAAATGATTTTGATATTGAACTCTAGACAGAGAAAAGTTCCAAATTAAATCTCTTTAAAAGTGTCTTTTGTCTCATAGTAGCATGCTCCAGTCCCCTTAAAAGATTTCCATTATTGGATTAGCTACACACTTCACATGTTTCTAGAGACTTATTTTTTACAAGACATCATAAATGACACAAATCTTGGATAAGCGCCAATAACCCACTATAGCAATCTTGTTGACAATCTTTGCCCTGGCAACATTTAAAGTTCCCCAAACACTACGAATCTCACACAAGCTTTTTTTTTTGAAAAGGAATCTCACCAAGTTAAATCCTCAACCCTTCCGTTTCTTGCTAATACCACAAAATGTTCATGAATTGATGAAAATGATCAAAAGTTTCATTTGCCCCTACCATTTTATGTCTCTTTTTGCATATAGCATTGTCACTCCCATTTATAGCATCTACTAATTTGAAACTTAGTAGAAAAGCCATAGTTCGACCCAAGCATTTTTGAGACACTCCTAATTACCAAGAACTTGTAATTGCTTTTCTCTATGTAGATCCTATTAGAATAGGAACTTGGTAAGTTTTCCCTTTGGCCGCAACAACAATTCGGAATAGAAAAGGTTAGAGTCAAATAGAAATGATTCAAGGTACCTTGCTTTACAATATCACTATTTTGATTAAATACCTAGGGATTTAATCGCATGGGCATATGAAATACAAGGTTCTGATCCTAACAGGAAAATAAAGGAAATAGGTAATTTAAAATGGGTAAACAAACCTTTCAAAAAAAAAAGGTAAACAAAAGTCCATAGTTAAATTGTGAAAAATGTATGAATTTTATGAATACACTATGGCTTTAATGTGTTGTCCATCCTATTTCTGATGGGAACAATTGACAATTAAATCCAATTTTTCCCTTGTTTAACTGGCTTAATTTCCTAAAAGAAGACCTGGCTCCAAGTTATTCAAAACAATAACGGTGGCAATGGGTTTCTCGATTCTTTGCTTTATGATTAGTCAATTCTATTTATACTATAGGAGGAAGAGATGTAACACATCGGTATAGCACCACTTTAACATGGAGAAATCTTGTATTGAGGATACAAGATAAGTTCACAGCAAGATTAGTAGTCATTATGATATGTGTTGAGTGAAAGTTTATGAGATATGCACCTAAGTAATCCTAACAGATCAATAGATTTGAACATCAATCCTACACAACCAGGTCTATTAGATCCAGCACTTGACATCTACTTTTGTTGTTCAATTGATTGGAAGTATTATGCATATTTCCCTCTGTTCTCATTTGTTTCTAACACATATTCTTAAAACATTCCACACAAAGGCCAAGAGCATTAAATGATAGGAACCAGGAACAATTTTAAAATCCCAGCTAGTCAACAAGAGCTAAGAAAATCACCATTCTGAGCCATGTCCTTTGAAAATAAAGTCAACTTATCTGATAAGTAACTGGCAAAACAAAAAGCTTCCAACAAGCCCAATAAATAAGCAACTATAAAACAGAATGAGAAAATAGCTAAACCTCATATACAGAATTCACTAAAGTGAATCCACACACCATATGTTCACTGGCAATGAAAGAAACGGCCAACATCCACCTATTCCCCACAGGATTGCAAGTGCTACAATAATCAATCACCTTGAGACCATTGCTCTGTTAGCCATGATACCACAGGAAATTACTATAATCATCACCATGTTCTGCTGGTGTTTGGTTTTGATAAAACCTATGAAGATTTTTTTCTTTTTGAAGGGGAAGCTATAAAGATATTTTGTGATCTAACCTGAAAAAGGGATTGCTCTAACATTGTTGTGATGGATCGCACAAACAGAACTCTTCCGGTTGCTTTCTGCACTCTGCCGATCATTACACTTTCATCATGTGGTAATCGTTTCCATTGGAATCCAACTGCATGGAAAATTGCTTGGGCCCCATTTGATTTGTGCAAACTTTATCAGGTTTGAGTAAATTCTTTTACATCTAATTAGTTTGCCAATTTCCAATACAACCAAATAGACTAGCCACCTATGCATGGTGAGTGATTGTACCAGAAAGATAAACGGGTCTCGGTGCCTTTTCGAAAAGTTAAAAAGAAGAAGAAGAAGAAGAAGAAGGGTGTCAGCAGTCATAGTCCAACACAGATTGCCGCATGGATTAACGGACTCCAACAAATCAGACTTCCTCTAAGAGGAGGTGGTAATGGAGAGGATGTGAACAGAACGAGATGTGTGTTCCATGAAAAAGAAGAGCCAGTTTAGGGAAATACTCATCACCAATATGGGCCAAAATTTGCGGGGAAGACTCTTAGCATGTGGACAGGGTGGCAGGATTCCATTTGATAGGTCAGTTTCTCCCTCGGTAGCCACCACCTCTCCTCTGAACCATATACACTCGAGACAGAGTCAATGTTGTAAAAGTCGGTAGTCGGTATTCAATCGGTCTAGCCACTAACCAATGAACATACGGTATGTGGGGGAGTACTCGGTCAGGCATTACACACGCGCACGCACACATCAAGAAGTCAAATATGACATTATATAAAAGTAAATCATTTTCAAACTCAAAGTTACAAAGAAGCTACAAACAATAATTCCAACAAAATAAATGTACGAGTTCAAAATAAAAGCACAAGTTCAAAAGATCTAATCATCAAAACAACAAAAAACACATGTAAGTACACATCTCTATGCAAAAATCGGCCTAGTATTCAGCCAACTACACCGACTACTCGGTCGAGTAGTCGGTGTTGCCGACTATAGGACCGGCTATGGAGTATTTAGTTAGGAGGATGGCGCCTAGGATTATCGGCCGAGTAGGCCAATTTTCACATCGCTAAGCTTCATTGCACTTCTTTCCACAGTTCTCACATCCTTCCACCTGAATTTCCACAAACAAATAGGGACGAATTGCTATTGTAGATTTGAGTGAACTCTTATGCCCGTGGGATCAAAACAGCGCACGCTAAATCCACCATGATAACTCGCAACTCAAGTCCAGTCATGATTATGTAACATCCCGAGCCTAGATCCAAGACTAAACACAACAACAAACCCTGCTACTCGATGCTAAGTCCTGATGCCCTTTGGCCACTAGAGCAGCCGAAATGCCCAGACAAGCAACAAACTTAGCGGCCAAACCGCCCAAAAAGGACGGGCCGGTTTTGATTTTAAGGTTCCCAATTGGCGGGTACGAGAAGGATCAGCAGCACCCGTACCGAGCCATGGGGAGGGCGCCTCCCCCCGGGGAGGGGCGCGAGGGGCGGGTCGGAGAGGAATGGGCGGAGCTGTCCGAAGAAGAAGAAACCGACGCTGCCGAGTGGGCGGGCCGAAGAGAGGAGGCGATCGGGGGGCGCCGAGGCGACGCGGGAGGCGGTGGCACCTCCGAGATGCAGCGCCCTGCAGCAGGCGGGGCCGAGGAGCCTCGTAATGGCGCCCATGGCCGACGACTCCGGCAAGTGTGGTTCGCGTCTAGTCTCAACGTACCGGTGGTGTGGGGGCAGTGAGCGACGCGGGGGGCGTTGGGGCTGGGGACTTTTCTATTCGTCTGTTTTTTTTCGCGGAAATTGGCTAAAAAATAAATAAATATGTATCTGCCCACGAAGTTGGGGGCATGCTCCATTATTTTATGTTTATCGATTGGGGAAGTGGGCTCTCTCTCAAGGTTAATAGTTTTATTATTTTATGTTTTTGTATTTAGATGTACTTAATTTTAATTATGATTTTCCTAATATATGTCATATATTTTTTTATTACAAAAAAGTTATGTATCATTTTCTAGTTTGTTCTCAAAAAAATTATTATTTTCAATTTACGACAATATACATTTTCTTATATTTTGGTATGAAAGTTTGATATATCGTCGATATATCGATATCATGTAACATATCTTTTTTCATGATATCGATGATATATCTGTTAGATTAAAATCTAATATATTGACTTGTATATGTAAATATATTTATAAATATAGTCAAATAACAATAATAATTGTGACCGTCATCTAATGCACATTAATTAAGGTGATCAAATTAAGTTTTATTGAGGGACATAAAATGCAAAAGGTTAGTATGGTTAAAGTAAACAAATGTGCAAATACTAGCTTTGTGTTTTGCAATACTTCGATGAGTAGGATTGTAATTCACCACAGTAAATATTTTCTTTTGTTAATTACTAATTAAGAGGAGTAATGGTCCCTAAGAGCCCTTTAGATTTTCCCTCTCAAATGAACCCCTGTTGTGACCTAGAGAGGAGAGAAGGTGCAAAACGATTAGAAGAAGAGACTCATCTTCTCAGAGCTCAAGTTAGATTTCTCTTGACTAATCGGAGGGACTCTTAGAAGACCTATACTGCAGCCCCTCATCTTTGCATTCATGATGAACTCAGGTAATATCATTCTCTAGAATAAATTAGGCATAAACTTATACATATTAATGTTCTATTCAACAAAGACAATTATGTAGTTTGCTTGCATGTCGGTTTATTATGTCTACCTGCTAATGAGTACTTCATCTTTGTGTTACGATAGCTTGCATTAGTCTTCTCAAGATTTGGTATGTAATGATTGTGACATTTGGCATTCCTACAAAACTCAAAATGCATCTCGTAACTGACACAAGTATCAGTATATGTATCATACAGTTTTGGGCTCCAAAACTTATGGTCTCGAACTATAGGTTGCTAGTACCTGTACTCATCACGAGTATCGGAACATGCTAGCTATAAATTTGGTTCCAAGTCCTTTAAACCCAAAATCTGCGACTTTTGCATATCGATATGTTATAACCCGGGGCATCAAGCGTCATTTAAGACGTCTGGGAAGTGGTCCAAACGTCTGGAAGCCTTCCCAGATGTCTGGAATTAAATTTTTTTGGTGTACGGGTTCGCGTCTACACGCATGCGCACGCAGACTGAGCCCGTCACCCTCCTCCTCTTTCCTCCCTCCCTGCAGACAACTTTTTCTCTCTCTCTCCCCTCAACAGCTTACAAATACACCTCTCTCCCCCTCACCCTCACTCCACCGCTGTCTTCTTCTTCTCCCTGTCAATGAGAGCGAGCAGGAGAGAGCAGCAGCAGCGGCTGCTGTGAGTGTGTGGGGAGGAGGGGCTATTGCGAGAGGGAGAGGAGCTCGACCGCGTGGGTGCAAGCTCGCCGAGGCAGCCAGAGCCGATCGACAGGTGCGCAGCAAGCGTGTGGTGCCGCAGCTGCGGCAGCTTAGGCAGCAGGCCGGCGAAGGGCGAGGTCCTGATTCTGGGAAAATTTCCCAGAATCTGATGGCTAGACTTACGTCTAGACAACGCAGGAGACGTCTGGACGAAGGTCCAGACGTCTGAAAGGTACGTTATTTTTACCTTCTTCTTTCGCATGTACAGCCATGCAGCCGTTCCGCCGAAGTCTTCTGCATCCTTTCGTGTTGAGAACGGGCGTGTGTGTGTGCAGGACTTGTTCGGAAAGGCGCACCGGCACGCCATCCCACACAGATCGAACGTCTGGGCACAACACCAGACGACGGAGAGGGTCTCCAGACGTCCGGAGTGATAGTCGAACGTCTGGAAACTAAGTCCAGATGGTTCAGTGGGCTTCTGGACGTCTAAAGGACCGCGCAGATCAAGGTATGACCTGAGCGATCATTTAAGACGTCTGGAATTTCCAGACGTCTGATTTTGGGCAGACTTGTCGTTTTTGACCCGTCTAGGGTCCGTTCAGAGTCCGTTTTCCGCGTTTCAAGTCTCGTTCTTCTCAGATTTAGTTCCTCTACCTGTTTACAGTAATTGTATGTTGTTCTAAGTAGCTCCTTGTATTTGATCATTGTGTTAGGACCTTGTTCCGTTGCGGCTCTGGGGGTTGCGTAGGCACGCAGGCTTGCCGATTTCGCCCCCAGTACTCCCGGTTTTGCGGGTAGAGTGGCCCTTTCAATTATTTATCAAAAATTATGCACTTGTGAAATAATTAATAGAGTCTAGGGTACTGCATGAATCCTAGGAATAAAAAACTAGATTGAATGATAGATCCTAGGGTAATGCATGAATCATAGGACTGGAAAACTAGATTGAATGATGGATCCTAGGATATGGCATGAATCATAGGACTGGAAAACTAGATTGAATAATAGATCCTAGGATATGGCATGAATCCTAGGACTGGAAAACTAGATTGAATATATATACATTGCGGTCTTGGAAAAGTAGAAAGGAAACGATAACTGCCTATAATTGGTTAACAGCTGTCTGATTATGAAAGAATAATTACGGTTGGGAACATGGGTTATATAAACATAAAGCTGAAAAGATGAAATCTAAATTGGCTGAGTTGAAAGAGCACGAACCCTATGGGGAATGAGGAGTAGAACTCCTGGAAAGTGAATGGAGTAGAATTGGGGAAGTGAGTTGGCCCTTGAGTACGGAGTACCAAGGAGAGTGACTGTCCCCCTGTTTAGTGCAAAGCAGAGCTAGTCGCCCCAGGGACCCGGGGTAGGTCTAACCACTTTGTACCGACTTTTGGCCCTCGTGTACACAGTACCGAGGAGAGCTACTAGTGTAGGGAGAGCACTAGCTACCCCACGGGCCCCGGGGTTCTGCTAGCCCTCCTACACCGACTTGTTCGACCCACTGGGCAAACCAGGGTAGTCAGGCAAAGGTGCGCGAACTGTGGAGTGGCAAGACCCCTGTTTGGTTACTTTGGAGGGGCTGGACCCCTGTTACTGAGAGGGCACTGCCCTATACTGGTTCCGTGCCGTGCTTTGGGCGCACCCGTTAACGGAAACGATTGACCGCGTGCCAGTGCGTGGTAGTTACCCGTGCGTTTATCGCACGTGCCGTAGTCATCGTTATGTCTGTCAGCGACCTTAGGGTGGTTGACTGAGGGTAGGACCACCACGGGGGACTCTCCCGGCCAAGAGAGCACCACGTGCTACTTCTACTTTTCAGAAAAGACTGCAATCAAGATCGTTCCCACGAGGAACATTCAAGATCAAGAGAAGGATCTGAGGGATACTTAGATAACGAGTAAACGAAAAATATAAAGAAAGAAATTAAAAATATAACAGCTACTGTCCACCTTACTATTTCTTAGCTTTTAGTTGCCACTCTACTCAGCGTTTTGCTAACGTGTCACCTTTGTTACCTTTTCAGGACCAGGTGTTGAGCAGCCAGAGTCGGCAGCTGCAGAGGGCGCTGGGCCTAGTAGAGCCAATAGTGTTACTTGTGTGGTACCCACTTACTTTCCTTTCTGTTGTAGTGAGTAGTTTCTATTACCCCTGTACTCTTTTCATTGTAAGCTTTATGTTTATGTACATGTTTATTTCTTTACTGTTGTGGTGGTGTATATTGTAGTAGTTCTTTTCTTTACTGCTGTATTTTGTTACTGCTAGTTATATGCATGGTGAATGTGGTTTATTTTACTGCTCCTTTGGTTACTTTCTCGTTGGACGACTGGGTCTTAGGATCAATGGAGTCGGTCCGATTCTCATGTCTCATAGGGATTCGGGAATCGGGTCGTAACACGATACTTGTCATGAATACTGGTACATATGAGTCCCAAATTAAGTTCTGGGCTTGAAGTAATTAGGACTTCTAGCTTCCAAGTACCAGTACTGGTCATCAATACCAGTACTAGTTAACTATAGACTTAGTATCAGTACTCAACAAATATCGATACTGTCAATTAGTACCGATACTCATTGAGACCAAGTTATGTTCTGGAGTGATACTGGTACTTAATAAATATCAATACTTATTATTAGTATCGGTACACAATGAGTACTGGACAAGTACTCATCTGAATATGAGTTATAAACTAGAACATATGAGTACCGGTACTTAGCATCAATACCGATACTCATTTGAATATAAAACTCTTATTTGTAAGTCAAGGATACTGGTATTGGTTTATTGATACCAGTACTGGTTTACTAATACCAATACTCAATATATGAGATACTGATATTAGTTCACCAGTACCAGTATTCATCCAGTATAGAGTTAAAATGAGATGAATTATTGTTCAGGTCTATCCTAAGTTAAAGGTGAGTCATTTATGAAATAGCCCCAACAATATTGCCAATATCGTCAATATCTTCGATATATCGTCAATATTGACGAATATCGACGATATATCTCCAAAAATGAAGAACAACAATTCAAGTTTTCCCTTAAAGTGGCGATATGTGACCTATATGGGAGATATTGCTCGATTATAAAAATCGTGTTTAAAGGTAATTAAGTCGTAATATAGCACGAAAATACGTTGAAACAAAAAAATATAACGAGATGTGAGTCCCGATCGAACTCAGGGAGGCAGAAAATGACTTAATTGCAATATTGATTTAGAACTAACTAGTACTAGAATAATCATATATATATGTGTATATAGAAAATTTGTTCAGATCAAATTGTTCAAATATAAGAATAACTAGAACTACAACTAAAGGAAATTACTAAAATTACTTGAAATAAAAATAGCTATCTCAGCTACTAGAACAAGGGCAACAAAGGTGGTCCTTGGTGACCTTTGGGGAGGTTGGGAAGAGTAGCAGCGGTGCACCAAGGTGGTTTTGGTGGATGCCTCAAAGGAAGAGGGAGACTGGAGAAGTTTGGAGGTCTGGAGGGAAAAATGGAGGAGGAGATGATTTCATATGGGGGGTTTGGGGTCCTTTTTATAACCAAAATAAGGGACAAGGCAAGTATTTGGCCCTCCAAACCCTGCAACAGCCTTGGATCGATCAGATCCGTCGATCAGGAGATCCACGGATCAGATCACACTTAAAAAGAACCTCCAACACGCCAGATGTCGACACATGGAGTGCTTTCAGCCGCTTGCTCCACCGCCTCACGCCTTCATTGCGCACGCCAATACTCACTTCTCAACTATCTGATCTTTTGATCGGACGACTTAAAAGCACGCTCCACACTACCACTTCTCACGCACACGCGCATTCAAATTCAACCATTTGATCGCGAAGATCAACTGCTGAGGATGCGCGCGATATTGCCTCACCGAGCCGTGTATATTGGCGCGTCTAACCACACATGATCACGCATGTTCATTCGCACCGCCACATCGATCGATCGTTGTTGTGCTATGCGGCCGCGTCAGCGTCGCTCAATTGAAATTGCGCGGCTCAATTTCGCTTGCGCTCGCCACCCCTCTAATTTCCCCTTTGCGAGTCTCGAACAGTTGTCGCCTGCTTGATTTCATGCGTGCTAACCAATGCACTACGCGTGCGGATGGTCGCACGTTTGATTTATCGCATGTGCCGCCCCAACCATTGGATGAAGATCCAACGGCTGTGAGTGCTTCTTCCTTGATGAGGCGCGGGTGACGTGGCGATGTGGCACTCTTGTGGCCATTGGATGACGATCCAACAACTCACAAGGCGTGTGGAATTCCTTCAGTGGATGGGGCACCGGCCTTGGGCGGCTATGATGGTGTCACGTGACGCCATTGTGGCCATCCATCTTCTTTGCTTTGTAAATGGTGCTGTAGAGCTCCAATCGAGCTGATTTTTGCACCGTTGGACTGCAATCGTTGATCTGGATCCATTTGCGCGGTCGAATTTTGCACATGAGGTTCAAATTTTTGTCACCTTGCCTCTTTGCCTTTGCTCTTCCGTGGACTGCATAGGATGGTACGAGAGTACGATTAAAATGATCTTAGAAGCATTGGACTCCCGTCGTTGTTCTGAGTAGATCCGTACAGTCGGATTCATCATCTGCAGCCTCAAATTATCTGTAATTATTATTACCTCTTAATTTGAACAAAATAAAGCATTATCATATACAAAGCTAACAAATCAACTATGATGCAAACTAAGATGCTTATGCATGCATTATTCTTAGGTTAAGATAGGATCTAACTTAATTCAGGTAGATTAGGACCTATGATTGCTGTGCAATCAAATATGTCGGTCACATATCTTTGTCTGCTTGCACAACTCACATGGACTCACATTCTTTTCTTCTCCCTTGCTTTGTACGACTCACATGGACACAACTCACATGAACATATGATTCACCATCTTCAAGAGGAACACAAAATGATGATGATGATGGAGATGATGATGTAGTAATGGTTGACGAGCCACTGGCAAAAAATAGTGGTGGAGGAGATGAAAGGTATCTTCATCAAAGTCCTAGTATAGAGGATGTCCAACATGAATATATAACAAAATATACAAATATACATGAAGACTTCATGCTAAGTCTACCTCGTGACTATGATGCAGGGATAAGATACGGGTATTGCTCAGGCCATTCTATGATGTTCATCGATGATTTAAGTTCATCGGTGAAATCCCTTAATCTCGAGGCGGAATCAATCTTTGAAGGTGGCCTAGGATCATCATCAAGTTACTATGGTCGCTACAGATCTCATTACAGCAACCCTTAATACTAACCGCAAGATAAGGCACAGAGTTCATCTAACTACTTCCCCAACTATACTAACCCTCTATCTTATTATGATTTCTCCTATAGGTATGATGGTCGCCACCAAAGTTATAGTACCTAAAATGATCCTACATCTACAAATTATGGCTATGGGATATTCCCAGATAATTTTGCATCTCAAGGTCCTCAACCATTTTCTTATCAATCTTCCCACTCTGCTGCACCATTTCCTCCTCAACCACCATGAAGTTCGTTGATGAGACAACATGAACCTTGTGAATTGTTAGGTTCTCCATTAAAACAAGGTGGTTCGGTTAGATCCACAGATTTAAAAGGACATCAAGATGAGTCTACTAAGGGTAGATCTATAGCTAAAGCAAAAGTAGCTCATTTGACAGTCATAGTTGATATTCATGTCTTAGAATACTTCTGTATTGCAGTAATGAAGACTATTAATGATATATCAATGAATAAAATACTCGATACAGCTATATGGTGTAGGAGTCATACAATAAATATGTTAGAGTGGTACGAATAAAGGAAGAAAATTGGAAGAAAGATATCGAGCCAGGTCAAAGCTTAACCTAATATTGATTTGGTGGCATTGGCTAGTGCTTTCGTACTTAGTGTGGTCTACTGATACTCTGATACTATTGATATTTCATTTCTTCTAGTGAGTAGCATTACTATGAATATTTTTTAATTATTATCATGTTATGTACACTTTCTTTTTAGCATATGACTCACCAATATGCGACTACTGCATTTTTATTATGTTTTCATTCAAATTTATGATTTTTGTCTTCTAAGTATTTTTCATGATATATTAATTATTAAAACGTTAATTTTCATCAAATTTATGACATTTTGAGATATTATGGATATTTTTTAATGATTTTCTAAAAATTCACCAATATCAGTAATATATCTTTGATATATCCCTTTTTCAACTTGGTGATATGACATTGATATCGATATTTAAAGCCTTACTAGGAGAGATTCTCACTCACAAGTGAAGGCATTGCTTATTCGTATCTCATGTCATTTATATCTAAGCTCTTGAACAACCCCTTCAATCCTGTCAACTTTGGTCTCCACCTGACCTATTAGAGGCATCAAGACACAAAGAAATGATTAAAGTTGCATCAGATACCAACATGTGTGGTAATAATTATTTAAGGAGGTTCAAGGGCGTGGAAATGAGGCTTATAATAGAAGACAATCAACATGATCACTGGAACAATGCTTCTATATGGCAAATAGGAAAATGATCTAGAAAGAATAGAAAGCACAAAAGTGAAAATACAATCACTAGGAACTAAGGTTCAAATGAGTATCACACACAAATACTGAATAAAGTTTAGGAAGATGTTTGGTAGAATAGGTGATGGGTCAGTGGGATATAAATTTGTTAAGTAAATTGAAGTGTTGTAAGCATAATTTTTGTTTTCGTTCAAGTTGATTGGTGTAGCAAATAATACCAACATGAGATATAATATCCCATGCTAACCCAAACCAAACCAATACCACCTAAGTGGAGGCAGGGAGGGAGGGGGTTGCAGAAGTTGGAGAGAGACTCAATAACTGAATCTTTTAAGCTTAGTTTACTTTGATAGTTAACCCCTCCTTTACCACTTAATTTACTTTTATTTAACACTTGATTTTTCTTTTTAACATCGATTTACCAAACACTAATTGCCACTCTTATCAACCAAATCCGTATTGAACATCCCCCTCTTTCTCTTTTAACACCACTATCAAGTAAGCATCACAAAGGTTAACACCAATTCAAGTAAACACAAACTAATATTAACATCACTATGAAAATAAACACAATTAGAGGTTAACATCGATTTTACATTTCTTAACACTAATTTCCTAACTTTTAAAGAAAACTAACCCATAACACCAGGAGTGAAACAATGATTTGGTGGATGGATTGAATCCACCGCCAAACATAAAGGATGAAAAGCCACCCACGAATTAATTGTGACATTTATCCTTTCTCAAGAGTATGGAATATAAATATCCGATTTCTTCTTCACAAGACCATAATTAATTAATTATTTGCTTAGAAAGAAAGAAAAATGCTAGACATTACCATTGATTCTTTTTCTTTTTTTTTATTGCACAGGCATTACCATTACTTTTGTTTGTGTGTACAATAGCGCCGGCATTACCCATTCCTCTTGTTAAAATGGATCCATGCTTAAACAGAACTTCACAGGGCCAAACCATTATGTCTCTGTTCCAAGTAAACGTGGAGAAAAAAGGACAAGGGCTGGGCATGAGATTGCTTCTCAAGAAGGGATGTAGCGACAATTTAACGTGAAACATTCATTTTTGCATGCCCATCCTCACCATCCATGATACATCAATCAACTTGACAATTGGGAACTGCATATTGCCTTTAAAAGCACCACGGACAATTGGTATGTGCATACAAAAATTCTTTCAAAGAACATGTCCATATGTGTTTTAATGAGAATGAGGCTGGAGAATCGATATTCTTTCATAGACATCCCTTGCTTCTTCACAGGGTTACTGCAAACAACAAATACAACCTATAACCTGCAAAGTGGCACAATTATTTTAAGAACCAACAAGGGAAAGGCGTATCTTCAAAAGGAGTTTTCTCACCATAGTTTTGAGTAGATATGAATTTTTCCCATGTCCACTAGTTTGGATGAGTAAAAAGATGCACAGCGCCATACCTAATACTTACCATATACAAAAGCTCATCAATTCATTTTTCAATGTCCAACATGATTTCTGCAAGTTGAATGTTACCCTGCAACTTCGTAGCCTTGGATGGTGGCATGAAGGAAAAGGCATCCAAAAGTTTTGTGCATTTCCAACCCCATTTCACCATCAAATATTTGATAAGATGATGTCCACTGCATAGAATCCAGATAATACAAAACTTAACAAAGACATTTTGTAACATCATCTTAAGATTCAAAAAGCCAAGCAAGCATAACTTACCTCCGATTATCGTAGGATGTTATAAAAATTGATTGTGGAGACTTCTGTAGGAGAAATGTGACAGAGGCAAAAAGATCTTCAAAATCTAGCATGGAACTTACACACAACAGTTAAGCATCGAGTCAGATAAACATTCAAAGGACCATCATTCAAGCTCAGGTGTTGCATCACCTACCACTAGTATCATAGAAAACATCTGCTCCCAAAATAAAATCAGGGGCTAGATCAAAGAAGAATCTATCCCATTCTCCCCAGGCGAGGCCCAATACCTTTAAAGATAAATCATTTCATGATGGTGCGGACAATATTAATCACCCAAGACAGGAACTTTTAGGACTAGTAGTCTTACCTTGCAGTGGAGGTCATTCATTTGGACCGTTCTTTTCATGTTGTCCAACACCTAAAGGCCCAAATATACTTGTAAAAATATTAACATATTAAGGAGAATGCTAATATAAATTTAGTATAGCACCCATATATGAGACAATGAGATGCAACTTAAAGAAATATTGGAAAAGAAACAAAAACAAAGAAAATTTAGGAAGCTCCATGTAATAACGTGATGGACTTGCTCAACTCTGTACTGTATATTTGATAAGGATAACTATATTGAACTTTGAACAAGGATAATACCAAACAAGGTAACACCCAACATCAACTTTTTAACTTAAGTATGCATTCATCACATATTTTTGCCGTGTGCTGAAACAATTTTTACTATACCCTTTAACCTTCGGAATTATCCACACTAGAGGGATAATTAGGCTCACACGGACGAAACAAACTATACAACTGGCACTTGCAGTCCTCACACCTCCACATATGCTCAGGAATAGTAATACTTCATAGCATGTGAACTTGGCAACACCTCAATTTCCAAACACATGCAATCACCACAGTAGTCACCTTGAAAGTGCAAGCGTAAGCTGCCAAACTTTTGATCCTTTCTGAATTCTTCTCTTTCCCTCTTATGAAATGGGGTTGGAAGCAATCTGAAACCCCAGATCCCCAGCCTCCCACACCCCCAAATCAGCAAGCAGGTGCATCAATACACTTGCTCCTCACAGCACATATCACCCTTTCCTCATTTTGGGCCTCAAGGCCCTGCCTGCAGGAGAATGCTTGATGGAAAAACTTACTTCGATCAGGGGGTGAAAATTGCCAGACCAATGGAGCTATTCCCAACATGCCCCGTGGCATGGGTTTTACCTGCTTGGGTTGGGTAGGAGACATGTTGAGATACAGATGGGTATGGAATTCTTTTGCCTCACCTACTTCTCACTTTGAACCTAACTCAAATAAACCTGCCTCGTACCCTACCTATTTGAACTTGTCCCAAAGGCTTTCCCAAGCCCCTCTGCACACCACCACCGCTAAAACCCAGATGGAACATTAGATAGGACCTTAAGCTACAAGTGTTCATTGCATAATGTGTGATATTGTTGTATCTACCATTTTTTATGTATTTTATGCAGACATAAGATTTTCTTATACCAATAATGTTATATTTCCTGCACGCTATATGGGATATTACGATTTTTCAAAAATTATGAGAATTTCCAAGTGTCGAACCAAAAAATGGATACAGCACAAGCATTTCCCACTTAGCTTTTAAATAAAATCCATAGATGAAATCCTGCACTCAATTTAGTTTCTTACATCATAACCATGAAGAAAACTAATTTCTCAAATGATGAGAATGTATTAAAACTTAAAAGTGGTTAGTAACTACACGAGACTCGTGGCAAAAGGTATCCAACCACCACCATAACCCAACCACCTAATACTCCAAAGATCATAGCCATGCTTCATTTCCAATAGCCACCACCTTTATTGTCATTGATTTCCAATATTGCCTTCTTGCTGCGAACCCCATCGGACCATTCCCATCAATAACCACCAGCCAAAACCAATGTTTACCATGTTTTATCCATATTGTTAATTATCTTATACAATGCTCATCATCAACACATACCACCCTCTTGCTTGCACCACTCGTGTCAAACTGCAATCGTAACTTATTCATGTGCCATCAAAGCCCACATCCATGTCATTGACCCGATGCAAACATCACTGGCCTTCTCTCTATGATACTAGTTCACTATGTTCAAACATCTAGAGACATCAGCTTCAACCTAAACCAACATTCTTTCTCTCACACCATCCATTGACCAACTTGCTGCAACACTATATAGCTATACTAACTTATCAAACTCTTCCATGTACCCGTCTCTTTTTGTTACTGTGGAGAGTTGCGCAACATGGTGGAGGCTCCTTGGCGTGGAGAATCACGCATGGAAGTCCTACGCATGGACTAGTTGGTGCAAGAATCGAGAGAGTACTCAACGAAAGAAAGAGGAGAGGAGTTGGGGAATTGATGTAGAGAATAATTGTATTCAACTCTTATGTTGTCAAAGCTATCGCCTCAAGCTATTGGGCCAGGCGAGAAAGCCAAAGGTTGCCTTGGAGCTATTCTAGGTTAGGGGCTTCATCCGGGCTATCACCTAGTCACCTTCTTTGTCACCTGGGTCGCCTTACTCCTAACTCACTTTATGAAAGACCATAAGACTCTTATTTGGTCTTAAGTTACATATATTATAGATATATTTGTATTATATTGTTGTATATACATAATACATATATACAAATATGTTATTAACAGCTTTTATATGATCAATTTTGTCTTCTCTTCCTAACTTAGACTATTGTCTGTTTGTTAAGACATATGCATAAGTTATACATTATTGTATGTCTATAATGATATAATTATGATATATTGTTGTTTAATGATGTGTGTATATATATATTTGTTATTGTCTATAACTGTCTAATAATATATAACAATCTATGTATAAGTTATGGCATTAAGTTTGTATTGTATTATAAATATTGCATATTATAATACATGTTATTGCCTTTAGTACGACTTGGAGCAACCTTTTGGGCTACCATTTGTGGCCCATTGGTGGATGCCTCTACCTTGAGGACAACCTTAACTTTATTGTGGTACATTTGGCTCAGACTCAATGGAATGGAAATCTCAATAGAGGGAGTGTTTTATCACCATAATGTTATTTGTAATTTTTGTGTAATGAGCTCATTTTATTAATGTAGTGGAGGGTTAACATCCATTATTAACCCTTCTTTTCTTTAAAACAAATACATGCACCTATCTTGTTTTGGTAAATACATATGATATATATTTGGTTGTTTGTTTTGGCCTATTATTATAAATGTAATATTTATGTTTACACATCGTATGATAATATAAATATATGTGTTATTGTTAGGTAAATATGATAAGATCATTATTTTTTCATTTACTTAAATAGTATTATCATATATTTTTTATGAAAGTCAATGTTACATGTGAGTTTATTAGATATATTTGATATTTTAAGAAATAAAAAGATTTGTCGTCTCAATTCAATCGGGCAATCGCTTTTTTGTCGCCTCTCAACTCAGGCGATTAAGGAGGTTGTCGCCTTGATAGCTTTGTTCAACTCAAATGATAACAGTGGGATTCCTCTCCGTTTATAGAGAAAGGATTCTACATTTTAAAATAGAAAATAAAAAAATCAGGACTCAATAATTTATTAAAAATAATAACTGAATATTCTCCTAACAAATCTAATTATCTTGATAACTAACATACCAAACTTGACTAACTTGGACCCAAAGCAACCAAACTTAATCCCTAAGCACAAACCACTAGGGTCAGTGCCCTCTTGATCAACAGAACTGCCACATGGACAGTCCATGTGGCCATCTTTTTCACATCCCCCCTCAAGTTGAGACCGTAGTAGATCGATGACTTGCTCAACTTGTGGTGAGGCTAGAACCCCCACCATTCTGCATCATCTTCAAGCCCAAAGCTCGCAAACGTGGAACTGTTGGAAGTCATGGTGTAGCCTCTTGCAACCTCTGAAGTCTTTACCTCTTGGGCAACCTCAATAATCATTGCAAAGGCCACGATTATCTTCTTCTCCTTCTCTCCTTGGAGCATGGCTTGAATCTTCTCAAGATCTGTAGGCGTAAGAGTCTGCGCATGAGGTGCTAGTAGCCCTTCGCAGAGGCCTCCCGAACTTATCCCAACATCTATCTTTGTGGGTAGTAGGTGTGCCTACAGTGTTGACATAGGGGAAATACTCGGCTTAAGCCTCGACCTCATCATCTCCTACACACGACGCTAACTTCAATTGTAGCAAGTGCGGAGTTCTCGATCTTCGTAGTAGCCACTATTTCCGATGCTTCCATCTTCTCAAGGCAGCTAAAGATGATCTCAAATTCCATCTTCCCATCCAATGCAAAGATTTGGTCGTGAGCTAATTGGTAGCGAGGATGTAACCCCGACAAGAACTTGGCTACTTGCTACCTAGCATGTGTCTCAACCTATTTGTTGCAACAAATGGGGTCACAGATCTCCAACTCCTTGAACAGTGCCTCCATATTCGCGTAGTATTTGGCTAAGGAAAGATCTCCTTGACCAGCTACCCATATGCACATGTAGAGGTCGGTGATGCATGCATTACTTGATTTCTGTAAGCACTTCTCTAGGGCCTCCAAAATCTCGGATGCATTCTTCTTGTATAACATGTTCGAGGCTATGCTCGGATCAACTGAATTCATGATCCAACTCATTATTATATAATTCTCTTTCTGAAGCTTCTCCTTTGTTGCAATTTTAGCCTTAGGTGCTTCTTGGAGTAAAACATTGAGTTTGTCTTAACAAAAATCTTAAATGCTTGGGCCCATAAGACAATTCCAAGCACCCTGAAGATTAATAATTGTTCCTTGAACGACCACCTTGCCTTCTCCGATCGACAACTGAGCCTTGGTGTTCGCCATCTTCTTCAATTTATGATCCTTCTCCTACTTCGATACTCTACGTAAGGCGTTGGATGTGGTAGCGAGAAGACTCATCGAGAATCCCCTACTTAATTCCTTAGACCTTGTGTAAGGTACCAAGATCTTCCAAGAAATTCGTTGAGTGAATTCCCACGTCGGAGAAGGCCATTAACTATGTGGCCTTGATGTCAATGTAGAGAACTCACACATAAGAGAGAAGAATTCTCTTTGTGTGTGATCTCTTCTCCTGAATGTCTTCTCGATTCATGCACACCCAAGGAGCCTAGACCGAAGGCTTTGATACCATGTGGAGAGTTGTGCAACGTGGTGGAGGTTACTTGGCGTGGAGAATCATGCGTAAAAGTCCCATGCATGGATCAGTTGGCATGGGAATCAAGAGAGAGTACTTGGTGAGAGAGAGAGGAGAGGAGTTGAGAGAAAGATGAAGAAATAATTGCATTCAACTCAAAGCAAATAACATAAGATACTCTCTTATATAGAGAGATTATACCTAATGTTAAAAATAGGAATCAAAAAATCAAGACTCAATAATTTACTTAAATAAGTAACTAAATATTCTCCTAACAAATCTAATTATCTTAACTAACAAACCAAACTTAACTAACTTGGACCCAAAGCAACCTAACTTAATTAATCCCTAAGCAAAAACCACTAAGGCCAGTGCCCTCTTGACCGGCAAAACTGCCACATGAACAATCCACATGGCCATCTTCTGCTTCACAGTTACCTTCAATATGCATTCCTTCAAGTGTTCCATTTCAACATGGATTCAAAAATTTCTATTTGGGTAATATCATAGATTCATAGATAGCCCCTCTGAGCTCTTATGCACACAATCATGTCAGGAAATCTTTGTTTCATGACTCCCTCAAGTATCTCTGTCATTAAGATTGATCGAAGCCCATATTCAACAAGGATGTTAATTGCTTAGAATCTAAGAACTAGGTTTTTCATTTCTTTGCTTTATTAATCATTTGACCTGTTTTGCGGTCCTAATGAGCATTGGATGGTATTTCTCTACTTAAATTTTTAAAAGGTCCCGTAATTTTGTTTAATTAAGGAAATGTGAAATTTATCCTTTCCAGCCCCATTCCCATCCCAGGTCTAGACTCACCCACTTTATCACGAATACCCTTGAGACAAGAATATGAAGCAGGACTGGGTGTTATGGACAGGTGGAACTGTAGAACTTTCTTGATTCAAGAAAGCCATCAGTGACTTCAACAATCCTTACCTGGTGAATGGACTTTTAATCAGCCAAAGGACTAGACATCTTTTCGACAATACAAGAGCATGTAATAGAAATTGTTGATTGGCTTCACTGACTAAGATTTCTGAAGTAAAAGCACCATAGTACCTCTGATTTGCTTTTGTCAGTTAGTAAGACATCTGCCCCCACTTTGGCTGCTACCAACCCCGGTAAAGAAGTCCCAGCACCTAGCTGCAAGAATTGGAATTCCTCAACTATTGTGTATATAGAGTGGATGACAAATCAGGCAACTTTTTTGTGCAAGAATGATTGAATCTATGACTAGCTATAACTTAAAAAATGCTTAGTGTTTTCCGATTCATAGATGGGTAATATTTACTTAACATAGTGATAACATCTATGTAATATTTGTATCAAGGCTGCTACCTCAACTACTGATCGGCCTAAGAAACGAGCTCTTTGTTCCCAGACATAATCGGCAAGAACAATGCTACACGGCCAGATAAACATTCCATAATCTTCTTGCATATTCTGTCAGAGGAACAAGAAAATTTATCTAACAGTGCATTTGAATGAGTACATAGTTGTATTTACAAAATGTATACATGCTATGGAACATTGAGTACTTTGGGAAAGTGATATCATCCTGCTGACTAGACTCCACGTATATTGATAAATTCATGACAACATCATTAGAATCACAAGCATATACATGGTGAGATAAGCAGAACAAAATAAACTATGAAGTCAATAAAATTGATTCAGTAGACACTTCAAATCATGGCAAGTCAAAGTCAAAACATTTTTATGAACCAATGACAGCATTAAACTCACCATGTCTGCAAATATCCAGCAATATCTGGCAGTGAACCATGTGAACTTAGATAGTTATTGTTGAAGAGTAAACTCGAGGTTATAAAAGAGTAGATACAGGCTAAAACAAGCATCTACAACAGATAGCATTCACTCTTTCCACATTCAGTTTGAGCCTTCCTGGAGTAGCTTCATTGTTTTTTTTTTGAAAAAGGAAAGGTAGCTTCATTATTTCCAGATAATTTTGTGGGTGTCCAGGCATATAGGGAAAGCAGCCTTATGGAGGAAACTTCCATAGTCTCCCAGAAATCAAGGACAACCATCTTCATTA
The DNA here is from genome assembly GCA_037157565.1 of Thalassia testudinum. NCBI lineage: Eukaryota > Viridiplantae > Streptophyta > Magnoliopsida > Alismatales > Hydrocharitaceae > Thalassia > Thalassia testudinum. Next base: position 73,982,542 of record JAZHRO010000013.1, read on the forward strand.
TTTTTACCCACAAGATTTACCACCAAGGACTAGCAAGGGAGTTTTTTTTTCATCTGCAAGACTTACCTGCATTAATCTGCCTCTCTCCAGAATGATGCCTTCTTTGAATGCTAGCACATCCACTTTAACATCTTCCATAGACATTTTGCACATGCTTACAATTGACAACTCATTATTATACATGGTGAGTCTCATTATTGCCATGTTGTTTTTCCATTAACTACCAAAAAATAAATATATTCTCCAGTTACAATCAGCCTATTGACTCCATGTATGACATTTCAATTAATTTCTCCATTGCGTAGAAAAATGGAGCCCAAATACCTGAACATATCTTTTTTCAGAATGCAATATATTCTGATTTCGCCTATGTTCATATATACATCTACTCCCAATCTATATCTCCTCCCAAAGAAAAATTTTATTACATAGTTCACTTTTTGAAAAGGGTATATACTCAGTTTATGTCATGATACAAAGAGGAAAAAAAACTCCAATTATGTCTTAATCAGATGGAAGTCCTTAGCTTCCATGTCTCTCTTTAGGGCCCAAGTTTCATATTGAATCCATCCTTGTCAGATCCACCAACACAATATCATTTGAAAAAGCAGGCATAATGTACCTCGTCTAGGGTGTGCTACACCAATCGATCCATAATTAAAGTCAAAAGAGCCTCACAGCTGGTGATTGATGGTAAGGTAGCATGTTGACCCAACCTGACTGTATTCATCCTCATAGAAGTTAGGACTCAATGATGTATATCCCTGAAAACTTTGGTAACAAAGTTGCCACCTCTCTCTTCTGCAATATTCTCTATAATATATCATTGAACAGTAGCCATATGTGCATCTCTCTTCTTTCATCAGAAAATTTCAGTTCTATGACTCAAAAGGTGTTCAACTTTATGGATGTACCAAACATTCACAAACTAAACTAATTTTCTCAATGTCAAAAACGTGTCTCAATCTCCTTTTGGTTACTCTTTCCTAAAGCTTTATTCTACGTCACTCATCAAATTGATACTCTTATTGCTTGAACAGTTTGGACATTTCCTTTATCCTTAAAGGAGTGCTTTTCATCATTCATATGCATTCTCTTCCTCCTTCGAAATGGCTGAAAAAGCTTGTTCATATGTGTGGAGATCCTACTATGTCCAAGGTCAAGAAAAGAGTTAGATCATTTTTTGAGTCTATTTTATACAACCTTACCTTACACGCACCCTAGTTAAGGGACCGTCACATGTGTTTACCCATGCCTTGCTGCCTTGGCTTTGGAACCTTCAGTCAATGTGGTGGAATGCTTCCAAGATGGTTTGTGGGTGTCTTGGCTACCCATTGATGTTGGATGCCTGAGTGAAAGAGCTTAGTCTCACAGTTCACTTTAGGAGCACTTCAAAACATCAATCCAACTGAGGAGAGAAATGGATGGATCTGAATGTAGAGTCACTTCTTGGTAAGAAAAGGTTTACCTCTGATTTATGGAAGCCTTGCCTCACCCGGATCCTTCATTGGTTGAAAGTTGTAGGAGGATCTAGAGAACCTGCTTGCCTCTCTATGTTGTCGAATCCTTCATTGGCTGGCGATTGATTGACTGGCACACTTTGTGGTTCTAGGCCATAAGACATTAACCATATCTTTTTCTCCTGACCTTTGGTACTCCAATGATGGGTTCACTATGGAACTTGGTCTTTTGACTTCTCCACTCATTAGGCCTACAGGCCAATGCTCATGGTGATTCTAGACCAAATGGCGATGTTCAACTTAGAAGAGCTTCAATTTTCATTGAAAAGGAGAGCTTCAATTTTGCTATGGTGTCGGTGGTTAGAACATAATTGTATCATCTTTAGAGGACAGCAAGAGCATGTGGATGGTGTATTTATTATTTTGACTCTATGTAATGGTTGGACTATTTAGCTCTCCTTTTAATGCAACGGGGGGTTTACATACCTTGATTAGCCTTCTTTTTACTCTCAAAAAAAACTGGAGAGACAGAAGGTACTACAACCCTAGATTTTATTACTGTCAAAGTCTCCTTTACTTTTATTTGTTGTTAGCCTGAATATTCAGATAAGCCTGACAACCAGTAAGTGCACAATTTCCATCAAATGCATGTGATGGTGCTTCTTCCACCTTATCTTAATATATTCACTAGTTTTGAGAACAGTTGGTGTTCACCCTTAATTTACCTTGCATGTATAAGAGCCTTCACTCTTTGCTTCTCTAATTTAGCTAGTCGAAAGACATCTCTTTGTTCTGTAGTGTAGAATCAAGCTTCCTTATAGAAACTGACAAGCTTTTAGTTTTGCTTTACCGCCTGCTTTCTTCCCTTTTTCTGTCATCTTCTTTTCATACCACGATCGATAGTTTATTCATGGAAAAAATGAGATTCCATTGTCACTGCTCCCATCAGAAATAGGATTTACTCTGGATTCGAGTCCATGGCACATTCATCCAATCATACGATTTTTTTAACCTAAATCAAGCAGCTTTTCCATGAAAAATATTTATTTATTATGTTCTGTTCAATAAACCTAACCCAGTATTGTGAAAAAAAGGGTGTGAGAGAGAGAGGGGGGAGCCGAGTCAAGATGATATAGAACTCATCTCTCCCTTCTTCTTGCCCCAAAGATCTTACCATTTTGGAATTGGGGCTATATCTCTTTTCCATTTCAATTCAAGTGTTCTATTCTATGTGGTTCCATGCCCCGTTGATGCCTTGAAAAAGGAAATGAATAAATTTCTTTTATGGAGAAGGCATACTAGTTTCATTGCTACAAAAGGGGGTAACAGGCACTCCGCCATTTTATGAGTGGACTAGGAATCAAGATACACGTCCAACTGAGACAGAATTGGTAACTTGCTATTTTCTTGCCTATCATGCAAAGATGGATTCCTTCACGTTGGCATGAGGATCCAACTACATTGCATTGCTACATCCATGTTGCCTATTTGAAACAAGTCTACCTCCTTGCTTCTCTCATGGGACAACCCTCTTCTTGCTGAACTACCTCTTTCCAATACAGTCCAAATTATTGATGGGGCCTTGGACATCAAAATTTAGATATTTGTAGACGAGGAAGAATACTAGAATGGACACTCTTTTTCTTTTTATTCCATCTAGTGATAGGATGACACATTTTCATTCTTGTTCCATGTATTCAATCAAAAAGGAAAAAGAAATAATCATTTGATTTCTATAGGGTTCAATAAAAATTCAATTGACCATGTACAGTTCTGCAGGGTGACAGAAATGATGACTTATCTGTCAACTTTTCCATTATCACTCCCAACAAACCAAACCCTGTCTTACATAAAGTTTCTTAAGTTTGATTGACCTTTAGAATGGAAATCATTACTTATAACTTGTGAAACTTATATGAGTTTTCACCTCAACAAATGGTGTTACAGCAAGACTTTTTCACTCTAAATTTCTCTAGTACTTCTTTGTTCCTTACTCCTCCTTTAAGCACACTTACCAACTCTTTAGCCACTCTTTGTATAGAAGTTGCCATTACTTCCCACGTCTTACAAGCACTTCAATCATGTTTATATACAATTGTCGTGATACCTTAGATCTTTTCTGTCCCCATCTAACATTCCTCCATTTTGCACTTTTCATTCTAATGATTGTTTCTCTTTTTTGACCATAACTGAACATCCATTAGCAACAAAAGATGTTAAGTAGATAAAACTATACTTTTTTTTCCAAAAAAAGATGTTCTCCATGAAAAGATCAGAGCTATTGCATAACTGAGAGGGGAAAAAAACCTCAACATTCTACATTTTAATGTAAAATCATAATACCTTAAGACTCTTGTCAACTATAGAGAATCCATTTCAATGGGTGTCTATTTGAAGTTTCACTCAAGTAAATCGTTTCTCATTCTATGTATGCATTGAAGTATGTAACCAGCTCCTTCCAGGGCTCTTTTTTCATCCTTCCCGCTATATCAGCCAAGGATGCAGATGCAAAACTTAAATTTGAATATCTTCTCTTCACAGCTTATTACAATCATTTTAATTCCTGGAGCTATCACAACTCAAATATACTATTATTTCAATCTCAAGCCCATTTTGTATCATGTAGACATAAGACTTGAAACACTCTCCTGGCTAGTGTGTTCACCACTTCCATGAGCTTGGCATTTTGCTAATCAAAGTGCTAAGGTTGCAAGCACCAATCTACAATTTTTTTTCAGTACTGTCTTCCGTAAACCTCATCTAGCATCCATCCATCAAGATGAGAAGACCATTGCCCCATTTAAATTACACTTGCATGTGCCACTTCAGATTGTCCATTGGATGCATATCCAAGAATTCCTATAAAGTTATAGGAGACCCGTCCACTTCTTTTTAGGCGCCGAACATGATCAAGAATCTTTCTTTTGGCTGAAAATGTTGGACAAGGAAATTTACAAAAACACCATAGATGACCTACATTTGAGATAGTCAAGGGTCATCTCGACTGCAGGTCATGTAAGGTAGAGAAAAGAGTGCCTCAATCCTCGATTGAGCATATGTTTCTAGATTTCAAGAACACCCATATTATTGAATCAAACACTTGGAGGTTTTCTTTTTCTTTTTCCCCTGAGATGGTTCAACTAAGCAAAAGCATGCCTCTTTTTTTGGAAAAGGAAAAGGAAGACTACTGGTGATCAGTAGTCACACGCTATATTACCTCAAAAAGAAGGTACAAAGCTGGAAAGTAACTTACAGATGTTGAGTCCAGAACCCAGAAAAAATAAGACACTTCGCTTACAACATTTTCCGGGTAGACTCTCTCCCCCCTGAAAATTGCTCTGTTCCTCTACAACTGAGCCGATCACAAGACAATGGCTACCTTAATTCGAGCCAAAGGATCAACAAGAGAACCGCTGCACAGTGATAGCTATAAGTCCTCGGTAGAATCGCTGTTCGCAATCGATAAGTTAGTATGGGTGAAAAGGTTCTTCACGAATTCACAATGGAGCAAAAGGTGACTAGCATCTTCAACCTCCCAACCACACAGTGTACAAGAAGCATCATCAATTGACCACCATCTCCGCAACCTATCCTTCATAGCCAGCCTCCCTCTCCTTAGGAGCCAAAGGAAGATCCTAACTATGAGTGGAATCTTGAGCTTCCAAAAAAGAGAACAATCCACCCCAAGATAAGCAACACCCCCAGCTTGCGGCTCTTTGAAAGTCTTATAAGCTGCATTTGGATGCTGGATAGAGTTTACCCTTGAATAGAAGTTAGGATGAGATAAGTTTTAGTGATGTTGATGTAAGTGGTGGGATAGTGGAAATGAATGTGATAGGTGAGTTGATGTATTATAAACGTAAGTTGATGTGATTTAAATATAGAGAAGAGAGTTGTAGTTTATTTATTTTATATTTGATGTTGGGTTGTTTTTTATTATTGTTTTGTTAGAAAGTGAAGTGAGTGAAAATTAAATGTGATAGGTGAGTCAATATGTTGTGTATGGAGATTTGAAATAACATTTTGACACTGTTCGTGATACTATTTATGACATTGTTCATGTTATTCCTGCCACATCACCCAGTCATGCTTGTTATTCCTCATCCAATCAAAGTCATAGGCTTTCCTTGTGCTGAAATTTCCTTGCACCCATTGCAACCTGTTTGGTACATCCTATATCGACAAATAACCACCCAACACATAAAGGAGTTCCTGCAGCTCTACGGCCCAAGCCTCAAATAAGGCACCCACAAATGATGGTATCAAAGAACCACCAGCCACACCCACCAGCAAAGTTTTAAATGTTGATATCGATATCGTATCGACAAGTCAAAAAGGGGATATGTTGAGATATATCGGGGATATATCACTGATATCAATGAATTTTGGGGAAATTACTCAAAAAGATCCAAAATGACCAAAATGTCACAAATTTAATGAAAATTAACATTTTAATAACTACTACATGTATGAAGAAATAACTAGAAAACTAAAATCATAAATTTTAAATGAAAACATAATAAAAACACATCATTGCCATATCAACAAAGTCATATCATAGCAATGAAAAGAAAATGTACATAATATGAAAATTAATGTGTAGACAACATTAACCTATCTAATAATCAAGTATATCAAGAGATTTAATTTCAGGATTGTAAGTAACCAAGATTAAAACATGGTCATTTAAGCCATGAAATCATCACAAAATTGAAATTTAATTAAAGATCTTACTAAATTAATGTGCATATAACATTAATCTAACCAATAATCAAGTATATCAACAGATGTAATTTCGGGATGAACAGTAATCGAGGATAAAAACATGCTGATTTAGGCCTCAAAATCATCACTAAATTAGGGTTTAATTAAGGATCGTACTAAATTAGTGTCTAGATAACATTAATCTAGCCAATAATCAAGTATCCGAAGAGATTTAACTTCGGTATGAACAGTAATTGAGGTTCAAAATATGGTGATTTGGACCTAATAATGCAAATAAATTGAAGAATAGGTGCTTACAATGTTGAGAGATGAGACAAGGTTGAAAATCACCCAAAAAGATGGCGTACAAGCAAATTTCAGAGGTGCAGGAAGGTGGTTGCAGTGTGGAAGAGAATAAAGTGCCAAGGGAAATGAAGAAGAGGGCAGCAACAGAATTAGCCGACATTGCCAACGTATCACCCATGTCGGGCATGCCGTCGAAATAATAGAAATTTTGTGTTGAGGAGCTCCAATTTTAACGATGTCGCTGATACCCCTCATTATCGATGACATATCAACCGATATCAGGGAAAATGATGTCGGGGGTGGGGTGTCGATATCTCTTGGGACATCGATACTGACATATTGATGATATATATCACCGACATCTTTCCTTGGTTGATGTATCATCGATATCTTGGAAAAAAATATCTTGGAAAAAAATATATTCTCGTGATATCGATGAGTCATGTTGGGGATATAGATATATCGCCGATATATCATTGATATATTGAGATATATGTTTCTATGCCCACCAATCCATCAAAAACATCACCGACCCTGTAGTGCTTTGTCAAGGCCAAAGCGAACAATCTCTAAAATCCAAAGTTAAAGCTACCATTCCCCATCCTATTGTGCTCCCATAACCTAAAGGTCCTCCCATCTCCCAAGATCTGTTCCAAAAAAGAAGCCAAGCACCTAAGAACTTGAGAAAGCCCGCACCAAAAACCAAATGCTCCCCGCAGGACCAAACATCTATCCTCAAGATTTAAAAAGCAGCCATAAGAATCGCAAAGGACACGTTCCACAGCGTAACTTTATTCAACAGCAGCTTCACTCCCCTTGACTGACCGGTCAACAATGTACTACCAGCTCACTGGGCACAAAAAACCGCCTTGGCACCTTCATGGCTAGGTCCCTTCCAAAAGAACTTGCGTCTAATGGCTACCACCCTCTCGCGCACTTTCTTTGGCAGCTTAAAAATCGAGAGGTGGAAGACCGGAATAGTCGAGAGAATGGAATTCAAAAGTACCAGTCATCCTCCGTTGGATAACAGGCGGCCTCTCCACCCTGTCAGACTATTGACCAGCAGAAGCCAATCCCCCACCAAAAGCTGCCTCCCTTTAAGCGGGATCCCCTGATAAACAACCCGCAAGTTTGAGGGCTAGGTGCGTAAAGCGGAACAGGTCGCCATTTCCTCTGGTGTCATGTTCAACGGCACAAAAACCGACTTACCATGATTTACGAACAGACCAGAAATTTCTCCAAAGACCCGAACCAAAGACTCCAGATGTTGAGAATCTGCGCCAACGCCCCTCAAAGAAAAAAAGAGTGATTTTCTTCTCTTTTTTTGTAACAAAAAAAAAAGGAGATAATGTTACCACCATCCAGTTTTACGTCAAGTTCAAGATGGGAGGACATAGTTAGAACAATTACCAAGCAAGCAATAATGAGCAGGAGAAACACAAGCGATGGCAGCAAATAGCTGTTATAATTATCATTTTCAAAGGTCAGAAGAACAAACAAAAGGAAGGAGAAAAGATGCTAAAAAAAAAAATGTAAGATCGGACTTTCATTCCACCTCGATGATGTCGAGGAAGAAAGCCCCTTCCTGCTTGCCGTCGTCACCGTCATTACCATCAAAAGTATCGCTTGAAGAGGAGTGATGGTACCCAAAGTAGTGGCGAGAAACGGTGGTCATTGCCGTCGTCTTGGCCTCACCATCGTCGTAGCCTTCGTCTTCGTCGCCTTCCTCCTCCTCCTCGATCACCTGAGGACGGCGGCGACGCATCTTTTACCTTCTCACTCTTTATCGTTAGGTTATGGTTATGGTCTGGCCGACGGCGGCGGACGGCGGGGGCGCCCGCTGGCCACGAATGCGTGAGTGGTGTGCGTGGGTGTAACGTGAGGGGGAAGAGGAGGACATCGGATTCAACTGCAACTACAAGTAGGCCAGTTCAAGTCGAGGCATTTTTTTTTGGGAAACAAAAAGTCATGTAATTTTAAAATTAATTGACGTAACTATCTATGCCTTTTCTTTTATATATTAACTTTTTAATAAAATCTGTTTTTTATAAATAAAAATTTTGTACCTATTTAATATTTTAAATTTAATTTACTCTTCATCTTACCTATTCTATTCAATAATTAACTCATCCTTTAATATGCGCAGCAACGAATCAATCTCTCCTCCTATCATCCACTTATCTCTGATATCCACACTGATGTTAATAACCAATAAGTTTTTGAAATATTTACATTTATATCTATATAATCATACCTAATTATATCTGTACAATTGAATACTTCACATATGCATCTATATTCCTACAAATTTACTAATCAGACAAATTTATGTCTCCAACTTAACTTTCCATCAATTAAAGAGGAATATTCTATGGAATATCCCTCTTACACCATTAACTTTAACAACATAAAGCTTGAAAATTACATCAATATTCCCATGATCTTTTTCACCATTTTCTTATAACACCTCTAACTCCCCCCAACAACCACTGCCACTAATACACACATGAAAAAGAAGAAATTGCAACTGCAATAGCACCGTACAAAAAAATAAGAACCCTCGATACAAGCAATGCACTAACCTTCGAATCATCATTACATGAGATTACCACTTGCGGTACTCCGAGCTCCTTCAATAATACACCAACCTCCGAGCCCCCTTGGTGATGACCTACACCCTCTACACACACAGAGCAAAGACGGGATCCCTTTGGGAACTTACCCTCTCCACGTGCACATGTAAGCACATGGGGTCAACAAGGGTAGTGCCTGTGAGGGAGGGGTACTCCCTTGTATAGGATGTTCTAACTAATAACCTCAACCTACAAAGGCAAACTGACAAATCAGCCATGAACTAGAATCAATAAAGAAGAGAACCTGAGCGGAGCAAAAACTCATACTTCAATAATATACACTTGTAGTGACAGCCTTTGGAGATAAAATTGAAGGCTATGGCGACAAATTTTAAAGCGGGTGATGGAAAATCCATCCCCAAATTAGGGTTACTAAAAGTTTTAAGGACAGATTTTTCCTTCTCAAAACTATTGTGATAGAAAATTGGTCACAATAGATTAGCCACAAAAGAAGATAATGAGTTAGCATTTAATTTTTTTAGGGATGGATTATTCTATCTTTATAAGTTTTAGGAACAAAAATATGTGTCCCTTATAAACTTTTAAGGATCATGTAATTGTGAATATTAATTATTAAGATAAAATATCAAAACATTCTTAATTATAATAATACATATAACATGGATAATTGACAAAAATGATCTTTGACAAAAGACATCATTTTTATTAAAATGAAAATAGAAAGTACTCGTTGCAATGTTGTGTAGAAATTACAAAAAAGAATAATAAAAAAATACACCACAATATAAAAAAGCACTTAACTCTTTTTTTTTCCTTCTTACAACAGAAGTTAAAACTATTTCAATCTAACACCATGAAAAAGCTCAAAAAGAAAGTCATTGCTCTGACAAGAGATCTTCGTCTACTCAGATATCTGCAAAATTTCCAATTTGCTCTTTCTCAAGTGATGTCTCTGTTGGTTGCTGCTACTGCTACTCTATTGCAGCTGTTGTTGGAGGAACTACAAGTGGGCGGAGGGCACGAATTGGCTGAGTTGCTGCTCCCACATAACATATCCTGCAGCTTCACTTATTGCTACCGAAGGTGAACCATCTGCTGGCCAGCTGTTGCAGCTGGTGATGAAGAAAATAGAAAATCTAGTTTGCATTGCAAAAATAAAATTTTAATAACCGTAGATATTTACAGGTTTAGAGAGTGTTGCAATTTCATCTATAAAAATAACTAGACTTTAAAAAAGAAAATAAAAGAAAACGTGAATGAAGTAAAAAAATATAAAGTGTAGCTGTGGTCTCCTTTCCTTCAGAAAAAGATCAAAGCCCCTATTTTAAAAGTGAGACAAATATATCGATTGTTGAGGTGAAGCACCATCATTTTCTTTGTATGAGAGTGCCTAAAGTTTGATTTTAAAAGCAGATGCCTCAATTAAACTTTAGGTGGAAATCACTGAAATCCTCAACTTTACAAGCTACGAAAATAGCCTCTTTTCTTTTTTGTTTTCCTAAAACTTTAAAGACAGCCAACAACATGATAACCAACCCTGAAGTTATTTTTTAAAAATTCATAATAACAAGAACATCAGATTGTGCATGTAGCGATATGCTTATCATCAATTTATCTGAGTACCTGGCTGCTAAATAATAAAGAGCAAAGTCGATCAACAACCATATTTCCCATCTGATTATATTTATATAGAATAACAATAATCTTACAAAGAGCGCTACTTAATGGTGAGGCTCTTGAGTCATTGCCCACCTTTGAGATTTGTGAAAGCAACACTAATTAGGTGGAAAATTACAAACAGCTGTTTCAAAAACAATGATTTAGTGATTTGATCAAAACAATTTGTTTACACACACCCCTTTCAAATTAAGAATATCTTCATATGCATTTGTGGAAGATAGGCATGTGATTGAAGGGATTAGTTCAGACTAATACTTGGAGTGCTTAGTTCATGAAATGGATTACTCATAACAGATTTTGATTGTGCCAAATCTCAATTCTATTCTATGGAATGGATTTATCATATCATATTATACTAATGCTACAATTTTAATAATTTAATCAGTTCATGTTCTACACAAATTATAGCTATGGAGCATTTTGGATGCATATTTAAATCTTTACCGTAAGAAGAAACAAAAGTTATATAATTTTCTAATCAAATGCTCTTTGTAAAAATGATAAAAAGCAATGATGGACTTCGTTCATATTTTGTCAATCACAGAAATAGAAGGAAATGCCGAGTTCATCCATGATTGAAAAAGTTTATATTGTTTGATGAGCAGTGGTCACAATGGACATCATTGGGTTATAACAGAGTTTACAAGTTCAAATATAAGGGTGAGACAGTTTGCACTTACCTAACACCCCTTAAGACTTCCATAGATAAAAATATTGTCTAGAGTATGAATAGTTTATACACTATTTCTCTTGACATGCCTCGGAAATATATTTGTTGCTTGCAATAGAGTTTGGTTGCACATATAAATTAAAATCATATTAAGGTAACATGCTCAAAGTAAGGTGGAAACATCCTATTCAACAATAATTCTTTTCCTCCCCTCTAGGTTGACTAACTTCCAACAGATTTATCTATAGGTTTGTTTGCTCATAGATGCTTACTTGTCTTATTATATGAGCAAGAATCATTATATCAAAATGGAAATATATTAAACAACTTTCAAAGTTATTATTTATACTCTACGAAAAAGGAACATAGAAATGTATAAAACCTAATACAAATTCAACATTAGATTCATTCTTTTGTTCAAGGCTCCATAGGTGTGGCATAGAAAATAACTAGAATGGAATATATTTCAAGTACATCAAATATTCATAAAGTGAATCAATCAAATATTCCTACTACATCAAAAGCATACAACAAAAAAGGGACCTGGAACTTTAGGAAAGTGTTAAGTGTAGGTTTTACATCAATGGATTTTGGATGGTATTGGTGTTGGTGGCACTTTAATTTTCAAATGGCTCTTCTACTAGCAATTGTTATAAATTCAATTCTAATCATTTCTTACTTGAATTACTTTGAATCTCTACTGCTGTTGTTACTTCCAAATAGGGCAGTTGCTACAGATATAAGATAAATTAAAAATAGAGATTTTACGTACATACACAACAATAAAAATATAGCTTTTTCTAGTCAAAATATTATACTTTTGAACCAAAATATTATTAGATATAGGGGGGTGTAACCTCCATGTGTTTGAAATGGAAAAGGAACATAGAAATGTATCAAGCATAATGCAAATTTAATATCAGAATCATTCTTTTGTTCAAAGCTCCATAAGTGTGACATCCAAATAGAATCAATCAAATATTCCTACTACGTTAAAATCATACAACAAAAAAGGGACATGGAGGGTAAAGAAGACAACAACACAAACTCAAAGTGAAGGCAAACTAATAACTAAACTTAAAATGAATAACCAATACAACCCAATCTATGTCTCTAGAAAGTGAAAAGAACAAAGAGATTCCACAACTTCTATAATAGGCTTTAAAATGGTTAGCTAGTTGGTAATAAGGAAAGCTCCTCCATGCTCCGCAACCATGCATTCGAGCAAGTTTCTTTTCCGAAAAGCCCATCTTGGATTCCTAAAAGGCAATTACTTCCACTGCCAGTTTTACATCTCTTAAACAGGTAGGTTACAATTTATCAGAGTCTTGTCAAAACCAAACTCGGTATGATAGTCCTACATGCTCCGCAACCATGCATTCGAGCAAGTTTCTTTTCTGAAAAACCCATCTTGGATTCCTAAAAGGCAATTACTTCCACTGCCAGTTTTACATTTCATAAACAGGTAGGTTACGATTTATCAGAATCCTATCAAAACCAAACTCGATATGATAGTACTTTATTGTATAGTCTAGTCAAAACAAAAAAGGTGTTTGGAACTTTCTTAATAAAATAATATTCTAACGGAAACGTATGGATTCCCTTAATAATAGGAACGTGTGGCCAGTTAAAAGTAATTGTATTTGTTCAAAATTAAATTAAAAGCACTTCTTTAACAATTTGAGAAGGTAGTAAAAAGGATAGCAAGAGACATAAGTAGACTACAATTTAAAATATCCAGTACCTGAAAAATTCTAACATTTTTCTTTAGTTCTTCGATAAGTTTTAATGTTGGTCTTTCTTGCAACTCTTTTCTCGTAACCTGAAGGGTAGTATCCTAGAAATTAATGTAAACAAATAATTAGAAAATTCAATCAAAAGGAAAAACAACCGAAGAAAAAAGCATAGTTGCATTACCTTATCAACCAAGTGGTGCTTGAGAATACTTTTATTCAAATAAAGGCATCAACTAAGTGGAGTTGTACAATATTCAAATGAATGGATCTTAGGTATGGATCTACTTATCTCTGAGCTCTAGAAGACATTTCATCATGACTTTAAAGGTCTTTTAAAAATTAAATTGATTTTAACTTGCTTCGTTATAATGACTTCCAAGGTCTTCTTTATGGATTTATAATGAATTCAATGAAAGAAAACAAATCACTAAAACATTAAGGATTTTCATTAGAAGTTGATGTTTTTAAGTCACTCTTTGCTAGCCCAAGCTTTCAAATGGATTGATGATATTTTGATGACCTTGAATAAGTAAATCAATGAATAATGCAAAATCTAATCTTTTAAAAATAATTTTAAAGGATTGATGCTAAAATTACCTGTGGAAAAGCATGAGTGATAAGTGTATCACATTGGATTCTTCCTCCTTGATTATGTTAACCAACTTACAAGTAAAAATTATATTATTATACCTAATACATGTACTAAAAATATTTGGTTGCCAAAAAAAATAAAGCTTACTTAAAAATTAAAAGCAAACCAATGGTGAGAGAAAGTAAGAACCCCCACTCACCAACCAATCTCTCAAATTAAGTAGCACTAATACATGGATCCTTCTCAATTTTCACCTTCAACTTCTCTGGTCTTGCTTAAGAGTTTCACACTTCTTCAAAATGTTCCTCCAAGACTTCCATCTTGCATGGAGATGTTCAAGTACCCACTTCTTTGCATTTGAATTACCATCCAATTTAAAATTCTCCTAAATCATTATGATCATACTTGTTAATGATACAATATGGATTTACCTTAAAAGCACTCACACCATCTAAGTCAAACCAATAAATAAGATGAAAGAATCAGAAAAAGTAACCAACTCACTCAAAGCATCTTCTTAAACCAACCACTCAATTTTGGAACAAAGGTACTGCATTTGAAATAATATATATAGTTTGAAATAATTTTGAAATGAAGCTGCTATAAATGACAACCACTCATTTGAAATAATTTTCATGTAACATCATACATGTTAGATGAAATAGACATGTAATTATCCTAAAATATATATGAAATAGACATGTAATTAACCTAAAATAGACATGTATACATTTCACCTTAAACCTGAAAGAGAACATGACTTGCATACATTTATTGAAGAATCTAGAACATGAAACTACATGGAAACCAATTTCTAGAAAAGCCAACTAAAATATTAGATATATTTTAAGTAGAACTGCACTGAATGGATGAACTTGGATCAGAAAAATCAACTGCGCTTAATGGGTTTAGGTAGAACTTGGATCAATTTTAAGTTACTTCAGAAATATAAGGTATCTGCTTTACTTCTATAAAAGTCATCATTCTATTAAGTAAACCAAGAAACATGCTAAAGGGTTTTTTCAATATCAAATATGCCTTCATGCATTTGATAAACATGATAGTCAAGAGACTAGATGATGTTAGCTTTGACCCCTTTGATTCTCAAGTGTGTGGAGAGGAGAGAAGGGAACCACTTTTTCCAAGGGGCATCCCCTTGCTGGTCAAGCTAAGATAAGAAGCAGCTATCCAACAAGTATAAAATATTTACGTACAGGAGTTGATATTGTACTGGGACATATCGAAAATTTGCAATTGGAATGAAAGCCCAATGGCAAGCCCTACAATGAGTCCAAGAAGAAAGTCCCCTGTTGACATCTTTTACCTAAGCTACAAACTTTCCGAAGCGAAACCAATATATGTTAAATAGATTATGTGATCTAAAGGACCAAATATAAGCCCATCTGCAACAACTTTGGTGGTAACAAATTTCATTGATTTTGGGCGTAGTTGCAATTGCAGCCTAATGTAGCGATCCAAGTACTCATACCAATGATAATCGACAGGCCCAACAAAGGCAACTCTAAACATTCTTGCAGTAGCCACTCTTCTCCAGTCAATATTAAGGTCTTTATCCTTCTCCTTGAAGGAGTGGTGCGAGTGTTGTTGGTTTTTTATCATGGAGTGGGTGATCTCCTCGGCGGCGACATCGTTAAGGTCCCAAAGGATGCTAGAGCTGATGATATAGGTCTTAACAGGGTGGCTCACAAGGCACCTTTGGTACCATCTCCATGCCTGAAGCATCACCATCCTCCCTCCACCTCCGCCCTCCAGAGATCGATCAAGCATCACCGATCTTCCTAAGGCTTGTTTTTAATATTCTCTTCAACCTTAGCAAGTTCATGGCCTTGCTCATGAGTTTGGATGTTTCAAACATTATTGGACACATAGGAAATAGACCTAAATGCTCCAAATTTGTGGATGTTGCTATCAAGCAAACTTTCTCTATAAGCAATCTCCAGCAAAAAAAGAGGGAGGCTTTAGGGTGGATATTCACGCTCCAAATTCGCCTTACCCTATTCCTTACCCTCCTCGTTGGATGTGCCACACACAAAATGCTCACCCTTGTCCTTGGCCGTGCCACATAGGAAGAAGGCCGCAAGAAGAGGGAGTGGGGGTTCCTTGTCATTCAAGGCACTGTCCTTCTTGGTCGTGCCGCAGACGCAACGTCGTTGTCGTAGCCAACCGTTAGCGCTAACGAAGAGAAAGTAGACACGATAAAGAGACGGAACTATTTTTCGTAGAAGAGGGAACATTAGCGTAGGTTTTTGTCGGGCGAGAATGTGCGCGCAAAGGAAACAAAGAGATACCTCGCCCAAAAATGATTTCATGTTAAAAATATGTACTTGTGACAGAATTTGGGAGACAGCATATCAGTCCCCATAAGTTGATTTTTTTTTTGAGGGGCCATTAATTTGTCACCCACCTCCTTTTCAGTTCCTAAAAATAATCCATCCTCAAAATGTGGTTACTATAAGTATATTTTGTTGTAGTGTCGCCGGCCAAAGGCAGTTGCAATAGATGTTCCATAAGTGGGTTAGAGCATAAGGCATTGTCACCCATTCAATGCTGGACGTAAGAAGCTCCAACAGTTTATTCTTCGTTAGGAGGTTAACATGTTGGAGGGCATCTGACCAAACCTCCAAGGACCTGCTCCCATAGCCCCCACACTAGCATTAAGGTTTTTGGCCGCCTTGGAAGGGTCCACCTCAATATCAAAATAACGTACTACATCATGCTCTTGCTCCTCCTAGACGGAGCTGTTTGACACACACCCCCTCAAGTAACAGACAAGAGAACATGCTCGAAGCACCCCACTTGGGGAGTTCCAATCCCTCGAAGATAGAGGGGTAGACAGCCAAGCTTGCTGGCCCCGGCAAGGAGGCACCTGATGCTTGGCTGCCCCAAGCAAAATGGGGACAACCTTGGCAACAAAGGAGGCCAATCATAGTCGTTGCCCACGTTTCCCCTTCCCCCCCGATCCTTGATGTTGGCATCCCATGGGGCAAGCCACCACATGCCCCGTCGTTTCCTTCCGAGGGGCCCATCACCACACTAAGGGGAAGCAAGTCATCGCCTGCTCTCCCCCCTGCTTCAGGAGGGCGAGGAGTAGTCAATTGCTCCAACAAGATGATCGCCACCTCGGGTGACCTCCCACCACCCAATCAACCCTCAGTATCAGGTGATTCCTTGGAAGGAGCTAGCAACGAAAACCCCCCAAAAGCAACCGGCTCAGACGGAGATTGCTCAAGCTGTGATTGCGAGGGAGAGGACAAGGGTGCTTTGCCTAAGGTTGTCAACACCTATTTTGACGTAGGGGGTGGGCATGGAGACCCCCTCCGTCGAGGGCACTTTGCCTAAGTACTACTACTCACTTGCCTCTTCGATGGGTGTTCTTGCCCGCTAGAAGAAGAGTCGGCACCCTTCTTCTTTCCCTTAGAGGTGAAGGTGAGGAAGGCTACACACAAAAGGAAAAGTCATATTAGCACCATGCAAAAGAAGAGTGTAAGGCCGTAGCCACTTACTTCCATACAGGTAGTTATCTCTGGACCAAGAAAGAACCTTCCAAACATCTCCTCCCATGAGCTCCTAGTGGGCGAGAGTGTTGAATCCCTCCACCATGTCAAGCTCAATCACTAGCTCTAGACTTAGGTTTGACCAAGCATCTTATTCAAGAACACTTTGCCACCAATTGGGGACTCGAATTAGTTCCCCATTATTTACAACAAAAAAGTGTTGATTAAGGCCTTTAAGGCTATCCAACAATTCTATAAGATGGAAGCCTTGCTTATGGGGAAGAAAAGTATAAGTCTTGCTTGGGGGATGCCCCTTTTTAACCTTTGGGGAAAAACCTCATAAAGGTGTTAAAAAAAGTCACTAGAGCATAATGCCACAACATGAAAATAAATCACAACAACATTCAACATGGGTCAACGGTTGAGCCACAATTGAGATGGTGTAAGGTTGTAGTGGCAAAGGAAGGAGACAACGAAGGGGTTAAGAGGGAGGCAAAGGCCAATCCCAATAGCATATTTACAAATAACAAAATTGGCGAACCCTTCGGGTCAACACAACCTTAATCGATTGCCCACAATGGTAAAGCCAACCTCGCTCAACCGATGTTTCCTAAGGAAGTGACGTAAGCCCTCTTTGCAACAAATTGAAGAGGAAAATGAGTAAAGAGTGAGGGTTGTTGGTGCTAGAGCACCACGATCATTTGTTTTGATGATAACAAAACACGTGTTATTTAACATTTGCAATTTGAGTCCTAGATTTCAGCTCAATTGCAAATGTGGACGTGTTTAGACGGAGTTCGAGCTCGCATCCAGGACGAATTGAAGGAGCTTGACGGAAAACAGAGGAGGTTCGCGTGGAGCGAAAGATTGGAGATGGAAGACAAGAAGAATATGATAGATTCTTTTTTATCCTTTCATGTATCTCTTGTATTTATTTTCTTGCTCTTTTTGATTCCTTAGAACATTATGTTAAAGAGCCTCAAAGTATCCTAAAAGTAGTCCTAGGAACAACTGCACAACCCTAGGATACTTAGGTTTTCTGTAGAATACTTAGAAAACCAATATAGGGTTCAAACAGCATTTCCAGACGTCTAATTCCAAAATCAGACGTCTCATAAAGAATTTTAAGACGTCTGACTGTTGTTTCAGATGTCCGATAACTGTTAGGCTGGACATAGTTAGTTCTGTCTGATGAAATCAGACATCCAGACCTTAGACCAGACGTCTTAGGAGACGTCTGATGTCTTTGCCAGACGTCCAGTTAGTGGACCGTTGGCTGGCTTAGAAGACACTCAAGAATATGACCGTTAGAGCCTTATCAGACGTCCATAGGACTTTACAGACGTCTGATAAATGACCGTTTTGCCTCGGCTGACCCAAAATCTCTATTCAGAGATTTTCTAGCCGTTGCAACGTTTGGAAATCAATTCCCACGGTAAAAGTAGGTTTCCAGACGTCCATACTTAGTGCCAGACGTCCTGTATGTCGTCTGATGGACTTGCACAAAAACGCTGTTTAGATCTGATTCAAGTCAGGGAGAAACCCACATAGAATCAGACGTCTGACCTTTGAATCAGACGTCTTAAAGTGGCCTTCCAGACGTCTGATGCCAGAGTTAGACGTCTGATAACCCTGTCAATTGCAATCATTGTCCTGATTTCGCCCTGATTCTCTTGGACTTTGTTCCCAACGGCTATAGAACCTTTCCTAAGCCCTCTAAAGCCTTCCTAAGGCCTCTATAAATAGAGGGGAACCTTTGTAACACAAAGGAATAAGAGACACACTTAGAAAAACAAGACACACACCTTGCAATACACTTTCAAACCTTTTGTGTCCAAAGAAAAGACTCTCTTGCTCTCCAAGCTCAAGCTCCATTTTCTTGAGAGCATTCAACCGTTGCGCACCCGCTCTCCCGCCGTAGATAACGAGAGCGACGTAGCGCCATCGCGTGGCACACACACTGCGTCATCGTCGACGCACTCCTTGTAAAGGGGAGTTTCCTATTTCCTATAGAAGCTAGGTTTAATTTTGTTGGATCTATAGGACTGTTATTTTATTTTATCTTTGTATTTTGATTGGGTATTCGCTTTGCGAATTCCCGTCTCCTTCGTGGGACAAAATCCTTCTCGTGGAGAGAAGGGGTTGAGGAACGCTACCCTCGTACTTGTAGCGTGGTTGTACTGAGGTTGAATCACCCTCGTTCAAAGTGATTCGTTTAGTGGATTTCGATCAACTTAGTTGATCGGAAAATCCTAACTCGAGAGGGTTAGGTGGTGGTTTTCACCCGATTTGGGTTTCCACCTAAAAATACCTGTGTACATTTTGTGATTGCTTAATTTCTTGTGATATTGCTTTATATATTTTATTTCCGCATATTATTACGTCACCCCTCCTGGTAGGGACGAACTTTCAAGGGTCTCCTCATTTAATCAATCAAATAAAGAGGGTTGCTCACCTCAGTTGATCAATGGCATGGCAAACTCGACAAAGTAACAACACCTACGACAAGCCTTCGCCGTGCCAGGAGAACACTCACTAGGAGTCGCAATAGCAGGAGTAAAGGTGAGTAAATGCTTACACTTACCCCTATTTATAAAAGCAAAGGGGTGGTAGAAGAGCCCCCCACCCTCCCTAAAAAAAAAGCCATCATAGGACATCCCATTAACAATCAATGCAATGGGATAAGAATTGGTGTAGGAGAAGCAGCCAATGTTTCCCCCAAAACATCTCATCGATGATAAATGCGATGCGACTGTTGCATTTTTCCAGGCTTAGGAGGATGGCACACATGCCTACCCCAGGGCTCAAGAAACCTGAGTGACGCAACAATGTCCCAAGCTTGATCGCCACATGCGGACGACGGAGGCGATGACTACCCATCATTTGCTCGGCAAACCTAACAGAACCAAACTGCACAACCCGAGAACTCTCTCCCCTCCTAAACAGGAGGCATAGACCGACCACGCTATTAGGGGTGAATCCCCCCCACCTAAAGCACAAGCCGAGGGAATATTGAAGTAAACAAACCACCACCAAAACTGAAGGAAATCATTCAGATGACCCCGTGGCATCATTGAAACATGAAGCACATGAAGAATGTGTGATGGGCATTTAAAAATTTTTCACAAACTTGACTGAATCAATGGCATGAAAATGATCAAGCAAATGAAATATAAACGCCTAAAGTCGAAACCACATCAGAGGAACATGTAATTTCCTCTTGTTCCGAGATCCAACGAGAAAGAGGGATTACCTTGAGGCAGCGTAAAGCAGCACCTCACGTAGTGGTACCTCATCGAATGAGTATCAAGAGACCCTTTTGGCTCTTCCTCGACGGGCAAATGAAGACCTTGTGTTGTAAAAGATTGACTCCACCAAAAGATCCACAAACACCTTCGTGAATCGAGGTGATAATCGCTTCTAAGAACCACCAACAGATCTCAAAACACAAGTTCTGAAATCTGCTACAGTCGCTACAATAGCAGCCAGCCGATGCCCGGTTGACTGGTCCCTAAGGGTGGTGGGGGGACAGGATGGCCATAATTGGTGCTATAATGCACGCTTTAGATAGTAAGTGATCAACTCAGCCACCGGTCAACCAATATGAGTAGCAATCACTAACCAATAATTTTATTGGTTGGTCAACTTGTACTGCTGAAGGGGGTTGCCGTCTCCTCTTCTTTCAACCATCAATTGATGGTTATTTTGGGTGGATTTTTCTCTTCCATCCACAACTTGATTGATTTGAAAATTTTTCCATTAGGGTTTTCCTTTGGGATATATATATATATATTTCCTTTCTAATCCTAAATCGATGGGATCTATTAGATCTTCATCCAAGGGATGGGAAGTAATCTTGTTTGATTTTTGCATCATTGATCCAAAATAATTTTTAGGAAGTTTGGATCTAGTATCCAAACTTAAATTAATTGCAATTCAACTCATGAATTTTTTACCTAATCAAATTATGTGCAATTAATTACCAAATTAAATATAACCTAACACTTTAGGCTGCATTTAATTTATTCTACAAATAGAAACTTATCTATATCATTATTTGTTTTGTTACTCTAATAATGACCAATAGGTTAGGTGAAATTTTGCTCTATGCCCCTCAAGTATTCCAAATACTTGCAAATCATTCATACTTGAAGGAAAATATTATCCTAAGGTCTAATCCTGTTAGACAGCTATTATTCCTCCATTGATAATATTATTCTTGATATCTCCATGTAATATTCGGACAAAAACAAAATTAGAACATTTTCAAAAGGTCTATCTTCTCTTCTTGCCTTGAGTTTGCTTAGGACTTTGTGACCACATGTGAAATTTGTCGTTCCCAAGATACATGAAGTAAGCTTGTGCCTCCAATCTATTATATACACTTATGCAACAGATTTATGTGATCTCTTCAAGAGATCATGTATTTCTTGTCCCTTCCCACATACACTAGTTTTCCAATATCAACAACAAGATGGGTGCATCAACTTATTGGTCAGTTAAATGCGTGAGTTTGTGAACAGAGACACATATTTGTCTCAAGTCTAAAGATACGCCTTCTCCATGATAGCATTGGAAAAGGACTTCCTCTATCTCCTATTCATAAGGTTAACTACTGGTAATGCCTGTTTCATCTTTAAGGTTATTATAGTCGTTGTGGTATATGACAAAACAGTTACCAGTTTAATACAATTTTTTTACTCGGAATGACAAGTTTCCCGAGGTTGAACTCAGGGAGCAACTATAATTCTAGAAACATAAATTCACAATATAAGGTTTTACAAAAATTAAGAGATAGAGAGAGAGAGAGCAAAAGTTCTCTTTTTTGTTGGCTTCTTTCTTCCACTTCTCTTTTCTTCTTCTCTTGCAGCTGATTCTTCTCTTTCTTCAATCTGCCTTCTTTTCTCTTCTTTTTTCTGCGGCGGCTGTGGTGACCCTTTCTCTTTCTCCTTTCTTCCTTTCTGATTTTCTTCTTGCTTTCCTTGTGGTTGCAGAGGCTTTTGCCTTCTCTTCCTCTCAGCTGCTAAGTCTTCCTTTCTTCTTCCTTCT
Source organism: Thalassia testudinum (assembly GCA_037157565.1). Taxonomy (NCBI): domain Eukaryota; kingdom Viridiplantae; phylum Streptophyta; class Magnoliopsida; order Alismatales; family Hydrocharitaceae; genus Thalassia; species Thalassia testudinum. The sequence continues at coordinate 74,004,848 of JAZHRO010000013.1, forward strand.
TTTCTTCTTCTTCTTCTTTGTGTCTTAGTTCTTTCTTCTTCAGCCTGCCTTCTTTTGCTCTGGCTGCTGCCCTTCCATCGTCTGACTCAGTGCTCAGACGACTTAACTATGCGTTTGCTACAGTGCGGCTCTTCTTCCTTTCTTCAGCTCCTCTCCTTCCTTTCTTCTTCAGCAGCTGCTCAGTGCTGCTAAGTCTTCAGCCGCTCCTCCTCTCTTCTTCATCCTTCGCCTGCTTCTTCTTTTTCCTTCTTCCCTGTGCGCACACACAACGATCAATGCAAAACCTACCCCTACCCCTTCCCCGCATCTCTCTCTCTCTCTGAATCTCTCTTTGGGAAAGCTCTCCCAGAGCTTGGTAATCGGGTTTGGGTTGTGCGCCCGGGACCAGGCCCACCGGCGTGTGGTGGGCGAGGAGTGCTTAGTCGGGTAGTTGAGTTCGGCCTAGACCCGCGGGGCGTGAGTGCGGGCGAGGGCGGGTGCGAGCGCGTGGCGCGCGGCGTGTGGGTGAGGGACCTGACCCATGTGTATCGAAGGCGAACAACTATATTCACCTTTTCAATTTAAATGTGGGCGCGGGGCCACACACATACAAGGTGGGACTAAAGTCCCACCTCTAATCTGCGCGCCCACAGGTGAGAAGGCGCTGCCAATTAGGGCAGCAGCGAGCGTTCGTGACCCCAATTGCAAACCTGGGCGTGCTCGCGGAATCACCCCGTGTTGCCTAGGGCTCACACCTGGGCTGGAGGCGTCCTGGAGCTGCTTGCAAAGGAGCTTCAGCAGCTCGTCAATGGTGGCGAGGAGGCGGAGACCTGAAATTACAAGGACAGCCGCACGACCACACCAGACAGCGCAGGGAGCCTCGCCGGAGTGTGGCGAAGGCAGTGCGAGGGTCGGCGAGGCGCAAGAGTGCCTGTGGAGGTGCGCCTAGGGCAGACTGTGTGCGCGGAAATGGGTGTGTTTAGGGGGTGGTCGGGTGGTGAAGGGAGTGAAGGTTCGTCCCTACCAGGAGGGGTGACGTAATAAAATTGCGGAAATAAAAATATAAAAAGCAATCTCACAAAAATAGACAATCACAAAATGTACACAAAGATTTTTAGGTGGAAACCCAAACCGGGTGAAAACCACCACCTAACCCTCTCGAGTTAGGATTTTCCGATCAACCTAGTTGATCAAATCCACTAACCGAATCACTTTGAACGAGGGTGATTCAACCTCAATACAACCACGCTACAAGTACGAGGGTAGCGTTCCTCAACCCCTTCTCTCCACGAGAAGGATTTTGTCCCACGAAGGAGACGGGAATTCGCAAAGCGAATACCCAACCAAAATACAAAGATAGAATAAACAACAGTCCTATAGAGCCAACAAAATTAAACCTAGCTTCTATAGGAAATAGGAAACTCCCCTTTGCAAGGAGTGCGTCGATGATGACGCGGTGCGTGTGCCACGCGACGGCGCTACGTCGCTCTCGTTATCAACAGCGGGAGAGCGGGCGCGCGAAGGCTTGATGCTCTCAAGAGAATGAAACTAGAGCTTGGAGAGCAAGGGCCTCAATTGGACACAAAAGAGTGGAACTAAGTTGCTTAGGTGTGTCTCTTGTTTCTCTTAGTGTGTATCTTGTGTGTTTTTGTTTACAAAGGTTCCCCTCTATTTATAGAGGACTTAGGAAGGCTTTGGAAGGCTTGGAAAAGCTTCCATAGCCGTTGGGTGCAAAGCCCAAGAGAATCAGGCCGAAATCAGGACAATGATTACACTTCACAGGGTTATCAGACGTCTAACTCTGGCATCAGACGTCTGGAAGGCCACTTTAAGACGTCTGATTCCAAGGTCAGACGTCTGATTCTATGCGGGTTTCTCCCTGACTTGAATCAGATCTAAACAGGGTTTTTGTACAAGTCCATCAGACGACATAGAGGACGTCTGGCACTAAGTCTGGACGTCTGGAAACCTACTTTTACCGTGGGAATTGATTTCCAAACGTTGCAACGGCTAGAAAATCTCTGAGAAGAGATTTTGGGTCAGCCGAGGCAAAACGGTCATTTATCAGACGTCTGTGAAGTCCTATGGACGTCTGATAATGCTCTAACGGTCATATTCTTGAGTGTCTTCTAAGCCAGCCAACGGTCCACTAACTGGACGTCTGGAAAAGTCATCAGACGTCTCCTAAGACGTCTGGTATAAGGTCTGGACGTCTGAATTCATCAGACAGAACTAACTATGTCCAGCCTAACAGTTATCAGACGTCTGAAACAACAGTCAGACGTCTTAAAATCCTTTTTCAGACGTCTGATTCGTGAATTAGACGTCTGGAAAGTCAGTTTTAACCCTATATTGATTTTCTAAGTGTTCTACAGAAAACCTACGTATCCTAGGGTTGTGCAGGTGTTCCTAGGACTACTGTTAGGGTTCTTTGAGGCTCTTTAACATAATGTCTAAGGAAAATAAAGAGCAAGAAAATAAATACAAGAGATACATGAAAGGATAAAAAAGAATCTATCATATTCTTCTTGTCTTCCATCTCCAATCTTTCGCTCCACGCGAACCTCCTCTATTTTCCGTCAAGCTCCTCCAATCCGTCCTGGATGCGAGCTCGAGTTCCGTCTAAACACGTCTTCATTTGCAATTGACCTGAAATCTAGGACTCAAATTGCAAATGTTAAATAACACGTGTTTTGTTATCATCAAAACAAATGATCGTGGTGCTCTAGCACCAACAGGGAGTGGGGGAAACGTTTGAGTGGAGTGAGGGGGAGCTTCTGGGCTTGTCGACGAGGGGTGAAATGGTCTGTGGAGGTGGAGCAACCTCGCCGGAGATGGCGACCGGAGATGGAGTAGATGGGGGGTGGAAGTGGCGGTCAGTGGGTTAAAATGATAAATTAGGAAGGGGAAAATATAAGGGAGAGAGAGAGGAAGATTCCTACCTACTTAGTTGACGAGGAGGGAGAGGAAGGCATCTGGCTCGTGCCTGTCGGAGCTGGGGACGAAGATGCCCAGGAGGGGGTTATCGGCGATGAGGAGGAGATCTGAGGATGCCAGCTGGTGTAGCCTGGCGTGGGACGACGAAGCAGAGTAGGCTCTGCTGCAGGTATGGCAGCAGAGCGACGAGGAGGAGGAGGGAGGATCGCCGGAAGCTTGGGCTGCTCGACCGGAGAGGGGAGAGATGAAATCTAGGGTTTCTCTTAGCCAAAACTAGCTTGAAGGAGACGGCAGGCCCTGCCGCTCCTTATATAAGCACTGGCGTGGAGAGGGAACCGAGGAGGTGACATGTCGTGCGCACCGGAAATGGTCGGAAATGGACACCCATGCCTTTCGTGTGTTCGCACGAGAGGCATGGTCGGTTGCAGAGGTCAGGGGAGGGTCCTTGCAATAGAAAACGACACAGGGAACCCCCCGCTCGTTCCTTAGGACGGGCGCCTTGCCCTGTGCGGCGCCATCCTCCGCACAAGGTCGCCGGAGGTATGGTGCCGTGCAGGAATGGCAGGGAAGACCATTCTGCAAAGAACGACGAGAAAGTTAGGGGGTCTTTTGCAAGGGTTTCAAAAGATGAGGGTCAAAAAGTAAATTAAGAGGACTAATTTGTAAAGTTGGTCAAGATGGTCTTTTCCTAGGCCCAAATTTTTATACCAGCCTAATTTGAACCTAAGGGTTTTAATGGTAAAATTTGATTTTAGGTTGGACCGTGTTTGACTGATCAATTTGCGTAAAAACCCAAATTAAGTCATAAATTAGGCATGGTTCTCATTTTACGTCAAAATAGATTGCAAAGGCCAAATTGAAGGTTCTAAACCCTAAGGAATATTTTTCCATGAATTTTAGAGGGTTTTGTTGATTTTTATTCTACCTCGAACCTCGTGAATTAAAGTAGGTTTGTTTTAGGGTTACAGAATGTCATTTAATTCCTAGAGGTTGCTATGATCCTTTTCAGATCAGATCATCCCACTTCCCTCCTTATTGAGCTCATTTGACCTTCATTTAGACCCTTAATTACCCTGTTTTCACACTGCATTGGTGAAATTACAGTTTTATCCTTTATGATTTGTCTTATTCTTTAACTCAGAATTCTCTGAGTTAAGACTCTCTTTAGGTCTTGTAGGAGCTTTTTCATACTCATTTGGATTAAATTGTGCTAGTTAGGGTTCATGATGAGGTTTTCATCATTAACTCCTTGGCTTGACCTGTGAAACAGTTCTTGAATATCCATTCGAGAACATCAATTAGGCGATGACTTCTATATAAGGTTGTTATCCTAACTCAGACTGGAAACATATGATCATATCATATGATTTGCAGGCATGCTATCAAATCCTTTAAACCCTTTAGATCTTTGAATCAACATATATTGAGTTATTCGATTTGGTTAAGTATAGAACCTTAATCGTACTAAGGGACTAAAATCATTTAATTAGAGAATAATCGAATTCTTTTATTTAGATAAAATGTAATTGCGTTACAAAAACTTGGATGGCTCTTTTAAGGCATACAAAGTCCAATAACCACTGCCACCCTCCCCCCCCCCCCCCCCCCCCCATGAGAAGAGACAAGGGAGCAGGGGAATGGGAAGAAAGCACCTAACCCCCATGAAATTGAGCAGTATCTGCTAGGGATAAGGGGGGATATATAAAAAAAAAATCTTCCACTGTATTTTACTCTCATAACTCATGCAGTAGACTTTGAGAATAGGGGCAATTGATGAGGGAGGAAAAGTTTGACCCATCATACAAAGGCCCACGAAGCCCTCGACCTAGACAAAGGTGGGCCCGAGCCTAGGTTCAACTAAAAGGGGCCTCAGCCACACTAGCGAAGGGCTAACTAAGAATAGGTTGCACAGTTGTTAGATTTGCGCTAAGGTGGCCTCCTCGCTCGAATCTGTCAACCCAAGCTAAGGCCTTCCAAGTGGCCTCCCCGCTCAGATTTACCAGCCTAAAATAGAGGCTCCCAGGTGACCCTCCCACTCGGGTCACCCAAATCATCCAACTCAACTACCTACCTGGTCCACTGATCTCGTAGGCGACAAGGCCTAATAGGGTAGTGGTCGTCGTCTTTCGCGGTGTTTTAAAGTTCTATTCGTTGCAGTATATTGCAAAACACGATCACCAGTTTAATTTATTTTATTACTCGAGATTAAAAGTTTTTCGAGATCAAACTCAGGGAGCAAACTATGATTCCAAAAGCATATGAATTCACAATATATACTGTTTGACAGAAAATTAAGAAAGAGAGAGAGAGAGAGCAAAAATTTCTCCTCTTTTTTCTTCTTTCCTTTTCCCTCTCTGCGGGTCTTCTTTTCCTTCTTGCTTCTTCTTCTTCTCTTTCTCTTTTTTCTCTTTCTCTTGGCTTCTTCTTCTTCCCTTTCTCTTCTTTCTCTTTCTCCTGCCTTCTTCTTCTTCATTCTTCTCTGTTGCGGTTCCTTTCTTTCTCTTCTTTCTCTGGCTTCTTCCTTTTCTTCTCTTTTCTCTGGCCCTTCCTTTTATGATTGGCTTCTCTGGCTTCTTCTTTCTTCTCTTTTTCTTTTCTTCTTTCTCTGCCTTTCCTTCTCCTTCAGCTCCTGCTTGGCTACAATTCTTCCTTGGCTTCTTTTCTTCTGCATCTTCTTCTCCTTCTTTTTCTTCTGCTTCGCTCCTTCCTTCCTTCTCCTTTCTTCTTCTTCTGCAGCTAAGTTCTGGCCGCTGCTCTTCTTCTTCTTTCCTGTTCCCTGCACACACACACACTAGCACAGCGCAAAACCTGCCCCTACCCTTCCCGCGCATCTCTCTCTCTCTCTTTGAATCTCTCTTCGGTACGCTCTCCCAGAGCTGGGTTATCGGGTCGGGTCACGTGCCCGGGTCCAGGTGCACCGACGTGGGTGGTGCGCAAGGAGTGCACAGGCAGGTTAATCGGGTCGGGTCATTAGGTCCGCGTGGGCAGTGTCGTGGACGAGGCGCGTGAATAGGTGAGGGACCTCACCCCTCTGACTGGAGGCGAATAACCTCAGTCACTTTTCCAATTTATGTGTGGGCGCGCGCCCACACACTTCCGAGGTGGGACTAAAGTCCCACCTCTGCTTCGCGCAGCTGCAGGCAGGAGGGCACGACCAATTTGGGCAACTGGTCGTCTTTCGCAGTGTTTTAAGGTTCTATTCGTTGCAGTATATTGCAAAACACGATCACCAGTTTAATTTATTTTATTACTCGAGATTAAAAGTTTTCCGAGGTCGAACTCAGGGAGCATACTATGATTCCAGAAGCATATGAATTCACAATATATGATGTTTTACAAAAAATTAAGAAAGAGAGAGAAAGATAGCAAGAATTTCTCCTTCTCTTTTTTCTTATTTCCTTTCCCCTCTCTGCGGGTCTTCTTTTACTTCTTGCTTCTTCTTCTCTTTCTCTTTTTTCTCTTTCTCTTGGCTTCTTCTTCTTCTCTTTCTCTTCTTTCTCTTTCCCCTTGCTTCTTCTTCTTCTTTCTTCTCTGTTGCGGTTCCTTTCTTTCTCTTCTTTCTCTGGCTTCTTCCTTTTCTTCTCTTTTCTCTGGCCCTTCCTTCTCTGATTGGCTTCTCTGGCTTCTTCTTTCTTCTTCTCTTTTTCTTTTCTTCTTTCTCTACCTTTCCTTCTCCTTCAGCTCCTGCTTGGCTACAGTTCTTCCTTGGCTTCTTCTTTTCTTCTGCATCTTCTTCTCCTTCTTTTTCTTCTGCTCTGCTCCTTCCTTCCTTCTCCTTTCTTCTTCTCTGCGGCTAAGTCCTAGCCGCTGCTCTTCTTCTTCTTTCTTGTTCCCTGCACACACACACAGCGCAGCGCAAAACCTACCCCTACCCTTCCCGCGCATCTCTCTCTCTCTCTTTGAATCTTTCTTCGGTACGCTCTCCCATAGCTGGGTTATCGGGTCGGCTCACGCGCCTGGGTCCAGGCGCACCGGCGTGGGTGGTGCGCGAGGCATGCACAGGCAGGTTAATTGGGTGAGGTCACCAGGTCCGCGTGGGCAGTGCTGCGGATGAGGCGCGTGAATAAGTGAGGGACCTCACCCCTGTGACTGGAGGCGAATAGCCTCAGTCACTTTTCCAATTTATGTGTGGGCGTGCGCCCACACACTTCCGAGCCACCTCTGCTTCGCGCAGCTGCAGGCAAGAGGGCACGACCAATTGGGGCAAATGGTCATCGTCTTTCGCGGTATTTTAAGGTTCTATTCGTTGCAGTATATTGCAAAACACGATCACCAGTTTAATTTATTTTATTACTCGAGATTAAAAGTTTCCCGAGGTCGAACTCAGGGAGCATACTATGATTCCAGAAGCATATGAATTCACAATATATGCTGTTTTACAAAAAATTAAGAAAAAGAGAGAGAGGGAGAGCAAAAATTTCTCCTTCTCTTTTTTCTTATTTCCTTTCCCCTCTCTACGGATCTTCTTTTCCTTCTTGCTTCTTCTTCTTCTCTTTCTCTTTTTTCTCTTTCTCTTGGCTTCTTCTTCTTCTCTTTCTCTTCTTTCTCTTTCTCCTGGCTTCTTCTTCTTCTTTCTTCTCTGTTGCGGTTCCTTTCTTTCTCTTCTTTCTCTGGCTTCTTCCTTTTCTTCTCTTTTCTCTAGCCCTTCCTTCTCTAATTGGCTTCTCTAGCTTCTTCTTTCTTCTTCTCTTTTTCTTTTCTTCTTTCTCTGTCTTTCCTTCTCCTTCAGCTCCTGCTTGGCTACAGTTCTTCCTTGGCTTCTTCTTTTCTTCTGCGTCTTCTTCTCCTTTTTCTTCTGCTCCGCTCCTTCCCTCCTCCTTTCTTCTTCTCTGCGGCTAAGTCCTGACCACTGCTCTTCTTCTTCTTTCCTGTTCCCTGCACACACACACCAGCGCAGCGCAAAACCTACCCCTACCCTTCCCGCGCGTCTCTCTCTCTCTTTGAATCTCTCTTTGGTACACTCTCTTAGAGCCGGGTTATCGGGTCGAATCACGCACCTGAGTCCAGACGCATCGATGTGGGTGGTGCTCGAGGAGTGCACAGGCAGGTTAATCGGGTCGGGTCACCAGGTCCGCGTGGGTAGTGTCGTGGACGAGGCGCGTGAATACGTGAGGGACCTCACCCCTCTGACTGGAGGCGAATAGCCTCAGTCACTTTTCCAATTTATGTGTGGGCGCGCGCCCACACACTTTTGATGTGGGACTAAAGTCCCACCTCTGCTTCGCGCGCCCACACACTTCTGATGTGGGACTAAAGTCCCACCTCTGCGTCGCGCACCTGCAGACACGAGGGCATGACCAATTGGGGCAGCGACAGAGGCTCGCGACCCCAATTGAAGACCTGGGCACACTCGCGTAAATCCTCCGCGTGGCTTAGGGCTTACGCCTGGAGCTGGAGAGGTCGAAGAAGCTCACCAAGCAGCTCCTTGTTGTTCATCAATGGCGGCGAGGGGGTTGTGCCTGAAAACGCTGAAACGGCCTCGCGGCCACGTCAAAAACCTCAGGGAACTTCGTAAGAGAAAGCCCTGTGGCAGACTTCCAGAGCATCCCGGTGGTCAGAGAGTACCCTGACATGTTTCCAGACGAGTTACCAGGACTACCGCCCGATTGTGAGATCGAGTTTGAGATCTCACTAGTACCAGGGACCAACCCCATCTCCACCACGCCATACAGGATGGCACCGCTTGAGCTACGAGAGCTCAAGTCTCAGTTGCAGGACCTTTTGGAGAAGGGTTTCGTGAGGCCCAGTGCGTCTCCCTGGGGAGCCCCGGTACTGTTTGTGAAGAAGAAGGATGGTACCCTACGCCTTTGTGTGGACTACCGACAGCTGAATAGGGTCACCATCAAGAACAGATATCCGCTACCGAGGATCGATGACTTGTTTGACCAGTTGCGGGGTGCCACGATGTTCTCCAAGATCGACTTGAGGTCTGGATGCCACTAGTTGGAGATCAGGGAGGCAGACGTCTCCAAGACAGCTTTCCGCACCCGGTACGGACATTACGAGTTTTTGGTCATACCGTTTGGGCTGACCAATGCCCCCGCTGCTTTCATGGACCTGATGAACCGGGTATTTAGACCGTACTTGGACCAGTTTGTGGTGGTATTCATTGATGATGTACTCATCTATTCTTGAGATCGGACGCAGCACGGACATCACTTGTGGATGGTTTTGGACACACTGAGACGACGTAGGCTGTACGCCAAATACAGCAAGTGCGAGTTCTGGTTGAGGGAGGTGACCTTCTTAGGTCATGTGATCTCTGGAGACGGCTTGGCGGTGGACCCAGCCAAGGTCGAGGCAGTGCTCAGGTGGGAGAGACCACGTTCAGTCACCGAGATTCGCAGTTTCCTGGGATTGACAGGCTACTACAGACGATTAATCAGAGGTTTTTCACAGATTGCGCGTCCCATGACACTGTTGATCCGGAAGGATGTGTCCTTCACTTGGACAGACGCCTGTGAGGCGTGTTTTCAGGAGCTGAAGGAGAGGTTGACCTCGACTCCCGTGCTCACCATCCCTGACAGTAGTGGCGGGTTCGTTGTGTACACGGACGCCTCCTTGTAGGGGTTTGGAGTTGTGCTCATGCAGAGGGGTCACGTTGTCACTTACACTTCGCGGCAACTAAAGCCCCATGAGCATACCTACCCTACCCACGACCTGGAGTTGGCAGCTGTCGTCTTCGTGCTGAAGACCTGGAGGCACTACTTGTACGGTGAGACCTTCGAGATTTTCACATATCACAAGAGCCTCAGATACCTTTTTGATTAGAAGGAGTTCAACATGAGACAGAGACGTTGGTTGGAGCTCCTGAAGGACTACGACTGCAGCATTTCCTACCACCCGGGAAAGGTCAACGTGGTGGCTGACACCTTGAGCCGGAAGGCGCCCGCACACTTGGCTAGTTTACAGTTACAGAGTTGGAGCCTTTTGGAGGAGGTGGGCAGTTGGCAACCCCTAGAGTTACGAGGGCACTGTGGGGCAGTGACTGTGACACGACAGACTAGGCCAGAGCCGATAGACCACATCATCACAGGACAGATGGCCGATCCGTACTTGCAGTCTCTGCGCAACAGAGTTCTGTCAGGAGACCCAGGGGACTTCTCTTTCACAGACTAGGTGCTGCGCCTGAGGGGACGGTTCTGCGTTCCCAGAGACGAGGAGCTGTTGAGAGAGCTCCTGACTGAGGCACACGGTTCCAAATTCACCATACATCCCGGAAACACGAAGATGTAACACGACTTGAGACGCTAGTTTTGGTGGAGGGGGATGAAGCGGGATGTGGGTGAATTCGTGCAGCAGTGCTTAGTGTATCAGCAGGTGAAAGCCGAGCATCAGAGGCCTGCAGGGTCGCTACAGCCGCTTCCAGTGCCAGAATGGAAGTGGGAGAGCATCACCATGGACTTGGTGGTGGGCTTACCTGTTACCCAGCGAGGACACGACGCAGTTTGGGTAATTATGGATAGACTGACGAAGACGGCATGATTCTTGTCGATCCGAGTCACTTTGGGACCAGCATAATTGGCAAAGAGGTATATCCGCGATGTGGTACGACTACACAGAGTTCCGCGGGAGATCGTATCCGATCGGGATACCCGCTTTACGTCCCAGTTTTGGGCTGAGTTTCAGCAGGCCCTGGGGACGCGGTTGAGGTTTAGTACAGCTTACCACCCCCAGACAGACGGACAGTTTGAGCGCACGATACAGACACTTGAGGACCTTTTGCGTGCCTGTGTACTGGACTAGAGGGGCTCTTGGGAGGAGCACCTGCCCCTGGCGGAGTTTGCATACAACAACAGCTATTACTCGAGCATCGGCATGGCTCCCTACGAGGCTCTGCACGGACGGTGGTGTACGGCACCCTTGAGTTGGGTTGAGGTGGGGACCAAGTGGGAGGTTGGCCCCAGGTTGATCCGGCAGAGTCAGGAGGTAGTCGAGCAGATCCACAGGCGACTCCGCACTGTCAGGAGCAGACAGAAGAGCTACGCGGATCGGAGATGCAGAGAGGTGCAGTTCGAGGTCGGGGACCACGTCTTTCTTCGTGTTTCACCCATGAAGGGCCTGCAGCGGTTTGGGGTGAGAGGGAAGTTCGCGCCAAGGTTCGTGGGGCCCTTTGAGGTCCTGGAGCGGGTTGGACCTGTTGCTTACAGACTTGCCCTCCCCCCTCAACTTTCTGGTGTGCACGACGTGTTCCACGTGTCCAACCTCAGGAAGTACGTAGCCGATCCCAGTCATGTACTGAGTCACGAGAGTGTCGAGGTGGGCGACGACCTGACCTACCCTGAGCGGCCAGTACAGATTCTTGACCGAGTCATCCGCAGTTTGAGACGAAAGCAAGTACCCCTGGTGAAGGTTTTGTGGAGGAGCCAGCGGTACGAGGAGGCTACCTGGGAGCCCAAGGCGGCAATGCGGGAGTGGTACCTGGAGCTCTTCGCGGGTACGTTCTTTCCGACCGACTTCGGTCCTCTTTGAGTTTGTTATGTTTTCATATGACGTTTTTCCCGCACCCTAGTTAGCGCAAGTTTCGGAGACGAAACTTTCTTTGAGTTTGTTATATTGTTACGAACGCGGCTTCAAGACGTTTTTTAAGACGTCTGGGAGGTGGCTCAGACGTCTGGGATTTAATTTTCTGCGGAGTACGGGGTTGCGTCTGCGCGCATGCGCGCGCAGACCTGCAACCACCACCCGCTTTCCTCTTTTTCCATCTCTCCTCCTACAGGACGCTGTGCTCTCCCTCTCTCTCTCCCTACGCGGCCTTAAAAGGCCCTCGCCCTCATCTCCTCCGCTTCCTTCTTCTCCTTCTAGCCGGTGCGAGAGCGAGCGGCGACAGCAGCGGCCGCGGCAAGTGTGCGGGAGGAGGGTTGCGCGAGGGAGGAGACGCTCGACCGTGAGAGCTCGAGCTTGCCGGGGCAGCTAGAGCCGGCCGGCGGGGGAGAAGCGGGTGTGGAGTGTCGCGGGAGGGCTGCTGCAAATCGAGCAGCGGGCGGACGGGGGCGGCCGTGCGTCGCAGGCGGAGAGCGAGTCGAGCTCTGATTCTGGAAGTTTTTCCAGAATCAGACGTCCGGGATTCCAACCAGATGACTGTGAAGACGTCTGGAGGACGGTCCAGACGTCTGGCAAGTAAGTTATTTCGTCCTTCTTTTTTCACGCGTACGGCCATGCAGCCGTCCGCCGTGCCTTCGTCTGCAACCTGTCGTACTGAGAGCAAGGAGTGGGTGCGTGCAGGTTCTTCTCGGTAGGGCGCGAGACTCGCCATCCAACGCGAATCGGACGTCTGGCCGCAGTGCCAGACGACGGAGAGGACTTACAGACGTCCGGGTTGACCATCGGACGTCTAGGAATTAAGCCAGATGCCCCGCATGCTTGTGGACGTTTGAGGGACTACACAGAGCAAAGGTATCCTCTGAACCACCTTTTAAGACATCTGGAAGAGGTTCCAGACGTCTGATTTTGGACTATTTCGTCGTTTTCGACCCGCTTAGGGCCCGTTCGGAGTCCGTTTTCCGCGTTTCGAGTTGCATTCTTTCCGAAATAAAATCCTCTACCCGTTTACAGTAATTATATACTGTTCTGAGAAACTCCTTGTGTTTAATCCTTGTATTAGGACCCCATTCCATTGCAGTCTCGGGGGTTGCGGAGGCGCGCGGGATTTTAGACCACGCCCCCAGTACTCCCGTTGTAGCTAGTAGAGTGGCTTTTAAAATTATTAGCATAAATTGTTACAATTATGGAACAATTAATAGAACCTAAGGCATTGCATGAATCCTACGAATGAGAAACCCGATTGAATGATAGATCCTAGGGTATTGCATGAATCCTAGGGCCGGAAAACTAGATTGTATGATAGATCCTAGGGTACGGCATGAATCCTAGGGCTGGAGAACTAGTGGAATATATAAATATTGCAGTCTCTGAAAAGTGGAAAGGAAATAATAGCTGCCTGTAAATTGGTTTAACCGCTGCCTGTTATGAATAAATAAACATGATGGAAAACATGGGTTGTATGAACGTAAAACTGGAACGGTAAAACCTAAATGAGCTGAGTTAAAGGAGATGGAACCCTATGGGGAATTAGGAGTAGAACTCCTGGAAAGAGAATGAATGGAACTGAGGAAATGAAATGTGGAAGTGTGTTGTCTCTTAGGTACGTGGTACCAAAGAGAGCATACATTACCTCTTAGTGTAGAGGGGAGCTTGCCGCCCTCAGGTTGAGACCGTGGTGGGTTTGGCCACTGTACACCGACTTTTGGCCCTTGTGTACACAGTACCGAGGAGAGCTACTAGTGTAGGGAGAGCACTAGCTACCCCACGGGCCCCGGGGTTCTTCTAGTCTCCTACACCGACTTGTTAGGCCCACTGGGCAAATCAGGGTAGTCAGGCGAGGGTGCGCGGACTGTGGAGGGGTTGGACCCCTGTTATTGAGAGGGCTCTGCCCTATACTGGTTCCGTGCTGTGCTTTGGGCGCACCCGTTAACGGAAACGACTGACCGTGTGCCAGTGCGGGGTAGCTACCCCTGTGCTTATCGCGCGTGTCGTTGTCACCGTTACGTCTGTCAGCGACCTTGGGGTGGTTGACAGAGAGTAGGATCACCACGGGGGACTCTCCCAGCCAGGAGAGCACCACGTGTTACTTCTACTTTTCGGAAAAGACTGCAATCAAGATCGTTCCCACGATGAACATTCGAGATCAAGTGAAGGATATGAGAAATAGATAAATTGTGAAACAATAGAAAGACGTAAATAAAGAAAGAAAATAAAACAGCTACTGTACACTTTACTGCGTCTTTAGTTTAGATTGCCACTCTACTCAGCGTTTCGCTGACGTGTCACACTCGTTACCTTTCAGGACCAGGTGTTGAGCAGCCAGGGTCAGCGGCTGCAAAGGACGCTGAGCCGAGTAGGGTCTAGTAGAGTTACCGCAGTTCTTTTGTACCCCTTTTTGTTCCACTGTAGTGAGTAGTTCTTGTTACTCTCTGTACTTTTCTTTACTTGTAGTTCATGTTATGTTATAAATGTTGTTATACTGTTGTGGTGGTACATGCTGTAGTAGTTTATTTTCTTACTGCTGTATTTTTGTTACTGCTAGTTATATTCATGCTGAATGTGGTTTATTTTACTGCTCTTTTGGTTACTTCCTCGTTGGACGACTAGGTCTTGGGATTAGTCGAGTCAGTCCGGTTTTCGTGTCTCGTAGGGACTCGGGAATCGGGTCATTACAGTCGTCAATCTTTGTGTGCTCATGTAGTTTGTTCTTTTCCTGCACTCATGACAACCATTTCAATTAAGTCCTTCGACCTCTATCAGTGCCCAAAATCTAATTTGGTTGCCTAAATCTAGACAAGAAAGTGCAATGAATTCATAGGCATCCAAAACATAGTTTGATTGCCTAAAAAGGTGGATTTGGACATGTTTAATTCAATGTTGTGTAATTGACACTATGAGCCTCTAGTTAAGACAAGTAACCGTGTTAGCCATTAAACAATGGTTCAAAGATCGTCCAAGAATATTAATCAAGTATAATCATGTGTGGAAATGGAGTGTCAAGACTGCCATTAGATAGTGGGATCCTTCGATTATAATTGAATCCAAGCAAGGATCATGTTATAATATGATGGATATATTAGGATGTGAATCATACATAAGGATGCATGTCTTATCCTTGGCTAAGCAGACTATGTTAACCTAGCACCTCGTAGGGAATGCCTTTTTTGGTCATATCCTTTTAGGTGTATGGCTTGCCATCTTTGAGGGAGGCAACCTTCCTACTACACCTGTTAGCTGTTGGGTTAGGTGACGCATTTAAAATAGATGGAGATTTTATAAGTCTATTAACGTGTCAATGCTTGATTTATCACCCATGGTTCTTGTCACCTACAATATGCGATATATCTACCATAAGGATCGTGATTTTAAAAAGGAGACCGTAAGATATGATTGGGCTGTGGAGCCATGTGGATAGTTTTATGAAAATTAACTTGAGTGTGAGTAATAGGTAGACATGGGACAATTGAGTCAAATGTGAGGCCTGACAAGTTAGTGATGTAAATAGCAAGGTGTGCAACAACCACATTTGAGTAGTGGAACTTGAGAGATCCTATTCGTTGCTAGGTGGCAACGAAACCTGAAACTAAGGATATGAATGATGTAACAGTCTCATTAAATAGGGTAAAAATATAACCATACAAAAGGATCACTGCCATTGGCTAAGGCAAACGACAAAGATTGGGTACAGGTCTTCATATTGAATAATTGTCAAGTAATAACCAATGAGAAAAGGATAAGAACCATATGATAGAATTACACTGGACCAAGAGTTATGGGAGAGAGATTATGAGTGTAGAATAGTTTTCCTTTACTTAGCTTTCCGACCTTTCCTTTTTTGAACTTTTAGCTCATTCCTTATCTCTTCTGTGAATAGGTTTTGTCACCTATCCATATGGCAATGGAGAATTAACTAAGGTATAAGATAAAAATTACTTCTTTCTTTATAACATCATATTCTTTTCCTTAATCTTTTAATGCCTCAATTTTGCCATAATTGAAATTTTATTTCATGCTTTAGTTTTGTACAAATTGATGATAATCTATGTTTTAATGAAAACAATTAAGAAAATAAAGTGCTTTGGTGAATTGTAATTATTAGGGGTTCAATTTCTACTTTTTGAGTTATTGGAAATTGAATAAGTCATCCGATCAAAAGTACAAGCTCCTAATTTGAGGTATCGATACGTTTGGTTTTCTTTTTAGATGTTTTGATAGCCACTTTCAGAAAATTGGTCTTAATTCTCAAGACTCCTAATTCAAAAGCCTCCTTCTCAAGCTTCCCTTTAGTCTTAAGAGACTCTTCTTACCTTGAGCTCCTCCATTTCTTCTCCAAGAGTATTCCCTTGATCTCCACCTTGTAATTGTAGCTCACCAAGAATAATAGTAGTGACTCCAAATCTTTCTCATCCTCTTTTTTCCTGTAATCTCATTTACTATGCTCTTAACCTCCTACAACCCTAGAATTCTTTCCACAATTCTCCATCTTCTTTCTCATCGCTCCAGTGTGTATGATCTCAAATGGAAGTATTAATTGCAAAGCTATATAGGTAGAGAAGGAAAAAGGTGTAGTGCCACTAATACAAGAAATATGAAAATTTTAGTTGATTTCCAACTTAAGGTGACCTATTTATACTTGCCTTAATTGGTGGAATAGAAGCCATACTCATGAGTCCTAATTGTAGAATTAGAAGAAATATTGGAGATGACAAAAGTATGTTGGGTTTGCCGCCAGTAGCCCACGTATCATGACTCCTAACATAACTTTTGCCTGTTGATTGCACTAACCAATCACACCCTTCAACTCTTTATGCTACTTATTCTTATCACAACCTATTTTCACCATTTCTCTTCAATCTATTCACATAAATTAGACGTAGGTTACCATTCTGCAGTTTGAATTTTTAGGTACAACACTTACAAGTGAATGAATTACCTTAGTCGGAAGAGTTCAACATAAATTTTCATAATCTTATAAATTTGTGTGGAAGGAAAGAGTTGATCTAGCTTCAAACCAATTTTAGATGCCTAAACACGCTTGTTTAGGCATCCAAACATGACGATTGAGTGTGGGTGGCACTTATTCTGCAACTAACTACATTCGAGTCATTTAGATGCCTAAGGTTAGTCATTAGACGATTGAACTCAATGAACAGTGCTAAATAGTGACAAACCTCGTTTGAAAGAACGACCCTTCACCCCCTATCCTTCATGTAGTTTACCTACCCCATAAGCTCCACACCATTGGAATTTTTGTCATTGCATAATAATATGCGTTTAGAAATACCATTGAATTTGAATATATTTTTAGATGAGATTGGTAAAAAGCATGATTGAATATAACTTGTAGCTATCATACACATTTCTAAAAGCCAAGTATTAGACATCATGCATTGAAAAAATTATGGCAAATAATAGTCATTGTAAGTATATGAAATAATTGTTTCACTAAACAAGCTACGCATCTCATGCATTAACAAATCTTTCTTTTGAAATCAAACTTAAATTAAAGTACTCCATTTTAAGAGTTTTTAGGGACTCCCGTCTGTCTCTCCTTTCTCACCCAAGCCATTAGCCTTTGTTGCTGCAGGGGCTCCAGCTAACTATTTGACGGCAACCATAGCCACTCCTGTTTGTTTATTGCTTTTCCATATCCCCATTTCCCCCTTGCTTCCCTTTTCTTCTTTTAGCGCTTTCTCTCCTTAGGGTGCATGCTTGGTGGGGTCGTGGCCATTCTGTCCATTTTCAGTGGTGGTTTGGTAATTAGTCGGCTATTTGGCTTTGGTCTCTACTTGTTTTGCCTCGCTAATGTTTTGTTGCTATTTTTGAGGATGGCTTCTAGGGTGGGTTCGTTATTGTTTGTTCATGTCTAATGGTTGCAGTGTCTCCTTGGGTTGGTTGCTCTTGGAGTTGAAGAGAGCCACTCCATTGATTTTTGGAATAGATCCACTACATAGCCACCATCTTTGGTACTTTTGTTTAGCATCATCGTTGGTTTTTATATGAGTTGTTAATTGTTTTATTAGTTTTCGTGGGAGATACACGTGTATTTGAATTTTCAGATGTCTCGTAACTAATTCTCAGGTTGATATATCCGATTAAAATTAATTCCTAATTTGTTATTAATTTTTGAAAACCTTAACTTAAATGTTTTGTGTATGATTTCAAAAAAAAAATTTATAAAAATTATAATGTTATTAACACTTATTTTAATTATATTTATATTGATGTCCTTCCTTACTATTTCTAACTTTTCCACTTAAAAGTTATATTCATATTTATCTCTCCATTTAACAAAACACTAATTTTTTTTTTTAAAGCAAACAAGCTGGAATCCCAAATTCGGACGAAAATCATCTCCCAAACACCTCCAACCCGAACATCCGAAAATCCCCCGCTTTTCCCCACATCAACCCCAAAAATTTCAAAACCTCGTGACCGGACACCAAATCACATTCAATTCCCCCACATAGACACCACCGTCGCCCCACCCTCCTCCCTCCTCCCTGTCCAAGCTCCCCTCCCCCTCCCTTTCCGAACTTCAAACCCCGAAGTCTACCGGCTCCTCACCCTTTTCTAGGGTTTTGCGTCTCTCCCTCCCTTCCTTTGCTCCCCCTCCAAAACCCTAACCTCCTCTCCCTCCCTCTTCCCCACAATCTCTAGGGTTCCCGCTCCCGCCCCCATGGGGCGGTGGAACTGAGGTCCTCCCACCCTCAAGTCGCTCGGGATCCGGCGGTAGATGGTGTATGCGAGGGAGAGGGCGATGGAGGGGAGGAGGATCACGGTGAGCCCCAAGCCCTGTTGCAACCGTCGCGTCGTGGCCGCCAGGAAGAAGCCCCTGAAGCGTGGCGATGGGTTCGTGAACAGCGTCAAGAAGCTCCAGAGGAGGGAGATCTGCTCCAGGAGGGACCGCTCCTTCAGCATGAGCAACGCGCAGGAGAGGTTTCGCAACATCTTCTTGCAGGTTTGGCCCGAAAGGTCGCGCCTTTTTTGGGTTTTTCCTTGGATCTTGCAGAGTTAGGGTTCCTTGCGTGGTGGGAATTGGGTGCTTGTGGCTCCTTCTGTGTGAATTATAAGCCATTTTTTCAGTGTGTTGTGGAGAAGCCGGTGGTTTTGGTGTTTCACGTGGAGTTCTTTAGTAGCTCGAGGACGCCTTCCTGCAGGTTGTGTGGCCGTTCCTGTGCCGGAAAGACCGCGCCTTCATTTTTTTGTGGCTCTTGCTAGTAAGGTTTCAGGTGGGTGGTGGGGATTTCGTGGTAGTTAAAGGGTATAGTTGGCCGTGCGTCGATTATAAGGCTAATGGTTGGTGGTGCATTAGGATATGAGTCCGCCTTTTCCGTGTGTTGTTGAGACTCTGGCGATTTTGGTGATTGCTTGGAAATTGTGGTGGTCTTGTCCAAGAATTTTGAGCTGTTGGATGAAAAATGTTATCTTTATCTTAACTTTTGGGCTTTAAGTTGCCCACAGCTGTAGAGGAACTTAGTCCAAATTGAGTTCACAGTAAAGTATGGGAGGGAATTGCTTTGAATTTGGTTGGCAGTGTTCTGGAGGGCAGGAAATAGGCAGCCAGTGCTTGGTTGAGCCGGGAGTGTGCTGTTGTTTCTTTGCCTGTCTGTCTCGTTTTGTTTGGATTTGTTTTTGGTGAAGATGTTACAGTATCCCAGGAATTTAGCTGGTGGTCCTTTTTCTCAGCAAACCTCAAATATAGGGGCTTGTGTTACCCATCTTATTAATCCCTACTTAAGTTAATTACAACCGGTTCCCTTCGGGGGAAATTACGTCAAAATCAAACAAAGACACCTGAAAGAAAATGCAAACTGTTAAATGCAACTCAGCTCAAATCCACAACCATCCCCATAGAAATGTATCGGATCTTTAATGTAACTCCAAATGATTTACCTAGCAGCAGCAGTTGCAAAGAAAATCTCCATCTAAATGATTTCCATTTATCATCCCTTCTTGATGAGCAACTAAAGTCTTTATTCTGAAATAACAGCTATGGATCTACAAGAGCTTGTCCTTTGCATTCCATTTCCAGTGCCACATTCCATCTGATCCATTTGCTCATAATCTTAATCCAACAATTCACCATAAATTCGCTTTCAGAAAAAAAAAATTGCCATAAATTTATTTCAAAGAAGATCTTTTTCGATGACGACCTGCCCAGATTGATTTTATTCATAGCAGAACAGGATCTTCAAATCAGAGGAGAATTGGATCTTCAACATCCTCCAAACCGGTGATAACAGCAGAAACAATTTCCCAAATTGATGCATGCACAGCAGCAACAAGTATCAATGGCTAAATATATACGTTTCACCATCAAAATAAGAAGTGAAAGTTTCTTATCAACAGCAACATAATTATAAGTTTAGGAGCAGGAGTTATCTGCTGTTGGACGTGTCCCAAGTGTACTTGTGCACTTCCTATCGATATCACCAAGGTTCAATCCAGACTTCAGTGAATGAATAAGTTTGTGGATGCAATGAACGGAATGTGGGATATGAGCAAACCTGGGGTTCAGCTAATTTGATTTTGGTGTTTCATGTTGAATTTGAGCAGTACCTGAGTGAGCTTGGCTAGTAAGGGTTTGGATACATCATACATGCTGTAATGGGAAATGTTACTGTGGCTTTCTACAAACTAGCATTAAATTAGATTTGATGTCTTTATGCTGTCCTGGTATTGTTGCTGTCAATATCTGTACGAAAATAGTGTCCTTGTGTGTTTTAAGGTAAAATAAGAACTATATCAAGTAAGCTTTCCTTTTCAAGAAAAAAGGTCAAGCAAGTTTGTTGGCTATGATTTAGGTTGAGCATGTTTTAGTCATAGTGGAGTTTAGCTTGGAATATGAGCAAAAAACACAGTAACATGGTAATTTTTGTAGAATTGAATTGGATAGTTGTCACGTTATTAGTTTGGATCTTTTTGTCAGGATTCAAAACATTTCTGCCCTCTTCCCTTCAAGTTACTGCTGTTTCTGCTGATGACAATTATTTACAAGTTCAGGGTTACATGCCTCTGCTGTTGAAAATAGTTTGAATTTTGATTGTTTAATTTCTCGGCACAAGTGCATGACGGCACAAGTGCTCATGCACTATGGTTTTTAGGGAAGAGCTGAAGCCTTTTTTTGTTCTTTTCCTATGAGGATATTGGTTTTTAATTTCTATATTCTTCTGGTAATGTATTATGCCTGGTTTTGTACAGAGTTAACCCTCTCCATATGTTGTTATTGACTTGTAGTCTCCTATCTGGGTTTATTTGAATTAGCTTCCAATTTTGCATCCCAAGTTGGAGGCAGGAAGATGTTATCTGTTGTTCCACCATCTTCACTCTTTCATCATCAAATTTTAGAAAACCACTATGCAGTGTTCAGTTGGATGGCTCTTTGCATAGTGAGGATGTGGTATGCAGGTGAGCATACGATTTCACATTTTTTAGTTTAAAGTAGAAAATAATCATTGAGCACCTCTTCAATTTGATAAAATTTGTGTCATATGTCCATTTGAAAAATTAATTATAAACGCAAAGATAAAGGCCATGGGGCTGGACTTAACAGAGATCAAAATGCATCAAGTGCTATAACACAAAATAGACTCCTATTCTTTGAGTATTGGACTGCTAGAATACAAAACTGGCATCTTGAACAAGAGAAAATTTAGAATGCAAATGCTCATCTAAACAAACAACTCAAAGCGGTAGCATAGAAGTCAGAAGGCTAAAGTTTCATTCCAGGTTGTATCCATCTTCAAAATTTACAATAAGGATATCTTCCTCATCATTCTCTTCATCTTAAAGTCAGCAGTATACTCCATTGAGAATATGCCTAGCTGGCCTGGACTATATGCTCCTACTGGCGTATGGGTCTGCCTAATAATTTTCTCTTTAGAGCTAAAAACAATATTCTCTTTGGAGGTATGGCTGCAAAGCCACATGCGGGCGCATATATCTTGAAGCTTGCTCCTCGTCACGCAAACATTTCCCAGGGCAGTTCTCGTGTAGTGGTGTTCCCATGCTTGTGCCTAGGAGAGCCTAAACCAACCCAGTCTATCTTGTAAAAGTGGTTGGCTTGGGCCAGGTGGATCAGATTTTTGACTAGTTAAACAAGTAGACTTCTTGCCTACATAGTTTCTTATTTATTATCAAGAAAACACTACATTTTGCTATTCAAAAGAAATATTACATTTATGAACATATCTACTCATCATAATAAATGAGAAAAAACAACAATTTATTCATGGAAAAGAACACTTAACGTAAAGTTTATAATAAAAAATTTGAAGCATTCATATTCATATTAGTCAACAGTAAGTCTTTAACAAAATATGATACAAGAATGTGAGATTGCGCTTGAGTGAGGTGAGCTAATTTGGGAAATTGGTTAGAAATTGTAAAATATACTAACATAAGGAACATTTTGAGAAAAAGTACCTGTTATTTGCAAGTTGGGTCTTGTTAGGTTGTAGGTTCAGCCTGATCCAACTTGAATTTTAATGGGCTACTAGCTCATTGATCCAATCAAACCCAACTTGTTTAGTAGTGTTGTGTGGCTTGCGTGTTGAACCCTACTTGTTTGTAGTCCTGTCCTGCTTCAAGTGTCCATATATGTTGCGTCCAGTCCACTAATTGTAAGGTTTTCAAATGCATGTCTAATATCTTTTGCCATTTAATTGGCACACCAATTACCAATGTATACGTGGAAAAATAAGAGGTCGGGGTGAAGGTTTGTTTAATCTCTTTAGCTCTATTTCACTTAGGAGGCACTGAACAACTGTTTAAATAATTACTTAAATCATGAGATTTATGGTTATAGGTTTGGTTTCTCCCTTGAAAAAACTATTGTTATAGGTTTAATTAACCCATTTTCGTCCTTATTATTGTTTTGTGATATAATGATTGTAATGCAACTAACTAGCTTAATTAACTAAATTGGCCGGTAGTGTATTTGTCATAGTGATGTTGAGTTATTTCTTTGTTATTCTTTGGTTGCACAGTGGATTGAATTTGAACATGATACATGTGTTATTATGTAGTAAGTAGGGATGCAATAATGTGTGAGGGTTGGGCTTCCTAACTCTTGTTTGAGAGTGATTTTGCCGTTAGAGGATAGGGTCGATGGGAGGATGTGAGAGGGGTTGGCAGAGGGCAAGTGGGAAGGTACCTCGCGTTTGGTGTTTCCAATGTAGGGAGAGAGGCCATCGTGTGGATGAATGCATGGTCTTCGTGGTTTACTTGTGGTGTCGTGGGGTTGGACACTAAGTTGCTAAGGCTATCGCCTCGGGCTACCAGGCCAGTCGAGAAAGCCAAAGGTTGCTTTGGAGCTATTCTAGGCTAGGAGCTTCATCCGTGCTATCGCCTAGTCGCTTTTTTTGTTGCCTGGGTTGCCTTGTGCCTTATCGCCTTACTCCTAATTCACTTTAGGTAAGACCATAAGACTCTTATTTGATCTTAAGTTACATATATTATAGATATGTTTGTGTTATATATTGTTGTATATACATAATACGTATATAGATATATGTTGTTGACACCTTTTATATGCTCAATTTTGCCTTCTCTTCCTAACTTTAGACTGTTGTTTATTTGTTAAGACATATATGTATAAGTTATACATTATTGCATGTCTATAATGATATAATTATGATATATTGTTGTTTAATGATGTGTGTAGGTAGGTGAGAGAGAATATGAGAGAGAGAGTGTGTGTGAGAGGGAGTGGGGGGAGGTGCGAGGGAGGGAGGGCGATCGGAGAGCCGTGGCTGGACACTGGTTGGAGGGCAGCAGGGGCAGAGGGGAGCGACGCTGAAGGTGGTGTGCTTCAAATGCTGGGGCAGGGGCGTCTCGCGCGGGATTGTCGAGATCCCGTGCGGTACTTCCGATGTGGGAAGCTAGGTCATTGGAAGCTGAATTACGTGGAGGAGCGAAGGAGGAGCACAGTTGCAGGCGCGGGGGAGGTGAGACTCCCACCAATGCCGGAGGGGGCACCTTTGGTCAAAGTCGAGGCCCCATGGTCGGAGTACTCTTGGAGACTGGAGTGGGCTCTCGCTTTTGGCCCTGATCGCGATGGTGACAGAGGGTTGGGTCGGCTTTCGGGAGCTAGAGGTTGAGGTTGTTAAGATCCTCGGAGGTGAGCATGTGAGGTTGTAGGTGGTGGGTGAAGGAAAATACCTGCTGTTGGGGGTGTCGTGGAAGGCGACAGAGAAGTTGCTTTTCAGTGAGACCTGGTGTGTGGGAGGTGTGGTCCGATGGCGATGGGCGGTGAGATCAGACATCGCGAGGAGGGAGCACCCACCATGGAAGGTTGAGATCGCAATGGGCTTGGTGGGAATCCTGCTGTTCCTTCGGACTTGACAGTTGATCGAGGCAATCGTTGCTCTGTTCGCACAACTGGGGAGGTGCAGAGGCCTCGACCTTGGCAACGAGAACCTCAGCGTAGTTTGGGCCGAGGTGGAGATGCGGCTTGGCGAGGAGGTGTCGGAGAAGGTCACACTTTTACTGGGAAGTGCATCGTGGGTGATACTCATCCAGTTGACGGAGGATGGGTAGAAGTCGTACGCGGAGGCATTGGCTGGCCCGACTGGTGGCGATGCGGCGAGGAGGGTTCTAGTGAGCGGGACCGGTGGGGGACGAAGGGGCGTTGGGAAGGGCGTCGTCTCGTGGGCGGAGTCGATCGCTCTGCAGGCTGTACCACTCAAGGTGCACCTCTCGATGTCTGCAGCGGTGCAGGCTGGCCGGCCTCTCGAGGAACAGGCAGCGGCACCTGAGACATTGGGTGGAGAATCTGAGGAATCGCGGCAGGAGGAGATCGCATTGGTCGCAGGTGTCGCATTGATGGCCTTGGTGGAAGGATCAAGGAGAGGCAGGGGCGCATTTAAACCTCCGTGGCTTGCGGGGGAAAGCTCGAGGTGGCGCGGAGATATTTTTAAGGCAGGCGCAGAGTCGGACCCAGGTCCGAATCCACGCTCGGACCCGATGCCGGTTCGCGACTCGATTTTGAATGGCCTGCGGAGGGTCCTGAGGAAAGTCGGGTGCAGCATCTCGAGCCTGGGAGGGCACTTGGAGAGCGATCGGGTGTGGAGGTCGACCCTCAGAGGGAGCGAGGGAGCTGGGGGCCTGACCATGCTTCTACACTGGAGGCTCAAGAGACTATGGGCGGCGGCTCGGGGACCCCCCAAGGCAAGGGGGAACCGACATCGACGAAGGACATACCGGGGGCCAGTGGCGAGGGTAGGAGGTGGGGTCTCGACTGTCCAGCTCAGCCGCACCCCTCATCGGATGACAGAGGGGTTTCGGGATTGGAGGTACCTCGTCGGGAAGGGGAGAGTGTCGAGATAGAAGATTGGATGTTGGAAGATCCGCTGTCTGGTGGCGGGGTGCGGGAGACCTCGAAGTGTGGGCCCAAAGGAGCCAGTGCCACTCCTGGTGCGGGCGATATGCGGTAGACTCCGGAGGTGATGGAGGTCCCCCTTGAGTCGAGGGGGTACGACTGGGAGGGTTTAGTGGGGAGGATTGAGGGAAGGGGTGTGCCGGTGATGGGGGAAAAGGTGGGGGAGGGTGTAAGCAGCGAAGTAGGAAGGGAGAATGTGATGGGGCAGGGAGTGGGGGCTGGGAGACTGGCGGTTTGGTGGGATGGTGGGCTAATGCCTTTGAAGAAGGGGAGCTGGAGCTGGTGGCGGAGGGGGTTTGATTTGATCGGGTGCGAGGAGGCGATGGTATTGTGACCTCATGGTGAAGATCCTCACATGGAACGTGAGGGGGCTCTGCGACCCCATCCGCAGAGGGACGTTGAGGGCATACCTTACGAGATGGAAACCAAATGTGGTGTTTCTGTAGGAAACGAAGCTACAGGAGTGTGACCAAAGAAGATGGGGGGCGATTGGGGGAAACGTGATGTAGGGCTTTATGGCGGTGGATGCGATAGGGAGATCTGGTGGGGTGATTATCTGTTGGAAGGACTTGTTCTTGGTATTGGGTTCGGAGGTGGGGGTGGGTCTGGTCATGGTGCAGCTGAGGAGGAGCGACGGGCTCGTGTTAACATTCTCTTCGGTGTATGGGCCTTTGGACGAGGTGGGGAGGAGCGCCTTGTGGGAAGGTCTTCACCAAGCAGTGAGGAGGTTTCAGTGAAGCCCGTGGCTCATTGGTGGGGACTTCAACGTCATGCTACTGGCGGAAGACAGGTTGGGAGGTCGGGGAGGCAGAGATCGGGGCTTGGAAGAACTCGTTGGCCTCGTGGCGGAGCCTGGATGGCAGGACGTACCCGCCACCTCTTGTGCCTTCACGTGGAGAGATTCCGGGGGTCGGATGTCGAGGCTAGAAAACTTTTTTTGCTCGGTGGAGTTGGGCGAGGTGTTTCAAATGGTTGGGGTTCGCGCTATGGAGAGACCTTTCTCAGATCACACCTTGGTGATGTGGGAGTCTAGGGAGGGAATCGGATGCAGCACATACTTTAAGTTTGAGGGGGCATGGCTATTGGAAGAAGGATTCAGAAGCATGGTGGAAAGCAAATATAAGAACATTCATCTGGACGGATCGGCGGCAGCGAAGCTGGAGGCAAAGCTCCTTGAATTGAAGCGGTTCCTAAAGGAGTACAAGAAACAGTTGAAAGAGAAGCAGACCCGATTGCGGGATGAGGTGCTCGCGAAAATCCAGAGTTTAGATGCAGTGGAGGATCTGGGACTGATAACGGGCTTGGCGAGGCAGGACAGAGTAGACTACATGAAAATCATCTAGGAGGAGGACAGAAAAGCCGAAGTGGAGTGGAGAACCAGATCCAGGCAGAAGTGGATCAAGGAGGGGGGCTTAAACACCAGGTTCTTTAACTTGATAGCCTCGGACAGACGTAGAAGAAATTGGATTGAGAAATTGCAGGTGGAAGGGGCAAAGTTCTCAAGCAGGGAGTCTGTGGGGAGGGCAGTGGCAGGGTACTTTAGGGAGTTCATGGGGCGGAGGAGAGGAGGGAGATGGCGATGGAGGGGGTTGGGGGCTCCAACCATAGGGGCTGAGGAAGCGGAGCGGTTAACTTTCACAGAGGTGGAAGCCCAGGATGCGGTCTGGGGGCTGAATGCCGAGGGGTGTCTGGGACCAGACGACTTCCCGGTACTCTTTTTCAAAGAATTCTGGTCGCTGTTGAAAGAGAAATCTTGTAGGTCTTGGCATAATTCAGAGAAGGGAACATGGGCTTCAACATATTGAATAGGTTTTACATGTTCCTCCTGCCAAAGAGAGATGGGGCGAAGACGGTTGAGGACTACACGTCGATAGCGCTGTCAAATGCGGCATATCTAATCATTGCGAAGATCTTGGCAAATTGGTTCAGAAGGGTGATTGGCAAGGTGGTGTCGAAGGTACAGACCACCTTCATACCAGGGTGACACATCCTGGATGGCTATGTGGCGGTAATAGAGATCCTGGCACACTGGAGGAGTGGAAGAAAGGCCTTTCTGTGGAAGGTGGATTTCGCGAAGGCCTATGACTCGATGAAGTGGCCCTTCCTGTGGGCAGCTCTGGCTAAGAGGGGCTTTCCATAGATATGGATCGGATGGATGAAACAGTGCGTCACCACGGCATCCTTTTCGGTTCTCATTGACGGGAACCCGACAGGAGGTGGGATATAGCCGAGGGGCATGAGACAGGGCTGTCTCCTAGCACCGTTGCTCTTTGTGCTGGAAGCAAACGCATTGGCTAGGGCGACCGATAGAGCATGTGCAGGAATGCTGTAGAGTTTCCTGTTGGGAGGAGGGGACGGTATCTTCGTCATGCAATACACGGATGATACTCTCTTCTTTGTTGAGAGGTCAGTGGCAGAGGCGAGAAGGTGCCGTATCATTCTGGTGATGTTCTGCGAAGCATCTGGTATGTGGATAAATTACTCCAAGTCCTCTTTTGTTCAATTCAACATGGAGGATGGGGAGGCTAGGAGGTGCTCAGAGATGCTGGGGACAGGAGAGGGGACCCTTCTAATTCAGTATTTGGGGTTACCCCTGACAGATAGGAGGATCTTAGTGCAGGACTGGACACCGATAGTGGAAAGGATTGAGGGTTGGCTCTTGGGCTGGGCGTCCAAGACGTTATCTAGTGGAGGGTGACTGGTCCTTCTCAAGGCTGTGCTCTCCGCAATACCGGTTTACTTTTCCTCTGTGATCAAGATGCCTCGGAAGGTGGAGGACGGAATCACCAGCTGCCTGAGAGATTTCTTCTGGACTAACTATGGGGCGGGTGGGAGAGGGGCAAGATTAGTGGTGTGGAACATGGTTTGTCTGCTGTTCAGGGAGGGGGGATTGGGAGTTAAGGAAGTATGGAGGATGAATGATAGCGTTCTGACGAAATGGATCGAGAAACTACTGCGGGGGGAGGTCTCTTTGGTAGGAACGATCCTGCACATCTGCTATGGCAGACCAATGAGTAGGGAGCTCCTCACTTTGCCTCCGAGAGGAGCGTCACACTTCTTGAGGAGTTTGTCTTAGGTAGCACCAAAGGTCCTCTCTCTTTTTACCCTGGTGCTTGGCTCGGGCGAAGTGTTTAGATTCTGGACAGACGAATGGATGGGTGATGGGGCGTTTGCAGAGCGTTTCCCTAAGCTTGCAGCATTGACGGCTAACAGAGGGGCCTCGGTGGCAGAGGTGTGGAGTGGCGCGTGGTGCCCGTCTTTTGTGGGCAACTTGTCAGATCAGAGGTATGCAGTGATGCAGGTGCTATTGCAGACTCTTTAGGGTTGGTAGCCGAAAGACAGTGTGGGCCGATTCGGGTGGGAGGAGGGAGATTTCTCAGTGCGGGAGGCATGTTGGAGACTCGGTGGCCCGGCCATGATGGGGAATATCGACTTAGTCAGAGACTGCAGACAACTCTGGGTGGCCTCTTGGCCTTTGAAGGTCAGAATATTCGCGTGACTCCTCAGGAGAGGACGACTGGTGACCAGGTCGTGGAGAGCCCGCTGGGTGACAGGCGCGAGCAGGTCCTGCTCGCTCTACACGTCCAAGCAGACAAGGATACTGACCATTTCTTCTTCGCCTGTCCGATGATGATATGAACCTGGGAACAAATGGGTGACCGGTGGTGGGCAATTGACTTCCAGGCTGATTTTTGGCAGTCGTTCAGGTGTGGCGGGGTCAACAGAGACAGTCAGATGTTCCGATCGAGGAAAGAATGGGCCAGACTGTTGGCGGTTCTATGGTCGCTCTGGCTGTGGAGGAATGAGGTGGTGTTTTGGGGACAACACCCCTATGTAGATAATTTTATGGGGGCTGCGAAATCTTTGGTGTTGAGTTGGAGTGCCGCCTTTTGATGTAAATTCTAGCATTTTATATTAATGAATATCTGGGTGGGATCTAAAGGATCACCACCCTTTTTCCCTTTTAAAAAAAAGTGATGTGTATGTGTATATTTGTTATTGTCTACAACTACCTAATGATATATAACAATATATGTTTAAGTTATGGTATTAAGTTTGTATTGTATTGTATTGTAAATATAATATATTATAATACATGTTATATCCTTGAGTACGACTTGGAGACAATCGTTTAGGCTAGCATTTGTGGGCCATTGGTGGATGCCTCTACCTCGAGGACGACCTTCACTTTATTGTGGTGCATTTGGTTCAGGCTCAATGGAGTGGGAGTCTCAATAGAGGGAGTGCTTTATTATTATAATATTTTGTGTAATTTTTAGTGTAATTAGCTCCTTTTATTAGTACAATGGAGGGTTAACATCCGTTATCCTTTTTTTCTTCAAAACAAATACATGTCACTATCTTGTTTTGATAGATACATATGATAGATATTTGGTTGTTTGTTTTGGCCTATTATTATAAATGTAATATATATGTTTATACATTGAATAATAATATAAATGTATATGCTGTTATTACTTAAATATGATCGGATCATTATTTTTTCGTTCAATAGTAGTATCATATGTTTCTTATGAAAATCAATGTTACCATATGAGTTTATTTGACATATTAAATATTTTAAGAAATAAAAAGATTTGTCACTTCAATTCAATCGGAGCATTCGCCTTTTCGTTGCCTTTTGCCTCGGGCGATTAAGGAGGTTGTCGCTTTGTAGCTGGCTTACGCCTTGACAGCTTTGGTTGGACATGGATGAGCAATTTGGGGTCGGATGATCACCGTCGGTCGTTGCCTTTGCCTCTGACCTTGGCTGTTGAGGTTGAGGATTCGTGGACCTTAGGGTTTGCGAGGAATCGAGACTTCTTCGGTTTAGTTCTCATTGGTGAGGTTGTGGAGGGGAGGCCCTCCTTGGCAGAGGTCAGGAAGGCTTTTGCTGAGGTGCATGGACGATTAGTTAGGCCTTCATTAGCAGTTATTGACGAGCATAAGGCACTCCTTTCTTCAGTTGATGTCGCCCTTTTTGGGAGGTTGGGTTTTAGTACAACCTCCGTCAAGGTTGGTTTGGTGAGGTGGAGGTTGACTGATTCAGATGGGTCTCTGGATGTTAGACCTCGAGTGATGGCCCTTGTTAGGGTCTTCGCGGATGGGATTCTACTTTAATTGAGGTTGATCAAGACAGTGGAGGAAGTGGTTTATAGTTTTGGGAGATTGAGGACTTGTGAAAAATTTGTTTTGACCTCCTCAAGTCGGAGAAGCGTTGTTGCTGTTATGGATCTTGTGATCGGCCAAACAATGCTTGAGGAGATGGTGCTTAGGTCAGGGGGTCCTCTATCCTTATGGCTCATCTCTCATTGCTGGGGGGAGGTTAGGGGTAAGGTTTGAAATGCCAATTTCGACGTCGTGCCGATGAAATTTTAAGTATGCATTCTGTGGGCATTTCGAGGGCACGCTATGGAAATTCTTATTTTTTGATGGGCATGCCGTGGAAATGCCGATGGCATTCTGACAAAAATGACAAAAGTAGTTAAAAAAATTAGTAGCTTCGGCATGACCATTGATTTCGTTGGCATACTGTGCATGCCGACGATATCCCTGTATTTCGACGACTTTACCATGGCGGCATGAGCTTTTCCCAAAAAAAGGCCTTGTCGACAGCATTTAAATCACTGGTTACGGGGAGGTTGAGGTCTTGCATGGAGGTGGTTTCCTTGTCAATGAGGTCGTTGATGTTGAAGAATATGCATCTCTTGCGAGTGGACCCCCAAAGATTGCATGGAAGATTTGGGTTATGTAAGCTTCGCGAGACGAGGGTGTGGTTTGAGGGGCAATTTCAGAGATGATATCTTCAGATGAGATTGGGGTGAGATCTGCAGGGGTTTGGAAAGCTTTGCTTTCTGCAGTTGTGCATCATGTGGAGGTGGGTGCTTCGGGTGAAATAAGTGGTCCATGCTCAGCTGTAGAGGGTTGCGTGACAACTTTAGTTGGAGTAGGTTTGGAGGAACAGATGATTTTTGGCTTTTTCTAGGATGGGTTTGCCCTCTTTGGGTTGACGACTTACCCCTTTCAAGTTATTATTCCCATTTTTTGTTGTCGGTTTCACATGGTTGTTTTGTTGTATTTGTTATGCAGGAACCTTGTGTTGTGGTTGGGGTTGATTTTTTACCCTGTGTGGTGGTATTGTTGTTGCTAAGGGACAGTCCTTTGGTGTTCGATTTGGATGGGTCGACGATAGCCTCTTTGAAAGGATGGTGCAATTAGGCACATTCGAGTGTTGGGAACCTTCGAGCCTACAGAATGTCAAGGTGCATTGCTAGCTTTATTTGGTAGTTCAGAGGTGGGGGGTGTTCATGGCATGTTCAAGGCTCAGGTGTGGAATCAAAGTCCCTGGAGACTTGGCTTGTCGTCGAAACTTCAGGTTGTTTACAGGGGTCACAAATGGCGAAAACTTTTGAATGATAAGAAGGGTGTTGTGGTGGTTTGACAGAGACAGATCATCGAGGTTGACATGAAGGTGTCTCCTATGGTTGGGGCTAGGCGTTAATCTTGATAGGGTGTCCTTCTGTAGAAGGTTAACATCCTCTTGTAGAACACGAGGGGGCTCAAAGCTTTGATTGACGGGGGGCCCTACTTCGTTATGCTACAGAGCAGGGGGTGGACTTTGTGATGGTGTAGGAAATGAAGTTGGAGTCATTGGAGCCTCATGCGAAAAGGTAGCTTGGTGGTAGGTTGTTTGGATCCTTTTTGGAAGTTGATTTGGTTGGAAGGTTTGGTGGTATGCTTATTATGTGGAAGGGGGTTTGATTTCTAGCCAGGCTTAAGTATGTGGTCCTCCTGGTGTTTGTCCAGGGTCTTCACTAGCATTTTTGATGGGACATAGTTGGTGTTCACTACGTTGTATGGACCGTGTAATGATGGGGATGGAATGCATTGTTGGGAGGAATTCAGGCAACTGGGTAGCTTTGTTGATGGCAGATCCTGGCTTATTGGTGGGGAATTCAATGTAACTTTGACTAGGAGGTGCTGGGGACAGGAGATGGGACCTTCCAATTCAGTATTTGGGGTTACCCCTGACAGATAGGAGGATCTTAGTGCAGGACTGGACACCGATAGTGGAAATGGGATCCTCTCCTGTTATCTCCTGTTATAATTAACAGCAACATAATTATAAGTTTAGGAGCAGCAGTTGTCTGCTGTTGGACGTGTCCCAAGCGTACTTGTGCACTTCCTATCGATATCACCAAGGTTCAATCCAGACTTCAGTGAATGAATAAGTTTGTGGATGCAATGAACGGAATGTGGGATATGAGCAAACCTGGGGTTCAGCTAATTTGATTTTGGTGTTTCATGTTGAATTTGAGCAGTACCTGAGTGAGCTTGGTTAGTAAGGGTTTGGATACATCATACATGTAGTAATGGGAAATGTTACTGTGGTTTTCTACAAACTAGTATTAAGTTATATTTGATGTCTTTATGCTGTTCTGGTATTGTTGCTGTCAATATCTGTACCTGAGTAGTGTCACTGCGTGTTTGTTGGCTATGATTTTGCTTGAGCATGTTTTAGTCATAGTGGAGTTTGCCTTGGAATATGAGCAAAAAACACAGTAACATGGTAAGTTTTGTAGAATTGAAATGGATAGTTGTCACACTATTAGTTTGAATCTTTTTGTTAGGATTTGAAACATTTCTGCCCTCATCCCTTCAAGTTACTGCTGTTTCTGCTGATGACAATTATTTACAAGTTCAGGGTTACATGGATCTGGTGTTGAAAATAGGTTGAATTTTGATTGTTTAATTTCGGAGCACATGTGCTCATGCATTATGGTTTTTAGGGAAGAGCTGAAGCCTTTTTTTGTTCTTTTCCTATGAGGATATTGTTTTTTAATGTCTATATTCTTCTAGCAAGGTATTATACCTGGTTTCCTACAGAGTTAACCCTCTCCATATGTTGTTATTCACTCGAAGTCTCCTATCTGGGTTTATTTGAATTAGCTTCCAATTTTGCATCTCAAGTTGGAGGCAGGAAGATGTTATTTGTTGTTCCACCATCTTTGCTCTCTCCTCATCAAATTTTAGAGAACCACTATGTGATATTCAGTTGGATGGCTCATTGCATAGTGAGTATGTGGTATGCAGGAGAGCATACGATTTCACTTTTTTTAGTTTAAATTAGAAAATAATCATTAAGCACCTCTTCAATTTGATAAAATTTGTATCATATGTCTGTTTGAAAAATTAATTACAAACACAAGCATAAAGGCCATAGGACTGGACTTAACACAAGATCAAAATGCATCAAGTGCTATAACACAAAATAGACTCCTATTCCTTGAGTATTGGACTGCTAGAATACAAAAAATAGCATCTTGAAGCAGAGAAAATTTAGAACCCAAATGCTCATCTAAACAAACAAGTGAAACCTGTAGCATACAATTCAGAAGGCTAAAGTTTCATTCCAAGTTGGTTCCATCTTCAAAATGTACAATAAGGATATCTTCCTCATCATTCTCTCCATCTTAAAGTCAGCAGTGTACTTCGTTGAGAATATGCCTAGCTGGTCTGGACAATATGGTCCTACCGGCTTATGTGTCTGCCTAACAATATTCTCTTTAGTGCTTGAAACAATATTCTCTTCGGTGGTATGGCTGCAAGCCACATGTGGGCTCATACATCTTGAAGCTTGCTCCCCAGCAAGCAAATGTTTCCCAGGGCAGCTCTCGTGTAGTTCCCATGCTTGTGCCTAGGCGAGCCTAATACTTCGAAGTGCGTAAACCAACCCAGTCTAACTTGTAAAAGTGGTTGGCTTGAGCCAGGTGGATCAGGTTTCTGACTAGTTGAACAAGTAGACTTTTTCCTACATGGTTTCTTATTTAGTATCAAGAAAGCACTACATCTTACTTTTCAAAAGAAATATTACATTTATGAACATATCTACTCATCATAATAAATGAGAAAAAAAAACAATTTATTCATGGAAAAGAACAGGTAATGTAAACTTTATAATAAAAACTTTGAAGCATTCATATTCTTATAAGTCAACAGGAAGTCTTTAGCAAAATATGATATAAGAATGTGAGATTGCATCTGAGTGACGTGAGCTAATTTGGGAAATTGGTTAGAAATTGTAAAATTTACTAACATAAGGGACATTTTGATTAAAAGTACCTATTATTTGCAAGTTGGGTCTTGTTAGGTTAGAGGTTCAGCCCGATCCAAGCTGAATTTTAATGGGCTACCAGCCCATTGATCCAATCAAACCGGACTTGTTTAATAGTGTTGTGTGGTTGCTAGTTGAACTCTACTTGTTTGTCGTCCTTTCCTTGTGATGCTTCAAGTGTCCATATATGTTGCGTTTAGTCCACTAATTGTAAGGTTTTCAAATGCGTGTCGAATAATTTTTGCCATTTAATTGGCACACCAATTACTTTTCAAAAAAAAAATGGCACACCAATTAGCCTTGTATACGTGGAAAAATAAGAGGTCGGGGTGAAGGTTTGTTTAATCTCTTTAGCTATATTTCACTTAGAAGGCACTGAACAACTATTTAAATAATTACTTAAATCATGAGAATTATGGCTATAGGTTTGTTTAATTAACCCATTTTCGTCCTTATTATTGTTTCGTGATATAATGATTGTAATGCAACTAACTAGCTTAATTAACTAAATTGGCAGCTTTAGTTTATTAGTCATAGTGATGTTGGGTTGTTTCTTTTATATTCTTTTGTTGCACAATGGGCTTAATATGATACATGCGCTATTATGTGGTAAGTAGGGATGCAATAATGAGTGAGGGTTGGGCTTCCTAACTCTTGTCCGAGAGTGATTTTGCTGTAAGATGATGGGGCAGATGGGAGGATGTGAGAGGGATTGGTGGAGGGCAAGTGGGAAAGTGCATGGCGTTTGGTGTTTCCAATGTAGGGAGAGAGGCCATCATGCAGATGAATGTAGGGTCCTGGTGGTTTGCTTGTGGTGTTGGACATCAGTGAGCGATTTGCGGGAAGGTTGTGGGGTCAGATGATCACTGTGGGTTGTTGCCTTTGCCTCTGACCTTAGCTGTCGAGGTTGAGGCTTCGTGGACCTCAAAGTTTGCGAGGAATTGGGACTTCTTTGGTTCAGTTCTCGTTGGTGAGGTTGTGGAGGGGAGGCCCTCCTTGGCGGAGGTCGGGAAGGCTTTTGTTAAGGTGCGTGGACAATTAGTTAGGCCTTCATTGGTAGTTATTGACGAGCATAAGGCACTCCTTTCTTCAGTTGATGTCGCCCTTTTTGGGAGGTTGTGTTTCAGTACAACCTTCGTCAGGGGTGGTTTCATGAGGTGGAGGTTGACTAATTCAGATGGGGCTCTGGATGTTAGACCTAGAGTGAAGGCCCTTGTTAGGGTCTTCGTGGATGGGATTCTATTCTAATTGAGGTTGATCAAGACAATGGAGGAGGTGGTTTGTAGTTTTGAGAGATTGAGGGCTTGTGAAAAATTTGTTCTGACCTCCTCAAGTCGGAGAAGTGTTGTTGCCGTTGTGGAGCTTGTGATCGGCCAAACGATGCTAGAGAAGATGGTGCTTAGGTCAGGGGGTCCTCATGGCTCATCTCTCATCATTGGAAGGAGGTTAGGGGGAGGTCGAGGTCTTACACGGAGGTGGTTTCCTTGTTGGTGAGGACATCGATGTCGGAGAATATGCATCCTCCTACGAGTGGACCTCTAAAGATTGCATGGAAGATTTGGGTTTTGCAAGCTCACGAGATGAAGGTGTGGTTCGAGGGGCAATTTCAGGGATGGTGGTATCTTCGGATGCGATTAGGGGGATATTTTTTTTTGAAAAGCGAGATTAGGGTGAGATCTGCAGGGGTTTTAAGAGCTTTGCTTTCAGCAGTTGTGCATCATGTGGAGGTGGGTGCTCTGGGTGAAATAAGTGGCCCATGCTCATCTGTAGAGGGTCACGTGACAACTTTAGTTGGACCAGGTTTGGAGGAACATATGATTTTTGGCTTTTTCTAGGATGGGTTTGCCCTCTTTGGGTTGACGACTTACCCCTTTCTGTTTCTTGTTGTTCCCATTTTTTGTTGGTGGTTCCACATGGTTGTTTTATTCTATTTGTTATGCAGGAACCTTGTGTTGTGGTTGGAGTTGATTTTCTACCTTGTGCGGTGGTATTGTTGGTGCCAAGGGACAATCCTTTGGTGTTCGATTTGGATGGGTCGACGAGAGCCTCTTCGACAGGAGGGTGCAATTAGGCATATTCGAGTGTCGGGAACTTTCGAGCCTACAGAATGTCAGGGTGCATCGCTAGGTTTGTTTGGTTGTTCAGAGGTGGGTGATGCTCATGGCATGTTTAAGGCTCAGGTGTGGAATCAAAGTCCCTGGAGACTTGGCTTATCATTAAAACTTCAAGTTTTTTACAGGTGTCACAAATGGCGAAAGCTTTCGAATGATAAGAAGGGTGTCGTGGTGGTTTGATAGAGAGAGGTCATCGAGGTTGACATGAAGGTGGCTCCTATGGTTGGGGCTTGGTGCTAATCTCGGTAGGGGGTTCTTCGGTAGAAGGTTAACATTCTCTTGTGGAACACGAGGGGGCTTTAAAGTTTTGATCAATGGGGGGTCCTACTTCGTTATGCTTTAGAGTGGGGGGTGGACTTTGTGATGGTGTAGGAAATGAAGTTGGGAGTCATTGGAGCCTTATGTGAAAAGGTAGCTTGGTGGTAGGTTGTTTGGATTGTTTTTGGAAGTTGATTTGGCTGGAAGGTTTGGTGGTATGCTTATTATGCGGAAGGGGATTTGATTTCTAGTCAGGCTTGAGTAGGTGGTCCTTCTAGTGTTTGTCTAGGGTCTTCACTAGAATTTTTGATGGGACATTGTTGGTGCTCACTATGTTGTTTGGATCGTGTGATGATGAGGATGGAATGCACTTCTTGGAGGAATTGAGGTAGCTGGGTAGCTTTGTTGATGGCAGATCATGGCTTATTGGTGGGGAATTCAATGTAACTTTGACGTCGAAGGATCAACTTGATGGTAGGGGAGAGTGCTCCTTGGAAGGGTTTGTGGATTTGGTGGCTGATGAGGAGCTCATTGATTTGCCAATTGCTGGGGTCCATGCACGTGGGGGAACAATGCTATGGTGAAGTTTAAGCTTGATATGTTCCTTTGCTCAGTTCTGATGGCTGATGTGCATGCTAAATCAAGGCTTTTTTTGGATTAAACACCGCTATTTAGGGCTCAAATGAAAATGCAAGATTTGCATCACACTTCAAATTTGAATAGTTGTGGCTTTTGGAATCGGGTTTAAGGAGATAATTAGTCAAGAATGGAATGATGGGTAGATCTCAGGGCCGACAACTAAGATTTTGTAAAGAAGTTGAGGTCTAGGTTGATCTCATTTAAGAGGGAGGTTAGGGATAGGAGGGAGAAATCTTGCTTGGAGGTCCTTTAGTGTGTTGGTAGGTTGGATAGGCTTGAAGATTCAAGAGATTTGACGTTAAATGGAAAGGAGCACCAGAAGATGCAAGGTTGTCACTAGGGAGGGCCACAAAAAGGAGATGGACTGCACATAGCGTTCTAGTCTTCTAGATAGTTGTGGCTAAGGTAAGGTGATGTAAATACTAGTTTTTTCCATCTCGCTGCAAGTTTGCGACAACGTTCAAATTTTATTTCCTGTATTACGGTGGATGATGAGGTCTTCTTGAATAGATAGTAGATTGTGCGTGCTCTTAGTGCGCATTATTGATTTTACTAGAAGGATCCCAGGGCGATGGCAGTGGTTTGACCTGTAGGTTTTTGTGCTTGGTACAGTTGCAATGGAGTTGTTGAGGAGAGGCCTTATGGAGGAGCTCTTTGTTGCTATTAGGGGCTTGAGGGCGGATGGTTCACTTGGCTTGGATGGTTTCCCAAATTTTTTTTTATGCAGCTTTAGGATGTGTTACATGATGAATTTTTAGCTGTTTGTTAGTTCTTTGTGGGGAATTTCAACTTTGAGAGATTGAATAAATATTTCTTGTTTTTACTTCCTAAGAGGTTGGGAGTGGAGATGATAGAACATTACCGATTGGTAGCATTGTCTAATTTGATTTATTTGATTGTGGCAAAGATCCATGCAAATAGGTTAAGGGTGGGGCTACTTGATCTTATTAGTCGTGTGTAATTAGCTTTCATTAGGGGTAGATCGCTTTAGGAGTCCTTCATTTTGGCTGAGGTGATGTTGGCATCTTGGATTAGGAGGAGGAAGGGGTTCTTGTTGAAGGTGGCTTTCGCTAAGGCATACGATTATGTTTCATATTCATATTTGTGGCAGGTGTTGGGAGGGAAGCATTTTTCCTGATGAGCGGATCTCTTGGATTAAGAGATTTGGGACTGCACCTCGTTCTTTATTTTTGTGAATGGCAGGGCAACGAGTGGTTGGAGTTAGCTGCAACGAGGGTGGGTTGGCTATTAACTCCTTTGTTGTATATTTTGGCGGTTGACATGCTTGCGATGATGAATTTCAAGGCTTGCTATGAAGGGTTGATTAATGGG
This sequence comes from Thalassia testudinum, assembly GCA_037157565.1. Taxonomy (NCBI): domain Eukaryota; kingdom Viridiplantae; phylum Streptophyta; class Magnoliopsida; order Alismatales; family Hydrocharitaceae; genus Thalassia; species Thalassia testudinum. The sequence continues at coordinate 74,043,150 of JAZHRO010000013.1, forward strand.
TGTGCTTTAGCATCTAACAATTCTTTGGTTTGCAAGCCCTATAAGAAAATTATTAAGAGAATTGATTCCATTAGATGGAGATTCTTTAGGAAGGGTGCGAATCATGAAGGGAGATTTTTACACCTTGATCCTTGGAATGTGATTTGCAAGTTGGTGACACAAGGAGGAATGAGAGCTTTGCATCTGCCAGATTGTGGAGATTCTTTACTTGCCAAGTGCGTTATGAAGATTCTTTGTAATGAGGACACCTTGTGGAGTAGTGTCATGCGTAATGCTTATTGGCGGTCACTTGCTTGGGAGGAGAGGAGAATGGTAGCGTGGGGGGCATTGGGTTTTTTGAGGGGTTTGATGATGGTGACAGGGCAAATTAGGTAATTTTTTGAGCCAAGGTCGGGGGGTGGTTGGACCTTCAAATTTTGGGAAGATGGTTGGACCGGTGAAGGGAGTCTCGCCATGAGGTTTCTTAGGTGTATGCTTTGTCTCCGCTCAAGCACATAATGGTTGATGAGGATTAGGATGGCTGGATGATTAGAGGTATTGGGTCTTGGGTGTCTTCCTTTGATGGAGCTTTGTCTGACTCTTGAGTTGATGAGTTGTAGGTGATGCTTTGTGTTGTTGATGCCCTGGTACCAACTGCTGGAACACGTGATTGCATGGTGTGGTCCATTGGTAAATTTACCACTAAGAAGGTTTACTGCCCGTTGAGGGGTGTGGTGACATTGAAAGATGGGTACCTAGGCTTTGATTGCTCCATTGTTCGGAAGATGAAGGTGCCCCTAGAAGTTAAAATTTTTATGTGGTTGTTGACGAGAGGAAGACTCCCTACCATGGTTACATGTTAGAAGATGGTTACCAAATTGTGATATTGTGTGCCCCCTTTGTTGCGTGGATGATGAGAACGGAGAAATTTTTTTGATGAGATGTGGTCTTTTGAGGGATCATTTTTTGTTCTTGGGATTGCAAGTGTGGCAGGGAAGGGACTTGATGGACACTTGGGGGTCTTTTCTAGTGGGTAGCATGCATATTTGTAGCTAAATGGTTGTAGCATTATGGGCTTCATGGTTACAACGGAATTGTTCTATTTTTAAGGGTGAAAGGGTGTGGTTAGAAATGTTGTTGTGAGGATTTTGGGCGCTAGCGGGATGTGGAGACTCATTCACGTAGAGAGAAAATGTAGTAGCAGTAGGTTGCTGTTGGTGTTGGTGCATGCAAAACAGAGAGAGAGAGAGAGAGAGAGAGAGAGAGAGAGAGAGAGAGAGAGGATAACTAACGATGAGAGAGAGGAGAGGAGAGAGGGAGTTGTTTGCTTTGTAGGAAAATATAATGTATTCAACTCAAAGGAAATTACATAAAGTTCTTTCTTTATATAGAGAGCTAATCTTAATGTCTAACTAAGGAAACAAACTCAATCAAATCTCTCAAAATCAAGAAATAACATATCCTATCAACTTGACTAATTGACATATCAGCATACTAAAAAAGGAAACCTTTGACTCTAAGTAAGCTAAAAAAACCCCTTAGGGTCGGCGCCCATCGGGAGGACTTAGGACTTGCCATGTGGCACCGATTCTCCATACTTCCTTTAAGTTGAGGTTGAGAGAATGATGACTGTCTACACTTTATGATAGGGTTAGAGTCTCCACCACTCTTCATATTTGTCAAGCTCTATCTCTTCTTTGGAAGTCATTGCCTCATGGGTAACCTTAATAGTTGTTGTGACAGCCCTCGTTGTCTTCTCCTTTTCATCTTGAAACATGGATTTGATTTTCTTAAGACCCACAAGAGTAAGAGGCTTCACCCGTGAGGTGCTAGTAGCCCTACGTGTTCCAAACTTGTCCTAACAATGGTCTTGCGTATGATTGGTGCGCTCGTAATGTTGACATGGTGGATAGACTCGGTCCAAGCCTTGACCACGTCCTCTTCTACGTCCTGTGCCTCCATCGATGGTAGCCATAATGGTGTTTTCAGACACCACAACTCTACTGGAACTTGCAGTTGGTTTTCTAAGCTTCTCGAGATAACTATAAATCGTTTCAAGATCTAAGTCATCGAGTGCTAGGATTTGACCATGTGCCAGCTGATATCGGGGATGCAACCCCGATAAGAATCTCACTGCTGGCCATCTTTCTCGTACAATGGTCTACTTGTCGCAGTAGATAGGCTCGTAGATCTCCAGTTTTTCAAAGAGTGCCACCATCTTTGAGTAGTACTTGTCAAGGTGAGATCCCCTTGACTACTTGTCCAGATGTTGGTATAAATGTAGATGATGTGGGAGGTGCTTGACTTCTTGGAGTACCTATTCTCCCAGAACTCCCATATCTCGTGTCCTGACTTCTTGTATAACATATTGGAGGTGATGGATGAATCGACTAAATTCATTAACCAATTCATCACTAAGTAGTTTTCTTTCTACCTCTTCTTCTTTGTTGAGTCCTTGGACTTAAGACTCCTCTCATAGGATATGCAACTTGTCCTGACCGCCTACGAAGATCTTGAATGACCTCGCTCATAGGATATAGTTTGAGGCACCCTGAAGCTTGATCATGGTGCCTTGAATTATAACCTTTCTTTCTTCGATGGTGATCTCATGCTCGCTTTTAGCCATCCTCTTCCTCAAGAAACTAGCCTTTCAGTACTTGTATGCTCTGTGTAAGGCACTAGATACGTGAGAAAGGCTACATGCAGAAGTTCCTTTCTTGACTCCTTGGGTCTTGTGCAATGTGTCATGGTCCTTCAAGGAGTTCTTTGAGAGAACTCACAAGTCGACGAAGATCCTTCGAAACAAGAGGCTCTGATGCACATAGGAATCATGCACAAGTGGGACCTTCTTGTGCGTGATCTCCCTTCTTTGCTCTTGCATGGAAGGGACTTCCTGCTGAGAAGAGAGGCCACATACATGTGGCTTTAGTCCACCAGAACGGTCACACAAACTGTGTGCATGCCTTTTCTCTTTCTTCTTCATTTTACGTGCATAGAAAATTTTCAGGAAGAGCGTAGATCGGATGTTCTATACCATGTGAGGATTTGGACATTAGCGAGACGTGGAGACTCTTCCATGCGGGGAGAATGCAGCAACAACAGATTGCTGTTGGTGTTGGCGTATGCAAAACAGAGAGGAGAAAGGATAGTTGGCAGTGAGAGAGAAGAAAGGAGAGAGAGGGAGTTGTTTGTTTTGTAGGAAATATAACGTATTCAACTCAAAGGAAATTATATAAGTTCTCTCTTTATAGAGAGAGCAAATCCTAATCTTTAACTAAAGAAGCAAAATCAAATCTCCTAAAATTAGGAAATAACATATCCCTTTAATAACTTGACTAATTAACATGTCACCATATTAAAAAAGTAAAACTTGGACTCTAAGTAAACTCAAAAACCCCTTGGGGCTGGTACCCCTTGGAAGGACTCACTACTTGCCATGTGGCACTACCATGTGACACTTATTCTCCACGATGTGTAATTCTAATTGGTGTCATCCTGGAGTGATTCCAATAGAGGGTGGGATCCACCATACACATTAGAGGGATTAGGATTGTCCAATCAATCAAGAAAGTGGAGCAAAGAGACAAATACCATCAATTATAAAGGAAGGGGTTAAAATTAAGGGGTCGAAAAGGCGATTAATTCAGTTGCAGGGATCCATCCATCAATGCTGCTAATGCGAAAGGTCATACTAAGGCGACAAGCCTTGTAATTACTCGAGGTGAGAGGCGACAACCCGATTGGCATTTCACAGAATCATTTTGCATAATTTCAAATAGTAAAATAAGAAAATCCTCTAATCAAGGTAAAAACACGATGAACAATTCTAAAATGACATGATCCGTCACTCGTTGGAGTAACTATTTTTTTGAAAATGAAGTGACTAATATGTCTATTTTACATTACTTATATTACTAATATATGGTAATAATTTCATTATTTTAGTTAATCATGTTATTATTATATAACTTATATCACTATTTTATTTATTATTGTATTTTTAGTTATATAACAATAACTTGTATTCATTGTTTATGTTATATATTTATTTTACATTTTTTATATTTCTACTACAGAGTAACTAATATATGCCTTTTAGGTAAGTCATTATTTAAGTTGTTACAACAACAACAACAACAGTTACTTATATTCATTATTCAAATTAGTAATATATAGTTTATGTTATTTATATTACTAATATATGCAATAACTAGTTTATATCATTTATATAATTTAATTATTGAATCATCATGTAACTTATGTTATTATTATATAGCTTATATTATTATTTTATTGATTATATTATTATAATTATTTATATAAAAGTAACTTATATTCATTGTATAATTTTACATTACAAATATATACACTATTTAGTTTATATGCTACTATATATATTTTACATTGTATAATTTTACATTACAAATATATACACTATTTAGTTTATATCATTTATCTAAGCTAATTAATATATTATTATTTAACTTATGTTATTATTATATAACTTATATTATTGTTTTATTTGTTATATTATTAGTATTTATATAACAATGCCTTATATTCATAATTTATATAGTAGTATATATGTATTAATATAACTAGTATATACTAACATCTATATACTTATAAGTAACTATAAAGTTACATTAGATGTAAATAGATTGCAGTAACTTTCTTTGAAAGTTTGAAGCAGTAGCATTGCACATACTTATATTATATATCATTATTTTTTATTCGTCAGTGTAGTAACATGAATGGAACCAACCACTTTGGACATAACTTATAAGTTATTTCAGACAACCTATTAGCAAAAAAAAGACCTGTTCTAGTTGGACCACGGTAACTTTGAAGAAGACCCATAAAGAGCCAGTGGTGATGATGGAGCCTTGAAAGCCTTTGAACTTGCGGTGATGGCTAAGACCCATAAAAAAATTTGAAGAGCACAAAGAATGAAAGAGATAATGGAGGCTTTTGTGAAGGAGATGAACTTTGAAAAGCTTGAAGATACTTGGGGAGAATGAAAGGCTAGTGGTGAAGAAGGACTGACCTAGGCGATGGAGCTGAAGCTTTGAAGAAGATGGGGAGGAGTGGGCATGAATCGGTTATAGATGTTGGTTGGCGAGGAGACAATAGTTAGAGAGGTTGGCGAGGAGATAGTGGTTGGAGAAGAGCTTTATCGGCGATGCTCCTTTGCTGCAAGGAGGGTGATTGTGATAGCAGCAGGTCGGAGAGTTATGTGGTTTTTGTGTGGAAGGAAGATCACCGATTGTTTTGTGTTCGAATCACCAAGCTTCCATTTAAAATGAACACAAATCCTATTTCCTAATCATATTCTCATTGGGAAATCAGGGTTACTCATTCCTAACCGGACATCAATCTCCTAATTTCCAAATCAGTGAGCGGGGTTGGGGGGGTGGGGAGTGAGGGAGAGTTTTGGGTGGATGCAAGCCAGGCAATGGGACGATGAGGCGAGGTAGGCACACCTTGGGTGGTGAGGTGTGTCGCCTGATGGAAGGGCTTCGCTTATGACCCACCTGAGGCGACATGCCCAGTTGGGGTATCCGTCTTAACAGCATTGCCACCCATTCAGTCATATGCATGTTTGCCTTTGGTTGCCAGTGTAATCGAATAGGTAGCAATACATTATGGCAAGATCAGTTACCTGGCCAAACCAACCCTCTCCAAGAAGAATCATTGCATGCCCCTTCTTGAGATGCGGTGTCTGGGTTAATGATTGTGTTTGTTTTTTTGTGGATCATGCACCGAGTTAATTTTGATTGGAATTGTTCAGGAATAAGATATGTTCAAACATTTCATGGTGTTCTTGCAAAACTTTTGGGATTTGGGTCAGCACTTTTTAATTTTAGGTTGCAGTGTTCTGGAGATAAGTTGTAGCCTGCCTTGCATGAAATGGTCAGCTGGTTTTAGATTAACCATTGAGTTTGTTGTGAGATTCTGCTAGATTTTTGTTTTTTTGTCTAGCCATTTAGGTGTGCATGAGATTTAGGACAAGAAATGAGCAAATTGGAGTGATTGGACTGCATCATTTACTGTTGAATGTTGATCAGGGTTCTGGAGATGAGTTGTACCTTGCCTTGCATGAAATGATCAGCTGCTGTTAGATAAGCATCGAGTTTGTTGTTAGATTTTGTTGGTTTCTTGTCTTTTTTTTTATTTGCTTTGGTATTTTATTATCTCAAATTTGTACTTTCAATGCTTGATTAGTTGTTAAGGAGACCATCAGATTTAAAATGAAAAATGAGCAAATTGGAGTGAATTGGACTGCATTATTTACTGTTGAATTTTGAGCAGAACAAGGGTGAATCTATCTGGTTGTCATTGTAGTCTTGTACGTTGCTTTTGAGGTGTTCTGCAAACAGTCATTAGAGTAGGTTCGATTCATTGGGTATCACATCACATTTTTTCTGTTAATACATTGGCAGGAACTAGGTAGTGCATTTATTGTAAAATGAGAACTTAATTTAAGCAAGTTTGCTGGCTAATATTTAGTATGAGCAAAGAATATTTTGAGATAAGTGTTTATGGTTATTGTTTAAAGTTTCTTGCAAAACTTAGGTAGATGGTCTATGTTTGATCTTGATGTTTTACTTTGTAAGTTATGGTTTATATATTTGTTACATTTTTTATTCTAGTTTCGGATTCTACATGTCACTATCTTAATAATCCAATGTTTTCTTGTAATTCACAGATGCGTTATTGTTGATGTAAAGTATAAGTAATATGCATAAAAAATTGGGGTATTAAATAATATTGTGATAATCTTTTTGAGACAAGTGGTATTATGCAATTTTTGAAAGGTTTTTCTTTTGTATTATGTTTGACAGTATGGCTTGTTAGAAGCCTAGAAGCTTAGCTTGATGTTTTGTGTCATTCAAAAGTGCTAATGCTATGAAGAAAAATGTACATTGTTGTTGCTGCTGTGATGAAGAAAGAAATTTTTTCCTGCCGTTCCTTTTTTCTGCTTTATCAAATATCCAGAACTTGTTATCTCTACTATTGTGCTTCTTGCTCTCTCAGCTTGCCAGTTCATAATGATTCTTAGTCCTATACCTTGTTCCATTGCATTTTCTTTGTTTGACATGTTGGTCCCCATGCTTTTGTGCTTCGCTGCTGCTTTTGAATCTATTATGTTCGCCATTTTTAGTTGCACTCTTCTTACATGAGGTTTCTTGTATGATAGGAAGAATATGATACTCATGATCCGAAGGGGCACCATTTTTTGCAACTGCCATTCCTCAGAAAAAGGTCAAAAATCATTGAAATAGTTGCTGCCCACGATATCGTTTTTGCTTTAGCACATTCCGGGATTTGTGCAGCTTTTAGTAGAGGTCTGTGTATTTCATGTTCTGCTTCCATTGTTTCTTTTTTGGTGGTTTTGTTAATATATATATTTTTGGAAGAGTGGCTTGAATGCTTTGTTTTTACTCATTTCCATTTAATCCCTTTTGAAAAAAAAAAAATTATATTACATGCCTTCATTTGACAGCTTCCCTGTTTTCCCAATTTGCAGATACAAATCAGAGGATCTGCTTCTTGAATGTGAGCCCTGACGAGGTTATTAGAAGTCTATTTTATAACAAGAACAACGACTCACTCATCACTGTTTCAGTCTATGCATCAGATAACTTCAGTTCACTGAAATGCAGAACAACAAGAATTGAGTATGCATATTCCTCTCTATTCTGAAGTTCGAGTAGATTGTTGTTCAATTATTTCAAAAATAATGTGGATTCCCACTTTGCAGGTACATAAAAAGGGGCAAACCTGATGCAGGTTTTGCACTTTTTGAGTCTGAATCGTTGAAATGGCCTGGTTTTGTAGAATTTGATGATGTAAATGGCAAGGTCCTGACTTACTCTGCTATGGATAGGTAGGGCTATCATTATTGTTTTTGAAGGCTAATTATCATCATTTTCTGATGTTCTTAATTCTCTTTCGATTGTAGTGTATACAAGGTGTTTGACCTGAAAAATTATACAATGCTGTATTCCATAACAGACAAAAATGTTCAGGAAATCAAGATCAGGTTGGTCTTCATGCTATCTCAGCACTTTATCTAACTTTTGTAATGATTTTTCCTGGATCTGTTTTGCTGTTTTTATATTTTTCTTCACGAAAAATATTATTATGCTGTAGTGGACAATTATGGGATATGTTGAGAAGTTTCTTTGATCACCTTTTCATTCAATAATGCTATATTATACCATAATTCAAGTTGCCTCCTCTCTCTTGCTCTCTCTGTACCGGCTTTTTTTTTGGCAGTGAGGGGAGGGGAATTACTTTGCTACATTATGAACGTTAGGTGTATGTTCTAATAGATTTAAGATAGGCGCCAATTATTCAAACTGGGATCTCCTCTATGCATAGATAGAACTTTTCTCAAAGAAAAATGATATCTAAATTGGTAGGAACCTTGAAGAATTTGTTGTTACAGCAATGATGCTCCTGATATTTACTAATTGGGTGTATAAGATCTCAACTGTTTTCCCTTACAATAGAACGGTGTTGTAAATGTTGGTAGTTTGCATCCAATTGGTCGGGTCACTGATTAAGAGAATAGGTTATGTGGGGGAGTAGTCTGGGAGTACTTGGTTGGGTATTTATTCAAATATATGTTCATAAAATGTATTAATAAGATGTATTTTCTAGCACAATTCAAGATTTTAAGATGTAAAATATACCATCACATGATGGCCAACCATTTGAAGCTCAAGGTACAAGGTAGCGAAAATAAGCTTTGGCCCAGGTCGGTGTGGGGGGGGGTGTGACTTGGACTACTTGGTCGAGTAGTTGGCTGATTTTTACAACACTGCAAGAGAAACCTCCCTTGTCTCTTATTTATACAAAATTATGCCTCTGAATCATATATTAGTAAGTTATATACTTGGAAAAAAAATTCCTTAAAACATAAAATGAAAAAATTAGTCTACTACACAGCATAAAATCACCTTACACTTGAATAGTGATTTTCTGAAGATCGAACTCTAAGGTAGGCTTCCATGAGGGGGACAATGAGAGAGGGGAGGCGATGGAGAGAGTAAGAGAGGGACCAAGGGTGCTGTGAAGATCCTTCAGAGGGATGAGAGGGTCGATGGGGTGGCAGGGGGCCCGCGCTGGTCGGTGGTGGCAGGATGAGGGTGGGCGAGGCGCGACGTGGCTGCTCAGCGTGGCCCTGTGCGGAGTGCGGGCGGTGAGAGCGGGCGTGGAAGATGCTTCAAATGCCTTGGCGGTGATCACTGGGTCAGGGTCTGCCGCGACCCCTGGCGATGCTGGAGATGTGGTGGGCTTGGTCACAAGAGTGGTGGTTGTCGCAAGGGGAGTGTGGGTGGAGGAGGGTGGTTGCCATCACCATCGTCGAAGGGGGTTCCGGAGGCGGAGGTTGAGACCCCCTGGTCGGAGGGTGTTCGGTCGTTGAGGAGGAAGATTGAGGAGAGCCTCGCGGGGGTGGTTTTGGAGGGAAGGGTGACGCGGGCGATGGTGGAGGAGGCCTTGGGCAGGGATGTGGAGAGGAGAGGGGTTAGGGTTTTGTAGGTGGCAGTAGGCTTATTTATGGTCCGTGGCCTACTGGTAGAGAGGTGAAAGGAGCTACTCTTCTTGGTGTGTGGCTCTAGGAGAGGGAGGTGGCGATGGAGACCCCCTTCGCCACATTATGGGGCCTCCCTGGAGTGATCAATTGAGCGCCCGGTGTTGGAGGTGAGCATTACGGGGATTCTGTGGTGGCTATGCTCGGTTGATGTGGTGGAGGCGATTGTGTCGTTGCTTGCTTCGGTCAGGAGCTGCAGGTCGCTTGGGCTTGCGGAGGGTTTGGTGGTGGTGTACGTCGAGGTGAAGACTGGAGCAAAACTGATGAGCAAGATTGTGTTGAGGCTTGGAGGCTCATCCTGGGTGGTGGAGTGCGTGCCTTGTGGAGGGCAGCAACATATGTCTGCGGTGGCCGGAGCTGCGAATCTGGCACAGGGGGAGGCGAAGTGGCAAGCAACGACGGCGTGGACGATCGGACGATGACATGGACTTGGTCTCCAAGAGATCCGCACAAATCTCACGGGAGGCACCTGAAGATCGCGCTGTTACGAATGTCTCGGATACGGAAGAGGCAGGTGGTGCATCTTCAGGAGTGTGGCACCTCGAGGATGGAGGTGAAGGGTCTTTAAACCCTAGCGCATGCGGAGCACGTGTCTTGGAGCTTGGCAGGGGTGGCTGTTGCAGACCCGGACTCAGACCTGGATCCAAGCTCGAGAGCACGTGCTGTGGAACGTAGCAAGGAGGCTAGTGCAAACCTGGACCCAGATCCTCACTTGGGATTTAGTTCGCATGACTTGGAGTGCTGCCGGAGGAATCTCCTTCGGCGACGACGATGGGGGAAGGCGTTGCCTCGGCTGCGACCAGCAAGGAGGTTCATTGACGAGGAAGACCCCTAGACCTGCAGGTGACATCCCCATAGTAGCAGCGGTTGGCTAGGGCTTCGTCGCTAGGGGGTGATCGGGCCGAGATTTCCTTGGTATGATGGACACCGCGCTTGGTGTGTTGGGGGCGTGGTGGCGGTCTCCATTATCGAAGGAGGTGGTCGTTCCGTGGGAATCAGGGACTGAGGGTGGTGGTGGATGGTCGGGGGAAGCTTCCACAGACCCCACAGTTGAAAGCGGTGCTTGATGGTGATGATGAAGAGTTGGGGAAGTCGGTGGTTTCAAGTAGGCCACAAAGGAGACCACCACCTTGTGTAGATGAGTGGAGTGATCACCTGGAATGTTCGGGGTCTCAATGACCCGTCAAGGAGGGTGATTTTGGAGAGGTACATTAGGAGCTGGAGAGCAGACATTGTGCTATTGTAGGAGACAAAGATGTTCGTATGCGAGGGTCGGGTCTGGAAGGAGATTGGAGGTTCTTGGATGGAGGGGTTCCATTTTCTTGCCATGAATGGTAGGTCAGGAGGGTAGATCCTTGGATGGAGGGAGGACGTCTTCTCTTTGGAGGATTTCCCTTGTGGAGAGCATATCATCTCGGCGAAATTAGTCAGTAAGATGGGCGGTGCCGGAATGACGGTTACATGGCCGTATGGTTCTTCAGATGCCCAAGTGAGGAAGGTTGTGTGGGAGGAGCTCACGGTTGTGGCGGCGGAGTGCAATGGGAGCCCGTGGTTGCTTGGAGGGGACTTCAATGTCACCTTGAAGGTGGATAGACCAGGTGGACGGGGGAGGCTAGACCCCGGGTTAGAGCTGTTTGTGGACTTTGTTGTGACTCATGGTCTCATGGACTGGTTTCTCTCCAACGTGGAGTTGGTCGAGGCTTTCCCTGTGGCGAATGTCTGTGCGTTGGAGAGGCCTTTCTCGGATCATACACCCTCGACGTGGCGACCGAATGAAACAGCACATTTTGGCATGTATTTCAAATTTGACAAGTCCTGGCTGCTGAAGGAGGGTTTCAAGAGTGGTGGAGGAGAAGTGGAGCTTGACGGAGGTGGAGGGTTTGGTGGCTTTTTGTTTGGTGAAGCTTTCTTTACTGCACGACCACTTGAAGGTTGTCAGGAGGGAGGTCAAGACGTCCAGTAGGGGAAGGAGGGATGAGGCTCTGGTAGAGATCAGCAGGATTGACAGGAAGGAGGACCAAGTCCCTATCTCCTCAGAGGGTAGGGAGGTCAGGGCGAGGATGTCAAGGGTGGTCCAGGAGGAGGACAGGAGGACAGAGATAGAATGGAAGATGAAATCGAGGCAGAGGTGGTTGCTGGAAGGCGACTCCAAGACTTGGTTCTTCCACCAAATGGCTTCTGCTAGGAGGAGAAGGAAGTGGATAAAAAAGTTGGTGATTGGTGGGGAGTCTTTCTCGGGCAAGGAGGAGGTGGGGTAAGCAGCGACGGATTATTTTAGAGAGTTCACTGGGAGGAGATCCATGGGAGGATGGGGGTGGAGGGGGGAGGATGTGCAGCATGTCACGGAGTCTCAGGAAGAGGGTCTTACGGTTGGCTTCTCAGAGGACGAGGTGAGATAGGCGGTTTGGGGGCTGAATGCAGAGGGATGCCCTGGCCCGGACGGTTTCCCTATTTTCTTTTTCAGGGAATTCTAGCCCCTGGTAGGGGCGGATGTGATGCGGATCATGGAGTTCGCGGCTGGAAACAGAGGTTTTGATAGACTGAATAGATGCTATATGTTTTTGTTGCCTAAGAAGGAAGGAGTGGTGGCGATTCAGGATTTTAGATCGATTGCTCTGCCTAATGCAGTATACCTTATTGTAGCTAAGGTCCTGGCTAGCAGACTTAGGGGCCTTGTGGGAGAGTTCATCTTCCCTGTTCAGACAGCTTTTGTTCTTGGGAGAGGAATTTTGGATGGTTTTGTGATTGCGTTGGATGCTTTGGTCGCACGGAGGAGGGAGAAGGATGCCTTTTTGTGGAAGGTGGATTTTAGCAAGGCGTATAACTCGGTTCAGTGGGACTTCTTATGGGCTTCCTTGCTGAGGAGGGGTTTTCCTGCAGTCTGGATTGATTGGATGAAGAGGTGTGTGACGACGACATCTTTCTCAGTCCTTATCAACGGAAACTTAGCAGGAGGTTGGGTCCAACCTAAAAGAGGGGTCAGATAGGGTTGCCCTCTTGCACCTATGCTTTTTGTCCTTGCAGCATATGCTCTTGCACAGGCGACGCATAGGGCGTGTAGTAGGGGCCTGTTTAGGGGCTTTGGGTTTGGTGGTGGTTGGGAGGTGGTGGTCCTGCAGTATGTTGATGATACGCTTTTCCTAGTCGAGGTAATGAGGTTGGAGGTGAGGAGGATGAGGATCCTCCTGGAGCTCTTTGGTGAGGCATCCAGATTGTAGATCAACTATCAGAAGTCCATTTTTGTCCCTTTCAATTTGTCTGCCACGTATACAGAGAGGGTGGGTTCTGCTTTGGAGACAGAGGTGGGCTCCTTGTCGTCGGTGTACTTGGGCCTTCCTTTGTTCGATCGTTGCCTCAGAGTACATGATTGGATCCCACTGCTGGAAAGGATAGAGGGTAGATTGACAGGGTGGTCTCCCAGGCTCTTATCTAGAGGTGGGCAGTTGACCCAAGTGAAAGCGGTTCTGGCTTCCATGCCATTGTACTCCCTTGCCGCGTCAGATTGAGGAGAAGGTATCAGGGTTGATGAGGTACTTCTTTTGGTCTACTGCAGGGTCCCCAAGAAGGGGGGTGAGATTGGTGGCCTGGGAAGTGTGCAGGCCTACCCAGGAGAGAGGCCTTGCGGTTAAAGATGTGGACAAAGCGAACATCAGCCTTCTCACGAAGTGGATCGCGAGGTTGGTGGGGTCGGAGCAGGGGCTTCTTGGTGATGTTATGTGGCGTTGCTATGGTGACTTTCTGTCATGGGGATCGTTTTTCTCTCCTCCTGGAGCGTCATACTTCCTTAGGGGGGGCTTGGCGGCGGTTGCAGTGAAAGTACGAGCCTTCTTTGACTTGGTACTCTGTGTGGGGGACTCGTTTCGCTTCTAGCAAGATGACTGGCAGGGGGCTGGATCTACCCTAGGGGAGAGGTTCCCTCGCCTCTTGGGAAATGTTGTGGACCCATTGGCCAAGGTTGGGGATTGTTGGGATGGGTCATGGTGCCTCATTTTCCAGGGGGATGGGTTCTCTTCGATTAGAGATGCGAGGACCTCCAGTGGCTGTTGCAGGAGCTGGTCGGTTGGGTGCCGAACGAAGGGCGTGATGCTTTTTTCTGGGAGGGAGACTTCTCGGTGGCAAGGGTATACCGTAGGTTGGGGAATGGAGCAGCTGGTTTGGATGTTGATTTGTTATGAGACTACAGACTGGTATGGATGCCGAAATGTTCGTTCAAGGTGAAGATCTTTGCCTGGTTGGTGAGAAGAGGAAGGATCATGACAAAACAATGGATAGCGACATGGGCCCAGACATACTTGGCGTGTCCCGTTTGTGGGGGGCTGATGAGGATAGACAACACCTTCTCCAGTGCCCGTTTGCAGTGCAGGTTTGGCAGGAGATGGAGATCGATTGGATCTACCGCAGGGATGTGGTTACCTTTTGGTCCTCTTTTCGCAGGGGAAATGCTGATGGTGGAGTATTCACCCTTCGCTCCAAATATGATCGTGCAAAGGCCTTGGCTGTCTTGTGGGGGGTTTGGCTGGGGAGGAATTGGTTGTTGTTTAGGGGAGAGAGACCCTATGTGGAGAACTTTGTTTCCTCCATCTCCTCCCATATGGGATTCTGGAGATCTATTTTGTAGCTTCTGATGTAATTCTGTTTTGAGATTGAATGAATGTGGGTGGTTATCTCTTGGATAATCATCCTTTTACCTTTCAAAAAAAAAAATCACCTAACACATGAAAATTAACACAGTCTACTTCATTGATGATTTTTGACTTTGAGGAACTCCAAACTTTCTTTTTATCTTTTCCTTGACGTCTGCTTCAAGAAGGTTGTCCCTGTTCTAGATTGGTGGAGTACCATGGTTCATAGTTATGAAAGCTTTCTCTTAGAGAGTTGCATGTGGGAAGCTGATTGTACTTGGAATGAAAGTATCTGGGGTTATTCATCTATTAGTTGTGTAAACGTGCTAGCAGTTTTTGGTCCCAGGGAGATTTAAGAAATGTCGTTCCATGTGAAGATACCGCACATGGCCCTTGCAATGCACGTGGACATGTTCATCATGTGAGGTGAGTCCTTTTTTATCTTGATAACTAAACCTGTAGATTTGGATTTGTAGACCTTGCCTTCTGCACCATTGTATGCTGGGGATAAGGTCCTGGGGACCCATATCAGACAGGAATATCACAGAGCTCCATTTGTGATTTGACCAGGTTGTAACTGGTTCCTGTCCCCGTTGAAATTGCTTTCTTTATTGCACCAAACTGGCAAGCTATTATTCCCATTTGAAGGAATACCCTTAATCGAATCGGCTTCTTGTTGTGAGATTCATTTCTGTTTGAACTGATTCTTTTGTGACTTGTAATACTTCCGATTTGAAGGAATCCACTTAAGTCAAATCACCTCTTTGATGGACTGTTCATTTCTATTGTGAACTGTTTCCTTTGTGACTTGAAATACTCGATACGCTGAATCGCAATCCCCTAAATGGTTCCAGAAATCTTGGAACCCATTGTGTGTTGTTGAATTCCAGAAAAAGTCACAGGCTTTTTGCTGTTCAATGGCTCCCATCTCACTATACCAGATGCCATTGTTGTAAAGATCGGCCTACTTGGCCAGGTAATCAGCCGAGTAATCCTATGTGGTGCCCTACCGACTGAATAACCCTTAGTCGGGTCCTATAGTCAGCAACACCGACTACTCGGCCGAGTAGTCGGTGTAGTTGGCAGAGTAATAGGTCGATTTTTGCAGAGGGAAAAATAGGCTTGTAGGTCTTTTTTTTTTTTTCAGGTCAAATAAAACCCCACTCGACCGCCCTCCCCCGACCACTCTACTAAAATCGTTTATTTTCACCCAAGATTTCTCTTCGACCAAGCAAAAATCCTTCATCACCGAAGTATATATTGTAATGTTTTTGATTCAAGCATAATAAATTCTTGGTTTATGTTGCTCCGTCGTTTATAATGTATTTGTAATGGTTTATACCTTGATTTCATTATTAAATTTGTAATGAATTTGATATTATTTGTACTTTGTAGCTTGTTTTCTAACCTTGAACTTGAATATGTTTACCTTTATGTAATGATATATTTTATTTCTTGATATGTGTGTGTCCACACACACAAACATATAAAATATCCAACCGAGTACTCCCCGACTACTTCTCCACATATTGTATACTCCTTAGTCCATGACCTGACTGACTGAATATTGACTACTGACTTTTACAACACTACCAGATGCCATTGAGCATTGGCTGAAAGCTTCTCTAGATGCTGCCCAATATTTTCTCTCTTGGTCAGATTAAGACAATTTATCGGAAAAATTTGGGATGCCATATACTTTATAGAGAGTCTTCTCATTGGATGGTTTTATTCTTTGCAAGAACAACCATCTTCAAGTTTGAATGCTTGTAGACTTGCTTTTTTTCTTAAAAAGGACGATCATCTTCAAATCCTTGATTTTTTACATATAGATAATGCTGGTGCCCATGAACATAGATGGTCTCCTATTCGGTTTTGGTTGGTGGCAGCCTATTTATTGGGAAAGGCAAGCAGAGTCAAAAGCATGGCCATGGCACATGGCAGATAATGCTTTGTGAGCTCCTCTAAACAGAGCTTCACGGTTTTGGTGATTAAGTTGGAAGGCAAATTTTTGTGCTTGTGACAGTTAGGTGGCTACCTTTCTTTTAAGTAATGTAGAATTACCATCTTATGAAGCATAGGTTGATTGTCACTTTATGAAAGGCCATTATTCGAGGCTGAATGCGAACTCCACAATTTCAGATCATCAATTTGCTGATATCTCCACTATGGCTCTTTCCTGCATTTGTGTTTCATCTATTTTCTCCTTTGTGGGCATGATGTATAGCTTGTGGACCATCACATTTGGTCCTGTCCTGTATCATGGCATTCCTTACATTGTTTTTATTTTGTGCACATTTGAAGGGCATAGTTTCTCAGCGTAAAATCAAGCAAAATTTCATTTGCAGATGTTAGTATGAGTTGCAAGGCCTGCATCATTTTCAAATGGTGTCTAGATTGCCCTTGTAAGAAGTTAAGTTTCCCGAAAGTAAGATCCCGGCGTATATAGCCTTAGCAAATGCAGTAGTAGTTTAAAGACGATAGGGCGAAAAGCCTTATGCATGACATCTCAACCAGCGATGTCTTCTGGGGTGTTTTATTTTAACCTGCTGGAAAGCTGTTAACTTTAATCTATAGTTTCCAACAGCCACAATGGCTTTAGTTTCCTTGATTATGCCCTTGGATTTCTTGTGCTCATGCCAGCTGAGGAATGAGGCTACTAACATGGTGAGTTTAAGGGGGTAGGGTGTTCCTAATGTACAATGTGGGTTTCTGGGGATTTACAATGGGGTGCCATTATGTGGGAGTCTTTTTGTGGGGCAGGTCATGTATTGGAGAGAACTTGGGCTCAGGTTTTGTCTGTCTCGTGGTTATCGTATCTACAAAAAAATAGAACCATTTGTCCGAGGGGGACTGGGGAGATCTTATGTCTAAAATATGTTGAGGGATTCCTTATTTTTGTGTTGCTGGGTTGACTTATCACTTCTGTGGTGCCAATTATTGTTTAAGTTTTTTGATCTTAAGAAAAAAAAAATCTAATAATGTAATCTTTTTTACTTCTTTGATATATGTGCATTAACTGTTTTTATTATTCCCTCAAATAGCTTGTCTATATATATATATATATCAACCTGTGCATTTCTTTGGAAACAGCCCAGGTATTATGTTGTTGATTTATAATAGAGCCAGCAGCCATGTGCCGCTCAAAATATTATCTATAGAAGATGGCACCGTTTTGAAATCCTTCAATCATCTTTTGCATCGTAACAAGAAAGTTGACTTTATAGAGCAGTTCAATGAGAAGCTTCTTGTTAAACAAGAGAATGAGAACCTCCAGATTCTTGATGTAAGAAACATCTCTCCTGCTTAACCAGAGACAATTCCCTTTGTTGTTTTATTGGCTATTACGATGCATTAATGGTAACTGAGGTCATTATCTTACAGGTTCGGAATTCTGAGCTAACAGAAGTTAGTCGGACAGAATTCATGACCCCTTCAGCTTTTATCTTCTTATATGAGAATCAATTGTTTTTGACTTTTCGAAATCGAACTGTGGCTGTCTGGAATTTTAAAGGCGAACTTGTAACCTCTTTTGAAGATCACCTCTTGTGGCATCCAGATTGCAACACAAACAACATTTACATCACTAGCGATCAAGATCTTATCATTTCCTATTGCAAAGCTGATTCCGATGATTCTACGGAAGCAAATGGTGAGTTGTCGCATTTGGTTGATTACAGATTTTGCATTTATTCTTTTAATTTTACCCGTATACCTCTTTTGGAAAAATAAAAATTTTAAGCTGTATTACACATCAATGATATGCGTGGACTTTGTGTCTAATTTAATAAAATTAAAGGATATGTCCAATAACAATCAAATGCCATAGGTACTTCTGCCATTCTACTTTTGCCGCTGAAAATGCTTGATCCTTTTTTTTCTTCTGACTTGATTCCAGCTGGATCCATAAACATCAGTAATATTTTGACTGGAAAATGCCTTGCCAAGATTCGTGCGAACAGCTTGAAGAAACGTAGCCACTACGCCACCACATTTAGGAACACCATCGCGGAAGCACTGGAGGATATCACTGCCCTTTATTACGACGAGGAGCGGAATGAGATATACACAGGAAATAGACAGGGTCTAGTACATGTATGGTCAAACTGATTGGTGTGGGGTCTTGTAGCTTTGAGGGGTAAGTAATGGAATCTCCCCTCAATTCCACATCCATTGTACTGTAATCTGCACCAACAAGGATGTAAAGCTTGTATGGGGCCGTTCTGCTGTTTGCCCCCATCCTTGTATTTCAATCTGTTTTCCTTTCTTTTTTTTTTTTCCATTGGATTATATATATTTTTTGCTTTTAATTATTCTTCTTTGATTACTAAGTATGCCTCTGTTTTAGGATTTAAAAACTCTAATATGCGTCTGTATCGGAAGTTGAAGGTATCAACTCTAAAGCTCCTGCTGCTGTTCTGAATCCCGTGCACATGGCAAGAAGAGTCGTAAAATAACCCATCATTAATTCATCTTATTTTAATTCTTGCATTCTTCGGCTTATCATTTTTCTTTTGCTAGTTGCAAGGAAATGCAAATGAGGGTGGTTCCCGTCGCGATATGTAATTAATTGCTAATATTTGGAGGAAGTTTTTTGCAGATGCCTGTTTTGCAAATATTTATACTCCGATTAGTTTTCCATTTTCGGTAAATAATGGTCATCATCTACAACCGTCGTCCACCATTGTTATTCTGGATGCAATTTTATGCCTCACCTTCACGGTACACGATCGTAGTTAATATTTGGCCGGGCTCCTGATGCTCTCGCCTTTAAGGGTGATTAGATCATTTGCCGGGTTTGCTCCAGCCACCTCCTCAAACGTTGTTTTCTTACATGTCATCCTGTGGCCTTCGTTGTTCTTCCTCTTGCCCGCGCTCCCTTGGCTTCCTTCCTCCTTTTTTCACCCTCTCTCTCTCCCCTCTTTATTCTGAAAGTTGTGTATTTGTAGTTCTTGCTCGATGTTTCATAATTAAACCCGAGTGAGATGTAACGTACGGGTCAAGGAGAGCAAGAATTAATCAGTGGGTGAGTGGGGGAGAAGATCAATCAAATTCTGCTTTGTTTTCTCCATGGGGTAAATTAATTCGTACTGCTTGAAGTAATAACCAGCGGGTGCGGTGAATTAGGTTGACTAGTAAAGCAAGCAAAGGGAAGTTCGATGGATTTCGACTCTCTCGTTCTTCTCGCTCTCTCACAGACTTGTAGGATACTTCCCACTCCCCTTTGAATTAATTTATATTAGTAGATGTTTACCCGACATATAAATATATATAGAGAGAGAGAAAGAGAGAGATGAGGCAAAGCTTGGAAGAGTTTAATTAGTGGCATGGTTGGTGGTGAGATCTGATTTTCACGTGGAATAGAAATGCAAGGAAAGTAATTTGATAATGAGAATAAGTTTGTGGAATAAATAAAAGAAGTAGAATAAATGATGAAATAAGTAAGTTAACATATTTAGATGTTTTAGTGGGTTAAGGTTATTTCACGAAGATGGTGGAATAACAATATCTCGGGTTAAGTTAACTTAATCCGATGTGAATAGAAGGTGGGTTAAGTTAACCAAACACATCCTTCCAATTATCACACAAAAAAATGCACAGGTGAAGCTTCGGGGCCGAAAAAATTTAACTTTTGCTTTCCATAATATTGTTTGCGGCAAGGATGGAGTTGTAGCTCCACTTCTATTTAACATGCCAAGAGTCACGAGTTCAAATCCAATACTCTCCATTTTCCTCTCAGATGATCGTTTTGCATAATTTCAAATGGTAAAATAAGAAAGTCCTCTAATCAAGGTAAACAAAATTGCTATGGGAATGAACAATTCTAAAATGATATGATCCACCACTCGTTGGAGTAACTATTTTTTTGAAAACGAAGTGACTGATATGTCTATTTTACATTACTTATTTTACTAATATATATAGTAATCATTTTATTAGTTTAGTTAATCATGTTATTATATAACTTATATCATTATTTTATTTATTATTATAATATTAGTTATATATTTTTTACACTTTTTATATTTCTACTATAGAGTAACTAATATATGCCTTTTAGGTAAGTCATTATTTAAGTTATTGTTGTTATTATTACAGTAACATTTATTCATTATTGAAATTAGTAATATATATGTTATGTTAATTATATTACTATATATGCAATAACTGATTTATATAATTTATATAATTTAATTATTAAATCATTATCTAACTTATGTTATTATTATATAACTTATATTATTATTTTATTTATTATATTATTATAATTATTTATATAAAAGTAACTTGTATTCATTATTTATGCTACTATATATATTTTACATTATATATAATTTTATAGTACAGATATATACACTAACTAGTTTATATCATTTATCTAAGCTAATTAATATATCATTGTTTAACTTATGTTATTATTATATAACTTATATTATTGTTTTATTATATTATTAGTATTTATAGAAAAATACCTTATATTCATAATTTATGTAGTAGTATATATGTATTAATATAACTACTATATACTAACATCTATATACTTTTAATTAACTATAAAGTTTTAATAGACATAAATAGATTGCAGTAACTTTCTTTGAAAGACTTTCAAACAGTGGCATCGCACATGCTCATATTATATATCATTATTTTTTATTCATCAGAGTAGTAACATGAAAGGAACCAACCACTTTGGACATAACTTATAAGTTATATCAGACAACCCATTAGCAAGAAAAAGACCTGTTCTAGTTTGACCACAGTAACTTTGAAGAAGACCCCCTAAAGAACCAGTGGTGATGATGGAGCCTTCAAAAGCCTTTGAACTCGCAGTGATGACTAATACCCATAAAAATTTTCAGGAACACAAAGAATGAAAGAGATGGTGGAGAACATTGTAAAGCTTGAAGAATGAAAGGTTAGTGGTGATGAAGGACTGACGTAGGCGATGGAGCTGGAGCTTCGAAGAAGATGGGGAGAGGTGGACATGAATCGGTTGTAGGTTTTGGTTGGCAAGGAGATAATAGTCAGAGAGGGTGGCGAGGAGATAGTGGTCGGAGAAGAGCTTGATCAGCGATGCTCCTTTGCTGGCAGGAGGGTGATAGCAGCAGGTCGGAGAGGTATGTGGTTTTTGCGCGGGAAGATGGTCAACGATTGTTTGTGTTCGAATCACCAAACTTCCATTTAAAATGAACACAAATCCTATTTCCTAATCCTATTCTCATTGGGAAATCAGGGTTACTCTTTCCTAACCGAACATCAATGTCCTAATTTCCAAATCGGTCAGGGGGGGTGGGGAGTGAGGGAGAGTTTTGGGTTGATGCAAGCCGGGCAATGGGGCGATGAGGCGTGCTGCCTGATGGAAGGGCCTTGCCTATGACCCACCTGAGGCGACATGCCCCAGTTGGGGCGACTGTCTTAACAGCATTGCCACCCATTCAGTCATATGCATGTTTGCCTCTGGTTGCCAGTGTAATCGAATAGGTAGCAATACATTATGGCATGCCTGGCCAAACCAACCCTCCTCCAAGAAGAATCATGGCATGCCTGCGTCTGGGCTAATGATTGTGTTTATTTCTTGTGGATCATGCACAGAGTTAATTTTGATTGGAATTGTTCAGGAATAAGATATGTTCAAACATTTCATGGTGTTCTTGCAAAATTTTTTGGATTTGGGTCAGTACTTTTTAATTTCGGGTTGCAGTGTTCTGGAGATAAGTTGTAGCTTGCCACGAAATGGTCATCTGGTTTTAGATTAACCATCGAGTTTGTTGTGACATTCTGCTAGATTTTTGTTTTTTTGTCTAGTCATTTATGAGTGCATGAGATTTAAGACAAAAAATGAGCAAATTGGAGTGATTCGACTGCATCATTTACTGTTGAATGTTGATCAGGGTTCTGGAGATGAGTTGTACCTTGCCTTGCATGAAATGGTTAGCTGCTGTTAGACAAGCATTGAGTTTGTCGTTTGATTTTGTTAGTTTCTTGTCTTTTTTTTATTTGTTTTGGTATATTATTATCTCAATTTTGTACTTTCAATGCTTGATTAGTTGTTAAGGAGACCATCAGATTTAAGATGAAAAATGAGCAAATTGGAGTGAATTGGACTGCATTATTTACTGTTGAATTTTGAGCAGAACAAGGGTGAATCTATCTGGTTGTCATTGTAGTCTTGTACACTGTTTTTGAGGTGTTCGGCAAACAGTCATTAGAGTAGGTTCGACTCATTGGGTATCACATTTTTCCTCTTAATACATTGGCAGGAACTAGGTAGTGCATTTATTGTAAAATGAGAACTTAATTTGAGCAAGTTTGCTGGCTAATATTTAGTATGAGCAAAGAGTATTGGTTTTGAGATAAGTGTTTATGGCTATTGTTTAAAGTTTCCTGCAAAACTTAGGTAGCTAGTGTTTGTTTGATCTTGATGTTTTACTTTGTAAGTTATGGCTTATATATTTATTACATTTGTGGTTCTAGTTTCAGATTCTACGTATCACTATCTTAATAATCCAATGTTTTCTTGTAATTCACATATACGCTATTATTGTTGTAAAGTCTAAGTAATATACATAAAAATTGGGGTATTAAATAATATTGTGATAACCTTTTCGAGATAAGTGGTATTATGCAATTTTTGAAAGGTTTTACTTTGGTATTATGTTTGACGGTATGGCTTGGCCTAGAAGCTTAGCTTGATGTTTTGTGTCATTCAAAAGTTCTAATGCTATGAAGAAGAATGCACATTGTTGTTGCTACTGTGATGAAGAAAGAAAATTTTTCCTGCCGTTCTTTTTTCTACTTTATCAAATAACCAGACCTTATTATCTCTACTATTGTGCTTCTTGCTTTCTCAGCTTGCCAGTTCACAATGATTCTTAGTCCTATACCTTGTTCCACTGCATTTTCTGTTTTGGACATGTTGGTCCCCATGCTATTGTGATTCTCTGCTCCTTTTGAATCTATTATGTTCGTCATTTTTAGTTGCACTCTTCTTACATGAGGTTTCTTTTATGACAGGAAGAATATGATATTCATGATCCGGAGGGGCACCATTTTTTGCAACTGCCATTACTCAGAAAAAGGTCAAAAATTATTGAAATAGTTGCTGCACATGATATCGTTTT
Source organism: Thalassia testudinum (assembly GCA_037157565.1). NCBI lineage: Eukaryota > Viridiplantae > Streptophyta > Magnoliopsida > Alismatales > Hydrocharitaceae > Thalassia > Thalassia testudinum. The sequence goes on from JAZHRO010000013.1 coordinate 74,066,477, forward strand.
TGCTTTAGCACATTCTGGGATTTGTGCAGCTTTTAGTAGAGGTTTGTGTATTTCATGTTCTGCTTCCATTGTTTTTTTTGCTGGTTTCGTTGTTAATATATATTTTTTGAAGAGTGGCTTGAATGCTTTGTTTTTACTCATTTCCATTTAATACTTTTTGAAAAAAAAATCATATTAATATTACATGCCTTCATTTGAAAGCTTCCATTTTTTCCCAATTTGCAGATGCAGATCAGAGGATCTGCTTCTTGAATGTGAGCCCGGACGAGGTTATTAGAAGTCTATTTTATAACAAGAACGACGACTCACTCATCACCGTTTCAGTCTATGCATCAGATGACTTCAGTTCACTGAAATGCAGAACAACAAAAATTGAGTATGCATATTCCTCTCTATACTGAAGTTCTTGTAGATTGTTGTATTATTTCAAAAATAATGTGGATTCCCACTTTGCAGGTACATAAAAAGTGGCAAACCTGATGCAGGTTTTGCACTTTTTGAGTCTGAATTGTTGAAATGGCCTGGTTTTGTAGAATTTGATGATGTAAATGGCAAGGTCCTGACTTACTCTGCTATGGATAGGTATGGTTATATAATTATGGATACTTGCTGGCACCTTCATTTGATTTAATGTTACTACTGTAATTATCATTGTTGTTTTTGAAAGGTAATTATCGTCATTTTCTGATTTTCTTAATTCTCTTTCGATTGTAGTGTATACAAGGTGTTTGACCTGAAAAATTATACAATGCTGTATACCATAACAGACAAAAATGTTCGGGAAATCAAGATCAGGTTGGTCTTCATGCTATCTCACCACTTTATCTAACTTATGTAATGATTTTTTATGGATCTGTTTTTCTGTATTTTTATTTTTCTTCACAAAAAAATATTACTATGCTGTAATGGACAATTATGGGACATTTTGAGAAGTTTCTTTGATCACCTTTTCATTCAATAATTCTATATTGTACCTTAATTCAAGGTGCCTCCTCTCTCTCTCTCTCTGTCTCTCTCGCTGTGCTGGTTTTTTGTTTTTTTTTTGGCATTGGGGGTAGGGGAATTGTTTTGCTACATTATGAACGTTAGGTGTATGTTCTAATAGACTGAAAATAGGTGCCAATTATTCAAATTGGGATTTCCTCTGTGCATGTATAGGACTTTTCTCAAAGAAAAAGGATATCTAAATTGGTAGGAACCATGAAGAATTTATGGTTACAGCAGTGATGCTCCTGAAATTTACTAATTGGGTGTATAGGATCTCAACTGTTTTCCCCTACAATAGAATGGTGTTGTAAAAGTCGGTAGTCTGCATCTAGTTGGCTGGGTCACTGGCTAAGAGTATATGGTATGTGGGGGAGTAGTTGGGAAGTACTTGGTTGTGTATTTATTCAAATATATGTTCATAAAATGTATTAGTAAGAGGTATTTACTAGCACAATTCAATATTTTAAGATGTATAATATATCATCACATAAAGATAAACCATTTTGAAGCTCAAGGTAATGAAAATAAGCTTTGGCCCAGGTCGGTGGGGGGAGCTGACTAGGATTACTTGGCCAAGTAGTTGTCTGAGTTTTACAACACTGCAAGAGAAACCTCCCTTGTACCCTATTTGTACAAAATTATGCCTCTGAATCATATATTTGTAAGGTAGATACTCTGAAAAAAATTCCTTAAATCATAAAACGAAAAAATTAGTCCACTACAGCATAAAATCACTTAACACTTGAAAATTAAGACAGTCTACTTCATTGATGATTTTTGAGTTTGTGGAACTCCAAACGTTTTTTTATCCTTGACATCTGCTTCAAGAAGGTTGTCTCAATTCTAGAGTGGTGTTGAGTACCATGGTTCATAGTTATGAAAGCTTTTTCTTAGAGAGTTGTATGTGGGAAGCTGATCGTACTTGGAATGAAAGTATCTGGGGTTATTCATCTATTAGTTGTGTAAACGTGCTAGCAGTTTTTGGTTCCAGGGAGATTTAAGAAATGTTGCTCCATGTGAAGATACCGCACATGGCCCTTGCAATGGATGTGGACATGTTCATCATGTGAGGTGAGTCATTTTTTATCTTGATAACTAAACCTGTAGATTTGGGTTTGTAGACCTTGCCTTCTGCACCATTGTATGCTGTGGATAAGGTCTTGGGGACCCATATCAGACAGGAATATCACAGAGCTCCGTTTGTGATTTGACCAGGTTGTAACTGGTTCCTGTCCACGTTGAAATTGCTTTCTTTATTGCACCAAACTGGCAAGCTATTATTCCCATTTGAAGGAATACCCTTAATCAAATCGGCTTCTTGTTGTGAGATTCATTTCTATTTGAACTGATTCTTTTGTGACTTGTAATACTTCCGATTTGAAGGAATCCACTTAAGTCAAATCACCTCTTTGATGGACTGTTCATTTCTATTGTGAACTGTTTCCTTTGTGACTTGAAATACTCGATACGCTGAATCGCAATCCCCTAAATGGTTCCAGAAATCTTGGAACCCATTGTGTGTTGTTGAATTCCAGAAAAAGTCACAGGCTTTTTGCTGTTCAATGGCTCCCATCTCACTATACCAGATGCCATTGAGCCTTGGCTGAAAGCTTCTCTAGATGCTGCCCAATATTTCTCTCTTGGTCAGATTGCGCCAATTTATTGGTAAAATTTGGGATGCCATATACTTTATTGAGAGTCTTCTCATAGGATGGTCTTATTCTTTTGCAAGAACAAGCATCTTCAAGTTTGAATGCCAGTAGACTTCTTTTTTCTTTAAGAAAAAAAGGACGATCATCTTCGAATCCATGGTTTTTTACATATAGATTATGCTGGTGCCCATGAACATAGATGGTCTCCTGTTCGGTTTGGGTTGGTGGCAGCCTATTTATTGGGAAAGGCAAGCAGAGTCAAAAGCATGGCCATGGCACATAGCAGATAATGCCTTGTAAGCTCCTCTAAACAGAGCTTCAGGGTTTTGGTAATTAAGTTGGAAGGCAAATTTTTGTGCTTGTGACAGTTAGGTGGCTACCTTTCTTTTAAATAACATAGAATTACCATCTTATGAAGCATGCGGAGGTTTGATTGTCACTTTATGAGAGACCATTATTTGAGGCCAAATGTCAATTCCACAATTGAGGCCGAATGCCAACTCCACAATTTCAGATAATCAATTTGCTGATATCTCCACTATGGCTCTTTCCTGCATTTGTGTTTCATCTATTTTCTCCTTTGTGGGCATGATGTATAGCTTGAGGACCATCACATTTGGTCCTGTCCTGTATCATGGCATTCCTTACATTGTTTTTATTTTGTGCACATTTGAAGGGCATAGTTTCTCAGCTTTAAATCAAGCAAATTTTCATTTGCAGATGTTAGTATGAGTTACAAGAGCTGCATCATTTTCAAATGGTGTCTAGATTGCCCTTGTAAGAAGTTAAGTTTCCTGAAAGTAAGATCCCGGCATATATAGCCTTAGCAAATGCAGTAGTAGTTTAAAGACGATAGGGCGAAAAGCCTTATACATAACATCTCAACCAGCGATGTCTTCTGGGGTGTTTTATTTTAACCTGCTGTAAAGCTGTTAACTTTAATCTATAGTTTCCAACAGCCACAATGGCTTTAGTTTCCTTGATTATGCCCTTGGGTTTCTTGTACTCATTCTGTTGGGTTTCTTGTGCTCATGCCAGCTGAGGAATGAGGCTACTAACATGGTGAGTTTAAGGGGGTAGGGTGTTCCTAATGTACAATGTGGGTTTCTGGGGATTTACAATGGGGTGCCATTATGTGGGAGTCTTTTTGTGGGGCAGGTCATGTATTGGAGAGAACTTGGGCTCAGGTTTTGTCTGTCTCGTGGTTATCGTATCTACAAAAAAATAGAACCATTTGTCCGAGGGGGACTGGGGAGATCTTATGTGGAAAATATGTTGAGGGATTCCTTGTTTTTGTATTGTTGCTGGGTTGACTTATCATTTCTGTGGTGCCAATTATTGTTTAAGTTTTTTGATCTTAAGAAAAAAAAAATCTAATAATGTAATCTTTTTTACTTCTTTGATATTTGTGCATTAACTAGTTTTTATTATTCCCTCAAATAGCTTGATTTTATATATATATATATATATATATATATATATATCAACCTGTGCATTTCTTTGGAAACAGCCCAGGTATTATGTTGTTGATTTATAATAGAGCCAGCAGCCATGTGCCCCTCAAAATATTATCTATAGAAGATGGCACCGTTTTGAAATCCTTCAATCATCTTTTGCATCGTAACAAGAAAGTTGACTTTATAGAGCAGTTCAATGAGAAGCTTCTTGTTAAACAAGAGAATGAGAACCTCCAGATTCTTGATGTAAGAAACATCCCTCCTGCTTAACGAGAGACAATTCCCTTTGTTGTTTTACTGGCTATTACGATGCATTAATGGTAACTGAGGTCATTATCTTACAGGTTCGGAATTCTGAGCTAACAGAAGTTAGTCGGACAGAATTCATGACCCCTTCAGCTTTTATCTTCTTATATGAGAATCAGTTGTTTTTGACTTTTCAAAATCGAACTGTGGCTGTCTGGAATTTTAAAGGCGAACTTGTAACCTCTTTTGAAGATCACCTCTTGTGGCATCCAGATTGCAACACAAACAACATTTACATCACTAGCGATCAAGATCTTATCATTTCCTATTGCAAAGCTGATTCCGATGATTCTACGGAAGGAAATGGTGAGTTGTCACATTTGGTTACAGATTTTGCATTCATTCTTTTAATTTTACCCGTATACCTCTTTTGAAAAAATAAAAATTTTAATCTGTATAACACATCAATGATATGCGTGGACTTTGTGTCTCATTTAATAAAATTAAAGGATATGTCCAATAACCATCAAATGCCATAGGTACTTCTGCCATTCTACTTTTGCCGCTAAAAATGCTTGATCTCTTTTTTTTTTCCTTCTGACTTGATTCCAGCTGGATCCATAAACATCAGTAATATTTTGACTGGAAAATGCCTTGCCAAGATTCGTGCGAACAGCTTGAAGGAACGTAGCCACTACGCCACCAGATTTAGGAACACCATCGCGGAAGCCCTGGAGGACATCACTGCCCTTTATTACGACGAGGAGCGGAATGAGATATACACAGGAAATAGACAGGGTCTAGTACATGTATGGTCAAACTGATTGGTGTGGGGTCTTGTAGCTTTGAGGGGTAAGTAATGGAATCTCCCCCTCAATTCCACATCCATTGTACTGTAATCTGCACCAACAAGGATGTAAAGCTTGTATGGGGCCGTTCTGCTGTTTGCCCCATCCTTGTATTTCAATCTGTTTTCCTTTCTTTTTTTTTTTTTTTCCATTGGATTATATATATTTTCTGCTTTTAATTATTCTTCTATGATTACTAAGTATGCCTCTGTTTTGGGATTTAAAAACTCTAATATGCGTCTGTTTCGGAAGTTGAAGGTACCAACTCTAAAGCTCCTGCTGTTTGTTCTGAATCCCGTGCACATGGCAAGAAGAGTCAGAAAATAACCCAACATTAATCCGTCTTATTTTAATTCTTGCATTCTTCGGCTTATTATTTTTCTTTTGTCAGTTGCAAGCAAATGCAAATGAGGGTGGTTCCCGTCACAATATGTAATTAATTGCTAATATTTGGAGGATTCTTTTGCAGATGTCTGCTTTTCAAATGTCTATACTCCGATTGATTTGTCATTTTCGGTAAATTATTATCATCATCTACAACTATCTTCCACCTTTACGATTCTGGATGCAATTTTATGCCTTACCTTCACGGTACATGTTCGTAATTAGTATTTGGCCGTGCCCCTGTTGCTCTCGCCGTAAAGGGTGATTAGATCATTTGCCGGGTTTGCTCCAGCCGCCTCCTCAAACGTTGTTTTCTTACATGTCATCCTGTTGCCTTCCTTGTTCTTGCTCTTGCCTGCACTCCCTTGGCTTCTTTCCTCCTTTTTTCACCCTCTCTCTTCCCTCTCTATTTTGAAAGTTGTGGATTTGTACTTCTTGCTCGATGTTTCATAACTAAACCCGAGTGAGAAGTAATGTACGAGTCAAGGAGGGCAAGAATGAATCAGTCGGTGGGTGAGGGAGGAGATCTGTCAAATTCCGCTTTGTTGTCTCTACGGTGCAAATTAATTCATAGTGCTCGAAGCAGTAACCAGCGAGTGCTGTGAATTAGGTTGAAGCAAATCAAAGTTCGATCGATTTTGGCTCTCACTCGTTCTTCTTACCCCCTCACAGACTCGTAGGTTACTTATCACTCCCCGTCGATAAATTTGTATCAGTAGATGGTTATCCGATGAGAGGAATAAATTTGTAGAATAAGTAAGAGAAATTAAATAAATGGTGAAATGAATAAGTTAACATGTTTTGAAGTTTTAATGGATTAAAGTTATCATATAGAGTGGGTGAAATAATTTTATTTTGGGTTAAGTTAACTTAATCTGACGTAAATAAAAGATAGGTTAAATACTCAACTTGTTATCCAAACAAGCACTTCCAATTTTCACAGATAGAAATGCACAGGTAGAGCTTCAGGGGACTATCACAATTTGAGTTTTACTTTCCATAATATTATTTGTGGCAAGGATGGAGTGGTACCCCCACTTCTATTTGACATGCTAAGGGTCACGAGTTCAAATCCAATACTCTCAATTTTCCCCTCAGATGTTACCGATCATTTAAGAACTTGTAATAAGTATAGGGCCGATGCGAATATGGGACGCTAACAAAGGAAATAGGTCATGTGGTGGTCACGATAGTTGAATAGAGATCTGCATGTGTATGAAGCTTCACACATCCTCATCCATTTTTGAGTATTGATACCAAAAAGTTGGACCATTTGTGAATGTACGTATATTGCCAGACTTTAAGGCTATATCCGATTTTAAAAATTATATGGGAATAAGTTTCCGTGCTCGACATTATAAAATTTTATGCTCCTTCTTTAAATATATATATAGACATAAATTCACGAAAGAACAACGTCAACTGAATTAAAAATTAATGACATGAATATTTTTGTCATTAACACACACAAACGATCTTAATTCTCTATCTTTCACGAGACATTACTCGTCCCTCCCGCTCTCCGCCTCTCTCCTCTGTCCCCTCTACCCCGTCCTCCCCCCACCTATTTCTCTCCCTATCAACGATGCTGTAAATGATTTAAATGCATAATCAAGCAAACCTTAACTTTTCATGTATTCTTTTGGGACCTATTTGTTCCTTGAAATTAAGGACTTACATGAGATAGAGCGGAGAGAAGGTAAGTAAAAGGAGGATGGAAGCCAAGGGTGTTGGGGGCAAGAGAAAGAGCAAAAGTAGGTAACCGGAATAGATGGAAGGACATAGTGCTTGAGGGGGCAACTAGAGTCGATGCTTCACTTGACTACCTTCTCGTGGGCAAGGAGGAGGAGGAGGAGGAATTGATCGTCAAGGAAGAAGAGGTGGAGGAGGCCTCGAAGAGGTGGTTGAACTCCGTGGTTGAATATTCCTTAGGGAAGCGACCATTCTTTAGGGCCATGGATTCCATGATCACGTAGGTATGGCAACCAAAGGAAGTATGAGCTTCACTCTTTGAATGATGAGTTCTACCTTGCCACCTTCTCATTGGAGGACTGTGTTGCAGTCATTGAGCGAGAACCTTGGTTCACGAATGGACCCATCCTTGTTACTCCAAGATAGAGCTCAAAGCTAAAATTATGATGTGAAGATTTCTCTTCCATTTTGGTGTTGGTGAGGCTTTCAATCCAAACCCTGAACTAAGGTTCCCCTTGAAGAGAATCATGAGCAAGCTTCGTCAGTGTGTTGATGCCTTTACTAAACCACTTCCAACCTCGTCATTTGAGCATCTTAGATCCAAATTGAAGGTTGTTTCACTCCCACCAATTTGAGGGGAGGTATTAGTGTAAATAGAATCTCAATTGTTCTGGAATGTTCTCTAATAGATTCCATTGCAAACTGTTGTAACAACCTGAATAGTAGTGACTACAAGTACAATTTGCATGATATCAATGTGTGGAGGCTGTGAAAAGTCGTTCTCTTCATCTCAATCTTCGCCTTTCTGATCTCAATATTGCTTGACAACCTAAACATATGCTCACTTGATTGCTCAAATTTGCACATCAAACTCTATACTAACTTGGTTGACCAAGTTTGCGTAACAAGTGAGGTGACAAAATTCAAATACAAAAAAGACGCTCTTGAATAGATATATATACGCTTTGTGCATAAGAATAGAGAAATGATAGATAGCTTCAATCATGCCCAACAACGTAGAATACCAAGTGATAAATGAATTTGCATGCATAGGTTGAATTTGACATTTTTTTTCAAAATTGCCTTTAGAATTTTACCTGATATCAATAGAATTTATAGATTTGATTGGCTATTGAGATGGTAATATTAATCTTTATATGTATACATATTCAAATATGAGCACAAACTTTTCTCCATTTTGATGGTATGTAATATTTCATCATAAAACAACTACATCAATTAGGTTGCATGTTAAAGAGAAAGCACTTTTTCATGGGTTAGATCAGGTTATGTCATTTAGTTGCTTATTAAGTCTGAATCCATCTATTCTGAAGCATAAGCCAAGTTATACCTTCTTATTAATGACTGATTTGTCTAATACTAAGTAGGTCTTATGATAGTAAATCATTTAAATCTCATATAAAATGTAATGGTGATTACAATTTAAACTTAAATCGGTGAAGAGACATATGCATCATATCGTGTATATATATATATATATATATGAAATTTTGTTTAAGATATGTGTCATTTTATTTATTTTTTTATTTTTATTCCAGTATAGCTGAAGGGGCAGAAAAAATCTGACAAGTGAATGTGCAGTACAAGTAACAGTAAGGCCCAGTTGCAACCGCCGGGGAGAAGCCCCTGAAGCGTGGCGACGGGTTCGTGAACGGCGTCAAGAAGCTCCAGAGGAGGGAGATCTACTCCAGGAGGGACCGCTCCTTCAGCACGAGCAACGCGCAGGAGAGGTTCCGCAACATCTTCTTGCAGGTTTGGCCCGAAAGGTCGCGCCTTTTTTGGGTTTTTCCTTGGATCTTGCAGAGTTAGGGTTCCTTGCGTGATGGGAATTGGGTGCTTGTGGCTCCTTCTGTGTGAATTATAAGCCATTTTTTCAGTGTGTTGTGGAGAAGCCGGTGGTTTTGGTGTTTCACTTGGAGTTCTTTAGTAGCTCGAGGACGCCTTCCTGCAGGTTGTGTGGCCGTTCCTGTGCCGGAAAGACCGCGCCTTCATTTTTTTGTGGCTCTTGCTAGTAGGTTTTCAGGTGGGTGGTGGGGATTTCGTGGTAGTTAAAGGGTATAGTTGGCCGTGCGTCGATTATAAGCCTAATGGTTGGTGGTGCATTAGGATATGAGTCCGCCTTTTCCGTGTGTTGTTGAGACGCTGGCGATTTTGGTGATTGCTTGGAAATTGTGGTGGTCTTGGCCAAGAATTTTGAGCTGTTGGATGAAAAATGTTATCTTTATCTTAACTTTTGGGCTTTAAGTTGCCCACAGCTGTAGAGGAACTTAGTCCAAATTGAGTTCACAGTAAAGTATGGGAGGGAATTGCTTTGAATTTGGTTGGCAGTGTTCTGGAGGGCAGGAAATAGGCAGCCAGTGCTTGGTTGAGCCGGGAGTGTGCTGTTGTTTCTTTGCCTGTCTGTCTCGTTTTGTTTGGATTTGTTTTTGGTGAAGATGTTACAGTATCCCAGGAATTTAGCTGGTGGTCCTTTTTCTCAGCAAACCTCAAATATAGGGGCTTGTGTTACCCATCTTATTAATCCCTACTTAAGTTAATTACAACCGGTTCCCTTCGGGGGAAATTACGTCAAAATCAAACAAAGACACCTGAAAGAAAATGCAAACTGTTAAATGCAACTCAGCTCAAATCCACAACCATCCCCATAGAAATGTATCGGATCTTTAATGTAACTCCAAATGATTTACCTAGCAGCAGCAGTTGCAAAGAAAATCTCCATCTAAATGATTTCCATTTATCATCCCTTCTTGATGAGCAACTAAAGTCTTTATTCTGAAATAACAGCTATGGATCTACAAGAGCTTGTCCTTTGCATTCCATTTCCAGTGCCACATTCCATCTGATCCATTTGCTCATAATCTTAATCCAACAATTCACCATAAATTCGCTTTCAGAAAAAAAAAATTGCCATAAATTTATTTCAAAGAAGATCTTTTTCGATGACGACCTGCCCAGATTGATTTTATTCATAGCAGAACAGGATCTTCAAATCAGAGGAGAATTGGATCTTCAACATCCTCCAAACCGGTGATAACAGCAGAAACGTTTTCCCAAATTGATGCATGCACAGCAGCAACAAGTATCAATGGCTAAATATATACGTTTCACCATCAAAATAAGAAGTGAAAATTTCTTATCAACAGCAACATAATTATAAGTTTAGGAGCAGGAGTTATCTGCTGTTGGACGTGTCCCAAGTGTACTTGTGCACTTCCTATCGATATCACCAAGGTTCAATCCAGACTTCAGTGAATGAATAAGTTTGTGGATGCAATGAACGGAATGTGGGATATGGGCAAACCTGGGGTTCAGCTAATTTGATTTTGGTGTTTCATGTTGAATTTGAGCAGTACCTGAGTGAGCTTGGCTAGTAAGGGTTTGGATACATCATACATGCTGTAATGGGAAATGTTACTGTGGCTTTCTACAAACTAGCATTAAATTAGATTTGATGTCTTTATGCTGTCCTGGTATTGTTGCTGTCAATATCTGTACGAAAATAGTGTCCTTGTGTGATTTAAGGTAAAATAAGAACTATATCAAGTAAGCTTTCCTTTTCAAGAAAAAAGGTCAAGCAAGTTTATTGGCTATGATTTAGGTTGAGCATGTTTTAGTCATAGTGGAGTTTAGCTTGGAATATGAGCAAAAAACACAGTAACATGGTAATTTTTGTAGAATTGAATTGGATAGTTGTCACGTTATTAGTTTGGATCTTTTTGTCAGGATTCAAAACATTTCTGCCCTCTTCCCTTCAAGTTACTGCTGTTTCTGCTGATGACAATTATTTACAAGTTCAGGGTTACATGCCTCTGCTGTTGAAAATAGTTTGAATTTTGATTGTTTAATTTCTCGGCACAAGTGCATGACGGCACAAGTGCTCATGCACTATGGTTTTTAGGGAAGAGCTGAAGCCTTTTTTTGTTCTTTTCCTATGAGGATATTGGTTTTTAATTTCTATATTCTTCTGGTAATGTATTATGCCTGGTTTTGTACAGAGTTAACCCTCTCCATATGTTGTTATTGACTTGTAGTCTCCTATCTGGGTTTATTTGAATTAGCTTCCAATTTTGCATCCCAAGTTGGAGGCAGGAAGATGTTATCTGTTGTTCCACCATCTTCACTCTTTCATCATCAAATTTTAGAAAACCACTATGCAGTGTTCAGTTGGATGGCTCTTTGCATAGTGAGGATGTGGTATGCAGGTGAGCATACGATTTCACATTTTTTAGTTTAAAGTAGAAAATAATCATTGAGCACCTCTTCAATTTGATAAAATTTGTGTCATATGTCCATTTGAAAAATTAATTATAAACGCAAAGATAAAGGCCATGGGGCTGGACTTAACAGAAGATCAAAATGCATCAAGTGCTATAACACAAAATAGACTCCTATTCTTTGAGTATTGGACTGCTAGAATACAAAAATGGCATCTTGAACAAGAGAAAATTTAGAATGCAAATGCTCATCTAAACAAACAACTCAAAGCGGTAGCATAGAAGTCAGAAGGCTAAAGTTTCATTCCAGGTTGTATCCATCTTCAAAATTTACAATAAGGATATCTTCCTCATCATTCTCTTCATCTTAAAGTCAGCAGTATACTCCATTGAGAATATGCCTAGCTGGCCTGGACTATATGCTCCTACTGGCATATGGGTCTGCCTAATAATGTTCTCTTTAGAGCTAAAAACAATATTCTCTTTGGAGGTATGGCTGCAAAGCCACATGCGGGCGCATATATCTTGAAGCTTGCTCCTCGTCACGCAAACATTTCCCAGGGCAGTTCTTGTGTAGTGGTGTTCCCATGCTTGTGCCTAGGAGAGCCTAAACCAACCCAGTCTATCTTGTAAAAGTGGTTGGCTTGGGCCAGGTGGATCAGATTTTTGACTAGTTAAACAATTAGACGTCTTGCCTACGTAGTTTCTTATTTAGTATCAAGAAAACACTACATTTTGCTATTCAAAAGAAATATTACATTTATGAACATATCTACTCATCATAATAAATGAGAAAAAATAAGAATTTATTCATGGAAAAGAACACGTAACGTAAAGTTTATAATAAAAAATTTGAAGCATTCATATTCATATTAGTCAACAGTAAGTCTTTAACAAAATATGATACAAGAATGTGAGATTGCGCTTGAGTGAGGTGAGCTAATTTGGGAAATTGGTTAGAAATTGTAAAATATACTAACATAAGGAACATTTTGAGAAAAAGTACCTGTTATTTGCAAGTTGGGTCTTGTTAGGTTGTAGGTTCAGCCTGATCCAACTTGAATTTTAATGGGCTACTAGCTCATTGATCCAATCAAACCCAACTTGTTTAATAGTGTTGTGTGGCTGCATGTTGAACCCTACTTGTTTGTAGTCCTTTCCTTGTACTGCTTCAAGTGTCCATATATGTTGTGTCCAGTCCACTAATTGTAAGGTTTTCAAATGCATGTCTAATATTTTTTGCCATTTAATTGGCACACCAATTACCAATGTATACGTGGAAAAGTAAGAGGTCGGGGTGAAGGTTTGTTTAATCTCTTTAGCTCTATTTCACTTAGGAGGCACTGAACAACTGTTTAAATAATTACTTAAATCATGAGATTTATGGTTATAGGTTTGGTTTCTCCCTTGAAAAAACTATTGTTATAGGTTTAATTAACCCATTTTCGTCCTTATTATTGTTTTGTGATATAATGATTGTAATGCAACTAACTAGCTTAATTAACTAAATTGGCAGGTAGTGTATTAGTCATAGTGATGTTGGGTTATTTCTTTGTTATTCTTTGGTTGCACAGTGGATTGAATTTGAACATGATACATGTGTTATTATGTAGTAAGTAGGGATGCAATAATGTGTGAGGGTTGGGCTTCCTAACTCTTGTTTGAGAGTGATTTTGCCGTTAGAGGATAGGGTAGATGGGAGGATGTGAGAGGGGTTGGCAGAGGGCAAGTGGGAAAGTACCTCGCGTTTGGTGTTTCCAATGTAGGGAGAGAGGCCATCGTGTGGATGAATGCATGGTCTTCGTGGTTTACTTGTGGTGTCGTGGGGTTGGACACTAAGTTGCTAAGGCTATCGCCTCGGGCTACCAGGCCAGTCGAGAAAGCCAAAGGTTGCTTTGGAGCTATTCTAGGCTAGGAGCTTCATCCGTGCTATCGCCTAGTCGCTTTTTTTGTTGCCTGGGTTGCCTTGTGCCTTATCGCCTTACTCCTAATTCACTTTAGGTAAGACCATAAGACTCTTATTTGATCTTAAGTTACATATATTATAGATATGTTTGTGTTATATATTGTTGTATATACATAATACATATATAGATATATGTTATTGATACCTTTTATATGCTCAATTTTGCCTTCTCTTCCTAATTTAGACTATTGTTTATTTGTTAAGACATATATGTATAAGTTATACATTATTGTATGTCTATAATGATATAATTATGATATATTGTTGTTTAATGATTTGTGTACGTAGGTGAGAGAGAATATGAGAGAGAGAGTGTGTGTGAGAGGGAGTGGGGGGAGGTGCAAGGGAGGGAGGGCGATCGGAGAGCCGTGGCTGGACACTGGTCGGAGGGCAGCCGGGGCGGAGGGGAGTGACGCTGAAGGTGGTGTGCTTCAAATACAGGGGGCAGGGGCGTCTGGCGCGGGATTGTCGAGATCCCGTGCGGTACTTCCGATGTGGGAAGCTAGGTCACTGGAAGGTGAATTACGTGGAGGAGCGAAGGAGGAGCACAGTTGCAGGCGCGGGGAGGTGAGACTCCCACCACTGCCGGAGGGGGCACCTTTGGTCAAAGTCGAGGCCCCATGGTCGGAGTACTCTTGGAGATTGGAGTGGGCTCTCGCTTTTGGCCCTGATCGCGATGGTGACAGAGGGTTGGGTCGGCTTTCGGGAGCTAGAGGTTGAGGTTGTTAAGATCCTCGGAGGTGAGCATGTGAGGTTGTAGGTGGTGGGTGAAGGAAAATACCTGCTGTTGGGGGTGTCGAGGAAGGCGACAGAGAAGTTGCTTTTCAGTGAGACCTGGTGTGTGGGAGGTGTGGTCCAATGGCGATGGGTGGTGAGATCAGACATCGCGAGGAGGGAGCACCCACCATGGAAGGTTGAGATCGCAATGGGCTTGGTGGGAATCCTGCTGTTCCTTCGGACTTGACAGGTGATCGAGGCAATCGTTGCTCTGTTCGCACGACTGGGGAGGTGCAGAGGCCTCGACCTTGGCAACGAGAACCTCAGCGTAGTTTGGGCCAAGGTGGAGATGCGGCTTGGCGAGGAGGTGGAGGAGAAGGTCACACTTTTACTGGGAAGTGCATCGTGGGTGATACTCATCCAGTTGACGGAGGATGGGTAGAAGTCGTACGCGGAGGCATTGGCTGGCCCGACTGGTGGCGATGCGGCGAGGAGGGTTCTAGTGAGCGGGACCGGTGGGGGACGAAGCGGCGTTGGGAAGGGCGTCGTCTCGTGGGCCGAGTCGACCGCTCTACAGGCTGTACCACTCGAGGTGCACCTCTCGATGTCTGCAGCGGTGCAGGCTGGCCGGCCTCTCGAGGAACAGGCAGCGGCGCCTGAGACATTGGGTGGAGAATCTGAGGAATCGCGGCGGGAGGAGATCGCATTGGTCGCAGGTGTCGCATTGATGGCCTTGGGGGAAGGATCAAGGAGAGGTAGGGGCGCATTTAAACCTCCGTGGCTTGCGGGGGAAAGCTCGAGGTGGCGCGGAGATATTTTTAAGGCAGGCACAGAGTCGGACCCAGGTCCGAATCCATGCTCGGACCCGATGCCGGTTCGCGACTCGATTTTAAATGGCCTGCGGAGGGTCCTGAGGAAAGTCGGGTGCAGCATCTCGAGCCTGGGAGAGCACTTGGAGAGCGATTGGGTGCGGAGGTCGACCCTCAGAGGGAGCGAGGGAGCTGGGGGCCCGACCATGCTTTTGCACCGGAGGCTCAAGAGACTATGGGCGGCAGCTCGGGGACCCCCCAAGGCAAGGGGGAACCGACGTCGACGAAGGACATGTCGGGGGCCAGTGGCGAGGGCAGGAGGTCGGGTCTTGACTGTCCAGCTTAGCCGCACCCCTCATCGGATGACAGAGGGGGTTCGGGATTGGAGGAACCTCGTCGGAAAGGGGAGAGTGTCGAGATAGAAGATTGGATGTTGGAAGACCCGCTGTCTGGTGGCGGGGTGCGGGAGACCTCGAAGTGTGGGCCCAAAGGAGCCAGTGCCACTCCTGGTGCGGGCGATATGCGGTAGACTCCGGAGGTGATGGAGGTCCCCCTTGAGTCGAGGGGGCACGACAGGGAGGGTTTAGTGGGGAGGATTGAGGGAAGGGGTCTGCCGGTGATGGGGGAAAAGGTGGGGGACGGTGTAAGCAGCGAAGTAGGAAGGGAGAATGTGATGGGGCAGGGAGATTGGCGGTTTGGTGGGAGGGTGGGCTAATGCCTTTGAAGAAGGGGAGCTGGAGCAGGTGGCGGAGGGGGTTGGATTTGATCGGGTGCGAGGAGGCGATGCTATTGTGACCTCATGGTGAAGATCCTCACATGGAACGTGAGGGGGCTCTGCGACCCCATCCGCAGAGGGACGTTGAGGGCATACCTTACGAGATGGAAACCAAATGTGGTGTTTCTGTAGGAAACGAAGCTACAGGAGTGTGACCAAAGAAGATGGGGGGCGATTGGGGGAAACGTGATGCAGGGCTTTATGGCGGTGGATGCGATAGGGAGATCTGGTGGGGTGATTATCTGTTGGAAGGACTTGTTCTCGGTATTGGGCTCGGAGGTGGGGGTGGGTCTGGTCATGGTACAGTTGAGGAGCGACGGGCTCGTGTTAACATTCTCTTCGGTGTATGGGCCTTTGGACGAGGTGGGGAGGAGTGCCTTGTGGGAAGGTCTTCGCCAAGCGGTGAGGAGGTTTCAGTGACGTCCGTGGCTCATTGGTGGGGACTTCAACGTCATGCTACTGGCGAAAGATAGGTTGGGAGGCAGAGATCGGGGCTCGGAAGAACTCGTTGGCCTCGTGGCGGAGCCTGGATGGCAGGACGTACCCCCTACCTCTTGTGCCTTCACGTGGAGAGATTCCGGGGATCGGATGTCGAGGCTAGAAAACTTTTTTTTCTCGGTGGAGTTGGCCGAGGTGTTTCAAATGGCTGGGGTCCGCGCTATGGAGAGACCTTTCTCAGATCACACCTCGCTGATGTGGGAGTCTAGGGAGGGAATCCGATGCAGCACATACTTTAAGTTTGAGAGGGCATGGCTATTGGAAGAAGGATTCAGAAGCATGGTGGAAAGCAAATAGAAGAACATGCATCTGGACGGATCGGCAGCAACGAAGCTGGAGGCAAAGCTCCTTGAATTGAAGCGGCTCCTGAAGGAGTACAGGAAACAGTTGAAAGAGAAGCAGACCAGATTGCGGGATGAGGTGCTCGCGAAAATCCAGAGTTTAGATGCAGTGGAGGATCTGGGACTGATAACGGGCTTGGAGAGGCAGGACAGAGTAGACTACATGAAAATCATCTCGGAGGAGGACAGGAAAGCCGAAGTGGAGTGGAGAACCAGATCCGGGCAGAAGTGGATCAAGGAGGGGGGCTTAAACACCAGGTTCTTTAACTTGATAGCCTCGGATAGACGTCGAAGAAATTGGATTGAGAAACTACAGGTGGAAGGGCAAAGTTCTCAAGCAGGGAGTTTGTGGGGAGGGCAGTGGCAGGGTACTTTAGGGAGTTCATGGGGCGGAGGAGAGGAGGGAGATGGCGATTGAGGGGGTTGGGGGCTCCAACCATAGGGGCTGAGGAAGCGGAGCGGTTAACGGCACCTTTCACAGAGGTGGAAGCCCAGGATGCGGTCTGGGGGCTGAATGCCAAGGGGTGTCTGGGATCGGACGACTTCCCGGTACCCTTTTTCAAAGAATTCTGGTCGCTGTTGAAAGAAGAAATCTTGCAGGTCTTGGCATAATTCAGAGAAGGGAACATGGGCTTCAACATATTGAATAGGTTTTACATGTTCCTCCTGCCAAAGAGAGATGGGGCGAAGACGGTTGAGGACTACACGTCGATAGTGCTGTCAAATGCGGCATATTTGATCATTGCGAAGATCTTGGCAAATAGGTTCAGAAGGGTGATTGGCAAGGTGATGTCGAAGGTACAGACCACCTTCATACCAGGGGGACACATCCTGGATGGCTATGTGGCGGTAATAGAGATCCTGGCACACTGGAGGAGGAGTGGAAGAAAGGCCTTTCTGTGGAAGGTAGATTTCGCGAAGGCCTATGACTCGATGAAGTGGCCCTTCCTGTGGGCAGCTCTGGCTAAGAGGGGCTTTCCATAGATATGGATCGGATGGATGAAACAGTGTCACCACGGCATCCTTTTCGGTTCTCATTAACGGGAACCCGGCAGGAGGTCGGATATAGCCGAGGAGGGGCGTGAGACAGGGCTGTCTCCTAGCACCGTTGCTCTTTGTGCTGGCAGCAAACGCATTGGCTAGGGCGACCGATAGAGCATGTGCAGGAGTGCTGTAGGGTTTCCCGGTGGGGGGAGGGGACGGTATCTTCGTCATGCAATACACGGATGATACTCTCTTTGTTGAGAGGTCAGTGGCAGAGGCGAGAAGGTGCCGTATCATTCTGGTGATGTTCTGCGAAGCATCTGGTATGTGGATAAATTACTCCAAGTCCTCTTTTGTTCAATTCAACATGGAGGATGGGGAGGCTAGGAGGTGCTCAGAGGTGCTGGGGACAGGAGATGGGACCTTCCAATTCAGTATTTGGGGTTACCCCTGACAGATAGGAGGATCTTAGTGCAGGACTGGACACCGATAGTGGAAATGGGATCCTCTCCTGTTATCTCCTGTTATAATTAACAGCAACATAATTATAAGTTTAGGAGCAGCAGTTGTCTGCTGTTGGACGTGTCCCAAGTGTACTTGTGCACTTCCTATCGATATCACCAAGGTTCAATCCAGACTTCAGTGAATGAATAAGTTTGTGGATGCAATGAACGGAATGTGGGATATGAGCAAACCTGGGGTTCAGCTAATTTGATTTTGGTGTTTCATGTTGAATTTGAGCAGTACCTGAGTGAGCTTGGTTAGTAAGGGTTTGGATACATCATACATGTAGTAATGGGAAATGTTACTGTGGTTTTCTACAAACTAGTATTAAGTTATATTTGATGTCTTTATGCTGTTCTGGTATTGTTGCTGTCAATATCTGTACCTGAGTAGTGTCACTGCGTGTTTGTTGGCTATGATTTTGCTTGAGCATGTTTTAGTCATAGTGGAGTTTGCCTTGGAATATGAGCAAAAAACACAGTAACATGGTAAGTTTTGTAGAATTGAAATGGATAGTTGTCACACTATTAGTTTGAATCTTTTTGTTAGGATTTGAAACATTTCTGCCCTCATCCCTTCAAGTTACTGCTGTTTCTGCTGATGACAATTATTTACAAGTTCAGGGTTACATGGATCTGGTGTTGAAAATAGGTTGAATTTTGATTGTTTAATTTCGGAGCACATGTGCTCATGCATTATGGTTTTTAGGGAAGAGCTGAAGCCTTTTTTTGTTCTTTTCCTATGAGGATATTGTTTTTTAATGTCTATATTCTTCTAGCAAGGTATTATACCTGGTTTCCTACAGAGTTAACCCTCTCCATATGTTGTTATTCACTCGAAGTCTCCTATCTGGGTTTATTTGAATTAGCTTCCAATTTTGCATCTCAAGTTGGAGGCAGGAAGATGTTATTTGTTGTTCCACCATCTTTGCTCTCTCCTCATCAAATTTTAGAGAACCACTATGTGATATTCAGTTGGATGGCTCATTGCATAGTGAGTATGTGGTATGCAGGAGAGCATACGATTTCACTTTTTTTAGTTTAAATTAGAAAATAATCATTAAGCACCTCTTCAATTTGATAAAATTTGTATCATATGTCTGTTTGAAAAATTAATTACAAACACAAGCATAAAGGCCATAGGACTGGACTTAACACAAGATCAAAATGCATCAAGTGCTATAACACAAAATAGACTCCTATTCCTTGAGTATTGGACTGCTAGAATACAAAAAATAGCATCTTGAAGCAGAGAAAATTTAGAACCCAAATGCTCATCTAAACAAACAAGTGAAACCTGTAGCATACAATTCAGAAGGCTAAAGTTTCATTCCAAGTTGGTTCCATCTTCAAAATGTACAATAAGGATATCTTCCTCATCATTCTCTCCATCTTAAAGTCAGCAGTGTACTTCGTTGAGAATATGCCTAGCTGGTCTGGACAATATGGTCCTACCGGCTTATGTGTCTGCCTAACAATATTCTCTTTAGTGCTTGAAACAATATTCTCTTCGGTGGTATGGCTGCAAGCCACATGTGGGCTCATACATCTTGAAGCTTGCTCCCCAGCAAGCAAATGTTTCCCAGGGCAGCTCTCGTGTAGTTCCCATGCTTGTGCCTAGGCGAGCCTAATACTTCGAAGTGCGTAAACCAACCCAGTCTAACTTGTAAAAGTGGTTGGCTTGAGCCAGGTGGATCAGGTTTCTGACTAGTTGAACAAGTAGACTTTTTCCTACATGGTTTCTTATTTAGTATCAAGAAAGCACTACATCTTACTTTTCAAAAGAAATATTACATTTATGAACATATCTACTCATCATAATAAATGAGAAAAAAAAACAATTTATTCATGGAAAAGAACAGGTAATGTAAACTTTATAATAAAAACTTTGAAGCATTCATATTCTTATAAGTCAACAGGAAGTCTTTAGCAAAATATGATATAAGAATGTGAGATTGCATCTGAGTGACGTGAGCTAATTTGGGAAATTGGTTAGAAATTGTAAAATTTACTAACATAAGGGACATTTTGATTAAAAGTACCTATTATTTGCAAGTTGGGTCTTGTTAGGTTAGAGGTTCAGCCCGATCCAAGCTGAATTTTAATGGGCTACCAGCCCATTGATCCAATCAAACCGGACTTGTTTAATAGTGTTGTGTGGTTGCTAGTTGAACTCTACTTGTTTGTCGTCCTTTCCTTGTGATGCTTCAAGTGTCCATATATGTTGCGTTTAGTCCACTAATTGTAAGGTTTTCAAATGCGTGTCGAATAATTTTTGCCATTTAATTGGCACACCAATTACTTTTCAAAAAAAAAATGGCACACCAATTAGCCTTGTATACGTGGAAAAATAAGAGGTCGGGGTGAAGGTTTGTTTAATCTCTTTAGCTATATTTCACTTAGAAGGCACTGAACAACTATTTAAATAATTACTTAAATCATGAGAATTATGGCTATAGGTTTGTTTAATTAACCCATTTTCGTCCTTATTATTGTTTCGTGATATAATGATTGTAATGCAACTAACTAGCTTAATTAACTAAATTGGCAGCTTTAGTTTATTAGTCATAGTGATGTTGGGTTGTTTCTTTTATATTCTTTTGTTGCACAATGGGTTTAATATGATACATGCGCTATTATGTGGTAAGTAGGGATGCAATAATGAGTGAGGGTTGGGCTTCCTAACTCTTGTCCGAGAGTGATTTTGCTGTAAGATGATGGGGCAGATGGGAGGATGTGAGAGGGATTGGTGGAGGGCAAGTGGGAAAGTGCATGGCGTTTGGTGTTTCCAATGTAGGGAGAGAGGCCATCATGCAGATGAATGTAGGGTCCTGGTGGTTTGCTTGTGGTGTTGGACATCAGTGAGCGATTTGCGGGAAGGTTGTGGGGTCAGATGATCACTGTGGGTTGTTGCCTTTGCCTCTGACCTTAGCTGTCGAGGTTGAGGCTTCGTGGACCTCAAAGTTTGCGAGGAATTGGGACTTCTTTGGTTCAGTTCTCGTTGGTGAGGTTGTGGAGGGGAGGCCCTCCTTGGCGGAGGTCGGGAAGGCTTTTGTTAAGGTGCGTGGACAATTAGTTAGGCCTTCATTGGTAGTTATTGACGAGCATAAGGCACTCCTTTCTTCAGTTGATGTCGCCCTTTTTGGGAGGTTGTGTTTCAGTACAACCTTCGTCAGGGGTGGTTTCATGAGGTGGAGGTTGACTAATTCAGATGGGGCTCTGGATGTTAGACCTAGAGTGAAGGCCCTTGTTAGGGTCTTCGTGGATGGGATTCTATTCTAATTGAGGTTGATCAAGACAATGGAGGAGGTGGTTTGTAGTTTTGAGAGATTGAGGGCTTGTGAAAAATTTGTTCTGACCTCCTCAAGTCGGAGAAGTGTTGTTGCCGTTGTGGAGCTTGTGATCGGCCAAACGATGCTAGAGAAGATGGTGCTTAGGTCAGGGAGTCCTCATGGCTCATCTCTCATCATTGGAAGGAGGTTAGGGGGAGGTCGAGGTCTTACACGGAGGTGGTTTCCTTGTTGGTGAGGACATCGATGTCGGAGAATATGCATCCTCCTACGAGTGGACCTCTAAAGATTGCTTGGAAGATTTGGGTTTTGCAAGCTCATGAGATGAAGGTGTGGTTCGAGGGGCAATTTCAGGGATGGTGGTATCTTCGGATGCAATTAGGGGGATATTTTTTTTTGAAAAGCGAGATTAGGGTGAGATCTGCAGGGGTTTTAAGAGCTTTGCTTTCAGCAGTTGTGCATCATGTGGAGGTGGGTGCTCTGGGTGAAATAAGTGGCCCATGCTCATCTGTAGAGGGTCACGTGACAACTTTAGTTGGACCAGGTTTGGAGGAACATATGATTTTTGGCTTTTTCTAGGATGGGTTTGCCCTCTTTGGGTTGACGACTTACCCCTTTCTGTTTCTTGTTGTTCCCATTTTTTGTTGGTGGTTCCACATGGTTGTTTTATTCTATTTGTTATGCAGGAACCTTGTGTTGTGGTTGGAGTTGATTTTCTACCTTGTGCGGTGGTATTGTTGGTGCCAAGGGACAATCCTTTGGTGTTCGATTTGGATGGGTCGACGAGAGCCTCTTCGACAGGAGGGTGCAATTAGGCATATTCGAGTGTCGGGAACTTTCGAGCCTACAGAATGTCAGGGTGCATCGCTAGGTTTGTTTGGTTGTTCAGAGGTGGGTGATGCTCATGGCATGTTTAAGGCTCAGGTGTGGAATCAAAGTCCCTGGAGACTTGGCTTATCATTAAAACTTCAAGTTTTTTACAGGTGTCACAAATGGCGAAAGCTTTCGAATGATAAGAAGGGTGTCGTGGTGGTTTGATAGAGAGAGGTCATCGAGGTTGACATGAAGGTGGCTCCTATGGTTGGGGCTTGGTGCTAATCTCGGTAGGGGGTTCTTCGGTAGAAGGTTAACATTCTCTTGTGGAACACGAGGGGGCTTTAAAGTTTTGATCAATGGGGGGTCCTACTTCGTTATGCTTTAGAGTGGGGGGTGGACTTTGTGATGGTGTAGGAAATGAAGTTGGGAGTCATTGGAGCCTTATGTGAAAAGGTAGCTTGGTGGTAGGTTGTTTGGATTGTTTTTGGAAGTTGATTTGGCTGGAAGGTTTGGTGGTATGCTTATTATGCGGAAGGGGATTTGATTTCTAGTCAGGTTGAGTAGGTGGTCCTTCTAGTGTTTGTCTAGGGTCTTCACTAGAATTTTTGATGGGACATTGTTGGTGCTCACTATGTTGTTTGGATCGTGTGATGATGAGGATGGAATGCACTTCTTGGAGGAATTGAGGTAGCTGGGTAGCTTTGTTGATGGCAGATCATGGCTTATTGGTGGGGAATTCAATGTAACTTTGACGTCGAAGGATCAACTTGATGGTAGGGGAGAGTGCTCCTTGGAAGGGTTTGTAGATTTGGTGGTTGATCTGGAGCTCATTGATCTACCAACTGGTGGGGTCCATTTCATGTGGGGAAACAATGCTGGGGTGAATTTTAAGCTTGATATGTTCCTGTGCTCAGATCCCATGGCTAAGTGGTTCTAGATGGCAGATGTGCATGCTAAATCGAGGCTTTTTTCATATCAAACACCGCTATTATAGGGCTCAAATGAAAATGCAAGATTTGCATCATACTTCAAATTTGAATAGTTGTGGCTTTTGGAACCGGGTTTAAGGAGATGATCAATCAAGAATGGAATGATGGGTAGATCTCAGGGCCGGCAACTAATATTTTTGTAAAGTTGAGATCTAGGTTCATCTCATTTAAGAGGGAGGTTTGGGATAGGAGGGAGAAAGCTTGCTTGGAGGTCCTTTAGGGTGTTGATAGGTTGGATTGGCTTGAAGATTCAAGAGATTTGATGTCAAATGAAATGGAGGAGTGCCAAAAGATGCAAGGGGTTGTCGCTAGGGAGGACCACAAGAAGTAGATGGCCTGGAGATAGCATTCTAGTCTTCTAGGTAGTTGTGGCTAAGGTAAGGTGATGCAAATACCAGTTTTTTCCATCTTGCTGCAAGTTTGCGACAACGTTCAAATTTGATTTCCTGTGTTAAGGTGGATGATGTCTTCTTGAATAGACAATAGATTGCACGTGCTCATAGTCTGCATTATTGATTTTACTATAAGGAGCCCAAGGCAATGGGAGTTGTTTGACTTGTAGGTTTTTGTGCTTGGTATAGTTGCAATGGAGTTGTTTAGGAGAGGCCTCATGGAGGAGCTCTTTGTTGCTGTTAAGGGCTTGTGGGTGGAAGGTTCACTTGGCTTGGATGGTTTCCCAATTTTTTTTTATAAGGAGTTTTAGGATGTGATACATGTTGAATTTTTAGCTGTGTTAGGAGTTCTTTGTGGGTGGCTCATGAAATGTGAGATAGATCAATGAGAAACAGAATAGTATTGGAACTGATAAGAAAATCAGGGCTCTAGTTATTTGACCATTTATATTAGTTCATTATATACTACCATGTAATCTAAATCATATCTTCTATCACCAAGTGCATCTTTGGTGATTGTATTTGTGATTTCATGTCTTGAGATCGTAAGAAGTGTAATTGGTTGATTCACAAAATATGAGGCATGTCAATGAGAAAAAGAAGAGTTTTGGAGTAGAGAGCATGTTGAAATTGATAAGAAAATCAGTGCAACTAAGGCATGATTTCAATTGTCAATAATATGCAACGAAAATATCTATGAACATTCTTTTAATATATGACTTTGTCGATATGCGACTAGTGCATTTCTATTATGTTTTCATTCAAAATTTATGATTTTCATCTTCTAGGCATTTCTTCATGGTGTATAGTTATTAAAATGTTAGTTTCATAAAATTTGTGACACTTTGGACTTTTCTGAGTGATTTCCCTAAAATTCACCGATATTAGTGATATATCCTCGATACATTTCTTTTTTGAATTGTTGATACGATATTGATATCAATATTTAAAACTTGATGAGGGCACCTTGTGGAGTAGTGTCATGCGTGATGCTTATGGGCGGTCACTTGCTTGGGAGGAGAGAAGAATGGTGGCGTGTGTGGCATTGGGCTTTTGGAGGGGTTTGATGGTGGTAACAGAGTGAATTAGGCAATTTTTTGAGCCAAGGTTGGGGGTGGTTGGACTTTGAAATTGTGGGAAAATGATTGGACTGGTGAAGGGAGTCTTGCCATGAGGTTTCCTTGGTGTATGCTTTGTCTCCACTCAAGTACATAATGGTTGATGAGGATTAGGATGGGTAGATGATTAGAGGTATTGGGTCTTGGGTGTCTTCCTTTGATGGAGCTTTGCCTGACTCTTGAGTTGATGAGGTGTAGGAGATGTTTTGTGTTCTTGATGCCTTGGTGCCAACTGCTGGAACACCTGATTGCATGGCGTGGGCCATTGCTAATTTTACAACTAAGAAGGTTTACTGGCCGTTGAGGGGTGTGGTGGCATTGAAAGATGGGTGCCTGGGCTTTGATTGCTCCATTGTTCGGAAGATGAAGGTGCCCCTAAATGTTAAAACTTTTATGTGGTTGTTGAGGAGGAAGACTCCCTACCAAGGTACTGTTAGAAGATGGCTACCAAATTGTGATACTGTGTGCCCCCTTTGTGGGGTGGATGATGAGAATGGAGAAATTTTTTTGATGAGATGTGGTCTTTTGAGGGATCATTTTTTGTCCTTGGGATTGCAAGTGTGGCAGGGAAGGGACTCCATGGATGCTTGGAGGTCTTTTCTAGTGGGTAGGATGATGAGATGGTTGCGGCATTATGGGTTTTATGGTTACAATGGAATCGTTCTATTTTTAAGGGTGAAAGGGTGTGGTTAGAAAATGTGGCTGTGAGGATTTGGGTGCTAGCAGGACGTGGTGACTCTTTCATGTAGAGAGAAAATGTAGTAGCAGTAGGCTGCTGTTAGTGTTGGTGCACGCAAAACAGAGAGAGAGAGAGTAGAGAGGACAACCGACGATGAGAGAGAGGAGAGGAGAGAGAGGGAGTGTTTGCTTTGTAGGAAAATATAATGTATTCAACTCAAAGGAAATTACATAAAGTTCTCTCTTTATATAGAGAGCTAATCCTAATTTCTAACTAACGAAACAAACTCAATCAAATCTCCTAAAATAAGGAAATAACATATTCCTTTAACAACTTGACTAATTGACATATTAGCATACTAAAAAGCAAAACTTGAACTTTAAGTAAACCCAAAAAACCCCTAAGGGCCTGCGCCCCTTGGAAGGACTCAGGACTTGTCACGTGGCACTGCCATGTGGCACTGATTCTCCATACTCTCCTTTAAGTTGAGGTCGGGAGGACGATGACTTGCTGCACTTTGTGATAGGGCTAGTCTCCACCACTCTTCATCTTTATCAAGCTCTATCTTTTTTTGGTAGGAGTTACTGTGTAGCCTTTAGCGGCCTCCAAAGTTGTTGCCTCATAGGCAACATGAATAGTTGTCATGATCAAGGTCTTAAAAAATGCGAGGCGGTACCGAGGCAGTTTGCCTTCATTGAGGCGAGGCGTAAGCCTCTAGGCGGTCGAGGCGTAAGCCTCAGGATTTGTATAAAAAACATAAAAAAATGAAACAACCAACATATAATTCACTTAAAAGCTCAAAATCCTAACAACCAAGCTCTACCAAGATCCAAAAGTTTCCCCTCAAACCCTAAAGCACACTTCAAAACTTATCCTAAATATATTTGACAATGGTGAAATACAACCAAGTAAACCAAAAAAAAAAAATTTTAACACAAAACCCTAAGCACCTTGGTGATCAATACAAATGCACAGTAAACCAACAATGATGAAACATACAATCCATAGTAAATCCAAATTTGTATTTCATGTAAACCCAAACACAATACAAATGTATGTATTGTGATCCAAACACCCAAATTTGTATTTCATGATGATCAATACAAATGCACCTTTGCGCAGTAAACCAACAAAATCCTAAGCACCTCTGCGCATCACCTCGGCTTTAATATAAAGAGCATCACGTTTGATTTGTTACCTAAGCAAAGCCCTAAGCACCTTTGTGTAGTAACCCCCAAGCAAAACAGCCATCTCAAACCAACTTGGACCACCGGCGATGCTCCTCCTCTGACGCTGCTGTAGCAGCTGCAGCACCGGAGATGCTCCTCCTCCGACGCTACTGCAGCAGCTGCACCACCGCTTGAAGACCGATCGAACAAATCTTGATTCGCTGGCTTCGGTCTCAGCTGAGGTGATGCCTCATGTGCGCCTCACCGCCTCGACTACCTTAGACCGCCTCGGTTCAACTGAGGCGCATGCCTCTGGTATGCAGCTTGAGGCTACCGCCTCGAGGCATATGCCTTTATAGCCTCGAGGTACATTTTTTAAAACCATGGTTGTGATAGCCTTTGTCGTATTCTCCTTTTCATCTTGAAACATGGCTTTACTTCACGTGTGAGGTGCCAGTAGCCCTACATGTTCCAAACTTGTCCCAATAATGGTCTTGCGTATGATTGGTGCGCTCGTAATGTTGTCACGGTGGATAGACTTGACTCAAGCCTCGACCATGTCCTCTTCTATGTCTTGCGCCTCCATTGAAGGTAGCCATAGTGGTTTTTTCAGACACCACAACTCTACTGGAACCTGCATCTGGTTATCTGAGCTTCTTGAGACGACTATAAATCGTCTCAAGATCCAACTCATCCAGTGCTAGGATCTGATCACATGCCGGTTGATTTTGGGGATGCAACCCTGACAAGAATCTCGCGGCTGGCCATCTTTCTTGTACAATGGCCTACTTGTCACAGTAGATAGGCTCACACATCTCCAGTTCTTCAAAAAGTGCCACCATCTTTAAGTAGTACTTGTCAAGGTGAGATCCCCTTGACTAATTGTCTAGATGTGGGTATAAATGTAGGTGATGTGGGAGTTGCTTGACTTATTGGAGTACGTCTTCTCCAAGGACTTTGATATCTCGTGTGCCGACTTCCTGTATAACATATTGGAGGCAATGGATTAATCGATTGAATTCATCCACCAATTCATCTCCAAGTACTCTTTCTCCCACTTCTTTGTCGAGTTGTTGGACTCGGGCTCCTCTCATAGGATATGCAACTTGTCATGGTCGCCTTCAAAGATCTTGAATAACCTCGCCCATAATGCCTTGCATAACTGTTTAACTGCTTAGTGCCAGATCAAATCGTAGGGGATGTCCACGAAACACATAGTGTGCGTGGGGGGGATGGGAGTCAGGGCTGGACTCTGGTCGTGGGGAGGGCGAGGAAGAGGAAGGTGGCACTGGAGGTGGTCTGCTTCAAGTGTAGAGGGTCGGGGTATTTGGTGTGGGACTGTAGGGACCCGATGTGCAGCCTTCGGTGTGGGGAGTCGGGCCACCGAAGGGTGTCTTGTGCAAAGGAGCTACGGAGGGACGCCTAACTCTTCTGACCACAGGGCCTCCACTTCGACCAACGGTGCTCCCTCTGGCGTTGGCCTTGGTAGGTGTGGTGGCGGAGGGTCGCGTGGGGCTGAAAAGACTTGGAGGTCGAGGTGGGTAGGTCGCTGAGGGGCTGATCGTTTGGACTGAGGTTGAAGATGATGGGGGAGGGAAAGTTCTTACTAGTGGGGGCGTCATCGGAGATGGCGGAGCGACTCCTCTTCAAGGAGCTTCCATGCTTGGGAGGCGTGGTTAGATGGTGATGGGCGGTGAGGTCAGATGGCGTGATCAGGGAGCGGTCGTTGCGGAAGGTGGAGATGGTGGTAGACTTGGAGGGTGTACCTTTGTTTCTCCGCACTAGACAGGTTGTTGAGGTGACCCCTGCGGTGGTGCGAGGGACTCGGCCTTGACGGAGGGCATCTCGGGTCGATGCGAGTCGCAGTGGAGCTGCGACTAGGCATGACACTCCGGAGGAAGGTGGCGTTGTGTTTGGGAAGTGCGTTGTGGGTCGTGTTGGTGAAGTTGGTGAAGAGGGGTCCGAGATCCTTTGTGGAGGTGTAGTAGCTGACCAGAGGTCTTACATTGGGGGGAGGCGTTCCGGTGAACAGGGCGGTATGGAGACCAAAGGTCGTCGGAGGGGGAGGCATATCGTGGGCTGAGTCAGCAGCGCCAGAGTTGGTGCTGGGTGTGCGCATACCCCTCGAGGCGCAGCGTTCGAGGGGCGTGATGGCTGAAGGCGGTCTGGGGGTTGAGGAGTGGATGATCAATGTGGAGCGAGGTTTAGCAGGCTGCATGTGGCTTGTTGGGGAAGTCGGGGGGCCGTGCAGGGTCGTCGAGGCGATGTAGCGAGGGGAGCAGAAGGGAGCTTCGAGGGAGTGAGGTGCATTAAAGGGCAAACGGCTCTCGAGGGAGGAGGCGCGGCGCTATAGGGTTTTTAAGGTGGAGGGGGGGGGGGGGTTCGGATCTGGGTCCGAATCCATACTTGGACTTGGTACCCCTTCTCTCCTCTTTTAATGGATCGCGAAGGGTCCCTTCGAAGTAGGCGTGCAGCGATTGCTTCATGTTGAGCAGAGGGGAGCAGAGCATGGGAGTTGGGCGGCGACAACCATCCTCGGCAAGAGTGAAGGCGAGATCAGAACGACCAAGCTCCTTCATTAGAGGATGGAGAGGATATGGTTGGTGACGCAGGGACCCCCCATGACGCGAGGGGTGTCTCCTAGAGCTTCTTTGACGTCGACGAACCCCCTGACATGTGGAGGAGGTCCGCGGGGCGATGCGAGACCTTGCCGAAGGAGCGAGGGCGAGTTAGGTGATGCTACCCTCGACGATGGCGGTGGCTGGCGCATCTCGGAGGGGGAGGGACCCTCTGCGGTGCAGGGGCCTCGCAGGGAGGCACAGATAGTAGGGGCTGTGGTGGAGCTGGTGCGGTTGGAGGGGGTGTTGAGGCTACGAGGGGCCGATCGGGCGGTGACGAGGGGGAGGGGTTTGTGGAAGGTGTGAAAGTGGCAGGGAGGGGGAATGGGGAGCTAGGGGAGGCCTGGGTTGATGGTTGCGGGGTGGGGGAGGTGGAGTGGGTGGCTGAGGGGGCTGGCTTCAGTCGTGTGGGAAGGGAAGGTGCGATTGGTGTCCCATGGTGAAGGTTCTTACATGGAATGTCAGGGGTCTTTGCGACCCCTCTCCCACGGGGACGCTGAGGTCGTACATGCTTAAGTGGAACCCAGATGTGGTGTTTCTCCAGGAGACAAAGTTGCAGGAGTGTGATCAGAGGGTGTGGAGAGAGATTGGGGGAAGTTTACTGGGTGATTTTTTGGCTTTGGATGCCGTTGGGAGGTTTGGAGGGGTGGTTGTTGGTTGGAAGGACTTGTTCTCGCTGGTGGACTCGAAGGTGGGGGTGGGAGTGGTCTCAGTGTAGATGAGGAGTGATGGGTTTGTGATGGCATTCCCTTCGGTGTATGGACTAGTTGATGACTCCGACAGTTCTCTTTGGGTGAGGTTGCACCAACCTGCCGGGAGATTTCAGGCGAGCTCGTGGCTCATTAGAGGGGACTTCAATGTCACCCTCTTAGTGGAGGACAGACCATGGGGGAGAGGAGGCAGGGATCAAGGCTCAGAGGACTTCGCGAGGCTCATTGCCGAGCATGGACTACAGGATATACCCCCTACCTCTTATGCGTACACTTGGAGGAGCTTAGGAGGTCAGATGTCCAGATTGGATCATTTTCAGTGCTCAGTGGAGCTGGCTGAAGTTTTTCCGATGGCGGGGGCTCGCGCTCTGGAGGGGCCATTCTAAGACCACTCCCCTTTGCTGTGGGAGTTTGACGAGGTGTCTTGATGCGGTACATACTTTAAGTTTGAGAGGGTGTGGCTGCTGGAAGAAGAATTGAGGAGTATGGTGGACAAGTGAAGGGCTCTACATCCGGATGGATTGGTTGCTGCAAGACTTGAGGTGAAGCTTCAGGAGCTAAGGCGCTTTCTGAAGGACTACATGAAGCATTTGAAAGAAGAGCGGACCAAGAAATGAGATGAGGATCTCGGGGAGGTTTAGAGGCTGGATAGAGTGGAAGACCAGGGCTTGATGATGGTGGCGGAGAGACAATATAGGGCGGATCACATGAAGACCATTCAGGAGGACTGAAAAGCGGAGGTGAAGTGGACCAAATCCTGGCAGAAATGGGTCAAGGAGGGAGACTCGAACACCAAATTCTTCCATATGATGGCTTCAGCCAGGCGTAGGAGAAACTGGATTCATAAGTTTCAGGGGGGTGAGGCGGAGTGTTCGGGCAGGGAGTCCGTGGGCAGGGTAGTGACGGAATATTTTAGGGAGTTACCGGGGAGGAGGGATGGAAGATGGAGGGGTCTGGGGGCTCCGACGATGGGTTCGGCAGAGGCAGAGGGGTTGGTGGTGCTATTCTCGGAGGACGAAGCTCGTAGGGCAGTTTGGGGTTTGAATGGTGAAGGGTGGCTGGGGCTGGATGGGTTCCCGGTACTCTTTTTCAAAGAGTTTTGGCTGCTGCTGAAAGATGAGATTTTACAGGTTCTGGCGGAGTTTAAGAAGGGCAATAGAGGTTTTAATAGGTTGAACAAGTTCTACATGTTCCTGTTGCCTAAGAAAGAAGGGGTAGAGATAATTGATGACTACAGACCAATTGCTCTCTCGAATGCGGCATATTTGATCGTGGCAAAGATACTGGCGAACGGGTTTAGGAGGGTGATTGGCAGAGTTGTGTCAGAGGTGCAGACAACTTTTGTGTCAGGGAGACGCCTTTTGGACGGATATGTTGCTGCAACGGAGATCCTTGCACAGTGGAGGAGGGAAAGAAAGGTGGATTTCACGAAGGCTTACGACTCGGTGCAGTGGTCTTTCCTGTGGGCGACTATGGCCAAGAGGAGTTTCCCACTGGTCTGGATTAGATGGATGAAGCAATGCTCTACTACAGCATCGTTCTCGATCCTCATCAACGGGAACCCGGTAGGGGGTTGGATTCGGCCGAGCAGAAGCATACGGTAGGGGTGCCCCCTAGCGCCTATGTTGTTTGTGTTGGCAGCAGATGCTCTAGCGAGGTCTTTTGATAGAGCTTGCGCGGTAGGGCTACTACAGGGCTTCCCTTTGGAGGGAGGTGAGGGCATTTCGATACTATAGTACACGGACGATATTCTCTTCTTTGTCGAAGGGACGGTGGTAGAGGCGAGGTGATGCTGTATCCTTTTAGAGCTATTTTGTGAAGCGTCGGGTATGAAGATTAACTACTCCAAACATTCTTTTGTTTAGTTCAGAATGGAGGATGAGGAGGCTGGGGTGTGTTCGGAGGACCTGGGTACGGAGGCTGGGGCCCTACCCCTTCGTTACCTGGGTCTGCCCTTGATGGATAGGAAGATTGCAGTGCAAGATTGGGCTGCTGGGGTGGGCGTTCAAGCTGCTGTCGAGAGGTGGATGGCTGGTCCTCCTCAAGGTAGTTCTGTTGGCGATACCAGCTTATTTTTCTTCGATTGTGAAGATGCTTCGGAAAATTGAAGACAAAATTGTGAGCATGATGAGAAGTTTCTTCTGAACCAATTATAGGGCAGGAGGGAGGGGGGGCGAAGCTGGTGGCTTGGAGTGAGGTATGCATGCCTGTTAGAGATGGGGGTTTGGGAGTCAAGGAGGTGGGGAGAATGAATGACAGCCTCTTGACGAAGTGGATTG
The DNA here is from genome assembly GCA_037157565.1 of Thalassia testudinum. Classification (NCBI taxonomy): domain Eukaryota; kingdom Viridiplantae; phylum Streptophyta; class Magnoliopsida; order Alismatales; family Hydrocharitaceae; genus Thalassia; species Thalassia testudinum. The sequence continues at coordinate 74,098,631 of JAZHRO010000013.1, forward strand.
CTGGGTTGCTTGGAGGAAGAGTTTGTCTGGTGGGGAGGGTCTTATGCTCTTGCTGTGGGGGACCGATGAATTGGGAGCTCCTCACTTCATCTCTTAGACGAGCTTCCCATTTCATTAGGAGCCTGTCGATGTTGGCGCCGAAGGTCCGACCTTTTTTCACCCCGTTACTAGGGTCAGGCGAGGCCTTCGGGTTCTGGACAGATGATTAGACGGGGCTTGGAGTTTTAGCGGATCGCTTCCCCAGACTTGTGGCGCTGGCGGTTGACAGGAGAGCCTCGGTGGCGGAGGTGTGGGACGGCATGTGGTGTCTCACATTCATGGGTAACTTGTCAGACCAGAGGCTTGGAGATATACAGGTGTTGTTGCAAGAACTCAAGGGGTTTCAGTTAGAGGATGGTGTGGACTGCTATGGATGGGAGGAAGGTGATTTTTCCGTACATGATGCTTATAGAAGGCTTGGTGGCTTGGGCATGCTAGGGGATATTGAGTTGGCTAGAGATTGCAGGCAACTCTAGGAGGCTTCTTGCCCGTTGAAGGTTAAAGTGTTCATTTGGCTCCGCAGGAGAGGGAGACTAATGACCAAGAAGTGGAGAGCTCGGTAGGTACCGGATGCGGAGAGGTCTTGTCAGTTATGTGATCAAGCGGAGGAAGATGACCATCTTCTCTTTGCTTGTCCGGTGGTGACGCAAATCTGGGAGCGGATGGGGGATGAATGGTGGGCCCACGACTCTTACCAGATTTTGGCGATCTATCAGATGTGGCGGGGCCGACAATGAGCGCAATGTGTTTTGGTCAAAGAGGGAATGGGCTCGATCGCTGGCAATTTTGTGGGTCATTTGGTTGGGTAGAAATGCTGTGGTGTTTAGGTGGTAGTGCCCATATGTGGAGAATTTTGTTGGATCTGCGGTGTCTTTTATTTCGGGATGGAGCTCTGGCTTGTAATGTGAACATTGTATTTTACTGATTGATTAATGCGATTTTGGGTGGTATCTGAAGGACTACCACCCTTTTTCCCATTAAAAAAAAAAACCTTGCCCATAGGATATAGTTTGAGGCACCCTGAAGCTTGATCATGGTGCCTTGAACTATAACCTTTCGTTCTTCGATGGTGGTTCTTGCTTTTAGCCATCCTCGTCCTCAAGAAACTAGCCTTTCGTTACTTGTATGCTTCGTGTAAAGCATTGGATACGTAAGAAAGGCTACTTGCATAAGTTCCTTGATTCCTTGGGCCTTGCGTAATGTGCCAAGGTCCTTCAAGGAGTTCTTTGAGAGAACTCACAAGTCGGCGAAGATCCCTCGAAACACGAGGCTTTGAAGCACGTAGGAATCATGCACAAGTAGGACCTTCTTGTGCGTGATCTCCCTTCCTTGGTCCTGCGTGGAAGGGATTTCCTGTCGAGAAGAGAGGCTACATACACGTGGCTTCAGTCCACCAGAAAAGTCACACAGACTGTGTGCGTGTCTTTTCTATCTTTCTTCATTTTACGTGTGTAGAAAATTTTCGAGAAGGGCTTAATAGATTGAATGCTCTGATACCATGTGAGGATTTGGACATTAGGGGGACGTGGAGACTCTTCCACGTGGAGAGCATGTTGGCATACGCAAAACAGAGAGAGAGAGAGGAGAGAGGATAGTTGGTGATAAGGGAGAAGAGAGGAGAGAGAGGGAGTTGTTTGTTTTGTAGGAAATATAATGTATTCAACTCAAAGGAAATTACATAAGTTCTCTCTTAATAGAGAGAGCAAATCCTAACCTCTAACTAAAGAAACAAACTCAATCAAATCTCCTAAAATCAGGAAATAATATATCTTCTTTAACAACTTGACTAATTAACATATCATCATATTAGAAAAGCAAAACTTGGACTCTTAAGTAAACTCAAAACCCCTTTAGGACTGGTGCCCCTTGGAAGGACTCAAGACTTGCCATGTGGGACTACCATGTAACACTTATTCTCCACGGTGGTGGAAGAGGCTATTTTTCCTTTGCTTTTGGATGCAACACCTGTAATGCAAGTATGTTATAACTTTTACCTTTTAATGGAATGGTGTGGGTGATTACCGAGTTCTAGTAGGAATCCTTTACTTTTTCAAAGGAAGAAAGTAGGGATGCAATAATTGTTTACGTTGGCATGCTCTTCTGAAACATTTTTCACCTTCCTTGACTTTTCACATTGGAATTCTGGCTCTCCATTGGTCTGTGGTTGGGTTCATTGGGAACAATGTACGTCAACTTTGGCTAGCTTCAGTGTGGAGGTCATGGACAAGATGAATTAGGTAGCTAATCTGGCAAAATCAATGAAGCAATCCCCAACTACTGCTAGCAGTAGTAGTAGAGAAGGGTTCCCATCCCATGCTCAGAAGCGAGAAACAATTTTGTATTGTTGGGGAAAGTAAGAATTGGCCCTTTCACTTGACCCTATTGTCCACTTTCTTCACTTTGATGAGGTGGGGAGAGATGCTCTAGATAGGTAGGTGTTGTGAAAGAGTCGGAATGCTCATTGAGAAAGGAAATGATGAGAGAAAGAGCTCCAATCCAAGTAAAAAGGCGATGGTAACATACAAGGGCAGATAACAGGGACTGGTTTGTCTTTTTCTTATTGCTTTGTACCTGCCTCTTCGCTAATCTAATCGGCTTGGCTAGAAATTAAATGGGGCATGCTAAAGAAAGCATGGAAGTGAAATGCATTTTTGATAGTTTGACCTTCGGTCAACTTTTTGTAGGAAAAAGGGATCGATCGAGTGGTGAGCCTCTGAGTCGTAAGGAACAGAGACAAGCTAAACTCGTGGAGCTATCTTGGTGCATGTTGATAGAGATGAGTAAGGTAGCTCTGTGATTTTGTTGTGTTTGTAGCTTTGACTCAACCACACTACCTCTTTAGATTTGGATACCATTATCTACCGGTGTGTTCCCAACTTCCCATTATTCCTTGATGTCAAAAATAAATCTACCGGTGTGTGCCTATTATATCCATCGGTGGAATATCGTTTTACTACAAAGGAATGATGATTATCTACATTTGCAATATACTTCAAATGAAGAATTACCTGTAATGGAGATGAGCAAGAATGATCTCTAGCAAACTCCATGCGACGATCGTCCTCTCCAACGTGACTGCACTCGGTATTCGTGAACACATGATTACAAACCTTTTTTTTTTTAGGGAAAGAAAGGAAGATTACTTGAGATCGATAATCATCCACATATTGTATTAATAAACGGAACGGACTTTCAAATTTTGAAGCCAAAATTCAGGCAAATAATTGACCTCCCTCACTACATTTTCCACCCAGCAATGCTCATCTTTAAAGTTCTATTGTAGCCATATGCACCATAATGTGGCAAATCCTTTGACCCACCCTGCAACATCCAGATTGTAATATTCACGGAAAGACCTCCAGAAGGATGAGAAATTGGAGACGTCAATCGTTTGAAGTTGCAAAATACACTAAATGTCCTTGGAGAATAAGTAGATCTTCATCATCAGTTTGACAAAAGGCATACGTGACATCTACATCATCTCTCCACCTTCTCATGAAGCATTTAGTCATCAGTCGCTTTCTCCTAAACAACCAGAGAAATAATTTTATCTTCAAGGGCAACATACAATTCCATATATTTTTTGAATCATTCTTGACTTCATCAATGCCTCCAACAGACAACCTTTGATACCCCTTCTTCACCGTGAAAGCTTCCTCCCTCCAGCTGAAAACATGATTACAAAACTTACTAATAACACAACGAACACATTTTCCTGATCTAATTACTACATTACCTTGTGGACATGATGCTTCCTTGTCGTCCCCCTCACATCTCAACAAACTTAAAAGGAGCACGAGAAGCACAAACCAATACTTTACATGCCCATTTCTTATATAGGCACTAGAAGACCTCCGTTTCATTAATCTCCTCCACATTCTAAATGTAATGTTAGAGGCTTGCGAACAGCAACTGGAGGTTCCCATCAGAGGGCAGTACACAGCCCCAACCTCTCGCCCAAAATGTAGAAGTCTCATCCATCCATTGGGAATGATTCAAAGCAAGTGATGCCTTTAATATGATCGAAGATAAAACAAAGGTGGGTAAACTTTGCTTCAATGTAGCATGTGGGTAGACTTTGCTTCAATGTAGCATGGCCTTGCATGAAAAGGAGTAGGCATCGTGAGAAAGCAAGTGTAAACCACTATTCAACATTACTATAGATGATTGCTCCTCCATTTTCTTCGGTAATCACCATACTACGCTGCCATCGTCGGACCTCTCCATTTACTCTTCCAACAACCACACGTAATAAGAGCTCGCCCTTTCCTAATGCCGATCCATCTCAAAACATCCAAACTCATGGGATTGTGCGCAAGATTAGACCATCCCACCCACGCGGAATTAAATATGCTGGGTTAATGGCCTTTAACTCGGTAATGCCCCATCGTGGGTTTAACTCTCCCAAACGGGGGACAAACGTTCCAAACCCGCTAAACAAATGCTACCTAATACTCTCATCACACTCCACCAACCCCTCCATTGTGTGTAATTGTAATTGTCGTCATCCTGGAGTGATTCCAATAGAGGGTGGGATCCACCGTACATGTTAGAGGGATTAGTCTAATCAATCAAGAAAATGGAGCAAAGAGACAAATACCATCAATTAGAAGGGAAGGAGGTTAAAATTAAGGGGTCGAAAAGGAGATTCATTTATTTGCAAGGATCCACCCATCAATGTTGCAAATGCAAAGGTGATATTAAGGTGGCAAGCCTTGTAATTACTTGAGGCAAGAGGAGACAACCCGATTGAAATTTCAAAGAATCGTTTTGCATAATTTCAAATAGTAAAATAAGAAAGTCCTCTAATCAAGGTAAACAAAATTGCTATGGGAATGAACAATTCTAAAATGATATGATCCACCACTCGTTGGAGTAACTATTTTTTTGAAAACGAAGTGACTGAAATGTCTATTTTACATTACTTATATTACTAATATATATAGTAATCATTTTATTAGTTTAGTTAATCATGTTATTATATAACTTATATCACTATTTTATTTATTATTATAATATTAGTTATATATTTTTTACACTTTTTATATTTCTACTATAGAGTAACTAATATATGCCTTTTAGGTAAGTCATTATTTAAGTTATTGTTGTTATTATTACAGTAACATTTATTCATTATTGAAATTAGTAATATATATGTTATGTTAATTATATTACTAATATATGCAATAACTGATTTATATAATTTATATAATTTAATTATTAAATCATTATCTAACTTATGTTATTATTATATAACTTATATTATTATTTTATTTATTATATTATTATAATTATTTATATAAAAGTAACTTATATTCATTATTTATGCTACTATATATATTTTACATTATATATAATTTTATAGTACAGATATATACACTAACTAGTTTATATCATTTATCTAAGCTAATTAATATATCATTGTTTAACTTATGTTATTATTATATAACTTATATTATTGTTTTATTATATTATTAGTATTTATAGAAAAATACCTTATATTCATAATTTATGTAGTAGTATATATGTATTAATATAACTACTATATACTAACATCTATATACTTTTAATTAACTATAAAGTTTTAATAGATATAAATAGATTGCAGTAACTTTCTTTGAAAGACTTTCAAACAGTGGCATCGCACATGCCCATATTATATATCATTATTTTTTATTCATCAGAGTAGTAACATGAAAGGAACCAACCACTTTGGACATAACTTATAAGTTATATCAGACAACCCATTAGCAAGAAAAAGACCTGTTCTAGTTTGACCACAGTAACTTTGAAGAAGACCCCCTAAAGAACCAGTGGTGATGATGGAGCCTTCAAAAGCCTTTGAACTCGCAGTGATGACTAATACCCATAAAAATTTTCAGGAACACAAAGAATGAAAGAGATGGTGGAGAACATTGTAAAGCTTGAAGAATGAAAGGTTAGTGGTGATGAAGGACTGACGTAGGCGATGGAGCTGGAGCTTCGAAGAAGATGGGGAGAGGTGGACATGAATCGGTTGTAGGTTTTGGTTGGCAAGGAGATAATAGTCAGAGAGGGTGGCGAGGAGATAGTGGTCGGAGAAGAGCTTGATCAGCGATGCTCCTTTGCTGGCAGGAGGGTGATAGCAGCAGGTCGGAGAGGTATGTGGTTTTTGCGCGGGAAGATGGTCAACGATTGTTTGTGTTCGAATCACCAAACTTCCATTTAAAATGAACACAAATCCTATTTCCTAATCCTATTCTCATTGGGAAATCAGGGTTACTCTTTCCTAACCGAACATCAATGTCCTAATTTCCAAATCGGTCAGGGGGGGTGGGGAGTGAGGGAGAGTTTTGGGTTGATGCAAGCCGGGCAATGGGGCGATGAGGCGTGCTGCCTGATGGAAGGGCCTTGCCTATGACCCACCTGAGGCGACATGCCCCAGTTGGGGCGACTGTCTTAACAGCATTGCCACCCATTCAGTCATATGCATGTTTGCCTCTGGTTGCCAGTGTAATCGAATAGGTAGCAATACATTATGGCATGCCTGGCCAAACCAACCCTCCTCCAAGAAGAATCATGGCATGCCTGCGTCTGGGCTAATGATTGTGTTTATTTCTTGTGGATCATGCACAGAGTTAATTTTGATTGGAATTGTTCAGGAATAAGATATGTTCAAACATTTCATGGTGTTCTTGCAAAATTTTTTGGATTTGGGTCAGTACTTTTTAATTTCGGGTTGCAGTGTTCTGGAGATAAGTTGTAGCTTGCCACGAAATGGTCATCTGGTTTTAGATTAACCATCGAGTTTGTTGTGACATTCTGCTAGATTTTTGTTTTTTTGTCTAGTCATTTATGAGTGCATGAGATTTAAGACAAAAAATGAGCAAATTGGAGTGATTCGACTGCATCATTTACTGTTGAATGTTGATCAGGGTTCTGGAGATGAGTTGTACCTTGCCTTGCATGAAATGGTTAGCTGCTGTTAGACAAGCATTGAGTTTGTCGTTTGATTTTGTTAGTTTCTTGTCTTTTTTTTATTTGTTTTGGTATATTATTATCTCAATTTTGTACTTTCAATGCTTGATTAGTTGTTAAGGAGACCATCAGATTTAAGATGAAAAATGAGCAAATTGGAGTGAATTGGACTGCATTATTTACTGTTGAATTTTGAGCAGAACAAGGGTGAATCTATCTGGTTGTCATTGTAGTCTTGTACACTGTTTTTGAGGTGTTCGGCAAACAGTCATTAGAGTAGGTTCGACTCATTGGGTATCACATTTTTCCTCTTAATACATTGGCAGGAACTAGGTAGTGCATTTATTGTAAAATGAGAACTTAATTTGAGCAAGTTTGCTGGCTAATATTTAGTATGAGCAAAGAGTATTGGTTTTGAGATAAGTGTTTATGGCTATTGTTTAAAGTTTCCTGCAAAACTTAGGTAGCTAGTGTTTGTTTGATCTTGATGTTTTACTTTGTAAGTTATGGCTTATATATTTATTACATTTGTGGTTCTAGTTTCAGATTCTACGTATCACTATCTTAATAATCCAATGTTTTCTTGTAATTCACATATACGCTATTATTGTTGTAAAGTCTAAGTAATATACATAAAAATTGGGGTATTAAATAATATTGTGATAACCTTTTCGAGATAAGTGGTATTATGCAATTTTTGAAAGGTTTTACTTTGGTATTATGTTTGACGGTATGGCTTGGCCTAGAAGCTTAGCTTGATGTTTTGTGTCATTCAAAAGTTCTAATGCTATGAAGAAGAATGCACATTGTTGTTGCTACTGTGATGAAGAAAGAAAATTTTTCCTGCCGTTCTTTTTTCTACTTTATCAAATAACCAGACCTTATTATCTCTACTATTGTGCTTCTTGCTTTCTCAGCTTGCCAGTTCACAATGATTCTTAGTCCTATACCTTGTTCCACTGCATTTTCTGTTTTGGACATGTTGGTCCCCATGCTATTGTGATTCTCTGCTCCTTTTGAATCTATTATGTTCGTCATTTTTAGTTGCACTCTTCTTACATGAGGTTTCTTTTATGACAGGAAGAATATGATATTCATGATCCGGAGGGGCACCATTTTTTGCAACTGCCATTACTCAGAAAAAGGTCAAAAATTATTGAAATAGTTGCTGCACATGATATCGTTTTTGCTTTAGCACATTCTGGGATTTGTGCAGCTTTTAGTAGAGGTTTGTGTATTTCATGTTCTGCTTCCATTGTTTTTTTTGCTGGTTTCGTTGTTAATATATATTTTTTGAAGAGTGGCTTGAATGCTTTGTTTTTACTCATTTCCATTTAATACTTTTTGAAAAAAAAATCATATTAATATTACATGCCTTCATTTGAAAGCTTCCATTTTTTCCCAATTTGCAGATGCAGATCAGAGGATCTGCTTCTTGAATGTGAGCCCGGACGAGGTTATTAGAAGTCTATTTTATAACAAGAACGACGACTCACTCATCACCGTTTCAGTCTATGCATCAGATGACTTCAGTTCACTGAAATGCAGAACAACAAAAATTGAGTATGCATATTCCTCTCTATACTGAAGTTCTTGTAGATTGTTGTATTATTTCAAAAATAATGTGGATTCCCACTTTGCAGGTACATAAAAAGTGGCAAACCTGATGCAGGTTTTGCACTTTTTGAGTCTGAATTGTTGAAATGGCCTGGTTTTGTAGAATTTGATGATGTAAATGGCAAGGTCCTGACTTACTCTGCTATGGATAGGTATGGTTATATAATTATGGATACTTGCTGGCACCTTCATTTGATTTAATGTTACTACTGTAATTATCATTGTTGTTTTTGAAAGGTAATTATCGTCATTTTCTGATTTTCTTAATTCTCTTTCGATTGTAGTGTATACAAGGTGTTTGACCTGAAAAATTATACAATGCTGTATACCATAACAGACAAAAATGTTCGGGAAATCAAGATCAGGTTGGTCTTCATGCTATCTCACCACTTTATCTAACTTATGTAATGATTTTTTATGGATCTGTTTTTCTGTATTTTTATTTTTCTTCACAAAAAAATATTACTATGCTGTAATGGACAATTATGGGACATTTTGAGAAGTTTCTTTGATCACCTTTTCATTCAATAATTCTATATTGTACCTTAATTCAAGGTGCCTCCTCTCTCTCTCTCTCTGTCTCTCTCGCTGTGCTGGTTTTTTGTTTTTTTTTTGGCATTGGGGGTAGGGGAATTGTTTTGCTACATTATGAACGTTAGGTGTATGTTCTAATAGACTGAAAATAGGTGCCAATTATTCAAATTGGGATTTCCTCTGTGCATGTATAGGACTTTTCTCAAAGAAAAAGGATATCTAAATTGGTAGGAACCATGAAGAATTTATGGTTACAGCAGTGATGCTCCTGAAATTTACTAATTGGGTGTATAGGATCTCAACTGTTTTCCCCTACAATAGAATGGTGTTGTAAAAGTCGGTAGTCTGCATCTAGTTGGCTGGGTCACTGGCTAAGAGTATATGGTATGTGGGGGAGTAGTTGGGAAGTACTTGGTTGTGTATTTATTCAAATATATGTTCATAAAATGTATTAGTAAGAGGTATTTACTAGCACAATTCAATATTTTAAGATGTATAATATATCATCACATAAAGATAAACCATTTTGAAGCTCAAGGTAATGAAAATAAGCTTTGGCCCAGGTCGGTGGGGGGAGCTGACTAGGATTACTTGGCCAAGTAGTTGTCTGAGTTTTACAACACTGCAAGAGAAACCTCCCTTGTACCCTATTTGTACAAAATTATGCCTCTGAATCATATATTTGTAAGGTAGATACTCTGAAAAAAATTCCTTAAATCATAAAACGAAAAAATTAGTCCACTACAGCATAAAATCACTTAACACTTGAAAATTAAGACAGTCTACTTCATTGATGATTTTTGAGTTTGTGGAACTCCAAACGTTTTTTTATCCTTGACATCTGCTTCAAGAAGGTTGTCTCAATTCTAGAGTGGTGTTGAGTACCATGGTTCATAGTTATGAAAGCTTTTTCTTAGAGAGTTGTATGTGGGAAGCTGATCGTACTTGGAATGAAAGTATCTGGGGTTATTCATCTATTAGTTGTGTAAACGTGCTAGCAGTTTTTGGTTCCAGGGAGATTTAAGAAATGTTGCTCCATGTGAAGATACCGCACATGGCCCTTGCAATGGATGTGGACATGTTCATCATGTGAGGTGAGTCATTTTTTATCTTGATAACTAAACCTGTAGATTTGGGTTTGTAGACCTTGCCTTCTGCACCATTGTATGCTGTGGATAAGGTCTTGGGGACCCATATCAGACAGGAATATCACAGAGCTCCGTTTGTGATTTGACCAGGTTGTAACTGGTTCCTGTCCACGTTGAAATTGCTTTCTTTATTGCACCAAACTGGCAAGCTATTATTCCCATTTGAAGGAATACCCTTAATCAAATCGGCTTCTTGTTGTGAGATTCATTTCTATTTGAACTGATTCTTTTGTGACTTGTAATACTTCCGATTTGAAGGAATCCACTTAAGTCAAATCACCTCTTTGATGGACTGTTCATTTCTATTGTGAACTGTTTCCTTTGTGACTTGAAATACTCGATACGCTGAATCGCAATCCCCTAAATGGTTCCAGAAATCTTGGAACCCATTGTGTGTTGTTGAATTCCAGAAAAAGTCACAGGCTTTTTGCTGTTCAATGGCTCCCATCTCACTATACCAGATGCCATTGAGCCTTGGCTGAAAGCTTCTCTAGATGCTGCCCAATATTTCTCTCTTGGTCAGATTGCGCCAATTTATTGGTAAAATTTGGGATGCCATATACTTTATTGAGAGTCTTCTCATAGGATGGTCTTATTCTTTTGCAAGAACAAGCATCTTCAAGTTTGAATGCCAGTAGACTTCTTTTTTCTTTAAGAAAAAAAGGACGATCATCTTCGAATCCATGGTTTTTTACATATAGATTATGCTGGTGCCCATGAACATAGATGGTCTCCTGTTCGGTTTGGGTTGGTGGCAGCCTATTTATTGGGAAAGGCAAGCAGAGTCAAAAGCATGGCCATGGCACATAGCAGATAATGCCTTGTAAGCTCCTCTAAACAGAGCTTCAGGGTTTTGGTAATTAAGTTGGAAGGCAAATTTTTGTGCTTGTGACAGTTAGGTGGCTACCTTTCTTTTAAATAACATAGAATTACCATCTTATGAAGCATGCGGAGGTTTGATTGTCACTTTATGAGAGACCATTATTTGAGGCCAAATGTCAATTCCACAATTGAGGCCGAATGCCAACTCCACAATTTCAGATAATCAATTTGCTGATATCTCCACTATGGCTCTTTCCTGCATTTGTGTTTCATCTATTTTCTCCTTTGTGGGCATGATGTATAGCTTGAGGACCATCACATTTGGTCCTGTCCTGTATCATGGCATTCCTTACATTGTTTTTATTTTGTGCACATTTGAAGGGCATAGTTTCTCAGCTTTAAATCAAGCAAATTTTCATTTGCAGATGTTAGTATGAGTTACAAGAGCTGCATCATTTTCAAATGGTGTCTAGATTGCCCTTGTAAGAAGTTAAGTTTCCTGAAAGTAAGATCCCGGCATATATAGCCTTAGCAAATGCAGTAGTAGTTTAAAGACGATAGGGCGAAAAGCCTTATACATAACATCTCAACCAGCGATGTCTTCTGGGGTGTTTTATTTTAACCTGCTGTAAAGCTGTTAACTTTAATCTATAGTTTCCAACAGCCACAATGGCTTTAGTTTCCTTGATTATGCCCTTGGGTTTCTTGTACTCATTCTGTTGGGTTTCTTGTGCTCATGCCAGCTGAGGAATGAGGCTACTAACATGGTGAGTTTAAGGGGGTAGGGTGTTCCTAATGTACAATGTGGGTTTCTGGGGATTTACAATGGGGTGCCATTATGTGGGAGTCTTTTTGTGGGGCAGGTCATGTATTGGAGAGAACTTGGGCTCAGGTTTTGTCTGTCTCGTGGTTATCGTATCTACAAAAAAATAGAACCATTTGTCCGAGGGGGACTGGGGAGATCTTATGTGGAAAATATGTTGAGGGATTCCTTGTTTTTGTATTGTTGCTGGGTTGACTTATCATTTCTGTGGTGCCAATTATTGTTTAAGTTTTTTGATCTTAAGAAAAAAAAAATCTAATAATGTAATCTTTTTTACTTCTTTGATATTTGTGCATTAACTAGTTTTTATTATTCCCTCAAATAGCTTGATTTTATATATATATATATATATATATATATATATATCAACCTGTGCATTTCTTTGGAAACAGCCCAGGTATTATGTTGTTGATTTATAATAGAGCCAGCAGCCATGTGCCCCTCAAAATATTATCTATAGAAGATGGCACCGTTTTGAAATCCTTCAATCATCTTTTGCATCGTAACAAGAAAGTTGACTTTATAGAGCAGTTCAATGAGAAGCTTCTTGTTAAACAAGAGAATGAGAACCTCCAGATTCTTGATGTAAGAAACATCCCTCCTGCTTAACGAGAGACAATTCCCTTTGTTGTTTTACTGGCTATTACGATGCATTAATGGTAACTGAGGTCATTATCTTACAGGTTCGGAATTCTGAGCTAACAGAAGTTAGTCGGACAGAATTCATGACCCCTTCAGCTTTTATCTTCTTATATGAGAATCAGTTGTTTTTGACTTTTCAAAATCGAACTGTGGCTGTCTGGAATTTTAAAGGCGAACTTGTAACCTCTTTTGAAGATCACCTCTTGTGGCATCCAGATTGCAACACAAACAACATTTACATCACTAGCGATCAAGATCTTATCATTTCCTATTGCAAAGCTGATTCCGATGATTCTACGGAAGGAAATGGTGAGTTGTCACATTTGGTTACAGATTTTGCATTCATTCTTTTAATTTTACCCGTATACCTCTTTTGAAAAAATAAAAATTTTAATCTGTATAACACATCAATGATATGCGTGGACTTTGTGTCTCATTTAATAAAATTAAAGGATATGTCCAATAACCATCAAATGCCATAGGTACTTCTGCCATTCTACTTTTGCCGCTAAAAATGCTTGATCTCTTTTTTTTTTCCTTCTGACTTGATTCCAGCTGGATCCATAAACATCAGTAATATTTTGACTGGAAAATGCCTTGCCAAGATTCGTGCGAACAGCTTGAAGGAACGTAGCCACTACGCCACCAGATTTAGGAACACCATCGCGGAAGCCCTGGAGGACATCACTGCCCTTTATTACGACGAGGAGCGGAATGAGATATACACAGGAAATAGACAGGGTCTAGTACATGTATGGTCAAACTGATTGGTGTGGGGTCTTGTAGCTTTGAGGGGTAAGTAATGGAATCTCCCCCTCAATTCCACATCCATTGTACTGTAATCTGCACCAACAAGGATGTAAAGCTTGTATGGGGCCGTTCTGCTGTTTGCCCCATCCTTGTATTTCAATCTGTTTTCCTTTCTTTTTTTTTTTTTTTCCATTGGATTATATATATTTTCTGCTTTTAATTATTCTTCTATGATTACTAAGTATGCCTCTGTTTTGGGATTTAAAAACTCTAATATGCGTCTGTTTCGGAAGTTGAAGGTACCAACTCTAAAGCTCCTGCTGTTTGTTCTGAATCCCGTGCACATGGCAAGAAGAGTCAGAAAATAACCCAACATTAATCCGTCTTATTTTAATTCTTGCATTCTTCGGCTTATTATTTTTCTTTTGTCAGTTGCAAGCAAATGCAAATGAGGGTGGTTCCCGTCACAATATGTAATTAATTGCTAATATTTGGAGGATTCTTTTGCAGATGTCTGCTTTTCAAATGTCTATACTCCGATTGATTTGTCATTTTCGGTAAATTATTATCATCATCTACAACTATCTTCCACCTTTACGATTCTGGATGCAATTTTATGCCTTACCTTCACGGTACATGTTCGTAATTAGTATTTGGCCGTGCCCCTGTTGCTCTCGCCGTAAAGGGTGATTAGATCATTTGCCGGGTTTGCTCCAGCCGCCTCCTCAAACGTTGTTTTCTTACATGTCATCCTGTTGCCTTCCTTGTTCTTGCTCTTGCCTGCACTCCCTTGGCTTCTTTCCTCCTTTTTTCACCCTCTCTCTTCCCTCTCTATTTTGAAAGTTGTGGATTTGTACTTCTTGCTCGATGTTTCATAACTAAACCCGAGTGAGAAGGGAGGAGATCTATTAATTCTGCTTTGTTTTCTCTACGGGGCAAATTAATTCGTACTGCTCGAAGCAATAACCAGCGAGTGCTGTGAATTAGGTTGCCTGGTAGAGAAAGCAAAGGGAAGTTCGATGGATTTCGGCTCTCACTCGTTCTTCTCGCTCTCTCACTGACTTGTAGGTTACTTCCCACTCCCCTTTGAATTAATTTATATCAGTAGATGTTTACCAGATGAAAGCATATATGTATATATAGGGAGGGAGATGAGGAAAAGCTAGGAGAGTTTAATTAGTGGCATGGTCGGTGGTGACATCTGATTTTCATGGGGAATAGAAATGCAAGGAAAGTATTTTGATCTAAGAAGAATAAATTTGTGGAATAAATAGAAGAAATGAAATAAATGATGGAATAAGTAAGTTAATATGTTTAGACGTTTTAGTAGGTTAAAGTTATTACACAGAGAAGGTGGAATATCACCATCTTGGGTTAATCTGACATAAATAGGAGATAGGTTAAGTAATGGACTAAATACTTAACTTACCAACTAAACACGTCCTTCCAATTTTCACACATAAAAATACACAGGTGAAGCTTTAGGGGACCGTAACAATTTGAGTTTTGCTTTCCATGATATTGCTTGCGGCAAGGATGGAGCTGTAGCCCCACTTCTATTTAACATGCCAAGAGTCACGAGTTTAAACCCAATACTCTCAATTTTCCCCTCAGATGTTACTGATCATTAAAGAACCTAGTAATAAGTACAGGGCCGATGGGAATATGGGATGCTAACAAAGATAGTTGAATAGAGATTTGCATGTGTATGAAGCTTCAGACATCCTTGTCCATTTTTGAGTATGGGTATCAAAAAGTTGGACCATTTGTGAATGTACGTATATTGTCGAACTTTAAGGCTATATCTGATTTTAAAAATTATATAGGAATAAGTTTTTGACATTAAAAAATTATATGCTCCTTTTAATATATATATATAGACATAGATTCACAAAAGAATAACGTCAACTCAATTAAAAATTAAGGACAAGAACATTTCTGTCATTAACATACACACATGCGATCTTAATTCTCTATCTTTCACGAGACATTACTCATCCCTCCCTCTCTCTACCTCTCTCCTCCATCCCCTCTGCCCCACCCACCCCCCCCACCTATTTCTCTCTCTATCAACGACATTGTAAATGATTTAAAAGCATAATCAAGCAAACCTTAACTTTTCATGTATTCCTTTGGGACCTATTTGTTCCTAGAAATTAACGGCTTACATGGGACAGAGCGGAGAGAAGGTAAGCGAAAGGAGGATGGAAGCCAAGGGTGCGGGGGCAAGAGAAAGAGCAAAAGTAGGCATCAAGAATAGATGGAAGGAAATAGTGCTTGAGGAGGCAACTAGAGTCAATGCTTCACCTTGACTACCTTCTCGTGGGCAAGGAGGAGGAGGAGTAGGAGGAGGAGCTGATCGTCAAGGAAGAAGAGGTGGAGGAGGCCTCTAAGAGGTGGTTGAACTTCGTGGTTGCCTATTCCTTGGGGAAGCGACCATTCTTTCCTTGATCAGGTAGGAATGGCGACCAAAGGAAGTATGAGCTTCACTCTTTGAATGACGAGTTCTACCTTGCTACCTTCTCATTGGAGGACTGTGTTGCATTCATTGAGCGTGAACCTTGGTTCACGAATGGACCCATCCTTGTTACTCCAAGGTAGAGCTCGAAGCTAAAATTGTAATGTGAAGATTTCTCTTCCATTTTGGTGTGGGTGAGGCTTCCAATCCAAACCCTGCACTGAGGTTCCCCTTGAAGAGGATCATCAGCAAGCTTGTCAGTGTGGTGGGGAAGCCCTTGTATTGCGATCATGAGATGACCTCATAAAGGACAATTTTCTATGTATGGTGCTGTTGGAGCTCTCGGCGGTGAAGGAACCCCTCACCTCAGTTCCAGTCCATGTGAGAAATAATGGGCCACAAGAATGGGTCTCCATTTTATGTGAATGGTTTCCGCCTTGACGCTCCACCTACTACAAGTTTACCCATGAGACGGAAGGCTACGAAGCTAAGGTCAAATCGACTAAGAACAGTAATGCCAATGTTAGATGCCTGATGTCACTATGCCTAATCATGAGCTACAGCCTGATAACACCGCAACTGAACCAAGTGGGCTGAACATTTCCTTAACTTAGCCTCCTGTACTTTGGTGCGACAATATTAGCGCAACCTGCATGATTGCCAATCCTATTTTTCCTTCTTGAACTAAGCATGTTGAAATTAATTACCACTTTGTACAAGAAGAAGTGGTTGTTGGTGCTCTTACTGTCCACTATGTCTCCTCCAAGGATTAGTTAGTTGATGCCTTTACTAAACCACTGCCAACCTCGTCATTTGAGCATCTTAGATCCAAACTGAAGGTTGTTTCACTCCCACCAGTTGGAGGGGAGGTATTAGTGTAAATAGAATCTCACTTGTTCTGGAATGTTCTCTAATAGATTCCATAGCAAACTGTTGTAACAACCTGTATGGTAGTGACTACAAATACAATTTGCATGATACCAATGTGTGGAGGCTGTGAAAAACCGTTCTCTTCATTTCAGTCTTCACCTTTCTGATCTCACTATTGCTCGATAACCTTAACATATGCTCACTTGGTTGCTCAAATTTGCACATCAAACTCTATACTAACTTGGTTGACCAAGTTTGCGTAACAAGTGAGGTGACAAAATTCAAATACAAAAAAGTTGCTCTTGAACATATATATACGATTTGTGCATAAGAATGGAGAAATCATAGATAGCTTCAATCATGCCCATCAATGTAGAATACCAAGTTATAAATGAATTTGCATGCATAGGTTGAATTCAACATTTTGTTTCAAAACTGCCTTTAGAATTTTACCTGATATCAATAGATTTTATAGATTTGATTGGCTAGAGAGATGGTAATACCAATCTTTATATGTATACATATTCAAATATGAGTACAAACTTTTCTCCATTTTGATGGTATGTAATATTTCATCATAAAACCAACTGTACCAATTAGGTTGCATGTTAGAGAGAAAGGTACTTTTTCATAGGTTAGATCAGGATATGTCATTTAGTTGCTTGTTAAGGCTGAATCCATCTATTTTGAAGCATAGGCCAAGCTGTACCTCCTTATTATTGGTTTATGACTGATTTGTCTAATATCAAGTAGGTCTTATGATAATGTAGAAAATCGATATCCAAGATCATTTAAATCTAAGACAATGTAATGGTAACTGCACTTCAAACTTAAATCGATGAAGGGGCATATGCATCATATCAAGTATTTATATATACGTATCCATGAAAGTTTGTTAAAGATATGTGTCATTTTATTTATTTTTATATATTTATTCTAATATAACCGATCAGGGCTGGAAAAATCTCATTTTAAATAAATAAGGACAAGTGAATGTCCAATGTGAGACATAGTAAGGTCCACTAACAGGGGTGCTAATTGAAACAAAAGAACTTGAATATTGGTATATTCGAGTTCGAATTCGATAAAATATTTAATATTCAAATTCGGTTCAAGTTCGTTAAATATCCGATTACAAATGTTCAAGTTCGTTAAATGTTCGATTACGAATGTTCAAGTTTGGTTCGATAACAAAATTGAATGTTTAAGTTAAGTTCATTATTAGTTCGTTTATTTCGTTTAAATGAACATGTTCGATTAAGTTCGATAATATGTGTTAATAATTCGTTCGATAATAATTAGTTCTATAATTATTTTTAATGGAAAGCATAAAAAAAAAGGATATTTTGTCACCTTCAACAACCCCTTCGATAATATTCCGTGTTTTATCCTTTCAATGATGATAAGTTTCCTAAGCTTTTAGACTTTTAATCAAGAAAGCATTTATATTTTTTAAAAATCAACTAGCTTTTGAGCTAACTTCCATGCAAAAGCTGAGTTTCAAATCTCACCCTGAAAAACAAAGCAGCCACAATAACCAACATAACAAAAAAAGAGCTAATATAAAGTTAGGAAATTTATCATGCAAGATCTCATTTCTCTTTAGATGTACTTTGTAATATGTTAAACTGAGTAGATCAAATATTCAGAACAAGCAACTTTTGCATGATAGAGCACAATGCCACAAAATCAATGTGCTCTTTTACTAGCTAAAATGATGATGAGAGGTAGCTGACAAAAAGGAAGACTCACCATTTTGTTGCAGATGGGTGGGTTGGCTCGAAGTAGTTTGTTACAAGCCCCATTAAAGCAAACCTGGAAGAAGGATGAACTCCACGGGGGTGTTGGAGGTGGGGGATAGGGGAGGTGAGCCTACATTGGGATGCTAGATAGGATTGGATATATTAGTGGGTATAATAGTATAATAACAGTGCTCAAAAAGAAAAAAGGTCATAGGGAAAGATAAAATAAGAGCCATTGGTCCAAGTAATTCAAGAGAAATTTCAGGCACCCTTCCCCTTTTTTAATACAACGGTCCATTTGAGCATCTATCTGGGCATCCAAGAGCACTTCTACTTTAAATTTCACCGTATACTACTAAAGACCCAGGTCCCACTATATCTTCTAGACATGGCTATAACTCCTTTCTGTGATTCCTTCGATGGCGATAAGTTTCCTAAGCTTTCAGATTTTTAATTAAGAAATCAATTATATTTTTTAAAAACCAGCTAGCTTTTGAGCCGACTTACATGCAAAAGCTGAGTTTCAAATCTCACCCTGAAAAACAAAGCAGCCACAATAACCAACATAACAGAAAAGTAGGTAATGCAAAGTTAGGGAATTAATTGCGCACGATCTCATTTCTCTTCAAATGTACTTAATAATATGTTGAATTGAGTAGATCAAATATTCAGAATAAGCAACTTTTGCATGATGGAGCACAATGCCACAAAATCAATGTGCTCTTTTACTAGCTAAAAAGATGATTGTGAAGATTCGTCCCTACCAGGAGGGGGTGACGTAATAATTGCGAAAATAAATATAAACAATCTTACAAAAAAACAATCGCACAATGTACACAATAATTTTTTAGGTGGAAACTCAAACCGGGTGAAAACCACCACCTAACCCTCTCGAGTTAGGATTTTTCGATCAACCAGGTTGATCAAAATCCACTAAACGAATCACTTTAAATGAGGGTGATTCAACCTCAATTACAACCACGCTACTTAAATGAGGGTAGCATACCTCAACCCCTTCTCTCCACGAGAAGGATTTTGTCTCGCGAAGGAGACGGGAATTCGCAAAACGAATACCCAACTAAATAACAAATATAAAAGAAACAACAAGTCCTATAGAGCCAACAAAGTAATTTTAAACCTAGCTTCTATAGGAATTAGGAAACTCCCCTTTGCAAGGAGTGCGTCGAGTTGATGACGCGGTGCGTGTGCCACGCAACGGCGCAATGTCGCTCTCGTGAACAACGGTGGGAGAGCGGGTGCGCAAAGCTTGATGCTCTCTAGAGAATGGAGCTTGAACTTGGAGAGCAAGAGCTAGCTAGGACACAAGAAAGTGTGAAAGTATGTAGCCAAGTGTATCTTGTGTATCTTTTGATGTGTTTTTGTGTTGCAAAGGCTCCCCTCTATTTATAGAGGCCTTAGGAAGGCTTTGGAAGGCTTGGAAAAGCTTCCATAGCCGTTGGGTACAAAGCCCAAAAGAATCAGGCCGAAATCAGGATAATGATTACACTTGACAGGGTAATCAGACGTCTAATTCTGGAATCAGACGTCTGGAAGACCACTTTAAGACATCTGATTTAAAGGTCAGACGTCTGATTTCGGGCGGGTTCCTTCCTAACTTGAATCAGATCTAAACAGGGTTCTTGAGCAAGTCCATCAGACGACATACAGGACGTCTGGTACTATGTATGGACGTCTGGAAAGCTACTTTTTCGTGGGAATGGATTTGCAACGGCTAGAAAATCTCTGAGAAGAGATTTTCGGGTCAGTCGAGGCAAAACGGTCAATTATCAGACGTCTGGAAGGGCTTAAGAACGTCTGATAAGGCTCTAACGGTCGTATCCTTGAGTGAATGTCAAGAGAGCAACGGTCCACTAATTGGACGTCTGGCAAAAACATCAGACGTCTTCTAAGACGTCTGGACTAAGGTCTGGATGTCTGATTTCATCAGACAGAATACTAAGTCTAGCCTAATAGTTATCAGACGTCTGAAACAACAGTCAGACGTCTTAAAATACTTTATCAGACGTCTGATTTGGGAATTAGACGTCTGGAAACTCTGTTTGAACCCTATATTGGTTTTCTAAGTATTATACAGAAAACCTAAGTATCCTATGGTTGTGCGGGTATTCCTAGGACTCTTTAACATGAATCTACGTAACAAAAATAAAGAGCAACAGAAGAAACGAAAAATACAAGGAGTACAAGAGAAGGAAATCTATCATATTCTTCATCTCCTTCCTTCTTCAATCTATCGCTCCTCGCGAATCTCCTCTGTTCTCCGTCAAGCTCCTCCAATCCGTCCTGGATGCGAGCTCGAATTTCGTCTAATCACGTATCCATTTGCAAATGGCCTGAAATCTAAGACTCCAAGTGCAAATGTTAAATAACACGTGTTTTGTTAACATCAAAATAAATGATCGTGGTGCTCTAGCACCAACAATCTCCCCCTTTTTGATGATGACAAAACCATAAATAATAGTGCAGAAAATCCTCCCCCTTTTTGACATTATCAAAAAGGTTTAATTGATTTTACATTTCCTATAACTCCCCCTTAAAACATGCTCTTCTATAAATTTCTTTTGACAAAGGTAATGTCTTCCCCCTTTTTTATAACAACAAGATAGCTATTACTTTTTCTCCCCCTTTCTAAAGGAAATTTAACTACCTTATATCTCCCCCTTAAAAATTGACAATTAGCTTATAATTTTTTGTTTCCCTTATCTAAATGCTTATGATAAAAAAGATAGGGTAAGTGATTTTTATCTCACCTACCATGGCCAGTAAAATGGCCCAAATGGTGGTGGTGGATGACACATCGGATGGGGCTCCCATCCGTAGCTTGGAGGCCTGGGCATTGGCGCCAGTCTCCAATCTGGTGGTCGACATGCGGCGAGTCCGTCGCTTGTTTGCCATCTCGTTGGTCTTCTTGTTCTCCTCCTTGGTCTACTCCTTGGTTCTCCCAACTCGAGTTGACCAGCCTTGAGCTTGTAGGTCCAGTCCTTCGTGTTGTAGTCATCCCTGAAACACACAAAATAAGATTCCAAATCTTCCTTCGGTATCCAAGTGAGCTTGGATCCGGATCTGTTAGCGGATCTCCTTGACGGAGATCCTTTCTCAATCTTAGGGCTATATAAATCATCTACTTTGTTGATTAATTTGTTAGAGTTTTCCTTAAGACATGCAATTTCTTTTTCTATAGTATGCATCTTAGTCTTTAAGTCACATATTTCTAACTTTAAACTATCATTTTCCTCAATCAATTTATTATTTTCATTGATGAGGTTATGATTTTCTAATAATAGGTTATCATTTTTAGGACAAGCTTCTAGATCCTTAAGTTTTATTTCTAACCTATCATTTTCAGATTTAAGAAAGCTAAGATTCTTTTTCATGCTTTTGTTTTCTATTTTTAGTGATTTACTAAGCTCAAATAGTTCATTAAAAGCTTCTTGTAAATCGTAACTTACCTCGTTGTCTGAGTCGCTTCCACTTTCGCTATCGCTTCCTCTGGCCATGAAACCAAAGCAAGAGGTTTCTTCTTTTTTTCTTCTTCTTCCTCCGAGCATGAATCGTCCCAAGTGGCTTGGAATGCCTTCTTCTTAGATTTCTTCTCCTTTTCCTTCTTCTTCTCTTTTTTGAGAAGAGGGCACTTTGGTCGTAGGTGCCTTTTCTCGTTGCAGTGATAGCAACGTCTCAGGCTCTCCTTCTTCTCTTTCTTTAATTCCCTACAAAACTTGAAAATTTTTTTAAGTAAAATTCTAAAGTCTTCGTCGTTGGAACTTACCTCGCTATCCGACGCGGCTCTGAAGGCGAGAGTCTTCTTCTGTTTAGGCTCCGGTGTATCCTTCTTCTTTTGCTTCAACTTTGTCTCGTAGGCCATTAGATTGCCTAGGAGATCTTCCATGTTGAGCTCCTCCACTTTATTCGCCTCTTTGATGGCGGTGACTTTCTGTTCCCATTCCGGTCCAAGGGAACGAACAAGCTTCCCTTAAGCTCCCCCTTGATGAAAGTCTTTCCTAAGGCTTTCAAGTTATTTACAATGAGAGTGAACCTAGTGTTCATCTCACTTAAAGACTCGTTAGGTTTCATAGAAAAACATTCAAATTCTTGAGAAAGTAAATTTATTTTAGAAGTTTTTACCTTAGAGGTACCTTCGTGAGTTACCTCAAGTGTGTGCCAGATCTCGTATGCGGTGGCGCATTGCGAGATTCTGTTGAACTCCTCCGAGCTAAGTGCGCAGTAGAGGGCGTTCATGGTCTTCGCGTTCAAAGAGAGTTCGCGAATTTGTTGTTGCGAGTAGCCTCCCGCGGGTTTTTCTGGGATCTCAAATGGCATCTCACACCTGGCCCAAATCGTGAAGTCATTGGCTTGAAGCCAAGTCTTCATCCGCAGCTTCTAGTAGGGGTAGTTGCTCCCGTCGAAGAATGGCGGACGGGACGTGGACTGCCCCTCGGAGATTCGGATTGCGGATGTGCTCCCCTCCATGATCTTCTTGCTGGGTGTTACTCCGATCTCGTAAGAACCTGCTCTGATACCAACTGAAGATTCGTCCCTACCAGGAGGGGGTGACGTAATAATTGCGGAAATAAATATAAACAATCTTACAAAAAAATAATCGCACAATGTACATAATAATTTTTTAGGTGGAAATCCAAACCGGGTGAAAACCACTACCTAACCCTCTCGAGTTAGGATTTTCCGATCAACCAGGTTGATCAAAATCCACTAAACGAATCACTTTAAACGAGGGTGATTCAACCTTAATTACAACCACGCTACTTAAAGGAGGGTAGCGTACCTCAACCCCTTCTCTCCACGAGAAGGATTTTGTCTCGCGAAGGAGACGGGAATTCGCAAAACGAATACCCAACCAAATAACAAAGATAAAAGAAACAACAAGTCCTATAGAGCCAACAAAGTAATTTTAAACCTAGCTTCTATAGGAATTAGGAAACTCCCCTTTGCAAGGAGTGCATCGAGTTGATGACGCGGTGCATGTGCCACGCGACGGCGCAACGTCGCTCTCGTGAACAACGGTGGGAGAGCAGGTGTGCAAAGCTTGATGCTCTCTAGAGAATGGAGCTTGAGCTTGGAGAGCAAGAGCTAGCTAGGACACAAAAGAGTGTGAAAGTATGTAGCCAAGTGTGTCTTGTGTATCTTTTGGTGTGTTTTTGTGTTGCAAAAGCTCCCCTCTATTTATAGAGGCCTTAGGAAGGCTTTGGAAGGCTTGGAAAAGCTTCCATAGCCGTTGAGTACAAAGCCCAAAAGAATCACGCCGAAATCAGGACAATGATTACACTTGACAGGGTAATCAAACGTCTAATTCTGGAATCAGACGTCTGGAAGACCACTTTAAGACGTCAGATTTAAAGGTCAGACGTCTGATTTCGGGCGGGTTCCTTCCTGACTTGAATCAGATGTAAACAGGGTTCTTGTGCAAGTTCATCAGACGACTTACAGGACGTCTGGCACTATGTCTGGACATCTGGAAACCTACTTTTCGTGGGAATGGATTTGCAACGGCTAGAAAATCTCTGAGAAGAGATTTTCGGGTCAGTCGAGGCAAAACGGTCAATTATCAGACGTCTGGAAGGGCTTAAGGACGTCTGATAAGGCTCTAACGGTCATATCCTTGAGTGAATGTCAAGAGAGCCAACGGTCTACTAATTGGACGTCTGGCAAAAGCATCAGACGTCTTCTAAGACGTCTGGACTAAGGCTGGACGTCTGATTTCATCAGATAGAATACTAAGTACAGCCTAATAATTATCAAACGTCTGAAACAACAGTCAGACGTCTTAAAATACTTTATCAGACGTCTGATTTGGGAATTAGACGTCTGGAAACTCTGTTTGAACCCTATATTGGTTTTCTAAGTATTCTACAGAAAACCTAAGTATCCTATGGTTGTGCGGGTATTCCTAGGACTACTGTTAGGGTACTTTGAGGCTCTTTAACATGAATCTAAGTAACAAAAATAAAGAGCAACAGAAGAAACGAAAAATACAAGGAGTACAAGAGAAGGAAATCTATCATATTCTTCATCTCCTTCCTTCTTCAATCTATCGCTCCTCGCGAATCTCCTCTGTTCTCCGTCAAGCTCCTCCAATCCGTCCTGGATGCGAGCTCGAATTTCGTCTAATCATGTATCCATTTGCAATTGGCCTGAAATCTAAGACTCCAAGTGCAAATGTTAAATAACACGTGTTTTGTTATCATCAAAATAAATGATCGTGGTGCTCTAGCACCAACAGATTGGAGGCAGCTGACAAAAAGAAGACTCAGCGTTTTGTTGCAGATGGGCGGGTTGGTCCAAAGTAGATTATTATAAGCCCCATTAAAGCAAACAGGAAGTCAAAAGAAGCTTCCTTTCAAGTTTTCAACAAGCTCTCGTTCACCATTCTCTTAGAGAATGAAAATAAAGAAGAATAATGTAATACTTTGTTTACACAATAAGAAATTAAATTAAATACAAACCTTCGCTTATGGGTAACTCTTCTTAATATGGAATTCTTACTTTAATACATTCATCTTCAAAGTTATTCTACAAGAGTTTACATTAGAAAAAAGTCACAACATATAAAGACATACATGTATATTTAAAGAAAAATATCAAAAAATGACTTTCAAGTTTAAGTTACTTACATGTGAAATGTTAATACTAGCTCGAATCCAATCAGATGCACATACTAGGCCTTCCACCGTCTTTGGTGCTAGAGAACTTCTATAATCTGTAAGAACTCTTCCACCCGCACTAAATGCAGATTCTGAAGCAACAGAAGTGATTGGAATGGATAATATATCTCTAACCATAACTAAAAGAATTGGAAACTTTAAGGAATTTGAGTTCCACCAATCCAACACATCAAAAGAAGGATCTCCTTTTCTTATTCTTAATGTGGGTTCTTCGAAATATCTATCAAAATTTGATTTTTTGGGAAGCTCACTTTCAACATTATCCAAGTATTTGTCTAACTCAGTTTCACTTGACAAATCAAGAGATTCCTCACATTGATATGAATGTTTTGCTACTTCACTTTAAGCACCAACCTTTTTTGTGTAATACTCGAAAATGTTAGACAAATCATTTTTCAACTTTTTCAATTGATCCTAAGCATCCATGAAATCATAAACCCTCTCAAATATGAACTCAATGGACTTGAATGTAATTATCATCTCTTCTAGCATAATTTTGAAAAATAAATTTATAAAAAATTACATAATCCAACATGAAAAAGGTGGAATTTCAATGAGTAGGAACATCCATGGATAAGCCTTTAGAAGTTAGGATGTTTAATTGTCTAGCAATGTCTCCAAACTTTTTCAAATGTGCTGGACTTTTCTTCATTTACTTCACACTTTCTCTAATGTTGAAAATACAAGCTTGAACAGCAAGAAGGCCATCTTGAATGATAAGATTTAAAATGTGAGCACAACACCTCTCATGAAAAAGCTCTCCATTGGAAAACAAGCACCCTCGCCCACTAAAAGTATCTATCATTGTTCTCACCACTACATCATTACTACTAGCATTGTTTGGAGTGATGCTAATTACTTTACTGTCAACACTTCACTCAACTAGACAACTTAGTAGAGCATTTACAATCACAATCCCAATGTGTGGTAGATTTAGTTCACAAAAATTGAGAATGCATTTTTGTAACTTCCAATTTGAATCAACATAATGAGTAGTTAAACATATATATCCTCTTGTTTGATTTGATGTCCAAGTATCAGATGTCAAACTGATCATTTCAACTTCTGAAGGACTCTTCTTCAAATTGTCCTTCTCAAATGAAACAATTTTCATGAAATCATTTGTGATTGTGGCTCTTAAAACTTTTACATAATTACAATTGAAGTACTTCAACATAGTATTGAAGAAACACTCTTCAACAATGCTTAATGCATGTTTATGCACTATTAGCCACTTTGAAATAAGTTCTCGAGTTTTCAATTGATCAAACTTGGAAGATGACATAGAAAGGATGCTTAAGTAGTCATTTTCTAATGATGGAGGATTGAATGACAAACTATTATGTTTCTTATCAATATTTGGTCTACTAGGACATTCTTTGGTTTGATGGCGCATCAAATGTGAGGTTGTCCCACTTGGAATTATCTTATATTTATGGTTACAATCCTTGCATACCGACATTTTCTTCGTAATGTCCTTTTCTGTCACAATTTCTATGAAAATGTTTTATAAATGGTTAATCTTTTCCTTCTTCCTTGCCTAGCAAGTGGACCACTCTGAACATTCTGATTTATTTCCTCACAATCTTGTTTTTGATATTCTTCATTAACTTCAACAATTTCAATGAGTTCATTATTAACTTCATTTTCCTCACGAGGTGAATCAGGTGATACATGATGTGCACTATTATGAGATGAAGGAAGTTTCATCATTGACATCTAACAATGCATAATGAAAGTTAAATTAAAATTCCACACACAATCAAATAAAAAAATATCTATGCAAGAATACCACTAGAAACACGTTCCATGAAGAAATTTGTTGTTGACAACAATAGTCAAAAAATAAATATATTTCCCCTTTTCATAACATAATACTAAAATCATTATATTAACCTAACGGTGACAGGTAACATTGGAGGGAAAGTAAACCAACATGGATAACCTAGTAGGTTTCTAATCAAACAAGTAAACTTCTATCTTTTACCCTTATATACCTCATTCTAGCTTAATTTTCCTTTAATTCACCAACTTCTATCCCGTACAGATTAGGTAAAGTACATTGCAATAATTGTTGAGATCCTTATATGCAAGCTACCCACGTAACCCACTACTGGTGCAACAACTAATGACACCACTTCTAACATAACTGAAAGAGGGCGAATGGTTGCAAATTTGAAAGTGAAAGGTGGTCTTTTAAAGTTGAAAAATTATTCATAGTAACAAGACATACACTTTAGATCAATATCAATGCAAGCTCTGACAACTGAGATTGAAAGAATAAGGTAAATAATATATAGTTGCTTGGATAAATATACTGGATCTGATGAAATAGAATTATTAAAATCTACCAACTTCTCTAGTATCCCATAAAATTGAGCCGCATCAAACACGAGAAATCCTTTCTAAAGTAAGTTTTACGTATAATATAAGACATCAGATGAAACACGAGCATGTAGCCGATTAGACTATTTCTCCAAATACCAAAAAAGTTCCACTTGAATGTAATAATTTAGAAAATCAATGGATATAAGGAAAGAGAAGGAAAAGGAATACCTTTGGAATGTGCTTACAAGTAAGCCGTTTAGAGGTACCTAAATCTGGGAAGCAAAAAGATATGAGAACACATTACATTGAAATTTTCATGTTTAAATAATGACCCACTATGAGAGATTTACCAAAGGACTTAGTCAGATTAATAGGTTCATCCATCCAGTTCCATCTATTTTTCCTCCCCCCCAATATTAAAATATGATGTTGAAAGCATTTATTCAAAAAATAAAGGAGGACTTGTAACGCAACAAAGGAATGGCACACGCAATTGGATGGCAGAGGAGGTGATCTAACATTGGGCATCGATCAGAGGGGCTTTGAGTAGTGATCGTTGCGATGGTTGGGAAATTGGTGGAGGTGGCAAGGTGATTGGCCGGAGGATGAGATGGCTGGGCAATCAATGGAGGTGGCGATCGAAGGGGTTGGCTGTGCGGCTGTGCTTGCAAGAGGGAGCCGCACAAGCATCGAAGGGGCTGCGACGGCCAACAGGAAGGCACGATGGTCGATGTAGTTAGGTGTGCTATGGAAGGAGCTGCATAATCGAAGGGGCTGTGTGATCGAAGATGAAGCGGTTGGCAAGGAAAATCGATGCCGCTAGCATTGGGAAGGAGGAGCCACTCGGGGTTTCTAATGAGGTTTTGTTTTTGACGAGGGGGGAGGACGTGGGCGCTTGAGGGTGGGTGAGCGAGTGAGTGGAATTTTTTTTGAGGGATTGTGTGGGATGTGAATTTGGTAATTGGGAAGGCTTTTTGTTTTCATTTTTTGTTTTCTTTTTCTTTGTACCGTAGAGATGGGGAGTGAGGGGGAACTAAGGGAAGGTGGGAAGGTTTATTATTTTTTTTCTTTTTTAAAATCAAATGGATTTTTAATATCCACATAAATGTATAATTATATCTACATATATTTTTATTTGTATGTATTTTCGAATTCGAACTTTTATTGAACGAACATTCACTATGTTCATATTCGATTTGTTAAGCTAGTGTACATAATGTTAATGTTCATGTTTGGTTCATTTCTTTTCGAACGAATTTAAACTGTTCACTTCGATTAGTAACCCTACCCACTAAGAGACCTATAATGACTATACAACAAAAAACATAAAGAATTTGCATCCGCCTGACTAGTAAGGTTGAGTGAATCCAAATCCTATCACAAGGAAATAGTTGAACCAAAATAACATGGCTGCGATCAACTCGACAAGTCCAACTAAACAAATAGGTGAACACTCGGATGTTCATGGTGTAGGGCCCTGAACCTGGATTTTTCTCACTTGACCTTAGTTTTCCCTCTTGACAAGGAATTCAATGCCCTCTGTTTCACGTAAATTGGAGCATGTAGCTTGCGTTGTGGAAATTTTGCAAGTAAACATTTGTGTAAATATTTCTAATTTAGCATGCACTTTATTGATATAAACCACAGGAGTAGAGATGACCACCCTACTAGGGGTACAGGTGGCGTGGGGGCTCGAACGTTGGATCCTGACGTCTCCGCGGGTCCCGTGTGCACTATGAATTGGAGACCTATAATGTTGACCAATATGTCAAACAAGCTCAAAATAGTATAGACACGACCCTAACAGGTAAGAAATTCTGAAAGGAAATCAACGATACTTTGTTTGTGTAAAACTGATTCCGTTTGAACCCTAAACTGGACCAAAAACACGCACCCTAACCAAAATCAGACGTCTGGGGTGAGTCTTAGACGTCTTAAATGAGCGCAGAAGATCACCTTGCTTTCCTGCGTTTGTACTCATTGTCTGCTACCCCTCACAGTCTTTTGAGGGCATCTCTAGATGTCTGACATTGCTCCCAGTCGTCTGGGAGAGCAGTCGAACGTCTGACATGACTTCCAGACGTCCTAAAGTATCTCGAATGTTGCCCCATGTGCCTTTCCAACATCATTGTACCTGCACACGCACGCGCAGTGAAAAAAAAATGACAACTCACCCCTCCATATTTCACATGCATGCCTATGCAGGGTCTGTACCTTAGCACTTTGCGTGCTAGTGGACGTCCTGAACTCTCTCCGGATGTCGGACAACCCCTCTAGACGTCTGACGAAGGTCACAGATGTCTGATAATGCGGAAATATCAGCGCGAACACCTCCTCCTTGCCCTTAGAGCTACAACGGCTACCACTGCAGCTTCAAGAGACCTCGAGGCTCTTCCTCACGAGCTCCTCCAACTCCTCCTCTCGTACGCACCGCTCCCTCTCCCACGCTCTCTCTTCCTCTCCTCTGTGCTTCACCTGCTGCCCTCCCTCTCCCATGCTTTCTCTTCCTCTCCTAGCTCCTCCTACACCCCCCTTCTTCCCATGTGCATTCCTCAAGCTCCCCTCCTCTCCTTCTCCACGCACAGATGCAAGGGAAAGGAGGGAAGGTGATGGATGGCGATGGTGAGGCGAATGGAGGAGCGTCCTCTGTGCTCCTCCTACTCCCTTCCTCTCCTTCTCCGTCACCCACGGTTGCAAGGGTGGAGGAGGGGTGGTGAGGCAATGGAGATGTGGGGAGGTGGTTGCCGTGGGATGGAGAGGGTGGAGGGGTGAAAAGGGTTTTATAGGGAAGGGTTAGAGTTTTATGGTGGGAGGGGGTTGCGTTGAGTTGTGTGGGTGTTGGGCCGAGTTAATTGCAACCTTGGCCCTGCAAAATCCCTTCGTTCCCGCAGAGTCCATAGAGTAAATCCTAGGGGGTTTAAAAATGGATTAACACGTCTAAAATTATGGAAAATTCCGAACGACCCTTGGGAAGGGTCATTTCAACATAACAAATTTAAAGGAAGTTTCGTTCCTGAAACTTGAGCAAACTAGGATGTAGAAATAAATGAACATGGGTATAACAAACTTAAAGAGGATCAAAGTAGGTCAGAAGTGACGTACCCTCAAAAAGCTTCGAGTACTGATCTCGCATCGCCGCCTCGGGCTCCTAAGTCACCTCCTTGTACCGCTGGCTTCTCCACAAGACCTTTACCAGTGGAACCTCCTTCCGCCTCAGGTTTTTGACGGCTTTATCCAGTATCTGTACCAGCCTTTCGGGGTAGGTCAAGTCATCCCGCACCTCGATGCTCTTGTAGCTCAGAACATGGCTGGGATCGGTGATGTATCTCCTGAGGTTGGACATGTGAAACACGTTGTACACTTCAGAGAGCTGGAAAGGAAGGGCAAGCTGGTAAGCAACGGATCCTACCCGCTCCAAGACCTCAAAAGGCCCTACAAACCTCGGCACAAGCTTCCCTTTCACCCCAAAATGCTACAAGCCCTTCATGGGCGAAACACGGAGGAAGACATGATCCCCAACCTCAAACTATATCTCTCGGCACTTCCTATCGGCGTAGCTCTTCTACCTACTCCTGACGGTACAGAGTCATCTGTGAATCTACTCTATCACCTCCTAACTCTGTCGGATCAACCTGGGACCAACCTTCCGCTTGGTCCCTACCTCAACCCAACTTAAGGGAGTCATACACTTCCTCTTATACAATTCCTCAAAAGATGCCATGCTCGAGTGATAGTTGTTATTGTATGCAAACTTTGCCTGGAGCAAATACTCATCCCAGGAGTCTCTCCAGTCTAGTACACAAATGCGTAGAAGATCCTCAAGGGTTCGAATGGTGCGCTCTAACTGTCCGACGGTCTGGGGGTGGTAGGCAGTACTGAACCTCAAGTGGGTCCCCAAGGCTTGCTGGAACTCCTCCCAAAACTGGGAAGTAAAATGGGTATCCCGATCGGATACGATCTCACGAGGGACTTCGTGAAGGTGCACCACATCTCTAATGTAACGCTCTGCTAGCTGTGCTGGCCCAAAGGTCAATTGGATCGGCAAATACCGTGCCGCCTTCGTCAATCTGTCCACTATCACCCAAACTGCATTGTGTCCTCGCTATGTAACTGGTAGTCCCACTACCACGTCCTTAGTGATACTCTCCCACTTCCACTCTAGCACAGGAAGTGGTTGTAGCGACCCTGCATGCCCCTGGTGTTCGGCCTTCACTTACTGGCATACAAAACACTATTAAACGAACTCATTCACATCCCGTTTCATCCCCTTCCACCAGAAGTCGCGTCGCAGATCATGGTACATCTTGGTGTTGCTAGGATATATGGTGAACCTGGACCCGTATGCCTCAGCCAGAAGCTCCCTCAACAGCTCCTCGTCTCTAGGAACGCGCAAACATCCCCTCATGCGCAGGATCTCGTCAGTAAAAGTGAAGTCTCCTGGGTCCCCTGTCAACACCCTGTCTCGCAGTGTCTGTAGATACGGATCAACCATCTGTCCAATAATGATACGGTCTATCAGCTTTGGTCATCCCTGTCTTGTCACTGTCACTGCCCCGCAGCACCCCTGTGGCTCCTAGGGTCGCCAACTGCCCACCTCCTCCATGAGTCTCGAACTCTGTGCCTGTAAGCTGGTCAAGTGGGTGGGCACCCTCCGGCTCAAGGCGTCAGCCACCACATTGGCTCCTGTGTGATAGGAGATGCTGTAGTCATAGTCCTTCAGAAGCTCTAACCAACGCCTCTGCCTCATGTTGAGCTCCTTCTGATCAAATATGTACTTGAGGCTCTTATTATCTGTGAAGATTTCAAAGGTCTCACTGTACAGGTAATGCCTCCATATCTTCCACGCAAAGACAACTGCTGCCAGCTCTAAGTCATGGGTGGGGTAATTATGCTCATGGGGCTTTAGTTGTTATGAAGCGTAAGTGACAACGTGGCCTCGCTGCATGAGCACACCACTTAACCCCTGCAACGAAGCATCAGTGTAGACCACAAAATCGCCACTACTATCTGGGATGGTGAGTACAGGAGTTGAAGTCAGTCTCTCCTTTAACTCCTAAAAGCACAACTCGCACTCGTCTGTCCAAGTAAACGGCATGTCTTTCCTGGTCAACCGAGTCATGGGACGCTTAATCTGGGAGAACCCCCTGATAAATCGTCGGTAGTAGCCTGCTAGCCCTAGGAAGCTGTGTATCTCTGTCACTGTACGTGATCTCTCCCACCTAAGCACGACCTCAACCTTGGCTGGATCCATAGCAATCTCGTCTCCTGAGACCACATGGCCTAAGAAAGTAACCTGTCTCAACCAGAACTCACACTTGCTGTACTTGGCATACAGCTTGCGTTGCCTCAAACTGTCCAGGACCATGCATAGATGCTGTCCATGCTGAGACTAATCCCAGGAGTAAACTAGTACATCATCAATGAACACCACAAACTGGTCCAGGTACAGTATAAAGATGTGGTTCATCAGATCCATGAAAGCAGTGGGGGCATTGGTCAGCCTAAACGACATGTCCAAGAACTCGTAGTGTCTGCACCGAGTACGGAAGGTTGTCTTGGAGACGTCGGTCTCCTTTATCCTCAACTGGTGGTAACCTGACCTTAGGTCTATCTTGGAGAACACTGTGGCGTCTCTCAATTGATCAAAGAGATCGTCAATGCGAGGCAGTGGGTACTTGTTCTTGACGGTGACCCGATTCAACTGTTTGTAGTCAACAGAAAATCGAAGGGTGCCATCCTTCTTCACGAACAACACAGGGCCCCCCCCATGGGGACGCACTGGGCCTCACAAAACCCTTCTTTAACAAATCCTGCAACTAGGACTTGAGCTCTCGTAGCTCAAGTGGTACCACAAGTATGGTACAATGGAGATGGGGCTAGTCCCCAGTATCAGTGAGATCTCAAACATGATCTTACGCTCAGGTGGTAGTCCTGGCAGCTCCTCTAGAAAGACGTCGGGGTACTCGCAGATCACCGAAATACTCTGTAAGTCGGCCACGAGGCTAGACATTGATACAACGCAAGCTAAGAAGCCCTCACTCCCCTTGCTCAGCAGCTTTGCTGCCCAAAGTGCGGAGATGCACCTGAAACCTTCGTCTATCGGCTGGTCGTGGAACTCACAGGGAGGCAGCTCATGTATGGGGAAGACAATCTTCCTTCCAAAACAGTTCACTAGGGTGTGATAGACAGACAACCAGTTCATCCCTAGGATCACGCCAAAATCCTCCATCAGGATCACAATTAGGTCAGCGGGTAGACTGTGTCCCCCTATAGCGACCTCACAGTCCGTGAAGACCTCCTATGAGACAAACAACTGTCCACCTAAGCCTCGAATCAAGAACGGATCCTCAAACAGTATACTACTCGACCCTAAACTGACAGCAAAACTCGTGGAGACAAAAGAATGCGTGGCACCAAAATCAAAAGGCTCGTAGACTAATCTGTTGGAAACTGTAACCATACCTACCATCACAGAACCTGAAGCTCTGGCATCTCTGCTAGTCAGGGCGTTGACACGCCCCTCAGCCCCAGGTGCAGAAGAAGCGGCCACGCTTTGGGTCGAGCGAGCAGCAGCTGGCTGGTACCCTCCTCACAACTGTTGTCCTCCTCCTCATGCTTAGTAACCGTGGTCGCCAGATCGGCCTCCAGTACTCAATGCTGGGAGCATCTGGTGTGTTCCGACCCTAAATGGGCAGTCCCTCTTCGTATGGCTCAACTGGCCACACTAGTAGCACAAAGGGGCATGACCTCTTCCCTCAGTCTGTCCCTGCTGGTAATTAGGCAAGGATCTAGTGCAGGCAGCTGGCCCCTATGTAGGGCCCCCAAAGGCCATTGGTGGCCCCACAGAGTAGGACGACTCCCCTGCGGGCGCCGTATGACTCCTCTCCTGGCAGCTCTTTGAGTGCTCCGGCTGGTAGGGCCTGTTTCATCCTTCACTAGTGTCCCACACGGTCGAGTTGGTCTCATCGTAGGTCATGGTCGTCTCGACCACGCAGGAGAAGGTAGGTAACTTCAGGGGCTTCACATACCCCCGAATAGCAAGCTGTAGGCCCTCAGTGAACCTCTACAGGCGCTCCTCATCTGTAGATGCAGCCGTAAGGGTGAATCATGACAACTCCAGGAAATGTGTACAGTACACGCTAACCGTCATCGCCCCCTGGCAGAGAGTATGGAACTCCCGCCTCCTCTGGTCCTGCCAGGTCTGTGGGAAATACTGCTCGTAGAAGAGCGCCACAAACCGATCCCACGACGACTCTCTCCTTTCTTGGCCTCTAATTGCCCTCCACCACCAGTGGGTTGCACTCTCTAACTGGCAAAGGCCACGCGACACTCTGCAGGAGGGTGGAGCGTGTCGAAAATCTTCCCCATCTGCTCCAGCCAGTCCTTTGCTTTAGATAGGCTCTCCTCCCTCATGAAGAGGGGGGCTTCAGCTTCTGGAACTGGGAGAAAAGCTTGCGGTGGAGCTGCAACAAGGGAACAGGTACTCTTCCAGGTAGGGAGGACTCATGCTCAAAAGTGTCTGAAGGTCGTAGAGGATCACCCCCTCCCCCTTCAGCTCGTTCAGCGCTACGGTGGCTCCCCTATCTCACAGAGGACTCTCTCTCCATGTCCTCAGGGGGAGGTGGCTGGGGAAGCTGCTGAATCTCCTCCTACACTATTTCTCGAATCAATTAGGCGAGGTCTTGGGCTTGGTTGCCCGGAAGGAGGGGTGGATCGACTGCTGCCTCAAGTCTAGCACATCCACCCCCTCATCCATGCTCACAGCCACATCTGTGGCCTGCCACACAAGCTCATCGACGAGGCATCTCCTACAAGGAGAGAGAAGAAAAAGGGCAAGGGTTGTCAACGATACCACGTTACAGAAAGAATAGAAGACTCGGAAGCGAAGATCAAGATAACATGATGTGTTGGCTATCCTAGCTACATGCAAATGAGTGGTTACTTTCAGACCATTGGGTTCATTTCTCGGGATAACATTGCTTAGATACCATCTTGTTACAACCCAATCCCGGCTTCTTACGGAACCTGAGAATGGCTCGCCTCGACTAAATCCCAAGACCTAGTAGTCCAATGAGTAATAACCAAATACACAAATCATTCCACAACCACACATGCAATGTAACTAAGTAGAAAATATATAATAGACAATAATGAAAAATAGAACAGAAATCCCAAAGGTACTACATGCCACAGCGGAAAAGTAACGTTTACTGACATAGCCATTACACTAAAGTAGAGAGAGACATAGTAGAACATGCACTAATATACTAAAAATACTTACTACCAACAAAAAGGGGCCTCTGAAACGGTAAAAGAGCAAGTACAACTACGGTTGGGCTCGACTGGGTCCAGCACCCTCTACAGCCGGTGGTGCTAGCTGCTCAACTTCCTAACCTGAACATGGTTACATATATATGTGGTCAGCTAACGCTAAGTAGAGTGGTATACATGTAATTTAAATGCAATTAAACATAAAAGGAAAAGTAGCTAACTAATCATACAATTTTCCTAATTAAGTATTATCATCTGTTTCCATTTATATCATCTGTGTTTTTGAGTCGGTTATTCTAATAAGGGTCCACAACATTTCTTAATCTGCTTATTCCCAAAGGGAGTGATCTTGATGCAACTTTCCTGTAATGCAGGATGTACACGTGGCACTCTCATGGTCGGGAGAGTACCCCGTGGTAGTCCTACACCCAGTCTACCACCCCGGGTCATGTCCGCGACGTAGCAGTGACTACGACATACGCGATAGGTGCACGGGTAGCTATCCCGTACTGGCACGCAGTCAGTTGTTTTCGCCAGCAAGTACGCTTAAACATATAGCACAGAACAGAATAGGGGCCACACCCCTCAACAGTCTGCGTACCCTCGCCTGACTATCCTGATTTGCCCAGTGGACCTAACAGGAGTTGGTGTAGGGAGGCTAACCCAACCCCAGGTCCCAACCCAAGGGTGGCTAGCACTCTCCCTACACAAAAATGACAGTAGCTCTCCTCGGTACCACGTACACGAGGGTCAGCTCACTTTCCATACCCAAGTTTGAACAGCTAACCAACACACCAGTTGGCAACATGTTTCATCATACATCAGATATCCATCTCAGTATACTTTGATTTCCTTTTCTAGTTCCCCGTAGGGTTCATGCATAGTACTCATCTTATTTCATTTCATGGCATGCATCTCTATCACATACTGGTTTCTAATTCATACAACAGGCACCTAGTAAGTTAACATGATAAACCATCATCAACAGGATAAGCGATCATCTCATCATTTAACTATTCCAATTATCATAGTATGAAATTTAATAATATGCATTCTCAGGTTTTAGAACATGCGAGATTCATGCACTGAATATAAACTATTCACATTCTCAGCCCTAGGGTTTATCTCAAAACCTAGGTTTCAAGCAAATATTTCTAATTTAGCATGCACTTTACTGATTTAAACCACAGGAGTAGAGAGGACCACTCTACTAGGGTGTACGAGTAGTGTGGGGGCTCAAAAAGTGGATCCCGACGTCTCTGCGGGTCTTGTGTGTGCTACGGACTAGAGACCTATAATGTTGACCAATATGTCAAACAAGCTCAAAATAGTATAGACACGACCCTAACATGTAGGAAATTCCAAAAGGAAACTAACGATACTTTGTTTGTGTAAAATCGACTCCGTTTGGGATCTGAACCGACCCTAAAACACGCACTCTGACCAAAATCAGACGTCTGGGGTGAGTCCCTGATGTAAACATGTTTACACTACTTAAGATGTCTATTTATGCATGTTCTTCAGCATAGGATTGCATTGCATACTATAAATATTGCATAACATGCATCATCTTGCATTTAGTTTGAACAAAATGGAGGTTAATTGTCTCCTATTATGTTCATGGATAGGGCAAACTTTTTATCGGGGCCTCGGATCGAAGATCCAACTGTACAGATGTGATCAGGGAGACGATTGGAGTTCAACGACTCAAAGATCGCCTTGATCAGACATCTGTAGCATCATATAGAGACTAGAGAACCCTAGAAGATCAAGGGCCAAGATGGCCGTACTTCAAACGACAAATCCGACCCCACGGATGGATTCGGATCGACGATTGTAGCCTAACGGCATGAAAATCGACTCAATCCGACAACTGTGGCAACATCTACATCATTCAGAAGATGGACGGCTAAGATGGCGCCATGTGGCACCATCTCGACCTCTCAAACCAGCCCAGCTGATCTTGAAGACCACCACTCGTTAGATCTGGACCGCATGATCATGATCCAATGGCTGTGGCAACCGCACCTCAAAACATCCACACGACCATTTCTCCTCCACAACACAGCGGGTGAACGCGCTTACGTGAGAGAGCGATGCACGTTCGAATCGTGGCGAGCGGCTGCTGGGGCGCGGGAGAGCAGGCTCCGCGACCGCTCGATCGTGATCGAGTGGCTGCGAGCACTCAATCCATTTCACGCCGTATCGCATGCCCGCACATGACGCGGGATCGCACGCGGGCGAGCGCACAGAGGAGGCAGGCGGAGATGCGAGATAAGCTGTCCGATCTTACGATCGGATGGCTGAGATCGGCAGTAGGTGAACGCGCATTACACGCGTGAGCAGGCGAGCAGGCGCACATGCTCCGCCACACGTCACCCACAATGGGGCTTTAGCAACGGTTTTATCCGTCACTAAAGACCCCTTATTTAATGTTTTAAGATTTAAATGACCAAATTACCCTCACTCCTTGCAACTATAAAAGGAGATCCCCTCCACATGAAATTATTATCCCTTCTATTCTCTCCCTCTCCAAAGCTCAAGAGAAGCTTGTCCCACACCCGGGATGCTCCTCGCGAGATAAAGTCAAATTTTCGCTCTCATTTCAGAAGCGGATCCTGCGACGACGATGACGTGCTACTTCGTTCTCATTCCTCCTGTCTCAACCTCCTTCTTCCCGCTTTGTCCTCCTTCATCCAGGCGGTGTCTTGTCCGGCTCATCCTCCAAGCGATCGTCGAGGATGATAACTTCTCTCTCCCATTCTTCTTTACAACTTTCTAGTGTAAAATTTTCCTGCTTTCTAGTGTAGCTGATTTCCCGCTTTCTAGTGTAATTCTTCTTTTGTTTTATTGTATAAACATTTTGAATTATTGAATGCATGTTTTCTCTCTCTCTCTCTAGTTTAGTCTGATTATTATTATGGCTTCATTGTAATTACATCACTTCACTTTTTAAGAAAAATTCTAAAAAAAACATAATTGCGAATATAGATCGACGTAGCCTCCCTGAGTTCGACCCGGGATTTCTATTCCAGTATAAATTTTATTTGTTGAACACAAGTTATTTGCTTTCATACTACGACGACAGGTTTTTCAAAACCAAACACGTTAGCGTAGCCACCTGTGCGTTCAATAGTCTCAGACATCTTAAAAGAGCGCAGAAGCTCACCTTGCTTTCCTGCGTCTGTACCTACCATCTGCTACCCCTCACAGTCGTTTGAGGGGATCTCCAGACGTCTCACACTGCTCCCGGTCGTTTGGAACAGTAATCGGACGTCTGACATGGCTTTTAGACGTCCTAAAGTACCTTGAATGTCGCGTAACATGCCTTTCCAATGTCCTCATACCTATGCACGCACACGCAGCGAAAAAAAACAACTCACCCCTTCGTATTTCGCATGCATGCCTATGCAATCTACGTACCTTAGCACTCTGCGTGCTATTGGACATCATGAACTCTCTCCGGACGTTCGACAACCCCTCCAGACGTCTGACGAAGGTCGCAGACGTCTGATAATGTGTAAATATTTGTGCGCAGAGCTTCCTCACGAAAACCTCCTCCTCGCCCCTGAAGCTACAACGGCTACCACAGCAGCTTCATGAGACCTCGAGGCTCTTCCTTACGAGCTCCTCCAGCTCCTCTCGCACGCACTACTCCCTCTCCCACACTTTCTCTTCCTCTCCTCCGTGCTTCACCTGCTGCCCTCCATCTCCCACTCTTTCTCTTCCTCTCCCAGCTCCTCTTGTGGCCCCCTTCTCCCTCCCATGCTCATTCCTCCAGCTCCCCTCCTCTCCTCCTCCACACACAGGTGCAAGGGGGAGGGAAGGTGATGGACGGCGGTGGTGAGGCGAAGTGGAGGAACATCCTCCGTGCTCCTCCTGCTCCCTTCCTCTCCTTCTGCTCCCTTCCTTTCCTTCTCCCTCACTCACAGTTGCAAGGGTGGAGGAGGGGTGGTGAGGCAATGGAGATGTGGGGAGGTGGTTGCCATGGGATGGAGAGTGTGGAGGGGTGAAAAGGGTTTTAAGGTGGGAGGGGGTTGCGTTGAGTTGTGTGGGTGCGGGTGTGGGGTCAGGTGAATTGCAACTTTGACCCTGTAAATTTTCTCCATTCCCGCAGAGCCTATAAAGCAAATTCCACAAAATTTAAAATTACATTAACATCCTTAGAATTCTACAAATTTCTAATGGAAAGGGTCATTTCATGTGCTCCCTCACCGCACCATTGAAAACTGTCAGCCAAGACCTTTGGACCGCACCCCCTTGACATCTCATGTCCGTGAAGACAAGCCTCCCCAACAGCTCCGAGCCAAAGGCCGAACAGCAGGGATCTCCCCGACCCAAACATCGCCACCTTCATCTCCTCCCTCCTTCCCAACGCCTCGGAAACCCAGCCCTCAAATCCTTCAACTCCACTGGGCCCTCAACCATGTCTCCAGCTAGAGCCGTCTCCAAGACCTTTCGAAGGACCCTGACATCCTCCGACCAAGGCGCCTCAACCTTAACCAACGGCGCGCCCCTCGGCGACAATGGTAGAGGTGCACCACTCCTCCCACTCCCTGGCACCCCAAAACACAAGCACCACAACCTCCGGTGACCAAGGCCGCCACATCGAAGGCATCTTACTGGCTCCCTGCACTCCACCGCCATGTGGCTTCTCCCACGACACTTGAAGCACATGGCCTCTGCCGTCGAACTCTTTCGCACCGAACTCTTTCGCGACCTCCTCGTCCTCCTCTCGACAACGCAGTTCTACCTCTGCTTCACCCTTCCAATCTATCTCCCATCCCCCTCCACTGCTCACACCGCTCTCACCCATCCTTGTTAAAAGAAACATCGCCACTAGCTCCCTCCCCTCCGCTTCTGATGATCTCCTCCCATTGTCCTCCCCGCTTACCCCAACAAGGTATGGTGGGTGTGGGCCGTGGGGGTGTGTGTGTATCTGTGTGTATGAGAGAGAGAGAGAGAGAGAGAGAGAGGGAGGGGGGGGGTGGGTGGCGGCGGGGGGAGGGCACGGGCACTAACCGGCCCATGTGGGCGATGGCTGATGAGTGTGGTGCAGTGTGCATGCATATGTGAGAGAGAAGAAGAGGAGGAGGTGGTGGCGAGTGCTGCTACGGTGGGGAGTAAAACCCCACCTTTCTTTCTAGTCAAGATAAATTTTAATTATCCTTTGTTATCATTGATGTTGTTTCAAATTTAATGCAAATTTTTGACATGGAATAATTTTCCAAATATGATTTTAGTCATTACAGGAGGAAGAAGATTAGCATTGTTAAACATGAGTGGAAGATGGATCTCTCTCTTTTTGCTAGTGTTGAGTTTCATTATGTTAATGCGTGGAAGTGTATGAGGAAGGACTTCAGGTTTTAAGCCTGAAATCAATAGTGCCATTGCACAAATAATACAGGCATTTTGTTAGGATTAATAGTTATTTTCTATCTTATATAATTCATTATGCTTTGATGAGATGTACATAACAATATATTATAAATATTTTCTTTGGTTATTGTCTGCACAAGTATTATATACGTGGATATTACTTGTGAAATTATTGATTTCAACTACTGCTCACTATTAGATCAATCCAAATAGGATAAAAATGGTGATACCTTCTATTGTTTTAACATCAAAAGACAGCCTGGATCAGAAGGCCTCCACGTTCAGGTATCGCTATACATGTTTTCCTTAAAATGTATGTATATAGCCTTTGCATATTAAGTTATCTTGTCTATTCTCATTAAGGTGCAAGTACATAGCCCTTACATATTGAGTTATCTTGTCTATTCTCTTTTCCAGATGGAACCAAGCAGTCTTCCAGATTTTGTAAGTCATAGACGGCCAAGAAAATCATCTTCTCATATTGAACTTCCTACACTGCCATGCCCGCTTGGAACTGTTCCAATTCGAAGAACAGTAGAGCAAAAGCATGAATATTCACTCACATCTTACCCAAGATTTGAGGAGCATCATTCTGCAAATAGTTCTCCAGAAAACAATGAGGAGTTCACCTATTATGTAAGTGACATGGTATAATAGGAAAAATAATGTCATAAGCAAACCTTCAGACCATTTTCTTGGTTTCTCTTTAATAAAGTATTCTTTTTGTCCTCTTTCAAGCTATTTATATTACAGTCTTAAGAAATAAATAAAAGTAGATTAACCACAGTCATACATATCATGAAACTAATATATTTAACGGTGGACACTTTAAATTTTTTATATATTAAATTGAATTTGATGCTTTTTCAACTGTTACAAATAAATTTTAATTATAGAAATATCCTTCAAATGTTCGCATTGGAAAACCTATAAGAACATAAACGATAACAAGGTATATAGGAAGAGAAGGGTTAGGAGAGTATGCTCCCATGAATAAATGAGATCCAATCCTTTACTTGGAGAAATGCCCCTTGCAAAATATTTACCAAAGACTAAAGTCAATTTCACTACATAAAACTTGGAAAATGCATTCACATAAATAAAGTAATTTGTGACAACATAATTACAATAAAATGGATAAAAAAAGTTTCTAATTAACACAAAATTTTATGAGGCCTATATCACTCTAATAGATATCATCTCTTGAAGTGTAGCAAATAATCTAAACTCTTAGGTCTTATTTGTTTCACGGGAATGGTTTCACGGGATTGAAAATTTCATGCTTGGGCTTGTGTGTCCATCCTGGGATTGGAATGTGTGGTTGTTTGTTTTTGGTATTTGTCAAAACCTAGGATCATAGCGAGTAATCTTGCATTTGACAAGATTAGAGTGAATATTTGCAGGGATGGGAAACGTAGAATATGTAATAATTTAATAAAATCATTAGTGGATTGAAATAATCCACTGGTGGAAAGTAACAAACATCCAAATCAATTGGCTGGTGGATAGTGAAAGTCCATCGGTAGAACATTATAAGACACCGGTGGATTCGAAGGGCGAACGGGTGCGTGGACTTGAAAAAGTATGAAATACATCGGTGGATACGAAGACTTAGTATATAAAACGTAACCGTCACTCGCATACACATTCCATCGGTTGAGACAACGTTGCTACCTCGCGAAGCCTTGTTTCCTTCATCGAGCTTGCAAGCTTCTTCGCAAATGCAATGGATGCAAGCAGCAAGAAACCTAGGTACTGTATTAAGAACGAGTAGCTCAATGTTGGTTTGGAAAGAACAATGGCCTTGTGTGTAGCATTTTTTATGATCGTCGTAGGGTTTGGAGAGGTTACTTTCCTCGACGGTAAGTAGGATCAAGAGGTGGAAAGTTCTCCATGGAGTGTGTAGGTTTGCTTGTAGTAAACAGAAGGTGTTCAGGCATCCAGTGGAATTTAATTGTGAACCATGTGTTTGTAGTAATGCACCGGTGGA
Organism: Thalassia testudinum; assembly: GCA_037157565.1. Classification (NCBI taxonomy): domain Eukaryota; kingdom Viridiplantae; phylum Streptophyta; class Magnoliopsida; order Alismatales; family Hydrocharitaceae; genus Thalassia; species Thalassia testudinum. The sequence goes on from JAZHRO010000013.1 coordinate 74,141,696, forward strand.
CTTTACGATGGAACCATCGGTGGAGAATAGTTATGAAGCAGTGAAATGAAGAAAACCATCGATGGATTTTCATTTAGCAACTTTGTGGATTGCATAAATCAACCGATGGGAAGTCATTGTCCATTGGTGGAGAATGGTTACGAAGCTATGAAATGAAGAAAACCATCGGTGGATTTTCATTGACCAACTTTGTGGATTGTATAAATCAACCAGTGATAGGTCATTGTCCACTGGTGGAGAATGGTTATGAAGCAATGAAATGAAGAAAATCACCGGTGTATTTTCATTGACTAACTTTGTGAATTATATAAATCAACTGGTGGGAAGTCATTATCCACCGGCAGAGAATGGTTATGAAGCGGTGAAATGAAAAAAATCACTTATGGATTTTCATTGACCAACTTTATGGATTGTATAAATCAACTAATGGGAAGTCATTATCCACCGGTAGAGAATGGTTATGAAGTAGTGAAATTAAGAAAACCATTGATGAATTATCATTGCCCAATGGTGGAAAAAGGCAATGCACTGAGGGAAGGTAAATATCAACCGATCGATTGTCATGGTCCATCGGTGGGGAAAAGTAATGCACCAGTGGTTTGTAAAATCAAGCAGTGGTTTTTTATTATCCATTGGTGTAAAATGATAATGCACCGGTTGATTTGTACAGTCCACTTGTTGAAAAGGAAAACATTTGTATATATAACATGAATCCACCGGTTAATTGTGGATAATCCACCGGTGGGTTTTTGAGGTTAGGTCATCTTGTTGATGTTTGGAAGGTCGACCACAAGTGCATGTTGTCTATTAAGAAGACACTTAAGCTGGTTAGGGATGATGTGAAGGAGGAGTTTGGGAAGACTCCTTTCACTGAAATCGTTAACAAGAAGTTATTCTCTTAATTGATGGATAGGGAATTGTATGGATTGCTGGTCGATGCATACAATATTGATAGGAAGGAATTTGAGCTTGGAGAACTCAGGTTGAAACTTACTTGCAATCATGTAGAGAAGCTGATAGGCATTAGGAATGAAGGAAGTTGGTCCTCATTGATGGGAAGAAGAATCCCAATGAGAGACCTAACATTTGGAATGATAACTTCTTCACCCTTAAGCCAAAGGTTAGGAATTTGGTGGAGAAACTACAAGACAATTAAGACGGGAAGAAAATAATGGGTGAAGCAAGGGATGAGAGGAAGGCACAAGTTGAAAAAGAGACAAAGTTGTTGGTTCTCATGATCATTGGATCGTTCCTTTTGCCATATGGAGACCAAACCATCATCACATCGCTCTTCGAGACAGTTGAAGATTTGAAGTCCCTTCATTCCTACAGAAGTCATTCATGACTTCCCCCACGAAGGGCTTCAAGAGAATAAGTTGAAGGAGCAAGCCCATTTGAAAGGTTGCGCCTTGTTGTTGCCAATGTGGGTGAGGGAGATGTTTAGGATGATGGACGCAAAGAATGAGGATGCACAACTTGTTGAAAGATACAACCATGTGAAGACCTTCATCGAGAGAGCTAATAGTGTTGGTCTTCAATTGATGGTAGCAACGAAGGATAAGCGTAGGGAGCGACCATTTGGGGAAGAGTTCCATGAAATGGATAGAAAGAGATATGCTTCAGTATTGGGCATTGTTACAATCCGGTTCCTGAATCCCTATAGGATCCAAGACTGGCTTGACTCGACTAATCCCAAAACCCAGTCGTCCAACAAGAGATAACCAAAAAGCAGGAAAGTAAGCCACATTAACTATGTTAAGCAACTAATAGTAAAAGAGTACAGCAGTAAAGAAAGTAAAAACTACGACAGTACATATCACCACCACAACAGTAAAACAGTAATAAGGTACAGGAACGTAAAGGTACAGAGTCTGAACTCACTACAACAGAAAGTACTACAAAAAGAAGGCTACTGCTACTAGGCTCTACTGGGCCCAGCACCCTCTGCAGCCGAAGACTCGGGCTGCTCAACACCTTGACCTAAAAAGGGTTATGAGTAAACATAGTCAGCGAACGCTGAGTAGAGTGGCAACCAACTAACTAAAGTAGTAAAGCTAACAGGTAAACTAGCTATTCCAATTCTTTAATTTACAAGTTATTCCTTTTCACCCATTGGCTTATATAGTTTCAAATCTCTTTCTTGATCTAAAATGTTCCTCGTGAGAACGATCTTGATTGCAGTCTTTTCCGAAGAGTAGAAAGTACACGTGGTGCTCTCCTAGTCGGGAGAGTCCCCCGTGGTGATCCTACACCAAGTCAACCAGCCCAAGGTCACGGACAGACGGAACGGTGATTACGGCACGTGCGATGAGCGCACGGGTAGCTATCCTGCACTGGCACGCGATCAGTTGTTTCCGCTAACGGGTGCGGTCAAAGTACAGCACAGAATAGTATAGGGCCTAACCCTCTCAGTAATAGGGGTCTAGCCCTTAAGAACCAAACAGAGGTCTCGCCCGTCCACAGTCCGCGCACCCTCGTCTGACTACCCTGGTTTTCCCAGTGGACCTAACAAGTCGATGTAGGGTGACAAACTGAACCCCAGGTCCCGTGGGGTGGCTAGCTCTCTCCCTACACTAGTAGCTCTCCCCGATACAGTGTACGCGAGGGCCAAGAAGTCAGTGCAAAGTGGCCAATCCTAACCCCAAATCCCAACCCAAGAGCGGTTAGCCCCGCTCTATATTAAACAGGGGACAGTCGCTCTCCTTGGTACTACGTACTCAAGGGCCAGCACACTTCCCCACTCATATTTCCGGATCCATTTCATTTATTTTTAGGAGCTCTACTCCTAATTCCCCGTAGGGTTCATGCTCAGATTTCTCATGCTATTCACATTTCCATTCTCAGGTTATATACATGCAACTCGTATTTCTATCATTCACATTTCCATTCTCAGGTTATACACATGCAGCTCGTATTCTATTGTTTAACGTATACAACTGGTAAGGTCACATGTAACTGTTAACTAGTGCAGGTAATTCATATTTCACGGGCAGCTCTTGTTCATTAACAGGCAGTTGTTAACATTTCTATCTACTCATTCAAGACTATAATTCAATCACGCATACAGACATGTCAAGTGCTTCTCGTCTTAGGATTCATGCCATATCCTAGGTTCTAATCATTCATTCCACACATGCATTCAGGTTTATAATTAAATTAGGGGAAGCCACTCTACAGACAATCTAGGAGTATTGAGAGCTCGAACAGCACGCTCACATGAGTCAGCAAGTTTCAAACCCGCAACAAAATGAAGTCCTATAACAAGGAACAATCGCAATAGAACATTCAGAATAGTATAGAAAGTCTTCTAACAAGTAGAGAAACTCACAAAGAAAACACCGATATCTTGTTTGCGTAAAACAGACCTCAAACGGACCCTAAATGGGTCAAAAACAAAGTTACTAATTCAAATCAAACGTCTGGCACAATATCCAGACGTCTTAAAAGTGAACAGAAACGCACCTTAGGCTCTGCGTTGACCTTAGACGTCCAGGACCTCTTCTGGATTGTCTAGACCTAGCTCCAGACATCCGACCTCCTCTCCGGATGTCTTGGGGTGCTTCCAGCCGTCTAGTAAGCTATCCAGACATCTGAAACGCATGGGAGGGTGTGTCCCGCGCCTTCCCGAAGCAATCCCTGCACGCGACAGCTAATCTCCCACAATAAGCCATGGAGAACGTAACTGCGGAGCGGCCTGTATGGCTGTATCTGCAAAAGGAAACGTACCTTCGCGAAGATCTGTCTTCAGACGTCTGAAGTCGTCTCTAGACGTCCACTCCGTCGTCTGGACGTCACTCCAGACATCTGATTCTGGGAAAAACCCAGAACTAGAACCTCCACCTGCTCACCCTCGCTGCGCGTAGCCGCGGCCTCGCCTCCTCGCCTGCAGCTCCGGCTACAGCAGTGTCGGGGACAACTCCCCCGGCGCTCTCCTCCCGCATGCGTCGCTCCGGCCGTGTGCCCTCCGGTGAGCTCCCACACGAGCTCGCGAGCTCAAGCTCCTCCTCTACTCACACCGCCTCTCCTCCTCGTCGATGCTCTCGTGCTCTCTCTCACACTCGCTCCTCTCACTGCTGAGGAGAGGAAGGGAAGAAGGTGGTTGTGGAGTGGGAGAACGAGAGAGGCGAAGAGGGGCCTTTTATAAGGCTCGTCAGGGTTTGGATGGAGGAGAGAAGAGGGAAGGAGAGAGAAGTGTACTGTCTGCGTGCAGCCCGTGTGCAGATGCGAAGTTCGTACCAAAAATTTCGATTTCCAGACATCTGGAAAGGGGTCCAGACATCCGACCGACAGTCCAGACATCTTAAAAGGCTCAGGACAGAATGGGTCTTTACAGGCACAGTGGCAAATGAAGGAAGTAAGAAAAGAAGAGGAGAAGAGGGTGAGAAACTTAATTCAAAGAGAACTAGTGAGGAGGAGAGCGACATGGCTGCTAATGGGGGAGCAAATGAAGGGGGAAGATCAACTAATTCAAATATGGTAATGGTGGAGGAGACGAATTTGGAAAATATAAAAAAAGAATTGAAGATGATGAGGGTAGATAATATTTGGTTATGAGTTGTTACGAAACTCATTGAAGAGAAGGAGGCCCTTTGGGGAGATGATGGAAGCTTTCTTGGGTTGTTTTGGTGAGGATACATTGGGAGGTGGGGCTGCTTTGGTAGGTGGGGAGCACTTGAGGTTAGGGGAGAGGGAGGAGATGAACATGGAAGGGGATGTTAAGAATGAGGGGGTGAAGGAGATTGCATCAGTGGAGGCCAGGTAGGGAGACGTTGAGGAGTAGCACCTTAAGGAAGGAGGACGAAAGGAGGTCGAAGAAGAGCTTCCTTCCACTTTGACTGACCATGGGGAAGAAGGATCTGAACCAGCTTTTCAGGTGTATGCTTACCATCTAAATTTTAATACAAATGGTAAAGTGATTGGTGTTTCTATGAACTGCAATCAACTGGATGGGTTTCTAAATCAACTTGTTGGTTTTCTCCGGTGTGTTTTATGAATTAATTGGTGTGTTTGACGAATCAACCGGTTGGTTTTATAGAACAACCAGTGTGTTTTACAAATCAACAGGTGTGTTTTACGAGTCAACCGGTTGATTATTATTACGTGTTGGCTCTGTTGGTTATAATAATCAACTATTACGTGTTGGCTCTATTGATTATAATAATCAACCAGTTGGTTCTTAAAATCAATCGATTGATTATGGCAATCAACCAATTGTTTCAAGCAAAAACCAACCGGTTGATTGTAAAAATTCACTTGTTGATTGTCGATTTATTTGAAAAGTCAACATGTGTGTTCCTTATATCGTCCGTCTTTTGAAGTGTATGTTCCACCGATTACCTTATATTAGGTTGGTTGTAGGATGATCCGTCTGTCACGGTTATTCAGGGCAAGGAGGAGAAGGATCTAAACGTGGAAGGAAAAAGGAAGTGCCAAAGGTCATCCTTGGACGACCTACAAAGCAAGCGGTACATAGACCTCTGCCCAAGGTCATGCAACCGAAGAAGACAAGGATATTTAGGAAGATTGCGAACCTTGACAAGAAAATGTTGAAGTGCCTTTTAGAGTCGGAAATTTAATGGTTGATCAATTGACCAAGTTGCACAAACCCAAAGATAAGTGATATGGAGAATGGAACCGAAGGCTGTTGATATGATTTCCCACTGGTGGATTTCTAAAATGCAGCGGTGTTTTCGTGTTGAGAATGATTTCCCACTCATGGATTTCTAAAATGCACCGGTGTGTTTGACTTGCCATTGATTTCCCATCATTGTTTTATGGAAACTCAACCGGTGTGTTCACCTTGCAAAATAGTATCCCAAGTGTAAAATAAAGATTCAATCCTTGTTATATCGATTGTGTTTGCCTTCACAATCAATTCCATTGCATTGGTATAATATGAGGAAGAGCAAAGATAATCAATTATGTGGAGAGAAGTCAACATACAAATTCTATTATACATAATGTTCTTAACAAGAGATTTCACAAACAGATACATCGATACATGAAGTTCACAAAGCATCTTCAAAAATCAACCTTCAAATTTGTGCAAGTACTATAATTGAACAACAACGTCCCTTCATGGAGTTCAACAAATAAGATTACTTACGAAAAAATTCATAATTAAGAAGCATAGGAAACTATAAAAATAATAATCAAAACATTAAAGGCAAAAGGAACTTGAATAAAGGCAAACACAATAACGAAAGGAAATTTCGTAGAAATCAAGTACAAAACAAAATAAGATTGAAGTAAATTAATGTCTATAATTCGCCCATAGTGTATGTGCAAGTTGGTCCCTTATGAATTCACCTGCTCGAATAGGACTATCATCTACGACGTCACCACATGTCTCCGTATCACCTATATCCTCCTCATCAGGAAGTGCACTATAGAAAATCTCATCCTCGACATTCCAACGACGTATCATGTTGTGGATGATACAAGCCATGACGATAAGGCATTAGTTCTTGAAACTGTAAAACGATCAAGAATCAAGTATCTTGAAACGTTTCTTAAGGACTCCAAAAGCTCGCTCGACAACATTGCATAGTTGAGCGTGTCAGTGGTTGTATAACTCCTTGTAGTTCTGATATTTGTTTATTCGATTGCGGTACTCTTGGAGGTGATATGCTACTCCTCGAAATGGAGCGAGGAAAGAGTCGGTGTTTGCTTAACTAAAATCCACAAGAAACTTACATCCACCTGGGACATTCCATAAATTTCTAACCGCCCATTGTAGCACCCTCATGTCCGCAGCAAAACCTTCCCAACTAGTATCGACATACACAAATTCGAGATTGTAGTCAATTGCAGTAATGACATTTTGACTCGTCTATCCCTTATGATTCCTAAATTGAGGCTGATCTACCATTGGCACCGTCACTTAAACGTGACATTCGTCTATTGCTCCTACGATGTCCTACGTAAAATTTTATAAACATATAAATTGACCAGCTATCAACAATGCTCGAATTAATAATGCTAAAAAAAGGAATACAATGTTCTCCCGATTACAATCAAGTACCTGGAAGAAAGGGAAAATTTTTCAATTCTCCCTAATGTGTTCAGGCATGTCGAAATGAACGCTTGGCATCTGGATAAACCGTCACTTCAAAGAGACGAATGCTTACAATACGTTATTAAAGTATCTAAAAATGGTCTCCCTCGAGTGTTGGAAGCATTCAACGAGATGCCTGTTTGAGGCTGCTTAAGAAACAAGCAGGAAAATGGTTAATTCATTTACAGTTATCCCTACGAATTGCATAGATCAGTCACTTCCTTTAGGTACTCTGAAAGAGCTATAAAGGCATTCTTGCTCAGCCTCAACTCATTCTGGCAATGACTCAAATGGCCATCAATTAACTCACGAACATAGTTGTCTCTAGATAAAGCATCGTCATTTTGTTGACGTTGACGTACAGGGTGTTCGATACATGAGTAATACGCTATTGCTAGTGGTATAGCAACATCTACTACAAATAATTAATTGTCCTTCATATCGGAATCCTCAGAAGACAATAATTGATTTTCTCCAGAAGTCATACCTGTTTTAGCAATGTTGAAATATATGAAATTTAAAGTAATGTATATATATAAAGATATCCAAAATGATATAGTATGAAATGATTGCCATCTAACTGATTGAACAACGACCAAAATAGTTTTAATGTGTTACAGTAGCATGTAAATATAAACTTTACGACGACCATGAAAAGAAATATACACTATCGATAAAAGTTCTACGCATACTAATTTGCATAGCACATATACTAAAGACACTATAAAGATAAACTGAAATCCACCTAGATTCCTACAACCAAAGATAGATGAGTACAGATTCAACCACTATATCAAAACCCATAATCATTGTGAATGTGCCTTCGCAAGAAGGCCCTGAACTCCGCATCCAAGTGCGCAACCTCCTTGAAAATTGTCCAACTGGAATTCGTGAAAACATCTGCCAATGCAAGATCGTAGGAAGTGTTGTTTGGCACCTGCATGTGCAATATCTACAAGCACTCGCGGATCTCATTTGCTGATTGGTCAGCTCTTGGTGTTGGACTAACAAGATGCTTTACCAAGGTCCTCATCAACTCTGTGAACTCATCGGCCAATGACGATGCTGATCCACTTGCAACAGTGCCTACCTTCTTCCTACATTTCCCCCCACTTGCAGCTCCTCCAGAAGGACACTTAGACCCTTGTGTCTCAAATATTGAAGGACTTCCATGCATTTCAGGAGGGTTACTGGAAGGTGCTGTGGAATAAGTATTGGGGGAAAATAAAGTAGGACCCATGTATGGAGCATGGAGGTGGGTCCACATCTCATCTGGCATTGTATTATGAAACGATGTTGAGCCACCCCATCACCAATATTCAACGTGGCTTGTGGGTCAACATAAGTATTAGTGTCATGAACAGCATCCTTAATGTGCTCTTCAACTGTCAAGTTAACTTGTTCTTGGACATTGGATGACATTGCATGCTTACCAGTTGCTATATCTTTCCCAATGATTTGTGAACATCATCAAAGAAGATGAAAGGCTTATCACGCAGTTCTGCAAGTTCGGGAACTGCAACACATTCAAATTGATACATTTAATCGTAACGAAATGTAGGTTTCTATAATTATTATGCCTGTGACATTGTTATTTACCTCATTCCAAAGTGATGGTGACGGTGCTACTGGGCAACCTATGTGAGGGTCCATTCATCAACCACTCTTGCTTAATAAATCTAAATACAAATCATGTTTTCTTTTGAGCTCCTTCCATCGATTGAGTTTTTTATTGTGAGTGTATTGCAAGCCCATCACCACAACAAACTCCTTATCAATCTCATTCCACCTCGTCGTCATGAAAGACCCTTTTACCCAGTGACTTGCTTGGTGGTGCTTGTTGAAAATCTTTAGCAACTCGTAAGTTGTCCAATGATCCCATTTCTTAGCCTTCTTCGAAGCGGATGTTGAAGGTTGAGATGACATTCTACAAGAGGAAGTGGTGAATTCTCACAAATAATGAGATTACTTTTACTATTCTATCTTACTTGGTAAGAAACGATTGTATTCCCTCTTCAAAAATTTCCATTAAATCGATTGAGAGCAGAAACACACCGGTGGATCTACATAAGCAACCGATGGAAATATGATAACCCACCGATGTATTCCTATAAATCAACCGGTGTTTTCAATCAATAGGTTGAAATCGGAAATACACCAGTGGATTTACATAATTAACCTGTGGAAACATGATAACCCACCGATGCATTCCTATAAATCAACCGATGTGTTTTCAATCAATTGGTTTAGAGCGAAAACACACTGATGGATGTACATAATCAATCGGTGAAAGCATAATAACTCACTAATGTATTCTTATAAATCAACCGATGTGTTTTCGATCAATAGGTTGAGAGCGGAAACACATCGATGGATCTACATAATCAACTAGTGGAAATATGACCCACCGATGTATTCCTATAAATCAACCGGTGTGTTTTCAATCAATAGGTTGAGAGCAGAAACACACCGGTGGATGTACATAAGCAGCCGGTGAAAACATGATAACACACTACTGTATTCCTATAAATCAAATGGTATGTTTTTTATCAATAGGTTGAACTCGAAAATACATTGGTGGATCTACATAATCAACTGGTGGAAACATGATAACCCACCGATGTATTCCTATAAATAAACTAGTGTGTTTTCAATTAATAAGTTGAACTCGGAAAAATATCGGTGGATCTAAATAATCAACCGGTGGAAACATGATAACACTTTGATATATTCCTATAAATCAATCGATAAATTAAGTAAATAACCTGGTAGATTTATGAAATCACACCGATGTTTCCCACAATTAATTGGTGTGTTTCCCTCGGTCTTTGAAAATGCACCGGTGTCTTGCAACTCTCATCCAATTTATTTTGATAATCAACATGTATTTCTCACAAAATACATTGGTGGGATACTATTCGAGACCGGTGATAAATAACAATCGCACAATTGTAATCAACAAATGTGAACATGTAGGGGTACCTCCATTGCAGATGACGAACACACATGTTGAGCAATCTCCACGCAAAGGCCTTCTCCAATGCAACTGCAGAAGATAGCCACTCATAACCCATATTACGAAGAGAAGTATTGAATTAAACCTCAACAGAGGGTCATTTGCCTTCGGTATTTGATGCTCCTCCTTGCCTTTAAGCAAGGATAAGAAAACCACGAGAAGCACAAAACAATATCTTATGGCTGAAGTCCTTATATAGCCGCTACGCAACCTCACCATTAATCTCCTCCAACTTCCAGGTGTAATGTTGGACGCATGGGAGCAGCAACTGGAAATCTCTATCATATGACAATCCACAGAGTAGCCACTTCCCAACAACATGGTCATGCATCCATCGGTAAGATAGGAAATGCACAACCTTCTTTTACACACCCCCCTCTACTGTATCAGCCCAAACAAACACAATGGCTACAACCAACTACAAAGCAACATAACCTCACATTAAAAGTCGAATAGGGTTCAGTATTAACCAACTTTAACTCACCTTTATGACGTAACAACCCGAGGTAGCTTCGAATCCATAGCAATCCATCGGTGGATTCGCCCCTACCACCTCCATCTACAACCAAAAGCACAATCAACCCTATTCTAGCAGCCTCCCAACTCGACATCGCCAACCCTTCTTTTCACCATTACTCTCCTCCAACCTCCACCAGATGAGCTAATGGGAGACATTGTATGCATCGATCAGCACACCGCCCACAATCTCGACCTCCTCGACAACTTCAACCCCACGGGATAAAGCGTGGGATGAAACCATTCCACCCTCCCGGGTGGAATCAACATGGGTTTATGCCCACTATCCTGTTGTTTTACCATCCCGGGTTTAACCCTCCCAACAAGGAGATCAAACGACCAAACATGGAAAACAAACGAGCCCTTAGTATACTAAGAAGTAAATTATAGCAAAAGTAAGAAGGGAGAATAAATTGTCAAACTGAAGAAATGGAAATCGTCATAGATATTAGTAAGAATAATGATGGAATATATGCACTATGGAATCCTTTGCCTAGATAAATGGACATAATTTGCATTCTGGAATAAGTAACCCAAGAAAAGTAGCTTATGGAAAATCTTCTGTCATGAATAAAGAATAATGCTGGAATCTATGTAGCCTATTGAAAATCTTCTATCAATTTTCAATCAATTATTATGACTCTTCTACGACCCAACTTTTTCATAAATTAATACAGAAATATTATTTATTATACATTCAAAGACTGACTCATAATTTGGTTTCTATAAGATAATCCATTTCAAAATTGCAAGGTAATTTTTTTATCAGCATGCAGCTTATGGAACATCAAAAGGAACCTACTATGGAGGCAGAGCATCATTTACGAGGTATGGAGTTGATGATGTCAAACTTAATCAAACAAGTGGAGCATTTGTGTGGCTCTCTGATTCTAAACGGACTCAAGACCATGAAGTTATTGCTGTAGGATGGCTTGTAAGTATATTTGTATTCTTTAAGCCTATCACATTAGATATGTATTTCTTTTATAATAATCATTATGTAGTTGTTGGACTTTCTTATAATCATGAATTTCTTGTTGAAATTGTTGTCTAGATGTTCATGCCAAAATGCACACTTTTAAATCTATTCCTTCTTTCTATTTTGCTTAAACTAAATCTTTTTTTCTTTTTTCTTTTTGTACATTCATCCTCAAAGATATCATGATAACAAGCCTCGATTAACTGCATATTGGCGTGTAAACTTCTGCTTTCTCCATGGAGTAAAAAGAAAAGATATTTAACTAGCAGAAATTTTCTTCGGTTAATCTTGGAGTCATTTTTCAAAAGTAAAAAATAATAAGTTATATTTGGAAAGATTGAATTAGAGCTATGCAAAATTATTTGGTTTTACTTGAAGGTAATTTTATTGTCTAAACCAAATATTTGACTGTTCTAAAGATGAGAAATGGAACAAAAATGGCTAAATTAGCAACACTACTAACCAAATTAAATTAGGGAAGTCCTTGGCCTCCAAGGATAAGAAACAACTTGGTTGACCTTGTCCTCCAAGGATGCCCTCCATTCATTTAGTAAGGTGAGATCTTATGATGATCTTGCCCTCCAAGGAAGTATGACAATACTGATTAATTAAAATTATTGCAATATTGTTTGCGTGTGTGTATTTGAGAAGTATTTTGCATATTTCATTCATTTTGAATTAAGGTTTCAATTCTTTTGACTATTCAAGGTATATTTAAAGCTGCAATAGGTGTAACAAACCCTTTAAATTGTTGGACATTTGTTTTGTCATGTTTACACTATTTTGTTTTATTTTCTGATGGGCATTCGTTTGATTTTCAGGTTAATGAGAAAGAATGTCATAACACAGAGTGCCCTGGTTATGTGCAATTAAGTTCAAAAATTACACTTGGTGGTGTACTACCATTAGCAAGACAAGCTCATCTTACCATCACTATTTCCAAGGTTTTTTTGTGTGTAATTTTTGTTATTTGAATGCACAGTTAACAGACATTTAGGAAATATGTTGCTCTACGTTAATAATTTCTTAAGAACTGTATATCGATTGAAATTCGTGGATTCTTGCGAATAGGAAAATTAGGCTCAAGGTACTGCTATTTTACAAGCTGCCTGAATATTTGGTTGTTGACAAGGAACGCTAACTTCAAATGGTCTTCTTTTTTTTTTCTTTCTTTTTTTTTTTTTCAATTCATAGGATCCACAAACTCATGTTTGGTGGTTGATGATTGATGATGATCTGAAGATTGTGGGATATTGGCGTGCTGGATTGTTCTCGTCGCTAGCTAATTCTTGTGCTGAAGTGAGAACAGGAGGCATTGTTACCGGTCCGCCGAAGATATTTAGCTGTAAGATGGGTAATGGCCATTTTCCAGATGAAGGTTTTGACACATGAGCTGCAGTGACAAATATTCTATTAGTCGAAGAAGACGACTCCTTTTTGATAGCACCACATCTATTCCAGATGAGATATAGAGATCGTTTTGAATGCTATAATTTAGGAAAACTCGTCGAAGGTGGAAAAGATAGCGGACCAGATGTCAGTTACGGAGGATTAGGTGGTTGTACTGCCTAAGCTAGCATGTATCAAATAAAATACATTATGTATCAAGTTATAAATTGGAAAAGCCAAGTCTATGGCTGTCTTAGGGTTTGTTTGGCCGTGGAGTCAAGGGGGGGTTAAAATGGAATAAGTGAAAATGGTATTTATTTGGGTGGTGGAATAAGGATGGAGTTAAATATAGGATTAAAATGATTGATGTATTGATGTGATATTATTGGATATTTGTTTAATAGTATAAATGGGAGTGAAAAATGTTAGTAGGTATTTGTTTATTATTAAAAATGAGAGTGGAGGGTATAGTAGGTATTTTCTTAATAGTAAAAGTGAGAATGAATAATAATTGGTGTATTGATGTATCGTTTGTGTTGAAATGATGGGAAACACTTGAGATAGCTCTTAACTTAGGTTAACCCCATCGACAAACGGAGCCTTAAAGGATGATTTTCCATTTTTTGGAGGAAGTGATCTTTTATTTGCTATATAATTGACTTGGAATGTGGGGAAAGAGCTGGCTGAGAAGGGCATTCATTTTGATTTCAACGCCTTATCAATAGATTCAAAATTTGAAGTACTTGACTTGCTTTTCTTGATATGATTTAATCATGAATTTCTTGATATGTTTTCTGAAAGTGAGAACTATAGGGTGACTACTATCTAGGTATGGCAAGCATACTACTACGGGAGGATACATCATGAAGTTTGCCTAATGGTAGCAAAAAGGAAATTACTATGAAATCCTGTAACCGTATCTTGGCTACAGGGGTGGATTTCTTAACTTATAAATAGTTGGTTAAAAGAAAGTAGGATTAATAATCAATGAGATTGTTGAAAGAATTTGATGAATTTAACAATGTGATGACCTGAAACTATAAGGCCCACCACCCCCCTTCCAATCACACACGCATACAAAACCCTTTGGCGAAATCCAAGTACCACAAAATGATAAGACAAAAAATGCTTTGCCTTTCTACAACTAAGTCACTTGTAGCTATAACTAGGGTATCTGCACCAACGCTTCACCAATGGAATTAACTTCTTTAATCCAATTATAAAAGATATTGACATAAATTCAAATGTACAAATCAATTGATCGAGCATACATTGATTCTTCCCTTCAATACTTTCATATCTCAAAGCAACTTTCATGGATGATGGCTCTTTTATTTCAAGAATTTCACTCTAGAATAGCCCTCTCGTTGGTGCAAGAAACAATTCAAGATTATGTCTAATCTTCATGAGCTTTTTGATACTATATATGAAAAAATTAGAAAATATAATCACCAATACTCATTTATTTTTATTGATCATTACATTGTTTTAGTGAATAAGGTTTTACCTCCTTGCGTCAGGCAGATTGAGTAGCTTTGAATCCAACCACCACCAATTCCGAAATTGCAATTTCCTCGGTAAATAAACACCCTAATTCCAACAAACAGCCACCACCACCACCCCTGCTGCAACCAATTCCACCTAAACCCCCAACGCATGCATGTAGACCTCCGATCCTAGCGCACATGGGAGCACACGTGCATGCGCTCCAATCTAGTGTGGGAAGTGATATGAAGAGTGAAAGCACCTCAACAAGTTAGACAAGGGGTCTCTAAAAAAGATGATTGTAAGCCTTGATGTGGTACAAGTAATTTGTTCAATGCCTCCCTTGAAATAACCCTCTTCCAAAAGTGGAGTTAGTCTTGAATCCGAGAACCAACCACAAGAAAAGTGTGACTAGATGCAATAACCATAATGATATCGTAGCAATTAACAATAACCAAAAGATAGCGTAACGTGATCGACATACGTCATCAGGTTCACCCTTAGGGCTCAACAATGGAGGAAAATATACTGACTCTACACAATGAGCAAATGAAGCACCCTTGAAAGCTAGATCGTAACAATGGAAAGCACATGGAAGAACTGTCATGAAGAAACATGCTTCTTCTGGAAAGTGACGAGCATAGCCAACGAATTAATTGATTGTTGAATTTTTGAACTGGGTAGACTCCCTAATGTCAAGTGAATAGACGAGGAACATTGTCCCACCTCCGTATTCCGTGAGCCTTCGCCTGTGCACTCCTCCTCTCCTTCCTTGTCAGGTGGAAATTGGCAATATGCTGATAGAAGTTGTGTATGGATTTCTTCCATCCGACCATTCTGTTCATCCTCCCGGTCCATCTCCATGACATCCTGAAACGTATAGAATAACTGGAAAATTTTAAAAAAGGAACAAACTATGGACATGCAAATAAGATGGTGATTCTAATGGTCATTCATGCAATAGAAAGTATGTCACTGTACTCACTTTAATGTTCCTTTGACATTATTACATGGGCCCAATTCTTGTACACAATTTCTTCCCTTTTTTCACATTATACAGACCTGATTCTTATACACAATTTGGAAGTAGTTAACCAGCGTTGGTGACCATCCAGGATTTTATATCAGATAAAATATAGCACCAAATCATCGTAAATGATTTTCCACATCCTTAACATACCTTCCATATCAAACACCACCCCCACATCTTCCGTACAATGCTCCCCGCCGCCCCCCACCCCCCCCCGAACCCCATCACTTTCCATTGCAACCATAATGCCACAAAGCTGCAAAGAGTCTCACCCTCTCCCTCTCAGACCTGTAACACCATGACCTAGAACAAAGGCTCCCTGCCACAATGGATCCTCGAAAAGCTGATTCCAAGAAGTAATCCCCAAATCTAAAACCAACCTCTCTCAAACAGCAGTAGCAAAGAGGCACTGGAAGAAAAGATGACCACGAGGCACCAAAAGAAAAGATGACCACAATCTTCCACTATGTCACCTCAAAAAGCACATGAGAGTCCAAGCAAGAGTTGAAGAGGAGTTGAGGGAAGTATAGAAATATTATTGTATTCAACTCAAATGATAATGGTGGGATTCCTCTCTTTATATAGAAAGATAATCCTACATCTTAAATTACCAAAGACAATAACTCCTAATTATAGTAACAAATCTCTAATTATCTATCAAATAAAGTACTCCTAATTATACTAACAAATCTCTAATTATCTACCAAATAA
Source organism: Thalassia testudinum (assembly GCA_037157565.1). Lineage (NCBI taxonomy): Eukaryota > Viridiplantae > Streptophyta > Magnoliopsida > Alismatales > Hydrocharitaceae > Thalassia > Thalassia testudinum. Next base: position 74,157,879 of record JAZHRO010000013.1, read on the forward strand.
AGTACCACAAGTTGACAAAACTTAGACTCCAGGCAACTCCCTAAATACCTGAGTCCAGCTGCCCTTTATTGCACTGAAAACCGTGACAACTGCCATGTGGACATGGACTGTCACATGGCAACTGTGCCACATGGACTGCCACATGGCATTATTCCTTCACAATATAAAAAGGTGATATAAGCACATTTGTTTCTTTGAATTACACTCTGGGTACCCATGTGAAAGCACCCCTTAAATTTTTTGATTCTTGACAATACAAGAGGTTGTATACAGGATTCAGAATCATAAGTCAAACCTGTGCCGAAATACTCCTGAATACTGGATAAAAACGCTTCCTGCAGTACTCATTGAAAAGAAGAGTTAGGATCACTAAAGGAATGGTGAAGCCTGAGGCAATCGGTGATTCTTTGATCCCAAAAACTCCGATGGCTATTATTTGTGTAAGAACCAATGAAAAGATTGTTGTGTTGTGTACGATAGGCCACATGTCTCCACCAGTCTCATATTTTGTACAATAAACATTAAGAATCTGCAAAATGAGAAGCCCATCAGAAGAAAAATCAGAGCCAATTTAAGCACACATACAGGCCAATTTCTTCAACAAGCATCCAACTATAGAGGAAAAAAAACAAAATATGAAGATATTGTATGCACAAAATAAATGCCTACCCAAACAACAGAAGCATAAAAGTCATTCTTCTAATTAAAAAAGAAGAAAAGCCAAACTCTTCATTAAGAAAAGAATATTCCAACCAAGTTTATGAATGGTCTCTAATTACAGCAAACAGGTATGACGTGATGTGGACACAGAACTTATCAAAAAAATAAATTCGATGTAGACACAAAATGAGGCAAAGTTATATTTCCAAGCTTGCTGGCATTTAGGCACGTGAGGCTTCTCAAGAGTGCATAGCCACATCTTTTGAAATTTCAGCTAACAAACCAACATTTTTGGATCAGTAATACCCCTTGATTCTTTGTCAATCTCAAAATCCAATAGTCTTAAAGTTCAATATGTATTGGATCAACGTTGAAAAACTCACGACTCACTATTCAGTCAAGGAGATGCTGTCAAGAGTATATGGCATGCAGTTGGAATAACTGGGGATTACCCGATCAAGTATTTTTTAATATTAAATATTTTAAATATATATATTCATAAAATAGATTAGTAAGATGTATGACATGCACAAGTAACTACTAGGATTAAACTGAAATTCCAACAAGTACATATCCCATCACATAAAATCAACCATTCTAAAGTTCAAACAAATGCAAATAAGTTATGAAGCATATAAAGAAAATAAATACACAAAATCAAAGTTTCAAACTACTAAATGGCAACCCGAACAACAGATGCACAGAAGGCATTCTTCTAATTGAAAAAAATAAAGCCAAGCTCCTCTAGAAAAGAATATTCCAACTAACTTAATGAATGGGCTCTAACTACAATAAACATGTACAATATGATGTGGACACAAAATGAAGCAAAGTCATATTTCCAAGGTGACAGGCATTTAGGCACTTGAGGTGTCTCAAGAATGCATAGCCACATCTTTTGATACTCCAAATAACAAGCCAACATTTTTGGTCCATGGACAAACAAGATCTGTAATACCCTTGATTCTTTGTCAATCTCGAAATCCAATTGTCTTAAACAAGTACATATCCCATCACATAAAATCAACCATTTTAAAGTTCAAACCAATGCAAATAAGCCTTTTCGAAAAAAAAAAAACCGAATGCAAATAAGCTATGAAGCATATATCCAAAGAAAATAGATACACAAATTCAAAGTTTCAACCTACTAAATGGCTAGCCAAACAATAGATGCACATAAGGCATTCTTCTAATTAAAAAGAAAAAAGAAAGCCGAACTCTTCATTAAGAAAAGACTATTCCAACCAACTTTATGAATGGGCTCTAACTACAATAAACATGTACGATATGATGAAGACACAAAACTTATCCAAAAAACAATGATATGGACACAAAATGAAGCAAAGTTATATTTCCAAGGTGACAGGCATTTAGGCACTTGAGGTGTCTCGAGAATGCATAGCCACATCTTTGATACTCCATATAACAAACCAACATTGTTGGTCTATGGACAAACCAGGTCTGTAGTAACCTTTGATTCTCTGTCAATCTTGAAATCCAATTGTCTTAAACAAGCACACATCCCATCACATAAAATCAACCATTTTAAGGTTCAAACTAATGCAAATAAGATTTAAAATAAAAAAAAACTGATGCAAATAAGCTATGAAGCATATATCCAAAGAAAATAGATACACAAATTCAAGGTTTCAACCTACTAATTGACTACCCAAACAATAGATGCACAAAAGGCAATCTTCTAATTAGGGATAAAAGCTCAAACTCTTCATTAAGAAAAGAATATTCCAACTAACTTTATGAATGGGCTCTAACTTCAAAAAACAAGTACAATACGACATGGACACAAAACTTACCCAAAAATAATGATGTGGACACAAAATGAAAAAAAGCCATATTTCCAATGTTACAGGCATTTAGGCACTTGAGGTGTGTCAAGAATGCATAGCCACATCTTTTGATACTCTAGATATCAAATCAACATTTTTGGTCTGTGGACAAACCATATCTGTAATACCCCCTGATTCACTGTCACCATCGAAATCCAATTGTCTTAAAGCTCAATATGTATTAAATCAAGGTTGCAAAGCTTGTACTTGGTATTCAATCAAGGAGGTCATAACTAGAGAGTATACAATATATAGTGGAATGATCGGAGACTACAAAGTTAAGTTTTTTTTTAATATTAAAATATTTTAAATATGTATGTATGACTTACACAATTTACTACTAGGAGTAAAGTGAGATTCCAACACGCAGATATCCCATCACATAAAATCAACCATTTACATTTCAAACTAATGCAAGTAAGCTACAAAGTACATATCCAAAAATAAATAATAACCTAAATTCAAAGTTTCAAACTACTAATATCACAACCCTATCGAGACCTTGGGGTTTTTGGGGGGGGGGGGGGGGGGGGGGGGGGGGGGAATTTTATTGACACAAAATGCATCTTTTTTATAAATAAATAAATAACAGGACAACTATCAGAGGCCAGTTCTTAGCAATTGTCCACTTCAATTAACCAACCAACAAATTACAATCACTACATCTATACACATGTCCCATTCACAACATTTTCCACCCATGCCCTTTCCCCTTAAAAATAATAGCATTATGCTGAAGCCAAATAGACCGAAGAGTCGTCGCCATTGTCACCCATGCAAGAGTGTTCATTTGTAGCCCACCACAAAAAGAGCTCTAAAAACCATTCTTAGAAGTAACCACAACCCCAACAAGGTTCAAGGCCTCCCAAATGACAGTGGAGAAATCACACCAACAAAAAAGATGAGGAGTATCATATTTTTCATAACCACACAAAAAGATAAGGAGTGTCCGACAAAATGCATCTTTGATTTACTACAATAAGACAAAAAGCATCTTTTATCAGGACCTTGGTGTTTTGCATCACAACTAGATTTGGTAATTTACTTATTACGGTTAGCATCTTTTGTTTTGATGATCAATACAAGTTGAACCACAATGCATGAATACATAGGCGTGAATTTGTTAGTATGTTGTTTGCATGACTGCATGCATGCCTTTATATGTGTGACATTCTACACACCCTTGCATAATAATTTTCAACAAGCTCTAACATAAGATTTTTGTTGAGTTATGTTTTTAGTTCAGTAGTTAGTCCTTTTATTTTATTTTGTTATGTAAGGATGTGGATGTAATTTCTCCTTTGGTGCCTCTCAATATAAAGGCATTAAAGGTCTTTTAGAAACTAAAATGCATTTCAGTCCTAACATTATATCAGAGCAGCGATCCTAGAATGCGACTCTAGTATCCCACTAAACCCTAACCTTCAACCCACCACCACATCCCATCCTCTCTCTCTTCCAGTGACACCAACCACCAACAGGGCCAACAGCGTCGACAGAGGCCAGCGCCACCCCTCCACCAGCATCGCCGACCACCGTAGGAGGCCAATAGTGCCACTATAAACGTCACTGGACCCCCCCTAGCGACTGGTGGGCCACCATTGCCCCCTACGCCATCGGCTGGAGCATCGCCCGATGGTGTAGGGGCCTCTCACCAGCGCCGCCTCTCCTTCGTGTTGGGCCTACACGATATTTAAGTTCCCTTCTAGAGACTGTGTTAGCCTAAATCAGGGCCTTGAGGACCCTTGAGTCCCTATTCTACATCATTGGGACTTTGAAGATCGATGGTTACTACTAGAATCGGAGTTACTGGTTCACCTCCATCTCCATAGCCCCTTCTAGAGTCTTCGCACGTTGGTAGGCACCGCCAAGGCTTGTTCTATGCCCTAGTGTGTGCAAAGGTAGCAATTTTTCTACCTACAAGGTACATGATCTGAAATTAGTGTTTTCTTGTGGTCTATATGTGCAATTAGGAGGCAGCTCAAGTTTGAAATCAGAGTTTTCAGACCTTATGATCTGATTTTTAAACCTTGAAATTGTTGTTTTTGTGGATCTTGACTTCGAACATCATGGGGCATCAAAAGGAATCCATGAGCCACTTAGTGGGGAAGACATCTACCACGAGCGCTCCCCCTCACAAGCAGGGGACATCTATCAAGTTGGATGGATCCAATTTTTTGCTTTGGTCCACCTCCTTTTCTCAGTTTGTCGGATCCCGTTGAAAGTACATCCTGACAGATGATGTAACTGCTGTGAAGACTGTAGATTGGGAGGCAGACAACGATTGGGTAGAGCTACATGTCTCCTCAACAACATGACTCAAACAATTGCCAAACAGGTCATGGCATATGCCTCAGAGAAAAAGATATGGGAGGTGTTACTTGAGATTCACTCCCACTAAAGCAATATTACCAGTTTGTACCGTGTTGTAGAGGACATTCACACTCTTCAGAAAGGCACCATGGCCTTATCCAAATACTATGGCACCATGAAGAACCTACGGGACGAGTAGGATGTGTACCAGCCTATTTCTACAGATGCAGCTATTATAACCAAGCAGAGAGAGACTTCGTTCTATTCAGCTTCTGTCTGGGTTTGGCTCTGAGTACAAGGCAGTAAAAGATCAATTCATGACTATGGATGAGATTCCCACCCCAGCACAGATTTATGCTCGTCTCTCGAGGCTTGACACCTCTGATCCTGTGCCTACCCTGATGCCTCTGCTATGGCTGCTATTGGTCGTGGCTGGGGCAATTCAGGAGGCAGAGGTGGTCAGACTCGTGGTGGTGCACGTGGACGTGGTCAAGGCTGGAACTCCTATGAGTACTCTCACAGAAACGAACATACTGTGGAACGATGATGGGTGAAACACAGATATCCATAAGGTATGGATCCACGTGCCCATCAAGTGTCTGCAAAGGATACTTCTCAAGTGCAGGATGATGATAGCCGCATTTCAATTTCCAGAGTAAACTATGAGTGTTTCATGGCTTCTCAGGCATCTACTTCTACCTCAGTTCAGAGATATGCAGGTACTTCAGTGATGTCAGTTAGATCCCAAGCCCCAGCTTGACTTGCGGATTCAGGTGCCTCCTCTCACATAACTGGTGATACCACATTGTTTTCTTCTCTACAACATCTTGCTACCTCATTCTAGGTTAAGGTAGCAAATGGAGGTTTATCACCAGTTACTAGTCTTGGGAACATTTTTATCTCTTCTATTTTACCTCTATCGAATGTTATGCATGCTCGTAAGTTTGCTCTTAACTTGATATCAATTAGTCAGATTAAGAATGATTTACAGTGCAAGGCGGTGTTTCATGACAAGTATTTCTTCTTGCAGGACCTCCAGACGATGAGGTGGATTAGTGGAGAACTTGAACAGAATGGTCTCTACCATCTCCACGTTCCACCTTCATCCAGTGCTGATATTGTTTGCGCCACTATTGCTCTCCAGTGATATCTCCGCCTTGGTCATCCTAGCCTACCTGTCCATCATTAATTTTCAAAGATGTCTTTTCCTGAGTTTTTTAGATGTGAAGCCTGTCAGTTGGGCAAACACCATAGGTCTTTTTTTCCATCTCAAAATAAATAGACTGAGTCTGTATTTGATTTAATTCATGCTAATATTTGAGGTCCATGTAGGGTCAAGAGTATTAGAGATTTTCGGTACTTATTTTTGTGAATGACCATACCGGAATGTCCTAGGTGTTTATGATGAAAGAGAAGTCCTAAGTTTTTTATCTTGTTAAAAGCTTTGTTCAAGAAATAAAGACTCAGTTTTCCACTATTATAAAAGTTTTCCAGAGTGATAATGGTTTGAAATTGGTCAATGCCAAGGTTACACATTTTTTCCAGTCATTTAATATTATTCACCAAACTTCTTATGTTCATACCTCCCAATAAAATGGAGTAGCTAAACGTAAGCTTCATCATTTATTAGATGTGGCTCATAATATTATGTTTCATATTAATGTTCATCTTTTTGGGCTAATGTTATTCTTTCAGCCACATACTTGGTGAATCGTGTTTCTTCTTCTATTCTGGGGGGTAAAACTCCCTCCTCCTTTCCGTTCCCTTATAAGGAAATGTTTTTTATCACTCCGGTTGTTTTTTGTTATGTGTTTTGTCCAACTATATAAAGTTAATAAGATTTCTCCTCATTCCGTAAAGTATATTTTTCTAACTTATTCTAGAACCCAAAAAGGATACAAATACTATGATCCTATGTCACGAAAGTTTTATGTTTTTGCTGATGTCACCTTCTTCAAGGAAATTCTGTACTACAAAAAACAGGGGGAGCAATCCACTTCTTTCCATCATCAAGAAGTTCCCCTTCTTATGTCGTCTAAGCCACCACAGTCCTCTCAGTCACCACAGCCCACTGAGCCACCTATATCTAAAAGCAGTCAACCCGATCCTGGTCCTTTCCCGTGTCATCCTGAGGTCCCTAATGCAAACACTTTTCCTAAGCACTTTCAACGCAGGTATCTAGATGTACCTCAGGTGGAGGAACAATTGTTGACTATTTCTGCTTAGCCTCCACCAATTGCTAATGACTTGTCTAAGCACCAGGTACCTACTACTACTGAGAGTATTGCCTTAGATCTTCCTATTGCACAATGGATGGCTCCAAAGTCTGTGAAATATTCTGTCACAGTTTGTCATTTGATATGGACGACAATTTTCTCTGGCTATTGACAGTTTACAAGTACCGTGGGACCATCAATAGGCCTTCCAAGATCCATCTTGGACCTTGGTTATGGAGGAAGAGATAGCAACTTTGCAATCCTATGGCACATGAGAACTAGTTGATCTACCCCTAAGTGCTACAATTGTGGGGTGTAGATGGGTCTTCACTCTCAAATGTCTTCAAAATGGTACTGTGGAAAGAAATAAAGCATGCTTGGTTACCAAAGGCTACACTCAGATTTTTTGGGTTGACTACTTTGAGATGTTTTCTCCAGTGACTCGCCTCAATTTTGTCAGAATATTACTCTCTTGCAATTAACAAGAGCTGGATTGTTCATCAGCTAGACAAAAAATGTGTTCCTTTATAGAGACCTAGAGGAGGAAGTTTACATGCAACGGCCACCAGGTTTCCTCACCAAGGGGGAGTGTCAAAAGGTATGCAGGGTAAAGAAAGCTATTTATGGGCTAAAGCAGAGTCCTAGAGCCTGATTTGATAGGTTTAGCAAGGTAGTTCAAGAGTATGGATTTATTAGATTGTCTGCTGATCACTCTGTTTTTAGCATAGGAAGACAGGTTATGCTATACTTATTATCTATGTTGATGATATATTACTGACCGACATTGACAAGAAAGGCATAGAAGTGAAGGAGTTGTTACAATCACAGTTTTGACCAAGGATCTAGGGCCTATCAACAATTTCCTTGGCATTGAGGTGTAACACATTAAAGGATGACTTATGCTATCTCAGTGCAAGTATGTTCATGACATGTTTGGAGACACTGGTATGCTAGGGTGCAAACCAGCGTATGTTCCCATGGATGCATCATTGCCTCTTGCAGATGATGATAGCCCCCTACTACAGGATGTGACTAGATACCATGCAATGGTTGGTATATCTGACAATTACCCGACCTGACATTGCCTTTGCAGTTGAGAGGCTAAGCCAATTCATACAGTCAACAAGTTCATTGGGATGGAGTTTGCCAGATTCTCAGGTATTTGAAAAGAACACCTAGGAAAGGATTGTTTTTTAAAAACAATAGACACTTGGATATATGTTGCTATTCAGATGCCAATTATACTAGAGCACATGAGGATAGACGATCCACTACAAGATCACATTTGTTAGGAGCAATCTAATTACATGGAGAAGCAAGAAGCAGGCAGTTGTTTCTAGGTCAAGTGCTGAATCAGAGTACAGGGCCATGGCTCAAACTACCTGTAAGCTACTTTGGGTTCGATCTATCTTAGAGGATTTTGGAGTACAAGTCACTAGTCCTATCTTTATGCACTATAACAAGGCTGCCACTTTCATTGCAAATAATCATGTCTTCTATGAGAGAACCAAACATATTGAAGTTGATTATCACTTTATCAGGGAGGCTATTGCAACAAAGAAAATTTCTACACCCTACATATGTACCGAAGAAGACCAACTCGTAAACCTTCACTAAAGCACTTTCCAAGAAACAGTTGCACAACCTTTGTTACAAGTTGAGCATGTTTGATGCCTATGCTCTAACTTGAAGGAGAGTGTTGAGTTAAGTTTTTTGTTCTGTAGTTGGTCCTTTTATTTTATTTTATTATGTAAGGGTGTAGATGTAATTTCCCCTTTGGTACCTCTCTATATAAAGGCACTAGCATTTCAATCCTAAAAATTTTAGTCCAACATGGAAGTAAGACTAAACCTTGTTTGTTTCATTTACTATTTACCTATACCTAAGTTCTTAACTAATTCAAACCAAGCCAAACTACAAACTATGAATAGCCATGAGACAAAATTAATGCTTATCCTTTCCTCCTGAAAGACAATCATCTTATCCTACTTTTTTTTTGGAAGGAATTATTCTATCCTACTTAAATGCCATATACACCGAAGCCTAGTAAGTTGAGAGCAGATGAGGCCTAACTCATTCATAGATGCAGCCTCAAACCACATGTCCAGAAAGAAAATATGATCTCATGTTGAAAGAGCCTAATAAGATTGTATGACTAGGAAGCAACTTAGATCTTTAGAATTGGATGCCAAGAGATCTTTAAAGCTGGTGGTAATAAGGCACACCTTGATTAGCGAGAAAAATAAAGAACGATCAACACTGACCATTAAAATACAGGCAAAACAAGGATCAATATGATTGAGGGATAAAAACACAAAATCAGCCTCAAAACAATTAAAGAATGTAAATTTGAAAATAGCCAATTAAAAAGGAGGAAATTGAACAGCAATGAACAATATTAACCATTCCTCTAAGAGGAATAGTATGAAAATACCATATGCAGTTTCCAGATTTCAAAAATACTGGTGTGAGATTTTACCTGGTTTCTGTACACAATGTATCCAAGAAAAAAGTACACAAGCAAGAAGGGCAAAATTAGAGGCGCCAGAATAGAGCAGGTGAAACCAAGCAACCCAAAAAGAAGTACTCTTGGAATTTCAGTGTGATATGGAAATGACATGACACAGCTGGAATCAATCTTACTTCGACATATATTTTTCTTTACAAATATATAAATTAGCTGGAAAAGTTGCACTACTTCTGATGACAAGCTTGTCCATCCAGATGTTAGGACATAAGTGATGAAAAATGTTGCCTGCAGTCAACAAATAAAATGCATTATCAAAGTAAACCACTGATATAGATACTCCAAAAGATAGGCATCATAAAATATATGCCTATGCCTATCTTTTCAAATAAAAGAAGTGCCTACAGGTGCAATCAAAGCTCGTAAAGGAATCTGAAAACAATCTTCATAGAAGATTGGCGTTGTCAACCACAGATAGCAAGAGAAACATGTTCAGGCAGTCTCTCATAAATGCTTCAAATAGAAATTCCATTATCATTTCATGGAGAAAATTCCTAGAGAACCTAATATCGTTGGATGCAATGATCTAATAAATGCAGGAAGATGTGATGAGCAATTCACATTACTAATAATACAAATAGCAATAGCTAGTTTGCAATTACATTAATGACTGCAATCACCTGCCTCGGAACAGCTTTAGCAAGCTGAGTAGGTATGTCCTTTGGATTAAAAAAGGTATTCAACTGGCTGATGACCGAGCCAGATAAGACATTAACAAAGAAGACATTCCATATGGTGAAATACAAAATCTTGCAGCAAGCACTTTTTTTCCTGGCACTGCGAGATATAGGTCCTTCCACAGAAGAAAACAGCATCATCGTTGGAGGAACTAGATACAGAAATAACATTAAGATGACACTAGGAAGATAGCCTGTAACAAGCTGGATCATAAAGGTCCTGCAAGTTTAAAATAAAAAAATCAGGTAAGGCTCTTAGTATTGACAGAGCAAGAGCATTGATATCTTTCAGACAGAACCTCCACCAATGCCTTTACTTCCACATTTGTCACATTTGTCAATTTTTGTTTTCCTTTTCATAGATGTACCATGATTTTACCAACCTAACACACTGTGTTACTGGTTTCCACTAAAATTATAGCTTTCTTTGTAGTAACTTTTTCATCAACTGGTTGTCGCACCAATCTAATATTTGTAAATTGCTGTGCCACTGGCATAATAGTAAATCAACTTCACCAGATTAAATTGCAAAAGAAAAATTAATTTCACCTCAACCAATCTTTTAATGTGTTGGAGAAAATAGAGAATCTTATTCAAATTAGGGACCCTAACTCTCTTTATATAAATAGTCGGGTTAAAAAAATTACATAAGAGACCTAACAGGAGAAATAACTAATTGGTATAGTAAAAGGACACGGACTCTAAAACCTAATTGAATAGACTCAAACCTAATCATAATAGAACTCATAACAAACTAGTCCTGATACTCGAACACCTCCCTCGAAGTTAGAGCATGGATAACAATGACATCCAACTTGTTACAATAGTGAAAATGTGATCCTCTCAATTAAGACATCTTCTAGCTAGAGGAGCAAGCAGGAAGTAGAGACAACCCCAAGCTATTGAGAATTCTATTTTCCCTTCTCTTGTTTTTTGTGTTTTTCCTTGTTTCCTTCGAGTAGAGGTACCTGTATCCTTTGGTCTCCTCTCTATAAATAGGGGGTCTAGGGTTTCATGATGAGATGAATGGAATGTCTCTCTACATAGTATCAGAAAGGTGATCCTAAGCCAAAGCTCTGCACCTTCTTAATCTCTCATCTCCTTCTTTCTCCACCAAATAAACATCAGGTTTTGATCTCTTGTGTTTGGATTTTAAATCCATAGAGAAGGATTTCTGCCTCAACATTCATGCCCTAAGGATCCCTTTCTTTTTTTCTTGGAGGTTACGCCGTGGCTCACCTGGTCTAGGATGGCAACCGGCAACTAGCACTGACCACCGACCTCGTACCACCCACGAGGAGTCACCAGTCTCTAGCTAACCAGTTGGACCCCCTCCAGTGATCCCTCTCCGTGAGTCTTTGACAAGGGCAACATCAATGACCAAGAATCTCCCAACACCACCATTGGGCAACTCATCTAGGGCACGAAGAGGATCGCCCAAGCCCCATTGCAACTCTATCAATGTATGACGACCGGTTGGAGGACAGTAGTGGTTGCCAGAGCATCGCCACCCTTTGTTTTCCTATCACTTGTTCTTGTTTTGAAGGAAAAGAATTCTACTGGCCCTATTTTGGGGTGTTCTTCCCCCTTATAGCTGCAATCTGAGTAGAAGATGATTTATATGCATAGATAGTGTGGATTTCTATTTGTTTTGAGGCAATAGGACTCCAATTAGAGAGTTATGGCTTCTGAAGTGGCTGATTCTTCTGCTCAAGGAGAGGGAAGTTAAGGGGAGTTCAAGAAGCCCTTCTTTTGCCCTATTACGAAGTTCGACGAGTCAAATTATGCGCTTTGGTCACAATCGATTCTCAATATGTTTGAGGGTTATGACAAGAGGCAAATACTTCTCAAGTCAAAGCCCATTAAGGGGTTGGCAAGTATGCCACCTAGAAGGACAACACCATGGTTAGGGCTGTTAGGAAATATGGTCTCGAACCTGATCAACAATCAAGGGAGAATGGGGACTCGAACAATTCAATCCCCAATTCTTGTGGCATCACAAAAGCATAAAAACATAAGCGTTCAAAATTTTCATCGAAATGAAACTCAGGTCAATGCCCGCAAAACCTAAATAACAAAAATCGATAAAACAAGCCTATGGGGAGATCTAGTATCTCCCCATTTTGAAATCCTCACGAGTAAAAATTTTATACCTATGGGTGGCATAGCCCCATGAGTTGTGCTTCATCAAATAAGTCCCGCCTAGGGGACTCCCTTCATCTCGACAAGCAAATGAGACCCTTCATGCCAAGGATGATTGATTCCAACAATTCGCATCTCGCAAACTCCTTCGTGAACTCTGAGGTGACCCTCGCCTCAAATCCTCCAAGACATGCTCCTACCACGAACTCAACGGTCAACAACACTAGCTGGACATCCAATAACCTCCTTGGACATTCAGTTGCAACTTCAAAGCAAGAAGCCCATCCTGTGGATCAAATCCACAAAAACAAGCTTCAGTTGGCTAACCAAGACATCTCCTAGTCGATGCCCTAGAGCAGGCGTTGGCTGGCTAAAGAGCTAACCATCTCCCTTCTTCATGTAAAAGAGAAGGGCAACAATGATGAAGGCCATCAACTCTCTTTTATTCTCTCCTTTTTCTTACAAGTCGGGAAGAATATTGGAACCAAAACAATGTGGCTGGCTACTCTCCTTATATATATGTTCTCTTGCTTGGTGATCAATGCACTCAATCAAACAATTTGATTGATTTGATTGGAATCAAACCTAGGATTTCCTTTTTGGCTTAGGAGACATTTGTAGGGTTCCAAATCAAATCCTAATATGGTGTGATCCCTTGGATGGTAATCCAAGGGATATAATCCCACTAGATTTTACATGATTGGCCTATAACAATTTATGAGATGTTTAGATCTAATACCTAAACATTAATTAATTACGATCAAACTTTAGATTTTGTTCCTAATCAAATTAGGTACAATTAATCACCAAATTGAATGTGATTCAACTCCTTGAATCACACTCAATCCTACAATTAACAACACACCAAAATGATTATTGATTTCATCATGCCTATAATCAAGGGTTTAGGATCAAAGAAATTATGGCGCTACGCCTCCTTTGGGTATTCCAAATACCCATGAATCCTTCACAATGGAAGACAAATGCAACCTTTGGGATTAACTTTCAGATTTATTGTCCATACCAGCACAAGTTACATACATTTCACATTCTATTTGTATCATTGAAACGAAAAAGACTAGATCCTTTCCCAAAGGATTGTCTTTCTCTTCATATATGGGTCTGATCAGGACCCATATAACCATGCATGAAATTTCATACTTCCCAATATATGCGGAGTGAGCTCAAGCCTCCTAATCTGTTGCGTACACCTAGGATAGTTGACGTGTGTGATCCCTTTCGAAAGATCATGTATCTCCTGTGCCCTCATATACACACTAGCTTTCCAATTTCAACACTAAGGTGGGTGTATCTTTTATCAGTCTACCAAATGTGCATACTTAGACAGTCTATCTTTGGTCAAAGGATGCACCTTCTCCATGATAGTGATAAGAGATGAACTTCTACATTTCCACCTTATCGAGTCAGCTCCTTGACTCAACTTATGTCGTATTCATATGTAGAGGATGTGCATTAAGGGCATCAGTCAAGCAACAATCTCTAGAGAAAATTGCCACTCTTCTTATACTAGAGACGATAGTTGGATATCATGATGATTCTTAATGAATTATCGACATCCTTGATCCAAAGTGTTTGGATTCTTCAATAACGGTCATCGGTATATCCAACATGGCATAATACACCATTCCATTTGTATTAAGGGACTCATCTAACTGTATTAGTGTGTCCACATGATCCGACACTCAATCTGAATCGCTGATTGAGTGATTCGCCTCAGGTTGGTTCGCTCAAGGCACATAACTCCAACAAAAGCATGGATCATGAACACCACCATATTGTGCATTGCCACTAAGATCATATATTACAAGATGGAGAATGAAATGTGGAGTGCTTCGCCAAATGTATTCTCAGGTTAAGAATGTTGCACGCATTCTACAATTTTATTATGAGATTGCCCACATTTGGTAAGATAGGAGACCCCTTTCCCAGCATTACTCCACGCTTAAGTTGACATTTGAGAAGTTCAATGCCTACACACATGTATGCTCCTATGAGTCACAAAAGCTCTATAGGACACATACTACAGTGGGACATTCCTAGCTAGGTTGGACCCCGTGTTTAAGGCACCACGATCCCAGATGTTGACTCTACTAGAGATACCAACTGTGGAAAAGGCATATAATTGTTTAAGTGAACTTGCCATGTCTATCTCGCCTTCTGTTCGTGTTGAACACACATCTATTATAGCTACCCATCAAGGAAGAGGTAGAGGCACTAGCTAGGCTAGTCACGACCGTAAATGAGACCAAGGTACTCAAGGGCATGCTAAGCCCCAATTCCTATACTATGGCAAGCTTGGTCATTCAAAGGAGAACTATTGGTCCAAGCATGGGAAGCCAGTCAGCGCTCATCAGGCTGTGGTTAGCTCGGAGACTAGCCCAGAGTCTACCCCTATTTCCATAGTCGAGTTCGATGATCTAATTGAAAGGTTGTCCCAGCATGGGATTTCTCCTACTGCCCTAAGCTCTTCTCCAAGACCTAGAGATATGGCTGCACTCGCCAAGTCTTCAAGTATATGTCTTGCTTGTCAGGCTAAGATTGATAATGGAGACTGACTAGTTGATCCTTGTGTTGCTCAACATATACGCAAAAAGACTCAACAATTTGACATATTACAGCCAAACTCATCAAGATGGACCATTATTGCAGATGGATGGAATTCTCCCATCACAAGTCAAGGGGAGGTTCAGATAACCCTTGCATGCGAAAGGGTAGGTCGATCGCCTTTTGTAGTCACCTTATGCTGGCCAGGCCACTGTTTTTGCCAGAGGCTCTTCTAGTTACTTGTGGCACTTACGAGGGCACCTTCCTCTAACGAAACTAAGGCACGTCATACCATAGAGTCCTACTGCCATGTTCCAGTGCAAGACCTACCAATTAAGAAAGCATCATAGGAACTCTTTTCCTAATAAGCAGGGTCGTAGTTCAAAGTATCTATTTCAGTTACTCCATTTTGATGTTTGGGGTCCAAGTTGTGCTCCTGATCGTATAAGGCACAAGTTTGATTTTGTTGTTGTTGATGACTTTCCTGTCATGGGTGCTTTTGTTGAAGTCTAAATCCAAAGTTGGCGATGTAATCAAAAACTTTCTCATTGAAATAAAGAATCAATTTGATGCCTATGTAAAATTTGTTTTAAATGACAATGCCTTAGAATTTTATACGCACTCTTTTCAGTTACTATTCAAGGGGTAGGGGATAATCCACCAAACAAACAGTCCCTATACATCCCAGAAAAATGGCATTGCATAGAGAAAGCATCGCCATATCTTGGATGTTGTCAAGACCCTCCTCATCCAGAATAGCGTCCCTTCCTCTTATTGGGGTGATGCTGTTTTCAATGCCTGTTGCGTGATAAACTATATGCCCTTTACAGTCCTTGATAAGGAGGGTTTCCTACCCTCTTGTTTCCAAACAAGAAACTTTTTAGGGTTCTTCCTATGGTCTTTTAGTGTGTTTGCTTTTATTCATCTCTTTAGTCACAACCAGGACAAGTTGTTACTTAGAGCAGTAAGTGTGTCTTTGTAGGATATTCTCAAACCCACAAGGGATATAGCTGTTATGACCCGTGGCAAACACCACTACATCAATGCCAATGTCTCCTCTGAGTCAATCCCTTTTTACTCCTTGGGTGGCTTCCGTATTGTTTCTTCTAACCCCGAGAAGAGGTGGTACTTCCTATTTTGACCCCTGAAGCTGACCAGTGACCAACACCTGAGGTGGAAACAAATGACAAACAATTTAGACTAGTTTATTCACATCATCCAAGGCAACATCGAGACCCCTCCTCCAATGACTGAGCCATCATCTAATCCCTTCCTTTGATAGCACTAACCTTCCTTCTAGTTCTGTTGTACCAATCACTCAAGGTACTCCACCTCCAAAGCTAATTTCCATAGAAGAAACCTCTACTAGGTGAGAGGATGATACTCTTGTTCTATCGATTAACTTGCGAAAGGGGACCAGGACGTGCACTCTACATCCTATCTCTAAGCATGTCTCTGGCCGGTTTGTCTCCAGAACATTGAAACTTCACCCTAGCGTAATCAAGTACTCTGGTTCCTACTACCTATCAATTGGCACTTGGAGATCCAAAGTAGCAAAAGGCCATGGAAGATGAGATGTTAGGACTACAGCCTTATTGACCCACCATCCAACACCACCCTTGTAGGATGTAAGTGGGTCTTCACTATCAACTCAAGTACCTACTTGATGGATCTGTGGAACGCTATAAGGCCATACTAATGGCAAAAGAGTACACACAGACGTATGGGATTGACTATTTTGATACTTTCTCACTGGTGACTAGATTGCCCACGGTTCACATCCTGATTTCTATGGTTGTACATCTTGGCAAGCCACTACATCAATTGGATGTTAAGAATGCTTTCCCCTTATGTTGACCTACAAGAAAAAGTTTATATGGAACAACCCCTAAGGTTTGAGTCTGAGTGTACCAAGGTTTGCAATTTACACAAGGCCACCTATGCCTTAAACAACGCCCACAAGCATGGTTTCAAAAATTATTTAAAGTGGTTGAGCACGTTAGGTTTTAGAGGTCAACTACAGACCATTCCTTATTTGTAATGAAGACAGCATGGGGGTGTGTCGTGATATGCTAGTCTACGTCGATGACATCTTCTTGACAGGGGATGACATGGGTGGCATAGACACCACCAAAGACTTTTTGAAGAAACACTTTGTTACTAAAGATCTAGGCCTACTTAGATATTTCCTCAGCATTAAAGTTGCTTAGAATGGAAAGGGGAATGTACTTTCCCATTGGAGATATATACTTGATCTTCTCCAGGAGACGGTCATGTTGGATGCCAAACCAGCCTCCGTCCCCATGGATCCTAATGTATACCTATATGAAAATGATTCGGCTCCGGTAGACGGGAGACAATTCAAAGGTCTTGTAGGAAAGTTGTTGTATGTTAAAGTTACACAACCCGACATTGCCCTTACAGTCAGCAAGGTGAGTCTATTCAATGATAAATCGTAGAGAATCCTTTACGAGGCCGTAATCATGATCCTAAGATATCTGAACTCTGCACCAAGGAAAGGTCTTGCATTTACCTAGAGTGATTCATTAAGGGTGATGACATACATTAATGCAGATTATGTTGGATGCCCAAAAGATAGGAAATCGGCTACCAGCTTCTATACATTTGTTTGTGGAAACCTGGTCACATGGAGGGTAAGGAGCAAACTATTCTAGCCAGGTCAAGTGCAAAATCAGAATACCGAGTGACGGCACAAGCCACAACTAAGCTTATGTGGGTTCAATCAGTACTTACAGATCTTCAGGTCTCCGTTGTTGAGCCTATGGAAATGAGATGTGACAATACAGTCGCCTCTTTCATTGCCAACAATACTATCGTCCACAAGCGAACCAAACATATGGAGGTGGACTGCCATTATACTCAAGACATGATCCAAAAGGGGCATATTCATACTATGCACGTGGCATGTAGAGACCAGGTAGCAAATATGTTTACAAAGGATATCCCTAGTTCCACGTTCAACAAATGTTGTTCCAAGATAAGTATGATTGATATCTATGTTCTATCTTAAAGGGTAGTATTGAGAATTCTATTCTTCCTTCTCTTTTTTTTGTGCTTTTCCTTGTTGCCTTATAGTAGAGAGACTTGTATGCAATTTCTCCAATTGGCCTCCTCTATATAAATAGGGGGCTTAGGGTTTCGTGATGTGATGAATTGAACGCTTTTGTCTCTACACAAGCAACATTAGGTAGGGAAAAATGGAAGACAATCTCAAGCAGTAGTAGCAGTAGATAAGAGAATCTTAAAGCAAGTAGTAGTTAGAGATGATCTAGACTAGCATGCATCATGTATGCAGAGTAGGCAAGAGTAGTTAGGTGCCTTCCAAAAAATGCATAATAGTGCACATAGTAGGCATGCACAAGACACACAAGACCAAAAAAATTCCCTGGTTAAGATCTAAATGGAGATTGGTTCTGAGATCACAATCTCAGAAGCAAAATCAAATCAAGGTTGATCCAAATCAATAGCAACAACAATAGATGAAGGTTGGGACCTTCGATCAAGGCCCAACTTTCATCTGGCAAAGGATTGGAATCACGACAGCAACATTTAAGTGATTCGAAACCATATTAGCAAGTCACATAGATCCCAAGTTGTCCAACCTTGCAAATTAAGTTCACAACTCCATCATCAGACCGATCATTAGGGTCACCAAAGCTTCGTCGACGTTAAAACAACAACCGACAGCCTCGCTAAGCTGCAAGGATCATTAACTGCAACAACATCATCAGCAGCTACGACAACAACAACAGTAGAAGCAACACTAGCAGTATCATCAATAGCATAGCCGCACGCTATGCACATGGTAAAAGTGTAGCACACGCACAGTTTAAGAGTAGGGCAACGCATGGCAGATGGGCAATATGCGTGGTGTTCGCACAATAGGCAAACCACGCAATGTGTACGCGAAAGGCAAACCGCAAGGTATGGCAACAACCAGGGCAGCACACAATAGCGCAAGACAAGCACACGAGAAGTAGGAGCACGATAAGGCAGGAAAAGGTCGTGTGCGTCACCAAGAAGGTGTTGTGTGCTTGGCACATGATCGACAGGTAGGAGTCCAACGCACAAAGGGCTAATACCATGTTTGAGAAAACAATGACTCCCATTAAAAATAGGAACCCTATCTCTCTTATATAAAGAGTTGGGACACATTATATAAAAAAACCCAATTAGGAATATAAAATTGATTAAAACTCTTAACCTTAATAAAAATATACTCAAATCCTAATCCGAAATACCCTAACAACTTTCCTAATACTCTAACAATATGAATGTGAAAGTTTACTACCATTCCCTAAAGCTTTAAGAATAGATACTCCCTAGCTTGGATAAATGTGTGTATACTACATGTTCCACCTTTGCTCATATGATTGTGTGACTGATGTTGTAACCATCAAAGATGACCATAACTTGAAATTTATAGGTATAGGAAGCAAAGTCAGCAGAATATTTCATTCCCCATATATTTTTATAGACACAAGATCATACTCATACAACCCACTAGTCAGCTGTTGAACCAAATATGGGGAAAGAAGTATCTTGAAATTCACCCAGTAGGGCATATTTAAAAAATCTGGAAACCAACTTCTCTAAGAGAAGCACCTAACTAAATTTTGTTAATCAAACATTACAAGTGGAAAATGAAACAAATAACATCCCCAGCATTATATCTAGTTTTATAGTAAGTATAGACTTACTTCTTTAACATGTTTCTAAGAAATGGGAATGTCTGCTGTAACTGTTCCAGTTGAGATAAACCTTGTACAAATGTGACAGGAAGAATAAATACAAACATAAAGATTATTGCAGCCAAAAGAGTTGTTATACGGCGTAGCCACAGCTGTCTGTAAGGTATTCCAAGATTCGACCAATAAACATCGTGTGGTTCAGGAGCCAAATCTGTAACCCAAAGCATGGGATTGGATGAGTGATGAACTTGGGAAGCAACAACAGCAGCGTAACGAGTCTTAAAAAAAACAAAAGCAACCGAGCATTCCTGCAAGAAAAAAAAGTTTGAATTGCGCGAATGAAAAAGAAAATAACCATCGGTTCACCTAAAAATGATTAAACATGGTAAATAAAAAGATGTAGTTCTTGATTAACCAATTGACCTGACATATGACAACAATACTGAAAAAGAAAATAAAATTCAAAAGGCAATTTCAACTTATAAATGCATGTTGAAGCTTGATTGTAACCTTTCTCCGTACAGTTGAATCAGCATGTTGAAGGTTCTGATCCTTCACATCAAGTCCAACATTTCGATATACTTTAAAGGAACTGGATGAGCCTCCACAAAGACCACATCTTACTCTAAGTGGCATGCATCGCTGCTCCATAGCAACATCCTTGATGCCTATAAACCCTTTGCAAACCTTCTCAGCACCTGCCTGCATGCACAAAAAGTTCATTACTCAATCTTACAAGAGAAGGCAACATAGTTGAAGATCCATATCCCTAGATTTTCCTGTGGCCAATCTATTTCTTAAGTTTC
This sequence comes from Thalassia testudinum, assembly GCA_037157565.1. Lineage (NCBI taxonomy): Eukaryota > Viridiplantae > Streptophyta > Magnoliopsida > Alismatales > Hydrocharitaceae > Thalassia > Thalassia testudinum. The sequence continues at coordinate 74,178,344 of JAZHRO010000013.1, forward strand.
TTGTTTCCAGACACTTCAAAGAACTTGAAACAAAGAAACAAAAATGCAGATGCCATGATCTCAATGTCAATAATCAAACAATTTCCAAAAGAATGGTAGGTAGGAAAACATGAAGATATCAAGACAATATTGTGAAAATATTTTCCAAATCACCAGGAGGGCAAATCTGCAAAATGTAAATGTTGATATGAATTAAGGCAAACGTTCCTTAACAAAAAGAAAAAAAATAATAAAGGAGGGGAAGAGGGAACATAATAAATCAAATATGAAACCTTTGGACTGAAACAGCATAGATTAGTTGATAGGCAGCCATAAGAACTAGACATAAACAATAATAGATAAATAATTCCTGACAAAACATATGGGACAAAGTGAATTACAGGTAAAATAACAGTTCCAAGATAATAGCTGTTTATAAAAAGATCTACAACAAAACACATTAAAATAAATAACGCATACGAAAAGTAAAAAGATTGACAAATAATCATTGAAATTAAAAAAATATATATTATAACCCACAGGATCTAAGCTTTCATGTAGCCATTTCAAATATTAGCCTGTTATGAACTATGTATTTCAAAAAATTACTCAAAGGAACTAAAAGAAAAACTAGCTGTGGATACCACACAAAAAAATTCCAAGGACAAAATTGGCAATATATTTATACCATAAGCTTTTGGACTTTCCCTGTCCGATAAACCATTTGATGAGAAAGATAACTTGATGCATGATAGTTAGTGAAAAATTTCTTGACTGAATCACTAAATGGTTCTTCTGTAGATCTTGGGATTGCCCGTACTAAGACCGTAAACTGCCTTGGATTGGTAGAAGATCTTGTGAAATGTGCAAGCCTCATCTGACTAATGTTCTTGTACTCCTAGAAACCAACCAAAATTGATGCCATAAATACTCGAATACTTGGACATGATTATACAAAATCACAAGGAATGGACCTTACAAGGTAGAGTAGAATACAAGCTGATACGGATATGATGTATAAGGCAAGACAGTGAACCCAAAGCCTGTAGTAAATTTAGGGGAAAAAAGGTTAATTTTTTAACATTATTCAGCAAGAAGGAAAAGGCTTTGAACAGAATTTACGGGAAAACAGAAAGAGGGAAAATGCTTAATGCCGTTTTGCTTTTCTTAGTTGAGAGTTTTTCACAGAAGTTGAAATTTATTAGGTTTGTGAAATGTGGGAAGAAAGGCAGGAGAGCATATCAATATAACTTTCACCTAAAAATGGAACAAATTCAACATACCATTGAGATCCTTCTTTGACATTTGTAATGGAAAATGCATCCAAAGATTCTGAAGAAAATTGTAGGTGAGGAACATTTTGTCCATAATAATGGGCAGGAAGCACACCAAATACGCAAACAACAGCAGCAATAGAAAAGATACGAATGCTGCACAAAAGTTGCCAAACCCCGTAAATTAAAAAGCAAATCAATAGGAAAAAGGTGAAAGTTTAGGACTCTGCTTTGCAAAGGAGAAATTACACTTATACTGCTAGTTTGATATCTGATCTTCTAAAGACAATAAAATATAAAATAAAGAAAGAAATATGTATTTGATTAGACAAGAATAGAATTGCAAAACATGGCTAGATCATAATTTCAGAATCCTGAAAAAGCAAAACATATTTAAAGGATGTATAAATAACTCCCAGAGAAAATGGCAGGAGTGCCTAGGGTAAAGGAACTTTGTTGCTCAAAAGCAACAGTGACTACAAATAACACAGACAAAAATGCTGCAATTCATCAAAAGTTTGGGCACCTGAAAACAAGTATTCGAATGAAAACCACAGCATCCAGACCAGCAACAGATAAGATGTCATTTTCTGAGTACACCCAGGCCTTCACAATCCATCCAGGGGAAGGCACAAGCCTTTCAAAACTAAAAGGATTATGATGCTTCTCACGTTCCTGAGCTATTCTCCTCCCAAAATAAACATACAAATTCCCAGGTTGTTTTCTCAAGACAGAGTACAATGATAAAAGCACTGCACAAAGTGCTATATTAATTCCCGCAGAAGTCAGAAGAGCAGATACTTTCATCTCCTAGTGTTGCAATAAAAAGGCCTTGTCATTGTCTACAAGCCTTCAAGATTCTCCTCGTTTACCATCCTTTAGTTATAACTATCTTCAGGCTGCTATAAACAAACAATGAAACATGTAGAGTTACATATTAGCTGCAACAAACGAATAAAAAAAGACAATCTAGAATATCCAAAAAGACGCAAGGATTAATACAAGGGAACACATGGATTAAGCAGTTGTGCCAAAAAAAAAAAAAAGAACCTAGCCCCTCAAGCCTCGAGGAAATAATTTTGTAGAGATTTATAGGTGTGCGCAGATAGAGCATGGAGGCTCTTATGCGTGGAGAGATCCAAAAATCCCACGCATAGTACTGGAACGTATGTATAAGACGTATGGAATGTCCACCAGACGTCTGATCTAGGTGATCAGCCAGTCTGTTGAAAAGGCAGTGGCTAGATAAAGGAGCAATTGCTCCTTATTGAGTGGCTAGAGACCTGATTTGGCATTGGTGATTCACGGCAGAGAGAGAAAAGTAGAGAAAGGAGAGGAGCTTTATTGTATTAAAAATATTCTTCTATTTTCTCAATTGAAAATAGTTGAGAGACTCTATTTTATAAAGAGAACATTCCCACTAAAAATGGTAAGGATTCTATTCCTATTAGAGATTAGATCTTCTCTCATTTGGAAAGATCTAATCTCTTTAATAAATCTCACAACTAGTTTCCTAAACCAACTTGCTAAATATAGGAAACAATTAGGAATAGAAAACCAACTAGGAAATAATTAAAACATAAAACTTATTTTTTGTGCACCCAAAATTGTTCCAAAGGACCCCTACACTGCCGATTGCTGGACCTCCAAATGGCTACTGCTGCTGCTACACATGGCCTGATGTGCCACGTGGCTTCTTTTCGAATTCCCAACACTCCCCCTCAAATTGGAGGTCGAGAGGCTAAAGACTTGCTGAAATTGATGCATCGTTCTTCTTCTTGAGATTTTAAGGATCTTCATGTCTTCTACGTTCGAGAGCCGAGCTCTTCATCTCGACGTTCCTCGATGTATCAGGAAGTTCCGCGTGTCTCCTCAAGGAGTATGGTGCCTTGCTCCTAAGCTAGCAAAGACTTTCGGCTTTTCTTCGAGCTAAGTTCACCAAGAGAGTGTAGAAGTCGATGCATTCTTGGTCCTCTTCTAGAGGCTACACTACGCCTCTTCTGATAAATCTCCTTCTTATACTTCTTGTCGTCCTTGAAGTCGGGTGCCTCGTCAAGGAGAATACTGAGCTTCTCCTGTTCACCAATGAAAAACTTGAAGGCGCAAGCCCACAAGATGTAGTTGGCAGCGCCACTCAATTTGATGGTTGTCCCGAAGACAACCACCTTGCTCTCTCCAGGGCCGCACGTAGCATCTCGAACGATCATGGTAGATTCTGCCATCTCTTGGTCTTCCTTTTTCGCGCAAGTCACTGGATTTGAGGACTTCTTGGGATGCACAAACCTCCAACAAGTAGTTAGATCTTCTATGCGTACAAAAACCTAGATTGTAGACTTTGATACCATGTAGAGATTTCTAGGTGGGCGCAGATGGAGCATGGAGGCTCCTATGCGTGGAGAGATCCAGAAATCTCATGCACAGTACTAGAACGTGCGTATAAGACGTCTGGAATGACCACCAGACGTCTGATCTAGGTGATCAACAAGTCTGTTGAGAAGGCAGCGACTGGATGAAGGAGCAATTGCTCCTTGTTGAGTGGCTGGAGGCCTGATTTGGCCTTGGTGATTCACAACAGAGAGAGAGAGAAGTAGAGAAAGGAGAGGAGCTTTGTCGTATTGGAAATATTCGTCTATTTGCTCAATTGAAAATGGTTAAGAGGCTCTCTATTTTATAGAGAGAACATATCCACTAAAAATAGTAAAGATTCTATTCATATTAGATATTAGATCTTCTCTTATTTAGAAAGATCTAAACTCTTTAACAAATCCTACAACTAGTTTCCTAAACCAACTTGCTAAAAATAGGAAACAACTAAGAATAAAAAACAACCAACTAGGAAATAATTAAAATAGGAAACAACTTATTTTTGGTGCACCCAAAATTGGTCCAAAGGACTCCTGCACTGTCGGTTGCTGGACCTCCATATGGTTGCTACTGTTGCTGCCACGTGGCCTAATGTGCCACGTGGAAGTGTCCATGTGGCTTCTTTTCGGATTCCCAATAAATTCTAATGCAAGGGAATCTTCCAATCAAAAGACAAGAGGGACCAAATAGATGGAATGAGAAGTGAGTCTTTCCACCTATAATGACAACACCAATGAATGCCACATGGCAGCTGAGAAAAGGCCACAATGAGTTCAAAGAAGGATGTAGGGTATACCACGGCATGTTGAGCATTAGGAGAGAAGTCAAGGCATAGTTGTATGTGACTTGTGCATGCAAGATGTAAGGGTGGTGGAGGATTGCAGTGAGAATATTATATGATATAGTTGGAGAAAATGATCGATCATATTCAACTTAAAAACCCTACACCTCTTTACATAGAGAGAAGTAAAAGGGTAAATTGCAACATAACTCCAAGAAGAAAAGTAAATAAGAAAAATAGTACAATAAAGTACATAAATAACAACTACTAAATGTTAACACCCCCCCTAACGCTGGAGCATAGATATCAATTATGTTTAGCTTGGAATAGCAAGCATCAAATGCAGCACGAGGAAGAAGCTTCGTGAATATGTCTGCTGCCTGATCTTCTAAAGCCATTGAGGTGGTATAGATGATTCCACGTTGTATCAAATCTCCGGTATAATGACAATTAACCTCAACATACTTTGTATGTTCATAAAACATTGAATTATTTGCTATATAAGTGGCAACGCAATTATCACACCTCATATCCATTGGCCCTTCTACATGGACATGCAAATCCTACAACACTGATCTTACCCATACCATCTCTACAACAACCTGTGTCATAGCACGATACTCTAACTCTGCACTTGACCTAGATACAACTTGTTTTTTACTCCTGCAGGTCATAAGATTCCCTGTCACATAGGTACAAAAGCCAATAGTTGACTTCATGGCTGCCATACACCCTGCATAATCGACATCAGAATAGCCAACAATATTCATTGATTCACCTTTTCTAAACAAAAAGCCCCTGCCTGGTGCTCTCTTCAAGTACCTGAGCACCTGCATAGCAGCATCCCAATGCTGCTTGGTTGGCTTGTCCATGAACTAAGTTTCCCAACTGCAAGAGAAAGGTCAAGACGAGTAATAGTCAACTATAGTAATTTACCAACCAACTGCCTATTAGACCTACTGTCAATAGGTTGAAACTTAGTATCATAAAGATGTCCTTCGGAATCCATTGGTATATTTGCAAGCTTAGATCTCAACATCCCTGTCTCCTGTAATATATTAAGAGCATACTTACGCTGACTTAGAGCCATACCATCTTTGCTCTGTGCCAGCTCAAAACCTAAAAAGTATCTGAGCTCACCCAAGTCCATAACAAAGGAGTCAGTTTCTGCTTGACCTCTATTATCCCAACTGTGTCGTCTCCGATAAGAATTAGATCATCAACATAAACCAGGAGTGCCACAACTCCTCCTTCGCTCTTCTTAACAAAAGCGAGTGATCTGCAGAGGACCTTAAGAGTCCCATAATCTGTACCTCTTCTGACAACCTCTGGGACCAAGCACGCAAGCTATGCTTTAGGCCATAGATGGCCTTCTTCAGCCTACACAGACACTCCCCTTAAGTCTCAAAACTTGAACGTTGTTACATGTAGATTTTCTCCTAAAGATTGTCGTACAGGAAAGTGTTCTTCACATCAAACTGACGTAACAGCCAGTTATAGTGTGCAGCAACTAAGAGAAGGATACAAACAGTGGGAATCCGTGCCACAAGCGAAAAGGTGTCAAAGAAATCCACCCCATAGGTTTGAGTAAATCCCTTTGCTACTAGCCTTGCCTTGTGACGGGATATTGAACCATCTGGGTTATACTTCAGTGCAAAGACCCTATAGCATACAACAACCTTGGCATGTTTGGATAGATTTGTAAGCTCCCACATCCCTCGAGAGTGTACGGCAGCCATCTCCACTTCCATGGCCTGACGTCATTTCGAATCAAGCATGACCTATTGATATGTAGTAAGGATCTGTGTGGCAAACAAAGCAACAGTGAACAGAGCAAACGACCTCCCAAGATTGGCAGTAGACACTACCCCAGCAGTCTGGTAGTGTGCACAACTATAAGGAGCCTTCCGAATAGCAATCGGAAAGTCCAGATCCTCCTCCCCAGTCTCCAGAACAGTGAAAGGAAAGACTTGTTCCTCATAAGGATGACCAGAATCATCAGAAGAACCTGCATGACCACCACTCGAACAACTCACGTCAGTATCAACACATACCTGACTAAGGGAGGAGAGGGGTGATTGAGGTGGTGGGGGGGTGTGTGTTTGGCGCCATTCATGCTGCTTGTAAGTAACTGGAAATTTTTTGACTTGAGTAGGCTCTGGCTGCTGTATAGTACTATCTTATGTAGTAGTGGTGGTAACCTAGCTGTGAGTAACAGGAATATGTTCCAAAAGAATTGGTGGCACTGACATAAGGGCAGAACTCCCCTCAAATGGCAACTGATGACCAGCAGTGGAAAAGTATGGAACTGGCTCATGAAAGATAACATCAGCACTAACACAGTGCTTCTTTCTCCGTGGATCACAACACTTGTACCCTTTCTGGGTACTGTTGTATCCCAGAAAGACACACTTCACCGATCTTGGGGCAAGCTTATCCCTATCTGGTCTCAAAACATGAACAAACGCCACACAACCAAATATCCTGGGTGTTACATAAATCAAGTCCTTAGCCATGGGACCTACTCCTGTATTGCTGAGTTAGGCAATCTATTTATCAAATAACATGCAGTAATCATTGCATCTCTCCAATATATCTGTGGCACATTGTGATGAATTAGCAGTGTCCTAGCCATATCCCACATATATCGGTGTTTTCTCTCAACTACCCCATTCTGCTGTGACGTATGGGGGTAGAATGTCTGATGAATAATACCAAGAAACCTATAGAAGGTAGCTAACTTTGTTGTACAAAACTCTAATACATTATCAGAACGAACAATCTTCATAATAGCAAAAAACTAACTTTATTTACATAATAAAGGTTTCAATGATTGATCCAATGACAGACATATTCTTTAACAAAAATAGCCAAGACATTCTACAATAGTCATCCACAATAACCAAATAAAAACGGTGACCCAATCTGTCAAACATTCTAGAATAGTCATCCACATCCAAGTCAACGATGCCACTAAAGAGTTATACCAACACTTAAGGCAACCTCTCCTTGACATGCCCCAGCAAACAATGTCTGGATCAAGCGATACACACACCCTTCCGCATGTCTATCACCAATCGTCCTCCCCATAAGCTTGTCCTGAAAGGTGCAACCCAATTCATCAATGATGACACGACAATATAAGTCTTTTGTAATTCTGCTAACAGACAGAAGACTAATAGGAAAGTCACGAACAAAAGGAACATCCGACAGTTTCAGTGGAGTCACTACAACATCCCCTCTGCTATCAACTCTGGAATGTCTACCATCTGCCACCTAAATAGTCCTACCAAGGCGAACAGTCTGAATATGCCTAAAACAACTTTAATCTCCACTAAGATGATGGGATACCCCTGAATCTACTAACCACATAGTGACATCAAAAATACCACTACCAGAGATCGAGGTAGAAGCTATACATGAGGAGGCTAAAGCAGTTGCATCTCTAGTAGTCAGGCTCCTGAGTAAGCTGAGTAAGGCGCTGCACTACTACATAGTCAACACGAGACATAGTGTCACTCACCTTCTCTAAAGAGATAGCTTGGTAAGCCATGGGAGGTCTACCATGCTTGGACCAGCAAGTAGCCTCCAAATGACCAACCTTGCCGCAGTGAGAGCATATGGTTAGAGGTTTGCCAATCTAACACCGACCACACCCTCTCCCCCTAATAGATAGACCACAACGTCCTCCAGTAGCCAACAAGGCAGAAGTCAATCGAATATCTGGTGTAGACAACTTCACAACCACTGTAGTCATCCGGCTATATGCTTCCTCAAGGGATGAAATCTTTGCAAAAGTTAGAATCTGAGACCTAGAGGCCTCGTACTCAGGTTTAAGACCATCAAGAAACTGGAGAATAGCATACTCTCTCCTATAAGTCCTTTGCGTGGCACAGGTGCAGACTGGTTTGCATGCATTATATTCCTCCAAGAGCCTCTTCAAGGTAGCATAATACTGGGATAATGACTGGCTTTCTTGCTTCAGACTCCTAATCTCACGGTGTATCTCAAAAACCTCGTTGGAATTCTTTTCATGTGAATAGGTGTCATGTAAAGAACCCCACATCTCCTTCATTGTCTTGTAGTACATGATTCTATCACCAATTCGAGGCTCTACTGAGTTCATGATCCATGCCCGGACCATGCCATTATCCTTCCACGTGATGTATTTCCCAATTTTATTCTATGGCTCGATCTCCATCAGAATATGTTCCTTATCTTGTCCCCTAACCATCATGAGTGTCTGAGACCTTCTAGCATAGTTGGTCTCATTCAACTTGACAAGGGTGAAGAATGGGCTCTTGTAACTCTAAGCATCCGTAGCGGTATCCAATGTCACCTCAGAACTGCTGGAGGATGCCATCATGCCTTAAGAAGGGAGAAACAAGCCACGAAAGAAGATCTGAAAAATATGCAAATCAAGAAGATTGTGATATCTTGATCATGAAATCTCAGATCTAGAGACCTTAGATCATCCCAAGAGATACAACACCCCTTTGGATCAAACGAAACGCATGTTAAGGCACGGGAAAACCCCTAACCACATCCCAAAGGGATGCTTCTCTCTCTCAGCGACGAGGGGAACCACCACCACCCGTAGGCAATGCCTGCAAGCAGTCTAGCAGACCACCGACAGTGACTGCTAGCAGTGACTACAATCACCGATGGTCTACCGAACCAAGGAGGCAACACCGACGATGATCCAGTGAGGTGATCAAGTTGTCGATGAGGAGATCAGCCCACCTTGCTGCCAATGGCAAATGCTCTTCCTACCGCCACCGATGAGGATCCAACGAGAGGGGGGTATGGTGGAAGTGTACGAAAGGCTTGTAAGAGTGGGATACCAAAGTGCCGATCTAGAATCGCCGCTCTGATATCGAGTTAGAGAAAATGATCAATCATATTCGACTCCAAAACCCTACACCATTTTATATAGAGTGAGATGACAAGGTAAATTGCAACATAAGTCCAGGTAGAAAAGTAAATAAGAAAAACAATACAATATAGTGCATAAATAACAACTACTAAATGCTAACAGATATATGCATGTGGTGTTTTATCATTTATGTCCTGCACAGTTGAGTGGTTGTGGGTATGGTATGCTATTATGTGACAGGGAAGAGTCCAGAAGCTATGATGTGCGTTGGCTATATGTATGGGTATGCCAATCAGCCTAATCCCAAGGAAGCATAGAAGAAAGTTCCATCCCCCCCCCCCCCCCCCCTTTTTTGAAAGGGCTTTTCCACCCAAATATTATTTCTTGGGGACATAAATCTCCAACAACTTGGTATATAGGAGCGGAATTAATTCAAGAGTGGAATAAACTTGGGAATGGAAAGGATGGAATTTTTTATTTCACATTTTGGTTAAGCGAAGGAATGGAATGATGAAAAAATCCACAATTCTTTACAATGTTGGGTATTAATTGTAATTGTCAAGTTGGTGCAATAAGGAGCGTGGAGGTTCCTTATGCGTGGGAAAAATAGTCCCACGTGGGAGGCTGTTCACACGTTGAACAAGGAGAAAGGAGTGTAGCCGATGGAGGTCGACAACCTTAGGTGGCCGGCTGCTCTTGGTGATGACCAGCAGTGGTGATGTTGGAAGAGGGAGAGGAGAGGAGCTTATAATAAGAAATATTATTATTTCTCAAAAGAAATTACAAGGGAAAGCTCTCTTTTATAGAGAGAACATATCCCAAAAATAGGAAAGAAATCATATCTCTAAAATAAGAAAGATCTTATAACAAATCAAATCCCAAATTATTTTCCTAAAACAATTCTATTAAAAATAACAAACTTGACATCTAAAACAAGACTCAAAATTGGTCCCTTGGACACTTTAGCCACCGACCCTACTAGACCCTCTAGAATCTGCCATGTGGACTACCACGTGGCCCTTATTCATAACACTCCCCCTCAAGTCAAAGGTCGGGTGGTCGACGACTTGGTCTTCTAGTTGTGAGGCTAGACGCCTCACCATTCATTTTCTTCGAGAGCTAAACTCTCGATCTTCTCCTTCGACGAGTCGACGGCAAAGCCTCTTACAACTTCCAGAGTCATTGCTTCTGTAGCAACCTGAGTAGTCGTCGCAATGGTCACCGTTGACTTATCTTCTCAAAGTAAAGCCCACAGCTTCTCAAGATCTTCATGAGTTAGGGAGTCCACATGCAAGGTGCTAGTAGCCCCACGTGGTGGCCTCCCGAACTTCTCCTAACACTTGTGGATGATTGTTGCATCCAAAGTGTTGGTACTTTTAGATGCAGCCAGGTCCACGTCCGCACCCCATACTTGCTTCTGGAATAATAAGTGCAAAGTTCTCGCCTTTCATCGTGTCTTCATCCTCGGGGATCATCTTGACGAGACGGCAGCAAATGGTCTCAAGATCCATCTTCCCGTCAAAAGGTAGGATTTAATCGTGGGCAGCTCGATAACAAGAATGCAATCCCGATAAAAACTTAGCGGATTGCCAAACTACTTGTGTCTCCCCTTGCTTGTCGCAACAAAATGGCTCATAAATGTCCAACTTCTCGAACAACGCCTCCATCTTCTCATAATATTTAGTGAAGGAGAGATCTCCTTGACTAGCTATCTATATGCGAGTTAGAGATCAGTAATACGTGCGTTACTTGAGGCTCGGGCATACTGTTTCTCAAGAGCCATCTAAATCTCGTACACACTTTTTTTGTAGAGCATGTTTGAGGTGATCGATGGATCCATCGAATTCATGAGCCAGTTCTTGACCACATAATTCTCCTCAAACTTCTTGTCATCCTTCAACTCCGATAGCTCTTCAAGGAGAATGCTAAGTTTCTCTTAGCCTCCAACAAATAGTTTGAAGGTGCAAACCCACAAGACATAGTTGGACACTCCATTAAGCTTGATGGTTGTCCCAGAGACAACCTACCTTGCTTTCTCCTAGTCCAAGAGTGGCATCTCCGACAATTGTGGTTGATTCTGTCATCTTCTCTGGTCTTTCTTCTCCCCGTAAGGCACCGAATTTGTCAAGGCAGACTTTCTGGATGCACCTATCACCAAAGCATTGTCAATAACACACACGCACAAGAGAAGCCTAGACCAAAGGCTCTGATACCATGTCAAGTTTGGCGCTATGAAGAGCATGGAGGCTCCTTGTGCGTAGGAAAAATAGTCCCACGTGAGGAGTTGCCCACACGTTGAACAAGAAGAGAGGAGGAGAGCAACCGGTGGAGGCCAGTAGCCTTGGATGCTCAACAGTGGTGGCCAGTTGCTACTCTTGGTGATGGTCGGCGGTGGTGATGTTGGAAGGAGAGGAGAGGAGCCTTAGAATAGGAAATATTATTATTACTAAAAAAAAATTACAAAGGAAGGCTTTCTTTGAGAGAACATATCCCAAAAATAGGAAGCAAATCATATCTCTAAGATAAGAAAGATCTAATAACAAATCAAATCCCAAACTATTTTTCCTAAAACAATTCTACTAAAAATAACAAGACCCAAAATTGATCCCTTGGACACTTTAGCCACCGACCCTGTTGGGCCCTTTAGAAACTACCACATGGCTTGTTGGTTGCCACATGGACAGTCCACGTTGCCCTTATTCATAAGGGTAATATATAGGAATCAAACACAATAAATTTGCTCATGCTACATTGTTTTTCGAAAGGATTCCATTATTAAATAATGAGACATTTAAACACCAATATTAACTCATATAGATTTTTTTTTAAAGAATTCATATGAAAATTTAATCATTTATCTGGATATTCACCAAGCCTATCCTGGACAGGTCGAGCATTCCAGCCAAGCATGACATTGAGGAAAATTTGATAGTTTAATCAATTATCATCGTATATGTAAGCACATTTCAAACTTACAGTTACAGCATTAAAGGGGGGGAGAAAGAAGGGGAAAAAGGGACTGTAACATCCTCCTGTATGTTTCCATCAACCCCCCCATCAACACCCTCCATCATGACACCACCACCAAATTAACCCCTTCCAAACCTCAACAACTCAATTTAATTTGTGTGTGAGAGGGAGAAATAACAGTACCCAAAGAGGAAAGTACACATAAAGATATAAAGCATTGGCAGAAAACAATATATATTAAAAAATCAAATCTTTTCAATTCATGAAATGAGGAGAATACATGCTCTGAAAGGAGTTAAGGTGGTTCATTGAATTCGGGAGAAGATGAAGGTAGAAGATATCAAAAGTGGAGGATGCAAGTACATCTGTGGGAAAGGAAATATGAAGAACAGCAAACAACAAAAGTGGACTTTAAGGATCTGCAACACAAATGAGAACGGAAACGACTGTCCAAGGGTATGAGACTTTTTTTTTTAAACAATGAACAACAAACTACAAAAGTGGGCTTTAAGGATCTGCAACATAACTGGGAACGGAAACAACTGTCCGAGGGTATGAGACTTTTTTTTTTAATGTTTCCTTTGACTTGCCTTTTTGATGAGACGTTTACTTCATCTTGCAGTAATTCATAGCCATTAGAAATAAAAATTGTTCCTAAGTGACACCAAATATTGGCATGCATTGTGATGGAAATGTCAAGTCCATTCAACCCTTAATTCCACCACACTAAACTGAAAAAAGCACACGAGGTGCAGAGGGGATTGGGGTTAAAAACAGACCACTATGACAAATCAAGTGATTATAGAAATACATATCAAGTATTAATATCCTAAGGGATTTTTAATTTGAGATCCCCATAAGTACGTAGATATAACATGTACAACCCTATATTTACTGTGGTTGTATATACAAAGGTCAGGGTTATCTATTTAGAGATTGATATCCATTTTTCAAAAAAAATTAGAGATTGATATCCAATCAAATACCAAAAGCAAAAATTGATAATCTTGTCACTGGAGAGATGAAGTAAGAATTTGGAACCATCGTAGATGCTTAATGAGGTGATGGAAGGCAAAGATAGATGGACTTTAGTGTTAAAACATGATAGAGTGGAGAAGGTACCCCCTTTCCATCATAAACGACATTTTCTTTTCAGAACTAAACACAAGGGTGTTCATGTAAAAGGTATCAACTTTGTAAAGTTGTACACATAAATATGAAAAACTATTAAGATACCCTTCGGTCACTTATTATATAATGAGGGTGTTAATGTATTTTTCTATTTTCTTATGATTATGTACTACAATTGTTTCCACAACTCTCTATATAAAGAGGTATAGGGTTTCTAGATGGAATAAGAGTCCTCATTATCTCTTACTTGGTATCAGACCAGTGGTCCTAGATCGATGTTTTGGTATCCCACCCAAAACCTAACCCTTCAAACCTCCACCATATCCCTCTCTTCCTCTCTCTCCACGTGTCACCAGCACCTACGCCTTCAACAGCCCACCATCCTCAATGCATCTCCTACTCAACTGGTGCAACCAACGCTGCCGGTGGCTTTTGGCCACCTAACAGCGCGTGAAGAGAGGAGGGGGACCCCCTAGTGGCAATGCTAGGGCCTGTGATGCCCTATCATGCGTGCACTTGACCCACCGGATTCCCGTTTTGGTTCTCGATTATGTATTTTGGATCTTGTTTGCCTTGAAATCCATGTCCAATAACTAAAATCAGATCTATGCATGTTCTTATGTTCTGAAAATCAATTTTCAAATCTGATATTGTGCATTCTTCTAATGTTCTCTCTTGTGTGCTTAGTTCATACATAAGTTGGAGACTTCATTATAGTTGTGATGGTGCCATCTAGTTCATCAAAGGTGACTTCTATCATTGTTTCAAAGACAAGGGCTTATAAAAGCTTGTTCTTTGGTCCCACGATCAAGTTGGATGAGACCAACTATCACCAAAAGTCAAAAACATTCCGTATGACCGTGGAGGGCCATGATAAGGAACACATATTACTTCAACCAAAGTCTCAGGATAAAACAAGGTAGAATGCTACATGGAAAAAGGATAATGCTATGGTCTGGGCATGGATCATGAACTACATCATTCCGAGGATTGGTGATGAGATCATGTATTACTGGATGGCAAAAGAAATGTAGGACACTCTTCATGACGCCTATTCACATGAGAAAAACTCCAGTTGAGTTTTCCAGATCTATCATGAGCTCTCCCAATTACGACAAGAGGGTAGATCTTTGTCCCAGTACTATTCCACCCTGAAGGGACTTCTGGAGAAGTACAACGCCTGCAGACTAGTGTGTACCTACTCTACACATAGAGAGTATCGTAGAGAGGCTATTGTTCTTCAATTCTTGTCTAGATTGGGACCAGAATACACTGTTGCCCATTCCCAACTTCTAACTTTGATAGAGCTTCCTACTCTAGAGGAGGCATATAGTAGGTTGAGTAGAATTGCAATGACTTTATCATCTTTAGAGACTTCTGGACAAACTTCTGCTCTTACTATTGCCCCTAGTCATGGTGGCAAAGCGATACCTTCTACTCGTGTTTGTAGTAGAGGACTAGGTCGGGTTAGCAAGCCCCATACTACTTGTACCTTTTGCGGCAAGATCGGTCATGTGGAGGCTACATGTTGGACCAAGTATGGTAAACCCCTTACTGCCAATCAAGTCATGATTTCTTCTGAGGACCAGGTAGAGATAGTTCCAGTCCTTAGAGCAGATTATGATACACTGCTTCAGCAACTCTCCCAGTTGACATAAGAGGCTACTACATCTTCTAAGATTGCTGCTTACATAGGTATCTCGTCAAGTATAGATCTAGCTTCTGATGCACATAACAGGTTCTTTAGTGTCACAGAATGGTTAGTTGACTCTAGTGCCTCGCTTCATTTAAGTGGAGATTACACCTATTTTCAGAAGCTTCACCCAGTTGGTCTAGGAAGGATTGTTCAGGTAACAGATGTGAGACATTCCTAAATAGATGGTCAGGGGGAGGTGGTTGTCCCCCCCCCCCCCCTACTGCGGTTTCCAGGCGTTCTTTTTGTGCCTGATTTCCCCATTAGTTTGTTGTCTATTAGTAGAATTACCAAAGAGCTTATTTACCGAACTATCTTTAATGATGTGAGATATATCTTTCAGGACAAGCTGACGGAAAGGGCGATTGGTGGCAGTCATGAAGAGGGGGTGTGTATCACCTAGTCTAAACTCCACTTGCTGCTACATGTCAAGGAGAGATCTGCTTTACTACTGGGAGTGCATTGTAGTGGCATTGTCACCTTAGTCATCCATCTCTGAACAGGCTCAGACACATCATCCCACACATATCTCCATCCACTGAGATTCATTGCAATGCTTGTCAACTAAGGAAGCGTCATCAAGCCTCCTACCATTCTAGGAATCGACGTAGGTCTACTTTTGTTTTTTATTTGTTGCATATGGATGATTGGGGTCCAAGTCAGATTCCTAACCGACTGGGTCACCAGTACTACTACTTAGTGATTGTGGACAATTTCTCTCACTTGTCTTGGTTATTTCTACTTAAGAATAAGTCTGATGTTGGACATGTTATAGAAAATTTTGCGTTGGAAATAAAGAATCAGTTTTCTACTTCTATTAAAGTTGGGAGATCAAATAATACGCTTGAGTTTTGATCTACTAGATTGGCAGCTTTCTACAGGTCCCATGGAATTGTGCATTAAACCACATGTCCACATATATTCCAACAAAATAGAGTTACAAATAGGAAACACAAGCATCTGTTGGATGTAGCTCGTACACTACTTATACATCATTGTATGCCATCACTATACTAGGGAGATGCAGTGCTTACAACATGCTACTTGGTTAATAGGATACCTAGTTCGACCATCTATGAGCAAATACCGTGGCAGGTTTTATATCATGATGAAGAGTTATTCCATGTCCCACCATGTATCTTTAAGTGTAGCTTTCATATATCTCACAGGATTAAGGAGAGCTTAACTGGTGCCAAGAGCAGTTAAATGTGTCTTTTTGGGATATTCTAGGACTCGGAAAGGATATTGATGCCCTAATCCTATTGGTGGTAGACACTATGTTAATGCAGATGTGACATTCCATGAGTCTATTCCAAACTTCTTTACAGCAAGGCGTCAGTTATCATCAAAGTTGGAGGTAACTCCTATGCCTATACCTCGTGTTCCTTTAGAGGATATTCCAGTTACACAGAGTGCTCCCAGTTCTATTACCAGTAGTGAGACTACGAAGTACAAAGATCCACATGCAATTTATAGATTACCAGTCACATATAGGCAGCACACCCCCGCACTTTAGTGCCACCTTCCTCCCCACGTCAGGTATGTGTTAAGGACACTGACAATTGTGTGCATGGTGATGATTGTGCAAGGCCTTCTACTGTTACTCCTACTGCTGAGCCTTCTAAGGAGGTAGATGCGGTTAATCTTAACGTTCCAATAACTATTCGAAAGGCGCCACATAGCTGTGCTAAGTACAAGATTGTAGGGGTTGTTCCTACGAACAATCTGGGGACTTCTTTTGGATAGTTTACTGCTGCTCTATCTGCCTCCCAGATTCCCACTACTTACCAACAAATTACGCTTGATCCAAAATGGTGTCAAGCCATAAAGGATGAGATGGCTGCCCTTTGTTTGTTCCAGAGAGACAATGGGAGCTTACTCCACTTCCTGTAGGCACGCAAGTGGTTGGATGTCGTTGGGATTTTGCCTTGAACTATAATCCCGATGAATCTATTTCATAGCATCAAGCCCGATTGGTTGCAAAGGAGTTCATCCAAACATGTGGGGTGAACTTTTTTGATACATTTTCTCCTGTGACTCAACTCCCTACAGTGCGGATTTTGATCTCTGTTGCAGTGCACAAGGATTGGGTTCTCCATAAGCTAGATGTAAAGAATGCCTTCCTCTATGACTTTTCAAAAAAAAAAAAAAAAGAATGCATTTCTCTATAGCAATCTTCATAAGGAGGTCTACATGCAGCAGACCCCTGATTTTAAGGTTCCGAGGGAGTGTGTGTGCAGTTGAGGAAGGCAATCTACTGGTTAAAGCAGAGCCCAAGAGCTTCGTTCCAAAAGCTCTCGAAGGTGGTTGAGACAATTGGCCTTCTCAGGAAGACTAAGAAAGGTGTTGTGACCCTTCTAATTTGTGGATAATCTTATTATCACAGGTGATGATGGGATCGGGATAGTTGAGGTTAAGCAATGTCTGGCAAAGAAGTTTGTAATGAAAGACATGGGGCAGCAGACGTATTTCCTTGGGATTGTGGTGGCTAGAAGGAAGCAAGGCATAATGTTGTCACAGCCAAAATATGCATTAGATGTTTTGTAGGGGACAGGCATGCTAGGAGCTAAGCTTGCCAACATTCCCATGGATCCAAAGGTGCATCTCTATGATGAAGATTCAGAGGCAGCAGACAGTCGGGCATACAGACAATTGATTGGAAAACTCTTATATTTGACCATCACACGGCCGAATATTTCCTTAGCTATTGACAAGCTAAGTCAGTTTACGGATAGACCAACCAAGCAGCATTGGAGGACAGCTATGCAGGTGCTTAGATACTTAAAGAAAGCACTTAGTCGTGGGATTCCTTTTAGCAGAGGGCTTGCATGCAGACTATGCAAGGTACATGGCAGATAGAAAATCTACCACAAGCTTCTACACTTATGTAGCAAGGACCTTAGTTACTTGGAGTAAGAAGCAGGTAGTAGTGGTCAAATCTAACGTAGAGTCTGAATGCAAAGCTATGGCCCAAACTATAGCTAAGATGGTTTGGGTGAGATCCCTGCTTTGTGATCTACATGTTCAGATTGAGAAGTCCATGGAGATACGATGTAACAATCATGCATCCATTTACATTGCTATAATCCCATGTTTTATGAACGCACTAAGCACGTAAAATTTGATTGCCATTACACCAAGGACCTTATCCAACGCAAGATCATCTATACCACTTATGTCACATCCAAGGACCAGACAACGGACATCTTCAACAAGCCTTTACGCCGTTTAGTTTTTGACGTCTGTCGTTCCAAGCTGAGCATGATCCAACTTCAGGGGGAGTGTTGAGATACCCCTTTTATCACTTATTATATGATGAGAGTGTTATTGTACTTTTCTATTTTCTTATGGTTATGTACTACAATTGTTCCCACACCTCTCTCTATATAAAGAGATGTAGCATTTCTACATGGAATAAGATTGCTCATTATCTCCTACTAAAACTAGTGGAGGTCAATAGTCATTCACGTGCATTCCACTAGAAAATGAAAGTGTAGATTACATGAATTGTTTCCAAAAGTTCCAAACAATGAAACCTCTCTTACTACATTTTCTGCCCAAGAATGTTACCCCTGAGATACTTCCAATCTGCTACAGCCAAACTGCCCATAAGTGTGCAAGAATTTTTTGCTGCAAATGATGAGTCCTGCACTTTTCAACGCAAACTACTCCAGAGATCATCTAAGGAATTAATAATCGCGTACCCAAAATGCTCTAAAATCTATTTTGTAAAATCCCAAAAAGTCTACTTTGTAAATTCCCAGATTATGAATAAATGTGCATCATCTTCCTCCCCAACATGAAATGGTGAGAAAACCACCTCCTTATCATGTGTTCACCTCTTCCTACATGCCTTTAGAACCAATCTTCCTCACCTAAGAAGACAAGTGAAGATCTTCACCTTCAAAGGGGCCCTTCAAATTCCATATGGCAACCATGTGGCCAAGTAACCATCAAGTCTCTCAAGGTATTTGCCCCTCTCAAGATTTTATAAGCACTTTTTACATAGAAGATCCCTCTAGTCTACGACTAGGAATCAGCTAGATCAACTCTAGGTCGAAACCCATCCACCTTAGCAAGCAAGGTCTACAAATCACTTAGCCTTACTCCAAAGGAGCCAGTGTTCTATATGCCGACGACATGCCACCAACATGCCGACGATATAGCCATTTTTTGGCAATAGGCATATCGACACGAAAAAGTTGTCGACATGTCGGTGAACCATCGCCATGCCACCAGTAAGGTCTGTTGTGTTGTTGCTGCTACTACTACAGGCGCACACTCCTATCGTTGTTACTGCTACTGCGCTTTGCTATTATTACTGCCGACCAGCCTAGTGGATTAGATCTCCAACATGAAAAATATTAATACAGGTAATTTTGGGAATCAATAGCCTCAATAACCAGATATTGATACACGAGCTTTTCCACGGCATGCCCACGATACGTGCACGTGGAAATTTATCAGCACAGCAACGAGTAGAACCCACGTCTTACCACTTCTCTCAAAAGAACCCTCCCAGCAACCAACAATAAAAGCATCTTTATCAATAGAAAAACCAAAAGGCCAAATACCAACCCTGCAAGGGATCCACTTCCCCTTCAATCATTAACGTAAAAGTCCTCTTGTCTCCAAGCAATAGCTCAAAATGATGCACAATTGCACAAAAAAACCTACAAAAACTAAGGCACCATGTGAAATAATAAATACGGTGTTCTAATCCAAAGACCTACATTGCACCCTTACATAACCATATAACACAAACCTCTTCCATTCTACATAAGTGTCACAATCCACTTTGTGATGAGGGAATTATTAAAGTCCACCAGGTGTAGCACTCGAAGCCCACCTTGGTCAATGGGCATGTGAATCTCCTCCCAAGAGATCAATTGCAAGAATCTACCTTCATGCTTCACAAGATTATGAATGTGAGAGCTATTTTCTTCTCTTTTTATTGTGAGTTGTTGGGGAAATCTAAGGTCTTGTGTATACTATCTATTGAAATGAATTGATATTAAGGCTTGAATTGGACTTTGGAGGGCTTTTCTTTCCAAGAGTGATCAATCCCTTTGATCCTAAAATATTTCTAGGCTATTTTTGATAATTTAAAAGGTATGATAATTCTCAATTGTGATCGGAGTTTCTAAAAACAATCTTTCCCTTTTGTATTTAATCCTAAATTTTTCTTTACTATCAAATACTTTCATAATCAACTCTATATTTTTCCATCAAACCTATCTTTTGCAATCGACCTTCACATTTTATCTTCTTCACGAAATTTCTATTCTTTACCTATTTGTTGCAATTCCAAGCTTTTATAATTTTCAATTCCTCAAAGCATGCAGTTCACGTATTGTGATACTTGAATCCTTCCTTAACCCAACCAAGTTTAATATCTTTTTCCTTGCTTTTCACTAATTGAGTAGGAATACTTTTGCTACAAATTAACATTAGCTTGCAAATATCATTTTATTCCCATCAAAACTAAGATAGCACTATTAAGATTGTATGGTAGTACCTGTGCCTTAATCATGACATTAAGAGATCGTTGACAGTCTTAGAAATCTTTAGCACCATCAAAGGTCAAGATTTCACAAGGATATTGCTAAGGGATACGATCATGGATAGGTTCTTTAAGCAAGTGCTTCTGATGTTGAACATGACAAATATAAGTAGTGTGTGACAAAAAAAGATAATATTTAGCATTTTTTTTTCAAATCAACTTCTCCATGTACATCTTAACTCAGGCAGCTAGTAACCCAATTAATTGAGTAGACTTTCAATCACTTGCAAGCTTTTGGGATACCTTTAGAAGTTGTCGTTTTGGATAGCCAGAGGATTCTACATTTGAGAAGATACATGTGACTGTCAAACAACCATTGCAGTACATATGGTTGGCGGGAGCTACATGAGTTTTTGTTACAACAAAACAGAAAATATGCAGAGAATGTTGCAAAGGTTTCCCATGCAATTGGTCAAGAAACGTTTTAGGAATACCATTTTACATCTCATATTTATGTGAAAAAAAACCTAAGAATTAAGTATATGAATTTAAATTGAACAATAAAAAATTAATTCCAACCATGCGGTCTCCTACTCCAATGCAATTACAAATTTCTCCTTCTCCCTCCAATCTCATTCATCCTTAAAGTCTTACAAACTCTCATAATATTGAGTGCTACATTTTTTGTTAAAGATACGTACAATTTCTTAACAACATACCGTTCTTGTCATTCTTCCCACCCCGAATCTCATTTCACCTATAAAATTTTAGAACATGGTAAACTCTATCCGGATATTGAGTACTACATTAGTTTTCGTCAACGTTACATACAATTACAATTATTAATGATATCTTGTACACAATTCATTTTTTTCTTTTTAAAGTAGTATTAACTTCTAATAAAATAGGAATAGATTCTCAAACATCAAGTGACAATATAAATGTAAATGTAATTTATCAATATTATCATATTCATTTTAATAACTAAATTTTGGATATCCATAAACTTAAGAATCGTGATAATTATAATAAAGTATTTATTTTAAACTAATTTTTAAAAATTAGTTATTAGTAAAAAAATATAAGCCTATATGCTTCCACACTATTTTATGCCCCCTTCTTGATTTTTTTCTAACTCCATCCCTGTTTGCTGTTGGCTTTTTTCGTTTTTGTTGTTTGGGTTGGGAGGGGGTGGTGGTTGAAGGAGAGCAAAATACATGTTAAAGTGGGAATTTTTATGAATGACCAATATAGGTGAAGTCAAAGGAAATGTTTTTCTTGTATTCAAATGAAACCTTACCTCTCAAAAAATAAAGGTGGGAAAGAAAAAGGAAAAGTTACATGTCTGCAAAATAAATAAATAAAACTACAAAACAATACATGAAAATAAGAAAATTAATAATAAACTAAAGGGCTAAACACTTCCTCTCAAACTAGAACATAGATGATCATACTCAACTTGGAACAACAAATATCAAATGACGAATGTGGCAATGGCTTGGTGAAGATATCTATTGTTTAGTCATTTGAAGAAATTGGAGTAACATAAATAAGGCCTTGCTTGATCAAGTCACGAGTATAATGGCAATGAACTTCCACATGCTTGATCCTCTCATGAAACATCGACTTATTTGCTATGCATGTGACTGCCCGATTGTCACACCTCATCTCCATAGGTGCGTCCATTGGTATATGCAGATCACTAAGGAGGGACCTGACGCACATCATCTCAGGTGCTATATGCGCCATGGCTCTATATTCTAACTTAACACTCGACCGAAAGATCATAGCCTACTTCTTGCTTTTCCAAGTGACGAGATTCCCTGTAACATAGGTACAAAACCCCATTGTTCCCATCAATCAAGCACCTGACATAGTCCACATCTGAATATCCTACAACATTCATAAAGGTCCCTTTGCTAAACAAAATCCCTCTTCCTGGTGCTTTGTTGAGGTACCTTAATACCATCATCGCAGCATCTCAATGCTACCTCATAGGTCGATCCATTAACTGATTCAATTTCCCAACTTCAAGGGAAATTCAGGTCTTGTAATAGTCAGATACAAGGGATTGCCTGTCAATCCTCTGTACTGCCTGTTGTCCACTGCCTCTGCACTCTCATCATAGAGATGGGTTTTGGGATCCATGGGAATATTAGCAGCTTTAACTCCTAGCATGCCAATCTCCTGCAATACATCAAGAGCATATTTTCTCTAGCACAGCACTATGCCCTTCTGGCTACATGCCACCTTAATCCTAAGGAAGCATCTCAAAGGACCAAGACCTTTCATAACAAGCTTACCTGCAAGGCATTTCTTCACCTCAGTTATACCTATGCCATCATCGCATGTAATAATCAAATCATCTACATAAACCAAGAGCACAACCCCTTTCCATATCTTCCTAACAAATAGGGAATGATCAGATGAAGACCTCTTTAAGACAATAGCCTCCACTACCTCTAAGAGCTTATGGAACGAAGCTCATGGACTTTACTTCAAGCCATATGTAGCCTTCCGCAACCTGCATACTCGAGAACACTCCCCCTTACTCTCAAATCCAGGTGATTGTTGCATGTAAACTTCATCTTGGAAATACCTATAAAGAAAGGTATTCTTTACATCTAATTGATGAAGAGGCCAGTCAAGGTGAGCTACAACATATATGAGAAGTGTAGGAAGCCAAGCCCTTAGTAAGAAGGTATCAAAGAAGTCAACACCATATGTTTGTGTGAACCCCTTTACAACCAGCCAAACCTTGTGTCTAGCAATGGATCCATCTAAGTTGTATTTGATGGCAAACACCCATCCACAACCAAACCACAACTGCTTCATTAGGAACCTCTGAAATCTCCCAAGTACCATGTAAACGAAGTGTAGCCATCTCATCCTCCATGGCCGAACGCCATTTTGGATCAAGCATAACTAATCGATGGAAGGAATTTGAACAATAGACAAGGCATGGCAAAACTTCCTAAAAGTAGTTCCCAAACACTCTATGGAGATAGCACCTGAAAGGAGATAATGAGTACAGTTGCATGCAGGCTTCTAAATGGCAATTGAAAAGTCTGGATCATCTAGCATTGTATCTACGACTGAGTACCACCTAACTACTCTAAAGAGATAGTGTCCAATATTGCTTATGTATCAACACAATTAGGTAAAACATCATCAATCTACAATGAATCTGTGTTCACCTGAATCGGGGAGGATGATGGTGTGAAAGGAGGGTGTTGCCTGTAAGCAACTAATAACTTGGTGACTGGAGGATTACGATACCTCTCTGGTCCACTCAACGATGGCACAAGATTAGTAATCAAAATAGCTTCCAAGGGAGTATGTGGTATGGGCATAGGCATCTCCATGGGCTCAGGAGATAGGCTACGCCCTACCATAGAAAAATATGAGATAGACTCATGAAAGGTGAAATTAGCACTGACATAATGTCTAGCAGAGATAGAATTATAACACTAATATCCCTTCTAGATGCGAGAATACTCCAAGAAAACACTTCACTGCCCTTAGAGCAAGCTTATCCCAACTAGAAGAAGGTAAACAAAGACAACACACCCAAAAACACGTAAAGGAACATGAAATAACTCAACCCCAGGATGTAATATCAACCAAGCTTTCTGTTCATGGATAACAGAACTTAGCATTCTATTAATCAAAAAACTGATAGTAAGTACCGCATCACCCTAGTACAAGGAGGGAACATTATGGTGAATCAATAAAGTGCGTGCAACATCCAAAAGATGTCTATATTTCCTCTCAGCAACCCTATTTTACTGAGAGGTGTGGGGACAAGTAGTCTAATGAACAATTATGTGAATTTTGTAAAAGGTAGACAATCACCTGGCACAAAATTCAAGAGCATTAATTTTAACACACATAGAAAATTTGGTCTTTATTTCCAAAATAAAATTCTCAATAGCAACGCCTACATCAGACTTATTTTTCAAAAAAAAAAATCAAGATAGTTAGAAAATGACATCAACCAAAACAAGATAATAACGGTGACCCACCATATTAGGAATATGGCTAAGGCCCCACACATCATATAAATCAATTGAAATAGCTCGATAGAAGCACAGTGATGCTTTCCTAGTTGACAAACATCACAAGCAATCTCCGCAGTAGGAGGAATATGGGCCATAACCCACCCAAACTTGTCCAATAAATGATGGCCAAAACGGAGATGCCACTAAAAGAAACTCACAACAGTAAAGGTGGCACCTCTATGGCAAGCAGTAGCAAAAGGCAATTGGATGAGGCGATAAACACCCCCCTCTTCATGTCCACCACCAATCATTCTCCCTATCAATTTGTCCTGAAAAATATAAGTCCGAGCATCAAATATGACATGACAATTCAACTCTTTAGTAATTTAAATGACAGAAAGCATACTAATAGGAAAATGACACAAATAAAACATCCAGCAACCTCAAAGTAGGGCTAACCGAAACCTCCCCTTGTCCAACTATCTGGGAATGTCTCCTATCAACTACCTGCATTGTCTTGCCTAATGGCACTAGGTAACGTAAACATCTCTGATCTACACTCAAGTGACGAGAAGCTCCAGAATCACCTAACCAATCTGCATAGCACCAGTCATCTATCTGAGACACTAGAGCAAACTCTATACCTAAGGAGGAAGTAAAGGCGGCAACCTCAAGTGTAGTAGTAGGCTTCTGAGTCAATTGACGGAGACGTTGCAGTAACTCATCATACTCAACCCTAGAAATGAGAACAGGATCACTCAGAGCGTTAAGAGCAGTAACAGCTTGAGTGGCTATTGGAGGTCAACCATGCTTGGTCCAACACATAGCCTCATTATGTCCAAGCCTTCCACAATATGTGCAAGGAGGGCACCCTCTCCCAGTAGATGCACAACCTCTACCTCTGCCACATATGGCTAGAGCCCTTCTACCACACCCTGGTGTAGCAGCGAGGGCTAAAGTCTACCTCGTAGACTCAGTAGAAGGCAACATGACTACGATTCTGCTCACTCTGCTATATGCTTCCTCAAGTGAAGGAAGCTCAAACAGGGTAAGAAGCTAAGAACATGCAGTAGAATACTCAAGTCCAAGGCCAAAAAGAAACTGCAAAACAGCAGCCTCTTTGCAGTACTCTCTCTGGGTACCACATGTACAAATGGGCCTGCATGCATTGTACTTCTTAAGAAGTCCCTTCAAGGTGGAATAATATTGAAACAACAGGCGACCCTCCTACCGAAGCTGTAAAAGAACATTGTAAATCTGGAGACTCTACTAGAGTTCTTCCTGTAGGAATAAGTGGCACCTAAGCTATCCTACATCTCTTTTGTTGTCCCATAGTACATGATCTCGTCGCTAATTCGAGGAATAACGCAATTCATGATCTATGCTAGAACCATGGCATTATCCTTCTTCCAGGTAGCATTCTTGCTTGACTTGTTTGTTGAGTCTAGTTGGAGAAGTATGTGCTCTTTATCATTGCCTTTCACAATCATTAGAAAGGTCTATCACCAACGAAGATAGTTGGTCCCATCCAACTTCACCATAGGTCCAAAAAAAGGGCTTTTCTATGTCCCCATCTCCAACATAGACTCCGATGTCATTTTCGAAGAACTTAAAGATACCATCTTCCCTTCAAATTGAGCCAATCTAGATCAACACCAAGATGTGAAAATATATATCGATCCATAGCAATGCAAAATCAAATCAAAAAATTGATTTGACTTGATTGGGGAGGCCCAATCAATCTACAAACAAAGCTACAACCACCAAGGAAGGTGTTACAAATGCATGTGCCAATGCAACAGGCGGCACTGCGATCACCAGTAGGCCAATAGCGCCTCCTCCAAGCAATGCTACTCACTGCCAATCACCCAAAGAGGGTAGATGGAGGTGCTGGGACCACCACCAGGCCAGAGGCAATGCTAGAAGGTGACCAAGGCCTATCGACGATGTTGCTAACTATTGTTGGTGGGCTACTACACCACCGTGGAAGGTAGGGTGACAAGAAGGTCGGCAATGCCCAAGAGAGAGAGGGAGAGAACAGATTAAGGTGAAGGTTTTGGAGGCTAGGGTTTTTGGTGGGATAACTAAGCATCGGGCTAGAATCATTGTTCTGATACAAAGTGAAAAGAAATGATATTGTTGCATTCAAATGAAACCATACCTCTCAAGATATAGAGAGGCAGAAAAGAAAAAGGAAAATTTACATAAAAAGAAATAAAACTATAAAACAATACATCAAAATAAGAAAAATAATAATAAATCGAAAGGGCTCAACGTGTGATGCAAAACAAAAAAGCATAAATGTATATTAATATAAAAGTTCACGCACCCCCCCTTAAATTGCACCAATGATATTTCAGTCATGAACCGAATATCACCCATGGTATTTTTTCTGAATATCATCGATAATTTTTTAATATAAGTGCAATATAACAAATATCAACTATGATATCCCCTTTTGAAAGGGTGCATGAACTTTTACATGAAACTATTACATTTCTAAATCGTGATCCAACAAAAAATAGGATATCTCTAGCTTCATGACAATTAAATCCTTTTTCCAAGAAAATAACATCTAATAAATGAAACAAAAAAATCATAGTGTTGAGTTATTTCATTTATTTGGTGTGTTTATTATTTTCTTATTGTGTGGGATATTTGATGTAATTGTCTCTAGGGTGTCTTTATATTAGGACCCTTAAGGTTCCTCAATAAAATTGATTCCATCATTTTTCAAAACATGGTATCAGAGCAATGATCCTAAGTTGATGCTAGAGTACCCCACCAAATACCACCTCTCCTCGACGGTACTTCCACCTCTTTTCCGACAACAACCACTGTCGTCAAAGCTCCTCCAATGACAACCAACACCACCGAACCTTCGTCAGTGCCACCACCTCCTCTCTCCAACCTCCAAGGCTACTGCAAATCCCTCTAACCCCACTCCCAACACCATCACTGGGGTCCCCTTAGACTTTGGTGCACATGCACACATCTCCGGGAGGGTAGGTAGCCCTGTTGGTTGCCCGATCTATCTTTAGACTTTTTTTCTTGGTTGATAATCTATTTCATTTATTTGAAGCCTTTTCTATTATACTACAAAATGAGATAGTATAGGAGACCACAAGGATGCTTTAGGAGACTCGATGGGAAAGCTATCCACCACAAATGCATCTTCTCACATGCAAGATACCATAAAACTAGATGGAACCAATTTTCTTTTGTCGTTTACGTCTTTCACCCGATTTATGATATCTTACAGAAAGAAATATATTCCATTGAAAGATGAATCGGCTGCCAAGGACAAGACAGATGATTAGGAGGCCAGCAGTGATTGGGTTACCACATGCATGTTGAATAGCATGAAAGAGCCCATAGCCAAGCAAGTCATGTCTTATTCATTGATGAAGATATGGGAGGTTCCATATGAGATCCACTCCCAGAAGAACAATATCACATGTTTATATCAGGTCATTGAGGATGTTCACACGAAACTCTCTAGCAGAGTGTTATGATTTGTTAAAGAACATATGGGATGAGCAGAACACTTATCAACCCCTATCGTTTGACATATCTATTATGGCCAAGTAAAGGAAAGACATACGAAAAATACAATTTTTGGCTACTCTTGGCCTAGAGTACAAGGCAGGGAAGGATTAGTTGACGACTTCAAAGGAAATACCTACCCTATAGAGATATATGCATGCCCATCTTGTCTTAAGCTATATGATGCGAATGATAACTAACACATATGCCATAGCATCAGTTGATCATGGAGTTCCTTCAAGCAAGGCAAAACAACGCAAACCTAGAGGCAGTGATGGCCATGAACAAGGTCGTGGTGGTCTATTTTGTGAGCATTGCCACCACCTTGGTTATACTATTAATAGGTGTTGGGTCAAGCACAATCAAGGTTCTAAATGTCAACTTCAACGTCGTTTCAATAAATTTCTAAATGCACATTTTGGAGGCACACCGAGGGCATGCCATGGAAACACCTATATTTCGGCAATTTCGATGCCCCGAAAATAATCCATTTGGGAGGCACACTGACATATGTCGACAAAAATAGCATATCTTCGTCCCTTTCCCTCCTCTCCTCATCCCATCTCCTTTCCCACTATAACCTACCCCCTTACTCCACTAACAAATCATCCACCTTAAACCTTCTCCTTTCTCCTCCGTGTGACCCAACAGAGACCCACCACCTCTCCTTCCCCTTCCCTGTGAGGAACCACAGTGCCACCACCATCGAAGTAAGCAAACCCACCACTCCAGCCACTACAAAAGCAAGCAATAGTTACCCCTACACATAAGAGCAAAGCAGCGGCCAACAGCAAGTAGCATACCCCAAAACGGTGGTGCCAACCAACATATCATCGAAATTGTCAACATTCCGTCAACAACCCTATATTTCAATACCCCTTCTGTGTCGATATGGTCCTCCACCTAAAACCCCCCATTTCGCTAGCATGTGAATGACATCTTGATCACTGCTATTAGAATGATTAGAATTATATTGAATTCATAAAATTATGTTAGAAAAACTTGATAAACACTTAAACATTAATCCTATTAAAAAAATATTTAAACACTGAATCCTATGATCTAACAATCTAACTCTATAAAATATGTAGATCAAACAATTATTGAACTAGTTAATCTGCCATAAACTCATGGATCTACAAATGTAATTGTTAAGACCCACATCATGATATAAATCTAACGATTGTAACATAAATCGAATTTAGAGAATAAGAAACAAATACTATTTAATTATGGAGATACTAAATTATCTTAAAGAACTAATAAATAGAGAAAGAATACTTTCAAGAGTTCTTATCACTCCAACAAGCATGTGACAACAGTAATTGGTGGAAATAGGTTGTTAAGTCGCCTATGGTAATAGCCTAAGAATCATACCCACTACCGTCCATTTCATCGATATCACCAACATATAGTTTTGCTATTTGGCAAAATATCGATGACATTCTTGCATTTCGACATCACATATATGCTGATATAGCCTTACATGAGAAAAAGGCCATCTCACCGACATGTCGTGGGCATTCAAAACACTGAGTACAGTTATCCACCAGAGTAGGGTCCACGTGCTCACCAAATCTCTACTGGGGCAGATGAAACCTGCTTTCAAGAATATAATGTATTTGCATCTCAAGTCACCATTTCTAAAGAGGAGTATGTCAGACTCCTGATGTCTCAATCTACGTCTTTTGCTGGAACTACTGTTGTCAAATCAACAGGTACCACAACAATGTCCATTTATCTCATGCTCCAGAATAGGTGGCAGATTCAGGTGCTTTCTCTCACATTACTAAAGATGCAACCTTGTTCTCATCCTTACAATCCGTGGCTAATCCTTTCAATGTGAGAGCGGCTAATGGTGCCCTCTCTCCAGTGACTGGACATTGAGATATTCCTCTTACAAG
Source organism: Thalassia testudinum (assembly GCA_037157565.1). Taxonomy (NCBI): domain Eukaryota; kingdom Viridiplantae; phylum Streptophyta; class Magnoliopsida; order Alismatales; family Hydrocharitaceae; genus Thalassia; species Thalassia testudinum. The sequence goes on from JAZHRO010000013.1 coordinate 74,208,366, forward strand.
ATCACTATCTCTGATAGATGTGTTACATGCCCCTAAATTTATGTTGAATCTTATTTCTATTAGTTAAATTACTAAAGCATTGAATTGTCAAGCAGTGTAATGGCCTCTACTACCTAAGTCTTCCATTTACACCTTTATCCAGTGTTGCCAATCTGACCACTACAGCTTTATAGTGGAATTTGCATCTACGTATTTGCATACTTCATCGTCAGTTTTCAGAGTCATAGATTTTGTAGTCCTTTTGATGTGATGCTTGTCAGCTTAGCAAGCATCATAGGATTTCTTTTCCTTCTGGTCAGAATAAAAGAGCTAAATCTCTTTTTGCCTTAATTCATGCCAACTTGTGGGGACCTTGTTGGGTTCATAGCCTTAGGGATTTAGATATTTTCTTATTCTTATGGATGATTGTACCCATGTTTTTTGGGTCAATATGTTGTTGTAATTGTTGGAACGTGGAAAAAAGAGCCACGTGGATTGTCCATGTGGTAGTCAGCAGGCCACGTGGACAGTCCACGTGACAGCATCTAAGAAGCCCAAGAGGGCAGTCGGACATGGGTTCTAGAACCCAAGTTGGAGTCTTTTGCTTAAGAGTTAAGTTTTCTATTTTTAGTAAATATGTTTTAAAAAAAGTATTTATGATGTAATTTAATTAAAGAGATAAGATCTTTACTTATGGAATAAGATCTTTGGCTTCCAAGAATATGGATATGTACTCTCTATAAAAGAGAGCCTTCCCTCTTTGTAATCTCTTAAGTCCATTAATAATATTTCCTATTCTAAAGCTCATCTCCTCTCTCTTTCTTTTCTCAACATAACCAGCCACCATCACCACCAAGGCCGACCACCCTCACCGGCCAATAGAGGCAACAGGGGCTGCTCTCCTCCTCCCTGATTTCTCCACATGGACAGCCCCTGTAAGGTTGTTTTCAAGGTTTTAAAAAATGCGATGCGATACCGAGATGGTTTGCCTTAATTAAGGCGAGGCGTAAGCCTCAGGATTTGCATAAAAAATATAGAAAACGACTTAAACCTAAGAAATAAATAAAACTATCAAAGTCAAATGACCTAAATAGGTCATTTTGGAGCATCTACTTAAAGTAACTTGCCAATGGTACTGAGTCTTATCGTAACCTAGATAACAACATTACCAGACCAACATATAATTCACTAAAAAACCCAAAATCCTAACAACCAAGCCCTACTAAGATCCAAACTTTCCCCTCAAACCCTAAAGCACACCTCAAAACTCATCCTAAAGATATTTGACAATGATGAAACACAATCAAGTAAACCAAAAAAATAATAATAATAACGTATAATCAAATAACACACGGTTTAACGGGCAATAAACCAACGAAACCCTAAGTACCTCTGCGCATCACCTTTGATACAAAGAGCATCACCTCTGTAGTAAATTGTAAACCAACTCTCTTAAACCCTAAGCAAAACAACTCTCCTAAACTCTAAGCAAAACAACCATCTCAAACCAACCTGGACCACCGACGATGCTCCTCCGACGACGACAACGCAACAACAGCTGGTAACCGGCAATGCTCCTCCTCTGACGATGCTGCTGCAACAGCTACATCGACGATGCTCCTCCGACGACGACGCAGCAACAACAGGTAACCGGCGATGCTCCTCCGACGATGCAACAACAACTGCACCACCGCTTGAAGCAATCTCTACAAGGTCTCAGCTGCACCACTGCCTCCTTCTTGCCTAAATAGCTGAGGCGGCGCCTCATGTGCGCCTCACCGCCTCGACCACCTCAAACCGCCTCGGTTCAATTGTGGCGCACGTCTCTGGTATGCAACCTGAGGCTACCGCCTCGAGGCTATTTGGGGCTGCCTCGCCTCGAGGTGCATTTTTTAAAACCATGGTTGTTTTCAACATCCAAGGGAGCCTCCACGCTCCACCTTGCACGATTCTCAACATGGTATCAGAGCAGTAACACTTCGGGTCATTATTCTCTTTACGCATGTGATAAGGAGAAAGGAGTGTAGCACTGCACCACCAAACCGTATCAACCTCAACCAAGGTCAAAGTCTTTCCCAACCTTTAAAAGCTGAAGTCTTTTCCAACAAGGTCGAAGTTTTTCCCAGCCCTCTACCAGAACCTAAGTCTTTTCCAGTTCAAATAATCTCAAGGAAGATAGCAGAGAACGAAGCAATGTTGACCACCAAAGGAGCAAAAGATGCAATAAAATAAGAGAAGAATGATGAGGAGATTTATCAGAAGATATTTCAGGTCAGATAGTACCTTTGTATTCGATTTTTTACTTTTCAAAAGAAGAGGTTTTTTCAAAACAAAGGGTACCAAACATATCGAATGAGCAAAGAAAGAGCACCATGACGATCGCTTCGACTTCGACTCAAAAGGAAAAAGAGGCATGGTGTAGCCTCTAGAAGAGCACCACGACTGCATCAACTTCACTTTCTCTTGATGACCTTGACTCGAAGAAAAGCCAAGGGTCATTTCCAGCTCACAAGCAAGGCGACATACTTTTCGAGGAGGCACATGGAACCCTCTAACACATCAGGGAATGCCGAGACGAAGGGCTCGACTCTCGAGCGTAGAAGAAGAGGCACGAAAATCATCCTCAACTCTTTAAGAGAAAAACGATGTAACAATATCAAGTTCGGAAAGCCATCGTCCTCTCGACCTCAACTTGAGGGGGAGTGTTAAAACGTGAAATAAAGAGCCACGTGGATTGTCCACACGACTGTCAGCAGGCCACATGAACAATCCACGTGCCAGCATCTAAAGAGCCTAATAGGGCAGTTGATCATGAGTTTTAGAACCCAAGTTGGAGTCTTTTGCTTAAGAGTCAAGTTTTCTATTTTTAGTAAATGTGTTTTAGGAAAAGTATTTATGATGTGATTTAATTAGAGAGATAAGATCTTTCCTTATGGGATAAGATCTTTGGTTTCCAGGAATAGGGATATTTACTCTATAAAAGAGAGCATTCCCTCTTTGTAATCTCTTGAGTCCATTAATAATATTTCATATTCTAAGGCTCATCTTCTCTCTCTTTCTTCTCTCAACATAACCGGCCACCATCACCACCAAGGCCAACCATCCTCGCTGGCCAACAGGGTCAGCTGGTGGCTGCTCTCCTCCTCCTAGATTTCTCCACGTAGACAACCCTATTGGGCTATTTTCAACGTCCAAGGGAGCCTCCACGCTTCACCTTGCGCGATTCTCAACAGTAGTCATTAAGATTTTTTTTCTCTAAAATAGACTCAATTTTCTTCTATTATTCATGTTTTCCAGAGTTATAATGGCCTTAAATTTGTAAATGCTACTATGACTGATTTCTTTACTTCTTTCGAAGTCTTTCATTAGACTTCCTATGTTCACACCTGACAACAAAATGGGGCGGCCGTACACAAACTCTAACATTTACTTGATGTGACCAAAACTATAATGCTTCAAATGCATGTCCCATCTCAGTATTAAGCTGATGTCATTCTTATTGCGTCCTTTCTTATTAATAGCATGTCTTCCTCTATCTTAAAAGGCAAGACACCTTATTCTCTTTTATTTTTAACTGAGATAGTTTCTCTCTTACACCTACTGTGTTTGGATGTGTTAGCTTTGTCCATCTGTTCAAGGTGGATAAGTTGTCTCCCTAATCTGTTAAGTGCATTTTTCCAGGATACTTACGAATCCAAAAGGGATATTATTGCTATGACCCATGATGTATAGATTTTTATGTTAGTGTAAATGTGACATTCTTTGAGGATGTTCCCTACTTTCAGTTGAAGGAGAAGATCCCACATCATCATCAGGCTCAAGATATCCCTCTTCCTGTGCCAACTATGTCACCACCAATGCCCTCTGAGCCATCCATCCACCTACTATGTCTCCAGCAATGTCCTCTGAGCCACCACCACTAGGGTGGAGCATTGGGTCAGGCTGACCCGAACGCAGCTCGTAACCCAGCCCAAAAAATCCCAGCCCGACCTAAACCCAAATTTTTTGCGAGTTGGGCCTAGGCCTTCATTTCAAAGCTCATTCAAGTTCAGGTCAGGTTGGACCACGACCCGCTAAAACCCGGATTAAGCCCAACAGCCCGAAAAACACTTATTTTGAAGTTATCTTTAGAATGTTCACAATTATAGATTTATCAGTTGTTCATAATTTACAAGATTGTTAATCTTATAGGGTATAAGAAGATAAGTAATAAAAATAATTAAATGGTAAAATTGTAAAGGATTATAACCAAAAAAAGTCCACATTAGTTCTTAAATATAATCTTTATTAAAAAAAAAGACCTAAAGTACATTTAGGATAAGGTCATATAATTTTTACAAAAAAAGGAACCCAAACTTGATTTTGTAAAAGAACATCCCAATCACTTACATTTAAAAATATATATATAAAAAGTTAGTTTTTTGGCCTAACCCGACCCAAACCCGGGCCCACAAAAACGAGCCTTAGGCTAGGCCCATGCCTTAAATGATTGAAATTTTTTAGCCTTCAGCCCGACCCAAAACCCGAAAAAAAAAAATCGAGCCTTAGCGTGTTCGAGTCAAGTTAAGCCCAATGCTCCACCCTAACCACTACCACTTCTCTGTACTTACCAACGAAGAGTTCCTGAGATGCTTAGAGGGGAACCACTATCTATACCTACTACCCCTTCTTCCACTGGTCCTCCCAAGAATGTTGGAAATCAAATACTACCTTCTATAGAGGAGTCTAACTTGGGCCTTCCTATTACTCATCGGAAGGCTCAACGCTCATGTGCCCATTATCCTATTTCACGGCACATGTCTTTTGATAGATTACCTGCTACTACCCAACTATTTTCTCTTGTTGTGGATAGTAACTAGGTTCCCCACAGCCATACTGAGGCTCTCCAACATCCTATCTAGAAAGTGACCATGGAAGATGAGATAACAGCACTACAATCTCGTGGTACATGGGACTTAGTGGAGTTACCTCTAAGTTTACCATCAAGTATCTTCCAAATGGCTCAATCGCAAAACATAAGACACAACTTGTGACAAAGGATTATACCTAAACCTTTGGGGTGAACTATTTTGAGACTTTCTTGCCTATGGCAAAGCTGAATTCTTTCAAATTCTCCTTTCTCTAGCTGTTAACTTGAACTGGCTCGAATTCCAACTTGATATTAAAAATGCATTCCTATATAGGGACCTTCATGAGAAAGTTTACATGCAACAGCCTCTCAGATTTGTTATTTAGAATGTAAGAAGGTCTGCAAATTGAATAAAGCTTGCGAGATTTAGCAACGCAATTCTAAGGTTTGGCTATACTAAATCATCTTCATATCATACTGTATTTGTTCTACATAGGCCAACCGATCAATGATCCTTATTGTTTATATAGATGGCATTCTGTTCATGAGAAGTGATAAGGAAGGCATTAAATCTACAAAGACTTTTTTACACTCTCAATTTGTCACCAAGGATCTTGGAGTGATCAATCATTTCTTAGGTATTAAGGTGCATCATATTGATGGGGCCTTGTTCTTTCTCACCGAAAGTATGTCCTTGATATGCTACAGGAAGCAATGATGATAGGATGCAAGCCTACAAGCATTTCATTGGATCCTACTGCTCATTTAGCTAATTATAATGGTCCTACATTAGAAGATGTAACTAGATGTCATTCTATGGTTAGCAAGGTGCTTTACCTAACAGTCACAAGACCAAACATAGCCTATGTCATTGAGCAACTTAGCCAATCTATGCAAGAAACTAGGGAGGCACATTGGGCAAGAGTATGCCATGTTCTGAGATACTTAAAGAATTCCCCTAAGAAAGGCCTAATCTTTCAGAGGCATAGTCACCTAAACATGTATGGATACTCCAATGCTAACTATGCTAGAGCTTATGAGAATCGAAGATCTACCACAAGTTATTGCACATATGTTGGTGGCAATCTTGTCACTTGTCAAAGTAAGAAGCAAAATGTGGTCTCAAGATCCAACGCAAAGTTGAAGTACAGGGCTATGGTACATACGACCTACAAGCTATTCTAGATTCAGTCCATCTTACATGATTTTGGGGTCTCAGTCTTAGAGGCCATTCAAATGTTATGTAACATTAGGACTGTCACTTTTATTGCTGATAATCCTACCTTTCATGCGATGACAAAGTACATTGAGATGGATTACCATTTTGTCAAAGATGCAATGATGATAGAGAAGATATTTATCCCATACATCTCTCCTAAAAACCAAATAGCAGACATCTTCACCAAAGCACTCTCCAGGAAGCGACTTGAGTACCTTTGTTCCAAGCTAAGCATGTCTGATATCTATACTCCAACCTTTGGGAGAGTGTTGGAAGTTATTTCATTTATTTGGTGTTTATTATTTTCTTATTGTCTGAAGTACTTGATGTAATTGTCCCTAGGGTGTCTATATATAAGGACCCCTAGCTAGTGTTTGGTTGGGGGAATAATTAGCAGGGATACAAAGGGATGAAAAGGAGTGGAAGGAGTTAAGTGTTTTTATTATGCCTAAATATTTGGTTGTGTTTGTTGTCACGTCAAGGAATTATGAGTGTTTATTTCACTTAGGGTGTTTGTTAAGGGGAATAATATCATGGAATAACCAGTGGATAAAGGGTGTAAGTTAGTTTCAGTGCAATAAACGAGCAAAATTTGCAAATTCTAGGGGGTGTGGAATTCATGAAACTCAGACCCCCAATTCCAACGCCATTTAATTCCAAAATTGGGCTAGCCAAATAGGGAATGGCAACCCAATTCCCCCCCCCCCCAATGCTGCCAAACAAATGGCCCCTTATGGTTTCTCAATAGAATTCATTCCATTATTTTTCATAACACAAAGGTTTAAAAGGAACTCCTAATTCATTGTCACTACATAATGCATGAGTTAAATAAGGAATTTGATCCTTATTTCCATATGAAATTTTAACCGTTCAACTCCACGTCAATTAACAGAGAATGGAAAAGAAGCCCAGTTAAGAGTTAGCACATTTAATCTCACCAATTATCACAGTCCACTCTGTCCCTCACATGTTTTTTTTTTCAAGATTTGGTGAATCAAGATTAACTGAACAGTGAACCAAACCATTGGCACTGGTATCATCTGAGAGCACTTAGCTGGAAATGAATTATATTTGACTGTAGAATTTCCACATTAATTAAGCCCATGGTATTTTTTTGATATCATTATGTGCTCTTAGGTAATTGCTAATTATAGAGATATCATCAACAAGAAATGAAACTACTCAACACTACAAGCACTAGACAATAACTACGGAATGATGCTATCTGCATGAACAATGATAAAAGAATAAAAGCCCATCTAGTTTTCTCGAGACTAAAGAATGTCTCGTCATACTTATCTACGGTGCTAAATAGCAAGGCAAACTCATTTTTCAAGATTCAGGCAAAGATGGACTTCCAAGGTCATGGTATGGTAGAAGTAATATATATTCATGAGGCATCCTAACAACCCAAAAAGATCAAAGTAGTGGAGGCATCTTGCTCTTGTAGGCCACCAAAAATATTCTTTGCCTTACTCAAAAAGAAAAAAAGAAAAAAAAAACACTCTATATAGAGATTGCAATTATCACAATGTGATTTCCATGCTCAGAGGAAAGTTGAGATCCTAAAAGCATATGATACAAGGATAAATGAAGTTTTACAGGTCCTAGACAAACCTTTACCCGTATAACACAAGAGAATAGAAGCATTCAACACTTCAACAGAATATGCATCTACAGTAGATGAGTGAAGAACAGGTGACCCATGTTCACCAATGATCTTGGAGGAAGAACCAGGGCCAAGAATCAGTACTTAAAGCCAAATAATCATCAATACCCAAATGATGGATCAATTAAGTTGGCAAAGAGACAGGCAGAAGAAAAAGGATGATCCCATAAGAAAGTAGGTAAGCATGTTGTTGATACAAGCACTCTCGGTTCCTTCTGACCAACACAATACAGTCCCTATTTCGCCCCTATAATGAAAGCTTGGTTTGCTCTCAACACTTATGCTCAAGCCGTGAGTATTGCAATTGCACAGCATAAGGAGGTGGCATTCTCACATATAACCGTGGTCACATCATTCGTGTATTAAGGATTTTAAGTAGCAGAGTAGTTGAAAATGCCACGCGATGCATTAAAACTTGTGAAAACCAATCGCCGATATACGCTCTCTTGTCTTGTGTGTCAGTTAACTGCTTCAAGACCTGGAATTTTCAATATGATCGGTGTTTAGTTGTAGTCTACAACATCCTGCAAAAATCTGATTCTAGATATTTTGAAAATGAAAAATTTAAATCTAAATTTTTCATTTTCAAAATATCTAGAATCAGATTGCTTGTGATAAATGGAAAGTACAACGAGCTTATTGAATTTCAATAGATCTTTCGCTATGATAGGCACCCCATCAAGATCTTTTACAAGAAAGCATCAAAATGTATGGGAAGCCTCCTATATATGCATAGAATAAAAACTAGAAAGATCATACTAATAGACTAAGGATACAATGCCATTCATTGGGCCAATACTTGCCTCAATCCTGAATTCCAACGCCTTTGGATCAGTAAACAAGCGAAGCTCCCGATACTTGCATAAAACAAATTTTCGGGGCTAAGCCTATTGACAATGGCAAAACCCAAGAGAGAAGGGTGTAAACCAAAAAGTCTTGGATAGTTGTTTTGCTATACGAGGCCGAAAACTCAAATGCTTGTCAATTCTTGGTGTGTCATACTCACTTTTTGGACCTTCACCTCTATCTTGTTTTGCATGTAAGAATTTGGAATTCCCCTTCCAACTTATCCAAGAATGGGTGTGACAGCAAAAAACAAGAAAAAATTTCCTATAGATGCATGGGCCGACAGAGGGATTCAAGATGTTAGCACAACTTGACTTTATTTATCCATGCATTCTTCCCTTTCATCTTCCATCTTTTCCATCCACTTTTCCCCGTCAGGTCAAAAAATCTCGATGATCCAACACAATAGAGAAAGAAAAAGAAAAAAAAAAAAAAACGCCATGATACGAACTTTATATTTTAGATACAATCCGAGTTGCTAAGGAACTAAATTTTCCAGTCGAAGTTCCCAACGTTCAGAACGTGGCCTAGTTTTAATATCATTCCGGTTCCCACAGCACTCAAGGGGGTGATTAAAGTAACCGGCGATGAGATGCTGCAGCTACTGGTAATCCACTAATCGTACCAACGCTGGAAAACACAATGACGCTAACACAACATCGATTTAAACTAAGGAATTCGAATAAGCCAAATCTGGGCAGACAAATTCTAACCCACCACTGCGAAGTATATGTAAATCCCGAATAGCCAAACTGGAGGTTGAATTTAAAGAAGAAGAAGAAGCAGAAGAAGAAGAAGAAGAAGAAGAAGCTCGGAAGCAAGCAACGCACTTTGCAGTAAATCAACCGAAATAGCAGAACAGGAAAATAACGATCACTCAGATGGGGTTACCCGTGAGGAGTTGTGCGACCGAATCGGAACGGCTGGTGAGGGGTGGCGTGGGAATCGGGTTGGGAGTGCTGAGGAGAGGGGCATGGAGGGGACTGGCGATGGGGGAGATTGGGGTGGGGATCGGATCGAGCAACCGGTGCGAGGCGCGGGAATCGATCGGGCTCCGGGAATCGAGGAATACGAGAGTTGGAGGGAGGCGTGGGCGAGGGGGCCCAAAAAAGGCCGGGGTGGGGGAGACGGGGACACGCGTCGGGAGAGGATTGGTTGGGGGCGGAAGGGCGGTGTGTATCGCGGAGGCGCCGCGTGGCGATGGGCACAGCTTTAAGCCGCCACGTCTTCCGTCGTTTGTTGTTGCAACTGCCTTGCCAGTGGCGCCGTTTGGGTCCAGTCCCCTTTCATGTCGGCGGGGAAATTTTTTTTAGTAACTTACCTAAAAGCACCTAAAATTATATTATGTTCCAATGCAGTAAGTTCAAAATGCATCGATGTCATCTTTCTTCAACTTCTTATAAATAATATTTTAATTATTTTATAAAATAAAAAAAATAATTAATTACAGATTTTATAAAATTTTTCTAATTAAATGATTAAAAATGTGAAGATTATATTAGTATAAGTCGTCATAGGTCATATATTTTTTTATATAAATTTTCAAATGATATAATCTTTATTTTATTTAAGTTTAGAGATATTATAAAGAGTCCTCAAACATCACTTATAAATAGTTAACTTAAACTCTCTACACTTAGGATAAATTATAAACAAAAATCTAACACTAAAACACAAATCAGACATCGAGTACAACTATTAGACATCTGATTTTCAACTTTAAGACATCTAATTACCTATAATCTTACCTTTACATTCTCACCTCATAGGCATCAGTTGAAACATCCTTCTATCAGACGTCCATAGCATTATCCAGACGTCCAACACATAGCCTAGACATCCTTAAACCAACCGTTAGACTCAAATGCCCATTTTTTCCCTGTTGTGTTAGTATAACGGGCAAATACACTTTTAGACGTCTAACAATGGACTATTGCCCATTCATTTTGCACGCACTTATCAGAAACCAAAATTTGACTCTTAGATTACCAAAGCTTGTCATTAATCTCTTTCCAGACGTCTAGAAAACCTGATAGACGTCTGTTACTTAAAATCTAGAACCCTATTTAAATATGGTCAAAACATGAACGAACCAACTTATAATTAGACGTCCAATATTTGTATCAGATGTCTTATATGAATATATTAGACGTCCCTGTTTTGATCCAATGAAAACAGTAAGCTTGACTAATATAATTGGACGTCCAAAATTATTCTTAAACGTCTTACAAGACATCTGACTCAAAAATCAAACGTCTAATATTGTTGTCAAAATCATAATTGCCTTGATTTGTATTGGATTTCATCCCAATCTCTTGGGACTTGCCTCCAACATCTAGGAGACCTCTCTCAAACCTTCTTAAAAATTTTAAACTTGCCTATAAATAGACTACAACCCCTCTTAAGAAAAATACACCTCTTGAGATACAATTTCCCTAGGAAATCACTTGCTCACTACTCCTTACTTCATATAGCCCTTGTCCTGTGCCATAACTCTGATCAAAGGGCAAATCAACACTCCTGGTGCACTTCATTCTACTGATCCTTAGAGAGTTCTTTTTATGCTTAATAGATAAGGAAGTCATTAATATTTTGGGATATTCTATAGGTGTTGTTTTATTCTTATTTTATTATTGTGTTTTGGGTATCCAGCTTGTCAGGTTTCCGTCTCTTCATTATGAATGGAGAAACCTCCATTTAGGGATCGGAGGTGGTATTTGTAATTGAGGTACACTACCCTCGTTTAAGTGGTGTGATTAATAGATTGATCACTTTGTGATTGTAAATCCTAAGTAAAGGGATTGGCTTAGGTGGTGGTTTTCACCCATTTTGTGATTGTATTTTTGTCTTGCAATATTTTTTAAATTCACTAGTCACCCCCCTCTAATGCAATTTCATTTGGTATCAGAGTAGGTTTTCCACTTTTAGGAGTAACATCCGCGGAAAGATCACATGGAGGGGAGAGTCATTTCCACTGGCAGATCTGAGGGGCAATCCACCACCCGACCACCACTCTTCGAAGTGACAAAATACACCTATTGGAAGTTGAGAATGAAGATGTGGCTTCAAGCCAACAATTTCTCCGTTGAGGAGAAATGCGAATCCGCATACGTCATTCCTGATAAATCAGAAACGGGATACACGGTGGAGTAGATTCATCACCTTGGACTGAATGCTAAGGCAATGAACTCACTCTACTGCACACTCAGCTCGGAGGAGTTCAACCACATTAGCAAATGCACAACCGCCCACAAGATATGGAGAACCTTAGAGGTAACTCACGAAGGTACGTCTAGAGTTAAATCCTCTAAGATTAACGTGTTATCACAGGAATTCAAAGCCTTCTCTATGAAGAAAAATGAGAGACTTTGGAAAATTTACACCCGATTCACGTTAATCGTGAATAACCTCAAGTCTCTAGGAAGACATTTATAAAGGGGGAGCTTAAGGCAAGCTCCTTCGCTCCCTTGGACCTGAGTGGGAGCAAAAAGTCACGGTGATAGAAGAAGCCAACCAGGTAGAGGATCTAGACATGGATAATCTACTTGGGAATCTAATGGTTTATGAATCAAAACTGGACCAAAAGAAGAAATCTATCACACTTAAGCCAAAGAAGAAGACTTTAGCCTTCAAAGCTACGTCAGACGATGAAGTACCAATGACAAAGAATTCGTTTTATTAGCTAAAAAGTTTAAAAAGTTTCTCAGAAATAAAAAATAGATCAAGAAAAAGGAAAGGGAGGAAGAACCTCTAGTTTGCTATGATTGCAAAAAGAGAGGTTACATAAGGAAAGAGTGTCCTTTACTCAAAAGGGATGATGAGAAGAAATACAAGAAGTTCTCCAAGCCCAAGGGACTCAAGAATAAGGCATTCCAAGCAACTTGGGATGACTCCACCTCTGAAGAAGAGGAGGAAACAAATGAAGAAACGGCATACTTGGGACTAATGGCAACGAAAGATGCTTTCGAATTTGAATCTGAGGAGCCTGAGGTAAACTCTTATTCTCTAAATGAATTATAAGATGCTTTTGATTCATTATATCTAGATCTTGAGGAAACAAATACTAAAAGTAAAGCTCTAAAAGAAGAAAACTTAGAGAGTAAGAAATTAATCAATGATTTTAAAGAGAAGAATATAATTCTTACTAAAGAAATCACTACCTTGAATATGCAAATAAGAAGCCTAATGATTGAAAAAGAGTCATTAACAAATGATTAGTATACGGCCATGAGTGAAAAAAAATTTCTAGATAGAGAACAATTACTCGACAAAATCCATGTGCTTGAAAAATCAAACTCCTTTAAAAAGGATGAGAATAACTTAGAGTGGAGATTAGAGGACTAAAAGATAAACTAGACATAATGAAAATAGAGATAAATCAACTTCTTGAGGACTTAGCCAAATTTATAAAGGGGAAAGATAACTTGGACAAGTTCATTGCCCATCAAAAACCTTCCTCGAGTAAATTTGGAATAAGCTTTTATGAACCTTCTCAAAGTGAGTCGAAAAAGGATCCTCCTCCAAAGGGGACCACTAACAAATACAAATCCACATTATAATGGATACCAAAAAGACAACTTTTACTTTGTTTTGTAGGGTTTAAAAGACATTATAATGTCAAAAATTAGATATAAAAAATGAAGGATGAATGACTCAAATTAGAAAGACCCAAAGAAACATCAAATCACCAAAGGAGATCTTTTGTAAAAGCAAAGGGGTCTACAAGAAAGAAAACAAGGAGACCACCGCCATCATGGAAGCCGATGGGTGATGAACTCCGAGTGTTCCAAACACATGACAGGAAACAAGTACTTATTTTTGGACCTCCAACCTACGGATGGATGAATGGTTACATTTAGCAACAACCACAAGGGCCATATTATTGGCCTTAATAAAATAGGTAACCATCTCTCTCCTATCTCAAATGTCTCTCTAGTTAAATGACTAAAACATAATCTTTTAAGTGTTAGTTAAATTTGTGACAAGGGATTTAAGGTAGTATTTATTTAAAAAATATTTGAAATTATGCATGCATTAACTAATGAAATCATTCTTAAGGGAACTAAATTTAAAGACATTTATATTGTAGAATTTGATAGAGATAACACTTATGAATGTCTTGTATCAAATAATGAGTTAAGTGTATGGCATAGAAGACTAGGACATATCCATATGAAACTAATTCAAAAACTAGCCAAACATAAATTAATTCGAGGTCTTCCTAAAAGAAAATTTTTAAATAAGCTTATCTGTGATTCATGTAAATTAGGTAAAATCATGAAATATAGTTTTAAAAATAGAGAAGTTATATCTACATCAAGACCAATATAACTACTTCATCTGGATCTATTTAGACTAACAAAATATGAGAGCCTTAGTAGATGCAAATATTGCCTTATGATTGTAGATAATTTTTCAAGGTTTTTATGGGTCTCCTTCTTGAGATCCAAAGAAGGAGTATTTTTCGTCTTTTATGTTTTTATAGGAAGGTTCAAACTGAAAAAGGGTACCAAATCACTCGTATTGGTAGTGATCATAGGGGCAAGTTTGAAAATTCCTTGTTTGATGATTTTTGTCAAGAGCATGGTATTGCTCATGAGTTTTCTTTCCCCTTAACACCTTAACAAAATGGGGTAGTTGAGAGAAAGAATTGTACTCTTAATAACACTGCATCGTGGGATGATAATCCTGTCAATTGGGGCTTATCTTAATAGCAAAATGCATAAATAACACATCATAAATAGGAATAGGAGCATCACATGTATCACACATCAAGATTACTTATAATATATTATTAATGGCCATGTGTACAAGGACATGTCAAAACAGGCCTTAGATGAGCAATCGGACCGCACGGATGGATTTGGAGCGATGAACGGAGTCCAACGGACTCGAAATCGGCCAAATCCGACATCCGTAGCTCTTGCAATGGGCCCAAGAAGTTCTGACCGTTGATCGCCACGTGGTGCCTGATCAGCGCCCGCACGCCTCTCCCAGCCCCCTCCATCAATCGCAGAACGATCTGAGCCCTCTGATCTTCGATCGGACGGCTGAGAACGCCGCACCATCACCATCGCTACACTCTTCGCCCGTAGTAGATCACGACCGTTGAATCTCCATCCAACGGTTTCCAGCAGCCGAGCATCGACGCACGATCGCAACCATTCGTACAGGGCAGCGCAGTGGTCGAAGCGCTCACACGATGCAGGATCGAAACGCACCGCTCAGCAAATCGAAGGTGAAGGCACGCACGAGCGAAATTGGATCGTAGATCGGCGAGCAGACGGGTGTGATTGCGAGACATGGTGCTCATAGTTGCGCCTTGACCAGACGCGCAAGATGACGCACGCGATCCGTGCCAACGCGCTGCGCAGAAGCTCAGCCGTCCTATCTTCGATTGGACGGCTTACGATGCGCACACGCGGATCAGGTGCGAAGAAGAACAGATGCGCGCAAGCGACTAGTGGGCAGGGGCCTTCACCGACATTTTGGGAAGGGTTTTAGCGACGTCCCGGATGTCGCTAAAACCCCTTCTTCATTTGGAAAGCCCTTCTTCCTATTTAAACCCCTTCCAACCACCCATGGGAGGCATTCACTCTACTTGTAAGTGCTCTACCCCACTCCTAACTACCATTAGCTCTCTTTGTAATCGTCGGAGACGACGAGCCGCCAACGGAGCCCCCCTCCACCGCCGTGGCTGCCTCGCCGTCTTCTCTCTCTCTCTTTCCTTCTTTATCTTAAGCTTTACTTTACTTGTGTTTAAGCATTTAGCTAGTGTTGTAATTATAAACTAAAGTTGCATGTTAAATGAAGTTGTTTTCTATCTAGTTACTTGCCCTCTTTTATGTTAAAGTTACATGTGTGAATGAAAAAATCATAACCCTACTCTCACTCTCTCTCTCTTTTCACCCACGACTTTTTGCAAGCAAAAACCTTGCGATTTTCGTGACATCAAGTGACAAGAAAAATTCGATTTTCACGCCTCTCTGAGATCGACACTCGGACTCACGTCCATTTCTTCATTTAAAACCGACGTTGCGAGCGCAAGCTATAACGACTCTTCTAAACACACGCCCCACGCCACGTCAACTCTTCAAGAGTGTGCTCGAACATTGCTCATAGACTCTAGGTTACCAAAGTACTTTTGGGCCGATGCAGTTAACACGGCTTGTTACGTGTTAAATGGCACCTTAATTTGATCCAGGTTGCGAAAAACTTATTTTGAATTATATTATGGGAAAATACCCAAAATTAGTTATTTAAATGTTTTTGGATGTCGATGCTTTATTTTGAATACCTACTCTAATTTAGATAAATTTGATGCCAAAGGTGAAGAAGCCATCTTCATTGGTTGTTCTTCACGTAGTAAGGCATATCGGGTCTTTAACAAGACCACATTAATAGTGGAGGTTTGATAAATCTCCTCACTCTTCCTCTATTGACCGAGTCAATATGGAAGAAGAAGATGATTCTTCTATTGAAGTGTCTAACATCCCAAACTCCAATATCCATAATTTTACAAAAGATTGGATATATCAAAGGGATCATCCCAAAAGTCAAGTCATTGGAAGTGTTTCTAATGGCGTTGAAACCTGATCTCATTTTAGTTGCTCTTTCAATCTCTCCGCCTTTGTATCTCAAGTTGAACCGAAGAGTGTCGAGGAAGCATGCTCTGAAGAACCTTGGATGATGGCCATGCATGAGGAACTCAACCAATTCCAAGGGAATGAAGTTTCGGATCTAGTACCTAAGCTTAAAGGGCAAACGGTAATAGGAATTAAATGGGTATTTCAGAATAAGTTGAATGAATCAGGTATAGTCATTTGGAACAAGGCTCGTCTGGTAGCACAATGTTACAAACAAGAAGAAGGAATTGATTTTGACGAGACTTACACTCTCGTAGCTCGACTCGAATCAATTCGCATGCTTCTTGCTTATGCTGCCTTCCTTGGCTTTAAACTCTTTCAAATGGACGTTAAGAGCTTGTTTCTCAACGGATTCATTAAGGATGAAGTTTTTGTAAAACAACCTCTCGATTTTGAGTCTCGTGATAAACCTAACTTTGTCTATAAATTAAACAAGGCACTATATGATCTAAAGCAAGCTCTTAGAGCTTGGAATGAGAAGCTCAAAGACTATTTGTTAAATGCAAACTTCTCTATAGGGGAAGCTGATTCCACGTTATTCATTAAAAGAAAAGGAAAAGATATTTTATTAGTTCAAATATATGTAGATATTCTCTTTGGTGCTACTATTGAATCTATGTGTAGAAAGTTCTCAAAGATTATGTAGGAAGAATTCGAAATGAGTTTGATGGGTGAACTCAAGTTCTTCTTGGGTTTACAAATCACTCAACTCAAATTTGGGACCTTTGTGTGCCAATCAAAATACACAAAGCAGATGCTAAAAAGATTTGAAATGGGGAAAAGTAAAGGGAAGAACACTCCTATGAGTGTCACAAGCTCCCTAGATTTGGACGAATCAGGTATGCCCATAGATCAAAAACTCTATAATAAAATGATTGGATCCTTGTTGTATTTAACTTCCAATAGACCTGACATTTTATTTAGTACCTGCTTATGTGCTAAGTTTCAATCAAACCCTAAATAATCACACTTAAGTGTTATAAAATGAATATTTAGATATTTAGTTGACACATTTGATTATGGCTTATTCTACCCTAGGAGTCCACAATTCAACTTAATCACATTAGCGATGCGGACTACGCAGGTAGCCTCACCGATAGGAAGAGTACTAGTGGAACGTGCTAATTCTTGGGTGAATTACTAGTATCTTGGTTCTTAAAGAAACAATCTAGTGTAGCCCTATCAACCACGGAGGCTAAGTATATAGTTGAAAAGATTAGTGTAGACCCGGATAGGTTGTATTAATATGGTGATTTTATCGTTGAAATGCATATAGTGGTTAACCTAATTCGAGCTTAACCATCTCTTTACAATTTTTTTTTTACCTGGCCTACTTGATTTTATCTTGGTCACTTTTAGGCCAATGGTCGAACTCAGGGAAGTGGGATTAGAAGAAGTTTCTACGCCTTTCCTACAACGAGTCTCTTCCGTTCGTTTATTATGTTTTTGGTATTTTTTTCTATTTAAGATTTTTCTCTGATAATTTTTGTCCTTGAGGTACACCCTCAAAATCAGGTTCTTAGCTTTGAGCCAAATTAGGGTTCCAAAACTGGTCTTGCTATTCGCAAGACTGAGTACCTGTAAGTCAAGGATTATCTTTTCTCTTTTGTATATTTTTTTTATCTTTTTACTGGCAGGAACGAGAAACAGAAATAAAGTAAATATAGTATATATATATATATGTATATATTATATATGTATAAAGGGGTGGGGGTGGAGGTGGAGATGGCATGTAGCATGGTGTCGAGTCGATCGTCGTCTAAAAAGACGCAACCAACAGGACGATGTGCCCCGTGGAGCGTAAGATGGATGGTGAAAGATGTGTGCGAATACGCTTTCTGCACGCGTGTATCGGGGAATATTAGCAACTGGTGCAGATATTCCCGCGATACAACGTATGATAGGTGATATGAAAATATATATATGTATGTATGTATGATGAGAACCTCGTCATAAACCCTAAACTAGCACCATCTATCCCAGATTTGCAAGAAAAAGCTCCTACATAACTCTAGAAAGGCTTGGCTCAGAGAAATTTTGAGTTTGTGAAGAAAAAAGAAACTAAGGGGTAAAAATGCAATTTCACTAATTCAATCTGAAAACAGGGTAACTCAGGGTCCAAACATATGTCAAACTAACCTAATAAGAAGAAAAGTAGGATGAGTTGATCCAATAAGGGCTACAGTAACTCCAAGGAATTAAATGACATCCTCTAACCCTAAAAATAAACCCACTTCAATTCACGAAGTTCGAGGTAAAGAAAAAATCAACTAAACCCTCTAAAATTCATAGAAAAATAATCTTTAGAGTTTAGAACCTTCAATTTGGCCTTAGGAACCCATTTTGACCTACATTGAGAACCATGCCCAATTAATGACTTAATTTTGATTTTTACGTAAATTGACTGGTCAAACAAGGTATGATCTAGAAATAAAATTCACCATCAGAATCCTTAGGTCATAATTAGTCATGTATAAAAATTTGAGCCCAAGAAGAGACCTTCTTGACCAACTTTACATTTTTGTCCTCATCTATTACTTTTTGACCCTCAATTTTTGAAACCCTCACATTTTGGCCCCTAACTCTTCTTCGTTCTTTGCATTTGGGTCCTCCCTGCAAAACCCTGAGCAGCGCCATGCTCCGGCGACTTTGCGCAGAGCATGGCACCGCGCAGGATAAGGGAGACCATCTGCCAAGACAACCGGGGGTTCCCTGCGACGTCTGCTGTCGCAAGGACACCTCCATGGTCTCTGCGGCTACCCATACCTCCCGTGCGAACGCACGGAAGGTATGGGTCTCCATCTCCGACGTCCTCCGGCGAGGGAGGCGTCGCCTCCCTCCACCCTCCTTTTTGATTCCACCTCTATAAAAGCCGCCCCCGTCTACCGAACTCAGCAGCTCGGTTCTGATGGAGAAACCCCCCCTTCTTCCCTCTCTTCCCACTCCGGCAGAAGCCCCCCTGCTCCGGCGGTTCTTCTTCCTCCTCCTCGTCGCTTTGTCGCATTACCAACAACAGAGCCACCTTCACCCTCTCTTCCCGCGTCGCGCCGTACCCAACGCGCGCTCTCTCGCTCTCTCCTCGCCGCTGCCCTCTCTCTCTGGGCACCTTCTTCTCCGACGACAGTCGATACGACTGTCGCCCTGCTCCGGTCCCCCTCGTCCCTCCAAGTAGGTACAGTTCTTTCCCTTCCTCCCCTCTTTCTTTTCCCTACTTCAGTTTGTTCAACCACCCTTCAACCGCGCCTGATCGCCCTCACCTTCTCCATCTCCGGCCAACCTCCGGCGACTCACTCCCATCATTCCACCACCCCACACGATTCGCCGACTGACCCAAAACCTCCTCCTCTTCACGCTGAACCACTTCCACCCCTTCACTCCCTGTCGTTCGCTGCCTAAGGACCCCCCGAACAAACCCATTCCCCCAGCCACAGTCCGACCTAGGGCAGCCCGTGCACGCCGCCCCACACCTCGCCACCACCTGCACGAGCTTTGCCGCACCCTGGAGAAGCTCCCTACACCTTCTGACTAGGCCGAGAGGCCGTATTGCTGTGAACAGGTCACCCGCCCTTCGCCGCCATTGCTGAGCAGGTGGAGCTTCTTTCGCCTGCAACTGCAGCCTCGCTTCGCCCAGGTCTGACTCGCCAGGATGCGCGGTTCACCCTTACGCAGCTGCCCAGGCCTGCAGCTGGGGTGAAGGCTTCGCACACAGCTACGATTGCCTGCAGCTTTCTCAGCTGCAGGCGCCAAATTGGGGTGAGACATTTAGTCCCACCTCGGTGGTTTCTGAAGTCGCGCACCCGCATAAATGCAAAAAGTGCTATAGGCTTATCGCCTCAGCACACGGGGTGAGGTCCCTCTCACCCGGCCTCGTCCGCGACCACCCCCCGCAGACCTGACCCGACCCGTTTACCCGACCTGCACTCCTCGCCCACCACCACACGCCGGTGGGCCTGGACCCGGGCGTGACCCGTATTCGAATACCCGGCGGCTCTGGGAGAGCGATCCTACGAGTGAATTCTGAGAGAGAGAGACGCGGGGGAGGGTAGAGTAGGTTTTTGCCCTGACCAAACTGTGAGCGTGCAGGCATAGAAGAAGAAGAAGAGAAGGCAGACCGCAGAGGAAGAAGGAGAAGAGAAAGAAGGAAGGAGCAGCTAGAGCTGTGGCTGCTTGAAGCAAAGCAGAAGAAGAAGAAGGACTGCGAGAAGAAGAAGAAAGACACATAAGAAAGAAGGAAGGAGGACGCATTGTAGCAGAAGCCGCTTAAGTCGTCTGATTGAAAAATCAGACGACGCCCTGAAGAAGAAGAAAAGAAGAACAGGCATCGCAAGGAAGAAAGAAAGAAGAAGAGCAGAAGGAAGAAGACAAAGAAGAGAGAAGAACACGAGGAGAAAGAGAAGAAGCCCTGAAGAAAAAGAAGAAGAAGGAAGAAGACTGAAGAACCAAAGAGAAGAGAAAAGAAGAAGACAAAGACAGGAGAAAGAAGAGAAGAAGAAAAAGCCAACAAGACAAATCTCTCTCTCTCTCTCTCTCTCTCTCTCTCTCTCTCTCTCTCTTTCATTTTTGTAATAGAAACTTTGTACTTCTAGACTACAATTTGCTCCCTGAGTTCGACCTCGGGAAAACTTTAATTTCCGAGTAACAAATTGTATTAAACTGGTAACCGCTTCTCTATACTATACTACGACGAAATATTAGAATTACAGAGGATTGGCGTCTCACCAATGTATATATGTATGTATGTATATATATTTTTATAATTAGATATATATATAGTAATATATGTAGGTAGTTATATATATGTGTATATATATATATATATATAAAAGTATATAGTAGTGTATAGGTGAGAGTGTGTGTGTGCGAGAATGTGAGTGTGTGTGTATGTGTCTGCTGAGGGAGTAAGAGAGTGCTGTGAGAGAGAGAGAGAAAGAGAGAGCGCGCTTCTGCTGGAGTGAAGGAGGCGAGTTAAGCCGTCTGCAGCCTCCAAGCATCGTCTGGTGGTCTGCGCGCATGCGCAGGCGCGAAGACGTGCACGCACGCAGGAGTGAGCGGGCGTGGGGAAGAGAACCGCAGCGCACCGCGTTGCGTGAAGAGGGAGGTGCTAAAGCGAGCGAAGACGTGGGCACGTGCGGACGGATGCGGGAGTACGCGGGACGGGCAGTATACGGTCGCGACGCGCCGGGTGACCGGATAAGTGAGAAACTTACCGGTCACCGCACTGTAGCCACAGTGCTCCGCTGACTAGCGTGAACAGTGGCTACAATGCCGCTCGGCTCGAGCGACCGGGTGCCAGCGGTTCCGTGAGTGCGGGCGGTGTGGAGCAGCTGGCGCCCGCGTGGAGAAGCTGCACCAACTGCTGGCTTGCACAGAGAGGCGGGTGAAGACGCGAAGAAGGGGGAGGTGAGGGCGGCCTGCAGGCGTGCGCTGGAGAGCTATGCTGCTGCTGCTACCGCCTTGCTTCAGACCTTGAAGCCTGCGGCAATGGCAGAAGTGGCTAAACGTTGAAACAGAGAGAGAACCACCATGCCCACCGGCTCTTTGATGAGCTGGGCGGTGGTGGGACTCACAGTGGTGGTTGTGCACCACTGTGAGCTACTCCTGCCTGCAGAGTGGCACCTCAGAAGGAGGAGAGGCTACGTATGGAGGGGAGAGGGGAGGAGACGGCCTGGAGGAAGCTGCTGTGTTGGGTTTTTTTTGGGTGGACCAGGCTCCCTTTGCAAAGAAGAAGCGGAGCTCATTTTAAAGAGGAAAGAGGCATGCACAGCCATGCCCTGGCTGTGCATGCGGCTGGCAAGGAGAGGTTGTGCAGGGCAAGCTTTGCAAAGCATGGCGCGAAGAAGAGCTACCATGCTTTGCAGCCGCGGAGAAGAATTCAAAGTCAAATAGAAATAAAAAAATAAAGATGGAGATTTTGCGAGGCAGCACTTGAGGAATTTGTTAATTGTAAGGCTATTTATTTCACTCTCCTCCCCTTTCAAATAAATGCATGCATGCGTTTATTTTTACAAATGCGACTATGGTTACCTAATATGCACTGGCAATGCTAGGAAATAGCAGAAGATGGCACAATTGTAGGTGCATTTTTGCTGTGCAATCAATAGTCACCGCTTTAGCATGTTCCCAAGTATTATGGATGAAAAATACTTTGAAAGATTTTAATTTGATATTTAATAAGATAAAAATATTATGTGATAATACTAATGCTATCGATCTTGAAAAAAATCTAATATATCACTCATGTACAAAACATATTGATATTTGACATCATTTTTTGAGGGATAATGTACTTAAAGGAAAAATCGAAGTTGAATTTATTTGTACTGAATTTCAATTGGCTGATATTTTCATTAAACCTTTGAATTATGATCGTTTTAATTACATATGTAGGAAACTAGGCATATGTAAGCTAAGTGATATTTGAAAATTTTATTAACTTAGTGAAATTTTGTTTGTCATGAACATATAAGAAGTTTTGACTTTATTAAGTCAAGAACCTTCAAACATAGTTCAAAGATGAAAATGCACATTCTGCGCAATATCAGACGTTTGATGGAAACATCAAACGTTTCATACTTAAAAATTCGACGTCTAGAAATGCTGAACAGATGACGATTTCACTAAATCATATCTCAGTAGAAGGATTAAGCAAAATGATATTTCAGACGTTCATTGACAGTAAACGACGTCTGGTATGTCGTCCAGGTCTGTTGACAGACGTCTATTTAGCATCAGGATCTGAATCAGGAAGAGTCTGGATTTAGACGTCTGAGGCTTTATTCAGACATCGCATAAGTCGTCTGATACCAAGATCAGATGACAACCTGTAGCTTTGGGGTGAAATCCAGGAAGGACTAATTTCAAAGAGCAGACATCTAATTTTCATTTTAGACGTTAGTTCAGTCGTTTGATACAAAAATCAGACGACAACTTGGGGCATAAACCATTTTTCAAGAAGGTATGTTTGCAGAAATCCAACGTCTAAACTATTAATTAGATGTCCGATTAGTCGTCTGATGTTAAACTCAGACGACGCAATCAAAAGGGTTAAAATCCCAAATGGCCAATCTCAACGTCTGACGACATCAACAGACGTCTGATCTGGGCAAAATCTGCCATTTCGCATCTGTTCTCTGGGTGATTTTGCAATGAAATTATCCCCAACTTCAGGGGAAGACTTGCTCAACCCCTTAGGGTAAAAATAACCCACTTGTTGAGGTCCTAGTTCCCCCCATGCTCAAAATCCTCAAATCCTCAAAATCCTCTTTCACCAGACGGCTGCCAGCTGCAAGTTGGTGTTGCCCATCTCGCCGTCAGACGACCACTCTGCCTCCCCGACGACCGATGGTGCAGCTGCTCTCCTCCGCACGTGCCCCACTTGCGTCTGGAGACCCTCCTCCGTGGGTATAACCTCTTAAACCCTTAGGGTATCTCCTTCCATGATTGTTTAAGAGGCATTGATCGAGTCTTTTTAAAGTCCCTAACTTGTTTTTCCTTTGATATACAACTCATATAAGCTTTTCTCTTCTATCGTGCTTCTTTTGCCCTAAGAGCTAAAACCCTAGAACAAAACCTAGGGCATGGAACTTGTTTTTTTTTTCATAGCTTGAATAAATGTCTTGTACCTTTGGATGTTAATGGCAAGGGTATTACCTCAAGTGATTCAAGCCGACATCTTAGTGGCTTGAGTCCAAAGGCATATTGCCACAACATTATGACAAGTTGTATTGCCTCAAGGCATACTTCCATGCAAAATTTTTTCGTTGTTTTCTATTGTGTGCATGTATGGCACTATATTGCCTTATGTATGAAAAATTGGTTGAATGACTGGTGTGGCATTGTTTTTGCAGGTGTCCTATCCTAAAACACTAAACCCCACCCTCCAAAACCAACCCACCCAAACTACCCAAAATGCCTCCCCATAGGAAGCAAGCTGAGGACTCTTCCGCCTCCTCTTCCACCTATTTGGCTAACCAACTGCGTAGCGACATCACTCGACAGCGAATCCGTCGCTTCGCAAATGCCAAAGTCAAGAGTCCTCACTTTATTGAATGGAATGACTTCACCCATCTCAACCTTAGGGAACATTTTGAAACCCTTCATCTATTTTGTTATTTTGACCAACAATTCCACTTTGGCGTTGGAACTATTGGCGTGTTTCCTGACCTTGTTCGCCTTTTTCACGCCAACATCTTTGAAGACTACAACAACAATGTACTTGAGTTACATACCCGTTTATTTGGGCGTGAAAATCATATCACCTCTGATTCTATTTCTGCCCTTCTTGCCATTCCTAATAAGGGAAATGATTTCAATGATATTCTGAGGCAATATGACTTAGAAGTCATCAATCAAGAATTAGTCATACCTGAAAGATATGTGGAAAATCTTGATACCCTACCATGTAAGAACCTCAAACCTCTTCCTCGATTACTCTCTCGCATTTTTGAGTAGGACCTTCTAAATAAATCGGGAGGATTTGACTATATCTCGCACCAACACAAGGTTCTCCTTTTTGTCGTCGTACGTCACATTCCCTTCAACTACTGTCGCCTCATTGTTCGTGCTATGAATGAGGACTATGGGGCATCTCTATCATTTGGATCCATTTTATCCAAGATTTTTGCAAGTCATCAGATTTCCATCGATGACCAGGCGATAGATAAAAAGATTGAGCCCTACAATCGGGCCATAGCCGCCAAGATGCACATTCTTAGAGAGCATCTTGAGCCAGCTGAAGAGCCTGCTGAAGAACCCCTTCCACCTTTTCTGGATCTCCATGAAGAGCATCCTCTTCAAATAGAAGCTCCTCGATCGAGCTTTGATGAGACATGGGATCCCTCCATGGATTCCATCTCCTCGGGCATCTCTCTCTTGTTGCGGCGAACCGGCGAGATGTACACTTATATAGGAGGTAAGCGCTGTGACATCGACGAACTTCGTACCGACGTTCACAATCTGCAGATGGGTCAAGGACCCGCTTGCCACCGTCGCCACGATCAAGAAGACTAGTTTAGTTCTTTTGTTTTATTTCTTTCTGTCTTTCCATGTTGGCTTGTATTAAGGGGCTTTGACCCCATACTTACATTTTGGGAACAATAGTTAGTTCATGCTTGTATTTAGGGGCTCTGGCCAAGCATGAAATCTTTAATGCTCTGCTATTTTTATTATACTTCAGCATGCAGATTTTATTAATGATCTCTACTTTATAAACGTCATTATATAACACTTGTAGCTTATGATTCAACTCCTATCAAAACCCTTCATGATGATATTAAAAAAGGGGGAGAAGAACTTAGGAAATGACATCGGAAGAACTTAGGAAATGACATGAAAAGATGTTAGGAAATGACAAAAAAAAGAACTTAGGACATGACATGCAAACTTACGAAAATCTTTTAAAAATTGGTATAGATTACTAAGTACAACTTTAAGGAGAAGAAAATAAGAACCTAGAGATATATTTTGAAAATTATCAAAAAGGGGGAGATTGTTAGTTCAACCCCTCATAAATAATATTTTGATTATTTTACAAAATAAAGAAAATGAGATAAACCATAGGCATAGCATATTTTTCTCTGTAATAACATATTTGCAGGTTTCATGGAGTTTTCCAAGTCGGATGATTAAAAACGTGAAGACTAAATTAGTATAAGTCTTATCATAGGTCATAGGCTTTTTTATGTAAACTTTCAAATGCCGTAATCTTTATTTTATTTGAGTCTAAAGATGTTGTAAAGAGCCCCCAAACATAACTTATAAATAGCTAACTTAGGCTCTCTACACTTAGGATAAGTTAGAAACAAAAACCTAACATTAAGACACAAATCAGACGTCGAGCACAACTTTCAGACGTTTGATTTTCAACTTTAAGACATTTGATCATTATTTCAGACGTCTAATTGCCTATAGCCTTGCCTTTACATTCTTACATCTTAGGCATTAGTCGAAGCAACCTTCTATCAGACGTCCAAAACATAGCCTGGACGTCTCCAAACCAACTGTTAGACTCAAATGCCCATTTTTTCTCTGTTGTGTTAGTATAATAGGAAAATATACTTTTAGACGTCTGGACATATCACCAAACGTCTAACAATGGACCGTTGCCCATTCATTTTGCGCACAATTATCAGAAACTAAAGTTCGACTCTTAGATTACCAAGGCATGTCATTAATCTCTTTCCAAATGTTTAGAAAACCTGGCAGACGTCCAGACTGACGTCTGTTGCTTAAAATCTAGAACCCTGTTTAGATTTGCTCAAAACAGGAATGAACCCACTTATAATTAGATGTCCAATATTTGCATCAGACGTCTTATATGAATATATCAGATGTCCCTGTTTTGATCCAATAAAAACAGTAAGCCTAACTAATAAAATCAAACGTCCAAAATTGTTCTTAGACGTCTTACAAGACATCTTACATAAAAATCAGACATCTAATATTGCTGTCAGAATTATAATTGCCTTGATTTGTGTTGGATTTCGTCCCAATCTCTTGGGACTTGCCTCCAACAGCTAGGAGACCTCTCACAAGCCTTCTTGAAGGTTCTAAACTTGCCTATAAATAGACTACAACCCCTCTTAGGCAAAATACACCTCTTGAGATACAATTTCCCTAGAAAATCACTTGCTCACTACTCATTGCTTCCTATTGCTCTTGTGCTGTGCTATCACTTTGATCAAAAGGCAAATCAACACTCCTGGTGCACTTCATTATACTGATCCTCAGGGAGTTTTTTTTATGCTTAATAGATAAGGAAGTCATTAATATTTTAGGGTATTCTATAGGTGTTGTTTCATTCTTATTCTATTATTGTGTTTTGGGTATCCAGCTTGTTAGGTCCTCGTCTCTTTATTGTGAAGAGAGAAACCTCCGTTTAAGGATCGGATGTGAGATTTATAATTGAGGTACACTACTCTCATTTAAGTAATGTGGTTAGTGGATTGATCACTTTGTGATCGTAAATCCTAAGTAAAGAGATTGACTTAGGTGATGATTTTCACCCGATTTGGATTTCCACCTAAAAATCTTGTGCTTCTTTTTGTGATTGTATTTTTATCTCGTAATATTTTTTTAAATTTACTATTCACCCCTAGTGTAATTTCAATCTCTAATATTTTTAATTATAACAACGCAATCCCTTCAACATAGTCGTATAATAAAATTTGAATGTAAATTAAATAATATACCACATTTTGAAGTGATTATTAATCAAATTTAGGTTGAAAAAGTTAGTACATTATAACTACATTAGATTGGAGAGTTAAAGAAGAGGGCTTCATTGGTATGAACATAAAAGTTAGGGATAATATTGATGTTTTTCAAAGTCAATTGAAATCCGCGTGCAAGATAAAAGATTTTGATGTAAATTATTCTTTTATTCTCCATTTTCTTTTTTATTTTCTCTTATTTTTGCTATTAATCAATGTTGAGTGAGATGATTTAGGATTGGGTAATTAAATTAAAAATCCTTGAATGTATTTGTGAATTTCAATCTTATTGCTCAACTTTAAAGTGCATCAATGTGATCCATGATCATTATAGGTGCATCGATAATGAATCCTTTGTCAAAATTCTCATGTGATTTGGCTTTTCTCATTTTCTGAATGAGATAGCCCTTTATTTATCCTCTTGATTTTGATCGTTGGATGATGATCAGTTATAAGTGATGGGTCCAATTCTCTAGCTACAAAAATCTTTGTCGATTTCTCACCATGCCAAGTCCAACAAAGACAAGGAGAGATCAAGACCTCCACTATTGCCTCTATGATGCCAATGAGAGTTACAAAAGTCCCTTCATTTGTCTTTCAAGTTCTACATGTCCACATGGACACATGTCGCCTCCAACGAACTATAAGATGGAAGTGATCTCAACTTTACTCAAATTATTATGGTGTAAAAAGATGGGGATCGTATAGGTTTCCTTATAGAAATTAGGAATTGAGTTGTTGACATTGGAAATTGGATATAAGTTTGAAGATATTCTTTTTAACTTAGTGCTTAGATTTGGAGTGTTTTTTTTCCTTGATGGATAAGATCTTGTCCACCGACTCTACCCTAATTTTTTTTTTCTTTTGTGACCCAGAATCCCTTGCCGGCAAATCTAAAGAAATTGGCACCTTTGTTGTACCAACTCTCGTGTGGGCTCTACAATCATTGGAGGTTTGCCACCGACAGAACTGCACCTTGACTTTCACACTCCCGTCTTGCCCACCAATGGATGTGTGGGTGGTCACCCTTCCTAGTGGGGTAGAGTATGAAGTAGGACAAACGTAGATGCAAAGAAATAGGTTTTTATGATTATGCTTTGGTATTTTTGCATAAGCCTTATGTATATTTTTTATACTCCACATGAATCCTTAAAATGATCATATTCAAATAAGCGACATTACAAACATGTCATCATTTACATTGGATGCCCTTATGCTAGTGTGATATCAAGGGGAGAATCACTACCATGTTAAATTTAACCATAGTTAAATTAATCACAAATCTTGGACGTAGAGTATTCATAGGAGGATCAATAGTTTCTAAGATTAACAAAATTTTAATGCCCTTTTCACCGAGATTGTGGTACCAATTCCTTTTTTTTTATCATTCTCCTTCTCCATTTAAAGGCCAATTTGTGTGGGGATATTCTCAATGCAATTATCCCTTGTTTAGGTAATAGGATATACCGTTAGGGATTGTGTTAATACCTTTTTTTTCTACCCACTTACCATTCATGACTTTATATATTCTTCTCTCTTTTTTCATGCCAGCCCGTCTTTCCACATAAACATCCCTTATCAAATTGTAGATTATCCTCTCCATCTCACATTCCCATTTGATAAATATTGAAAGGGGGATGTTCACCATTCTCACCTAGATACAAACATGAGTTATCCTTTCTTTTCATTATGCAAACATGGGTGAAGAGATCCCTCCCAATAAAGTAGGCGTGAGATCTCCGGAAAGTCATCAGCTTACTTCAAAATCAATGTTTTGACTCGATATGGCTAAACCTAAAATGTCATTCTATCAAGCATCAATAAAAGAGTACAACACATAAGTACTTTAATAAGCATCAAGATTAAAGGGATTTACATGTAATACCAAAATTTTGGAACATGTATAAAAATATTTAAAATTTTGGGTTATAATTGTTGCTTAGATGCATCACATGGGAGATTGGTATAGATTTGAGTGTTTGACACTCTTGAGCCAAGAAATGTAGGTGAATTGTGGTTGTTAATAATATATTAAATAATGAGTTTATATATACATTGTTGGGATTTGTGACCATTCGGAGCATGGAGGAGTTAAGGTTGGACCGACCCTTTAAGGGGTTGAATCAGCTGTTGGCTGCTGCTACAACACGTGGATGGTAGGTTCAACCTTGGATCGATCTACTACAGGTGCGGGCATGGGGCAGGAAGCCCCTCTGGACAGCTGGCTGCTGTGATTTTAAGAAGAAAGAGGAGATGAGCTTTAATTGATTAGAAGAATTTT
Source organism: Thalassia testudinum (assembly GCA_037157565.1). Taxonomy (NCBI): domain Eukaryota; kingdom Viridiplantae; phylum Streptophyta; class Magnoliopsida; order Alismatales; family Hydrocharitaceae; genus Thalassia; species Thalassia testudinum. The sequence goes on from JAZHRO010000013.1 coordinate 74,238,065, forward strand.
TTTATTGCTCAAAGAAAACATATGGGAAGGCTCTCTATTTTATAAAGAGTACATATCGCCTAAAAATAGTAAATAAATATTTTTATTTCTAAAACTAGACTCAACTAATCAAATCTTCTAAATTTAGAATAACTAAATCTTTACAAATAAATTAAATTAAGTTAATTGCCAACTAAGAAACCAATTTCTATTTTTTGATCCTATAGACTCAAAAATGGTGGCCCAAGTGGCCTTCTAGATAACTACCACGTGGCATGTGCCATGTGACTCTTCTTTGATTCCCAACACTCCCCCTCAAGTTGGAGGTCGAGAGGCCGATGACTTGGTCTAGATGCCTCATCACTCTTCTTCTTTTCTTCTTCACCAGAAACTTGTATCTTTGATTTCGTCATCATCCTCGAAGATAGTGTGAACTGAAAAGAACTTCGATTCTGGTTGCGGCCAAGAAGAACATCAGCTTATAGGGAAGGTCAGGAAGAACTCCGACTTTGAATTGAGAGAAAACTGGAAAGAACTTCGGTTGAGTTGGGGCCGAGAAGAACGTCGACCTAGTCGGAAAAACGTCAGTTTATAGAGAAGGTCGAGAAGAACTCTGACTTGAGAATAGTTGCTCGGAACATTACTGCTCTGATACCATGTTGGGATTTGTGACGATCTGAAGCGTGGAGGAGTTCAGAAACTAGCGGGTGGAGGTTGGACCGACCCCTGCAGGGGGTTGAACTGGCCGCTGGTTGTTGCTGCAACACGTAGATGGCAGGTTTAACCATAGATCAGTCTGCTGCAGGTGCTGGCAAGGGGGCAGGAAGCCCCTTTGGACAGTTGGCTGCTGTGGTTTGAAGAAGAAAGGGGAGGAGAGGAGCTTTAATTGATTGGAAGAATTTTTCTATTGCTAGAAAATATATAGGAAGGCTCGCTATTTTATAGAGAGTACATATACCCTAAAAATAGTAAATAAATATTCTTATTTCTAAAACTAGACTCAATTAATTAAATCTAATTAAATCTCCTAGTGGAACAACTAAATCTTTACAAATCTCCTTAAAACAAATAAACTAAATTAGGTTCATTGTCAACCATGAAAACCAATTCCTATTTTTTGATCCTAGAGACCCAAAACCAGTGGCCCAAGTGGCCTTCTAGATAACTGCCACGTGGCTCTTCTTTGATTCCCAACATACATAATGAACTGCATGGAACTATTTTGACAATCTAAGTTGCACCAATCAACAAAATCATACAACTCGAGCTGTCAAACATGAATTATTAAATAATCATAAAATCGTAGTCACCAAACATACAATTATAAAACACCAATAGTCAACAAGCAAATCATAAAGCAATAGATAAAGAAAGAAATAGAAGTAGATAAATAAGTTTACATGTTCAAAAAATTGAAAATAAAATACAAATTTAAAATCTATAAGTAAATCCACCAGAAAAATGAAAGAAGATGTAATCAACTAAAAGAGAAGCTCTCGCTATCATAGACCATCTCTTGGTGCTGAGTTAGGTTTCATACCAATTTCTCTAAACAAAACCGTTGCACCTTGTAGGGCCTCGAATTTGGCAACTCGGAATATTGACCTATAGATCACCTATACTCCTACCTTTACGAATATTTACACGCGCAACATACATCCAATAAAAGATAGTGAAAGCGAAAGAGAGTAAAGCATAAAACATCAACATCATCACATAACCATCATAATTACATCATCACCATCAATATTGTTATATATACAAACTATAGCTAACTACATTGATACATATAATTCAAGTTGTTGAGTGGTTACAAAAAGTGAAAAAGGCATAATGCTTGGAGTTTGACTTGGGTTATGGCTTGGGTATATCATCAAATAAAATTGGAAAAGGAGCATCAACCCCAATAAAATTGAAAAAAGGGCATGGTTTGGGCAGAGATGAAAAAGGGGCATAAGTCACACTTGGCAGCCACATATTGTATATACTATGCATGTTCTTGACCTTTCCATCTCTCTCTCTCTCTCTCTCTCTCTCTCTCTCGGTCATCGAGGTCAAGGAGGCCAACAACACCCACCTCGTCGCCATGGCTGTGGGTACTATGCACGGTCGCTCCTAGGCTGCCTCTCTATGCGTGGTGGCTACTTCTTGGGGTCTTGAGAATCTCGAGAACCTAGCCATGGCGAGCCTCGTAAGGTTCTCCAGGGAGTGAACCCTCATGGAGCGAGGGTGCCTTCTGATGGCCTCGAGGGTGGAGTTGCCGAGCTTCAAATGGGTGAGGCAAATGCAGATGAGGTGAGAAACAAGGGAAGCGATGCCCATGTTGCTAACCTGGGGGCACCTCGTAATGGAGATGAACTCAAGGTGGGAGGAGCACTCGATGAGGGCTTGAAGGGTGTGGTTGTCGACAAGTAGATAGGACTCGAGGTTGAGAGCGAAGAGGTTGGGGCAGTTCTTGGTGATGGGGACGAGGCTGTTGTCGTCGATCTTGAGGGAGTTAGTGTTGGTGCAAGTTCACTCTAATCGTTGGTTTTGATAAAAATAAAACATTTGTATTTTAACATTTGCATTGAGTTTATAGTTTCAAATTAAATGTAAGTGGAAACAAATGTGAAGGAGTTCAAGCTCAAGTCCATGGAATACAGAGGAGCTTGATGGAAGAACAAAAGCATCAAGGAGTATGGAGATGAAGAAAGAATAATAGGATAGAGTTTTTCTATTTCATGTATTTGTATGTTGTTGCTCTTTTTCTTTTTTTTAGATTATGTGTAAAGAGCGCAAAATATATTAACCTAAGTCTTAGAAACAATTACTTATCCCTAGAACACTTAGGCAAATCCTAGAATAGACTTAGAGAATCAAAACCATAACCAGACAACCTTATCAGACATCCAACATGCTTACCAGACGTCTATATCATCGTTTAAGATGTCTGATGTTTAGATCAAATATCTAATATAGAGATGTTAGACATTGTCAGAACACAATCTTCTCGAGACACTCAACTCATATTTAATATTATTATCAGACGTCCAAGATCCTATCGAGACATCTAATACGGAGACATTGGACCTTGTTAGACCCAAATCTAACAGCTAGCTTCTCGGGAATCAATTCCTGCAGAGTTCCTTTTGCTCCAGACATCCAATAAGACGTCTGACATCTGTGCACTAGATCCCTGTTTAGATCTAATCAAATCTAGGAACAACCCCCATATTATTAGACATCCAATATTAGTATCAGACGTCTGATCTATATTGTCTACATCCCTATTTAGATTCAATCATTTCCAGGAAGACCATCCTTCAGGATTATGCATCCAAAATCATGTTAGACGTCTAATATCAACCGTCTGATTATGCTGTCAGACTTAATTATGACCTTGATTTCGGCTTGATTCTTAGATTTTATCCCAACGCCTATGTGACCTCTCCAAGGCCCTCTTGAAGGTTCCTAAGGTCTCTATATATAATAGAGGACCCCTCCTTTGTCCAAACACACCAATAGATAATTCTTTCCATCAACTCTGTGAAAAGACCAGAAGAAGAAAGTATCCAAGCTCTCCAAGCTTTATACTACACTTCCGAGAGCACCGAATTGCTGCACAATCACACCTACTCACTTCCATCTTAGGGAAGTCTCTTTGCCTATAGTAGCATAGTTTAAATTACCCTTTGTGGCTCTATAGGTTTCTTTGTATTTTGTTTTTGGTTGGGTATTCATATGATGAATTCCTGTCTCCTTCGCGAGACAAAATACTCTTTGCGGAGAAGGTTTTGAGGTACACTACTCTCATTGTTAAGTAGTGTGTTGTATTGAGGTTGTACCACTCTCGGTTTAAGTGGTACGTGTAACATCCCAAAATCTGGATTCCGAGTCATTTCAAAGTGGTTTAGGGCAATTTGGACCTAGAAACCTAGTTGTGGTTCGGTGTTGGTGTCAATACCTCTTTAAATTGCCAAAAAATACGTATTTCGAGTCAACCCTTGGTCAAAAGTTGTCAAAAGGGTGCCATATGTGGCACCATTGGATTCCTCTCGTTGCAAGCTTTCCGGCGACGCTTATTTCGTGTGATTCTGAGGTGTATAGCTCAAGTTATGGCCAAAACAAGTTGAAAATGACCTAAATGTAAGGTGGAGCCAACCCTAGGGGTATTTTAGGTATTTCACTCAACTAATCCTAATCCCAACAACCCCTAGGCCTATAAAAGGACCCCCTTGGGTCCTTGGGTCATCATTAGCCTCTAAGCCTCTCAAATTAAGACAGGAAGAGATGAGGAAAATTTTGGATTTTCCTTTTAAAAATTTAAAAAATTTCCTTTCAGGGACCTTTTCGTGATAACAAAAAGTCTGGGCTTCTCGCCTCAATTTTCACGGAGGCAGCGGTGAGTGTGCACTGTGAGATCTAGCGGTGCGTGGCGGATGCGCGACACGTGTTGCGTGCGCGGGCAAGCGACGTGCAGCGCAGGAGAGCGTGATGCGTGCCGTGCATTGAGCAGGCGTGCACGGGCGATCTGCAAGTAGGCGCAAGCATGAATGGGGGCGTGACACATGGTGGGTTGCGATGGACCGGTGGTAGGTCACATGGGTCGGCTGGTCTGGTTTGGTTCAGGGACCCTCGCGTTGTTTTGATTGGTTCAAGGACTTCCTGATCTCGGATTTCGACAAATAAGGTATTATTGGAATTGTATCAACGCGTACTACGCATCGATGTGTTTTATTTTCATTTTTGAGTACTCTTTCTCCGGTGAAAAATCAGAAACGTGATTAAGTGTTCCCGACCATGTTGTTGGTCCGTTTGAATCAAGTCTTACCCACATACGTGTGAGGATTTCGAGGCAGGCATGGATACTACCCTCATGGCGTGTGCACATTGTTCGGAGTCACCGTGACCCTCCGGTGTCATCAGGTAGAGTAGTTTCTCTTCCATGTGGTTTGTCTACGTAGGGATTTTCTTGACGTATTGCATCGTTTGCATGCATTCTTACCTTTTGCTGAGATTGGAACTCATCCTCGTGTTTCTTGCTATTTGAAGGGTACTTGAACCTTAAATATGAATGTTGTAAATCAAGTCGATTACTTAAATTGTAAATAGTTAATTGGATTTAATTAACTATCAGATCCTCGTGATTTAACATATTATACCACATCTATACTTATTAGATATAGTCTTATCATATGTAAAATAGTTCTGATATTTTTCCTAAGTTTACTTGCAATTTAAGAAAAAACTAGATTTTATGAGATCACATGTACCATGTTATTGCATGTATGAAATAAGATCCGTTTTTCGTAAAACAAGTTTCATAATGTTCTTTATTAAACAGATAATATGGGACCACTGTGATGAATTCAGAAATACCTGTAAATGAACGGGTGGAAGATAATGAGGATTTTGTTAATCCCAAAATTGGTAATATAAAATTTCTAAGGATTTTTTAATCTCTGTGAAATAAGTTTCATCGAGATTGTAATTGGTAAATGATATGGAATCACCATCATAATATGAAAATTATCTATAGACTGATAATATTAAAGGTGATATGAATACCTGTATATCTTGGATTTAAGGATGTAGAATTTTTAAATAAGACTAGATTTAACAAGAACAAAAGATACGGTTAGCTGGAAATGATCAAATAATCAGTATTACGGGAATTAGATAACTGGTTTCAGCCTACTACTCGTCGGATTTTGGGTGTAGCTTTGTCTTTTTAGACCAGTTCTGGGCTAGTTTAGAGAGTTGCTGGCCTCCCTACGAATCTTTGGTTAGGTCGGCCAACTGGGATAGCAGATTCAGGGCTCAAGGGTTGGAGTGGATTCTTTCTCGACCGGTGGGTGGGTTATTGTCTATCTGTGCGATTCTGAGCTTTCTCAAGGACCTAAGTGCGATTCTGAGTTTTGTGGGTTTCCCACTGCAAAAATCAGTGGCAACACCGTGCGACGTGTGACACGTGGTGGTGGCAGATGTGAGAAGGCGACGCGTGTCATGTGTGCAGCGGCGTGCGAGCGCAAGCACACGTGGGCGAGTGGTGCACAGCGCGGGAGATCGCAATGCGGGGCACGCATCAGACGATTGTGGCGAGCAAAGCGTGAGATTTGGCGATCTGCGGGCACACACGAGGGCGAATCATGACACAACATGTGTCCATGGGCGAGCACGAGCGGACCAGTTGACCAGTCTGGTTGAATTGGTTCGGTTTAGGACCCCTTTGTGCTATTTCATTCAGTTTGAGGCATTCCCGACCTTGGATTTCTATAAATAGAGTACTGTTGGAATCGTATCGACGCGTACTATGCGTTGATATAATTTATTTTTACTTTTGAGTTCTGTTCCTTTAGTGAAAAATCATAAACTTAATAAGGTGATTTTAAACCTATTTTTGGTCCATGTGAACTAGGTTTTAGCCCCTGTGTGTGTGTGGATCTCAAGGAGGGCGTGCAGACTGTCCCTAGGCCTTATGTGCATGGTTCAGAGTCACCATGACCCCCCAGTGACATTAAGTAAAGTAGTTTACGATTCTTTCAATTTCGTCGGATTTTTGGGTACCTGGGGACTTGTCCTATATAATTCTTCGCGTGTAACGCCTTAGCTGGTGTGTGATTCTCTTTTTTGCTGAGTTTGGAATCCTCTGGTGTTTTTCCCCAATTTATGGTCACTTTAATGAAAAATAAACGGAATTATGTAAAAAGAATTAAGAGTTAATAATCCCATGTACCTTGTTTTTGTATGCGTGAAATGAGATCCGTTTTCCATAAAACAAGTTTTGTTGTGTTCATTACTAGATGAATAATATGGGATTACTGTTATGAATTGAAAACTACCTATAAACGGATAAGTTGGAAGATAATGTGAATATTTGTTAATCCTGTAATTAGTAATGTAAAATTAGTGACGATATTCTAATTTGATGAAAATGAGAGATATAATTATTTGAAATTGATTAAATAATCAATACGACGGATTTGTTGGGAATTAAAAAGATTAGATAATTGGTTTTAGTCTTGCTACTCATTGAATTTTGGCTGTAGCTTTAATCCTTTAGATCGATTTCAGGGGCTAGTTTAAGAAGTTGCTGGCCTTTCTATGACTTTTTAGTTAGGCTTAGTGGGCAACTGGGATAGTGAGATGCGTGGCTCGAGGTTTGGAGTGGTTATTCTTGGTCGATGGGTGAGTCATTAGCTGCTTGTGGTTCAGCTAGCATACACAATGCTTGCATGTGTTCATGCTATACGTCGAAGCCACCACTCCTTTCTACAATGACCCTAGGGTGATGGAGTGTGGCAACTCGATGGGTATAAGCAGTCCTCTCAGCTAAGAGGATGACTTATACCTGTATTGCGCTGTAGGAAGTTACACGAGATCATCTCGTGCCCGAGACGTTGATTGATGAATTGAAAACTGTAATAATATGGGAAATTACATAAACAAAACTTGATATAAAATAAATTGTAGACGGATAAACTTTTGACATAGTGTCATTTTCTTGTACTTTTGTTTCTTTGGTTATCTGTCTAGTTGTTCTACTCTACTCAATTTTTACTGACATTTTATCTCGCGTTCCATACTTAGGTATTGCTAAACAATCGGGTGCAGCAGCTGCTGTCGATCAGACTTCTGTGGAACTGGGTTCTACCTAAGGAGATGGTCTGTATTGAGTCATTGGCTCATAGTAGTTTCTTTTCGCTGTTAAGATTTTACTTTTTTATCTTTTGGTGATCGTATGAGACTCTATTTAATTTTTGATATTTAGTTTTTCTTTCATTTAATGCATCGTGAATGAATGTTGACTATTGATATTTTATCGCTATATGTTGGGTGACTGCGATTTTATAGGCATTCGTGCTAGTTGTTAGTACATTGTGACTCGAGTTTCGTCATTTGGAGGGACTCGATTTGTTATACAAGATTGATGTTGTTGGCCTCCTTGACATTGATGACCCCAAAAGGTAGAGATAAGGTGAAGGAGGCATGTAAGGTGAGATGGCACGAGAGAAAGAAAGAGAGACAACATGAGAGAAAAAGGGAAAGACAGAAAGAGAAAGATCGAGAATATACATAATATAATATACAATTATCAAATATGACCTATACTCCTTTTTCATGTCCACCTAGATCACATCCCTTTTCCAACTTTTATTGGAGTCCATGACCCTTTTCCAAAATTATCCAATATCATCACTCTTATACCATACTACCATACTATTATTTTAAGTAAACATACATTCTCGGACCAAACTGCCCCCAACTAATTCCCGAAATGGCACACTCGCCCCTAATCCTCCGGGAGAATTCCGTACTGCTGTTGGTCGTGGGCTCGTGGGTGGCGCGTCGACCCTTCTCCCTTCTCGCTATCACCCTTTCCCTCCATCCTCGATTCGAGAGGAAGCGCGAGCTTCTTCCCAATCGGGATAACAATTTGGACGATCATCTAGGGTTTATCGGATGGGGTGCTGCCCGAGCAAGGGCGGGGATTCCCGCGCCAACCAGTTGTCCCGGTGGAGATCCACTGGCATAGTCGCCCTCCGAGACTCCAAGCTGAAGGTCATCGTCTTCTGTAACCGATCTCGTTCCCACCCCTTTTGCCCTTTTGTTTCGATTGGGATCTCGTTCACGCTAACACATACACACACACATTTGAATCTGTAAAGCTGCGTGAAGAACGCTGATTGGTTGATGTGATGGGAGGAGAGAGTCTTTCATATATGTGAAACGATATGGATTAAGATGTCATGGACATGTGGACGACGATGTGTCAGCCTATGTGGATGGATGAGGGACGAACGATGCATGTGTATGCGTTGCAGTGGTATGGATGTGTTTGCTAGTTGTTGTGATGAGGAGAGTCTCGTCCTTTATGGTCGTTTGGCAGAGGTTGGGTTGCACCTGCGGTGAGGGATGTATTTGTGTGATGGGGGGTACTTTTTCCAAGAAGATAGGAACACACTTACTTAATTTTTTCATCGCCACCTCCGTCACAAGCACCATTCTCTTTGGTCGTACGGGCAAGGGGTTAGGTTTTATGGTTGGATAACTTTTAGGAAGTGTTAAGTCCTGGAAGGTGTTGATTTTGGTGGTGGGATAAGCAGGAGATTTGGTGTGGTAGATGAATTGATGTGATTTAAATGAAGAGACTGTAGTTGATTTGTTTCATGTTTGACGTTGGGTTGTCTTTTTTTTTTTTTTAGTATTGTGTCAAAATGTAGAGTAAATAGTATTTGGAATGATAGGTGAGGTGGTCTGTTGTAAGGATGTGAGATGACACCTTTGTAGAACCTATCATCCACTCTCTATTGTTCATGTTAACCTCTTAAAACCCCTTTAGCCTATATATCAAACCCCCCATTCACATACAGCCTTAGGGCTAGTTTACGTAGGGAGTTAGCTTACCTGGGTTTTCAAGTTGGAAACATGAGTTAACTCCTACTTGTGTTTACCTGGGAAGGAGGGTTAACCCCTATAGGTGTTTACTGAAAGGGAGTTAAAATGGGAGTTAACCCTTGAAACAAAGGACTCATGCGAGGAGAGGAAATGGGGGTTAACTTAACCCTCGAGGCCACCAGTGGTTGAGGAAACCTAGGTTTTCTCCAAACCCTAGGTTGAGATAACCCCATTGGAAAACGGGGCTTCGGGGGTCAACCCCCCCCCCCCCCCCCCCCCCCGGTAAACTAGTAGTTAGAGATAGGCATCATGTAGTTGCAAACTTGCCATGTCCATCAAGTGTTAGTGTATATGGGCACAACGTAATTAACACCAAAATAGATCGTCTGTGGCATGGCACCTTTTGTAAATATGTACAGATTCAAGGTGTGTATGTAGAGGTCGTTGTGCCTCCAGATAATTCCATTTGCCTATATAAATAGATACTAAGAGAGGTGTGTCATTGAGCCATCTCTGTTATACCATTTCCATCTTCTATTCCTTACTGTAATATGATATCAAAGCCTTGAGAGGAGGTGCTCTCAAGGAGGTGTGGCTGAGGTCATCAACAGTGGTGACTTAGGCGACAAATTCCATCCAATATTAAACACATTGTCTCTTTCGAACTAAATACTCACAACTATTTCCTCCGGAGAGCACAATTTATCCCACTCTTACATGCTTATGATCTCTTTTCTTATGCTGATGGGTCTTCTGCACCTCCATCAAAAACTCAAGTTGATACTTTAGGTATTGAGCTTTCTAATCCTGCTTGTCATGTTTAGCGTTGCAAAGACTAACTAGTCTTGAGCTGGGTCTTTGCATCAGCCATTGAGGAGATTTGTTCACAGATTGCTCATCTTTCCACCTCGCATGAAGTGTGGATTTATCTTGAGAACTTCTTTGCTCCTCAATAATCCAGAGCACAGATATTTCAATATAAAGCTGAACTTACCTCTTTGAAAAAGGGTGACATGGGTATATTTGAATTTGCAAATAAGGCAAAACTTATTGCCCTTAATCTGCCCACTGCATCTGGCAAAGCCATTGATAATGATGAGTTAATCCTTGCTATTCTAAATGGGTTAGGATCTGAATATGATCCTATTGTCCCTAGCATTACCAGTAGAGCTAATTCTATTTCATTTGAGGAACTCTTAAGATCTCTCCTCTCCTTTGAGCAATGCATTCAGCACCATTAGACTTCGGTTGATGCCTCTATAGACCAAGCTACTCAAGGTCGTGCCCCTTCCTTTCGTGGCAGAGGCCGATGGAACAGTAGACATCAATCCTCATTCAGAGGTTGCTCCTCTTATTCCACCCCTTCTGGATGTTCCTATAGACTTTTTTCAACTGCATCAATGGCTTGCCAGATCTGTGGTCAAAGAAATCAAATGGCTAATACCTGTTATTATTGCTACGAATATGATGCTTAGCTAACAGCTCCCTCTGTTCATTCAGCTGAACCATCTCAAGGACAGGAGCTCTGGTTCCTGGATTCTGGGGCGTCCCATCACATAACTAACTCTCTTGCAAGCCTCAACATTGGTGCCAAATACCAAGGATTTGATGAAGTTAAATTTGCTAGTGGCCAAGGTTCGGTTATTTCCCAGATTGGCTCTAAGTTTGTGCATCTTCCTTCATGCTCTTTAAAACTTCATCATGTGCTTCATGTTCCTGAAGCTACCAAGAAACTCTTATCGGTGCAAAAGTTTGCTGAGCACAAGTGCCTTTTAGAATGACATCCTGACAATGTGTATGTGAAGGATGCCAAGGCGAGGAAACTTCTTCTACAAGGAAGATCTGAAGCCAGTCTCTATCGCCTATATTGCTTTTTCATTGCCTGTTGCATTTCAGCATGTTGAGGCTTTAATAGCTGTGAAGTCTTCCTTATCTCTATGGCACAAACACTTAGCTTATGCCAATTTTGACATTATAGGGAGAATGGTAAGTAAATTTCATCTTCCATCTCATAGTGAGAAGTCATCTTCTGTATGCAAGCCAAGCATCATCAGCTATCTTTATCAGTTACTAATGTCATCAGTTCACATTCTTTTGATATTATACGTACAAACGTCTGGACTTCTCTTATTTCCAGTGATGGGCACAAATATGCAGTTACATTTATTGACATTGCACTAAATATACTTGGGTTTATCCCCCCTCTCGGAAATCTGGCATTTATCGCATGTTTCTAGAGTTCCATTCCTTTATTAAAAGACAATTCAAGACACATTTTAAAGCTGTCCATGCGTACTGGAGAGGTGAATACCAGAAGCTCCTTGGATGGTTTAATTCTTAAGGAATTCATCATTGCATTTTTGCCCCACATACTCCACAACAAAATGGAGTCGCTGAGTGCAAAAATCGTCATATTATTGGGCTGGAAAGAGCGTCACTCTATCAGAGTTCAGTTTCCTCTTCGATATGGGTTTTATGCTGTTCATGCGGCTGGGCTAATCATTGATATGCTTCCCTCTACAGTTCCATATGAGCTTCTATATAAACAGCTGCCTGATTCTTTGTTTCTTAAAATCTTTGGATGCGGGTGGTACCCTACAACACCCTACTGATCAACATACTTGGTCACCACATCCACCTGCTTCAAATATTCCTCCACCACCCATGAATCGATCCCCACCACCCACAATTTGGTCCCCACCACCAGATGTCCCTCTCCTATCAGCACCACCCTAAATACCTGACCCACTCCTACCACCACCTCTGAATTCCCTGCCACTTGAAAACCAAACCCACACCCACTGCATGATAACCTGGTTGATGAGAGGCATTTCCAAAAGGAAAACCCACTTTGTTTCTTGTCACCCTCTTCCTTCGTGCTATCAGGCCCAATATGAGGAACTTGAACCTATTTGTTTTCCTCAGGCTGCAAAGAGTCCACAATGGATGAATGCCATGACCAATGAGTTTGAGGCTCTCTTACAAAAACACCACCTAGTCATTAGTATCGTGTACACCCTCGATGAACATTATTGGAATAAAATGGGTGTATCGTCTCAAATGAAAACAAGATGGCTTGATTGATCGATACAAGGTGTGCTTTATTGCGAAGGGTTTTCATCATCAACAAGGAGTCAATTAGTTTTGAGACCTCCATTCGGTAATCAAAACCACAATGGCTTGATCTCTTCTTGCTCTTGCCCTTACAAAGAATTGGTTTATGAATCAGCTTGATATTTGTAACACTTTCCTATGCAGGGATCTTGAAGAGGATATTCGTACCAAGGGATTGACTCAGTGGTAGAGCACTCCACAGGCATCCATGAGTTCATGGGATCAAATCTCATTCCCAACATATTTAACTTATCAAAACAAAAAAAAAAATGTAGAAGAGGATATTTTCATGCTACAGCCATAGGGCTTTGTCCACCCTGATTACCCCACGCGTTTGCAAGCTCAATCGTTCTCTTCACCGGCTCAAACAGGTGCTGCTTTCGTGGTTTCACAAGCTCTCTAAATTTCTCATGTCCATTGGATTTGTTGGCTCAAAAATGGACATGTCCTTATTCATCAAACACACTCATGATTATGTTGCATATTTCCTGATATATGGTGATGACATATTGCTTATTACTTCTCTCAAGCTCAAGGTGATATCATACAGCAACTATGCAATGCCTTCCCTGTTCGCAATTTTGGAAAGCCATCCTATTTCCTTGGCATGGAAATTTCTCCTCGTGCTTCAGGCTGGCTATTGCCTTAGCAGTGATATATTGTGGAGCTTCTCATTTGCTTTAAATTAGATTGTGTGAAGCCTGTTCAAATACCTATGGCTCCATTCCACCTCTCTATGCTCACAAAATCTGCTGGAGTTCCCTGTCTGACCCAACTTCATACAGGCAGATCGTTGGATGTCTTCAATACTTGCTCTTTACCTGTCCAGACATTGGATTTGCTGTTAATAAGCTTAGCCAATTGATGTCTGTGCCAACTGACGGACACCTTGCCGCTCTCAAGCGAGTTATGTGATATCTAAAGGGGACCATTGACAATGGTATTCTCTTGCGCAATCAATCCGCACTTCAGCTACCTGTGTACTCTGCTTCTGACTGGGTGTTGTGCCTAGATGACTGCAAGTCCACATCCGGCCTTTTCATCTTCCTTGGGCAGTCTTCTCTAAAAAAAAAAATCTTCCTTGGGCGGTCCCCAATATCTTGATCGTGCAAGAAACAACCCACAGTTGCTTGTTTCTCTACTGAGGCTGAGTACCGCGCCATCGCAAATGCTGTAGAAATTGTATGGATTCAATCATTACTTCGTGAACTTGGGATTCCTTTGCCCTCTCCTCCAATTTTACATTGTGATAACATTGATGCAACATACATGACTTTCAACCCCATTTTTCTTTCTCGAACAAAACATATCGAGGTGTATTATCATTTTGTCTGTGATAGAGTGGCCAACAAGAACCTCACTGTTTGATATTGTCCCACTGATCAGCAAGTTGCCGACATATTCACAAAGTCTTTGAGCTGCAGCAAGTTTCGCTCACTTAGAGGCAAACTTCAGCTTCTAAAGAAGCCTTAAGATTGAGGGGAGGTGCTGATGTATATAGGCTCAATGTAATTAACACCAAAACATTGTCATGTGTGGCATAAATATGCACAGATCTGAGGTGTGTATGTAGAGGTTGTTGGGCCTCTAGATAATTCCATTTGCCTCTATAAATAGATACTGAGAGAGGTGTGTCATTGAGCCTCCTCTGTTATACCGTTTCCATCTTCTATTCCTTACTGTAATATCAAGTGCCTTCCAGACAAGCAGGTCCTATCTTGGGAGAATTGTCAGCTTTACCAAAATAGCATGTCTCGCATATTGACTAGATCCTTCAATGTAGAAACAGCTGTCCATCTGGTCCTCCCCTTTTTCTGTAATATCTGTCAATGGCAAGTGGTGACGAAGTTTTTGGAGTGTATAAAACATCAAGGGATCCTCAACTCACTTAAGTAGCACCAGCAAGGAATGTTCTATTGGCTTGAATCGTTGAATGGAAGTGGCCTTATGAAAGAAGGTAGCTCTTTAGCCTTGCATGCCAGGATTTTGTCCTCTTAGGCCTATTTAGCATGTGAAGAACATAAGGGAGAAAACCCAGGGCAGATATCACTGCATAATCAAGATATGGTGGGTGTTGCTTTTGATTGATGAAATGTATGATATGTAGCATTGTCACCTTAGAAGAAGTCTGTAGCTTCGTATTGCTTTTCATCCTCATAGGTTTTTTTTTTTGTTTTGTTGAAACTATCATCCTCATAGATTCCATTCTTACCTTCATCCTCTTCATATGAATTATTGAGCATTTTCTGTTCTGAGACGAAAGGAAAGGTTTGATGTTGATTCTTTCTTGTCTCTTATGTATTTTTCTCATCCCTCTTTGTTTCAACTTATTGGAGGCATTGATTGTATGAAAATAGCTTCCTTGAGAAGAAGTAAAACCAAACAAAGAGTACCTTTGAAGAAACAAGAGAAACAATTTTTTGGCACTGAATAAGAAGCTATTGGATTCAAAGAATGAGGATCTCCATGATTTCCCTTTCTACTCCCATGTATAATGAGGGTTAAGGCAGATTAATGGATTTCATGTTATTTCATCACAACATATAACAGGGTGATCCATAGGTTTTTCGCACTTGATATCCAACCACTATCTGCATCACTCTGTGCTGTTCCCTATGCTGTCATGAGCATGCATTTTTTCTTCCAAGACCATTGTAAGCCCAGTATAAGCTGGCATTGCCACATGTCACTTCAGCACGTGTGTTTGTCTTGGAGATGTGCTCTCACCTCTATGCATTGTTCTCCTGCATATTCTGGGGTTGTATATGTGTTTCATGTATCCATCAATCCTAGTGGTCATGACATGTGTTTGTCCCCACTCTTTGATGAGCTGATTGAAATGCATGTTGAGTGGGAGTGAGGGGGAGGATTCTATGCACTAAGTTTGTTGGTGTCATATCGATATGCCATACATCTTGGAGAACATCAGCTAAGTCCAAGTTTGTCCAGGTTTATGCCTCCATGAATCTTTGCTATAGGAGTTCTCATGTTGGATGGAAATCCCTTCACCTTCTTGTGGGATCCTTCCAACTATAAATTGTGGCTTCATGTGCTTTTACAATCACTTCAAGGACACAAGCTTGAGCATAGTTTCGCTGAACCTGAGCTGGATATCAAGTTCAGCAACAAAAATAAGTGGGCACAGGATAACATCATTATATTTGACTGATGAATATCATCGTTGCTCACATAGCTCTAACTAGATCATTTCAAACAGCACTAACATGGAGATTTGGATTTTGCAGTGGATGCTTTTCCTCATGATTCATGAGACTAATGTCAGGCTTGTGTTCCACTTTTTCATTAAGAGATCCTTCAGTTGCAGTAGGGAGAGATGACCATGTCACAGGGTTGTGCTGCACTGAAGAGCAAGTATGAGGAACCGACCCTCTCAGAAACAGTGTTGAGAAACAGAATTCTTTTAATCTCATTTGATGCATTGAGTGAAGCACCAAAGCTGACTGATGTAGTTGGGTTTACCATTGGGATTAGGAGCTTAAACAAATAGCTGGTCAAGGTCCAGAAGTTAATTGAGTCAAATACTCCTGCTCTTGTTGAGGCATACAACATCTGAGTTGATTCATCATTGTTATACCATCTTCTTTTGTTGATTCTATATAACATGCTATGTTACCATCTGTTAGCTGAGGCTGTGGTAGTCCCTAGATATTGTGGCTCAGTGGCTTTTGCCTACGGACATGATCAGAGTAGGGGTTCAATTGGAAGTGCCTGTAAGGGTGCTCGTAATCAAATTAGAAATAAATAATGGCATACAAATGGCAAGCTTCCTTTAGCCCATACTCTATCTGTCTTTCTATATTATAACTATTGTTATGCTAATTCTCAACAAGGAAATAGTATACCGTGCAGAGTTTCTAAGTTGGTGTTCTCTCTTGGGTGTATGTAGTGGCCAAATCACAGAATATGCTTGTGCTTTTCTTTGTTATTTAGTTTTTTTTGTGGCAGAATTACCATAAATTTCTTTATCATTGTCACCCTAAGCTTTTGGCTTCTTTGTTTCAGACATTTCCTAATGAAGTTCTTGAGTTGCAGAGATTTGTGCGAACACTTGATTTGACAAACAATAAATTAGGTATTGGCTTCTCAATTTTAATTTAATGTTAGGTAGGTAAGATACACTGTTTGTATTAATTGTTTTTTTGGTCTTGCTTCTTAATTAATTTAAATTTAGGCTGCATGAAATAATTTAATTATCAGATTTTTTTACAAAACCAATTTCCACTATTTGATTCAATATTTGTCCTTATTCAAAGAGTCTTTGTAGGAAATACAAACAAAAATGTTTTGAGTTTTTAATCAAAACGGTGGTTGATTAATCTGAATGCATAGGCCTAGATTTGTATGGCTGGTTACCTCTTTTTGTAATATATGGAGGTTTACCTTATACATGTGCTATAATTTTTTTTTAAATATAATTCCATTGGATGAAATGAGTTAATTCTTTATTGAAACCTTAGGTTCTCTCATATAGAGAGTGATCAAAAGGGTAAAAGCACATGAATGCCCCTCAAGAGCTACAAGACCAAAAGCTCTTATACAAATAATATATGCTAACACTCTCCTTCAAGTTGGAGCATAGATATCTATTATGCTCAGCTTGGATACACATGAATCAAATAAGGATCTGGCCATAGGTTTGGTAAAAATATCTGCAATCTGCCCCTCAGATGTGACCGGTGTTGTATATAGCAACTCATTTTAAATAATATCTCTGGTATAATGGCAGTCAATATTAACATGTTTCGTTCTCTCGTGAAATGCTGGGTTTTTGGCAATGAAGGTGGCTGCTCTGTTATCACATCGCATCTTCATCTAACTAAAAAACAGTATCTGTAAATCAGTGAGTAGTGACCTGATCCACATCATCTATGCAGTCGTCTGAGCCATGGCTTTGTACTTAGACTCGACGCTTGACCTAGTAGCTGTGCCTTGTTTCTTGCCCCTCCACGTGATTAGATCCCTTGCCAAAAAGGTGCAGAATCTTGTAGTGGATTTTCGATCCACAACATCTAGCGTAGTCCGCATCAGAATATCCAACTAGGGTCATAGAAGATCCCTTGGAGAAGAGAAGACTCTTTTCAGGAGCCTTCTTGTTGTCTCGGAGCACCATCAATGTCGCCGACACGGATAAAGTGTTGATTTACAGGAATGTTGGTGGCATGCCAACCATTTCGATGGCATGCTGACGATAGGGGCGGCATGCTGTCGGATGCCGACCGTGGAAGAGCGGGAAAGCCATGGTTCGAAAATGAAGAAGAGCAGGAAGATTTGGACCGACACAGAGAAAATGGAAGAGCGGGAAGTTCGAAATGAAATGATCACGGGTGGTTATCGTGTGGATAACCATCCTTCCCTTTTTCAAAAAGAAAAAATATGGAAGAGCGGGAAGAGTCAGAAAGGGAACACACACACAATTGATTTTCTTGAAATTAACGTCATTTTGACTACTTCTGTCATCAGTGTGGCCATCTGCATGGCCATTGAAAAACGTGCATTTCCACGGCATACATTAGGCATGCCTACGAAATGTACACTTAGAATTTCATAGGTATGGCGTCAAAATCAGCATTTCGAACCTTGGCTGCATCCCAGTGTTGTTGTGTTGGCTTGGCCATGAATTGACTCAATCTTTTCACCGCAAAGGAGATATCGGGCCTCATGATAGTCAGATATAGTAGCTTACCCACAAGTTGCCTGTATTGCCTGCTGTCCACCAACTATGCATCTTCATTATAAAGTGGCATCTTGGGGTCCATAGGAATGCTGACCTCCTTGGCCTCAAGCACACCCACCTCTTGCAAGATATCTAACGCATACCTCCTCTGGGACAGGACTACGCCCTTCTTGCTGCGAGCAACTTCAATACTAAGAAAATATCGTAAAGCTCCAAAATCTTTTATAACAAATTGCTCCGCCAAAATACGCTTAATTTCAGCAACACCCTGCACATCATCTCCCGTGACAATTAAGTTATCAACATATACAAGAAGTATCATAGTACCTCGTCCAGTCTTCCTGATAAAGAAAGAGAAATCAGCTGTCGATCTCTTGAATCCAATTGCCTCTACAACCTGAGACAACCTCTGGAACCATTGTCCTCCTGATAAAGAGAGAGAAATCAGCTGTCGATCTCTTGAATTCAACTGCCTCTACAACCTAAGACAACCTTTGAAACCATGCTCTAGGACTCTGCCTGAGGTCGTGGATGGCCTTCCGTAGTCGGCATACACACTCCCCCTTAGCCTCAAACCTAGGTGGCTGCTGTATGTAGACTTCCTCTTGGAGATCATCATAGAGGATGACATTCTTCACGTCCAGCTGATGCAAAGGCCAATCTAGGTGAACTGCCACGGCGATTAATACCCTCACTGTAGGAAGTTTGGCAACTAGTGAAAATGTGTCAAAGAAGTTCACCTCATAGGTTTGGGTGAACTCCTTTTCCACAAGGCGAGCATTGTATCTAGCAATACCTCCATCTGGGTTGAACTTCATAGTGAACACCTATCAACACTCAACAATCGTAGCATCATCTGGAAGTGGAGTGGGCTCCCAGGTCCCATAGCCCCTAAGAGCTGCCATTTCGTCTTCCATTGCTGCCCGCCATTTCGGATCAAGCATAGCCTCATGGTGAGTCGTTGGAATCTAAGTGCAGCCAATGCCTGAGTGAATGTTGCAAATCCAAGGGCTAAGCCGTCAGTAGCAAGAGCCCCAGCCGTGGGATAAGTAGTACAAGTCCGTGGTCTCTTCCGAATAGCTATCAGAAGATCCAGATCATCACCTGTCACATCATCTGTCCTGTCCCTGTGATCAGCATATGGCAAACACGCATTCGTGTCCAAAGGACTCACTTGAGAATTCGATGGTGAAGGCGAGGGGCCCTGAAAAGTAGTGTGAGGATGGACATTTGTCTAAAGTGGCTTAGTCAGACAAGGAAAGGACAACGTAGCAGGTGGTGGTGGTGATGCAGTAGGGATAGGAATCTTAGGAAAACTCCCAAAACAAATGAGTGTAAATGGCATAGGTGTCATGTCACCCTCAGAGGGCATCTTAGTAGCAAAAGTAGAGAAGGGTATTGCCTTATGAAAGGTAACATCCGCTGAAACAAAATGCCGAGAAGTGATTGGATCAAAACATCGATGCTCCTTTTGTGTCCGAGTATACCTAAGGAAAACACACTTAACTACTCTCGGTGCTTGTTTATTTTGGCCCGGTCCCAACAGGTGGACAAGAGCAACATAACCAAAAGTCCGAGGGGTGACGTGAAACATGAGTCTATCAGGATACATAACCTACAATGGAATCTGTTCATGTAAAGCAATGTTAGGCATCCTATTAATTAGAAAGCAGGCAGTCAAAACAATGTCACCTCAGTAAAGAGAGGGGATTGAGTGATGAATAAACAATGTACGAGCAACATCAAGTAAATGGCAATGTTTCCTCTTAGCAACATCATTCTGCTGAGAGGTGTAGGGGAACGTGGTTTCATGGATATTGCAACAATTGGAAAAGAAAGTATGTAATCGAGTAGTACAAAACTCTAAGGCATTATTAGATTGAAAACGTTTCAACAAACAGGAATGTTAAGTTTTTATTTCTTTAACAAAATTTTTAACAATTTGTCCCACATCGGACTTATTCTTCAAAAGGAATAGCCAAGAAACACAGGAAAAATCATCCATTAATACAAGATAATGTCTGTTCCCAAGTCGATTAGAAGTACAACTGGGACTCCAAACTTCTATGTGAATCAAGTCAAACATAGCAACAGAAGAAACTGAAGCAGAAGTGAAAAAATTAGCCCTGCGGTGCTTACTCAGCTGACAACCATTACATGTGAGAGCAGTAGTGGAAGGTATATGCGGCAAACCACGTCTGAGGAGATCAATGGGAAAATGGCCAAGGCGGTGATGCCACTGGAGAGGAGATCCAACAGAAGTAAGACCTTGGGTAGCAGAAGTAGCATCAATAGTACAGCTCAAACGGTACACCCCTCATTCCTCACGCCTTCCACCAATCGTCTTCCCAATGAACTTATCCTGTAAGACAGAAGAAGACGCATCAAATATAGCTCGGTAGTTCAGATCTCTGGTAGTACTGTTAACAGATAGCAAACTTAATGGAAAATCAAGCACGTAGAAAACATCTATCAGTCGCAAAGTAGGAGATAAAGATATATCTCCCTTGCCAACAAGTAGCAAATGTCTTCCATCTATCGCCTGTATAGTCAGGGTTGGTGTGACTGGTGCTAACTGAGAGAAAGATCCCTTGTTGCCACATAGGTGCTTGGATACACCAGAATCAATCAACCAATCACTAGGGAATAAAAGAGACGACATACCAGTAGCAGGTGCCTCAGAAGAGGTGGCAATAACTGCAGTATTTGGTGATTGAGAAGAGGATGCCTGAGTCAACTGAGCAATTTGCTACGTAAGGTCTCAATTTCTGTGTTAAGGGAGCTAACATCAGGACTGAGGAGGGCTCCATCAGTAATCTCGGCTACCTAATTGGCCACGGGTGGCCTACCATGCTTTTGCCAGCATGTAGCCTCAAAGTGGTCAAGCCTGTCACAGTAGGTACACGGAGACCTAGTGCGTGTACCAGAAGAGCGTCCGTGCCATGACCACGTGCAGGAAGAGCACTCCTGCCATGTCCAGGGATCGCAACCAGTGCGGTCGTCTGAGCACTAGAGTCAAGAGCAGGAGTGCACACTGCTACTCTGCTAAGTCTGCTATAGGCCTCCTTAAAAGTATGATCTCTTGCTGCTGTATACTCAGAGAAAAGGGAGACGGCCAACTGTCTCCTAAAACTCCTCCAGGGCTCACAGGCACACCTTGGCAGATAGGAGTGATGCCTTTCCAGCATTCCCTTTACGAGGGAGTAGTACTGCGGCAGCGTGCATCCCTCTTGATGCAAATAAAAGAGGTCGTAAAAGACCTAGAAAACATGTGCAAAATTCTTGACGTGTGAGCACGTCTCACGCAAAGACTCACACTTCGCTATCGAATAGTACATGATCTCATCCCCTATTTGGGGAATAACAGTCTGCATGAGCCATGCACAGACCATGGCGTTGTCTCTATTCTAGTTGGCATTGGTGCTAATCTTGTTTGCGAGCTTCGAATTCGTAAGGATGTAGCTTTTTCCATAACCCCTGATGGTTATAAGAAAGGTCTGGGACCACCGCGGGTAGTTAGTATCATCTAGTTTGATGATGGGACTGAAGAACGGGTTTTTGAGTACCCCGACGTCCGAACGAGAGCCCAACATCACCCCGTACTGATCATTTAAAGCCATCATCACAATCCGCAAGCCTCAACCAATCTTCTATCACTAAGAAAGCATCAATAGATCTGAAACAATATATTTTTAGATTTGCATCTTCGACAGAAAGCCCCCTTGGATGGATGTTGGCCTAACCTAGGTACGGGGAGAACACTTGAGATGACCCTAAGGGGAGCTAGACTCCCTCTCCTTGCAGCAGTGAGGGATGTAGCCCTTAGAACAGGCTACAAACCCCTCAAGATCGCTGTTGGTTGTGTGCACGAAGGCTAGGGCATCGCTGGGTGCGCTGCAGAAGCGTTACTGACTGGTTGCGCCATCGCTTGACCTCTACAGATCACTTGCGTTGCCGTTAGAGGTGTCGCAGGACCATCGTAGACCCTGTGTGCCACCACTGGAGGTGCTGCCGATTGCTGTTGCTCCTACTCCAGTCGCCGCATGGCTCGTTGGAGGTGCTGCAGGTCGCCGATCGTCGTCACTGGAGGTGGAGCACGGCATGCAAAGGGTGTGCCGACACTCAGGAAGGGAGAGAGAGGGGTTCGGTGGTAGGGTTTCAGAGGCCTTGGGGGTGGGATACCTAGAGTCACGGTCTACGATTGGTGCTTTGATATCAAATTGGATGAAATGAGTTAATTCTTTATTGAAGCCCTAGGCTCTTTTACATAGAGAGAAATCAAAAGGGTAAAAGTACATGAATGCCCATCAAGAGCTACAAGCCCAAAATCCCGTATAGAAATAATATATACTAACAAATTCCTATAGTATAAGTTTGTATATGTGACATTGGTTTATTTTTATCTTAATAAATTTAAATAGCCGAGCAGCATTGATCATCTATGTTTGAGGAGGAAGTTATACAATTCCGAAGCACTGCTTAGATCGTATTCTCACAAAAAAAAACAGTACATTGCATGACATGATAATCCCTAACGGCATCAGCACTTACCTACAAATCCTACTTAACACCAACAGAGGGCAATCTCCTTTCACAAAATCGAACTCACAAAATCCATATCTGCCATCAAACTAGGCCTTGACTAAAGCATAGAGGAAACAAAGACTTAATTGTTTGGGACATTTGCTATTAATCCCAAGCAGTCATCCTTTTGCCCCTCAACAGACGTTATTGCCAGATGATGAAATGCCAAAATATTAGCAGCTTCTAAATCCTAATTACAATTTTTTGTTTGATTATATTATTTTGAAGTAATTTCAGAATCCAATTTTAGAAGTTTTGCTTGTAAGTACGTTAATCCAATCTGCAATCTTGCACATGCTGATGTACACTACCCTTCTGCTCAAAATATTCATTGTCTTCTCCTCTCCTCTCTCTCATCCAGAAGCCCGTATGTGTGCATGTGCAGGTATTGGGTAGAGCTCTGTGCATGATCATTCACAACTAACATTTGAGGGATGAATTTTTGTTCATGTTTTGAGAATATCTATATGAATATTCATATGATTTTCCATGTTGTGCAGTTGAGATTCCTGCAGAGATTGAGCATTTAATCAACATCCAACGTTTGGTGAGGAACAGTTTTTTTCCCTATCTCTCACGAAGACAGTTTGTTCTTAAAATAACTGCTTTTACTAAATAGCATGTCTTTTTTCTAGATTTTGGTTGATAACCTTATTGAGCGCCTTCCAATGACCTTGGGAAGTCTTCTGTCCCTAAAGTTTCTCAACTTGGATGGAAATCAACTAACTACTTTGCCTCGTCAATGTAATTTGCCATTTTTTAGATTCTTCCTCTGTTTCTCCAGTTTTCATGAAAGAGATTTTTATTGAGAAGAGAGATGTTGAGCTAGATATGTGTCTTGAGAATGACAGGGAGCTAAAGTCAGAGAGAAGGATCTTCAGTGGTGAAGCTGGAAGGACCCTCAACAAGGGTGTGAGGGAGCACTAGATAAAGGGGGAAAAAATGATAACCAAATGGTAGAGAAGTCATAGACAAAATATAGTACTATGTTTGTAGAGCAATACCCCACATGCCTTTCTCCATACAAAGGAACTTCAAATGAATCAACAACCATTTAAATTTCTTTGAATCAAGCAAATTGTTAGTGATAGAGGTGCATTGGCCTCCATGGGGTCAAGGGTTCAAACCCCACCACCAACTATTTTATAGAAAAAATGCAATATCGATGTGTGCTTACCATTGTTAACTGATGCCTCATTTGGCCACGGGATAAAATACTGTAGGGATAGGTTAGTGTGGAATAAATGAAGGGGTGTTTCTTTGGGTGGTGGAATAATTGGGGGACAAAATGATTGGTGTATTGATGTGTTGTTAGTAGATATTTATTTAATAGTAAAAGTGGGAGTAGATGATTGAGTGAGTATTTGTTTAATATTAAAAGTGAGAGTAGATGGTGTTAGTAAATATTTATTTAATATTAAAAGTGAGAGTGGAGGTTATTGTGATTTGATGGGAAAAACTTCCAAAAAACTCCAACAAAACCCCAAGAGGGGATATCCACCCACTAACCCCTTCTCCAAATGGGACCTTAGTGGCAGAGTACAGGGCGAGCTCCTACAAGTTTTTTTGTTATCAAAGAAGGAAATTACACCATTTCTGCAAGTTAACTAGGAATTTTTAGCACTTTTTGAGGTACACACATAGTCATATATCTCCGTCAACAGGCATGTACATCTGTCCATTTAAGTGCTTGTGTGGATTCTATGGCCTTGTTTGGATGGGAATTTTGAAGCTATTATGTATTGACAAACTAAGGTACTTGAGAGGATATTGATGTACAAAAGGAATGCGATCTTCTGGTTTTTTGGGGAAAGTAGTGGAGGAATATTGAGTGAAAAATGTTATATTGATGTCTTGACCAAAAAATCAATTCATGAATCATATGGCTGTTTAGGGACTGTTGAGATTCCATCAAAAAAAGGTAAACAACTAGATGTGCAACATACATTATAGGGTAGGGTGGCTACTTCTCCATTGAGAGATGTGTTTTCATGTTCCCTCCTGTCACAAGTGACCCCATGCTACATCCACCCTAACACCCTTAAGCTTCAAGTGTCTCATTTTGGAGCCCAAAACTACATTGAACCCAAAATGCTGAACAAGATTACTCCCTGATCTTGGACTTTAGCTTGCTTCATAAATCTTTCCTAATCCTGCAAATAATATTTAGATGGATTGATAAATCCTTTCTTACTTTCTTGGTCACTAAGTGTGTTCATTTATGCAAGTAGAACATCATTGAGGCATGTACTTATTTTATCAGAGTTATGGAATATCATCATTTTTAATTCTTAGAGGGCTTTGTATGGGGTTTCCTCTCCAATATCTTTAGAGGTTAAGATACTAAACCAGTATTGCCTTGTAAATCTGGTGAATATTTTTTTCAGAACTCTCTTCCCATCGAATGCATCTGAACCTATTAAAACTCCATGCAAGTTGCAGCTTCTAGGTAGGCACTAAAGTGAGATTGTAGTGGTTTCTTGCTCATGAGACAAGGTGAAATCCCAGAGGTGCAGTTGTGTGAGCCTAATTTATATTGCAAGATAATGATAAAACCAATGAGAGCAACATAAACATCTTCACATAAATGCATGGTTTATGTGAAAAACCCTTCTCAAAAAAAGGGAAAAACCACGGGAAAAGAGCCCAAAGGGGCTGGATATTCATTTGATCTCTTGATGAACTAAGAGGGGTGCAAGGCTTCTTACATGGGTCACCTGACTCCTCTGGGACTACTCATATATTGCTTGATATGACCTATATCCAAAACCCCGCTAACTAAACATTCTATCTCAATAACATCTTATTGCCATTTAACTCAGTTCAAAAATTTTAAAGACTGAAGAAGGAGGTTGAGTTTCAATATCATTAAATTGCTTGGATAACCATGACAATTGAGATAAATGCCTTGAAGGTACCATGAGGCTTAGACCTCATCGCCACAAGTCAATTTTTTTTAGGAAAGAAACCTGAAGTCAACTTTTTTTTTTTTTGAAAGGAACCTCAAGTCAAATTTTAAATGCACTTTCTGTATATGAGTGATTTGCAATATCAAATATCATTTTTTTATTGGGAAACTGTTTGCATTTCCCAACCTTTGCAATTGTTCTTCTTTAGTTAATAGGCAATATGCTCTAAAAAGTACAAATGTGGATCATATTGTTCCAAACTGAAACTCTATAACTTCTATCCCTCGAAATCCCCCCCAAATCAATTTAACCTTAACCCATGTCTCTAATCTGATTTGGTGCAGTCATCAAATATGGATGTGTTGAAGTGCATCAATTTATGCCCCTTGTTGCATTGTGTTAATTGACTTCTAGAGGGGTCTTCACTGCATCTCAATTTTCTTCTTGAAAAGACTTATGGTTGAATTGTAGGGATCTAAGTTTCTGGATACATTGAATAAATTTCAATCAAAAGAAATAGCTTGTTACGGCGACATCAAAGGACTAGCATTTTAATGCAGCATATCTTCATTTAAATTTGGGACATCTCTCTAAATAGATTGTGTTGATTGTTTTTCTTTGCACAGTGGGCATGCTGGTTAGGCTTGAACAGTTGTCTGTCAAAGGAAATCTGTTGGTATCTATGCCTGACACCATTGGAGATTTGCACGATGTGAGTTATTTACTAACATTATCACCATACTTTTGCAATTTTCATGGGATTTTTATCGGTAAACTTTTTTGTACTGTTAATCATGCATGACTGTATTATTTAAATAAAATTGGGATGCTATTTGATAGGTCTTTTAATTATTTCTTGTTACTCATGTATGAAGTAGAGGAAAATTTATAAGATAACCATGACAATAGAAATAGGTCACGAGCATGGGGAAGCGGATGAGGAAGAGTAAGAGGGTGAGAGAGGGTGTGAGAGGTGGCGGTGTGGGGTCTACGAAGGAGCAAAAGAGGGTGGTCTACTACAAGTGCAGGGTGAGGGGCCATGTCCCCTTGGAGTGTCAGGATCCTGTGGTGTGCTTGGCCTATGGAGGTGTTGGCCATAGGAGGAGTTCTTGTCCGAGGAGACGTGTGCCATCTCTGACACCACCACCACCTCCGCCTGGCATGCCTTTTGGGGAGGTGGAGGCACCGTGGTCCTTGATGGTGGGGTGCCTCGACTCCATGTTGTGCTTTTCACTTGTTGGGGAGCTCATTTAGGGAGGGTTGGATGTTGGTGGAGTTCAAGGGATGCTATCTTCCTTGTCTCTAGTTTCAAGCGACTAGAAGACAACAACCCTCTCTGCCAATAAGCTCCTACTTTTTGGTTTGGCATTGGTGGACGTTGAGCGATTGTAGTTCTCGAAGTTGGAGGTTGGAGGGACATTGGTTAGGTGGTGGTCCTCGTCACCCCATGAAGGTGCCTTGGATGAGTGGCCATTGTTGAGGGTAATCATGGTCTTTTGCATTCGGGGAATTCCCTTGCGGTTGCGCACTATGGAGGTGATTGAAGATGTTTGTGCTACATTTGAAAGGGTAAGGAAGTGTTCGGGTGCCAGATTGGTAGGGGAGATGTTTCCTCTATGTTGGTGGAGGGGAGGCTTCTTGTGGGTCAAGAGCTGCCCCCTAAGTTCGTCCTTGGGCTTGGTGGATCTTTTTGGATTGTTTCTTTCGAAGTGGATGGTGAGGTGATGTTGGGGCCTTGCACTTTTGCTGCGGCCGTGGCGGTGGGTGGGCCTCTGACCATCGGAGCTGTTTCCTTGCCAGAGAAGGGACAAGTGCACTATGTTTGGAAGTCGAAGAGTCAGGTCGGGGATTGAGGGCATTCGAATTCGAAATTGGCAAAGTCATTTCAAATTTTCGATGATTGCATTGAGTCTCTTGCGAAATTGGAGCGACGAGGTTTCCAAATAGGGATGCCCCTATTGTCAGTTCGAGAGCTCAATGAGGGTGATGCGCAACATGGCAATATTGTGATATGTGATTGTGGGAGTTTCACCTCGGGGGGTGGGGGTGTCTGCTAGGGATGTTGTTGTGGATGCGAAGGTGAAGGCGATGTCCACGGGGCTTAGAAGCTAGAAGGTGGTTAGGTGCGCTATCATCTAGCAAAGCGTTGGGCTCCTTTAAGCAGGTCCAAGCGAAGCATGGTTCGTTGTTTCGTTTGTGCTACAAGAGGAAGATGTCAACAAGTAGTCGAAGGCTAGCCCCTTAATGCCTGATGGGTGTTAAGAAGTGTTTGAAGTTGATTTGAGGGTGGTGAAGGTCCTAAATGTGAAGAAGATGCCACCGAAGGTTGTCATGGGGGTTGATGTTGGTTCTGATGGTTAGGGTCCTCACATGGAATGTCAGGGGTCTACAGGATGCGGCATGTAGGTCCATTCTAAGGAGGAACTTGGCGGAGTGGTAGTTGGACATAGCACTGTTGCAGGAGATGCATTTGGAGTATGGTGGATTGGTTTGTGAAGAAAAGCTTATGTAGGGACCGCTTCTCTTAGGTGCTGGTGGTCAACTCAGAGGGGGGATCAGGTGGCCAGATTGTCTTATGGAACGATGGTAGTTTTCGGCTAGCGTCGTCTTGGATTGCTTCCAAGAAGGTTACGGGGATCTTTACCCGGACATCATATGGGTCTACATGGGTGGTTTCATGCATGTATGGTCCATGTGATGGAGCTTCTAGACCGATTTTGTGGGAGGAGTTGAGGTAGGCTTCAAAGCTTGTGGATGGTCAATTGTGGCTGGTGGGAGGTGACTTCAACATCACTTTATCTGCTTTGGACAGGCCAGATGGCAGGATAGACGGTGCTACTATGGACTTCTGCCAGGTGGTGGATGAGTTGGAGCTGCTTGATCTTCTAGTCTCGGGAATTGTGTATACTTGGAGGAATGGGTCAGGATTGACATCGAAGATTGACTATTTTCATTGTAGTGTGTATTGGCTGAAGCCTTTCAAGGAGCTTCTATTTTAGCAATGGAGCGTCCTTTTTCTGACTACACATCGTTGCTATGGGATAGTGCCGAGGGAGATACATTCTCATCTTACTTCAAGTTCCAAAAGTCTTGGTTGTCAGAGTTGAGATTTCGAGATTTCGTTCGTGCGAAGTGGACGAATGTCCCCTGCTTGTTTGCAACATGCACATTGGTAGTGAAAATAAAGGCCATAAGGACAATGTTGATGGGGATACAAGGAGGTGCGGTCAAGGCATGATTAGTCTAGGAGGGAGGCCCTGGGTGCCATTGTTAATCTTGATAGGAAGGAGGATGGGGGCCAGTTGGAGTCGATGGACCAGATGGAGAGGCGTAGCTTGCAAGCTAATGTCAGAAAGGATGATTTAAAGTTGGAAATGGATTGGAATCAGGAGTTCAGACAACTTTGGCTTAGAAAGGGAGATTCAAACACTAGATTTTTTCATATGTTGGCAAGTTCTAGGAGAAGGACGAATTTGATTACCTTCTTGTGCGTAGGGGGCTCGATATTGGATCAGAGGCTGCAAATTTGTGATGCTATTAGGGTGCACTTCCAAATGTTCACCAAGAGAAGACCCATGGGTGGTTGGAGGCTAGGCTTGTTAGATATGACAAACTTAGACGAACAAGCGAAGGTAGATTTGGTCTGTGAGGTGTTG
This sequence comes from Thalassia testudinum, assembly GCA_037157565.1. Classification (NCBI taxonomy): domain Eukaryota; kingdom Viridiplantae; phylum Streptophyta; class Magnoliopsida; order Alismatales; family Hydrocharitaceae; genus Thalassia; species Thalassia testudinum. Next base: position 74,267,383 of record JAZHRO010000013.1, read on the forward strand.
GAGGTGGAAGTTTTGGTAGGTTCGTGATCTTAAGGTGGAGGGGTCCCTGGGTTCGGATGGTCTTCAAGTCCTTTTCTACAAGGAGATGTGGGATCTAGTAGGAAATGATGTTATGAACATGATCCAGGAGTTCTTTGGGGGCAATAGGGTCTTCGAAAGGCTTAATAGGTTCTATTTCTTCCTTCTCTCGACGAAGTCTAGTGTGGAGACCAGTGATGATTACAAGCCTATAGCCTTGTCAAACGCAGTCTACTTGATTGTGGCCAAGGTGCTCACCAACAGGTTGCGCGCACCGCATGGTTCTTCCTCAGTTGATCTCACTGGTGTAGTCAGCATTCATTTCTGGCAGATCGTTGCATAATTCCTTTGTGTTAGATGAAGAGATGGTTGTGGCTTGGTTGAGGACTAATGTGCCTAGCTTTATTTGGAAAGTAGATTTCTTTAAGACCTATGAGCTTGTTACATCGGCTTATCTTTGGGAGATCTTGAGGAGGGGCTTCATGGAGGATTGGATTCAGCTCATGAAGTGGTGTATTACGACGACGTCGTTCTCTGACTTGGTGAATGAGACACCATGCGAGTCTTGGACATAGCTGCAACGAGGGATGTAGCAGGGATGCCCCTTGGTGCCACTTCTTTTCAATGTAGCAGTGGACACCTTGGCTTGTGTGGCTTTCAAAGCATACATGGGCGGCCTTTTCTCCGGATTTAGTTTGTGATTTGATGGGTTGTTGCTTACTCCAGTGCTTCAGAATGCAGATGATACATTTTTTTCCATACAAGGTGGAGTTTGCTAGGTCAAATATGTTGGACAGATCTCGGGCTTGGGTGTTAATGTGAGGAAGTTTGCTTTTGATCTCTAATAATCATTCTTTTACTTCTCAAAAAAAAAAAAGGAAACACCCCTACATCTATGACCATCTTTTGGAATTTTGAGAAATATATTTGGAAAAACAAGTTGATTTAAGCATGGTAATAAACATGCCTCTAAGACTGGTAGATCTGAATTGACATTTGATATCTTGAATGATATCCGGGGGCAACATTTCTAGGATCTATAGCCCTTTATTTGGGTCTAATAAGAAGTACAAGTGGAGGTAACCAGGTATCAGGGATGCTTCTACAATGATAGAATTGTAAGCAGTAGAGTCATAGATATTGGTATATAACTGGATGAAGGCCTTGGTGGAAAGGAAGGGGTTAGGGGTGAGGGGGAAGTGGCGGAGGTGTTTGTGCCATGGTGGCAACCTTGAAATAGGCGGGGCAATTGGTTGTGTGATGAAGCTCTTGAACATGTAGGGGATTGGTGGTGAACAACTGTTGCTAACTTTGATGGTGAAGATTATTCCTATGAGTTGGCAAAGGTGGATCTAGTAATACAAGAAGATTTGACGGTTGTGGTTGGTGGAAATGCTATGGTTCTAGAAGTAGGAGTTATGGCAGACAATTTTAGTTGTAGTGAAGAGGCTCCATCATGACTGTTGGGGCTTTAACAGGTGTAGCGATGTTAGTGTTGATGGCTTCCCTATCAATGGCAACAACCTTGGTCTAAAGCACAATATGGTAATTATGGGTTTGCTGTATGGTTCAATGGTGAAAATGTTGGTCATTTGATGTAAAGGGATCTTAGGGGCAACAATAGTGGAAGGAAGCGGCAGGAGTAGTGGTCTCAACTCAAGTGTCAAGGTGGTGCTAGAGGGCATTTGGAGATAGGTTTAAGAGCTTCTCACCATTCAGAGAATTTTCATTGATCATGTCATACACGATACAAGGTGTTAATAAATGAATGGATTATCGAAAGTGTAGGAATAGCTTTTGATGGGCTTTGGTAGGGAAACATGAGGATGGGGAAAACAAATAGGGTTCCAAGGACAGAAGGGAAACATGCCAAACTATATGAGGCTTTGGTAGAAGGGGCTATGGTGAAAACATTAAGAGGGTTGAGGACAAAAGAGAAACATGCCAAGCTATGCAGGGCTTTAGTAAGGGAAGAGGCTGAGATGCATTAGGTTGAGAAAGAAAATGGAGAGATCACAACCATGAGGGTTTTATAATCTTTAATTCAACTCTGATTAAATGGAGAGAAGCAAAGGGATGGGTGAGAGAGAGGTAGCGAGTTCGGAGGCGGTGGTCGAGGGTGATAGTGGGCAAGGAAGAGGGGGAGGAGATGGGCGCCGTGGGTGGAGGGGCTTCGGGGAAGATGGTCGGAAGTCTCGAGATGCTTCAGGTGCTTTGGAACGAACCATTGGTCGGAGTGTCGTGAGCTGGTGTGGTGTTGGAGTTGCGACGGACTCGGACATTAGAGTGTCGTTTGTATCCGTAGGACGGTTGATCTTGGTGGTGAGCTTAGTGCGCGGGTGGCTTTGCCACCTCCACCTCCGTTGAAGAAGGTCTCATTGGTAGAGATTGACGCTCCTTGGTTGGAGGGCATTGCGCGCTTGGAGGCACTTATTGGTGGGGGGTTGGTGGGGGTAGTGGAGGGTTAGGTGCAAGTGGGGGAGGTTGTGGAGGCATTGCGCAGCATTTTCTCTGAAGGAAGAGTCAAGGTCCGGGTGCTGATGGGGGAGCATTCCTAGTGTTGGGATTGCGTCCTTCAGAGCAAGATGATCTTTGCTTCGAGGAGCTCTGGTTGAAAATTGGTTGCGTGTGGTGGTGGCTTCTGTGCATCCACTATGGGGCCTTTGGGGAGTGACCGCCTATGAAGATCGTGGATGGAGGCATCCCTGTTGGTTGAAGGCATCCCTTGGTATTTGAGGATCGTGGACGTTTTGGAGGATGTGGTGTCCTTATTCGCCCAGTTGAAAGAATGTCGGGGGTAGAGACTTTTGGAGGTCCTATTGAGGTCGTCGTTAAGCCCAGGATTGGCGTGCCATCGATGGAGAAGGTTCTACTTTGGTGTGGGGGATTTTTGTGGGTTATCTCTTGCACAACTAAGGTGTCGTTAGCTGGAAAAGCCTCCTTTGCTGAGGTGGTGAGCGGACTTGGTGCTACGGTGAGAGTGGGGCGACACCAGCTGCGGGGATGGTTGGTGGATCATAAAGGTCTTGCTACCGAGGACGGAGGCATGTGGCTGTTGATGTGGAATCCTTAAACATTTCGACTGACAGGACATTGATTACGAGCGTGAATCTTCCTCGATCAAATGAGGAGGCATTGGCAGCGGGGATGGAGGCATTGATTGCGGAACCACACGTTGCGGTTTCGTTGGAGACAACATGAAGAAGCGAACTCGTCGGGGGCATTTTTGGCAGGAGGCATCCTTTATGCTGAAAGTCCCTCACTTTCTTGATGAGGCTGTAGTCAGGTTGGATCTGCGTATGGCAAGTTCTGACCACCCTTTAGACTCGGGCAGCACCAATACCGGTCGTGGGTTGGGTGTGGATGGAGTTCTTTCGAGCGATGGGGCCTTAAAGGTCCTTGGGGTTACGGTGGAATGTGGAGCACCTTCGCTGATGGTGGAGTGTGGTACGGAGGAGCCGGGGGCCCGCACTCCCTCCTTGATGGCGGCACAACGAGTGGGTGAACCGGGGGCCCACACCTCTACCTTGGTGGCGATGCAAGGTGTAGGAGAGCTGGGGGCCAACGTTCCTACCTCGGTGGCGACGTGTAGAGTGAGGAAGGAGGCAGACGATCTCCCTGCCGGTGGAGGATACGGCGAGGGGGAACCCCCATGGCCTGGAGCGGCTGGGGCGATGTTAGTGCCCATGTTTGAGGAGCGGAAGGGTGGGGTTCGGAGTGGTGGTTCGGAGAAAGATTCCTATGACCCGGTGGTAGTCGCATATCATGCGGCGAAGTGGTGTGCGTTACAATAGGTGGTGGAGATATCGAGGTGGGGCACGAGGTGGTGGTCAGTGGTGGGTGGTTGTAGATGGTGCGTCCTCAGTCGGAGGTGGGGATCGGCGGCGATGATGAGGTTGTTCGGCAGGTGGCCGGGGCGGCTGACTTTTGCTTGGCTACAAGGGAGGGTGCCAGTTCCGTCAAATGTTAGGAGCCTTAATATCCATATTAGGGGTCTTAACAACCTGTCCAGAAGAGCGGCGTTGGGGGGATACATCAGGAAGTGGAAGGAAGATGTTGTGTTGCTACAAGAGACTAAGTTGGCTGCGTGTGATGAAGGCAGTGGTGGGATATTGGGGGTTTGTGGATGGAGGGCTTCAAGACATTTAATGCGGTTGGTCGAGCAGGTGGGCAACTTTTGGAATGGAGGGAGGATGTCGTCACTTTGGATGATCTGTTTGTGGGAAATCATGTGCTGTTTGCAGGTTTTGTAAAGAAGAGGGATGATTCCAAGATGGTGGTGACAGGGGTTTATGGGCTGTCAGATACACAGGCACGTATGGCAATGTGAGAGGAGATTAGTACAGTGGCAATGAGTAGCCTGGGTGTCCCCAGGTTGATTGGTGGCGATTTCAACACAACACTGCAGTTGGATGATAGATCGAATGGACAAGGGAGACAAGACCCAGGTTCTGATCAATTTGCAGAGTTTGTGGCGGTGCATAGTCTAATTGACATGGTTCCGACCTCTTGCATATATACGTGGAGGAGCACAAATGGGCAGAGGTCCATAATAGATAGATTCCTCTCAAATGTGGAGCTTGCAGAGGGGTGCCTGCTGGCTGATGTCGTGGCCTTGGAGAGCCCTTTCTCTGATCACACACCCTTGATGTGGAGGCCGAATGACGCTGGTTTGGGTGTCACATACTTTAAGTTTGATAGATTGTGGCTGCTCGAGACGGGTTTCAGGGAGGTGGTAGAGGAGAGGTGGAGATCTTCCCAGGTGGAGGGATCAGCTGCGGCTTTGCTGGAGGGGAAGTTGAGAGCCTTGTGGGATTTTTTGAAGGGATACAGGAAGGAGCTCAGGGAGTCGAGGGCCAGGAGGAAAACGAAGGCGCTAACTGAGATCTCAAGACTGGACAGGAAGGAGGATGATGTGCCACTATCTCCAGAGGATAGGGAAGGCAGGGTGAGACTTATGAAGTTGGTGTGGGAGGAGGATAGGAAGGTGGAAATCGAGTGGAAGACAAAATCCAGGCAGAAGTGGCTGAGAGAAGGGGACTCCAACACTATATTCTTCCACTAGATGGCGTCAGCTAGAAGGAGGAGAAACTGGATTGACAGGCTCATGGTGGGGGGAAATAGTTACTCGGGAAGGAAAGCAGCTATTTGACACCCAAACTTTAGGTCAGCAGGGAGAGGGGTGAGATTGGTGGCTTAGGAGGAGGTGTGCCGACCTGTGAAGGAGGGGGGTTTGGGTGTCATTGATGTGGATTGTGTTGACTTGAGTTTTCTTACGAAGTGGATTGCGAGATTGGTGGGCAGGGAGCAAAGTCTACTTGGTGAGGTGTTTCGTAGTTGCTATGGTTCCCTTGTGTCTTGGGGGACCCTAGAGAACCTGGTTTTAGGGGCGTCACACTTCATGAGGGGCTTGGCCTCGGTGGTCCCTAGAGTTTGTGGCTTCTTCACGCCATATGTTGGTGCATGGAACACTTTTAGGTTTTGGTTGGATGATTGGCAGGGTGAGGGTGCGCTCTACAGTAGGTACCCTCGCCTTTTCTCGAGAGCGGTAGATAGGGAGGCATCTGTAGGGAGCTGTTGGGATGGTGCTTGGTGCCTCACTTTCCACTAGGCACTTTTAGAGTAGAGGTGCATGAATTCCAACTGATGTTGCAAGATTTGCAAGGGTGGGAACCCGAAGGTGGGAGGGACGCCTTGTTTTGGGATGATGGAAGCTTCTTGATGAAGGCTTTTGACAGGCTGCATAAGAGGCCACATGTGGTGGACGTGGATCTTCAGCGTGATTGCAGGATGATATGGTCGGCGGATTGCCCCCTTAAGGTTAAGATTTTTGCATGGTTGCTAAGGAAAGGCAGGGTGCTCACCAAGACCTGGAGGGCGAGGTGGGTGGTGATGGAGGATGTGTAGGGCCTGCTTTGTACTAGGGCTAATGAGGACATCCACCACCTCTTGGTTGGGTGCCCTTTCGTGGAGTAGGTTTGAAGAGCCTTGGGAATTGGTTGGATTGACTTGGGCTCTCTGGATGAGTTTTGGTCCTTCTGGAGGGGGAATGTTCGAGGGGGCAGAAGCAAATTCAGAATGAAGAAGGAAAATGCAAGACTATTGGCGGTGCTGTGGGGGGTGTGGCTAGGCAGGAATGGTGCAGTGTTTAGAGGCGTCACACCTTATGTTGAAAATTTTGTTGCATCCATTTCTTCTTAGCTTGTGGTTTGGGACTCTATCTTGTAACATGGAGATGTATTAATTGGTTTTATTAATGAGTAGTTATTACACAGAGAACCGCCTTTTTACTTCTCAAAAAAAAAACTCAGATTAAACCAATAAAATATATCCCTTATATGGGGCCAAAGCATGAAATAAGAAAATAACCCATTGCACACCAACTTGCAACTAAGGTTATAAAACTTGGCTTACTTCACTTATTACTTTGTTGAGTAATCTTGGTCACTTGGCAAATACTCAGTCAACTCGAATAATCAGGTCAATTAATGGGTTACCACGCTGATTAATTTTAGATGGAATTTTCGATGACACTTTTTTTGCATCTTTTTGATATTATTTTTTCGCTACAAAAATTGTTTTGTTGTGAATTTATGACTATTTAATAATAGGTTCATTGTAGTTCAATATTTTTAATTAAAGTGTTAAAAGGCATATCACTGATTAATCCTTGAATGCTTCCTTGCATATTGTCCCTGACCTCCTTAGTTAGGTACTTGAGTAACGACTTTTGCACTTGCTCATGGTATAAGAAAGAAATAACGTTTTCGAAAATAATAAGCTCCTATTTATCTCCCATTCTGCTGCAGCATATCCAACAAAATCACTCCAACATCATATGTTCCAGAAACGAAAGTCTTCAGAAAATCTCGACTCCATGCTACAGTCCTCATGGAAGTAGTTGCCTGGGTGTCCTACATGTTCTACCTATTGACAGTCCATTCAGTTGGTGTGCCAAGTTGTTACCATTTCTTGATCTGTGGGAACCACCAATGTAAACTTGCAGCGCATGATTCATGTTTCCAATACTGCTATTGCCCCATGACCATGTGGAGGCTGTTTAGGTCTTCATAAAGCAGCTGTGCCCTTTGGTAAGGTTGGGCAATTTTCCGGTAAAGGCTAAAAGTTAGAAGAGTTGCATCATTGACACCTAGCATTAGCTATTGCAGAAAATTTCCAAAAAATTTGAAAAATACATCCAAAATGTGTGCAGACCTTCTTGCAGGAGTGAGGAGAATTGATGCAAGGTAACAATTCAATTGTTGAAGGTGGAATTATAATTTTTTATATCCTTTTTTTATTTGAGGATTTAGAGTATTTTTCCTATAAATATTTATTTTGCGTTAGCCTTTAGGCTTTTAATTAGTGTGGAAAATTTTTGTATTTTCCTTTTAGTTATTCTCTTTTGTAGGACTAGGGTAAGAACTAGTTTTTTTCTCATTTTATGCAACTCCAACTCTATATAAATATAGAGAGATATAAAATAAATTGAATAATTTTGAGTTGGACAGAATAGAATTTGAGTTCCCTTGGTTTCTCTTTTTTCTGCAAATATCCTCCAGTTTCATATCTCCATTCTTCCTAAGCTCAGGCAGAATGATGCATGATATTTCTCTATTTATCATCACCTTTTTCAATTTCTCACCCTTTATTCAATTTCTTATCTTCAATTACTATCATGCCGTGAACCCTTTCTTTTTGTCTTGCTTTGATTGTGGTAAGGTACCATTACTTGTACAGTTGATATGATACGAAATCGTAATCTCTCTGATTGCAGGAATGTCCCATACTTGGTATGATTGCCTTGGTATGCAATCATAGTTTCTTGATTGTGACGATATCCCATAGATCATGCTAGCAATTATGTACTGAATCTATGAAAACTCCATTGTTTTTTTTTTTTTTTTTGCTTTTCACATAGTTGGTACACATGGTGTTTATCCTTTTAGTTGAGGAGGTTTCCACAGGTAAATCTTGTGTACTTATTCTTAGAATTTAAAAATCACTTTTCTTGTGCTTTTGTAGTTTGTTACCTTTGACACTCGTTTGATTGTTTGTCCATAGAAGCTCAGTTGTCAACATAACTGTCTGATATCTTGAAAGATCTATGATTGCAAGGTTAGTTAGAATATGGATAGTTTTTGGGATTGGCAGAGATGTCTCTGCAGAAACCTGCGGTTCGTTCTAACATTTGCTCCATGTTCTTTATGACCTATAATCTAACCTCGTATAAGATCCTAGATGAAGGCTGATTATGACAAGTGCATTTGCTCCATGTTCTTTAAGATGGAAGGGTTGTATGGAGTGTATAATCCAGTAAGGCTGCAGCCATTGCCAGTTAGACTACTGAAGGATTTGGTTTGACTGCTTGATTATGCCTTGTTTGCCTGGCATTCAGAACAAGTCAGATCAGCCTGTTAACCTTCAGAATGGCCAAATGGCATTTCAACCAGTTCGAATAGCTGATGCAGTGTGACAAACTCTTTTACCTGTTTGCATCCCTGTTTTGCTGTAAGTAGCTGTTCAAGTAGGTCAAATTCCAAATACCAGGACCTATACCTTTGTAATTCTGAAGGGGTGCTAAAATGATTCAACATTGGTCAGAATTTTACAATAAATAGTGACGTTATCTGACAATTTTTCACAAACTTAACGTTGGTTTGGATACTGAGATATTGGAAGAAGTTTTCTCAAGTCTAATGGTGGCACCTGCTTTTCTGTGTCTGGCAATGCAGTTGACCCTGTTAAATATATCTGACAACAAGCTGAAGGCCCTCCCAGATTCTATAGGAAGCTGCAGATCCCTTGAAGAACTACAAGCCAATGGTATGACCTGTCCTGATTTTTGTTTGCTACATGTCTGAAGAACATAGAAAATAGGGTGTAGCGAGATATGTTGTGACATTTTTCTTCCTTGATAGCAAAATATCCTCTCTTTTTTTCCCAAGAGCGGAACATATCAAGTAGATAGCAAAATGTCCTTTTTTTGCTGGTCAAAACACATCAAGTTGCTTGTTATTTACCATAGAGGGATACATTGCAATGCATATTGTTAGCATGGAATATGGCAGCAGTAGAGTTGGTGTGCCCATGTAAGTGCATGGAGTCATGTGCGTGTGTGAGTTGAAATAGGTTCAGGGTTTGTTGGTTTTGTGTCACATGTGATAATTTATTTTTAATAATTAATTGAGTTCAAATTAGGATAGATTAATTTTATGAATAGCTGATTGAGATTGAGTTTGTTTAGGATTTGCAATTCCTATAGTTGTTAGGATTGTAATTAGTTGTAAGATTGGATTTGGTTCTCTTTAAATATAGATTAAAACCTACTTGATTTTTTTGAGTTGTAATAAAATAATGTCTACATTCAACAACTCCCTCCTCTCTTCTTCTCCATAGCTGCCGGCCTCTCTCTCTCCTATCCTCTCTCCATGTGTCGACCACAAGAAGGAGAAGGGCTCCTCCACGCTAAATCAATTCTTCACATAGTATTAGAGCAGGTCCTCTTGGCCTATTGATCATGCGTGTGGAACAAAGAAGGCAATCTCTTTTCGGGCGACACGTGGAGCCATTCCGAAGGTCGAGCACAAGCCAAGTTAAGTTCAAGTTTGAGGCACGTGAACCTCTCATGCACCTGGGAAGGCTAGGCAGAGGACATTGGCTTTGGGGCATACAAGAGGAGGCATATACCTCAAAGTTCAAGTTCAGGGGGTGTGTGAACTTCTCACGTATCAGGAAACTCCAAGCTATAGCACTTGACTCTTGGATGTACAAGAAAAGGCACAAAGACCACCCAAGTGGTAGTTATGGTTGACGCAGAGGCCTAAATCATCTACAAACTCCACGTTATCTTGGAGAGTGCACCTGAAAATCGCGAGGGAACCAAGGTAGAGAAGTGGGAGGAGAATACATGTCCTCGTTTACATCTATAGTTTGAAAGAAGCTCTGGGTGTTACTCAAGGAAGAAAAGAAGATGACTACGGTCACAATGACTTTCGAGGTTGCCAAAGAAGCAACGACTACTAAGGTTGCAAAGGACTCGTAGTTGCACCAGAAGATACGTTCAAAGAAGATTCAGGAGAATACATGGATGTGGATAGTCTCACAAAAGTTTAGAAAAAAAAGGAAAAAAAATCATGCAAGTCTTCACCCTCTTTGGCTTTGACTTGAGGGGGCGTGTTAGCGTGAAATAAAGCCACATGGCAGTCCCACGTGGCAGCAGCAGAGTCGGTGGGCCCATGTAGGTGCATGGAGTTGTGTGCGTATGTGAGTTGGAATAGGTTTAGGCTTTGTTGGTTTTGTGTCACATGTGGCAACTTATTTTTAGTAATTGATTGGGTCCAAATTAGGATAGATTAATTTTACGAATAATTGATTGAGATTGAGTTTGTTTAGGATTTGCAATTCTTAGAGTTGTTAGGATTGCAATTAGGTTTAAGATTGGATTTGGTTCTCTTTAAATAGAGACCAAAACCTAATTGATTTCTTTAAGTTGCAATAAAATATTTTTTACATTCCACGACTCCCTCCTCTTTTCTTCTCCATAGCCGCTGGCCTCTCGCTCTCTCTCCTCTCTCCATGCGTCTACCACAAGAAGGAGAAGGGCTCCTCCATGCTAAATCAATTCTTCATACAAACATATAATGGATAAGAGTGGCATGAGGGAAAAGAAAATTGTTAAAATTTTAAAACCATTGTGCCCAGCGATCCTCATTTATAGTATTGAGATTCCATACCATATCTGGAGGGGGATTATTTGTTCCATATGTACAGATATATCAACCTTTTATTATCCTCGATGCGCAGAAGGTTATTGTTCCATACATTAAGTAGCTAGGTAATTTGTTTTTAAGTACTGAATTTCATCTTTGATTTTAGTTGACTGAAAATCCTTCCAGAACTCATTTTACTGTGATTGATGAACATTATCTATGCATAGGAAATTTTATTGAAGTTCTGCCTGCCTCAATCTGCAATTTGATTTGTCTTAAGTCACTTGCGCTGAACAACAACAATCTGGGCAAGGTAATTTCTCTAGACATGCATCTACTTGTATATAAGAAAGTTATTCAATGGTTAATCCTTAGCTGTTGATAGTTTGTTTACAGAATTTGAGAAGTCTTTTTGTCTCCTTCCAATGGTCACTTGTGTTTTTTTCAAGTAATAATTTGAGATCTATTGAGAAGTCTCAATGCTGAATGGTAGTTCCTTAAGATACACAGAAATAACAAATGACCATACAGAAGTAACATAATGACCATACTATCATATAAACTGAATAGATTTTATGTTGGGTACATGGGGGGTTTACACTTCCAGGAGCATTCTCAAACCACCAGGAGATTCTTTTCTTGGCTTGGAGGATCTTTTGAAGTTATGTCCTGATCCTGAAGTACCAGATGGATGGCTAGACATTATGCTCATTCTCATTGAAGAAAGTTTACATGTTCGTCGAGGATCCATGGATGCTAGATCACTCTAATTATCTCTGATTTTGGATTGTTCTCTGCTGCAGAAGGTCAAGGCTCCTCCCAGTGCACATATTCTCATGTGGTTGCAACAAAGAGGTTGCTAAGAACTCCTAGGGTTAATTTTGTAGATAGGATGGATTTTGAGGGCATTCTGTTTGGGGATTCTCCCAAGTTTCTTCTTTGGTAACATTTGTGGGTTAACTGTGACTCATCCCATGTTTGTTGTGTTATTGTTTGGTGTAAATGTGGTTAAGTGGCAGGTTAGGAAATTCAGAATGACTTTTTTTACCAGTGGATATAAATCTTTAAACTTTAGGGGTTACCCCTGCAATCTTTCGCAAAGACATGCATACCCTTGTATAAATGGTTTTTATGTATTTATCCTTCATATTTATGTATATATCCCTAGAAATATAAGTTTCCCATTTTATATACCCCTATGAAAACATGGAGTAAAAAATAAAGGATCTTTTGTACTTATGTGTATATGCTCTCTCTCTCTCTCTCTCCTTCCACACACACACACATCGGTCCCCTCCACCTCCTTTCCCTCTCTTCCTCCTTCTACCGTCACCTCCCACTTCCCTCCTCCAACCTCCTCCAAGCTGGCATACTCAACGATGAGGACAACAAGGTCTAGGACCTCCTTGATGTCACACCCCTCTCCCTTGGCGTCGAGACCACATGATGATCATCCTCATCCTTAGGAAACACCGTTGTCCCACTAACAAGAAGCAGGTCTTATCCATTGACTTGGACACCCAGCCTAGCATCTTCATCTAGATCAATGACGTGAGTGAGATCAATGACGTGAGTGCACACGCACCTGCGACAATAACTGTTGACACCTCAGTTTTGATGCATCAAAATTATGTTTATTTGTGAATTAATCTTTCAGGTAATTTACCATGGATCTTGTCAAGTTAAGAGAATGAATCCTGGAAAGATAGTCAAGTATTAGAAAGTGTATTTTTTCTTTCTTTCTTTGAGTCTAGAATACTTGTACGAAACCTCAAAACTTTTCGATCAAATGACGTTTGCTGATATACAACTTAATAGACTTTTGATTGACCAATAATAAATAGTGATCGACTGAAACACTTTGATCGGCCAACGCAAATATTTTGATCAACCAAATATTGTAAATAAGGAAGCTTGGTTTTCAAAGATAAATCGATCAAATAAATCATTTAATCGATCAAAACAACAATTTAATCGATCAATCACTATTTTGATCGACCAATTAGTTTTGAAACATTTCCAAATCTGCATGGATTTCAAGTATAAATAGGATTTCCTTGCAGCCTTTTTCAACACACACTTCAAAGAAAATCTCTAAGAGAAAAAGTGCTCTTTCACTCACTCTAAAGTGCCTTTGCACTCATTCTTCTACACTTTTCTAAGCATTCCATTCAGAGCATGTACAAAAAATTTCGATTTGAAATCTTCTCTTTTGAGGTTCCTTAGGATACAAAGTTGTATTCTTTTACTTCTGTCAGTTTGATTTGGGTCCCAAGTTGTTTGAGAGACCCGTTGTTCTTCTTCTCTTCAGGTGTACAAGAGAAGAGTTGTAAGATGTGCCACCCTCGTTTTAAGTGGTATGTTTTAGTGGATTGCCTAGCTCCGTCTAGTCGAAAAAATCTTAAACTGAGAAGCTTAAGTAGTGATTTTCACCCAAAAGGGTTTCCACTATTAATTCAGGTGCACTCGTGCGATTTATTTTGTGCTTTGTAATTTTGATTAATCTTTAAAGTTTGTTATAATATTGCTATCAACACTATTCACCCCTCTCTTCTAGTGTAGTTTCTAGATCTTACAAGCTTCCACAATAACCTCCTCTACAAAGAGATTGGGGTGAAGCTTCTACCATTAGACGAGAAGATTGAGGATGAGATTGATGGGGCTATCCAATGGCTCGATAGGGACTAGATGGAGCTTGAGAACATCTACAACTTGATCATTTACATCGTGGAGATCATTTGGTGAGGCAACGGCATTTGGATCATCTCCCACCTCCCTTCCTGATCTCGTGCAACTCCTCTCTCTTCAACTTCTGTGTGCAGACCCACACAACACCAATAACCCTTTTCTCCTTCCTCCTTCCTCCCTTCGTCACCCCCCTCTAGAGACGAGCACCCCATGTCAACCACCATTGCTCTGCCATTGCTACTTTTCATCATCCCTCTTCACATGCATAGTGACACACCATACTGTCGCCCTCCTCTTTGTCGAGCACAGCTGCCCTCCTCCCTGCCAAGCAAAGGTTGGGGAAGGGATCATCACAAAGACCATTTGGTGAGGGGGAGGTTCTGGACCTTCTCATTGCCCTTGCTGTTGAGGATGGACGGTAGGAGGTTGCCAGAGGGGAGATCGAGGTGGCAGCAAAGGAAAGAGGAGGGGGAGGAGGGGAAGAGAGGGCAAGGAGGTAGATGGGCTGGTGGGATTGGTATGGGGGTGTGTGTGTGTTGGCGGGCGGGCGGGGGGTTCGGGGGTGAACGTATGGACATAAGTATAAAAAATCCTTTATTCCACATTTTCATTCGGACATATAGATCGAGACATTGATGTTTTTGAGGGTACATACATAAAACCGTATATACAAAAGGGTGCGCACATCTTTGTGAAAGATTGTAGGAGCATACATGTAAAACATTTATTAAATTGATGCAAATTGGATGCAACAGTATTTTCAAAAAATGAAAAAAAGTACAACAGGTCACTTAAATAACCTACCTTCTTTGTTTACTAAAATGGTAACAACTTATCTAGCAGTTAAATAAATTAACTAACTTGCTTGGATCAATGAACTGATGTGTTTTGCATTACATATAACCAATGATGGTTAATAGTTGTAGATCGTTACAACTAATGCAAACCACATAGAAGTGAACATAAACTATTTCAGTTGTGGACATGCAAGAGAGGAGTGGGTAAATGACCATCTGCTGATCCTCTGGGGGACAAAGGCATTTTCCCCTTCTAACAATGTCACATAGCAGGGTAATAACCTGATCTGCTGAGATTGGTCGGTGGTCTAGATTTATGGATAACTCGAGAGAAGGTTGGGTCAACCAATAGCTGCCTCTTGAACATGGATTTGACCACATTTCACCTACCTAGTAAACCAGCCTTTCCGGGGTGATGGTTGGGTAGAATTTTACAAACTTGAGTTTACGCCTATTTTATAGCCTCATCAATTTGGGGAAAAGATTGAAGGATGGTTACTTCCTGGAAGTCCCTATCCAGTTATATAAGGTGACAAGGATGATACAACGAGAGCCACTCATACAAGAAACTCGTGATCTATTGGGAGGGCAACAGGGGATTTAACAGACTCAACAAGTACTATATGTTCCTGTTGCCTAAGAAAGAGGGGGTGGAGGCGAATGATGATTACTGACTAATTACTCTCTCGAATGCAGCATATTTGATCGTAGCGAAGATTCTAGTGAGCAAGCTCAGAAGGGTGATTGGTGAAGTTGTGTCGGAGGTGCAGACATCATTTGTGCCAGGGAGATGCATCTTGGACAGGTATGTTGCGGCGATAGAGATCCTTGCACGTTGGAGGAGGGAGAGGAGGAAGGCTTTTCTGTGAAAGGTTGATTTCAAGAAGGCTTACAACTTAGTACAATGGTCCTTCTTGTGGGTGGCCATGGCCAAGAGGGGTTTCCCGTCGGTCTGGACTCTGGATTAGATGGATGAAGTAGTGTGTCATAACAACATCGTTCTCGGTCCTCATCAACGAAAACCCGGTAGGGGGTTGGATTCAGCCGAGGAGGGGTGTGCGGCAAGGGTGCCCCCTGGCACCTATGTTGTTTGTGTTGGCGGCGGATGCTTTAGCAAGGGCATCCAACAGGACGTGTGCGGCAGGTCTGGTGCAGGGCTTCCTGTTGGAGGGAGGGGAGAGTATATCGGTGCTGCAGTACGCGGATCATACTCTCTTCCTTGTGGAAGGGGCAGAGGTGGAAGCAAGGCGGCGCCATATCCTCCTAGAGCTATTTTGTGAAGCGTCGGGCATGCGGATTAACTACTCAAAATCTTCTTTTGTCCAATTTGGTATGGCTGCTGAGGAGGTCAGGGCATGTTCGAAGGCCTTGGGTACGAAGCTGGGGCTCTACCCCTCCATTATCTGGGCCTGCTTTTGATGGATGGAAGGGTCTCAATACAGAGCTGGGCTCCGTTGCTTGAGAGGATCAAAGATCGGTTGGCAGGGTGGGTGTCCAAGCTGCTATCGAGAGGAGGGTAGCTGGTCCTCCTTAAGGTAGTTATGTTGGCGATGCCAGCATACTTTACTTCTGTTGTAAAGATGTCGCGAAGAATTGAAGATAAAATTGTGAGCTTGATGAGAAGTTTCTTTTGGACCAACTATGGAGCGGGCAGGAAGGGTGCGAAGCTGGTGGCTTGGAGTAAGGTGTGCAAGCCTGTCAAGGAGGGGGGCCTGGGAGTCAGGGAGGTGGGGAGGATGAATGTTAGCCTCCTAGCGAAGTGGATTGCGATGCTGCTTGGAGGAGAGATTTGTTTGCTGAGGACATGTTTTTTAGGCTATTTGGCTAGGTAGGAATGCTGTTGTGTTTAGGGGGGAGTACTATTATATGGAAAATTTTGTTAGGTCTACTTTGTCATTTATCTCGTGGTGGAGCTCTTGCTTTTAATGTGAGCATTGTATTTTTTTATGGTTGATTAATACATTTGTGGGTGGTATCTAAAAGATTATCACCCTTTTCCCTTTCAAAAAAACAAAAAAAAAATCATAGCACCATAATAATGCGTGCTGCCTGTGGAATACCCAGTTATCAAAGGGTAGAGATTGGTTGCTTGAAGCTAAAGCAGACACAAGATGAGCACTATATTTATTTGTAAATTAAGTGACAATTTCGAGGCATTTTTATAAGGTTCTCCGCACAGCCACCGACTCATTTTGCAGTTTGCCCAATATTGTTCTACAAGAAGTTTGATTTATTCTTAGCAACACAGTTGTCTTGATTTTACCCATTGCGCTTGAACTTCATTTCCGAATTCCCCTGTGGTAGTTGCCACCAAGACTACTGAAAGATTGCAAGGCTCTACAGAACATCTCTCTTCATGAAAATCCTTTCTCAATGGATCAATTTCAACAGGTAAATATCCCACATCCATATTTCCAAAGCTTGAGCGTTTGAAGATTGACTATTGATATCCTTCTTTCCCCTTGCAGATGGAGGGCTTTGCAGAGTTTGAGGCTCGGCGGAGGAAGAAGTTTGACAAACAAATTGATTCGAATGTCATGATGAGCTCATCTGGTTTGGATGAGGGCGTTGACTTTTGATTCTCATTTCATAACATATAAGATGTCCCAGTAAGTATTCAGTCTGCCTGCAAGCATTCGTTTGTTAAATTCGATGCCCTCCATGTTACCTTTTTTTTTTTGTCTATGGCAATTGCATCATTCCTTATAGGAGTGGAGCTTTTGTCACGGTTGATGCATCTGTTTTTCAAATAATTATCTCTGTACCAGAAGCATCGTAGAGCCACTGCAGTTGAGCAATGGAGTGATCTTTACATTGGCGTGGTTTGCGTTTGCTCCAAGAAGTGTATTTTATCGTAGTGATGAGTCCTAAAATATTATCACGCATGTACATCTGGACTCGGAAATAAAATTCTTTTCAGTTTCGTACGAGCCTAATTTGATAAAAAAGCAGGCTGTACAATCTTGTGGGCTTTTTCTCCTTGCTGGTGTCTCTAATATTTGTGTTTTACATCTGGCCGTGTTAACCAAATAAGCCTATGTTTGGATTGAGAGATTTGGGAGGGAGGGGAAAGGATAGGAGGAATTGAATAAGAGTGGGGACCTAAAACTTCATTCCCTCAACTTGGACTCCTTTTCAAAATGATTTTGAGGATGGTGAGGGGAAGATGAGATATAAGTAAATACACAATAGACATTTCAAAAAAATAAGGTCACAATGAATATTTTTCCTTTCATTATCTTCATTTTTATAGAGCAATGATAGAGGGACATATTTTGTACATAGCTTTGTACACAAGATCCAATGTGGAACATGTCATGTCATGTTGATGCAATCTATATGTGTTGTGGCTAATGTTCTTTATTGTAGGAGAAAGGTATTGACACATTATGTGAATGTGGTATAATGCATCATGTCAATGTGACATGATACATAAGTCATGTATAAAATGATGTACAAAATTATGTTTGGTATGTATTTTTTATTTTTATTTTGAAGTAAAGGTAAATTTCTATTTCTTTTGTTTCCTTCTAAAGTAGATCCTATTTCACCGTTTCTTGATGCTCTCCGTTCTCTTTCCCTTCTCCCTTCATCTCCTCTCCAATCTCTTCTGAGCATGTGTAACTACTTTAATTCCTCTCTATTCCCTCTCCCTTGTACTACCTCACACCTCTAATCTCTTCTGCCCTTTTTCCTCTCGATCAAATGTTACTCTCTCTGCCACCTATTTTTATCAGCACAGCCTACTTTCTCATCCCACTGCCATCCTCCAATTATTACCTCTTCTCTCTGCCACTGGCTGCATTCCTTCCCTTGACCACATAGCCTTGGCGTAGTGAATTCCCTCAACACTCTGGGCAAGAGGAATGATTAGAATGTGGAAGTAACAAGGAGGAGGGGTAAAAGTACAATCAAAAGAATGAGAATGGAAAAAAAAGACAAAAATTCTTACAACAATAAAATGAGATAATTACATATATGCTCTAGAAACATTAGAAAAGATGTGGGCACCTTTGTGTATCCCATATTTACGTGTGTCTCTGCAAAGTTGGTGCATCAAAGCTGTATATCTCTATTCCATCAAAGTTAACAGAGGAATTTTAAGATTGCATTAGGTAACAAAATAACTCTTTATCTCGGGATAGAATAAGACAAGAATAAGTTGGGAAGAGTATTTGTTTGAAGGAATGGATAAATAGTGGAATAAAAATAATTGATATGGTGATGTGTTGTTAGTGGATATTTTTTTAATATTATGATATGAGTGTACGTACATATATGTGAGTTCACATGTAATTTCAGGATTAATTAAGATTAATCATGCGACTAACCTTTCTAATTATGAATTAGAAGGCGTAGACATCCCATTGAAATATTATGGGAAATAGTGTAATTTATTCATTGGAATGCAATTTGTGATTTTAATCACCTAATTAGAAAACCTAGAGACTAAGCCTTGGATTCCATGTGTGTGATTACCCAAAATTTGGAATCAATTGGTGATTGACTTCAACGAAGGGCATTGGAGCAAGAAGAATTAAGCGGTGGTGATAGAAATTCAAAGAAGAGAAAGTTCGGGGGCCACCTGACAAGTGTTCCATCCATTAAAAGAAATAAGTGTGCCCCAACCGTATCCCCCCACCTCCGGAATCTGCCATCCCTTTTCCTTCCTGCCAGACAGAGTGAGCAGAGAGAGATGGGTCCAACAGTGGCTCCATCTGGAGGGAGGGCAGGAACAATCAAGGAGAAAGAGAAGGTTAGGCGGCTAGGAAGGAGGAGAACCAACCTCGTAGCTTCTCCATTGGGCCTCAATACCAAGGCAAGCCTCCTCTCATCTATGTTCTCTCTTCTCCTTGGGTTGTGGATGGGGGAAATGGGCTTCATTCATGTAAGGTAAATAAAGAGAATGAGATGATCAGACCCTTGTTTTGCCTCAAGCTTCGAGTAGGAAGTCTGATCGTGGGTTCTTGCGATGTGAATGTGCTCTTGTAGGTGGGAGGTTGGCAGAAAGGGGAGCTGCAACTTGAAGTGAGGGAAGGAAGAGCACCAGCAGCAGCACCACCGTCAGATCCGAGATAGGGCAATCTACTCCTTTTTGATTTGAGTAGTTGGAGTCGCATTTTAGATGAAATGCTGGGGCGAAACCTTCGATTTCCCCCTAAATTGTGTGCCTTGAGTAGTGGTGGTGCAAGAGGCGACCTTTAGTTCATTAAAATGTGGTTGCATGCCACGGGAATCGAATTTGGAATTGCTGTTTTTGAAGCTTAAGGTGATCTATCAGTGTTTTGGGAATCTGAATGGGGGTCCAGATGGTGTCTGAATATTTTTCCTAAGTTTTTTTTTTTTTTTGGAAAAAGAGGAAGATGGTGGTAATAAATTGTATTAAGATGAGAAAAGTAGCGGACTTATATATTTTGAAGTTAAAAATGAGAAAAACACGTGACTTGTCTTACAACATTTTGAGATCAACAAAAAGAAATAAAAAAGTAACGAGAACCTATCCAGATCTAGAATGAGAGGGAGCGAGAGTGTGAGAGGGAGAGAGAGAGAGGGAGTAGGGGGAGATGTGAGGGAGGGAGGGCGATCGGAGAGCTGGGGCTGGACGCTGGTCGGAGGGGAGCGGCGTTGAAGGTGGTGTGCTTCAAATGCAGGGGCATTTGGTGTGGGATTGTCAAGATCCCATGTGGTGCTTCCGATGTGGGAAGCTAGGTCACCGGAAGGCGAACTGTGTGGAGGAGCAAAGGAGGAGCACAGTTGCAGGCATGGAGGAGGTGAGACTCCTACCACTGCCGGAGGGGGCACCTTTGGTTGAAGTCGAGGCCCCATGGTCGAAGGACTCTTGGAGAGTCAAGAGTGCTCTCGCTTCGAGCTTGATCGCGATGGTGACGGAGGGTCGGGTTGGCTTGGGGGAGCTGGAGGTCGAGGTCGTTAAGATCCTCGGAGGCGAGCATGTGAGGTTGCAGGTGGTGGGTGAAGGAAAATACCTGCTGTTGGGGGTGTCGGAGAAGGTGACAGAGAAGCTGCTCTTCTGCGAGATCCGGTGTGCAAGAGGTGTGGTCCGATGGCGATGGGTGGTGCGATCAGGCGGCGCAAGGAGGGAGCAGCTGCCGCGGAAGGTTGAGATCGTAATGGGCTTGGTGGGAATCCCGCTGTTCCTCCGAACTCGACAGGTGATCGAGGCAATCGTCGCTCCATTCGCGTAACTGCGGAGGTGCAGAGGCCTCGGCCTTGGCAACGAGAACCTCAACACAGTCTGGGTCGAGGTGGAGATGCGGCATGGCGAGGAGGTGTAGGAGAAGGTGACACTTCGATTGGGAAGTGCGTCGTGGGTGATACTCATCCAGCCGACGGAGGATGGGTAGAAGTCGTATGCGGAGGCGTTGGTTGGCCCGATCGGTGGCGATCCGGTGAGGAGGGTTCCGGCGAGCGGGACTGGTGGGGGACCAAGGGGTGCTGGGAAGGGCGTCTCCTCGTGGGTTGAGTCGGCTGCTCTGCAGGTTGCACCACTCAAGGCGCACCTCTCGAGGTCTACAGCGGTGCGGGTTGGCTAGAGTCTCGAGGAACGGGCAGAGGTGCCCAAGACATTGGGTGGAGAATCCGAGGGATTGTGGCGGGAGATCGCATCGGTCGTAGGTGCGGCATTGATGGCCCCGGGGGAAGGAGCGAGGAGAGGTAGCGGCGTATTTAAACCTCCGTGGCTTGCGGGGGAGAGCTCAAGGCGGCGCAGAGATATTTTTAAGGCAGGCACAAGTCGGACTTGGGTCTGGACCTGATACCGGTTCGCGACTTGATTTTAATTAGCCTGCGAAGGGTCCTGAAGAAAATCGGGCGCAGCATCTCGAGCCCGGGAGAGCAGGGGGAGCAGCTGGAGAGCGATCAGGTGTGAAGGTTGACCCTCGGAGGGAGTGAGGGAGCCGGGGGCCCGACCAGGCTTCTACACCGGAGGCTCGAGAGATTGTGGGCGATGGCTCGGGGACCCCCAAGGCAAGGGGGGAACCGGAGGAGGAACCGACGTCGACGAAGGACATGTCGGGGGCCAGTGGCGAGGGTAGGAGGTCGAGTCTCGACTGTCCATCTCAGGCGCACCCCTCACCGGACGACAGAGGAGGTTTGGGATTGGGGGAACCTCGCCGGAAAGGGGAGAACATCGAGACAGAAGACCCGATGCCGGAAGACCCATCGTCTGGTGGTGGGGGGCGGGAGACCTCGAAGTGCGGGCTCGAAGGAGCTAGCATCACTCCTGGTGCAGGCGATATGCGGCAAACTCTGGAGGTGGTGGAGGTCCCCCCTGAGTCGGGGGGCAACGGCAGGGAGGGTTCAGTGGGGAGGACTGAGGGAAGGGATCTGCCGGTGATGGGGGAGAAGGTAGGGGACGGTGTAGGCAGCAAAGTAGGGAGGAAGGGAGAATGTGATGGGGCAAGGAGTGGGGGCGGGGAGACTGGCGGTTTGATGGGAGGGTGGGCTAACGCCTTTAAAGAAGGGGAGCTGGAGCAGGTGGCGGAGGGGGCTGGATTTGATCAGGTGCGAGGAGGCGGTGCTATTGTGACCTCATGGTGAAGGTCCTCACATGGAACATGAGGGGCCTCTGCGACCCCATCCACAGAGGGACATTGAGGGCATACCTTGCTAAAAGGAAACCAGATGTGACGATTCTGCAGGAAACAAAGCTACAGGAGTGTGATCAAAGAAGATGGGGGGAGATTAAGGGAAACGCGATGCGAGGCTTTATGGCGCTGGATGCGATAGGGAGATCTGGTGGGGTGATTATTGGTTGGAAGGAGGACATGTTCTCGGTAGTGGGCTCGGAGGTGGGGGTGAGTCTGGTCACGATGCAGCCGAGGAGGAGCGATGGCTCGTGTTAACATTCTCCTCTGTGTATGGGCCTTCGGACGAGGCGGGGAGCACCTTGTGGGAAGGTCTTCGCTAGGTGGCGAGGAGGTTTCAGGGAAGCCCATGGCTCACTGGTGGGGACGTCATCGTCACGCTACTGGCAGAAGATAGGTTGGGAGGCCAGGGAGGTAGAGACCAGGGCTCGGAAGAACTCGCTGGCCTTGTGGCGGAGCATGGATGGCAGGATGTACCCCCCACCTCATGTGCCTTCACATGGAGAGATTTCGGGGGTCGGATGTCGAGGCTAGATAGCTTTTTTGCTCGGTGGAGCTGGCCGAGGTGTTTCCAATGGTTGGGGCCGTGCTATGGAGAGACCTTTCTCAGATCACACCCCGCTGATGTGGGAGTTTGGGGAGGGAATCCGATGCAGCACATACTTTAAGTTTGAGAGGGCATGGCTACTGGAAGAAGGATTCAAAAGCATGGTGGGAAACAAATGGAAGAACATACATCCGGACGGATTGGCGGTAGTGAAGTTGGAGGCAAAGGTCCTTGAATTGAAGCGGTTTTTGAAGGAGTATCGGAAACAGCTGAAAGAGAAGCGGACTAGATTGCGAGACGAGGCGCTCGCGAAAATCCAGAGTTTAGATGCAATGGAGGATTTGGGACTGATAACAGGCTTGGAGAGGCAGGATAGAGCAGACTGCATGAAAATCATCCAGGAGGAGGATAGGAATGCCAAAGTGGAGTGGAGAACCAAGTCCAGGCAGAAGTGGGTCAAGGAGGGGGACTCAAACACCATGTTCTTTCACTTGATGGCCTCGGACAGGCGTAGAAGCAACTGGATTGAGAAACTACAGGTGGAAGGGATGGAGCTCTCAGGCAGGGAGTCTGTGGGGAGGGTGATGGCAGGGTACTTCAGGGAGTTTACGGGGCGGAGGAGAGGAGGGAGATGGTGATGGAGGGGGCTGGGGGCTCCAACCATAGGGGCTAAGGAAGCAGAGCGGTTAATGGTACCTTTCACAGAGGAGGAAGCCCGAGATGCGATCTGAGGGCTGAATGCCGAGGGATGTTTGGGATCGGACGGCTTCTCGGTACTCTTTTTCAAAGAATTTTGGTCACTGTTGAAAGAAGAAATCTTGCAGGTCTTGGCAGAATTCAAAGAAGGGAACAGGGGCTTCAACAGATTGAACAGGTTTTACATGTTCCTCCTGCTAAAGAGAGATGGAGCGGAGACGGTTGAGGACTACAGACCAATAGCGCTGTCAAATGCGGCATATCTGATCATTGCGAAAATCCTGGAAAATAGGCTTAGAAGGATGATTGGCAAGGTGGTGTCGGAGGTACAGACCGCCTTCATACTGGGGAGACATCCTGGATAGCTACGTGGCGGCAACAGAGATCTTGGCGCACTGGAGGAGCGGAAGAAAGGCCTTTTTGTGGAAGGTGGATTTCCCGAAGGCCTATAACTTGATGGAATGGTCCTTCCTGTGGGCAGCTCTGCTAAGAGGGGCTTTCCACAGATATGGATCAGATGGATGAAGTAGTGCGTCACCACGACATCCTTTTCAGTTCTCATTAATGGGAACCCGGCAGGAGGTCGGATACAACCAAGGAGGGGCGTGAGACAGGGCTGTCCCCCAGCACCGTTGCTCTTTGTGCTGGCGGCAGACGCATTGGCCAGGGCGACTGATAGAACATGTGCGGAAGGAGTGCTACAAAGTTTCTCGTTGGGAGGAGGGGACGGTATCTTCGTCATGCAATACGCGGACGATACTCTCTTCTTTGTTGAGGAGTCAGTGGTAGAGGCGAGAAGGTGCCGTATCATTTTGGAGATATTCTGCAAAGCGTCTGGTATGTGGATAAATTGCTCCAAGTCCTCTTTCGTTTAGTTCAACATGGAGGATGAGGAGGCTAGAAGGTGCTCAGAGGCGCTAGGGACAGGAGAGGGGACCATTCTAATTCGGTATTTGGGGTTGCCCTTGACAAATAGGAGGATCTCAGCGCAGGACTGGACACTGATGGTGGAAAGGATTGTGGGTCGGCTCTCGAGCTGGGCGTCCAAGATGTTATCTAGAAGAGGGCAACTGGTCCTTCTCAAGGCAGTGCTCTTTGCAATATCGGTTTACTTTTCCTCTATGATCAAGATGCCTCGGAAGTTGGAGGACAGAATCACCAGCTGCCTGAGAGATTTCTTCTAGACTAACTATGGGGCAGGAGGGAAAGGGGCGAGATTAGTGGTGTGAAACGAGGTTTGTCTGCCGTTCAGGGAGGGGGGATTGGGAGTTAAGGAAGTAGGGAGGATGAATGATAGCCTTCTGATGAAATGGATCGATAGGCTACTACGGGGGGAGGTCTCTTTGGTAGGAAGGATCCTGCACTCCTGCTATGGTAGACCAATGAGTTGGGAGCTCCTCACTTTGCCTCCGAGAGGAGCGTCACACTTCTTGAGGAATTTGTCTCAGGTGGCACTGAAGGTCTGCTCTTTTTTTACCTTGGTGCTAGGCTCAGTTGAAGTGTTTAGATTCTAGACAGATGACTGGACGGGTGATGGGGTGCTGGCAGAGCGATTCCCTAGGCTTGCAGCACTGGTGGCTGACAAAGGGGCCTTGGTGGCGGAGGTGTGGAGCGGCGTGTGGTGCCTATCTTTTGTGGGCAACTTGTCAGACCAGAGGTATGCAGAGATGCAGGTGCTATTGCAGGATCTCCAAGGTTGGCAGCCGGAAGACAGTGTGGACCGATTCGGGTGGGAGGAAGGAGATTTCTTGGTGCAGGAGGCATATAGGAGACTAGGTGGCCCGGCCATGACGGGGAATATTGACTTAGTCAGAGACTGCAGGGAACTCTGGGAGGCCTCCTGCCCTTTGAAGGTCAGAATATTCGCGTGACTCCTTAGGAGAGGACGACTGGTGACCAGGACGTGGAGAGCCTACTGGGTGCTAGTCGCGGACAGGTCCTGCTCGCTCTGCGGCCAAGCGGACAAGGATACTGACCATCTCTTCTTCACATGCTCGATGGCGAAACGGACGTGTGGGAACAAATGGGTGATCGGTGGTGGGCAATTGACTCTTAGGTGGATTTCTGGCAGTCGTTCAAGTGTGGCGGGGTTAACAGAGAAAGTCAGGTGTTTCGGTCGAGGAAAGAACGGGCCAGACCGTTGGTGGTTCTATGGGCGCTCTGGCTGGGGAGGAATGAAGTGGTGCTTAGGGGACAACACCCCTATGTAGATAATTTTGTGGGGGCTGTGAAATCTTTGGTGTTGAGTTGGAGTGCCGCCTTTTGATGTAAATTCTAACATTTTGTATTAATAAATATCTGGGTGGGATTTAAAGGATCACCACCCTTTTTCCCTTTCAAAAACATTTTGAGATCAACACTTCTCATTCTCGAAAACACTGTCATTTCTCTATAGTCAAAGACTTCAAATACTAGCAATAGCCTGCACCCATCCTGGCATATCCAAATCAATATGGTTTCTAAACCTTGTCCAACTTTTTTTTAAAGTCCATCGTGTCCACCATTGGGAGATGAAATTGGTCCTAAATGTCTTTTGAGAATGCACAATCAAAGAAAATATATTGGATGTCTTCATTTGAGTTGTCACATAGGGGGCATTTCAGATGCACCATTTGGACTTGTAAATCTTCGTAACAAGCCACTTCTGTCTAAAGAAACAAAGGAAAATCTTTATCTTGAGTGGAATCTTACACCTCCAAAGAAGTTTAGAATCCCCATTAATAGAATTCTACTGGACATCCCCTGCAGTCATAATCTTATAGGCATGGTTAATAGTAAAACTCCAAACTTTCCAATCAAAGGAATCCGGTAGTGCAGCAGTTGGTTTGAAATCTTTCAAGCACAGTAATAGTTGCTGAAATTCTGCAAGAGTAGGTTCAAAAAGACTTTGCAGTAGTCTGAAATTCCAGCTATCCTTACCAACATCCCATAGTTCATTGGCCAACGCATCCTCCTTTGCATGGTGAAATAATCTCTGAAACCTACTTAAAAAAGTGTCAATTTCATATCAATTATCAAGTCAGAATAAAAAAGAAGATCCATCACCCAACTAAGGGTTGAACTGGTCAGAAAATTCCCTTAAAATAGGCCTAATAGAGTGCTAGAAAGTTGAAACACCAAGAATATTTGCACTGGCATGTTGAATCAGATTCATATTAATTCCATATGAACCTGCGTGGGTTAGTTAACCTGGGTTAGCTAATTGCAACAAGGGTTAATCTCTATTTCTGTTTACTGAATGGTGTTATGAATGAGAGTTATCCGGTGATGTGATAGAGGGCTATTTATTTGGAAATAGGGGTTAGAATGAGAGTTAATGTGGCAAAAGACATCTTTATCTCTGATTTGGTAGGTAAGTTAGTTGAGTTCTTATTTTTAAAGCAAGTGATGATATATCCACCTATTGAAGAACAAAGCAGGTACTCTCCAAAGTTTACATAAACTAGAAAAGTATCAAACTCAAAATCAAAATATATGCAACTAGCATATTGATCTCTTAAGTGGATGTCAATAAATCTCCAACAGTTGTCATTTTTTTCCAAACAAAAAAATGCAATAGAGCAGACCAGCAAGTGGCAAATGACTTTTTGATAATTTGTTAAACTAGACCCGGAAGGCCACGATCAAGTGTGCTTGAAATGTAACCCAGGTAAACACAGGTTCATTGTAGGCTTACCGCCATGGGCAAACAGTGAAAATCTTTGAAATTACAAGATTAAAGTTTTGGGAGAACTTTTTGTGGTTTCCCAACATAATGAGTAATAATCCTGAATTCCAACTCACTTTTCTTTTTTTTCATTTTGTTCTTCTAATTTTGAAAATAGGAGTCGTATCTTAAAAAAAAAAGAAGCAAAACCCGTGGTACAGATATCCACATGCGTTCGCGACTAAGATAAAAGTAGCCTTGGAAAATGCAATGCTCGATGATCACTTGCCTATGGAATCATGCTTTTTCTTGACCCCCAAAAAAATGGAAAATGCAACATGAGATAAATCAAAGAAAACAGAACATAGGCATTTACATGGATTGTTTCCTCAGAATCTACATGCACACCATAAAAAAAAAAAACCTGTTCCAGTAGTTATAACTCAATAAGGACAGAGAGAATATCTAGTACTAAAAAATAGCTTCATGCCTTATTGAGTTTGTGGAAGGACACCCTTAAATCAAACAAGTAGAGAATAAGGAACTCAATTTTGCCATGGATAATCTCAGCGTTGTTCGTAAACTTCAACAGGCACTACCTATGATTGCAAAATATTGACATTAAAGGTAAAGGTACAAAATTTAGTTGTAGTTTAATTAAAAGAAATAGTGAAGAGAAATTAAACACAATGAAACTTGGTAAATCTGAACTGCCAATGTCGGCATGCATCCTTGTCAAATATAGTGTCTCAGGGTATGAAGAGCTACTGGAAAAAGAAGAAACAGAAAGGTCGTTTGATCCTGTCCAGTTCAATGGTGCATAGATGAGTTTGGGAGAGGAATTGCAACCATGGAAATAATAACAAAAGCATGAGCCATACCGATTACATATATACTTCAATACTAGGTCAAAAAAAGTTGGATCTAAGATGATACTTGAGAAGGCAGGAGGCGCGGTCGAGTTTGTCGAGGATGCAGTCAGGGAGGTCTTGTTGGAGGGAGGAGTAGAGGTGGCGGAAGTCGGAGTCGAGGGCGAGGGCTCACTGGCGTAGGGACTGCTCCTTGGCCCATGCGTGCAAGAGGTAGGCGGAGGCAGAGTCCTGGAGCTTGTGGGCCACCTCCGTCGCGCAGGTCGCCTTGCTTAGGAGCCTCCTCCTCACATCCCCCTCCCCATCTCTTCCCTTGGGTAGGGTTTCCGACAACCTCGCTGCAATGGAGGGAGAAGGTTACGCCAAAGGGGAGAGAAGGGCATGATCGGGAACACGAAATCGTGAGAGGGCCCATCGAGGAGAGAGAAAAGAGGTGTCAAAATAGGGGTTACGGTAACCCGTGAGCAATTGGGGGTTACACTAACACGAGATAAGTCCTCAAACACGGGTTGGGTTACCCCATGTGGTAAACAGGGGATAACCCCCCAAAAGAGGGGTTATCCCCCTCCATAAAGTAGCCCTCAAGATATGATTAACCATATAATTCTCATTTGAAAGCAATCTTACTACCCATTTTAGTACAAGTGCCTTACTAAAAGAGAGTAAGTGTTGAATGCCAAGTCCACCCTCTTTCTTCTGTTTGCATATCTCCTCCCAAGGCACAAGTGTGCAAATCTTCCTACAAAATTAAGTCTTCCAAAAAAATCTTTTTCGGATCATTATCTATTTGCTTGAGAACTTTCTTAGGTGGTGAGAAAACCAATAAGAAGAACATTGGAATGGCTGAGAGAATAGATTTAAGGAGCACCAATTTTCCTCTTCTGGATAGGAGTCTACCACTCCAAGAAGATAGCTTACTCGTGAACTTATCAATCAATGGTTTCCAAGTCAGTTTTTTACCTTTCAACGAAAGATCGAGATATTTAATAGGTAGTCTTCAATGAGTGGAGTTAAGTATAGGCGAGTGGTACACATAAATAGTATCAAGCGCCGTTTGATGTAGTGATTAGATGTTTAATGGGATGCCATTGACATCTGATACTAAAATCAAGTTCTTCTGGAGGGTTTATTTCCTCCAGGGCTACAATGGTTACAGATTTGGTTGTTTGATGGGGTTGTCAGGTGTCGATCCTGTAAGGAGGGACGTTTGATGACCAAATTAGACAAACCTTGTAGTAGGTGCACTTCAGGTCTTGAAGTGCGGGCCATTAGTGGTTAGATGTGGTGTTTAGAATGTTTGGAGAGGACTCCAGACGTCTAGACAAGAGCCTCGACGTCTGATGGCAAAGGTATTTGGGTCTTTTCACTAGAAGGCTCAGGTGACATTTGGCAAATAAGGTAGACGTGTTATTTTGCAAAATGCGACATCTGATTAGATAACCGGACGTCCAATGATGAGCTCTAAACATTTGACGATGGGGTAGACATCTAAGGAGTAAGGGTTAGGAAGGGTGTCCCTGATATTGCAGTAGGTGACATTTGATTTAGATTTTAGATGTCTGATGAAGCATAATCAGATGTTTGACTAGGAGCACAGGCATTTGATGTTGTTATATCAGTGCGGTGTTGATTTTGACCTTGAGTTTGATCATACAACAAGTTGTAGGTTGCCACCAAGGGACTTAAGAGCGAGTGCTCGAAAAGGCAATCCAGTGGGGACGCCCAATGATATCTCTACGAGGAATCATCATACATATGCACAAGATCACTGACCAAATAAATTTCCCTCAAGGAAGGAAAACACTGGAACTACTTATGAGATCAACATGGGTCAGAGAACAAGGGGTTGGACCTCGAAGATCAGGGCAGGGTGACCAATGAGTGTGTCAAATGCAGCCAACTCCTCGAAGGAGGAAGACGACTCAAATGAGTGCTAGTTGGTTAGCCCAAGTAGGGGCGTTTAGTGATGCTCCATGGGGATCATCAAGGGTTGAGAAGTTAGGTGTCCACCAATGTTGGATACAGATAGTAACTGCCCATGGTTATTTCAAACAACTTCTAGACTGAGACTAAGGGTGTAAGCTATCGAAGGCCAAAATAACCCAAACCCCAATCTTCAGAAAAGGAAGTACACAAGTGAAATCTGCCTTGAATCCCAACGAGGAAGGCTTGAATCTTAGGTTGACCAAAGGGTCAACGCAGTGACAATTAGCAAGTTGTGCCAAGAATTAAGTCATGGTAAGTCTAAAGATATAGGGATACCTGCAAGGGTAAGCAGGGTTAAATACACAAGAATGTGCAAGTATGCGCAGATAGCGAGTACCACACCAGGAAATAGTATATATCTATCGTGCACTTATACATACTGATAACACTGCATATGGGGGTGATAATTCTGTTAAATAGGGCACATCTTAAGAATAAAAGGCACAACATAAGTAGAATAGGAGCATTGCATGCATCATATACCAAGATTGCTTATAAAACTGTATTAATGGCCATTTGTGTAAGCACTTGTCAAAGCAGGCCTAAGATGAGCAATCGGATCGCACGGATGGATTCAGAACGACGAACGGAGTCCAACGGACTCAAGATCGGCCAAATCCGACATCCGGACCTCCTACAATGGGCCCAAGAAGTTCTGATCGTTGATTTGATGATCAACGGCCCTCGTTGCGCCACGTCGCCCCCCGCTCACCGCGCGCCGCTTCCTCCTTCAGCTAGGATCAAATCTCGGCTGTCGATCTTCGATCGGATGGCCGAGAATTGCGCGCTCGCCGCTATCGCCGCGATAAAGTAGCAGGCGTGGCTCAGCGGTTTGCACACACGCCCGCACGCACGCGAAGCGGGTTCAAGCCGCGCGGTGCGAGAACTTGAAGACGAAGAGGCGCGGGGCAAAATTGGGCAGCCCAATCAGCAGCGGGCGGCCAAGATAGCGCCACGCAGCGCACTCTCAGACAGCGAGCGCCCACGCGCGTGCGCACGTCGGGCGACGACGCCCACACGCACGCGCGCCCGAGGCGTGATCCAAGCGCGCCTGAGGGAGGATCTCAGCCGTCCGATCTTCGATCGGATGGCTCTCACGCAGTGGCCACGGATCGGGCGCGAAGAACGGCGCGGGCGTGTGACCGGCGGGCTGGGGGGCTTCACCGACACTTTTGGAAGGGTTTTAGCGACGTCCTGAACGTCGCTAAAATCCTTTCTTTTAGAAAGCCCTTCTCCCTATTTAAACCCCCTCCAACCACTCATTCAAGGCATTCACTTCCTTTGCAACTACTCTACCCCTCTTTTAGCTAGCTTTAGGCCCTCTTGTAATCGCCGGAGACGACGAGCAGCCGACGGAACCTTCTCCACCGCCGTGGCTGCCTCGCCGCTCTCCCCCCCTCTCTCTCTTCCTCTCTTTTAAGCTTTCCTGTACTTATGTTTAAGCATGTATCTAATGTTGTAATCTGTGAACTAAAGCTACATGATTAATGAAGTTATTTTCCGTTCAGTTGTTTACTTTGTTTCCTATTCAAGTTGCATGATCAAGCAAGAAACGACTCTAACCCTAATCTCTCTCTCTCTATCTCTCTCTTGCTTTTCAACCACACCTTTCTCAAGCAAAACTTCGCGATTTCCGTGACAAGTGATAAGCAAAATCCGATTTTCACGCCTCCTTGAGATCGACACTCGGACTCACCTCTGTTTCTTTACTTTAAAACCGACGTTGCAAGTGCAACTATAACGACACTTCTTAACACACACGCACGAGTGCACGTCAGTTTTTGGCGCCGTTGCCGGGGTGGCAACGGATTTGTTTTGTCACTTCCATTCCACATCCATTCTCACATCGTCTAATGCCCTGTTTTCCTTTTTACTTGATGGTTGCAGGAATTCAGTGCTTGAACGGCGAAGCGACGCATCCCACGACGGTAACAAGGGAATAGGTGCAACAAGGACCAATAGTGAGTAATTCTTCACTTATGATTGTTTGCTTGCGTGAAAAACTAAAAAAAAATTGTAAAAATTGAAAAAAATTGGCGTGGTGTATGATTGCTTGACCCACATCCTTAACACATCACCCCACAAAAAAAATGTACACTCCAACATTCTGAATAAATTTTTGAAGTGTTCTTTTTTCTTTTTGAGTGGTGTTTGCGAAGCCACCGTGAGTTGACTTGGGTCGCATCACTGAACCCTCAAATCGACTCATCTAATAGAAGCTGCATGATCATTAGGATGAGTACATTAGGGTTTTAGAGCCTATACAGAATAAAAGGAAATCTACTTTCATCGAATTGTGTGCAGAACTTGACGTGCCCACTGAAACTTGTCTGAAAACATTAAAAGACACGTCAACCCTTAAAGACACTAAAGTAAGGATGAAACACTAAAAGACACATCTTAATCCTTGCTTGAAAATTATGTTTTGATAGAAGCACATACATTGAAAGTGGAAAATTAAGAGGCACCACCCAATCAACGCCTCATTACATAACCCTAGCACAAGCACTATCCTAGCCCTTTTAAAACTGAGTAGACGTGCCATAGGCAGGACTGAGTTAAGTCTCGAAATGTGAGGTTTTGTTCGCTGAGCACTTGGCTTTCATTCCTTCATAGAATCTGGTGACTAGGCTGCAGGACAGTGTCAAACGACCGCGGTTGTGAGGTCTACGGAACCGGAGGCGCAAGCCAAAGGAAGAACCTTCCCTGCAATCCCCTCGTAATCAACCTGGCCAGATTAGCCTTGGGAAGGGGAGTCCAGTGCTTACGGACTTAATCACCCTTTTTGAGATTTCTAGGTCTCCTAAGGAATACCCCATAAGGACTAGGCTTGTTTGCTTGATTGAACACATTTTTCGCATCTATCGCTCTCCGCATCCCCTCCTGTTCTTCTCTAGTGTATGCACGGGAGACGCTCACTGCATCCCGAGTTTGTTTTAGGGCAGGAATTTAGGCGACGTGATTCTGTTAGAAACATGGCTGAACCTAGGGTAGATGAGGTTGAGGATCAACCCCCACCAGACACAATGGCCATCATCCAAGCCCAAATTAATGCAAATCACGGGCTTCAGCAACAACAAATCCACACCATCATGCAAGCCATACACCGGTTACAAAACCAACAAGAACAACCACCACCACCTTTCCAAGGCGCATAAGGGCAACCGCCACTCGATGTACCACCATTTCAGGATCAACCGAGGCCCCTCCGCGATTTCTATAACCCCTCCGCTATTAGAGTCGAGCCACACCTTAGGATCCCCGAAGGGGGAGATGATTTTGAGCTGAAATCGAATGTCTTAAGTCTGATCCAGAACCACTTTCATGGAAGCTCAAATGAGGATCCCTTCCAGCATCTAAAGGATCTCGACTGCATAGCACGAACTGTGAAACCTAGGAACATTAGCCTTGACATTGTTCTAATCAAGATGTTTCCCTTCTCATTAAGAGACAAGGCTTCTCACTAGCTTAGAACCCTAGGTAGACCCATCACCACCTGGGAAGAACTGAGGCATGCATTTTTAAAGAAATTCTTCCCCATAGGAAAGATTAATGCCCTCAGAAGAGCTATTACTACCTTTACACTCCAGGGTGGGGAACGGTTCCATGAGGCGTGGGAAAGATTCAATGAACTCTTAAGGAAATGCCCACACCACGAAGTACGAAGGTGGCAATTGACCCATATTTTCTACCACGGTCTGGACAGCAACCTACGGAACTTCGTCGATGCCTCATGCGGGGGGAACTTCCTGAACAAGGACGAGGAGAGCGCGTTTGAGCTCTTTAAGTCTATGAGCAAGAATTCGCTCAACAATGCCTCCATGACCCAGTTCAACATATTCAGTCAACCCTGTGGTGGGATTTATGAGGTACAGGCAAATTCTGGAATGGTTGACATGGACATCATTGCCAAGAAACTAGATCAAGTGGAATTGGTGGACAAAAAGATTGATGAGCTACTGAACCAGACCAGGAACCTCTTACAGACCTTCTCCCTAGCAAAGGGAGCACATAATGTTGACCTGGTCCAGCCCTTAACCCAACTGAACCTGGAACAACCCCTTACCACGTTCCAGGGAGGGACCTTTGCTCCCTCAACCCTTAATTACTTTCTTCCCTCTCCATCGACATCGGCTATCCTTGAAGATGTGCAAATTATCCAAGGTTATGCGAAACTTGACCCTTTCTCCAACACTTACAACACTGGCTGACGTAATCACCACAACTTTGGTTGGACAAACCAGAAACCATCGCAATTCCAAAACCAGCCTAGGCCAAACCAACAGCCACACTTGACCCCTATCAGCAAGGACCATCAGTTAGACCCCAATATAATCAGAATAGGGCAACCCCTCCCCCACAAAATCAAATGGACACCCTAATAAAGATGATGGCTGACATGAATCAGAAACATCAGGAGGAAATGGCCTTGGTAAAGGGACAGTTAAGCCAACTTTTGGACTATAAACAACAAGGATCCCTACCTTCCCAGCCACAACCAAACCCGCGAAACATAATTAACAGAGGCCCCAATTCGCAAGGGTTCCAAGGCAATCCCGGGCAGGCTCACATGGTCCAGCCAGCCCCACAAACACCCCCTGGGTTTGGTGCTTCTTCGTCCTCGTCTTCTCAAGGATCATCCCATGGCCCCAATGCCTCTGCAAATGCGGTGACCTTGAGAAGCGGCACCAAAACCCAGGATCCCAAATGGCCGACTCTCCCCGAGACTTCACCCGTTGAAATACCCGACTCAGAAGAGGCACCAACCAAGGACCCAGAAATAGACCCGATCCACATTCAGACACCCTACCCTGAGGCCTTGGAAATAATCAAGAAAAAGAAGAATGTTGTGGAAACTGAGGAGCTTTTGGAGATCTTTAAGCAAGTACAGATTAATATTCCACTCCTCGTAGCTGTTAAACACATCCCAGCTTACGCCAAGTTTTTAAAGGATGCCTGTACACCCAAGAGTAAGCCAAGACCTCAAGCACCTAGGAAGGTTGTGCTCTCCGAACAAGCAAGTTTCGTAATATCAAGCAACCTTCTGCTTAAGTGAACTGACCCAGGAGCACCCCTGATTTCCTACAATATCGAGGACATGACATTTGATAGAGCGCTCCTGGACTTAGGTGCTTTTATCAATCTGATTCCAACAACCCTGTACCACTAATTTGGTTTCGGAGAGTTGACACCAACACTTGTCACCATCCAGCTGGTTGATAGATTAGTGAAAACCCCAAAGGGAGTTGTCGAGGACGTGATTGTACGGGTCAAGGACTTCTATTTCCCAATCGACTTCTTGGTGCTCGACATGGAAGTCCCTGAAAAATTACAGAATGCACCCATAATCTTAGGTAGACCTTTCTTAGCTACGGCTAAGGCAAACATTGATTGTGACACGGGATGTATGGAAATCGCCTTCGGAGACAGGAAAATACAATTGGATATCTTCCGGGCGACAAAGTCTTTTGATTGCGATTGCGTTGAGGAACATGATCCCGTGGAAACTTTGATCGAGGAATGCCTCACCCTTAGTTCTATCTTAGAGCACCAAACTCGTAATGATTGTTCTGACCCATCACCATCAATACCTGTGGACCTCTGTAAGGTTGATTACCATCACACAACACCATTTGAGGAGATCGATGTTGATCAACTCCCGCCTTTTCCTTTTCCATCAACTGTGGTTCCACCCACACCTGAACTTAAGCCATTGCTCGAGAATCTCAAGGATGTCTTCCTGGGACCTGACCAGACATTCCCTGTGATTATTAATTCTCATCTAACCAAGGATCAGGAACTTAGGTTGACCGTGACCCTTTCAGAACATCAGGCCGCCATTGGTTGGACCATTTCTGACTTAAGAGAAATTAGCCCCACCTATTGCACCCATAAGATTTACCTAGAAGATGGGGCACGACCCTCCTGCCAGATGTAGAGACATTTAAATCCAAACATGCGGGAGGTCGTTAAGAAAGAAATTATCAAATGGCTTGACACCGACATCATCTATCCGATCTCCGATAGCCCCTAGGTGAGCCCCACTCAAGTGGTTCCAAAGAAAGCTGGGCTCACGGTTGTCACCAATGATCATGGCGAATCCATCCCCACCCGCACCACCACTGTATGGCGGGTGTGTATTGATTATAGGAAGCTCAATGAAGCCACTAAGAAGGATCATTTCCCCTTGCCATTCATTGACCAAATCCTTGAAAGATTGGCAAGGTAGAAGTATTTTTGCTTCCTGGATGAATATTCAGGATATAATCAAGTCGCAATTGCTCCGGAGGGTCAAGAAAAGACCACATTCACTTGCCCGTACGGCACGTTTGCATTCCGTTGAATGCCATTCAGGTTATGCAACGTACCTGCGACCTTCCAGCATTGCATGCTAGTCATTTTTTCAGAAATTGTGGGTGAATACTTAGAGGTCTTTATGAAAGATTTCTCTGTATTCAGGAATTCATTCGACCATTGTCTGAGCAACTTGGAGAAAATCCTGAAACGATGTATCGAGGTTAATCTGGTGTTAAGTTGGGAAAAGAGCCATTTTATGGTTCAAGAAGGAATTGTCCTCGGTCACATCGTATCGCATAGGGGCATCGAGGTAGATCGGGCTAAGGTTGATTTGATTTCCAAACTCCTTCCACTTAGCTCGGTCCGACAGATTCACTCATTTCTGGGACATGTTGGCTTCTACCGAAGGTTCATTAAGACTTTTCCAAGCTTTCCAAACCCTTGACCGACCTTCTAGCCAATGACGCCATATTCCACATGTCTTCTGATTGCATTCAGGCTTATCACACCCTCCGGGACTTAGTCTCCACAGCACCTGTAGTTCAGCCCCCGGACTAGTCCTAGGACTTTGAGATTATGTGTGATGCATCAGATTTTGTCATAGGCGCTATCCTGGGACAAAGGCAAGACAAGAAGCTCGTGGTGATTTACTGTGCAAGCAAAACGTTGGACAAGGCCCAATGAAATTATACGGTCACAGAGAAAGAGTTGCTCGCTGTAGTCTTTGGACTTGAAAAGTTCCGATCATACTTGTTGGGATCACACGTGACTGTTTACACTGACCATTTAGCCATTCGGCACCTATTGGCCAAGAAGGATGCAAAGCCCAGGCTCATCAGATGGATCCTGCTTTTGCAGGAATTTGACCTGGAAATCCGCGACAAGGCCGGATCGAAGAATGTGGTGGCTGACCACTTGTCTAGACTTCATCCAGACCACATTGGACCCTCCCTACCTTTATCTGACGCCTTCCCCGATGAACACATTCTGGCTGTGCAAGACAAGAGACTGGCATGGTATGCTGACTACGTCAACTACCTAGTTGTAGGACAAACCCCGCATAGCTGGTCCAGACAGCAACGGGACAGGTTCTTGGCTGAGGCCAAGCACTATTTTTGGGATGATCCCATGCTGTTTTGCCTCTGTGCTGACCAGATCATCAGGAGGTGTATCTTCAAGAACGAAGTTCAGAGTGTGCTTTCCTTCTGTCATGACCAGGCTTGTGGTGGCCACTTCTCTGGAAAGAAAACGGCTGCAAAGGTTCTGCAATCTGGATTTTACTGGTCGTCCCTATTTAAGGATGCACATAACTTTGCCAAGACTTGCTCACGCTGCCAAACGTTAGGGACCATAACCAAGAAAGATATGATGCCCCTCCAGCCCATTTTGATTGCCGAAATCTTTGACGTTTGGGGTATCGATTTTATGGGCCCCTTTCCACCATCCAACAGCTTCGAGTACATCCTAGTCTCAGTAGACTATGTTTCCAAATGGATTGAAGCCGTCGCCACCCGCCGATGCGATCACAGGACTGTCATGGACTTTATTAAACAGAACATCTTTTCCCGATTTGGAATACCCAAGGCCATGATCAGTGATGGTGGAAGCCATTTTATCCATTCCCAATTCCGTACCCTACTTAGAAAATACGGGGTGAATCACCACATTGATACCCCGTATCATCCACAAACAAATGGGCAGATCGAGGTCTCAAATAGACAAATCAAGAACATTTTATAGAAGATTGTGAGACCTGACAGGAAAGATTGGTCCACACGACTAGATGATGCCCTGTGGGCATACAGGACCGCTTTCAAGACCCCGATAGGCATGTCGCCTTATCGCCTGGTCTTTAGCAAAGCCTGCCATCTTCTTGTCGAATTGGAACATCGGGCTTACTAGGTTGTCAAGCAATGTAACATGGATTCTCAGTTAGCCGGTGTGCAGAGGATGCTCCAATTATCTGAGCTTGAAGAAATTCGTCGGGATGCTTTTGAAGATAGTCGACTATATAAGGAGAAAATGAAAGTCGTCCACGACCGACTCATTCATAGAAAAACTTTTGAGCCTAACCAGCAAGTCTGGCTGTTTGACGCCCGCCTAAAACTCTTCCCGAGGAAACTCAGGTCCAAATGGACAGGACCATTTCGGGTGGTTAAGCCTTACTCTAATGGGGCGGTTGAAATCACTGATCCTAACACTGAGCACACTTTTACAGTTAATGGTCAAAGATTGAAACACTTCCTCGCCCAAGTTCCCCCAAAGGAGAGTGCCACCCTCGTTGAGGGATGACACGAAGCACCGCTCAGCTGGAGGCGTTAAACTCAGCGCTTCCTGGGAGGCAACCCAGAGGATTCAGACTGATCCGGTATTTTACGTCACTCAGGTATTATCTTTTTGAACCCCTATGCATCCATGTATTTGCCAATGAGGACATTGTCTAACTTAAGCATGGGGGGGTGATAAATTGCACAATCCTGAGCGCATTTAATCAGTCTGAATAAAATAAAATTAAAAAAAAAAGAATTTAGGAAGAAACTTAGGCATTACAAACTTGTCAATAGTGGGAAATAATACAAAAAGAACTTAAACACTTAGACTTTTCAGGCCTTCAGGCTTAATCAGCCCTGGTGTCTGTTAAAATATGGATTTAGCTTCAAATCCTTTCAACCTTAAACTATTCTAATCCATCTACTAAATAAGGTGATAAGTATACGACTTATCAACTCACCCTCTAACTCAGAAAAACTTTGAGTCTAAGCATCTGCACACATTTTTGCACAGACTCACTCGGAGATTTTGACAGAAATTGGGTAGCTAATGAACTCTCTAGGGTGGTATGGTTGGCAAGTTGTCGTGGGTAATAGCCCATTGGCAGGTTGTCCAGAACCCAGCCACGGGACCATTTCTTCTTCATTGCCTCTAGGTACATTTGAGATCAGAGAAGCCACCTACGAGAAAAAAAGGGAGAAGAAAAGAAAATAAATCACACTTCGCCGCACGAGTATGGTTGTCCAGAGCCCAGCTCAATAATTGCACAAAAAGAACCAAAACACTTAAGGAAGAAGCGGGGAAGTAGTACAAGCCGGGGAGATATACACTGGAAGAATCCTTGTGTTGACCCTAATTAAAACAAACGTAGGGAAAAAGTTACCAATCAAACAAATACACCTTCAGGTAAATATATTTCCTCTTCCGGTTACCTAGGGGCGTAGAAACCCGAAGTCTGTCTGCATTACCATTGAGTGAGTCTATCACAATCTTCACACCAAGATACTTAGCACTTAGGGTTTTAACCGAGTTTTTGGTGGATTGGGTAGCCGTAAAAGTTACCAACCCACGCTGAATTCCGAAAAAATTCTAAAAAGAAAATAATATATATATATATACATTAAAGGAAGGATTCGGGCGATTCGTATTTTGGCAGACACTCAGGCGCTGCTTAGTCTTTGTAAATTAAGATCTTAGTATATTTCCTCCTATTGACAAGTGACGAAGTATCTAAGCAATTACTTCTTAAATTTTGAAAGAAAATAAAGGCTAGAATAAACCTTGCTAGGGACAAGCAAGAAGTAAGCATGTGGGTATGATAACACTGCATATGGGGGTGATAATTCTGTTAAATAGGACCTATCTTAAGAATAAAAGGCACAACATAAGTAGAATAGGAGCGTTGCATGCATCGCATACTAAGATTGCTTATAAAACTGTATTAATGGTCATTTGTGTAAACACTTGTCAAAGCAGGTCTCAGATGAACAATTGGACCGTATGAATGAATTCAGAATGACGAACGGAGTCCAACGAACTCAAGATCGGCAAAATCCGACATCCGGAACTCCTACAATGGGCCCAAGAAGTTCTGACCGTTGATCTGATGATCAACGGCCCTCGTTGCGCCACGTCTCCCCCTGCTCACCGCGCGCCGCTTCCTCCTTCAGCTGGGATCAAATCTCGGCCGTCGATCCTTGGTTGGACGGCCGAGAATCGCACTCCCGCCGCTATCGCTGCAATAAAGTAGCCGGCATGGCTCAGCGGTTTGCGCGCACACCCGCACTCACGCGACGCGGGTTCGATCCGCACGATGCGAGAACTTGAAGACGAAGAGGCGCGCGGCAAAATTGGACAGCCCGATCAGCAGCGAGTGGCCGAGATAGCGCCACGCGGTGCACCCTCAAACAGTGAGCACCCACGCGCGCGCGTACGCCAGGCGACGACGCCCGCGCACACGTGCGCCCGAGGTGTGATCCAAGTGCGCCCGAGGGAGGAAGATTGGACGGCTCTCACGCAGCGGCCACGGATCGGACGCAAAGAAGAACAGAGCACCACATGTATATGCATACAGATACAGGTACAATAGAGGTGCATGTAGATTACAATTTTGTTGAGTGCCACCGGTTACCGGATCCGGAGCACCACAATATGATATAAGTTGATTGATAAAGATGAATTATATTCCTTAACTTTGAAACTCCTCGGATATTTCTTTGATATCCTTTAACTGAGGAAAAAATCCTCAAACGCAGCCTAAAAAGATAGAAAAATCTATATTCACTCCTCTTCCTTCCCCGCAACAAATCTCCTCCACCCTCTGCACCCTCCTTCCCCTTGAGGTCATGGATCTCCTCTGCATTGGTGTCACTTTCCATCAAGACCTCCCCATCCATCATGTTGGAGGAGGACTATGCCTTCGATGCATTATCATATGCGGAGGGATTCGCGACGAGGGCTTCGACTTCGAGGAGAGGCCGATGGTGAGTGTTTCGAGCGGGAAAGTCCTTGGAAAAGGGAGGGGAAGATGGAGTGCGAAATGGATGAGAAGAGAAAGATGGGTTCTTGCAGGGAGGAAATGGGTTCTGCAGAGATGAAGGGAGAGCAGCAACAACAGCGGCCTCATACAATTTCCAAGTATTTCTTCCTAGACTACTAATAAAGTTCCATGGATGCATTTATCACCACCACATTAATCAAGTTTCATACAAAATCAATTTTATGACATTAATCATGCACTCCACAAACGGTACGGACGTTGAATTTTTAACCTAAACACACACTGACACAGTTAAGCAAAGAAAAATATCTATTACATACACTAATAACACATACCACAATAACAACAATAACGAAAAGATAGGAAAAAATGCAAAGGATAAATTTGTCCATTCCCACTTTTTCAATTACATATAACTACTAAAATCACTACTTATTCCACCAACTCAACTCACCAACCAAACTTCAAAAGCAAGGTAACTCCACTTTATTCCTTAATTTATTTCACCAGCCAACCAACTAAACATCAAAATTTACTTAACTCACCATTTCTATTTCACTCATTTTCTATTCCTCTAGTTATTTCACTAACTTAACTTAGCATACTAAAAAGGCCCTAAAAGGATATTTGTGGTGAAGGGTTAGGTTCTTTTGAGGGGAGTCAGTCATCCATGTGCATTCACTTGGGGCATGATTTGTTTGAGGAATGAGATTTTGAAAAATTGTATATGAAATTATCATTTTACGGAATAAGTAGAGGAATAAATTCCTTTGATTGTTTGGATCAAACTTTGATCACGAGGAGGAATAAAAGATCAATGTTTTACATTTGAAGGAACGAAGAAGCAGAATATTTTTATCTCGACTTGATGTGGGAGCAGCACTTGGTGTTACGTCATTGGCAGAAGACCACTAGCGGAAGGTGGATGGAGCGGCAAGTCCTACCACGATTGCACTCAAGCCTGGGGGTGTGTTATACGTCATTGGGTGGAGTGGCTGGCGATCGCGAGGAAGTTTAGGAGGACGTGAAGGAAGAGGATGAGTTCGAAAGTTTGACGTAAAGGTCAAATGGGTGAATATAAATTGAACTTTTTTTTCTTTTTATATTTTGTTAAGTTTAAGAGATAGTTTACTTGAAAGGTTAAGAAAATGATATTAAGAAATATGAAATTGATGTTAATTTTTTTTTTGTTTATTTGTAGATTATTATTAATATCAGTTTATGTTTATTTAAATTAGTGTTAAGTTGTAATGTTAAATACTTTTGGTATTTAATTGAACTAGTGTCAACATTAATTTCTAGAGAGTGAGGGTTTGGATATGGAGAAGGTACAAAATTAACACTAATTTCGTTAATATCCATTGGAATTAGTGTTAGTAAAATCGATGTTAAGGACTCCAGACTCTAGGTTATAACTATATGAGTTAACCCCTTAAGTAAATAGCGGTTAACCACCCAAAAAAAATGTTAGTCGTCCAAGTAAACTAGCCCTAAAGGGTACGGGTCTATGGCTGTAATTGAGAAACTTTGTAAAAACAAGATAGATACATATAGGCATATATGTCTTTTGTAATGTTCTCATGGGCACATATGTAATTATACCTGATAAAGATTGTAGCATTTAAACAAAAAATCTTGATGGAGGAAATGATATATTGCAGTATAAAAGTGGAGTGATCATTTTTTGAACCAAGTTTAGCATATTTACCACTTACCTATATCAAAATTAGTAAAATATTTAAGTTTTCTTTGTCACTAATAATGACCAAATGACTTCTAAGTAGATATCTCTCATCACTACTATCTTCATTGCCAAGGATGTATGTAAATTGAGAAAGATCTGTGTGTGTGATCCCATCTTATTTAAGGCTATTTGGTGGGATTCAAATTATTGTTAAAGATTGAATTATATTATCAGACGAACTCCTTTTGAAATAAGCCTTTTTTTTATTACTTAGAACATGGTTATTCAATTGATGTGTTAAAGATCAATCGAGTCTGTGACCCCATCTTGTTGCACCATAGCTATTCAACATTCTACCTTATCCGTCGATGTGTTAAAGATCTCTAGACATTCTCTAATGTGACATGACATGTGCTTCCACAGGTTACATTTACATCTCGACGTCGAAACAAATAAAACTTGCACCACGCGATTATTTTTTACAAGCTATTCATTCTCCATTAACTATGATTTAATGTAAAAACGTAAATTTTCTTGTCCCTTTGGCGTGTTCCTTTATCCACTACGAATTATATGCGGCATTAGTTACTCAAAGTTAAGAAAATACAGACTCCCGGTGATGGCTGTTGTGTGTGATAACCCGTAAAACATTCGAATCACGTATGAGAACTCAAACAATCTACATAGACAGACCCCACGTTACCTCACTTGAGGTGAGGGTTATGCATCAACACTTCTTAGTTCTTCCACCAATAAGAAAACAGGACAACCACGTTGATAGGGATTTCATTATTCAACAAATCAAGTAACCTATATGAAACAAGAAAACAAAAAAATTAGCAATGAGAAACCAATTGATCTCAAGGATTGAAACTCCTCACATCTAGTAAATCAAGTTAGAAGAGATCTCTATGACCAACCTAAAGTAAAATCATTCATCATTGCAATAACATGTTTTGCCTCTATTCAAAATTTCTACCGATTGAATTTGATATTTCTATTAGAAGAAAGATGGCCAACGAGGATGCGTGGATGCAAGTCATGATCTTGTAGAGGATGCACGGATAACCTAACCGTATATCGATGAACCCTTAATGCTTGCCTGCATTATACCTGTCACAGGTTACATCTGTATACTAATATTTTTCTTTTTGTTGGTATACAATTTAAACAGTTTGTGCTGATAAGATTCTGCAAATGTCCCCCATGCCCGAATCCTTCCATCTGAAAGTGCAAAAAAAAAATTTCCACATGCCGGTCAGATATCCTCAAGTACGAAAATTTGCACTGATATGATCCCACGTGACATCAAATCTCATACAATTTTGGCTTTTTTACTACCCAAAGAACGAAAAACATAACCCATCCACTGATATGTTAACCTGTTGTCCAATCTAGTAAATCAAAATTTCTAAGAAAATAAGAACATCTAACAGAAATTCAACTGCAACAAAATTCGGCATTGCAAAAAAAGAAAGGAGAGAATTCAGTGACCGTCTAGAAGCAGAGGATAACACCTAGCAAAGTTCGGAAAAAGTTGCCGTTCATGAACTTACAAAATGAGAAAAAGTATATATTTTTGTACAAGCAAATGAATAATCAATCATAAA
This sequence comes from Thalassia testudinum, assembly GCA_037157565.1. Lineage (NCBI taxonomy): Eukaryota > Viridiplantae > Streptophyta > Magnoliopsida > Alismatales > Hydrocharitaceae > Thalassia > Thalassia testudinum. The sequence continues at coordinate 74,311,308 of JAZHRO010000013.1, forward strand.
GGAGTGATATGATAGCTCATATGGAAAAAAATGTTATCAGATTATGATTACAAATGTGAAAGAACAATGTGTTCAGAGTCTTCAGACTCATTTCACCTTGCAAAACAAAATGAGAGCCTCGGTTCTGGAAGGGGAAAAATGAGTCTGCACAATTTCATAATCTTTTGAATGTTAACAAATATCAAAGTTCCCCACTAATTCAGTGGGATCCAAATACAGAAATTGTCACCATCTAAAACACCAATAGAAGAATAAATAATCGAAAAAATCAAAAAGAAAAAAGGCAACCTTACCCGTATAACAATCAGCTATAGAGGAGCCAAATTTGGGGAAACTGACAGCTTATGTGACAGTGCAACCGCAGCATGATTCTCTTGCTTCTCTACAAATCCCGAGGGTGTTGACGTCCATTAGGCCTGCTGGCACAAGGGTGCCATTGTCCAACACCACTTTTTGTGCCAGATAATATATGAGGAAATACAGCTAGAAGGGAAGTACGTAAATCACTGCTTGCTATGTTGCACTTAAAAAGAATCAACCGGAAGGCGCAGCCGAATTCTGTGATGTCAGGAAGGAGAGAGCTGGCAACTGCTTTGCATGGTGGAGTCATTGATGTGCTTGATCAATATTGCTATTAAGCTGCTAAACAGCAACTTGTGAGCCCTCTATCATGGGATCTCCATTTCTTTGTACTATCCTTCCATCCTACTACACCTGTGGCTCTAGGATATGACAATTCCTAACAAATTCATTGGAATAGTTGACATGCTTTGTCCAAAATGGCTGGAGATGCTTGAAACCAATTTCCAGCCAGGGCTTTGATTGCCCATTGTAGTGGATTACAGCAGCCTTCCTCACACTTTCGAGATTTGATTTCTCCTGATAGCCTAAACCAAGCATGTGCCAAGAGGGATCGATGGGGTGAACATTACCCCTGAATGCTATCAGAGCTGGTGGCAGTGTTCCAAGCTTCCACAATGTCAAGTTCGACTTCAGATTCTGCACCCAAACTGACCATTCAATATAGGCATTGGCAAACAAAGATAAAATAAGAATGAAGTTTCTCTGTTACACCTGAAAGTAAAAAGGTGAAGGAACCACTCTATTTCCAAAATATTCAAAAGTGGCATTACATCTAACTCTATGATTGATTTGTATTAACTCAGGTATCAAAGATGTTTTAGATTTTGTCAAGTATTGTAGCAACAGAGCTTAATTCCGTTTATCCTCTTTTATTTTGATATTTTGCATAACCAGAGCAACATGATTGCAACTTCCTGTCTTCCACCAAAAGAAAGGGAAGAAAAATGCTAACTTGTTAGAACTATTGTAAAGGATTCTCCCTCAATCTTCACCCAATTGGTGGCTACTTTTATGTTTATTACTGTTAGGATAATTACATAAAAGTTAAAGAATAGAAATGTCTTGTCAAGGATTTCTTTGAAAAAAAAAACGTCAAGTAGAGGGTAAGAAGCAAAAACACTCAAAATGAGAACAGTGGAGCTGCTTGACTGCCTGAGCATGGTGGCAGATCACCAGGCCAACAAATGCAGGCTACCAACTTAAATCATCATGTTCTAACCTCAAAACATCATCAACTGGAGCACACAAGGATTTGAAGCAATCCCGTAACTCCATCCGTGTTGGAGGATGTCCTCAATATTTTATATTTCAATCCCAAATAATAAATATCATAAAGCACATATTTGATTACCTCCATCAGATGAACGCAACTCTTTTCCCAGGTAGTAGCCACAAATTAATTTTCCTTTTGGACCACTCTCAATAGTTGATGATTTGCTCTTTCTGAACCACTCTCATGGTGGATGATCGCAATCTGTCCTGCTAATAGCTTCAATTAAGGCTAATTTTCCTTTTGGACCACTCTCAATAGTTGATGATTTGCTCTTTCTGAACCACTCTCATGGTGGATGATCACAATCTCTACTGCTAATAGCTTCAATTAAGGCTATATCTATATAGAAAATCTGTTGTCCATCTCCCTACTTCTTAACCCAATTAATTTTCACTTCCTTAAATGTCATCTCTTAATCTTTGTTTCATTGCTATTTTAGCATATACAACAATTCTGGGGTCTAACAGTATATTTTAGCTCCTCCAAAACTTACGTTTATAACTGAGGATTGGAGTATCTTTCCTGCTATCATTTGACATCTTTTGAAGTTAACAACAACTTAGTTGACTCAATAAAGCCAAGCTCCTCTCCTGCTTTTCCAAGAATCACCAATGATACCTTCCAGAAAGAACCATGTAGAAGCAGGTGAGTTGCAGCCACCATTACAATATCACTTCGCAGAGGTGAAGGGAGTAGGTTCTTCCACTGTTGACTTCTTCCTTCGAACCTTTTGGTATGTATTGCCCCCAGAATATCTGATCCACCAGACAAGAAAGGCAATTCCACACTGCTGCTGAATTGTCAGACTTATCCACCGATGGGATTTGTGGAATTTCCATTTATGGATTGCATTGGGAGTAATCTACCAAATCCACCAGATAAGATCATCACTTACCCTTGGAAGTAGCAGTAATTTTATTCTTCCTTATTTCAGTGGCCATACATCTTAAAAGTCAATTCAATTAAAAAAATCTGGAAAGTACCAGAATTTATCTACCAGACTCCATCCTAGATGTGTTGTCAGTAGCACACCCCACCTACAAGGAAGAAGGAGGATGCAGCTGTTGTCATTTGCTTAGAGGAGAGCCATGACTCGATTACACCAGTTAAGTATGGTGTTCTACTTGTGCGAGTGAGAGTTTATTTTGTACGAGCTGAGCATTTCATGCTCCAGCTTGAAGGGGAGTGTTGAGAATTTATGTTATAAAATATAAATAAGCAAAAACGAACAAATACAAATATCAAAGCATGACAGATAATAGACACTTGGGTTTACGAGAAAACCCCACTCACGAAGAGTAGGGAGAAAACTGCGGGAGAAGTACTCCTATGGGCATGTTTCTCTATATTCTTCTCAAAGAACAAATGGGGATACAAAGGCCCTTTTATAGGTCACCACACACCTCTCAAGTCCTCACTCCACTATGTGGGACTAAAGTACAATGTAATTGGATCTCCCACCATCCAATTACCCAACTACAACATTCACCTCAACATGCTTAAAGGAGAGGTCTGTAGAAGATAGAATGAGAGGATATTGTTTATTGTTATGGTCAAGATGCTTCAAGGAGAAGCACCAAGGCAAAGGTGTGAGAAGCTAGATTTTGTTATGTGAAAGTTTGTGCATGACCAACAAGACTTCGGAAAAATCAGGTCTACCTTTTTTTATTTGGGTTTTTTTTTACATAAGTACCCATATAATCTTTTGATATTACATCCATATCCCTAGCTTCTTGAAATTTACATAAATACCCTCAAGATCATGTCTCCGTTAGCACTTAGTATCATCACCATCAGTTAACTTCAATGATGGATGTGGCTTTTGGGAATTCTAGAAAGATCTTAACCGTTGCACCCATCCCCCATAGATCTCCGAAGTACCCCTACCCATGTGGGCCACCTTTCCCATCCGCCTCCCCCTTATTCTCCCCCCTCGATCTCCCTCTCTCCATCATCTTCTCCTTCAACTGTTGGGTTGCCCTCCTTCACTATAGGCAACAGAGGAGGCATAGGAGCAACGAGGAGCTCCTCAAGGAAGGTTGTTGCTAGCCCAGTTGGCCTCCTTAAGCTCCTCAAGGCTTTCGTTTGCAAGGGTCTCCCTCTATCCCCAACCCCACTACCGCCCACATTGCGCTACTGACTACACCCATCCCATGGGGTTCTTCCATATCCTAAAGCTTGCTACCACTAGTGACTTATGCCATGTGCCCTACTTCACCTCGATACTCATCATCCCTGGCAAAGGTGAAGGAGCAGGCCCATCATGTTCCCATCCAACCCTAGAGAGGTCTCTTCCTCTATATTTGTGATTATACATATGGAAATGAGTGGTAAGTAAGATTTGAAGCATTCTTTTTTTGGGAGGGGTGGGGATTTAGGGAGTGGTTGATGTCTCTTATATGTCATTGTGTAATGTTCTTTTGTGAGAAGGTTGTGGTGGTCGGTGGGGATTATGATGACAATGGTGCTGATGAAGATGTTGACCTTTGTTTCGTGGCAAATGGGAGAGAAAAGAACTAGTGTTGATTGTAAAGATGATTTGCTCTTATTGTTGTGGACAGTAACTTTGTGTGATGTGCCTCCTCAAAATTTAGTGGTGGTGTTGATGTTGGGGATAGATGGATGCTTTGTGGTAGGGATGGTGACCGTGAGGATTATGATATTTATTGTGAAGAGAAGACTTTAGGCAGTTCGATGTCACTTTATTTTGAAATTATATGCATAGTGGGGTGAGCTAAACAGAGAGACTCTGATGAGTTCTTTCTCTTGTGGGGTTCTACTTTTATGGGCGAGATGATACGGGATTTTAACTGAAGGTTAGGTGGGGGTATTATGCTACTGGAGTTTTCATCTATTGTTGGGAGAAGATGCGTGAGGCTAAGAAGATTTTTCTGTAACCCTTAGGATCAAGCCTGCCCTCACCATTGTCACACAGTTGGAAGTCCACTTCTTGGTGGTGCGGTTGGTGTTGCACCTCTCCACGAGGGTTGACATAAAGGACATCAACAGGAGGAGCTTCAATTGGAGGGAGTTGCCGGATTTGAGAGTTTGACAAAGGATCTTGTGTCGTGTTAATGGTCCATTTTGGTCATTCACTTCAACTTACAACATTGAAAGCTTTTAGGGGCAACAATGACATTTTGCCTAACTAATGGATATTGACCATTACACTAATGAAAGTTAACCCAAAGACAAATTATGTAAAAAGAGGTAGGATTCCAGTGGTATCTATGCAAATTTCAAGAACACAGGGGTATGGATGCAATATCAAAAGATTACAGGGATATTTACGTAAAAACCCCTTTTTATATCATTTCAAAATCGTGTATGGTTAACTACATATCAGACTGGCAGAAAAAAAATTGTCAACTCTGCTTCACATGGGATAGAAGTGCAGTTTTGATTTTATCCATGGCTATGGTAACTAAATTGCTAAACATACCTACTTCAGAATTAGTAAAAAAATGAGTTCCAGTAAATCGACCACAGAAATAACAACTCTTTTATTATACTTTGAAAAAGGGCAAGTACCTTTGATTCAACTTGTTTTTATTATAAGTAGATGAAATCCACCTTGCCAATTACCTTAAATTGATCCAGCTCTTTGTTTTATCTAAAAATCACTGGGATCATATGTAGTGCATGCACCAACATGAATTAGTATATAGTATTTGAAATTGTATGTGTATACCATCCTTCTTTGCCTTTTAAGATAACTCAATAACTCAAAAGTTTTTATTAGTTATCCTCTATTTCATACTAGTTCTTAACAAAAATGTATGATCCTTAGCACATATTTTAACATTACAAATTCCCCCTTACATTACACAGTTAAATACATTCTATGTCTACCAACATTTCTTGCTAAGCTGATATCAGTATCAAGCCTCGTCCTGAGATATATGCATCCATCCACTATTCTCCAAGTTCAATGTTCATCTTTATTGGCCTCTGCCTTGTTGGAGACATCCTGTTTTCTGCTTCACTGCATCTCAGTGTTTCATCAAGATGCAAACCAAGTTGGAATAACCAGGCAAGAATGCTCGGTGGCATTGGATGAGGTCTGTAGGCTGGTGAGCCATGGTGGGCTCAGAGTGCTCAACCTCAATGTTCTTAATGCCTCGCTTACGAAGTGAGTGGTGACGCTCTTTATGAACCAACCAAGATAATCTGTGGCACCGATTGTTGATAGAAGCATGTGGTTCCAGCTTGCACAGATGGCCTGACTTCTGTCACAGAGACCTCTGCCTTCTGGAGAGGATTATCATCTGTACTACAGCAAGTTGCCAATCTCTTTCATCCAGCACTCAGAGATGGGGCTACTTCAGATTCTAAGAGAACTAGATGGGTGAGGGCATGTTAGCTCAGTTATTTCCTAGGTTGTATGCATTGGCACTTGATAAAGGTCAGGTTGTAAGGAATATCTGGGATGACCTAGTTCATGGTGGAGTGGGGGCTTGGACTCGACAGGTTGGTGAGTGCCTTGTTAAGGGAAGGATGCTTGATTTGTAGTTTCTTCTTGGTTTGATACAAGACCTACGCCCCAATGATACGACCTCAGACTCCTTGGAATGGGATGTGAGGCCTTCTTGATGAAGCATACAACAATTTTGCATGGTGACATGGGGGAGGGAAATCTTGAAATGGCTATGGATTGCTCTACCTTCTAGAAAATGAAAATCCCTCTAAAGGTAAAGATTTTCCCATGGCTACTTTGTAGCAGAATCAGTCACCGAGGTAAGAAGGAAGCTTTGGGTACCCGGTGCTGACACTGTGTAACATGTGTAGGGTAGAGGAGGATGACACGCACCACTTCTTTACTTGCAATATTGCTAGACTGGTATGGGAACATCTTTCTATCTCTGGTACACAGGTAGGCTCCTTCGAGGATTTATGGGCAGCTTTCAGAAGTGGCATCCAGACGGAGTCTCTTATGCAGACCAAGCTATGTGCGGCATTGTGGTCAATCTGGCTACAAAAGGATGCAGTTCTTTTCCATAGGGAGAGGGTGTGGCAAAAAAATATTGTAAGGGAAGACTGATATCTTTTTTTCTATTGGTTGCAGCACATTCAAACTTTTTTCCTTTTTGCAGGTCGTAATGGAGGGGATGACTATTGACCTCCAATAGCCATACTTTGTCTTTTCAGAAAAGATAGGATCCTCCTCTCACTGCTGCTTAATAGCATCCATCATTGAATAGATTGACTGAAATAATCCAAGAATAACCTCCTTATTCCAACTCAACAACCATGTGTCCGGAAACAACCATGTGCCAAAAAATTCCAATGATTGACCCACTTACAGAAACAGAAGGTGCAATTCTCCCCAATAAAAAGCCTCGACCACTCATAGACATGGGTACTGCTGAGAAAAATAGTACAACTAAAGATGTGGAAATTGTTAAGTAAAATACATTAATGAGTCAAGTCTCTCTACTTAAACCAATTGGTTTTAAGTTGAGTGCTCACATGGTAAGAAATCTATCAGTCTAATGGACAAGATTAAACTCTATATTACCCATCAATTTGTCCATATCTAGGGCCAGCTCTCTCAACTCAATTGGTTTTAAGTTGGATGCTCTCACATGGTATCAACACCATTGGTCTAATGACAGAGATTAAACTCTATATCACCCATCAATTTGTACACATCAGACCGAAGAAGGCCACATGTGAAGGGGCATGTTGAGAAAAATAATACATCCAAGGATGTGAAAATTGTCAAGTGACAAATATCAACGGGCTGGACCTCTCCTCCACTTATGATAATTGGTTTTAAGTTGGATGCTCTTATAGGTCCTAACAAAACAATAGTAATCTGGAGCTTTCTAGTACTTGATTTTCATGAAGCAAAGGTCCTAAGATTTGTTGCTTTTTTAGCGGCAATGAGATAATTTTTTTCAGTATTCATCAATGACATAAATAAGGGTCACCCATTAATCCTGATTGCACATCCCACCGTCTCACACTTTGACAACCCTGGTATGCAAGTGCAAGATTTGATAACCATTTACAATTACTCATTTCCAGACCTTTTTCTTTCACATCTTATTTCTATTTTTGATACTACCTGCAAATGATTTTGGCTTCTTATAGCTGCCATCGATTTTTGGAACATAAAACAATCTTCAAATAGAAAACAAGGCACATAACAGTAATGAGTAACGAGAACCACGTCATCAGAATGTAGACTTTCAAATCAAAACCTTTCTACAATAATAGGTTTTCAAAAGAAACTTATCTTCATTTACCTCCTTCACCCAGTAGTGATATGTATCACGTATGTTGGTCTTCCTCCAAATATTCAAATCAAAGATGTTCATCCCATAGGCCCATGCACATTCCTCAGGATCTAAATTTTGTGATATGAGAGGGTGAGAGAAGTTGAAGTATGTTCTGAAATGCTTGGACATCACCCAATCATCTTCACCTCTACAGGTCTCAACAGCCCCATTTACCTTACCCATGAGATCAATTTCCCACAGAGGGGCAAGGTCACGTTGAACAACAATGTCGTCGTCAAGAAATACCACTTTGTTCAGTTGTGGAAATAGCTAAAGCCATTTGGAAAGCACAGAATTAGCATGCAGAAAACAATAGTATTTGATCCTATGCAAAAATCAACATTTTTTAAAAAAATTCATGCCATATACAACCTGATCATTTTCACTAGTCATTAAAGAATACGACGTTAATTCAGTGAATCCAAATATTTTTATGTGAAATAGATGCAACATATTTTACAAGTCAATTTGGTGACACATGCATCCATCCCTCAAGCTGGCAGTGGAACCTCTCAAAAACAACAGAATTATAGCTGCTTTTTTGTTTAGCAAGTAACAAAATTATAGCTCCAACTTGAAAAGTGGAAGCAAGTTCACTCTCACAAATGAATTGAATTTACATGCTACATGCATTTGATTGCCAAGATTAGATTTAAAAAACCACCACAACTGAAGTGGGCTATGTCAGAAACAATTAAAGTGACTCTTATGTCATCTATTTAAAAGCAAAATATTAAATAGCATCATCCTTGTTCAATCACATTTGATAGAAAATAGACAAAATAGCTGATAGCTCATTTTAGCTTTTTGCAGAGCTAAAACTTCCCCACATGCCCTCTCAGCAACCTTTTAATTTTCTTCGATGTCTTAATTTTCTGGATCACAACTACACAGTCTACACTGAGTGATTTTGACCCCCCAAATAATATTCTCAGAGTAACCCCTGAATTGCCATGCCGTGTGCTAATAATCAAAGCACAAAAAATCTCACACATCCCTGCTTAATGGAATGCTGGGACAATATTTCAAACCCATCCTCTATGACAGGAAAAAGCACTGATCTCCGCGATCTTAGACATTGGAAAGGATTCAGATGGAAGGAAAGATATCTACTCCAGTACAATGAAGTATCTGCCACTCAGTCCAATAAAGGAATTCTTCACTTCACGTTAGCAGCTTAAACCTATCCACCTTGAAGACCTCGGTAATTGTACTCTTAGGCTGCATTCAGTTGTGTGTTAACCTTGAGACTAGTTAACTTTTAGAAAGGTGCAAAGGTTTTTGATTTGGTGTTGCCATTGTGGACAAAATTTTGGTATCTGGGTTGATGTGCGGTAAGTAGAGAATTAGGGATTATAATTTTTTATTTTATGTTTGACATTGGTTTAGTTTTACTGTTTCTTCTTGTTTGTAGTAGGATAAATGGTGAACTAAATGTGAATCATAAGTTGATATTTAGCAATCAGGTAAGTGGAGTTATAATTTTTTTATTTTTATTTGATGTTGGTTTGGTTTTTATTGGAATTTGCAATGCATTCTGAACCTCATCCACCACTTACAACCCATTTTTAATCCATGCTCATTGTAACAACCCACTTCATGTCAGTTAATTCATCTCTTAACCAACCACCAAATGTGGCCTTAGGGTAATTCCGAAGAAAGTTCCACATGCCAATGTCATGCCTTCACATTGACACTCAAAAATGGGGCCATGTCAAGGGCATGCATAAGAAATTGTGGATAAGTCATGAAAAAGAAAACATAACAAAGGGCCATGTCAAGGGCATGCATAAGAAAATTTTGGATAAGTCGTGAAAAAGAAAACATGTGTGTGTGTGCGTGTTCCCTACCCTATGAACACTGTGCTCATTAAGTATCACATAAGCACTGCAAGTTCTTTTGTTCTTTTTCCAGCTCAGTGCTTTTATTTTATATGTGGTACTATGATATTACAAGTTAATGGCCTCCAACCAAGCTTTACAAGTTATACATGGTAGTATTATAAGAAAATTTATTTATATGTATTTGGTTATGTACATTCGTAATACAAGTACCGTATTTGTTATTCTTTTTTATATATTTTTTCATTTTAATCACAATAACTAAATCAAATAACATCTCCCTAACTATTTTCTCTGGTCATATATCCATTCATAATAATTTCAATCATCAAATCTATTACTAAATATGAGTGCTCATTTGATAGCATGGTAATCAAAAGATACTTTTTATATATCGATACATACAAACACATACATATAGGAAAATCATCCAGTCACCCCAAGACTCGAATAACTTATTTGAGTTCACTGTAAAATGTTGTTATATATTTTTCAAAACTGTTATGTACTTTACAAAGGTTGTATTACACTGTTACGAGACCAAATCTATTTCACAAAACACAACTCACAATTTATAAAATGATATTTTTATAACTTTTCATTAAAATGACCATCAAAATCATTCTCATTTTCAATGAAATTTCATATGCGACCTAACTAATAAACTTCATGTATTTCTTATTTGAAGCCCTACAAGAGTTTGAATAAATTTGGCTTAAATAAGTTATTTGAGCTTTAGACTCGCTAGATAACTCCTACATATGCATGCATTGATATATACACATATATATGCACACACACCTCAAGCGATCCTCCTTTTATTTTTCAAAAAGGAAAAAAGAAAAAAAAAAAGAGTAAATACTTCATTCTACCAAGATTTGCTATTTTTTGTAGTGGGTTTTTTATGTAAATGCCACCGAAAACAATCATAATTAATTTATTGCCAACTTTTTACTAATATTACTTTTGTTATAGTCCAGAATAAATGACATGTGGCATGTGCCACGTGTCCCAATAGTCCATGTGTGTGTTAGTGTGGGTCCACGTGTGCATGAATTGTAGGTGCCAATATGGCAAAATTATTAAAAAGATAATTTAGTTATTGCTTGGGTGTCAAGTTATGTCATTTAGAAAAGTTGTTAAGAGCTCCTTAGAAGCAGGATTTGTTTACAATTATGTTTAGGATTCTTATTGGGATTGGATCTCTATATAAAGAGACCAATACCCCTTTTTATTATTTGAGTTCAAGTAATAAAGTTTCATTTCACAAGAACTCCTCTCCCACACCTATCTCTCACGCAAATTCTCTCTCCACATGCGATCTCTCCTCTCACGCGTGCACCTATCGCACGTAAGGCTCACCGTAGCACCAAATTCTCACATGGTATCAAAGCAACCAACCCTGCAGGCCACAAGTTCATGAAGATCCACGTTGGGATCTTGTGTGCGTGGAACTCAAGGAATGGAGCAGGTTGTGCACTGCCAGCCCTAGTTGTAAAGAGGAGGTCCACGTCAACCCCTCTTATTAGTGGGGTGTCCCCCCCCCCCCCACATGAACCTGAGAAAGACCATGGTGTCCCATCAACTCTGGGAAGTCGTACGCACGAGTTGTGCTTGTAGGCCATTGTGGATGCCGAGTCCTTAGTCACCGCAAAGGCAAAGATTTTCGTTTAAGGTACCACCATTAAGTTGATGGGGGCCTCAAACCATATCCTGTGGGCACATGCCTTTAGGATCTTCGTCAGTGGTCAACAAAAGCTTCATATCCTAATAAATAAAGCTCCTAACGTGCGTGAAGGAGCAAAGGTAGAAAAGTAGGAGAAAGAAAATTATTTGGTGATGAATTGGCTTATGAACTCCATCAACCGCTCAATTGCAGCCAACATGTTATACAAAGACAACCAAGAACATATGGGATGCACTCGAAAAGAGGTTTTCCAAGTAGACCAACAATGCCAAGTTAGCAGATATTTATTGGTGTATGAGGTAGAAGGGGATGGCGATAAGGTAGAAAATCTCAGGATTAAGTTCGAATGGGATGCAATCCAATGGTTTGTGACCTTGCACAATCAATTGAGCGCGTAACAGAGTTGATGTGACCACAAACCTTACGCGGAGGATGTCCCAGTGATGATCTCATAATGAGATCATGAGGTGCATGTATTGCCAACAAGGTGCTTTGGTGGATGTTTAGGTTCTCCACGAACCCTAAGAAGATGAGGAGCAGGAACCATCTTTGTAGAAGGTGGTATTGAAGGAGAGGGCTTGAGGTTGGCACTGCGCAGCACCATCTAGAGCCTGGAGTAAAGAGATCGTGAGGTGTCGTGGCGAAGATCGAAGCCAATGGCGCCAGGGCAACTTGTATTTTTTGGGTTCTTCAAACCCCTACAGAAGAAGAGGCGGCAACGGCAGCGACGGTGGTCTTCCATGGTAGCAGTGCTCGAGTAATCTCTGGCAAAGATTGCGACGTTAATCTCGTAGCATAGATCTTGCGATGAAGCATAGAGTAGCGATTGTGATTTGGGTTTTGTTGGAACCCTAAGAGAAGAAATAAGGTGGCTATTTTTGCATATTTTACTTTCGTCTCTATTTTATTTGTTGTCCTTATTTTACAAAAAGATGGAAAGAAGAAGGTGAAGAGAAAAGAGGGTGCCAAAGAAAAAAAAAAAAAGGGTGTTGCTGAGATTAAAAAATGGAGGAAAATATAGAGGGAAAAAATAAAAAATGAAGAGAAAAAAATCAAGAAAAAAAAAAGATGATGGATTCTCAAAAGAAGAGGGGGAGAAACTTTTCTTTGTATGTTATATTTGTCTCTATGTTTATTTCTTCTCTCATACAAGTATGGAAGAAAGGAGGAGTGTAAGAGCTTAATTTATAATCCCAGCAGAATTTTGTCTTTGAGGTCTCCACATGAAGAAACTCTTTTTCTTTGGTGGTCCCTAAAGAAGAGGAGGGCTATTTTCAATCTCCAGAGGAGAGATCTTTTTCTTTGAGTTTCCATGTGAGAGAGGCCTAGTGTCTTTGTCTCCATGAGGGGGGCAACTCTTTAGAGTTCTCAAATGAGATGGCACCAGTACCAGCACCAGCACCAGGCCAATCGTCTACAACTCATCTCCGGACTCCTATTTACACCTACCTACAAGCAAGTTGAAGATGCAAGGAAGCTGACAACACAAGAGGCATGAGAAAGTTGTGACTCGGTAGCATTATTTTATTTGTATTGTGATTTTTACTTTGTAGAGTGGGAATATCTCATGTACAACTATGCTCCAGTTTGAAGGGGAGTGTTGAGAGATGTATTTATTGGAGTGGTATGTTTAGTACCACAAAGTAGAGTGAAGAAAAAAGTAGTGTGTGGGAGCCTATAAATAGGTTGTTGTACCCCCATTTGTCTTTTGAGAAGAATAGAATCACATCACGGCCATAGGGGCGCTTCTCCCATGATTTTCTCTCCACATTTCGTAAATGGGATTTCCACGTAAACCCAAGTGTTCTTTATTGTTTATGCTTTGATATCTTGTTATGTTTCCACTCATTTATATTTTATAACAGTTTACAAAGGAAAGATGACAGTTGAGAAATCAGTATTGCTAATCAGCTTATCTGTCTACTGTATTTACACTTGTATGGCCACTGGGTAAGATCAACAGCACACAGTCAGAGAAGTTTGGTTGATATGTTGACAAAAAATTGGCATCTATTGCATCTTTTGAGGTTAACTAAATATGTGATTTTCAGGTTGTAAGGTGCACACATAAGAACTTATATTGGACATCGAAAAGTGTTCAACATGGTTGACCAACGAAGCACAAAAAATGCATACAGATGACCCCATTTAATATGGGGAAAAGCTTTGGTTCTACTTGAGATTGGTCAATCATTTTTTCACCTTCTACCAAAGTTGTCACATAATTGAAGAAATCAGTAAAGTATGACCATCCCAAATCCCAAACTTTATAACAAATCTATTTGCAGAGCAACATGTCAATGCACATAACAGCAAATCTAGAAACAAGGCCAAAGAATTGATAATTTTAAAAATGAAGATAACAGTCCACATCACAAATGCTGACTACAACAGGGCAAGAGGTGGTCGTGGGCAAAGTTCCATGCTCATCTTCTACCACAAGCTATCGAAGTTGCCATAACTTGGGATTAGATTTCATGACAAAGTTTAAATTATTAGTAGTACTTAATCATGAAGCTCATAAGAAAGTCCAAGCCACTTGATCAAATCAGACAAATTCAACAAAGTTGAATTTTCAGTATTTTTTACCTCAGGAAGGTATATACGAAGATGGTTGAGTATTGAGATATATTTTGGACTTCTGGCTTGTAATCTTGAAGCAAACACACGAGGGTTGTCTGTCTCATTGGCTCCCGGTATGTGATTTCCATGGTAATGATTTCGGACACCATGGTGACTCTCGATAGCCTCAAGTACAGGAACATTTTCTCTCGTCAACCAGTCAAACTGGTGGACACCTTTCACTTCAATGATGGCTGGTGCTAGTGAGTTCAAAGCAAACCATGAATGCATGCCAGCATACGTCTTCTTATCAGTAATGACATGAAATACAACTTTATCAGGCTTCGAGAAGGATTTCACAGCAGATGAAACGACAACAGAAGCAGCAAGGATATTGTCTGTTGCTAGAATAAAATGGTAATAGGAGTTGTTAGAAAGCACTGGCAACAACTCCGGAGGTGGAAGCTGTTTCCTTGCATGAGCATTTGATGAGTATTCATCAGTCAAACGCAATGAAAGGCAATGAATCCCTTTTGGGATAGCACTTGCAGCAAAATGCTTGTGCAACTGCTCTGCCAGTTTTGCTTTTTTAACCTCTGTATCCAATTTTTTCATCTACATCAGAAATAAAAACAAAATCAGAATACAATAAAAAATTATGGACATGAAAATGCTGTAACTTTCAAGACTCAAATCAATACGTATCAATGTCCTAAAAAAGAGGTAAATGTACTCAGATCAGAGACTCATGTATGCCTACACCCCATCGCAACCCCCCCCCCCCCCCCCCCCCCCCCCCCCCCTCACCAACTTAAAAACAGGAGTCTCCCAAGTGCATCTACCAGTGCTCCGTCCTAAAAGGCTCAATAGTGAACAAGCTACGATTAGTGACTTACGTTCAACAATGTTACATTTTACTTGCTTCAAGTACATGCCCATATAAACATTTGATAGTACGCATATGCCCTATTTTTTAATGCAATTGCCCTTGTAAAGTTCTTGGAGTTTACACTTATCCCCTCCCCCCATTAATACGAGCTCAAAATTAATCATATATGAGCTAGTTTACATCTAGATTAGCACTAATTAAGATCTTGATATCCATCTAAAAATTGAAACTTGTAAAAATATCAAAAACTTAATAATAAAAAGAGAGTTCAATCACTAATACCTAGACGTTGCAAGAGTTTGAAGCCACACAGGATTTATGGTCAAGCTGATGGAAAGTAGAAATGACATTAGTTTTAATACTAAGATAGGAGGAGGGAGGGGGAAAGGCATTTATTTTTGACCTTTTTCATCAAAAATAGCAACTTTCTTATTGGAGCATAATTATAAAGAATATCAACTTTGTAGTGATATTATATATATTTGTAAATAGGAAAAAGAAATCCATGTTCAACTCTGCAATATCAATAGTTCTTCACATAGATTTTTTTTTTTAAAAAAGGAAGTTTTCCTCCTAGAAATACAAAAACGTATCACCCATTTCAATCAATCCAGCCTGAACCTTTGGGGGTTACCCGCAAGATCAACAACCATAGCCTCATGGAGTACAGTAGAATTCCTCAGTCTGGTCATTCAGGAAGACCCTCCAAGGACAACTCTCATCCCATTCTTGGACAGCTGGAGAAGCATCTATGGGGGAAGAAAAAGAAGAAAGGCCAGCTCACTTTGCTGCCCTCCCCATGCATCAAAGTAAGCTCCTTTTCCAGGGCTTGATCTTGCCACGGGGTAGGAAACAAGATGAGCTACCTCTTTTTTCCCATATGAAGGGGAATTCAACCCTAAGAAAGACATAGGACCCCAGGTAGAGCTCTTTCCAGTCTTCCAAAGCCAGCGGTCCCAGAGAACGTGGAAGCAGAGAAGTTCGACCAAGGAAGCGCAAATAGGAGGGAGGGCAAAGAGTGTTTATTTTTTACCTTTTTCACCAAAAATAGCAAACTTCCTATTGGAGCTTAATTATAACAATATTAACAAATATCAACTTTGTAGGGATTATATATACTTCTAAATAGAAAAAGATCAGTGTTCATTGATGCAAAATCAATAGCTTTACTAAGATATGTGCACCTATGTAAAACCCTTAATTTTTACCTGAGGTTGCCATCATTGTGCACATTTTGCCAATTTCCATTTTATGTCACCACAAACCTAAAACACACATACATTGCTCTCTTTTTGCGTAGGTATAATCTAGTAAATTTTTTCTACAATGATCAAATGTTAATAAAACAAACTCCCTTGTTCAGTAAGAATAAAATGATCTAAAGAAATACTAAAGATTAAGGATTAAAGATTGCAATAGACTAAGAGAAACCAAGATAGATTTTTTCTTTTTTGAGAAGTGAAACCAAGATAGAATTTTAAGCAAGATTCCTAACAAAAAGTACAAGAGACTGAACGTTGAGCAATTAAGCTTCATCCAAGCTTTCCGAAAAGACCAAAAGGAATAAGCCAAAAGTTACTTTTTGCCCTAATGCATGCCAGTGGAAAGCTTTAATGATATAATATTACACCATAACATTCATAATTGATTATAATACTGTGATATTTTGTCAAAAAAAAATGCAATTCAAAATCCCGTAACCATATGAGGACAATAGAAAAATATAGCTAAGCCATAAAACATTTGCACAGCTTTCCTCTCCTGAAAATGTTAAGGCAGGGAGGGTGACAGTTCATAGAAAAGATGTAGTAAACGGAAAGGCATCAGCAACTTAAGTATATAGCTTCCGATCAAATTTTCCGAGGCAGGTGATGCACTTTGACTATTTATTATTTTACATTACAATCTTTTATTCACCATGTCTCGTTTTAAGCTAAAAGCCCCTCCATATACATTTCCCAGCACCATAGTTGGTACCCATTGTTAAGATATTGAAGTTTTCTTTACCCACATTAACATAAAGAAGCCGGTACCCCATGCGACAGGTTTAAGGATAAGCAGCTGTCATCTATAGACTGTCTGACTAGTAGTGCATGGAACTAAGGCACGAAAAAATGGTTGAGAGTAAACCAAAATTTACCATTCAGTGGTAAACCAAAATTTATTATTCCGTGGAACCCTAATAATCCTCAAAGTACAGACGATTATGGCAAAAATACAGGCATGCACTGATTGAAATAAGTACAACAATAAATACTGAGATCCAGCTTGAAACCAGCTGATCTGGGAGGAGAGGTGCAACTACTAATACAAGCCACTCCTCAAATTTTACATCTTTCGATCTGGCACTACTTTTCTCAACTTGGCCCCTTGCCTTCTTTAGGTCCTACGTATAGATAGATAACTGGGTAATGCAGAGACTAAATCCTGATGTTAGACAATGTGAGAGCATCTCACTTGGATAGATTTGACCATTGATATAAGCCACTTTTGAATGTCCACTGTTGGGACAAATGAGCGAATTGTTTATTTCATGAGTCCCTATGTGCCTTTATATAGAAAGGTATAACGAAAAAATAACAACACACCCTTATACAATAAAGAAATATAACAAAAACCCATATAATCTGTACAACTTAACACACTCTCTCAAGCTGGAGCATAAGCATCACACATGCTCAACTTGAAACATAAGACTTCAAGCTACTTCTTGGAGTGCTTTAGTGAAAATATCTACAATCTGGTCTTTGGTGCCAATGTAAGGTGTGGAGATCTTGTTCGTAATAGCATCCCTAATGAAGTGACAACCCGCTTTAATATGCCTGGTTCTCTCGTGAAATGTTGGGTTATTGGCAATGAACGTGGCAGGTAGTATGTGGAATGTTGGGAGGCAATCTCGTGAAATGTTGGGTTATCGCAGAACATAGGAATAAGCCCCGCAATTTGGACATCAGGTCCTGTGAAATGGACCGAACCCACAACAACTTGCAGGTAGTATGTGTCATGACTCTATACTCAGATTCTGCACTTGATTTAGAGACAATCGTCTACTTCTTGCTCCTCTAAGTGACAAGATTGCCTCCCACATAGGTACAGTACCCTGTGGTAGACCTCTTGTCTTCATGTGCCCCAACATAGTCAGCATCAAAATAACCACAAACTTCAAGATGACCATGGTTCTGGAAAGAGAGCCCCTTCCCAGGAGCACGCTTCAGATATCTTGACACCTGACAAACTCCATCCCAGTGGACCTCCCTGAGTGTTGTCTGCATGAATTGGCTCAGTCGTCCCACAACAAAAGCAATGTCAGGTCTAATGATTGTCAGGTATAGTAGCTTCCCAACCATGGTACAATACCTAGTTACATCCTGCAATGGTGGACTATCTGCATCTACAAGAGGCAACAATGAATCCATAGGCAGACATGCTAGTTTGCATCCAAGCATACCAGCCTCCTTTAGCATGTCCAGCACATATTTCCTCTGAGACAAGACTAGTCCCTCATCTATGTATTATAGCTCAATACCCAGAAAATAGTTGATAAGGCCCAAATCTTTTGTAATAAACTGCGAATGCAACAAAGATTTGGTGTTCTCTATGCCTTCTTTGTAACTACCAGTAAATAGAATGTCATCCACATAGACAATTAAAATAACTGATCTTGTCTTCCTGTGTAATGTAAATACTAAATGGTCAACAAAAGATCTCGTAAAGCCATGCTCCTGTATTACTTTACTAAATCTCTCAAACCATACCCTCAAACTCGATTTAAGGCCATAGATGACCTTCTTTAACCTACATACCTTCTGACACTCTCCCTAAATGATGAAGCTTGGAGGTTGTTGCATGTAAACCTCTTCCTCCAAAGCTCCATAAAGAAACGCATTTTTGATATCCAGCTAATGAACAATCCACCCTTAATTAACGACCACAAAAAGTAGGATTTGAACGGAATTAAGCCGTGCCACTAGGGAGTAAGTCCCAAAGTAGTCTACCACAAAGGTTTGTGTCTAACCTTTGGCAGCAAGATGAGTTTTGTATCACTCCACAGACCCATCAAGACAACATTTGAGGGTAAACACCCACCTACACCCTACAACTATAACACCTGGAGGTAGATCAATGAGCTCCCACGTCCCACGAGACTATAAAGCGGCCATCTCTTCTTCTATAGCAAGTGTCCAGGATGGATCCTAAAGCACATCTCTATGATCTCACAAAACCTATCAATAGTCAAAGAAAGATGTCCTGCTGCAGGCAAATGGTTAAATGACAAAAATTAAGAAACATAATATCTAGCGCAAGTTCGCTGAGCCGGTGAGCAATGGGAAGATTTAGATCTATGCTCTCAGTAGTAGAAGCTACCTAGTCTTCAAACAAGTCACTAGCATCTAGGGAGGATCGAGTAGAAATGGTAGACAAAGGCTCATCTACTGGATAAGTAGATGCAGTCCTATGCTGAAAGTGTCTAGGAAATGTGTATGTAATATCTGGATGTTTAGGAAATGTGACATGAGGGACATTTGTCTGTGGTAAGGAAGGCTCAGAGGGCTAAGGTGATGGTGCAACAGGAAGAGGAACCTCCTGAGGTATGGCCAGAGTTGAGGACTCTCCATTTTTGGAATAATAGGGGATTTCCTCAAAAAAGGTAACATCTGCAGAGACATAAAAACGTCGTGCCAAAGAGTCATAACACAAGTATCCTTTCTGTCTTGAAATACCCCAAAAAAACACTTGATAGACTAAGGTGAAATCTTATCCACCTTGAATATGTGAACAAAGCAAACATAGCCAAAAGCAACAAGAGTGATAGGAAATAAATCTCTAACAGGAAACAATACAGAGTGGGGGGTTCTACCACCCAAGATAGAGGAAGAAACCCGATTGACCAGAAAGGTGGCAATCAAGACAGCATTCACCCAAAAAGAAGACAATACATTCACCTGGAACATGATGGTACGGGCAACATCTAGGAGATGACGAAGATTATGTTCAGCAACCCCATTTTGTTAGGAGGTATGGAAGCAAGATGTCTGATGAATAACTCCAATAGACAAAGAACTGGTATTCACAAATTTAAGCCCATTATCACTCCTAAAAATTTTGATAATTATGGAAAATCGAGTATTTGTTTCTTGAAAATAAATTGAACAATAATAGGAACCTCTGACTTCTCTTTCATCGTAAAGACCCACAACATCCGAGTACGATCATCAACTAACAGAAGAAAGTAACGAAAACCTTTAACACTATAGACCTTACATAGGTCCCACACATCTGCATGAACCAAACAAAAAACAAACTCAGTACATTTATTCTGAGATAGAAAGGATAACCAATGATGTTTGCCAAGTTGGCAAACCTCACACTGAAAAGAATTCGAGAAAGACAAATATGGAAACTAGCAACGAAGCATAAAAAGACTAGGATGGCCAAAACGAGCGTGCCACTTAATAGACATTAAATTAAGTGCAAATCTCAATGCATGCATCACATTAGAAAGAGGCCAAGTAGGTGACAGGGAAATATTCCCAAGTCCTGTAACAAGTGATAAGCCTCCATTTGCTACCTTGACCTAGAAAGGGGTAATAAGATCATGAAGGGAAGAAAAAAGACCAGCATCACCAGTGATATGAGAAGAAACACCTGAATCAGCAATCCAGGTTGGAGTATAGGACTTGGTAGATAGTGCAAAGGTACTTGAGGGCTGCAAAATAAATGTTGGAACGAAAGTGGAAGCTCGAGACACAATGAAACCTCTCATACTCTACTTTAGAGATAGTAACCTGACTATCTTCCTCCTGAGCCTGGGTAATATCCTCTGTAGATACTTGATGATCACGTGGGTCCATCCCCTGAGGGTAGTCGTGCTTCACCTAGCATCTATCAGCCACATGACCATTCTCGTGGTAGTACTCACAGAAGAGATTGCTCCGTCCACAACCACACCACCACAATGTCCAAAACCAAGATTCCTTCGTCCACAGCCAACAATCACCATGGCAGAGGAATCAAATGTGGGCACAAGTTCAAAAGTCTTTAGTTTGGAGAAGCAAGCATAAATCTGAGCAAGCGTAGGGACTAAGGATCTCATCCATGGTCATGAACTGGTCCTTGATCACCTTATACTTAGGTCTAAGGCCAGAGAGAAACTATATGGATCCAATCGCCTCTTGCTGCCTTGTTATGACAGCTACATCAAAGGATCTAGACTGATGAATGTCCTACCCATCCCATAAATTCTTCATGGTACCATAATAATTAGTCATGGGCATATTACCCTTCCTGAGGGTGTACAGCTCCTCCACAACTCTGTAAAGACGGGTGATATTGCTCTTATGGAAATGTATCTCATGTAGAACTTCCCACATCTTCTTCGTTGAGGCATAAGCTGTCACCTGCTTAGCAATAGTTTGGGTCATGTTGTTCAGTAAACATGTCGCCACCCAATCATCATCTATGTTCCAATTGACAGACTTTATTGTAGGCACATTCTCCCTGAAAATGCACTTCTTCAATGAGATCTAACGAATCGAGAAAAATAATGTAGACCAGAGAAGAAAGTTTGAAGTATCCAACTTGATAGAAGTCCCCTGCATGTATGGCGAAGCACTCGTAGTGGATAAGCTCCCCATCGAGTCACTTAGGGAATCTATGGTCTCCTATACCATAATGTACTTCTTTCAATGAGATCTAACGGATCGAGAAAAATAATGTAGACCACAGAAGAAAGTTTGAAGTATCCAACTTGATAGAAGTCCCCTGTATGTATGGAGCACTCGTAGTGGATAATCTCCCCATCGAGTCGCTTAGGGAATCTATGGTCTCCTATACTAGATCGGTTCGTAGAATACCTACTCCAATCAAATCCTTGTACCAAGTCATATGCTCTACAGAAGGAACAAAAATCAGACCTAAAAGGGAAGATTTCATACTATAGAGATTTTAGATGGAGAGAATAATTGTTGTTATTCAAAGGAAGCCCTAACCCTTTTTATATAGAGGGTCAAGGGTATACATGGAAACAACCCTAACCAGGGTTTAATGTGTCGCCAATATATCGATGATATATCGTCAAAATATCGCTATCGATGGTTTGGATGATATCGATATTACCCAAGGTATCTTTTTCCTGGATACCGACGATATATCACCGACATCTTGAGGATATCCCCAAGATATCGGTGATACATCGCCAATTTCAAGGTTGGGGTCTGTCGTAAGGGTGGGAAAGTTGGGCAGCAGCTAAGCGGCAACTTTTGAAATTGAAAGCGGTTGTTTGGGCGCCAGCAAAGGGTTCAAAACCATTGGGCGCCAGCAAGCAATTTTGAAATCGAAAAGGTGCCACTGGCGAGGGGCGCCGACAGAGGGTTTGGAAATTGAGAACGAACACACACATTTAGTTTATCGATTTTCGTCTTCTAGGGACCTCTTTGTGTTGTATTAGTCACTAAAATATTAATATCCATAAAATTTGTGATATTTCTTATATTTTTTGCTTTTTTTACTTTTCTGAGCGATTTCCCCAAAATTCACCAATATCAACGATATATCCCCGACATTGATTTAAATGCCGACGGCATGTCATCGGCAAGGCCATTTCCTAGCAAGGGTCGTGCCGACATGAAGAAAACGTCGATTTACAAGGATTTCGTCGGCATGCCCTCGGTACGGTCGGCATGCTAGCGAAATTGGTGCCCATGTCGAGGTTGCTATTGGTTTTTTTAATTACTTTTGCTTTTTTTGTTGGTATGTATCGGCATGCCTTCGGCATGCCCACGAAATGCACACTTGGAATTTCATCAGCACGGCATCGAAATCGGCATTTCAAACCTTGATCCCCGATATATCCCTTTTTTAACTTATCGATTCGATATCGATATCGATATTTAAAATCTTGACCCTAACAACCTTGTACTAAAAATAGAATAACTAAATGAGGAGATAAAACCTCCTAACTTATTTCCTAACACTCCTCCGCAAGACAAGATGCGAGAGATGGCGAAGTCTTGGATTCATAAGGTAGTGAAGACCCACCCTTGTCGATGTGGTATTCCGCTTCCTCGTATCTTCAATCCTGGGTGCCCCTACATGTACGCCCTCAAAGAGCCAGTTAATGCTCGATTTCTCTTGGGGTGCATGAGAGTGATGCCCAAACTTCGACATCTTGAGGCGGCTCCCGTCTTCAACTCGTGTGTCTTCTACTCAACATATAAGGAACCAACTGAGAGAACTCAAAACTTTGAGGGGTTATAGACAAATACCCCAACACTAAATGACTCAACTTTAAAGAAAACAAAAAATGTGGACTCCACTATAAAATACCCTTAAATATTTTTAAGAGAAATATCAAAACCTAAATGAGGACTTCTCCCTTCCGCCACTTCATTTTTTTAAAACACCATCAGGCTCCCTGAGGGTTCAAGAAAGCACCGGTGGCTCTGTTGCCTCTTAGGCCTCAACCTAATGAAGAAGCTTCCTTGATCTAACTCCTGCCGTAGATGCCTTCCACTCGCACGTCTGCCTCCGACAATGGTGCAGGGGCCACACCACTCCTCTTGCTGCCTGCTCCTGAGGCCACCGTGGAGCGCCGTCCGCGCAGATCACCACGGGGACACAGTCGCTGCCCTTCACCGTCGTTGTCGTCCGTGCAGGGTGGCGCCCCTCGAACATGCTTGATGGGGGGCTCCTTGGATCACGCCCTCTAGTGGGGCGCACCGGACCTCGGCCTCGAGGCTGCCGTGCCTTCGCTCAAACGTGGGTCGCCCCTCGTCGAAAGAGGTGTGGGTATGAGAGAGGGGGCAAACATCGGTTCCCTACTTCCTTCTCCTGATATGCTGCACCCAGGAACATGGCTTGGAGAGGAGACTCCCAGGATGCTCGCCAGAGATCGGCGACGTCACCGAAGGTCCCCTCCCATCTCTAAGGTTTTTCTTTTCCTCTTTTCTCTTTCCCACAGGATCAAACCCGCTCTGATACCATCTAGAGATTTTAGGTGGAGAGAATAATTGTTGTTATTCAAAGGAGAAGCCCTAACCCTCTTTATATAGAGAGGGTCAAGGGTATACATGGAAACAACCCTAACAACCTTTTACTAAAAAAGAATAACTAAATAAGGAGATAAAACCTCCTAACTTATTTCCTAACACATACCATTAGAAGATTTCAGTCCATAAGATGGGCGTAGCAGCCACCTACTGGAGCAAGAGGAGGCCCCAGCGAGGCTACCGCTTCCTCCTAGGCTCTTGTTGACATGAGAGTAGGAGGAAGGAGAGCACTACAGTGCCCCTGCTAAGAAGATGGTCCTCCCTACATGCAAGGGCAGTCCCTATGATGGCACTGGGGAGGCCTAAGAAAGGAGGGCACCAGCAGCGGTGTTGGACCGGCAGAGGCAAGGAGAAGGCCCAGTAGTGGTGCTAAGAGCCTTGGAGACCTCGCAACGGCGACGCTAGACCAGCAAGTGAGAGGAGGCCTAGCAGCAGTGGTGCTGGGCTGGCAACGTCAGCAATGGGGCTGGTGGCACCCAAGGAGAGAGAAGAGGGGTTCGGGTGGAAGGGTTTTGGACCCTAAGGTTTGGTGGGGTACCTAGGCATCGATCTAGGACTGCCATCGTGATATCACGTTGGGACAAATGAGTGAATTTTTTATTTCACGAGTCCCTACATGCCTTTATATAGAGAGGCACAAGCATGGATTAGATAGTATCCAACTCTATAAGAGAAAGGGAGCTGATACAGTGAATTTCAACTGGGAAAGATAACATTGGAAAAGGATTCCAAGATCAATTTCAAGCAACATTTATCCAGATGAAATGACCAAGTTTTTATCAAAATATTCAATGTGCTCTGATAGAGTATCTGACAAGGAGGTTGGTATATATCCACACCGAGAGGAAGGGAGATGAAAGATAGAGAGTGCAAGCAACACAGTAGCTTTTACCAAATTTACCCCTCAACATTGCATCTGTTTCCTGATCACTAAACCCCACCTTCTATTCTCAGGCCTCCCTTGTTGCCTGACACATCAGCAACAGTGTCTGCAGCCTTGAAAATCTTTCACAAGCTAACCATGGCCCCAAAAGTGCGAAGAGATTGTACCAGGGAAGCACACACGCCATAAGAAAAGGGCCACTAGCTATTTATTCTTATCTATGACCTAGAATAGTTGTAAGGGTGTAATTTAGCTCTAAGAAGGGTGTAAAGGATGGCAATTATAATCCTTGACCCTCTGGAGGCAGCTGGTGTGCAGCAGATGAGTGCTTCCATTGGAAGAAGTTGATTTAGAGTGAAGGTTGGACAAGGAAGAACATTCTCGAGTTTCTAACTTGACTAAGGAAAGGCTTCCAAGGATACAAACTTGCATTGTTGGATGGAGTTTCTTTGCACATTCAGACTGTGAGTCAAAGTAATCAAAGGGATGCAACAGTAATTCAAGGGATGCCTCTAAAAAACACTTTTTTTGAAACAAGCCTACATCACTGATCTCACTTGTCGAGACAGAAGCTAAAGATGCTTGAGGCAACCCCTCTTTGAGAACTTATGGTTACATTTGGATGACGGTTGGTATTTAGCCCTGGCTAAGTTTTAGGAAGTGTTTAGTTACAAAGGTGGTGGATTTGGTGGTTGGATAGATTATTGCAGACCTTATGTGATAGACAAGTTCATGCGACTTAAGAAGAGAGGAAACCATAGTTATTTTGCTTCGTATTTGCTATTTGGTTGCTTGTTGTTATTGTTTAGCCGTTGAGTGAATATATTATAAGTATGCATGTGAAGTGGCACCCCTTCTAATCCATGCCACACTTTCCATCCCAACCTGGCAACTCATCCTAAGCCCATGCACTAACATCCAAATAGGAACTATCGGATTATTATCCCTTCCATTCAAAACCTAGAATAAAGAGGACAGATGCATATCTTCATGATTATGGGCTGCTCTTGAGCACAAGGACTCTAATAATAAGCACAATTTTGAAGTGGCATAAGACTAGCGAGAGTACACCACCCAAAAGAATGCTTATGCCTCCTTGCAATGCCAATGACATTGTGCCCCTCTTCACAAAAGCACCATGATAAGAGTATCAACTTAAATTCTCTCTACAGTCATCATGGATATCCAAGTACACCCTAAAGTTTAACTGTAACTGCAACGTATGATTTCCTTTTTTATTTTTTTTTGAAGGGGCAAAGTATGAAATATAAGATATCACAAAGCATCTCGATCAAATTCAGGCTTTAGCATTTCAAGAACTCTGGCAAATAAATGCAATATTTGAAATCCACAAATTGCACATCTAGATGATACCAAGGCAAGGAATGTTGTACCAGAAAGGCTAATAAAGTATTAAAAGAGGTAAGAATGACTACTTAAAAGAAAAGAAAAGAGGATGTAAGAATAACTGGGCAATCATAGCATACCATGGCCTTCAACCGCACGGCAAATGTCTTTGCATCAAAGTGATTATCCTTCATCTCTGAAAGGAAGTCACCAAATGTTTCTGGAAGTTGCAAACCTTCAGGAATTTCAACAGAATCTACTTGACTAAGTATCTTATATAAATCTCTGACCAATCTCTGCAGCAGTACCAAATGAAAACCAGTTGTTTTTGCATTAAAACGATTGAGCCTCACATCCCCATTCCCACACTTTTACTAGATTTTGATACAATCAGATAAGGGGAACTTCCCTTAAAACAAGAACAAGGTAACAAGGTACTTACCCCTGAGTGATCAGTCCCACCAAGGAATCGGGGTCCAAACCGCCTACCCAGACAGTCTGGCAAAAAAAAATCCATAAAAAGTTCTAAGAAAGCATTTTCTTGGGGGAAAAAAGACTTAAAAAAGGCCCTACCGGGATTATAATAGAACTGTAAAATCAATCAAATAGAACATATAAAACTGAATGCCAGCATGAACAACAAAAAGACTCTAACAACATAAATAAAATAACAAAACAACAGGTATAAAAGGCCAAAATCAATCATTTTTCCACATTAAACAGTATGACCTCCATGGTCTCTTCGTCACCACAAAAGGCAAATCAGGAAAGTGAGACATAATATAAGGGAACAACACAATAAAATAATAAAAACAAAAGGAAGCTAGAGACTGCATTGCCAATCGACAATCATTAAAGCCATCTATAATCTCAGACTGATAGAATAACATTTGTCAATGGATACTCTCTTTGAATGGCTTATATTTCTATTCCTCACTGTATTGTGAAATTGAGAAAAGCCATATTTGAACCTTACATTTTGGGTGAACACCAACTGCTCGGGGCTAATATTGTTTATGGGAGTTCAAAAGAAAAAGGATTTCTTCTATCTCATACCCAAATTCCTGTTTTATTCCCCTAAATGGGCTACATATAGGGCGTCCATACTGAGAGTTTGAACCTTGAAGCTCCTGTCTAATAGCATTAAGGTTTTACTGAGGCAACTTTTTGGATCCATCCAAATGTTCCCTAGTAGCCTTCAGAGCTAAACTGTGAGAATAGCAAAATTTGGATGTTATATACTGTACGAACAAGAAAATTTTGACACTTCAATGTGCTATAAGAACGCATCACTAGTAGTAAGGAAGAAGCAACTTCTAAGCATAATCAACATCCAAGGTGCAAGACTCTCCATATAATCACCTCAGGTGTTCAAAACAAAAGCCCATACACAGCATGGAGATCAAAAGTTTTATACATATATCCTAACCAGAAATAGAAGGTAGAGCAACTTTAGTAAAAAAGATACTATCAAGGACAATTATCAGCTGGAAAAGTATCCAAGACAACTACTAGAATAATGAAGCTTGATTATTTTAAAACTATATTTGATTTTTTTTATATGAATCATGATCCACCATGACAGCACTTTACTGAAAACTGAAAAGACTAAAAACAAAATCACCTCAATATGTTCAATGGAAAAGGCCTAACAAGTAATTTAAGTAACATAACTAACCCAACTCCAGCTAGAAAACCCTTTCCTATAAATGCATTCAACACAGCATTCGTTCGTAGCAACAAATGATCAATCATCAGAACCAATCATCTAGTCAAGAAGCCTAGAAATGCCCCAATCAGTTTCCATGTCATGCATCCTACACTTGCAAATGAATTGGAAGCATAAGGGGATGCACTCTTCCAGAAACAACACAATCAGAACAGCTAGGGAAACTATTCTCTATCACAAGAAAATCTCAACATCCATAACATAAGAAGACACAGGGAAAGCATTTCCTCAGGCTTCCTATAACCTTAACTTGCAGTTAAATTTCCTCAACTTCAAAAATCCTGGAGAACCCTGCCAGGTTCCAAAATATATGCATTCTCCTCAATGGCTCAATCACAAAATCCCCAAAAACTGCAAAAAATGTAATCAACCAGAATCCACCACTAACCATGATTTCTTTGAATGCTCTAAAGCACAAATACTCTGAAGCCTCTTCAAATTTTAATGCATAGAAAATTCACATGTCCAAATCTCCAAAAACTGCAGAAACATATGGTCAAACATGATCCAGTTCTTCTCATCCCACACCCTTCTAATTCGTCGGCTTCCATCATTAAAAAGTCAACAATTTCTCTAAAGGATGGAGACCCCTAACGACCTCACAAAATTCCAATGCACTAACATTCACTTCTGCTGGAGTTTTTGGAAATAAGTTCAATTGAATGAAAAGTGAGAGACTAACCTCTCTTTGAGAGAGGGGATTACAATGAAAATCTTAATCCTAAGTCTAGCTTGGAAACAAATCAAATCCTAATTAAATCAAATGCCTACAAAATGAAAGACAAAAATCAAACTTTTGCCTAATTGACCTAATCCTAAAATATCTCTAATATTCCCCCCCAAGTTAGAGCATATAACATCTAACTTGCAGAAGTAGAACAAAACTAGGAATCCCCCTTCAAACTGAATTCTTGGGCTGAAGCAAGCAAGTAGGCAAGCAATCAAGCCATCAAGCAAGTAGTTGTCTCTTATCAGTGAAAAACCTAACTCACTAGGAGTTAGAAAAAAACTGGTGAAGAGATCTTCGAGCAAGATTACTCAGCAAGTAGAGGCAACAATAGTCGCCTCACACCAATTGAGAACCCTTCTCACTAAGAGGAGGGAAAAAAACTGAGAGGCATTCAGGTAGGAGATCACAAGCAAACAAACAAAATAGCAGAGACAATCCCAAGCAGGCATAGAGGAGGGAATGAGCATGACGCTTAGTTTCCCCACCAATCATCGAAGTTATCGGTCATCAAGACACAGAGTCTCACCTAGGCAGAAGAGAGCAATAACCGGCAAGATAGGAGCAGTCACGTGAACTGGCAAGAGTAGCAGTGGGTTGAGCGGTGCAAGGAGTCGGAGCAAGTGAAGGTGATAAGAGGCCTTGCCTTTAGTGGTGGTGGTTGAAGCTAGTGTTGCGGCAACCAAACAAGATCGAAACCAATCAGTTTTGTTTGCTACAATCAAACTCGACGATTCCAATGAAGGAGGGTTTCCAACGATAGTGAAATTGACAATAGAAAGAAGAGGTAAAGGTGATGGGGGAGTCAAAGCAAGAGAGAGAGAGAGAGAGAGAGAGAGAGAGAGAGAGAGAGAGAGAACCAACGAAAGAAGGAGAGCAACCACGACAGAGAGGAGTAGGTAGGGGTGGTGCAAGCTGCAAGTAGGCGACATGCGGCTTTAGGCAGAGAGGTACCAACATCGCCTCTAGGTGGGGAGGAGAGGAGAGTGGATCCCACCTGCTATCATACCATGTTAGAGTTTTTTAAAATGGGTTTAATTAAACGAAAAGATAGAGACTAACCCATCTTCATATAGAGGGGATTACAAAGGAAAACCTAATCATACTTTGGAAACAAATTCATAACAAATCAAATCTTAATTAAATCAAATCTCTACAAAATAGAAGATAAATCATACTAACTTTTACGTAATTGACCTAATCCTAAAATATCTCTAACATCTGATCCTCCAAAACCACGAAAACATGATTGAATAGAATGCAACCTGTTGGGAATAAGAGAGGTCACGTGGCACTGCCACATGGCAGCAAGCCAGGCCACGTGCTAGTGTCACATGGCAGCAGATCAGGAGACCACTAGGGCCATAGGTTTTGAGTCCTACGGTTTGGTCTTTTGCTTAGTTTACAAGTTTGTTTATTTGTTAAGTTGTTTAAAGGATTTTATTTTGTTTAAGATTTATTCCTTATTTAGCATATAAGATTAGTTTTTTTGTTTTAGAGGATATGTTCTCTATTCTCTAAAAAGAGCCTTCCTATTGTATTTGTTTTTTGAATTAGCAATAATATTTCCTATTCTCCACAAACTCCTCTTCCCCCCCCCCCCCCTCTCTCTCTCTCTCTCAAAGGCAGCTAACCACCCTTCCTTGCAGCTAGTCACCACCATCACCACCGACCACCACCACCAGCCGGTGGCTGCTGTTGCTCTTCCTCTCCCTGTTCCAATGTGTAACAGTCCCACATGGGTTGTTTTTCCCATGCCTAGGAGCCTTCACGCTCCAAACGTACGCAATTCCTGACATTGTATTAGAGCCTACGATCTAGGCCCCTTGACGTGCGTGTGTTCGTGACCACACACGTGTAGTTTCCGTCTCCAACAAAATCTTACTCGACAAATCTGACACCTTACGTGGAAAAGGAAGATCACAGAAGATGATGGACGCCACCGCTTCAATCACCGGTGCCACGTTGGCCCCAAGGGAGGGCAAGGTGGTTGTTCAAGGAACTTCCATTAAGTTGCAAGGTGCCTCCAACTATGTCTTGTGGGCCCGCGCCTTCAAGATATTCATTGGAGGGCAAGAGAAACTTAATATTCTCCTTGAAGAACCACCGAAGCAAAAGGACAGAGCAAAGAAAAAGAAACAAGAGAAGGAGAATCACATTGTTATAAATTGGCTCATGAATACAGTGGATCCAACCATCTCCTCAAACATGCTCTATAAAAAGCACGCATATAAGATTTGGATGGCCCTCGAGAAAAGGTATGCCCAAAAATCGAGCAACGCCCGTATTACTGATCTATATACTCGTTTATAGATAGCTAGTTAGGGAGATCTCTCCTTGACTAAACATTATGAGAAGATGGAGGCACTGTTCAAGGAGTTGGACATCTATGAGCTCTTATGCTGCGACAAACAAGGGGAGACACATGCGGTTTAGCAATCTACCAAGTTTTTATCGAGGTTGCATCCCCATTATCAAGCCGCTCGCAATCAAATTCTTGCATCTGACAAGAGGATAGATCTTGAGACCACCTTATGCCGTCTTGAGAAGATGAAGATTTCAGAATAAGTCATACCCAAGGGCGAGAACTCCACACTTGCAATCCCAGAGACAAGTGCAAGGGGTGAAAGGGGGTGCGGCGAGGCCCTAGTCACGTCTACCCCAAGTGTCAGTATTGTGGATGTACAAATCATCCACAAGAAAGATGCTGGAACAACTTCGATAGGCCTCCACGTGGGGTTACTAGCACCTCACAAATGGACTCCTTGACTCCCGAGGATCTCAAAAAGATATGGACCATGATTCGTGAAGAGGAGAAGACAACAACGATCGTCGCAACAACTATAAAGGTTGCCACAGACGCAACGACTTCGAAGGTCGCAAGAGGCTACACTGTCACTTCTTCAAAAGACAAGGACGAGAGCACGACTTTTGAAGATGAAGAAGAGTGGTGGGCATCTAACGCATAAATTTGAATACCAAGTCATCACCCTCCCAGTCTCAACTTGAGGGAGGATGTTGGGAATAAGAGAGGACACGTGGCAGTGCCACATGGTAGTAGATCAGGAGGCCACTAGGGCCATCGGTTTTGAGTCCTACAGTTTGGTCCTTTGCTTAATTTACAAGTTTGTTTATTTGTTAAGTTGTTTAAAGGATTTTATTTTGTTTGAGATTTATTCTTCCTTATTTAGGAGATAAGATTAGTTTCTTGTTTTAAATGATATGTTCTCTCTTCTATACAAGAGAGCCTTCCTATTATATATGTTTTTTGAGTTAGCAATAATATTTCCTATTCTCCACTCCACAAACTCCTCTCCCTCTCTCTCTCCAAGGCAGCCGACCACCCTTCCTTGCAGTTGATCACCATCATCACTGTCGGCCACCATCACCAGCCGGTGGCTGCTGCTACTCTTCCTCTCCCTATTCCAACATGGAATAGTCCCACGTGAGCTGTTTTTCCCACGCCTAGGAGCCTCCACGCTCCAAACGTGCGCAATTCCTGACACAACCCTTTCCCATTCCACCCCACCCATTGTCCTTTACATTTTCACCATCAACAAGCCACCACATCCACATATAAGTCACCTAGTCTTTCTATTTCTCTCAAGCAACAAATTTCCTATCACCCCTTCAAACACCATTTTTTAAGGGGACCACCCTTCCAAATTTGAATAACCCATCATCTCAAACAAATAAAGAAAAAAATCCCTTAAAAAGAAATAGAAGCATGATTTAAAATCCCATTTACCTCATTCAACACCCAAAACCAGATCCAAACCACCATCTGTTCAGAGCACATTTGGAGCCCTCCCTTATTTCCATTCCTCTTGATCACAACTCCCCCCTCCCCCCCTCAAATTCTACCTCCAGCACCACCACCAGAAAATCCCAAATTCCTCTTTCCACCACCAACAACACAACAATTCCAACCAATCATACAATTAGTGAGATTCCTCCAAAAGACACCAAATATGCGACCTCCCCTTTCTTCCATTTCCCCAAACACAAATCCCAAGCATCACTCTCTACACACCACCAGCATCCTAAATTCCTGAATTTCCCCTGATAACCAACTCTAGCACCATTCCCCCCCTCCTCCACCACCATGAGATCCAAACCAGTTATTCTGGACTGAATCCCAACAGGCCCATTCTTCCGCTTCCCACAAAACGTAAATCCTCCAGCAACCCCCTCAGATTCTCAATTCCCAATGCCACCTATGACATTCCCACACCCTACACTCCCAAAACCGACCCAGTACTTCCCAACAGAAAATGCTGACTATCAACCTCACATTTCTTCCATTTCCTCCAAACAGAAAATCCCCCAACTGCTCAGATTCCCCAATCCCAATTCACCAACAAGATTCCCACCCCAAACCCCTTCCGCACCCCCCACCCCAGTGACCCACTCCACCCCAACAACAAAGACAAAGAAAAAGGAACAACCCCGTTTCCCGCTCCATCCCCACCACCACGAACCAAGATCCAAATGCAAACCATCAGCAGCAGCCAAACCCTTACCTCCCCTCTCTTCCCACCCTTCCCACCCCTGCCGCCGGGCCCCAACACACACACAGATCCCCAACAACCTCCTCGAATTCCCGAACCCCAAAAGCATCAATCGCACCCACATCCCCCATCCAAACTCTCAAATTCAACCCCTCTTCCACCAACAACCCCAAGATCCAATCCAATTACTCGCGACACTTCCGTCCAAAGACAATGACCCCCTAATCTCCACTTCCCTTTCGTCTCCCCCACAAACACAAATCCCCCCAACGCCTCAAAACCAACCGAATCCCTGAAGTCACCACATGATCCGATCAGATCCAATCCAAACGATTATTCTATTAAAAGGAATAAATTGCGAAAGAAAGCAAGAGAGAGAGAGGAGACGGCGATGGAATGGATCCGTACTTAGGGAGGAGCAGTCGTTGACGCCCTCGAGGGTGACGAGGGCGGTGAGGATGAAGACGAAAGGGAGGAGGAACGCGAGCACGAGGATGGTGTGGAACAGCGTCCTGTGGGATATGTGCCTCGCCGCCACCTTCACCTTCATCATATCGAAGATCCCATTCCCATTACCGTTGCTGCTTCCCCCGATCCCTCCTCCTCCGCCTCCTCCTCCCCCCACTCCCGTGGATATCGTGATGCTCCTCATGCTCGGAGACAGCCGTATCTGCATCCTCGTTCACCTCCCCCTCCACCTCCACGCCGACGAGGAGGGGAACAAGAAGAAGCAGGAGCCCGCCGACGCCTCCAGCTCCCTCCCCTCCTCAGCAGCAGCATCGGATCGCCGAGGCCGATCACCTCCTCCTCGCCGCGCCCCTCGGGGGATCCGGGGGGGACGACTCGGCGCCAAAGCTCATGCCCTCATCCACCCCTTCGATTGTTCCAGCGACCTCCAGATGCTCTCCCGGTGCTCTTCCGAAGTCGGCCTTCGTAAGTGCCCGGGATCTTTGGCCGGCGAGTCTGTGTTTTAAGATGAGCGGGGGAATGGGGACGACATCGGCCAGAATTGGCGGAGGGAAGACGAGGGTGCGGGGAGGGGAGGAGGAAGCTTCTTGTATCTGTTGCCTGTCTCTCTCTCTCTCCCTCCCTCCCTCCCTCTCTATGTAGAGAGAGGAAGGCCTTCTGCTGTGGTTAATGGTCTTCTTTCTTTCTTTTTTTCTTCTCTTTAGATACGTGTCCTTGTGAAATATCGACGTTATTGCATACCCCTATATTTTGTGTATATGCAGGGGTGGCTCTAGGGAGTCGGTGGACTTTACGTAAATGCCCCTGGTATCTGGGGACGCTAATTTGGGTTTACCGGACCAAACTTGCCCTACGTTGGAGCAAATAGAACCCAACTTATTTAATGTGTAGTATACAAACTCCGAGAGGTACCATTCGGAGCCCGGAGCAAGCTCTACTAGACTCAGAGTAGAAACTGAGTCTAACAAAATATTACAAGCAAGTGAAAACACAAGCAACTTAAATGGGTTGACACTTTATTCAATCAAGGCTTTATGGTAAAGCACTTGAGTGTCAAGTTAGTATCATGGGTTGAATAGGTAGTTTAAGATTGGCTCTTAGGGTAAGTTGGAGTATATTGAAATCATGTGCATTGGCATGCTAACTTTAATGGAAATCAATTGATCGGCGATTCAAATCTTAATATCAAATCACCTGGACATACTAATATGATTAGTTAGGTCCCTTAGTATAATTGGAAGAATGTACTATAGCCATGTTCGATGTAACTGATGACAAATATCAAATATTCAAATGTTTGGATTAAAGATTTCAATAAGTCATGAAGAATCATCATGATACCCAATGGTTATCTCCAATCTAAGAAGATATCGCAATCTTCTTAAGAGATTGTTGCTCGACGAATACCTTTGATGCACATCCTCAGTATAAGCATAAAGATTCAGTGTTATCACACAGGTTAACTCAAAGGGTTGGCTCAATGAAATTGATATGTGAGAATACCTTCTTTTATCACCATTATGAATAAGACGTATCCTTTGACCTAAGATAGATATGTATCTCTGTACTTGAATATATACATTTAGTAGATCAATAGCTAATGCACCCACCACATCGTTGAAGTTGGAAAGTTGGTGTGTATATAAGAGCACAGGAGATACGTGTTACGTCAAAAGGATCTTACAAATCCATTATTTGTAAGTATACATAGTTGTTCGGAAGACACAGACTTACTCCACGTATATTGGGATGTACAAAATTTCTATGCATGGTCGTATGGGTCCTGATCAAACCCATACATGAAAGAGAAGACGGTCCCTTTGGAATAGAAATGATCTTCATTCTTATCCTAATAATACTTAAGGAACATGAATATGTGTAGCCCTTAGTAGGGATGACAATGGATTTGTAAATTAATCATCGGAGTTACATAAGTCTTCAAATATGAAAATTCATCTATTTTTGGAATACCTAAGGGAGACAGAGTGTCATAAATCCCAAATCCTAAATGCTTCATTATTGGTGTGGTGAAATCAATAATGATTTTTGTGGGGTTTGATGGGAGCCTTGCGTAAATCTTACTTAGCCATAAACACAAGATGAAGCGTGATAAAAGAATAAGTCACAATAAAATTAACCACTCAATATACACTATTTTATAGTGAAAAACCCCCTTTGGATAAAAACTACTATTTAAGCCTTCCGGCTTATAATTTTTCCCAAGCAATTCACACCGATCAATTCACTATCCAAGACAATTAACGGGTTATCTCAACCCTTACAAAACCTTCAAGGTGAAGTGTGGGTCACCCTAGCCAAGCTCAATGCCGAGCCATTTAACATGTTGTCTCTCCCAAATTACAAGAGAGGAAGATATAGAACAGAAAATACAAAAAATATAATACAACTTGAGAAGCCTATGAAACCTCAATATAATAGTAGTTCAAAAGATTTATCGAATCATATTGCAAGAGCTCGCTAAGTGTGAAGCCTTTTTGAGATTAAAGCACGAAAAGATTTAGTCTATCAAATATATATTGGTCAATTAAATTAAATTTTGATTGATTAACAAAATGTTATTAGTTTATCAAACTTTAGTTTGGTTGATCAAATAAAGTAAGAATTAAAGATAAAAATTATTACAAAATTGTTGGTTAGAAATATTTTTCGTTGATTAAAACAGTTTGCTTTTAGGATCTTTGAAATCCTTTGCACTTTGGTCGATTAAAGCATCATTTTGGCTGATCAATTTGTGTGAGTGATATGAAAGGAAGAATCCTTGCAAATTGATCGATCAAAATAAGGATTTAATCGATCAATTAACATTGTGGTTAATCAACCTAAAATTTTGGTTGATCAATTTGAGTGTTAACAGAGAGAAACAAATGTTTTATGCAAATTGGCCAATTCCTTGGTCATTTGGTCGATCATTAAAATTCTTACGAGTTAACTACAAATTTTTTGTAACGACCCGATTCCCGAGTCCCTACGAGACACGAGAACCAGACCGACTCGACTAATCCTAAGACCTGGTCGTCCAACGAGGAAGTAACCAAAAGAGTAGTAAAATAAACCACATTCAGCATGAATATAACTAACAGTAAGAAAATACAGTAATAAGGAAAGAAATCACTACAGTATATACTACCACAACAGTAGAACAACATTCATAACATAATATGAAACTGCAGGTAAAGAAAAGTACAGCGGTAACAAGAACTACTCACTACAGTGGAACCAAAAAGAGGTACAAGAGAACAGTGGTAACTCTACTGGACCCTACTCGACTCAGCGTCCTCTGCAGCCGCTGACCCTAGCTGCTCAACACCTGGTCCTGAAAGGTAACGAGTGTAACACGTCAGCAAAACGCTGAGTAGAGTGGCAGCTAAACTAAAGAAACAGTAAAGTGTACAGTAGCTATTTTAATTTTCTTTCTTCCTTTATTTACGTCTTTCTATTGTTTCAAAATTTATCTATTTCTCAGATCCTTCACTTGATCTCGAATGTTCCTCGTGGGAACGATCTTGATTGCAGTCTTTTCCGAACAGTAGAAGTAGCACGTGGTGCTCTCCTGGCCAGGAGAGTCCCCCGTGGTGATCCTACTTTCAGTCAACTACCCCAAGGTCACGGACAGGCGTAACGGTGACTACGGTACGCGCGATAAACGCACAGGTAGCTAACTCGCACTGGCATGCGGTCAGTCGTTTCCGTTAACGGGTGCACCCAAAGCACAGCACGGAACCAGTACAGGGCAGAGCCCTCTCAGTAACAGGGGTCCAACCCCTCCACAGTAACCAAACAGGGGCCTTGCCCCTCCACAGTCCGCGCACCCTCGCCTGACTACCCTGGTTTGCCCAGTGGGCCTAACAAGTCGGTGTAGGAGGCTAGCAGAACCCCGGGGCCCGTGGGGTAGCTAGTACCTCCCTACACTAGTAGCTCTTCTCGGTACTATGTACACGAGGGCCAGCAAGTCGGTACAAAGTGGCCAGTCTTGACCCTGGGTCCCTGGGGCGGCTTCGCTCTGCACTAAACAGGTACAGGTACTTCCCTTGGTACTACGTACCCAAGAGACAGCACACTACCACGTCTTTCTTTATCAGTTCCATTCCTTTCTCTTTCCAGGAGTTCCACTCCTAATTCCCCATAGGGTTCCAGTTCTTTTAACTCAGCACATTCAGGTTTCACCTTTCCAGTTTCATGTTCATACATCCCATATTCTCAGACATGCTCATTTATTCATAACAGGCAGCTGTTAAACCAATTTACAGGTAGCTATTATTTTCTTTCCACATTTTCCAAGACTGCAGTATTCATATATTCCACTAGTTCTTCCCATCCTAGGATTCATGCCATACCCTAGGATCTATCATACAATCTAGTTTTCCAACCCTAGGAATCATGCAACACCCTAGGATCTACCATTCATTCTACTTTCTCATTCCTAGGATTCATGCAATATCCTAGGTTCTATTTATGGTTTCATAATTTAACAGATTATACTAATAAACTTAAAAGTCACTCTACCGGTTACAATAGGCGTACTGGGGGCGTGGTCGGGAATCCCGCGTACCTCCGCAACCCCCGAGACTGCAACGGAACGGGATCCTATCACAAGGATCAAACACAAGGAGTTTCTCAAAACAGTATACAACTACTGTAGACGGGTAGAGGATTTAATTCCAAAAAGCACGCAACTCGAAACGCGGAAAACGGACTCCGAACGGGCCCTAAACGGGTCGAAAACGACGAAACAGTGCAAAATCAGACGTCTGGAACCTCTTCCAGACGTCTTAAAAAGTGGATCAGAGGTTACCTTTGCTCTGCGTGGTCTCTCAGACGTCCAGAAGCCTGCAGGGGCGTCTGGCCTAGTTCCCAGACGTCCGATGGTCACCCCGGACATCTGGAAGTCGCTCCCGTCGTCTGGCACCACTGCCAGACGTCTGATTCGCGTTGGATGCGAATCTCAGACCCTGCGCGTACCCATTCCTCGTGCTCAGTACGGACGGTCGAAGGAAAGAAGAAGGTACGAAAATAACTTACTTACCAGACGTCTGGACAGTCCTCCAGACGTCTTCCTCGTCGTCTGGTTGGAAGCCCAGACGTTTGATTCTGGAAAAATTTCCAAAACCAGGGCGCGACTCACCCTCCGCCCGCGACGCAAGGCCGCGCCTCGTTCGCCTGTTGCTCGAGCTGCAGCAGGCCTCCCGCGTCACTCCGTGCCTGCTACGCCCCCGCCGGCCGGCTCCCGCTGCCCCGGCAGGCTCGAGCCCTCCCGACCGATGCCTCCTCTTCTCGCGCAGCACCTCCTCCCGCACTCGCGCGCGGCTGCCACCGCCGTCGCTCGCTCGCGCTCGCACTCGCTGGAAGAAGAAGAAGGAGAAGCGGAGGTGGTGAGAGTGAGGGAGAGTGCGAGGCTTTTTAAAGCCTCGCGGGGAGGAGAGGGAGAGCGGGACAGGGGGCAGCGCCTGCGGAGGAGAGGGAAAAAAGGGCACCCGCAGGTCTGCGCACGCAAGCGCGCAGAAGCGACCGCGCGTGCCGCCGTAACTGAATCCCAGACGTCTGGGAGGGGTTCCAGACGTCTGGTCCGACGTCTGGGCCACCTCCCAGACGTCTTAAAAGACATCTGAAGCCGTGCGTTCGTAACATTTTTTGAAGTGAAATTTATTTGAGTAATTTTTAGGAAGTTCCTTACAAAAAAAAATCTAATACAACACTTACAAAATTATACACTTATGTGCTTGAACTTAGACAATATCTTCATTTTCTTTTCTTCTTCATGTCTCTTTATGCCTTTATTTTCACTCAAGGATTCCTCATCACCATTATCCTTGATTAAACTCATTCATTCTTTTGCAATCCTTTGTTCATTACTTAATCTTATGTAAGATCTCAATTTCCTAAAATGTTACTTATGTAATTCATATATAATAATTTTTTTATCATCAAGACCAAGGGTGTCAACAAGTTCCTAATTGTAAAGAAATTAATTATTATTTAAGACGGTAAATAATATTTTGATTTGCCATTTAATTGAGCCAAAAAAGTTTGACCTGGATTCAAAAGGATTTGAATAAAAATTAAATGTATTTTGAATACTAAAATCCAATTGACTAAATTAGTTAAAAGACTAATTAAGCAAATGTCAATTAGAATTTAATTCAAACATTGGATTTGATCCAAGGGCTCCCTTAATATTAAAATCATTAGGATTCTTTACAAATATCTCGTAAAGACAAAGGCTTAACCTTAATTAATCATTTTTATGTGTAACATCTCCACATTCACAAGAGAAGAAAAGGAGTCACCACCCACCTTCTCTAAATCCTTCTCTTGTTGGACATTAGGGTGATTGCGTTGATTTTGGGAGCTTGTTGGCATTAATTGAGATGTAATTGATATATAATAACATAGGGAATTCATGTTGAAATTAATGGGATTTAGTAGAGGTTTTTATTGCCACATTAGAAGTGGGCAAACTTCTTAGTGGGGGTAAAAATATATTAATTTGGTAAATCAATCGTTGATCGATTAGTGGGTAAGTTTGATCAATCAATTAATTTAATCGATTAATAGATTAAAATTGATTGATCATTTGATGAATTTTCATAAAAGTTAGGTCATAGGTTCCATATAAAGGTCGCGAGAGGGTTCTCATTTGACACACAATATAACAGAAAAACTCCCCACTCTTCCTCTCTCTATCATTCTTATCTCTTGTTCTCAAGGCGCATTCGTTCAATGTAAGATTGGTAAATCAATCTCCAATTGGATTTGTCGATCATTTCACGTAGGGAGTTGAGAGTGATCATTTGAGAAGTGATTGATTGATCCACCAATTACATTGGTTGATCAATCAAATTGATCGATCAAATTCCTTCAACTTAGTTCTCTTGAAGTGGTTTTCGAAAACGTTGAAGCTTAGAGTGCATTAAATCTTAGAGGTGGACCATTTTATCATAGGAGAAGCTCGTTAGACCCCAATGCAACGGTATTGTGGGGGTGATACCTTCTCTAAAGATAATTCTTTATTGGCGCTTCAATCGGAATAACGTTTAATCTATTTCTATTTTATTTATTTATGCTAATACATATTTATTTTTTATTTTATTATGAATCTTGCCATATCTTGTCAAACTTGTTTGATTTAATACTTTTTATTTGTGTGAAATCATTAGAAATGCATATGTTTTTATATTTCGTATATATGTTGATTTCAATAGGTTGTTGAACATCTAACAGCACCATTGGAAGACCAACAAGGGTGTTGGACTTCCAACATCAAC
Organism: Thalassia testudinum; assembly: GCA_037157565.1. Classification (NCBI taxonomy): domain Eukaryota; kingdom Viridiplantae; phylum Streptophyta; class Magnoliopsida; order Alismatales; family Hydrocharitaceae; genus Thalassia; species Thalassia testudinum. The sequence continues at coordinate 74,352,202 of JAZHRO010000013.1, forward strand.
GTTGGACTTCCAACTCCTTCTTGGCTAGACATCTAGGCACATTGTTGGATGCCCAACCTGTGTTGGAGTTGTGCCTGGTGCCATGGATTCTTGGAGAAGAAGACAAGCATCATCTTTGGGATTTGCGATGGAGTTCACAACACATGAGGATTGATCATTCTTGGCATGAAAGGCTTCATCCATACATCAGGACTGAGGGTCTTGGGCTACGTCGAAACGTATGGTGGGAAGTATTACACGTGTGGTGCTATGCAACGCCACTCCAAAGGTATATTTTCAAATATTTTCAAATACTCTTGAGGACCCTAGAATGGGAAGAAACTATTTCTTCCCATGTGACTCCAATTTAATCATTTAATGCTTTGATTATTTGATTTTGGGTATCGAACCGTTTTTGAATTAAAGTTTTAAGCAACGATTTTTCATGCTGCCATGATGCCATGGATGAATATTCAACTTTTGGATGGAATCTTGGATTCTAAGCTATTTGTCTTGAAATGCATGAATTACGTATTTTCATGTTATAACGTGAAATTTGGATTAATTTGGCTTGGAAACCCATATCATTCTATTGGTTGATCAAAGATGAGCACACCATATTATGTTGATTTGGTCGATCAAATTGGTATTTCGTCAATCAAAACTCCGTGTCTCTGGTGAATAAAACTTAGTTTGGTTAAGCAAGATAGGGGAAGAAGAGTATATCTCCAAGTGTAGATGAAGTGTATGATCCTTCACGTGGTTGTATCTTATTCATGTGGCTCAAGAGTTGATCCAATCCCAAGGCAGTGGGCTAAAACAACCTGATTTCTATAAAGGTTTAACTCTATTCTTAGGGTTAATTAACTTGAAGAATTAACCTCCCAAAACATGTTTAGCTCTCATTTACTTAAGGGGCCAATGTTCCACTTGGAAACTTGAATTTCAAGGTAATTAGTTCACAGATTTCAAATACTTATAATTATACCATAATATGAAGGGAAATGTGCAGATATATCATAATTCATGTTGTTGTATCTTCTGAACTACAATCTTATGTAAACCTAAGCAATGGGGATACTTAGGTTTGTCAAGCGGCTTGGGTTGGGTTAGACCTAATCAGTTAAGTCTACACTTGTTTATAAATAGGTCGGGTTAGGTTGGATCCAACCTGGTTATTAAATGGGACCCGGACCCGGCTCACCTAAACCCACATAAACCTGACCCAACCCAATTTAAGTAAATGGGTTAGGCGAGTGATCAAAACCTATCAAAATGGGTTCTAGTCGAGTTCGAGAATAGGAGTAGGTTCGTTCAATCAAGCAATCACACACAAACGAGGTAAGGGAATTGGTTACTAGTTCCACTAGTAGTCTACGTCTCGAGAAAGTAGCAAGACTCTCAAATTTCACTAAGTGCTTAGTATTGTATAAAATACAATTAATGCTCTCTTGCTCTATATGCGCACACCCCACTTTTCCAAGGATCCTAGTACTTATGGGTTGTGTGTCTCAACAATCCATGTGGCGTGCTTCGATCTGGTCGAGTAGTGGAGATAGTGGATATGCAAGTAGGTGGTTTATGATAACCTCCAGGTAGCTATGACTCCTGAAAATTCAGGGTCGTAGGTATGATAGTAGCTGTTAGTTTGTCGGCGAAAACCTTAAGAAACATCTACATGATTTGCTGTGCAATCTTAACTTAGTCGGCCTATTTGTTCTGCTAACCGAGTTGAGCTTGACAAGTTAACTTACCCTAATAGCAAAGCTTGGCTTATCGTGGTAATATATTTTAACGACTGAGGTACCTAGATCAACCCGGGTAGGCTTATTCCTTTACTTGCCTAACTCTAGACAGATTAGATATTCTACTCATTTATTTATTGGACCTTAAGAGGTCATTTTTGTTATTCATTGTTCGACCTATTAGACCTATATTAATAGGAGAATTTTCCTTTCTTCATCCACAGGTAAATGGGTTAGGTGGATTTTAGTGGGTTTATTGGTTAAACAAGTTTAATTACTATTGATGATATCTAAGCATGAATAGATAATATTTAAGTTTTGAATTAAATTATACAAGTGATATTTTGATTTGAAATCAAATATCTCTTGTGATATTTAGTTGAGAATTGAAATATCATTGATGATATTTTAAAATATCACTCAAGATCTTTGTGTGGTTGGGATGTATTTTTTATTTATTTTTAAATATAATTTTTGTCTCAATCGAGGTAACCGAGTTGGGGGAGTGATGAGTGGCTACTCATCATGGCTAAAAAACTGAAGTTAAGCTAAACATCGAATAAAACAACATCAAATTAACAGATAAAAAGGGTTAAGTGTGGGAATTAAAGAAAAAGACCTAAAACCTTTACTCTGTGTTAAAACTTCATAATTAGGTCACAAAACGAGATATTCTGAAAGTAAAGCACAAATGATGATCCATGCGTCAATTGAACACATAAATAAGTTTGAAAGGCCAAATCAGAAGTATAACTAATGTCTTAAATGTTCAATTAAGCACATATAAAAATTTGAAGGCATTTGGACATCATTTAGGCTATGAAATAGGTAGTTTACACTTAGGTCCTTCATGCATTACACTCTTGCCCTTAAAAATTCCTCTTTGGACCTACTTGTAAGCTGCAGGGACCCTTTTGAAAGGCTGCAGGGTCCTTCCTGTTGTAATTCTTTTCACTTATGGGCCTGCACGCAAATCTTCTATCCCTTCCCGCAAGGGTCTGTCTGCAATTTTCTCGTTATTTCAGAGAACGGCCTGCTGCTCTTCGCACGCACTATAGCGCGCGAAGAATACGGCCAATCTCAGCCGTCCGTTGCTTTTCATAATTCTGATCTGTGGTTAGATTTGAATGGAAGCTTCACGCGATTCGGCGCGTGCGATCACCCCTTTCCCCAAATCTCTTCTGACAGTCAGATTTTGAGATAGCTCGCCGCGTGCTCCGCTCCTCTCATCCTCGCCGCCGGTTACCTTTTGATTATCCTCACCTGCGCGATGATCTCAGCCACTAAGTATGCTACTTAAGCATCTTAGTGGTGTCACGCGCAACGAATCGCTCCCTCCTACACCTCTTAGCGATCGTTCGTCCACTCCAGTTCCTCCTCCCCATCAAGCCTCTGATTTCACAGCCACGGGCTGCGAAATTATCACCTTCTCTCGACCTCCTCTTCGCTAAGGACTTCGTAGCACCTGAGGACAACCCTGGAGCCTCACTAGCAGACTCTTCTCTCCGCTGGAGTCATATTCCTCCCTTCTTCCTCCTTAGCCATCGGCTAAGGACCCATAGGTTCCATTCTTCCTGTTAGAATAGATTTATAATTCTGCAGATTAGTTGTAGCTATAGTTAAGTAGGTTTAGAGTAGAATTAATGTAATTGGTAGTGTTTAATTTAGCTGTTAGGATAAAGTAGCTATAGTAGTAGAATTAGGCTTTAAATTCCCCCCCTCACCTCCTCTGATCATTCCAGATCAGAGGGGAAGGTTTCACATAGCCATGTTTTCAAATTCTTTCCCTCTCCATACTTTCATATTCATTTCTGATTTTCCACGACCTGTTTCTCGCTTTCCACCCATACACTCTGACCCAATTTCAAATCTGATTGGTTTTTAACCTCAGATCTGAAATTGGCGTCAAAAAACACTTAAGGGGCTTCCCATTCACCTCACTCTTGGTCACAAAAAGCCCCTGGTTCGAGTTGAAATTATCAGTTTGTCAGATTTCTCTTTAATTTGGATTTCAAGGATTTTTCCTTCAATTTGGTTTTAACTATTTGATCTGAAAAATTGAATAAATTCTGATTTGAGTTCATTGTTGGCAAGGAATCTAAGAGGTTTTCTGGTGTCAGAATTCATCTCAGAAGAGTCATATATAGATCTAATTTGATGAAGTTTTTAATGCATTGAATGCAAGTCAGAACTAAGGAGAATCACTATAGTGATTTGAAGTTTGATCTTGCATTCATGAGTTTGTTTTGAATGGATGTTTTGGTGATTTCCTAACCTAAGGAGTTCTCAATACTCCTTAAGGTTTCAGAAACTGGGATTTGAACTAGGGACTTCAATTGACTGAATTAACTCTTTCTTTATGCTATCTATAGCATTAGGAAGAGTTAAATCAGTGTCTTTTGTTAATTTAATCTGATGTGAAGTTTTTGATAAGGGTTTTTGCATTTGAATTGGTTCGATTTTCTTTTTATGAGAGTGAGACCCATATCAGATGAAGGATTGAGAGAGAATTTCTGTTTTTGTTGGATTTATGATTTTTTTTAATCCCAGTGGTCACAGTAAAGTGATGCATTTTGCAGCTACATTCCCCTTCTTTCCCTACTCAGATTTTATTCCAAATGGACTATCTGCAGCAGCAGTTAGCCCATCTAGAATTAGATCTGAGCTGATGCAGGGTTTTTCTGTAGGATCAATGCTATTGCTGCTGTCTAACTGTTTAATTTCTAGCAGACCAAATCTAATGTAATACCCTGTACAATGTGCTTTGAATTGTAGCTAACACACATAAATTTTGATTCCATTATAAACACAAGCTTTCCTGTTAGATAATTCCTCTTTCATTTCTGTGAATGCTTGTTTTTAATTCTTTCAAGTGCTGTTAGCTAGTTTAACTAAAGCTAACCATCCAAACATGATTTAAAATGAGAAATTTAACTAAGGAATGTTTTAAAATTGGTAAACACATCCTAAATTTCATGCTGTATAAAAAGAAGGCATTCATGAAAGATGATAAAAAGGGTTAACTTAAAAAGACAGTAAAACATGCCTCTTTCTCTCCTCAGCCAACTCTTCTCTTCTTATCTCCTAATTCTATAAGATTTGTAAAAATAGTAAAAAGTAAAATAAAATACCCAAACGGACCAAAAATAAATAAATAAATATATATATATACATATATATTACTTTGTATATTAGGTATACTCCTATAGATATAAGCTATATACTAGGCTATATATGTAAATAGGTAGTATATATATCTATATACTGTATAACTAACTATGTACATATATTGTTTACTGTAAATTAGGTTTCTGATTTAGTTTAGACAGTATATACAATAATTATATAACTATCTATAAATTAAACTAATTTATATGTATTATTAAACCAACTAAATCGGTAGATAGTATAAATAAGGAAATTAAACTATAAAACTATATATATCTATGCATATGTAGATTACAAGTAAATAAAATCCTTTACATTAATTTAATCCTTTATACATAATAAATAATGAATTTATTAAGTTTATAGCTAAGTTGTTAAATTAAATTAGATAAATTAGTAATTTAGAGTTATAATTAAGTTAATTGAATCTGTATACTAAGACTAATATACCTTAAGTAATTTAAGCTAATTGAAGTATATTTACACCTGATTATATTATTTTAACTTAATTTATAAGTAAAACAATCAAAACTACTATTTAAATGGAAATAACACAGAAATTAATTCGAAAAAATATAATAAAAATGTTTATAAAATACTTATACACGTATTCTAATTCTGTATGAGGTCAATTAGACCATTTAGTAGTTAATTTATAAGTAATTAAACAATAAAACACCAAAATCAATGTGTAAAAATAGTATACTTCAGTGAATTTATTTATATAGTAAATCTAATTAAAATCTCAAATTAATTGTACAATTGTATAATATTATGTAAATACTTCATTTTCCCTTAATTTATTTTTATTTTTAAATAAATTATGGCCCTCGAATTGAGGGTCAAAATCTCCTTCAGCCTACAGCTGCGCACGTTTTTCAGCGCAGATGTGGCGTTCGAATAGCGCCACATCATGCGCTGCAAAACGTGCACAGCGATTTTTATTGAATTTGTGAATAGGCAGTGTAGTCGTCACGGGTGCCGGGCACCCGAAACAACATACGCTGCATACTATACTGAAAATATATTCTGAACATTTGAATGTGGGGCCGGGGGCTCGGTGAGGTGTGCTGTGTGTGGGAGCTGAGAAGGCCCTGAGCTGAGTTTGGTAACACGTAATTAAGCGGGCTAATGAGAATTAGGGCGAGCTTAGTAGAGGTTTGGTCTCACCCTTTGGATGCTGTGTATCCCTCGAAAAATGTGTCCGCAAATTAAACACATTTTTAATTAATTAAAGAGAGCTAATGACGATAGTTAATTGCCTCTCCGCAGCAGTGTGTGAAACCTATTAAGGCAGAATTAAAACAAAGAAGAAGAAGAATAACTGAAGAAGATTAGTGTGGAGTAAGAGAGAGAGAAAAGATGTACATACGAAGGTAAATACAAATACAAGAGAAATATAAATATATATATGTATACGTATAATAGCCAATTACTTCTATATAAATAAACTCATACATTTACTAACAGAATAAAACGTCGCCATAATCGTCGCTACAGACCCCAGTTTCCCTCCTTAAGTTTGTATATAGTATTTTCTGGGATCCAGCGACGCTTATATCTGTCACTATAACTATTGTATGTGTTACTGTAGGTATCAGATTAGTAAGTTAAGTTAGTATACTATGTAATCTTAGTTGATAATGTACTTTCATATAAGTATTAATACTATAACTTGCAAAGAGTTAGTTTAAAGTGTAATGATGAATTGTTTGGTGCTTGTTATAGTTAGTTTTTGCAAGAATTACGATTAATTCTTTGTGAGTAGGCAAATCATGTCTACATTCATTCATTCTTTGTTAGATGTAAAGCTTCTTTTTGGAATTAGAGGATAATTTTGAGATCAAAGAACGATGTAATTCAATAATTGCCTCACAGTGAACGACCTGAAATAAAATCAATAAAAATTAGATAAGTAAATAATAATGGTTAAATGACTGATATCCTATATAACTCACGGCAATAACACTAATGATGTTTTCAACAATCAATTACATCACATAAACCTATCATTCCACAATACAAACCAAATCATATTAGGGAGTACATGAGAATCAAATTCGGCCGCTCAGGTGGGATACTTTGATAGCAGACGAGTCAGGTTAGGGGAGCTCATTTTGACTTGATAGCCTTTAGGGATACCATTGATGCTTTGGGGGATACAGGAAGGACCATCGGTGCTAATATTCCCTCGTACGTATGCATTAATAGGGTATAGTTTTGTGAAATTTATGAATTTTTTATTTGCACGTGACCATTTCAGACCACTCGGCCATCATTCGAAACCATTTCATCGGTTTCGATTAATCGCGACATGAAGATGGTGTAATTAAATTTTGGACCTATGAATTTTTAGGTTTAGTTTGATTGAAAGTTAATTTTTAAAAAAAATTTAATTTGACTACTTAAATCTATGATAGTAAATTTTGTATTAAAATTATACATTACTAGTATCTCTAATATTTTTTATATTTTATAATGTTAACATTATTATCAAGTAAATGTGGTAGGAGTTAATATTATAATTTAATATAATTTAAGTAAACATAAATTAATGTTAATATTTCTCTATAAATAAATATAATTACATATTAACATTAATTTTATATTATTTAATATCATTTTCTTAATCTCTAAAGTAACTTGCCCTTAGGTGGTATTCGGTGAAGGAAAGATATTTATGAAATAAGTTACAAAATATCAAAGAAGTGGTGGAATAAGTAGGTTTTAAAATTAGATGTTTAGATAAATTAAAATTATTTTACAAATGATATGAAATAACTTTATAAGTTAACCGTCCTTAACCTGATACAAGTGACAAATAAGTTAAATGATGAATAAATATGGGTTAACTCACTTAAACTTATGTACCAACATCACCATAAAATTTTCCCATACTCGTTGCTCTTACTGAGCCATTTACTTGAGACATACCAACTACTGCGGTTTTATCTGTTTTACGATCCAGGTCTGGGGACACGTACCGAACAATGGACATATTTGAGTATCCGAATTGAAAGTAACTTTGAGATAAAAAGAAGTTCCTTCAAATGATACGAGACAAAAAGAAATACAATTATTAGCTTAAGGTGAAGCACGTCATACATCAGTGATGCATGTGATGCTAAATCTCAACCAAACTAATATTACAACACCGACAAGGCACATGTTTGTAATTGGATCTTTAGAATAATATCCATTCACACCTATGGTCTCTACTTTATTTCGATTCTTTTACCCTTTTTCTTCTTTTTTTTTTTTCTTTTTCTTTTTCAAATATAATATTTTATTGATAAGATAAAGTAGATTACATCATAACAACACACTTTCTAGAAAGGGAAACAACATCTTCCAAAAAAGGAAGCAACACTCGCATAAGGTGAAAATTAAAAAACATACCAACACTTAAATACCGATGCACAACCTAACCTCTTCAGAAACATTTTCTGCATCATGTATAACGATTGACAACATCAACTAAAGTCGATGATTTACGCGAGAAAGGCAAGACCAGTAGACGGACATTGGTCAGAAGAAAATGATAAAACACGACCACAAAATTGTCAAGGATGCCAATTATCAGAAGTGGGGATGGTGATGGAGGCGACTCGACCCAGGATTACCCTCAGCCACTACATCTTGAACATACACGTCCAGAACAACCAACTTGAATGCAGTGGAGGAGCCACCGAAGTTGTCCTCACAACATCTACTTTGAGGAGCCCTAACCAAATCGAAAGGAGGGAGAGGAGGGGCAACCGACAACCAACAAAGTTGTCGACAAGGAACAAAGGAACAACCCGCAACACATTGATCGATCATCGGGAACCTATGCACACCACCTCGAGGCCCAAGACGCTCAAAGATAGTTGGTTGGGTTGGGGGGGGGGGGGAGGGGTGGCGCCTTGGGGGTGCAGAGGATCCTCGGTAGCGGCAGAGGGAGGTTTTCTTCGGCCGCAAAAGACGTGACCTATCCGGAAAATGGTAGCAAATCAAGTTGGTGGAGGTCAATTTGTAAAAAAAAAAAAAAAAAGGTTAGCGGCCAACCACCAAAAGGCAGCTTAGATGGAGTGCACTGATTTTTTCTTCGACTGCAATTCTTCGACGCAAAAGGATACACGAAAACTTATGCACTCTATAAAAAAGTGAATGCAACTGGTAATATTTGATTAGAGTACTTTCGGTGATATTTGATTTAGATTAAATATTAGTGAAATTTAGTTTAAATTTAAATATTATATGTTTAATTTGATTCATAATTAAATATTATCAATATAATTTATTTTATAATTAAATATAATTATCGATGTAATTGAATTTAGGGAGAGGAATATAAACTTTAGTGTTAACATACAAGTATGACCCTTTTATTGTAAGAAAAAAAAGGTAAAATTACAAAAAAGGTCTTGACCATTGCTTAATTTGTTTGGATCTTTCAAAATTCTGTTTGTAGTACCAATTTTCTTGTGTGGTATTGGTGAAGTTCATTTAGAAAATCTTCAATAGCATTGAAGTATTGACAAATTTGTCCACGTTAAAGTATTGACGATTTTGTCCTTTCTTACCACCAAATCTCCCTTGAGGGCTTGTTTGATTACATGAATAATTTGTGTTATTCCTTGTTTGTATACAAAAATTTCATAAGTAAATAAAATTGGAATTGAACTTTTTTAAAAAATAAAATAATTCTATCTTCAAGGTGGAGTTATTTAATATCTCCTTTTTGTCTTTGCTAATTTTATGATGTGACCCACTTTCTCTTAAGCACTTATTTTGATTCCAATTTTTTATCCAAATACAAAAAGCACTTAATTCATCAATTTATTCCACAAATTCATGATTCCTCGTGCGATCCCTTTTTCTTTTACTTCCCTCTACCAAGTGGACCCTATGGACCTCATTTCTTGCTTTATTACCATGGATAGCCATCTCTTTCTCACCCTTCCACATCAATGCCTTCCTCAAATTCTTACTTGACCTTCTTCAGCTACTCAACTTTCACCATTAGCTCGTTGGTGATAGATCAAGTGTATCCCACCACTCCTTCTCGACTCCCGAACTTCCATCCTTCAAGTAGGCCTGTAAATGCATATGAAATTTCATGAGAGTGTGTATTACCATCTTAAAACTTTTTTAAGTAGTTGAAACTATCAGCTAGAACTGATTCCTTTTAGATTTAGTTTGAGCTCTTATCAGGTTCTAGCAATCTTATAAGATTCTTTATTTCTTTTGGGCTAATTCTCATTGCAAGTATCTATCTCATAAAATGATTACTTCTTGAGAATCCTCTTTTAGGGGTAGGAACATTTCCATATCCTATTTGACCATTAAAACTAATAATTGCCTTTATATTCAACTAGTTTGGATATACTGCGAGCCCAACCATTTGATTTGCATGGGTTGATCTGGACAAGTTCTGCAACTCTCCCGTCATGTATCATCCTTGGATTGAATCCCAATTGGACATTCATCATTAGGAAAACTGACATTCCATAAGTCTAAATTCTCTTTTAGAATTCTCATTACACGTGATAACCATTGTCATGTGCGAAATCCATGAATATTGCAATGTCTTAAATTCCACGCACTTGGATAGGACATTAGCTAAACAAATTTAATGTTGGTGTCCTTATCTTGTCGAGTTTAAGTAACTCTCCAAGAATTATTCCTTATATTGGATTAAGCATACGTTCTTTGGAAATCTAACATTTTGCAAATCAAAATGCTAGACTAATCCAAATCACAACATCGATAATCATTATCATGTTTGTGATATCCAAAGGATTGTTCTCTAGAGTCGAACTTGTTTAGACTTGGGCATAGGCAGTTAATATTAAATCTAAATATCTAGATCCTTGTCCACATCATATGTGATAAAAGAAAATATATTCGATCTCATAGAGGACATGCATATTCTAATGTAAATCCTCATTGAATCCAAGGAATCCGACATTCATCATCATTTAAACTTCTTTAAATTCGATCATTTTAAGAAGACAAGACTAGGTTGAGGTGCCTTAAGAGTAACGAGTTGGAAGCCATGTTTGTTACTCATTGAGATATCCCTTTTAAGATATCTAATTAAGATCTATTATTTAAGTTCACTCAAATCTCATATGATCGATTAATGATTTATGAAATTCACTAACTTCATAACTAGCACTTGAAAAGTCTTCGAACTTTCTAAAATATCATTAACCTCTTTACATTCGAACATTATCACATTTGAAATAATCATTAACGAACGTCGCCATCTACGAAAGATCCTCTTTAGAGTGTACACCATTGTGTATCGACCTAGTCTTGATTACTATTAAATCACTAACCTTGACCTAATCTAAATTAAAATCGTAAATCGTATTTGTGATTACATCTTCATACATCCAAAATCATACATATACATTAATCATTCTATAACAATTACATCAAATATAAAAGACTTCTAAATTATAGTAATTATATAAAAATAACTCAAACTTACCCACCAATACTCCGTATGTCGTCGTTAATGACGTCAACATGCAACCGACACAAAACCATCCCTTTGACCTCTTTCTTTTTTTCCTTTTTTTTATTTCTAACTCCTTGCATCAATGGGAAGACTCGAAATAGGCTGTACCATTACGTCCAAAAGTCTCCACGTCTCGCCCCTCCGTGTCGGCAACTACGTTGAAAAGACGTCCTCCTTTAAATTAGTCCCTTGTAGGGCTAAAAAGTTTCCATGTACAAAGTTTGCAATGAAGGGTAGCTATAAAATCTAGTTGGGTGTGACCCCCTACCGGAATCTGATACTGTTACCGATTATCTCAGACTTCCACGTAGATGAAAACTATCAACAAATTTATAGTTGACTGACGGAACCCAAAAGACGAGAAGTTTACTATCAACAAGTGATTCCCGCATCCATATATATGAAAAGTGATATACCGAGTTGTACGTATGTATTCTCACAGATACATGACATGTTTTTGGTTACTTGACATAACCTGAAATATATGATCATTTAAAAAAATAATAATAATATCATATGTACGTAATTATGTGCACAATTTGCTATCCACAGAATATTATTCTATATATGTACATGGTTGACATTACTTTTTGTTTGAGGGAAATTTGTGAGAGACTTCAATGTTGAGAAACATACTTTTAATTTGTGTTAGACATGAATTTGGCATGACCTATTTGTCTAATTATTCTTTATTTAATGTGTGTATTAACCAATAATGCAATTTTAGTCTTTTTCATTGATCAATTGTATGAAACTCATCAGAAATGCTTTTGTCCATTGCCTTAGATGCCAAATAACTTTGTGTCTTTTATTGAAGTTTGCTTGAAGTTTATGTAATGTTGGTATTGATCGAGAAAGTAATTCTATTTTTTTTCTCTTTCGATGTAGAACTTTTGTAATAAGTTGTGAGGTATTTTTCTCAGTTGCTCTAGATGCATTAGGGATGTTTAACAGATAAGTTAAGAGGGTTAAGTCTACTTAACTTCTATTTAGTTGCACTTAATGTGTCTATTGTTTACACTTAGTTGAGGGAGGCTTAATCAAGGGAAATTTATTTCACTTCCTCTGAGGATAAGTTCAACCTGCCCATTCCTTCAAATGGATTTACCTATTTATTTATCATTTTATTATCCTCCTTTCTTATTCCATAAATCTATTCATTTTACCAAACACCACCATAATATCTTTGTACTTTTTTCTCTTTGCTATAGCCTACTTTTGTAGCATGGAAGCAATAGTGTTATATATGCCACAAATTTAAGTTAGGCATAGAAAATAAGGTTTTTGGATTATAAATACATATAAAATCTAAGTTTGCAAAAATTCAAACGAGAATATAGTATCATTGAATAATTTTCAATCACTTACCATGAAAAAGTACAAGTTTAGCATTTGGAAAAAAAATAGTAAACTTTAATTATTTTCCTTTGTCGGTTGAGGAGTCCACTATTTGTCTTGAATGCACCAATCACCTTTACTTGTGACATTATTCTTAGTTATTGCTTATTCACCAAAGTTAAATGGTTCTTTTTCCTTTTTTTTTTACCTTCTTGAGTGAGAGCATGTGCCCATGGTCCACAAGGGGTAGCTCTACACTACTTGTCATCCTTGCAAGTAGATGTTCGAATGCCTCATGTGATTTAGGTAGGGAGTTGGAAGTTATAGCTTGATTATTTTATATTTGATGCTTTTTTAGCAGTAAATAAGTGCATTATTACATTGAATTGGAGGGGACCAAGATTTTGAGCCCAAGGTTTCTTGCCCATACATGATTGGCCGTAGAGCAATTAAACAAATCACAATTAAACAAAATGTCTCCAAAACTTACAAAGAAGACGTCCTTGGGATCAATTGCTTTATATTTGAGGTTGAATTCCTTTTTTAATCAAAGTTGAATCACATTGAAAATTATAAGGACTAACTTACCTTTTCACTTAATCTTTGTACACTCAAATAACAAAAAAAGAAAGGAAGACAAAATATTGCACAACCTTAGGTGATATTTGGCAAGTATAATATATAAAGACGTAAGAATTAGGGATGGAATTGGGTTCTATTTCGAAATGGAGGAGATCTAACTCAGAATTAATTAATTTTTAAAAGTAAAAGGAATTATTTTAGGATGAAAATGAAGACTCTTGTTCTAGCTTCATCTAAGGCCGAAATAAACTTAGCTAAATGAAAAATAATAAACCTTATTCCCGCAATCAAGCGAGCCCAAAAGATTAATAAAAAACAACTTAAGTCTTTTCTTTACTTTCCATCTTCGTGGGCAACCACACACTCTACCAAGTTCACCCACTCTTCCTCCACCAAAGGTCGAAATGGTGGCTACTTTCCTCATCACTATAACCACGAAGAAGTGAAGGGAACAAATGCCATTGTTGACTTTGAGAAAAGTGGAGCTTGACAGCCCAACAACATCCGCAAACACCGGATCCAAAACATAAAATAATGTCACCCTCCAATCCCTCAATGGACATGGCAAGCAATACAAGCTTTGACCGAGCATGACCGACACCAAAGAGGAGTGTATGAGGAGGATTTTTTATTTGGTTGCATTTGGTCCCTTAATTATATTTTAGATACATGTCAACTCGACTAAACCTCGGGTCAACTTCGTTTGAGTTAAAATAACAAAGTGGCACGTTTACAAAATGGAGAAAATTTGTAATATCTAGCAACTAAATATGATTTCCAATATATATATATATATATAAACCTGTTATGGTTCAATAAATCAGGTGACTTGTGACTACACACTAATATATATATATTTTACTCTTTGAAGAATTTTTTGATTCAATTAGTCGTATCTTTGTTTTGAGTATGATATCACTGTCAAACTTGGTTAATCACTTCTTACCGTGCAAAGCCCTATATATATATATGATATAATTTGAATAATTTTGATAGTAACCCAAGGCAAAAGATCTCGAATATTTAGATTATTCATAAATTTATTCCCCGCGAGAATTTGCGAAACATGTAGATGCATGGGATTCGTAGTAAGTAGAGAGGTGATAGAGCCTTCATTGAGTTGTGAACCTCATCAAGTTATTTGGCTACGATATCTACTTTATTCAATTTCTCTGTAATAATATCTAAATCCCGTAAACTAGATTGACTCTAGATCTCATGGGTGCCCTTCAGATTCATCTTCCTCTGCTAAACTAGGACATGGAGGCAGGATTGATAGAGTTCTCTACTATTCCCTTAAAGAGTTTGTGAGCGGATTCCTCATCCCGATGCAAGAAGTTGCCCCCACAGGAAGCCTCCATGAGATTCCGCACGCTCTCGTGTAAATCATAGTAGAATATGTGCATGAGTTGCCAATGTGGGATGTCACGGTATGGACATTTTCTAAGTAGATCATGAAATCGTTCCCATGATTTGTGAATAGGTTCCCCTTGATTCTGAGTAAAAGTCGTGATGGCTCACCTAAGTGAGTTGGTTTGACTTATGGAGAAGACTTTATTTAGAAAAGCAGATTCGAGTTCAGCCCAAGATGTAATAGGTCTAGCTATGGTTCGATACCGGTAGGAAATTTTATCCTTTAAACTGAAGGAGAACATCTTCATCAACAAAATTTCTCGATTTTGATTCTATGGGTCCAAAGTCTGAGATAGATTTTTAAGATCCTCGATGTGTTGAAATGGATTCCCGGATGCGTGTCCGCGAAAGTGTGTGATAAGACTAATGATATTCAATTTTAGCTTAGGGTCGTTTTCTCCAACGGGAATCCTAACACACGGATCCACCTGGGCATTAAAGGGATTGTAGTAATCTCTCAGCAAGGACCTAGGTGGAGGACGTGGACCGAAACCAGGACTCGCCTCAAGTCAACGAGCTTGGAGATTCTAGAGAGCAACTGTCAGCAGATTGATCTGACGGTTCTGCTCGAGCATATGAATGTTCTAGTTCAGGGAATCAGGAGTGCCTCATAGATATCAAAAGGCGGCATCTCCTCTTGACCAAAAGAAGCTAAAATCTTGGGATTCTATAGTTGATCCATGGGATCAAACACAGAAAAAGCAGAAGTAGTAGACGAGATAGAGTGCTGCATAGAAGCAGCGAGTCTAGGTAGATTTGTCAACGGAGGAACTAGGAGCGGTCTCAGCGATCGCCTCCTGTACATAAATAGAAAAAAATGTGCAAAGGCACACTTGCGTCATTGCGAGAAACAGTGGCAAGCAAAACCCGAATACAACAAACAAAAAATAAGTTTTCTTCTTTTCAAAGGAAAAGAATACCTAGAATACGTGGGAAAATATGCGAAGATGCAAACAGATAGTATATCAATATAAATGCACATCCTGCGTGTCTACGTGGTACGTATCCTGTAAACTCAAAAGTCCAAGGTCTAGGATCGAGATCGCTTACTACTGGTTCCCCGACGCTCTAGTAGTGAGATAGACTTGTTGATCTTCGACTAAGGTCTTAAGAGGTGAAAAGAGGAGAGGTAGAATGACAGACTCATGTGTCTCTAGTGTGGTTGCACTGTGTACGCAATAGCATGCAATAGATAGCGATGAAAAACTTGCACACAAGTTCGCAAACAAAGTATGACACAAGTTTTATAATGTTCCTCTTTTTATCAAATGTCTTCTAAATGAAAAGAAGATATAAAATGTGTTCGCTTTTTGTATTTTCAAATAAAATGTGGTCTTGCTTTAGGTTGAAGATAGGGATCTATGTAGGAATGCATACTCTATCTCCGCAAAATAATCTCCCGAATCAGATACTAGTAGGAATGATGCACCCTAATGTATGCCTAAACATACAACTGCTAGTCACATAGAATGTCTTTTTGTATTTTTTATATATCTAATCTAAATGCAGCAAACAATCTACACTAAAGACTAGGGAAAGAGTATCTCATAGAGTACATAAAAATTGTCGGATATACAGAGAGAAGCGGGAAAATGCAGAGAAAAACTAGTTTCCTTTCTGCCTAGATATCTATCAGGCAAATACCTAAAAGAAGACAAGCAAAACGTAATAAACTAGAAATAAACAATATAGAAAAAACATGAATAATTTAGATGATAATGATGAATATAAATTATGCGAGTTGCCTCCCCAGCAATGACACCAAAAAAATGATGATGCAAATTCTCAACACTATTAATTAAAGTTATTAACTTAATCAATGGTGCTAAAAATGATGCTTAAGCTATCTTGCTTATTTAATTTGTCATTGTTAATTATAGTATAGGGCAAAAGGTAGCCTAGCATTTTATAGAAATACTTTTAACTGATTGATTCTAGGTCGTTCACAGGGAGGCTTAATTAGCTTAATTAATCACCATTTATTCTAAATTAATCTGTATTCTTAATTACTTAAGTTATACTACTTATATTATGTTAATATTGTTATTATTGACTAATATAGCATATATTACTTTATAATATAGATTACTATCCTAATATTTACTTAATTAAGCTAATTACTTATTTAGAGACTTAATTATTTACTAATTACCTACAATATATTAACTACATGAATAATTGCATCAAAATAAATAATAGAAGCATGGCAATCATTCCATATGCAAAAAGAAATGATATTCATTTAATTAAAAAGAAATTACATGAAAACGAGTAGTTTTATAACAACTACAATTAAGTTCAATTTCTATTTACAACTCAGGCATATATTTCTGATTTAACACTTAGCACACATGCCCTTTTATTTCCTTTATATCTCAACTTTCATGCTTCTCTTAAGCCTTCACTTACGACTCCACACTTAGTCATTTTCACACACAGCCTCCTCAATACATAGGCTTAACAAAGCCTGCTTAACATCTCTTTGTATCAAAAGGTTAGATGGGGCAATGTGGCTTTTCACAGGATCAATGACCTAGATGGGTCGGATTGGTACCATTACTAGGTCCTGTGTCACCCATCTAAACCTTCCACCTAGTGCTCGATGTTACGACCCTAACCGGCTCCACATGGAACCCAGGTCGGATCGCCTCGACTAACCCAAGATCGAGTCGTCTAACGAGAAATATACCAAAAGGAAATCATTCCACACATGCAACATAGTTAGAAGTATAAATAAAAGACAGAAAGTTGTAAGGTAGCCTGTAACTGTAAACAGTATAACAAGAGGATTGCAAAGTTCCTAACATAGCCATCACAACTTTAATAGAAAGGTGGAAACAAAACTACTAGTTTCAAGAATGGATACTCACGACAACAGAATGAAAAGTCTAGCTACAGTCAAAACAGAAAATGGAAACAAACTAAGGCGGGACTTGGCTAGGCCCAGTGATGAGAACCTCATCGTGATCCCTATCTAGCTTATTTTGACCTAATAAAGTGAACAAAAGCTCTTGCATAACCTAAAGGAGGGCCTAACTCAAGAGATTATTAATCTAGAAAGAAAACATGAAACAAAGGGTAAACTACAATTTTACCATTGCAGTATATCAACGGGATTTATTAGGGTCTAGACATAGGTCAATTGGACTTAATAAGAGAAAAAGTGGGATGGTTCAGTCAGAAAAGGGTTATTGTGAAATTTAAGAATTAAATGACATTTTGTACCCTAAAACACACCCACTTAATTTCACAAGATTTCAGTTAGGATAAAAATCAACCAAACCATATAAAATTCATGGAAAAATATCCCCTAGGGTTCAGAACCTTCAATTTAGCCTTTGGAACCTATTTTGACTTAGATTGGGGTCCAAGCTCAATATTTGACCTAATTTAGGTTTTTGTGCAAAATATCCAATTAAACGTGATCAAACCTAAAATCCAACTTCACCAATGGATTTCTTAAATCCAAATTAGGTTTGTACCAAAATTTGGACCTAAGGGAAGGTCATCTTGACCTACTTTGCAAAATAGTCCACCAAATTACATTCTGACCCCTAACTTTTGAAAACCCTTGCGAAAACCCCCTCAACTTCTTCATCACTTTTTGCATTCCGGTCCCTCTACCATTGTAGCAGAGGACCCATACCTCCAGCAAAGTTTCAAGGAGGATTTCACCTCGCTTCCCCAGGGAGTTGCTCTCAGATTTGAAAGGGGAGTCCTTTACGAAATCCCCTACCGCTTGAGTAGCTTCCCATGCCTTGATTCTCACCATACCTCTCGTGCGAACACTCGAGAGGTATGGGTATCGTACTTGCGGCGACCTCCGATGAGGATGTTGCTTGCTTTCCATGCGTCTAACTCTTCGCCTTTGCTTATAAATGAAGCTCCAGGTCCAGCCGCTTCGAGCAAGCTTGATTTGGCCTGAGAAAACCCCTAAATTCGTCCTCCTTCTCCTCCAACCAACAACCCGCAATCTCCGGCGATCTGTCCTCCCTCTTCTCGTTGCTCTGCCACCATACCAGTGGCAGAGTAATCTCCGCCTTGCTCCTCCGCGTCGCGCCGTACCCACACGTGCCTCTCTAACCCCTTCCTCGTCGCCATCATCTCCACCTCAGGGCCTTCGTCTCTGGTGATGGCAGATACGTGCTGTCCGCCCCTTTGCCTCCCCTTCTCTTCAATCACCACAGATAAGTCCCTCCTCTCCTTCTCTTCATTTTCCCCCACTTTATTTCCCAAAACAACCCCCGACAACTACAGACCACCTTCGCCTTCCTCATCTCCGGCAGACCACCGGTGAAGGCGCAACCATCACTTCATGCACCTACATGCCTTGCCACCAACCGCAGAAGCTTCACCATCATCCACTGATCATCGCCCACCTCTTTATTGACCGCCATTCGCACCCAACACTCTCCCCGAACAAACCCACACACACGGTCACAGTCTGACCTAGGCACCACGCCTAGGCCATTCTGCGCCATGCCACCTCCCGCCTCAGCTTCGCCATGCCATGGTGAAGCTACCTGTGTGCTCTAATGGGGTCGAAAGGCCGTGTTCAGTGATCGCAGGTTTCGACCCCCTGCCGCCATTGGAGTAGGAGCAAAGCTTGCTCGCAAGCTCGCTCCAGGTTGCCCCGCTCTAGGAGATTGAGTCCCAGGTGTGCGGAAGCATTCCATGATTCTTACGCACCTAGCAATAGAAGCCTTCATTGACCGCAGCAGTAGCAATTGAGCAAAGCACCTCCCTACAGGCGTGCGAAGAAGCGGGTGGGACTTTAGTCCCACCTCGAAAGTTTTCAACGCAGGTGAGAGGCTTAAATTGATTTTGTGTTTTCTCTTCGTTGCCTCTGAACACGGGGTGAGGTCCCCTCGCCCACTCACTCGCTTCGTCCGCGCTCACTCCTCCGTGGACCTGGCTGACCTGACCTGATAACCTTGCGCTCCTCAGGCATCACCCACGCCGGTGCGCCTGGACCCGGGTGCGCTCGACCCGACCCATTTACTCGATTGGCTCTAGGAGAGCGAATCGAAGAGAGAAAAGAGAGAGAGAGCGTACGCGGGGGAGGGTAGGGGTAGGTTTTGCCCTGTGTTGTGCAGGGGAAGGAGGAGGAGGAAGGAGCTGCGGGAAAGAGAAGAAGAAGAAGCCAAGGAAGGAGCTGAAGGACTTAGCAAGGAAGAAGATGAGGAGCAGCTGAAGACAGAAAAAAGGTGAAGACAAAGCACTGTAGCAGAGGAGCGGCAGAAGAAGAGAAGAAAAAGAAGAAGGGGGCGCAGTTGAAGAAGACTACAGAGGAAGAAGACAGGAAGGAGGAAAGCCAAGTGCAAGAAAAAGAAGAAGAAGACTGCAGAGGCCAAGGAAGAAAAGGTGGAGGTGCAGCAGAGAATAACAGAAGAAGAAGGAATAGCAGAAAAAAGCAGAAGAAGAAGAAGAAGAAGAAGAAGAAGAAGAAGAAGAATAAAGAGTGAAAGTACCGTAGGATTCGCCAGTTAAGACGTCTGATTTACAAAATTAGACGTCTAAGAAAGGAAAGACAGAGAAAGAAAGAAGGAGAAGGTGCAGCCAAGCAGAGGAAAGAAAAAGGAAAAGAAAGAGAGAAGAAAAAGAAGAAAGGAGAAGTCACAAAGAGAAAGAAGAAGGAAGAAAAGTGAAGAAGAAAGACAATTCATTTCTTTTTGCATCTTCCCTCTCTAGCTTTCATATACATTGGATTGCTATCATCTTTTGAGTAATTAGAGATTGTGATTTTAGTTTCTAAAATACCAATTTGCTCCCTAAGTTAGACCTCGGAAATTTTAACTTTCGAGTAATAAAATTGTTATTTGTTTTCGCGACAATTTCAACTATACTGCAACTAACATCTTTTTAAAAAACACGATCTCGCCTCGCAAAACAACTAAGAGACACCTGCTGGCAGGTCTTGAGGTGAATCTTTTTCTTTTGATTCTGACCTTTACGTGTGAATTCTTTATTTCTTCATTATTGGTGTAGTGTGCCTAGTTGAAGACACTAAACTTAGCATGTATACAGTTTGTTTTATCTCGGAGCTGATCAGGTAATCACAAAATTCAGGTGTTTTCTTCTTTACTCCGCTCTTTTTCGTGTCTTTTTAAAGCAATGAAGACATTGCATTAGATAGATATGGGGGGGTGGATATTCATCTCTGAATCATCTTATTAGCTCTGTAGATTCTTTTTATTTTCTCTTTATTATTTTTTTTTAAAATTGAATTAGAAAAAGAGAATTTGGGCATTAGAGCTTTTCAACTTTAGGAATGATACGATAGGACCTGAACACTTAGATCCTTCAGGTCTTTGGGCTTAATCAACTTGGGTGTCGACTATTTGAGCGTGGAAATTGCATATTTGAAAATAGTGTCATAGCTTATAGTATAGTTGCGAAATTTTCTCGGCAAAAAATATTTCTAGATTAGTGAGACTATGAGTTCCGGTTGTTCGTCTTTGGGAGGCGTTTATGGAAATTGTAATCTTGATTTCGATCTTTTCCTCTTTACTTGCTTAAAAAGACATGCCAATTTGTAATTATTTACGTATTCATGCACGACATGCTGTTAAAATAATATCATAAATCAAAGCAGGCAACTTATTATCACAAGAAAGATATTGCAAGCATGCTCATGGTGATTTTTCACACATAGATATATATATATAGAAAGAACTTAAAGGTTTTTCATTGACTGCATGTTCGTCGAGGCGAGATCGTGTTTTAAAGAGACGTTCGTTGCAGTATAGTTGGAATCGCCGCGAAAACAAATAACATTTTTATTACTCGAAAATCAAAATATCCGAGGTTAAACACAGGGATCAAATTGGTATTTTAGAAACTAAAATCACAATCTTAAATTACTCAAAAGATGATATCAGTGTAATCCAATGTGTATGAAAGCTAGAGAGAGAAAATGCAAAAAGAAATAGGTTGTCTTCTCTTTTCTTCCTTCTTTTTCTCTGTGACTTCTTCTTCCTTCTTTTTCTTCTCTCTTTATTTTCCTTTTGTTTTCCTCTGCTTGGCCGCACCTTCTCCTTCTTTCTTTCTCCGACTTTCCCTTTTTTAGACGTCTGATTCTTTGAGTCAGACGTCTTAACTTGTGACTGCTACAGTGCCTTTAGCTCGTTCTCCTTCTCTGCCTTTGTCTGTCTTCTTCTTCTTCAACTGGCTTCTGCTTCCTGTCTTCTTCTCTTCTTCTTTCTTCTTTCTTCTTTCTTCTTTCTTCTTTCTCCTTTCTTCTTTCTTCTTTCTTCAGCTTCCTCTGCAGTCTTCTTCAGCCATGCCTCCTCCTTGGCTTCTTCTTCTTCTCTTTCCTTCTCCCTTGCCTTCTTCTTCAGCCTCTGCCTCTGCCACTCCTCTTCTATAGTGCCTCTCTTTCCTTCTTCTTCTTCAGTCTTCTTTCTTCTGTCTTCAGCTTCTCCTCTTCTTCCTTTTCTGCGGCTTCCTCCTTGGCTTCTTCTTCTTCTCTTTTTATTTCTTCTTTCTTCAGCTTCCTCTGCAGTCTTCTTTAGCCACTCCTACTCCTTGGCTTCTTCTTCTCTTTTAGCAGCTGCCTCCTCCTCCTTCTTCCCCTGCACAGCACAGGGCAAAACCTACCCCTACCCTCCCACCGTGTCACTCTCTCTCTATTTCTCTCTTCGCTCCCTCAGAGCCGGACAATCGGGTATACGGGCCGGGTTATGCACGCCCGGGTCTAGGTGCACCGGCATGGGTGGTGCGCGAGGAGTGCAGGGTAAACGGGTCAACCAGGTCCGCGTAGGGGTGGTTGCGGATGAGGCAAGCGAGGGCGAGGGGACCTCACCTTGTGACTTGAGGCGCTAAGGAGAAAACACAAAATCAATTTAAGTAACGCACCTGCACCTACTGTTTCTGAGGTGCGACTAAAGTCCCACCCGCTTCTTCGCGCACCTGTAGGGAGAAATTCGCCTAATTGCTACTGCGATGATCCCTCTCCAGGCTTCTCACTTGTCTAGATGCATGCCCGAGACCAACCCGCACCGCCTGGACTCGTTCACCTGGAGCGCAGCAGCCTGGAGCGAAGCTTGCAAACAAGCTTGCTCGAGCTTCAATGGCGGAAAGGGGGCAGGACCTGAAATCACTCAATACGGCCTCGCGGCCTCATTAGACCACATGGGCAGCTTCGTCGTGTTACGGCGAAGGTGAAGTAGTGGGTGTTGGCTGTGGGGCAACCTAGGAGTGCGTGCTTAGGTCACTTTGTGGCTGTGGTGATGGGTGTGGTCGAGGGGAGCTTGGGCCGATGATGGCGGTCGATGGAAGGGCGGAATGTGCTCAGTGGATGATGGCTGGTGGCCCTGCTTTCATCTTTATTGTTATTTACAGTCGTTGTGGTATATGACAAAACAGTTACCAGTTTAATACAAATTTTTTTACTCGGAATGACAAGTTTCCCGAGGTCGAACTCAGGGAGAAATTATAATTCTAGAAACATAAAAGTTCACAATATACAAGGT
Organism: Thalassia testudinum; assembly: GCA_037157565.1. Lineage (NCBI taxonomy): Eukaryota > Viridiplantae > Streptophyta > Magnoliopsida > Alismatales > Hydrocharitaceae > Thalassia > Thalassia testudinum. The sequence goes on from JAZHRO010000013.1 coordinate 74,375,412, forward strand.
TTTACAAAAATGAAGAGAGAGAGAGAGAGGGAGCAAAAGTTCTCTTTTTTTTGGCTTCTTCTTCTTCTCTCTTCCTCTTCTCTTTTCTTCTTCTCTTTCAGCTGGTTCTTCAATCTGCCTTCTTCTCTCTTTTTTTCTTTGCTGCGGCTGTGGTGACTCTTTCTCTTTCTCCTTTCTTCCTCTCTGATTTTCTTCTCTTCTTCCTTGCGGCTGCAGAGGCTTTTGCCTTCTCTTTCTTTCAACTGCTAAGTCTTCCTTTCTTCTGCCTTCTTTTCTTCTTCTTCTTTTTCTTCTGCTATGGCCGTTCCTCTTCTTCCTTTCTTTCTCCTTCCTGCCTTCTTCTTCTTCTTTGCATCTTCTTTCTTTCTTCTTCAGCCTGCCTTCTTCTGCTCTGGCTGCTGCCCTTCCGTCGTCTGACTCGGCGCTCAGACGGCTTAACTGTGCATTTGCTACAGTGCAGCTCCTTTTCTTCTCCTTCAGCTCCTCTCCTTCCTTTCTTCTTCAGCAGCTGCTCAGTGCAGCTAAGTCTTCAGCCGCTCCTCCTCCTCTCTTCTTCTTCCTTCGCCTGCTTCGTCCTTCTTTTTCCTTCTTCCCTGCGCACACACACAACTATCAGTGCAAAACCTACCCCTACCCCTTCCTTGCATCTCTCTTTCTCTCTGAATCTCTCTTTGGGAAAGCTCTCCCAGAGCCGGGCAATCGGGTTCGGGTTGCACGCCCGGGACCAGGCCCACCGGCGTGCGGTGGTGGGCGAGGAGTGCTTGGTCGGGTAGTCGGATTCGGCCCAGGCCCGCGAGGCGTGAGCGCGGGCGAGGGCGGGTGCGAGCGCGTGGCGCGCTGCGTGCGTGGGCGAGGGACCTGACCCCTGTGTATCGAAGGCGAACAACTTAATTCACAAAATCAATTTAAGTGTGGGCGCGAGGCCACACACTTACAAGGTGGAACTAAAATCCCACCTCCAGTTTGCGCGCCCGCAGGCGAGAAGGCGCTGCCAATTGGGGTAGTAGCGAAGGCTCGCAACCCCAATTGTGAACCTGGGCGTACTCGCGGAAGCAGCCCGCATTGCCTGGAGCTCGCGCCTGGGCTGGAGGAGTCCTGGAGCTGCTTGCGAAGTAGCTTCAACAGCTCGTCAATGGCGGAGAGGAGGCGGAGACCTGAAATCACAAGGACAGCCTCACGGCCACATCAGATAATGCAGGGAGCCTCGCCGGAGTGTGGCGAAGGCAGTACGAGGGTCGGCGAGGCGCGAGTGTGACTGTGGAGGTGCACCTAGGGCAGATTGTGTGCGCGGAAATGGGTGTGTTTGGGGGGTGGTCGAGAGGTGAATGGAGTCGGGGAAACGCTTGAGTGGAGTGAGGGGGAGCTTCTAGGCTTGTCGGCGAGGGGTGAGGTGGTCTGTGGAGGTGGAGAGACCTCGCCAGAGATGGCGGCCGGAGGTGAAGCAGATGGGGGTGGAAGTGGTAGTCGAGGGGTCTGAAATGCTAATTAAATGCGGGAAAAGAGAGAGGAGCATAAGGGGGAGGTTCCTACCTACTTAGTCGACGAAGGGGGAGAGGAAGGCGTTCGGCTCGTGCCTGCCGAAGCTGGGGACGAAGGTGCCCAGGAGGGGGTTATCGGCGACGAGGAGGAGATCTGAGGACTCCAGCTGGTGCGGCCTGGCGTGGGAAGACGAGGCAGAGTGGGCTCTGCTGTAGGTATGGCAGCAGAGCGACGAGGAGGAGGAGGGAGGATCGTCGGAAGCTTGGGCTGCCTGACCGGAGAGGGGAGAGACGAAATCTAGGGTTTCTCTTGGCTAAAACTAGCTTGAAGGAGACGGCAGACCCTGCCGCTCCTTATAAAGGCATTGGCGAGGAGCGGGGACCGAGGGAGGTGACGTGCCATGCTCGCCGAAGATGGCCGGAAATGGACACCCATGCCTTTCATGCATTTGCACAAGAGGCATGGCCGGTTGCAGAGGTCAGGGGAGGGTCCCTCGATAGAGGACAACGCAGGGAACCCCCCGCTCGTTCCTAAGTACGGGCGCCTTACCCTGTGCGGCGCCATCCTCCGCGCAAGGTCGCCGGAGGTATGGCGCTGCGCAGAAATGGCAGGGAGGACCGTTCTGTAAAGAACGACGAGAAAATTAGGGGGCCTTTTGCAAGGGTTTCAAAAGATAAGGGTCAAAAAGTAATTCAAGATGACAAATTTGTAAAGTCGGTTAAGATGGTCTTCTCTTAAGCCCAAATTTTTATACCAACCTAATTTGAACCTAAGGATTTTAATGGTGAAAGTTAATTCTAGGTTGGACCATGTTTGATCGATCAATTTGTGTAAAAACCCAATTTAAGTCATAAATTGGGCATGGTTCTCATTTTAGGTCAAAATAGGTTGCAAAGGTCAAATTGAAGGTTCTAAATCCTAGAAAATATTTTTCCACGAATTTTAGAGGATTTAGTTGATTTTTATCCTACCTCAACCTCGTGAATTAAAGTGGATTTGTTTTAGGGTTATAGAATGTCATTTAATTCCTAGAAGTTGTTATAACCTTTTTCAGATCATATCATCCCACTTTCCTCCTTATTAAGCTCATTTGACCTTCATTTAGACCTTTAATTACCCTGTTTGCGCACTGCATTGGTGAAATTGTAGTTTTACCCCTTATAATTTATCTTATTCTTTAACTCAAAATTCTCTGAGTTAAGCCTCTCTTTAGATTTTGTAGGAGCTTCTTCACACTTATTTAGATTAAATTGTGCTAGTTAGGGTTCATGATGAGGTTCTCATCATACCCCCATGCCTAGCTTTTACTAGTCCCTTAGCAAAATTTTAAGGTTTCAACCCTTGTTCTAGACCATGAAGTTCTTAATGAGTTTAGATAAGTGTTTTTTCTTTCGTAACCTTGATTAGGTCAGAATGCCAACCATAGGCCTAAAAGGTACTCTAGTACCAACCAAGATTCTGATTTGTCTAGCCTTAGCCCCAGTCCTTAGCAAAGGTTTTTAAGGCCTACAAGAGCTAACCTAAGGCTTATTGGACTTTGTGGTTAAAGTACCCGTGCTTGAGGTAATTTTAGCCTTGGTTCAGTTTGCAGTACGTTTTGTAAGAAATAGAGGTAGAAGATTTATATGTTTGGAGAGTTTTCTCTCTCTTTTTCTTTTTAATTCTAGCTTAGGATTGGCTTCTCAACACGGTCTGTATCAGATTCCTTGTCCCCATCATCAATCTCAAGGTTTCCTGGCAGTCGATGCTTCGTGATAGCACCGCCCATGGTAACCCCCAGAACCCTGGCTTTTGAGATTTCGAGATAATCCCATCCATGGTGTTCCGTGGCCGAGTTCAGACCCTGGCAATTGACACTTCGTGATAATGCAATCCATGGAATCTGAACCAGCAGAGCGCTTACATGCCCCCAGTAGGATATGTAAATATCTTAAGAGACAAGCACCGAGGAGATGATATTTTGATACGCATCTTCGAGGGGAATTTCCCACCTCTCCGCGTTAGGAACTCGTCCAAATCAACTTGTGTTGATCGGCCGCTCCTACTCTAGGTGTCATTTTCAGAATTTTTGTGATGCTTCTGCGTGATTTTGATTTTTATGCTTACTGAACCAGGCTGTGTGTGAAGTTAGGGTGCTTAGGTTATTAAGTCTCGTAAACCAAAAGTTAGTTAACGAGGCCAAATACTCCATAAGCCTTGGACCTAATACTTAAGCTTTTCATTTTCCTCAACCTCTTGAGGAATTTCTAGATCTTAATGGGTACTAAGAGTCTATCCAAGAATGCCTAAGGTTTGCGTTCTTATTAATCTCACTGTGCACTTCCATTTTTTTTCCTGAATGAGGTCTAGAACTTTGGTTAACTCCTTAATTTCTTACTGATAACTATCACTTTTCATAGTGGTGAGGAGAGTGGGACGAAGGGGGGAAGGCAGAGGACGAGCAGCGCGTAGGTGCCATCTCCAGAGAAGACGCCCTAAGATGGGGATGACGGCGACGAGGAAGGGGTCGGAGCAGCTCGCGAGGGTACGACGCGATGCGGAGGAGTAAGGAGGAGATGACTCTGCCACTGGAATGGTGGCAGAGTGACGAGAGGGGGGAGGAGAGGTCGCTGGAGCTTGTGGGATTTTTGGCCAGAGGGGAAAGGAGGAATTTTGGGGGTAATCTCAGGTCAAAACAAGCTTGGCCTTAGCAGCTGGACCTGAAGCTTCATTTATAGGCACGGACAGAGGGTCAGACACTTGGAGGGCGAGCAAGGTTCTCGCCAGAGGTTGCTACGGGTACAATACTCATGCCTCTTGAGCGTTCGCATGAGAGGTATGGTGCGAATCAGGGCATGGGGAGCTGCTCAGGCAGTAGGGGATTTATCAGAGAACCCCCCTTTCAAATCTGAGAGTAGCTCCCTGGGGAAGCGAGGAGAAATCCTCCTCGAAACTTTGCCAGAGGTATGGGTCTTCTGCTGCAATGGTAGAGGGACAGGAATGCAAAAAGTGAAGAAGAAGTTGAGGGGGTTTTCGCAAGGGTTTTCAAAAGTTAGGGGCCAGAATGTAATTGGGTGGACTATTTTGCATAGTAGGTCAAGATGACCTTCCCTTAGGTCCAAATTTTGGTACAAACCTAATTTGGATTTAAGAAATCCATTGGTGAAGTTGGATTTTAGGTTTAACCACATTTAAATGGACATTTTTCATAAAAACCTGAATTAGGTCAAATATTGAGCTTGGACCCCAATCTAGGTCAAAATAGCTTCCAAAGGCTAAATTGAATGTTCTGAACCCTAGGGGATATTTTTCCATGAATTTTATAGGGTTTGGTTGATTTTTATCCTGACTGAAACCTTGTGAAATTAAGTGGGTGTGTTTTAGGGTTACAGAATGCCATTTAATTCTTAAATTTTACAATAACCCTTTTCTGACTGAATCATCCCACTTTTTCTCTTATTAAGTCTAATTGACCTATGTCTAGACCATAAGAAATCCCGTTGATGTACTGTAATGGTAAAATTACAGTTTACCCTTTGTTTCATGTTTTCTTTCTAGATCAATAATCTCTTGAGTTAGGCCCTCCTTTAGGTTATGCTGGAGCTTTGTTCACTTTATTAGGTCAAAATAAGCTAGTTAGGGATCATGATGAGGTTCTCATCACTGCATGTTGGCGGTTATAGAGCGAAGCTAGAGGAAAGCTTGTACATGAATGATTGAAAGCAGAAAATTGTCTAGCAGAAAATGACTTCATGCGTGAGTCTATTAGGGGATTACACATGCATCATTGAGGGAGAATATGGATGTACACTACTAAGCATAAATAAAGTAGAGAGATTAGAAGAACTATTTAGCTAGGCTATCAGAAAGAAGGGCATTCAGAGGTGGTCTCTAATGACCTTTGAGTAGAGGTAGGGAGAAGAAGGAGGGGCGGCCAATGGTGCTTATGCCGGCACTTGGAGAAAGGAGGGAGAGATGATCCTAGCTTGGCGTAAAGGTGGTGGAGCTCATGGAGGTGCACATGAAGTTGGAGGTGGAGATGGCTATGGTGATGGGTGCATGATAAAACCAAGATTAAGCGAAGATGCCAAGATTGATGCAAATGACCACCTATGGGGTCTTTTTACAGACCCTTGGCATTCTCTCTAGAGGGATGTAGAAATCTTTAGAGAGAGCCCCAAGTGTGGCCGTCCAAGCTAAGGTGGAGGTGGTTTTTAGATCCATAAAAGGTGCATCTAAGAGAAGACCCTTCCTTGGTTGCTATTTTTGGCAACCAAGGTAGTGCCACCTTTAGAAGAGACTAGAAGGCTCTAGGTGGTGTGGGAGTGCATGAATGGGTGTGTGTGCGTGTGTGTGTGGGCGTGACTTAGGTGGCTAAGTGCTCTAGGTTAGGTCCTAAGGGGTTTGGGTTAAGGTAGGTCTCAAATTAGGGTTGCGAACCCTAATTGCTAATGGGCAAGTGCAATTAAACTTTACATAAGTTTAATTGAGTGAGTGTGAACTTAATTTAGAGTGAAATAACTTAATTAAGTTGGGATTAGATCAATTGGACTCTCACTAAGTCTAATTGGACTTGTGTGAGTTGAGATCTGAGCTTAATTGGACTCTATGAGTCCAATTGACTAGGCAATTGTAATTGACTATGATCCAAGTCAATTGGGCTTAGTGAGAACCTAATTAGGTTCTTAGAAAGGTCTAGAGGTGGTGTACTAGGCTTAGGGTACCTTAATTTAGGTTCCCAGGGGTTTGGAATTGGGTTTAGGGACTTAGGAACTCAAGATCCAAGCTTGAATTCTAAAACAGGAAGTGGAGAGCAGTTCCAGACGTCCAATAAGAGTGTCAAACATCTTATACTCAAAAATTAGAAGTCCAAACTTCTTGTCTGGACGTCCAATTTGAGTCAGGAGGGAATCAAGGTTCTATTTTGGGTATTCTGCAGAAATTGGACGTCTGACCAAGTGTCTGGACGTCCAATAACATTGCAAACATGGGTTTAAGGTGTGTAAGTTGTGGCTAAGGGTCTTGGATGTCCAAATAAGGGTTGGAACTAAGGTTTTGAGGCTTCTTAGGTTATGGTGACCTAATCTAAGGGTGGCTAAGGCTTAGGAGGACTTATGGGGCTATCCTCGGGCTAGGAATGAACCGAAGTTCTTCATAATTTAACTCTGCCTCATTCTTACTTAGTAGAATAACATACCTCAACCCTTACATTATTTCTCTACTACATTTATTTTAAGGTCTCCCGCTCCAACTCTGATGCAGTACTAGCTTCAGGTTCAGCTTCAGATCCAGCTCCAGATCCAGCTTTAGATCTAGCTCTTAAGCTTCTTATTACCTGTAATTTATATAATACACTTAATTAGTACATTATATCATTATTTCATGCATAGCCAAGGGAAAGCAGTAAAGATGCAAATAATGCTTATGCATGCATTAATTATACTAGCTTATGCTAAGTTCTAACCTAATTTAGGTCAATTAAGACCTATGATTGCTGCGCAATTATCCACTAAAATGTGGACTTATTTCTCGAGTTCTTACCATTTAAAAATTCATTTCTAATTGGTTAAATAAGTTGGGGTGATAAGTATACGACTTCTCAGCCCACCCTCTGATTTGAGGGGACTTTAAGCCTAAGCATCTACACATTCTTTGCACTGACTCACTTTTTGGCAATTTTTATGGAAATTGGCTAACTAATGAACCTTATAGGGTGGTATGGTTGGCAAGTTGTAGGTGGTATCAGCTCATTGGCCAGTTGACCAAAGTCCAGTCACACGACCATTCTCTTTCTCCTACCTTTAGGTAAATCTTAGATACGGGAAGCCACCTACTTAAAAAAAAAAAGAAAAATATCTAAAAAGAAAAAAATATATATGAGAAAAGAAAAAATAAATAAACCACATTTCACAGCACGAGTATGGCTAGTAAGTTGTCGTGGGTAATAGCCCATTGGCCAGCTGTTTAGAACCTAGCTCACAAAAATGTATGTTTAATTCCAAACACTTAGGAAGAAGCAGGGGAGTAGAATTAGCCGAGGAGATATTGTTTAATTTCCTTGATTTTTTTTTTTTAAACCTGTGTCATAGTATAGTTGATCAAAGCGAATTAAACATTTAAAATTATAACTCGAATTAAAAGAGAAATCCGAGATCGTCTTTAGGAGCACAGAATCGCGCAAAATAATCACTATCGTAATGATTTTTTTTTTCTTGATCATTTTAGTGAACTTATGGTTAATTCTAAGAAAATAAAATAAGTTCACTGATTCACTTAATTTGTAGAGAATAGAGATTGTATGCAGTGCAAGAAAAAGAACTCAATAAAAGGTTATTAATGAATGACAATTGTATATGCATTAATTCAGGCACACATGAGCTTTAACAAAAATGTTTACAAGGTTATAGCAGGAAACCTCCAAAAGATACAAGAGGTTAAGCAATTACTTTCAGAGATTAAAATTAATCCCTCGAGCTTTACGAGCAGGTCCTTGAGAACTTGCAATTTGGTCCTCGAGTTTTATGATTTGGTCCCTGTAAATGTTTCCATCTCACAACCAAGCCCTTACCTTCTTCTTCCTCCTCTTCCTCTTCTTCTTTGGTTTGGCATTGGTAGCAGGAGGTTAGAGGAGGGCCGGCGAAGTCGGCCGAGCTCCTCGGGGCATGGTGTGACCCCCTAGAGGCCACAATGAAATGATGGTGTTTCTAGAAAGCTTCGTGCGCAGCTTTGGGACGTGGGTCGAGGAGGGATGACTAGCGCGTGGTCGCACAGAGGTGGAGGTGATGGGTAGTTCTGGCGAGGGAGAAATGATCGAGCATTTTTCACTTCGTAGAAATGTGTTAGAAAAATAATATGACGTAGTAAATAATGTGGTGGAAAAACCTTTAATAAAAAATTAATAAACATATACTGACATTGAACCACAAAATCAAGTCATATCCACGGGAAGGCATAAACCAATAAATTCACCAATATTTTCAATACATCATTCGACTATGTTCTACGTAGCAAAAATGATGCAAAATTAATTTGTCAATACGTTGTTGCATCAAATGAGAGCAAGAGAGTCTTGAATAAGCATGCATGCGAAATAGAGAGAAAGAAAGGGGTGCACATGCAACTTCACTTCATATAACAAATATTAATGTCAAAATTCAACTCTCGGCAAGGGCATCAAATGTAAATATTAATACCCCCTTCACTGTAGAGAAACAGGGGACTTGCTCCCCTTTGCTCCACGAGGAGAAGAGGCCATGGATGACGGCGTGGCTTGTCGGAGGAGTAGGGACGGCGGAGAGGAACACTCCGATGGTAGGACAGCGGCGTGTGGTGGTCGGAGATGTTGTCGGCGCTGAGGAAGGCCAGTTGCGGTGGCAGAAGCTTGTCGGCACACGCATGCTGTCGAGTGCAGTTCTGAGGGCGTGGCTGCCCTCGTGGGGTCGAGGCGAGTTCATGGGCGTCAAAGGGACGAAGCTTCGAGGCCGGAAGTGATGGTTGCGAGGAGGAGGACCGGCGGTGGCTTTGGGTTCTTCTCTGTTGAAGAAGAAGATGAAGAAGGTTGACTTGCTAGGTTGTTGTGCACGCAAGGGGGAAGTGAGGGCATGCTCAAGGGCGTGCGAGGGCTGTGGTGGCATGCGTGCACTGGGGGGAGGCGTGACCATGCGTTTGTGGTGCACACGTGGCGAGGATGGCTAGTGGCTGCACGTGACAAGGGTGCTGGTGGTTTCTGGCCGTGAGGGAGAGGAAAGGTGGTATGGGTGCTTGATGAGTGCACACTGTCACCATGCACTCGTCCTTGGTGAAGGCAATAGGGCACGCCCAACTTACGATGCATACAAGAGATGCATGGTGCAGGTGTTTCTTCATGGTGGAGCGCACAAGGAAGAAGATGATTTGGATCTGGGTGAAGTGGCCTCTTTTTAAAACCTCCCGTCCATTTCGCTTAAGCCACCAACTTCTCCAACCACTTAGCAAAGATCGCGAGTGGTTGGAACATAAAGATAAGCGCTGGCGGTTCTCATCAGACGTTTGATCAACACTCTAGATGTCTTAAAATGTATGGATAGCAGTGAGTCCACGATGGAGGTTCTCAGACGTCCAAACTAGGCTCCAGACATCTTATAAAGTGCCTTTGGACGTTTGACTGATGCCTTCAGGTGTCTTGCACCTTGCCTGCATCCATCAAATGATTATCATATCATGTCATATGTTATTAAATATAAAATTGGTGCATAAGATTATATGCAGACAAAGGTGAATTCCCTTTTAACTCTTAATTAATTAACAATTACAAACAACTAATTAAAGAGAACTTAGGTCAAATAATGGTCCACGAAAGTGAACTTATTAAATGCTCCCATGCCTAAGTTTTGCTAGTCCTGAGCAAAAGTAAAAAATAATAGAAGTAACCAAAAATATTTCTTCTTTTCGTATTCCAAAAATTTAGAGATCCAGACAAATGTGAAGTGATAGTAGCCCAGGTAACGGATCCAAGTGAAAAGTCAACTTACATTTGAAGTTCGTACTTCACCCTTAATAAAATTCTATCAGGATAGGCAACTAATTCTCTTGGGTATAAAGTAGAAAATGACCAATAATTGGACCCTGGCTTTTTGGCTTAGATAGGAGAGACTGAGTTGAATTGATTTATATTTGGTGGCTCACACTCATTTGGTGTTACATGTAGTCTAGTACTGCAGACTCTAAATCTCTAGACTATCAAATGAGTTAACCCAGAGAGAGGCTAAACAAAACTGTGCTCTGTTGATGTTCCTTTGCTCTAACTCACTCACTTTTTCTTTTTCCTTTTTCCTCTTTTTTTTTTTTCCTTCTGAGGTCACATATATTATCAGATTTTGTAATTGTACTCAATGTTTGGTAGCCTTGCATGGCATTCACACTTCAATTAAAGTCCTAATAACCCTACAACTAAGTTAGAAGTTCCCAGCCAGTATTCGGGCGATCAGAAATACTGAAAAGTTGGTATGGGTCATATTTGGTAGATCGCAATTTGTGTTTTTATTGTTGCCTCAAAACATCGACACATAATAAAAAATGACACGAAGATAAGACTATAAACTTGAACTCTTTTCTTTTTCTCTCTCTCTTCTCTTTTTTTATGTTTCTTTTTTTTTTCTTTCTTTCTTTCTTTTGTTGTTGTTTTTTTCTTTCACATGCTAACACAAAATGATGCATACTTTTATTTATGAGGCATTATTAGGGATGATGATGGTCAAGAGGATATTGTGTGACTTATTTGGTGGAAGTGCCTACTCTCGGCACTGGAATGAATGGATATGACAAGCGTATTTTTGACCTTTGACACTTTTAACCTCCTTCAGCCGAGGACTCTATGAAGGACGGTCGTAACCATCCCCCATAGTCATCGTTCAATTATGACTCAATCTCTGTGTATCTGCCTTCTTTGGTGACTCTCAGGAATTCACACAATGTTCGCACGCGAGAACAGAGAGTAAAAACTATGCCTAACTCTGAGGTATCATCATCTACTTATCCAGAACTTAAGAGTCCTTGCACTAGACTTAGCGCACCAGTTGTCTCTCTACTTTCTCCTCACAAATATTAGGTGGATCTAATAAAAAATAGTATGCCTGACTCCCTTCAAACTATCCAAGGACTCAGTAAACTAAAAATGCTTATTGTTTTTTCTACAAAGATCCATTACCCAGTCTATACGCAAGTGAAGTAACTGTATTGGATTTTAAACTCAGAAACAATTTAAGAAGAAACTCTTCAATGAAACCTCCTTGATAAAAACTTCTGCTAGGGACTAACCAATTCAGCTTAAGAAAATAAAAGTTTTTTTTTTCCGAATTAATGCACCTATCCTAAATGCATACAAATATTTATAAATGTCATAAACATCCTCAGGTTATACCCCCACATACCTAAGATTGACAATGTCCTCATTGGAAAAATAAAAACATAAAAGAATATCACCTGAGGAGGAGAGTGGGAGGAGCTAAGGCTTCTCAAGCTAAAGTGCATCCAATACCTGGCCATCTGAAAAAGTAACATAAGGTTTACGCCGTTGGCCATGTACCTTAAAGCTCGCACCAGAAGTAGGGTTCCGAATTTCTACTGCTTCGTGAGGGAAGGCATTGATAACAACGTACGACCCATCCCAGCAGGACTTGAGCTTTCCTTTAAATAATTTAAGTCTGGAATTGAAAAGCTAGACCCATTGGTTGAGCTCAAAAGTCTTTCTAATAATGTGCTTATCATGGAAGGCCTTTGTATGTTGTTTGTAAGATTAAGAGGTTTCGTAGGCTTTAGCATGCATGCCTTTCCCGCTTTATCCATATTTAAGTTAATGTTTTTAATAGCCCAATAAGCTTTGCGTTGAATTTCAACGGGAAGGTAGCACGCCTTTTCGTAGACAAGATGGAAAGGCGGCATGTCCAAGGGAGTCTTATAAGCTGTTTCGTAGGCCCAAAGAGTATCATTCAATTTTGTCGACCAATCCTTATGATCGGGCCTAACAGTTTTTTCCAGAATCCGTTTAATCTCCCTATTAGACACTTCAACTTATTCACTTGTTTGGTGATGATAAGGTGTGGGTATCATGTGGTTAACTCCTAAATTTTGGAGTAGTCTTGTGAGGTGTACATTCTTAAAGTGAGGTCCTTCATTACTTATGATCATCCTTGGGCACCCGTATCGAGAAATGATATTAGCCCTAACAAAATCGAAGACCATGGAATGGTCATTGGTTCGCATTGGAATGGCTTCTATCCATTTCGATACATAGTCCACGACCATAAGGATGTACTCATATCCAAAGGACATAGGAAATGGACCCATGAAGTCAATGCCTGAAATATCAAAGTTTTCGACGAGGAGAATAGGTTGCTGGGGCATTTCATCCCTTTTTTCGATGGTTCCAGTCTGTTGGCAACATAGACATGCGCCCACATATGTATATGCATCTCGGAATAATGTGAGCCACCAAAAGTCAGACTGAAGAACCTTATGGTCAATCTTTTCCCCACTAAAATGCCCTCCACAGTGGAGGTCATGGCAAAACCTTAGAACACTCTTTTGTTCTTCGTCAAGGACGCAACGACGGAATAACTGGTCAGAGCCTATTCTAAAAGGCTCAGGTTCCTCCCAGTGATAAAATTTAGCATCGGCAAGAAACCTGTCTTGCTTCTGCTTGTCCCAAGTACTGGGGGTTATGCCCATGACCAGATAGTTCACTATGTCGGTGAACCGAGGAGTTTTGGCCTCCATGGCCATTAGAAACTCATCAGAAAAAGTCTCTTGGATACTGCTAGTAGGGGTCGATACCTCAATAGGGATCCTGGACAGATGATCAACTACCACATTCTCAACTCCTTTCTTATCTTTTATTTCTAGGTCAAACTCCTGGAGTAGCATAATCCAACGAATCAAACGAGGTTTGGTGTCCTTTTTATCAAGAAGATGCTTTAAAGAAGAAAGATTAGTGAAAACTACAACCTTGGATCCTAATAAATAAGATCTAAACTTTTCCAAAGCAAACACTATAGCAAGAAATTCCTTTTTATTGATCATGTAGTCTTGCTGGGGATCTGTAAGGGTCTTACTGGCATAATGCAAAACATGAGGTTTGCCATCAACCCTTTGACCTAAGATTGCTCCCACTGCGAAATCAAAAGCATCGCACATTAGTTCAAACGAGAGGGTCCAATCAGGTGCTTGGAGAATCGGCGCGGTAACAAGGGCTTTCTTCAAGACTTGGAAAGCCTCGCCACATCTGCCATCAAAATCGAAGGAAACATCCTTCACTAACAAGTCGCAGAGTGGCTTAGAGATTTTACTGAAATCTCTAATGAAGCGCCTATAGAATCCAACATGGCCAAAAAAAGATCTAACTTGACGAACGTTGGTGGGTGATGGAAGCTTAGAGATGAAATCAATTTTGGCGGTATCCACCTCTAATCCTCTCTTATAAACTACTTGCCCCAAAATAATGCCTTGCTAGGCCATAAATTAGCTTTTCTCCCAGCTAAGCACCAGCTTTGCCGCTTTGCAACGGGTTAAGACTTTATCAAGGTGCGAAAGGCATAGGTCAAATGATGAGCCATAAATGGAGAAATCATCCATGAAAATTTCTACAAACTCGTTGATTATATCAGAAAAGATACCCATCATACAACGTTGGAAAGTGGCAGGAGCATTACTGTTATGACCTGGTTCCCGAATCCCTACAGGACTCGAGACCTGCTCGACTTGACTAATCTTAAGACCCAGTCGTCCAACAAGAAATAACCGAAAAGCAGGAAAATAAACCACATTCACTATGCAATGTAACTAACAGTAAAAGCGTACAAGCAGTAAAGGAAGTAAAAGCTGCTACTCAGTATATACCACCACAACAACAAGAAAGTAGAACAAAAGTACAGTAACAGGAACAGTAAACAAAGTCTGAAACTCACTAGCAAAAAGAGAGTACAACAACAGTAAGAAAACTACTGCTGGGCTCGACTGGGCCCAGCACCCTCTGCAGCCGATAACTCGGGCTGCTCAACTCCTAGACCTGTAAAGGGTTATGAGAAAACAAAGTCAGCGAACGCTGAGTAGAGTGGTAACCAGATTATCTAAAGCAATAAAAGCTAGAAGATAAATTTATTTTTTCCAATTATTTTATTTTACAAGTAATTCCTTTTCACCCCATTGGTTTACTTTCAGATTTCTTTGTTGATCTTGCATGTTCCTCGTGGGAACGATCTTGATTGCAGTCTTTTTCGAAGAGTAGAAGGTACACGTGGTGCTCTCCTGGCCGGGAGAGTTCCCCGTGATAGTCCTACACCCAGTCAACCACCCTGAGGTCACAGACAGATGTAGCGGTGACTATGGCACGCACGATAAGCACATGGGTAGCTACCCCGCACTGGCATGCGGTCCTCCTTCTGCACGCCCCGCGGTGGCCATGCAACACTTTAGCGAGCCCCCACGAAGCTCGCGAGCTCAATCTTCTCCTCTTCACTCCCTCTCCTCCTCCTCGCTCTCGCTCTCTCTCTCTCTCGTGCGCCTCACTCACAGTAGTGGAGTGGAGAGGAGAGGAAGGGGGCTTCTTATATAGGTGGGAGGGTTAGGGTTCGACGGGGGAAAAGTGAAGAAGAGAGAGAAGGAAAAGGTCTGAGCACTGGCTGTGCGCAGAACCAACATCGCGTACAGATTTTTCAATTTCCAGATGTCTGGGAAGGGATCCAGATGTTTGGCCAGACGTCTGACTGACGATCCAGAGGTTTTAAAGGCTCAAATCAGGACAGGTCTTTACATCATAACAAACTTAAAGGAAGTTTCATCCCCGAAACTTGAGTTAGCTAGGGTGCGAAAAAGGAATATGAAGTGCATAACAAAGTTAAGGAGGGCTGAAGTCGGTCCGAAAAGACGTACCCTCAAAAAGCTCCAGGTACCGCTCTTGCATCGCCGCCTCAGGCTCCTAGGTAGCCTCCTCGTACCACTGGCTCCTCCACAAAACCTTCACAAGGGGTACCTGATTCCGTTTCAGACTCCGGACAGCTTGTCTAGTATCTGCACTGGTCTCTCGGGGTAGGTCAGGTCGTCACCCACCTCGACACTCTCGTGGCTCAGAACGTGATTGGGATCGGTGACGTACTTCCTGAGGTTGGACATGTGGAACACATCGTGCACACTAGAAAGCTGGGGAGGATGGGCAAGTTGGTAAGCAACGGGTCCTACTCGCTCCAGGACCTCAAAGGGCCCTATAAACCTCGACGCAAGCTTCCCCTTCACTCGAAAATGCTGCAGCCCTTCATGGGCGAAACACGAAGAAAGATGTGATCCTCAACTTCGAATTGCACCTCTCTGCGTTTCCGGTCAGCATAACTCTTTTGCCTGCTTCTGACAGTGCGGAGTCATTTGTGGATCTACTCTATCACCTCCTGACTTTGCTGGATCAACCTGGGGCCAACCTCCCACTTGGTCCCCACCTCAACCCAACTCAAGGGCACAGTACACCTCCATCCGTATAGAGCCTCGTAAGGTGCCATGTCAATGCTCGAGTGATAACTGTTGTTATATGCAAACTTTGCCAAGGGTAAGTGCTCCTCCCAAGAGCCCCTCCAGTCTAGTACACAGGCGCACAAAAGGTCCTCAAGTGTTTGTGCAGTGCGCTTTGACTGTCCGACCGTCTGGGGGTGGTACGCGGTATTGAACCTCAACCGTGTCCCCAAAGCTTGCTGAAACTCAGCCCAAAATTGGGAAGTAAAACGGGTATCCCGGTCAGATACAATCTAACGCGGAACTCCGTACCACATCACGAATGTACCTCTCTGTTAACTATGCTGGTCCTAAAGTGACTCAGATCTGCAGGAAACGTGTCGTCTTCATCAACCTATCCATTATCACCCAGATTGTGTCATGTCCTTGCTAGGTAACGGGTAGACCCACCACCAAGCCCATGGTGATGCTCTCCCACTTCCACTCTGGCATAGGAAGTGCCTGCAACGGCCCTGCAGGCCTCTGATGCTCGGCCTTTACTTGCTGGCACACCAAACACTGCTGCACAAACTCACCCACATCCTGCTTCATCCCTCTCCACCAAAAGTCACGTCTCAGATCATGATACATCTTTGTGTTCCCGGGATGTATGGTGAACCTGGATCCGTGCACCTTCGTCAGGAGCTCTCTCAATAACTCCTCATCCCTGGAAACGCACAAACGTCCCCTCATGCGTAGCACCTCGTCTGAAAAAGAGTAGTCCCCTTGGTCCCCTGACCGCACTCTATCCCGCAATGACTGTAGGTACGGATCTGTCATTTGTCCTGTGATGATGCGATCTATCAGCTCTGGCCTCGTCTATCGTGTCACCGTCACTGCTCCACAATATCCCTGTGACTCTCGGGGTCTCCAACTGCCTAACTCCTCCACAAGTCTCTAACCCTGTGCTTGTAAACTGGCCAAGTGGGCGGGCACCTTTCGGCTCAAGGCATCAACCACCACGTTGGCCTTCCTCGGATGGTAGGAGATGCTGCAGTCATAGTCCTTTAGGAGCTCTAACCAATATCTCTATCTCATGTTAAGCTCCTTCTGATCAAACAAGTATTTGAGGCTCTTATGATCCGTGAAAATCTCAAAGATCTCACCGTAAAGGTAGTGCCTCCATGTCTTCAGCTTGAAGACAACAACTGCCAGCTCTAAGTCTTGGGTAGGGTAGCTATGCTCATGGGGCTTCAGTTGCCGCGAAGCGTAAGCGACAACGTGACCCCGCTTCATGAGCACACCCCTTAACCCCTGCAACGAAGCGTCTGTGTAGACCACAAAATCACCACTGCTATCTGGGATGGTAAGCACAGGAACTGAAGTCAGTCTCTCCTTCAACTCCTAGAAACACTTCTCATGAGTGTCTGCCCAAGCAAAGGGCACGTCCTTCCGAGTCAACTAAGTCATAGGACGCGCAATCTGCGAGAATCCCCTGATAAACCGCCGGTAGTAATCTGCCAATCCCAAGAAGCTGCGTATCTCTGTCACTTACGTAGCCTCTTCCACCTG
Source organism: Thalassia testudinum (assembly GCA_037157565.1). Lineage (NCBI taxonomy): Eukaryota > Viridiplantae > Streptophyta > Magnoliopsida > Alismatales > Hydrocharitaceae > Thalassia > Thalassia testudinum. Next base: position 74,392,392 of record JAZHRO010000013.1, read on the forward strand.
AGTATGGCCTGAACCTTGGCTGGATTCACAGCCAAGCCATCCCCTGAGATCACGTGGCCCAAGAAAGTCACCTGCCGCAACCAAAACTTGCACTTGCTATACTTGGCATACAGCCTGCGCCGTCTCAAAGTGTCCAGAATCATCCGTAGGTGCTGTCCGTGCTGTGCTTGATCCCGCGAGTAAACGAGCACGTCATCGATAAATACCACCAAAAACTGATCCAAATACGGTCTGAAAACCCGGTTCATCAAATCCATAAAGGCAGCGGGGGCATTGGTCAGCCCAAATGGCATGACCAAAAACTCGTAGTGTCCGTATTGGGTGTGGAAAGCTGTCTTGGAGACGTCGATCTCCCTGATCCTCAACTGGTGGTAGCCTGATTTCAGATCTTTCTTGGAGAATATCGTGGCACCTCGCAACTGATCAAAAAGATCATCAATCCTCGGCAGCGGATACTTGTTCTTGATAGTGACCTTATTCAACTGTCTGTAGTCAACACAAAGACGCAGGGTATCATCCTTCTTCTTCATAAACAACACAGGGGCTCCCCACGGGGATGCACTGGGCCTCATAAAGCCCTTCTCCAACAAGTCCTGTAGCTGTGACTTGAGCCTCGCACTTAAGTGGTGCCATCCGGTATGGTGCAGTAGAAAAGGGGCCAGTCCCCCGTACCAGTGAGATCTCAAACTCGATCTCACGCTCGAGCGGCAGTTCTGGCAGCTCCTCTGGAAACACATCGGGGTACTCACTAACCACCGGAATGCTCTGAAAGTTTGCCACGGGGTTGGGCTCCTCCACCACACAGGCTAGAAAACCCTTACACCCCTGACTCAAAAGTCTCTGATGAGAACCTCATCATGAACCCTCACTAGCACATTTTGACATAATAAAGTGAACAAAAGCTCTTACATAATCAAGAGAAAGGCTTAATTCAAAAAAACACTAATCTGAGAAGAGAACATGAAACAAGGGCTACAACTGCAATTTTACCATTGCAGTGCATCAACGAGATTTCTAAGGGTCTAGACATAGGTCAATTGGACTTAATAAGAGAAAAAGTGGGATGGTTCAATCAGAAAAGTGTTATTGTGAAATTTAGGAATTAAATGACATTCTGTAACCCTAAAAGAGATCCACTTAAATTCACAAGGTTATAGGCAAGATAAAAATCAAATAAACCCTCTAAAATTCATGGAAAAATATCCCCTAGGGTTTAGAACCTTCAATTTGTCCTTTGGAACCTGTTTTGACCTAGATTGGGGTCCATGCCCAATATTTGACCTAATTTGGGTTTTTGTGCAAAATATCTAGTCAAACGTGGTCAAACCTAAAATAAAACTTCATCATTGGATTCCTTAGGTCCAAATTAGGTTTATACCAAAAGTTTAACCCAAGGGAAGGTCATCTTGACCTACTTTGCAATTTGGACCACCAAATTACATTAAGACCCTTAACTTTTGAAAACCCTTGCAAATCTCCCCTCATCTTCTTCGTCACTTTCTTCATTTTGGTCCCTCTGCCATCGTAGTAGGGACCCATACCTCCGGCGACTTTGCGCGGAGGTTTTCTCCTCGATTTCATGGGGAGCTGCTCCCAGATTTGAAAGGGGAGCTCCGTGCGAAGCCCCCCTACCGCATGAGCAGCTCCCCATGCCCTGAAACGCCCCATACCTCTCGTGCGAACGCTCGAGAGGTATGGGTCTCCTCCGGCCATACCTCTAGCGTGGTGTGCCCACCGCCTCCTTGCGAATCCTGCTCTGCCCGCGCCTATTTAAGGAAGCACAGATCCTTCCGCTTCCTTCAAGCTTGATTTGGCCAGAGAAAGCCCCCCAAATTCCTCTCCTCCTCACTCCGGCCAACTGCCCGCAGCCTCCGGCAACTCTCCCTCCCTCTTCTCGTTGCTCTACCACCGTACCAGTGGCAGAGCCATCTCCGTCTTGCTCCTCTGCACCGCGTCGTACCAGCGCGCGCCCTACGCCTCTCTTCCTTGTCGCCACTTCTTCACCACAGGGTCTTCGTCTCCGACGACAGCAGACACCCGCCACTCGTCCTCCGCCTCCCCCTTTCGCTCTAAACACCCTAGATAAGTCTTTCTCAATCTCTACATTCTTTTCCCCTCTTTATTTCCTTCAAACGACCACTGTTGCACTCCACTACCATCATCCCCTTCACCTCCGGCCACCACTCTAGCGAGTTTGCTCCACCACCACAGACCACCTCCCTCCTCACCGACCGGTCCCTAAGCACTGCCCCAACTCACTGATCATAAACCCCCATTCACAACACTCTACCACTCACACAAACGCACCCCCGAACACACCCACACACATAGCCACAGTGTGCCTTAGGCACGCTCCCACAGGCGTTCCCATGCCTCGCCGACCACCTCTGCACATTCGCTGCACCTTTGCAAAGCTCCCTAAGCTTTTTAACGTGGCCGCGAGGCTATTGTCGTGATTTCAGGTCCAGGGGCTTTCCGCCATTGACGTGCAGCTCGAAGCTTCCTTGCAAGCTTCTCTAGGCCGTGCCCACTCCAGGACACAGTCCCAAGTCGCGCGGAGAGCTTTCGTGAACATCTCCAGGCCTCCAATTGGTGTTGAGGGCCATAGTTGCAGCTGTAATCAAAGGCACACTCTGCTGCAAGTGCACGTGAAAGGAGGTGGGAAGATAGTCCCACCTAGGAAAAATTTTGAGCGCCGCACCCGCATAAAAGGAATTTTTGCATTAGGCTGTTCGCCTCCTACTCACGGGGTGAGGTCCCTCTCTCACCCGACCCGACGCCTCATCTGCAATCACACCTCGTGGACCTGGTGACTCGACCCGACCAGCACACCTCGCCCACCACCACACGGTGGTGGGCCTAGTCCCAGGCATGCTTACCCGACCCGTTTACCCGAGAAAGGCTCTGGGAGAGCTGTGTCCTAAGAGCGAAATAGAGAGAGAGACATGGGGAGGGTAGGGGGTAGGTTTTGCTTCTCTGTGCTGTGCAGGGAAGGAGGAAGAGGAAGCAGCTACAGGGAAGAGGAGGAAGAGAAGAAAAAGGGCAACTGAAGGAGAAGGAGGAGGCGCAGCAACTCAAGAAGAGAAGAAGAAGCCAAAGAGGAAAGCTAAAAGAAGAAAAGAGGAGGAAAGAGTTGCCGCAGAGAGGAAGGAGCTGCAGCAGAGAAGGAAAGAAGAAGGCCCTTCAGAGAGAGGAAAGACAGAGAAAGAAGAAAGAAAGAAAAGAAAAAGAAAGAGAGAAGAGAAGAAGGAAGAAAAGCCATTGCTATTTTCTTTTCCTTATACACAAACTTTCACTTATATCCTTGTTGAATATCACATTTTGAGAATTGTGGATTTTGCTTCTAAATACCACTTTGCTCCCTAAGTTCGACCTCAGAATATTTTCAAATTTTGAGTAATAAAAATTGATAATCGTTTATACAACGTTTTCAAATATACTGCAACGAATATCCTTTCAAAAACACGATCTCGTTGCATAACTCTATTATATTTTGGCGCCGTTGCCGGGGATCAACAGGCATTTTAGAAGCATTAATCACAACTTTTGATTCATTACTGACTTAATTTCTCTTTTTTGTTGTGTTTGTTGCAGGAAAGAAAGCCTAAGAAGAAAAGTAGCCGCACAGCAACCACACCAAGAAACAGGTAACTCTTATTAAGCCCTCTCTCTTAAATCCCCTTAAAATCCAAAAAGGAAAAACAAAGAAAAAATTGATTTAGGGCTACCTGTTTCTATAATTAGTAACTCACAAAAGTTGCCAGAATTTTAATTTCAACACATTTTCTGATTGAACATCCACTTAAGGTAACTAAGGCTAAGACCTTATTGAATTGAGCCCTAGGTACCAATTTCTGAGGCAACTAAATTGGACCAACTAGAGCCAACCTAAGGATTACAAGCTAGGGTTTTAGAGACACATCTTCTTCTAAAAAAAGAATAAAAAATTTCAAAAAGAGGTGTGCCTAAGCCTTGTTTGAAAAGACATATCCAAGAGAAACCCTAAGCAAATCAGGCTCTTAATCTACTTGGACCTTAAAAGAAAGGACCTAAGAAACTCTCAAAGGAACAAGGAGGTAAAGTTGATCATTTGGGTCAACCGACCTTTAAGTTAGGTCACTTTACACTCAAAAGGCTTAAAGTTTAAGTGGAATCCTAAGCACCTTGATCTTAATTAAAAGTGGTAGACTTAAGAGGTCAAGGTCCCCATTCTGGTCTACCTGGAATCTCAGTGATAAGAGAGGTCGGGTGGGGGAAACCCTGTAACCCGTGGGGGAGCTCTACCGTGTAGGGGTCTTCGCGGGACTCTCCCTCTCTAGTTGCCCAAGTAATTCTCAGGTGGACGGCCTTTCTAATCAAGGGGTATCATCCGCCCCGAACCTCTATAGTCACCCAGCATATTTTGGGTGTCTTGATTGGGTCCAACACATTCTAATCTCATCCAATCCATCGGTGTATGTTTGGTAGGAGGTTCTTGAAACCTCCTTTAGAGATCCACTCTCCCCGAGGCTAAGCCTCGATACCCTTGTTTGTGCAACAACCCCACCACATAGACCTTTCCTCTAATTTTGAACCTAGTTCTCCTTCTTCCATCATGGCACAGCCTGTTGAAGAAGAAAACAATCTTAAGCACCAGCTTCAGCGCTTAAATGACCTCTTTCAGAACTTCATGAACCCACCGCAGCATCCCATGATGCGAGATCACTATAATCCCGCTGTGGTGGCAATCGAGCCTCGAGTTCGAATCTCGACTGGAGGTCTTGATTCTAAACTAAACCCAATATGATTCATGTTATACCAAAATTCTATGGGCTTAACTCCGAGGATCCTTTCTAGCATATTAAACAGCTCAAGCATCTGGCCCAGACCTTCGGGTCAAATGCGCAAACCAGGATATCTTACTCATGAAGATGTTCTCTTTCTTCCTCATGGACAAGGCAGCTCATTGGTACCAAACTTAGAGCCGTCCGATCAACACATGGGATGAACTTCAATCTGAGTTTTTGAAGTTCTTTCCCGTTGGTCGGACAAATGCCTTGCGCCATCAGATTACTCATTTCACCCAACAGACAGGAGAACCTCTTCATGAGGCATGGTACTGATTTTTGGATCTCATGCGAAAGTGCCCCCATCACGGAGTTCCTAAATGGGAACAAGTCCAATCTTTTTACTAGATGAAACGGTCGGCGACAACTATGACTAGGTTTTGCTATAGCGTTGTAGTATAGCTAGTTATTGCCATCATTTCAAATATATATATATATTTTTTACTCGGGAATAACAATTCTCCCGAGGTCGAACTCAGGGAGCAAGTCGTATTCTAGAGTTATACATGTTCTATTACAAAAATAAAGAGAGAGAGAGAGAGAGATGAAAGTTTGGCTTCTTCTTCTCTTCTTTCTTCCTCTTTGTCTTCTCTCCTCTTTGGCTTTTGTTCTTCTTGTTCTTCTTCTTCTTCTTTTCTTGCTTCTTGCTTCTCTTCTTCTTCTGCTTTCTATTTCTTCACTCGGCTGCTCCTTCTCTCTTCTTTTCTTCTTCTTGCTTCTCTTCTTCTTCTTCTTCTTCTGCTTTCTGTTTCTTCACTCGGATGCTCCTTCTCTCTTCTTTTCTTCTTCTTCTTTGTCTTCACCTGTCTTCAGGACGTCGTCTGATTTTCCAATCAGACGACTTAACCCGCGGATGCTACAGTGTCGCTTCAGTTCTTCTTCTTCCGCAGTCCTTCTTCTTCTTCACCTGTGCCTGCACGCTCAAGAGTTCAGCATCAGAGGGCAAAAACCTACACTACCCTCTCCCCCCCCGCGTCTCTCTCTCTCTCTCAGTATTCACTCTTCGGAAGGCTCTCCCAGAGCAACCGGGTAATCGGGTACGCGGGTCGCTCCCGGGTCCAGGCCCACCGGCGTGCGGTGGTGGGCGAGGAGTGCCAGTCAAGTCGGGTCGAGTCGGCCGGATCCGCGTGATGAGCTCGCGGACGGGCCGGGTGAAGCGGTGTGAGTGGGACCTCACCCCGTGTGCTGAGGCGAACAGCTTAAGGCACCTTTTGCCTTTAAGCGCCCGTCCGCCTCAGCGGGTTTCCGAGGTGGGAGTAAATGTCCTACCCTCAATTTGGGCGCCTGCTCAAAGGAAGCAGCGGCAGCCGAACTTCGCGCGAGGGCTTCGGGCGAGGGCTTCGCCTCAACTGCAGCCTGACACTTCGCGAAGCTACCCCGCGCAGCCTGGGAGTCTGATCTGGGCATGGTGTGCCTGGAGCAGCAGGTCGAAGGAGCTTCGTCACTCGTCAATGGCGGCGGCGAGCACAGACCCTGTGTACAACAACACGGCCTCTCGGCCTAATCAGATATGCGGAGGACCTTCGCCGTGGCACGGCGAAGGTGGTCGGAGGGTCTGCAGGGGGCGTGGTGGAGCAAAAGGGTCACCCTAGGTCAAACTGCGGGCGGTGAAGTGGGTGTGTTCGGTGGATCTGCAGAGGGCGTTTGGTGGGAAGTGGGGGGGCGGAAGAGGATCAGGGTGAGGAGGTGAAGGTTATGCACAGGTCAGCGAGCCGTGTGGGGTGCTGGAGCGATGGGGGCAGTTCGCCGTTGTTTGGCCAGAGGTGGAGAAGGTGACGGTGATCGGTGGGAAATCAGTGGCGACAGTAAGGGCTTTCAGTATGGAAAAGAAAGAGGGGAGGAAGAGGAGAAGTTTTACCTACTAAGCTAGACGAGGAGGGGTTGGCACAGGCGACAGTCGTATCGACTGTCGCCGGAGAAGAAATTGCCCAGAGGAAGGGGCGGCGGCGAGGGGAGGGCCGGAGAGGCGCCAGCTGGGTGCGGCGTGACGCGGAAAGATCGAGGGAAGGTAACCCTGCTGCTGGTAGTGCTGCAGGGCGACGAGGAGGAGGAGAGGCCGCCGGAGCAAGGGGGCGTCTGTCGGAGTGGGAAGGGAGGAATTGAGGGGGTGTCTCCGTCAGATCCGAGCTGGGAAGAACGGCGGAGCGACGGGGGTATTTATAGGGGCAGAACCAGAGAGGAGGGCGGAGGGAGACGACGTGTCTCCCTCGCCGGAGGACGCCGGAGGAAGGATACCCATACCGTCCGTGCGTTCGCACGGCCGGTATGGGTGGGTGCAGCACTCAGGGGGGTGTCCCTGCGGTGGCTGACGACGTAGGGTACCCCCCATTGACTTGCCAGGGCCCCTCCCTCACCCTGCGCGGCACCATGCTCCGCGCAAGGTCGCCGGAGCATGGTGCTGCTCAGGTTTTGCAGGAGGGACCTGAACGCAAAGAACGAAGGAGAGTTAGGGGCCAAAATGTGAGGGTTCAAGGGTTGAGGGCCAAAACGTAAATATATGAGGACCAAAGTGTAAAGTTGGTCAAGAAGGTTTCTTATTAGGCTCAGGTTTTTATACATGACGAATTAGGACCTAAGGAATCTGATGGTGAATTTTATTTCTAGATTAAACCTTATTTGACCGGTCAATTTATGCAAAAACCCAAATTAAGTTGTTAATTGGGCATGGTTCTCAATGTAGGTCAAAATGGGTTCCTGATAGCGAAATGCGCGTGATTTGTAAAAGCGGATTTTTAACGTCGTTGTAACATGCGAATCCGCTTACGCTTTTAAAATTTATATCCTAGATAGGGGAGTATCTAGGGTCGTCCAAGGAGGCAAAAATTGCAATAATGATTCTCTTGCTTGGAATATAATCTCAACTTTCTTTTTAATATTTTTCAATATGTAAAATTTTTTTTTGTATTTTGAAAAGACGAGGGCAAACTGCAGATTGTAGCGAAGAGAACTAACACCTACAATTGATTAACTAAAATCTAAAAGATAGAAATATCTTCTTCCTAAGCTCACTCTAGGCAAGTGGAGGCCTAGAGTAATTAGGAAGAAGAGGTGAAACAAGTGCTAGAACCAAAACAAACAACTGCAATAAAAAAAAAACTAAAAGAAGGCAATTTTGATTGAGTAGAATGAGTGTTCTTTTCAAGGACAAGTAGAGGAATGCTTCTACTAGAATTAAACAATCTATAAGCAAGAAAAGAAACACAAATCCTCTTGTAACAATGGTGAAGAAGGTTGTCGTCTTGCTCCAAGCCTAGCTGCTCCTTGGCTTGAAAAGAGGGCCTCCTTCTTCTCCTTCCTTGAGAGCTCCTCCAAGGTGGAAGCTACCACCTTTAATGCTCTCTCCAAGGGGTGGGCGTGCACCACCCTCAAAAACTCCTCCAAGGTGGTGTGACCACCTTCAAGATCTCCTCCAAGATCTTCCTTGCCTGGCTTCTCCTTTGGCTGGCGTGACCCAAGAGAGAAGGGAAGAGGGGAAGGCACCAAGGGGACAGAATATCCCCTTAATCTTCTTCTTCTTCTTCTCTCTTGGACGTGGGATTCTTGGTGGAATATGAGAATGAAATGGCTAGCCAAGGATGGCTTGAATGGTGGTGGGTAGTGATCTTTTTATAGGGTAGGATGGGGGGTTAAGGTGCCCCTTGAAATGGAGGGCTAGGATGGAAGAATGGAGGTGGTTGGTGATCCTATGGCTAAGGAGAGTTGGCGCCAACCCAAGAGGTGTTAAAGGGGGTAGTTATGGTGGTGTTGGTGTCTTTTGGTGGTGGAGAGACACCACCATGTTGGCGCCAACATGGGGTCTTCTAGAAGGGGGGTTAGGTGGATGGTGGAGATGGGTTCAAGGGAGATTGTGTGGTGGAGATGAGGGGAGATTTTGGATGGAAAAGTGGCGCCATTAAGGGGTGGTTATGGGTAGTTTTTGGCGCCACTTTTAGGTGTCTTTTGGAGGTGGTGGGTAGGTTAGGTTGGTGCCAAGTAGGTTAGCTTATGTGGAGCTTAGTTGGAGCTAGTTGGGTGGAGTTGGTAGGTGGGTTTTTGGGGTGGTATAAGCCAAGGAAGTTGGAGCATAGCTAAGCTAAGCTAAGCTAAGCTAAGCTAGCTTAGCTAATGGAGGAGTAGAGGAGAAGGTAATGGAGCTAGGGTTTAGAGGAAGGAGCTGAGGAGAAGAAGTCTGGAGTTGGAGCTGGAGCTGGCTGCTGCTGAAGAGGCTGGCATGGGGCTACTCTAGCTGGCTTAGCTTGCTAGTTCTTTGCTAGTTGCTAAGCCAAGCTAAAGTGAGCTAGCTTCTACCAAAATGAGCTGAGGTGAGCTAGGTCAGGTGCTCCCGGGGAGAATCAAGCTGGTTGAGGCAGCTAAGGTAGCTTAGCTCAACTGAGTTGAGCTAAGCTGAGTCCCCGGGAGCTGGACTTGAGCTTCCTGAGCTGAGATGAACTCTTCTTCAGCTGGCTGGAGTTGAGTGGAGCTGAATGTAGCTGGATCTGTGCTGGGGTGAACTCCTGTCAACTCAACTGAGCTAGCTAGAGCTCCCTGTGAACTAGTGGTAGCTGAGATGAGCTAAACTCAGCTAAGTTGAGCTGGATTTGAGCTGACTTGAGCTAGGGTGAGCTGAGATGAACTCTTTTGAGCTGCCATCCAGCTGAGATTAGCTGAATGGAGCTGGGATGAGCTAACCCTAGTTCAAGTAAGCTAGGTTCCAGCTGCGGTGAGCTGGATCAAGCTGAGGTGAGCTGGATTAGGCTGAGTTCCAGCTAGTCTGGGCTTCTCCTTCACCATTTGCCTTCTTGAGTGCTAGGGTTTTAGGGATCTGTGCATCTGTACATCCCTAACACTCACAAAAACACATTAAAACGACAATAAAAAATGCAATGCATGCCTATCCTAATTTATGCCTAAATGCAGCCCAAAAACCCGTTTGCGGAGTAAAATCCTAAAGCTAGGTTTGTTTAATGCATAAGAATGATGATAAACTGGCGTTTATCAGTTCCTAAAGCCAAATTGAAAGTCCTAAACCCTAGAGATTATTTTTCTCTGAATTTTAGAGGGTTTAGTTGATTTTTACCTTGCCTCGAACCACGTGAATTGAAGTGGGTTTGTTTTTAGGGTTACAGGATGTCATTTAATTCCTTGGAGTTGCTGTAGCCCTTATTGAGTCATCTCATCCCACTTTTATTCTTATTAGGTTGTTTTGACCTATGTTTGGACCCTGAGTTACCATATTTTCATATCGGATTGATGAAATTGCATTTTTACCCCTTAGTTTCTATTTTCTTTACAAACTCAGAATCTCTCTGAGCCAAGCCTTTCTAGAGTTATGTAGGAGCTTTTTCTTGCATATCCGGGTTAAATGGTGCTAGTTTAGGGTTTGTGACGAGGTTCTCATCACACCCCCATGCCTAGCTTTTGCTAGTCCCTTAGCAAAAACTTAAGGTTTTAACCTTTGTTCTAGACCATGATATTCTTAACAACTTCAGGTAAGTGCCTTTTCTTTTGAACCTAGATTAGGTTAGAATGCTGACCATAGGCTTAAAAGGTACTCTAGTACCAATCAAGATCCAAATCTGTCTAGCCTCAGCCTCAGTCCTTAGCAAAGGTTTTTAAGACCCATAAGAACTAACCTAAGGTTTATTGGACTTTGTAGTTAAAGCACCCCGTGCTTGAAACGATTTTTGCCCTGGTTCAGTTCGCAGTGCATTTTGTAAGAGAGAGAGATAAAAAGTTTTTCTGTTTGGAGAGTTTTCTCTCTCTTTTTCTTTTTAGTTCTAGCCTAGGATTGGCTTTTTCAACACGGTCTGTATCAGATTCATTGCTCCCATCATCAATCCTCAAGGGTTCCTGGCGATCGATGCTTCGAGATAGCACCGCCCATGGCAACCCCCAGAACCCTGGCTATTGAGATTTCGAGATAATCCCATCCATGGTGTTCCGTGGCCGAGTTCAGACCCTGGCAGTTGACACTTCGTGATAATGCCATCCATGGAATCTGAACCAGCAGGGTGCTTACATGCCCCCAGTAGGATATGTGAATATCCTAAGAGACAAGCACCGAGGAGATGATATTTTTGTTACGCATCTTTGAGGGGATTTCCCGCCTCTCTGCGCTGGGAACTCGTCCAAATCAACTTGTGTTGATCGGCCGTTCCTATTCTAGGTGTATTTTCAGAATTTTTGCGACGCTCCTGCGTGATTTTGTATTTTTTATGCTTACTGAACTAGGCAGCATGTGGGGTTGGGGTGCTTAGGTTACTGAGTCCCGTAAACCAGAAGTTAGTTAGCGAGGTCAAATACTCCCTAAGCCTTGGACCTAGTACTTAAGCTTTTCATTTTCCTCAACCTCTTGAGGATTGTCTAGATCTTAATGGGTACTAAGAGTCTATCAAGAATGCCTAAGGTTTGCATTCTTACTAATCTTACCAAGCACTTTTCATTTCTTTTCTTGAAAAATAATCTAGACTAAGGTTAATTCCTTAGCTTCTTACTAATGATTATTACTCTTTTCTTTCATCTTTTTGTGCTCCTTTTCATTTTGTTTCTTTTCCTTCTCCACAAAATTTCCTTTCTCCTCTTATTCTTTTTATTTTTGAAAAATTTTTAATTTTTATGGTATTTTTGGCATATGTGAATTTTTTTGTTTAAAACCTTTTTTTTTCTACAAGTTTTGCACTTATACCCCCCATGCCTAAGACTTGCAATGTCCTCATTGTGATTTAGGGGTTTTTATTTACTTAATTTATTCCTTAAGATAGATATTTTTGTGAGTGAATGGGTCGGGATGAATTCTGCGGACGATTTCTAATCTCAGATGCAAGCATCTGAGGTGGAGTTGGCTGTCTTAAAGGGTGAACCTTAAGTGCATAATGGTGTCAGAAAGAGGTTTTAGATTTTCAAGAAATGACGGGCTGCCTCCCGTTAAGCGCTGAGTTTTACGCCATCGGCCGGGCGCAGTAAGCTCAAGGGGAATGGAGGATGAGGGATGATTCAGTCGAATCAGTAGAAGTCACATCAATGAACGGTTTGAGTCTCTGACCGTTCACGATGAAAGGTTCGGAATCATGGCTGAGTGGACTGATTTCAATTGCTCCATTTCCAAAAACCTGTCGGACTAAATACGGTCCGACCCACTTGGACCTCAGTTTCCCCGGGAAAAGTTTGAGTCGGGCATCAAAGAGTAGGACCTTTTGACCAGGATGAAAGATCTTTCTCGAGATGTGCTTGTCGTGGAAGGCTTTAACCCGCTCCTTGTAGATTCGCGAGTTCTCGTACGCGTCTAGGCGTAATTCATCGATCTCGCTGATTTGGAGTTTTCTGTGGGTTCCAACCTTGGAAAGATCTAGATTACAGTTTCGTACTGCCCAATAGGCTTTATGCTCTAGTTCTACGGGAAGGTGACATGCCTTTCCATACACCAGTCTAAAGGGAGACATGCCCAATTGGGTCTTGTGGGCGGTCCTATAGGCCCACAATGCTTCCGGAAGTCGGGACGACCAGTCCTTCCTGTCAGGCTGAACAGTGACTTGCAAGATTTTCTTGATCTCCTGATTTGACAGCTCAGCTAGGCCATTTGTTTGGGGGTGGTAAGGAGTAGAGATTCGGTGAGACACCCCAAATTTGGCCATCAGTGACCTAAACTGAGCATTTGTAAAATGGGTCCCCCCATCAGAGATTATAGCACGGGGAATCCCGAACCTTGAGAAAATGTTTTGATGTATGAACTTAAGAACAATCTTGTGATTGCAGGTTCGGGTCGGTATGCCTTCCATCCATTTGGACACGTAGTCCACCGCAAGCAGAATGTACTCGAAACCATCCGAAACAGGAAAGGGGCCCATAAAATCAATCCCCCATACATCGAAGATTTCGCATACGAGAATCAGTTGTAAAGGCATCATGTCGCGATGGTTCATGTTGCCCAAAGTTTGGCAACGACTGCATGCCTTGCAGTGACTGTATGCGTCTTTGAAAAGTGTAGGCCAGTAGAAGCCACACTGGAGGACTTTGGATGCGGTTTTATGCCCTGAGAAATGGCCACCGCATGCCTGGTCATGGCAGAAAGATAGGATATTGCTGATTTCCTCTTCCGGGATGCATCTCCGAATAATTTGATCAGCACCTATGCGGAAAAAGTACGGGTCTTCCCAAATGTAATACTTGGAATCAGAACGCAATTTATCTTTCTTGGCCTTCGGCTAATCAGACGGTGTCTGATGAGATGCCAAGTAGTTTACTATATCAGCAAACCATGGAAGTTTAGTACCAACAGAAAGCAGGTGCTCATCAGGAAAATGTTCCGTGATGGGTCCGGAAGGGTCGATGATCTCAGAAGGAAGATGGAACAGATGGTCGGCTACCACATTCTGCCTTCCCGCCTTGTCGCGAATCTCAAGATCGAATTCTTGCAACAGCAAGATCCAACGGATTAGTCGGGGCTTCGCGTCCTTCTTGGCAAGGAGATGCCTTACAGCCGTGTGATCCGAGTAAATGATGACATGGGAACCCAGAAGATACGATCGGAATTTTTCAAGGGCAAATACTACGGCTAACAGCTCTTTCTCCGTAACCATATAGTTACGCTGAGCCTCGTCAAGTGTCTTGCTAGCGTAGTATATAACCACGGGTTTCCTGTCAGCTTTCTGCCCCAGGACTGCTCCTACAGCGAAATCAGATGCATCGCACATGATCTCAAAGGGTTGAGACCAATCAGGGGATTATAGGATAGGTGCCTGGGTGACTCGGTCACGCAGGTTTTCAAAGGCTAGTGTGCATTCCTTGGAGATTTCAAAGGGTACATCCTTAGAGAGAAGAGAAGTCAAGGGGCGCACGATTTTCGAGAAATTTGGAATGAAACGGCGGTAAAAATCGACGTGCCCTAAAAAAGAACGGATGTCCCTGATCGAGCCAGGCATAGGAAGGCGAGATATCAGATCCACCTTAGCTCGATCCACCTGGATGCCTTTTTCTGAAATTGGATGTCCTAGGACAATTCCCTCAGGCACCATGAAATGGCTATTTTCCCAGGAAAGAACCAAGTTCACCTCAATGCAACGCCTGAGTATCCGGACCAAGTGTTGGAGGCAATCATCAAAAAATTCTCCAAAGACTGAAAAGTCATCCATGAAGACTTCCAGAAAATCACCTACCATATCGGAGAATATGGCAAGCATGCACCGCTGAAAAGTAGCAGGTGCATTGCAAAGATCGAAAGGCATCCTTCGGAAAGCATACGTTCCGAAGGGGCAGGTGAATGTGGTCTTTTCTTGGTCCTCAGGATGGATTGCTACCTGATTATAACCGGAGTACCCGTCAAGAAAGCAGAAGAACCTATTTCCCGCTAGTTTCTTGAGAATTTGATCGATGAAGGGTAGTGGGAAATGATCCTTCTTCGTGGAGGAATTGAGTCGGCGGTAATCTATACAGACTCTCCACTCATTGGCTAATCGGGTAGGAATGATTTCTCCGGTTTCAGTCGTTATGGTGGTGAGTCCTGCCTTCTTAGGCACAACCTGAATTGGGCTCACCCAACGACTATCGGAGATCGGGTAGATGATCCCGGATCTAACCACTTGATGATCTCCTTTTTCACGACCTCCTGCAGATTAGGGTTTAAACGTCTCTGCATTTCACGAGAAGGTCGTGCGCCCTCTTCTGAATAGATATGATGAGTACAATAAGAGGGGCTTATTCTAGTCAAATCATCGAGAGTCCACCCGATGGCTCTGCGATGTTGCTGGAGGACAGCAATCAGACGGGATTCCTGTTCGGGATTGAGGTTGGAATTGATAATCACAGGGAGGGTCTGATTGGAACCCAAAAAGATGTATTTCAAGTGAGCAGGAAGAGGCTTTAACTCGAGGATAGGATTATCAGCAGCAGCTGGTGGTTCAGTATAGATGGGAGGTTCAAGGGTAGGAGTTACTGGGTTGTTTCTATCTGGATTCAATTCCTTCGTTTGCAGGTCAAGATCCTTCTGTGGTTGATGAGGCATAATCGAGTCATTCTGGAGGTGTGATTCATCAACCAAAATCCTAACGTCACAAACCTGTTTGATGACACCGCAATTAATTTCTTGTTGGGCCTTAAATATATCAATTTTTAAGGTTTGATCCCCAAATTTAAGCTCTATTTGGCCCTCCTCACAGCTGATGTTGGCTCTGGCAGTAGCCAAGAAAGGTCTCCCTAGAATGATTGGTGTATCCCTAGGGTTTTTAGGCGCATCCATATCTAAGACTATAAAGTCCACTGGGAAATAGAAATTCCGCACTCTTACGATAACAACCTCGAGAATCCTTTTGGTGACTTTATAGATCGATCTGCTAATTGTAATGTCACCTCGGTTGGTTTTAGCTCAGATTCTTCTAGATGGTCAAGTAAGGATGTGGGTATCAGGTTTATGGATGCACCTAAGTCTAGCAAAGCTCTATCAAATTGGGTATCACCTATCTTGCAGGAAATCAGGGGAGTACCAGGATCTTTTGCCTTGGGTGGGAGTTTACTGAGGTTACAGAGCTGGCTTGCTCTGACAGAACAATTGGGATCCCGCCCTTGGTTCACGGCTTACGCTGGGGTGTACAAATATTCTTTAGAAATCGTGCGTAAGCCGGTACGTGGCGGATTGCATCCATCAAAGGGATGTTTATGTGGACCTGCTCAAAGATCTTGACCAGGTCCTCTTCAGGAGCCACGGGTTTGGTAGTCTTCTTTCCCTTGGTCAATGCCTCGGGAAACGGGATCTTGGGTGGTTCCTCTAGGATAGGTCCAGGTTGTGGATCTGGGATAGGGTTGGGGACGTCCTGGATTACTGTCCTAGGCTTGGGATCACTACCAGGCTTGGAGTGGTTTGGATGAGGTGGGTCTTGGGTTTCCTTACCACTACGAGTTGTTACAGAATTAAGTCCTGCCTGGTTTTGATTGGGATTGGGTAAGATAGCTTGCTACTGGTAACCTGCAAAGGAAGTGGAGGCCTCTATCCCGTCGGGTGAAGGAACAGAGGGGGCCTGATAAATCATATGGGCATCGCCTGGGTTTGGGTTCATAACGCGCCGCTGGGTTGGCACGTTGTTAGGATTAGGCAGAGGTTGGGAAGGAAGAGTACCTGGCTGGCGAGAGTTTGCCAACTGGGTCAATTGGTTTCGGACCTCTGTAAGTTCGTCCTTATGTTGTTTTTGGATAGCCGCATTCGTTCTTTGAATGTCAGCCAGGGTCTGAAGGATAAGGGACATTTGATCTTGATTTGGCCCAGATGGGTAAGTAGGGTTGGGC
Organism: Thalassia testudinum; assembly: GCA_037157565.1. Lineage (NCBI taxonomy): Eukaryota > Viridiplantae > Streptophyta > Magnoliopsida > Alismatales > Hydrocharitaceae > Thalassia > Thalassia testudinum. The sequence goes on from JAZHRO010000013.1 coordinate 74,408,468, forward strand.
CGAGGCTGAGGCGGCTGATAAGGACGAGGAGGTTGTGGGCGGGGTTGGAAGGATGGTCTTTGGGTTTGGGAATTTCCCGCCCACTAAAAGTTAGGATGGTTTCGCCATCCAGGATTATAGGTGTTGGAGAACGGGTCGTTCTGGATGGCGTTGAGGTCCTCGCAGGTCTGAGGAACCTCCAGAGGGTTAGAGAAAGAGGGAATGGAATTCCCCTGGCAGGTGTAGAAGGAATCGGAAGGACCTCCGGGCAAAGATTCGGATGATGGGTCCATCCTAGGAGAAGATCGATGGAGAATGTTTTGCACAGTTTCCCTTGTGGAAGGAGGCTGTGCGAAAGGGTTATGCGCAGAGGTGGCTCGCTGCAGATGCTGAGTCAGCTCATCCACCTTATTTTCGATAATCGAGACCTTGTCCAATCGACTGGCCATTAACTCCAAGTCGACTGATGCGGACAGGCCCTGCGTCTCGTGTGCTCCCCTGAGATTCGTCGCTGCGCGGGTATTCGTCCTGTCGAGTAATCCCATGGAGTCATTGTTGATGGAGTTCTCGCACATGTTTTCGAGAATCTCCCACACGGTGTCTTCATGTTGACCCATGATATTTCCTCCGCAGGTTGCATTGACGAAAAGACGGATGTCCTCACGGAGTCCCTGGTAAAAAGATTGGACCTGTTCCCATTTAGGAACTCCGTGATGGGGGCACTTTTTCATGAGATCCTGAAAACGATCCCATGCCTAATGGAGAGGTTCCCCTGTTTGTTGGGTGAAATGTGTAATCTGATGGCGCAAGGTGTTGGTCCGTCCAACAGGGAAGAACTTTTTCAGGAACTCGGACTGAAGTTCTTCCCAATTGTTGATCGGCCGGGTCTGAGTTTGATACCAATGGGCGGCCTTGTCCATAAGAGAAAAGGAGAACATCTTCATGAGAAGAATATCCCGATTTTGTGCGTCTGACCCGAAAGTTTGGGCCAGATGCTTTAGCTGTTTGATGTGCTGGAAGGGATCTTCAGAATTAAGCCCATGGAATTTAGGTATAGCATGAATCATATTGGGCTTTAATTCAGAGTCAGGTCCCCCAGTCGGGATTCTGACTCGAGGCTCGATGGCCACCGCAGCAGGATTATAATGGTCCCGCATCATGGGACGCTGCGGTGGGTGCACAAAGTTTTCGAAGAGGTCGTTGAGTCGCTGGAGCTGGTGCTCCAGATTGTTTTCTTCCTCAACTGGCTGAGCCATGATAGAAGAAGAGTTTGATTCGGAATCGGAAGAGAGAATGATGGGGTTAGGTTGCTGCTCAAACACGGGAGTCAAGGCTGGGCCTTGAGGAAGTGAAATTTTAAAGGAGATCTTAAGGGTGGTCTTAAGGATCTCCTACCGTTCATGCACTGTTGGAGTGGAAGAGGTTAGAAGGTGCCGGACCCAATCGAGACACCAAAAAATGTGTTGGGTGACTATAGAGGTGCGGGGCAGATGGACCCCTTGATCAGAAAGATCGTCCACCTGAGAATTACCTGGGCAGCCAGAGAGGGTGAGTCCCGCGAAGACCCCTACACGGTAGAGCGTTCCCACAGGTTACAGGGTTTCCCCCACCCGACCTCTCTTGTCACTGCGGTTCCAGGTAGACCAGAAAGGGGATCTTGACCTCTTAAGTCTACCAATTTTAGTTTAAGATCAGGGTGCTTAAAGTTACACTTGAACTCTTAGGTATTTTGAGTGAGAAAGTGACCTAATTTTAAGGTTGGTTGAGCCAAGAGGTCAACTTTACCTCTTGTTCCTTTGAGAGCTTTTGGGTCCTTTCTTTTTGGGTTCAAGTGTTTAGAGAGCCAATTGTTTAGGGTTTCTCTGAATAAGTGTGTTCAATCAATGGTTTAGGCACACTTCTTTTGGATTTTCTCCATTCTTGATTTAAGTAGTGTGTCTCTAAAACCCTAATGTTGAATCTTATGTTGGCTCTACTTGGTCCAGCTAATTCTTTGGTGGGTAATTAGGGCTCAAGCAAGAATGTGGTAGCCCCTAAATACCCTTAATAGTGTGCAGGAATAATGGGTTGAAAAACATGCAACTTCTTATGGTTTACTAAGTATAGAAGATAGGTTAGCCCTATATTGCTTGTTCTTTTCTTTTCTTCCTCTTTAGAGTTTAGGGGTTAATAGCGAGAGGAAAAAAAAATTACCTGTCCTCGGAGTGGTTGTCATGCGGTTACTTGTCTTCTTGATTTCTTGTAGCTGCACAAAAGAGAGGAGATTGTTAGAACTAAAAAGAAACAGAAATGTCTACCTCTGGAATAGCCGTTGCTCCCCGGCAACGGCGCCAAAAAAATGAAACGGTCGGCGACAACTATGACTGGGTTTTGCTATAGCGTTGTAGTATAGCTAGTTATTGCCATCATTTCAAATATATATATATATTTTTTACTCGGGAATAACAATTCTCCCGAGGTCGAACTCAGGGAGCAAGTCGTATTCTAGAGTTATACATGTTCTATTACAAAAATAAAGAGAGAGAGAGATGAAAGTTTGGCTTCTTCTTCTCTTCTTTCTTCCTCTTTGTCTTCTCTCCTCTTTGGCTTTTGTTCTTCCTGTTCTTCTTCTTCATCTTTTCTTGCTTCTTGCTTCTCTTCTTCTTCTGCTTTCTGTTTCTTCACTCGGCTGCTCCTTCTCTCTTCTTTTCTTCTTCTTCTTTGTCTTCACCTGTCTTCAGGACGTCGTCTGATTTTCCAATCAGACGACTTAACCCGAAGATGCTACAGTGTCGCTTCAGTTCTTCTTCTTCCGCAGTCCTTCTTCTTCACCTGTGCTTGCACGCTCAAGAGTTCAGCATCAGAGGGCAAAAACCTACACTACCCTGTCCCCCCCCGCGTCTCTCTCTCTCAGTATTCACTCTTCGGAAGGCTCTCCCAGAGCAACCGGGTAATCGGGTACGCGGGTCGCTCCCGGGTCCAGGCCCACCGGCGTGCGGTGGTGGGCGAGGAGTGCCAGTCAAGTCGGGTCGAGTCGGCCGGATCCGCGTGATGAGCTCGCGGACGGGCCGGGTGAAGCGGTGTGAGTGGGACCTCACCCCGTGTGCTGAGGCGAACAGCTTAAGGCACCTTTTGCCTTTAAGCGCCCGTCCGCCTCAGCGGGTTTCCGAGGTGGGACTAAATGTCCTACCCTCAATTTGGGAGCCTGCTCAAAGGAAGCAGCGGCAGCCGAACTTCGCGCAAGGGCTTCGGGCGAGGGCTTCGCCTCAACTGCAGCCTGACACTTCACGAAGCTACCCCGCGCAGCCTGGGAGTCTGATCTGGGCGTGGTGTGCCTGGAGCAGCAGGTCGAAGGAGCTTCGTCACTCGTCAATGGCGGCGGCGAGCACAGACCCTGTGTACAACAACACGGCCTCTCGGCCTAATCGGATATGCGGAGGACCTTCGCCGTGGCACGGCGAAGGTGGTCGGAGGGTCTGCAGGGGGCGTGGTGGAGCAAAAGGGTCGCCCTAGGTCAAACTGCGGGCGGTGAAGTGGGTGTGTTCGGTGGATCTGCAGAGGGCGTTTGGTGGGAAGTGGAGGGGCGGAAGAGGATCAGGGTGAGGAGGTGGAGGTTATGCACAGGTCGGCGAGCCGTGTGGGGTGCTGGAGCGATGGGGGCGGTTCGCCGGAGTTTGGCCGGAGGTGGAGAAGGTGAGGGTGATCGGTGGGAAATCGGTGGCGACAGTAAGGGCTTTCAGTATGGAAAAGAAAGAGGGGAGGAAGAGGAGAAGTTTTACCTACTAAGTTGGACGAGGAGGGGTTGGCGCAGGCGACAGTCGTATTGACTGTCGCCGGAGAAGAAATTGCCCAGAGGAAGGGGAAGCGGCGAGGAGAGGGCCGGAGAGGCACCAGCTGGGTGCGGCGTGACGCGGAAAGATCGAGGGAAGGTAACCCTGCTGCTGGTAGTGCTGCAGGGCGATGAGGAGGAGGAGAGGCCGTCGGAGCAAGGGGGCGTTTGTCGGAGTGGGAAGGGAGGAATTGAGGCGGTGTCTCCGTCAGATCCGAGCTGGGAAGAACGGCGGAGCGACGGGGGCATTTATAGGGGCAGAACCAGAGAGGAGGGCGGAGGGAGACGACGTGTCTCCCTCGCCGGAGGACGCCGGAGGAAGGATACCCATACCGTCCGTGCGTTCGCACGGCCGGTATGGGTGGGTGCAGCGCTCAGGGGGGTGTCCCTGCGGTGGCTGACGACGCAGGGTACCCCCCATTGACTTGCCAGGGCCCCTCCCTCACCCTGCGCGGCGCCATGCTCCGCGCAAGGTCGCCGGAGCATGGTGCTGCTCAGGTTTTGCAGGAGGGACCTGAACGCAAAGAACGAAGGAGAGTTAGGGGCCAAAATGTGAGGGTTCAAGGGTTGAGGGCCAAAACGTAAATATATGAGGACCAAAGTGTAAAGTTGGTCAAGAAGGTTTCTTATTAGGCTCAGGTTTTTATACATGACGAATTAGGACCTAAGGAATCTGATGGTGAATTTTATTTCTAGATTAAACCTTATTTGACCGGTCAATTTATGCAAAAACCCAAATTAAGTTGTTAATTGGGCATGGTTCTCAATGTAGGTCAAAATGGGTTCCTAAGGCCAAATTGAAAGTCCTAAACCCTAGAGATTATTTTTCTATGAATTTTAGATGGTTTAGTTGATTTTTACCTTGCCTCGAACCACGTGAATTGAAGTGGGTTTGTTTTTAGGGTTACAGGATGTCATTTAATTCCTTGAAGTTGCTGTAGCCCTTATTGAGTCATCTCATCCCACTTTTCTTCTTATTAGGTTGTTTTGACCTATGTTTGGATCCTGAGTTACCCTATTTTCATATCGGATTGATGGAATTGCATTTTTACCCCTTAGTTTCTATTTTCTTTGCAAACTCAGAATCTCTCTGAGCCAAGCCTTTCTAGAGTTATGTAGGAGCTTTTTCTTGCATATCAGGGTTAAATGGTGCTAGTTTAGGGTTTGTGACGAGGTTCTCATCACCAGGGACTCCGTGAGGACATCAGATTATTCGTCAATGCAACCTACGGAGGAAACATCATGGGTTAGCATGAGGACACGGTGTAGGAGATTCTCGAAAACATGTGCGAGAACTCCATCAACAATGACTCCATGGGCTTATTCGACCGGACGAATGCCCCCGCATCGACTTATCTTAGGGGAGCACATGAGATGCAAGGCTTGTCCGCATCTATTGACTTGGAACTGACGGCCAGTCGGTTGGACAAGGTCTCTATCATCGAGAAGAAGGTGGACGAGTTGACTCGGCATTTGTAGTGAGCCACCTTTGCACAGAACTCTTTCGCACAACCACCTCCCGCAAAGGAAACTGTGTAAAACATCTTCCACTGATCTTCTCCAGGGATGGACTCATATCCACCCCTGTCTGACTCTAGAACTGGAGGAACCTCCGATCCTCTCTATTCTTGTTGGGGGAACTCTGAACCCCCATGCTCTGACTTCCCTGAGGCTCCTGAGACCTGCGAGGACCTCAATGTCATCGAGAATGACCCATTTTCCAACACCTACAACCCTGGATGGCGAAATCATCCCAATTTTCAGTGGGTGGGAAATTCTCAGACTCAAAGACCACCTTATCAACCCTGTCTACAAGCCCCTCGTCCATATCAGCCACCTTAGCCTCGGCCCAACCCCACATATAAATCTGGGCCAAACCAACACCAAATGTCTCTCATCCTCCAAACACTGGCTGACATTCAGAGAACGAATGTGGCAATCCAAAAACAACATAAGGATGAGATCACAGAGGTCCGCAACCAACTTGCCCAGATGGTGAATTCCTGCCAACCGAGCACACTTCCTTCACAACCTCTGCCAAACCCGAATAACGTGCCGACTCAGAGGCACGTTATGAACCCAAATCCAGGCCACGCACACATGATTTATCAGGCCCCTTCTGTTCCATCACTTGACGGGATGGAAGCTTCAACTTCTTACGTAGGTTATCAACAACAACCACCCATTTTACCAACCCCTAACCAGAACCAGGCAGGATTAAACTCTGTAACAACCTGCAGTGGTAAAGCAACCCAAGACCCACCTTATCCTGACCACTCCAAGCCTGGTAGTGACCCAAGCCCTAGGATAGTTATCCAGGATGTCCCTGTCCCCGAGCAAGAACCTAGACCTGTTCTAGAGGAACCAACCAAGGTTCCATTTCCCGAGGCCTTGACCAAGGGAAAAAGGACAACCAAACCCGTGGATCCTAAGGAGGACCTAATCAAGGTCTTTGAACAGGTCCAGATAAGCATCCCCTTGATGGATGCAATCCGCCATGTACCGACTTACGCACGATTCTTGAAAAATGTGTGTACACCCCAGCGTAAGCCACGAACTAAGGTTGGGAGTCCGATCGTACTATCAGAGCAAGCCAGCTCTGTAATCTTGAGTAAACTCCCACCCAAGGCAAAAGACCCAGGCACTCCCCTGATTTCATGTAAAGTTGGTGAAACCTAATTCGATAGAGCATTGCTAGACCTAGGTGCCACCATAAACCTAATACTCACATCCCTTCTTAACCATCTTGAAGAATCCGAGCTTAAACCGATTGAGGTGATATTGTAGTTAGCTGATCAATCCATTAAGTCACCTAAGGGAGTTGTTGAGGATGTTATTGTTAGGGTACGGGATTTTTATTTTCCAGTAGATTTTATAGTTCTAGAAATGGATGAACCTGAGAACCCAAGGGATACGCCGATTATACTAGCGAGACCTTTTCTGGCCACTGCTAGGGCCAACATAAGCTGTGTGGAGGGCCAAATAGAATTGAAATTTGGGAATCACACTCTTAAGATTGACATATTTAAGGCCCAACAAGGGATTAATTGCGAGGTTGTAGAGTAAATATGTGATATCAAAGCCGTGGTTGATGAACCGCATATTGAGGACAACCTGATTATCCCCAATCAACCACAAGAAGATCAAAACCCGCAATTAGAGGAGTCTGAACCTGATCTAGATACACCCATAACTCCTACCCTTGTTCCTCACACACACTCTGAACCACCGGCTGTTGCTGATAATTCCGTCTTGGAACTCAAGCCCCTTCCCGATCATCTGAAACACGTCTTTTTGGGTTCCAATCAAACGTTTCCTATGATTATAAACTCCTGACTCACTCCTGACCAGGAATCCCGTCTGATTACTATTCTCCAGCAACATCGTAGTGCCATTGGTTGGACTTTCGATGATTTGACTGGTATAAGCCCCTTTTATTGCACACACCACATCTATTCCGAAGAGGACGCATGACCTTCGCGTGAGATGCAGAGACATATGAATCCTAATCTGTAGGAGGTCGTGAAAAAAGAGATCATTAAGTGGTTAGATGCAGGGATTCATCTACCCGATCTTCGACAGTCGATGGGTGAGCCCAATCCAGGTTGTGCCTAAGAAGGCAAGGCTCACCACCATCACGACTGAAACCAGAGAGGTCATACCAACCCGTATAGCCAACTCGTGGAGAGTCTACATAGATTACAGAAGACTCAATTCCTCCACGAAGAAGGATCATTTCCCACTACCGTTTATTGATTAGATCATCGAAAAACTAGCCGAAAATAGGTTCTTCTACTTTCTTGACGGGTACTCCAGTTATAACCAAGTGGCGATTCATCCAAAGGACCAAGAGAAGACCACGTTCACCTACCCCTTCGGGACATACACATTCCGAAGGATGCCTTTCGGTCTCTGCAATGCACCTGCAACTTTTCAACGGTGCGTGCTTACCATATTCTCTGATATGGTAGGTGATTATCTGGAAGTCTTCATGGATGACCTCTCAATATTTGGGGCATCATTTGACGATTGCCTCCAGCACTTGGTTCAAATACTTAAGCGGTGCATTGACGTGAATCTGGTTCTTTCCTAGGAAAAGAGCCACTTCATGGTGCTTGAGGGGATCGTCCTGGGACATCTGATTTCAGAGAGAGGCATCCAAGTTGATTGAGCCAAGGTTAACTTGATTTCCAAACTCCCTATGCCTAGCTCGATCAGGGACATCCAATCTTTTCTGGGGCACGTCGATTTTTACTGTCAATTCATCCCTGATTTTTTGAAAATCGCGTGCCCCATGACCACTCTTCTCTCCAAGGATGTACCTTTTGAAATTTCCAAGGAATGCACTTAAGCATTTAAGATCCTTCGTGACCGAGTTACCTAAGCCCCGATCCTACAATCCCCTGATTGGTCTCAACCCTTTGAGATCATGTGCCATGCATCTGACTTCGTTGTAGGAGCGATTTTGGGACAGAAAATTGACGGAAAACCCATGGTCAGCTACTACGCTAGCAACACACTTGACGAGGCTCAGCGTAACTACACGGTTACGGAGAAAGAGCTGCTAGCCGTAGTATTTTCCCTTGAAAAGTTCAGATCATATGTCTTGGGTTCCCATGTTATTATTTACTCAGATCACACTACTGTGAGGTATCTCCTTGTGAAGAAGGATGCGAATCCTCAATTGATCCGATGGATCTTGCTATTGTAAGAATTTGACCTCGAGATTCGCGACAAAGCAGGAAGACAGAACGTGGTAGCTGACCACTTGTCCCGCCTTCCTTCTGAGATCATTGACCCTTCCGGACCCATCATGGGGCATTTTCCTGATGAGTACCTTCTGACTATCGATACAGGGCTTCCATGGTTTGCTGACATAGTAAACTACTTGGCATCACGTCAGTTCCTGTCTGATTGGCCAAAGCCAAGAAGGACAAATTGCGCTCCGATGCCAAGTATTACATTTGGGAAGACCCGTATTTATTCCGCATAGGTGCTGACCAAATTATCCGACGATGTGTCACGGAAGTTGAAATCAGAGACATACTCTCTTTCTGCCATGACCAGGTATGCGGTGTCCATTTTTCTGGGCACAAAATCGCATCAAAAATCCTCCAGTGTGGCTTTTACTGGCCAATAATCTTCAAGGATGCATACAATCACTGTAAGGCATGCAACCGTTGCCAGACTTTGGGCAACATGAGCCATCGTGACATGATGCCTTTACAACCGATTCTCCTATGCGAGATTTTCAACATTTAGGGGATTGATTTTATGGGCTCCTTCCCTATCTCGGACGGCTTCGAGTACATTGTACTCGCTGTTGATTACGTGTCCAAATGGATCGAAGCCATTCTGACCCGAACCAATGATCACAAAGTTGTTCTCAAGTTCATTCACCAAAACATCTTTTCACGGTTCGAGATTCCCTGAGCAATCATTTCTAATAGAGGGACCTATTTTACAAACGCTCAGTTCAGGTCACTGATGACCAAATACGGGGTGTCACACCGAATCTCTACTCCTTATCACCCCCAAACTAATGGTTTAGCTGAGCTATCAAATCGGGAGATCAAGAAAATCCTTCAGGTTACTGTTCGACCTGACAGGAAGGATTGGTCATCCCGACTTCTGGAAGCTTTGTGGGCTTATAGGACCACCGATGAGACCAAATTAGGCATGTCTCCTTTCAGATTGGTGTACGGGAAGGCGTGTCACCTCCCCATCGAATTTGAGCATAAAGCCTATTGGGTAGTACGAAACTGCAACTGAAATCGTCGGTTCGTTTCAACCGGGTTTTAGTTATAACGTTGTAGTAAAGCTGGTTATTACCAACACTTCAAATATAAATTTTTTTACTCGGAAAATAAAAGAGTTCCCGAGGTCGAACTCAGGGAGCAAGTTGTATTCTAGAGATATACATGTTTCTTTTACAAAAAGAAAGAGAGAGGGAAAGAATTTGTTGTTTTCTCTTTGTTCTGCAGGGGGGATGCTCTTCTTTCTCTCTTTCTTTAGATCTCCTTCTCTCTCTGTTCTGCAGAGGTGATATTCTTCTTCTGCAATGGTGATGCTCTTCTTTTTCTTCCTGCTGTTCCTGCTTTGGTGATGTTCTTCTTTCTTCAGAGCTCCTTGTTCTTCTTCCTTGGTTTCTGCCTTGACCTCTCTTCTTCTTCTTTATGGCTGCAGAGCTTCTGCCTTCAGCTACTAAGTCTTCCTTTCTTCTTCTTCTGCTTTGGCCGTTGCTCTTCCTTCTTCTTCAGCCTGCCTTCTTTCCTGCTCTGGCTGCTGACCTTCCGTCGTCTGACCCGGTGCTTAGACGACTTAACTATGCATTTGCTACAGTGCAGCTCCTTCTTCTTCCGCGGGTCTTCTTCTTCGCCTGTGCCTGCACACTTCAGGGTTTTTCGTCAAGAGGCAAAACCTACTCTACCCTCCCCCCCCCCCCCCCCCCGCGTCTCTCTTTCTCTCTGAAACCACTCTTGGGAAAGCTCTCCCAGAGCTATCGGGTAATCGGGTTCGGGTTACACCCGGGTCCAGGCCCACCGGCGTGCGTGGTGGGCGAGGAGTGCAGGTCAGTCTAAGTCGGGTCGGGTCAGGTCCGCGAGGCGTGAGCGCGGACGAGACCGGGTAACCGGGCGGGTGTAAGGGGACCTCACCCCGTGTACTGAGGCAATAGGGCTGGTGCACGAAATCAATTTAAACAGTGGAACGGGTGTGAGGCTTACCGATGTGGGACTAAACGCAGACCGTTCCTCGCGTGCGCCTGCTGGGAGACCGCGGCCTGGCTTCTGCAGCTGCGGCTTCTATTTGCATAAGTTGCTGGCTGGCTGCCTTCGCAAGACTCCCTGTACTCCGCAGCAGCTGGAGACCTGGAGTCCTCAAGCCTGGAGCGCGGGAGAAGCTGCTTCAATGTGCGTCAATGGCGGTCGAACCTCAAAACCTGTCGGACACGAATATGGCCTTGCGGCCTGATCAAACCACTGGGGAACCTTCGCCGTGGCACGGCGAAGGTGAGGAGCTGCGCGGCAGGCCGCAAGGAGGTGTCTGGCGGCAGCCCTGGGTCGGACTGCAACCGGAGGAATGGGTTTGTTCGGGGGAGTGTTACGGAGGTGTGGAGTGGCAGTGGAGGGGTGGGGGGTGCTCAGTGTGATGAGGCGGAGGTTCGGTGAGGGTCGGCGAGCCGTGTGGGTTGCTGAGGTGATGGGAGCGGCTCGCCGGAGGGTGGTCGGAGGCGAAGGGGGTGAAGGTGGTCAGGGTCGGTAGAGGGCTTAATTGAATAAATTGAAAGCGGGGAAAGAAAGAGGAGGAGAAGGGGAGTAACTCTAGCTTACTTGCAGGGACGAAGGGGGAGGAACAGGGCGACAGTCGTATCGACTGTCGCCGGAGAAGACGATGCTCAGGGAAAGGGGCGGCGGCGAGCAGAGAGCCGGAGAGGCGCCAGCTGGGTGCGGCGTGGCGCGGGAAGAGCAGGGGAGGAAGTCTCTGCTGCTGGTATTGCGGCAGAGCGAAGAGGTGGAGGGGGAGGGAACCGCCGGAGCTGGTGAGCGTCTGCCGGAGGAAGAAGAGAAGAAAGTTGGGGATTTTCTCCGTCAGATCCAGGCTGCCCTGGTCGGTGGAGCAGCGGGGGGTATTTATAGGGAGCAAACAGGGAGGAAGGCGGAGGGAGACGACGTGTCTCCCTTGCCGGAGGATGGTCGGAAACAAGAACCCATACCGTCCGTGCGTTCGCACGGCCGGTATGGTGGGCTACAACCACCAGGGGGGTGTCCCTGCGACGGTCGACGACGCAGGGCACCCCCGATTTACTTGCCAGGTCCCCCACCTCACCCTGCGCGGCGCCATGCTCCGCGCAAGGTCGCCGGAGCATGGTGCTGGCAGGTTTTGCAGGAGGGACCTGATTGCAAAGAACGAAGGAGAGTTAGGGGCCAAAATGCGAGGGTTCAAAAGTTGAGGGCCAAAGAGTAAATATATGAGGACCAAAGTGTAAAGTCGGTCAAGGAGGTTTCTTCTTAGGCTCAAGTTTTTATACATGACTAATTAGGACCCAAGGAATCTGATGGTGAATTTCATTTTCATATTAAACCTTGTTTGACCGGTCAATTTGCGCAAAAACCCAAATTAAGTCATTAATTGGGCATGGTTCTCAATGTAGGTCAAAATGGGTTCTAAAGGCCAAATTGAAGGTTCTAAACCCTAGAGATTATTTTTCTATGAATTTTAGAGGGTTTATTCTATTTTTACTTTGCCTCGAACCTTGTGAATTGAAGTGGATTGTTTTAGGGTTACAGATTTATCATTTAGTTTCTTGGAATTGCTGTAGCCCTTGCTAGATCATTTCATCCCACTTTTATTCTTATTAAGCTTCTTTGACCTATGTTTGGGCCCTGAATTACCCTGTATGCAGATTATACTGGTGAAATTGCATTTTTACCCCTTATGACTTGTTTTCTCCTTAAACTCAGAATTCTCTGAGTTAAGCCTTTCCTTGAGTTATGTAGGAGCTTTTATCCTTTGTATTGGGTCAAAATGAGCTAGTTATGGCTCATGATGAGGTTCTCATCATACCCCCATGCCTAGCTTTTGCTAGTCCCTTAGCAAAAACTTAAGGTTTCAACCCTTGTTCTAGACCATGAAGTTTTTAATAGTTTTAGATAAGTGCCTTTTTTATTTGAGCATAGATTAGGTTAGAATGCTGACCATAGGCCTAAAAGGTACTCTAGTACCAATCAAGATCCAAATCTGTCTAGCCTTAGCCTCAGTCTTTTAGCAAAGGTTTTTAAGGCCCACAAGAACTAATCCTAAGGTTTATTGGACCTCGTGGTTAAAGCACCCATGCTTGAAATGATTTTAGCCCTGGCTCAGTTCGCAGTGCGTTTTGTAAGAGAGAGATAGAAAGTTTTTCTGTTTGGAGAGTTTTCTCTCTCTTTTTCTTTTTAGTTCTAGCCTAGGATTGGCTTTTCAACACGGTCTGTATCAGATTCCTTGCTCCCATCATCAATCCTCAAGGGTTCCTGGCGATCGATGCTTCGAGATAGCACCGCCCATGGCAACCCCCGGAACCCTGGCTATTGAGATTTCGAGATAATGCCATCCATGGCATTCCGTGGCCGAATCCAGACCCTGGCAATTGACACTTCGAGATAATGCCATCCATGGAATCTGAACCAGCAGAGTGCTTACATGCCCCCAGTAGGATATGTAAATATCCTAAGAGACAAGCACCGAGGAGATGATATTTTGTTACGCATCTTCGAGGGGATTTCCCCGCCTCTCTGCGCTGGGAACTCGTCCAAATCAACTTGTGTTGATCGGCCGCTCCTATTCTAGGTATTCTTTTCAGATTTTTGCGACGCTTCTGCGTGATTCTGATTTTTACGCTTACTGAACCAGGCTGTGTGTGAGATTAGGGTGCTTAGGTTACTGAGTCCCGTAAACCAAAAATTAGTTAACGAGGCCGAATACTCCCTAAGCCTTAGACCTAATACTTCAGCTTTTCATTTTCCTCAACCTCTTGAGGAGTGTCCAGATCTTAATGGGTACTAAGAGTCTATTCAAGAATGCCTAAGGTTTGCATTCTTTACTAATCTTATTGTGCACTTTTCTTGAATGAGGTCTAGAACTTAGGTTAATTCCTTAGTTCCTTACTAATGACTATCACTTTTTCTCATAATTTTGTGCTCCTTTTTCCTTTTGTTTCTTTTCTCCTTCGCAAAATTTCCTTCTCCTCTTTTCCTCTTGTTCTTTTTCGAAATTTTTTTTTTTTTTAATTTTTATGGTGTTTTTGGCATATGTGAATTTTTTTTTTTTTTTTTTTGTTTGAAACCTTTTCTTACGAGTTTTTGTACTTTCATACCCCCCCATGCCTAAGATTGGCAATGTCCTCATTGTAACCTAGGGGGTCTTAGTTCATTCCTTAAGACAGAAATTTGGGTGAGTGGATGGGTCGGGTTGAATTTTTGCGGACGATTTCAAATCTCAGATGCGAACATCTGAGTTGGGGTCGACTGTCTATAAGGGTGAACTTCGAGTGCTGAAAGGTGTCAGAACAAGTTTCAGGTTCTCAAAGAGAATGACGGGCTGCCTCCCGTTAAGCGCTGAGTTTTACGCCATCGGCTGGGCGCAATAAGCTCAAGGGGAAAGGAGGATATAAGATGCCTCAGCCAAATCAGTAGAAGTTACATCAATGAACGGCTTGAGTCTCTGACCGTTCACGATGAAAGGTTCAGAATCGTGGCTGAGTGGACTGATTTCGATTGCTCCATTTCCAAAAACCTGTCGGACCAAATATGGTCCGACCCACTTAGATCTCAGTTTTCCTGGGAAGAGTTTGAATCGGGCATCAAAGAGTAGGACCTTTTGACCAGGATGAAAGATCTTTCTCGAGATGTGTTTGTCGTGGAAGGCTTTAACCCGCTCCTTGTAGATTTGCGAGTTCTCGTACGCGTCTCTGCGTAATTCATCGATCTCGCTGATTTGGAGTTTTCTGTGGGTCCCAGCCTTAGAAAGATCCAGATTACAGTTCCGTACTGCCCAATAGGCTTTATGCTCCAGTTCGACGGGAAGGTGGCATGCCTTTCCGTACACCAATCTAAAGGGAGACATGCCCAATTGGGTCTTGTGGGCGGTCCTATAGGCCCACAATGCTTCCGGAAGTCGGGACGACCAGTCCTTCCTGTCAGGTCGAACAGTGACTTGCAGGATTTTCTTGATCTCCCGATTGGACAGCTCAGCTAGACCATTAGTTTGGGGGTGGTAAGGAGTAGAGATTCGGTGAGACACCCCGTATTTGGTCATCAGTGACCTAAACTGAGCATTTGTGAAATGGGTCCCCCCATCAGAGATTATTGCACGAGGAATCCCGAACCTTGAGAAAATGTGTTGATGAATGAATTTGAGGACGATTTTGTGATCACAGGTTCGGGTCGGTATGGCTTCGATCCATTTGGACACGTAGTCCACAGCCAACAGAATGTATTCGAAACCATCCGAAACAGGAAAGGGGCCCATAAAATCAATCCCCCAAACATCAAAGATTTCGCATACTAGAATCGGTTGCATAGGCATCATGTCGCGGCGGCTCATGTTGCCCAAAGTCTGGCAACGACTACATGCCTTGCAATGACTGTATGCGTCTTTGAACAGTGTGGGCCAGTAAAAGCCGCACTGGAGGACTTTTGCTGCGATTTTATGCCCGGCAAAATGGCCACCGCATGCCTGGTCATGGCAGAAAGAGAGGATATTGTTGACTTCCCCTTCCGGGACACATCTCCGGATGATCTGATCGGCACCTATGCGAAAGAGGTACGGGTCTTCCCAAATGTAATACTTGGCATCGGAGCGTAATTTGTCTCTCTTGGCCTTCGGCCAATCGGACGGGGTCTGATGAGATGCCAAGTAATTTACAATATTAGCGAACCATGGAAGGCTAGTACCAATAGTCAGCAGGTGCTCATCGGGAAAATGCTCCGTGATGGGTCCGGAGGGGTCAATTATTTCAGAAGGAAGACGGGACAAGTGATCAGCTACCACGTTTTGTTTTCCCGCTTTATCGCGAATCTCGAGGTCAAATTCTTGCAACAGCAAGATCCATCGGATCAATCGAGGTTTCGCGTCCTTCTTCGCAAGGAGATGCCTCACAGCTGTGTGATCCGAGTATATGATGACATGGGAACCCAGAAGGTACGATCTGAACTTCTCTAGGGCAAATACTACAGCTAGCAGCTCTTTTTCAGTAACTGTATAGTTACGCTGAGCCTCATCGAGTGTTTTGCTGGCGTAGTAAATGACCACAGGTTTCTTGTCATTTTTCTGCCCCAAAACCGCTCCTACAGCGAAGTCGGATGCATCACACATGATCTCAAAGGGTTGAGACCAATCAGGGGACTGTAGGATCGGGGCTTGGGTGACTCGGTCACGCAGGATTTCAAATGCTTGAGTGCATTCCTTGGAGATTTCGAAGGGAACATCCTTGGAGAGAAGAGTGGTCAGGGGGCGTGCGATTTTTGAAAAATCAGGGATAAATCGTCGATAAAAACCGACATGCCCTAAAAAGGATCGGATGTCCCTGATCGAGCTAGGCATAGGAAGGTGAGAAATCAGATTAACCTTAGCTCGATCCACTTGGATACCTTTCTCCGAAATTGAGTGTCCCAGGACAATTCCCTCAGGCACCATGAAATGCCTCTTTTCCCAGGAAAGAACCAAATTCACATCGATGCACCGCCTGAGTATCTGGACCAAGTGTTGGAGGCAATCGTCGAATGATGCTCCGAAAACTGAAAAGTCATCCATGAAGACTTCCAGATAATCACCTACCATATCTGAGAATATGGCAAGCATGCATCGCTGAAAAGTAGCGGGTGCATTGCAAAGACCGAAAGGCATCCTTCGGAAAGCGTATGTTCCGAAGGGGCAGGTGAACGTGGTCTTTTCTTGGTCCTCAGGATGGATTGCCACCTGGTTATAACCGGAGTACCCGTCAAGAAAGCAGAAGAACCTATTTCCCGCTAGTTTTTCGAGAATTTGATCAATGAAGGGTAGTGGGAAGTGATCCTTCTTCGTGGAGGAATTGAGTCGGCGGTAATCTATACAGACTCTCCACGAGTTGGCTAATCGGGTAGGAATGATTTCTCCGGTCTCAGTCGTTATAGTGGTGAGTCCTGCCTTCTTGGGCACGACCTGAATTGGGCTCACCCAACGACTATCGGAGATCGGGTAGATGATTCCGGCATCTAACCACTTGATGATCTCCTTTTTCACGACCTCCTGCAGATTGGGGTTTAAGCGTCTCTGCATTTCACGAGAAGGTCGTGTGCCCTCTTCTGAATAGATATGATGAGTACAATAAGAGGGACTTATTCCAGTCAAATCATCGAGAGTCCATCCGATGGCTCTGCGATGTTGCTGGAGGACAACAATCAGACGGGATTCCTGTTCAGGACTGAGGTTGGAATTGATGATCACAGGAAGGGTCTGATTAGAACCCAAAAAGATGTATTTTAAGTGAGCAGGAAGGGGTTTCAGTTCGAGGATGGGGTTTTCAGCAGCAGCGGGTGGTTCAGTATAGATGTGAGGTTCAAGGGTGGAAGTTACTGGGTTGTTCACATCTGGATTTGACTCCTCTGTTTGCGGGTCAAGATCCTTCTGTGGTTGATGAGGCATACTCAAGTCCTTCTGGAGGTGTGATTCATCAACCAAAGTCTTGATGTCACAAATTTGCTCGATGACGCCGCAATTAATTCCTTGTTGGGCCTTAAATATATCAATTTTCAGTGTTTGATCTCCAAACTTAAGCTCTATTTGGCCCTCCTCACAGCTGATGTTGGCTCTATCCGTAGCCAAGAAAGGTCTCCCTAGAATGATTGGTGTATCCCTAGGGTTCTCAGGTGCATCCATGTCTAAGACTATAAAGTCCACTGGAAAATAGAAATCCCGCACTCTCACGATAACATCCTCGAGAATCCCTTTTGGTGACTTTATAGATCGATCTGCTAATTGTAATGTCACCTCGGTTGGTTTCAGCTCAGATTCCTCTAGATGGTCAAGTAAGGATGTGGGTATCAGATTTATAGATGCACCTAAGTCTAACAATGCTCTATCAAATTGGGTACCACCTATCTTACAGGAGATCAGGGGAGTTCCAGGATCTTTTGCCTTGGGTGGGAGTCTACTAAGGATTACAGAGCTGGCTTGCTCTGACAAAACAATTGGGCTTCCTCCCTTGGTTCGCGGCTTACGCTGGGGTGTACATATATTCTTTAGAAATCGTGCGTAAGCTGGTACGTGGCGAATTGCATCCATCAAGGGGATGTTTATGTGGACCTGCTCAAAGAGCTTGACCAGGTCCTCCTCAGGGGCCACGGGTTTGGTGGTCTTCTTTCCCTTGGTCAGGGCCTCGGGAAACGGGATCTTGGTTGGTTCTTCTAGGATAGGTCCAGGTTGTGGGTCTGGAACAGCGGTACCTTGGATAACTATCCTAGGGTCATGGTTATCAGGCTGGGAGTGGTTTGGATAATGCGGGTCTTGAGTTGTCTTACCACTACGTGTTGTTACAGAATTTAATCCAGCCTGATTTTGGTTTGGGTTTGGTAGGAGGGGTGGCTGCTGCTGAAATCCCGCACGAGAAGTTGAGGCTTCCATCTCGTCTGGAGATGGAGCAGTAGGGGCCTGATAAATCCATTGAGCGTGGCCTAAATTTGGATTCATAACGCGCTTCTGGGTTGGCACGTTATTTGGGTTAGGAAGAGGTTGGGAAGGGAGTGTGCCTGGCTAGCGAGAATTTGCCAACTGGGCCAGTTGAGTTTTAACTTCAGTAAGCTCGTCCTTGTGCTGTTTTTGAATAGCCGCATTCGTTTTTTGAATGTCAGCCAGAGTCTGAAGGATTAAGGACATTTGATCTTGATTTGGCCCTGATGGATAAGTGGGATTGGGCCGAGGCTGAGGCGGCTGGTAGTGATGAGAGGGCTGTGGGCGGGACTGAAAAGGTGGTCTTTGGGTTTGGGAATTTCCCGCCCACTGAAAATTGGGATGGTTTCGCCATCCAGGGTTGTAAGTGTTGGAGAATGGGTCGTTCTGGATGGCGTTGAGGTCCTCACAGGTCTGAGGAACCTCCTGAGAGTCAGGGAAAGGAGGAATGGAGTTCCCCCGGCTGGTGAAGAAAGGATCGGATGATCTCCCAGTACAAGAATCAGATGGGGATGGATATGGATCCATCCCAGGGGAGGATCGGTGGAGGATGTTTTGCACAGTCTCCTGTGTGGAAGGAGGTTGTGCAAAGGAGTTACGCGCAGAGGTGGCTCGCTGCAAGTGCTGAGTCAGCTCATCCAGCTTCTTTTCAATGATTGAGACCTTGTCCAATCGACTGGCCATTAATTCCAGGTCGACTGATGCGGACAGGTCCTGCGTCTCATGTGCCCCCTTAAGATTCGTCGCTGCGCGGGTATTCGTCCTGTCGAATAATCCCATGGAGTCATTGTTGATGGAGTTCTCGCACATATTTTCGAGAATCTCCCATACGGTGTCTTCATGTTGACCCATGATGTTTCCTCCGCAAGTTGCATTGACGAAAAGGCGGATGTCCTCACGGAGTTCCTGGTAAAAAGATTGGACTTGTTCCCATTTAGGAACTCCGTGATGGGGGCACTTTCTCATGAGATCCTGAAAACGATCCCATGCCTCATGGAGAGGTTCTCCTGATTGTTGAGTGAAGTGTGTAATCTGATGGCGCAAGGCGTTGGTCCGACCAACGGGAAAAAACTTTTTCAAAAATTCGGATTAAAGTTCTTCCCAAGTGTTGATCGGCCGGGTCTGAGTTTGATACCAATGGGCGGCCTTGTCCATAAGAGAAAAGGAGAACATCTTCATGAGAAGAATATCCTGATTTTGCGCATCTGATCCAAAAGTGTGGGCCAGATGCTTTAGCTGTTTGATGTGCTGGAAGGGATGTTCAGAATTAAGCCCATGGAATTTAGGTATAGCATGAATCATGTTGGGCTTTAGTTCGGAATCAGGTCCTCCAGTCGGGATTCTGACTCGAGGCTCAATGGCCACCGCAGCAGGATTGTAGTGTTCCCGCATCATAGGACGCTGTGGTGGGTGCACGAAGTTTTGGAAGAGGTCATTGAGTCGCTGGAGCTGGTGTTCCAGATTATTTTCTTCCTCAACTGGCTGAGCCATGATGGGGGAAGAAGAAGAAGAACTTGGTTCTGAATCAGAAGAGAGAATAATGTGAGGGTGTTGCTGCACAAACACGGGCGTCGAGGCTTGGCCTTGACGAGAGTGAATTTCTAATGGAGGTCTTAAGGGTGGTCCTAGGGACCTCCTTCCGTACATGCACAGTTGGAAGAGGTAAGTTTAGAAGGTGCTGGACCCAATCAAGGCACCCAAAAAATGTGTTGGGTGACTATAGAGGTGCGGGGCAGATGGACCCCTTGATCAGAAAGATCGTCCACCTGAGAATTACCTGGGCAGCCAGAGAGGGAGAGTCCCGCGAAGACCCCTACACGGTAGAGCGTCCCCACGGGTTACAGGGTTTCCCCCACCCGACCTCTCTTGTCACTGCGGTTCCAGGTAGACCAGAATGGGGATCTTGACCTTTTAAGTCTACCAATTTTAAGATCAGGGTGCTTAAGGTTTCACTTGAACTTTAGTCTTTTTAAGTGCAAAGAGTGACCTAATTTAAGGTTGGTTAACCCAAAGGGGTCAACTTTACCTCTTGTTTTCTTTGAGAGCTTTTTGGGTCCTTTCTTTTAGGGTTCAAGTGTTTAGAGAGAGCCAATTGTTTAGGATTTTTCTTGTTAATTATTTTCAATCAATGGTTTGGGCACACCTCTTTTGGATTTCCTCAATTCTTGATTAAGGGGTGTGTCTCAACTGAAATCCTATTGTTTAACCTTATGTTGGCTCTACTTGGTCCATTTAACTCTTTGTTGGGCTCAAGCAAGAATGTGTTAGCCCTTAAATACCCTTAATAGTGTGCAGGAGTGATGAGTTGAAAACATGCAACTCTTTATGGTTACTAAGTATGGAAGACAGGTTAGCCCTATATTGCTTGTTCTTTTTTTTTTTTTTTTCTTCCTCTTTAGAGTTTAGGGGTTAATAGTGAGAGGAAAGATTTACCTGTCTTCGGAGTGGTTGTCGTGTGGTTGCTTGTCTTCTTGAGTTCCTGTAGCTGCACAAAAGAGCGGAGATTATTAGAAATTGAAAGAAACAGGAATGTTTTCCTCCAGAATAGCCGTTGCTCCCCGGCAACGGCGCCAAAATTGGAATCGTAGGTTCGTTTCAACCGGGTTTTAGTTATAACGTTGTAGTAAAGCCGGTTATTACCAACACTTCAAATATAAATTTTTTTACTCGGAAAATAAAAGAGTTCCCGAGGTCGAACTCAGGGAGCAAGTTGTATTCTAGAGATATACATGTTTCTTTTACAAAAAGAAAGAGAGAGGGAAAGAATTTGTTGTTTTCTCTTTGTTCTGCAGGGGGGATGCTCTTCTTTCTCTCTTTCTTTAGATCTCCTTCTCTCTCTGTTCTGCAGAGGTGATATTCTTCTTCTGCAATGGTGATGCTCTTCTTTTTCTTCCTGCTGTTCCTGCTTTGGTGATGTTCTTCTTTCTTCAGAGCTCCTTGTTCTTCTTCCTTGGTTTCTGCCTTGACCTCTCTTCTTCTTCTTTATGGCTGCAGAGCTTCTGCCTTCAACTACTAAGTCTTCCTTTCTTCTTCTTCTGCTTTGGCCGTTGCTCTTCCTTCTTCTTCAGCCTGCCTTCTTTCCTGCTCTGGCTGCTGACCTTCCGTCGTCTGACCCGGTGCTTAGACGACTTAACTATGCATTTGCTACAGTGCAGCTCCTTCTTCTTCCGCGGGTCTTCTTCTTCGCCTGTGCCTGCACACTTCAGGGTTTTTCGTCAAGAGGCAAAACCTACTCTACCCTCCCCCCCCCCCCGCGTCTCTCTTTCTCTCTGAAACCACTCTTGGGAAAGCTCTCCCAGAGCTATTGGGTAATCGGGTTCGGGTCACACCCGGGTCCAGGCCCACCGACGTGCGTGGTGGGCGAGGAGTGCAGGTCAGTCTAAGTCGGGTCGGGTCAGGTCCGCGAGGCGTGAGCGCGGACGAGACCGGGTAACCGGGCGGGTGTAAGGGGACCTCACCCCGTGTACTGAGGCAATAGGGCTGGTGCACGAAATCAATTTAAACAGTGGAACGGGTGTGAGGCTTACCGATGTGGGACTAAACGCAGACCGTTCCTCGCGTGCGCCTGCTGGGAGACCGCGGCCTGGCTTCTGCAGCTGCGGCTTCTATTTGCATAAGTTGCTGGCTGGCTGCCTTCGCAAGACTCCCTGTACTCCGCAGCAGCTGGAGACCTGGAGTCCTCAAGCCTGGAGCGCGGGAGAAGCTGCTTCAATGTGCGTCAATGGCGGTCGAACCTCAAAACCTGTCGGACACGAATATGGCCTTGCGGCCTGATCAAACCACTGGGGAACCTTCGCCGTGGCACGGCGAAGGTGAGGAGCTGCGCGGCAGGCCGCAAGGAGGTGTCTGGCGGCAGCCCTGGGTCGGACTGCAACCGGAGGAATGGGTTTGTTCGGGGGAGTGTTACGGAGGTGTGGAGTGGCAGTGGAGGGGTGGGGGGTGCTCAGTGTGATGAGGCGGAGGTTCGGTGAGGGTCGGCGAGCCGTGTGGGTTGCTGAGGTGATGGGAGCGGCTCGCCGGAGGGTGGTCGGAGGCGAAGGGGGTGAAGGTGGTCAGGGTCGGTAGAGGGCTTAATTGAATAAATTGAAAGCGGGGAAAGAAAGAGGAGGAGAAGGGGAGTAACTCTAGCTTACTTGCAGGGACGAAGGGGGAGGAACAGGGCGACAGTCGTATCGACTGTCGCCGGAGAAGACGATGCTCAGGGAAAGGGGCGGCGGCGAGCAGAGAGCCGGAGAGGCGCCAGCTGGGTGCGGCGTGGCGCGGGAAGAGCAGGGGAGGAAGTCTCTGCTGCTGGTATTGCGGCAGAGCGAAGAGGTGGAGGGGGAGGGAACCGCCGGAGCTGGTGAGCGTCTGCCGGAGGAAGAAGAGAAGAAAGTTGGGGATTTTCTCCGTCAGATCCAGGCTGCCCTGGTCGGTGGAGCAGCGGGGGGTATTTATAGGGAGCAAACAGGGAGGAAGGCGGAGGGAGACGACGTGTCTCCCTTGCCGGAGGATGGTCGGAAACAAGAACCCATACCGTCCGTGCGTTCGCACGGCCGGTATGGTGGGCTACAACCACCAGGGGGGTGTCCCTGCGACGGTCGACGACGCAGGGCACCCCCGATTTACTTGCCAGGTCCCCCACCTCACCCTGCGCGGCGCCATGCTCCGCGCAAGGTCGCCGGAGCATGGTGCTGGCAGGTTTTGCAGGAGGGACCTGATTGCAAAGAACGAAGGAGAGTTAGGGGCCAAAATGCGAGGGTTCAAAAGTTGAGGGCCAAAGAGTAAATATATGAGGACCAAAGTGTAAAGTCGGTCAAGGAGGTTTCTTCTTAGGCTCAAGTTTTTATACATGACTAATTAGGACCCAAGGAATCTGATGGTGAATTTCATTTTCATATTAAACCTTGTTTGACCGGTCAATTTGCGCAAAAACCCAAATTAAGTCATTAATTGGGCATGGTTCTCAATGTAGGTCAAAATGGGTTCTAAAGGCCAAATTGAAGGTTCTAAACCCTAGAGATTATTTTTCTATGAATTTTAGAGGGTTTATTCTATTTTTACTTTGCCTCGAACCTTGTGAATTGAAGTGGGTTGTTTTAGGGTTACAGATTTATCATTTAGTTTCTTGGAATTGCTGTAGCCCTTGCTAGATCATTTCATCCCACTTTTATTCTTATTAAGCTGCTTTGACCTATGTTTGGGCCCTGAATTACCCTGTATGCAGATTATACTGGTGAAATTGCATTTTTACCCCTTATGACTTGTTTTCTCCTTAAACTCAGAATTCTCTGAGTTAAGCCTTTCCTTGAGTTATGTAGGAGCTTTTATCCTTTGTATTGGGTCAAAATGAGCTAGTTATGGCTCATGATGAGGTTCTCATCAGCAACTTAGATCTTTCTAAGGTTGGAGCCCACAGAAAGCTTCAGATAAGTGAGTTAAAGAGCGGTAGGGGCTCGATGCATATGAAAACTCGTGAATCTATAAAGTGTCGGTTAAAGCCTTTCATGACAAGCACATATCTAGGAAGATCTTTCACCCTGGTCAAAAGATTCTACTCTTTGATGCCCGACTAAAATTGTTCCCAGAAAAGCTGCGATCCAAGTGGATTGGACCATATTTAGTATGACAAACCTTTGGAAATGGAGCCGTTGAGATCAGTCCACTCAGCCACGATTCTGAACCCTTTGTCGTGAACGGTTAGAAACTTAAACCGTTCATTGACGTGACCAATACAGATTTGGCTAAGTCATCCTTTATCCTCCATTCTCCCTGAGCTCATTGCGCCTAGCCGATGGCGTAAAACTTAGCGCTTAACGGGAGGCAACCCATCATTCTTTCAAAAACCTGAAACCTTTCCTGACATTTCTTTGCTGAATTCATTTTGCACTTTTAGGGTTCATCCTTTAGGATAGCCGACTCCACCTCAAGTACCCGTACCTGAGTTTAGAAATCGTTCGCAACAATCACCTCGATCCGTTCACTCACCCTATCTGTCCTAATGAATGAACCAAGTTGAATACAAACCTACCTAATTTACAATGGGGACATTGCAAATCTTAGGCGTGGGGGGGTATGAAAATGCAAAATGTATGAAAACTGATATCAAGAAAAGGTTTCAACAAAAAAATCACATCATCTGAAAAAAAAAACTGAGAAGAGAGAATTTTTGTGGGCTATACAAAACAGGAGGAGAAAAAGAGCAAAATGCTAAAATGGAGCACAAAATGAAAAAGAAAGAGATAGTCATTAGTAAGAGATTAATGGATTAACCGAAGTTATAGACCACATTAAGAAAAGAAAAGAAAAGTGCTAAAGAGACACAAAAAGATTAGTTGGAATGCTGACCTTAGGCCTCTTTGGCCAGACTCTTCGTACCCGTTAAGATCTGGATGTTCCTCAAGAGGTTGAGGAAAATGCAAATATTAAGTATTAGGTCTAAGGCTTAGGGAGTATTCGGCCTCGTTAACTAACCTTCGGTTTGCGGGACTCGATAACCTAAGCACCCGAATTCGCACACAGTCTGGTTCAGTGCGCATAATTATTAAAATCACATAGAAGCATTTTAATATTCTGAAAATGTTGCCTAAATTAGGTGCGGCCAATCAACACAAGTTGATTTGGATGAGTTCCCGGCGCGGAGAGGTGGGAAATTCCCCTCGAAGATACGTAACAACATATCGTCTCCTCGGTGCTTGTCTCTTAGGATATTTACATATCCTACCGAGGGCATGTAAGCACTCTACTGGTTCAGATACCATGGATGGCATTATCACGAAATGTCAATCGCCGGGGTCTGGATTCGGCCACGAAACACCATTGGCGGGAATATCTCGAAATCTCGAAAACCAGAGTTCTGGGGGTTACCATGGGTGGTGCTATCTCGAAGCATTGATTGCCAGGGACCTTTGAGGATTGATGATGGGGATGAGGAATCTGATACAGACCATGTTGTGAAGCCAATCCGAAGCTAGAATTAAAAAAAAGAGAGTGAAAAATCTTCAAACAAATAAATCCTCTGTCTCTCTCTTACAAAATGCACTGCAAGCTGAACCAAGGCTAAAATATGTCTCAAGCACGGGTGCTTTAACCACGGAGTCCAATAAACCTTAAGGTAGTTCCTGTGGGCCTTAAAAACCTTCGCGGACGACCAAGGCTAAAGCTGGACAGGTCTGAGTCTTGGTTGGTACTAGAGTACCTTGGGGTCCATTGTTAGCATTTTGACCTAATCAAAGAAGAAAAAGCACTTATCATAATTGGTGAAAGGAATTCATGGTCTAGAACAAAAGTTAAAACCTTAAAATTTTGCTAAGGGACTAGCAAAAGTTAGGCATGGGGGTATGATAGGAACCTCAAAATGAACCCTAACTAGCACAGTTTGACATAATAAAGTGAACAAAAGCTCCTACATAACCAAGAGAAAGGCTTAATTCAAGAAAACACTAATCTGAGAAGAGAACATGAAACAAGGGCTACAACTGCAATTTTACCATTGCAGTGCATCAACGGGATTTCTAAGGGTCTAGACATTGGTCAATTGGACTTAATAAGAGAAAAAGTGGGATGGTTCAATCAGAAAAGGGTTATTGTGAAATTTAGGAATTAAATGACATTCTGTAACCCTAAAAGAGATCCACTTAAATTCACAAGGTTCTAGGCAAGATAAAAATTAACTAAACCCTCTAAAATTCATGGAAAAATATCCCCTAGGGTTTAGAACCTTCAATTTGGCCTTTGGAACCTGTTTTGACCTAGATTGGAGTCCATGCCCAATATTTGACCTAATTTGGGTTTTTGTGCAAAATATCTAGTCAAACGTGGTCAAACCTAAAATAAAACTTCATCATTGGATTCCTTATGTCCAAATTAGGTTTATACCAAAAGTTTAACCCAAGGGAAGGTCATCTTGACCTACTTTGCAATTTGGACCACCAAATTACATTAAGACCCTTAACTTTTGAAAATCCTTGCAAATCTCCCCTCATCTTCTTCGTCACTTTCTTCATTTTGGTCCCTCTGCCATCGTAGTAGGGACCCATACCTCCGGCGACTTTGCGCGGAGGTTTTCTCCTCGATTTCATGGGGAGCTGCTCCCAGATTTGAAAAGGGAGCTCCGTGCGAAGCCCCCCTACCGCATGAGCAGCTCCCCATGCCCTGAAACGCCCCATACCTCTCGTGCGAACGCTCGAGAGGTATGGGTCTCCTCCAGCCATACCTCCGATGTGGTGTGCCTGCCGCCTCCTTACGAATCCTGCTCTGCCCACGCCTATTTAAGGAAGCACAGATCCTTCCGCTTCCTTCAAGCTTGATTTGGCCAGAGAAAGCCCCCCAAATTCGTCTCCTCCTCCCTTCAGCCAACTGCTCGCAGCCTCCAGCGACTATCCCTCCCTCTTCTCTTCGCTCTACCATCGTACCAGTGGCAGAGCCATCTCTGCCGTGCTCCTTCGCACTGCACTGTACCAGCGCTCGTCCTCCGCCTCTCTTCCTCGTCGCCGCTTCTTCACCATAGGGTCTTCATCTCTGGCGACGGCAGACACCCGCTGCTCACCCTCCGCCTCCCCCTTTCGCTCTAAACACCCTAGATAAGTCTCTCTCAATCTCTACATTCTTTTCCCCTCTTTATTTCCTTCAAACGACCACTGCCTCACTCCACCACCATCATCCCCTTCACCTCTGGTCACCACTCCGGCGAGTTTGCTCCACCACCATAGACCACCTCCCTCCTCGCCGACCGGTCCCTAAGCACCGCTCTGACTCACTGATCATAACCCCCCATTCACAACACTCCACGCAGGCTTCTCCACCGCTGCCACTCCTCTCCTCCGACAAGCCGGCTTCGGCCATCTCACGACGCACTACTGCCACCACCGCGAAGGCCTCGCTTCAGCCAACCTCTTATAGGAGTAACTCCTCTATTGAACCTCTCTCCCATGTGCAAGGAGAGAGGTAAAATCCCCTGTTTTTATGTTAATTAAAATTTACATTTGAATGCCATTGCCACAAAAATCAATTTTAATTTATGATTATTTTATTGTGGTGAAATTGTGACTGCATACTCATGCTTTCTGATAATTGCGTGGTTATTGATATTCACATGTTTTAACATTGGTTTTGGGATTAAAATGTGCACAAATTTTCTCTAATACATGTCAATTGGAAATTACATAAAATCATCACATATTTATTGAATATTTCAGTGAAAAAAAATTGCACATATACCCTTATATTTTTGAGCTATTGTGCATCTTCTTTCCATTGCATTTCATGTTGGATTTGACTATGGATTTCGCACTTGATTGAAAGAATATGAAATAATCGAGATTTTATTGCATGATTGCCTCCCTGTGGACACGACCCGCACTTCTGTAAGTGGTAATTTTTATTGTAATTATTTTGTTAAGCGATTTTCCACCACTTTGTTACTAAAACGACAGATCATCTTAATCACATTATTCAAAAACGATAATCGACTTATCAACACTCTGCTACAGGTGCACGTGAAAGGAGGTGGGAAGATAGTCCCACCTCAAAAAGATTTGGAGCACCGTACTCGCATAAAAGGAATTTTTACATTAGGCTCTTCGCCTCCTACTTACGGGGTGAGGTCCCTCTCTCACCCGACCCGACACCTCATCCGCGATCACACTGATGAGAACCTCATCATAAACCATAACTAACACATTTTGACCTAAATAAGCATACAAAAGCTCCTACAAAACCTAAGGGAAAGCCTAAATCAGAGAACTATAAATTTGAGTATAAAGCAATTCACAAGGGGTAAAACTGTAATTTTACCAATGCAGTACACAAACGGGATTTCTAATTATCTAAACATAGGTCAAATGGGATTAATAAGAGAGAAAGTGAGATGATTTGATCTGAAAAGAGTTATAGCGACTTCTAGGAATTAAATGACATTCTGTAACCCTAAAACAAATCCTCTTTAATTCACAAAATTTCAGGCAAGATAAAAATCAATTAAACCCTCTAAAATTCATGAAAAAATATCCCTTAGGGTTTAGAACCTTCAATTTGGCTATTGGAACCTATCTTGACCTAGATTGAGAACCATACCCAATTTTTGACCTAATTTAGGTTTTTATGCAATTGACCAATCAAACGTGGTCAAACCTAAAATCCAACTTCACCATTGTATTCCTTAGGTCAAAATTTGGACCTAAGGAAAGTTTGCCTTGACCTACTTTACAAATTGGTCCTCAAGAATTACTTTTTTACCCTTAACTTTTTGAACCCTTGCACTTAACCCCTCAACTTTCCCTTCGTTCTTTTCAAACCAGTCCCTCTGCCACCCGCTGCAACAGCCCTTGCCTCCTCCTCGTGTTTCCCTCCGCGCCAACACCTATTTAAGGAGCGGCAGGGGCTGCCGTTTCCGACAAGCTTCGTTTGGCCTGAGATTCCCCCTCCTCTCCGTCTCCTCCCAACTCCCTCCAACTGCCAGAGCTTCCGGCAACTATCCCTCTTCTCTCTTGTCGCCCTGCCACCATACCAGTGGCAGGGTTAACTCTGCCATCCTCTGCAACGCCGCACCATATCAGCGGGCACTCTCCGACCCCTCTCCTCGTCGCCGTTCTCTCCCTTGGCATCTTCGTCTCCGGCGACGGCAGCACTAGCCGCTCGCCGCTTCTGCACCTCCCCCTTCACTCTGGACTTGTAGCTAAGTTTCTCTTACTCTCTCCTTTATTTCCCCCCTGTTAATTTGTTGTTTCAACCCCTCGACATCCACTGTCCATCTCCACCTTCTCCACCTTCGGCCAGACCTCCAGCGAGGTGCTTCCGTCATTTCACTCACCCATCCACCTCGCCAAACACCTCAGAAGCTACACCACCACCCACTGATCACCATACAACCCTCCACCGATTGCACCAACCCCTGTCACCTCCCCCCGAAAAAACCCATCCTCACAGCCACAGAGCGACCTAGGCACGCATGCTTAGGCCGCCCCGCGGCTAGCCAACTGATAGTCTGACAGGGCCGCTAGGCCGTATTGCTACTTTTAGGTCTCCAGCGTTCGCCGCCATTGCTACCGAGCTTGGAGCAAGCTTGCTCGCGAGCTCCAGGTCGTGCGCTCCAGGCGTCAGAGTCCCAGGAGGAGCAGATTGGCATCGCGAACTCACACAGCCAAGCAATTGGCTTAGTAGGTGACCGAGACTGTGGTAATTGGGGCAGGTCTCCTGCGAATGCGAGGGTAGAAGTGGGTGGGACATTTAGTCCCACCTCGGAAATCCTTGAAGCATTGCAGTCGAATAAATTGAAAAAGTGCCTTTGCCTTATCGCCTTCGATACACAGGGGTCAGGTCCCTCGCCTACACACATAGCGCGCCACGCGCTCGCACCCGCCCTCGCTCGCGCTCATGCCCTGTGGGCCTGGGCCGAACCCGATGACCTGACCAAGCACTCCTTGCCCACCACCGCACGCCAGTGGGCCTGGTCCCGAGGACGTTACCCAACCCGTATACCCGCTAAGGCTCTGGGAGCAAACCTTTGAGAGAGAGAGAGATGTGGGGCGGGTAGAGGTTAGGTTTTGCCTAACCTTGAAATATGCAGGGAAGCAGGAGAAGAAGAAAGGAGGAGGAGCGGCTAAGGACTTAGCCGCACAAAGCAGCTGAAGAAAGAGGAAGAAGACATGGAGGAAGCTACAGAGAAAGGAAGATGAAGAGAAACTAAAGACAGAAGAAAGAAGAAGACTCGCAGAGGGAAAAGAGAAGGAAAGACAACGCAGAAGCTGAAGAAGGAGAAGGCACAGTGCGAGAAACTGAAGGAGAAGGCACAGTGCGAGAAGAAGAAGAAGAAGAAGAAGAAGAAGAAAGCCGAGCAGAGAAGAGAAGAAGAAGAAACCAAGAGAAGAACCTGCAAGGGTAGCAAGGGGCAGATAAGGCGAGGCAGAGAGAGAAGAGAAGGAAGAGAGAGGAGGAGAAGAAAGAAAGAAAGAAAGAAAGAAAGAAAAAGAGAAAAGGATTTTTTTTGTTCACTCTCTCTCTTTAATTTTTGTAAAGTAGTATATAGTTAATTGTGAATTTGTATGCTTTTAGAATTAAGTTTGCTCAATGAGTTCGACCTCGGAACATTCTAAATTTCGAGTAATAAATTCACTTAAATTGATAATCACTTTTCATGGTAATACTACAATGAAGATATTTTTAACACCAACGAAAGAGCGATTGTCAGTTTTTTGGTGCCGTTGCCGGGGAGCAACAGGCATTCTAGAAGCTATTAAATCACAATTTCTGATTTACTGTTGAATTAATCTCTTCTCTTTTGTTGTGCAGGAATAGGAAAACAAGAAGGAACAAGCAGCCACACAACAACTACACCAAGGGACAGGTAATTTTCTATCCTCTCTTTTAAGCCCCTAAAATTGTAAAGAGGAAGAAAAAGAAAAGCAATCTAGGGGTTACCTATCTTTCATACATAGTAAATCACAAGAGTTTCCTATTTTTCAATTTCAACACATTCTATTGTATATCCACTAAAGGTAATTAGGGCTAAAACTTCTTGCTTGAGCCCTAATTACCTAATCCTGAGGCAACTAACTGGACCAATTAGAGCCAACCTAAGACTCAAAGCTACGGTTTTAGAGACACACCTTCTAAGCAAGAACTGAAAATTCCCAAAAGAAGTGTGCTTAAGCCATTGCTTGAAAAAATCTATTAAGAGAAACCCTAAGCAATCTGGCTCTTAAGTCACTGGAACCTTAAAAGATAGGACTTAATAAGCTCTCACAGAACTAATAGGTGAAGTTGATCCCTTGGATCAACCAACTTTTAAATTAGGTCACTTTTTACACACAAAGGGATAAAGTTCAAGTGAAACCCTAAGCACCTTGATCCTAATTAAAAGTGGTAGACTTAAGAGGTCACGGTCCCCATTCTGGTCTACCTGGAATCTCAGTGACAAGAGAGGTCGGGTGGGGGAAACCCTGTAACCCGTGGGGGTGCTCTACCGTGTAGGGGTCTTCGCGAGACTCACCCTCTTTGGCTGCCCAGGTAATTCTCAGGTAGACGACCTTCTGATTAAGGGGTATCAATAACCCCGAACCTCTATTGTCACCCAACATTTTGGGTGTCTTGATTGGGTCTAGCACCTGCTAACCTCGTCCAATCCATCAGTGCATGTTCGGTAGGAGGTCCTTGAAACCTCCTCTAGAAGTTCACTCTGCCCGAGGCCAAGCCTCGATACCCTTATTTGTGCAACAACCTCTTCACATAGACCTCTCTTCTGATTCTGAACCCAATTCCCCTTCTTCTTCCACAATGGCTCAGCATGTTGAAGAAGAGAATAATCTTGAGCACCAGCTCCAACGACTCAATGATCTCTTTCAAAACTTCATAAACCCACTGCAGTGCCCCATGATGCGAGATCACTATAATCCCGCTGCGGTGACAATTGAGCCTCGAGTCAGAATCCCGACTGGAGGATCGGATTCTAAACTAAAGCCCAACATGATTCATGCCATACCCAAATTCTATGGGCTTAACTCTGAAGACCCCTTCCAGCACATCAAATAGCTTAAGCATCTAGCCCAGACCTTCCGGTCAGATGCGCAGAATCGGGATATCCTACTTATGAAGATGTTCTCTTTCTCCCTTATGGACAAGGCGGCCCATTGGTATCAAACACAGACTCACCCGATCAACACTTGGGAGGAACTTCAGTCCGAGTTCTTGAAGAAGTTCTTCCCTGTTGGTCGGACCAATGCCTTGCACCATCAGATTACTCACTTCACGCAACAGACGGGAGAACCTCTTCATGAGGCATGGGATCGTTTTCAGGATCTCATGAGAAAGTGTCCCAATCACGGAGTTCCTAAATGGGAACAAGTCCAGTCTTTTTACCAGGGACTCCGTGAAGATATTAGACTGTTTGTCAATGCAACTTGCGGAGGAAATATCATGGGTCAACATGAAGACATCGTGTAGGAGATTCTCGAGAATATGTGTGAGAACTTTAACAATGACTCTATGGGATTATTCTACCAGATGAATACCCGCACAGCAACAAACCTTAGGGGAGCACACGAGACGCAGGGCCTGTTCGCATCAGTCGACCTGGAATTAATGGCCAGTCGATTGGACAAGGTCTCTATCATTGAGAAGAAGGTGGATGAGCTGACTCAGCATTTACAGCGAGCCACCTCTGCGCAAAACCCCTTCGCACAGCCCCCTCCTTCATGGGAAACTGTGCAGCACATTTTCTACCAACCTTCTCCTGGGATGGACTCGTATCTACCCCCATCTGACTCCAGGACCAGAGGGACCTCCGTTCCTTTCTATTCTTGCTGGAGGAGCCCTACTCCCCCATTCTTCGACTTTTCTGAGGCTCTTTAGACCTGCGAGGACCTCAACGCCATCTAAAATGACCTATTTTCCAACACCAACAATCCTGGATGGTGAAACCATCCCAATTTCTAGTGGGCGGGAAATTCTCAGAATCAGAGACCACCTTTTCGGCCCCGTCCACAAGCCCCTCATCCTTATTAGCCGCCTCAGCCTCGGCCCAACCTCACCTATCCATCCGAGCCCAACCAAGATCAAATGTCCCTTATCCTCCAGATTCTAGCTGACATTCAGAGAATGAATGCGGCTATCCAAAAGTAACATAAGGACGAAATCGCAGAGGTCCACAACCAACTTGCCCAGTTGGCAAATTCTCGCCAACCAGGCACGCTTCCTTCTCAGCCTCTTCCTAACTGGAATAGCGTGCCAACCCAGCGGCACGTTATGAACCCAAACCCGAGCTAAGCACACTTGGTCTATCAGGCCCCTTCTATTCCTTCACCTGACGGGATGGAAGCTTCAACCTCCTATGCGGGTTACCAACAGCAACAGCCCATCCTACCAACCCCTAACCAGAACCAGGCAGGAATAAATTCTATAACAACTTGTAGTGGTAAGGCATAACAAGATCCACCTTATCCAGACCACTCCAAGCCTGGTAGTGACCCAAACCCTAGGACAGTCATCCAGGATGTTCCTATCCCTGTCCCAGATCAAAAACCTAGACCTATCCTAGAGGAACCAACCAAGGTTCCATTTCCCGAGGCCTTAACCAAGGGAAAGAGGACGACCAAACTCATGGCTCTTGAGGAGGAAATGATTAAGATCTTTGAGCAGGTCCAAATAAACATCCCTTTGATGGATGCAATCTGCCACGTACCGGCTTACGCACGATTCTTGAAGAACGTGTGTACACCTCAGCGCAAGCTGAGAACCAAGAGTGGGAGTTGATGAGAACCTCATCATGAACCCTAACTAGCACAATCTAACCTAGATATGCAATAAAAATCTCCTATATAACTTATAGAAAGGTTTGACTCAGAGAATTCTAAGTTTGTGAAGAAAACAGGTCATAAGGGGTAAAAATATAATTTCACCAACACAATCAGTAAACAGGGTAACTCAGGGTCCAAAAATAGGTCAAACTAACCTAATAAGAAGGAAAGTGGGATGATTTGATCCAACAAGGGCTACAGCAACTCCAAGGAATTAAATGACATTCTGTAACCCTAAAACAAACCCACTTCAATTCACGAGGTTCTAGGCAAAGTAAAAATCGACTAAACCCTCTAAAATTCATAGAAAAATAATCTTTAGGGTTTAGAACTTTCAATTTGGCCTTGGGAACCCATTTTGACCTACATTGATAACCATGCCCAATTAATGATTTAATTTGGGTTTTTACATAAATTGACCAGTCAAACAAGGTCTGATCTAGAAATAAAATTCACCATTAGAATCCTTAGGTCCCATTTAGTCATGTATAAAAACTTGGGCCTAAGAAGAGACCTTCTTGACCGACTTTGCATTTTGGTCCTCATCTATTACGTTTTGACCCTCAACTTTCGAAACCCTCACATTTTGGCTCCTACGTTCTTCGTTGTTCTTTGCACTTAGGTCCTCCCTGCAAAACTCTGAGCAGCGCCATGCTCCGGCGACTTTGCACGGAGCATGGCGCCGCGCAGGGTGAGGGAGGCCCTCTTCCCGTTGAACCGGGTGTTCCCTGCGACGTCTGCTGTCGTAGGGACACTACCATGATCTCTGCCATCGCCCACACCTTCCGTGAAAATGCGCGGAAGGTATGGTGAAAGACAGATATAACCGGGTTTTATTGTTATAGCATTGTAGTATAGCCAGTTATTACCAACATTTCAAATATATAAATTTTTTTACTCGGAAAATAAAAGAGTTCCCGAGGTCGAACTCAGGGAGCAAGTTGTATTCTAGGGGTACAAGTTTCTTTTACAAAAATAAAGAAAGAGAGAGAAAGAATTTGTTGTCTTTTCTTCTTTTCTCTTTGCTTCTCCTCGTCTCAGATCTTCTGTTATCTTCTTCTTCTTTATCTGCAGTGGTGATGTTCTTCTTCTTCTTTCAGCTGTTCCTGCTCTTCCTTTTTCTTCTGCAGAGCGGTCCTGTTCTTCTTCTTTTCCTTTCTTTCTTCTTTTCCTTTCTTCAGATCTTCTTCTCGTGCTTTTCTTCTTTCAGTTCTTCCCTTGTTCTTTTGTGTTCTCCTCTGCCTCGCCTTCTTCTGTTGTTCTTCAGATCTCCTTCTTTCTTCTTTTCTTTTTCCTGTCAGGACGTCGTCTGATTTTCCAATCAGACGACTTAAACTGCTTGTTGCTACAGTGTCTCCCTCAGCTTCCTTCTTCTTCCGCGGTCCTTCTTCTTCACCTGTGCCTGCACACTTCAGAGTTTACGTCAGAGGGCAAAACCTACTCTACCCTCCCCCCCCGCGTCTCTCTCTCTCAGAATCCGCTCTTGGGAAAGCTCTCCCAGAGCTGCCGGGTAGTCGGGTACGGGTCGCGCCCGGGTCCAGGCCCACCGGCGTGTGTGGTGGGCGAGGAGTGCAGGTCAGTCTAAGTCGGGTCGGGCCAGGTCCGCGGGGCGTGAGCGCGGACGAGACCGGGTAACCGGGCGGGTGTAGGGGACCTCACCCCGTGTGCTGAGGCAGTAAGCCTCCAGCACTTTTGCGCCTTATACCGCTGCGCCTCTTCAGACTTTTCTGAGGTGGGACTAAATGTCCCACCCTAATTGAGCGCCCGCAGCGGAGAAAGCAGCGGGCGATCGTGGCTTCACGCGAGGCTTTCGCCCCAGCTGCGAGCCTGATGCTTTGTCGAAACGCCTCGCAAGGTCTGGGAGTCGAATCTGGGCGTGGCGCGCCTGCAGCTGCAGGCGGAAGCAGCTCCTTCTGCACGGCAATGGCGGCGGAGGTCGGGTGGCCTGTTCACAGCAAAACGGCCTCTCGGCCTAATCAGAAGGTGCCGGGAGCTTCGCCAGGGTGCGGCGAAGCTCGTGTGGGTGGTGGCGAGGCGTGGGGCGGCGTGCAAGGGCTGCCCTAGGTCGGACTGTGGGTCGGAGGATGGGTTTGTTCGGTGGGGTTGCAGAGGGTGATGTGGGGGAAGTGGAAGGGCGGGGGTTGATCAGGGTGAGGAGGCGGAGGTTCTGCGGTGGTCGGCGAGCCGTGTGGGTTGCTGAGGTGATGGGAGCGGCTCGCCGGAGGATGGCCGGAGGCGGAGAAGGTGAGGGTGAACAGGAGCGGTCGAGGGTTTAATCAAATAAAAGACAGTGAGGAAAAGAAAGAGGGGGAGATGGGGAGGAGTTCTGACCTAGCTACGGAGACGAAAGGGGCCGGGGCAGGGCGACAGTCGTATCGACTGTCGCCGGAGAAGAAGATGCCCAGGGGAAGGGGCGGCGGCGAGGAGAGGGCTGGAGAGGTGCCAGCTGGGTACGGCGTGGCGCGGGAAGAGCAGGGGAGGAGGTCTCTGCTGCTGGTATTGCGGCAGAGCGAAGAGGAGAGGGAGGAAGAACCGCCGGAGCTGGTGGGCGTCTGCTGGAGTGAGAGGAGAGGAAAGTTGGGGGTTTTCTCCGTCAGATCCGAGCTGCCGAGGTCGGTGGAGCGACGGGGGTATTTATAGGGATCAAAACAGGGAGGAAGGCGGAGGGAGACGACGTGTCTCCCTCGCCGGAGGACGCCGGAGATGGAAACCCATACCGTCCGTGCGTTCGCACGGCCGGTATGGTGGGTTACAGCGACCAGGGGGGTGTCCCTGCGACGGCTGACGACGCAGGGCACCCCCGGTTTACTTGCCAGGCTCTCCCCCTCACCCTGCGCGGCGCCATGCTCTGCGCAAGGTCGCCGGAGCATGGTGCTGGCAGGTTTTGCAGGGGGGACCTGAACGCAAAGAAAGAAGGAGAGTTAGGGCCAAAATGCGAGGGTTCAAAAGTTGAGGGCCAAAAAGTAAATATATGAGGACCAAAGTGTAAAGTTGGTCAAGGAGGTTTCTTCTTAGGCTCAAGTTTTTATACATGACTAATTAGGACCTAAGGAATCTGATGGTGAATTTTATTTCTATATTAAACCTTGTTTGACCGGTCAATTTATGCGAAAACCCAAATTAAGTTATTAATTGGGCATGGTTCTCAATGTAGGTCAAAATGGGTTCTGAAGGCCAAATTGAAGGTTCTAAACCCTAGAAATTATTTTTATATGAATTTTAGAGGGTTTATTCTATTTTTACTTTGCCTCGAACCTCGTGAATTGAAGTGGGTTGTTTTAGGGTTACAGATTATCATTTAGTTTCTTGGAATTGCTGTAGCCCTTGCTAGATCATCTCATCCCACTTTTATTCTTATTAAGTTGCTTTGACCTATGTTTGGGTCCTGAATTACCCTGTATGCAGATTATACTGGTAAAATTGCATTTTTACCCCTTATGACTTGTTTTCTCCTTAAACTCAGAATTCTCTGAGTTAAGCCTTTCCTTGAGTTATGTAGGAGCTTTTATCCTTTCTATTAGGTCAAAATGAGCTAGTTATGGATCATGATGAGGTTCTCATCATACCCCCATGCCTAGCCTTTGCTAGTCCCTTAGCAAAAACTTGAGGTTTCAACCCTTGTTCTAGATCATGAAGTTTTTAATAGTTTTAGATAAGTGCCTTTTTTATTTGAGCATAGATTAGGTTAGAATGCTGACCATAGGCCTAAAAGGTACTCTAGTACCAATCAAGATCCAAATCTGTCTAGCCTTAGCCTCAGTCTTTAGCAAAGGTTTTTAAGGTCCACAAGAACTAACCTAAGGTTTATTGGACTTTGTGGTTAAAGCACCCTGCTTGAAATGATTTTAGCCCTGGCTCAGTTCGCAGTGCGTTTTGTAAGAGAGAGATAGAAAGTTTTTCAGTTTGGAGAGTTTTCTCTCTCTTTTTCTTTTTAGTTCTAGCCTAGGATTGGCTTTTCAACACGGTCTGTATCAGATTCCTTGCTCCCATCATCAATCCTCAAGGGTTCCTGGCGATCGATGCTTCGAGATAGCACTGCCCATGGCAACCCCCGGAACCCTGGCTATTGAGATTTCGAGATAATCCCATCCATGGTGTTCCGTGGCCGAATCCAGACCCTGGCAATTGACACTTCGAGATAATGCCATCCATGGAATCTGAACCAGCAGAGTGCTTACATGCCCCCAGTAGGATATGTAAATATCCTAAGAGACAAGCACCGAGGAGATGATATTTTGTTACGCATCTTCGAGGGGATTTCCCGCCTCTCCGCGCTGGGAACTCGTCCAAATCAACTTGTGTTGATCGGCCGCTCCTATTCTAGGTGTTCTTTTCAGAATTTTGCGACGGTTCTGCGTGATTCTGATTTTTACGCTTACTGAACCAGGCTGTGTGTGAGGTTAGGGTGCTTAGGTTACTGAGTCCCGTAAACCAAAAATTAGTTAACGAGGCCAAATACTCCCTAAGCTTTAGACCTAATACTTCAGCTTTTCATTTTCCTCAACCTCTTGAGGAGTGTCCAGATCTTAATGGGTACTAAGAGTCTATTCAAGAATGCCTAAGGTTTGCATTCTTACTAATCTCATTGTGCACTT
Organism: Thalassia testudinum; assembly: GCA_037157565.1. Classification (NCBI taxonomy): domain Eukaryota; kingdom Viridiplantae; phylum Streptophyta; class Magnoliopsida; order Alismatales; family Hydrocharitaceae; genus Thalassia; species Thalassia testudinum. The sequence goes on from JAZHRO010000013.1 coordinate 74,446,303, forward strand.
TTCAGTTATTTTCTTGAATGAGGTCTAGAACTTAGGTTAATTCCTTAGTTCCTTACTAATGACTATCACCTTTTCTCATAATTTTGTGCTCCTTTTTCATTTTGTTTCTTTTCTCCTTCACAAAATTTCCTTCTCCTTTTATTCTTTTTCGAAATTTTTTTTTTAATTTTTATGGTATTTTTGGCATATGTGAATTTTTGTTTGAAACCTTTTCTTACAAGTTTTTGCACTTTCCTACCCCCCCATGCCTAAGATTTGCAATGTCCTCATTGTAACCTAGGGGTTTTTATTCAACTAAGTTCATACATTAGGATAGCTGTTTTGATGAGTGAATGGGTCGGGGTGACTGTTGCGGACGATTTCTAATCTCAGATGCAAGCACCTGAGGTGGAGTCGGCTGTCTTAAAGTGTGAACTTCAAGTGCAAAAAGCTGTCAGAATAAGTTTCAGGTTTTCAAAGAGAATGACGGGCTGCCTCCCGTTGAGCGCTAAATTTGATGCCTTCAGCCAAGCGGGAAATGCGATGGAGAGGGGATGGTCAAATCAGCGGAGTTTTGTAAGACAAGCACCTTGATTAAGAGCCTGGTTGGTCCAACCAGGTGCTTGTTCAGATCAACAGGCTGATGATGCAGCCCAAACCCAATCAATCTGGTGGGTTGATAGATGTGGATAAAAAGGTGATGAGAACCTCATCATGAGCCATAACTAGCTCATTTTGACCTAATACAAAGGATAAAAGCTCCTACATATCTCAAGGAAAGGCTTAACTCAGAGAATTCTGAGTTTAAGAAGAAAACAAGTCATAAGGGGTAAAAATGCAATTTTACCAGTATAATCTGCATACAGGGTAATTCAGGGCCCAAACATAGGTCAAAGCAACTTAACAAGAATAAAAGTGGGATGAGATGATCTAGCAAGGGCTACAGCAATTCCAAGAAACTAAATGATAATCTGTAACCCTAAAACAACCCACTTCAGTTCACGAGGTTCGAGGAAAATTAAAAATAGAATAAACCCTCTAAAATTCATAGAAAAATAATTTCTAGGGTTTAGAACCTTCAATTTGGCCTTCAGAACCCATTTTGACCTACATTGAGAACCATGCCCAATTAATAACTTAATTTGGGTTTTCGCATAAATTGACCGGTCAAACAAGGTTTAATATAGAAATGAAATTCACCATCAGATTCCTTAGGTCCTAATTAATCATGTATAAAAACTTGAGCCTAAGAAGAAACCTCCTTGACCGACTTTACACTTTGGTCCTCATATATTTACTTTTTGGCCCTCAACTTTTGAACCGTCGCATTTTGGCCCCTAACTCTCCTTCGTTCTTTGCATTCAGGTCCCCCCTGCAAAACCTGCTAGCACCATGCTCCGGCGACCTTGCGCGGAGCATGGCGCCGCGCAGGGTGAGGGGGAAAGCCTGGCAAGTAAACCGGGGGTGCCCTGCGTCGTCAGCCGTCGCAGGGACACCCCCCTGGTCGCCGTAGCCCACCATACCGGCCGTGCGAACGCACGGACGGTATGGGTTTTCGTCTCCGGCCATCCTCCGGCGAGGGAGACACGTCGTCTCCCTCCGCCTTCCTCCCTATTTTGATCCCTATAAATACCCCCCGTTGCTCCACCGACCTGGGCAGCTCGGAACTGACGGAGAAAACCCCCAACTTTCCTCTCTTCTCTCTCCGGCAGACGCTCACCAGCTCCGGCGGTTCCTCCCCCTCCTCCTCTTCGCTCTGCCGCAATACCAGCAGCAGAGACTTCCTCCCCTGCTCTTCTCGCGCCACGCCGCACCCAGCTGGCGCCTCTCCGGCTCTCTGCTCACCGCCGCCCCTTTCCCTGAGCATCTTCTTCTCCGGCGACAGTCGATACGACTGTCGCCCTGCTGCCCCCCCTTCGTCCCTGCAAGTAAGCTAGAACTACTTCCCTTCCTCTCCTCTTTCTTTCCCCGGTTTCAATTTGTTCAATTAAGCCCTCGACCGACCCTGACCATCGTCACCCCCTTCGTCTCCGGCGAGATGCTCCCATCGCTCCACAGCCTCACACACCTCGCCGACCCTCACCGAACCTCCGCCTCATCACACTGAGCACCCCCCACCCCTCCACTGCCACTCCACACCTCCGTAACGCTCCCCCGAACAAACCCATTCCTCCGGTTGCAGTCCAACCTAGGGCTGCCGCCAGACACCACCTTGCGGCTTGCCGCGCAGCTCCACACCTTCGCCGTGCCACGGCGAAGGTTCCCCAGTGGTTTGATCAGGCCGAGAGGCCATATTCGTGTCCGACAGGTTTTGAGGTTCGACCGCCATTAACGCACATTGAAGCAGCTTCTCCCGCGCTGCAGGCTTGAGGACTCCAGGTCTCCAGCTGCTGCGGATTACGGGGAGTCTTGCGAGGGCAGCCAGCCAGCAACCGACGCAAATCGAAGCCGCAGCTGCAGAAGCTAGGCCGCGGTCTCCCAGCAGGCGCACGCGAGGAGAGGCCTCCGTTTAGTCCCACATCGGTAAGCCTCACAACCTTTTCACCGTTTAAATTGATTTTGTGCATTAGCCTTACTGCCTCAGCACACGGGGTGAGGTCCCCTTCACCCACCCGGTTACCCGGTCTCGTCCGCGCTCACGCCCCGCGGACCTGACCCGACCCGACTTAGACTGACCTGCACTCCTCGCCCACCACGCACGCCGGTGGGCCTGGACCCGGACCTGACCCGTACCCGACTACCCGGCAGCTCTGGGAGAGCTTTCCCAAGAGTGGTTTCAGAGAGAGAGAGACGCGGGGGGGGGGGGGGGGGAGGGTAGAGTAGGTTTTGTCCTCTGACGTAAGCTCTGAAGTGTGCAGGCACAGGTGAAGAAGGAGGACCGCGGAAGAAGAAGGAAGCTGAGGGAGACACTGTAGCAACAAGCAGTTTAAGTCGTCTGATTTGGAAATCAGACGACGTCCTGAAGGGAAAAGAAGAAAGAAGGAGGGGCGACGTCCTGACTGGAAAAAGAAAAGAAGAAAGAAGGAGATCTGAAGAACAACAGAAGAAGGCGAGGTAGAGGAGAACACAAAAGAACAAGGGAAGAACTGAAAGAAGAAAAACAAAGAAGAAAGAAGAAGATCTGAAGAAAGAGGAAGAGCAGGAACAGCTGGAAGAAGAAGAAGAACATCACCTCTGCAGACGAAGAAGAAGAAGAGCATCACCACTGCAGAAGAAGAACATCACCTCTACAGACAAAGAAGAAGAAGAAGATCTGAGACGAGGAGAAACAAAGAGAAAAGAAGACAACAAATTCTTTCTCTCTCTTTCTTTATTTTTGTAAAAGAAACATGTATATCTCTAGAATACAACTTGCTCCCTGAGTTCGACCTCGGGAACTCTTTTCCGAGTAAAAAATTTATATATTTGAAATGATGGCAACAACTGGCTATACTACGACGCTATAACAATAAAACCCGGTTGTCAACACAAACGAGGAGCCACCAAAAGGTGTGGAGCCCACCATAAACTTTGAAGCTCAGATGGATGTGGAAGTGTAAACGCAGGGTTTGGCTGAGTCGAATCAACCTGGTCAGAGTAGGGACCCGTAGAATAATCAGTGGTTGATGCAGGAACCCTACAGGGGTGATCAGAGAATGATAGAGCATGGTATGTAGTCTGATCAATGTTCGAAACCCGATGTGGAAATGCAATCGGCTCGGTGAAAGGTGAATCTGAATAGAAATTGAGTCCGGTTGCGGGTCGGGGTTTGGGAGAGGTTTTGATCCGTTCTGTGTGTGCGGACGAGGTGGCCATTGTGTACGAGGGCTCTTCTAGAAACAGATGATAGGTGGTTTTCTGTAGAGAGTCCTCTGGGTAACTATCAAATGTCGGAAGAGTGTTTGTAGGATGAAAGGAATCGGATTCGAGAAAAAATTTGGATTCTTGGTTGTAATCACTCTTGGCATTTTCTGTTTTTGGTTCCTGAGGATCGAAAAGGAATGATTCTGTGTTATCAGTGATCTCGGGAATCAGGACCTCAGAGTCGGAGTCAGAGTCATGTGAACTGAGGTCGTAGATAGGCCTGGCGTGTTCAGGAAGGGGAATCTCTCCGCAATTATAGTCAGATCTGAAATTGTCGGAGAGTTGGCAAAAATGAGATTCATGATCATGAATTCCACCACAGCAAAGATCATCAGATGTGGAATCAGCAGCCTGACTGGGTTCTAGCCTATATGTCAATTCTGGGCTCAAAAAGATGTTCTGTTCAAGCTCTAAGCTGGTAGGATAGACCCCATTAAAACCTTGCTCATCCAACTCCTCAGTTTCTGTATCGTAAATTGGTATATCTTCTGAAAAATCAATCAGATTTCCTGAGGATGTTGGAGAAGGACATTCATCAAATAGAGGCCCAGAATCATGTTCTTCTTTAGAAATTTTATCTTTCTCATATGGGGCCTCATAATCTTCCCAATAAGTTTCAGATCTAGATTCTAGGTTTAGGATGTGGGTAGGATTACTAGAATCGAAGTCCGAATGACCTTCGAGGGTTACCTTATCAAAACAAGGGGCGGAATTTATACCCTCCAGAGGTTCAATTCTAATCTTGTTATTGCAGGAGTCTTGGAGTTCTAAGCTTGGTGATTTATGGCCTAGGGTTGGCTCAGCATTGTGTTCTCCTGCAACTTCCCAACCTATTTTAATGCTATCTTCTATTTGGGTTGGGAGTCGAAAACCACCTTGTGCCTCAGTCCCGAGGTCTGGGAAACTGGATTGATTTTTAGTACTGTTCCAAGATGACTCATCCTCTATTTCTGGTGTATACGGGTATTTTTGGTTGATAGTTTTTTCTAAAAGTCTCATCGTCTCTACCCGTTTTTCAAGAGCATCTTGGTTTTGTTCCCAAAGTACAGGATTTGTCAAGCATTGAAGGTATTCAGATTTGTGTAATTTGTCTATCTCAATGTATCCTGTCATGAGCATATCTCGGGTTGATCCTTTTGAAATTTCAGTCAATAGGATTTGGGCACAGTTCATGATGAAAGCTGTGGTTGTTGGGACATCAACCTGAATGTTTTCTACTGGTGTTGAGGGTTTGATTTCATTGATTTCAAGGGCATCCTCAATCATCTTATCTTTCATGGATCTCATATATTCAGGTTTTTTGAATGGTAGTCTTGCTAGGTAATTAGGCTGCATAATTGGATCAGGTGGTGGAATCAAGATATAGAATCAAAGTTTGAATCAAGATGGAAGAAGGGGATTTTGTTCAGAATCAGAGGAAAGAAGGGCTGTGTGAATGATTTTTGCAAAAACAAAGGAGCCGAGGCTTAGCCTCGGGGAGAGTGAATTTCTATAGGAGGTTTCAAGGACCTCCTGAAAAATACTGAAGGACTGGATGAGATAAGCAGGTGCTGGACCCAATCAAGACACCCAAAAATTTGTTGGGTGACTATAGAGGTGCGGGGCAGATGGACCCCTTGATCAGAAAGATCGTCCACCTGAGAATTACCTGGGCAGCCAGAGAGGGAGAGTCCCGCAAAGACCCCTACACGGTAGAGCGTCCCCACGGGTTACAGGGTTTCCCCCACCCGACCTCTCTTGTCACTGCGGTTCCAGGTAGACTAGAATGGGGATCTTGACCTCTTAAGTCTACCAATTTTAAGATCAGGGTGCTTAAGGTTTCGCTTGAACTTTAGTCTTTTAAGTGCAGAGAGTGACCTAATTTAAGGTTGGTTGACCCAAGGGGTCAACTTTACCTCTTGTTTTCTTTGAGAGCTTTTAGGTCTTGTCTTTTAGGGTTCAAGTGTTTAGAGAGCCAATTGTTTTAGGTTTCCTTTTGAATAGGTATTTTCAATCAATGGTTTAGGCACACTTCTTTTGGATTTTCTCCATTCTTGATTTAAGTAGTGTGTCTCTAAAACCCTAATGTTGAATCTTATGTTGGCTCTACTTGGTCCAGTTAGTTCTTTGTTGGGTAATTAGGGCTCAAGCAAGAATGTGTTAGCCCTTAAATACCCTTAATAGTGTGCAGGACTAATGAGTTGAAAACATGCAACTCTTTATGGTTACTAGGTATGGAAGACAGGTTAGCCCTATATTGCTTGTTCTTTTCTTTTCTTCCTCTTTAGAGTTTAGGGGTTAATAGCGAGAGGAAAAATTTACCTGTCCTCGGAGTGGTTGTCGTGCAGTTGCTTGTCTTCTTGATTTCCTGTAGTTTTCTGCACAAAAGAGAGGAGATTATCAGAAATTAAAAAGAAACAGGAATGTTTACCTCTAGAATAGCCGTTGCTCCCCGGCAACGGCGCCAAAAATGAAAGACAGATATAACCGGGTTTTATTGTTATAGCGTTGTAGTATAGCCAGTTATTACCAACATTTCAAATATATAAATTTTTTTACTCGGAAAATAAAAGAGTTCCCGAGGTCGAACTCAGGGAGCAAGTTGTATTCTAGGGGTACAAGTTTCTTTTACAAAAATAAAGAAAGAGAGAGAAAGAATTTGTTGTCTTTTCTTCTTTTCTCTTTGCTTCTCCTCGTCTCAGATCTTCTGTTATCTTCTTCTTCTTTATCTGCAGTGGTGATGTTCTTCTTCTTCTTTCAGCTGTTCCTGCTCTTCCTTTTTCTTCTGCAGAGTGGTCCTGTTCTTCTTCTTTTCCTTTCTTTCTTCTTTTCCTTTCTTCAGATCTTCTTCTCGTGCTTTTCTTCTTTCAGTTCTTCCCTTGTTCTTTTGTGTTCTCCTCTGCATCGCCTTCTTCTGTTGTTCTTCAGATCTCCTTCTTTCTTCTTTTCTTTTTCCTGTCAGGACGTCGTCTGATTTTCCAATCAGACGACTTAAACTGCTTGTTGCTACAGTGTCTCCCTCAGCTTCCTTCTTCTTCCGCGGTCCTTCTTCTTCACCTGTGCCTGCACACTTCAGAGTTTACGTCAGAGGGCAAAACCTACTCTACCCTCCCCCCCCGCGTCTCTCTCTCTCAGAATCCGCTCTTGGGAAAGCTCTCCCAGAGCTGCCGGGTAGTCGGGTACGGGTCGCGCCCGGGTCCAGGCCCACCGGCGTGTGTGGTGGGCGAGGAGTGCAGGTCAGTCTAAGTCGGGTCGGGCCAGGTCCGCGGGGCGTGAGCGCGGATGAGACCGGGTAACCGGGCGGGTGTAGGGGACCTCACCCCGTGTGCTGAGGCAGTAAGCCTCCAGCACTTTTGCGCCTTATACCGCTGCGCCTCTTCAGACTTTTCCGAGGTGGGACTAAATGTCCCACCCTAATTGAGCGCCCGCAGCGGAGAAAGCAACGGGCGATCGCGGCTTCACGCGAGGCTTTCGCCCCAGCTGCGAGCCTGATGCTTTGTCGAAACGCCTCGCAAGGTCTGGGAGTCGAATCTGGGCGTGGCGCGCCTGCAGCTGCAGGCGGAAGCAGCTCCTTCTGCACGGCAATGGCGGCGGAGGTCGGGTGGCCTGTTCACAGCAAAATGGCCTCTCGGCCTAATCAGAAGGTGCCGGGAGCTTCGCCAGGGTGCGGCGAAGCTCGTGTGGGTGGTGGCGAGGCGTGGGGCGGCGTGCAAGGGCTGCCCTAGGTCGGACTGTGGGTCGGAGGATGGGTTTGTTCGGTGGGGTTGCAGAGGGTGATGTGGGGGAAGTGGAAGGGCGGGGGTTGATCAGGGTGAGGAGGCGGAGGTTCTGCGGTGGTCGGCGAGCCGTGTGGGTTGCTGAGGTGATGGGAGCGGCTCGCCGGAGGATGGCCGGAGGCGGAGAAGGTGAGGGTGAACAGGAGCGGTCGAGGGTTTAATCAAATAAAAGACAGTGAGGAAAAGAAAGAGGGGGAGATGGGGAGGAGTTCTGACCTAGCTACGGAGACGAAAGGGGCCGGGGCAGGGCGACAGTCGTATCGACTGTCGCCGGAGAAGAAGATGCCCAGGGGAAGGGGCGGCGGCGAGGAGAGGGCTGGAGAGGTGCCAGCTGGGTACGGCGTGGCGCGGGAAGAGCAGGGGAGGAGGTCTCTGCTGCTGGTATTGCGGCAGAGCGAAGAGGAGAGGGAGGAAGAACCGCCGGAGCTGGTGGGCGTCTGCTGGAGTGAGAGGAGAGGAAAGTTGGGGGTTTTCTCCGTCAGATCCGAGCTGCCGAGGTCGGTGGAGCGACGGGGGTATTTATAGGGATCAAAACAGGGAGGAAGGCGGAGGGAGACGACGTGTCTCCCTCGCCGGAGGACGCCGGAGATGGAAACCCATACCGTCCGTGCGTTCGCACGGCCGGTATGGTGGGTTACAGCGACCAGGGGGGTGTCCCTGCGACGGCTGACGACGCAGGGCACCCCCGGTTTACTTGCCAGGCTCTCCCCCTCACCCTGCGCGGCGCCATGCTCTGCGCAAGGTCGCCGGAGCATGGTGCTGGCAGGTTTTGCAGGGGGGACCTGAACGCAAAGAAAGAAGGAGAGTTAGGGCCAAAATGCGAGTGTTCAAAAGTTGAGGGCCAAAAAGTAAATATATGAGGACCAAAGTGTAAAGTTGGTCAAGGAGGTTTCTTCTTAGGCTCAAGTTTTTATACATGACTAATTAGGACCTAAGGAATCTGATGGTGAATTTCATTTCTATATTAAACCTTGTTTGACCGGTCAATTTATGCGAAAACCCAAATTAAGTTATTAATTGGGCATGGTTCTCAATGTAGGTCAAAATGGGTTCTGAAGGCCAAATTGAAGGTTCTAAACCCTAGAAATTATTTTTCTATGAATTTTAGAGGGTTTATTCTATTTTTACTTTGCCTCGAACCTCGTGAATTGAAGTAGGTTGTTTTAGGGTTACAGATTATCATTTAGTTTCTTGGAATTGCTGTAGCCCTTGCTAGATCATCTCATCCCACTTTTATTCTTATTAAGTTGCTTTGACCTATGTTTGGGCCCTGAATTACCCTGTATGCAGATTATACTGGTAAAATTGCATTTTTACCCCTTATGACTTGTTTTCTCCTTAAACTCAGAATTCTCTGAGTTAAGCCTTTCCTTGAGTTATGTAGGAGCTTTTATCCTTTGTATTAGGTCAAAATGAGCTAGTTATGGCTCATGATGAGGTTCTCATCATATGGGCTTCTGCTCCGACCATTCTCCGGCGAGGGAGGCACGTCGCCTCCCTGCGCCCACCCCTCCGCCTTCGCCTTTATAAAGACCGCCGTCGCCGGCCGAAGGAGGCAAGCTATCTCTGACGGAGAATAACCCCCCACTTCATCCTCTCCAGCTCCGACAGACGGCCTGCAGCTTCCGGCGACCAACTCCTCCTCGTTGCTCTGCTGCCATACCTGCAGCAAGGTTCCCTTAACCCTTTCATCTGTGTCGTGCTGCACCCACCGACACCCTCCTCCTGCCTCCTCGTCGCCGATCTCCCCTTCCAGGGCCTCTTCTTCCTCAGCTCCGGCAGGTACGAGCCGGTGGCTCCGCCCTCCCCCCTTCGTCCAAAACGTAGGTAAAAGCTTCCTCTCCTGTAACGACCCGGTTCCCGAGTCCCTACGAGACACGAGAATCGGACCGACTCGACTAATCCCAAGACCTAGTCGTCCAACGAGAAAGTAACCAAAAGAGCAGTAAAATAAACCACATTCAACATGAATATAACTAACAGTAAGGAAGTACAGCAGTAAGGAAAGAAACTACTACAGTAGATACCACCACAACAGTAGAACAACATTTATCATATAACAAGAACTGCAGGTAAAGAAAGTACAGCGGAAACAAGAACTACTCACTATAACAGAAACAAAAGAGGTACAAAAGACTGTGGTAAACTCTACTGGACCCTACTCGGCCCAGCGTCCTCTGCAGCCGCTGACCCTGGCTGCTCAACACCTGGTCCTGAAAAAGGTAACGAGTGTAACACGTCAGCAAAACGCTGAGTAGAGTGGCAAACTAACTAAAGACAACAGTAGAGTGTACAGTAGCTGTTATGTTCTATTACTTCCTTTATTCACATCTTTCAATATTCTCACTATTTCATTTATTTCTCAGATCCTTTACTTGATCTCGACTGTCCTCGTGGGAACGATCTTGATTGCAGTCTTTTCCAAAAGTAGAAGTAGCACGTGGTGCTCTCCTGGCCGGGAGTGTCCCCCGTGGTGATCCTACCCTCAGTCAACCACCCCAAGGTCACTGACAGACGTAACGGTGACTACGGCACGCGCGATAAACGCACAGGTAGGTAGCCTGCACTGGCACGCGGTCAGTCGTTTCCGTTAACGGGTGCGCCCAAAGCACAGCACGGAACCAGGGCAGAGCCCTCTCAGTAACAGTGGTCCAACCCCTCCACAGTAACCAAACCGGGGCTTTGCCCCTCCACAGTCCGCGCACCCTCGCCTTACTACCCTGGTTTGCCCTAGTGGGCCTAACAAGTCGGTGAAGGAGGCTAGCAGAACCCCGGGGCCCGTGGGGTAGCTAGTACTCTCCTAATACTACTAGCTCTCCTCGGTACTACGTACACGAGGGCCAACAAGTCGGTACAGAGTGGCCAGTCCTAACCCCGGGTCCCTAGGGCGGCTAGCTCCGCTCTGCACTAAACAGGGGGACAGTCGCTCTCCTTGGTACTCCGTACTCAAGGGCCAACTCACTTCCCCAAAACTATTCCATTCACCTTCCAGGAGTTCTACTCCTACTTCCCCGTAGGGTTCCATCCTTTTTACTCAAACATCCAGGTTTCACTTTCCAGTTTCACATTCTTACAATCCATGTTCTCAACCACGTTATCTATTCACAACAGGCAGCTGCTAATTCAATTTACAAGCAGCTTTATGTTCCTTTCCATTTTTCCAAGACTGCAGTATTATACATTCCACTAGTTTTTCCATCCTAGGATTCATGCCACATCCTAGGATCTAGCATACAACTAGTTTTCCAGCCCTAGGATTCATGCATCACCTAGGAGCTATCATTCCATGCATTTCTCATTCCTAGGATTCATGCAATGTCCTAGATTCTAGTTATGGTTCCATACTTTAACCGATTTTAATAATAAACTTAAGCCACTCTACCAGGTTCCACGGGAGTAATGGGGGCGTGATAGGGAATCCCGCGTGCCTCCGCGACTCCCAAGACTGCAACTGAACGAGGTCCTATCACAAGGATCAAACACAAGGAGTGTCTCAAAACAGTGTATAGCTACTGTAGATGGGTAGAGGAATTAATTCTGAAAAGAACGCAACTCGAATCACGGAAAACGGAGCCCGAACGGGCCCTAAACGGGTCGAAAAAGACGATACTGTGCAAAATCAGACGTCTGGAACTTCTTCCAGACGTCTTAAAAAGTGGATCAGAGAATTACCTGTTCAGCGTGGTTTCCCAGACGTCCAGAAGTCTGCGGGAACGTCTGGCCTATCTCCCAGACGTCCGATGGTCACCCCGGACGTCTGGAGGTCACTCAAGCCGTCTGGTACAACTTCCAGACGTCTGATTCGCAAAGGATGGCGAATCAGCGAGCCTGCGCACAGCCAACTCCCTCCCTCAGTACGGTCAGTCGTCAGGAAGGAAGAAGAAAGCGGAATACTAACCTTTCAGACGTCTGTATGAGCTACCAGACGTCGTCCTCGCCGTCTACCTATCAACCCAGACATCTGATTCTAGAAATTTTTCTAGAATCAGGGCGCGACCCGAACTCTGCTCGCGACGCCGCCCGCGTCGTACCTCGCGCGTCTGCTGCTCAGACCGCAGCAGGTCCCTCTCCGCATCGTTCCGCGCCCCCTGCGCCCTCCGCCGGCCGGCCAAGCCGCTCCGTCGAGCTCGCCCTCCCGGCAGAGCTCCGCCCTCGCACGCCGTACCTCCTCCGCGCTCACTGCGGCCGCCGCTGCAGCCCTCGCGCTCACTCACTCTCGCGCACAGGAAGGAGAAGAGGAAGGGGACGGTGGAGACGACAGGAGGGAGGTGTGCCCTTTTTAAGGCCGTGCGGAGAGGAGAGAGAAGGATTCGCGGCAGGGGAATCTGTAGCCGTGGAGGGAGGAAAGGCGAATATGCGGTCTGTGCGCGCAGGCGCGCAGACGACTCGCGTGTGTGGAAGATAACAGTTTTTCAGACGTCTGTAAACCATCCCAGACGTCTGGCAAGACGTCTGGATGTAATCCCAGACGTCTGGCAAGACGTCTGGATGTAATCCCAGACGTCTGGGCCACATCCCAGACGTCTTAAAATACGTCCGGGGCACGTGTTCGTAACATCTCCTCCTCCTTTAAATTTCCCCTCTGTCAATTTATATTTTCACGCCCCCACACACAACTTCCACCTCCGCCAGCTCCGTCTCTGACCACCCTCTCCGGCGAGCCCATTCCACCTCCACAGACCTCCTCACTCCTCGCCGATCACCTCAGAAGCTTCCCCTCACTCCACTCCACAGCCTCCCCCTTTTCATTCCCTGCCACACGCCACCTAAAGACCCCCCGAACAGACCCATTTTTCCGACCACAGTCCGACCTAGGGCTACCACCGTACACCGCCTCACGCCTCGCCACCACCCGCACTGGCTTCGCCGTACTCCGGCGAAGCTCCCTGCATCTTCTGACTAGGCCGAGAGGCAGTATTTCTATGTTCAGGTCACTCCCCCTTTGCCGCCATTGCTGAGCAGGTGAAGCTCCTTCACCTGCAGCTGCAGCTTCGACCTCGCCCAGGCGCTGGTACCAAGTTGCACGGAGTGTCTCCGCGAAGACTCCAAGGTCTGCAGTTGAGGCAAACCCCTCGCGAGCTACTGCAATTGCCGCGAGCTCCTCACCTACGGATGCCAGTCTGGGAGGTGGGACTTTAGTCCCACCTCGGAAGTGCACGGCTCAGAGCCCACACTTAAATTGAAAAAGTGTTCGAGGCTATTCGCCTTCGAACACAGGGGATAGGTCCCTTACGCACGAGCCCCCCACGCGCTTGCCCTCGCCCGTGCTCACGCCCCATGGGTCTGGGCAGGATCCGGATACCCGACACTGCGCACACCTTGCCCACCACCGCACGCCAGTGGGCCTGGTCCCGGGCGTGATACCTGTACTCGAATACCCGGCTCTGGGAAAGCGATCCTATGAGAGAAATCTGAGAAAGAGAGAGACGCGAGAAAGGGTAGGGGTAGGTTTTGCTTTGACCAGTTGTGTGAGTGTGCAGGCAGAGAAGAAGGAAGAAGGTGGCCGAAGCCTTGGTCGCTCAAAGAAAGAGGAAGAAGAAGAAGACCGTAGGAGCAAGAAGAAGAAGAAGTACAAAGGAAGCACTGTAGCAGACACCACTTAAGCCGTCTGATTGAGAAATCAGACGACGGATGAAGCTCTGCAGACAAAGTAAAGAAGAAGAAGAGAAGAGAAGGTGCCGCGGCTGAAAGCAAAGAAAAGAAGGAAGAAAAGAGAAGAAGAATAAAGAAAAAGAGAAGATAAAGAAAGAAGAAGAAGAACTGAAGAAGATCAAGCAAAGGGAAGAAAGAAGAGAAAAAGAAGACAAGACAAGAGAGAAAGAAGAGAAGAAGAAAAATCCAAGAAACAAATCTACCTCTCTACCTCTCTCTCTCTCTCTTATTTTTGTAATAAAAGCATTGTACTTCTAGAATTCTAGTAGCTCCCTGAGTTCGACCTCGGGAAAACTATTTCCGAGTAAAAAATTTTCTATGGTAATGACAACCAGAGCTGTCTTATCTTATACTATAACGACTATACTATAATATAGACACAAAAGCAGCGCCACGATTTGCCACCTTACCAGGAGTCCAATTGTATTGTCAGAGCAAGCCAGCTCTGTAATCCTGAGTAGACTCCCACCCAAGGCAAAAGACCCAGGCACTCTCCTGATTTCATGTAAGATCGGTGAAACCCAGTTTGATAGAGCATTATTGGACCTAGGTGCCTCCATAAACTTGATACCCACGTCCCTACTTAACCATCTAGAAGAATCCGAGCTAAAACCGACCGAGGTGACATTGCAGTTAGTAGATCGATCTATCAAGTCACCTAAGGGAATTCTTGAGGATGTTGTTGTGAGGGTGCGTGATTTCTACTTCCCTGTAGATTTCATAGTTTTAGATATGGATGCACCTGAAAACCTAAGGGATACACCAATCATACTAAGGAGACCTTTTCTGGCCACTGCAAGGGCCAACATAAGTTGTGAAGAGGGCCAAATAGAACTTAAATTTGGGAATCAGACTCTCAAAATTGATATCTTTAAGGCCCAACAAGGGATCAATTGCGGTGTCATTGAATAAATCTGTGATATTAAAGCTGTGGTTGATGAACCACAACTTGAGGACAACATGATTATTCCTCATCAACCACAAGAAGATCTTGAACCGCAATTAGAGGAGTCAGACCTTGATATAGATAAACCTATAACTCCTACCCTTGTAGCCCACACTCACTCTGAACCACCCGCTGCTGCTGATAACCCCATTATTGAACTCAAACCCCTTCCCGATCATTTAAAATACGTCTTTTTGTGTTCTAATCAAACATTTCCTGTGATTATAAACTCCAAACTCACACCTGATCAGGAATCCCGTCTGATTACTATTCTCCAGCAACATCGCAGAGCCATTAGTTGGACTCTCGATAATTTAACTGGAATAAGTCCCTCTTATTGCACACACCGTATCTATTTTGAAGAGGGCACACGACCTTCACGTGAAATGTAGAGACGTTTGAATCCCAATCTGCAGGAGGTCGTGAAGAAGGAGATCATTAAGTGGTTAGATGCAGGAATCATCTACTCGATCTTCGACAGTCGTTGGGTGAGCCCTATCCAGGTTGTGCCTAAGAAGGCAGGGCTCACCACCATCACGACTGAAACCGGAGAGGTTATACCTACCCGTATAGCCAACTCGTGGAGAGTCTGCATAGATTACCGAAGACTCAATTCCTCCACGAAGAAGGATCATTTCCCACTACCATTTATTGGTCAGATTCTTGAGAAGTTAGCGGGAAATAGATTCTTCTGCTTTCTTGACGGGTACTCCGGTTACAACCAAGTGGCGATTCATCCAGAGGACCAAGAGAAGACCACATTCACTTGCCCCTTCGGGACGTACGCGTTCCTAAGAATGCCTTTCGATTTCTGCAATGTTCCCGCAACTTTTCAGCGGTGCATGCTTGCCATATTCTCTGATATGGTAGGTGATTATCTGGAAGTCTTCATGGATGACTTCTCAGTTTTCGGGGCATCATTTGATGATTGCCTCCAGCACTTGGTTCACATACTCAGGCGTTACATTGATGTAAATCTGTTTCTTTCCTAGGAAAAGAGCCACTTTATGGTGCTTGAGGGGATCGTCCTGGGACACTTAATTTCTGAGAGAGGCATCTAGGTGGATCGAGTCAAGGTTAATCTGATTTCTAGACTTCCTATGCCTAGCTCGATCAGGGACATCCGATCTTTTCTAGGGCACATCGATTTTTACCGTCGTTTCATTCCTGATTTCTCAAAAATCGCACGTCCCCTTACTACTCTTCTCTCCAAGGATGTACCCTTTGAGATTTCCAAGGAATGCACTCAAGCTTTTAAGAACCTTCGTGACCGTGTCACCCCAGCCCCGATCCTACAATCCCCTGATTGGTCTCAACCCTTTAAGATCATGTGCGATGCATCTGATTTCGCTGTAAGAGCGGTTCTAGGGCAGAAAGTTGACGGGAAACCCGTGGTCATCTACTACGCTAGCAAGACACTTGACAAGGCTCAGCGTAACTACACGGTTACGGAGAAAGAGCTTCTAGCGGTAGTATTTGCCCTGGAAAAATTCAGATCTTATCTCCTAGGTTCCCACGTCATAATCTACTCAGATCACATAGCTGTGAGGCATATCCTTGCAAAGAAGGACGCGAAGCCTCAATTAATCCGATGGATCTTGCTGTTGCAAGAGTTAAACCTCGAGATTCGCAACAAGGCGAGAAGACAGAACATGGTAGTTGACCACTTGTCTCGCCTTCCTTCTGAGATCATCGACTCTTTTGGGCCCATCACGGAGCATTTTCCTGATGAGCACCTCTTGACTACTGGTACTAGGCTTCCTTGGTTTGCTGATATAGTAAACTACTTGGTATCACACCAGATCCCGTTTGATTAGCCGAAGGCCAAGAAAGACAAATTGCGCTCCGATGCCAAGTACTACATCTGGGAAGACCCATACCTATTCCGCATAGGTGCTAACCTAATCATCCGGCGATGTGTCTCGGAGGGCGAAATCAATAACAATCTCTCCTTCTGCCATGACCAGGCATGCGGTGGCCACTTCTCGGGGCACAAAACCACATCAAAAATCCTCCAGCGTGGCTTTTACTGGCCCACTATCTTCAAGGACGCATATAGTCACTGTAAGGCATGCAGTCGTTGCCAAACTTGGGGCAACATGAGTCACCGCGACATGATGCCTTTACAGCCGATTCTCGTATGCGAGATTTTCGATATTTGAAGGATTGATTTTATGGGCCCCTTTCCTATTTCAGACGGCTTCGAGTACATTTTACTCACTGTGGACTACGTGTCCAAATGGATCGAAGTCATTCCGACCCGAACTTGTGATCACAAGATCATCATCAAATTCATTCATCAGAATATCTTCTCACGGTTCGGGATTCTTCGTGCAATCATCTCTGATGGAGGGACCCATTTTACCAATTCTCAGTTCAGGTCATTGATGACCAAATACGGGGTGTCTCACCGAATCTCTACTCCTTACCGCCCCCAGACTAATGGTCTAAATGAGCTATCAAATCGGGAGATCAAGAAAATCCTACAGGTTACTGTTCGACCTGACAGGAAGGACTGGTTGTCCCGACTTCTGGAAGCTTTGTGGGCTTATAGGACCACTCACAAGACCCAATTAGGCATGTCTCCTTTTAGATTGGTGTACAGGAAGGCATGTCACCTTCCCGTCGAACTAGAGCACAAAGCCTATTGGGCAGTACAAAGCTGCAACTTAGATCTTTCTAAGGCTGGAACCCACAGAAAGCTTCAGATAAGCGAGATTGATGTATTACACCTTGATGCGTATGAGAACTCGCGAACCTACAAAGTGCAGGTTAAAGGCTTTCATGACAAGCACATATCTAGAAAGATCTTCCACCCTGGTCAGAAGGTCCTACTCTTCGATGCCCGACTCAAACTCTTCCCTGGGAAACTGCGATCCAAGTGGGTCGGACCGTATCTTGTCCGACAGATTTTTGGAAATGGAGCCATCAAAATCAGTCCTCTCAGCCACGATTCCGAACCTTTCGTCGTGAACGATCAGAGACTCAAATCGTTCATTGACGTAACCATTACAGATTTGGCTAAGTCATCATTTATCCTCCATTCTCCCTAACTTATTGCGCCCAGCCGATGGCGTAAAACTCAATGCTTAACGGGAGGCAGCCCGTCATTCTTTTTGAAAAACCTGAAACCTTTTCTGACAGTTCTTTGCACTTTTGGTTCATCCTTTAGGACAGCCCACTTCACCTCAGGTATTCGTACCTGAGATTAGAAATCATCTGCAACAGTCACCTCGACCCATCCACTCACCAAATACCTATCCTAATGCATGAACCAAGCTAAATAAAAACCCACCTAATGTACAATGAGGACATTGCAAATCTTAGGCATGGGGGGTATGAAAGTGCAATGAAATAAGATAATAAGAAAACTTTTCAACTAAAAAAATTAGCATATACGAAAAAAAACATTGAAGGAGGAAGAAAATGCTGGAAAACTTTACAGAAAGAGGAGGGGAAAAAGAGCAGAATGATAAAAAGGGGCACAAAATGAAAGAAAAAAGGGATAGTCATTAGTAAGAAGTTAAGAAATTAACCAAAGTTCTAGACCGCATTAAGGAAAAGAAAAATAAAAGTGCACAACAAGATTAGTAAGAATGCGAACCTTAGGCATTCTTGGCTAGACTCTTAGTATCCGTTAAGATTTAGATATTCCTCAAGAGGTTGAGGAAAATGAAAAGTTTAAGTATTAGGTCCATGGCTTAGGGAATATTTGGCCTCGTTAACTGTCCTTCAGTTTACGGGACTCAGTAATCTAAGCTCCCAAATTCACACATAATCTGGTTCAGTGAGCATAAATATCAAAATCACGCAGAATCGTTTCAAATATTCTGAAAATATCGCGTAGATTTGGAGCGGCCGATCAACACAAGTTGATTTGGACGAGTTCCTAGCGCGGAGAGGTGGGAAATTTCCCTCGAAGATGCGTAACAATATATCATCTCCTCGATGCTTGTCTCCTAGGATATTTACATATCCTATCGGGGGCATGTAAGCACTCTGCTAGTTCAGATTCCATGGATGGCATTATCACGAAGTGTCAATTGCCAGGGTTTGAATTCGGCTACGAAACACCATGGACGGGATTATCTCGAAATCTCGAAAGCAAGGGTTTTGGGGGTTACCATGGGCGGTGCTATCTCGAAGCATCGACTGCCAGGAACCCTTGAGGATTGATGATGGGGACAAGGAATCCGATACAGATCATGTTGTGAAGCCAATCCTAAGCTAGAATTAAAAAGAAAAGAGAGAGACAACTCTCTAAACAAATAAATCTTCTGTCTCTCTCTTACAAAACGCACTGCAAATTGAACCAAGGCTAAAAATATCTCAAGCACAGGCGCTTTAACCATGGAGTCCAATAAACTTTAGGTTAGTTCCTGTAGGCCTTAAAAACCTTTGCTAAAGACTGAGGATAAAGCTAGACAAATCTAGATCTTGGTTGGTACTAGAGTACCTTTTAGGCCTATGAGTGACATTCTGACCTAATCAAGGATACAAGAGGAAAAGAACTTATCAAAATTTGATGGAAGAAATTCATGGTCTAGAACAAAGGTTAAAACCTTAAATTTTTGCTAAGGGACTTGCAAAAGTTAGGCATGGGTGTTACGAACGCGCAGCTTCAGACGTCTTTTAAGACGTCTGGGAGGTGGCCCAGACGTCGGACCAGACGTTTGGAACCCCTTCCAGACGTCTGGGATTTGGTTTTTTTGGACACGCGCGGTTTCGTCTACGCGCCTGAGCGCGCAGACTTGCGAACGCACCCCCCTCTCCTTTTCCCTCTCCCTCCTGCGGGCGCAGGCTGCGCCCCTCTCTTTCCCGCTCTCTCTCTCTCTTTCTCTCCCCACGCGGCTTTAAAAAGCCTCGCCCTCACTCTCACCTCCGCCCCCTTCCTCTTCTCCTTCCAGCCGGTGCGCGAGTGCAAGCGCGAGTGAGCGAGCGGCGGCGGCGGCAGCCGTGGCGAGTGCGGGAGGAGGTGCTGCTCGAGAAGAGGAGGCTCGGCCGTGAGGGCGAGCTTGCCGAGGCTGCTAGAGCTGGCCGGCAGGGGAGCAGCAGACGCAGGGTGACGCGGGAGGCCTGCTGCAGCACGAGCAGCAGGCGGACGAGGCGTGGCGCGGCCGTGCATCGCGGGCGGAGGGCGAGTCGCGGGCGGAGGGCAGAGTACAGTCCAGATGTCTGAAAGGTAAGTTATTTTCGTACCTTCTTCCTTTTCTTCGGTCATCCGTACTGAGAGAGAGAAATGGGTACGCGTAGGTTCTGGATTCGCCATCCAACGCGAATCAGACGTCTGGCTGCAGTGCCAGACGACAGGAACAACTTCCAGACGTCCGGTGTGACCATCGGACGTCTGGGAACTAGGCCAGACGGCCCCGCAGGCTTCTGGACGTCTGAGAGACCACGCAGGACAAGGTATCATCTGATCCCCATTTTTAAGACGTCTGGAAGAAGTTCTAGACGTCTGATTTTGCACTGTTTCATCGTTTTCGACTCGTTTAGGGCCCGTTCGGAGTCCGTTTTCCACGTTTCGAGTTGCGTGCTTTTCGGAATTAAATCCTCTACCCGTCTATAGTAGTTGTATACTGTTTTGAGAAACTCCTTGTGTTTGATCCTTGTGATAGGACCTCGTTCCGTTGCAGTCTCGGGGGTTGCGGAGGTACGCGGGATTCCCGACCACGCCCCCAGTACGCCTGTTGTAACCGGTAGAGTGGCTTTTAAGTTTATTAGTATAATCTGTTAAATTATGGAACCATAAATAGAACCTAGGACATTGCATGAATCCTATGAATGAGAAACTAGAATGAATGGTAGATCCTAGGGTGTTGCATGAATCCTAGGGCTGGAAAACTAGATTGTATGATAGATCCTAGGGTATGGCATGAATCCTAGGATGGGAAGAACTAGTGGAATATATGAATACTGCAGTCTTGGAAAATGTGGAAAGGAAATAATAGCTACCTGTAAATTGGTTTAACAGCTGCCTGTTATGAATAAATGAGCATGTCTGAGAATATGGGATGTATGAACGTGAAACTGGAAAGGTGAAACCTGAATGTGCTGAGTTAAAAGAACTGGAACCCTACGGGGAATTAGGAGTGGAACTCCTGGAAAGAGAAAGGAATGGAACTGAGAAAGAAAGACGTGGTAGTGTGCTGTCTCTTGGGTACGTAGTACCAAGGGAAGTACCTGTTAAATTATGGAACCATAAATAGAACCTAGGACATTGCATGAATCCTATGAATGAGAAACTAGAATGAATGGTAGATCCTAGGGTGTTGCATGAATCCTAGGGCTGGAAAACTAGATTGTATGATAGATCCTAGGGTATGGCATGAATCCTAGGATGGGAAGAACCAGTGGAATATATGAATACTGCAGTCTTGGAAAATGTGGAAAGGAAATAATAGCTACCTGTAAATTGGTTTAACAGCTGCCTGTTATGAATAAATGAGCATGTCTGAGAATATGGGATGTATGAACGTGAAACTGGAAAGGTGAAACCTGAATGTGCTGAGTTAAAAGAACTGGAACCCTACGGGGAATTAGGAGTGGAACTCCTGGAAAGAGAAAGGAATGGAACTGAGAAAGAAAGACGTGGTAGTGTGCTGTCTCTTGGGTACGTAGTACCAAGGGAAGTACCTGTACCTGTTTAGTGCAGAGCGGAGCCAGCCGCCCCAGGGACCCCGGATCAGGACTGGCTACTTTGTACCGACTTGCTGGCCCTCGTGTACGTAGTATCAAGGAGAGCTACTAGTGTAGGGAGGTACTAGCTACCCCACGGGCCCTGGGGTTCTGCTAGCCTCCTACACCGACTTGTTAGGCCCACTGGGCAAACCAGGGTAGTCAGGCGAGGGTGCGTGGACTGTGGAGGGGCAAGGCCCCTATTTGGTTACTGTGGAGGGGTTGGACCTCTGTTACTGAGAGGGCTCTGCCCTGTCTGGTTCCGTGCTGTGCTTTGGGCACACCCGTTAACGGAAATGACTGACCGTGTGCCAGTGCGGGTTAGCTATCTGTGCATTTATCGCGCGTGCCGTGGTCACCGTTACGCCTATCCGTGACCTTGGGGTGGTTGACTGAGAGTAGGATCACCACGGGGGACTCTCCCGGCCAGGAGAGCACCACGTGCTACTTCTACTGTTCGGAAAAGACTGCAATCAAGATCGTTCCCACGAGGAACATTCGAGATCAAGTGAAGGATCTGAGAAATAAATGAAACCGTGAGACAATTGAAAGACGTAAATAAAGAAAGTAACAGGACATAACAGCTACTGTACACTCTGCTGTTTCTTTGTTTTAGTTGCCACTCTACTCAGCGTTTTGCTGACGTGTTACACTCGTTACTTTTCAGGACCAAGTGTTGAGCAGCCAGAGTCAGCGGCTGCAGAGGACGCTGGGCCGAGTAGGGTCCAGTAGAGTTACCACTGTTCTTTTGTACCCCTTTTGTTTCCGCTGTAGTGAGTAGTTCTTGTTACCGATGTACTTTTCTTTACCTGCAGTTCATATTATGTTATGAATGTTGTTCTACTGTTGTGGTGGTATATACTGTAGTGGTTTCTTTCCTTACTGCTGTATTTTCTTACTGTTAGTTATATTCATGCTGAATGTGGTTTATTTTACTGCTCTTTTGGTTACTTCCTCGTTGGATGGCTAGGTCTTGGGATTAGTCGAGTCGGTCCGGTTCTCGTGTCTCGTAGGGACTCAGGAATTGGGTCGTTACAATGGGGGTATAATGAGAACCTCATCATGAACCCTAACTAGCACATTTTGACCTAAATAAGCATACAAAAGCTCCTACAAAACCTAAGGGAAAGCCTAAATCAGAGAACTATAAATTTGAGTATAAAGCAATTCACAAGGGGTAAAACTGTAATTTTACTAATGCAGTACACAAACGGGATTTCTAAGGATCTAAACACAGGTCAAATGGGCTTAATAAGAGAGAAAGTGGGATGATTTGATCTGAAAAGGGTTATAGCGACTTCTAGGAATTAAATGACATTTTGTAACCCTAAAACAAATCTGCTTTAATTCATGAAATTTCAGGAAAGATAAAAATCAATTAAACCCTATAAAATTCATGAAAAAATATCCCATAGGGTTTAGAACCTTCAATTTGGCCATTGGAACCTATCTTGACCTAGATTGAGAGCTTTACCTATATTTTGACCTAATTTAGGTTTTTATGCAAATTTACCAATCAAACGTGGTCAAACCTAAAATCCAACTTCACCATTGGATTCATTAGGTCAAAATTAGGGTTATATCAAAATTTGGACCTAAGGAAAGCTTGCCTTGACCTACTTTACAAATTGGTCTTCAAGAATTACATTTTGACCCTTAAACTTTTGAACCCTTGCACTTAACCACTCAACTTTTCCTTCGTTCTTTTCAAACCGGTCCTTTTGCGACCCGCAGCAGCAACACATGCCTCTGGCAACTTTGCGCGGAGGATGGCACCGCACAGGGTATGGGGACCAGCCCCAGAAATGAAAGGAGAGTCCCCTGCGTTGTCTTCTTCTGCATGGACCCCCTCCCATTCCCTGCCGACACCCATACCTCTCGTGCGAAAGTGCAAGAGGCATGGGTCTCTTTTCCGGCCATATCTCCGACGGCTTGCCGACGCCTCCTCCTCGTGTTTCCCTCCACTCCAACACCTATTTAAGGAGCGGCAAGGGTTGCCGTTTTCGACAAGCTTCGTTTGGCCTGAGATTCCCCCTCCTCTTCATCTCCTCCCAACTCTGGCCAAATGCCAGAGCTTCCGGCGACTATCCCTCACCTCTCTCATCGCCTTGCCACCATACCAGTGGCAGGGTTAACTCTGCCATCCTCTGCAGTGCCGCGCCATACCAGCAGGCACTCTCCGACCCCCTCTCCTCGTCGCCATTCTCTCCCCTGGCATCTTCATCTCCGGTGATGGCAGCATCGGCCGCTCGCCACTTTTGCACCCTCATAGCTAAGTTTCTCTTACTCTCTCCTTTATTTCCCCCTGTTAATTTGTTGTTTCAACCCCTCGACATCCACTGTCCATCTCCACCTTCTCCACCTCTAGCCAGACCTCCGGCGAGGTGCTTTCGTCATTTCACTCACCCATCCACCTCGCCAAACACCTCAGAAGCTACACCACCACCCACTGATCACCATATGACCTTCCACTGATTGCACCAACCCCTGTCGCCTCCCCCCGAACAAACCCATCCTCACAGCCACAGAGCGACCTGGGCACGCACGCCTAGGCCACCCTGCGGCCAGCCAACCCCCGTATTACCTTCGCCGTGATACGGCAAAGGTTTTCTGATAGTCTGACAAGGCCGCAAGGCCGTATTGCTGCTTTTAGGTCTCGAGCGTTCGCCGCCATTGCTGCCGAGCTTGGAGCAAGCTTTCTCGCGAGCCCCAGGTCGTGCGCTCCAGGCGTCAGAGTCCCAAGAGGAGCGGATTGGTGTCGCGAACTGTTGATCACTCTTTTGTTGGTTTTAAAAATATATTCGTTGTAGTATGTTACGAAAAACGATGATCAGTTTGTTTCAATTTATTACTCAAAATTTAGAATATCCCGAGGTCAAACTCAGGGAGCAAACTTAATTCCAGAAGTATAAGAATTCACAATTAACTATAATATACTACTTTACAAAAATTAAAGAGAGAGTGAACAAAAAAAAATCCTTCTCTTTTTCTTTCTTTCTTCTCTTCCTCCTCTCTCTTCCTTCTCTTTTTTCTCTCTGCCTCACCTTATCTGCCCCTTGCTACAGTGCCCTTGCAGGTTCTTCTCTTGGTTTCTTCTTCTTCTCTTCTCTGCTCGGCTTCCTTCCTCTTCTTCTTCTTGCACTTGCCTTCTCCTTCTTCAGTTGGCTTCTCCCTCTTCAGCTTCTGCTTTATTTTTCCTTCTCTTTTCCCTCTGCGAGTCTTCTTCTTCAGATCCTTCTTCTGTTGCAGCTCTTGGCTCTTCTTCTCTTCTTCTTTTCTCTGCTGTGCTCCCTCCTCTTCCTTCTTCTTCAACTTCTGTTGCTTTGTGCGGCTAAGTGTCCTCAGCCGCTCCTCCTTTCTTCTTCTCCTGCTTCCCTGCACATTACAAGGTTAGGCAAAACCTAACCCCTACTTGCCCCACGTCTCTCTCTCTCTATTTCTCTCTCCAAGGTTCGCTCCCAGAGCATTCGCGGGTATACAGGTCGGGTAACGCGCCCGAGACCAGGCCCACCGGCGTGCGGTGGTGGGCGAAGAGTGCTTGGTCGAGTAATCGGGTTCAGCCCAGACTCGCAGGGCGTGAGCGCTGGCGAGGGCGGGTGTGAGCACGTGGTGTGCTGCGTGCGTAGGCAAGGGACCTGACCCCTGTGTATTGAAGGCGATAAGCCCAATACACTTTTTCAATTTATTCGGCTGCGGTGCTTCAAGGATTTCCGAGGTGGGACTAAACGTCTCACCTCTATTTCGCGAACGCTTGCAGCAGGAGCTGCGTTCAATTGCTGATGCTGCAGGGGTCCTCGCAGCCAAACACTTGGCTAGGGTTGTGTGTGAGGGCTTCCGCATGTGCTGGGGGACTTCACCTGGAGCAAAGGGGCCTGCAGCTGCAGCAAGCTCTCTTCAAGCTTCTTCGTCAATGGCGGAGGGACGTCGGAACCTAAAATGCATGAACACGGCCTTGTGGCCCTATCAGATCAGAGGAAAACCTTTGCTGTATCACGGCGAAGGTGAAGCGGAGGTTGGCTGGCCGTGGGGCGGCCTAGACGTGCGTGCCTAGGTCGCTCTGTGGCGGGGTTTATGGGTTAGGTCGGGAGGCATTTGTGGTGGTGTAGGCGGTTGGTGAAGGTGCGAAGGATGATCAATGGGAGGTGGCGATGCTCAAGGATCGGTTGGCGAGGCGGATGGAGGCATGGAGCGGAGGGGACGCCTCGTCGGAGGTCTGGTCAGAGGTAGAGAAGGTGGAGATGGACAGTGTATGTCGAGGGGTATTTTTGTGTAATAAAGTGAGGGGAATTGAAGGAGGGGTAGAGAGGAGTGGTTCTAACCTGATTTAGTGGACGAAGGGGGAGAGACGGTGACTGGTAGTACCTACTGTCGCTGGAGAAGATGATGTCCAGTGGAGGGAGTCGGCATCGATGATGGGGAGAGAGGTGCTTGCGCAGGTGCTGCGCGAAGCGGAGGAAGGTGGTGAGGACAGCTCTGCCACTAGTATTGTGGTAGAGCGACGAGAAGGAGGAGGGCGGCTTGCCGGAGCTTGCTGGACCACTTGGTCGGAGGAGAAGAAGATGAATGTGAGGGAAATCTCAGGCCAAGTCAAGCTTGTCGGAAATGGCTGCCCCTGCCGCTCCTTAAATAGGTGTTGGTGAGGAGGGAAACACGAGGAGGAAGCATGGGCAAGCCGCCGGAGATACGGCCGAAAAAGAGACCCATGCCTCTCGCACGTTCACACGAGAGGTATGGGTGATGGCAGGGAATGGGAGGGGACCCATGCGGAAGAAGACAATGCAGGGGACCTGCCTCTCGTTTCTAGGGCCGATCCCCATACCTTGCGCGGTGCCATCCTCCGTGCAAAGTCGCCGGAGGCATGGACTACTGCAGCGGGTGGCAGAGGGACCAGTTTGAAAAGAACAAAGGGAAAGTTGAGGGGTTAAGTGCAAGGGTTCAAAAAGTAATTCTTAAGGACCAATTTGTAAAGTAAGTCAAGGTAAACTTTCCTTAGGTCCAAATTTTGATATAAGCCTAATTTGGACCTAAAGAATCCAATGGTGAAGTTGGATTTTAGATTTGACCACGTTTGACCAATCAATTTGCACAAAACCCAAATTAGGTAAAAAATTGGGTATGATTTTTAATCTAGGTCAGGATAGGTTCTAATGGCCAAATTGAAGGTTCTAAACCCTAGGGGATTTTTTATTTTTATTTTTAGAGGGTTTAATTGATTTTTATCTTGTGTGAAACTTTGTGAATTAGAGTCGGCTTGTTTTAGGGTTACAGAATGTCATTTAATTCCTAAAAGCTGCTATAACCCTTTTCAGATTAAATCATCCCACTTTCTCTCTTATCAAACCCATTTGGCCTATGTTTAGACCCTTAGACATCCCGTTTGTGTACTGCATTGGTAAAATTGTAATTTTACCCCTTGTGAGTTGCTTTATACTCAAATTTATAGTTCTTTGATTTAGGCTTTCCCTTAGGTTTTGTAGGAGCTTTTGTATACTTATTTAGGTCAAAATGTGCTAGTTAGGATTCATAATGAGTTTCTCATCACGAACTCACACAGCCAAGCAATTGGCTTAGCAGGCGACCGAGGCTATGGCAATTGGGACAGGTCTCCTGCGAATGCGAGCGCAGAAGCGGGTGGGACATTTAGTCCCACCTCGAAAATCCTTGAAGCGCGATAGCCGAATAAATTGAAAAAGTGCCTTTGCTTTATTGCCTTCGATACACAGGGTCAGGTCCCTCGCCTATGCACACAACGCGCCACGCGCTCGCACTTGCCCTCGCCCCGCGAGCCTAGGCCGAACCTGATTACCTGACCAAGCTCTCCTCGCCCCACCACCTCACGTCGGTGGGCCTGGTCCCGGGCGCGTTACCCGACCCGTATACCCGCGAAGGCTCTAGGAGCGAACCTTTGAAAGAGAAATAGAGAGAGAGACATGGGGCGGATAGAGGTTTGGTTTTGCCTAACCTTGTAATGTGCAGGGAAGCAAGAGAAGAAGAAAGGAGGAGGAGCGGCAGAGGACTTAGCCGCACAAAGCAGCTGAAGAAAGAGGAAGAAGACATGAAGGAGGAAGCTGCAGAGAAAGGAAGATGAAGAAGAGAAACTAAAGACAGAAGAAAGAAGAAGACTCGCAGAGGGAAAAGAGAAGGAAAGGCAAAGCAGAAGCTGAAGAAGGAGAAGGCACAGTGCGAGAAGAAGAAGAAGAAGAAAGCTGAGCAGAGAAGAGAAGAAGAAGAAACAAGAGAAGAACTTGCAAGGGCACTGTAGCAAGGGGCAGATAAGGCGAGGTAGAGAGAGAAGAGAAGGAAGAGAGAAGAGGAGGAGAAGAAAGAAAGAAAGAAAGAAGGAAAAAGAGATAAGGATTTTTTTTGTTCACTCTCTCTCTTTAATTTTTGTAAAGTAGTATATAGTTAATTGTTAATTTGTATGCTTCTAGAATTAAGTTTGCTCCCTAAGTTTGTCCTCGGAACATTCTAAATTTCGAGTAAAAAATTCACTTAAATTGATAATCGCTTTTCATGGTAATACTACAACGAAGATATTTTTAACACCAATGAAAGAGTGATCGTCACACACCCCGCAGACCTGGTGACCTGACCCGACCAGCACACCTTGGCCCATTTACCTGAGAAAGGCTCTGGGAGAGCTGTGTCCTAAGAGAGAAATAGAGAGAGAGAGACGCAGGGAAGATAGGGGGTAGGTTTTGCTTCTCTGTGCTGTGCAGGGAAGAAGGAGGAAGAGGAAGCAGCTGTGGGGAAGAGGAGGAAGAGAAGAAGAAGAAGGGCATCTGAAGGAGAAGGAAAGACTTGAAGAAGATGGAGGAGGCGCAGCAGCTCAAGAAGAGAAGAAGAAGAAGCCAAAGAGGAAAGCCAAAAGAAGAAAAGAGGAGGAAAGAGCTGCAACAGAGAAGGAAAGAAGAAGGCCCATCTGAGAGAGGAAAGACAGAGAAAGAAGGGAAAGAAGAAAGAAAGCAAAGAAAAAGAAAGAGAGAAGAGAAGAAGGAAGAAAAGCCATTGCTATTTTCTTTTTCTTATACACAAACTTTCACTTATATCCTTGTTGAATATCACATTTTGAGAATTGTGGATTTTGCTTCTAAATACCAAATTGCTCCCTGAGTTCGACCTCGGAATATTTTCAAATTTCGAATAATAAAAATTGATAATCGTTTATGTGACATTTTCAAACATACTGCAACGAATATCCTTTTAAAAATGTGATCTCGTCACATAACTCGATTAATCTCGTTGCCTGAAGCGCAGATATGTACCTGAAACCTCTATCCACAGACTGTTCGTGAAACTCAAAGGAAGGCATCTCTGGTATGGAGAAGATGATCTTCCTCCTGAAACAGTCCACCAAGGCGTTGTAAGTGGACAGCCAATCCATCCCCAGAATCACGCCAAAATCCTCCATCGGTATCACAATTAGGTCAGCGGGGAGGCTGTGTCCCCCAATACTGACCTCACAGTCCGTGTAGACCTCCTCAGCTACAAACAACTGGCCACTTGGACCTCTGATCACAAACGGATCCTCTATCAACACGCAGTCCTATTCCAAACTGACAGCAAAACTCGCAGTAACAAAAGAGTGTGTGGCACCGGAATAAAAAAGCACGTAAACTAATCTGTCAGAAATGGTAATCATACCTGCCACCACTGAACCGGATGTCCTGGAGTCTCTGTGTGTCAGGGCGCTGATACGCCCCTCAGCTCTCGGTGCAGAAGAAGCAGCCACACTTTGAGTCGGGTGAGTAGCCGCTGGTCGGTACCCTCCCTGTGACTGCTGTCCTCCCCCACGTGCCTGGAGACCGCGACCACCTCCTCAGCCTCTAGTGCTCTGTGTGGGGAGCATTTGCTGTGCTCCAGCCCTAGATGGGCAGTCCCTCCTGATGTGGCCCGGCTGGCCACACTGGTACAAAAGGGGGACTCGACTCCCTCCCTTGGTAGGTCCCTGCTGACGGCTGGGCGGGGGTCCAGTGCTGACAGCTGGCCCCTATCGGGGGCCCCCAAAGGCCACTGACGGCCTCGCAAAATGAGACGGCTCTCCCACGGGTGCTGCGTGCCTCCTTTCTCGTCAACCTTAAGAGTACTCTAGCTGGTAGGACCTCTTCCTTCCGCTGTCGGTGTCTCGCGCGGCCGGGTTGGCCTCCTCGTACGTCATGGCTGCCTCCACTACTCTCGAGAAGGTGGGCAGCTTAAGGGGCTTGACATACCCCCGAATAGAAGGGTGGAGCCCCTCAGTACACCTCCACAGGCGCTCCTCCTCCATAGCTACGGCTGTCGCAGCAAAACGTGACAGCTTCAGGAAGCGCGTGCGATATGCGCTAACAGTCATCGTTCCCTGGTGGAGGGTGTGGAACTCCTGCCCCCTCTGGTCCTACCAAGTTTGCGGGAAGTACTGCTCGCAAAAGAGGGCCACGAATTGGTCCCATGTTGGCTCCCTAATACAAATGGAATTGTTAATGACTGATGTGATATTGTGATGTGTAATGGTGTGTTGTAGTATGTTGTGATTTGAAACATCATGAGTGTCATTGTGGTGAGTTGTATGGAATACCAGTCATTACAACCATTATTATTTACTTATCTAATTTTTACTAATTTTATTCCAGGTCGTTCACTAGGAGGCAATTTATTGAATTACATCGCTCTTTGATCTCAAAATTATCCTCTAATTCCAAAAAGAAACTTTACATCTTATTAAAGAATGAATGAATGTGGACATGGTTTGCCTACTTACTAAGAATTAATTGTAATGCTTGAAAAACTAACTATAAACAAGAACCAAACAATTTATCACTATACTTTAAACTATGTCTTTACAAATTATAGTATTAATACTTACATAAAAGTACACAATAGACTAAGATTACATAGTATATTAACTTAACTTACTAGTCTGATATCTACAGTAACACATACAACAATTTTAGTGACAGACGTAAGCGTCGCTAGATCCCAGAAAACACTATATACAAACGTAAGGAGGGAAATTGGGGTCTGTAGCGACGGTTATGGTGACATATTATTCTATTAGTAAATGTATGGGTTTATTTACATAAAAATAATTGGCTATACTACGTATACATATATATTTATATTTATATTTTTATTGTATATGTATTTTTACTTACGTATGTACAACATCTCTCTCTCTTCTCCTTCACACCAATCTTCATCAGATGTTCTTCTGTATTTTCATTCTGTCGTAGTTAGTTTAACACGCTGTGCTGCGAGACGTTTAACGGTCGTCATTAACTCTCTTTAATTAATTAAAAATGTGTTTAATTTGCGGGCGTGCTTTTCGAAGGATACACAGCACCCAGAGGGTGGGACCAAACCTCTACTAAGTGCGCCCTAATTCTCATTAGGCGGCTTAATTACGTTTTTCTTAACTCAGCACAGGGCCTGCTCAGCCCCACGCACACACACCTCTCTAGGCCCCCGGCCCCACACAATTATGCTTAGATATGCTCAGAAGTATCGATGATAGTTTGGTTGCTTCGGGCGCCCGGCGCCCGTGACGACTGAACAGTAGAAACACAAAATCATTATATACTGCTGCACACGGTTTGCAGCGCACGATGTGGCGCTATTCGAGTGCCACATCTGCGCTGGAAATCGCGTGCAGCTGTGGGCTGGAAGCGATTTTGGCCCTCAATTCGAGGGCCATAATTTATTTAAAAATAAAAATAAATTATGGAAAATAAAGTATTTACATAATACTATATAATTGTTCAATTAATTTTAAATTTTAATTAGATTTACTATATAAATAAATTTACTAAAGTGGCCTATTTTTACACATTGATTTTGGTGTTTTCTTGGTTAATTACTTATAAATTAGTTAGTGAATAGTTTAATTGACCTCATATAGAGTTAGAATACATACATAAGTATTTTATACACATTTTTATTATATTTTTCCGAATTAATGTATGTGTTATTTACATTTAAATAGCAATTTTAATTGTTCTGATGATAAATTAAGTTAAACTTAATATAATCAGGTCTAAATATACTTAAATTAGCTTAAATTACTTAAAGTATATTAGTCTTAGTATACGATTCAATTTAACTTAATTATAATTCTAAATTACTAATTTAACTAATTTAATTTAACAACTTAGCTATAAACATAATAAATTCATTATTTATTACTTATAAAGGGTTAAATTAAGATAAAAGATTTTATTTACTTATAATCTACATATACATAGATATATATACAGTTTTATAGTTTAACTCCCTTAATTATACTGCTTACAGCTCTAGTTAGTTTACTAATACATATAAATTAGTTTAATATATAGATAATTATATAATTATTATATTTACTGTCTAAACTAGATCTAAAACCTAAATTACAGTATTATATTTACATATTTAAGTATACAGTATATATATGTTTACACTATCTATTTACATGTGTTGCCTAATATATAGCTTGTGTCTATATAAGTATACTTAATATACAAAGTAATATATATATTTATATATATAGATATATAAATATTTTTATTTCTGGTCCTTTAGGTGTTTCTTTTTAAATTGTTTACTGCTGTTACAAGTTTGATAGAAGTAGGAGAGAAGGGAAGAGTTAACTGAGGAGAGAGTCCTCAGTTCAGTTTTCTCTTTTAAAACATGTTTATGATGGTGATTTCTTTACTAGACTAGCTAACAGAATTGGCACAGAAGTTAGATTTCAAGTATTGAAACAAGAAAGTTTGTTTACATATAAGATGAAACACAGTCTACTGTCAGCTAAGATCAAATTAGAGTCTACAAGGTTTAACACTAGAACCTAGCTGTTACAACGTATAATAACTAGACAGTAGCAGCACAAGACTTCCAGACTCTGTAGCAACTGAAGTCCCTGTCCAAATGATCTAACTGCTGCTGCAGTTAGTCCATTTGAGAAGAAATGTGAGTTGGAAGAGGAACATGTAGCTGCAAGATGCAGCACTTTGCTTTGTTTATTGGGATTAGAGTCAAACAAATCCAAACTGAAAAGAAAATCAGTCAATCCCAAATTTGACAAGGGTTTAATTTCTCATTAAATCACTAAATACCCCAATTCAAATGCCAAAAACCCTCATCAAAAACTTCATTTCAGATGAAATCCACGAATATCACTGAATTAACTCTTCCTAATGCTATAGACAACATGAAGGAAGAATTAATTCAATCAATTAAAGCCCTTAGATCAAATCCCAGTTTCATTAAACCTTAAGGAGTATTGAGAACTCCTTAGGTTAGGAAATCAACAAACAGCCATTCAAAACACACTTATGAATGCAAGATCAGACTTCAAATTACCACAGTAATTATCCTTAGATCTGACTTGCATTCAGTGCATTCAAGACAGTATCAAATCAGATTTATGTATGGCTCTTCTGAGATGATTTGTGTCACCAGAAATCCTCTCAGATTCCTTGCCAACAAGGAATTCAAATCAACTTCATTCAATTCATCAGATCAGGTAGTAAAACCAAAAAAAAAAAAAAATCCTTAAAATCCACATTGAGGAGAAATATGACAAACTGAAAATTTTGACCCAAAATTAGGGGCTTTTGTGACCAAGAGTGAGGTGAGTGGGAAGCCCCTTAAGTGCTTGTTGACGCCAATTTCAGATCTGAGGTGGAAAACCAATCAGATCTGAAATTGGGTTAGAGTGTATGGGTGGAAGATGAGAAAACATATCGTAGAAAATCAGAAATGGATATGACAGTATGGAGAGGTAGAGAATTTGAAAACATGGATATATGAAATCTTCCCCTTTGATCTGGAATGATCAGAGGAGGTGGGGGGGGGGGGATTTAAGCCTAATTCTGCTACTACAGCTACTTTATCCTACAACGAAATTAAACATTAACAATTACCTTAATTCTACTCTAAAGTACTTAACTACAGCTAAAACTAATATGCAGAATTATAAACCTAATATAATAGGAAGAATGGGACCTATGGGTCCTTAGCCGGTGGCTAAGGAGGAAGAAAGGAGGAAGATGACTCCAGCGGAGGGAAGAGTTTGCTAGTGAGGCTCCAGGGTCGTCCGGAGGTCGAGAGAAGGTGATGATTTCACAGCCGGTAGCTGTGAAATCAGAGACTGGATGGGGAGGGGAAACTGGAGTGGACGAATGATCGCTAAGAGGTGTAGGAAGGAGCGATCCCTTACGCACGACACCACTGAGGTGCTTAAGTAGCATGCTCAGCGGCTGAGATCACCGCGCAGGTGAGGATAATCAAGATGCAACTGGCGGCGAGGATGAGAGGGGCGGAGCACGCGGTGAGCTAAGCACAAAATTTGACCGTCAAATGAGATCTGGGGAGAGGGGTAATCGCACGCGCTGAATTACGCGAAACTTCCATTCAAATCTAACCGCAGATCAAGATCATGAAGAGCGACGGACAGCTGAGATTGGCCGTGTTCTTCGCGCGCTACAGTGCGTGCGAAGAGCAGCAGGCCTCTCTCTGAAATAAGGGAAAATTGCAGACAGACCCTTGAACGAAGGGGTAAAAGAATTGCGTGCAGGCCCATAAGTGAAAAGAACTACAACTGGAAGGGCCCTGCAGTCTTTCAAAAGGGTCCCTGCGACTTACAAGTAGGTCCAAAGAGGAGTTTTTGAGGGTAAGAGTGTAATGCATGAAGGACCTAAGTGTAAACTACCTATTTCATAACCTAATGATGTCTAATTACCTTCAAATTTTTATATGTACTCAATTGAATATTTAAGACATTGATTATACTTCTTATTTGACCTTTCAAACTTATTTATGTGTTCAATTGATGCATGGATCATCATTTGTACTTTGCTTTCAGAATATCTCATTTTGTGACCTAATTATGAAGTTTTAACACGGAGTAAAGGTTTTAGGTCTTTTTCTTTAATTCCCACACTTAACCCTTTTTATCTGTTAATCTGATGTTGTTTTACTTAGTGTCTAGCTTAACTTCAGCTTTTTAGCCATGATGAGTAGCCACTCATCATACCCCCATGCTTACGTTTTGCTAGTCCCTTAGCAAACAATCCGTTTAAGTGTAAAGCAATTTGAGTATCAGCAAGGTAAGTGTGAAGAGATATCTTTTTCTTCTTTCAAAAAGTTTTAAGTGTTTGATGATGATCTTCAGGCTGAAAGATTTTTTTTTCAATAAACCAACTGTGTTTTGGACATTGTGAGAACCTTATTACTGAGGATAACCAACCAGAACTCGAGGCTTAAATGACATAGACCATCTCTCAACCAACAAGGACTCTTGATATTTAAACCTTAAGTCGAATTCCAGGACTGAGGGGGTTTTACAGAGACTCAGAATGCTATGAGATTATGGCTGTGCTTGTGATAAGTCAGGACTAACCAAGTGAATTCTAAAGTTCACTCCCGGGGTTTCACTTCTTTTTAAGTACAGGTTGGTCCTAACTTCAGCTCATGTTTTCGGATGACTCTCAAGAATTGATGGATATTCAAACCCAACCCTTAATGTGTTTATGGCTCAAAGAACTTTTTGGTGGACAATCAGGGTATTTGTTTTGAACCCTGAAAACAATTTTGGTGGAATAGGAGTATTTCCAGATTTTGGAGAACATACTTGACTTTTCTTTTTCCTTTTTTTTTTTTTGATCAGTATGTCTCCGGAACTTTTTTGGTAGAGCGCACTGTATTTGGTGGGTGAAAATTTTTTTTGTGGAAAGAGTTTCTCCTAGAACAGGACTAAAGATTAGGACAAAGAGTCTACCTGCACGCACAGGTAACGACTCCACCTTCCCTAATGAACACAAGGGTTGAAGTTTAGGTTCAAGTGGTCTTTCCTGACATTGTGTAGTGTAAGCCAAGGTTACTTAGACTCCTAAGTCAAAGCAAACCAATGAATCCTGTACTGGTGACTCAGGTACAAGAATATGTCCTAAAGTTAGGAGAGATTGTAGTCTATCTTGTCAAGGCTCGAAGGTTATTAAGCCCAAGCTTGTATCAAGCTCTTATGGCCTGGCAGGTCAAACCAGTAACGGTTGAACGTCCATAGACACTTATTCTAATTTTTGTTTTCAGCTAGAAGATCATAGTTAAACATTTATCTTTTATCTTTTTCTCCCTTTCTCCTTAAAATTATTATCCTCCCTTGACAATGGGGTGCATGTCCCTTATTGTATTTTTTGGAATTTTTTGTGATTTGTTATTTTTTTGTATTTTTAGCTTTGTAATTTTTTTTTTCAAAAATTTTTCAAAATTTTTCAATTTTTTAAGTATATATATATATATTTTGATAATACTATAGGTACTATAGGTGTGTCTACAATTGCATTTTGGTTTAAATGATTCACCATTTACACCCCCTCATGCTTAAATGTTGCAATGTCCTCATTGAATGGATAGGGTGGATGCAAATGCATGCTCTGCTTTTCACTATCCTAGTCTGGGTGATGGAAGGAAGTCGGAATGAGGAGATAAAATCTCTGTGCGGATGATTTTAAGTCTGATCTAGGATCAGAGTGAACAGTCGGGCTAGGAAGTGAAATGCATGACATGTGTGTTAATGAAAGTATGCTCAAAATGCAAGGGTAGACATTATATACAAATAAAGGCAAGAGTAAGAAAGGTGAAAAAATAGCTATATACAAGGATAGGTTTTTGCTAAGTTTAACGCCTTCAGCTAGGCGAAAACTTAATTGGTAGTTCGAAATGTAGGAGCGAAATGGTGGAATTGACAAGTCTGAGATCATGCGGCTCAATGAAAGGTTTCAGTCTTTGACCATTTACAGTAAAAGGTTTAGATTTTTCAATTTCAGTGATCTCAACGGCTCCATTGTCAAATATTCTTAAGATCTTGAAAGGTCCAGTCCATTTTGATCTTAGTTTCCCAGGAAAGGGTTTTAGTCTAGAGTCAAAGAGAAGGACTTTTTGACCAGGGTGAAAGATTTCCTAAGAATGTGACGATCATGGAAGGCCTTAAGCTTATCCTTATAAATCCTTGAGCTTTCATAAGATTCATTCCTTAATTCATCAAGCTCAGAAATTTGTAATTTCCTAAGATCACTGGCCTTCTCTAAGTCCAAGTTACACTTTCTGATGGCCCAATAGGCTTTGTGCTCTAGTTCTACGGAAAGATGACAGTGTTTCCCGTACACAAATCTAAAAGGAGACATGCCTAAAGGGGTTTTGTGGGCTGTCCTATATGCCCACAACGCATCAGAAAGGCGGGACGACCAATCCTTTCTATCTGGTCGGATGATAGTCTGTAAAATCTTCTTGATCTCCCGATTAGACAATTCAGCAAGTCCATTGGTTTGAGGGTGATATGGTGTAGCTATCCTATGTGACACCCCATACTTTTGAAGTAGGGACTGAAAATGTGTGTTTCTTAAATGAGACCCTCCATCACTAATGATGGCTTTTGGTACCCCAAATCTAGAGAAGATGAAGTCTTGAACAAATTGTGTCACAACTCTACGATCATTAGTCCTAGAGGGGATGGCTTCAATCCATTTTAAAACATACTCAACTGCCAACAATATGTACTCGAAGCCATAAGATTTAGGAAAAGGTCCCATGAAGTCAATGCCCCAAATGTCAAAGATTTCGCACACCATGATCGGATTCAAGGGCATCATGTCTCGACGGCCAATACTGCCGAGAGACTGACAGCGTGAACATGCCCTTCTATATTCGTGTGCATCTTTAAAGATTGTGGGCTAATAAAAACCGCTCTGCAAAATCTTTGCAGCAGTCGTTTTGTCAGAGAAGTGACCGCCGCACACCTGGTCATGATAGAACGATAAGATGCTTCTAATCTCCTTATCTAGAACACACTTCCTAAAGATCTAGTCTTTGCAGTGCTTGAAAAGCCAGGGTTCTTCCCAGTAATAGTGCTTGGCATCGGATCTAAGTTTGTCTTTTTGATGTCGAACCCAATCAGTGGGGAGGATTCCAGAAGCCAGGTAGTTGACAATGTCAGCATACCAGGGAAGATCAGAATGAATGACCAGCAATTGCTCGTCAGGGAAGTGGTCAGAAATGGATAAAGAAGGAGAAATCGCTTCAGAAGGAAGGCGGGATAAGTGGTCAGCTACCACATTCTGCTTTCCAACCTTATCACGAATCTCTAAATCAAATTCCTGTAAAAGCAAGATCCATCTAATCAGACGAGATTTCACGTCCTTCTTGGCGAGAAGATGTCGAACTGCCGTGTGGTCAGTGTAGACCATAATGTGGGAACCTAAAAGATAAGGTCTGAATTTCTCCAGCGCAAATACTACAGCTAGCAATTCCTTTTCCGTGACGGTGTAATTCCTCTGGGCTTCATCTAAGGTCTTGCTAGCATAATAGATGACTGTGGGTTTCCCGTTCAATTTTTGACCAAGGATAGCTCCTATTGCATAATTAGAGGCATCACACATGATCTCAAAAGGGTGAGACCAATTCAGGGGTTGCAGTATGGGGGCCTTGGTAACTAGATCACGAAGTGTCGTATAGGCACGAACACAATCGTCAGAGATCTGGAAGTCTACATCTTTAGAGAGGAGAGTAGTGAGAGGTCAGGCTATTTTAGAGAAATCTGCTATAAAGCGGCGATAAAAACCAACATGCCCAAGAAAAGATCGAATTTGTTTAACCGACGAAGGTAGTGGTAAATCAGAAATCAACTTTACCTTCGCGTGGTCAACCTCAATTCCTCTCTCAGAGATAAGGTGACCTAATACTAGTCCTTCTGTTACCATGAAATGAGATTTCTCCCAGGAAAGTACTAGATTCACATTTATGCATCTTTGTAGGACCTTAGTCAGGTGGTCTAAGCATGCATCAAATGTGCTCCCGAAGATCGAGAAGTCATCCATGAAGACTTCTAAGCAATCACCTACTAAGTCGGAAAAGATTGCAAACATACACCGCTGAAATGTAGCAGGTGCGTTGCACAATCCAAAAGGCATCCTACTTAATGCAAAGGTTCCGTAGGGGCAGGTGAATGTCGTTTTTTCCTGCTCATCGGGGTGAATTGCCACCTGATTATATCCTGAATAGCCATCCAAAAAGCAGAAAAATCTATTCCCTACCAGTCTTTCCAGTATCTGATCAATGAAGGGCAAAGGGAAACGATCTTTCTTCGTGGCTTGGTTGAGTTTTCGGTAATCTATACATACTCGCCACAAACTAGCAATGCGTGTAGGGATGACTTCTCCAGAATTAGTGGTGATGATGGTAAGTCCGGCCTTCTTTGGCACAACCTGAACAGGAATTACCCATTTACTATCAGAAATTGGGAAGATAATTTCATTTTCCAACCACTTAATCATTTCACTTTTTACCACCTCTTGTAATGTAGGGTTCAATCTACGATGGGGTTGTTTAGTAGGTCTAGATCCTTCTTCAGTGAAAATCCTATGTCTGCAATAAGAAGGACTGATGCCAGTTAGGTCAGAAAGGTTCCATCCTATAGCCTGTCTATGTTCTCTTAGGACAGATAAGAGTCATGATTCTTGATCAGATGATAAGGAAGAGTTAACAATCACCGGATAGGTCTGATCAGGCCCTAAGAAAACATATTTGAGAGAGTCAGGAAGAGGTTTGAGTTCAACAGGCACAGGATCAGAAGGAGCAGGTGTGAAAGTTTCAGGAGATCCTAGAGATACTAAAGGAGTAGGAGGTAGGTCCTCAGTCTCTAAATTTGGTATCTCAATGGAAGTCAAGTCAGAGTCCAAAGAGTATTGAGGTTCTAAATTTAATGAATTGATTAAGGTATCCTCAACCAACTGATCCAAAGAATCCAGAGAAAAGATTTCTTCAATTAAACTATAGGTTGGTCCTCTTTGGGCCTGAAAAATATCAATTTTTATTTTTTGATCTCCGAACTTCAATTCTATAAGGCCCTCCTCACAATTGATGTTTGCCTTGGCCGTAGCCAAGAAAGGGCTTCCTAAAATGATAGGTGTGTTCTGGATATCTTCAGGTACTTCCATGTCAAGGACTATAAAGTCTACAGGGAAGTAAAAATCCTTGACCCGCACTATGACATCTTCCAACACTCCCTAAGGTGTCTTAACTGATCTATTAGCTAATTGCAGGGACACCTTGGTTGGCTTCAGATTGCCAACCTCAAAATGTGTCAGCAGAGAGGTTGGGATAAGATTAATGGAAGCACCTAGGTCAAGTAGTGCTCTATTAAATGTGGTGTTACCTATCATGCAGGATAAGAGAGGGGTGCCTGGGTCTTTCATCTTAGTTGGGAGGGTACTAGAGATGATGGAACTAGCTTGTTTCGAGAGGATGATTGGACTACTCCCTTTTTGAATTCTTGCTTTACGCTTAGGTGTGCATAGGTCATTTGAAAACTTAGCGTAAAGAGGAATGTGGGGGATTGCATCCAACAAGGGGATGTTTATGTGGACTTTCTCAAAGCGCTTAAGCAAATCCTCCTCAGGTGCCACACAGGTCTTTTTCTTTCCTTTCTCCTTCTTCTTTAAAGCTTCAGGAAAAGGTACTGGATTGGTGAAAAGAGGTTCAATCCTAGGCAGAGGAGAAGTAGGAAGTGGGGGAGCAGAACTAGAAGTGGTAGGTGTTGGAAGAGATGGATCTAGTGTGCTTTTACCACTCCTAGTGACTATGGCATTTAGTTCAGCCCTAGAGGTAGATGGTAAATCAGTGTTAGGTAGCAGAGGTGGTTGTGTTTATGCAAGAGAAGAATTTGAGTCAGTGAAGAATTCAGTGTTGTGCATTGGTTGTGAAATGACATGTGCTTGGTCTTGCATTGCTGGTCTAGGTTGGACATACCTCTGAGCAGGTATGTTCCTAGGGTTGGGTTGTGCTTGAGATGGGAGTGAGTGTGGTTGACGGGACTTCGTCAAGTGTGATAGCTGGGCTCTCATCTCAGCTAAGGCCACGTCCTGTCTTTGCTGCATAGCAATATTCTGTTGTTACATATCAGCAAGAGCTTTCATGATAGACCCCAACTGGTCATCTCGTGTAGGCCCAGATTGAGAGTGTTGGGTGGGCCTGGGTTGGGGTTGCTGGTAGGCACGCAGTGGATATCCGTGTGATTGTGAAGGTGGTGCTCGGATCGGGTTGTGCAATGGTGGTGCAGAAGGTTGTTGAAAAGGAGGTCTCTGTGAATTTCCCGACCACGAGAAATTTGGATGATTCCACCATCCAGGGTTGTAGGTTTGTGCGAAAGGGTCATTATGAATGGCATGGAGCTCCTCCGAAACTCCAGAAGGTGTAGGGAAGTTAGTGTAGGGAGGAACAAAGGTTCCTCCAACCGGTGAAGGATATGGAAATGGAAAATCCGGTAATGCAATTTGTGTCACAGAAAGGTTATTCACAGTTTCCCTCCTTGTGGGAAACTGAGAAGAAGTGTTTTGTGTTGGTGATTGAGAAGAAGAAGATGAGGGTTTTGAGAGAAATTTCCATACTTCATCTACTTCTCGATTAAGCCCACTTTATCCAGTTGACTAGCCACTATCTCTAAGTCTTTGCTACTGGATTGGGCTTCGTGTACCCCAGTATGTGAGTGGGAATGTGAGGACTTTCTATTAAACATGCTCATTGAAGCATTATTAATAGAGTTTTCGGCCATGCCTTCAAAGAGCTCAAAGGCTGAGTCCTCGACACGACACAGAAAATTGCCTCTACAAGCGGCATCTACAAAATTCCGTGTGTCATCATGGAGCCCATGGTAGAAGATCTGGACCTGTTGCCAGCGTGGGACACCATAGTGGGGACATTTTCTCAGAAGCTCGTGGAATCTCTCTTAAGCCTCGTGCATTGGTTCTCCTGAATTCTGAGTGAATGTAGTGATGGCACGCCTTAAGGCGTTAGTGCGGCCTACAGGAAAGTGCTTCTTTAAGAACTCATGTTCTAAAGAAGCCCAGGAATCTATAGGTGTAGTCCGTGCAAGTGTTCAAAACCAAAAGGCTGTCTTATCTTTCAATGAAAAGGAGAACATTTTCATTAAAAGCGTGTGCTGATCATGTCCTTGCGGACCCAAAGTTTGGGCAAGATTCTTCAGCTCTTCTAAATGCTAAAAAGGGTCCTCAGAAGCAAGTCCATGGAAGTGAGGAATGAGTGCTATAATGTTTGGCTTCAGTTCAGTAGCACGACCCCCATTGGGATAACATACCACAGGCATTGGTTGGGCAACTGCGGGATTATAATAATCCCGTAGTTGAGGTCTACGGGGTTGGGGTGGTTGTGGTTGGGGGTTAGCTAAAAGATTAACAGCTTGAGCAAGCTGTTGCACCTGTTGGGTTAGGGTATTCATTTGCAGTTGCGTATCGAAAAGGTGCTGAAGATGAGGCATAGGTCCTCTCTTCGGGGGTGGATTAGGATAATTAGGATAAGGTGGAGGTTGGAACCTAGGGATAGGTGGTTGTTGTGGTGGAGGATGTGCAACTAAGTTTGGAGGAAGTTCTTCAAAATCCTCGAATTGTCACGACTCAAGATCATCCTCTTGGTGAATGGGATTGTGAATAGGGTTTTGAGACTAGGGAGGTAAAGGATTAGAAGTGGAGGGCAAAGAGAAAGATGCAGTAGCTTGGGTACTAGTACCCAAGGGGAGTACAAGTTCTGAGTTTTGGGATCTCCTACCTTCCATTGAGTTGGTTTTTGAAAACATGTTTACTACAATTCGTTCCAACTCAATGGGAAAAATTTTAACCAAGTTCACAAAAAGCAGAAAAGTCCCAATTAAATCTCAATTCATTCAGAAGACCAATCAAGCGAGATAAATCAAAAATTTTTTTCTAGAGGCTGCTACGCAAAATTATGTTGTACGCAAGCAATTGTTTCAAACAATTGTACGTGTCTTAAGATAAACCTAGAGATGTGCAGACCTCTAAAATCCACTGGGAATCTGGATAAGACTTAGCGTGCGAATCCAGATCCTGTGGTTGCAGAAAGAGATGAGGTAGAAACCCGTGTGTTGTGACCTTAAGTGATCGTGCTGTGTGCACGATAGCAATCAACACAAGGCGATGAAAATCTCAATCAAGGTTTCACCCAAAGTTAATATCTCCTTTTTGACTTAATTCAAGTGATTATGATATGATTTCTATGCTGCTTGTCTCACTTTTTACTCAGTTTAGTACAAGAGATGGTCTTCTTTAATTTTAAGTCAAATGCAATGATGACAGGAGTTAGAGCAAGGTAAAGAATGCGTACATGACTCTAGCAATCTTCTATATGCAGATTTGATTTGAATTGAAATTTAGCAGAAAAGTATGCAACC
The DNA here is from genome assembly GCA_037157565.1 of Thalassia testudinum. NCBI lineage: Eukaryota > Viridiplantae > Streptophyta > Magnoliopsida > Alismatales > Hydrocharitaceae > Thalassia > Thalassia testudinum. The sequence goes on from JAZHRO010000013.1 coordinate 74,488,367, forward strand.
TAAGATGGATGCCTAAGGTTATGCTGCTGCTAGATAAGTATGAGATCTTTTTGATTTTTGATTGATTTTTTTTTTAATATGTAACAAGCAAAAAACAAGGAAAGAAATCGATTCGGAAAATCGCGATGGAAAAACCGTATCGATGAGGAAGAAGTAGAAAATAAAGGTCTAGACAGTCCACAATTATTACAATGAATGTGTGGGAACAGGCTCTCACAACTTATGACTAAAAATTTATCCTAATTAATATACCTAAATCTATCTAAACTATACTACTATTATTACTAATCCTACAGCTACTCCGAGGGCAAACTCCACCAGGAAGACGGGTCAGGAGCGCAGCGACTCCACCAGGAAGATGACCTCTACCTGGATGATGATACTGCTTCTCCTCCTCCTTAAGTGCTGTGGAAAATAACAAATGATTAGTAAAATGATAAAAGAATGTAAACACAAATAAATCAATGGAAGAAAGCAATTACAATCAATGAATTTAAATGAAATGAAGAATTTCTATATACAAAAGAATTAAAGGGTAATTTTGGCGTAAAAAGCGTTTCCTCCTCGGCAACGGCGCCAAAAATAATACAAATGGAATTGTTAATGACTGATGTGATATTGTGATGTGTAATGGTGTGTTGTAGTATGTTGTGATTTGAAACATCATGAGTGTCATTGTGGTGAGTTGTATGGAATACCAGTCATTACAACCATTATTATTTACTTATCTAATTTTTACTAATTTTATTCCAGATCGTTCACTAGGAGGCAATTTATTGAATTACATCGCTCTTTGATCTCAAAATTATCCTCTAATTCCAAAAAGAAACTTTACATCTTATTAAAGAATGAATGAATGTGGACATGGTTTGCCTACTTACTAAGAATTAATTGTAATGCTTGAAAAACTAACTATAAACAAGCACCAAATAATTTATCACTAGACTTTAAACTATGTCTTTACAAATTATAGTATTAATACTTACATAAAAGTACACAATAGACTAAGATTACATAGTATATTAACTTAACTTACTAGTCTGATATCTACAGTAACACATACAACAGTTTTAGTGACAGAAGTAAGCGTCGCTAGATCCCAGAAAACACTATATACAAACCTAAGGAGGGAAACTGGGGTCTATAACGACGGTTATGGTGACATATTATTCTGTCAGTAAATGTATGGGTTTATTTACATAAAAATAATTGGCTATACTATGTATACATATATATATTTATATTTATATTTTTATTGTATATGTATTTTTACTTACGTATGTACAACATCTCTCTCTCTCTTCTCCTTCACACCAATCTTCATCAGATGTTCTTCTGTATTTTCATTCTGTCGTAGTTAGTTTAACACGCTGTGCTGCGAGGCGTTTAACGGTCGTCATTAACTCTCTTTAATTAATTAAAAATGTGTTTAATTTGCGGGCACGCTTTTCGAGGGATACACAGCACCTAGAGGGTGGGACCAAACCTCTACTAAGCGTACCCTAATTCTCATTAGGCGGCTTAATTACGTTTTTCTTAACTCAGCACAGGGCCTGCTCAGCCCCACGCACACACGCCTCTCCAGGCCCCCGGCCCCACACAATTATGCTCAAATATGCTCAGAAGTATCGATGATAGTTTGGTTGTTTCGGGCGCCCGGCGCCCGTGACGACTGAACGGTAGAAACACAAAATCATTATATACCGCTGCGCGCGGTTTGCAGCGCATGATGTGGCGCTATTCGAGCGCCACATCTGCACTGGAAACCGCGTGCAGGTGTGGGCTGGAAGTGATTTTGGCCCTCAATTCGAGGGCCATAATTTATTTAAAAATAAAAATAAATTATGGAAAATAAAGTATTTACATAATACTATATAATTGTTCAATTAATTTTAAATTTTAATTAGATTTACTATATAAATAAATTTACTAAAGTGGCCTATTTTTACACATTGATTTTGGTATTTTCTTGGTTAATTACTTATAAATTAGTTAGTGAATGGTCTAATTGACCTCATACAGAGTTAGAATACATACATAAGTATTTTATACACATTTTTATTATAATTTTTCGAATTAATGTATGTGTTATTTACATTTAAATAGCAATTTTAATTGTTCTGATGATAAATTAAGTTAAACTTAATATAATCAGGTCTAAATATACTTAAATGAACTTAAATTACTTAAAGTATATTAGTCTTAGTATACGATTCAATTTAACTTAATTATAATTCTAAATTACTAATTTAACTAATTTAATTTAACAACTTAGCTATAAACTTAATAAATTCATTATTTATTACTTATAAAGGATTAAATTAAGATAAAAGATTTTATTTACTTATAATCTACATATACATAGATATATATACAGTTTTATAGTTTAACTCTCTTAATTATACTGCTTACAGCTCTAGTTAGTTTACTAATACATATAAATTAGTTTAATTTATAGATAGTTATATAATTATTATATTTACTGTCTAAACTAGATCTAAAACCTAAATTACAGTATTATATTTACATAGTTAAGTATACAGTATATATATGTTTACACTATCTATTTACATGTGTTGCCTAATATATAGCTTGTGTCTATATAAGTATACTTAATATACAAAGTAATATATATATGTATACATATAGATATATAAATATTTTTATTTCTGATCATTTTAGGTGTTTCTTTTTAAATTGTTTACTACTGTTACAAGTTTGACAGAAGTAGGAGAGAAGGGAAGAGTTAACTGAGGAGAGAGTCCTCAGTTCAGTTTTCTCTTTTAAAACATGTTTATGATGGTGATTTCTTTACTAGACTAGCTAACAGAATTGGCACAGAAGTTAGATTTCAAGTATTGAAACAAGAAAGTTTATTTACATATAAGATGAAACACAGTTTACTGTCAGCTAAGATCAAATTAGAGTCTACAAGGTTTAACACTAGAACCTAGCTATTACAACCTATAATAACTAGACAGAGCAGCACAAGACTTCCAGACTCTGCAGCAACTCAAGTCCCTGTCCAAATGATCTAACTGCTGCTGCAGTTAGTCCATTTGAGAAGAAATGTGAGTTGGAAGAGGAACATGTAGCTGCAAGATGCAGTACTTTGCTTTGTTTACTGGGATCAGAGTCAAACAAATCCAAACTGAAAAGAAAATCAGTCAATCCCAAATCTGACAAGGGTTTAATTTCTCATTAAATCACTAAATACCCCAATTCAAATGCCAAAAACCCTCATCAAAATTTCATTTCAGATGAAATCCACGAATATCATTGAATTAACTCTTCCTAATGCTATAGACAACATGAAGGAAGAATTAATTCAATCAATTAAAGCCCTTAGATCAAATCCCAGTTTATGAAACCTTAAGGAGTATTGAGAACTCCTTAGGTTAGGAAATCAACAAACAGCCGTTCAAAACACACTTATGAATGTGAGATCAGACTTCAAATTACCACAGTAATTATCCTTAGATCTGACTTGCATTCAATGCATTCAAGACAGTATCAAATCAGATTTATGTATGGCTCTTCTGAGATGATTTCTGTCACCAGAAATCCTCTCAGATTCCTTGCCAATAAGGAATTCAAATCAACTTCATTCAATTCATCAGATCAGGTAGTAAAACCAAAAAAACAAAATCCTTAAAATCCACATTGAGGAGAAATCTAACAAACTGAAAATTTCGACCTAAAATCAAGGGCTTTTGTGACCAAGAGTGAGGTGAGTGGGAAGCCCCTTAAGTGCTTGTTGATGCCAATTTCAGATCTGAGGTGGAAAACCAATCTGATCTGAAATTGGGTCAGAGTGTATGGGTGGAAGATGAGAAAACATATCGTGGAAAATCAGAAATGGATATGACAGTATGGAGAGGTAGAGAATTTGAAAACATGGATATATGAAATCTTCCCCTTTGATCTGGAATGATCAGAGGAGGTGGGGGGGGGGGGGGGGGGGGGGCGATTTAAGCCTAATTCTGCTACTACAGCTACTTTATCCTACAGCGAAATTAAACATTAACAATTACCTTAATTCTACTCTAAACTACTTAACTACAGCTAAAACTAATATGCAGAATTATAAACCTAATCTAACAGGAAGAATGGGACCTATGGGTCCTTAGCCGGTGGCTAAGGAGGAAGAAAGGAGGAAGATGACTCCAGTGGAGGGAAGAGTCTACTAGTGAGGCTCAGGGTCGTCCTTAGGTGCTATGAAGTCCTTAGCGACGAGGAGGTTGAGAGAAGGTGATGATTTCACAGCCGGTAGCTGTGAAATCAGAGACTGGATGGGGAGGGGAAACTGGAGTGGACGAATGATCGCTAAGAGGTGTAGGAGGGAGCGATCCCTTGCACGCGACACCACTATGGTGCTTAAGTAGCATGCTCAGTGGTTGAGATCATTACGCAGGTGAGGATAATCAAGATGCAACCGGCGGTGAGGATGAGAGGGGCAGAGCGTGCGGTGAGCTAAGCACAAAATCTGACCGTCAGATGAGATCTAGGGAGAGGGGTAATCGCACGTGCCGAATTACACGAAACTTCCATTCGAATCTAACAGCAGATCAAGATCATGAAGAGTGACGGACAGCTGAGATTGGCTGTGTTCTTTGCGCGCTACAGTGCGTGTGAAGAGCAGCAGGCCTCTCTCTGAAATAAGGGAAAATTGCAGACAGACCCTTGAACGAAGGGTAAAAGAATTGCGTGCAGGCCCATAAGTGAAAAGAACTACAATTGGAAGGGCCCTGCAGCCTTTCAAAAGGGTCCCTGCGACTTACAAGTAGGTCCAAAGAGGAGTTTTTGAGGGTAAGAGTGTAATGCATGAAGGACCTAAGTGTAAACTACCTATTTCATAACCTAAATGATGTCCAATTGCCTTCAAATTTTTATATGTGCTCAATTGAACATTTAAGACATTGATTATACTTTTGATTTGACCTTTCAAACTTATTTATGTGTTCAATTGATGCATGGATCATCATTTGTACTTTGCTTTCAGAAATATCTCATTCTGTGACCTAATTATGAAGTTTTAACACGGAGTAAAGGTTTTAGGTCTTTTTCTTTAATTTCCACACTTAACCCTTTTTATCTGTTAATCTGATGTTGTTTCACTTAGTGTCTAGCTTAACTTCAGCTTTTTAGCCATTATGAGTAGCCACTCATCACTCCCCCCTCTCCTAGCCTCTGACTGCCCTCCATCACCTGTGTGCCACACTCTCTAGTTGGTACATGGCAAAGGCCACGCGGCACTTTGCAGGGGGGCGAAGGGTGTCAAACACCTTCTCTATCTGCTCCAGCCAGTCCTCTGCCTCAGACGGGTCCTCATCCCCCTTGAAGGAGGGGGCTTCAGCTTCCGAAACTGTCCGAAAAGCTCGTGGTGCAGCTGCAGTAGGGGAACGGGCACGCCTCCAGGTAGGGAGGGCTCGTGCTTAGAAGTGTCAGAGTGTGGTGGGGGCGGTGGAGGACCACCCCTCCCCCTCTTGCTTGTCTAGCGTTGCGTCGGTCTCTCAATCCTACAGAGGACTCCCCCTCCACGTCCTCAGGGAGAGGCGCCCGTGGAGGTGGGTGGAGCTCCTCTCGTGCTATATCCCTGATCAGCTGAGCGAGGTCCTGGGCTTGAATGCCCGGGAGAAGTGGCGGGTCAACTGGCACCTCGAGCCCAGCACGTCCGCCCATCCGACCTCATCCACGGCTGCGTCCGCAGCCCGCCTCGAGAACTCCACGACGAGGCATCTCTTGCAAGGAGATGCGGAAGACAGAACAAAAGAAGTCAACTCTAACGGACTTCAGCGAAAGGAACTCAGAACGGATGTCAAGAAGTACGTTGTGTTGGTTACCCTAGTTATATGCACGTGAATTGGTTATTCTCAAGCTAGTTGGTTCATTTCTTGGGACGACCTTGCTCTGATACCATCTTATTATGACCCGGTTCCTGAATCCCTACAGGACCGGGACTGGCTCGACTCGACTAATCCCAAGACCCAGTCATCCAACAAGAAATAATCGAAAAGCAAGAAAATAAATTACATTCACTATGCATTGTAACTAACAGTAAATGCGTACAAGCAGTAAAGGAAGTAAAAGCTGTCAGTCAGTACATACCACCACAACAACAGGAAAGTATAACAAAAGTACAATAACAGGAACAGTAAACAAAGTCTGAAACTCACTAGCAGAAAGAGAGTACAACAACAGTAAGAAAAGTACTGTTGGGCTCGATTGGGCCCAACACCCTCTGCAGCTGGTAACTCGGGCTGCTCAACTCCTGGACCTATAAAGGGTTATGAGAAAACGGAGTCAGCGAATGCTGAGTAGAGTGATAACCAGACTATCTAAAGCAGTAAAAGCTAGCAGGTAAATTTATCTTTTCCAATTATTTGATTTTGCAAGTAATTCCTTTTCACCCCATTGGTTTACTTTTAGATTTCTTTCTTGATTTCGCATGTTCCTCGTGGGAACGATTTTGGTTGCAGTCTTTTCAAAGAGTAGAAGGTACACGTGGTGCTCTCTTGGCCGAGAGAATCCCCCGTGGTAGTCCTACACCCAATCAACCACCCCGAGGTTATAGACAGATGTAGCGGTGACTACGGCACGCGTAATAAGTGCATGGGTAGCTACCCCACACTGGCACGTGGTCAGTCGTTTCCGCTAGTGGGTACGCCTAAAGTACAGTACAGAATAGTATAGGGCCTAGCCCTCTCAGAAATAGGGGTCTCGCCCTTCAGAACCAAACAGGGGTCTTGTCCCTCCACAGTCCACGCACCCTCGCCTGACTACCCTGGTTTGCCCAGTGGGCCAAACAAGTTGGTGTAGGGTGGCTAGCTGAACCCCGTGCCCTGTGGGGTGGCTAGCTCCCTCCCTACACTAGTAGCTCTCCTCGGTACTGTGTATGCAAGGGCCAACAGAAGTCGGTGTAGAGTGGCCAATCCTAACCCTAGATGCCAACCCAAGGGCAGCTCGCTTCGCTCTACACTAAAAAGGGGACAATCGCTCTCCTTGGTACCACGTACTCAAGGGCCTGCACACTTCCCGTCCACATTTCTAGTCCTTTTCATTCATCCACATGAGCTCTACTCCTAACTCCCCGTAGGGTTCATGCTCATATTCACCATATTATTCCATACCAGGTTTCATCATTCGCAATTCCATTTTCGTATTATACACATGCAGCTCATATTTCCACAATTAAACACATGCAACAAGCGTTATCCAAGGTAACTGTTTAGTTATCTCAGGCATTCTATATTCTAACAGGCAGCTCATATTTATTAACAGGCAGTTGCTAACAATTCAGCTCATTCATTTATGAATACAATCTCAATCACGCACACAAACAGTGTAACTATTTCTCGTCCTAGGATTTATGCCACGTCCTAGGTTTCTAGTTATCTAATTTTTATGGTTGCATTCATGTTGTATAAATAGAACAAGGGGAAACCACTCTACCAGACAATTCGGGAGTACTGGGGGCTCGAATTGTAGGCCCACGTGCCTTTGCAAGCCCCAGACACTCAACAGGTTGAAATCCTATACCAAGGAACACATCACAGCGGAACGTTCATAACAGTATATAAAGGTTTCTAATATGTAGAGGAACTCACAAGGAAACCATAGGTATTTCGTTTGCATAAAATGGATCCCAATCGGACCCTAAACAGGTCAAAAATATGTCTGCAGACCCAAATCAGATGTCTGGAAACAAGTCCAGATGTCTTAAAAGTCATCAGAAGTTCACCTCAAGTCCTGCGGTAATCTCAGATGTCCAGGACTCCTCCTCGACCGCCAGGACTTAGCTCCCGACATCCGACCTGTCCTCCGGTCGTCTGGGAATGCCTCTAATCGTCTGGTAAGCTGTCCAGACGTTCGAAAAGCGTGGGAGGGCATACCCCGCGCTTCCCAAAGTTGCTCCTGCACACGATAGAGTAGCACACCTCTTTTTAGCCAAGCAAAATGCCTCTGCAGTGTGGCCTGCATGGCCATAACCGCAAGGGAGACGTACCTATGCGAATACCTGCTTTCAGGCGTCCATTGTCGTCGCCAGACGTCCAGCCCGTTGTTCGGAAGGCACTCCGGACGTCTGATACTAGAAAAACTCCAGTATCAGACCGCACTTCCACTTCTCTCGCTGCGTTCCGTCGCAGCTCCTGCTCTGTTGCAGTTTCGATCGCTGCAGGAAGTCGGGGACGACACCCCGACGCTCTCCTCATGGCGTTCTGCGGTGGCCGTAAAACACTTTGGCGAGCCCCCACGAAGCTCGCGAGCTCAACCTTCTCCTTCTCTTCACTCCCTCTCCTCCTCACTCTTACTTTCTCTCTCTCGTGCGCCTCACTCACGTCAGTGGAGTGGGAAGGAAGGTGGTGGTGGTGGAGTGGAGAGGAGAGGAAGGGGGCTTGTTATATATGCGGGAGGGTTAGGGTTCGATAGGGGAAAAGTGAAGAAGACAGAGAAGGAAAAGGTCTGCGCGCTGGCTGCGCATAGAATCAACATCATGTACAGATTTTTCAATTTTCAAACGTCTGGGAAGGGGTCCAGACATCTGATTGACGATCCAGACGTCTTAAAAGGCTAAAATCAAGACGGGTCTTTACAATTACATAACCTGAATGATATTCGATAGAACGCAAATATGCCATACGGACTCGTGAAAGTGGTACACTCCTAATCATCAGGAAAGATGGCTATCTGATTATACCCAGAGTACCCGTTAAGGAAACAGAAGTACTTGTTTCCCTCCAGTCATTCCAAAATTTGATCAATAAATGGTAAGGGGAAATGATCTTTTTGGGTAGCTGTGTTCAAACAACGATAATCAATGCACACCCTCTAGCCAGTTGAGGGTTTAGTGGTTACCAACTCTCCTTGGTCATTTTCTTCCACAGTGATTCCTGCCTTTTTGGGCACCACATGTATAGAATTGACCCATTTACTGTCTGAAATGGGATAGATAATTACTGCATCCAACCATTTCAGAATCTCCTTTTTGATAAACTCCTGCATATTGGCGTTGAGCCTTCTCTGCATGTCTCGAAAGGGCTTCATGAACTCGTCCGTGTATATATGATGCATATAGAGGGAGGGGTCAACACCCATAATGTCAACTATAGACCAAGAAATAGCTTCCTTGTGCCTTTGTAAACACTCAAGCAAAGCTCCCTTTTGCGATTCAGTTAATGCAGACGAGATAATGACGGGGAGCGTGTTGTTAGGGATAAGGAAGGCATACTTCAATGTGCTCGGGAGGGGTTTAAGCTCCAACTTAGGAGCCTTTTGGATTGAGGGTATAAGTTGAGATGTCCCCATCTCAGGTAGCGAATCTACCTTCAGGGTCCAGGGTAGGGACAAAGACTCTGTGTGTACTCCTAGCAGCTTTTCTAATTTGGGCATATCCCCTTCAATTTCTTTAATAGTTGGAGGATGGTCTTTAGATATGACCTTTTGAAGGGGATCTTTACATAAGAGTACTGGAGTAGCTTCTTTAATGATTTTATCAACTACCTCAATCTGGGAACAATCTTCAAATCTGGATTGCTTGTAGGTATAAAAAACATTCAACTGGATCTTTTAGTTCCTAAGAGGTCGTAGACAGAGCTCGGTAAAATGTTCACCCCCACACCCAGATCGAGCAAAGCCTCGTCAATGTGTTGGTTACCCATAACCACTAAAATATATGGGGCCCCTGGGTCTTTCATTTTGGGGGGTGTTCCATGTTGGAGCACCGAGCTAACATGGTTAGGCAGGATGACCTTAGCTTTGACTTGTCTCCTAGATCGACGCTTCTGGATGTACAGGTCCTTCATAAACTTGGTATAGGATGGGATCTGTTTAATAGCATCCAATAAAGGCAAGTTGATGTGGACTTTCCTGAAAGTGTCCATAATCTCATCCGTCCTATCCTTGGCTCTAGATGAGCCAATAGAAGATTCCCTAGGAGCGAATAAGCGTTCGCTGGGTAGCGGGGTCGTCATGTCGGGAAAGGGGTGGTGGAATGACGACATCCTCGGGGTGAGTGATTTCAAGCGAGGGAGAGTAGTGTGGCTCTTCCTCAGTGGAGATGGAAGTTGGGTAAGTTGTAAGAGAGAATCTTGAGAGGTGACCGTAGGAGTGCTATCAGGCTTGTCGATTTTCTTTCCACTCCTCAACACGGTCACAGCTTGGGCGTGCTCCCTGAATATGACCCCCTTACCCTTTGGGTTCTCCTTGGAAGAGCTAGGCAATTTCCTCGGATCCCACTGCCTAACTACCTCAGTAAGATGACCAATTTGGGATTGCATATCAGTGATCATCCTATTTTGAGATTGGATGACCATATTCTGATGCTCTTGCATCACTTTCATCATAGCTTTTAGTTCAACCATCTCAGAAGGCTTATTCTAAGAAGGATTTGCATAGGATGGCTGGTATATGGGTTGTGGTCTTGCATTCCCTAAGTTAGAGGCATCACCTTGCTTTCATGAAAAGTTTAGATGATTCAACCACCCCGGATTATAGGTATTGGGATAAGGGTTATTATGAGGAGGTGGGCGGAAACCTTAGGCCGGGTTCAGGTCGGCCTGAGTCAACTTAGGGAATTGATTTGCCTGGTGACACTCTACAGTGGCGTGCGTCATGCTCTGGCAAATGGAGCATTCACTTGAAGCCTGAAAGATAGATGCTGCTTGCAGGTTTATGCCGGGGTTTGCTAAAAATCTATCAAAATTTTGTTCAATAATTGAATCTGATAAGCCAAATCCAGAGTAGCCCCGACTTCATGGGCCTCTATCTTCCTCTGCAAGATTGGTGGTTTTCTTTCTTAATAGGTAGATGACATATGTATAGAATTATCACTTAATGTTTCAAATAATACTCATACTTCATCCTCAGTCTTGGTCATGAAGATTCCTACACACACTAGAAAACTAAGGCTTACTCTTGATTCTACCTAAAATCATCATCGAAGCCTACGGTCACCATTCGACTTAAAATCATCACCATAGACTTTAATATGAAAAGAAAATTTCCCTAAACACATTGCTGTCATCCATCACCATTTAAACACCATCACAAAAGCCTATCATCACGGTTATACTTAAATCGTCACCAAAGATTTTGATACGGAAAAAATTTCCCTCCACTTTTTCCCCAAACCATCCCCGACTCCCTCGACTCCCCAGCCCCCTCCCTGACGACGCAGCTCCCTTCCCCAGCAGCGCCGCCCCTACCCCTCGAGGTCGCCGCCTTTCTTCCCCGGTAGCACCTCTGTTACTGCTACTGCGCGCACTGGTACACTTCATTTCATTCATTTCTCCTCCAACTCCACTTCTCTTGATATCCTGAGAATAATATTATTGTTACAAGCAAAACTAGTTATACTGCCATATGGTTCCTCACGCTACCCATGGGTGCTTCCTTGATGAAAGGAAGTTGATGGATGGACAGGAAAATATGAAAAAGCAAAGAGAAATAAGGGAGGAAGAAGAGAGAAGTAAGGAGGAACTGATAATTCTCTACAGCATTACCGGAGAGTTTTTTTTTTCAATAAAAAATTATTACTTGTCTTTTCAGACACCACTTTCAGATTTCTCGAAACTTCAGTTTTCTTCTGACTTGAATGGAGATGAAAGCAACCTATCCTTTTTGGTTTTCTTTTTGGGGGTGGGGGTGGTGGTGTTATCTTGGAAGAGCCTATTACTTGATTAAACCTTTCCTGGAGGAGGAGAAAATACCTTTGGCAGGCTTTGACTTGGATTGCTCCCCAGACCTTGATGGTTTTCCAGTGATCATCTGCAAGGAATTTCGGTCATTGGGGAGAGATGTTGTACTTTGAATGGGTTTTCTGTTAGTAACGTAGGATTTGAGAGATGAATGAATCTCTTTGCTTTTGTCTAAAAAGCAACCATGAAAATAATGGAGGATGTAGGTTTTTGCCTCTATCTAATCAGATCTACTTGATTTTGCAAAGTTGCTTGCTACCAGGATTGAAAGGTGGTTGGAGAGTTGGTTAATCCCATTCCTTTTACTTTTATTTGGGGTCGCCATTTGTTAGACAGTTTTGACATGGCTACTGAAAGTGTTAATCTTTGGAAAAGGTCCAAGATCGATTCCCTCCACACACACCACACCCCACCTCCACCAGATTTTGATAGTTAACTTTGCCAAGGCCTGCGTTTCATTGGGTTTGTCTTTTGGTGAAGTTCTTTGCATAAAAGAGGTTTTCCGATCTCTTTAACAAAGCATTGTCTAATTATAGACGCTGATTTTGGTGAATGGTCAACTTAAGGGTGGTTGGATTTAGCTAGAGGGTGGAGTGAGGCAAGGATGTTCTTTGGAACCTATTTTTTTACGTTATTGTGGTAGATCCTCGTGCTTATTGTAGGTTCTCACCCATGTGTTGCAATATGCAGACGATATATATATATATCGGTGGATGCTAAATTTGACAAGGTGCATTATTTATCACTGTTGGTTATTTGTTTGGTTAGTTCTTTTACATTGATCAAGCTAAATCATCATTGGTTTCTTTTAGGATGGAAGTGGATTATGGAAGATTGTACTTCTTTACTGTTAAACTACTTGGGGTTGTCACTTTATGACAAGTAATTGTGATATGTAGATTGGGCTCTCTTGATTTTTACTTTTGGCATGATGACTGGGCAAATAGGGGACCTCTTAATCAAAGATCTCTTAGATTGTCTGTTTTAGTTGAAAATGAAAAGCATAAAGTTTTATCTTGATGGTTGGCCGAGGATGGAGATGAGCATTGTTGTAATGGAATGTTTTCGTTTGTCCTTTTGTTTTAGAGTGGATTTTATGCAAATGCAGGAGGATCTCGAGCATATTTTCCCTATGTTTTGCTTGATGGTTGGGAATGGGAGGACGGACTGTTTGTTGCCCATTCGCTGGATGTTGGTTCAATCTATTCCTAATGTGGATTCAGATTGAATTAGATGTTGAAGATGGAGGCCCCATCTAAAGTCCTTGTTAGGTCATTACGGAGCCACAGGTTGGTGACTAAAATTTATAGTTGGAAGTGGGCTTCTTTATCTATTGCTACCCGTTTATTCTTCTGTTACTCAAGCACCAGAAGATTGCTGCCATTTATGTTTTGGATGTCCTTTTTCTAAGGAGGTCCACCTGAGAAACAAACATGGATAATAGAGTTTATTTATTATTTATTTTGCTTTAGACTCTTATGTATTCCCTTAAAGGTGCTTCTCTATATGCAGAGGGGCATACCTTTCAATAAAGTTATTCCACATTTCTTCTCGACATGGCATTAGAGTAAGGTATGACATAGGTTGTTTGTTCTCTGGTACACCACCCTTTATCACATCTCCAGCTTTGGATAGAGTTCTTGTAGCATGATTTTGGTATTATGGTTGACCATCCAATGAAATGAGGAAAGATGTTCAACAAAGCTACGAGAGGGAATATTTATGCTCCACATCTTTCTTACAATGACCTGCTTGTTGACTTTTGCAAAGGATCTTCGATGATTGTGTTTGTCAGAGATTCTTTCCATGCTGGGTACAAGGGATTTGTAAGCCCTAACTTGAGGGACGAATGGAGATTACGGTGTCAATACATTTTATCTTTTCAGTTCAGACCTCTATCTTCTTTGGGGTGCTTCTTTTGCATACAGAAGTGAACTTCAATGAAATGATTCCATTGTTCTTATAATAACTATGCTGTTAACACTTTTGGTTTCTCCATGTTGAGGTATTAATAATTTGATTTTGTTTCTTTACCTATTACCCGTTCTTCATGCATTATTACTCTTATCTATTGTCAAATTGTACAGATCCTCATATATGTTATTTTTAAACTTTTTTCTTTCAGATATTCTTACAATGGTCAAAGGACTTCCTTCGGGGCATAATGTGAGCAATTGCCATTTTTATCCTACATTGTGACATATTTGCATCAACTGTCTTATGTTGTTGTGAAACTGTTTCATGCCACTAGTTTTAGCTGTTCTATGTCTAAATTCAATCAGTGAAGAGTATGGAACATTTGCCATGTCATGTCCTAGTCCTGTATTTATATTTTCGTGGCAATAATTTTGCATTAACCAGAAATTCAGATATCAGTTTCACATTGCAAAAATTTTGATGCAACGAGATATTAGATGCTAGTTGTCAGATTGATCTCAGTTTATTTTACATTCTCAATGACTTTCCTGATCCGAAAGTCTGATTTGATTTCTTAATTATTCTACAGGAAGTTCTGAAAAAACAGAAGGAAGTTTTAGGTATTCATGAATTAAAATTTCTGCCATCTAGATGCCAGCTTCTTGTCATGTGTGATCTAAATAACTACTTGTGTTTTCAAATAAAGTCATGAATATATACATCTCAATAATAAATGATGATTCAGACAAAGAAGTGGTCTCTCAGGCATGTACAAGCACCGCAAATGTCATTAAAGACTCTGGTTATGCTGCTCTGGAACCCTGTGAGCATCTATTTAGAAACCTTGATGTTCCCACAAGTTGCATGTCCTTGCTTATGTTTGCAACTATTTCAGATATGCCCAGGCTTGCTGAAGCAACTTTGGTTTTGCCGTGGGAGGACTCTGCCAAGTAGTGGATGATGACAACGACGATGAAGATGATGCCAATCACGATGAAGTGCTAATGGATGCAATATCTGATCTCCTCCCAGCTTTTGCAAAGGCCATGGGTTCTCACTTTGAACCCATTTTTGCCAAGTTTTTTAAGCCTCTAATGAAATTTTCTGTAGGTTTTCAAATATAATGTCATTTTGAAAATATTATATATTCCACATCACGGCCAACATTCATCTTGAAATGATGCTTTGAAATTGTAGAAAGCTGTAAGACCCCCTCAAGACCGGACAATGGTTGTTGCTTGCCTTGCTTAAGTTGCTCAAGAAATGGGTGATCCTATTGCCGGCTATATTGATGTATGAATGGAACCATTTTATTGCCATGCTTGGTTTTCTCCTTTATTTCCCTTTCATTTAGTTGGAATAAAAGTTCTGAAAGAACTAGCATCTTCAGATGCCACCAATCGGAGGAATGCTGCTTTTTGTGTTGGGAGAGTTGTGCAAGAATGGGGGTACTGGGACCATAAGGTATCCTTTCTAAAATATTTACTTCTGTATGGAATAGATGTGATTGTCGAAGCTATATCCCACAACAATTTTCTTTGTTTTTGTTTTTTTCACCTCACATCATTTTTACTTTTAGATACTATGGCGATGTATTACATGGGCTTTATCCATTGATTGGAGATTCTAAACTTGACAATGCTGTAAGAGATAATGCTGCTGGTGCTGTTGCAAGGATGATCATGGTGCATCCTGAGTCTATTCCTCTAAATCAGGTGGAATAACAGGATGTATTTTGTCTGTCTATAAGTTCTCACTTGGGGTAATATTTGTGTACATAATTCTAATTTCTTGTCCACAGGTGCTGCCCGTCTTCCTGAAGGTCTTGCTGCTGAAAGAAGATTTTGAGGAGTCGATGGCTGCTTACCGTTGCATTTGCAATTTAGTGTTGACATCCAATCCCGTAGGTACCTGCTGTCTGGTGACCCATACTTTAATGTACTTTTATGCATTTTTCAAATGCCATTGAAGCATATTTTTATCATCTAACTACTTACTTGATTAAAGCAGATACTTCCTCTAATCCCAGAGGTGGTCCATGTACTTAATCTGCTTAATCCCATGGTCAACCTGAAAAAGGAGCACTTAATCTTTACAAGGTTACTATTATAACTAACAGTTGATTGCCGTTATAAAAACTTTCACTTTATCTTTAATATAGCTGCTGCTTCTTCTTCTTCGTAAAAGAAGGGTTCTACTTTCAACAATTGCGTTCATACAGTAATTAACTAACAATTATGCCTGATGGCGTCCTATAAAAAAACCTCAATAGGGTGTTAATGTGCATCAATTGCTTGCTTACATGTCTATTCTTATGCGAATGCTTGTCCATGTTATGTCACATTTGGATAGGAACTCCATGGTGACATATTTTTAGCTAGGAGAGGTTGGATATTAATAAAAAGGAAAAATAACAGAATTTTTTTTTTTTTTTGCAGAAGACCTTATGTCATTAGCAGCCTTGCAAATTACATGGAATGTTAGAAGACTCCCAGAGACCACATACATTACTCCTTGCAGAGAACTTTGCAAAAGAGCGAGCTTTAATCACCATCAGTCTAGGAACTTTAAATAAGGAAAATCCTTGAATTAAATTTATCATCGGCTCGCATCTTTGAATGAAGTACCTTGATTTCCAGAAAGGCTACATTAACTAGGATAGCAACATCAGATAACATTGCTACATCCAATAATCTCAAATGATTGGCTAGTTTGAAGCTATAGTACACTGCCCAAGATTTTGCCTCTAAACCATCAGAGGCTTTGATCTAATAGGATGACGCATCACATATTCTTCCATCCTTGTCACAGTAGATTGTAGCAGTAAAATAGGCAAATCCCTTTGCAGCATCTACTTGAATGCAATTCTCTCATTGATTTAATTGGAATTGCTATTCAGCATCATCTAGCTGCATACGATTGTTAGGAGTTAACTTTTGATCTTCCTTCCAATTATAAAGTCTTTCCATATTTTTTGCTATTTCTATGACCATCCATTGGTTGGGTTTCTCCCCTTCTCTCACAACTTTGCATCTATGTATCCATAAGGGGTGCAACAAATATACTATCAGTTTTTTTTTGAGCCCTGCCAGTTGGAATAGCTCAGCCACATTTTTCCATCTCATCCATCCAGTCATCTTGCTCAGGCCATGCTGTTATACCCTAATAAAACCAGATTGCCTTTGCAAAGGGGCGATTTTTAATCATATGCACCCAATCCTCTTTATCAATTTGACAAAAGGGGCACGATGAGTCTTCAATTTGAAATTTTTTCAATAATGTTTCCTTTAAAGGCAGTGCATCAGTCACCGCGCTCCAAGAGGAATAACTTTATTTTCAGAGCTATATCCTTCATATTCCAAACTTTTTTACAATAGGCTATTTGTTTCTCTGTAAGATTAGAGTTGATTCCCTCTTCATTTAACAAGGTCATATACGCAAACTTAACTGAGAACTTCCCATTGGATGTGATTTCCATATTAGTAAGCCTTGTCCCATGTGTATTGGAGTACTTAAATTTTTTTTTACAGTTTTGCAGCCAAAGCTACTGGAATTTTTTTCTTCATTCCAGATTTTGTTCATTTATCAAATCTGCCACCTTTAAATCCTAGAGTATACTTTATCTAATCGACTTATACTTTTCAGCCTTCAACCATGGATCACTCCAAATATTTATATTCTCCCCATCTCCAACTAACCATAACACATTGCTGAAAAGCATACTTTTTATAGCTGGCAGCGCCTTCATGAAGGACGAATCTGGTGACTTGGGCATATATTCCCAAAAATTACCATCTAGGAAATACTTACTTCTTATCTGATCTTGCTAAAGACCCTCCTTGGTGCACAATAACCAGCTCATTTTTAATAAGAAAGTTAAATTTACTAGCCTTACTATTCTAAATCCCAATCCTCCTAGATACTTTGGGATACATATATTCTTCCATGATTTAATATAAAGGCATTTTTTATTTTCCTCTTTACCCCACCAAAAGTTTCTTATCAAATTATCTAGCTTCGCCTAGAGCTTCTTTGATAATTCGTAACAAAAGAGATTTGGCATTATCACATAGATTTAGGATAGATTTGTGCACATTAATATTTTTATCTTAAGAGACCTTTGGTCACGGTTTATGATCTGTAATTAAAGAGAACCTTTGTTGATGGTTGGTTAGGTGTGACCAAAGGTAACCTTTGGTCGCGGTTATGGAACCGTGACCAAAGGAATCCTCTTTCTTCCACACCAAACTCTGGTCATGGTTATTAACCATCACCAAAGGCTTTGGTCATTGTTTTGGGTGGAACCGTCACCAAAGATCCTTTCGTAGCGCAACTTTTGTTGTCGCTAATTGGTGATGGTTATAAGCCATTTGGTCACGGTTTTTGACTGTGACCAAAACCCTTATTTGTTGTAGTGACAGGTTGCATCGATGGTTTGCCTGTGCCTTTCAGATAATCTGTTATAGAACCTTTCGACCAATTGCCATCTTGGCACCTGATGGTGGGGACATAACTTAAGGAGGTCATTAGAGAGCTCCCAAGTCTTGTGAAATTGCTCCCCTTCTTGTTGAGTAAAACTCATAATCTCCCTTCTATAATGGTTGGTCTTACTCATAGGAAAGTACTTTTTCAAGAATTCTCCCTTAAGGGTGACCCAATCATTTACCCTTGCATCGAGGGTATGATACCGGTGCTTGGCCTTATCTTTAAGGGAGAAAGGAAATAGAGTCATTATTAAGATCCGTGCTGCTAAAGCCCTTTAAGATGTCTGGGACTTGGGTCAGACGTCTGGAAATCAAATTTTTCGTGTACGTCCTTGCGTCTGCGCACGTGCTGTGCGTAGACAGTATGCAGCCTCGTTTTCTTCTCTCCTCTCTCTTCTCGCCTACGCAACCCTAAACCCTGTGCCTACTTAAACCCCCCTCCTCTCCCTCGTTCACCTCACCTTCAGCCACTCTTCTTCTTCCTCCAGCGAAAGCGGTGAGCGGCGAGTAGCGAACAGCGGGCGTGAGAGGAGAGGAGCAGCAGCGAGGGGAAGAGAGGAGAGCAAGCGCGCGAGCTCGTGAGAGAGCTCGTCGGAGAGCTCACGGCTGGTCGGGTGTGAGCAAGGCGGAGAGGTGCGTCGGGGAGGTCCTCCCCGACACTACTGCAGCCAGAGCAGGGGTCGAGCGGGCGCGGCGCGGCCGCTCGTGCCACGAGAAGGTGAAGGCAGTTTCTGGTTTTGGGATTTTCCCATAATTAGACGTCTGGATCTACATCCAGACGACGCAAACGATGCCTGGAGGAGGCTCCAAACGACTGAGAGGTAAGTTCCGCGATATACACCTTCTTTGCGGATATGGCCATGTAGGCCGTTCCGCCGAGGCACTGTTCCGTGCCATATTGAGGAGATTTTGTGTCGATGCGTGCAAGATTCGCTTTGGGAAGGCGCGGGACACGCCCTCCCACGCAGTTTAGATGTCTGGGCGAGGCACCAGACAGCGATAAGCGTCTTTAAACGTCCGGAGAGGTGATCGGACTTTTGGAACTGGATCCAGACGGTTCAGCGGGGTTCCTGGACGTCTGAGGAGTAGCGCAGAGTTGAGGTATGATTCTAGACTCTTTTAAGATGTCTGGAAGGTGTTCCAGACGTCTGATATGAATCAGAATTACTGTTTTGACCCGTTTAGGGTCCTTTTGAGGTCCGATTTTCGCAATTAAGATTCCGTTGTTCTCCGTATAAGTTCCTCTACTTGTTGGAATACTTTTTATCCTGTTCTGAGTGGTTTCTTGTGATTGATCCTTGTGATAGAATCTCGTTCCGTTGTGGATTTGGGGTTTGCTGAGGCACGTGGACCTGCCGATCAAGCCCCCATTACTCCTGGGTTTACTGGTAGAATGGCTTCCCCTAGTTTAATTACAAACATGAATGCATATCTGGAATGAATGTTAGATCCTAGGGTATGGCATGAATCCTAGGACTAGAAACACTGGAATAGTTGTATGGAATGTATGAATTGCAGTCTTGGATGAGTAAATAGAATAATAATAATTGCCTGTAAATGGATAACAACTACCTGTGAAATGTAAAGTACTGTTGTTAGCAACTGTTGCATGTAAATTCTTGTTGTTTACAATTAAATACGAGCTGCTTGTATATGAATTGGAAATAGAAGATTGAATGTTGGAAACACGAGCTACCTGCGAATAAACCTGGAATGTGAATAGTAAAGTTACATGCTACATGTGTAGAACCTGAGAAATGGAAATAGAAATGATGAAACCTAGTATGGCTTGGCCTGAGAAACATGAGCATGAACCCTACGGGGAATTAGGAGTAGAGCTCCTGGAAATAAATGGAATGGAACTGGAAATGTGAATGGGGAAGTGAGCTGGCCTTTGAGTACGGAGTACTAAGGAGAGCGACTGTTCCCCTGCTTAGTGCAGAGCGGAGCTAGCCGCCCTAGGGTTGGGACCCAGGGTTAAGATTGGCCACTTTGTATCGACTTTTTTGGCCCTCGCGTATACAGTACAGGGGAGAGCTACTAGTGTAGGGAGAGAGTTAGCCACCCCACGTGGTCCGGGGTTCAGCTAGCCGCCTTACACCGACTTGTTAGGCCCACTAGGCAAACCACAGTAGTTAGGCGAGGGTGCGCAGACTGTGGACGGGCGAGACCCCTGTTTGGTTTTTAGGGGCTAGACCCCTGTTACTGAGAGGGCTATGCCCTATACTGGTTCCATGCTTTGCTTTGGGCGCACCTGTTAACGGAAACGACTAACGGCGTGCTGGTGCGGGGTAGCTACCTGTGCGTTTATCGCACGTGCTGTAGTCACCATTACATCTGTCAGTGACCTTGGGGTGGTTGACTGAGTGTAGGACCACCACGGGGGACTCTCTCGACCAGGAGAGCACTACGTGCTACTTCTACTCTTCGGAAAAGATTGCAATCAAGATCGTTCCCACGAGGAACATTCGAGATCAAGAAAGAGACCTGATAAATAAACCAAGTGATGAAAGAAAGAATAATTAGTTAAAGAAAGAAAGAAATTGAAAAACAACAGTTACCTGTCTACCTTTACTGTTTTAGTTAGCTGGTTGCCACTCTATTCAGCATTCGCTGACGTTTTATACTCATAACCTTTTTAAGGTCCAGGTGTTGAGCAGCCAGAGCTTACAGCTGCAGAGGGTGTTGGGCCCAGTAGAGCCCAATAGTGATAGTTTTTTGTTGTACTCCGTTCCTGTTGTAGTGAGTAGTTGTTACACTTCTGTTCTCGTTTATTGTAAATTTTATACTCGTGTACCTGTTTAATTTTCTACTGTTGTGGTGGTGTGTACTGTAGTAGTTTACTTCTTTACTGCTGTACTTTTGTTACTGTTAGTTGCTTGCATGGTGAATGTGGTTTATTTTACTTCTTCTTGGTTACTTTCTCATTGGACGACTGGGTCTTGGGATCAGTCGAGTCGGTCCGGTCTCGTGTCCTGTAGGGATTCGGGAACCGGGTCGTAACACTTATCAAGGCTTCATCAGTAAAGCCCTGGAGCTTCATCGTGGAACAAACCTCGGTGAATTCCTTAAGATGCCTGTAGGGATCCACCCTAGCAGTACCATAGAAAGAGGGGAGTAAAGATATGGTGCCGCTCTTGATTTCATAAGGATTATCCACTTCAGGTCTTCGGATAGGTAGGGCTTGGTGGGTTGTAGGGAGGAAATAGTCTCTCAAGGTTCTCTAATTTTCACCAACCCCAATCTCTTCTTCAGGTCTTGCTTTTGCCATTTTTCTACTTTTTTTTTTTATTTTTCTAATAATTCTTTCCAGTTCCGGGTTGAAAACAAGACTATTTTTAAAAGAACGCCTACCAAGCATACACCAAGCAAATGCAAGGCAACAGGTCTTTTGTTGATTTAAAATACTTTAAGTCCTCTTCCAACTCTTTAGTTTGACAAAAAGAGTCAAGGCAGTGTTTCTCCGTTCCCACGTAAGTGGTATAAGAGAAATGAGGCACTTGAGATTCCTGGTCAATATTTGTTCAGGAGGTTGAGGTTACTTTTAGTTCTTTTGGGTGACCAATCAAGTTGTTAATCAATTATGCACCCTAAATTGACCTTCGAGTGCCCTAGAGACATATACTTTGTTGCAATGATATTCTTAAATGCTCAAGTAAAAAGGTACTCAAAGGATGGAATCAAGGGATACAAGTAGGGCGAACCCTTCGTTTGAGGCGATGAGTTAGCGGTGCCTCTTAATTACCCTTAAATTCCTTTAAGGGGTATCCCCTTCCTTAGAGTATCAAATCACTTGGGTAAAAGTTAATACCACCGTCACAAAGCGAGATAGGAGGATTTGCACCGATAAAGAGATCGATGCCTATAGCCTTAAGGGTCCAAGTCCTAGTGCGGTGCCTATAGTGCGTGCTCAGTGCAGGAAGTATGTATCACACCGTGAAAAGTGATTTTTCTTTTGAAAACTGTAATCAAGTTATTCAAACACTTCCTATATATTTTACTTTCTTTTCGAGAAGTAATGTGACCACTTGATTAATTTTTTCAAGTTAGTTTAAGTGGTCTTCTTTAATTATGTCCAAATGCAATGCGTGTGTAAATAACTAATGTAGAAAGATGGGGGGTGTGTACCTTGCTCCATCACTCTACGATGCAAAAATGCACGCAATGCAATTAAGATAAACTAGATGCTGCTCATTCAATTATAGATGGTCGCCCTATAGATATGTAGCTTCTAGTAGGCAGTTCGAATAATTTTTTTTTTATTTTTTTAAAAATAAATGTGCAATCAAAAGTTCTAACTATCACACACAAAATAATCCTCAAATCTAAAGAATCGGGGACACTCCCAAAAATTGGCCCCAGATTACAAGGGCGAGAAAACAGATAACTAATACGAAGTCTATCAGCTTAAATCTAAACTAAGATCTAATGACTAAATCAAGAAAGGTTCCTCCGTACACCTTCATTTGCGTGGGATCAAGGCCCACAAGCACCCATTGCTAGCCTCTAGGTGATGTCAAGGTCCACCAAACGTATTGTCTCCGCTGCGTGCTCCTCCTCCTCAAGAATGTACCTCGCACAGAATAATGGACTAGTGATAAATAAATCAGGTGAACCTATTGCATCTGTTGCCTCCCGGGTAATGGCGCCATTTGATCGAGTGTTTTTCACTTCGGAAAATCGTGTCAAAAAAATAATGCATCGTAGTAAATAAGGTGGTGGAAAAACCCTTGATAAAAAAATAATAAAAATATACTAACATTAAACCACAAAATCAGGTCGTATTCACGGGGAGGCATAAACCAATAAATTTACCAATGTTTTTAATACATTATTCGACTATGTTGTATGAGGTAAAAATGATGCAAAAATTAATTTGTGAGAAAGAGTCTTGAATAAGCATGCATGCGAAATAGAGAGAAAGAGAGGGGTGCACATGCAACTTCACTTCATATAACAAATATTAATGTCAAACTTCAACTCTCAACAAGGGCATCAAATGTAAATATTAATACCCCCTTCACGGTAGAGAAATAGGGGACTTGCTCCCCTTTGCTCGCGCGAGGAGAAGAGGCTGCGGATGGCAGCGTTGCTTGTCAGAGGAGTAGGGATGGCGGAGAGGAATGCTCCGGTGGTGGGACAGCGGCGTGCGGTGGTTGGAGATGCTGCCGGCGATGAGGAACGCCGGTCGCAGTGGCAGAAGCTCACCGGCGCGTGCGTGTTGTCGGGTGCAATACTGAGGGAGTGGCTGCCTACGTGGGGTCGAGGTGAGTTCGTGGGCATCAAAGAAAGGAAGCTTCGAGGCCGGAAGTGACGGTTGCGAGGAGGACTGGCGGTGGCTTTGGGTTCTTCTATGTTGAAGAAGATGAAGAAGGCCGGCTTGCTGGGTTGCTGTGCACGCAAGGGGGAAGTGAGGGCATGCTCAAGGGTGCGTGAAGGCTGTGGTGGCATGCGCGCAAGGGGGGGAGGCGTGATCGTGCGTCTGTGGTGCACACGCGGCGAGGATGGTTGGTGGCTGCGAGTGATAAGGGCGCTGGTGGTTTCTGGCCGTAAGGCAGAGGAGAGGTGGTATGGGTGCTTGATGAGTGCACATTTGTAACCGTTCACTCGTCGGTGGTGAAGGCAACATGGCACACCCAACTCACGGTGCAAGCATTTCTTCACGGTGGAGCGCACGAGGAAGAAGATGATTTGGATCCCGATGGAGTGGCCTCTTTTTAAAACCTCCCATCTGTTTCTCTTTAGCTGCCAACTTCTCCAACCACTTGATGAAAATCACGAGTGGTTGGAACAGAAGGATAAGCGCTGGCGGTTCCATCACATGTCTTATCAACACTCCAGACGTCTTAAAATGTATGGATAGCAGTGAGTCCACGATGGAGGTTCTCAGACGTCCAAATTAAGCTCCAGACATCTTATAGAGTGCCTTTAGACGTCTGACTGATGCCTTCAGGTGTCTTACACCTAGCCTATATCTACGAAATGGTTATCATATCATGTCATATGTTGTTAAATATAAAATTGGTGCATGAGATTATATGCAGATAGGTGAATTCCCTTTTAACTTCTAATCAATTAACAATTCCGAAGAACTAATTAAAGAGTACTTAGGCTAAATAATGGTCAACGAAAGTAGACTTATCAAATGCCCCCATGTCTAAGTTTTGCTAGCAGGTGATCTGTGATTTAGCCCCGATTTTTAGGTCTAGGTAGAAGATGTCTGAGTTGAAGGGTTTTATTTTTGGTGGCTCATACTCATTAGGTGTTACATATAATCTAGTACTTCAGACTCTAAATTTCTAGATTATTAAACAAATCAACTTAGAGAAATGCTAAAAAACTGTGCTCTCTTTTAGTTCATTTGTGCTCTCTCTCTGTTTTTTTTTTTTAATATAAATAAGAGCTCACAATCTCACCATATTTGTTAACATGTTTAGTGGTCTCTTGTAGCATTAACACTTTGATTAAGTTCTGATAACCCTTTAACTAAGTCGGAATTCCTCAACCAGTATTCGAATGATCAGAAATACAGAAAGGTAGGCCAATGCTGTATTTGGTGGATCATAAATGGTGGTGGGTAATGCTGCCTCAATGAAATTTATTTATAATGAAAACACATAAGTATAACTATGCACTCAAACACACTCTTTTTCTCTCTCTTTCTTTCGTTTATAAGGATATATATATATATATATATTTTTTCTCTAGGATATCTAATATGTATATTTTTCTTTCCTCTTTCTCTCTTTTTTTTTTCCTCTCTTTTTTTCTTTATTTTTTTTCTTCTTTCTTTTTTTTCCCTTTTTTTTAATATAACTCAACTTAACACAATTTTCATTAATGAGGCATTATTGAGAAATGGTGGTGTTCAAGAGGACATTGTGTGGCTTATTTGGTAGAAGTGTCTATTTTCGGCAACGGGAAGGAATGGATAGGACAGTGTATTTCTAACCTTTGACATTAACACTCTCCTTTAGTCGAGGATCCCGTAAAGAATTGTTGTAACCATCCACCTTAGTCATAGTTTTATTAGAACCCGCTTTCTATGTATTTGCCTTATTTAGTAGTTTTTAGGAATTCACACAATATATTTGTACATGGTGCTGAGAGTATCATTATCTAATTAACTCCGAGTATCATTATCTAATTATTCAGAACTTAAGAGTTTTAATATTAGACTTAGAGCACCAGTAGACACTCTTCTCTCACCTCATAATTGTTTGGTGGATCTTATTGAAGAAGATTTGCCTAACTCCATAACTGAATATCCAAGGGTTTTGACAAACTAAAAATGTTTATTGATTTTTCTCTTTTCTCTTCCTCTCTTTCTTTCTTTCCTTCTCTCCTTTTATTCTTTTTCTTCTTTCTCTTCCCCTCTTTTTTTTTTGTTTCGATTCTAAGCATATTTTTGGTGAGAACCTTTCAGAAATATCTTTCAGATGTTAGCACTTAAATCCCCCAATGCCTAAGTGTTGCAATGCCCTCATTGCAAATAGGCTTAGTTCCAATTCAGTTTAGTTCATAATTTTAGAATAGATTAGTTCTTAAATTAAGAACCCTAAAGTGTTGTAGGAATGAATTTCAAATAGTTTAAGAAAGGTCTCGGGGATTTTTTTTTCCAAAAGAATGACGGGCTACCTCCTGTTAAGCACTATGTTTATCGCCATTAGCTGGGCGCAATGCAGCTCAAGTGGAATGGAGGTCATGAGACTCACCGATCAGGATCAAATCATGAAGTTCAAGAAAATGTTTAAGGCATTGGCCATTAACAACAAATGGTATAGAGTCAAGATCGGGAGGTGAGATATTTACAGCTCCATTACCAAAGATCCTCTGGTACGCGGTAAAACCGATCGGTTTGATTTGATTTTATTACTCGAATACAAAAATTCTTCGAGGTCGAACTTAGGGAGCAAGCTTAATTCTAGAAGCGTACAAAATCACAATTTACAATAATATACTATTTTACAAAAAGATTAGAGAGAGGAAGTAAAAATTTTTCTTCTTTTGTCCTCCTCTCTATCTTTAGACATCTGACTCCATGGATCAGATGCCTTAAGTGCCCACTTGCTATAGTACTTGTGCTCTGGTGGCGTCCTTCCTCTATAGTTCTATTATTTCGTCGTAGTATAGTATAGAGAGAGGTGATTACCAGTTTAATACAATTTGTTACTCGGAAAATAAAAGAGTTCCCGAGGTCGAACTCAGGGAGCAAGTTGTATTCTAGGGGTACAAGTTTCTTTTACAAAAATAAAGAAAGAGAGAGAGAGAATTTGTTGGCTTTTCTTCTTTTCTCTTTGCTTCTCCTCTTCTTCCTTCTCAGATCTTCTGCTCTCTTCCTTTGTTCTTCTTCTTTATCTGCAGTGGTGATGTTCTTCTTCTTCTTTCAGCTGTTTCTGCTCGTCTCTTCCTTTTTCTTCTGCAGAGCGGTCCTGTTCTTCTTCTTCTTTCTTTCTTCTTTTCCTTTCTTCAGATCTTCTTCTCGTGCTCTTCTTCTTCTGCAGAGTCTTCACTTGGCCTCTCTGTGTTCCTCCTCTGCCTCGCCTTCCTTCTCCTTCTTTGCCTTCAGGACGTCGTCTGATTTTCCAATCAGACGACTTAAACCGCCGCTGCTACAGTGCCGCTCGGTGCTCCTCCTTCCTTCAGCCTTCGTCTTCTTCCATGGTTCTTCTTCACCTGTGCCTGCACACTTACACAGCTTGATCAGAGGGGCAAAACCTAACTCTACCCTCCCCGCGTCTCTCTCTCACAAAAGCCGCTCTTAGGAAAGCTCTCCCAGAGCTGCCCGGTTGCCGGGTACGGGTCGCGCCCGGGTCCAGGCCCATCGGCATGCGTGGTGGGCGAGGAGTGCAGGTCAGTCTAAGTCGGGTCGGGCCAGGTCCGCGGGGCGTGAGCGCGGACGAGACCGGGTAACCGGGCGGGTGAAGGGGACCTCACCCCGTGTGCTGAGGCAATAAGCCTCCAGCACTTTTTCTCTTTATACCGCTGTGCCGCTTCGGAGTCTTCCGAGGTGGGACTAAATGTCCCACCCCAATTTGGCGCCTGCGCGGAGGAAGCAGCTGGTAATCGCAGCTTTACGCGAGGCCTTCGCGCGAGGGATTCGCCTCAACTGCAGCCTAACGCTTTGCCGAAATGCCCCCGCACAGCCTGGGAGCGTGACCTGGGCGCGGCACACCTGGAACAGCAGGTCGAAGCTGCTTCGCTTCAACAATGGCGGCGACGAGCGCAGGTACCTGCCCACAGAGAAATGGCCTCTCGGCCCAATCAGAAACGCGGAGGACCTTCGCCGTGGCACGGCGAAGGTGGTCGGGGGGTGTGCAGGCGGCGGGGCGGAGCCTAAGGGCTGCCCTAGGTCGGACTGTGGGTCGGGAGATGGGTTTGTTCGGTGGAGTTGCAGAGGGTGATTTGGAGGAAGTGGAAGGGCGGAGGTTGATCAGGGTGAGGAGGCGGAGGTTCTGCGGTGGTCGGCGAGCCGTGTGGGTTGCTGGAGTGATGGGAGCGGCTCGCCGGAGGATGGCCGGAGGCGGAGAAGGTGAGGGTGATTAGGCGCGGTCGAGGGGTAATTAGATAAAAATAGCAGGGGGAAAAGAGAGAGAGAATAAAGGGAAGTAGTTCTAACCTAACTAAAGTGACGAAGGGGGCAAGGAGGCGGACGACTGTACCTGCTGTCGCCGGAGAAGAAGGTGCCCAGTGGGGGAGGACGGCGGTGACGACGGGGCAGAGGCAGCGCGTGCCGGTATTGCGCGACGCGGGAAGAGCAGGGGAAGAAGTCTCTGCTGCTGGTATTGCGGCAGAGCGAAGAGGAGGAGGAGGAAGAACCGCCGGAGCTGGTGGGCGTCTGCCGGAGTGAGAAGAGAGGAAAGTTGGGGGTTTTCTCCGTCAGATCCGAGCTGCTCAGAACGGCGGAGCGACGGGGGTACTGTGTGAGAACGTTCGGTGAGCTTCGCCAGAGCACGGCGAAGATACTGCGGGGGTTGGCGTGGCTCAGAGCATCCTAGGCGTGCATGCCTAGGTCGGTTTGGGTATGTGTGAGTGGGTTTGTTCGGGGGGATGCGACAGTGGGTGGCGCGGTTAGTGGAGGGTCGCAGGGTGATCAGTGGGTGGAGGTGATGCTTTTGGGGTGTCTGGCGAGGTGGATGGGTGTGGGGAAGTGATGGAGACACCTCACCGTGATCTGCCGGAGGTGGAGGAGATGGTGGTGGCTTGCGGTTGTCGAGTGGTTTGAATAGCAAATTGACAGGGGGGAAATAAAGAGAGGGGTAAGAGGGACTTAGCTGGTAGGTCGGGAGTGAACGGAGGAGGTGGAGGTGGCGAGCGGCTGGTACTGCCGTCGCCGGAGACGAAGGTGCCGAGGGGAAGAGACGGCGATGAGGAAGAGGGGATGGAGGGCACCTATTGGTACGACGCGGCGCGGCGGAAGATGGCGGAGGTAACCCTGCCACTGGTATGGTGGCAGGGCGACGAGAGAGGAGAGGGAATGTCGCCGGAAGCTCTGGCAGTTGGCCGAAGTTGGTGAGAGACGAATAGGAGGAGAGATCTCGGGCCAAACGAAGCTTGAAGGATGCGGTAGAGGGTGTCGCTCCTTAAATAGGCGTCGGCCGATCGCGAAGCGCGTGAAAGCGGCGGGAAAAATCCTGCCGGAGACATGGGTAGACGGAGACCCATACCTCTCATACGTTCGCACGAGAGGTATGGCGGCCAACAGGGCATGGGAGCCGGCCCATGCGGTAGGGGGCTCTGCAGGGAGCTCCCCATTTAAATCTGGGGTCGGCTCCCCTTGCATGTGCGGCACCATCCTCCGCGCAAAGTCGCCAGATGTATGGCCTGTGCAGCAGGTGGCAGAGGGACCAAAATGAAGAAAATGATGGGAAAGATAGGGGGTCTTTGCAAGGTTTCAAAAAGTTAAGGGTTAAAAAGTAATTATTGAGGATCATTCTGTAAAGTGGGTCAAGACGACCTTCCCTTATGTCCAAATTTTGGTATAAACCTAATTTGGACCTAAGGAATTCAATGGTGAAGTTGGATTTTAGGTTTGACCATGTTTGACCAGACATTTTGTACAAAAATTCAAATTAGGTCAAAAATTGGGTATGATTCTCAATTTAGGTCAAGATAGGTCAATTGAAGGTTCTAAACCCTAGGGGATATTTTTTCATGAATTTTAGAGGGTTTAATTGATTTTTATCTTACCTGGAACTTCGTAAATTAAAGTGTATTTGTTTTAGGGTTACAGAATATCATTTAATTCTTAGATTTTGTCATAACCTTTTTCTGACCAAATCATCCCACTTTCTCTTATTAAGTCCACTTGACCTGTGTTTAGACCCTTAGAAATTCCGTTCATGTACTACAATGGTAAAATTGTAGTTTTACCCCTTGTATAATGTTTTATTCTCTGCTAAACAATTCCCTGATTTAAGCCTTCCATTAGGTTTTGTAGGAGCTTTTGTTCAATGTATTAGGTCAAAATGTGCTGGTTAGGATTCATGATGAGGTTTTCATCATCCTCCTTACAAGAAATGGTTCAGTCCATTTAGATTTGATCTTGCTCGGGAACAGTTTGAGACGAGCATCAAACAGAAGTACTTTCTGACTAGGACTGAATGTTTTACGTGAAATGTGCTTATCATGTAAGGCCTTAATTTGATCTTTGTAAATTCGCGAGTTCTCGTAGGCGTCATTACGTAACTTATCGAACTCGCTTATTTGCAAGCGATGGTGAATGCCAGCCTTTCCAAGGTCCAGGTTGCATTTCTATACTACCCAATAGGTTTTATGCTCCATTTCTACAGGAAGGTGACACGCCTTCTCGTAAACAGTCTTGAAAGGAGACATTCCTAATTGGATCTTATGGGTGGTCTTATAAGCCCATAATGCTTCCGGAAGTCGGGTTGACCAATCTTTTCTATTAAGTCGAACAGTGACCTGCAGAATCTTTTTGATTTCCCGGTTTGACAGCTCGGCTAGTTCGTTTATTTGTGGATGATATGGGATAGAAATGTAGTGAGATACCCCATATTTTCTAAGTACGAACTGAAAATGCACATTCACAAAATGGGTCCCACCATTAGAGATAATCGCTTTAGGGATACCGAACCTGGAGAAGATGTTATCGTGAATAAATATGATAACGACCTTATGATCATTGGTTTGGGTTGGAACGACTTCAATTCATTTGGACACATAGTTCACAGCAGGAAGAATATATTCAAAGCCGTTCGAGTTTGGAAATGAGCCCATAAAATCAATCCCCCAAATATAAAAAATTTTGCACACGATGATCGAATTTAAGGGCATCATATCGCTGGCCCATGTTGCCTAAGGTTCGGCAACGAGCACATGCCCTACAGTAATTGTGTGCGTCTTTGAATAAAGTTGGCCAATAAAAGCCACTTTGGAGGATTTTGGCTGTGGTTTTACGTCAAGAAAAATGGCCACCACAGGCCTGGTCATGACAAAATGAAATAATATCATTGATCTCTAAGTCAGGAATACATCTCTGGATGATCCGATCCACTCCGATGCAAAAAAGATATGGGTCTTCCCATAAATAATACTTGTCATCTGAAATCAATTTATCCTTTTTGGCTTTAGTCCAATCAGGCGGAAGCTGGTTTGATGCTAAGGAGTTGACAATGTCTGCATACTAAGGAAACCCAGCATCTATGCCCATATGATGCTCATCCAGGAAATGTTCAGTGATAGGTACTGAAGGATCAATGATAGATGAGGGAAGGTGGGATAGATGGTTTGCAACTACGTTCTGTCTACTCGCTTTGTCACGAATCTCTAAATCAAACTCTTACAGAAGCAAGATCCAACGAATCAGACGAGACTTCGCGTCCCTCTTGGCAAATAGGTGTCGTATTGCAGTGTGGTCTGAGTATATGATTATGCGGGACTCGAGAAGGTACGACTGGAATTTCTTCAGGGTGAAGACAACGGCCAGAAGTTCCTTCTCAGTGATCGTGTAATTACGTTGGGCTTCATCCAACGTTTTACTCGCATAATAGATCACTACGGGTTTCCTATCAACTTTCTGACAAAGGACTGCCCCCATAGCATAATCTGAAGCGTCGCACATGATCTCAAAGGGAAGAGATCAATCAGGGGGTTGCAATACCGGTGCCTTGGTGATTCGACCCTTAAGGATTTTGAAAGTAGTGGTACACTCGTTTGAGAAATCGAAGGGAATATCCTTTGATAACAAGTAAGTCAGGGGCTTGGCGATTTTTGAGAAATCAGAGATAAAATGTCAGTAGAATCCGACGTGCCCCAAGAAAGATCTAATTTCTTTGACTGAGGAGGGAGGAGGGAGCTTCGATATCAAGTTGATCTTTGCTCTGTCAACCTGGATACCTTGTTTAGACACAAGGTGTCCAAGAACGATGCCCTGGGGAATCATAAAATGGCTCTTTTCCCAGCTCAGGACCATATTTACATTGATGCATCGTTGGAGGATCTTAGTCAAGTGGCCCAGACATTCATCAAAAGTTTTTCCAAAGACGGAAAAATTATCCATGAAGACCTCTAAAAATTCACCCACCATGTCTGAGAATATTACCAGCATGCACCGTTGGAAGGTAGCGGATGTATTGCAGAGTCTGAATAGCATCCTATGGAACGCAAATGTCCCGTAAGGACAGGTGAATGTGGTTTTCCCTGATCTTCAGGATGAATGGCCACTTGATTATAGCATGAGTATCCATCCAAAAAATAGAAGTACTGATTTCCCGCTAATTTTTCGAGAATCTGATCGATAAATGGTAGTAGGAAATGATCCTTCTTCGTGGAGGTATTCAATTTCCCGTAGTCTATCCAGACTCTCCACGAATTTGCAATATGGGTGGGGATGGTTTCTCCAAACTCAGATTTGATAATGGTTAGCCTGACCTTCTTACGTACCACATGAATTGGGCTAACCCAATGGCTATCAGAGATGGGATAGATAATATCCGCATCAAGCCATTTTATTATCTCTTTCTTCACGACCTCTTAAAGATTCGGGTTGAGTCGGTGCTGTCCTTCATGCATAGGTCATGGGCCTTCTTCTGTAAGTATACGGTGGGTACAGTAAGAAGGGCTTATGTCGGTGAGATCATCCAAGGTCCAACCAATGGCCTTGCAATGCTCTCAGAGGATAGAAATTAGACGCGTTTCCTGATGTGTGGATAGAGAAGAGTTGATAATCATAGGAAACGTGTTGTTTGAACTCAGAAAGACGTACTTAATATTGTCAGGAAGCAGTTTCAACTTAAGTACCTGATTCTCAGCAGCAGCGAGAAGGTTCGAGCTAGCCTTAAGGGGAGCTAAAGGTGGATTAGGTTCCTCAAGGTATGATTGGGCTTCTAGAGGTTCTTGCTTAGGAGTATTCAAATTCAAATTATCAGCAATTTAGTCCTCAAGAAGTGAGTCAATTCTATTCAATTCCTGAATCACACCGCAATTAATTCCTCTATGGACCTTAAAAATGTCAATTTTCATTGTCGTATCCCCGAATTTAATTTCCATTTGTCCCTCCTCGCAATTAATGTTCGCCCTAGTTATTGCTAGGAACGGTCTCCCCAGGATTATAGGTGTTTCTTTTAGATATTCTAGTGTATCCATATCTAATACAATAAAATCAACTGGAAAATAAAAATCCCGGACTCTTACTACAACATTGTCCAAAATTTCACGGGATGACTTAATAGATCGGTCTGCTAACTGCAAGGTCACTTCCGTGGGTTTAAGTTCAGGGTCCTCAAAATAATTTAGGAGAGATGTGGGAATAAGGTTAATGGATGCACCTAAATCTAAAAGAGCTTAGTTAAATTCTAAATCTTTGATCTTGCAGGAGATCAGAGGGTTGCCAGGGTCTTTTAATTTCTGTGGAAACTTGCTCAAGATAATGGAGCTAACCTGCCCCCATAGCAAAATAGGATTTCTTTCAGAATTCTTCGATTTTCGCTTTGGTGTACATAGATTCTTCAAAAATCTTGTGTAAGCCGGTACATGACGTATAGCATCCATTAAAGAAATGCTAATCTGGACTTGCTCAAAGATCTTGACCAAGTCCTTGTCAATTTGAGGTGGTTTCCTACCCTTATTTCCCTTAGTCAAGGCCTCAAGAAAAGGTGTGGCCATAGGCACATCCAGAGTGGGTTCTGTTTTTCCTTGGTTATCCCTAATAATCACTCCAGATTGAGATGTACTAGGTTTAGGTTTAATGTATCTCTTAGGCTCAGGGTCCTTAGTACACTTATCACTATGAGTTGTGACAGAATGTAACCCCACAGGATATGGAGGAGTGGGTAGGATAGGTGGCTGATGCT
Organism: Thalassia testudinum; assembly: GCA_037157565.1. NCBI lineage: Eukaryota > Viridiplantae > Streptophyta > Magnoliopsida > Alismatales > Hydrocharitaceae > Thalassia > Thalassia testudinum. Next base: position 74,521,778 of record JAZHRO010000013.1, read on the forward strand.
GCTAAGATGAATTAGGTACAGAAGTTGATGCTTCTGACCCATCTTGATACACAGGTGTAGAAGGGCCTGCTTGCACATAATGAATTTAGCTCTATTTTGGGTTTGCAACGTACCTCTGGTTCGATATGTTGTTAGGGTTTGGCAGTGGTTGTGAGGGTAATGTGCCTGGTTGACAAGTCCCAGCCATTTACGCAATTTAGTTGCGTATATCTGCCATATCTGCAATATGCTTCCTCTACATAGTAGCATTGGTCTTCTGCATATTAGCCAATGCATGAAGAATCATGCTCATTTGATCATCTTTACTAGGCCCAAATTGAACATTTGGATTAGTCCTAGGTTGAGCTGGTTGATATGAGTGCGGATTCTGTGGTCAGGGTGGATATTGAGATCTAGGATTTTGAGGATAAGAGTTCCCCGACCAGGAAAAGTTAGGATGATTACGCCATCCAAGATTGTAGGAATTGGAATAGGGGTTGTTTTGGATAACGTGGAGTTCCTCATAGGGTTGAGTAACTTTGGAGAAATCAGAATAATGGGGTTCAGAGGACCCCCAACTAGGATAAATAGGTTTAGAGTTTCCTCTGAAAGTTGAGTTAGAAGAAGATGGATTCATATCCATCTCGGTGTGGTGAATATTATGCACGGCCTCCCTCCCTGCGGGCGGTCGTGCATGCATGTTTTGTTGAGAAGAAGTGACCTTTTGTAGCTGGCGAGTCAAATTGTCAAGCTTCTCTATTACAAAGACCTTATTTAATCGACTGGCCACAATCTCCACATCGACGGAGGAGGATAGGTCTTGTGCTTCATGTGTCTCATGTGTGTTCGTCGATGCACGAGTAGTCGTCCTGTCAAACATCCCATGGGTGCATTATTTATCGAATTCTCAGACATATTTTCAAGAATTTCCCAAACGGCGTTCTCATGCTTGCCCATGAAGTTGCCTCCACAGGCTGCATCGAGGAAAAGTCGAATATCTTCACGGAGTCCCCGGTAAAAAGATTGGACCTGTTCCTATTTAGGAACTCCGTGATGCAGGCATTTCCGCATGAGATCGAGAAAGCGATCCCATGCCTCATGAAGTGGTTCCCTCGCATTTTGTTGAAAATGCATAATTTGATGCCTCAGGGCGTTAGTACGCCCTACTGGGAAGTATTTCCTCAGAAATTTAGCTTGCAATTCATCCCAGGTATTGATCAATTGATTCAGAGATCGATACCAGTGGACAGCTTTCTTTTTAAGCGAGAAAGGGAACATCTTCATGAGAAGAGTGTTTCGATTTTGAATAGTTGGCCCGAGGGTCTGGGCCAAATGTTTCAACTCTTGAATGTGTTGGAATGGGTCTTCAGAATCCATCCTGTGGAAATGGAGAATCAAGCTGGTAATATTTGGCTTGAGCTCGGTCTCAGGTCCCCTAATCGGAATATACACTCTGGGCTCGATAGCAACTCCTGTGGGATTATAGTGATCCCACATTTGTGGACTTGCTCTAGGGTTTGCCAGTAGATTGATGAGATCTGTGAGAGTCTGAAGCTTGTTTTGTAGGTGCTAAATGTCGTCTCCTCCTTCTTCTGGACCAGGGTACTCCATTGAGTCAGAATCATAGTACGGAGAGCCTAGGTTGGATGTAGATGGGTCAGAGGGGATATGGATTGGATCAGAAGATCCAAACAAGTTAGTTGGGTGCTAGTCCCGACGTGAGTGAACTACTAAAGGAGGTCTTCAGACTGGTCTTAAGGACCTCCTACCGTACATTCACTACAGAAGAGATGAGGGACTAGATTCCAATCAGACCCAATCGAGACACCCAAATATGTTTGGATGGCTTAGGCTTGCTTGAGGCAGATGGCCTCTAGATCACAAATCCACCCTCTTGAGAATAACTTGGGTAGCCAGAAAGGGAGAGTCTTGCAAAGACCCCTACACGGTAAAGCGCCCTCACGGGTTACAGGGTTTCTCCTACTCGACCTTTCTTGTCACTGCGATTCCAAGTAGACCAGATACATGTGAATTGGGTCCTAGGTCTACCAGATTTTAAGCCTATTTGTGTCTCAAATTTTCACTTGATTTAAAGTTTGATTCCAATTTGTGACCTAATTTCTAGGTTAATTGGTTCACCAAGTGAACCAACTTCACCTAATCTATCCTAATGTTTAGGATGTAATTCGGGTTAACTCATCCGAATCACCCTATTTTGGTTTGACAAGCAGGTTATTAAGTCACCTCTTTTAGGGTTCAAGTGATCTTAGAGCCTATGTTTTAGGGTTTGAGTTGTAAATTGGTTCAATCAAGGCTTAGGTAGCACATAATGTGGATAATAATTTCCTTTATAATTTGCAAATGTGTACTAGATAGCCCTAAAATTTTAACCCTAATTTGGCTCTAAAGTGGAGTCCAATTTTAAGTTCAATAATCCCTTTGGACTCAATCAAGAATGTGCTAGTCCAAGGGTTCTCAAATAAGTCCCTATAGGTTCATAAATTTTTGGGTCATGTCTTCTAAATAGATCTTTCTCCTTAACCGTAGTTAACGTTCAGAAATTTGAAATTCTTGCCACAAATGATATTTCTAAGAAAATACGGCAATGTTGAATCGTAATCTTTCTTTGTTACCCCTTTTTGTTTTATTTTTATTAGGAAAGAGGGGATTAAGAAGAGAGGAGAGAGAGTTACCTGCCACGGAGTGGTTGTCCAGAGATCAAAGAAGCCAGATGTCCATAGTCAGATTCAATTTGCAAAACAACCAAAACGAGGTAGATATGTCAAAAATCAGAAATAAAATCAGAAATAATAGTGATAACTGCACGTTGCTCTCCGACAACGGTGCCAAAATGTTTAATTGCCTTGATTTTTTTTTTAACTTGTGTCGTAGTATAGTTGATCAAAGCGAATCAAACATTTAAATTTATAACTCGAATTAAAAGAGAAATCCAAGGTCGCCTTTAGGAGCACAGAATCGCACAAAATAATCACTACCACAATGATTTTTTTTTTCTCGATGATTTTAGTGAACTTATGGTTAATTCTAAGAAAATAAAGCAAGTTCACTGATTCACTTAATTTGTAGAGAATAGAGATTGTATGTAGTGCAAGAAAAAGAACTCAATAAAAGGTTATTAATCAATGATAATCATATATGCATTAATTTAGGCACACATGAGCATTAACAAAAATGTTTGCAAGGTTATAGCAGTAAACCTCCAAAAGATACGAGAGATTAAGCAATTACTTTCAAAGATTGAAATTAATCCCTCAAGCTTTACGATTAGGTCCCTGAGAACTTACAATTTGATCCTTGAGTTCTTGTGATTTGGTCCTTGGAAATGTTTCTTTCTCACAACTAAGCCCCTACCTTCTTCTTCCTCCTCTTCCTCTTCTTTGGCTTGGTGTTGGCAGCAGGAGGTTGGAGGAGGGCCAGCGAAGTCGGTCGAACTCGGAGGGCTGCCTTTTGTGATAGGAAAAACGACGAGGGCTCGAGGAAGACAACCGTGCCCTCGATTGGTAGTGAGGGTCGACGATGAGCGGGGACGGAGGAGAGCTCCAAGGTGCTTCAATGGAGGTGATTAGAGGAAGAAGGGGAAAAACCCAGCCGGATTGAGCACACCCTAAAGTGGAAGATATACACGATGATTATAGCTATGTAGATGGGTTAGCGACGACTGTTTGTTGCAAGAAAAGCTCGCAACAACTCGTGTCAACTACTTCAACTTCGGCCAAAGCTTCCGGGTGGTAGAGAAGACCAAAGACAGTGGAACAACCGCTGGTAGATGCGGGATGGTAAAGAGAACTCCACCAAATCTCGCAGGGAGAGGTGGAGAGAGTCGGTGGGAAATCGCGTTTGAATCTTGTTGACATTCTTGCCATGGCTGCTAAAGGTGGAGGTGCTGGGAGGGGTATAATCGTAAAGATGAAGAGTTAGGGGGGTCTTTGTAAGGGAATTAGGACTTAAGGACTAAATTGCAAAGTTAGCCAACATGAAGTCCAAATGAACCCAAATTTTTATAGTAACCTAATTTGGATATGAGGAATTTAATGGTGACTTCAATTTTGGATTTTTATGTCGTTTGCATGGTTAATTTATAATTAGACCCAAAATGTACCAAATTCCCGTCTGTGATTCTATTTTAGGTCAAAACATGTTCCAATTATCAAATTGACTGTGCCAAATCTTATATAATAATTTTAATTGCTTTTTAAAAGATTTATATCACATTTATTTCCATTATAACTGTTTTAATTAAAGTAAGTTGGAAATTTATCAATTTGATTAATGATTAACATTCAAATTGAATGTAAATTTTGAATTATTCAGTACCAACCCATTTTTAAGACAATTAAGATCATTTTACCTTTTATTAGCGATAAGTTCACCCTCCAGTTATTCTGCATTTATAATTGTCAATAAAAATTGCAGAATTAACCTCAATTTTTATCAATTTCTCTTTCTTCCGCCCTGATTGAGTTATACCCTTTAATGTCTTAATTTTGTGAATTTAACCTTAGAATCTAACCATATTAGGTTAGTTATAGAGAATGATGGCGATGCCATCAGATATACACTGGGTTCACCTTTATGTTGACCCAATAAAAATAAAAAGTAGGGAAAAAGTTACCAGTCGGATACATACACCTTTAGACTGAATTTCTTTTCAAGGTCACCTAGGGGCGTAGAAACCCGAAGTCCATTCTGATTGCCGATAACTGAGTCTATCACATTCACATAAAAAGATGCCTAGCAGTTAAAGTTCTTTTCGAGTCTTGGGTGGGTTGGGTAGTCGTAGAAAGTTGTCCCAAAACTCCAAACTCAAAAATATAGAAAATTAGAAGAAAAAGAAAAAGAAAAAGATGCTTTTGCTTTTGAATAAGGCGAGAGCTTAGGTGGTTTGCATTTTGGTAGACACCTTGGCGCTGTTGTGTCTCTGTAATTCAGGTCTTAGTAGAAATTTTCTAGTGTTGAAAAATAACTATTGCCCAAGTAGTTTAATCCTAATTTTTTTTATAAATAGCATATAGTTTTACTAGGGACTAGCAAAATATAGGGATGGGGATGTGATGTGCATACATCTAATTAGATTAAAATGTTTATTTATGCATGTTCCTAGTGTCATAGAAGCATCATGCATTATAAATATTGCATAACATGCATCATCATGCATTTAGATCAAATTATATAAATTGTATAGTAATTTGCTCTTTTTATGGCTAGGGAACAGGGTGATACCATTTCAGTGCATCGGATTGAAAATCCAACTATACAGATCTGATCAGGGCAACGATCAAAGTTCAACAACTCCGAGATCGCCTCAATCGGACTTCTGTAGTATCAGATGCGGTCCGAGGAAGATCAGAGTTCAAGGGACAAAGTGGTGCAAATCCGTACTTCAGATGACAAATCCAACCGCACGGACGAGATCAGATCAACGATCGTAGCCTAATAGTGTGAAAATAGGTCCAATTCAACATCTGTGGACCACTTACAAGTAAAAGAAGATGGACAACTCAAATGGTGCCACGGGCACCATCCTAGTCACCCAAGATCACCCACAAGCTGTCGTAGCCCTCCTCATCCGTGCCATCGCATCTCAGCCGTTGGATCACCATCCAACAACTGAGATTGATCCTCGCCCTCCTTTATTTCTTTACAAGGGTAGATGAAGATTCAACGTGGACTGTTGGATCTTGATCCAATGGTCCACATCTGCTCTTCACCACGCGAGCACACGATGAGTTCTTGACACAAAAGTGCCCTGGCGCATTGGTTATGAGAGGCACTCGCAACTTTTGAACTCGCGATCGAGCTGTGGCAAGGAAGTGAAATCCGCTGAAGGCGAATGCGGGCAAACTTCGCCCGTTGGATGGCGATCGTGCGGTAGTAGAACCAACTACGTGGCAGCATGGATCAACGAGCGCGCCCATGCGCAATCTAATGCCCAAGTGGACGCACAATCTGACACCAAGGAGTGGTCTAAAGCGCGAGCGGGCACACGATCTCGACCCTTCGATCTTAATCCAGCGGCTCGGAGGGTGGTCGCGTCGCGTTATAATGCGTGAAGATGAAGCGGTAGCGGTGCGATCGTGGCTGTCTGATCTTGATCGAACGGTCAAGGTTGCGCCAAATCGCTTAACGCTTGAAGTAGAAGAGGTGACGACGTGGCGCAACAACATGCGTCGGATCTTCATCGTGTGGGTGACGTTGCACACGCGTCTTAATCGACACTTGTCTACAGTGACATGCGCATGTGTCACTAAAGGCAGCAGAGTTAATTTTTCAAAGATAAAATGCCCTTTTTGCCCTTGTACCTCAACTATATAAAGGCCCTACACCCTGCACTTTTTCTTCATCCGTTCTCTTTTTCTCTCACCCCCTCCAAAGCTCTACGAGCTGGTTCCATACCCAAGATGCTCCATTAGAGCTAGAGTAAAATAATTTTCCATCTTCTCACCCCCTTCATGGAGCATCTTGCGGTTGTCCTCTCACCGTCGTTCGGGAAGCGGATCCCGCTGAGACGTCACCCGACTTCGTTCTCTGTCCTCTAACTTCGTCCTTCCTTGTCCAGCATCTCACTACCTTCACCTGGGTGCTCCGTCAACGCCGCTTATCCTCCAAGCAGCTGTCGAGGATGATAACTTCTCACCTCCTCTTTTTATCGCTTTCTAGTGTAGATTTACAGCTTCTTGTATAGCAAGTAGATGTAATGAACATGATGTTATAGTTATGAAGTATTTATTTATTCTCTCCATATTTTCTCTTTATTTATATTATTCTTTCTCTCTTCTATTAATTATTCTTTAAGTAGAATAGATAGTAGATTAATTTCAACCAGCTAATCTACTTCATGACAATAAATTCAATGCAGTTTTTGATCAAACGTTCGCCTCCCCGTGTTCGACCCGGGACTCACCTTGAGTTTCGGTTAAAATTATCTATTTGACGGATTTTTACGCAACTGCAATAATAGGATTTTCAAACTCAAACTTGTAGCATAAAAATCACACTCAATAACTCTATCAAAACACACTCTAAATGTTCTAATAGTTTCGCAATCACAGCAGGAACCTAAGATACCTTTTAATCACAAATTTGCAGTCAATAACCTTAAGAACAACTTTGAGTTGACCTATGTAAAGACCCGTTCTGTTCTAAGCCCTTTAAAACGTCTAGACTGTCGGTCAGATATCTGGACCCCTTCCCAAACGTCTGGAAATTGGAAAATTGGTACGTAACTTCGCGTCTGCACGCGGGCTGTGCGCAGACAGTACCGCTCCTTTCTCTTTCCCACTTCTCTCCTCCACCCGAACCCTAAACACCCTTATAAAACCCCTCTCCCCTTTCCTCTCTTCCCCACTCCACCACAGCCACCTTCCTTCCTCTCCACTGCAGCGAGAGGGGCGAGCGTGAGAGAGGGCACGAGAGTGAGTGACGAGGAGGAGAAGCGACGTGAGGAGAGGAGGAAGAGCTTGAGCTCGCGAGCTCGTGGGAGCTCGCCGGAGGGCGCATGGCCCGAGCGACGCGTGCGGGAGGAGCACATCTGGGGAGACATCCCTGACACTTGCTGCAGCGGGAGCTACAGGCGAGGAGGCGAGGCCGTGGCTGCGCGCGGCGAGGAGGAGCAGAAGGTAGTTCTAGTTCTGGGATTTTCCCAGAATCAGACGTCTGGCGTGCCGTCCAGACGACGGGTTGGATGTTTGGTGACGACACCAGACGTCTGAAAGTAGTGTTCCACGAAGGTATGCTCCTTTTGCGGATACGGCCATGCAGGCCGCATCGTATCTTCGATCTGCATGGCTAAAGATAGGTGATATGGCCTGTCGCGTGCAGGGATAGCTTCGGGAAGGCGTGGTGCATGCCCTCCCACGCATCTCGAACGTCTGAACAGCTTACCAGACGACTGGAAGCACTCTCAGACGACTGGAGGAGAGGTTGGACGTCTGGAGCTGGGTCCAGACGGATAAGAAGGGGTTCTGGACGTCTGAAGTTAACGTAGGAACCTGAGGTGAGACTCTGGTTACTTTTAAGGCGTCTGGACCTTGTGCCAGACGTCTGATTTAGGTCTGCAGTCTTGTTTTTGACCCGTTTGGGGTCCGTTTTTCACAAACGAGATATCTATGGATTACTTGTGAGTTCCTCTACATGTTAGAAATCCTTTTATACTGTTCTGAATGTTCCATTGTGGTATGTTCCTTGGTATAAGGCTTTGATCGGTTGCAGGTTCGGGGCTTGCTGAGGCACGTGAGCCTGCCGTTCGAGCCCCCATTACTCTTGGGTTGTCTGGTAGAGTGGTTCCCCCTATTTTAATTATACAACCTGAATGCGTATGTGAAATTGGATAACTAGAAACCTAGGATGTGACATGAATCCTAGGACGAGAAGAAATTGCACTGTTGTATGCGTGTTTGAAATTGCAGTCTTAAATGAATGAATAGAAATGTGAACAACTGCCTGTTAATAAACAAGTGCTGCTTGTGAAATATGAAATGCCTGTGCTAGTTAACCAGTTACCTGTGATATTACTTGTTGTATATGTCAAATAATGGGAATACGAGCTACATGTGTAGAATCTAAGAATGGAAATGTGAATGATGAAATCTGATATGGAATGACATGGGGAATACGAGCATGAACCCTACGGGGAATTAGGAGTAGAGCTCCTGTGGATAAATGGAATGGATCTGAAAATGTGAGTGGGAAGTGTGCTGGCCCTTGAGTACGTGGTACCAAGGAGAGCGACTGTCCCCTGTGTAGTGTAGAGCGGAGCTAGCCGCCCTTGAGTTGGGACTCAAGGTTAGAATTGACCACTCTATATCGACTTCTTTGGCTCTCGCGTACATTGTACCGAGGAGAGCTACTATTGTAGGGAGAGAGTTAGCCACCCCAAGGGGCGCGGGATCCAGCTAGCCACCCTACACCGACTTGTTAGCCCCACTGGGCAAACCGGGGTAGTCAGACGAGGGTGTGCGGATTGTGGAGGGGCGAGACCCCTATTTGGTTCTGAGGAGTTAGACCCTATGTTACTGAGAGGGCTAGGCCCTATACTGTTCCGTGGTGTACTTTGGGTGTACCCGCTAGCGGAAACGAGTGACTGCGTGCTAATGCGGGGTAGCTACCCATGCTCTTATCGCGCGTGCCGTAGTCACCGCTACGGTTGTCCGTGACCTCGGGGTGGTTGACTGGGTGCAGGATTACCACGAGGGACTCTTCCGACCAGGAGAGCACCACATGTGCCTTCTACTATTTGGAAAAGACTGCAATCAAGATTGTTCCCATGAGGGACATGTGAGATCAAGAAAGAGATCTGAAAAATAAACCAATGGGTGAAAAGGAATGACTTGTAAAATAAAATAATTGGAAAAGATAGATTACCTGTTAGCTTTTACTACTTTAGTTAGTTTGGTTACCACTCTACTCAGTGTTCACTGACTTCGTTTTACTCATACCCCTTTACAGGTCTAGGAATTGAGTAGCCCGAGTTGCTGGCTGCAGAGGGTACTGGGACCAGTCGAGCCCAGCCATAGTTTCCTGTTGTTGTACTTCCTTTTGTTGTGAGTTCAGACTGTGGTTACTGTTTCTGTTCTGTACTTTGTTTCTGTTTTACTGTTGTGGTGGTGATATGTACTGTTAGCAGTTTTACTTCCTTTACTGCTTGTACTCTTTTACTGTTAGTTACTTAGCATAGTGAATGTGGTTTACTTTCCTGCTTTTTTGGTTATTTCTTGTTGGACGACTAGGTCTTGAGATTAGTTGAGTTGAGTCGGTCTCGGATCCTATAGGGATTCAGGAACCAGGTCGTAACAACTTATATAGGTGAAAAGTTGACTTCACAATTCAAAAGCTTTCAGATGAAATAAACTACCTAGATAGGTTAAAATTGATCCTAGGAATCTATTGAAATCTTTGAATCTGTGTTTTGAGCTCTTGAGATAGAGTATCAAGCACTTCCACTTAAGATCAAATGGAACCTTTGTAATCAGAACATTCTAGAGGTTGTTAGACCTATATGATATTAGTTCTATACTCTATAGACTTTGCTCGTGCTTCAAGACCTATCTCCAAGATCTAAGACTTAGAGAATAAGTCTCCTAACAATGATCGACAACATGCTTAAGATATTTAAACACAAGTTTAAATAGTCAAATCCAATCCTAAGATCACAACTAAGTGATCTGGAGCTCTACAGGTCGTTCTAAAGGCTGTGGCTCTAGTTTAAGTTCATCAGAGCTCACTAGAGCTCCGATGAAGGCTAAATTTTGACTCTAAATGTCAAAAACTTCATGGAATGAATCAAGAATAGATTCAAAATGTTCTTGAGTTCACAAGGAACCTCAAGAACACAAGTAACACAATTAAATAAAAATAACAAGAATTGATCAAAGAATACTCCAGGAATCAAACCTGAGTTTGCAAGAACTTAGGGAAACAGTTCTCACTCAATTGAGTGAGGGGAAAGACTCAGGGAAGGATTGCGATGGTATGCATATGATCAATTAGATGAATAAACTCAATGGCGAACTCAGAAGTTGAAGATGAAATAGGCATTTTATGTATACTAGTTAATAGGCTAAATTAATAAGTTGAACCGAGCCCTTGTGATGTGTAGAGGTGATGTAGGGCCCCAATTGAAGGTGAAATAGCTTTGAGATCTCCACCATGGACGGTAGAGATGCTCAGGTGCATGTGATTTGAATTAGGTGAAATAGATGCTAATTTAAGAAATCAAGAAGTGAAAGATGATCATGAGGAGGTAAGGAGTGTGATCATGTGTGTGAAAAGATGGATTGAAGTCCAATAAGGCTAGATTTAGCCTCGCGGGAGACGAAGAAGAAAGAGTGCAAACATGCAAGTAAATTAACTAATTGAGCTATCTAACTAACTAATTCTAATCTACACTAAATACTAAGGTTAATCTACATTTTACCTGGAGGGATTGGGGTAGAGGACAATGGCGAGACTTCGCCGAAGTTGGTAAAATAGAGGATTGTGGAAGAAAGTGCTTCGGTGAGAAAGGAAGCGAAGAGGAAGAAGATTTGGCGTGCTTCGAGCTCCGTCACAACTACTAGAGAGGAAGAGGAGGTGAGAGAGGCGAGTGTCCCCGCCGGAGTTGCTCTGATAAGGGAGGTAAGAGGTCACCGGAGAACCGGAGGGCATAGCCTATTGTCAGCTCAGTGTGGAGGAGAGGGATAGGGAGTCGACCCTGATCATCAGAAGGGTCGAGGTCTATTTATAGGTGGAGAGTGAGGCTAAGTGGGATGTATCTGGTCCATAGAATGTCTAGGTTCATAGAAACCGTCATCATCGTCTCCAATGACGATGAAGTTATCTACCTATGAAAATTAGGAGTAAAAGTTCATCTGGACTATTGGATGTAGAGGGAGAAATGAGAGGAACTTGAATGGCAGCTAAGCCGTCGGAATGGAGATGATCCTAGGCTCTCATCATCAGCCATCGTCAGCTGTTAATGAGAAAGAACAAGCTAGGGAAGAAGATGTATACAGGGACCTTAGTGTAAATAATGAAGGACCTGATTGATATAAAAGGACTCAATTGACATAAAAGTTAAGGGCATAAATCTAAATATTGAATTTAATGGCTTGTTTTAATATATTTATTTTCCAACTTTTTATATATAATTATAAATATAGTAAATAACATATTTATGCCATGAAATTGTACTTTTGCCCATGTTAGCTATATTTGTTTAAGTGATTACATTATTATGTTAATTAAGTACTATCCATATAAGTTATTTATATACTGCGTTATATATATAGCTTTATGGTCTTATTTGAGTCCTATTAATTAATTAAACTTAAGTTAACAATAACTAAACCTTAATTTAGCTATTTTAACTTATTTTCAAGATTCTTGCTATTTTTCCTTTATTATATAATTAATCATGTATTAATGTTATTCACTATTAATTAACTAGGAAAACTAGCTAATTAAGGTAAGTTAGGAGTCATGATGAGTCTCATCATCAGATACCAATTGCAATTCTCTACACAGGTTTGCTGGTACTATTTGAATATAGAGTTATACATATAAATATACCATTTGATTGCTAAAAAAAATATGTAAGTATACTTCAAATTTTCTTATTGATCTTTTGTTTATTAGAACATCTCCTACGCAAAATGATATGCTCTAAAAATCTGTTTCATCTCAGATATGTCCATTGGATACTCTAAAAACTATTAAAGAAAAAAATATTGATATGAGAAATTTTGGATGGAGGAAATATAAAGTTTAATTTCAATTGTTCTCTTAGAAGATGTCACAATGTTGCTAGTTTATGTTCCTCCCACATTTGCAGCAAAATTTCTGGAAGGAAGTGCACTACCCCACTTGGCTGCAACTTATACTCTGAGCAAGCTGGGTGTTTTAAGCAATAGGGCTTTATAGGGTTCAAAGACAAAGTTAGCATCTTAGCTAAAGTGATGTGGCTATGAGTAATAGAAATCTTTATCTAGGAAGGGCAAAGGAAACTATGCATTCAATTCAGAGTTGAGTTTTACCTGGGTGCTAAAGAATTTTTTTTGTTCATGTAGGTGGAGTTTTGCAAGCTATTATCCTTCATCTTTTATTTTGCTTTTTATGGATTGTTTTGATGGTAGCTAGTGAAGGATAGAAGATTCCCTTTAGGATGGTGGGAATTGTGTGCCAACGTTGTTTGCAGAAATCTTTTACAATTTCTAGTGGCCATCACACCCTTCTTTTCAAAAGAATTCGAAAGAAGGATAGCCAGAAATTAGCCTTCCTTTTTCAGGCAACACAATTCCATTAAGTATGCTTTTCCATAAAATTCATTAATCCCTCAGCCTTATTGCTTTAAAGACATAAAGTATACTTTTCCATAGAAGACATTCCTTTTTATTGCTCCTTTGATATGGAAGCAGAAACTCTTACATGTGCATAAGCAACCAGCTCAATGACATGGATCATTCTAAACATGATCAGAAGTTTATTAGAAGTGATAATAGCAATGTAGCGGCAAAATAAGCATTCTTTGAGAGTCGGTTCTGCATTTTGGTATCAACAATTATCCTACCTATGCTTTATAGCCAATCTAATACATATATGTTCATTTTTTTTATTCATAATACTGAAAAAGTAGGAAATGCTCATTATTTATTTTCTACTCCATGTCGTGGAGAAAGCATTGCCAGAAATTGTTCCTTCTATATCAGCCAATCAGGCAAGAATCTAGTCCATGAATCCATTAATAATGCGGTGGCCGTTGTTATTGTCACCATGAAGGTTTGTCTTATAATCAATTATGGTAGGGGGGTCATATAGCTTCTCAGATAAATATAAAATACAACAATGTACATTTGGTAGTTAATGTTAGAATATCACTTGGGATCTTGTTCAATCTACTTCTCTTCATAATTAACGACCGTAAAATTCATATTTTTAGCATCACCTTTTTTTTTGTAGAAAAATTCTAACTACCAAAAGATTACTTACAAACATGTCTTCAATTAAATATTGGAAACCCATCCTGTTTTCTACCTCTTCTCACTATGTATAATTGTTGAATAGGAGCATGTTGAGTTCTATTTGCAGATGATGGTCCACATGGGTCTGCAGTCAGCCATTGAGCCTGACGAAAGCATCGTATGAATCTGTGAGCATCTCCATGTTGAGGCAATTCTGGTCAACTAGATCTTTTCTCTAAAGATTCTATGTTTGAGTTTTGGGTATGTAGTTAGGAAAAGAAAATTTGTATAAAAGGGTAGTCTAGTTTTGTAAGGTGTAGTTTTAGTGATTTTGACTTTTTGTAATTCATGAGGGATGTGTACTAATAATCATGAAGTATCAGTTTCTTAGAACCACTAGATGAAGGGTTCATTTGGTAAATCCTTGCTTTACTATAGCTTGCCACTCTATTGTCTAGAGAAAGAAGAACATCTTTTGAGATTTGATGATCAAGTTTTAAATTCTTTTTGAAAAAGATTTGCAGATGTCTTATTTAGGCTTTGACTAGGTAGCTAAAGCACAGAAAGGTATTATTAGAGCTATAAACAAGAATGTGGAGACCGATGATAAAATACACAAAGCAGAATTGTATTGTTGTTGCTATTAAACTGATGATGATCATTTCTAAGGAAAATACCCATCATCTTTCGACCAAATGGCTATCCATTAATATCATGATCCATTGCAATTCTCAACTCAAAGATCTATACAATAATTGTGCTTTTTTTTCCTTTTTTGAAAAGGAAGATATATGCAATGGCACCATGGCTTCATTTGAATTTGTCTCTAAGTACCCATATAAAGGTGACCTACAACATAAGTTGAAAATTACTCTCCATATTTGTCAATTTTTTGTCGTTTCATCCAGAGGTAGATCTGGTGATCTACTACTTTTTTTCCGATGGATGCAATGATGAATCTGCTCATAGCTTCAAATAGCTTTAGTTCAAACTACATTTCTCTGTATTCATTAATGAGGTATAATTCATCATAGCTAAAATGTTCAAGTTAAGCTAGAAATTAGATTAAACATTATATTATTAACATGATAAAAGGGTTAAGTGTAGAAATAAAAAAAAGACCTAAAACATCAAATTAGTATTAAAAATGCATAATTAGGTTAATCAATGAGATATTATACTCATAAATGTAAATTGATGATCCAATTGCGAATTGAACACATGTTTAAGTTCAAAAGTACAAATCAGGTATAAATGTTCAATTAAGCTCCAATAAAAATCTCATAGCATTTGGACATCAATAGGACCTTGCATTTAGAGTTTTACATTTAGGTCCTCACTCCATAACATTTTATTAACATCTAAAACCTCTAAGGTCCTTTTTGAAAACCCATAGGGACCACTTTGCAAGACTTTAAGGGCCATTTGGTTATTATTCTTTCCATTAATGGGTTTAGTTTGCAATTGTTCTACCTTTTCAACCTACTTGGGCTTGGGTGCAAAAGCACCAATACACTTGATGCTCACGTGCATTGTAGCACCGAAGAACACGGTGCACAGGCACCGTTGATTCCTTGTTCCATTTGATCCGACGGTGGATCCTTCACCATTGATCCTGTGCCTTTGCATGGTGCTCCGTCACCACCTCTAGATCTAATCCAACGGTGCACTTTTGACATAGACCTTCCCGTGCACCTATGTTTCATTCATTTGTAATTCCTTACGGGGAGGTGAGATGTGCGTGATAAACAATAAGATGCGGAAATATAAATCAACAATCATACGAAATAAACAATCTCACAAGTACACAAGTATTTTTAGGTGGAAACTCTAACCCAGGTAAAAATCACCACCTAAACCTCTCGATTTAAGACTTCCCAATCGACCTAGTTGACCAAATTCATTATCCGAGTCACTTAAACGAGACTGACTCAACCTCAATACAACCACGCTACTTTGAATGAGAGCAACGTACCTCAAATCCCCTCCTCTTCATGAGGAGTATTTCTCTCTCAAGGGAGACGGGAATTCACAAAGTAAATAATAAACCACAAAAGAAAAGAGAAAAACAACCTATAGAGCCACAAAGTAAATATAAGGCTATGTTACTATATGCAAGAAATCTCCCCTTAATAGGAAGTGCGTAGGCGTGAATGTGCAGAGTAACGGTGCTCTTGATTGGAAGCTTTGAGAGCAAGAGCACTTCTTTGATCTTTCTCTTCTTGGAAACAAAAGGTATTGAAGTAGTTTCTCAAGTTGTGTTTTACTTAGAAAGGGTGCTCCTCAATTTATAGAGGTCTTAAGAAGGTTTTGGAAGGCCTTGGAAGTCTCTTGTAGCCGTTGGGAACAAGGCTCAAGAGTGTGGTCCAAAATCCCACCGAAATCAGAGTCATTTATGATTTTGACAGGGTTATCAGACGTCTGGTTTTATGGTCAGACATCTAGGTCATCGTCTGATGTAAGGTTCGATTGTCTAATCTAGAAGGGTTGATGATCTGAGCTGAGTTAGATCAAGACGGAAGTTTAAGAATGTTTTTAAGTTGTCTGGGACAGAAATCAGACGTCTAATTCTAGACAGCTTCCTTCCTGTTTTCACCAAACCTAAATAGGGTTCTAGGTCTCATTGCTCAAATGATAGGTCGGACGCCTGACAAATGCTCTAGACGTCTGGAAATACAATCTTCTGCGAGAATTGATTTCCCGAGGCTTAAACAGCTATTAAGTCTGACAAAAGATGATTTAGGTCAGATATTAGCCTAACGTCCATTTATCAGATGTCTGGGCTGCCCTACAGACGTCTGAAAGTAGATGCAAATCTGACTAACACTTAATCCTTTAAGATATAGGTCTGACAGTCCAACGATCATATTGTTGGATGTCTGGTAAGGTCCTCAGACGTCTTGTAAGACGTCTGAAGTTGGCAGATAGAGAATAGGATTCCAGCTTAAGTGTTTTGGACATCTGGACAAAAGGTCAGATGTCTTATAATTCAAGATCAGATGTCTGATGTTTAGATTAGACGTCTGATCAGGCTGTTTGATTTCTATGTTGATTTTCTGAGCTTGTCAAAGATTATCTAAGTATCCTAGGGTTGTGTAAGTGATCCTAGGGCAACAGTATGTTACTTTGGGGCTCTTTAACAATTATCTAAGAAATAAAAAGCAAAGAATATAAAGAGACAAATACATGAACAAGATGGACATTCAAAATAAATCTACGTCATATTCTTCTTCTCCATCTTCAAGCTCTCGCTCTAAGCGAAGCCTCATCTTCTCTTTTCCTTCAAGCTCCTCCAATCTATCATGGACACAAGCTTGAGCTCCTTCACACTTGAATCCATTTGTATTATTCCTGAAACTATAACTCCAATGCAAATATTAAATAACAAGTGTTTTGTTATCATCAAAATTAACGATTGAGGTACTCTTGCACCAACATCATCTGATGTAAACATGTTTACATTGCATAAGATGTCTATTTATGCATGTTCTTAAGCATAGAATTGCATTGCATACTATAAATATTGCATAACATGCATCATCTTCCATTTATCTTAGTTTAAATAAAATGGAGGTTAATTGTCTCCTTTTATGTTCAGGGACACGGCAAAATTTTTATCGAGGCCTTGGATCGAAGATCCAATCGTACAGATGTGATAGGGCGATGATTGGAGTTCAACGACTCCAAGATCGCCTTAATCAGACATCTGTAGCATCAGATAGAGTCCAGGGAACCCTAGAAGATCAAGGGTCAAGATGGTGTGAATTTGTACTTCAAACGACAAATCCAGCCGCATGGATGGATTCGGATCGACGATCGCAGCCTAACGGCACGAAAATCGACTCAATCCGACAATCGTAGCACCATCTACATCATCTAGAAGATGGACGGCCAAGATGGCGCCATGTGGTGCCATTTTGGCTGCCGAACCGGCCACTACACCCGCCATGCCCTCTCTTCTTCGATGATTCTCCACCGTTGGATGCGCATCCAACGGCTGTGGATGCGCGCGCACAAATTGAAAGCGCGACACAAACGCGCTTGTAGCGCGTTGGTTGAACGTGCTTTCATGAAGCGCGGGCGAGCGTTTGAATCGCGGCGAGCGGGCGCGAGGAGCGTTGGATCGTCATCGGTCGGTTGCAGGCACTCGATAGCACCCAAGCACTATTGCACTCTCGTGCCTCATGCGAGATCAGACGCGGAGCGCACAATGCGAAGGCGCGGCGAGGGGCGAGTTAAGCCGTCCGATCTCACGATTGAACGACTAAGATTTATAGATCGTGAACGCGCGTTTCACGCGCAAGCAGGCAAGCAGGCGCGCGCACTTCACCCCACTACGCACACGATGGGGCTTTAGCGACGGTTTTATCCGTCACTAAAGACCCCTTATTTAATGTTTTGAGATTTAAATGACCAAATTGCCCACACTCCTTGCAACTATAAAAGAAGACCCCCTTCACACAAAATTCTCATCCCTTCTTTCTCTTCTCTCCCTCTCCAAAGCTCAAGAGAAGCTTGTCCCACACCCGGGATGCTTCTCGCGAGATAAAGTCAAATTTTCATCCCCCTTTCGAAAGCGGATCCCGCGACGATGACGATGTGCTGCCCCGTTTCCGTTCTTCTCGCTTCGTCGTCCTTCGTCCTGCTCCGTTTCCCATCGTCCAGGCGTTGTCCCATTCGGCTTGTCCTCCAAGTAACTGTCGAGGAGGATAATTCTCTCTCCATTCCTTTTAATGCTTTTCAGAGTAGATTTACTGCTTTCTAGTGTAATCGTTTTCTGCTTTCTAGTCATAATGTTTAGTGTAATGAACAATCTCGTTGTTAATGAATTCCATGTTCATTCTACATCTCTTTTTGATTTTTGTTTGTAATATTCTCTCTCTCTTCTATTTATTGTAAATAGATAGATAGTTTCTAATCAATTATTTTGTTTCGTGACAAATAAAACAAACGCGTATTTTTTAAATCAAACATCTGCTTCCTTGAGTTCGATCAAGGATTTCTATTCCGGTATAAATTTTATTTGTTGAACACAAGTTCTTCGCTTTCATACTGGGAAGACATGTTTTTCAAAACTAAACACGTTAGCGTAGTGTACTCATTGGCTCAACATTTTGGTGCTGTTGCAGGGGAGGCGACGCTATTTGATTTTTTTTTTGCGTTTTCGAACTTACGAATCATTTACCTCACTTCTCTCCTTTCTTATTGTGATTGCAAGTACTTTTTTGAGAGAAGCACAAGCAGTAGATTGGAGCAAAGTACTGTTGAAGGTTCTATAAGTTATCCCCCACCTCCCACCTATTAGTCTTCATTCCATCACGTAATAATACAAACATCAATCAACCTAGGTGTTCTTATAAACTCTAAGGTTAGTTTTGTTTGTTTGTTTGACACCCACACCCGCCTCAACCTCCACATTTAAAAAGAAAAAAAAATCTCACAGAGGGACACAACCTCATTTGATTTTCAAACTCAATCGGTAAATCAATCTTTAGAGCCGGTACACACGTCCAAACACATAATTGAGTAGAAATCAGATTAGGTAATCACTTGTGTGCCTAATTAAGTGGTGCAACAGGCCAATTGTTTGAGTTGATTGGGCCGCACCACTTCAATTAAAATCAACTCATCAAGTAGCTGTCGCTTAGGTTCAACTCTTAGGGATTTACCAGGCACTTCACATTCTTTTAAGTTTTAAAGGAAAACATCTTTACCTGTGCTTTCAAAATCTGGTGTGCCAACAAAACTTGCTTGAAAATACCTAAAGTTGAATCCTAAAAGCTATTAAGCAAGATTTGAACCTTAAAATTCACCGCATCAAAAGTAATCTTGCTTAAAAACCACTGGTTGTGCACGTACACACACATCAATCAATCATTAAGGGCACAACCCAGATAAACGGTCCATCACATTCCAAAGTACATTCAAACCTAGCCATAAATAAAATAGAGTAGACGTTGGCCTTAAGGATTCGACTCGCTCTTCAGAGTCTAGGATGATATTATTTTCGATTAGTCTATTTCTACTGTTCAATCTGATGTCTAGCTAGGGGAGCAGTATCAAACGATCGCGGCTGGGGGGTACACTAGGAATCAGAGGCACAAGCCAAAGGAAGAACCTTCTCCCCAGTCCCTCCTTTAACTGGTTGGATTGAACAGATAGAAGTAGATCAAATCGTTCCTTTATCTCAAGACGGGTTGTGGGAGTCTGTAGGTCTTTAGGCTAGCCTACTTAAGGACATGCTTGATTGCCTGTATTGCAGGACGCCTTTCTTCCTCCCATTTATCATGAATCCTTCCACATATTATACGTATTCCCGCTCTTTTCCTTCTGTTTTGAATTATCCTCAACATGACGATTATCCTGACTCGTACTGTAATCAACTATCAATTAGTTGGGATAACTCGGATTGGGGATACAGTTCCGGACCTCCATGTCTAGGGTCTAACCCTGAACACTATGATTGTGATTTCTATCCTTCTCAGAGCCACATTGATTATAGATCGTCATCCTTTCATGGACAACCTAATTCGATCTATAATCAGGAAGGATACATTGATCCTTACCCATCCTCTGATTACACTGCCTTTAGGTCATCACCACCTTTTGAACAATCCGAAATGACCTATTATCAGGAAGGGTATAACGAATCTTAATTCGTTAACTCCTCTGCACTGATCCCAAACCTGCCTAACCCTGAACCAACTCATTTGGTTTAGGGTAACCAGGTTCAAGATAAGGTTCTGGCCAACTTGAGGAATATTATACAAACTTTAGAAGTTCAGCCAACACCTTGCATTGAAAAATTGGAGCCCCTGATTGAAATGATTGATGATTTGCATAAGTATTTGTTGGATTGGCTCTAAGATGTTAAGGATAAGAACTCGGGTGAGTTTCTACTTAGGAAGTTAGCGAAATTGAGGATGAGATTTGTGGTTGCTTTAGTTCAGTCGTGGGATGATTCCCAGGATGAATTCCCTTCAGGAGAGCCAATGTCAGAACTCGCTCAGGCACCTATTGGGGGGGACACGTGTTATGAGACTGATCAGATTGAATTAGAGCAACCAATTAAGGATGATCTGATTTCTTCACCTGAAATCCTTGAGCCAGGGTACGAGGAAACGTATGTCTCTATGGATCAAAAAGTGACAGATGATTTTGGGACATACATTAATACGGATCTTGATTTCTTTGATTCTAATGGTGAAGATTCAATTTGCGAAGTCTCACGCGAGTTTAGAGAATACAATTTCTGTGAGACGATTGGGCCTGAGGAATTTGATAAATCATTTGATAGCCCAATAACTGAGGAAACTGATCTTATTAGGGCTCACATTACGAATCCAGAATCGCATTTTCTGGATGATTCAATCCAATGCCCTGATTGTCAGTTACACCCCATTGAGCTTATCGATGATTCTGCTTTTGAGATAAGTAGGCCTACGTCAATTCTAATTCAGCCACATGTTTTACACTTGGAAATTTCAGACGGGGTGATTAATATGCAGGAGGTCCCGGAATTTGACATTCTGAATGAGGAGGATAGGAGTTGGGAAATTTTGATTTGGGAAGCAAATTCCGGAGGAAATAGAAGACTGAGTTGAAGGGTCCAATTAAGCAGAAACCATCAAACCAAGACCCTTATGACATTTATTCTGAGGATGCCCAACCCAAGCACACATTCATTGATTATCCTTTGGAGCTTGAATTTTCTGTAACCCGACTTTTTGGTCTTGGGTTGCATCCTCATAAATCGCAGGCCCGACCCCGCTTGCATACTGATTTTAGGTTTTGGGTAATTTTTATCCGGAACCTGAGATATTCTTGATTATGGGGTATGGGTTTGCACCACAATTTGGTCAACATCTGTGGACCTCTGCTGGCAGGTCAGAGGTTTCATCTTTTTATTCTGATTCTGACATGCACCTGTGAATTCTTTATTTCTCTTCTTTGTATAGTGTGCCTAGCTGAAGGCACTAAATTCAACACGTATATAGTTCTTTTTAGTTTTTATCTCAGAGCGGACCTGACATTCATGTGATTCAGGTGCTTTCTACTCTATTCCACTCTGTTTTATGTCTTTTTAATACAATGAGGACATTGCATTAGATAGGCATGGAGGGGGGATATTCATCTCTGAATTTATTCGTCAGCTCCGAAGATTTGTTTTATTTTCTTTTATATAAAAAAAATTGGAATTAGGAAAGGGAACTTGGGTTTAAGAAAAATTTCAATCTTAAGAAATACTACATTATGATCTGAACACAAAAACCCTTCATGTCTTTGAACTTAATCAGCTCGTGTATCAACTAAAATGTGGATTTGTTTTTCGAGTAGCTGAAGGCACTAAATTCAGCACGTATATAGTTCTTTTTAGTTTTTATCTCGGAGCGGACCTGACATTCATGCAATTCAGGTGCTTTCTACTCTATTCCACTATGTTTTATGTCTTTTTAATACAATGAGGACATTGCATTAGATAGGCATGGAGGGGTGGATATTCATCTCTGAATTTATTCGTCAGCTCCGTAGATTTGTTTTATTTTCTTTTATATAAAAAAAAATTGGAATTAGGAAAGGGAACTTGGGTTTAAGAAAAATTTCAATCATAGGAAATACTACATTATAATCTGAACACAAAAGCCCATCATGTCTTTGGACTTAATCAGCTCATGTATCCACTAAAATGTGGATTTGTTTTTCGAGTCCTTGCCATCTTAATTCTATTGTAATTGGAGTAAATAAGTTTGGTGATAAGTAAACGACTTATCAACCCGCCCTCTGATTTGAGGGAATTTTGAGTTTTAAGCATCTACACACTATCTTGTCATTGACTCGTTAATTGGTGGTTCTAACGGAAATTGGGTAGCTAATGAACCTTCTAGGGTGATATGGCTGGCAAGTTATCGAGGGTAACAGCTCATAGGTAGGTTGTCTAGAACCCAGTCACAGGACCTTTCTCTTGTTGCTGCCTTTAGGTAAATCTTAGACCAAGGAAGCCACCTACTTAAAAAAAAAAGAGTAAAAAGAAAAGGAGAAAAGAAAAAAAAAGAAATAAGTCACACTTCGCCGCACGAGTATGGCTAGTAAGTTGTCGGTGGTAACAGCTCATCGACCGGTTGTCCAGAACCCAGCTCAATAAATGTACTGAAAATTCCCAAAACACTTAGGAAGAAGCGGAGAAGTAGAATAAATCGAGGAGATATACACTGGATTCACCCTTGTGTTGACCCCGTAAAAATAAAAGTAGGGAGAAAGCTATCGGTTGTAAATATACACCTTTAGGTAGAATTTTCTTTTTAAGGTCACCTAGAGGCGTAGAAATTCGAAGTCCATTTTTAACTGGCAATCAACGAGTCTATCACATTCACAATAAGATGCTTAGAACTTAGGGTTCTCATCAAATTTTGGATGACTTGAATAGCTGTAAAAAGCCACTCCTAAACCCTAAAACTTGAAAATTAAAAAAAAATAGAAAAGAAGAAAAAGAGAAAAAGAAAATTTTCTTTGAATAAGGCGGGGGCTTGAGGCGGTCTACATTTTGGCAGATATCCGGGCACTGTTGTGTCTTTGAAAGTTCAGATCCTAAGTAAATATTTTATTAATGATTGAAAATAACTCATGCCCAAATAATCCAACCTGATTTCTTTATAAATAGCATGTAGTTTTTGCTAGGGACTAGCAAAAGATAGGCATGGGGGTGTGATGTAAACATGTTTAAATTACATAAGATGTCTATTTATGCATGTTCTTAAGCATAGAATTGCATTGCATACTATAAATATTGCATAACATGCATCATCTTGCATTTAAATTAGTTTGAATAAAATGGAGGTTAATTGTCTCATTTTATGTTCAGGGACAGGGTAAAATTTTTATTGGGGCCTCGGATGAAAGATCTAATCGTATAGATGTATAGGGCGACGATTGGAGTTCAACGACTCCAAGATCGCCCTAATCAGACATCTGTAGCATCAGATAGAGACCAGAGAACCCTAGAAGATCAAGGGCCAAGATGGTGTGAATCTGCACTTCAAACAACAAATCCGACCGCACGGATGGATTCGGATCGACAATCGCAGCCTAACGACACTAAAATCGACTCAATCCGACAACCGTGGCACCATTTACATCATCCAGAAGATGGACGGCCTAGATGGCACCACGTGGCTCCATCTTGGCCGCCCAACCGGCCATTACACCCGCCCGCCCTCTCTTCTTCGACGATTCTTCGCTGTTGGATGCGCATCCAACGGTTGTGGATGCGCGAGCACGAATTGAAAGCGCGACACAAACGCGCTTGTAGCGCGTTGGTCGAACGCATTTTCACGAAGTGCGGGCGAGCATTCGAATCGCAGCGAGCGGGCGCAAGGAGCGTTGGATCATCATAAGTCAGCTGCAGGCGCTCAATAGTGCCCACACGCTATTGCATGCTCGTGCCTCACGTGAGATCAGACGTGGAGCATGCGATGCGAAGGCGCGGCGAAGGGCGAGTTAAGTCGTCCGATCTCACGATCGAACGGCTAAGATGTGAGATCGGACGGCTAAGATTTGTAGATTGTGAACACGTGTTTCATGCGTGAGCAGGCGAGCAGGTGCGCGCGCTCCGGCCCACTACACCCACGATGGGGCTTTAGCGACGGTTTTATCCGTCACTAAAGACCCCTTATTTAATGTTTTGAGATTTAAATGACCAAATTGTCCTCACTCCTTGCAACTATAAACGGAGACCCCCTCCACACGAAATTCTCATCCCTTCCTTCTCTTCTCTCCCTCTCCAAAGCTCAAGAGAAGCTTGTCCCACACCCGGGATGCTTCTCGCGAGATAAAGTCAAATTTTCGTCCCCCTTTCGAAAGCAGATCCCACGATGACGACGACGTGCTGCCCCATTCCCGTTCTTCTCGCTTTGTCCTGCTTCGTCCTGCTCCGTTTCCCGTCGTCCAGGCATCGTCTCCTCCGGCTCGTCCTCCAAGCAACCGTCAAGGAGGATAATTCTCTCTCCATTCCTTTTAATCTTTTTAGAGTAGATTTACTGCTTTCTAGTGTAATCGTTTTCTGCTTTCTAGTCATAATGTTTAGTGTAATGAACAATCTCGTTGTTAATGAATTCCATGTTCATTCTACATCTCTTTTTGGTTTTTGTTTGTAATATTCTCTCTCTCTCTCTCTCTCTCTCTCTCTTCTTTTTATTGTAAATAGGTAGATAGTTTCTAATCAATTATTCTGTTTCGTAACAAATAAAACAACACATATTTTTTAAATTAAACATCCGCCTCCCTGAGTTCAACCCGGGATTTCTATTCCGGTATAAATTTTATTTGTTGAACACGAGTTCTTCGCTTTCATACTACGATGACAAGTTTTTCAAAACCAAACACGTTAGCATAGTGTACTTGTCGGCTCAACATCATCCACTGTTGAAACCTTACAAGTTTAATCTCACCATTACGGTGATTTGATCCACTCAATGCCTACTTAAACACCTCACCTAAGCAGGCGCACGCTGATCAGCTCCTCTCCTATATCTTTTGAGTTGATCCCTTCCTCCCTTCGGTTTCTTCTCCTTAACACTCCCCTGCCTCCATTGCTACTAGTGATGAAGAGTCACTTCTTCCACTCTCCTTGCCGTTAGAGATCGCGTAACACCTAAGGGCGACCCAAAGCTCCACTAGTGGGCTTTCCCCTCCACCGGAGTCTTCTTCCTCCATTCTTCCTCTTTATCCACCAAGTGGAGATCTCAAGGTCCCGTTCTTCCACTTAGATTAGGATCTCCTACTTTGTAGGATAATTGTAGTAATTGTTAGTGTAGTGTAAATCAGTTAGGAGTAGTTTAGATAGCAAATTTACTGATTGATTGGTTAAATCAGGAGTAAAATAGATTAGTATCGATCTCGCCCTCTCTGATTAATTTAGATCAGAGAGATGTTTTTCCACCTTCATTTCAATGCATTGATCTTCCTCTACACCTCACCATCCACTTTCTGATTTTCCCTCGCATTTTAATCACTGTTCACCCCTCATCAAGGCCTAATTCAGATATGGAAGTTTTGGGTTCTAGATCTGAATTCGTGCCTAAAATTCACCTCGGAGGTCTCCCATTCACTCCCTACATTCACAAAGACCCCCCAATCTGGTTTTACTTGAATTGATTCGCTCGATTCTTTCAGATTTGGATTTCACACCCAATTTTATGATTTGCAGTCAATTTGGTTTTAAATGGATTTAATTGAGCAATTAGCATTTTCAATCACTCAATTGGGTGCAATGCAATGAATCAAAGGTGTTTTGATTTGGTTTTTAATTTTCAGATGAGCATAGGCCTAAATTGAGTTGCATTTTGGGTAGCTTGACAAAGAATAATCAGTGGTACTGATTGGAGGTTGAATAAGGACCTAAGTGATTTTGAAATGATCACTAGATTACCTTGAACACCAATCAATGGTGTTCAAGAAGACCAAATGATCTAATCAGTAATTAAATTAAAGTGAAAGCCCAAAACAGGGCAACATGGTCTTTTGAATGCAAAAATCTTTTAATCTGATTTTAGGGTTTAACTAAGGTATTTGAGCATTTTAAAGAAGTTCTGGAGGGTTTTGAAATGATTTCAAATACCTAATGTGATCATTTCCCTCTATATTGTTTATAATGTAGAGTGAAGATCATCTTAGGGTCTTTAGAGATTTTTAAAGAGTGTGAGTTGATTCTATGGATTTCAGGCTTTCAAAAATGTTTTACACTGACTATCAAGTGGTTCTTGGTGGATTTGAGCATAAATATTGGTTTTCAATGGAATTTGGATGAGTTTATTTGCTTTAGATCAGACCTTTTCAGGTCTGATCTATTGTTATTTCAATGAAAACAAGCAATCATTAGCTACTGGATTTGAGTAGCAGCAAGCACATGAGTTGCCACTACTCTTTAAGCCGTTTGATTTGGAAAGAAACAGCAACACCGGTAGCTCTTAGTTGCTAAATTCACAGCAGCAATAGTAGCTCTTGGCTACTGAATAGCAGTAGTATTGGCTGCTGAGATCTCAAGCATAACTACAATAGCAGCCACTGTTATGACTGATCTAAAGAGATTTCGAGCTGGGTTTAATGTGTAAAGTGAGCTAGCATGTGCATAATGTTAGAACATTGTTTATAAGCATTCATGTATAAAGTTGACTTTAAATCTATTTTGAATTGCTTGTAGAACATATTTAGATTCCTTTGTCAGGAACATTCAAATGGTCATAACTATCCAACATGTGAATTTAATGAAAATTAAGATGAAAATCATGTTTAAATGTCTAAAAATCTTCCATGTGATGTGTTGAATGTGTTTGAGTGCTTAAACCACTTCTTCAGCCTTTGAAACACTCTCAGAGACCTTAAGTTCCATGGTTAAATTCCATTTAGGCTACTTTTGGGTGAAATTTGTAAATAAATTAAAATAATAAAAATCACAAAAGAATAAAATAAACCTATCTTGAGTAAGATTAGATATTTCTTTAAGAGTATACAAAGTTGCAAAGTATTCCGAACCCCTGACTTGGTAAAACATACCAATCGACAGTTTGATATACTTTGAAACCTAATAAAAGAACCAAGTTCAAAAATCACAAAAAGAAATTCTTCTCCTCTCATTCCACCCCCTCTCTCTTCTCCTATCTCTATTATGCACGAAAACACCATAAAAATATGAAAAAACTAAAAATTTCATAAAAATACAATGTATATAGTATTTGTTACGACTCGATTCCCGGATCCCTACCAGACCCGAGATCGGCTCGCCTCGACTAATCCCAAGACCCAATTGTTTAGCAAGAAATAACCAAAAGCAAGAAAGTAAACCACATTCACATATGCAATATAACTAAGCAGAAGAAACGTACAAAGCAGTAAATGAAAGTAAATCTACTGTTTCAGTACATACCTCCACAACAACAAAAACAACGAAAAGCGGAAGTAAACAGTAGAGAGAAACAGTAACTAAAGATCCAATACTTACTACAACAGTAAAGGAACAAAAAGGAAGTGCTGAAAAACTACAGCTGGGCTCAACTGGGCCCAGCACCCTCCGCAGCCAGAAGCTCGGGGTGCTCAACTCCGGATCCTAAACAGTATTATGAAAAGATAGAATCAGCGAACTCTAAGTAGAGTGGTATCTATATTATCTAAAAACAGTAAAAAGCAACAGGTTTAATTCTCATATCTATTTATCTGTTTTATATGTATTTCCGTTTCACCCATTTCTCTCAAACATCCAGATATTCTTGATCTTACATGTTCCTCATGGGAACGATCTTGATTGCAGTCTTTTCCGTAGAGTAGAAGGTACACGTGGTGCTCTCCTAGTTGGGAGAGTCCCCCGTGGTAGTCCTACACCTGGTCAACCACCTCGAGGTCACTATCAAGACGTAGTGGTGACTATGGCACGCGTGATAAGCGCAAGGGTAGCTACCCCGCACTGACACGCGATCAGTCGTTTCTGCTAGCGGGTACGCCCAAAGTACAACATGGAACAGTCTAGGGCCTTGCCTTCTCAGAACGGGAGTCTCACCCCTCAGAACCAAATAGGGGTCTCGCCCCTCCATAGTCCGCACACCCTCGTCTGATTATCCCGGTTTGCCCAGAGGGCCCAACAAGTCGGTGTACGTTGGCTAGCTGAACCCTGGGCCTTGTGGGGTGGCTAGCTCTCTCCCTACACTAGTAGCTTGCCTCGGTACCGCGTACACGAGAGCCAACAGGAGTCGGTGTAGGGTGGTCAATCCTAACCCCGGGTCTCAACCCAAGGGAGGCTAACTCCGCTCTACACAAAAAGGGGACAGTGGCTCTCCTTGGTACCACATACTCAAGGACCAGCACACTTCCCGTCTACATTCTAGGTTTCCATCTATCCACAAGAGTTCTACTCCTACTTTCCCATAGGGTTCATGCTTATGTTCACATCATTTATTCCAATCCAGATTTCACCATTCATAATTTATCTCTCAAGCATATACAGGCAGCTCGTGTTTCCATAATTTGATATATGCAACTGTTGATTTCACAGGTAATTGTTCATTAATTATAGGCAGCTCATATTCTAACAGGCAACTCACAATTATGATACAGGCAATTGCTAGCAGTTTATCTCAATCATGCATGCAAGTACATTATATAGCATAACGGTTCATTCATTTCTCTAACCTAGGGTTCATGCCACATCCTAAGGTTCCACTTGGCTATTTCCACAAGCATATTCTTATTTAAATATTATTAACAGAATTAACCACTCTACCAGGCAACATGGGAGTAATGGGGGCTAGAACCGCAGACCCAGGTGTCTCTGCGAGCCTCAAACACGCAGCAGGCCGAAACCCTATACCAGGGAATACATCACAAAAGGAGAGTTCAGAACAGTGTACAAAGGACTCTAGTACGTAGAGGAACTCACGAGGAAAATACACGTATTTCATTTATGTAAAATGGACCCCGATCAGACCCCAAACGGGTCAAAAACATGCACGCTGTTCAAAATTAGACGTCTAGGGATACTCCCAGATGTCTCAGAAGGTGCTAGATCCTTACCTTAAGTCCCTGCGGTGTCCTCAGACGTCCAGGAATTCTCTGCGATCGTCTGAAGGTAGTTCCAGACGTCGGACAATGCCTCTGGTTGTCTGGATGCACTTCCGGACGTCTGGTGATCTGATCAGACGTCCAAAAGTGCGGCGTCTGTGCTCCTTCCCAAGGTTGCACCTGCATACGACAACGTAGGCACGATCAGCCAAAAAATATCCCTGCGCTGTGATATGCATGGCGCAGGGAGATACGTACCTTCGCGATAAATGAGCTTTCAGATGTCTGGCCTTAGCTCCATACGTCCAGGTACTCCGTCAATCGTCTGGACTCCACTTCAGAAGTTTGATACTGGAAAACTTCCAGTATCAGGAACTCCTTCCAGTGCTCTCCACTCGCTCCACCTCGCGTCACTGCAGCTCCAGCCGCTACAGAGGGTCGGGAGGTTGCCTCCCCGAGCTCTCTCCTCCTCCCGCACATGCCTGCGGCGGCCGTGCGAGCTCCTCCGAGCTTCCATTGAAGCTCCCCGACCTCGGCCTCCTCCTCCTCCCGCGCTCTCCTCCTCTTGCCCCCTCTTGCTCTCCCTCGCACAGCACTGAAGGTGGTGGTGGTTGGTGTGTGGAGTGGAGAGATGGGAGGGGGGTTAGGGTTTGGGAAGAAAAGGAAGGGAGAGAGGAGAAGAGGGTCCTGCACGCCACCTGCGCGCAGGGCACAGTGTGTGTACAAAATTTTCATTTTCAGACGATTGAGAAAGGGTCTAGACATCTGACTGAAACTCCAGACGTCTTAACAGGCTAAAAGTGTGATGAGTCATTACAGTATTTATACTTGTAAATAAAACTTAATACAAGCTAAATGTAAATAGTAACTTATATAATTTAAATGTACATTAATAACTTATATATTTATTATATATAGTTAAATAAGTATTTATAATGTGTTAAACTATATATACTGTAATAATATAATATCTATTTATTTACTTATATTATATGTACAAATAGCTAATTAAATACATGTCACCATGTATATGCTGATAATAGTCACTGGACATACGTATTTAAGTACTTATTATAAACCAAATTATGCCTATACATTAATTTATTTATCTATTTATTGTAAGTAATTAATTTATTAAGTTAAATAGGTAAATTATTAAGTTAAAATAAAATAAATTAGCAAATTAAGTTATTGCTAAAGTAATTTATATTGTATACTAGTATATATTAATTTAAAATATTTTCAACCTATTTTTAACGTATTTATACTGTATTATAGTATTTATAACTTAATTATGTATATAACCCTTAAAAACATGTATATAAATGTATATAAATTAAAATAAATGTTCTAAAATGAATTAAAAATGTATAATAAATACCTTTGTATGTTAATTAACTATTTATAAAGTTAATTGCATCATTAATTTATCAATTTGTACATTAATTAAGAAATTAAACCCTAAATTAACGTGTATAAATATCTAACTTCAACTAATTTTTATATATAATTAACTAACATATTATTGTAATTTAACAATATAATCAGGTAGTGCTATGTAAGGGTTTTACAACCATGTAATTTATTTGTAAATTGGAATTAATTAAGGCCCCCAAATCGAGGGCCAAATCTGGCCTTTCATCACGCTGCTGCGTGCTTAATCTGATGTTAACTTAGCGTCACATTGGTGGTGTTGGACCTGTTGCTACCGCATAAAAGGAATTCAGTGTAGGCCGCTCAGTTGTCACAGCGTCGAGCACTTATAACACCATTACCCTCTCTCAAGTCTGAAATGAGCATATTATTTGGCACGTGGGTTAGGAGCCCGTGTGCATAGTACTGGGCCTAGTGGGCCTGAAATGGGCTAGAAAGAATGCATTAAAATATACAATAACAAAATTAGAACCGGGTCTAGTAGTGGTCTAGTCTCACCCTTAGGGGTGCTATGTATCTCATAAAAAACTCGATTCACCCATATAAAACTCAAAATTTTTGTTAAGTGAACAGTAAAAACTCTAAGTGTTGGAACAGTGTGAGTGCAAGCCTGTGAACAGCTAAATGTTGGAGAGAAGGGAGAGGAGAGCCTAAAAGTTTCTAAGTGTTGGTTAGTGTTGAGTGTGTCTTGTATGGTTGTGTGTGTGTGTTGCGTGTATTGTATATATGCGTATACTATGTATATGTATATATATGTCAATACATGATATATGCATATGTATTATACATATTGACGTGGTTCGTGCGTGTGTGTTTAGAAGTGCAGTTATAGTTTGCACTTACGATGTCGGTTTTAAAGTAAAGAAACAGATGTGAGTCCGAGTGTCGGTCTCAGGGAGGCGTGAAAATCGGATTTTTCTTGTCACTTATTGTCACGAAAATCACGGGGTTTTGCTTGCGAAAAGGCGCGGGTGAAAAGCGAGAGAGAGATTAGGGTTAGAGTTGTTTCATTTGTAACATGCAATTTAAATAGAAAATAGAGCAAGCAACTGAATAGAAAACAACTTCATTAATCATGCAGCTTTAGTTCATGAATTACAACATTAGATACATGCTTAAACATAAGTAAAGTAAAGCTTAAAAGAAGGGAAGAAAGAGAGAGAGAGGGAGGGCGGCGAGGCAGCCACAGTAATGGAGAGGGCTCCGTCGGCGGCTCGTCGTCTCTGGCGATTACAAAAGAGTTTAAAGGTAGCTAGGAGATGGGTAGAGTATTGCAAGTGGAGTGAATGCCTTGAATAGGTGATTGGAAGGGGTTTAAATAAAGAGAAGGGCTTTTCAAATGAAGAACGTCGCTAAAACCTTTCCCAAAATGTCGATGAAGACCCCTGCCCGCTGATGGCTCGCCCGCAGCCGTGCTTCCTCGCGCCTGATCCGTGTGCACGTGCCACGAGCCATCCGATCAAAGATCGGACGGCTGGGATCTCGCGCGAGGCGCTCGCCTGGATCGCGCCCTTGCGCCCGCGTCATCGTGCACGTCTGGCTAGGGCACATCTGCGGGCGCCACGTCGTGCGATCTCTGCCGTTCGCTGCTGATCGGGTGGCCCAATTTCGAATGCGTGCGTCGTCGTCTTCGAATTTCAGCTCCGCGCGGCTCGAACCTGCGTCGTGTGAGCGCGGGCATGCGCTCCAACCGCTATGCTACGCTCGCTACTTTGTTGTGGCGACCGCGGGCGTGAGCGCGGTTCTCAGCCGTTCGATCGGAGATCGATGGCTGAGATCTGCTCTTCGGATGAAGGTGGAAGCGAGCACGATCTGGACGTGGTGAGCGGGCACCACATGGCACGTCGTGGGCCGTTGATCATCAGATCAACGGTTAGAACTTCTTGGGCCCATTGTGGGAGCTCCGGATGTCGGATTTGGCCGATTTCAAGTCCGTTGGACTCTATTTGTTGTTCTGAATCCATCCGTGCGGTCTGATTGCTCATCTGAGGCTTGCTTTGACAAGTTCTCATACAAATGGCCATTAATACTGTTTTATAAGCAATCTTGACATATGATGCATGCAATGTTCCCATTCTACTTATGTTGTGTTATTTGTGCCTTTTATTCTTAAGATGGGCCCTATTTAACAGAATTATCACCTCAAGATGCAGTGTTATCATACCCCCATGCTTACTCCTTACTAGTCCCTAGCAAGGTTTATTCTAACATTTATTTTCTGTCAGAATTTAAGAAGTAATTACTTAAACACTTCGACACTTGTCAATAGGAGGAAATATACTAATATCTTAATCTACAAAAACTAAGCAGCGCCTGAGTGTCTGCCAAAATACAAATCGCCTGAATCCTTGCTTTCATGTATGTAAATATACATATGTATATATATATTTTTTTTTAGATTTTTTTTTTTGGAATTCAGAGTGGGTTGGTAACTTTTTATGGCTACCCAACCCACCCAAAACTCGGACAAAACTCTAAGTGCTAAGCATCTTGGTGTGAAGATCGTGATAGACTCACTCAACGGTAATTCAGACAGACTTCGGGTTTCTATACCCCTAGGTGACCGGAAGAGGAAGTATTTTGACTGAAGGTGTATTTGTTCGATTGGTAGCTTTCTCCCTACGTTTGTTTTAATTGGGGTCAACAAAAGGATTTTTCCAGTGTACATCTCCCCGGCTTGTACTACTTCCCCGCTTCTTCCTTAAGTGTTTTGGTTCTTTTTGTGCAATTACTGAGCTGGGCTTTAGGCAACCGACCAATGGGCTGTTGCCCACGATCACTTGTCAGCCATACTCGTGCGGTGAAGTGTGGTTTGTAGGTGGCTTCCCTGATCTCAAATGTACCTAGAGGCAATAAAGAAAAAGTGGTCCCGTGGCTAGGCTCTAGGCAACCTGCTAATGGGCTGTTACCCATGACAACTTGCCAGCCATACCACCCTAGAGAGTTCATTAGCTACCCAATTTCTTTCAAAATCTCCGAGGAGTGAGTCTGTGCGAAAATGTGTGCAGATGCTTAGAGTCAAAGTTTTTCTGAGTTAGAGGGTGAGTTGATAAGTCGTATTCTTATCACCTTATTTAGTTGGTGGATTAGAATAGTTTAAGGTTGCAAGGATTCGAAGCTAAATCCATATTTTAACGGACACCAGGGCTGATTAAGCCTGAAGGCCTGAAAAGTCTAAGTGTTTAAGTTCTTTTTGTATTATTTCCCACTATTGACAAGTTCCTAATGCCTAAGTTTCTTCCTAAATTCAATTTTTTTTTTTTGATTCAGACTGATTAAATGAACTCAAGATCATGCAATTTACCACCCTCCCCCATGCTTAAGTTGGACAATGTCCTCATTGGCAAATACATGGATGCAACAGGGGTTCAAAAAGATATTACCTGAGTGACGTAAAATACCGGATTAGTTTGAATCCTTTGGGTTGCCTCCCAGAAAGCGCTGAGTTTAATGCCTCTAGCTGGGCGGTGCTTCGTGTCATCCCTCAATGAGGGTGACACTCTCCTTTGGGGGAACCTGGGCTAGGAAATGTTTCAATCTTTGACTATTAACTGTAAAAGTGTGCCCAGTATTCGGATCAGCGATTTCAACCGCCCCATTAGAGTGAGGCTTAACCACCTGAAATGGTCCTGTCCATTTGGACCTGAGTTTCCCCGGAAAGAGTTTTAGGCGGGCATCGAACAGCCAGACATGCTGGTTAGGCTCAAAGGTCTTTCTATGGATGAGTCGGTCGTGGACTGCTTTCATTTTCTCCTTATGCAGTTGACTATTCTCAAAGGCGTCCCGACGAATTTCTTCGAGCTCAGAGAGTTGGAGCGCCCTCTGCGTACCGGCTAATTGGGAATCCATGTTACATTGCTTGACAGCCCAATAAGCCCAGTGTTCCAATTCAACAGGAAGATGGCAGGCCTTGCTAAAGACCAGGTGATAAGGTGACATGCCTATCAGGGTCTTGAAAGCGATCCTGTATGCCCACAGGGCATCATCTAGTCGTGTGAACCAGTCTTTCCTGTCAGGTCTCACAGTCTTTTGTAAAATGTTCTTGATTTGTCTATTTGAGACCTCGGTCTGCCCATTTGTTTGCGGATGATACGGGGTAGCAATGCGGTGGTTAACCCCGTATTTTCTAAGCAGGGCACGGAATTGGGAGTGAATAAAATGGCTTCCACCATCATTGATCATGGCCTTTGGTATTCCAAACCGGGAAAAGATGTTCTGTTTAACAAACTCCATGACAGTCCTATGATCGCATCGACGGGTGGCGACGGCTTCAATCCATTTAGAAACATAGTCTACCGAGACTAGGATATACTCAAAGTCATCGGATGGTGGAAAGGGGCCCATAAAATCGATACCCCAAACATCAAAGATTTTGACAATCAAGATGGGCTGGAGGGGCATCATATCTTTTCTGGTCATGGTCCCCGATGTTTGGCAGCGTGAGCAAGTCTTGGCAAAGTTGTGTGCATCCTTAAATAGGGAAGGCCAGTAAAATCCAGACTGCAGAACCTTCGCAGTCGTTTTTTTTCCAGAGAAGTGGCCACCACAAGCTTGGTCATGACAGAAAGAAAGCACACTCTGAACTTCGTTCTCGGGGATACACCTCCTGATGATCTGGTCGGCACAGAGGCGAAACAGCATGGGATCATCCCAGAAATAGTGCTTGGCCTCAGCCAAGAACCTCTCCCGTTGCTGTCTGGACCAGCTGTGCGGGGTTTGTCCTACAACTAGGTAGTTGACATAGTCAGCATACCAAGGCAGTCTCTTGTCTTGCACAGCCAGAATGTGTTCACCAGGGAAGGTGTCAGATAAAGGCAGGGAGGGTCCAATGTGGTCTAGGTGAAGTCTAGACAAGTGGTCAGCCATCACATTCTTTGATCCGGCCTTGTCGCGAATTTCCAGGTTAAATTCTTGCAAGAGTAGGATCCATCTGATGAGCCTAGGCTTTGCATCCTTCTTAGCCAACAAGTGCCGGATGGTTGAATGGTCAGTATAGATGGTCACGTGGGATCCCAGCAAGTAAGGTCGGAACTTCTCAAGTCCGAAGACTACAGCGAGTAATTCTTTCTCTGTGACCGTATAATTTCGTTGGGCCTTGTCCAATGTTTTGCTCGCGTAGTAGATCACCACGGGTTTCTTGTCTTGTCTTTGTCCCAGGACAACGCCTATGGCAAAATCTGATGCATCACACAATCTCAAAGTTCTCGGACCAATCCAGGGGCTGAAGTACAGGGGTTGTGGAGACTAAGTCTCGGAGGGTGTGATAAGCTTGGATGCAATCAGAGGACATGTGGAATATGACGTCATTGTCCAGAAGGTCGGTTAAGGGTTTGGAAAGCTTGGAGAAGTTTTTAATGAACCTTCGGTAGAAACCAACGTGTCCCAGGAATGAGCGAATCTGCCGGACCGAGCTAGGCGAAGGGAGTTTGGAAATCAAATCAACCTTAGCCCGATCTACCTCAATGCCCCTATGCGATATGATGTGACCGAGGACGTACCTTCTTGAACCATAAAATGGCTCTTTTCCCAACTTAACACCAGATTAATCTTGATACATCGTTTCAGGATTTTCTCCAAGTTGCTCAGATAGTGGTCGAATGAATTCCCAAATACAGAGAAATCATCCATAAAGACCTCTAATTATTCACCCACCATTTCTGAAAAAATGGCTAGCATGCAACGTTGGAAGGTAGCAGGTGCATTGCATAACCCGAACGACATTCGACGGAATGCAAACGTGCCGTACGGGCAAGTTAATGTGGTCTTTTCTTGATCTTCCGAAGCAATTGTGACTTGGTTAAATCCTGAATATCCATCCAGGAAGCAAAAATACTTTTGCCCTGCCAATCTTTCAAGGATCTGGTCAATGAATGGCAAGGGGAAATGATCCTTCTTAGTGGCTTCATTGAGCTTCCTATAATCAATACACACCCGCCATGCAGTGGTGGTGCGGGTGGGGATGGATTCGCCATGATCATTGGTGACAACGGTGAGCCCAGCTTTCTTTGGAACCACTTGAGTGGGGCTCACCCAGGGGCTATCGGAGATAGGATAGATGATGTCGGCGTCAAGCCACTTGATAATTTCTTTCTTAACGACCTCCCGTATGTTTGGGTTTAAACATCTTTGCATCTGGCGAGAGGGTCGTGCCTCGTCTTCCAGGTAAATCTTATGGGTGCAATAGGTGGGGCTAATTCCTCTCAAGTTAGAAATGGTCCAACCAATGGCGGCCCGATGTTCTAAAAGGGTCGCGGTCAACCTGAGTTCCTGATCCTTGGTTAAATGAGAATTAATAATCACAGGGAAGGTCTAGTCAGGTCCCAGGAAGACATACTTGAGATTCTCGGGTAGTGGCTTAAATTCGGGTGCGGGTGGAACAACGGTTGACGGAAAAGGGAAAGGCGGGAGTTGATCAACATCAATTTCCTCAAATGGTGTTGTTTGATGGTAATCAGCCTTACAGAAGTCCACGGGTAGCGATGGTGACGAGTCAGAACAGTCGTTACAGGCTTGGTGGTCAGAGACAGAACTAAGGGTGAGGCATTCCTCGACTAGAGTTTCCACGGGATCATGTTCCTCAACACAATCGCAATCAAAAGACTTTGTTGCCCGGAAGATATCCAATTACATTTTCTTGTATCCGAAGGTGATTTCCATACATCTCGTGTCACAATCAATGTTTGCCTTAGCCGCAGCTAAGAAAGGTTTGCTTAAGATTATGGGCACGTTATGTAATTTTTCAGGGACTTCCATGTCGAGCACCAAGAAGTCGACCGGGAAATAGAAGTCCTTGACCCGCACAATCACGTCCTCGACAACCCCCTTCGGGGTCTTCACAGATCTATCAGCCAGCTAGATGGTGACAGGTGTGGATGTCAACTCTCTAAAACCAAATTGGTGGTACAGGGTTGTTGGAATCAGATTGATAGAAGCACCTAAGTCCAGGAGCTCTTTATCAAATGTCATGTCCCCGATATTGCAGGAAATCAGGGGTGCTCCTGGGTCAGTTCGCTTGAGCGGAAGGTTGCTTGATATTACGGAACTTGCTTGTTTGGAGAGCACAACCTTCCTAGGTGCTTGAGGTCTTGGCTTACGTTTGGGTGTACAGGCATCCTTTAAAAACTTGGCATAAGCCGGGATGTCCTTAACGGCTTTGAGGAGCGGAATATTAATCTGTACTTGCTTAAAGATCTCCAAAAGCTCCTTAGCTTCCACAACATTTTTCTTCTTCTTGATTGTCTTCAAGGCCTCAGGGTAGGGTGTCTGAACATGGATCGGGTCTATTTCTGGGTCCTTGGATTTTTCTGGTACCTCTTCTGTGCAGGGTATTTCAGTGGGTGAAGCCTCGGGGAGAGTCGGCCAGTTGGGATCCTGGGTTTTGGTGCCGCTTCTCAAGGTCACCGCATTCGCAGAGGCATTGGGACCATGGGTTGATCCTTGAAAAGACGAGGACGAAGAAGCACCAAACCCAAGGGGTGTTTGTGGGGCTGGCTGGATCATGTGAGCCTACCCGGAATTGCCCTGGAACCCTTGCGAAGTGTGGCCTCTGTTAATTATGTTTTGCGGGTTCAGTTGTGGCTGGGAAGGTAGGGATCCTTGTTGTTTACAGTCCAATAGTTGGCTTAACTGTCCCTTTACTAAGGCCATTTCCTCCTAATGTTTCTGGTTCATTTCGGCCATCATCTTTATTAGAGTGTCCATTTGGTTCTGTGGGGGAGGGGCCGCCCTATTTTGATTATATGGGGGTCTAACTGGTGGTCCTTGCTGATAGGGGGCAAGTTTGGCTGTTGATTTGGCTTGGGCTGGTTTTGGAATTGCGGTGGTTTCTAGTTCGTCCAACCAAAGTTGGGGTGATTATGCCAGCTAGTGTTGTAAGTGTTGGAGAAAGGGTCAAGTTTAGCATAACCTTGGACAGCTTGCACATCTTCAAGGAAAGTAGATGTCGATGGGGAGGGAAGAGAGTAATCAAGGGTTGAGGGAGCAAAGGTCCCTCCCTGGAACGTGGTCAGGGGTTGTTCCAGGTTCAGTTGGCTTAAGGGTTGAACCAGGTCAACATTATGTGCTCCCTTTACTAGGGAGAAGGTCTGTAACGGGTTCCTGGTCTGGTTCAGTAGCTCATCAATCTTTTTGTCCACCAATTCCACTCGATCTAGTTTCTTGGTAATGATGTCCATGTCAACCATTCCAGAATTTGCTTGTACCTCATAAATCCCGCCACGGGGTTGACTGAATTAGTTAAACTGGGTCATGGAGGCATTGTTGAGCGAATTTTCGCTCATAGACTCAAAAAACTCAAACGTGCTCTCCTCATCCTTGTTTAGGAAGTTCCCCCCGCATGAGGCATCGACGAAGTTTCGTAGGTTGCTGTCCAGACCATGGTAGAAAATCTGGGCCAATTGCCACCTTGGTACTTCGTGGTGTGGGCATTTCCTCAAGAGTTCATTAGATCTTTCCTACGCCTCATGGAACTGTTCCCCACCTTGGAGTGTGAAGGTAGTAATAGCTCTTCTGAAGGCATTAGTCTTTCCTATGGGGAAGAATTTCTTTATAAATGCATGCCTCAGTTCTTCCCAGGTGGTGATGGGTCTACCTAGGGTTCTAAGCCAGTGAGAAGCCTTGTCTCTTAACGAGAAGGGAAACATCTCAATTAGAACAATGTCAAGGCTAATGTTCCCAGGTTTCACAATTCGTGCTATCCGGTCGAGATCCTCTAGGTGCTGGAAGGGGTCCTCATTGAGCTTTCATGGAAGTGGCTCTGGATCAGACTAAGGACATTTGGTTTTAGCTCAAAATCATCTCCCCCTTCGGGGATCCTAAGGTGTGGCTCGACTTTAATAGCGGAGGGATTGTAGAAATCGCGAAGGGGCTTCAGTTGATCCTGGAATGGTGGTAAATCAGGTGGTGGTTGCCCTTGTGGGCCTTGGAAAGGTGGTGGTGGTTGCCCTTGTGGGTTATGTAACCGGTGTATGGCTTGCATGATGGTGTTGATCTGTTGTTGCTGAAGTTGATGGTTTACATTAATCTGAGCTTGGATGATGGCCATTGTGTCTGGTGGGGGTTGGTCCTCACCTCATCTACCCTAGGTTCAGCCATGTTTCTAACAGAATCAAGTCGCCTAGATTCCCGTCCCAAAACAAACAACTCGGGATGCAGTGAGCGTCTCCCATTAATACACTAGAGAAGAACAGGAGGGGATGCGGAGAGCGACAGATGCGAGAAATGTGTGTTCAATCAAGCAAACAAGCCTAGTCCTTACGGTGTATTTCCTTAGGAGACCTAGAAATCTCAAAAAGGGTGATTAAGTTCGTAAGCACTGGACTTCCCTTCTCAAAGCTAATCTGGCCAGGTTGATTACGAGGGGATTGTAGGGAAGGTTCTTCCTTTGGCTTGCTCCGCCGGTTCCATAGGCCCCACAACCGCAGTCGTTTGACATTGCCCCGCAGCCTAGTCACCAGATTCTACCAAGGGAATGAAAGCCAAGTGCCCAGCGAAGAAAACCTCGCCTCTCGAGACTTAACTCAGTCCTGCCTAGGGTGCGTCTACTCAGTTTTAAAAGGGCTAGGATAGTGCTTGTGCTAGGGTTATGTGATGAGGCGTTGATTGGGGTTGTACCTCTTAGTTTTCCACTTTCTGTGTATGTGCTTCTATCAAAACATGGTTTTCAAGCAAGGATTTTTTTCAAGATGTGGTCTCTTTTAGTATTTCATCCTTACTTTAGTGTCCTTAAGGATTGACGTGTCTTAATGTTTTCAGACAAGTTTCAGTGGGCACGTCAAGTTTTGCACACAATTTGGTGAAAGTAGATTTTCTTTTATTGTGTAGAGTCTCTAAAATCCTAATGTACTCATCCTAATGATCAAGCAGCTTCTATTAGATGAGTCATTTTTAGCGTTGAGTGGTGCGACCCAAGTCAATCCAAGGTGGCTTCGCAAACACCACTCAGAAAGAGAAAAGAACACTCCAAGAATTTATTCAGAATGTTAGAGTGTACATTTTTTTGCTGGGTGATGTGTTAAAGATGTGGGTCAGGTAATCATACACCACGCAAATTTTTTTTCAATTTTACAATTTTTTTAGTTTTTCAAGCAAGCAAACAGTCATTAGTGAAGAACTACTCACTACCGATCCTTGTTGCGCCTACTCCTTGTTACCGTCATGGGTTGCGCTGCTTCGCCGTCCAAGCGCCGAATTCCTGCAATCATCAAGTAAAAGGAGACAAGGCGTTAGATGATGTGAGAATGGATGTAAAATGGAAATGACAAAACAAATCTGTTGCCTCCCCGGCAACGGTGCCAAAAACTGACGTGGTTCGTGCGTGTGTGTCTAGAAGTGCCATTATGGTTTACACTTGCAACGTCAGTTTTAAAGTAAAGAAATGGATGTGAGTCCGAGTGTCGGTCTCAGGGAGGCGTGAAAACTGGATTTTTCTTGTCACTTATTGTCACGAAAATCGCAGGTTTTGCTTGCGAAAAGGCACGGGTGAAAAGTGAGAGAGAGAGAGATTAGGGTTAGAGTTGTTTCATTTGTAACATGCAATTTAAATAGAAAATAGAGCAAACAACTGAATAGAAAACAACTTCATTAATCATGCAGCTTTAGTTCATGAATTATAACATTAGATACATGCTTAAACATAAGTAAAGTAAAGCTTAAAAGAAGGGAAAAAAGAGAGAGAGAGGGAGGGCGGCGAGGCAGCCACAGTGGTGGAGAGGGCTCCGTCGGCGGCTCGTCATCTCCGGCGATTACAAAAAAACTTAAAGGTAGCTAAGAGAGGGGTAGAGTAGTTGCAAGTGGAGTGAATGCCTTGAATGAGTGGTTGGAAGGGGTTTAAATAGAGAGAAAGGCTTTCCAAATGAAGCAGGGGTTTTAGTGACATCTGGGACGTCACTAAAACCCTTCCCAAAATGTCGGTGAAGACCCTTGCCCGCCGGTCGCTCGCCCGCAGCCGTGCTTCCTCGCGCCCGCTCCGCGTGCGCGTGCCACAAGCCGTCCAATCGAAGATCGGACGGCTAGGATCTCGCGCGAGGCGCTCGCCTGGATCACACCCTTGCACCCATGTCATCGCACGCGTTTGGCAAGGGGTCATCTGCGGGCGCCACGTCGTGCAATCTCTGTCGTCCATTGCTGATCGGGCAGCCCAATTTCGCCCGCGCGCGTCGTCGTCTTCGAATTTCAGCTCCGCGCGACTCGAACCCGCATCGCGTGAGCGCGGGCGTGCACTCCAACCGCTGCGCTACGCCCGCTGCCTTGTCGCGGCGACCGCAGGCATGCGCGCGGTTCTCAACCGTTCGATCGGAGATCGACGGTTGAGATCTACTCTTCGGATGAAGGTGGAAGTGGGCGCAATTTGGATGCGGTGAGCGGGTGCCACATGGCACGTCGTGGGTCGTTGATCATCAGATCAACGGTCAGAACTTCTTGGGCCCATTGTGGGAGCTTCGGATGTCGGATTTGGCCGATTTCGAGTCCATTGGACTCCGTTCGTCGTTCTGAATCCATCCGTGCGATCCGATTGCTCATCTGAGGCCTGCTTTGACAAGTGCTCATACAAATAGCCATCAATACTGTTTTATAAGCAATATTGACATATGATGCATGCAATGCGCCCATTCTACTTATGTTTTGTTATCTATGCCTTTTATTCTTAAGAAGGGTCTTATTTAACAGAATTATCACCCCAAGATGCAGTGTTATCACATATGTATATGTATAATAAATAAATAAATTGTATATATAATGTATATGAGTATTAGTATAAAGTGTGTGTGTGTGTATATATATATATATATATAGTAGTAGAATAGTATGAACCTTATTATGTATATATATTCTTGTTAGGTCTTTTTTAGTGACTTATATATCCGTCACTGTAAGTATGCATATATGTTAGTAAATATAGTTCTTTTGCCTTAAGATTATATATATTTTAGTAAGGCTCTAGCGATACTTAAATATGTTACTGTATATATAGTATATGTTACTAAAGTTATTAGTATATGTTACTATATTTAGTCCAGTATATATTAGTAATTATTTTTGTACCTATACTTAAGTATTATTTAGGATAATTGTATATAACTAACATAGAATAGTTTTTTATACCTATTTAGTTGTAAATATGTTTAAAGCATTGTAGTTAGAATTAATTGATTCTTTTGTACAAAATTAACCCATTCATTCATTCTTTGATTAATTATTCATTTTGTAAATATAATTGACTTTTTTTTAAAATAAAAGAACATTTTTGGAACATAAAGAGTGATGTATATCAATAACTGCCTCCTAGTGAATAACATAGAATAAACTAGTAAAAATTATGTAAATAAATAAAATAATATAACATCTGTTTGCATTGTGACAATTATACCATAACGACAACACCATTAAATCATCGTTTTTAACATGCAGATAATTTTTGTGGTCATTCATCTTCTACATTGAATGAATATATATTTTCAACATGATGTGATGTGTCATGCTTACAAATTTGTGACAATGTTATTAGCATAGGAAAATGCTGATCAGGCATTCCATGAATTTTATCTCCATGCATTTAATTTCACGTATCCAACATGTACAAAATAAAAAGTGGCACAGACTCAAGAAAAGAAAAAAATATCAGGCATTCCACTAGAGAGCCAAGCTTAAACTAGTCACATCAACAACATTCCTTTACATGGTTGATTACATTATCCACATGGAAAACAACGATAAAATGAGAAAAGCAAATTCCATCGTCACCACTTAACTTGAAGGAACTAAACTAAAGCCTTGATCCATGACTGCAAGGGTACATTCATATGTGAACACTTGTTGATGAAGTTCAAACCAAAGACCTGGTGAATAGGGTAGTTACTCCTGCAAGAAAAAAAAACAAGATGGCCATTCCACTACTACAAAACCCAACCGTTGAATTGCAAGACTGAAAACATGCCATAACTATGGCCTGTTTGATAGAATGGGACCATTGAGGCACAAGAGCTAGCAGAAACTCTTAATTGCAAGAAAACATTCAATTTGGTGGCATTAACATAGAGCAACCAAATTGACTACAAGCAAAGAAAACATCCATCATTACTAATCATATAAGCAAACATCCATCATATGAGCAAAGAACTCAATTGACAAAAGCAAACATCCATCACTTCTAATCATATTACTTCTAGTTTAACCCATAACAAATACATGTCCAGTGAGTAAACATCCACTTATACATTTAATGCGACTTGCATGACTGTGAACATGACAAATACAAGTCCAAAACCTATCACATAGCTCTTAATAGCTTCAATTTTGTTGCCTAACATAAATTCCACAACTACAACTCTTTCCACTTGATGTTGCAGCTCTTGTAATTCTTTTTCCATTAAAGTAATCTTCTTCATTAACTTCTCTTGATGTTCCTGCATTGTATCAATTTGATGCTGACTATCAAAGTTGCAAATGTAATGGTTGTCAACCTTTTCGAAAAATTTACATGAGTTCATTTCCTATAAAAAAAGATAACAAAAATTGTAAAGTTGCAAATATGAACAAAATACAACAATATATTCAATACTTTATGATTGACATTTTAATATGCATTACCTGTCATCGTAGACGTCAATAAAATTTGTCTTTTACTAGATTCCTTACGAGATGTCTACAATGTTGCGTTTAATCCAAGTGGCATTTTTGTACTACTTATGATTCAGCGCTCATTTCTTAATTTCTTGACAACCTGTAATTGAATTAAAATTAATACATACATAAATTGCTAACTTTTTAATCCCAAACCTTTTTCTACTCCTCAACAACGGACCGGAGAATAATATGGGAAATGCTAGATTCTTGTGATTACAAAATAGGAATTACAAAAGCAAAATGACAGAATATATTGTAGTGCCAATTTACAGAATGAGAGTATTACGTTAGAGCCAAGTTTTCCTTCACTTTTCAATTTGGATAGGGGAAAATACTCGGTTCCTCCTTGAATTTGAGATGATTAGGTGATTAACCAAATAAGCAAACTATTCAAACAATTATTAGTTAACTCACTTAAGTTCTTAGCACTATTTCATAAATGAAACTCTAGGCAATAGCCTAAGATTTTAGGGATTGACAAATCAGCAAAGCAATGAAATCACAGATAACATGTGAACATGGTAGGAGATTCACTTGTCACTGCAAGACATATAGTCTAATTGTTTATGCTTTTTCTTTTGGTAATGAAAAAAATAACATGAACATTCAACCTAGAACAAATGATTTTATTAGGTACTTTCTGATGTTGAAGAAAAAAGAAA
The DNA here is from genome assembly GCA_037157565.1 of Thalassia testudinum. Taxonomy (NCBI): domain Eukaryota; kingdom Viridiplantae; phylum Streptophyta; class Magnoliopsida; order Alismatales; family Hydrocharitaceae; genus Thalassia; species Thalassia testudinum. The sequence goes on from JAZHRO010000013.1 coordinate 74,566,473, forward strand.
GAAAGTGAATACCCTTATCCTCCTAAACTAGAGGATGCTTAGTGCTCTAAAAACCTTAGAAGCGAGGATCTTATGCTACCTAAGATGGTAGTACTATAAAGATATAGGAGATCATCTTCTCAAAGAGGTGGGTAGGTCGAGGAGGAGTCTCACCTTGGGCGGTCGAGTGAATCCGAAGGAGGAGCATGATCAAGGGGGAGGCGCGGTGAGCGCTAGTTGCTTTGGAGGAGGGAGAGGCACAAATGAGGTGGAGAGGAAGGGAACACCTCGTGCGAAAGAGGAGGTGAAGGAGCTTGACGAGGGAGGCACGACCGAGGCAAGAGCACGATGGAGAAGGAAGGGTTTGTCGGCGAGTGGGGGGGGGGGGGTGTGACCTCTGCTGTGTTGCGTTTACTCTCCACCGTGGATGTAATCCAACAGTCACAAAGGGTGGTTGCACCTAATTTCGGTGCAACTAAGCTGCACCAACCCTGAGGGTTGGGAGCGTGCAGATGACCTGCACGTAAGTTATGTGCATGTGCAATAATATCTCTCACAACGACTAATGTTTTGGATTGAAAATTTGGGGATTGATATTGTTTCATATGAATATGTTATGCACCAAATTTGAAGTCAATCTGACATTCCTAGCATATACATTAAAATGGGCACATTTTTTATGGACTAAATACCACGAAATTTGACCATATTAGATGTATGTGTTAGGAGTGCTGGATTGGCTTCAAATTTGGTGCATAACATGTTCATATAGAATGATCTCAAAACGTAAAATTTCAATCCAAAACATTATTCCTTGTGGGAGATATTGCTGCACCTGCACGTAACATACGTGCAGGTCACCTACACACTCCCTTTTCTCATATATGTGTGTGTGAGAGAGAGAGAGAGATGTATCTAGAGAACACAATACTCACAAATACTCAAATGAACACTCATTTGTAACCATCAGATCTTTGCTACTCTTTATGAAACCATGCACTACTATAGTTGTGTAGTGATTTTACTCATCACCAAACAAAACATCTTTTTAGGAATTTTTCATTTTATGTTATATATGGATATTTCATTTTTGGAAGATTATCTTAATTCTCATAACAAATCTTCTCATAATTTGTTATTGTGCAACTTGTTTTACGTGAATTTCATGGTCTCTCTTATTTCATCTTTACATATAACACTGAGTCAAATATATGAATCAATTAATTTATGTACCACGTATCTTTTGTATTACAAATAACATAGGATTTTTGTATTATATCTTTTAAAACAAATATTAAATCGATGTTTACAATTTAACATATTTATTACAACATTGTACTATTTTGTTACAAATTATGTTTCAGTTGTTACAACTGCAATGCATATTTGTTACAAATATTCTTATTTGACATTACAACGCATGTACTTTGCTATTACATTGAAAATTTGTTTCTAACACTTATGATACATTATTTTGAATGAACGAATGATGAGATTCATTGGATGCTCATAAATCGATATTTCTAGTGTATTATATCTTTATGTCCTACTATAACCTCTGAAATACATTACCTCTTTTAATACGTTGATATGGTTGTATTAAAAGATTTTGGTACAATACATAATACATTAGTTGTCATCAATATTTTATGATTATCCTTTGGTGTGTTATATTATATGTCATATTTTATATTACAAACTCATATTTATTATTTATTTGTCTTAACCATTAATGTTTACAATTTAATATACTTGTTAGAACATTGCTACTATTTCGTCACAAATCATGTTCCAGCTGACATAACTGCAATACTTATTCATTACAAATGTTCTTATTTGATAATATAGTACATGTACTTTGCTGTTACAATATAAATTTATTTTTAACACGTATGATATATTATTTTTTACGAACAAAATAAATGATGATATTCATGGGATATTTTTTGGTTAGTTGCATTATATAACATCAAATTATTGCAATCACGAGTTTTTCTATATTTGAATCTTATATTACAGTATTCATTTTGGTAATTAAATCACTATTTATTTATAATATATATGATTTGATTAGATTTAACTATGTCATTCTTTTTAGGAATTATTTTATTTTAAATGACATACAAGCCTTTTTTGGGCAACATATTTCATTTTCGCTATAATGCAAAATCGCCGTTATTACATTTGATGGTTTTGCTTAGGTTTGTAGGATTTTAATTTAATGATCACTATCTTATACTCATATGTATATTCTTCAGTATAATGCTCTCTGGATAGAGCCCTTAAACACACACGTATTTTACAATGCGCGACCTCTACTTATGCCCCCATTCAAAAATGAAAGTAAAATACACACGTTTAAAATCAAAATTCACCGGTTGAAAATTAAGATCAACCATTGAAAATTGAAATATATCGATTGAAAGTCAAAATCTATGTCTGGAAATCAAATAGACAGGTTGGAAACTAAAACATATTAGTTGAAAATGATTGTTTATTAGTTGAAAATGGTTTTTCAATAGTTGAAAATGAAAACATACCCATGTGTTTTACCTTTCAACTGGTATTAGTTCAAAATAATTTTTCACTAGTTGAAATTGAAAATCAAGAAACACCGATTAAAATGAAAAATCACTTTTCCCTTGGAAAATAAATTTCCACCTATAAAACTGATTTCCACTAGTGAAAAATCAAAATACATTGAATGAAATCATGTTGAAATGTTCATCTTCGATTTCCCAAACTCCATGGGGATGCAAGGCAAAAGTCTCCACACTCTTCCCATTAGTATGGAGGTTGTTAACTCAGTTGAGTGAAGTGGTCATAATAGATAATCAAAACCTTGACTTCCCGATAATAAACATTCAATTTGCTGATGTAGAAGCCCGTCCCACTTTTAGCCTTTAAGACGTTTGGAGTCTCAGTCAGATGTCTGGACCCTTTCCCAGACGTCTGAAAATGAAATTTTCATACGCACTCTGCACTCTGCGCGTGGGCGACACGCAGAACATCTTCTTTCTCTCTCTCCTTTCCTCCCTTCCTACCCGAACCCTAAACCCCAGCCATCTATAAAAGCCCCCCTCCCCTCCTCTCCTCCCCACTCCACACACCACCACCTCCACCTTCAGAGCTACGGGAGTAATGAGAGGAGGCGGGCGAGAAGGAGAGTGCGGGAGGAGGAGGAGGAGGCTGAGGTCGAAGAGCTTCGGTGGAAGCTCGGCGGAGCTCGCATGACCATCGTGGGCGCGTGCGGGAGGAGAGATTCCGGAGAGGCGGCCTCGACCATCTGCAACGGCTGGAGCTGCGGCAGAGCGAGGACGAGCGCGACGGAGAGCGTTGGGAGTGGGTTCTGGTACTGGAAATTTTCCAGTATCAAACGTCTGGAGTGGAGTCCAGACGGTTGGCAGAGCATCTGGACGTCTGGAGTTAAGACCAGACGTCTGAAAGCTCATTTATCGTGAAGGTACGTTCTTTTCGCGGTTACGGCCATGCAGGCCTCACCACAAAAGTGGTTGTCGGACCTGATTTGGTGGCTCCGACTGTCGTACGTAAGAGTAGCCTTGGGAAGGAGCGTGGAACACTCTCCCACACACTTTCGGACGTCTGATCAGATCACCAAACGTCCGAAGGTGCTTCCAAACAACCGGAGGCGTGGTCCAACATTTAGAACTTCCTTCAGATGATTGCAGAGGAGGCCTGGACGTCTGAGGACACCGCAGGGACTTGAGGTAAGGTTCTTGTATCTTTTAAGACATCTGGACTTATTCCTAGATGTCTGATTTTGGACAGTAGACACGTTTTTGACCCGTTTAGGGATCGATCGTGATCCGATTTACGCAAATAAAGTACCTATAGTTTCCTTGTGAGTTTCTCTACGTACTAGAGACCTTTGTACATTGTTCTGAACCTTCCTTTTGTGATGTATTCTCTGATATAGGGTTTCAGCCTACTACGTGTTTGGGGCTCGCAGAGACACATGGGTCTGCGGTTTGAGCCCCCAATACTCCCGAACTGTCTGGTAGAGTGGTTTAATGCTTTTAATGATATTCAGATAAGCATGTGTTGTAGAATTAACTAACTAGAACCCTAGGATATAGAAATGAATGTATCGTTTGGTACTTATATGCAAAATTGAGATAAACAACTAGCAATTGCCTGTAAAATAATTGTGGATTTCCTATTAGAATACGAGCTGCATGTATTTTATAACCAATTGCCTGTGAAATTACCAGTGGCATGTATTGAATTATGGAAACACGAGTTTCCTGCATATAAATGAGAACTGAATTGTGAATGGTGGAATCTGGATTGAAATAAATGTGATGAATATGAGCATGAACCCTACGAGAAATTAAGAGTAGAACTCCTGTGGCTAGTTGGAAACCTGGAATGTAAACGGAAAGTGTACTGGCCTTTTAGTACGTGGTACCAAGAAGAGCGACTGTCCCCTTTTCGTGTAGAGCGGAGCTAGTCGCCCTTGGGTTGAGACTCGGGGTTAGGATTGGCCACTCTACACCGACTCCTGTTGGCCCTCGTGTACACGGTACCAAGGCGAGCTACTAGTGTAGGGAGGGAGCTAGCCACCCCACGGGGCCAGGGGTTCAGCTAGCCACCTTACACTGACTTGTTAGGCCCTCTGGGCAAACCGGGGTAGTCAGACGAGGGTGCGCGGACTGTGGAGGGGCGAGACCCCTATTTGATTCTGAGGGGTGAGACTCCCGTTCTGAGAGGGCAAGGCCCTATACTATTTCGTGCTGTACTTTGAGCATACCTGCTAGCGGAAACGACTGACCGCGTGTCAGTGCGAGGTATCTACCCGTGTGCTTATCACGCATGCCGTAGTCACCGCTACGTCTTGATAGTGATCTCGGGGTGGTTGACTGGGTGTACGATTACCACGGGGGACTCTCTCAGCCAGGAGAGCACCACGTATACCTTCTACTCTCCGGAAAAGACTGCAATCAAGATCATTCCCACGAGGAACATGTAAGATCAAGAATATCTGGATATTGAGAAAAATGGGTAAAAAGGAAATACACATAAAACAAAATAAATAGAAAAGAGAATTAAACTTGTTGCTTTTACTGTTTTAGATAGTATAGATACCACTCTACTCAGCGTTCACTGACTCTGTCTTTTCATGACACTGTTCAGGACCAGGAGTTGAGCAGTCCGAGCATCCGGCTATGGAGGGTGCTAGGCCTAATCAAGCCCAGCCCTAGTTTGCAGCACTTTTTTGTTGTTTCCCTTACTATTGTAGTAAGTATCAGACTTTTAGTTACTGTTGTCTCTACTGTTACTTTAGTTTCCGTTATTCTGTTGTTGTGGTGGTATGTAATGGAATAACAGCTTTACTTTCCTTTACTTCTTGTACATTTTTACTGCTTAGTTGTATTGCATAAGTGAATGTGGTTTACTGTTACGACCCAGTTTCCGAATCTCTAGAGGACACGAGACCGGACCGACTCGACTGATCCCAAGACCCAGTCGTCCAACGAGGAAGTAACCAAAAGCAGTAAAAATAAACCACATTCACCATGCAAGTAACTAACAGTAACAAAAGTACAGCAGTAAAGAATTAAACTACTACAGTACACACCACCTCAACAGTAGAGAATTTAAACATGCACAGCAATAGAAAGTTTACAATGAAAGAGTACAAAAGTGTAACAAATTACTCACTACAACGGAACGGGTACAACAAAAAGTACAACTACTGGGCTCTACTAGGCCCAGCACCCTCTGCAACTATAGGCTCTGGCTGCTCAACACCTGGACTTGAAAAAGGTTATGAGTACACGAAATCAGTGAACGCCAAGTAGAGTAGCAACCAGCTAACTAAAAACAGTAAAGGTGGACAAGTAGATGTTGTTTTCAATTTCTTTTTTTCTTTATTTAACTAATTATTCTTTCTTTCATCACTTGGTTTAGTTATCATGACTTTTTCTTGATCTCGACTGTTCCTCGTGGGAACGATCTTGATTGCAGTCTTTTCTGAAAAGTAGAAGTAGCACGTGGTTCTCTCCTAGCCGAGAGAGTACCTTGTGGTGGTCCTACACTCAGTCAACCACCCCAAGGTCGCTGACAGACATAACGGTGACTACGACACACGCGATAAGCGCACAGGTAGCTACCCTGCACTAGTACGCGGTTAGTCATTTCCGTTAACGGGTGCGCCCGAAGCACAGCACAGAACCAGTATAGGGCATAGCCCTCTCAGTAACAGGGGTCTAGCCCCTAAGAACCAAACAGGGGTCTCACCCCTTCACAGTCCGCGCACCCTCGCTTGATTACCCTGGTTTGCCCGGTGGGCCTAACAAGTCAGTGTAGGATGGCTAGCAGAACCTCGGGCCCCATGGGGTGGTTAGCTCTCTCCCTACACTAGTAGCTCTCCCTGGTACTGTGTACGCGAGGGCCAAAGAGTCGGTACAAAGTGGCCAGTCCTAACCTTGGGTCCCAACCCTAGGGCGACTAGCTCCGCTCTGCACTAAATAGGGAGACAGTCACTCTCCTTGGTACTCCGTACTCAAGGGTCAGCTCACTTCCCCATTCACATTTCCAATTCTATTCCATTTATTTTCAGGAGCTCTATTCCTAATTCCTCGTAGGGTTCATGCTCATGTTTCTCAGGCCAAGCCATACTAGGTTTCATCATTTCTCTTTCCATTTCATATACAGGCAGCTTGTATTTAATTGCAACAACAGGAACATACATGCAACAGTTGCTAACAACAGTACTTTACATTCCACAGGCAGCTGTTATCCAATTACAGGCAATTTTTATTATTTCATTTAACTATCCAAGACTGCAATTCATGCATTCAATATAATTATTTCAGTGTTTCTAGCCCTAGGATTCATGCCATACCCTAGGATATAACATTCAATCTAGTGTTTCTAGTCCTAGGATTCATGCCATACCCTAGGATCTAACATTCATTCCAGATATGCATTCATGTTTGTAATTAACCTTGGGGAAGCCACTCTACCCGTGAAACCTAGAGTAATGGGGGCTTGATCGGCAGGTCCACGTGCCTCCGCAACCCCCAAATCTGCAACAGAACGAGATCCTAACACAAGGATCAACCACAAGAAACCACTTAGAACATGATAAAAGCATTCCAACAAGTAGAGGAACTTATACGAAGAAGAACAGAATCTTAATTGCGAAAATCGGACCTCAAACGGACCCTAAACAGGTCAAAAATGATAATCCTGACTTAAATTAGACGACTGGAACACCTTCCAGACGTCTTAAAACAAGTCCAGAATCATACCTCACTCTGTGATAACACTGCACATGGGGGTGATAATTCTGTTAAATAGGGCCCATTTTAATAATAAAAGGCACAACATAAGTAGAATGGGAGCATTGCATGCATCATATACCTAGCTTCCTTATAAAACTGTATTAATGGCCATTTGTGTAAGCACTTGTCAAAGCAGGCCTCAGATGAGCAATCGGACCGCACGGATGGATTCAGAACAACAAACGGAGTCCAACGGACTCAAGATCGGCCAAATCCGACATTCGGAGCTCCTACAATGGGCCCAAGAAGTTTTGACCGTTGATCTGACAGTTGATCTGATGATCAACGGCCCTCGTTGTGCCACGTCGCCCCCCGCTCACCACGCGCCGCTTCTTCCTTCAGCTGGGATCAAATCTCGGCCGTCGATCTTCTATCGGATGGTCGAGAACTGCGCGCCTGCTGCTATCACTGCGACAAAGTAGCGGGCGTGGCGCAGCAGTTTGCACGCACTCCCGCATGCACGCGATGCGGGTTCGAGCCGCGCAGTGCGAGAAATTGAAGACGAAGAGGCGCGCGGCAAAATTGAGCCTAGGCAGGACTAAGTTAAGTCTCGAAAGGTGAGGTTTTGTTCGCTGGGCACTTGGCTTTCATTCCCTTGGTAGAATCTGGTGACTAGGCTGCAGTGCAGTGTCAAACGACCGCGGTTGTGGGGTCTACGGAACCAGAGGCACAAGACAAAGGAAGAACCTTCCCTGCAATCCCCTCGTAATCAACCTGGCCAGATTAGCCTTGGGAAGGGGAGTCCAGTGCTTACGGACTTAATCACCCTTTGTGAGATTTCTAGGTCTCCTAAGGAATACACCATAAGGACTAGGCTTGTTTGCTTGATTGAAACACATTTCTCGCATCTGTCGCTCTCTGCATCCCCTCCTGTTCTTCTCTAGTGTATGCACGGGAGACACTCACTGCATCTCGGGTTGTTTGTTTTGGGATAGGAATCTAGGCGACATGATTCTGTTAGAAACATGGCTGAACCTAGGGTAGATGAGGCTAAAGATCAACCCCCACCAGACACAATGGCTATCATCCAAGCCCAAATTAATGCAAACCACCGGCTTCAGCAACAACAAATCCACACCATCATACAAGCCATACACCGGTTACAGAACCCACAAGAACAACCACCACCACCTTTCCAAGGCGCACAAGAGCAACCACCACTCGATGTACCACCATTTCAGGATCAGCCGAGGCCCCTCCGCAATTTCTATAATCCCTCCGCTATTAGAGTCGAGCCACACTTTAGGATCCCTGAAGGGGGAGATGATTTTGAGCTGAAACCGAATGTCTTAAGTTTGATCCAGAGCCACTTGCATGGAAGCTCAAATGAGGACCCCTTCCAGCACCTAGAGGATCTTGACCGCATAGCACGAACTGTTAAACCTAGGAACATTAGCATTGACATTGTTCTAATCAAGATGTTTCCCTTCTCATTAAGAGACAAGGCTTCTCATTGGCTTAGAACCCTAGGTAGACCCATCACCACCTGGGAAAAATTGAGGCATGCATTTTTAAAGAAATTCTTCCCCATAGGAAAGACCAATGCCCTCAGAAGAGCTATTACTACCTTCACACTCCAGGGTGGGGAACAGTTCCATGAGGCTATCCTAGTCCATGGAACAACCCCGACCACGTTCCAGGGAGGGACCTTTGCTCCCTCAACCCTTGATTACTCTCTTCCCTCTCCATCAACATCGGCTATCCTTGAAGATGTGCAAGCTGTCCAAGGTTATGCGAAACCTGACCCTTTCTCCAACACTTACAACACTGGTGGGCGTAACCATCCCAACTTTGGTGGGACAAACCAGAAACCATCGCAAATCCAAAACCAGCCCAGGCCAAACCAGCAGCCACACTTGCCCTCCTATCAGCAAGGACCACCAGTTAGACCCCAATATAATCAGAATAGGGCAACCCCTCCCCCACAAAACCAGATGGACACCCTAATAAAGATGATGGCTGACATGAACCTGAAACATCAGGAGGAAATGGCCTTGGTAAAGGGACAGTTAAGCCAACTCTTAGACTGTAAACAACAAGTATCCCTACCGTCCCAACCACAACCGAACCTGCGAAACATAATTAACAGAGGCCCTAATTCGCAAGGGTTCCAAGGCAATCCCGGGCAGGGTCACATGGTCCAGCCAGCCCCACAAACACCCGCTGGGTTTGGTGCTTCTTTGTCCTCGTCTTCTCAAGGATCAACCCATGGCCCCAATGCCTCTGCGAATGCGGTGACCTTGAGAAGCGGCACAAAAACCCAGGATCCCAAATGGCCGACTCTCCCCGAGACTTCACCCGCTGAAATACCCGACTCAGAAGAGGCACCAACCAAGGACCCAGAACTGATCCACATTCAGACACCCTACCTTGAGGCCTTGGAAACAATCAAGAAAAAGAAGAATGTTGTGGAAACTGAGGAGCTTTTGGAGATCTTTAAGCAAGTATAGATTAATATTCCGCTCCTCGAAGCTGTCAAACACATCCTGGCTTACGCCAAGTTTTTAAAGGATGCCTGTACACCCAAACATAAGCCAAGACCTCAAGCACCTAGGAAGGTTGTGCTCTCCGAACAAGCAAGTTCCGTAATATCAAGCAACCTTCTACTCAAGCGAACTGACCCAGGAGCGCCCCTAATTTCCTACAATATCGGGGACATGACATTTGATAGAGCGCTCCTAGACTTAGGTGCTTCTATCAATCTAATTCCAACAACCCTGTACCACCAATTTGGTTTCGGAGAGTTGACACCAACACCTGTCACCATCTAGCCGGCTGATAGATCAGTGAAAACCCCAGAAGGAGTTGTCGAGGACGTGATTGTACGGGCTAAAGACTTCTATTTCCCGGTCGACTTCTTGGTGCTCGACATGGAAGTCCCTGAAAAATTACAGAACACACCCATAATCTTAGGCAGACCTTTCTTAGCTATGGCTAAGGCAAACATTGATTGTGACACGGGATGTATGGAAATCGCCTTCGGAGATAAGAAAATGCAATTGGATATCTTCCGGGTGACAAAGTCTTTTGATTGCGATTGCGTTGAGGAACATGATCCCGTGGAAACTCTGATCGAGGAATGCCTCACCCTTAGTTCTGTATCAGACCACCAATCCAGTAATGACTGTTCTAACCCGTCACCATCACTACCCGTGGACCTCTGTAAGGCTGAGTACCATCACACAACACCATTTGAGGAGATTGATGTTGATCACCTCCTGCCCTTTCCCTTTCCATCAACTGTGGTTCCACCCGCACCTGAACTTAAGCCATTGCCCGAGAATCTCAAGTATGTCTTCCTGGGACCTGACCAGACCTTCCCGGTGATTATTAATTCTCATCTAACCAAGGATCAGGAACTTAGGTTGACCGCAACCCTTTCAGAACATTGGGCTGCCATTGGTTCGACCATTTCTGACTTAAGAGGAATTAGCCCCACCTATTGCACCCATAAGATTTACATGGAAGATGGGGCACGACCCTCCCGCCAGATGCAGAGATGTTTAAACCCAAACATGCGGGAGGTCGTTAAGAAAGAAATTATCAAATGGCACGTATCAGAGCCTCAGCGGAACGGCCTGCATGGCCGTATCCGCAAAGGGAGGCATAGGGCATAGGACGTACCTCTCAGTCGTCTGGAGCTTCTTCTAGACGTCAGCTACGTCGTCTGGATATAGATCCAGACGTCTGATTCTGGGAAAAATCCCAGAACCAGAAGCTCCTTCGTCTTCTTCGTGCTACGCGTGGCCGCGCCGCGCTCGCTCGTTCGCTGCTTTAGCTGCAGCAGCGTCGGGAAGAAACTCCCCGGCGCACCTCTCCACCTTGCGCACGCCCGACAGGCTTTGAGCTTCTCCGGTGAGCTTTCTCATGGCTCGCGCGCTCTCCTCTCTTCCCTTCTCTCGCTGCTACACTCGGTTGCACTCGCCGCTCTCACTCTCGCTGGAGGAAGGAGGAGGTGGATGGGAGTGGGGTGGCGTGAAGGAGAGGAGGGGGTATAAGTAGGCACGGGGTGGGGTTCCGTCGGTGAGAGAGGAGAGAAGAAGGCGGTTGTGCATAGTCTGCGCGCGGCACGCGCGCAGACTCGAGGACGTACGCACACAAAAATTGATTTCCAGACATCTGGGAAGGCGTCCAGACGTCTGACCAAACGTCTGTCCCAAGTCCCAGACGTCTTAAAGGGCTTTAATGGCAGAGTCTTAATAACATAACAAACTCAAAGGAAGTTTCGTCCCTGAAACTTGCGCTAGCTAAGTGCGGAAAAGGAACAACATACGCATAACAAACTCAAAGAGGATCGAAGCCGGTCCGAAAAGACGTACCTTTAAAGAGCTCCGGGTACTGCTCTTGCATCGTCGCCTCAGGCTCCTAAGTAGCCTCCTCGTACCGCTGGCTCCTCTACAAGACCTTCACCAGGGGTACCTACTTCAGTCTTAGACTCCAGATGGCTCTATCGAGTATCTGCACTAGCCGCTCGGGGTAGGTCAGGTCGTCACCCACCTCGACGCTCTCGTGACTCAAAACGTGATTGGGATCGGAGACGTACTTCCTAAGGTTGGACACGTGGAACACGTCGTGCACACCAGAAAGCTGGGGAGGAAGGGCAAGCTTGTAAGCAACGGGTCCAACCCGCTCCAGGATCTCAAAGGGTCCCACAAACCTCGGTGCGAGCATCCCTCTCACCCCAAACCGCTACAGGCCCTTCATGCGAGAAACGCGAAAAAAGACGTGATCCCCAACCTCAAACTGCACCTCTCTGCGTTTCCGATCTGCATAGCTCTTCTACCTACTCCTGACAGTGCGGAGTCGCTTGTGAATCTGCTCGATCACCTCCTAACTCTGCTGGATCAGCCTGGGGCCAACCTCCCACTTGGTCCCCACCTCAACAAAACTCAAGGGTGCCGTACACCTCCGTCCGTACAGAGCCTCGTAGGGTGCCATGCTGATGCTCGAGTGATAGCTATTATTATATGCAAACTCTGCCAGGGGTAAGTGCTCCTCCCAAGAGCCCCTCCAGTCCAGTACACAAGCACGCAAAAGGTCCTCAAGTGTCTGTATCATGCGCTCTGACTGTTCGTCTGTCTGGGGGTGGCATGCTGTACTAAACATCAACCGTATCCCCAAGGCCTGCTGAAACTCAGCCTAAAACTGGGACGCAAAGAGGGTATCCCGATCGGATACAATCTCCCGCGGAACTCCGTGCAAACGTACCACGTTGCGGATATACCTCTTTGCCAACTGTGCTGGTCCCAAAGTGACTCGGATCGGCAAGAAACGTGCCGTCTTTGTCAATCGGTCTACGATCACCCAAATTGCGTCATGTCCTCACTGGGTAATAGGCAAGCCCACCACCAAGTCCATGGTGATGCTCTCCCACTTCCACTCTGGCACTGGAAGTGGCTGCAACGGCCCTGTAGACCTCTGATGCTCGGCCTTCACCTGCGGGCACACTAAACACTGCTGCACGAATTCACCTACATCCCGCTTCATTCCTCTCCACCAAAAGTCGCGACTCAAATCATGATATATCTTTGTGTTTCCGGGATGTATGGTGAACCTGGAACCATATGCCTCAGTCAGGAGCTCTCTCAACAGCTCCTCGTCCCTGAAAACACACAAACGTCCCCTCATGCGCAGCACCTCGTCTGTAAAGGAGAAGTCCCCAGACAGTACTCTATCACGCAACGACTGCAAGTATAGGTCGGCCATCTGTCCCGTGATGATGCGGTCTATCAGCTTTGGCCTCGTCTGTCGTGTTACAGTCACTGCCCCACAGTGCCCCAGCAACTCTAGGGGTCTCCAATTGCCCATCTCCTCCATGAGGCTCCAACTCTGCGCCTGTAAACTAGCCAACTGGGCGAGTGCCTTCCGACTCAAGGCGTCAGCCACCACGTTGGCCTTCCCCGGATGATATGAAATGCTGCATTCATAGTCCTTCGGGAGCTCTAACCAACGTCTCTGTCTCATGTTGAGCTCCTTCTGATCAAATAAGTATCTGAGGCTCTTATGATCTCTGAAAATCTTAAAGGTCTCACCATACAGGTAGTGCCTCCAAGTCTTCAGCGCGAAGACGACAACTACCAACTCCAAGTCGTGGATAGGGTAGCTATGCTCATGGGACTTCAGTGGCCGTGAAGCGTAAGCGACAACGTGATCCTTCTGCATGAACACACCCCCTAACCACTGCAAGGAGACGTCCGTGTACACAACGAACCCGCCACTACTATCTGGGATGGTGAGCACAGGAGCCGAAGTCAGCCTCTCCTTCAGCTCCTGAAAACACGCCTCATGAAGAGTGACAGGCGACTGGTGCAGCCGTGGTGCTTTGTATTTATTATAGTATAGTCGTTATAGTATAAGCTACGGTTGTCGCTATCATTTTCAATTTTTACTCAGGAATAAAAGGTTTTCCCGAGGTCGAACTCATGGAGCAAACTATAATTCTAGAAATACAATGTTTCTATTGCAACAATAAGAGAGAGAAAGAGAGAGAGATAAAGGTAGATTGGTCTCTTGGCTTTTTCTTCTTCTCTTCTTTCTCTCTTGTCTTTGTCTTCTTCTTTCTCTTCTCTTCTCTTTGCTTGATACTCTTCAGCTCTTTGTCTTCTTTCTTTCTCTTCTGTTCTTCTTTTCTTTTTGCTTGCAGCTGCGGCGCCTGTTCTTCTTTCCTTCTTTTTCTTCAGAGCGTCGTCTGATTTCTCAATCAGACGACTTAAGTAGCATCTGCTACAGTGCTTCCTCTTCTACCTCTTTCTTTTCTTCTTCTTCTTGCAGTCCTTCTTCTTCTTTTTCTTCTCTTCTCTGCGATCTTCTTTCTTCTTTTTCTTCTCTTCTCTGCGGTCTTCTTTCTTCTTCTCCTTCCTCTTCTGCCTGCACACCACATAGCCTGGTCAGAGCAAAAACCTAACCCTACCCTCCCCCGCATCTCTCTCTCTCAGATTTCGCTCATAGGATCGCTCTCCCAGAGCCGGGTATTCGGGTACGGGTTCGTGCCCGGGACCAGGCCCACCGACGTGCGGTGGTGGGCGAGGAGTGCAGGTCAGGTATACGGGTCGGGCAAGGTCCGCGGGGGGGTGGTCGCGGATGGGGCCGGGTGAAGCGGGTGAGAGGGACCTCACCCCGTGGTTAGGAGGCGAAAAGGCTAAGGCACTTTTCCAATTTATGCGCGGGCGGCATTTCGAAATCCCACGATGTGGGACTATCTTCTGTGCTATATTTGCGCGCGCCGGCAGGACGACTCCACCTCGCCCTCTGATCAGCTGCAGCCGATGTCGGAGCCAACTGATGAGGCAGAAGTCTTCGCAGACTTCGTCCCAACCTGCAGCACCTGGGAACTTGGGGCTGCAGGGTCTGGAGCTCGCCTCGAAGCTGCTTCAGTCGTCGTTAATGGCGGCTGGAGCAGCGACCCTGTCAGACAGAAACACGGCCCTTCGGCCTAATCAAACTAGCGGGGGACCTTCGCCATGGCACGACGAAGGTGGTGCGGGGTGTGGCAGGTCGTGGGGCGGCGTCTGGCGGCGGGGCTAGGTCGGACAGCGACCGAAAAAATGGGTTTATCCGGGGCAGTGTGGTGGGGGTGTGGAGCGGTAATGGGCGGGGGGAGGTTGTTCAGTGTGATGAGGCGGAGGTTCTGTGAGGGTCGGCGAGGTGTGTGGGGCTGTGGAGCGATGGGGGCGTCTCGCCGGAGGGTAGCCGGAGATGAAGGGGGTGACGGTGGACAGGAGTGGTTGAGGGCTTAATTGAATGAAAATCAGTGAGGAAAAGAAAGAGGGGGAGATGGGGAGTAGTGCTGACACCAGTTAAAGGGGCGAAAGGGGCCGGAGCAGGGCAGCAGTCGTACCGACTGTCGCCGGAGAAGAAGATGCCCAGAGGGAGAGGGCGGCGGCGAGGAGAGAGCGGGAGGGCGCGTGCTAGGTACGGCGCGACGTGGGAAGAGCGGGTAAGGGTGGCTCTGCTCCTGGTATTGCCGCAGAGCGATGAGGAGGGGGAGGAAGAACCACTGGAGCTGGAGGGCTTCTTCCGGAGTGGGAAGAGAGGAAAGATGGGGGTGTTTCTCTGTCAGGACCGAGCTGTCCTTCCTCTGTAGGCGGAGGTGGCTTTTATAGAGGCTAAGGCGGAGAGGTGGGCAGAGGGAGGCGACGTGCCTCCCTCGCCGGAGGACAGCCGGAGTAGGGACCCATACCTTCTGTGCGTTCACACGGAAGGTATGGGCTGCCGCAGAGATCATGGAGGTGTCCCTGCGACAGCAGATGCCGCAGGGAACACCCCGCTGAAAGGGCAGAGGGCCTCCCTCACCCTGCGCGGCGCCATGCTCCGCGCAAAGTCGTCGGAGCATGGCGCTGCTCAAGGTTTTGCAAGGAGGACCTAAATGCAAAGAACGATGAAGACTTAAGGGTCAAAATGCAAGGGTTTTAAAAGTTGAGGGTCAAAAAGTAATAGATGAGGACCAAAATGCAAAGTCGGTCAAGAAGGTCTCTTCTTAGGCTCAAGTTTTTATGCACGACGAAATGTGACCTAAGGATTCTAATGGTGAAATTTATTTCTAGATCAAACCTTGTTTGATCGGTCAATTTACATAAAAACCCAAATTAAATCATTAATTGGGCATGGTTCTCAATGTAGGTCAAAGTGGGTTCCCAAGGTCAAATTGAAGGTTCTAAACCCTAGAGATTATTTTTCTATGAATTTTAGAGGGTTTATTCGATTTTTTATTTTCCTCGAACCTCATGAATTGAAGTGGGTTTGTTTTAGGGTTACAGGATGTCATTTAATTCCTTGGAGTTGCTGTAGCCCTTATTGGATCATATCATCCCACTTTCCTTCTTATTAGGTCAGTTTGACCTATATTTGGATCCTGAGTCACCCTGTTTACTGATTGTGTTGGTGAAATTGCATTTTTACCCCTTAGTTCCTGTTTTCTTCACAAACTCAGAATTCTCTGAGTCAAGCCTTTCTATAAGTTATGTAGGAGCTTTTTCTTGCAAATCTAGGTTAGATGGTGCTAGTTTAGGGTTTATGACGAGGTTCTCATCACCTAACAAGCGTCTGTCCAAGAAAAGGGCACGTCCTTCCGGGTCAGCTGTGTCATAGGACGTGCAATCTGCGAGAAGCCCCTGATAAATCGCCTGTAATAGCCTGCCAGTCCCAAGAAACTGGGATCTCTGTAATTGTACATGGTCTCTCCCACCTAAGCACTGCCTCAACCTTGGCTGGGTCCATAGCTAAGCCATCCCCGAAGATCACATGACCCAAGAAGGTCACCTCCCTCAACCAGAACTCGCACTTGCTGTATTTGGCGTATAGCCTACGTCGTCTCAGTGTGTCCAAAATCATCCGCAAGTGTTGTCTGTGTTGCGCCAGATCACGGGAGTGGATGAGCACATCATCAATAAATACCACCACAAACTGATCCAAATATAGTCTGAACACCCGGTTCATCAAATCCATGAAGGCAGCGGGGGCGTTGGTCAGCTCAAACGGTATGACCAAAAACTCGTAGTGTCCGTACTGGGTGCGGAAGCTGTCTTGGAGACGTCTGTCTCCTTGATCCACAACTGGTGGTACCCAGACCTCAAGTCTATCTTGGAGAATACTGTGGCACCTCGCAACTGGTCAAACAAGTCATCAATCCTCGGCAGCGGATACCTGCTTTTGATGGTAACCCTATTCAGCTGTCTGTAGTCCACACAAAGGCATAAGGTACCATCCTTCTTCTTCACAAACAATACCGGGGCTCCCCATAGAGACGCACTGGGCCTCACAAAGCCCTTCTCCAGAAGGTCCTGCAACTAGGACTTGAGCTCTCACAGCTCAAGTGGTGCCATCCTGTAAGGCGCTGTAGAAATGAGGCTAGTCCCCGGTACCAATGAGATCTCAAACTCAATCTCGCGCTCAGGCAGTAGTCCTGGCAGCTCATCTGGAAACACGTTGAGGTACTCTCTGACCACTGGAATACTCTGAAGGTCTGCCACAGGGCTGGGCTCCGCCACCACACAAGCCAGGAAGCCCTCACACCCCTGGCCCAAAAGTCTCGCTGCCCGAAGTGTAGAAATGCACCTAAAGCCTCCATCCACTTGCTGCCAGTGAAACTCGAAAGAAGGTAACTCCGATATGGAGAAGACGATCTTCCTCTCAAAACAGTCCACCAAGGCGTGGTAAGCAGACAGCCAGTCCATCCCCAGAATCATGCCAAAGTCCTCCATCTGTATCAAAATCAGATCAGCGGGGAGGCTGTGTCCCCCAACACTAACCTCACAACCTGTGTAAACCTCCTCAACTACAAATAGCTGACCACCCGGACCTCTGATCACAAACAGATCCTCTAACAACACACAGTCCTACCCCAAACTAACAACAGAACTAGCAGGGACAAACGAGTGAGTGGCGCCGGAATCAAAAAGCGTGTAAACTAGTCTGCCGAAAACTGTAACCATACCTGCCACCACTAAACCTGAAGCTCTGGCGTCTCTGTGTGTCAGGGCGTTGATACGCCCCTCAGCCCTAGGTACGGACGAAGTAACCACACTCTACGTCGGACGGGTAGCCGCTGGCCGGTACCCTCCCCGCAACTGCTGTCCTCCCACTTGCCCCTGGAAATCGTGGCCTCCTGCTCGTCCTCCAGTGCTCGGCACAGGGAGCATCTGCTAACCTCCAGCCCTAAAAGGGTAGTCCCTCCTGATGTGGCCTGGTTGGCCGCACTGGTAGCAAAGGGGAACCCGATTCCCGCCCTCAGTGGGTCCCTGCTGACAGCTGGGCAGGGGTCCGATGCTGGCAGCTGGCCCATGTCGGGGGCCCCCAAAGGCCACTGACGGCCTCGCAAAGCGTGACGGCTCTCCTGCGGGTGCCACGTGCCTCCTCTCTTGTCAGCCCTGTGAGAAGTCTGGCTGGTAGGGCCTCTTCCGTCCGCTGTCAGTGTCACGTGCGAATGGGTTGGTCTCCTCATATGTCATGGCTGCCTCCACCACCCTCAAGAACGCAGGCGGCCTCAGGGGTTTGACATACCCCCGAATAGCAGGCCGGAGCCCCTCGATGAATCTCCAAAGGCACTCCTCCTTGGTAGCCAAAGCTGTCGCGGCGAAATGAGACAGCTCCAGAAAACTCATGTGATACGCGCTCACGATCATCGTCCCCTGGCAGAGAGTGTGGAACTCCCGCCTCCTCTGGTCCTACCACGTCTGGGGGAAGTACTGCTCGCAGAAGAGGGCGACAAACTGGTCCCAAGTTGGCTCGGCCCTCTCCTGACCTCTGACTGCCCTCCACCACCTGTGTGCCGCGCTCTCCAGCTGATACGTGGCAAAGGCTACGCGGCACTCTACAAGGGGGCGAAGGGTGTCAAACACCTTCTCAATCTGCTTGAGCCAGTCCTCTGCCTCAGTCGGTGATGAGAGCCTCATCATGAGCCATAACTAGCTCATTTTGACCCAATAAAGAAGATAAAAGCTCCTACATAACCTAGAAGAAGGCTTAACTGAAGGAACAAGTGCTCTGAGAAGAAAACATGAAATAAAGGTTAAAACTACAATTTTACCATTGAAGTACATAAACGGGATTTCTCAGAGGAAAAAAACATAGTTCAAATGGTCTAAATGAGATAAAAAGTGGGTTGAGTCAATCAGAAATGGGTTTATGTGCAATCTAAGAATTAAATGACACTTGATAACCCTAAAACAGACCCGCATAAATTAACAAGATTCCGGTCTGAATAAAAATCAAGTAAACCCTCTAAAAATAATGGAAAAACATTCTCTAGGGTTTAGAACACTTAATTTGGCCCTTCGAACCCAGTTTGACCTAGATTAGGGTCCTTGCTCTTCAATTAACCTAATTTGGGTTTTTACCCAAAATGTCCAGTCAAACGAGGTCAAACCTAAAATCCAACTTCACCATTGAATTTCTTAGGTCAAAATTAGGTTTGTACCAAAATTTGGACCTAAGGGGAGGTCATCTTGACCTACTTTGTAATTTAGTACACCCAAAGCACAATTTGGTCTTTATCTTTTGAATATCTTTTGCAGAGAGCCCCCTAAGTTTTTCACCCCCTTTGCAATCCGGTCCTGCCGCCATTGTTAGGGCAGAACTGAGCTCCGGCGAGGTTTAGAGAGGGATTACTCTCTAATCCCTCAGAGATTCCCTCCCAGAAATGGAAGGGGGGTTCTCTGAGGAATTCCCTTCCTTCTAAAGCCAATTACAATCGTTGGTGTGAACCCAATCTCTCGTGTGAACGCACGAGAGATTCGGGTATCCACCCTCTTTCCAACTCCGGCTAGCCGGCGGAGGTGATTGCGCGGTCTCCACGCGCTAGAAGGTTCGGCCAGCGCCTATAAAAGGCTCCCCAGACCCTATCGCAGAACCGAAGCTTGATTTTGACGGAGATCCCCTCCAATTTCCCTCTCTCCCATCTTTGGCCAAAAGACCCGCAAGCTCCGGCGACCTCCTCTCCTCCTCGTCGCTCTGCTGCCATACCAGCAGCAGAGTCAACTTCGCCGCTTCCTCCCATGTCGCGCCGTACCAAGCACGTGTGTTCCTGACCTCTTCCTCGTCGCTGCTCCCTCCCTCAGGATCCTTCTTCCCTGACGACGGTAGTTACGCGCTGTCCACTCCGCTGCCTCCCTTCCTTCCAGATCACCCCAGACACCCTCTCCATCCTCTCCTCTCTCTTTTCCCCCTGCTATTTTATCTGATTACCCCCCGACAGTGCCTAACCACCTCCATCGTCCTCGCCTCCGACCGACCTCCGGTGAGTCGCCCACACCACTCCGCCCTTCCACACGGCTCGCCAACCCCCTCGTGAGCTCCGCCTCACCACCAAGAACTCATTCCACCCCTCCACTGCCACTCCAGACCCCCACAATAGCCCCCCGAACAACCCAACACCTCCGGCTACAGGTTGACCTAGGCACGCACGCCTAGGCCGACCTGCAGCCTGCAGCACCGCCCACCGCCTTTGCCGTGCCACGGCGAAAGTTTCTAGCTAATCTGATTGGGCCAATAGGCCGTTCTTGTGTGTGACAGGTTGTAGCCTGCCGCCATTGACGGTCGAAGCAGCGAGGAGCTTGTAGCAACTTCAGGCACCAGGGCTTCCAGGCTGCAGGTGCAGCAGGTGCACGCAAGTGTTGCGAAGCGACTGATGCCAGCAAGTCGCGCTGCGAAGCCAGCAGCTGGGGCAATTGCACAACGAGACTTCTGCGGGCGCGCGTGAAAGCAGGACTGACCAGATAGTCCCACATCGTGGGATCGCAAAACACAGGTATAGTATAAATTACTTTTGTGTTTTACTCTCATTGCCTCCGTAAGCACAGGGGTGAGGTCCCTCACCTGCCCTCACACCCGCCTCGTCCGCGGCTTGACCTCGCGGATCTGGTGGGATCCGACCTGACCCAAACCTTGAGCACTCCTCGTGCACCACCACTTGTCGGTGCGCCTGGTCCCGAGTGCGAATCCGACCCGATTACCAGTGTGGCTCTGGGAGAGCGTACTTGAGTAAATTGCTTGAGAGAGAGAGAGACGCTTGGGTAGAGGGACGGGGGTAGGTTTTGCTTTGGCTGTGGTGTGTGCAAGAAGGAAGAAGCAAAGGAAGCAGCGAGCACCAGCTGCAGAACAGGAAGAGAAGAAAGAAGAAGAGGCTGTGTAGCAGAAAAAGAAGGAGAAGCTTTCGTAGAGATCCAAAGAGAAGGAAGAAGGAAGGCAAGGCAGAAGAAAGAAAAGAACGAAGAGAGGCCAAGTGAAGACTGCAAAGATCATAAGAAGAAGCCTTCGCAAGACAAGAAGCAAAGGCAGAAAGAGAAAGAAGTGCAAAGGAGAAGAAGAGCAACGAAGAAGAAGAGAGAAAGGAGACTACATTTAAGCCGTCTGATACAGAAATCAGACGTCCAATTCTATTTTTCTTTCACAAATCCTTTTTAAAAATCTCTCTTTGAATCAATCCTTTTCAGTTAACAGTTGTATTCTTTGGTTTTAAAAAGTACTGAGCTTGCTCCCTGTGTTCGACCTCGGATACTCTAGTATTTCGAGTAATAAAATTCTTTATATTTGTTTAAACGTTTTGTCGGTCATATTACAACGTGATATACTTTAAACCCGCACAAAAACATGAGAACAGCGGGGTCCTCATCCCCCTTGAAGGAGGGGGGCTTCAGCTTCCGAAACTGTCCGAAAAGCTCGTAATGGCGCTGAAGTGAAGAAACTGGTATGCCTCCAGGTAAGGAGGGCTCGTGCTCGGAAGTACCGGAGGAAGGTGGGGGTGGTGGAGGGCCACCCCCTCCCCCACGTCCAGCGCTGTGCTTGTCTCGTGGTCCCACAGAGGACTCCCCCTCCGCAGCTCCAGGGAGAGGCGCTTGTGGAGGCAGGTGAAGCCCCTCTCGTACGATTTCCCATATAACTGAAGGTCCGTCCCTACCAGGAGGGGTGACGTAATAAAATTGCGGAAATAAAAATATAAAAATATCACAAAATAGGCAATCACAAAATGTACACAAGTAATTTTTAGGTGGAAACCCAAACCAGGTAAAAACCACCACCTAACCCTCTCGAGTTAGGATTTTCCGATCAACCTAGTTGATCAAATCCACTAACCGAATCACTTTGAACGAGGGTGATTCAACCTCAATACAACCACGCTACAAGTACGAGGGTAGCGTTCCTCAACCCCTTCTCTCCACGAGAAGGATTTTGTCCCACGAAGGAGACGGGAATTCGCAAAGCGAATACCCAACCAAAAGACAAAGATAAAAGAAACAATAGTCCTATAGAGCCAACAAAGTAATTAAACCTAGCTTCTATAGGAAATAGGAAACTCCCCTTTGCAAGGAGTGCGTCGACGATGACGCGGTGCATGTGCCACGCGATGGCGCTACGTCGCTCTCGTTATCAACAGTGGGAGAGCGGGCGCGCGAAGGCTTGATGCTCTCAAGAGAATGAAGCTAGAGCTTGGAGAGCAAGGGCCTCAATTGGACACAAAAGAGTGGAACTAAGTTGCTTAGGTGTGTCTCTTGTTTCTCTTAGTGTGTATCTTGTGTTTTTGTTTACAAAGGTTCCCCTCTATTTATAGAGGACTTAGGAAGGCTTTGGAAGGCTTGGAAAAGCTTCCATAGCCGTTGGGTGCAAAGCCCAAGAGAATCAGGCCGAAATCAGGACAATGATTACACTTCACAGGGTTATCAGACGTCTAACTCTGGCATCAGACGTCTGGAAGGCCACTTTAAGACGTCTGATTCCAAGGTCAGACGTCTGATTCTATGCGGGTTTCTCCCTGACTTGAATCAGATCTAAACAGGGTTTTTGTACAAGTCCATCAGACGACATAGAGGACGTCTGGCACTAAGTCTGGACGTCTGGAAACCTACTTTTACCGTGGGAATTGATTTCCAAACGTTGCAACGGCTAGAAAATCTCTGAGAAGAGATTTTGGGTCAGCCGAGGCAAAACGGTCATTTATCAGACGTCTGTGAAGTCCTATGGACGTCTGATAAGGCTCTAACGATCATATTCTTGAGTGTCTTCTAAGCCAGCCAACGGTCCACTAACTGGACGTCTGGCAAAGTCATCAGACGTCTCCTAAGACGTCTGGTATAAGGTCTGGACGTCTGAATTCATCAGACAGAACTAACTATGTCCAGCCTAACAGTTATCAGACGTCTGAAACAACAGTCAGACGTCTTAAAATCCTTTATCAAACGTCTGATTCGTGAATTAGACGTCTGGAAAGTCAGTTTTAACCCTATATTGGTTTTCTAAGTGTTCTACAGAAAACCTACGTATCCTAGGGTTGTGCAGGTGTTCCTAGGACTACTGTTAGGGTTCTTTGAGGCTCTTTAACATAATGTCTAAGGAAAATAAAGAGCAAGAAAATAAATACAAGAGATACATGAAAGGATAAAAAAGAATCTATCCTATTCTTCTTGTCTTCCATCTCCAATCTTTCGCTCCACGCGAACCTCCTCTATTTTCCGTCAAGCTCCTCCAATCCGTCCTGGATGCGAGCTCGAGTTCCGTCTAAACACGTCTTCATTTGCAATTGACCTGAAATCTAGGACTCAAATTGCAAATGTTAAATAACACGTGTTTTGTTATCATCAAAACAAATGATCGTGGTGCTCTAGCACCAACAATAACTAGGCGAGGTCCTGGGCCTGAATGCCCAGAAGTAGTGGCTGGTCAACTGAGGCGTCGGGCTCAACGCGCCCGTCCCTCCGACCTCGTCCTCGGCCGCGTCCACGGCCCGCCTCGCTGCCCCCTCGTCAAGGCATCTCCTGCAAAGAGACGCAAACACAAAACAGAAAAGACGTCAATTCTAACCGACATTCAACGAAAGAACCTCAGAACAGATGTCAAAAGGTACGTTGTGGTGGTTACTCTAGTTACAAGCACGTGAATTGGTTATTTTCCAGCTAGTTGGCTCACTTCTCGGGACGACCTTGCTCTGATACCATCTTGTTACGACCCGGTTCCTGAATCCCTACAGGACACGAGATCGAACCGACTCGACTGATCCCAAGACCCAGTCGTCCAACGAGGAAGTAACCAAAAAGCAGTAAAAATAAACCACATTCACCATACATGCAACTAACAATAACAAAAGTACAGCAGTAAAGAAGTAAACTACTACAATACACACCACCACAACAGTAGAGAATTTAAACAAGCATAGGAATAGAAAGTTTACAATGAAAGAGTACAGAAGTGTAAAAAATTACTCACTACAACAGAACGGGTATAACAAAAAGTACAACTATTGGGCTCTACTAGGCCCAGCACCCTCTGCAGCCGTAGGCTCTAGCTGCTCAACACCTGGACCTGAAAAAGGTTATGAGTACACGAAATCAGCGAACGCTGAGTAGAGTGGCAACCGGCTAACTAAAAACAGTAAAGGGGGATAGGTAGCTGTTGTTTTCAATTTCTTTCTTTCATCACTTGGTTTAGTTATTAGGTCTTTTCCTTGATCTCGAATGTTCCTCGTGGGAACAATCTTGATTGCAGTCTTTTCCAAAGAGTAGAAGTAGCACGTGGTGCTCTCCTGGTCGGGAGAGTTCCTTGTGGTGGTCCTACACTCAGTCAACCACCCCAAGGTCGCTGACAGACGTAACGGTGACTACGGCACGTGCGATAAGCGCACGGGTAGCTACCCCGCACTGGCACGCGGTCAGTCGTTTCCGCTAACGGGTGCGCCCGAAGCACAGCACGGAACCAGTATAGGGCATAGCCCTCTCGGTAACAGGGGTCTAGCCCCTAAGAACCAAACAAGGGTCTCACCCCTCCACAGTCCACGCACCCTCGCCTAACTACCCTGGTTTGCCCAGTGGGCCTAACAAGTCGGTGTAGGACAGCTAGCTGAACCCCGAGCCCCGTGGGGTGGCTAGCACTCTCCCTACACTAGTAGCTCTCCTCGGTACTATGTACGTGAGGGCCAAAGAGTCATTACAAAATGGCCAGTCCTAACCCTGGGTCCCAACCCTAGGGCGGCTAGCTTCGCTCTGCACTAAACAGGGGGACAGTTGCTCTCCTTGGTACTCCATACTCAAGGGCCAGCTCACTTCCCCATTCACATTTCCAGTTCTATTCCATTTATTTCCAGGAGCTTTACTCCTAATTCCCCGTAGGGTTCATGCTCATGTTTCTCAGGCCAAGCCATACTAGATTTCATCATTTCTATTTCCATTTCATATACAGGCAGCTCGTATTTAATTGCAACAACAGGAACATACATGCAACAGTTGCTAACAACAGTACTTTACATTCCACAGGCAGCTATTATCCAATTACAGGCAATTTTTATTATTTCATTTAATCATCCAAGACTGCAATTCATGCATTCAATACAATTATTTCACTGTTTCTAGTCCTAGGATTCATGCCATAGTCCTAGGATTCATGCCATACCCTAGGATCTAACATTCATCTCAGATATGCATTCATGTTTGTAATTAATCTAGGGGAAGCCACTCTACCTGAGAAACTAGGAGTAATGGGGGCTTGATCGGCAGGTCCATGTGCCTCCGCAACCCCCAAATCCGCAACGGAACGAGGTCCTAACACAAGGATCAACCACAAGAAACCACTCAAAACATGATAAAAGCATTCCAACAAGTAGAGGAATTTATACGAAGAAGAACGGAATCTTAATTGCGGAAATCGGACCTCAAACGAACCCTAAACGGGTCAAAAACGACAATCCTAACTCAAATCAGACGTCTGGAACACCTTCGAGACGTCTTAAAAGAAGTCCATAATCATACCTCACTCTGCGCTGCTCCGCAGACGTCCAGGGATCCTTCTGAACCATCTGGACCTAGTTCTAGACGTCCGACCACCTCTCCAGACGTCTAGAGACGCTCCCCGCCGTCTGGTACCTCGCCCAGACGTCTGAACCGCGTGGGAGGGCATGTCCCGCGCCTTCCCGAAGCGAATCCTGCATGCGCAACGTAAATCCCCTCAATACGGCACGTATCAAAGCCTCGGCGAAACGGCCTACATGGACGTATTCGCAAAGGGAGGCATAGGGCGTAGGACGTACCTCTCAGTCGTCTGGAGCTTCTTCCAGACGTCGACTACGTCATCTGGATGTAGATCTAGACGTCTGATTCTGGGAAAAATCCCATAACCAGAAGCTCCTTCGTCTTCTTCGTGCTACGCACAGCCGCGCCACGCTCGCTCATCCACTGCTCTAACTGCAGCAGCATCGGGAAGAAACTCCTCGGCGCACCTCTTCGCCTTGCGCATGCCCGACCGATCGTGAGCTTCTCCGACGAGCTTTCTCACAGCTCGCGCGCTCTCCTCTCTTCCCTTCTCTCACAGCTCCTCTCCGCCGCTACACTCGGCTGCACTCACCGCTCTCGCTCTCGCTGGAGGAAGGAGGTGGATGGGAGTGGGGTGGCATGAGGGAGAGGAGGGGGTATAAGTAGGCGCGGGGTGGGGTTCCGTCAGTAAGAGGGGAGAGAAGAAGGAGGCTGTGCACAATCTGCACGCAGCATGTGCGCAGACTTGAGGACGTACGCATACAAAAATTGATTTCCAAACGTCTGGGAAGGTGTCCAGACGTCTAACTAGATGTTTGACCCAAGTCCCAGACATCTTAAAGGGCTTTAATGGCATGGGTCTTAACATTTACTTTCCTACTTTTTGGTTATTTCTTGTTGGACGACTGGGTCTTGGGATTAGTTGAGGCGAGTCAGTCTCGAGTCCTGTAGAGATCTAGGAACCAGATCGTAACAGCTGATAATTTAAAATTTTTGAGATCATAACTATATTTCTAAGTTCTTAATTGAGAACTTCTCAAATCTACTTATCTCCAAATAAACAAAGAAAAATCAATGAGGCGATGGAGATACATGGTATCTTATAATATCTTCTCATATAAATTACGTCCCTTCCCTCTAGACCACCTAATAATCTTTCCTCTCTCCCACAATGCACCTTAGTATGAGGATCAAAACTACTTATAGACGATGTAATTTACTTAGGTGGTGTTAAGTTTGATAGGCATGTTAAGTGAGTTAACTTACATTTATTCACCATTTAACTTGACTGTCATTTACACCAAGTTAAGAGAAGTTAACCCGATGCAGACTTATTCCATCTCTTTTATCTAAACATCAAAAACACCAAAAATCCATTTATTTCACCACTTCTTCCCTATTTTTTTACTTATTTCATAAACATATTTCTCTTATCAAACATCACCTTAGAAACTATAAGGATGGAAAATAGAGATTCTCTCCTTTACTATTGTTACCGATCTATGTTTTCTCTTGTTTTATATGACAACTATAGGGTAGGCATAAGCTTTCTTTAAACTTGGATGAATGCCATTTGGCTAAATGAAAATATTTATATATCAAACAAAATGATAGTTGGGAAACAATCAATAGTATTTTTAATCAAAAACTACTATTGAAATTGTGGACTGGGATTATTAGTTGTGAATACTTTCATAGTGATAAACTTTAATTCCTTCTCCAGGGAATGGATATCTCAAAAGAAGGGAAAGGTTTGGATGGTGCCAGCTTTTTGTTAGGCAAAGCATAATATAAAGGAGGAATTAGAATATCTGCTTCTATGTGGAATGATAGATTAAATTCAATTGACATTCTAAGCATAACACTTTTAGATCTTTCTAAGTTTGGCAATCATAATGAAAAAACGTATAGTTGGGCGATAAAATAAGTAATGGGTTTGATGTCATAGATGAGCATTTGTATCGTAAGTTCGGTATCGTTTATTTCAAGTTTTAATGAGTATTAGATAAAAATAAGTTGTACATGGTGTGACATATTTGTATTAATTGTATCCCACGAACATTATGAAAAATATGACACCCAGATAAGATGAGTTGAGCCTTGAGTCGTCAACCCCATCTTTGCAAGACTTATGTTGGATTGAAGTTGCCTAGAATAAGCACCATTATTTGTGGTTAAATTTATTTCATATATTGGTGGAACAAGTCAAAAAAGTAAAGAAACAGGTGCTTTAATGCATTTTGTAAGATGAAAGTGATGATTTTAATTGATGTGTTTTGATTTTTTAATAGTGAAAATTACTTTTTATGATTGAAAAATCACTTTCTAATTGAAATCACTTCTCACAGGTAAAAAATCACATTATAAGTTAAAAAATTATTTTCTACCAGTGAAAAGGCAAACACATCGTTATATTTTCATTTTCAATTGGTAATTTTTAATTTTTAGTCAGTGTATTTTGATTTTCAATCGGTCCAAAATTATTTCTAAGCCATGTGTTTTTTGTTTACTTGATTTTCAATCGGTGGAAAATGGGTTTCCAATTGATGTGTTTTGATATATTTGATTTTTAACGGTTGATTTTCTTTTTCAATCATATTTTCAACTGGTTGATTTTTCTTTTCAACCGATGGAAAATAGATTTTCAATTAAAATTTAGGATTTAGATTTATGAAAAATGATTTTTCACTTATGCAATGTGATTTTTTACCTTAGAGTTTAGGTTTAGTCTTTATTGTTTACTAAAGACTAAATCTTAAATCTTAAGATGAAAAATTATTTTATGTAAATAAATAATCACTTGAAGTTGATGAAAATTGATTGAAACACTTGATTAAACATAAATTATAATCAACGAATCTATAACTACACCTTATCTCTTAAATAAAATACCATCCTAATCTTATTTCTTTATTTGTATCTCAATCTAACCGAAATAAGTTATCTAACTTTCAATTATTCTTCATAACCCATTTATTCCTCTTTTTTTTTATCCCTCTAACCAAGCAGCCCTCTCTATCAAGGAAATTTCATATTAAGCCATAATTTTGATAGTAGGTTTATCCATTATCCAGTAGGAATACAATGCAATTTGGGTGATCGTAGACCGATTAATGAAGACAGCACGGAAGGAGGGTCTGACGTCTGGAACTCACCTCAGACTATCGCGGAAGGGTCCGGGCGTCCAAGGTAGCCGCAGGAAACCCAGGGTGAGTTTTGATGTCTTTTAAGACGTCTGGGACTAGACCCAGACATCTGATTTTGGATAGTGTGAGTGTTTTTGACCGGTTTAGGGCCCAAATGGAATCGGATTCCCTCAAACGAAGTACCGTTATTTTTCAATTGAGTTTCTCTACGAGTTAGTGTCACTTGTATACGGTTTTGGACTTGTTTGATGTGGATGGTCAATTATATAGGTCTCTAGCCAGTCGAATATGCGGGAATCGCGGAGGCAATGGGATCTGCGATCCGAACCCTCATTCCTCCCGTATTTGCAAGTAAAGTTGTTTACATAAATAATATGACTTAAATAAATGAATTGCATGCTTAGAATAACTTGAATGAACCTAAAATGACTCGGTATCTGTTTGGGGTGTTTAAGACGTCTGAACTAACCAATTACCCGAGAAGGAAGGAGGATGAGGAGCAAGAAGAAGGAGAATAATTCTCCATGACCCTAATTTCAATTTCTAAGGATCGGCGAGGGGGGGGGAGGGGGGTGGTGAGGGTTGAGTATGGTGCAATTGTGGTTGGCTTTATAGTGAGGGTGGCGAGACACGTGTACCAATGCCTGTCGAGGGTCCCACCTTTGGGAGCGTTAGATGCACAACTTTGGGATAAAAACAAAACATTTGGGAATTATGGTTTTTTTTTTGTTAATTTTTTTGGATCCGATTTATTTGGACGGATAGCAAAAGTTCGTTTCCTCCTCCCATATTTTAAGGTAGTGGTTGTGGAGGGCTAATTTCGTTATCAATATATCGTGAGGAGAATCGAGAATCAAGTCCCGTCAGAGAAGACCTTGTAGTTTCGCCCTACTAGGAGGGGGTGACGTAATAATTGCGGAAATAAATAATAAACAATCTCAAAAAATAACAATCACACAAGTACACAAGTATTTATAGGTGGAAACCCAAACCGGGTGAAAACCACCACCTAACCCTCTCGAGTTAGGATTTTCCGATCAACCAAGTTGATCAAATCCACTAAACCGAATCACTTTAAAACGAGGGTGATTCAACCTCAATTATAACCACGCTACTTAAACGAGGGTAGCGTACCTCAACCCCTTCTCTCCACGAGAAGGATTTTGTCTCGCGAAGGAGACGGGAATTCGCAAAGCGAATACCCAACCAAATAACAAAGATAAAACAAGTAATCCTATAGAGCCAACAAAGTAATATTTAACCTAAGCTTCTATAGGAAATAGGATGCTTCCCTTTGAAAGGAATGCGTCGACGACGCGGATGCGTGTGCCACGCGACGGCGCAACATCGCTCTCGTGAACAACGACGGGAGAGCGGGTGCGCGAAGGCTTGATGCTCTCTAGATGTAGAACTTTGAGCCTGGAGAGCAAGGGCTTGTTTTCTTGGACACAAAAGAGTGGAACTATGTTGCTTAGGTGTGTATAAGTTTCTCTTAGTGTGTCTTTGGTGTGTAAAGGCTCCCCTCTATTTATAGAGGCCTTAGGAAGGCTTTGGAAGGCTTAGAAAAGATTCCATAACCGTTGGGTGCAAAGCCCAAGTGAATCAGCCCGAAATCAGGAACAATCATTGTTCTGACAGGTTTATCAGACGTCTAATTCTAGCATCAGACGTCTGGAAGATCACTTTAAGACGTCTGATTTAAAGGTCAGATGTCTGATTTTGGGCGGGGCTCTTCCTGACTTGGATCAGATCTAAACAGGGTTCTTGTGCAAGTCCATCAGACGACATATAGGACATCTGGCACTATGTCTGGACGTCTGGAAACCTACTTTTACTGTGGGAATGGATTTCCAAACGTTGCAACGGCTAGAAAATCTCTGAGAAGAGATTTTGGGTCAGCCAAGGCAAAACGGTCAATTATCAGACGTCTGGAAAGTCCTATGGACGTCTGATAAGGCTCTAACGGTCACATTCTTGAGTGTTTGTTAAGCCAGCTAACGGTCCACTAATTGGACGTCTGGCAAAGTCATCAGACGTCTCCTAAGATGTCTGGTCTAAGATCTGGACGTCTGATTTCATCAGACAGAACTACTTAAGTCCAGCCTAAATGTTATCAGACGTCTGAATCAACAGTCAGACGTCTTAAAACACTTTATCAGACGTCTGATTTGGGAATTAGACGTCTGGAAGTGCTGTTTAAACCCTATATTGATTTTCTAAGTTCTCTACAGAAAACCTAAGTATCCTAGAGTTGTGCAGGTGTTCTTAGGACTACTGTTAGGGTACTTTGAGGCTCTTTAACAGAAATCTAAGTAGCAAAAATAAAGAGCAACAAAAGAAACGAAAAATACAATGAGTACAAGAGAAGGAAATCTATCATATTCTTCATCTCCTTCCTTCTTCAATATATCGCTCCTCGCGAATCTCTTCTGTTCTCCATCAGGCTCCTCCAATCCATCCTGGATGCGAGCTCAAATTTCGTCTAATCACGTATCCATTTGCAATTGGCCTGAAATCTAAAACTCCAAGTGCAAATGTTAAATAACACGTGTTTTGTTATCATCAAAATAAATGATCGTGGTGCTCTAGCACCAACAGACCTGTCTAAGGTTTTGGGTTGTGTTGGGGAACTGACATTAAAAGGGGCCTTGACCCAAGCCTTGCTCGGCTCAGCTCGAGCCCAATCCAATATGGACTAACGAGACCTATGGGGTTAGTGTTTATGTTGCATTCATCCACAAACCTAACCAATATCTCTTTCTAATTGCACCCGCGTTACGTAAATATGATTGCATTGTGAATAAGAAAAATGGGTTCTGTCACATTACTTTTTTTTCTGCAAGTTAAGTTGGAGTAAACTCTAGGAGGGATGGATCTTTCTTGCGGCTTAGTTCACCCTTTATCGTGCAAGTTGGGCCAAGTCAAACCCCAAGTTTAGCCCATGAGTTATCGGGCCGAAGCTTGGAAGAAGTAGAGGATGTCTTTTTTTTTCTTTTCTTTTCAATTAACTCTTTTATTGAGCGTTTCGGCATTCTTAATTTATCCCTATTCCACTTAGGTGTGTGTATGCTCATGAAGTTAATAACTACATACTAGAACTTTGGAATTTGTAAAGTACCATGAAATTTTTATTTCTTTGTGTTGCATGCTTTAATTCATTCATGGGTGATTTTTGTAACTAGCGGCAATATGATATTAAAATCGAATAATGTGTATACATTCAAAGTTCACAGTATTCATTGTGGTGATACAAGGGTTAAATGAAAGGTGCATCATTGGATTTGAACAATGCATGTCAAGATATAATTATATACATGAACAATTACACATAATTAAATAGATAAGCAAATCATAGGTGCACAATGAGTTATACATGTTCATCTTCAATTATGCTTATCCTATACCTTTCTTTTCTTGGAATTTCTCTAGTGGTCGTAATAATTATTTATTAACACCAAGCTACTTCCATAAGCGAAGATCTATCATAAGATAGCTCAACATTGAATTCTTTCGTAAGGCATGACCCTGGAATATTCTAATGGGAAAATTACCTTTCCAACACTTATTAAGGACACCTCCATATTTAGCATGAACAATAAGATTATGAAGTGATATTTAACTTTGATTTAACTTTGATGTAGATTCATAGGCTTAAACAAGAACAATCAGCCAATCGTAAACTTTCTTTAAAACATAATATAAGAGTCATATTAGGTCATAGGAAAGTGAAGCTTTGGAAGATTAGAGATGAGATTGGATCTTATCTTAAAGAAGAGTTAGCGCATATAAGTATAATAAGACTTCAAAAGAAATGCTCTACATAGCTTCACAAAGAATGAAGAAATTAGCATACAAGGAAAAATGTGGAATAGAGTTATGATGTGATATCTATCTTCTCTAGCATCTACTACGATGAAGTTAGGTCACATTGTTGGCGTATATAACTTGAACCATACTTTTACTCAAACACTATCTATACAACAAGAGGTAAAGGGAGTGGTAGAGTGGTTAGTTCCCTAAACTCACATGAAACCTCAAAAAGAATGAATCATGTTAAGAAGCTTCATATA
Organism: Thalassia testudinum; assembly: GCA_037157565.1. Taxonomy (NCBI): domain Eukaryota; kingdom Viridiplantae; phylum Streptophyta; class Magnoliopsida; order Alismatales; family Hydrocharitaceae; genus Thalassia; species Thalassia testudinum. The sequence goes on from JAZHRO010000013.1 coordinate 74,599,205, forward strand.
AAGTGAATTGCAAATTAAAATTCAAGAGTACTTCATGTCTAAATTATAAAACAATAGAAACATTAGTCAAATTCTCTTTACTTAGCCTTACCATCCACTAAAGGCAAGTTCAAGTAAAGCAGACACCTTATGATCTTTCCAATGATACTAAGATTATGTCATGCCATCCTTGAATTATGGAGGAATTTTTAATTCTCCATAGCGTATCCTAAATGGTCTCTCACCTCACCTACAATTGATAATTGTACAAATTCAGTATGATTTCGTGTATCAAAAGGCTTGGACTATTCAATGAAAGAGGATTGCCTATCTCCATGCTTGCTAAGAACAAATTAGCAGCTAGCCTAGTTGTAAGAAGATTCAAGTTGTACTATAAATATGTGTTAACCCTTGTTTAACATAATTTTCAAGATGATGCATAACTTTTAAGAATTCATCTGCATTTTTACCCTTGATCTTAGTCATTGAGGTAGAGGATCAAGTGTGAACATGAGAGAATTTTACAACCATGTGAGTTACAAAGTTAAGGACACAAAATTTCACATGAAAAGGTAACCATTAGTTCACAAAATGACAACCATGGTCGACAATTTGAACCCAAATTTTTATGACTCAATTTTAAAATGGTGGTTTACACCCTTATAACCATGGTTGGCCAAACACTCTATGTGATTGACCATGAAAGTACAAAATGTGGATTTCAAGTTCTCTTTTCCTTGCTTGTTTAATAGTTTGGACATATTTCTCTTATACTCATCTTAAGAGACTAAAATACTTTTAGAAATAAAATTCAAGGTATTACAATGTGTACCTAGCTAAAGGAATGAATGGTTGTATTAAGATACAAAAAGGAGTGCCCAAGGTAGATAACATAGTTGTATTGGCTACATATGAGATGCATATAGAAAAGAATGGTATAAGCATTATTTGTAGTACATGAACACCTTCCAATTTCTAGAATGACCTTAATAATAACTATAATATAAGAGTATTAGGATCTTTAACTATCTTTAATGTTCATTAGAAGAAATCCTTTTGAGGTATACTTTGATAAAAATATATGGTTTCAATAGAGTTGACAAGTTGGTCTTTAATCAAACTGGTCAAACATGACATAATGTTGTATTTTAGAAATTTGACTCCTAAACAATAATATTTATCATGATAGGTTACAAAAATTCTTGACTAATTCAATGGACTTTATAAAGTTTAACTCGACACTTACTAAAAAATATTTGAATTTTTAAGAATTGATAGTGATTTTTCATCTTCTCATTGATGCCTTTATCAACACCTATGGTGATAACACTTGATTTTTTCGTCATAAGTGTGTATCTCAAAGAAACCTCAAATCCTGAATGTCAAGATGAATGCAACTCAATGGACAATGCAAGAGATAGATATAGGAAGAGCCAATCTTAATCTCTATTATTTGTCCCTATTCTTCTTATCAATTTATTGCTAAGGATAGTAGAGCCAAGTCATTATTTCATCATAGGAATTAGACACTTAGGTTAAGTTTCAATCCCCTAATGTTGATATGTTTTCAAATGCTATTTCCATGGAAGAATCTAACTGCTAAGAAGTTGAGAGTACCTACATCTTAGGTCAACTACAATAGTTGATCGTAAGGCCAAAATTTGAATATGGAAGTCAAGTATGAAGTTAGATTCATTACTGAAGTCGAATATCATGCCATAAAAAATATGGAGAGTTTGTCTCAATATACATCCTAGATAAAGAAAAAGGAGAAATACTTTTTCTTTTAACACCTAATTTAATTTGTAAGGCCACACTTATTTTATGAAATTATTAGTTACAAACGGAAAGAATAATTCTAATTATTTACTTCAATTTACTCTTATTAAAGATTACTTTAATATATTACTACTCAAAAATAATAGTTCCTTTAAATTAAAATGCTAGAGTGGATGAGTCATAAAAATTGTATGTACTATCTGAAACCTTTCAAATTAAGTAAAAATATTTTTCTTCCCTATTTCTAAAAATGAAAGAAGAAAAGCAACTTTCTCGACCTCGCCCCATCATTCTTCCCGCAATTAGGGTTTACTCTACCCGCACGATCGCTAGGGGTTATACCTAGAACCCTAATTAGAGTTCTTCCCAAAAAAAACCACCACCACATCTCTTGGCCCTCGTCGTCCTCCTCCTCCTCGGATCCCCTCTCCGCTGCCGAGGATCGACCTTACAACCCCAAAGATGGTAACTTTCGATCCCCGACCCCTCCCCACAACACCCCAATGGTGGTAACTTTCCCCAGTTGATGCCCTCGTTTGTTGCTGCAGAGCACCGATCAAGTGAACCCCAAGGCGTATCCTTTGGCCGACGCACAGCTCACCATCACCATCCTCGATCTCGTTCAGCAGGCGGCCAATTACAAGCAGCTCAAGAAGGGCGCCAACGAAGGTGGTCGATTTTCTCGGTTTTTTCGTTTCTTGGTAGTTCTCGTGTGATGGATTGGTTGTTGTTGTTGTTGTTTTTTTTTTTATCAATTCTGGAAACTGTTTTGATTGGTATGTGCTGTCAATGCGTGCGGTTTTTCGTCGGCAGCGACAAAGACGCTGAATCGGGGGATATCGGAGTTCATCGTGATGGCGGCGGACACGGAGCCGCTGGAGATCCTCCTGCATTTGCCACTTCTGGCCGAGGACAAGGTAGTGATCGTTTACGTGAATTTTGAATTGGAGGTGTTTAGTTTGCACGCCTTTGCGTAGTGACCAATCTCATGTTGGTGCACATTTTGGAGAGTGAATTTGTTGGTATGTTTCTTTTCTGCATCTTAACTCCCTAATGTCAGAACAATGTTTTAGTCATGTAAGTTTGTAGTGACTGAATGTTTGCACGGTGATCACTCTAATTGCAAGTTTGCTATGGTGGATTAGCCAGTATGTTTCTCAACTGGATAACTAGTGGCCGACATATGTAGCCAACATGTGTTGCGTTTGGTTTTCTATAGTTCTTGGTGTTGCAGATAGCGAGGATGAGGATGAGTTGTTAACTTTCCATCGAGGGTAATCTGTTGTGTATTTGGGTTGAATCCATTTGCTGAGTTGATGGAAGAAAGGTAGGTTGAATCGGGAGTGTGAATGGACTTTGGAAATGATTCTGATAACTGTATTTTCCAGATTTTGGGACAAAGGTTTTGGGTTGTGGGCTTTAGGGATTTTTTAAAACTGAATTTAATTATCAAGATTAAAGAATCTAAAATCTGAAGGGTGGAAGTGACTTGGGAATGTCAGTTTGTTGCTCTTTTTTTGTGAGAGATGGAGAAGGATGGATGGTCGGGAACAGCAATTCAATAATGTAAAAACATTTGGAAATCATTGATAGACACATAGGAGGTGCGAACTGTTGGAAGGTTGGCAGTGGATTTATTCGATGAGAAGGAGACTGGAAGTGACTGGGCAAGAAGTGGCATGATTTCCTAATTGTTTGCATGGCTTAGATACTTTAAAATTTAAAAGGAGGTCAAAAATGTTTGCTGCAAATTCTGGTGGGTGTGTCTGTGTGTTTGTGCGCAAGTTGGGTGGAGGAGGGTGACAACCAGGGATGGGATCTTTCCTGGGCTAGAAGCATCACGATTGTTGCAGTCACAAAAGGGAATCGCCTCAAGGGTCAAGGTGGATGAGTGTCTATGGGGACTGAGGTTGAGCCTCAAGGGTTGGCATGCATACTGCTAGGAACAAATCTGAGTTGTTTGTCCTCACAATTCATTGGGCTGGTGGCTTCTGAACAGATTCAACTATAGGACTAATTGATCGCCAATCTTGATGAGTCAACTGTCTAGAGATCTGTTTGCTGGTCCACTGGGTTTTACTGATTGATTGATCCTTTTTGGTTGTGAAAGAATCAATCAACATCTGGGAGTTTGCATGGTAGAAGTGACAACTTGGTTGGATGATTAAACAGAGGATAATGTTGGGACAATCCAACAATGAAGGCAACTAGTTTTGTGGTTAAAGGAAGCTTTATTGGTGATTAGGTGGACATTGAAGATGAGAAAGGATTTCAAGCAATTGGTGTGTTAAGGTTGATTAAAGCTTGAAAACGTATCAATATTATTAAAGGAACACTGATCAATGGGGTTGAACTGAAGGAAAACAGAATAAGAGATAACCCAGAATCTCTGAAGAGATGGTTAAGGGAGGGGCGAATGCACAGATCTCATATGCAAAATCCCAGTTAAAGTGATGATGGCCCTAACAATGCCATTTTGGTAATATTCTCCATCTTTTTGTGGGAAATATGTTGGCAATGGGATTTGATTACGTGGCAAACACAATGCCAAGTTTTTTTTTTTTTGGTTTGTTCTGTGAGGGCCTTGCACAATATTTTTTTTTGCCCATTTTACTCTTAAAAAAAAGACTTTTTACTCCTTTGAATGTACGCAAAGAAAGGAGGTATGGAGCTGGTCAAGGGAGGATCTGTTAGCAGGAAGCCAAATTGCTTGTGGACAGTAGGCATCTTGCTTATAGGGCATCAATTGTTTCACCAAGATAGATTGGTTGGTTGCTTCATCACTCAACGACACTTAAGCAATGCTCTTTTTTGGTATGTTTTTTGTGTTTCTTAAATATCATAAAATGTTCTTTTTCAAGAAAAAAAAAACAGAAGATGTTGGCCATATCATGAAAAATATGCCAACACTACATGCGTATTTGGCATTTTGGACTTTGAAATCTATTTTCGGAGGTAATTGACTCCTCCTAGTAGTGCATGGAAGGAAGGAAGTTTTATGTATTTGGTGAGGGTGGGAAAGCGATAATGTCAAGCCTCAGCTCTGGAGCACTTTTGCCAGAAAAAGATGAGTTCCTTTTACCCCTGCTTAATTGGGGGGGATATGTGTATTTTGGGTTTCCATTGAGATTTTGGCGTGGGTCTTCGTGCCTTATTCTATTTATATTGGTTTTTTTTTCAACTGTGAAAGTTGGTTCAATATGTATATTTGCAAAATTTATGACTAGGATGTTTGCATTCTTTTGGAAAAATGTAGATTTTGCCATTTGCTTACATTGTTAGATATATCTTTTCTTAATTTTCTTTTCTGTTTATTCTCAAATGCTCAAGAAAGTTGTCTACTGGAAATGGCAGCTTGTAAATTTAGCCTGGTTTTGGAGAATGTTGTAAGGGAAGCTTCCTTTTCATATGATTTTAGGAGCCATAACTTGTAATCTTTTTGAGTAATGAATGAAGTAGATGCATTTGACCTCTAGTAGCCGTCCTTCAGAAAAAAAAGCCAAAAAAAGCCTGATTTTGGCATAGACGACGATGGGGTTAATTAACTTGATTGTTGTCTCTGACTTGCTTGCACTCAGAAACCAATCAGAGTTTTTGTTGTATGGGTGTCGTGGGATATGGGATTTAGGGTTGAGTCTTTCTTGTTTGGTTTGGTTGAATAGTGTTTATTGTTTAATATTGTGGGTGGAAAACTAGCAATAATCCTGTCAACACGTTCTACTATTCCTGTCTCGTCCTTGGTTGTAGGTTATATGAAAAAGGTCATGTTGACAAGTAAAACTACTGGCTGCAGTTTTTGTTACATAATTGATGGGTGTTGTTGGATGTTTTGGGTCTGCCCCCCCTGCTCTCTCCTCCTTATTTTGGTAGGGGCCGGGTGTGGGGGGGTCTGTATTGTTTGTCTCAAACTTGTCTTTAAAGAGTAACCTCCTTGAATTGCCTGGTAGATGTGTGAATGGACACCCATCCAGTGATTTAAATGCCGTCGACAAGGCTATTTCTGGGAGGGGGCTGTGTTGACATGATTATAGTGTCGACTTACAGGTGTGCCACCGGCATGCCGTGGATTTTGCCGGTATGTCGAAAGCTGCCGACGATTTCGGCGGCATACCGGCCGCCGCCGCTGCCAAGGACGATTTTGGCTGAAAGAGGCGGGCCTGAAATTCGAAATTTGAAAATTGCTGCGTTTTTAAACTGGTGGCAGGTCTATATTTGGCAGCAGCAGCAGGTCTGGACACACGCATGCACGCACACATGCACACGCACATGCACACACTCACAAAATTGAGTATTTATATGATTTCAGATGCACACAAAAAAAATTGAGTATTTTAACATCATTTTAAGTATTTATGATTTTTTTGTCGGCATGTCCTCGGCATTCCCACGGCGTGCCCTCGGCATGTCCATCGAAAAATGGGTATTTCCACGGCATGCCTTTGGCATGTCCACAAAATGCACATTTAAAATTTCGTCGGCACGGCGTCGAAATCGATATTTTGAACTTTGCACCCATCTAGAAGACCACGGTTCAATCTTACCTTAGTCAAAAACTCCTCCTTGAACATTTGACCTGTACTTGCAAGCATTTTATTGTGATTTCTAGTGTTCATTTGTTTGTTTTCCGGCCTTTTCTTTTTGTTCTAAAATAATTTTATTTTTGTGGTATCAGAATGTGCCCTATGTCTTTGTTCCTTCCAAACAAGCTCTTGGACGGGGCTGTGGTGTCACGAGACCTGTGATTGCATGTTCTGTTACAAGCAACGAGGGTAGCCAATTAAAACCACAAATACAGAGTCTTAAGGTATCATCACTTTACCTTGTTTCTTACGCTTATTCATCTGCAGTTATCATCTTGGCAATCATGAACTTTATTTTTTTTTGAAAGGTCTTGGCAATCATGAACTGAGGTGGGCTTATTTGACAACATGGTCCTGTAAATGCCAGCATCACATGTATTTTTCCTTTGTAATCTAAATCAGAGCTATCTGTTCCTATCAGAAACAAATGATCTAAATGCGCTGAATAAGATATGATCTTCTGAGAGTAATGCATCTCCTTGAAGAATGTCTTTTACTGAGAGTAAAATATTGCTTTCTTAAAAATTGATTAAAACCATCATCAATTTTCTTTTCAAAAACCATAATCAATCTCTATGATTTTTTAAATTATGAGTTTCCCTTTGTGACAACAAAATAAGCATATTTAATTTGGCCATACTATGCACTATTTCCTATGCAAACGTATTAAATTTTCAATGGGAGATGCTTTGAGGAGCATGTGTCCCTAAACTTGTACCTGCTGGATTGTGCAAGCTAAGATTTGAAATTTACTCTTAACAAAGATCTTGTTTGCAGGATGCCATTGAGAAGCTCCTGATATGATTCCAGTTATGCTTTAGCATGACGAGTCTCTCCAAAGAACTCAACTTTGTGAAGCTTCGACTGAAGTTAAGGAAGCTCTGTGAAATTGTGGGAACCTCTTCACTAACATTGTCGATGCCCTTTCTTTGGCTAGACTGTTATTCAACTGGTTTTATTGGAATTAATAACCAATAACCTGAGAAATTCCCACCTTGGCTGGACATGGTGTTATTATTAGCAATAGAACATTAATTATGTATTGCAATTTTAGATAAATGGTAGTTTGTAACTATTATGGAAGGTTGCGTTCCATTTTAAGGGATGGTTCAGGCATGCTCACTAATTCCATCAGCTTATTTTTGAACGAGATTGAACTAATGGTTGAGTTCAGCTTTCGTATTTCCAAGAGAATCCAGATAACATTTTAATAATAGAGCCTTTATGGCCAAGGTATGGGAGAAAACTTCGATTTGTGTGTGGAAGAAAGTTCTTTACGTTTGTACGACCGCACGTTTGAATGGGATTATACGACATCGGAAAAAGCTTTCGCCTATCTAATGGAGCGAGAAAGGAAAGGGAGCAACAGATTTTTAATCTTCCATGTTTATAATAAATAGCTTTTGTTAAGCTCTTGTCTGTGGTCGAGAACACGTTCTTGTTTTAGTTTAAGCTTTGGCTTGGGACCTGAAGCTAGATTCAACTTAAACGGAGTTGTCAAGTGATCTGTACGATATGCAACAATAGAGAAAGGAACATGCGTGTGTATAGGGTAAGGTACAGTCATTCTTGTATTCTAATCCATTGGTAATGCTTTGAAATGAAATTTGGATCTAGGCTTTGGTGCTTGTATCCCACCACTGGCGTGGGTGTTCGCTGTGGGTAGGGGTGAGAAAGGAATCCCGTAAAGGGAGAAGGGGTTTGTTTTTTATTTTTTATTTTTTTATGACAATAAGCATTGCATTGCAAGGGAAGAATTTGATACAAGAGATGTAGCCTAGAGAGGAAGCGAGGGATGGAGAAATCTCACCTATAAAAGGAAAAATACATTCGATAGAAGTGGGGGGAACTTAGAAACAAAAAATGAGATAAGAAATAAAGTAAAAAGAAAAAGAAAGTATCTCAAAATTGGGAATCGGACGATCTTCCAAAGAATATTGACTTCACGTTCGTAGAATAGCGAAGCGTCAATGAGATAAAAATCTTAATGACTGTGCTAACGAGTTTACCGAATAAATTAAAACATGACACATGTCAGGTAAACTTGATCATGATAAGTGCAAGATTACATGTGGTTCCAAACACAACAAAACTATAAAAAAGAAAGAAAAAGAAGACCAATCACTGCAACAAACAAAAATTGCTCACAGCGACAAGCAGGCCAACACCTACTCCCGCAACAGCCCACGTCGACCATGCGAAGCTCCCCACAGCATGCAGAGCATCGCACCACAACAACCATTGACTACCACGACACGCCGCACAGCCACTCACCATGCCATAGCCCAACGCACCTTAGCATGCTGGACCCCGACGCCACTGCAAGCCTCGGTAGGCCGAACCGAACACCCAAGCGCTCCACGTTGGTCCATCACAGCACCGGTAAATTACGACACAGCTCACCGATCTGAATGCCAAGATACTCCTTACCGGTCCGTCGCCGCTTACCGTGCCTTAGCAATCGCAGCAAGTCAAACCACCATGCTTGGCACAATGCACCACAACAACACGTCGGAAAGCTAAACTAATCCCTCCACACCACGACTAAGCATGTCGAGGTGACTCAGACGGCCACCACGAGAGACAGGAGGCCACGCATGTCGAAGAGGAAGTTCTCTTGACGTAAGGGAGAGGTCTAGGGGTAAGGAAAGGATGGTCCGAAGGCGGTGGGGGCTCCGATTGACCATGTACAGCCAATCAGAGCCCAAGCTTCTCTAAGGTAGAAAACACATGCAAAGGGGAGGGAGGAGGGGACAGCGCTTCACAAATGGGGACAGCAAGACTCCAAATACTAGGGGGTTTGTAGATCACATCATTTCATCTCTTATTAAAAGAGGTAAATTGTGCCTATACTTAATGTGACTGATATGGGTAATATTATATATACTCTATTATATATCTCATAGTATATCCCAATCCTAGGTAAAACCCTAATAGGATCCCATATGTAATCCCTCCTCCCTACCTCCTTCCCTATGAGATCCACCAAATCTGAATTCAAATTTTTCCTATAAAAAAAATATCCCACTTACTCTTCTCTTGTCATATCACCCACCCACATTCACTGCTATCCCTACTAGCAGCTCCCCTGCAAAAGACCTCGAGCTCTAGTGAGCTCCTCCTTCTCTGGCCTCAACCTCCTCTAGCGAGCTCCCCCTCCTGCAACCTTGACCTTTGCTAGCTCCAACTTCCTCCGGCGAGCTCCTCAGAGCTTCCCCTCCTCCAACCTCAAGCTCAACCGAGCTCCTCCTCCAACCCCAACCTCCTCCTACTCCGGCTCCAACAAGCTCCTCCGACCCCAACCGAGCTCCTCCTCTGACCCTGACCTCCTTCGACTCCAACCTCATAAGCAATGCCAACAGGATTACTTTGGCTCCAACCTCGAGCTCAGCCGTTACACAATTAATGCCAATAGCATTAGTCCGACTCCAACCTCATAAGTAATGCCAACAACATTACTCCAGCTCCACTATTACACAAATAATGCCAACAACACCAAAGAACAAATATAATCGTTACGTAAGAAATGCCAACAGAATTATTCTAGCTCCAACCTCGAGTTGGCTGAGTTCCTCCGACTACGACTCCAATGAGCTCCTTCGGCCTCCTCCAACTCCGACTCGGACTCCAACCTCCTCCAACACCAACATTGGCAGGTCATGCATTGCCCCTACCACAGTGTATAAGCTCTATTTCTGGTGTAAGGTGCTAACCGCACCAATGTAAGACCTATCAAATGTAACAATGTTTATGTTAATCAAAGTGCTCCACCATATATAAGTAATTGATGGCAACAATACCAAAATAAGTGATAAGTGTTTGCAATAAATACTTAAGTACTCTAGAAGTTACTGAATAAGTGCTAAGGGTACCAACATGAAAATGTACATGATGATGTTGGTATATAAACTTACATTGATGTGATTCTTATCTTTTTTGTTTGAGGTGTTGTTATCATCTTAACACGACAAGTGATGATACCATTGGTGCGCTGCGTTCCCTCTCTAAGGTTTTGTCGTAGTATAGTGCAAAGAAAAGATCACCAGTTTAATACAATTTGTTACTCGGAAATAAAAAGTTTCCCGAAGTCGAACTCAGGGAGCAAACTATAATTCCAGAGGCATATAAATTCACAATACAATGTTTTACAAAAATTAAGAAAGAGAAAGAGAGAGAGAGAGAGAGAATTTGCTCCTTTCTTTCTCCCTTTTCCCTTTTTTTTTTTCTTCTTCTCTACGTCAAACTCTTCTTCTATTTTATTTTCCTTCCCTTTCTTCCTTCTCTGCTTCTTCTTCCTTTTCCTTCTTTTCTTTTCTGATTTCTTGTGCGGCAGTCTCTCTCTTTCTCTTGGCTTCTTCTTCTTCTCTTCTTTTCTTTTCTGCTGCTGCTGTCTTCTTCTTCTTTCTTTCTTTGCTCAGGTCCTTCTTTTCTTTTTGCTGCGACTGTCTTCTTCTTTTCGCCGACGTCTGATTCAGAAATCAGACGCCTTAACTGATCAGCCTCTCCTTTTCTTTTCTTCTTGGCTTCCTCTTCTCTTCTCCTTCCTTCCTTCTTCCTTCTTCCCTACGCTGCTAAGTCCCAACTACTGCTCCTCTTCTTCTTTCTTCTTTCCTGCGCACACACACAAACGTCAACGCAAAACCTACCCCTTGCCCTCGTCTCTCTCTCTCTGAATCTCTCTTTGGGAAGCTCTCCCAGAGCCGGGTAATCGGGTCGAGTCGCGTGCCCGGGTCCAGGTGCATCGGCGTGGGTGGTGCGCGAGGAGTTCACAGGAGTGGGAAGTCGGGTCAGGTCAGATCCGCATGGGCCTGTCGCGGACGAGACCCGGTGAGTAGGTGAGGGACCTCACCCCAGTGCTATCGAAGGCAACCAACCGATAGCACTTTTTCAATTTATGTATGGGCTTACGCCCATACACTTTCGAGGTGGGACTAAAGTCTCACCTCCGAACTCGGGTGCCTGCGGGAGAAGACCTCGAGCAATTAGGGCAGCAGCCGACGCTTGCGACCCCAATTGAAGTTCTGGGTGTGAGCGTGACTCCTTTCCATGTCACCTGGAGCTGAGGAGACCTGGAGCTGCCTGCGGAGAAGCTCCTACTGCTCGTTAATGGCGATGAGGAGGGCGAAACCTGAAACACGCAAACGACCTCGCGACCACGTCAAAAAGGTCCACGGAAGTTCGCCAGAGCGCGGCGAGTGCGGTGCGGGGGTCGACGAGGTGCGAGAGTGCCTGTGGTCGTGCGCCTAGGGCACTCTGCGTGCGTGAGAGTGGGTGTGTTCGGGGGGTGGTCTGGAGGTGCTAGGTGGTGAATGGAGGGCGGATTCGATGTCAGTGAGGTGGTGCGGAGCTTAAGGGGTAGCTGGCGAGACGGATGGAGGCGTGGAATGGCGAGTACGCCTCGCCGGAGGGCAGCCGGAGATGGAGAAGGTGGTGATGGACAGTGGTGGTCGGTGGGTTGAAATAGTAAATTAGGAAGGGGGAAATAACAGGGTGAGAGAGGGGAAGGTTTTTACCTACCTAATTGACGAAGAGTGAGGGAGGTGGCGCTCGACGCGTACCTGCCGGCGCCGTAGACGAAAGAGCCCAGAGGTAACAGCGGCGAGGAAGAGGTCAGGAAAGCGCCAGCTGGTGCGGCCTGACGTGGGAAGTCGAGGCAGAGTGGGCTCTGTTGCAAGTATGGCAACAGAGCGACGAAAAGAGGAGGAAAGGGCCACCGGAGCCTACGGGCATTTTGGCCGTGGGCGGAGGAGACAAAATTGGGGAGGGAACCTCGGCCAAATCAGGCTTGGAGTGGACGGCAACCCTTGCCGCTCCTTATAAAGGTGTTGGCGAGGGGAGAGTCTCGAGAGAGCGGCGTGGGGGAGCTGCTGGAGATGGCTGGAGATGGAAACCCATGCTTTTCGTGCGTTCGCACGAGAGGCATGGGCAGCCGCGGGTCACAGGGGAGGGTCCCTGCGACAGAGGATGACGCAGGGAACCCCCCGCTCGTTCCTGAGAGCGGCTGCCTTACCCTGCGCGATGCCATCCTCCGCGCAAAGTCGCCGAAGGTATGGTGCTTGTGCAGGGTGGCAGGGAGGACCATTCTGCAAAGAACGAAGGGAAAGATAGGGGGTAATATGCAAGGTTTTGAAAAGATAAGGGTCAAAAAGTAATTCAAGAGGACCAATTTGTAAAGTCGGTCAAGATGGTCTTCACTTAGGCCCAAATTTTTGTACCAACCTAATTTGAACCTAAGGAATTCAATGGTGTAATTTGATTTTAGGTTTGATCACATTTGACCAATCAATTTGCGTAAAAACCCAAATTAGGTTAGAATTTGGGCATGATTCTCAAATCAGGTCAAAATAGGTTGCAAAGGCCAAATTGAAGGTTCTGAACCCTAGGGAGTATTTTTCCATGATTTTTAGAGGGTTTAGTTGATTTTTCTTCTGCCTAGAAACTCTTGAATTAGAGTGGATTTGTTTTTAGGGTTACAGAATGTCATTTAATTTGTAGAAGTTGCTATAACCTTTTTCATATCAGATCATCCCACTTCCTTCCTTATTAAGCTTATTTGACCTGTGTTTAGACGCTTAGATACCCTGTTTGTGTATTGCCTAGGTAAAATTACAGTTTTACCCTTCATGACTTGTTTTATCCTTCAATTCAGACTTCTCTGAGTTAGGCTTTTCTTTAGGTTTTGTAGGAGCTTCTTCACACTTATTTAGATTAAATTATGCTAGTTAGGGTTCATGATGAGGCTCTCATCAACCATTAACATAAATGGTGATTCTGTTAGCACCTATGATGGTGCCAAAAGTAGCTATATTCGTACTTTATTGCATGATTCAAATATATTGGACTTCAATATTTCAAATATAGAACAGTAATAATAATGCTAATGGCATCAACACATCCTGCAAAAAATTCTACCATTGATAGGATGAATAGTATTAACATTTGGTGGTACCATTAGCACCTAAGGTGGTGCTATAAGCACCTATATTGCCACTTTATTATATTGTTTAAATATATTCGACTTCAATAATTCGAGCATGCAACACCAATAGTAGTACCAATAGCACCAACACATTTTGCCAACAACATCTAATATCGACAGGACAACCAACACTAACCTATGATGATGCAGTCAACACCTGTATTAACACCTTATTATATGCTTAAAATATTTTACGCTTCAATATTTCGAGCATATAATACCCATAATGGTGCCAAAAGCACCAACAATCCTTTTTTTATTTTGAATGGTGGTGCCAACAACACTAACATCCTAAACCTTTGATGAAGTAGTGTTGGTAATCTCATATGATGGTATCAATAACATCAATAATAGAGTGTGAGGTGTCATGTAAGACTTCTATAAGAGCAACGTGTTCATAAGACGAAACAATACTTCTAAGATGCCATTAGCACCTATCTTACTATCGTTGGCATATTGTGGTGCCGTCAGCACCTATCATGTTACTAGGATAATGTGGTTGAAGTCTCAAGTGTAGCTCTGATAGTATTGTTAGCACCTATTATAGTTCCAACGACATTGTGTTAGTCAATTACTCACATGATACTGCTTATAAGGAATGCACCTTAAAAGCAATCTTTTTTGATGTTATAGTATGTTTTCACATTACTACTAGTTCTAAGTAATATCTAATAAGGTGTCATTGGCACCACAATAGGTGTACACAGCATCATCATAATTACACTGCATTGCACCTATGATGTTGCCATTAATACCTATTATGGTGCCGACAACACCTATTAGGTCAGTCACTCACTTTGTTAATGTTGTGAGGAATTTAGCTTGAGCATCTATTACGACCATATGTGGCTCCTTGCAACCATCTACTACACCTAACGAGACGTAGGTGCTAATGACACCATTATAAGTTGATACTATTCATCCTATTAACATGCTGCTTTTATTAGAGTCTTACATGATAAGAGTTGTTAACATATGTTGTGATGTCGTCGGCACCTATCATATTGCTATTGGCATGTACTGGGATAATGTGATTGAAGTCTCAAGTGCAGCTATGATAGTATTGTTATCATCTATTATGGTGCCGAGGGCACCGTACTAGTCAAGTATTGATATTATTGCTGCTTCTAAGGAATATGCCTTAAAAGTAGCCTTTTTTTGTGTTATAGTATGTTTTTACATTACTATTGGTTGTAAATTATGTTTTCATATGTTCTTTTTCTTTTATGTTACATTTGTGTCATATTACTACATTTAAAGTGTTCACGGTAGCTATAATGGTGTTGTTAACATCTATTGTGTTGCTGACAACACCTATTGGAGCCAGAGTTTCCCTCGCCTTCTATCGAAATTTGAATTTAAATGTGATAGACACATGACTCAATGTGACTCTTATTTATCTTAGCTAAAAACGATAATAGTACTTTTATGATATAAAAAGATGGTGTAACATTTTTTATCCATGATCACATGTGACTTTCCTATGTGCCTTCGCCTTATCCACGTGACATCCACCTCAATATACCATTGTGATAGGTATAATGGTGGATATATAAAAGATCATCTCTCCCTTTATTCGACTAATATTTTAGTTATTTTGATGAATTAGTTACTTAAATTTGAATACTTAAAACAACAAAATTTGATTATTACAATATAACCTTAACTCCAATTATGTAATTACCTTAGATAAGATTATTAAGCTCTATTAGTTTTCCCTTTTGGTTTCTTTTTCTTAAAAAAGAATTCTCCATGTCAAATGTAATATGATCCATGATTTTTTATATATATATTTAGTTATTTTTTTACTTTTCTAGGAATTCTGCGTTTCACTGTACTTTAGATAAATTAAAGAATAACGTTATATAATCAAATATTGATATCTCTCTCATCTCTCTCACACATACCCTCAAATTAATTCAATTAATGGGTTGTGTTAAGAATTTTAAGGCAAATCAATAGATCTTCGAATAAGATATATAATTATTTTATTTATTTTGAAACCAACCAATCATCTCCCATATAAAGATCAAACCAATTACAATACATTTGGTGAAAACCACCTCCTTTTAAAAGGAATATTCGAGATTCTGAGTTCCACTAATCACATATAAAACAAGAATTATGTCATATATTATAACCAAAAAAAAATTATATAAACATTAAAAACAATCACTTTTAACCTCTATATGACACCATGAAATCTCGTAAACGTGGAATTCATATATTTTCCTTGTCTTGAAACGATTGTTAAGGTATCTGCTAACGTATTAGCCTTTGACCCCAACACACCAGGAAAAATAAAATGGTACTCCCGTTCCCGCCGACTGAAGCAAACAACGTCCAATTAATATATATATATATACACACACGAAAGAGAGTAGCCCTTCTCCCACTCACCTCATGAGCCTTCACAAGCCATCAGACGGAGAGGGGAGTAGAGGAGGAGAGAGGGCGATAGAGAAGGGGAGCAAGAAGAGGAAGGCGGCGCAGCTGTGGCTGCTGAAGACGGAGCCCGGGGAGTGGTCGTGGGAGGAGCAGCGGCGCAACGGCGGGGTCTCCAAGTGGGACGGGGTGAGGAACCGCCAGGCGCAGGGCTACCTGAGGTCCATGACCCCCGGGGACCTCTGCCTCTTCTACCACTCGGGCGGCAAGTCCCCCGCGGTCGTCGGGGTGGTCGAGGTCACGAGGCCGTGGTACGAGGAGGAGGAGGGAGGAGGAGGAGGGGCGGTGGACGTTCGCGAGGTGGGGAAGATGAGGAGGGAGGTGGGGCTGAGGGAGATCAAGGCCGAGGGGGAGAGGGTGAAGGGCTTCGCGCTCGTCAGGCAGCCGAGGCTCTCGGTGCTCCCCGTGCCGCCCGACGTGTGGGAGAGGATATGCGACATGGGAGGAGGCTATGAAGATGGAGGAGATGGAGAAGATGGAGATCGAGATGATGGAGGGGAGGGGAAGGGGTGATTCGTGCATGCACGTGAGGTGTCCGCGGAAATGCCTGTGAAGGAAAGGGATAGACAATGTCGGTAGGTGATGGTAGTGTAGTGTGTCTATTTTTGGGAGATGTCCAAGCTGAAGTGGATTGCTTGGTTTTTGTGTTCTATCAATCGGTAAAGTAGGGTTTGCTTTTCTTTTCTGTTCCCCTTTCTTGTTAAGTTGTCCCAATTAGGCTCTTGAGGTGAGATGTTTAAGGGTTAGTTTATTTAGGGGATTACGAAATTGGTGTTAAAAAAAAGTGAAATTGATGTTAATCTTTATTTATGTTTATTTGTATGGTGATATTAACATTAATTTTTGTTTACTTAAATTGATGTTAAGTTATGGTGTTAACTCTTGTCATATTTACTTGAACTGGTGTTAACATCAATTTCTGGAGAATGGAGTTCGGGTGTAAGGGAGTTATGAAGTTAACATCTGCTTTCCTAACATCCCTTGGAATCAATGTTAGCAAAATCGGTGCTAACCTCCTAAAAGAGGTGTTAGGATTATGTAGGTTAACCCCTTAGGTAAAAGGGGGTTTAACCCCTCAACTAAACTAGTCCTAAGAGAGTAGAATTGCATTTGATACACGCACAACAAGAGTCAGCACATGTTATCTGAGTTGGCCAACGTATAGATGATGACAAGATGGCTTGTCCCGTAAGTTTGTCCACTGATTTTGAGTCTATGTGGGATTTTATTTTGTCTTGTTTAGAGGTCTATTATAGGTTAGTCTTCTGAGGGGTTAATAAGCAATCCAAGGTAATTAATGTGGTTGCACAGATCTTGGAGGTAGAGAATCAGTGAATCACATTTTGATTAAACGGCCGTCAGTTCTCTTCCATGCAAGACTATTTGTATAGAAGGAAAGCCACGTAGCAAACATCATTGATGTATTTGCTTTCGTCTTGTTGTTGGAGTCCTTGTCTTGAGAAAGGGGTCATGTAATTTTATAAAAGAGGAGTATTGGCATTAATGAAAAGTAACCAAGCAGTTTACTCCAAAGATTCTTCTCATTCCATCAACCCCATCTCCTCCCCCTGTGGTTGATTGGTATCCACCACACACATCGGGTTGTAGGTACACTCCATGCCCACCACTACCATTGTGTAAATCGCCACGTGTGCCCGCCGCAAGCAAGTATATCAGCATTCCCTCCTAACTCTTCCTCTTTTTTTTTTGGATAAGACTCTTTGTATAGGGTGTAATCTATTTCTATCTTAGTGTACTTTTGGACTAGAATCAGTTGAAGTTCTGCTGAGCTATGCTTTGGAAGCTAAATCGAATAAGTAAACTGAAGGGTTATGCTACATTGTTCGCTTGTGACCAAGGGCATGGTAGCCCTTTTCTGTTCTAACATGCATTGCATCCCTTTTGAATAAAGGAATTTGGTTAAAAGTTGACTTGTGGAGGAAAGCTTTCAACCATAGAGGCTTAGTACATGCCAGTTCCCAACCTGCTGTAATGGCAATTATTGATTGTAACAGTAATGGATGTTACAATCTATCCTTTCAAATTTTCCACTTTTATCACTACAAAGGTTAATTAATTTATCTCCTGTTGTTGGTTAACAATCGGCCATCAAGAAATTAGACAAGTCGGCTGTCAATGGCTTCTGCAAATTTTTTTATGTGAAGAAATGTGTGAGCGGTTTGGGACTGCTGCAAATGCTAATGTGAACCTTCTGGGATTGATATTTTGGATCCAAATAGAAATCTAAAATGAGTTTGGCTATTGGAATTCTAAATAACAATTTATGGAGCTAAAATGTACATCCTCTAATAGGTGAATGTTACCACACGCAGTCTTTTTAGATTGTAAGAAACTCACACCTAATTGATCACTTAAATTGATGGTGGTATTTCTAATTTTCCATCAAGTTTGGCAACTGGGAGCATCAGGAAACACAGCATAGTAAGGCAAACACCTAGCTTATGGCAACCAAACATAAATTTTATACGACCAAATATGCAATAGTTGAGTTGTGAAAGTCAAGATGATTGTCAATACTAAATAAGGGCGAAAACTACTTTGGCTGCTAATATTTTGCCGGTCAATATAAAGCCATAGTGAATTACCAACTAATTCGTCAGCAGTCACATTAGGCAAATCATTTTAGCACTCAGTTTGTGCTGGTTTTGAAAGTGGACATGCCTTGAAAGACTCAACCATTGCTTTGGATTTTGAGTGTAATGATATCAAGAGTCTCTCTCTTTGCGCAAATTCCAGACTAAACATTCTTATCTGTTCTCTGAGATCAGCCATCTTTTGCCTCTCAAGGTTCAATTCTTTCAGCAGCTCTTCCTTCTTGCTCTCAAGGAGCTTCACATTTTCAGATGATGCAGATAAGGCTTGTTCCAAGGAAGCTTTCTCCTCTTTCAAGAGGGAGTTCTCTGTTTCTAAAGAGGCACATTGCTTCATCGAATCATCAAGAAGTTTACCTTTTTTGCTGCATTCCGATTTCAAAAAGGGGCACTTTTCTGCAACTGCAGCCTCCTCATCCATTGTATGCTCCTTTGACAGCAATATATTATGGTTCAGTGAAGGCTCAAGTTGGCGTAATGAAGTGAAAACATTGGCGTATCAAGTGTATCAACGAGGATAATATTGCATTAATTGTAACAAGGATTCTCAACTAACCAGGGATGTGTCACTTGAAGACAAGGAGTTGGATTTCAAATTAGGGGTCATCTGAAGCATGTCTAGATCAGTCATATGACCATTGTTCAACTGAAGCCACTCATGCTCGTCAGCTACAGTTGCCAAGATTTCAGGTACAGGGCTGGAATCTGGCAATATTGACTGATTTCTTCTTCTTACAACAAAGTCAGCAGGCACAGACTTGAAGTCAGGGGTTTGGAAACAATCATTTTTAAACAGGCTGTCACCATCAAGATCTGCTCCCTGCAACATGCATAAAACATAACTGCGTAAGACTTTAATAAACCAATAAATTCTGACTTAGCTCGATGCATGTACTGTGATGTCAACAGGCATTCTCTATTGGCTGGAATTGGTTAACAATAGCTCATTATTGCCTGAAAACATACACCATTGAGAAATTTTCTTCTGAACGCCCCTAACAGTGACATGAAAGTGGCTACAACAGACGGTCTCTATTAGTTGGAACTGGTTAAGAACAGCTCGTTATTGCCTGAAAAACATGCACCGTCTGGAAATTTTCTTCGGAGCTCTCCTAACAGTGGCATGAACGACAGAAGTGAACACCCGCATAAACCAGATGAATGAAATAAAAGCTACCTGGTTCGATGAGATATTTTGCTCAGATGAAGTAGCAAAACCACCAAAATTCTCTATTAGTATTTGTTGTTCTTTAAGTTGTTTCTCCATTATCTGGCAATGTCTTTTCTCTTCTTGAAGCTCCATTGCCAGTTTCTCTTTTTCCAACTCCGACTGCATGGTGAAAACATGAGGGAACAAAAGATTAAGCAACAGCCAATAGTAAGACAGATGACAAGACATAGATTGTTAGGCAAGAGTCCTGGCACAAAAAGTAAGATGAAAGCATAATAAGGATTGCAGACATCAGTCTTGGTGTACCTTAAGCATGTCATTCCGCTGTTTCAAGATAACTTGCTCTAGAACCTCAGAATGTGATCCCTGCAAAAAGCACATCATGCAACTTTCCCCAACGTTTAAGCAGTAGTAACTCAATTTGTAATGTTAGGATATAAGGATTAACTAGAATATGAATCACCACTTTTGCAATTGAGAGAATTGCAAGAGAGATGGAACTGCTCCATACTAGTAGCCCCATGGCTGACACAATTTAATCCTGGCCATTGAACAAATCCAGCAGTGTTGATTAAACTGTCTTTCCAAGTTAAATACCATGTCATCCTCTACGAAAATGCCCTCCCCAGCCTTTCAAAGTAGCTATACTTCTAGCTTTGTGTGTGACCAGTGGGGTTGTTGAGGAAACACTGAAATAGGATGCTGAGGTGTTCGGTTACACATGGAGATAATTTCAAGTTGGGGCAATCAACATGAAAACCCAAGGATTATTGCACTCTCATATTGTGTGATGGTACGAGATAAGGCATTACCCTCCCAATATACAGAAATTTTGAAAGAAGAAATTACATGACTGATAAATAGTACTAAAAGAAATAAGTAAAGATCACTGAAGCATGATTATTTCTAACAATATCGACAAGAAAACTGCAATGTACATGGACCATGCTGCATCTCATCTAAAATTTGCTCTTTGTGCAAAAGTGACCTGTGGCTATCAGTAATGTCCAATCTCCTATTTGTTTTTTCCTCCTTCAAAGGAGAGTCCATCCTGTCCTCGATCCAAGGAAGAGAAAAAAGGAATACATCTTTTTATTTTGGCTCAAAACAGCTTTGATTAATACACTCTATCCCCTACCCGGAGATGCTACTGGAGAGGTTCGAGGGAAGCAGTTCTCAATTAAACAAGATAGAAGTAAATTATTTTGATGGTAAAACATTAGAAAAGCATCATATCTTTATAAGGGAAGACATTACTATGAAATCATCAATTTGAGAGAGAAAAGGTCCTTGGAGGTTACATACAGAATAAATAAATTCAAATGAAGAAGTCAATGTAATCCGCTGGGGAAGAAGATCCTTTTTGAAAGTGAGATGTCTATTAAATCGTGTGAATCTAACAGAGCTTAAGACTGCAGCATAGTTCCCAAGTGTCCAGTCAGACAAGGGATACTCCTATGTTCATTGGCAAGCAAACACTGGTGTAGAAGCAATGCAATTTCCTCTTGTTAATCCATGCTCCAATGAGAAAACTAATTGAGAACCTGTATTCTCAGCATTTGTGTCGTCAGCAATAAGATATTTGCACTTGCATGGACTGCCTCAATAATGAATTTGATCAGGCGGCACCTTTGTAGTTTCAAATGAAGATAGACAAACAGAATAAGAATGGGTGGGCAAGTTTGGTAAGGTTCTCCAGTCCATGAGCATAGTATTTCTAGTTTCACTCTTCCTCGGTTATCAGAGCACTCTATTAGGATGCCATATACCTGAAGTTTTCTGCGTAGCTCCTCTATTTCTAGCTTCTGACGCTTTAACAAGGCTGCATCAGTTAAAATCTGCAATAGGTTGCAGAAAACAGTGTTAAAACCACGGGCCAGAATATCTAACAAAAGAAAATTTTACTATCTTGTCACTTAAGGTCACACAAGAAATAAAGGAAATAAGGGACCATGCCTTGACTTCGAGCCTAAACACAATATGCTTCCTGATCATCACCTAATTAAATTCTTTTTTTTTTTTTTTAATACACCATCTCATGAGGAATTTTCCCTTTCAAATGCAACATGAAAGGACGTAAGCTCACCTCATTCACTTGAGCACAGTTGGTGATCCGCTTTGCTCTGCTAGCAAACTGAAGGGTCCCTCTTGTTTCCTCGGCATGGACCTACAATTGGTGTCAGAATGAAAATCACCAAAAGCATAAAGCTCAATGTTCCACTATAATTGACTCCTGTCAGAAGCAGAAACTCATAAGCTGGCAAAATGTGCACTGAAACCAACCTCTTCAGGAGCAACCGTGCAAATAATCGATGTTTTAGCATTGCCACCAAGAGCTGGCTGAAGGATACGGGTAAGCTTGCTATCACGGTACGGTATGTGTCCCCTGTTGAAGCATAACTCAGCATTAAGTTCTGAATCATATGGATTTTATGTGAAACCAAAACAAATTGGAAATGTTTAGGTAGTTGTCCAGAATTAAGTATTAAGATACATTCATAACTACCTGAAAGTCCTCATAGACAAGAAATTTTAGTCTCAGTTCGCTGTGTAGAGACATTATATTTAAAGAATCTTCATTTATTCCAAGGTTAAAAAATGCTTTAGGGGAGTTAATTTCAATTTTTTAAAAAAACTTGCTCAATGCCCTAATAACCTCATTTTAAATTTTGTTTGAACAAGTTTCTAATATTTTCCTCCCTTTCTCAGATGGACCTGGATTTTAGCAGTGATTCAGGAGGATTTGAAGGTCATATTTTTCTCCCTAGGTGAAATTCTTCATTTGGTTGTTGAGAAGAAGGAAGTTGGCCACTCATGCTTTTAGATGGAGGTGGGCTCCAGATGCCCCTGGAGCTATCGAAATGGCTTGGGCTCAGTAGACCCAGCTTGTGATCAACTTGATAAGGCTCTTAAGCTCCATAAGCTATTGTTACGAACGCACTCCAAGATGTTTTTCTTAAGACGTCTGGGAGGTGGTCCAGACGTCTGGAACCCCTTCTAGACGTCTGGGATCTATTTTCGGTGGCACGCGGGACCGCGTCTGCGCACAGGCGTGCGCAGACCAGCAACCGCCTTCCTCTCTCTTTGTCCCTCTCTCCTCCTGCGACCGCAGTCTACGTTCTCTCTCTCTTCCTCTCCCCGCGCGGCTTTAAAAAGCCTCACCCTCTCCCTCACTCTCATCAACTCCGCTCCTTCTTCCAGCGAGTGCGAGCGCAAGCGAGCGGCGGCGGCGGCAGCATCGGTGAGTGCGGGAGGAGGTGCTGCGCGAGGGAGGAGGCGCTCGGCCGTGAGGGCGAGCTTGCCGAGGCTGCTAGAGCCGGCCGGCGGGGGCGCAGCAGGCGCGGAGTGACGCGGGAGGTCTGCTGCAGCTCGAGCAGCAGGCGGACAAGGCGCGGCGCAGCCGTGCGTCGTGGGCGGAGGGCGAGTAACGCTCTGGTTCTGGAAGCTTTTCCAGAATCAGACGTCTGGTCATCCAACCAGACGACGGTTAAGACGTCTGGAGGACTATCCAGACGTCTGGCAAGTAAGTTATTTTTCGTCTTCTTCCTTTTCTGCGACCGTCCATACTGAGAACGATGAGTGGGTACGTGCAGGTTCTGAGATTCGCATCAAACGCGAATCAGACGTCTAGCAGCGGTGCCAGACGACTGGAGGGACTTCCAGACGTCCGGGGTGACCATCGGACGTCTGGGAACTAGGCCAAACGCCCCCGCAGGCTTCTGGACGTCTGAGAGGCTACGCAGGACAAGGTACCATCTGATCCTCATTTTAAGACGTCTGGAAGAGGTTCCAGACATTTGATTTTGCACTGTTTCGTCATTTTCGACCCGTTTAGGACCCGTTCGGAGTCCATTTTCCGCGTTTCGAGTTGCGTTCTTTTCGGAATTAAATCATCTACCCGTCTACAGTAGTTATATACTATTTTGAGAAATTTCTTGTGTTTGATCCTTTTGATAGGACCCCCGTTCCATTGCAGTCTCGGGGGTTGCGGAGGCACGCGGGATTCCCGACCACGCCCCCAGTACTCCCGTTGTAACTGGTAAAGTGGCTTTTAAGTTTATTAATATAATCTATTAAATTATGGAACCATAAATAGAACCTAGGACATTGCATGAATCCTAGGAATGAGAAACTAGAATGAATGGTAGATCCTAGGGTGTTGCATGAATCCTAGGACTGGAAAACTAGATTGTATGATAGATCCTAGGGTATGGCATGAATCCTAGGATGGGAAAACTAGTGGAATATACGAATACTGCAGTCTTGGAAAAAATGGAAAGGAACAAATAGCTGCCTGTAAATTGATTTAACAGCTACCTGTTATGAATAAATACACGTGATTGAGAACATGGATCGTAAGAACGTGAAACTGGAAAGTGGAACCTAGATGTTCTGAGTTAAAAGAGCTGGAACCCTACGGGGAATTAGGAGTGGATCTCCTGGAAAGAGAAAGGAATGGATCTGAAAAAGAAAGACGTGGTAGTATGCTGTTCTCTTGGGTACGTGGTACCAAGGGAAGTACCTATTACCTGTTTAGTACAGAGCGGAGCCAGCCGCCCCAGGGACCCGGGGTTAGGTCTGGCCACTTTGTACCGACTTGCTGGCCCTCGTGTACGCAGTACCGAGGAGAGCTACTAGTGTAGGGCGAGTACTAGCTACCCCACAGGCCCCGGGGTTCTGCTAGCTCACCTACACCGACTTGTTAGGCCCACTGGGCAAACCAGGGTAGTCAGGCGAGGGTGCGTGGACTGTGGAGGGGCAAGGCCCCTGTTTGGTTACTGTGGAGGGGTTGGACCCCTGTTACTGAGAGGGCTCTGCACTGTACTGGTTCCGTGCTGTGCTTTGGGCGCACCCGTTAACGGAAATGATTGACCGCATGCCAGTGCGGGTTAGCTACCTGTGCGTTTATCGCGCGTGCCGTAGTCACCGTTACGTCTGTCCGTGACCTTGGGGTGGTTGACTGAGAGTAGGATCACCACGGGGGACTCTCCCGGCCAGGAGAGCACCACGTGCTACTTCTACTGTTCGGAAAAGACTGCAATCAAGATAGTTCCCACGAGGAACATTCGAGATCAAGTGAAGGATCTGAGAAATAGATAAATTGTGAAACAATAGAAAGACGTAAATAAAGGAAGAAAGAAAATAAAACAGCTACTGTACACTTTACTGCTTCTTTAGTTTAGCTGCCACTCTACTCAGTGTTTCTCTGACGTGTTACACTCGTTGCTTTTCAGGACCAGGTGTTGAGCAGACAGGGTCAGCGGCTGCAGAGGACGCTGGGCCGAGTAGGGTCCAGTAGAGTTACCACTGTTCTTTTGTGCCTTTTTATTCCACTGTAGTGAGTAGTTCTTGTTACTCTCTGTACTTTCTTTGCTCGTAGTTCTTGTTATATTATAAATGTTCTACTGTTGTGGTGGTACATGTTGTACTAGTTCTTTTTCTTACTGCTGTATTTTGTTACTGCTAGTTATATTTCATGTTGAATGTGGTTTATTTTACTGCTCTTTTGGTTACTTCCTCGTTGGACGACTAGGTCTTAGGATTAGTCGAGTCGGTCCGGTTCTCGTGTCTCGTAGGGACTCGGGAATCGGGTCGTTACAGCTATGGAGCCGAGTCTAAACAAAATTTCAGGCTCAATAAGTTATCAAATGAGCCTTAACCAAACCAGGCTTGGCTCGATAAGGGCTCAAACTCAATAAGATGTATAGATATATATTTTAGAATATTTTATTTATACTAAATAAAGTAGAAGGATATACTTATAATTTTCCTAAATCCTAACCGCTTTATTCCCATGATCCCTATACCTTATCCTCATCCTAGCACCATACACACTTCACTCATGTGTCACGTTATTTTTGTTGCATTACGTTATATTTTGAGGGGTTTTATGTCTTTTTATTATTTTGTTGGACTTATGTCATAATTTTTCCCTCACCTCTCTCTGTATAAAGAGGTGTAGGGATAGCTTAGTAAATTAAGAAGTTTCATTTTTTTCAACTTGACATCAGAACCAAGTTGGGGACTACATCGACAAAACCCTAACCCTACCTTAGACCCTACCCGCGCATCTCCACCGGTGCAGCCCGCCACCGCAGGGCTAGTGGCAGCCACCACCAGTCACCGGTCACTGGTCCTCATCTGCAGTAGCCAACCTCCTTCGTCGTAGGCGCATCCTCCTAGAGAGAGGAGGGGCAGTGCCTGCCACCGGAGGTGTCCCTCTTGTTGGGCGGTAAGGGGAGGGGCTGATCAGCCCATCAACCTCTTCGAAAGGTCTTTGACCTTGGGTATGGTGTTTCACTAAGGTTTAGGACTTTTCAAAAGATATTTGGACAATTTTTTTGTTAATGTTTGATAAAATCAATGTTTTGACGATTGTTTGGGGTGTGTGTTCTCCTTGTTAATGCATTATTGGGGTGCATATTCCCCTTGATTGGTTGTTGCTTGTTGGATCCGCCTATGAGCGGACTTGTGGAGTGTGTATTCCCCTATTTTGTCAGGAATTCATATCTATGTGTGAAGATTTGTAAAGATACTTGTGGTGTGAGATCACTATGGCCTCGGCATCCTTAGAGTCCTAAGTGACATTGAAACAGATTGGAGAGAGCATGATCTACAAAAATCCATTCTTTGCACCCATTATGAAGCTTAACAAGACCAATTACCTCGTTGGTCTCAAACGTTCCTTGTCACTATAGAAGAACATGAGAAACAACATGTCCTCATTAAAAAACCACCGAAGTAGAAGACTGGGAAATATGCAACCTAGAACAAAGATGATGCTAAGGTGCGAGCCTGGATACTAAATAGTGTGATACATCACATTGTAGATGAGGTCATTTACTACAAAACTGCTAAACAGATGTGGGATGGTCTGAAGGATGCATATTCTCATGACTTAACTCTGCCCAGGTCTTCCAGATTCACTATGACCTCTGTCATCTGAAGTAGGAATCCATGAGTCTCTCACAGTATTACTCCACTATGAAGGGACTCTTGGAGAAGTATAATGCCTGCAGGCCTATGTGTACATCAGTCATGTGCAGGGATTAGAGGAAGGAGTTCTTAGCTCATATGTTTCTGGTAGGACTTAATGATGACTATTCTGTTACACGCTCACAAATATTGACATTGTCTGATCTTCCTCCCATTTAGGAGATATACAAGAGGCTTAGCAGGTTGCATGTTCAATCTACTCCAGAGATTGTTACTAGTAATACTGCTTCTGCTCATGCTGCCGTGAATACATGTGGAGGACGAACTGGAGCCTTCCGAGGCAAAGGCAAGAGGCGTGCTGATGGTGGCCGTGGCAAGCCCACCTACTCCTATTATGGGAGAATTAACCACACTGAGGCCAAGTGTTGGAACAAACTTGGACAGCACATTGTTGCCAACCAAGTTTCCATGACTACTCCACCAGCCGTGTCTACTAATACAGTGACTCTTGCAGAGGCAAACTATGATGCAGTGGTACAGTGCCCAGCTTAGTGGACCCATGATCAGCCTCAATCCTTAAGCACCGTAGCTTTTGCCTCTACATCAGGTATGAATAGTTCATGGCTGATTGATTCTGGTGCTTCAGATCATTTGTCGGGGAATTCCCAGTGTTTCGGGAATATGCAAAAGGTATCACAGGAATGCTCAGTACAAATAACAGATGGTTGGCATGCCCCCATCTGTGGTAAGGGAGGGGTGTCAATTACTCCCACTATGCACCTCTTTGATATTTATGATGTGCCTGGAATGACAATGTAGTTGTCTGTTAGTACTATCACTAAGCAATTGAATTGTCGTGCCATCTTTTATATGGTTGGGTGTACAATTCAGGACCGCATAACGGAGAGGATGATTCGTGGACATAAGGAGGGAGGTGTGTATCAACTGGTTCAGAGTCCAATTGCTGCAACTTGTCAGACGAGTACTACTGCGGGGAGTGCCTTACAGTGGCACAGATGACTAGGCCATCCTTCACTGGACAAACTACGTCGAATCATCTCTCATCTTTCGCCTGCCATGAAAATTCAGTGTGATGCCTGTTAGCTGGGGAAGCATCACCAGGCCAATTTTCCAACTTCTATCCAGTTAAGTAGTTTGGCTTGTTTTGATTTATTGAATTATGATGTTTAAGGTCTCAACCGTGTGACAGACTAACAGAACTACTGTTATTATTTGTTAGTTGTTGATGACTTCTCTCGTTTATCATGAATATTTTTTATGTGCAATAAATCAGAGGTTGAATCTATTATACAGTAGTTTGTGGCTTTTATGAAAACACAGTTTGGTATTTGCATTAAGAAAATCAGAACTGATAATGCCTTAGAGTTTTGTACTAAGAACTTGGCTTCCTTTTATGGATCGCTTGGCATTGTACATCAAACGTCATGTTCTCACACGTCACAGCAAAATGAGGTTGCAGAACGGAAACACCGTCGTATTCTGTATACAACTGGAGCCTTGCTTATCTAGAATAGTGTCCCACATAGCTACTAGGGAGATGTTATTCTCACCGCCTATTATCTCATTAACAGGCTTCCTTCCTCTATGCTTCATGAGCAGATCCCATGGAATATTTTATATTCGGATTCAAACTTATTTCTATGTCGTCAAAGACATTTGGCTGTATGGCATTTGTACACCTCCTTGGGCCTAGTCATGATAAATTGGCCCCTAGGACGGTTAAGTGTGTGTTTCTTGGTGATTCACGCATTCAGAAAGGATATAGGTGTTTTGACCCTGTACACTAGAGGCACTATGTGCGTACGGATGTGACTTTTCATGAACTTATTCCGTACTTTTCTACTTCAGGCCATCAGTTGAAGGAGGTTGAGATGGCTATGCCAATGCTTGTGCCTCCCGTAGCCATGGAGGATTTCTCTCAGAGCAGTAGTGTACCTGCTACAGAGCAGCTTGTGAGCACATTCAGAGTTGTACTGCCTGATGATAAGACCTTTAAGGGTACTACATATCAGCTTCCTGTCAGTTATAGAGAGAAGACACCCCCACCCCCTCCTCCTCAGTTCCTACTGACCCACCACAATCCTCCCCCACTCACGTGTTGAGTCTACTGGCAGTACTTCTCCTGATGATGTAGCTCCAGGTTCTACCTCCATGTCCACAGATGAGTATATTCCTATTGCTATCTGGAAGGCTCATCAATCTTGTGCCCAGTATCATGTTGCTAGGAGTGTTGTTTCTGCTAACTCTCTGGGTCCAGAGTTTCATGCATTCACTGCTGCAGTTTCCAGTGCTGAGATTCCTACCTCTTACCAGCAGGCTCTATTACATCCACACTGGAAGGCAGTTATGGAGGAGATATCTGCTCCTACTGATAGAGGCACCTGAGAGCTTACTACTTTACCTTCTAGTGCGCACCTTGTTGGAGCTCAGTGGGTCGTCATCTTGAAATACAACCCAGATGGGTCTATTTCTCAGTATAAGGCTTGCCTTGTAGCCAAAGAATTCACCCAGACCTATGGGGTGGATTTCTTTGACACATTCTCTTCAGTTGCTTGACTCTCCACAGTCTGTATACTTATATCTGTTGCAGCTCATTATGAATGGCATCTACACCAGTTGGATGTCAAAAATGAGTTCCTCTATGGAGATTTACAAGAGGAGATATATATATAACAGCCTCCTGGATTTGAGGTTTAGGAGTGTGTTTGCAGGCTTTGTAAGGTCATTTATGGTCTTAAACAGAACCCCCGAGCCTGGTTTCAGCATCTGTCTGAGACATTGTCTGTTATTAGGATGTAGAGGTCCTCATCTTATCGTTCACTGTTTCTAAGGAAGACTAATGGCGGTACTATAGCTCTACTTGTGTATATGAATGACTTTATCCTCACAGGTGATGATACAACTGGTATTTCTCAAGTGAAAGAGTATTTGACATGCCAGTTTGTCATGAAAGACCTTGGAAGCTAAAATATTTTTTGGGCATTGAGATTGACAGAAGTAAGCAAGAGATAATTATGTCACAAAAAAAGTATGCTCTCAGCATTCTCCAGGAGATTGGTATGCTAGGATCCAAGGATGCCAATATTTCTATGGATCCTAAGGTTCATTTCTTTGGTGTTACTATGAAGCTGAAGCACAAGAAGGCCTATCGACAGTTGGTGGGAAAACTTTTATATCTGACCATCACTAAGCCAAATATTAGTCTTATAGTGGGTAAGCTAAGTCAATTCTTAGACAAATCTACTGACGATCATTGGCAAACTGTGATGTAGGTGTTGAGGTACATCAAAGGATGTCCAGGTAAAGGCATCCACTTTCAAAAGAAGGCTCCTATGTCTATTATTGCATACTCAGATGCAGATTATGCAGGAGATGTTGGAGATAGGAGATCTACTATCAACTTCTGTACCTTTATAGCCGAAAATTTAGTAACCTGGAGGAGCAAGAAACAAAATGTAGTTTCACGCTCTAGTGCTGAGTCTGAGTACCATGCTATGGCACATACTGCAGCTGAGTTGATATGAATAAGATCTTTATTACGAGATCTTCATGTTACTATTCAAAAGCCAATGGAAATGTATTGTGACAACCGAGCTACAACATACATTGCCAATAATCCCATGTTCTATGAGAGAACCAAACATGTGGAAGTGGATTGTAATTACACCAGAAGTTTGATTCGGCAAAGTCTGCTTCGTACTACTTGTCTTGCCTCTTCAGACCAAACGGTCGACATGTTTACTAAGTCGTTATCTCGCCCTCTATTTGAAAAGTGTAGAAACAAGCTGAGTATGGTGGATATATATGCTCCAACTTAAGAGAGAGGTATTGTGTTACATTATATTTTGAGGGGCTTTATCTTTTTATTATTTTGTTAGACTCATGTCATAATTTTTCCCTCACCTCTCTTTATATAAAGATGTGTAAGGGCGGCTTAGTAAATTAAAAAGTTTCATTTTCTTCAACTTTATTAAATATAATGTGTCACTATAATATGCATCGTAGACTATGTCCATTTAATCTAATGTATTTTTTTCTATTTTTTATACTTTGATTGTTAGTATTCCTTGTTTTACCAAGATCTGTACATTGTTTATCAAGTTTGAGCTTGAGCTTCAAAATTCTGAACTTGTTTCTCGGATCAATAATGGGCTTGAGCCCAAACGAACCAAGTCTGAACATGACCCACAAAAATTTATTGAGCCCAAGCCAAGCCTGAGAGCGAACAGGGACAGACTTGGTTCATTAGACTTGATAAACAGCCCCAGATGCCTCAAATACTTGCATTCCTTGCACCTCTGTGACAGAGGACACAGAATGCATGCTTCTTTCCTTTCCATTCTCCCATGGCTTCTGGTGGGGTTGGAGATTGGATGCTTGATTTGCCTCACAAGAATATCCTTTTAAGGCAATGTTCACAATACCACCCTAGGTGTCTATAATGATCAATTGAGGGAGGCTTTTGTCCTCCTGTGGTGTAGCTGGTTGGAGAGTAACAACACTTTTCTAGATGGGATAGACCCCCCATTAAAGGACTTCTTTGCCATTTTGCTGCAATACCTAATGCTTGGAGTGGATGACTCTCCTTTTAATGAATTCAGGGTTGACATCCTTTGTTAACCCTCCTTCAATATTTATTCTCCACTTCTCCTAAGTAAAATTGGTACCATAATTAGTCAGCTATGTGCAATGCTTTATTTCCATCAACATAATTTGACCATTATATGAGCATGGTTGATTACATTATAAGAAGATGAGCCAAATCTTGATTAACTAGCATGTAAACATAAATCATCTCATGTTTAGTTAAACTGTCTTTTTGAATTGTAGTCTTATCAAACAGATGCTAACATAAGACTTTGACTGCACATCTAAAATTGGACTTACAAATCAAATGAAGTTGATAGACCAGTCCCACATCATGAAACTGGTCGTTTATACTATATCATACCTCTGCTTTCCACTGTCACTCAATTTGTTAATCACATTACCAAGAATCATCAAACTCTTATTGATGTATTTTCCTTCTTTCAATCGTACGCCATCAGCACCTGTCTTAGCAACTCGCTCCGAGCCAGCTAAATCCACTAGGTTCTGTCCAAAAACCAAACAGATTTATGCAAATTCATGGGAAGGTTTACAGTAATTGGAGAATAAAGTGCACGTATGTGTACGTGAAAAAGTTTATAGCAAAAAGAGCACAAATTGCATGTAGAAATCTATGCTACACGAGCTTTGTAAAAATAAAGAAAGACCACATGAGTGCAACAATCAGACCAAACCAAGTTAACAAAATCAGGTTTTTGCAATAAATGGTTCCATTACCTGTTAATTAGCTTTTGAAAACCAGATTTGCTGTTTGTATACTGGCTAGCTAATTGCAAAAACCAAAATGACTAAGAGCAAACCAGTTTTCTTTCACTCATATGTCTGTATGTTTGGATGGGTTTGTATGTGTATATATTACATGTGTATTCATGTAGGTACAATGTATGTGTGGAGAATGAAGTGCCACGTGGCAGGTCAGTTGAGCCACATGGTAGTGTCACGTGGCGTGTCAGCAAGATGTAGGTCCACCCAAGGGGTGCCGGCCTTAAGGCCTAGTTTGGTTTGGGGAATTGGGCCTCCACTTCCGCGTTTGGGCTTTCGAAAGCCGAGAGATATAAGAGCCGGATTTCACTTGGTTATGATGGAGTAAATCTCTTCCACCAATGGGATGGAATGGAGTTTATTTCCCTTACCTATTCCACTACCCCTAATCTGCATCTTCCCTATCCCCTTCGCAGGCGTTCGTCCCCTTTTCTCGTGTGATCGCCCTTCTCATCGAGGCAAACTGATGACGGTGAATCAAGGTCGACGGTCGTTCAGGACATTTCTGATGATGGCATCTCGATCGATCTCCATGCGTCAGTGTAGCGATATCATGCAGATGAGTTGATTAACAAGTGTTTTTTCAAGGTTTTATCTATAATCGAATGGTTTGTCTAATTTGAATGAGTTGAGGTTTGTAATAAGGTTTTTGTGCTATTTAATAATGTTTCAAATATTTTGAGTTGTTTCATTTCATTGCGTTGTTTCTATATTTGGAAAGCATTTATTATTTCAAACGCCATTGATAGGTGGTGGTTGGGTTGTACGTTACCTGGTGGCCCCCTTGATGGTCTACAATGTATTGATGCCCTAGGTCAATCTATCATGCGCGTGACGTGGTTATTGTTTCTAGCGAGAGATGTGTGTGGTTTGGGTCTACGATGGTGTTCTCTCCTTCAATGGAGTTGCCCTTTGCATGACTCTTTTCAATTTTGGTTTCTTGGAAACCATTGTACCGGTGGTTTCCCTCTTGGGAGTTCATATCTTTTGTGAGTGGGATACCATTCAACAGTCCATTGATTTCGATTATCAGGGCCATGATTCCTCTGAGTCCCTGTTCTTCATGTGGGTGCATCAGTGAAGGGAAGTGGGATTTAATCCAGACAAGGATTCATAGGGGAAATGCCTATAATGGGGATCGTGGGTGGTCGATGGTATTCGGTGGGTTCTTGAACTATTCTTGGAGGAATAAGGTAATCGATGATCTCCTCCTTTTACTTTACTTCTAACTTCCTGCAATTGAAACACAATCTACGCTGTTGTCTATCTTTGTAGGTGAGGTTCATTCGATCAAGGAGGTGCTACTCCTTGATCAGGTGAAGGTCCTGCACGAGGAGTTGAGAACCCGACTTGTAGGCAAGTAGAACAAGTATAATTTTTATTTCATTATGTTTTTTATGAGAGGAATGGTTTGCTCCTGGTTTTGTATGTCCGTCATCATTAAGAAATGCATGATTAATGTTTGTTTTAAACACATCAATTGTTGTATCTGAATGAAATGTTATTATATAACCCCTTTGTCTATGTCATTGTTCTATCTATCTGTTCAGTAATATGGAGTAACAATGTTTTACAAGTAAGTTCTATAGTGGTAGAGTTGATTCCTGTATATTTGTTGAAGTTGAACCCCTGCAGTGTTTTTTAATAAAAAAAAAACAGTCCATTTACTTGGTAAAGTTTAGCAGAAGTTATTTGTTTCTCATAAGAGTTGCACAATGTGATACGGCGAAATTCATGTCATGTACATTAAGGGGGTTCATATTTCCTTTGTGCACTAGTTATTTACTATCTTAATATATTGCTCCATGTTTTAATTTTGACATTGTGGTTATTTTTGTCATTCATAAGTTCTTGTACACCCAGTATGCAAGCTACGTTATTGCATCTTTGTTTTTAGTATTATTAAGATTGACTTAAATATTATAAACTTTGAAAGCGGTATCACTTATCCCTGTTGATAGCTTCATTAGGATCCCTACAGTTGTTACTAGATGAACCCAGCATGTCCATTTTTTTGTCTTTAAATATTATTAGTATCATTTATTCCAGACAACAAATAGCACAAATTATTAATTTAACCTTGCGCTTTCCTAATGGGTTATGATAACTTACGTATTTAGTAAAATCCGTTTGTTCCCTTCATAAATCTTAACTTGTAATTTTCTGTTAGAACTGATTGCTTAATGTTATGCTTTGCACGTTGTGGTTGATGTTGTCATTCATAAGTTAGTTTTTAGTCATGTTTACAGCTTCATCGTTGGTTGTCTGTCTTTCCTACTATCCTCTTAGATCGTTTTATTAAGAAGTTCGAAAGGGCTAGCAATGATTCCCGTTAATTTGTTGATAAGGATCCATGGTAATCTTTGTAAATGACCACAGCAAGTCCATTCTCTGGTCTTTATATATTATACATTCTTTGTAAATTAAGCATAGACAACTTTAGTATGTGCGTAGACGATTTTTTGTTTCCGTTAGTAACATATTTTCCCATTAGGTGTGTTTGTATGTGCTGATTAAAGTTTCCTTCCATTCATTGAAGATCAACGTTAAGTGCTTATCCTAAATTGAAAATATTCATGACGTACATAATTTTCAATCCACTATCAAATCAATTTAAAAGAATTGACCACACAAACCATTGGTTGACTCACATCAGTGCATGTATTTCATTCCGTGTAAAATGAATAGTAGTCAAGTCACTCCCAGCTCGTTGAAGAAACGAGCTAAAAATTGGAAACCCGAGCAAGACACAATCTTAATGCATTTATTGCTTGATCATTACAACAGTGACCGGAGGGATGGTTCCTTCACGAAACATTCGTGGAAGGAAATCGACAACAAGTTTAACGCCGCATCCCACCTAGACTACGACCATATGAAGATATTCCATCGATGGAAGACGCTTAAGATGGAGTTTTGGTTGTACCACACACTACTCAACAAGAGTGGGTGGGGACTCGATCCTTTTGCAAATGTCCCTGTTTCACCAAGTCCCGATGTCTGGGCAGAGGTAGTTGCCTAACTTCGTTTATTTGTCTTTATGACAGGCTATCCTTTTTAGGTTCCATTGAAACAATTGTGAATGATTCCTGTTTCGTTTTGACTATTAATAGCTACTGAAGGAGCTGCGCAAGCTGAAAGATCGTGTGTTTCCGCATTACAATGACATGAACATTATAGTAGGTCATGACATTGCTATAGGGGAATTTGCAATGTCTTCTCAAGTTGAAGAGGAAGACTAGTCTCGTCCTCAGTCACAAACACCCACACAAAATACATCAAGGACTACATTCTTCTCACCCCCAAATTCATTTCAAAAGGTTCCACTGACGACGCAAATTCCAAACCTCAACTGTGGATGGATCGTTTAATATTGGTTCCCACTCATTTCGAATAGGCCAGGATTTCTTTCCATACTAGTATTCCACACCCAATATCCAGGACATGGGGTTTGCTTCAATGTACAGTGTTGGCCCATCTTACTCCAACTTCCCCCAAAATGGAGTTAGGCCACCTCCGCTGCATACCTCCCCTCCTCCTCACATATAAGATCCATCTTTGAATTCCCACAAGAGGTCATCCACAGGGAACACCAGTAGCGGTGGGAAGCGTCAAAGGGGTATTTCATCCAATGCTACGACATCTAAACAAATTGCTGAGACCAATTCCCTCAAGAAAATTGTTGACTATCATATCTCTAAGCCAAAAAGGCCAGACATCTCGAAAGAGATTAAAGAGTGCTTGACATTGGTGAGACAGAAGTTGCCATCAATAGAAGCAGATGACTTAGTCATGCTAGCTGATTTGTTTACCTTGAAGGCACAGAGGGTAGTGTTCCAGCATATATTGGATCACAATGATGCACTTGCTGCATGGCTATGAAAGCATCTTGGAAATGACTATGGACTCTGAAGTGTTCCCACCTATATGCACCTTGGAGATGTCCCTAGTTACCTTACTTGTTTGTCTTTCGCTCTAGTTTATGCGGACTCTACTTTATGTTAGTTGTGGTTCCTATTAGTGTTATTTTGCTTTATCACGTTATGTAATATGGGAACTACTTTCCTTTATGTTAAACATTTTCTTTTCTTACATTATTGTCGGGATATATATGATTCATGACGTAACCTTATGAAATAGCACAATTCTTTGCAAAGTAGGATGAGGTCCCCAACATTCACTTAGACTCCCCTAGCTGATATTATGTTCCTAAACTACATCAAACATGAATAACTAAGTGGTGAGTGGATGGATGGGACCCTCACTAGGAAAGGTTGGAGAGAAGTGGTTGTTAACTTCAACTCTCAGCACAGTGTCACCTTGCCAGCTCAGGCATTTCGTATAAGATAGAAGAAAATTAAGCAAACACACTTGATTGACCAGCTCCTACCGAAGGAAGGGTGGCTTTGGGACGATCATACAAGTCTCATCGTTCCACCTACCCCAAAATCTTGGGATTTGGTTGAAGCTGTCTATCGTCGATCCATTGAGGGGAAGCCCTTCCTACAGTACTTTCTCGTGTTTGATATCTTGGAGCCGTGATTATCTCTAATGCCGATGGTTTAGTCGTTGTATGCAGTTAGCACTTGACTATGGTTTT
Source organism: Thalassia testudinum (assembly GCA_037157565.1). Classification (NCBI taxonomy): domain Eukaryota; kingdom Viridiplantae; phylum Streptophyta; class Magnoliopsida; order Alismatales; family Hydrocharitaceae; genus Thalassia; species Thalassia testudinum. The sequence goes on from JAZHRO010000013.1 coordinate 74,635,677, forward strand.
ACACTTCATGAGGTAGGCATACTTATGTGGAAGTCATCGTATTTCATCTATTATCGCAGTGTATTTTCCATTTTCTTACTGTCATGTACAATTACCTTATCACTTTATTACCCGTTGATGGTGATGTACTCATGTATGCTTTCCAAGCATGTTCATCGTAATAGAATATGGCTACTTATGACTATATATGGACTATGAAATCTAGGAACCTTTGCCTTTATTTTTCCAGTGATGGATCCCTCCATGTGTGACGACTACTCAAGTAGTTCAGAGGATGATGAGATGGCAATGGTAGAGATGATTATCCCATTAGTGGTGCAATTACCTGTTTTCACAAGCCCATCACAAGGGTAAGGAACACCAATCCTATGACAAGTCATCTATGGATTCATGATGTACTATTGGGGCACCCTTCTTGATGTTATGATGAGTTTCAACCATCCAAGGAATGCTTCCATGCTTTGCTAGACATCCTGTCGACACAAGAGTTGTTGACAGACACAAGAAACACAGCCGCGAAGGAGCAGTTAGCCATGGGGGCTCTAATTGGCATGTTATGGAAAGATTTCAACATTTAGGGGAGACAATTAGTCGATACTTTAGCAAGGGCCTCAAAGCCATTGTATCCCTCAAGAAGGATTTGATTCACCAATCAAGAGTTAACACACTGATTCCTGAAAAACTATCTACCAATTCAAACTTCCATCCTTTCTTCAAGGTATCAAAGTATGGAAAACGAATTTAATTTCGCTTATCTGTAGACATTTTCATGTACTCATGTTAAGTGCAGTGCCTGTTGGAAGTAGTGGGTGCAATTGACAGTTGTCATGTACGTGCAACAGTCAAAGCCTCAAACCAAGCAAGATTTAGGGATCGGAAGGGTTACACTAGCCAGAATGTCCTCGCAGTAGTTGGTTTCAACTTAGAATTTCTTTATGTAGCTACTGGATTCATAGGCTCGACTACAGATATGAATGTTTTGCAATGGGCACTAAACTTCGGTTCTTTCAAAGTCCCTTCTGGTAGGAGATACCTAGGAGGTTTGGGCTACGCAAACATAAAGAGGTTCCTTGCTCCGTATCGTGGTCTCTCATACCACCTTCAGCAGTATAGGGGACGTGCTTACCAAAATGAGAAGCAGATTTACAACCATCGCCATGCGTAGTTGAGGTAGGTGGTTGAGAGGGCTTTTGGGGTGCTTAAGAAAAGATTCTCTCTTTTGGACAAGAGGTCGTTCTACTCCTTTGTCACGACCCGATCCCAGATCCCTACAGGACCCGAGACTGACTCACCTCGACTAATCCCAAGACCCAGTCGTCCAACGAGAAATAACCAAATAACATGCATCAATCCACAACCACACGAGTAATGTAACTAAGCAGAAAGAAATTGGCAACAAAGGAGAAACAAAACAGTAATACTAAAATATTACATGCCTTCAAGAACAGAAATACAACCATCACAACCAAAACCTAGTTCATAGATGATAGAGAAGACAACGGAAAATTACTAGAAAGTGTAACTACAGAAACTCACTAGCAGCAGAAACTACAGCTGGGCTCGACTAGGCCCAGCGTCCTTAGTAGCCAGTGACTTGGGCTGCTCAAATCCCTGACCTGTACAAGGTTATACATCTGGAGTCAGCTAACGTTGAGTAGAGTGGTGGCTAAAACATAAAATGCATTCAACAAGTAGCTTAACATATTATTTTCCGATTCCAATTATCTTATAATAGTTTGCTGTGTAGAGATCTTTAATCAGGATCCATTACATTGCTTAATCTTCTTGTTCCCTAAAGGAACGATCTTGCTTGCAATTTTCCCGTGATGTAGGATGCACACGTGGCACTCTGCTAGCCAGGAGAGTCCTCCGTGGTAGTCCTGCACCCGATCTACCACCCCGAGGTCATGATCGCAACGTAACGGTGACTATGGCACATGTGATAAGCGTGCGAGTAGCTACCTCACACTGGCACACGGTCAGTCGTTTCCGCTAGTGGGTACGCCCAAACATACAGTACGGAACAACACAGGACCTTGCCTTCTCAGAACAAAACAGGGGTCTCGCCCCTCCACAATCCACGTACTCTCATCCGACTATCCCGGTTTGCCCAACAGGCTAACAAGAGTCGGTGTAGAGTGGCCAAGCCTAACCCCCGGGTCCCCTAGGCCGGTTAGCTCCCCCCTACACTAAGTAGCTCACCTTGGTACCACATACGTGAGGGCCAACAGGAGTCGACGTAGAGTGGCCAAACTCACCCTAGGCCTCAACCCAAGGGCGACAAGCTCCCCTCTACACTACAAGGGATAATTGCTCTCTTCGATACTACGTATACGAAGGTCAGTTCACTTCCCTTAACAGCCGCCCGTGGGCGGCAATTCCAGAACCATCCGATTCTCCGTGCTACGATATTCTTGTCTCGTTCTATATTCCCCACAGGGTTTGTACATGAATTTCCCTATATCCGGTTTAATATATACAAAACAAGCAGCTTAATCACAGTACAAGTTTGTCCATAATGTAGCCCATTCCCGATAATACAAGCTGCTCATGATTTACTCAATCATTCACATGTGCTTTTCTCTAGCCCTAGTGTTTATGTTATAACCTAGGTTCAATTTAATAGATGTATTCTAGAGCATACGTTTATTTCTTCATAGGGTTCATCTCACATCCTAGGTTTAACTAATTGCATGCATTTTATTAATCTTGGAGATTTATAGTCAGAATCACTCTACCAGGATAATCGGGTGGAATGGGGGCTCGTACAGTAGCTCCCGACATCTCCGCAGGTCCCGTACACTCGACGGATTGGAGACCTAAGACATGAATTGACATGTTAAAAGGGTTCAAAATGCTACAGACAAGGTACCATTACATGGAGAAAAACGTATGGGAAACAAAGACATTTCGTTTACAGAAAACTGACATCGTTTGGGCCTTGTACGAGCCTAAAAACACGAGATCTGACAGAAATCAGACGTTTAGGAGAGGTCCCAGACGTCTTAAACTAACTCGTAGGCATACCTCTCTCGGGGCGCCTCTATCGGACATCTGGAATGCAATGCCGACGTCCAAGGGTTCCGTCAGACGTCTGGAGATGCTCCCGGACGTCTGAAACTACCTCGGTCCTCGCTCCGACGCACCTCCCAACCTCTGACACATGTGCATGCATTATCAGGACTTGGCAGAGAAAATACAGGAAAACAAATCTCTACCATACATCTCATATTACCTTCAGACATCCTCCCCAACATCTGGAGGTCACTCCAGATGTCTGATTCAGCAGAAAATGATTTCCGCAGAACCGTTCTGGGCTCTCCTCGCTGCAAAAGCTGCAGCAGAGCAGCACGACGCCCTCCGCTTCTCCGCTCTCTCTCCAGCTCCCTGCTCTTCGCTCGCTCTCTCCCTCTCTGGCTCAGCTGCAACGGCGTGTGACGAAGAGGAGGAGGGAGGTTTATAAAGGGAGAGGGGGTGAGGGGAACGGTGTGGGCGAGGGAGTGGTGCGGAGTGGGGAGGAGTGCGGGAGATGGCTGTCGCAGGGGAAGGAGCGATAAGGCACGGGGTGAGGGAGAAAGGCATGGCGTGCGTACGATACGCACAGAAGAGAAAAAAATATTTTCAGACGTCCGGCAATCTCTCCAGATGTCTGGTGAACATTCCAGATGTCTTAAACTACCAAAAGGTGATGGGTCATTTCATCCTTCAAAATGCAGAGACAAATAGTCATGGCTGCTTGTATCATACAGAACTTCATCCGTTGTTTTGCAACCAATGATTTATTCTTCGCAGGGGGCCTAGAAGATGCTGATGATGTCGACAACACAGAGGTTGGCAAGGAGTTGATTCTAATGAAGTTAAAGGTGGAGAGTTCATACGGGATCAGATTGCATGCCAACTCTGGGATGCATATCATCTACAACATTGATTTAGACATAATGGCGTTGCTTGTACTACTTGAATGTTTTGCTAGCCTTTTCTATCAGCAGTGTGGTGTCTCACCCATGATTGCACTACCTTGTACCATATGTAGCTGGGGATTTTATGTTTAGGTGTAGTTTCGAAATATGATATGTGTTGTCGAACTTCCCTAACCTTGAACTTCTAGCACTCTATCTTACGAAATATCTACCTTGCTTTAAGTAAGTTTGGTACTGCATGTTAGCATGTTATTTTCCACATGTCAGTAGTAAAACTGCAAGCATGGAGAGGGCACCAAGAGAGGGCATTAACTTCTTGCACCATGCTAGAGAATGCTTAGGCCACAACATTTGTGATCTAGTGTTTGAGAAAGACAATGCTGAGGGCAAGACTATGTGTGATTGCATATTTTGCATGTGCCCTCGAGGTGATCAAGTAAGTGAAACAAAAGAAAAATCTTACTATAATTTCACTACTGTACTTGACCACTACATTTGTTTCAATTTCTCCTTAGGGTGTGGTTACAAGAACTTGGCAAAGGCACATTTACAACGTTTAAGTCATTGCTATCTGAGTCTCATTTCATGGTCTACCTGAATGAGAAGTTGGAGAAGGAATATGCACAGGTAGAGAAATCTAAGGAACAATTCATTACCCATCTTCAACAACTTGCAGATATGGGTTCAGCACTTGACCATAACATGATCGAGTACAATGCCTTGGAAACAGAGCTTCTATCAACACAAGATGAAGTACAGTTACTAAAACACAGGGTTTCAGAACTGGACAAGCAAGTTGAGGTTGACTTAGTCGTCCAAGAGGAAACTTTGGTAAAAAATCTACAACGAATGCATATTTCATAGATTTCAATATGCTCTTGTAGTTTCCTTTTGTGGTGACAAACTGAGTTTAGTAGTGCATTTGGACATTCACATCTTAGATGTTTATGTTGGAACCTTATGTTACCTTTAACTTATGCTTCAACTCTTTCACTGAATTATCGTAATGACTACTCCATATTACTGCTTCATTAATACTAACTGACAACTTCTTATATGATCTTCATTTTCAGATGTTAAAGATTTGGCAATGATGAGAATTGGGCGCCTATCTAATGGATGTCATGGGTAAAGATCTGAGTCTTGGACAAGGCAAGCAAAATATTAGTGAAGTAACCCTCTTTTTTTTGGATTTACATGGGTGTGTATCGTTTGCAACCACAATCCCCTGTCTTTTGAAATGAGGGATTGTCATGGAGGATCGTATATGGCAACCGCAATTTTTTATTTCATCTTTCAGGGGATTGTCTTGGATGGCGATTGATGGCACCAATTATCCATTAATGAATTTCAATTCAGTTGACTCAGTTCTAGTCATTTGGCTTTTATCATATAATGTTTACATTCCATGTTCCTGTCAACCTTGTCAAGGTTATGTTTTATTGTATTACACGAAGCTTTGCTTTGTTGATTTCTGGTCTACAATAATACTGGAGTGATTTTTTCGAGGTTCTTTTGCTATTTATGGTTTGCTAATATAATCTTCAACACATACTAGAATTTGAGTTTCATACCTCTACATCAAATAGTGGAGTTCTTGTTTTCATTGTAACCTGGAGAATTTTCATGATTCGGTTGCTAGTATGATAACGTACTCTTCCATCACTGCTAAACTTTATCAACTTTGCTGCTAGGCGTACTTACATTCTTGATGATTTCCTATATTGCTGATTTATCTTCTTCCTGGTGAACCCAGTAGACGAAACAGGACTCCTTTGAGTTCCAGTTCCACACTGTGTTACTCTCAATTAAGGGTAACTGATTGCATCTTCAAATAGGCTGCTATAATACCTTCTATGTTTACGGTCCTTGGTTTTCCTGATTACTATATCGTTTTCAAATCTTTACATTTCAAGCTTGACTTTACATTTTTTTTTTTTCATTCCTACTTCACTATGGTGGGTCCTCATCCACTTTGTAGAAGCCTATTTTGCCATATCTTTAATGCTGGTTTATATTACATTCCTGATACTAACGTCCTTTAATTGTTGCAAATTTAATCGGTCGTGATTTGTATTTGTGGTTAATGTGTTCTCATGAATTATCATCCAGTCCCTTTTTCACATTTGTTTAACGCATGAATGAACTGAAAAGTCATAAGTTTGCTCCTCTCTACTCCTCATAAGTCATCCCATTGTGGGTTACCCATATACGCATGGCCTGACCTAGACTCACATCAATGATGAGAATAGCGTCCATATTCTGAGCCAACATGAAAAAAACACCGACAACCCTAGCATCCCAAGAAACATATGCACTTCAACCCATAGTTTTTGCTCCAGGTTAGTACGTCATTCTACATTTAAGTATATTTTCTTCCTCTGCGTTAACTAGTCATCCCTCAACAAATGCACATTTGCAAATGCAGGTATCCATATTTGCGGCCGCTAAAATTGTCACCTTTCAATAGAGGATTCAAGAAACAAAGGCTGCAATGTATTCAAGAAATTTTTACACGGAAGCACATACATTTTATCTGTATAGCAAGTCATGTCCAATTCCAGTTTCATATGTTACAATGTCTGTATTTTGTATTCGGCACATATAATTGAAACAATTTTGTGATTTGACTTTTTGAAACAATGCTCCATGTCAATTGTTAGTGATGTACAAAGGAACATCGATACATAAATAGTGTTACTACTTCCGGTTATCGCTTTAAGTTAGTCAAATGTAATGGCAGCTTCACTTATGACAGCATATACTTAAATTTAATGCAGGATGCTATATACGATTATTAATATATATATAACCTTGGTAATTCATGGATTTCATTTCCTCAGAAGTCCGCACAATAAAAAGAATCAAACAACACATAAGAACATAATTTCTTCAACAAATAACCATCCATGCAATCTCGGCATAACAATTGTACCATTATATCCATAACCAATTGGTTAATTCATGGCCAATCATCCAGAATTCTATGAAATCTGGTACTCTAATTTGTATTATAACAGTCAATATTCAACTTCCATTGCCGGGGTATTTTGGTCTTTCTTGCAGGAATTCTCCTATTTTATTCCCTAAACGGTCAGCAAAACCCATCTTTTTCACCCAACAGATTCCACATAACAAATGGTTCCATTCCTCCAAACAGGGAACATATAGTCACTATTCCATCTCAAGAACAACCTCCAAGCCAAACAAAAAAAAGATCTTATTCCAAAGTTTATTCCTCCTGCCACCAATTCCATGTGCAATTCCCCATTTTCCTATTCCCCTAACCAAACTAGGCCTAAGGGTCTTTTTGGTGTCTTGCTTAGAGTCCAAGTTAGCTACTTTTAGTATGGTGATATGTCAATTAGTCAAGTTGTTAAAGCGATGTGTTATTTTCTATTTTAGGAGATTTGATTAAATTTGTTATTTGATTTTAGAATAGGATTTGCTCTTTATATATAGAAACAACCTATGTAAGTTTCTTTTGAGTTGAATGCATTAATATTTCCAACACCTCTTCCAATTCCTCTCCTCTCTCTCACTGCCGGCTGCACCCTTCTCTCCTCTCTCCCTGTTCTGCGTGCAACTGCCACAACTGCTGCTGCGTTTCTTCTCTCCATGTGGAAGAGCCTCCACACTCCCATAGTGCCCAAAATCTCCACAGTATATAGTATGCATGCATGCATGAATGCATACTTGTGATTGTGTGGGTAATTACATGTAGTAAATATAATATTAATGATTAATCTATATTAGTAGTGCAGACTAGAGGGGGCTTTAAACCCTAAAAGTCCTATTCTTTTGATAGTAGCCTATTATCAGGTTTGTTTGCGCATGTGGCAAATCACCAATTGATGCTTAAAACTGATTATGACCAAAATTAAACTAAGTTTAAACCAGCTAAAAACCTAATTGCTGAATGTGTGATGTCTATGAGTATGTGCGTGCCTGGGTGGCTTGACTCTAGCTTACTGAAGATAGACCATCAGGCGTACAAAATATTAATGCATGAAACAGGACAGCATTGGAATTGTACGAACCAAAACAGACACACGGATAGCATCTGCATTCTGAATATCACCAGACGGCACTGATTCCTTTGCACTGCTTTCAATGACCTAATTTTTCCACATGATATTTAGAATACAAAGTCAAAACATGGATAGAAAGTAATTCGTATTGGATTATTACCATCCTGAATATGGTGTGAGATCTGCTACTCCTGACATTCATGTTTGTCTCACCAAAACGCCGGTTAGCTGCCATTAATAGAAAAAGGCAATGAGAAACTTTCTCTTCACTTTTATGTTAAAGAGCAGTTCAGGATTTGCATTTCAAACTAAATCGCTAGCCCAGACATGGCAGGTTATAACAATTTATCCATTTTTTTCAACTGATAAAGAGAGTGGCCAAAAGGCATAATCAGCATCAAAATCATTCTATTTGAGGTCTTCTAACCACAGGAAGTTCTTGCAGAAAATTGAATATTAGAGTTGCCATGGTTGAAATTATTACTATTTATCTGTCTAATTTTAATTACCAACAATTGTGATTACAAAAATTTTAAATTAGCAATATATTGAGATCATGAATTTTAAGGAGCCAATCTTCTGCTAAACCAGTTAGCCAGATGCTACATCAGTTCTCAAACTGACAGTGGTAATAATAGCTTTGAAGGATCAGCACCAGTTAACAGAGCAATCATCACTATTTCTAAAGTTGACAAGGACACTGATCAGGACATGAATAAAATGAGTACCTTCACCAAGCTTGATAAGCTGCAGCACTTGCTCAGCACTGTTTACTATCTCCTCCCGAAGACCAGCAACATAAATCCCACGCTGTACAATCCCCGAAGAGTTTTAAACAGTATTTGCGATAGGAAATAAAATAAATTTATACAACACTAGAATCAAGCCACACACATCCAGGTTTTCATGAATTTGAAGCCTCTCACTCCCCAATGACAACAAGTCATTGATCTCCTCATTGTAGATCTCCATATATGAAACTCGAATCAGGAACTCACGCTCTTTGATCTGCAATCATATATCAATAACAAAAGGTAACTGTCAGAGAGTGGTCAGAATCAAATCTGCACTCAAAACTTTAGACAGTGTTGTTTATGAATGTATGTAAGTTTTTAAATAATATATTATAAAAGTCCTGTGTCAATATGATAGAGACATATGGATGCACAAGATAGATATTCGTTTTCTCTAACATATGTAGGAAGGTGAATGGAGACCCAAGGGACTACTAGTATAACAAGGCAAGCATAGTTCAAGGAATAAGAGCTATTCAGATAAACAATTAAGTCCTTATTCTTGATCCTGACCTCCTAATCCTACAAATTCAGAATTAAAATAAAAAGAATGGCACGAATTTCTCATCAAATTCTTTTTCAAAAAAAAAAAAAAACAAGAAGAAGTCAAATTTCAGAACTTCACCACTCAAGACATGTTATATCACAAATTATTCCAACTACCGGGAGAAGATCAACGTGTAGCACAACCGTACCTTCTACCCACGCCAAAGGAGAACAAATAATAAATCCCAAATATGTAGTTCTGCAGATGTCTAAAAAGCTAGAACATTTGGCACCGAAGGTGTGTAGTAAATTTTCAACATTTTAACTTCTAAATCAGGATTATTGGATGCGTCCCAGCAGATAGAAAAATGGTAATTTCAGAGCCAAGAAAAAGCTATACCATCTGGATATTATTAAATATATCACCAACTGCCAACTGAATAATTCCAGGATCTTCGTCAGAGCCATTCATGGTGTATGTCTTACCACTGCTAGTTTGCCCATAGGCAAATGCCGTTCCTACAAGTGCCCAGACAGAAAAGCAACAATATTAGATATTTTTACCTGGAAAAAAGAAATGCAAAGGAACAGTACCATTTACTGAACTCCTGCATACCATTGAATCCATTTACAGCAGAATCAATGATGGACTTGACAAGAAGATTATAGACTGCAGCATTTGTGGAGCTACTGTCGAACACATGGTCTGCAAAATAATAGTGAACACAGAAAAGCTAATAGAAATTGATAGAATTTTGCACCGAGGAAAACTTTCTCCTTCTTCACACGTTTGGTTCAAAACCCCACCTACAGGGGTGAGAAACTGAAGGGATGCCATATGATTTCATTTCAATAATTTAGGAGAATCATTTCTATTCACATCCAAGTTCACAAATCTTGGATCAAAGAATGGTTTGGGAAACCTTTTATAAACTTCCTAATTTGCAATAAAATAGCCACTTCTCCATAAAATCATATTTTCAGATCACTTCAAATGCAACTTGACTTGATAGGAATATAAAGTTAAAATCATTTATCAGATGCATCTGGCAGCGATTTTCAACAATTTTATCAAGGAAGAATATGCATCATTTTTCAATGTCATCTCTGTTAGAGATGGTGGTGTTATGTCTATTTTATGTCTCTTCATTTTTTATGGATCATGATGTTATTTTCCCACACCCCTTCTCTTTATAAAGAGGTGTAAGGCTCCCATAATAACAATAACGTATTATATTCTTCAACTTGGTATCAAAACACCAGGTTGGGGACTCCACCAAAAAAGAAACCCTAACCCTACCTTAAGCCCCCCACCACCGCCACCATCACTATCGGACGCCACTGCCACCACCAGCGACAACGTCGGCGTCGCCTTGCCGCCGCAACAGCGACACGGAAGGCCGTCGTCGCCTCCGCCTCCAGCGTCTGTAGCGTCGGTTGCTACAGCAAGGCGCTGCCTCTAGGACCCACCCCTCATCGCCGTTCGCGTTCCTGCTGCTATAGCACGCCGTTGCATCTTGCTACGCATGCTGCAATAGTGGGCCACACCTAGTCGTCGCTACCGGCTCTTCTTACCGTCGTCCAAGCAGTTGGAGAGGGGATTCTTTGCCGCCAAAACTTCATAGGAAGGTTCTTGAGTCTCTTGGGGATGAAGTCTTCAATCAAGAACCTTCATATGTGTGGTATGACTTCATTTGATCTTGTGGTCTAATTTGGGGTGTGTATTTCCCTTATTGGATGACTCTTGGGGCATGTAGTCCCCTGTGGTATTGTGTGCCGATTAGAGGGTGTATATTCCCCGAACATTGATGTTTGATGCAGGAATTTAGATCCATGTCCTTGTTTCTCTGAATGTGGTCTGTTTGACATTGATGACAGAGTATGTGAGTATGGTGCGCCAAGAGCAGTATACGAGACACCATGGAGCAGGGTGGCTAATCGACTCTGGTGCATCACAGCATCTGTGCAGTGATCCGAACTATTTCCGCTCGCCACAGAACATTCCTCCAGGGAGGACTGTATAGGTAGCTGATGGTAGACACAACCCAGTGAGGGGTAAGGGGGAGGTGTCTGTGACCCCCAGGTTGAAGTTGTTTAGCACGTTACACATGCCAGAATTCCCGCTTAGCTTATTATCCGTGAGTAAACTCACGAAGGATATCAACTGCAGAGTGATTTTCGATGATATCGGATGTGTTGTCTAAGACAAGCTCACAAGGAAGATTGTTGTAAGAGGTACAGAGGAAAATGGCATTTACCGTCTGGGATAGGAGCTGTCTGCAGGAGTTACTCGGTATGGTAGCTTTAGACTCTAAAATCCAGACATGGTAATCCCATGTTTAGGGTAGTTCTGACATGAATTTTAGATATTCTGATTTGGTAAAAGAAGCTTCCAAAAAAATTAGTTGCAAGGAACCCCTGTTTTGGATTCATTCAAAAACCAAATTTCGGATTTTCGGCACATTAAAAGCATAAGATTTTCTACATCCAAAATCCAGAACGAATGAAAGTTTCAACTAGAATTTGAACTCCTCTATCGTAATTGCTAAATTCATTTTACCAAAACAATTTTCAAAAATCCAATTCTTTAATAATAATCCAAACAATCCAAAATTTTCGCAAGAAAACCACTTTTCTTCTCAGTCTGATTTTGGGATTGGCTCCTGCAGGTTTTGATATCCAACAAACCTGATTTTCCAAGAGGATATTCCAAACAGCCACTAAGTCAGGTTTTTTTCTTAATGGAAAACCAGTCTACAGCCTATAATGAAATCATTAAACTTCAAGAATCCAGAATCTGCAAGAAGTATCCTCAAAAGAAATGCCATCGAAGGTAGGACAGCTATCTGGTAGTGCTTTCCTATAATAGTTAAGTCATTACTGAGCCTTCTAGCTGGATTTTTAGAATTCCTCAATCTATTTCAAAAACAAATCGACAAATCCAAAGCCACACCATATTTTTTTTACTTGGAGAACTGATCTTGGGAGTGCTTCCTGCAGGATTTGATTTTCATGAAAATCTGATTCTCTAAAGAAGAGCTTCATAACAGTCCATTTCCAAACTTAAAGCATATGATTTCAAGAATCTAAAATCCAGACTAAGTGAGCTTCCTAGCTGGATTTTCAGATTCCCTGATTGTAATTCCCTATCCAATTTCAGAAATGAATTAAAACAACTCTAAAATTGAAAACCATGTAGCAAATCTACATAACTCGATGATCCGATTTTTGAAACCATAATTCTGGTTTTCCAAAAAAAAAAAAAAAACAATTCTCTAAAAATCACTTCTAGTTAACTTTCCATCCCACCTTTTAAGGAAAAAAATCCCAAGCATCTAAAATCCAAAGAGAGCAACTCCAGTGATCTTTCCAGCAGGATCGTGCATTCCCTCAATCTCAATTCTCTGATCTGTCCAACTATACATGATCCTCCAAAGGACTAATACCCTTGAAAATCATCTCCAAACGCATCTTCTACAAAGTTCCACATCCTTGAGCCCTTCAAAGATGTCTACTTCTCCCACGAATCTCCATCTGTCGCGACTTGCAACTCTTCTTTCTAGAAATCCGTATAGGCAAGCTTTCAAATGGATTTTTAGCTTCCTTGGTTGTGATTCTAAACCCACTTTTCCAAGAAAAAAAAATCAATAAATACAAAATACAACACACACAAACATTTGCTCGTCATAATGATCACCAAGCAATCTGCTTTTTCCAAAAAAGAGTTCCAATTCTTCGATAACCACTTCCAAACAACCCGAAGAATAATCGTACTATTACTCTCCTTCCATTTAATTAAGAAGTTATCTATCGAGGAATTCCATTCCCGCAGAAGATCCTGTAAAGACCCAAAACCCTTAAGAAGTCCCCCCAAAAGATCCAACCATCCATACGAGGGATCCACTCCTCTCCTCTCCAAAAAATCTAATCTTTTGAAACCATCTCCAACCTCACCTTTCTACATGACTCAAAAAATCCACACTACTCGAGCTCTCCAGATGATTCATATTCCTCCACATTCCAATATTCCCAACAGGAATCGGAATCCGCTTCTCATATCGCTCGATGGCAATCCCCTCCTATCCATTCGGCCCAATGAGATCCTCAAGGGAACCAAAAACCCCCTTGAAACCCTCCAAACACACACGAAAGCTCCACCATGTCTCCAAACACACAAAAGAATCTTCTCTTCTTCTCTATCATTCAGATTCCCTAAAACAGAAACCTCTTGTTTTTTCCCTCAAAAATCACTTTTTTCGATAGAATCCCTAGAAATCCCACCAATTTACACGGAAAAGGTGACTCCATATTGGCGGAACCCTATCGAGACGTCGACTTTGACTCGAACCCAATCGCTGTGATGACCTTAGAAAGGAAGCAGCCTGAGCTGATTGGTTACCGAAGGCGAAGGAGACGCCGGAAATGGGGCTGCCGAGGGGGCGGTGGAGAGTGATGCGGTTGTCCTCGATCCTCCACCGCCTGTCCCCCGAGGATGCCGCGGAAGTCTCCGGTCGGAATCGCACGGCCACCGAGATCTTCTCCATTGGAATTGTGTGTGTACGTTTGTGAGGAGTGATGGGGTGAGGAAGAGAGAGGGGTGGAGAGGAGGGAGAGCTAGGAATTTGAAATGTGGTAGAAGGAGGTGTGGTCAGCCGCGGAGGACAATACGAGATAGCGTGCTCCGGAAGCGGTGGGGGGAGCGTGGTGAGTTGGGTGGGGTGGGGTCAGCTGTTCGTGTGGGGTCGAGTCGGGTGCAGCCATATAACATCAGTATCCACTAAAATATCATTTTCAAATTATCATATTATATTATATTCAGATTGTAATATTAAATATTATTTACTAACCTCATATTATCCCATCGATCATTACTATCTCAGCCCATCAAATAAATATCTTAAACCCTTATCTCACCCTAATTCTATCCCAAGATTAACTAAATTCACGATCAAACGTAGCCTAAATAGGGAACAGGACGCGTAGAAAGATACCAGCACACTTACCTTCTCCAAAAATGATACAATGTGTTATGATGTGATTCATGAGATGGAGACAAATGTTTGATACTTTTAATTTGGATAAAGATTGTAGGGGCAAAACAAAAAAAGTATTGAGGGAGTTAAAAAAAAAATTGTTTTAGGTTTTAGGACTAACTTTTTAGGTGAAATACATGAATCACCTTATGAGTTTGTATCAGGCACATATACAAATCATATGATACGAGCTTTGTATTAGAGCATATTTATAATATCTTTTATAGACAACACGAATTGATAAGAGTGAAACTAATGTCATACTTTTGTCATATATGATGATAGAAATTTTGAGTCTACATATAAAAAGTACCTCACATTTATTATCTATGTTGAACATGAAAAATTGCAAATGATGATTATGTTGAAATAAAAGCAGGTAAAATTATTGAAATCAACAAATATGTCCAAAAGTAAACGTAGTTCATAGATAGATATTCATTTTTGTAATAAAAAAATGTAGTAGAATCACATAAAACAACATTACACATATTATTGTTGAAAAAAAATGTATATAGAAAATAAATAAATAAAAATATATGTACTTCCAACGTTTTCGTACAGATTAAAAATATTAAATCAAACAAGTCAAATATGATTTGGCAAGATCCAGAATAAAATAAAAAATGAATAACATGCAATAGTATAAGAAAACAAAACGAGAAGGGGTTAAATTTTACTTCAATCGAAGCGCCTATTAAGTATTCCCTTAGAGAAGATATCGTCCCTCACAATATCCATGTGTCGAGATCTGACGAACTCATCCCAAGATACGACGATCTACCTTCAAGATTCGATGCACTCCGATCTTGGACACCCTCGAAAACTACCTTAGGAGAACAAAGTCGAAGTAATTTGGTTTGCAACTAAATTCTCTATTGATCTACCAATTTAATGAGTTAATCAACGAAAAACTTCTCATTAATCTCTCAATCTCCTTATACAAAATGGACAAAAGTGATTGGAGATTTTTCTACCTATCTCATGTCGAACGAACACGCCAAGAAAGAGAGATAAGAACGAGAAAGAGGGGGAGAGAGTGGAGAGAGCTTTTATATTCTTATTGTGTGTCAAATGAGAGCCCCCTCGTCGCCCTTATATAGAGCCCATGACCAGACATTTATGGAAATTCTCGTTTCATGGAAATACTACAATTAATTGACCAATTAAGTCCTTTAATCGACCAAAATAAATTAATCGATCAAACTTGACTTTTTGGTCGACTAAACTAACTGATTGACCAAACTTAACTCATTGATTGACCAAAACAATTGGTCGACCAATTTTATATTTTGATAGACCAATCCAGGTCAAAATCGTGAGATTAAAAGTTCGTAGCAAAAGAGTCTAATTTCCAAGTTCCAAATTGATTCTCACTTGAGCCCTAAGTGGGCCGGGGTGGGGCGGGGTGCACGCACGCGTGCATTGTCCTTAGCCCCACCTCTTACTCTTTGTTACATAAGCTATGGGAGGTAGAAGTTTTTTACACCCACTAAGAGGTTTGTCCACTTCTAGTATGAAACTAAAAACATCTCTCAAATCTCACCGATTTCAACATGAATTCCCATGTCACCATATAACAATTGCATCTCGATTGATATAAGTAGGCTCTCAAATCAACATTCTCCCATAAATTCATCGTTAAAATTCAACGATAAATTCCTCGGCTCCCACACTCTGCTTTCAGTAAAAGTATCTTACGGTTTAAACCCTTACTTGAGTTATCCACCTTCACTACCACAGGAATAAAGTGAAACTAGTCTTAAATTCTAGACCTTTGATGTGGGGTATAGTGGTGACAGCAGAATGAAGTTCTTGGTATTAATCTTCAAGGTTGGTACTCTTAAGGGCCATGTACCTTATTCTATTTCATGAGTGTAATCGGGAAAGACCATATTCTTTTACCTATAGCCCACATTAACACTCACATAGGTGACGTTCTCCAAGGATGCACTGCTCACATCCTGCCATAAAGGCTTGAACCCATTCAGAGCCTTTGCTCTTCATAAATTTGTAGCTTAAGACACTCAGGCTTTCAGGGATTGGTCTCAGGCGCAAAAACATCTAACAATGAATACCAACCAGTTTCCCATGTAGTTTGTCGTTACCACATTGAACCTACTTTGTAAGATTTCCACTCATTTAGGCTGGGTTGCTACTACAGGTGAACTCCCAATGGGTCTCAGTCTTATCCCAAGCCTAGACTTAAAAACTAAAGATCTATCAAGTCCTATAGTAAACGAATCTGCTGTATTATCCTTGGATCCTATAAATTTCACAACAATCACTCCTTGAGACACTAAATCCCTTATAAACTTGAGTCTAATTTGGATATATCTCCTTGTTTTCCAATTAAACTTTGAACTTTTAATCTTTACCATAGCAATCATACAATCACAATGCAAAGATATCATAGGAATTGGCTTACCCACCATAAGGATTTTTGTAAGAAGTCCCTTTAGCCATTCAGCCTTAATTCCAGTAGTGTCCAAAGCACATAGCTTAGCCTCAAAGGTAAACCAGGCTAAAATGGTCTATTTTGCAAATCGCCAAGAGATTGCACCGCCTCCAAGGGTAAAGACAAACCCTATAACACCATTACTCTCAGAACCCTTCATTTAACCGATCCAATTTGCATCACCATATCCTTCCAAAACTAAAGGATATTTAGCATAATTCAAATTAAGGGAAACAGTTCCCTTTAAGTACCTAAGCGCCTGGTTTAATGCATCCCAATGAGAATGGTCGGATAGCTTGTGTATCTACTCAACTTAAATGCGAAAAAAGAAATATCCTCTAGTATAGTTAGCCAAATACATCAAGCTTCCTACAATCTGTCAATATCTTAGTTGTGAAATAGGCGTTCCACTTTTGTTGTTGTAGAGAGTTTTTGATGAATCAAAAGAAGTACTTACAGCCTTGTAATCTTCCTAGCCAAATTTCTCAAGAACCTTCTCGACATAATGAGATTAAGAAATAACTATCTCCTCTACTGACTGAATCAGTTTGAGGCCTAGGATCACATTTGCAACACCCATATTCTCCATCTCAAACTTGCTACTCAAGAACAACTTAGTTTTATTCACAATTCTAATGTCTGATCAAAACAATAATATATCATCTACATATAGGCACAAGACAATACACATCACACTTAATCGTAGAGTAGACATACTGTCAAATTTGTGACCTACAAAGCCAAAAGATTGTATAGTCTCATCAAACTTTTCATGTCATTGCTTGGGTGCTTGTTTCAAATTATAAAGAGATTTAAAAAGCTTGTAAACATTTTTCTCATTCCCAAGAACTACAAATCCGTCAAGCTGGTCCATATAGATCTCAAGATTACCATGAAGAAAGGCGGTCTTCACATCCATTTGGTGAATAGTGAGATCATAAATAGAAGACAATGCAATAAGCATCCAAATAGTAGTTATCCTAATTATTAGAGAATATGTATTGAAATAATCGATTCTTTCCATTTAATTGAACCGCTTGGCAACAAGTCTAGCTTTGTATTTTTCAATAGATCCGTTAGACCTGAGTTTTCTCTTAAACACCCACTTGCACCCAATAGTAGGACACCTTGGAGGTAAATTAACCAACTCCCAAGTGCCATTAGAGATGATTGAGTCCGTTTCATTCTTAATTGCATCTTTCCAGTGCTTAGTTTCAGAAGAAGTCATAGCATCATGATAAGTGGGGGGATCTCCCTCGATTTAGTAAGTAATAAAATCACTTCCCAAATCCTTGGCAATTCTTGATGTTTTACTTCTCATAGGTTTTGACTCTTCTACTTGATTAGGTTCAAAACGGGAAGAGCTAGCCCCCACATTAGACACCCTTTCCACTTGATCAGGAATAGAACCAAATGTGGTCGCTAAATCATCTAAAGTCATATTTTAAGGTAATGTAGTTTTCATAGGGAAGACATCCTCAAAAAATGTAGCATCATGAAGCATAACAATAATGTTGACATCTGTGCCTAAAATCTCAGATTTTATAACAAAAAATCTATAGGCATAACTATTATCAATAACTACGGTCCTCAAGCGTAATAGATTCCTAAAATCTTATGCCAAGCGTAATGTTACGCCTAAAATCTCAAACGCTTGAAAGACCGCTTAAACTATCTTAAGTCCAAGATTCTTCCTCTTGTGTTCTAGGACAACCACTTTTGTAAGGCAGCTTTACACTTTGAGGTATTTCAAACTTAATTTCATGTTTCTCCAAATCTCAAATGAACTACTTTCCTTATGCTTAAGGGGAACTCTATTCAGAATATGGCATGCCGTATTCAAAGCTTTCCCCTACATGTAAGTAGGTAATCCTTAGCTTTGCAATAGAGCGTTGACCATGTCATTTAGGGTCCTATTCATTTGCTCTGCTATCCTATTAGATTGAAGGGAATATAGGGCTATCACTTCATGAACTATACCAAAAGCTTGGCAATGTTCATCAAATAAGTTGGACGTATATTCTCCTCCTCTTTCTGACCTCACTCTCTTAAGAGTTTTCTCAGTTTGTGTTTGTAATGACCCGCTACGTTTTAGCAATTTAAGACGTCTGGAATTTCAGTTAGACGTCTGTCCAGACGTCTAGACCCATTCTCGGATGTTTGAAAGTGGATTATTTCGTACTACGCTTTGCGCTCTGCGCGTGGGCGGTGTGCAGAGGCCGCTCTTCTCTCTCTCCCTTATTTTTTTTCCCCGAACCCTAAACCCTACACCCTCCTATTTATAACCCTCCTTCCCCTTCTCCTCTTCTCACACCACCAGCCACCACCACCTTCAGATCTCCTGTACGGCAGTGGCGAGGGCGGACAAGAGAGGCAAGTGGAGGGTGAGCGAGGGAGAGCGAGAGGGAGGAAGGAGGAGAGCGTGGGAGGAGGACCAAGGTCGATGGAGCTTCGATGGAAGCTCGGTGGAGCTTCGGTGGAGGCTTGGCGGAACTCAGAGGGGCTCTAGGAGGCGGCTTCCGACCCTCTACAGCCGCGGGAGGGACTGCGAAAGCTCCTGCGGGCAAACTCTCGAAGGAGACAGCTCGCGGGAGAGGTTCTGATACTGATATTTTTCCAGTATCAAACGCTGGAGAATCAACCAGACGACCATGGCGGCTGGTACTCTCTTCGTCTATATAGTTACTATAGTCGTTGTGGTATATAACAAAATGGTTACCAATCTAATATAATTTATTACTCGGAATGAAGAGTTTCCCGAGGTCGAACTCAGGGAGCAAACTATAATTCTAGAAGCTTATAAATTCACAATATAAGGTTTTACAAAAATTAAGAGAGAGAGAGAGAGAGGGTGATTGGCTTCTTCTCTTTCTTCAGCTGACTCTCTTCTTTCTTCTTCTTTTCTTCTTCTCTGCTTCTATGGTTCCTCTTTCTCCTTTCTTCCTCTCTGATTTTCTTCTCTTCTTCTTCCTTGCGGCTGCAGAGGCTTCTGCCTTCTCTTTTCTTCTTCAGCTGCTAAGTCTTTCTCATTTCTTCCTCTCTGATTTTCTTCTCTCCTTCTTTTTCCTTCTTTTCTTCTGCTCTGGCCCTTCCTCTTTTTTCTTTCTTCTTCAGCCTGCCTTCTTCTACTCTGCTCTGGCTGCTGACCCTCCGACGTCTGATTCAGCGTTCAGACGGCTTAACTGCACAGTTGCTACAGTGCGGCTCCTCTTCTTTTCCTTCAGCTCCTTTCCTTCCTTTCTTCTTCCTTCGCCTGCTTCTTCCTTCTTCTTCCTTATATCCTACGCGCACACACAACTATCAGTGCAAAACCTACCCCTACCCCTTTCCCGCGTCTCTCTCTCTAGATATCTCTTTGGAAAGCTCTCCCAGAGTCGGGTAATCGGGTCGGGTTGTGCGCTGATGAGAACCTCATCATGAACCCTAACTAGCATAATCTAACCCAGATATGTAAGAAAAAGCTCCTACATAACCCAAAGAAAGGCTTAACTCAGAGAATTCTAAGTTTAAGAAGAAAACAAACCATAAGGGGTAAAACTGTAATTTCACCAACGCAGTTTGCAAACAGGGTAACTAAGGGTCCAAACACAGGTCAAACAAGCCTAATAAGAAGGAAAGTGGGATGGTCGGATTTAAAAAGGGTTATAGCAACTTTAGGAAATTAAATGACATTCTGTAACCCTAAAACAAATTCACTTCAATTCACGAGGTTTGAGGCAGGATAAAAATCAACTAAACCCTCTAAAATTCATAGAAAAATGATCTCTAAGGTTTAGAACCTTCAATTTGGCCTTAGAAACCCATTTTGACCTACAAAGAGAACCTTGCCCAATTAATGACTTAATCTGGGTTTTTACGTAAATTGGCCGGTCAAACATGATCCAACCTAGAAATAAAATTCACCATTAAAATCCTCAGGTTCAAATTAGTCTTGTATAAAAACTTGAGCCTAAGAGGAGACCTCCTTCACTGACTTTGCAATTTTGTCCTCTTCATTTACTTTTTGACTCTTATCTTTTGAAACCCTTGCATTTTGGCCCCCACCTTTTTCATCGTTCTTTGCAGAGCGGTCCCTCCTGCAAAACTCTGCGCAGCACCATGCTCCGGCGACTTTGCGCGGAGCATGGCGCCGCGCAGAGAGGGGTGACCGCCCTGCAAAGCAGACGCGGGGTTCCCTGCGACGTCCTCTATCGCAGGGACCCGGCCATGCTCTCTGCCGGCCCCCATACCTTCCGTGCGAACGCGCGGAAGGTATGGGTCCCCTCTCCGGCCATGCTTCGGCGAGGCTGGCATGTCGCCAACCCGCGCCTCCCTCTACGCCAGCCCCTTTATAAGGACCGGCACCCCCTACCGGTTCCTGGAAGCTCTCTTTGACGGAGAACAACCCCCCACTTCATCCCCTCCTCCTCCGTCAGACGGCCCACAGCTTCCGACTACTCCCTCCTCTTCCTCCTCATCGCTCTGTCGCCTTACTTGCAGCAGGGTTCTCCTAGCCCTCTCGTCTGTGTCGTGCTGCACCCGCCAACACCCTCCGCCTGCTTCCTCGTCGCCGCACTTCTCCTCCAAGGCCCTTTCTTCCCCAGCTCCAGCAGGTACGAGCCAGTGGCTTCGCCCTCCCCCTTCGTCCAAAACCTAGGTAATTAGCTTCCTCTCCTCCTCCCTTACATTTTCCCTCTCTCAATTTATCTTTTTGCCTCACCGCACACGACTTCCACCTCCGCCTACTCCGTCTCCGACCACCCTCTCCGGCGAGCTCATCCCACCTCCACAGACCTTCTCACCCCTCGTCGACTACCCTAAAAGCTTCCTCTCACTCTACTCAACAAATCCCCCCTTCCCATCCACTGCCAGATGCCACCCGACGACCCCCCGAACAAACCCATCTCTCCGGCCACAGTCCGACCTAAGGCTACCACCATACGCCGCCTCACGCCTCGCCACCACCCACACTGCCTTCACCGCACTCCGGCGAAGCTCCCTGCATCCTCTGATTGGGCCGAGAGGCCGTATTCTTGTTTTCAGGTCGACGACCCTTCACCGCCATTACTGAGCTTCTGAAGCTCCTTCACCTGCAGCTGCAGGTGCTCTCTCGCCCAGGCTCACACCCCAGGACGTGCGGCTTGCCTCCGCGAAGCATCCCAGGCCTACAGCTGGGGCGAAGGCCTCGCGTGCTGTTGCGATTGCCTGCAGCTTCCTCAGCTGCAGGCGCCAATTCCCACCTCGGCAGTTCTGGAAGCGCCGCAGCCAAATAAATGGAAAAAGTGTTGTAGGCTTATCGCCTTCGAACACAGGGGTCAGGTCCCTCACGCACGTCGCGCGCCATGCGCTCGTCCTCGCCCGCACTCACACCCCGCGGGTCTGGGCCAGATCCGATTACCCTAACTCGCGCACTCCTCGCCCACCACCGAACGCCGGTGAGCCTAGTCCCGGGCGCGATACCCGTACCCGAATACCCGGCTCTAGGAGAGCGATCCTATGAGAGAAATCTGAGAAAGAGAGAGACACGGGGAAGGGTAGGGGTAGGTTTTGCTTTCTGATCCTTGTGTGAGCGTGTAGGAGTAGAAGGAGAAGGAAGGAAGGCGGCCGAAGCCTTAGCTGCTCAGGGCAGAGAGGAAGAAGAAGAAGCAAAGAAGGAGAAGAAGAAGCAAGAGAGAAGAAACAGAAGAAGAGAAGCACTGTAGCAAACCTACAGTTAAGTCGTCTGACCGCTGCATCAGACGACGGTTGAGCAGCGGCCAGAGGAGATAAAGCAAGAGAAGAAAGAAGAAGGCGGAAGAAGAAGAAGATTGTCACAGCCGCAGAAGAAGAGAAGAAAAAGAAAGAAAGAGAAGAACAAAGAAAGAATAGAAGAAGAAGAACTCTGCGGAAGAAAAGAAGAGAGAAGACACAGCCGTGAGCAGAGAAGAAGAGAAAGAAGAAGAAAAGAAGAGCTTCTGAAAGAACAAGAAGGAAAAGGAGAAGAGAAGAAGAAGAAGCCAAGACAAGTTCCCTCTCTCTCTCTTTCTCTCTCTCTCTCCCTTATTTTTGTAATCTAATAGAGAACCTTTGTATTTCTAGAATTCCAGTAGCTCCCTAAGTTCGACCTCGGGAAAACCATTTCCGAGTAAAAATTTTTGTAATGATAACCTGGTAGTTGTCTTATTACTACAGCGACTGTAACTTGACATATAACAAACGCAAACAAGCTAACCGGACAGCAAAACCCACGACGGTCATCACGCGCCCAGGTCCAGGCGCACCGACATAGGTGGTGCGCGAGGAGTGCACAGGAGTGTCGGGTCGGATCGCGCCTGATCCGTGTGGTGAGCTCACAGACCAGGGCGGTGATAGGTAAGGGACCTCACCCCGTGTGTATCGGAGGCAATCGGCTAATATCACAAAATCAATTTAAGTGTGGGAGCGAGGCCACACACTTACGAGGTGGGACTAAAGTCCCACCTCCAGTCTCAGGCGCCCGTGGGAGAAGGCTTCGCGCAATTGGGGCAACAGCGAAGGCTCGGGACCCCAATTGCGAACCTGGGCATCTCTGCGGAAGTGCCTCGCACTGCCTGGGGCCTGCGCCTGGGGTTGAAGAAGTCTGGAGCTGCCCACTAAGCAGCTCCAACCTGCTGTCAATGGTGGCGAGGAGGCAAAGACCTGAAATCACGAAGACAGCCTCACGGCCACATCAAACAACGTAGGGAGCTTCGCCAGAGGACGGCGAAGGTGGTGCGAGGGTCAGCGAGACGTGAGCGTGCCTATGGCTGTGTGCCTAGGGCACACTGCGTGCGTGAGAGTGGGCGAGTTCGGGGGGTGGTCTGGAGGTGCTAGGAAGGGAATGGAGGGTGGATTCGGTGTCAGTGAGGTGGTGCAGAGCTTAAGGGGTAGCTGGCGAGGCAGGTGGAGGCGTGAAGTGGCGAGAACGCCTCGCCGGAGAGCGGTCGGAGATGGGGAAGATGGTGATGGACAGTGGCGGTCAGTGGGTTAAAATGGTAAATTAAGAAGGGGGAACTAACAGGGAGAGAGAGGGGAAGGTTTCTACTTGCCTAATCGATGAAGAGGGAGAGAGGTGGCGCTCGGTGCGTACCTGCCGGTGCTGAGGACAAAGGTGCCTAGGAGGGGGTTATCGGCGACGAGGAGGAGATCTGAGGACGCCAGCAGGTGCAATCTGGCGTGGGAAGACGGGGCAGAGTGGGCTCTGCTGCAGGTATGGAAGCAAAACGACGAGGAGGAGGAGGAGAGTTCGTCGGAAGCTTAGGCAGTCTGACCAGAGAGAGAGGAGACGACGGAGGGGGGGTTTCTCGGCCAGAACTAGCTTGCCTTGGATGGAAGTGGTTGCGTGTTTTGCCTGTCTTGTTATTTATATTCGTTGTAGTATATGACAAAATAGCTATCAGATTAATACAAATTTTTTCACTCGGAATACAAGTTCTCCCGAGGTCGAACTTAGGGAGCAACTATAATTCTAGAAGCATAAATTCATAATATGAGGTTTTACAAAAACTAAGAGATAGAGAGAGAGAGAGGGAGCAAAAGTCTTTTTGTTGGCTTCTTCTTCTTCTCTCTTCCTCTTCTCTCTTTTCTTCTTCTCTTTCAGCTGATTTTTCTCTTCTTCTCTTTTTCTTCTTCTGCTCTGGCCGTTCCTCTTCTTCTTTCTTCTTTTCTTCCTGCCTTCTTCTTTCTTCTTCAGCCTACGGCTGTGGTGACCTTCTTCTTCTCTCTTTTCTTTCTCTTCTACTCTGCTTCTTCTTTCTTTCTTCTCAGCCTGCCTTCTTCTTCTTTTCTTCCTTGCGACTGTGTCTTCTTTCTTCTTTTTCTTCTTACTTCTTCTGCCTGCTTTCTTCTGCTTGCCTTCTTCTGCTCTGCTTCTTCTTTCTTTCTTCTCAGCCTACCTTCTTCTTTTCTTCCTTGCGGCTGTGTCTTCTTTCTTCTTTTTCTTCTTTCTTCTTCTGCCTGCTTTCTTCTGCTTGCCTTCTTCTGCTCTGGTTGCTGCCCTTCCAACGTCTGACGCGACGCTCAGACGACTTAACTATGCATTTGCTGCAGTGCGACCCCTCTTCTTCTTCAGCTCCTCTCCTTCCCTTCTTCTTCAGCCGCTCAGTGCGGCTAAGTCCTTCAGCTGCTCCTCCTCTCTTCTTCTTCCTTCGCCTACTTCTTCTTTTCCTTCTTCCCTGCGTGCACACACAATGATCAGTGCAAAACCTACCCCTACCCCTTCCCCGCGTCTCTCTCTCTGAATCTCTCTTTAGGAAAGCTCTCCCAGAGCCGGGTAATCGGGTTTGGGTTGCGCGCCCGGGACCAGGCCCACCGGCATGCGGTGGTGGGCGAGGAGTGCTTGGTCGGGTAGTAGGATCCAACCCAGACCCGCAGGGCGTGAGCGCGAGCGAGGGTGGGCCAGCGCGTGGCGCGCTGTGTGCGGGTGAGGGACCTGACCCCTGTGTATCGAAGGTAAACAGCCTGATACACTTTTTCAATTTAAGTGTGGGCGCGAGGCCGCACACTTACGAGGTGGGACTAAAGTCCCACCTCAAGACTGCGCACCCGCAGTCGAGGAAGTCACTGCCAATTGGGGCAGCTGCGAGGCTTGCGACCTGAATTGCAAGCCTGGGTGCACTCGCGGAAGCAGTCCGCGCTGCCTGGAGCGCATGCCTGGGCTGGAGACGTCCTAGAGCTGCTTGCGAAGGAGCTCCAGCAGCTCTTCAATGGCGGCGAGGAGGCGCTGACTTGAAAACACAAGGACAGCCTTGCGGCCGCATCAGATAACGTAGGAAGCTTCGCCGGAGTGTGGCGAAGGCAGTGCGGGGGTCGGTGAGGTGCGAGAGCACCTGTGGAGGTGCGCCTAGGTCAAACTGTGTGCGCGGAAATGGGTCTGTTCGGGGGGTGGTCGGACGGTGAATGGCGGTGTATGGAGTGGGGGAAACGGTTGAGTGGAGTGAGGGGGAGCTTCTGGGCTTGTCGGTGAGGGGTGAGGTGGTCCGTGGAGGTGGAGTGACCCCGCCGGAGATGGTGATCGGAGATGGAGCAGATGGAGGTGGAAGTGGCGGTCGGTGGATTAAAAGGGTAAATCAGGAAGGGGAAAATGTAAGGGAGAGAGAGAGAGAGGAAGATTCCTACCTACTTAATCCACGAAGGGGGAGAGGAGGCGTCCGGCTTGTGCCTACCGAAGCTGAGGACGAAGATGCCCAGGAGGAGGTTATCGGCGACGAGGAGGCGGTCTGAGGGCGCCAGCTGGTATAGCTTGGCGCGAGACGATGGGGAAGAGTGGACTCTGCTGCAGGTAGGGCAGCAGAGCGACGAGGAGGAGAAGGAGAACGTCGCCGGAAGCTCGGGCGTTCTGACCGGAGAGGGAAGAGACGAAATGTAGGGTGTTTCTCTTCCAGAAGAAGCTTGAAGGAGACGACAGACCCTGCCGCTCCTTATAAAGGCCTTGGCGAGGAGAGGGGACCGAGGAGGCGACGTGCCTAAGTCGCCGGAGCTGAGGACGAAGTGGACACCCATGCCTCTCGTGCGTTCACACGAGAGGCATGGTCGGTTGCAGAGGTCAAGGGAGGGTCCCTACGACAGAGGACGACGTAGGGAACCCCCCGTTTGTTCTTGAGGACGGCCGCCCTGCCCTGCACGGCGTCATCCTCCACGTAAGGTCGCCGGAGGTATGGTGCTGCACAAAAATGGCAGGGGGATTGTTATGCAAAGAATGATGAAAAGATAGGGGGCAAATCGTAAGGGTTTCAAAAGATAAGGGTCAAAAAGTAAATTAAGAGGACCAATTTGTAAAGTCGGTCAAGATGGTCTTTTCCTAAGCCCAAATTTTTATACCAGACTAATTTGAACCTAAGGATTTTAATGGTGAAATTTGATTTGAGGTTGAACCATGTTTGACCAGTCAATTTGCGTAAAAACCCAAATTAAGTTATAAATTGGGCATGGTTCTCATTTAAGGTCAAAATAGGTTGCAAAGGACAAATTGAAGGTTATAAATCCTAGGGAATATTTTTCTATGAATTTTAGAGGATTTATTTTATTTTTATCCTACCTCAAACCTCGTGAATTAAAGTGGGTTTGTTTTAGGGTTACAGAATGTCATTTAATTCCTAGAAGTTGTTATAACCCTTTTCAAATCAGATCATCCCACTTCCCTTCTTATTAAGCTCGTTTGACCTGTGTTTGGACCCTTAATTACCTTGTTGGCACACTACCTTGGTGAAATTGCAGTTTTACCCTTTATGATTTGTTTTATTCTTTAACTCAGAATTCTCTGAGTTAAGCCTCTCTTTAGGTTTTGTAGGAGCTTTTTCACACATATTTGGATTAGATTGTGCTAGTTAGGGTTCATGATGAGGTTCTCATCAGGAAGCCTCTACCGCTCCTTATAAAGGCGTTGGCGAGGAGAGCGGCCCGAGGAAAAACGTGCAGCGCACGCCGAAGATGGCCGGAGAAGGACACCCATGCCTTTTGTGCGTTTGCACGAGAGGAATGGCCGGTTGCAGGACACAGGGGAGGGTCCCTGCGACAGAGGACGACGCAGGGAAGCTCCCGCTCATTCCTGAGAACGGACGCCATGCCCTGCGCGGTGCCATCCTCCATGCAAGGTCGCCGCAGGTATGGCGCTGCTCAGAATGGCATGGAGAACCGTTCTGCAAAGAATGACGAGAAAGATAGAGGGCAAAGTGTAAGGGTTTCAAAAGATAAGGGACAAAAAGTAATTCAAGAGGACTAATTTGTAAAGTCGGTCAAGATGGTCTTTTCTTAAGCCCAAATTTTTATACCATCCTAATTTGAACCTAAGGATTTTAATGGTGAAATTTGATTTTAGGTTGGACCATGTTTGACCGGTCAATTTACGCAAAAGCCCAAATTAAGTCATAAATTGGACATAGTTCTCATTTCAGGTCAAAATAGGTTGCAAAGGCCAAATTGAAGGTTCTAAACCTTAGGGAATATTTTTCCATGAATTTTAGATGGTTTAGTTGATTTTTATCCTGTCTCGAGCCTCGTGAGTTAAAATGGGTTTGTTTTAGGGTTACAGAATGTCATTTAATTCCTAGAAGTTGCTATAACCCTTTTTAGATCAGATCATCGCACTTCACTCCTTATTAAGCTCATTTGACCTTCATTTAGACCCTTAATTACCCTGTTTGCGCATTGCATTAGTGAAATTACAGTTTTACCCCTTATGATTTATCTTATTCTTTAACTCATAATTCTCTAAGTTAAGCCTCTCTTTAGGTTTTGTAGGAGCTTCTTCACACTTATTTAGATTAAATTATGCTAATTAGGGTTTATGATGAGGCTCTCATCAGCGGCAGTAGGACGTTCGGGTCTGGGGCCGGACATCTGAAAGCACGCGCAGTGCTGAGGTACGTGCTTTTGCGCGGTTACGGCCATGCAGGCCTCACCGCAGAGATTTGTCCGGCCTGATTTGGACCTGTGGCTTTCGTACGTAGGTAAAGGTCCTTGGAAAGGCACGCGAAACGCTTTTCTACGCGCTTTTGGATGTCTGATCACATCACCAGACGTCTGGAGGTGCATCCAGATGATCGGAGACATTGTCCGACGTCTGGAACTATCTTCAGACAGTCGCAGAGAAGGACTGGACATCTGAGGATACCGCAGGAGACACAAGATAAGATCTGACGCCTTTTAAGACCTTTGGGATTATTCCCAAATGTCAGATTTTGAACAATAGGCACGTTTTTGACCTGTTTAGGATCCGATCAGGGTCCGTTTTACGAAAACGAAATACCTGCACTTTCCTCTCAAGTTCCTCTATGTACTAGAGTGTTATACACTATTTTGAACTCTCCTTTTGTGATGTATTCCCTAGTATAGGGTTTCAGCCTACTACGCGTTTGGGGCTCGTAGAGACGTCTGGGTCTGCGGTTCAAGCCCCCATTACTCCCATATTTCCTGGTAGAGTGGTTTAATTAAGTTATTAATATTTAAATAAGAATGTGTTTGGTTGAATTAGTCGAATGGAACTCTAGGATGTGGAATGAACCCTAGGGTAGAGAAATGAATGAGCCTGTTTGTACTGTATGGTTTACTTGCATGCGTGATTAAGATAAATTGCTAGCAAAGGCCTGTATTACAATTACGAGTTGCCTGTTAGAATACGAGCTGCCTGTTTTTAATGAATAATTACTTGTGAGCCCACCAGTTGCATGTTATTGAGAATTGAATTATGAAAACACGAGCTGCCTGTATATGGATGAGAAATGAATTATGAAAGATGAGATCTGGATCTGGATAAATGAGGTGAACATGAGCATGAACCCTACGGGGAATTAGGAGTAGAACTCCTGTGGATAGACGGAATCTAGAATGTAGGCGAGAAGTGTGCTAGCCCTTGAGTACGTGGTACTAAGAAGAGTAATTGTCCCCTTTTTGTGTAGAGTGGAGCTAGCCTCCCTTGGGTAAAGATCGGGGGTTAAGATTAGCCACCCTACATCTACTCCTGTTGGCTTTCGCATATATGGTATCGAGGTGAGCTACTAGTGTAGGGAGGGAGCTAGCCACCCCACGGGACCTGAGGTTCAGCTAGCCACCCTACACTGACTTATTAGGCCCTCTAGGCAAACCAGGATAGTCAGACGAGGGTGCACGGACTGTGGAGGGGCGAGACCTCTGTTTGGTTCTGAGAGGTGAGACTCCTGTTCTGAGAGGGCAAGGTCCAATACTGTTCCATGCTGTACTTTGGGCATACCCGCTAGCGGAAACAACTGACCGTGTGTCAATGCGGGGTAGCTACCTGTGCGCTTATCACACGTGCCGTAGTCATCATTACGTCTTGACAGTGACCTCGAGGTGATTGACTAGGTGTAGGACTACCACGGGGGACTCTCCCGGCCAGGAGAGCACCACATGTACCTTCTACTCTACAGAAAAGACTGCAATTAAGATCGTTCCCATAAGGAATATGCAAGATCAAGAAATATCTGGATACTTTGAGAAATGGGTGAAACGGAAACATATAAAACATATAAATAGAAATGAGAATTAAACCTGTTATTTTTACTATTTTGTACTTAGATAATATAAACACTACTCTACTCAGCGTTTGCTAACTCTGTCTTGTCATAACACTGTTTAGGACCAGGAGTTGAGCAGGCCGAGTTCCCGGCTGCAGAGGTGTTGGGCCCAGTCGAGTCTAGCCGTAGTCTTTCTTCAGTACTTTCCTTTTTCTCTACTGTTGTAGTAAGTAATGGAAACTTAGTTACTGTTCTGCTACTTCTGTTTCTTTTCTGCTTTCCGTTGTTGTTGTTGTAGTAGTTTGTATTGAGGCAGCTGTTCTATTTCCCTTACTGCTTTGTACATTTCTTATGCTTATTTATATTGCATGTGTAAATGTGATTTATTTTCCTGCTTTTGGTTATTTCTTATTGGACGACTAGGTCTTGGGATTAGTCGAGGCAAGCCAGTCTCTGGTCCTATAGGGATCCAGGAACCAGGTTGTAATAGTGTTTCTGCTTATCTCTTAAAAATGAGGAATTTACTTAATGCCACATCCTTAGAGTTAAGAAAATACACATAACAGTATCTACTATTATCATCTATAAAGGTGATTAAATATTTTTTATTGTCTCTAGTCAACACATCGTTAAACTCGCAGATATCCATGTGCACCAAATCTATAACTTTAGTATCTTTAGTAATAGAGTGAAAAGGCTTCCTAGTTTGTTTAATGATGAGAACCTCATCATGAGCTCTAACTAGCTTATTTTGATCTAATAAAGTGAACAAAAGCTCCTACATAACCAAAAGAAAGGCTTTATTCAAGGGATCACTAATCTTGGAAGAGAACATGAAACAAAGGGTAAAACTGTAATTTTACCATTACAGTGTATCAATGGAATTTCTAAGGGTTTAGACATAGGTTAATTGGACTTAATAAGAGAAAAAGTGGGATGGTTCAGTCAGAAAAGGGTTATTGTGAAATTTAAGAATTAAATGACATTCTGTAACCCTAAAATAAACCCACATAAATTCACAAGGTTCCAGGCAATATAAAAAATAACTAAATCCTCCAAAATTCATGGAAAAAAATCCCTTAGGGTTTAGAACCTTTAATTTGACCTTTGGAACCTGTTTTGACCTAGATTGGGGTCCAAGCCCAATATTTGACCTAATTTGAGTTTTTATGCAAAATATCCAGTCAAACGTGGTCAAACCTAAGATCCAGCTTCACCATTGGATTCCTTAGGTTGAAATTAGGTTTGTACCAAAATTTAGACCTAAGGGAAAGTTATCTTGACCTACTTTGCAAAATGGTCCACCCAATTACATTCTGACCCTTAACTTTTGGAAACCGTGGCAAAAACCCCTCAACTTTTTGTCACCTTCTTCATCTTGGTCCCTCTACCGTTGCAGTAGGGACCCATACCTCCAGCGAGGTTTCGAGGTGGTTTTCTCCTCGTTTCCCCAGGGAGCTGCTCCTAGATTTGAAAGGGGAGCTCTCTGTGAAACCCCCTACCGCATGAGCAACTCCCCATGCCCTGAATCGCCCCATACCTCTCGTGCAAATGCTCGAGAGGTATGGGTTTCACTCCTGCCATGCCTTCGGAGAAGACTTTTGGCTGCCTCCTTGCGACTCTTCCCTCTGCTTGTGCTTATATTAGAAGCCTCAGGTCCAACCACTTCTTCCAAGCTTGATTTGGCCGAAGAATTCCCCAGAATTTCTCTTTTCCCTCTCCGGCCAAGTAGCCCACAAGATCCGGCGACTCTCCCTCCCTCTTCTCGTTGCTCTGCCATCGTACTAGTGGTAGAGTGATCTCCGCCTCGTTCCTCCGCGTTGCGCCGCACCAGCACACGTCTCTCCGACCTCCTCGTCGTCATCCGCTCTCTTTGGGTCTTCGTCTCCGGCGACGGCACATACGAGCTGTCCACCTCCTCCACTCCCCCTTCATCTATCCACTCACAGATAAGTCCTCTTTCTCCCCTCTTCATTTCCCCCTTATCAATTTCACAAATCACGCATCGACCACCACATACCACCATCACCTTCTCCACCTCCGACCAAACCACCGGCGAGGTGTTCCCGCTGCTTCACGCCTCCATCCACCTCGCCAACCACCCTACGACCTCTGCAACACCTCACTGACCATTTCCCCCTACTCCAATCTCTCCGCCACACACACAGAACCCCCCTGAACACACCCATATTCGCACGCGCAGGGTAACCTAGGCACGTACGCTCAGGCCACCCCGCACCCAGCCAACCACCATCTCACCTTCACCGTGGCACGACGAAGCTCCCCAAGCGATTTGACAGGGCTGCGAGGCCATATTCGTGAAGTACAGGTGTGAAGGAGTGAAGGCGTGAAGGAGTTTACTCGCGAGCTCTAGGTGTCAAAGTCCCAAGTGGAGCAGATTGGTGTCGCGAACGCACACAGCTAGGTAATTGGCTTAGCAGGCGACCGAGGTTGTGGCAATTGGAGCAGGTTTGCTACCGGCGCATGTGAGAAGATGGGACATTTAGTCCCACCTTTGAAGTTTTGAAGCGGGCGAAGCGCTATAAGTGGAAAAAGTGCCAGGGGCTTAGCCCCTCCTGACACAGGATGAAGTCCCACTCATCCCATACGCCTCGTCCGCAACCCACACCTTGCGGACCAGGTTCTCGACCCGACTACCTATGCACTCCTCGCCCACCACCCATGCCGGTGGGCCTGGTCCCAGGCACGCATATCCGACCCGATAACCCAAGAAGACTCTGGGAGAGTAGTCCTAAGAGAGAAATAGAGAGAGAGACGCGGGGAGGGTAGGGGCTAGGTTTTGCTCCTGTGTATGTGCGCAGGGAAGAAGAAGAGGAGTAGGTGAAGAAGAAGGAAGGAGAAGGCGCGGTTGAAGAAAAGAAGAAGAAGAAAGAGGAAGGCACAGCAGAAGCCTAGAAGAAGAAGAAGAAGCCAAGAAGGAGCGACGGAGGAAGAGAAGAAAAAGACTGAAGAGGCCAAGTGAAGAAGGAGAAAGCCACAGCAGCTGAAGACAGAGGAAGAAGACAGGAAGGAGGAAAGCCAAGTGAAGAAGAAAAGAAGAAGAAGAAGACAGAAGAGAAGTGATCACTGTAGCAATCTGCAAGTTAAGGTGTCCGATTCACCAAATCAGACGTCTGATTCATAAGAAAAGAAAGAGAGAAGAGAAAGAAGAAGGAAGAAAAGAGAAGAAGAAAGGCATTTATTTTTGCATTTTCTCTCTAGTTTTTAATATACATTGGGTTGCATTCATATCATCTTTTGAGTAATTTGAAATTGTGATTTGCTTCTAAAATACCAATTTGCTTCATGAGTTCGACCTTGGAATATTTTGAATTTCGAGTAAATAAAAATCGATAATTGTTTATATGACGATTTCAAATTATACTGCAACGAATATCTTTTTAAAACACGATCTCGTCGCACGAACTTTAACCTGCACACATATCTCGCATTTCTTAGTTTTATCTATAGTGTTTTCAGGAATCATATTTAATTTCATCATTCTTTTTAATGAGTTGAAATTTACATGACCTAATCTACCATACCATATATCATAAGATTCAATATTACTGTAAACAGATTGAATCGAATGAAAATTAACATTATTTAGAGCATTTCTAGATTATACATCAACATCACATCTCACTTTAAATAATAGATCAAAATTTGCTAAATATCCCTTTCTATAAAATATTCAATGTCTCAATGATGAGAGGCTCATCATGGCTTCTAATTACCCCTAATTAACTAGTCTTCCTAGTTAATTAGCTAGGAATATGTATATATAAGGGTTAATTATGAAATAAGGGACAAACTATTAAAGGACCTTAAAATAAGTTAAAAATGATAAATTATAAGTTAATTAATATTATTAATAACTTAATTAATAAATGGGTTCAAAATACCACTAATTAGTTACCTAATTAATATCTTATTTAACTTAAGTAAAATTTAAGACCTAAATATTAAATAACTTAACTAAGTTAATAAATATTAATAAATAAGCCAAAAATGTGAATGCAAGGCTTTAATATAATATTTAGCTAAATTATAAATATATATAAAAAGTTAGAAAAGAAAATAATTTAAATTAAACTTAAAAACCTCTGTTTGCATTTTGGTCCATAGAATTCATTGCATTTGAGTCCTTTCCTTTCACTTAGGTCCTTATTTTTCATTGTATATAGGTCCCTGCGAACATCTGCTTCTTTTTTCCCTTTTCTTCTTCAGTCATTTGAACAGCTGACGACAGGCGGTGCTATCACCCTCCGATCACCGTCCATCCTGCGTTCGTCCACCCTCGCCAAGCTTCTGGAGCTTGCACTCACCGCCACCTTTCCATCCATTGGTCTGGATGAATCTGTAATCCTAATTAGGGTTTGAAGATAATCTCACCGGCGTTAGAGAACACGCCAGTGGTTACCTTGCACCTAAACACATTTCTGTCTAGATTCGGCCACCCTCACAGCCGCCGCAACCTATAAATACCCCTCGACCTCTTCGATTTGAGTAGTCGGCTCCCTTCCCTCTTCCCCCACTGTAGTAAATGATAGGCTATTCGTCACTCACCTCCGGCGACTTCTCATCAACCTATCGGAGCTCCTCTGCACGAGGGACTCGTCTCTCTCACCTCCTCTTCCTCTCCAGACGGTCGTGACAAGGTCTTGGAGCACCAATTCCTCTTCCTCGCCCCCTTCAACTTCTCGCCGGAGCTCTTTCCAACATCCTCTGATTTCGTCCTCCATCACGAGCTATCAACGGAGATTTCTCATCCCTTTCGTCCAGGTAAGTAGCTTTAACTTTTAGGAGTAGGTTAGCTGTAGTTAGGAGTAGGATTAGTTTAGTTTTAATTCACTTTTAGCTTCATCTCCCTCAGCTCTAGCGAGGCCAAGTTCTATCTCGTTGGGCCTTCATTCACACTTCCAGAAATTATTTCACTCTCCTTATCTCTCCAAAATCCATTTCCATCTTCCACTCACAAATACCAACTAAAACGCCTAATCCATTTCCACCTTCACCAGTGACCTCCGCTCTCCATGGCGGAGGTCTCCGAGGTTAGAACACATGCACTAGAGCTCTCCATCACCTATTCATATTCCAAGGGCTCCGATTTTACACGTAATTAGTATAATTAACTCTTATGAAGTAAACGCCTAAATTTCACCTCATTTCTGAGCTCGTTGTCAATGGCTGCTCAGAGATGAGTTATTCATTTAAATAAATAGTCCATTACCATCGCCACACCCCATTAACTTGTTCCCTCTACTCAATTGAGTGATAGAACTTGGTGTGAGTTCCAGCGAACTCAGATTGCAATCTTTCTGAATTCATTGCATATTTTGTGTTTTAATCACCAAATGAGCTAATTGGCAAGTTCTCGAGGTTCCTTGCGATCTCAGGAAACTTTTCATATCCTTAATGACTTGTTTCATTGAATTTTATACACTGCCAGTCACTGTCTGGACTCACTAGAGCTCCGGCAGGCTCCGACGAGTCAAAATTGGTCTTCAACCCATAGAGCTTCGTGCAGAGCTCCAGTTTGATTACTAATGACCAAAGGATTCTGTATCGATCATTAATTTGATGTCTTGAGGTCTAGAGCTCTACATAGGCCTCTGTCTTCTCCAACTCCGGCGGAGTTGGAGATGACTGTTTGTTAGGGTTTAGTTTAATTTAAGAGGTCTAGAAGCATCAGGAAGGTGTATTGAGATTAGTCCTGTTAATCATTTACTTACAAAGGCAGTAGTTTGTTCTATCAAACAAACTCAATTAAGATCTCAGGCGATGAGTCCTAAAACCCTAGAATTCCTGACTGAAGTTACCTCTTGAGATTTAAATCAATTCCTGAGGAAAAATAGAATCGATCTAAGGTGTTAATTTGATGTGAGAAAGCATAACTTGGAAAGTCAACTCCTAAGCTTTATTAGTCAAACCTAAGGAGATTTCAGAGAATGAAGAGTTGAATCTCTGATTTTAGAGGTCAAGTGAGTTTCTGGGAGTCAATAGAGATCAATTAGATCAATTTGAATATGTTTTATTGAAGATTTATTGAGAATTGACCTACTGTGCAGTTTGGGTTCTTTTAAACCCAAAACTGTTCTTGCGTCTATTTATCGAAATTCTAACCTAATTTCCACACAGATCAGTTTGTTAGAACCTCTTGGAGTTGTGCAGAATCTTCAAAAGCTGTCTCTCTTTCTGTCAAGCTGATCAGAGTTCAGATTGAAGTTCTGAAGCTCCTGATAGAAGCTCTTGAGATTCTTCTTCTTTCTGAAGCCTTACAACACTCCTATCTCCATTAAATAGGTGCAAAATCATCTATTGAGATGGTTCAGGACCTCATCTGAGGTCAAAAGCTCTCCCTGCAAGTCTTTAGACCTGAGTTTCACCTCTGCAGGCCAGAATGGCCGTAAAAACTGTTTACCTTCGTCCTTCAAATTGAAGGGTAAGATCTGTTCTAAGCATCAAATTGAAGCTATAATCTTGTAGAGCACTTATAGAGCTTTCCAACGAGCCCTTGATTGCTCGATTTGGAGCTCTGAGCTGCTAGGAATCATCGACCGAAGTTAGGTATGGAAGGGAGAAGTTTAGTCCCACATTAGAAATTCTGGAACGCACGCACCGGTATAATACGAAAAAGTGCCGACGACATTTCGGTCGTTAGAGCTGGGCGCAAAGAAATGAGCTTATGTGCGGGCGCGTGTGTTGCGTGTGCCTGTGCGGGTGTGTGTGCGTGCGTGCGCAGGCGTATGCCTGTGTGCGTGGGCCCGTGAGTGGGCACGAATGTGGGCCTGGGAGGTCGGAGACTATGCATGTATCTGAACCAGAAATAAACCATCTAAAATTAACTAGGCGCAGACCCATAGGGTCTGGTCCCTCCCTGAGAGGGGTGTTGTGTATCCCCGACCAGTCCGAGCCGCCAATCAGGAAATCAGATTTTTGGTTTAAGTGTGGTTTAATCTGCACAGTTAAAGAATTGAAAGAAAAAGGAAGAGAGGCAAATTGTTTAACGGGTGAGATCAAGGTTTTAAAATCGATGTGTCATAGTATAGTTGAAATCGCTCGAAAATAAATAAATTTTATTACTTAAAGTTTTAAGTTTGAGGTCGAACACAGGGAGCAAATTGGGGTTTAAAAATCAAGAGCACAACTTTGGAAAATTGAATATAATTTGTAATGAAAACTAGAGTTGTAAAACATGTAAGCACAGGAGAATAAAGAGGTCAATGTATGAAGACAAGCAGAAAATGGATGTCTGATTTCTGAATCAGACGTCTTAAACTTATAGATGCTACATAGCTTTATTTCTTCTTTTTCTCTTCTCTCTGATCTGTCTCTGATCTTCTCTGGCTGCTTCCTTCCTTCTTCTTTCTTTCTTTCCTTCTGCTCTCGTGCCTGTGCCTTTTCCTTCTGCCTTTAGTTTCTTTGGCC
Organism: Thalassia testudinum; assembly: GCA_037157565.1. Taxonomy (NCBI): domain Eukaryota; kingdom Viridiplantae; phylum Streptophyta; class Magnoliopsida; order Alismatales; family Hydrocharitaceae; genus Thalassia; species Thalassia testudinum. Next base: position 74,672,777 of record JAZHRO010000013.1, read on the forward strand.
TTTGCCTTTGCCTTCTTCTTCTTCTTCTTCTTCTTCTTCTTCTTCTTCTTCTTCTTCTTCTTCTTCTTCTGGCGGTGCCTCTTTCTTCTGCCTTCGATTCCTTCTCCTTCTCTTTCTCTTTCTTCAGCCCTTCAGCTTCTTCCTCTTCGATCCTTGCCTTCTTCTTCTTCTCCTTGCCTGCGAGAGAGCAAAACCTACCCCTACCCGACCCCGCAATCTCTCTTCCTCTTTCTCTCTTAGGCTCGCTCTCCCAGAGCTGCTTCTCGGGTAATCGGGTCGGGTACATGCCTGGGACCAGGCCCACCTGCATGCGGTGGTGGGTGTGGAGTGCAGGTCGGGTATACGAGTCAAGTCAGTTCCGCGAGGATCGAGTCATGGACGAGGCAGTAAGAGGTGAGTGGGACCTCACCCCGTGGTCAGGAGGCGAAGAGCCTTATTCACTTTTTCACTTTATTCCGCTACGCCCGCTCAACAGCTTCCGAGGTGGGACTAAACGTCCCACCTTGCTTCGCGTGCATCCGTAGCATGAGGCTTCCCTTGATTGCAGCTGCTACTGGTGTCTTCAAAACCAATCGCCTACCTGGAGTTGTGCGCGAGGAGAGTCTACAAAACCTGGGGCTGTGCACCTGGAGCGGGGACACCTGGAGGAGGCATGCAAGCAAGCTCCTCGTGGTCGTTAATGGCAGTGGAGACGCCTACACCTGTCAACACGAAAACGGCCTCGCGGCCTCATTAGAAAGCTCAGACAGCTTCGCCGAGGCAAGGTGAACGTAGTGCGGGGATCGGCGTGGCGTGAGGTGGCCAGAGTGTGCGTGCCTAGGGCACTTTGTGTGCGTGAGAGTGGGTGTGTTCGGGGGGTGTTTTGGGGGCGTGGCTAGCGGTGACGATTCACCAGTTTGATTTAATTTTATTACTCGAAATTAAAAATGTTCCGAGGTTGAACTCAGGGAGCAAACTTGATTTTAGAAGCAAAAATATCACAATTTACAATACTGAAATGTTTTACAAAAAAGAATTGTAGGGAGTAAAAGTAGAATGTGTCTTCTCTTTTTCTTCTTTTCTCTCCTTCTTTGCTCTCTCTCTCTCTTTTCTTTCTTTGTCTTCAGACATCTGATTCTAGGAATCAGATGCCTTAAGTGGCAACTTGCTACAGTACATGTCTTCTTCTTCCTTGCTTGGCCTTCCTTCTCTTTGGCTGCTTGCTGGTTCGTCACTTCGTTGGTCTGGTTATTCAGTACAGTCGTTGTGGTATATAACAAAGCGATTACCAGTTTAATACAAATTTTTTACTCGGAAAGATAAGTTTCCCGAGGTCGAACTCAGGGAGCAACTATAATCCTAGAAGCATAAAGGTTCACAATTATGTTACAATAATGAGAGAGAGAGAGAGAGAGAGAGAGAGCAAAAAGTTCTCTTTTTTGTTGGCTTCTTCTTCTTCTCTCTTCCTCTTCTCTTTTCTTCTTCTCTGCAGCTGATTCTTCTCTTCCTTCAATCTGCCTTGCCTTCTTCTCTCTTCTTTTCTTTGCTGCAGCTGTGGTGACCCTTTCTCTTTTTCCTTTCTTCCTCTCTGATTTTCTTCTTTTCTTCCTTGCAGCTGCAGAGCTTCTTCCTTCTCTCTCTTTCAGCTGCTAAATCTTCCTTTCTTCTTCCTTCTTTTCTTCTTCTTCTTCTTATGCTCTGGCCGTTCCTTTTCTTTCTTTCTCAGCCTGCCTTCTTTCCTGCTCTGGCTGCTGACCTTCCGTCGTCTGACTCGGTGCTCAGACGACTTAATTATGCGTTTGCTACAGTGCGGCTCCTTTTCTTCTCCTTCAGCTCCTCTCCTTCCTTTCTTCTTCAGCTTGCCTTCTTCTGCTCTGGCTGCTGAGTCTTCAACCGCTCCTCCTCTCTTCTTATTCCATTGCCTGCTTCTTCTTTTTTCTTCTTCCCTACGCGCACACACAATGATCAGTGCAAAACCTACCCCTACCCCTTCCCCGCGTCTCTCTTTCTCTCCGAATCTCTCTTTAGGAAAGCTCTCCCAGAGCCGGGTAATCGGGTTCGGGTTGCGCGCCTGGGACCAGGCCTACCGGCGTGCGGTGGTGGGCGAGGAGTGCTTGGTCAGGTAGTCGGATTCGGCCTAGACCTGCGGGGCGTGAGCGCGGGCGAGGGCGGGCGAGCGCGTGGCGCGCTGCATGCGTGGGCGAGGGACCTGGCCCTTGTGTATCGAAGGCGAACAACCTAATTCACTTTTTCAATTTAAGTGTGGGCGCGAGGCCACACACTTACGAGGTGGGACTAAAGTCCCACCTCTAATCTGTGCCCCCACAGGCGAGAAGATGCTGCCAATTGGGGCAGCAGCGAACGTTCATGACCCCAGTTGCAAACTTGGGCGTGCTCGCGAAATCACCCCGCCCTGCCTGGAGCGCGCACCTGGGCTGGAGGTGTCCTGGAGTTGCTTGCGAAGGAGCTTCAGCAGCTCATCAATGGCGACGAGGAGGCGAAGACCTGAAATCACAAGGATAGCCTCTCGGTCACATCAAATAACGTAGGGAGCTTCGCCAGAGGATGGTGAAGGCAGTGCGAGGGTCGACGAGGCACGAATGTGTCTGTGGAGGTGCGCCTAGGGCAGACTGTGTGTGCAGAAGTGGGTTTGTTCGGGGGGTGGTTGGGCGGTGAATGGAGTGGGGGAAATGGTTGAGTGGAGTGAGGGGGAGCTTCTGGGCTTGTCGGCGAGGGGTGAGGTGGTCTGTGGAGGTGGAGTGACCGCGCCGGAGATGGTGACCAAAGATGGAGCAAATGAGGGTGGAAGTGGCGGTCGGTGGGTTAAAATGGTAAATCAGGAAGGGGAAAATATAAGGGAGAGAGAGAGAGGAAGATTCCTACCTACTTAGTTGACGAAGAGAGAGAGGGAGGCGTCCAGCTCGTGCCTACCGGAGCTGGGGACGAAGGTGCCCAGGAGGGGGTTATCGGCGACGAGGAGGAAATCGGAGGGCGCCAGCTGCTACAGCCTAGCGCGGGAAGACGGGGCAGAGTGGGCTCTGATGTAGGTAGGGTAGTAGAGAGACGAGGAGGAGGAGGGAGGATCACCGGAAACTCGGGCTGCCTGATCGGAGAGGGAAGAGACGAAATTTAGGGTTTCTCTCGGCCAAAACTAGCTCGAAGGAGAGACAGACCCTGCCGCTCCTTAAATTGGCACTGGCGAGGAGAGGAGATCGAGGAGGCGACGTGTTGCTCTCGTTGGAGTGTGGATGAAAATGGACACCCATGTCTTTCGTGCGTTCGCACGAGAGGCATGGTTGGTTGCCGAGGTCAGGGGAGGGTCCCTGCGACAGAGGACGACGCAGGGAACCCCCCGCTTGTTCCTGAGGACGGACGCCCTGCCCTGCGCGGCGCCATCCTCCGCGCAAGGTCGCCGGAGGTATGGTGCTACGCAGAAATGGCAGGGGGACCGTTCTGCAAAGAACGACGAGAAGATAGGGGGCTAATCGCAAGGGTTTCAAAAGATAAGGGTCAGAAAGTAAATTAAGATGACCAATTTGTAAAGTCCGTCAACATGGTCTTATCTTAGGCCCAAATTTATATACCAGACTAATTTGAACCTAAAGATTTTAATGGTGAAATTTTATTTTAGGTTGGACCATGTTTGACTGGTTAATTTGCACAAAAACCCAAATTAAGTCATAAATTGGGCATGGTTCTCATTTTAGGTCAAAATAGGTTGCAAAGGCCAAATTGAAGGTTCTAAACCCTAGGGAATATTTTTCCATGAATTTTAGAGGGTTTAGTTGATTTTTATCCTACCTCGAACCTCGTGAATTAAAGTAGATTTGTTTTAGGGTTATAGAATGTCATTTAATTCCTAGAAGTTGCTATAACCCTTTTCAGATCAGATCATCCCACTTCCCTCCTTATTAAGCTCGTTTGACCTGTGTTTGGATCCTTTATTACCCTGTTTGCACACTGCATTGGTGAAATTGCATTTTTACCCCTTATGATTTGTCTTATTCTTTAACTCAGAATTCTCTGAGTTAAGCCTCTCTTTAGGTTTTGTAGGGGCTTTTTCACACTTATTTGGATTAAATTATGCTAGTTAGGGTTCATGATGAGATTCCCATCACTGCTGCTGCTGCTATTGCTTCTTCTTCTCCTTGGCTTCTTCTTCTTCTCTTCTTTTCTTCCCTACTTGGCCTTCCTCTTTGCGGCAGCTCCCTCCTTTCCTTTTCTTCTTTTCTCTTTGACTCTGCTTCTGCTCTTCTCTTTGGCTGCAACTCCCTCCTCTTTTCTTCTTTGGCTCTTTCTTCCTCTTCAGCTCCTGCTTCTTGGCGCAGCTAAGTCCTCAGCTTCTACCTCTTCTCTTCTTCTACTTCTTCCTCCTCCTTCTTTCCTGCTCAGGCACAGTTAGGCTAAAACCTAACCCTACCCTCCCAGCGTCTCCCTCTCTATTTCACTCTCGAGTTCGCTCTCCCAGAGCCTGCTCGGGTATACGGGTCGGGTTAACGCGCCTGGGACCAAGCCCACCGACGTGCGATGGTGGGCGAGGTGTGCACGGGTATCTGATCAGGTTAGCCAGATCTGCAGAGGACTGAGCGCGGATGAGGCGGTGAGTAGGCGAGAGGACCTCACCTTGTGTGACTGAGGCGATAAGCCTCTGTCACTTTTTCAATTTATGCAATGCAGGGCGCTCGAAAATGCCTGAGGTGGGATTAAAGTTCCCACCTTTCTGTCACGTGCCCAGCAGCAGGAGTTGCGTCTGAATGTAGCTGCACCTTCGGCCCCTGACGCCAATTGAAGACCTGGTGGAGTGCGCGAGGGGATTCCGTGAGACATGGGCTTGTGACCTGGAGCTGGGGAGAACTGGAGCTGCTTGCAAGCTTCCTCCAAGCTCGGTGTCAATGGCGAAGATGGTCGCAACCTTGAAATCACGATCACGGCCTTGCGACCCTGTCAAATACCTTGGGGAGCTTCTCCAAGGTGTGGCGAAGGTGGCCCGGGGGTCAATGTGGCGTGAGGATGCCTGTGGAAGTGTGCCTAGGGCACACTGTGTGTGTGTAGGTGGGTTTGTTCGGGGGGAGGTTTCAGTGGATGGCGCGGTGAATGGAAGGGCGAGAGGTGATCAGTGGGAGGTGGTGAAGCTCAGGGACCGGTTGGCAAGGGGTGGAACTGTCTGTGGTGGTGAGATGGCCTCGCCGGAGTAGGTGGTCAGAGGTGGAGATGGTGATGGTGGATAGTGGTGTCGAGGGGTCCAAAGAACAAATTGAGAGAGGGGAAATAAAAAGAGGAGTAAGGGTAACTTAGCTAGCAGGTTAGGAGTCAACGAGGGAGGTGGAGATGGCGAGCGGCTGGTACTACCGTCGCCCGAGATGAATGTGCCCAGGGGGAAGAGACGGCAACGAGGAAGAGGGGTTGGAGGGTGCCCGCTGGTACGGTGTGGCATGGCGGAGGACAGCGGAGGTAGCTCTGCCACTGGTACTGTGGCAGAGCGACGAGAAAGGAGAGGGAGAGTCGCCGAAAGCTTTGGGCGGATGGCCGGAGTTGGGAGGAGACGAAATTGGAGAGGGATCTCAGGCCAAAGTGGGCTTGAAGGATGCGGCGTGGAGTGCCGCTCCTTAAATAGGCGAAGGCCGACCAGGAGGCGCGTGAGAGCAGCAGGGAAGGCACGCCGGACGTATGGCAGATCGGAGACCCATACATCTCGCGCATTCGCACGAGAGGTATGGCGGGCTTCAGGGCATGGGGCGCAGCCCATGCGGTAGGGGGCTCCGCAGGGAGCTCCCCTTTCAGATCTGGGGCCGGCTCCCCATGCAGACGTGATGCCATCCTCCGCGCAAAGTCGCCGGAGGTATGGCCTACTGCTGCGGGTGGCAAAAGGACCAAAGTGAAGAAAATGATGAGAAAGTTAGGGGGCATTTGCAAGAGTTTCAAAAAGTTAAGGGTCTGAAAGTAATTCTGAGAACCAAATTGCAAAGTGGGTTAAGACGACCTTCCCTTAAGTCTAAATTTTGGTATAAACCTAATTTGGACCTAAGGAATCCAATGGTGAAGTTGGATTTTAGGTTTGACCACGTTTGACTGGACATTTTACACAAAAACCTAAATTAGGTCAGAAATTGGGTATGGACCTCAATCTAGGTCAAAACAGGTTTCGAAGGTCAAATTGAAGGTTCTAAACCCTAGGGGATATTCTTTCATGAATTTTAGAGGGTTTAGTTGATTTTTATCTTACCTGGAACTTTGTGAATTAAAGTGGATTTGTTTTAGGGTTGTAGAATGTCATTTAATTCTTAGATTTTGCCATAACCCTTTTCAGACCAAACCATCCCACTTTTTCTCTTATTAAGTCCACTTGACCTATGTCTAGACCTTAGAAATCCCGTTGCTGCACTGCAATGGTAAAATTGCAGTTTAACCCCTTATGTCATGTTTTCTTCTTAGATTAGTAATTCCCTAAATTAGGCTTTCCTGTAGGTTATGTAGGAGCTTGTGTTCATTTTATTAGGTCAAAAAGTGATAGTTAGAGTTTATGATGAGGTTCTCATCAGTGGTGCGGTGAGTGGAGTGAGGGTTTAGGATCAATGAGGTGTTGCGGTGCTTATGGGGTGGTTAGCGAGGGGGATGGAGGTGCGGAGTGGTAGGGACGCCTCGCTGAAGGTCTGGCCGGAGGTGGAGAAGGTGGTCGTGATTTGTGGCGTCGAGAGATAGTTTCAAGAAATAAAGAGGGGGAACAGGAAGAGGAGGGAGAGAGAAGTTATCTGACCTAACCTAAGGACGAAGGAGGCAGGGATGGCGGCCGGCTCGTGTTGCCATCACTAGAAACGAAGCTCTCTGTAGGTGAGGCGGCGGTGATGACAGGGATAAGGGCAGCGTCTGGGCTGGTGCAGCCGACATGGATGAATGAGAAGAAGGCAACCCAACCACTGGTATTGTGGTTGGGCGACGAGAAAGAGAGAGAGAGAGCGGAGCCGCCGGAGCTTGCGGAGAAGTTGTAGCCGGCGAGGAAAGAAGAAAGTGGGGTGGACCAGCCCAATTCCAAGCTAAGGAGGTGCGGAATGAATTAAGGTTTCTTAAATAGGTCCTGGAGGTTGGGTTTGTGACAGCAATCCCGTCGGAGATGGAAACTCAGAGAGACCCAAATCTCTCATGCGTTCACATGAGAGATTGGGTAGGAATTAACGCTCATCAATGGATTCACTTTGGAGGAGATTTCTCAGAGAATCTCCCTTTCAATTTTGAAGGGCATTCTTTGAGAGATCAGAGAGTTCTTGCCTTTGAAACCTCACCGGAGTAGGATTCTCTCCGCTATAATGGTGGAGGGACCTAATTGCAAAGAATGACGAGGAAGATAGGGGGATTTTTGCAGAGGTTTTCGAAAGATAGGGGTAAAAATGTAATTGGGCTGGACCTGTTTGCAAAGTGGGTCAAGATGAATTCCTCTTAGGTCCAAATTTTGGTACAAACCTAATTTGGACCTAAGGAATCCAATGGTAAAGTTGAATTTTTGGTTTGATCACATTTGATTGGGTAATTTACATAAAAACTCAATTTAGGGCCAATATTTTACTGAGACCCCAATTTAGGTAAAAATAGGTTCCAAGGGCCAAATTGAAGGTTCTAAACCCTAAAGAATATTTTTTCATGATTTTTAGAGGGTTTAGGTAAATTTTATCATGACCAAAACCTTGTTAAATCAAGTGGGTCTGTTTTAGGGTTACAAGAAGTCATTTAATTTCCAAAATTCATATGAACCATTTTCTGTTTGAACCAACCCACTTTTTATCTTGTTAAGACCATTTGACCTGTGTTTAGCCCATGAGAAAATTCGTTGGTGTATTGCAATGGTAAAATTACAGTTTTACCCCTTGTTTCTTACTTTTCTCTTAGAATGGTTATTCATTGAGTTAGGACCTCCAATTGGTTATGTAGGAGCTTTTGTTCTCTTTTCTGGGTCAAAATGAGCTAGTTAAGGCTCATAATGGTGTTCCCATCACAGATTAAGAGAAATAAAAGAGAAGAAGAGCATGTACAGAAGAGGAAAAGAGAGAGTGAAAGAAAAGAGAAACGGAAGAACAGAACAAGAGAAATAAAGAGAAGAATTGAGGCTGAAGATTAAAGAAGAAAAGATGGAAATAAAAGAGATTTAGATGTCTGATAATGTAATTAGTCTTTTAATGTTTACTTTTAAGATGTCTAATTTTCTAATTAGACGGCTGATTTTGTATTTTTACTCCAATAACATGTCTTTTTGAGCTTAATTGATGTAATAAGGTACTTGTATTCATTTGAATAACTTTTTCTTACCTTAATCTTTTGTAAATAAGTTGTAATTAGTGTAATAAACATGTTTACTTGGTTTTTAATGACAAATTACATGTGTAAATATGTTTTTCCTTATGGAATATTGCTTGTTCTTTTAAGTGAATATCTTTTATGCAAGATTCATGTACTTAAAGTAATCTAATTATAATTCTAATTGATTAAGTAATTAGTAATTTATGCTTAGAAGTTAATGGTGAATTAAGATAAGTTATACCTCCCAGTGAACGACCTGGACTCAACCAGTTAAAAAGAATTAAAAATCTAAAATGTTAGGTTAACTTGACCCTATACTACACAACCAACATTAATTTGAGTTAACCTAAGTTACTTTCTCTTGCATTTAATTAAGCCTAAATAACTTAATTAACTGTGTTGAGAATTTAAACAAACACTCAACATAACAACTTTATTATATTTAAAGTTTAACTCAAAACCTTCTCTAACTAATAAGGAATCAGAAAGAACATTCTTTTTCATAGTAGAAATGTGCAACACCCTGTGCAGTGTCTTGACTCGCCCCGAGGAAAACCTCAAGTCCACGCATTCGAATCCCAGCACCTTAGCTGCAGAGTCGTTTCCCATCTTCACAGTCCCACCACTGCCGGCCTGATAGGAATAAAAGAACGATCTATCAGTACAAATATATACAGTGGCTCCAATATCCACGAGTCATTCAGTAGAATCGTGAATAACATAGAGTTCGGGTTTTATTAAGACACCCATTGCTAGGCTTGGCCTCCTTGGTGGTCACACTCACCTGAGGATTCCCATCTATGGTCTTCTGTTAAGCTTTATTAGAAGGATAATCCTTCTTTCAATGCCTAATCTGCCCGCCATCATCATTTGTTCTTGGATTTTTTCTGAATCTTAGGGTTGGCTTTCATTTTGTCTTTATTGTTCTTATTTTTATTCTCCTTGCCTTTAGATATCATAACATTCACCTTAGACTCCATAGGCATTATAGGTTTCTATTTCCTATGCTCTTCCTCAATAGCAATGGCTATCATCAAGTCATCTAGAGAAGTCTTTCCTTTCCTATACTTGAGAGTCATCCCAAAGTCCTCCCAAGATTTATAAAATTTCTCAATGATAGACATAACTTGAAACTTTTCAAGAAGTCTCATTTTAGCCGCTGCTAAACCAAGGAGCAATAACAGAAATTCGTGTGCCTGCTTCAATACCGATTTACCCTCGACCATTTGAAACTTAAGGAATTTTGCGACAGAATATTTTTTAATACCAAGATCCTCGGTATTATAATTATTGTCCAACTCTTCCCATAGCCTTCACAGTGGATGTGGATGTGTTGTATACATCAAACAACACATTGGACAATGCCAATAAGATGCAACCATGACAAATACTGTTGCGCTCATTCCACACATCCACCACCTTTTGGCCTTCAGGAGTGGGTTTTTCCTTATCTAAAATCGAGCAATCGATTTCCAACACCGAGAACAAACCAATGGTGGTTAACTAAATTTTCATACGTTATTGCCAATGCTTGAAATTTTGCTTACCAAATTTCTCAGGCATACCAGATAAGTCTACACGTGATTTGAAAATCATTTCCGACATTCCAAATATTTTAACTTTAAGCGACACCTTCTATAAACTTGTTGAAAAAAAAAAGGAAATAAATAAATAAAAACATATGCATTTCCAATGTTTTCGCATATATAAAAAATATTAAATCATGCAAGTTAAACATGATTTGACAAGATCCAGAATAAAATAAAGAACAAGTAACATGCAATAACACAAATAAACAAAATGAAAAAGGATTAGATTTTACTTCGATTGAAGCGCTTATTAAGGACTTCCCTTAAAGAATGTATCGCCCCTCATAATACCGGTGCGTTGGGGTTAGACGAACTCCTCCCAAGATATGACGATCCACCTACAAGATTTGACGCACTCCGATCTTAGACGTCCTCAAAAACCACCTCAGGAGAATGAAATCGAGGGAATTTGGTTTCCAACCAAATTCCCGATTGATCTACTAATTTAATGGTTTAATCAACGAAAAACTTATCATGGATCTCTAATCTCTTTGTGCAATATTGACAAAAGTGATTGGATATTTTTCTACCAATCTCACGTCAAACAAACTCATTAAGAAAGAGAGACAAGAACAAGAGAGGGGGGAGAGAGTAGAGAGAGTTTTTTTGCTCTTGTTATGTATCAAATGAGAGCTCCTTTGTGAGCCTTATATAGAGTCCACGACCAGATGTTTATGGAAATTTCTATTTTATGGAAACACAATAATTGATCGACCAATTAAATCCATTGATCAACCAAAATAAATTGGTCAATCAGATTTGACTTTTTGGTCGACCAAACTAATTGATAGACCAAACTTAACTCATCGGTCAACCAAAACAATTGTTCGATTAATTTTACCTTTTGATCGACCAATCCAGGTCAAAATCGTGAGATTAAAAGTTCATAGTAAAAGAGTCCAAGTTCCAAGTTCTAAATTGATTCTCACCCAAGCTCGAGCTCGAGCCAAGCTAGGGTGAGGCGGGACATGCACGGGCATGCGTCGTCCTTAGCCACTCCTCTCACTCTTTACTACATAAGCCATGGAAGACAGAAGTCTTTTACACCCACTAAGAGACTTGTCCACTTCTAGTATGGGACAAAAAAACTCTCACAAATCTCACTGATTTCAACATGAATTCTCATATCAACATATAACAATTGCATCCCGATTGATGCAATTAAGCTCTCAAATCCATCAATTACATCATGCATTTTCAACATATATAGACTTGTAATATAAACATGTCCATTATCGATTGTAAATATCGAAAAAGGTAAAATCTAAAAAGAAGCATAAAAAAATCATATGCAGAAGCTCATAAAATAGAATCAAAAAGTAGAGTTAGAATACGATATAATCGAAACACTCGTATATGAACTTCCCTTAGAGAAGATTCGCCCCTTGCAATACCTATCGACGAGTCTGGCGATCCACTCTCATGATATAATGATCATATCACTACAATCGACGCACTCCGATCACAATTATCATAAAAAACCACCTCTAGAGAACGCAAATAGAGAATATGAGCGAGGAAGAGAGTTGGCGACACAAAAAGAAATGAGTATTAGTTACATGCAGAAACCCCCGTGTGACTTAAATAGTCCATGTAACATGGGTAGAAACTGAGGAGGCATGGATAAATGCGTAATGTTTGCAATATCTAATGACTCAAAATAAATGATTAAATCAATTAAATTAAATTAAAAAATCAAAGAGATATTTATAACAAAAATATTTAATTTTCAAATTTATTATTACCCTAAGCTTAACTCAACCCGAAATAAGACACGTACATGCATATAATCCCCAACTCCTCATTTAATCCTTTACTGCATAAGTCATGAAAATTAAAATCATTGTATACCCCCCCACTTCGGTGTTACCCACTTCTAATGTGACATTAAAATCTCTATTTAATTCTCTCAATTTCCACATAAATTTTATATGCCATCACCCTATATACATCCCAATCCATAATATCTGTGAAAGCCAATGTTGCTACTGTAGTCTACAAAAATAGCCAACGTGAGGCCTATTTCCTCGCCCTCCTCCTCTCCACCCTTTCGGTCTCTCTTTTGTGCTGTTCCTCGCACCCCCTCCTCCATCTCTCCCGCTGCTCCTCCCTCTTCTCCATCTTGGAGCTCGGCGTGAGGTTGCTCGTGGGTGGCGACACCTCGAGGTCGCCTCTCCTCTCCTCGCGCCTCTCTCCTCCATCTCCCCTCCAGATCGCTGTTGGCCGCCTCGTCATCCTCCCGCCTCTCCTCCATCCACCACTCCCCCCCCCCCCCCCCCCCCCTCCTCAGATCGCTCTCAACAACCTGATCCCTCTTCTCTCACCCTCTTCTCTCACCCTCTTCTCTCCTCCCGTCGCACCTCTCTCCACCATCTCCCCTCCTCAGATCCCCTCCCCTCCCCTCCTGCGGTTCACCATCCCCTTGGGGTTCCCTACGCCTCACCCCTCACCTTTCCTCTCTCTTTCCTCACTTCTCCCCCCACCCCACGACATCACCTCTTCATCTCCAAACCCAACGCCCAAACCAACAAACCCCTCTCATTGCCACCCCACCACACCTCCGCCTACACCTTCTGCCTCTTCTCCTCCCACCCTCCATCATCACCTCTTCGCTTCCATCAAACCCAACGCCCAAACCCACAAACCCCTCTCAATGCCACCCCACCACACCTCCGCCCACACCTTCTGCCTACGTCGGCACGACCACGCTCTGATCCTCCCCTCCTTCACGCCTCGTGCCGCAAACAGGAGCCAACGCCTCGTAGCACCTGGAGGGCTTCTGGCACGTCGCTCCGCTGGTGACCAGGAGGAGGAGGAGGGCTACCATCCGTCGCCGCAGCACCTGGAGGGCTTCTGGCTCGTCACTCCGCTGGTGACCAGGAGGAGCAGCTTGGAGGGCTTCTGGCTCGTCGCTCCGCTGGTGACCAGAAGGACCAGCGAAGACGAGGAGGAGGAGGAGGCGGACGATCAGGGATACCATCTGTCTCCGCAGCGGGCTAAGGTCTCCCCAAGACACGGAGCCTCCAACCTCCGTCTTGCTCTCCCGTGCTGAGATGAGTCTGCTGTGCACTGTAGATGCAACTGTAGCACCAGCTGCGATGGCATCTGATGTCATAATCGCGAAGTTCAAGCCCCATTTCTATGCTGTACTCCCCCCCGATCCCCTCCGTTTCTCACATCTCCCTCTCCCTCCCTCTCTCTCTCTCTCTCTCACACACCCCACAAATCGCTCTCCGCATCTTCCTCACGCTTCCCCTCTGGTGGCCTGACTTCGACTGCCTGCATCGGCCTCGCACGCCTTCCCAGCGGGAACGACTCCCCCTCGCGCCTCCTCAGCGTCTCCCTCGACGGCTACCTCAAGGTCTTCGACTTCGCCTCCCTCAAGGTCACGCACTCCACACGCTATCCCTCGACGCTCTTCCCTGTTGCCTCCTCCTCCCTGGACCTCCTCCGCGCCATCGGCACCTCCAATGGGGTCATATACGTCGCCAAGGAGCAGAGGAAAAAGTGCTACGGCCGACGTCGGTTCCCCGGTCAGTGCCCCGACCGACACTCTCCTTTTTTTATTTCTTTTTCATTTCTTCTTAAAATCTCCCGAATGTGTTGTTTTGTTTATTTTTTTTTGTTGTTGCTAATGTATGCATAAATATGTGATTTTCGGGCTTTGGGAGGAGGGCAGTTGAGTTTTTCTTTTTGATTTTGTGTGGCAGCTCTCCGTTGGTTATTTTTTTTATACTGATCACTTTTGGTTTCTTGGGCCATTTCCGCACGTTAAAGGTCATGTCTGGGAGGCTTTGGCGATGTGGATCCTCACGCATCTATTGGGTTGTTGATGTCTTTGACTGCTGCACTTCTCCTCATTTTCAAGGTTTAAGTTGGAAAAATGTTGCCATTGCCGGTAAGTAATTCTTGCTGCATTTGTTTTTTTAACTATCTTACTTTTTTTGCTTAGTGTATCCAACTGTTATTTTGAATTTCTTTTCTTAGCTATGTTGTTGCTGTCTCTGTTGGAACTATTTTTCAGCTTATATGTCATTTTGGTGCTTCTGAAGGGTTATGGGATCCATAATTTTAATTTGTTGATTTAGAGACGAATTTCATGGAATATGATCATGCATCTGAATAAAAATTGAATCAAGGAAGATCTTCATGACAAAAAGGAAACAGGAAGCCATCATTCAGATAGGATATGGAAGGAACTTTCTCACCTTATGATTGAGATGATGACCAGTCCTTCAGTCTAGGGAAATCCTTTCCCGTCTCTTTTAAAGTTTGTTATAGTCTTTGATCTTTTTATTTCCGGATTAAATCTATTGATGAAATTAAACCTTGATGGATAGATTGAGAGTTTGCATGAAGAAGGGATAGTTTTTGCCTTTTTATTCAATGAGTGCACATATCAACTAGATTTGTGCACAAAAGATAATTTTCTTCATTTTGCTAATTTATATTTTCACTTAGTTTTTTAGCCCAAAAGTGCATCAAAATATACCTGAGTAGAGGCAAAAAAATCCATGTAACCAACCTCAAATTGTGTGTGAAAGCACATTGTTGCTTTTGTGATTGTTATTGCAATATATTTTCACTTAGCAGTATGTTAATATACACTTTAAGAAGGAATTTAGTAGCTGCATGAGTTATGGGTGTTGCTGATATTTTTAAAATGCTGTATTTCAAATATTGCTTTCATCAAAGATAGGGAATATTACAACAAAAAGGAGGAATAGCTTGAATGAAAGGAAGTGTACATATCCATTGAGTTAATTTCCCATCTATGAGTCTTTTAATCGTAAGAAATTTGGTTCTAAACACATGCTATGCTTTGTTAAAGTGAAGCTTTTAAGTTGGATGAAGTGTTCAGTTTCTATAATGTCCTTTGAACATGAAGGATACGAATGAAGCTTACAAGCTAAACAAAAAGGTTCACATTCCAAAGGAAGATATGCATTCAATCAATTTGCTTTTTGTCACGAAATGCTAACTGCCATTTTCCAAGAGTTAGCATCCTTCATTGTGATGGGTTGAAATGTTAATCAAAGCATAGCCATCGAAGATGCTTTATAGTTGCTTTTGGTTAGTGTAAATGGTCTTATATGAGTTTTGCATAATGTTTCCCACAATCCTACATATTTCTTATCTTATTCAATTGTGCAGTCTAATAGTTGTGTTTTGGTTGTGGTGATGATGTTGAATGTGGTGACAGGAAATGGTTGTGTACGTGCTCAATCATGGGTGATAGTGGTTAGAAGAAACCCAACCCTCTCATGCAAAGCACACGAGGGTAAACACTAAGTTTTTGTTTTATTTTTTGTTATTGCTTGAGTTTGAATATTGTTGGATCTATATTCATTTTCTAGGCTATCACATTCCCAAGAAGTTTGCAAGTGGGAATGTGACCGACATTGTTCGGTTGACCGCATTCTTATCAACGACTTGGGAACTTTTGTTTTGATCATATGATTTCCCAAGTAACTTTCAAAAAAAAAAGTCTTATTTCTTGCATGACAATGGTTTGTCCTTGGTGGAAAGATGGGTAAGATCATCTGATTTTACTATTCCTTATTCACGCTCAACCAAAAGAAATATGACATGTTTGTTTTTTTGTAAAACTTCCTTTATGGTTTCTCTAGGCTTATCAACAAGTTTGACATAGCCTTTACCCACACGACCTATACGTGTACCACTTCCAACCCAACTTCACCTTCCCAACAACATTGACGCCTCAACAAATGCCATTGATAATTCTTTGTTCTTAGCATTTACTCCACAAGGAGATTGGATTTGGAAGAAAAAGAGAGCAGATTTTCTATTTATTCTCATGACATTAGATATAGCTATTGCTTTTCTTTTATATAATCACAAGAAATTAATGCTTTGCCAAGTAGGGATATCTATGGTTCTTAGTGTGTGCATTCTTTGTGTTATTGTAGAGAAAGGTTTCGGGATTCATCATAATAATTAAATCTATTAGATCAGTCGATAAAATTTTGATCTTGACCTTTAATGTTTAAATTCTCTCTCTGGAGGAGGTGGATTCTATTAAGTAGGGTGTGATGCTGCTCTCTCTCTCGTGACGTGACTCCATGTTGTTTCTATGATGATTATTAGATCTTTTCCTCTTTTCTAATATATCTTTAATTTCCTTTTTACCATTTTTTCTCTTTGGTAATTCTTCACATGTATTTGATTAGTATCTCAATTTGTGCTTTTCTGCTTGGGTATGTATCAGGAACTTGGATGGATTTGGGTGACTATCTCTGCAATCTTTCACAATTACGCAAGTCTTCTTATCGCAGGCCTTTTTTTGTCGTTATTGATTATCCGATTAAATACCTTAAAGGAGCTATTTGTTCGATAACTTTGTCATTGACGTCGATGTGAATGTACCAATTGTTTCTAATGTACGAGACATTCCCTTGCAAAAGCTATGCACATTGCACGATTAATTTTTATGTGCGTCATGTTTGTATTGTATTTGGATTGATTTAATTTTAGATGATGCCTATTTTTTATAAATTTATTTTATTATAATTTTATTAAAATGTAAGTGAGATTGCATGAATGAGATGATAGTTAAATGGTGTTGGCTTATGTTTGGGGTGGAGATGTTAATGCTTAGGATCAGGAAAGTTCATATGTAGCAATCTAGGTGCAAGAATGGATTTAGAATCCAAACGTTAGAGAATACTTAATTTGTGCTAGAGTTTCCTCTGGTCAAGATCTTTGTAAGTGCTTGATGGATAAGTTTGTCCACTTAAACATAGCAGGTTGTACACTTATTATATGTATAGTCAAAATCTCAATAAGGGGATATTTTGTTGAATTTTCGTTTGGTTGTTACTTTTAATAGGTATAAATTTTTTTTCTTAATTTTTCACTCATCCATAAAAGGGAAAAAAGTATATAAACTACAGATTAATTTTTAAAAGCAAATCCGTTTTGGTAATCGATGAGACAAAATGGTGATTACTCTCAACATGCATTCGCAACTCTTTATAGGGAGTTGACATTCGAATTGCACTTACGCCACAATGCAAAGGTTAAAAATTAGTTAATATATAATAGAGTGCATATTAGATCTTTGTTAGATAATAAGGAATCGATGTCATACATGATGAGACACCATTATTGCATTATTCTCCCAGGCATTATGATTCTATTCATTCTTGAAGGAGATATAATGGTATGAAATAACAATATTATTGCCATTTTTAAAACGAACTAGATAATTGGTGAAAAGCAAGGGTCAATTTTTCCCGATTCTCCTGTAATCTAACCCTTGTGATGGAATTCCTAACTCCTCTACCATGCACTCCCCTACCTTTTATCCATGGAAAACATGGGGAATGCCATACTTCATGTGATGTAGATGTTGGAGCATCATCATCTATGGGGTTACCTAGTTTAAATCATATTAGATTATGAAAAGAAATTTGAGTCTATTAAAAGGTAATCTGCAAAATCCAATCATATAACAATAATTTAAATGAAGCTTAAGGGATAGGATTTGAACAATTGCCATAGGTTAGGAAAATGGATAGAGATGTTGGTAAAAACCCACATTAGAGTGGCAAAATTGGTATTCTCTATTACCTTTGTTTCCATGTTTCTCTTTTTATCACTATGAGATGGGCATCATAAGGTGTTAGAATTGATATTAACTTTAACTACTTTTATCTTTTCAATTTTCTTCATTGTTCAATTTATCACCATTAGCTTTTAATCTTCGTCATGGATGGTTGTTTTATGCAAATAATATATTTTTAGAGGAAAATATTATTAATGTATACCGAATATCATTAACTAATGTATTATCACAGTAAGAATGGAAAGGTCTTCACAACCAAAAACTCCCAAACCTCTAAAGGCTCAATAAGCAATTCCTACCTTCCCACTCGCCCGTGCTTGTCAAAATAGTCTTTATGACAATTATCAGTGATGATCGACTGAAGGTCATATCCACAACTGACAAGGCCATATTATAAGAGGAAAGGAACATGGGATTTTTAGGTTTTCCTTGATGGTGTAAAGCATTGCAAATTTTGGTCAAGTAATAAATGAAATAATATTGGAATCAAGTTTGTGGCTAACATGGTGTTTATGTTATAGTGGAAGCTACGAGGCAAAGAGAACACTTAGTTTCCTTTTAATATTCTTGGACAAATAGATAGAAAAGCAAGCTCCACAACGTAGCAAAGGGGGTTTCCAAGAGGGTTGACCAAAGCACTGAGTCTCACTTTTTATAGATAGTTGTCTTGGGGTTAATTCGAAATTGACTTACTTTTAACCTAGGATGAACTTGAATTGTAACATTATATAACTGAAATATATACTAGATGGGCATCGATATTGGTAGATCAATATCGGTAATACATATACTGAGTATCGGTACCAGTGAGTCAGTAACATACACGTTCAAATCTCATATCCAAAAGAATACCGATACTGATGTAAACTATTGGTGCACATGGCTTACAATTTGATATTTTAGTTCAGTCACACTCTTGTCCAATAGTCATGGTGTACCGATACCCACGACATACTGGTATCCTTTCCAAAATCCTACTTATCTCAACGAGTACTGATACCTATGACGAGTACCAGTACTTGTTGAGTACTGGTGCCTCAACCATAGTCGACATGTACGGGTACTGAAGATCAGTATCAGTACTAGTGACTTACAGATCTTGGTCACTATAGACCCATAACTTAATATGTGCCCCATGAGTACTGGTACTAGTGACTTATAGATCTTTGTCACTATAGACCCATAGCCTGATATGTGTCCCATGAGTACCGGTATACATAAGTTACAGATTTTGAATCTTAAGAACCTGAAACTTGACTTGTGACTCGCGTGCAGCGGTATCCATAATTAGTATTGGTACCAACAAGCCACAGTCTCTAGTCCTTAAACCTAGAGCCAAAACTGTAAGACACATGTACCGATACTTGTGAGTACCCATGTCAGTTACGAAATTAAGACCTAAGTTTTGAGGAAGGTGAATCATCTATCCTAATTTATGTAAAACCTAAGTATTGCTAATAAGTAGATATGAATATCATTGTAAACAAAATAATATGATTGACAATAAACATATATAAGCATATTTGAAACCATATGAACATAAACATACATATATATAAGACTTACTGGTATTCATCTTTGCATAGAGATGAAACGGGCTGCAGTGGTGGTCTTCCAATAGCTCATTAAACCTTAATCTTGACTCCTTTGACAGCACCTAGAAGAAGATGACTTCTTCTCCCAGCCACCCAACCTTCTTGGAGTCTCTTCAAAACCCTCTTTCTTTAAAGTCACGATGGGAATAACCCAGAGAATAATTGATGAGGACTATTGGGGACCAAGACCGCCTATAATTAACAATTAGATACACTAATTGCTAATAGCAAATTATGCTTCCACCCATCACACAACCACAATTAACAACTTGATCTTTGCACATTTATTTGAGTAAACCACATTAACCCTTTTGCATTTATGCCCATATAAACATAACAACCTCAGTTGATCACTTTGATATAAATGAGCATTATGACAATCCATATTATTTGATTATATCTACATATTTATATATACAAGTCCATAAATTAGATTGAAATCCAACAAGTTGCACCTTTACCATCATAGTGAATTTGATAAATCTCTCTCCCAAGATGTAGCATCGAGAAGATACAAACAAGGAAATGAGGTTGCATTTCCACTTTCTGCTATACACATTTTCATGGAAATTTCAAGCCTAATATTCTAATTGGATTCCATCACCTTTCATATTATATTATGAATTACTTTAAATTTATTGATCTCATCCACTCATACTAATCGCATTTCAATTTAAACTGAGTTAGAGGGTTACACTAAATTAATTCCATTCCTTTAATGTAAGGTCAATAAGTTGAGAAAAGTAATGACCATCTTTCTAGTGCCTTCATAGATTGTCTATTAAAGTGAGACTAAGTACAAGTGTTAAAATAGGTTTTGCAATCTAGTTATGTAACAATGAAGTTGTTTAATGAAATTAATTATTAAATAATGATTGTAATTTTGGTACCACACAATTAAAAGTTAAAACTATGTCATTCTATCAAGTAAGATCTTTTTTTTAATAACCAATGCTCTTCTCTAATTATCAAAAATATTTCTTTTCCAATTAAGGGACAAAATAATATGATTGCATTCCAATTTAAGTCATAATTTGAAAGCAATTTTCATTTGACAATATTTCAAAACATTTAAAATATGACATTCAGTTTCACCTATAACACATACTTTATATTGCTCATATACATCTGAAAATATATCAGCAAATTCGATAGAGTAGTGATGTACTGACATCATGGTATACACAACTTTCTACATGAAACATGAACATGTCATAACCTATTTCTATAGGATGGGAGGATATGGTATATGATGTATTATATGACGTGATAGACATGACATAACATTACGCTTACATCACATGTGTACGAAATTATATATACTTTGATATACACTAAAACATTTTCGATTCGATACTAATAACAAATGTGAAAAATATAAAAGTGTATTCTTTCATTTTAATCGCTACAACACTTTTTTAAGATAATTATGTGTTCAAGGTGAAATTGAAAATATATTTTATTTTCCTCATAAAATAAATACACTCTCCCGCGTAAAATATAACGTAAATAAATACAAAGAATAAGAATTTTAATTCACTCCATTTTAAGTAGGTTTTACACATTTGCCCTCCTAACATATTTGTTATCATACATACCTATGTTCTACATGTTTACATAGGCATCCTTATCAAATGGTATGAATGGAGATTTCTACTCATTACAGTTTAGTTAAACCTCATTAACTTGGTAAATGATTAGTTAACCTTGATAAATTCAACTACATCTAACTAAGATGCGGTATGTAGTAATCGACAAGAAAAATAATAAATAGTTTTGCACATAAAATAAAACACAAAAAAAGAATGCATACATAACAATAACGTAGACTTATTCGTACTTTGAGTTGAAATGGTTAATAGGCCACCCAATTGAGCCCACCTAAGGAAACATTAGCCCAAGTTTACATCCAATTGATTGATGATCCAAAAATATAACCTAGGACATTCCATAATGGGTTGGGTTTTGTTAAGCCAATCCATGGGCTAACATAATTTTCTATACATTATTCTCTTTCAACATGTCAATGTTGTGATCCTTAGCTTTCATAAAATTTTTAAAGCTAAAAGAAATTATAAACTTTACATAACAATAACATATTTTATGTTATGATCTAAATATTTATTTATGGCTCAATGTATATAATGTTTGAAATGTAAAATAAACATTTTTTTGTCATAAAAAATTCAGGCTAAGTCAGGTTGGGTCAAGTAACGAACCCAAAAATCACGTCTGACCCACTAAAAGGGGGAGCTTAATTGCAAGCAGCATTGAGATAGGCTGATGCATGATTTTGTGAGCAAAAGCACTACTTATGGGTAGCCATAGGCGGATAGGGCTCAGCCTATTGCCTAGTCTAAATAATAATGAAATGAGGAGGTTATCTATGCAACTTCGTACGTAGAGGGGATATGTCTGCAAGATCCGCCGTAGAAAAAGAAGTGTCAAGACGGTGGGGGAGAGAGGGGCTGGTCAGACCGAGGTCAACGGGGTTCCTTGTTCCTCTTTGCGTTTGGGGTGTCGTTTGGTCTAATCGTCGCTGTTTGTCAATTGGGTCTCCTCCTCAGGTTGCGAGGTCGTTCCTGTTTCTCCTCTTCGGCCCCTCTCCTCTTCTGGGTCGATCAGAACAGGTAGACTTAATACTCTTCTTGTTCTTTCCTCCTCCTCATCTGAATCTCCACATGGGACCCTCCTGATTCTGTTCTGGTAGATTGGTCCTCTTCTATTCTTTATTCCTCACCCTTTGCCCCTTTTCTTCCCTTCTCTCTCTCTTTTTTGAAATTATTTTTGGTTAGTTTTTTTGTTGATAATATCCATTTAGATGTATTTGGTTTCGCCGTTGTTGTGATTTTGAGCATCGTGGCGAATTGGGTCACCCGTGGTTGGTCAAATAATCGGGTGCAACATAGTTTTGGAGATTATTCTCGTCCTTTTTCTTGCTTGTTCTTGAATTTTTGCAATTACCCATTTGAGGGTTTTTTCAAATGGAAAAGTGGTTTTCTGGAGAAAATTTGAATGCGACGAAAGGATTTCAAATTTTCCTGTCCATGAAAAATCGGTAGAATGGAATCAATTTGTCTTATGGAAAGATTTAGATGTGTCTCAGATGAATGTTCAGACAGGAAATCGACAGGATTGTCGAGCCCTTTTTCCCCAGAGACCATCCACTGGAATTTTCTTTTCTGGAAAAAAAATAGTGGAAAGAAGGATAAGAAGTCTTGGAATGAACCAAAATAGATCCTAAATATGGCAGAAATCCGTACAGGCAACCCCACTTCATTTTTTTGAAAGGGAGGCAACCCCACTTCATGTAAGAAAAGGCTTAGTTGTTGTTATTGTCGTAGAAAAATGATAATAGGGCATTCTCAGTGGATCTTGATTTTAAGCAGCATAAGAGAGTTTGTTTGCTATTTCTTAATACTCTAATTCTTTAGAATAGAGAGCAATGCACTGTGTAGTGGGGGAATTATCATGGGGTGTTTTGCTTAAGTTCCTTTTTTTTTAAAAAAAAAAGTAATGTTTTTTTTTTAATCATATACTTCTAAAAGTTAAAAATCCAGCTCATTTCTCTACCCTCAATGTGATCAGCAGTCAACAAGTTGGGAGTAGAAAAGAGGATGGAATGACCTGTGTGTGATCCACGAGATCACCTGGTATAGCTATCCCATGGTGACATATGGGGGAAATGGAAAGTATTAGGAGCATTGAATGGGGGGCTTAAGTAGGAAGTGCTTTAATTTACTTGTGCTGATCATATTAGATATTCTGATAGTGGAATGAATTGAAGCTTTTATTATTTTTACGATTATACTCACAGAGCATCCAAAGGCTTTGAAGCTGTCCTCTATGTAGTATGAGCACCGTGTATTAACTTCACAGAGGAAATTTCTATATTCCTTGTTAACTTTTGGGCTTCCATAGATAAGAGACTTCTACTGCTTTACTGTAAGATGATTGTCAAAATTTGGTTGAACATTGCCAATGCAGAAGTGAGTGCAATAGAAAGAGTTGCTGATCTTTTGTTTTCTTTCTTTCTTCATCTCTCTCTATCTCTCTCTCTCCCTTTTTTTTAGTGGAGTTGATATAAAAATGAACCTAGTTGGAAGTAACATATCCTTTTTTTTATCTGTAATTACTTGAATAGGGTAAGGAACCTTATTACATACAACTAATCCTTTGGCCACATTAAATGGGGATGTATTCTTTTTTCTAATTTTGGAATATCAAAATCACCTATAAATTGAAAATAGAAATGTTCAGGCTTCTTAAAATGTGGTATTACCAACCAGATAAGAAATGGTAAAAAGGACCAAACGAGTTCTCTTCTTTTGATGACCATTAAAGAAGCCTTTGCTCAATGGACTTGGTCTATTTCACTTATGCTATTTTTGCCCCACATGGACTGAAGTGCTAAGAATTTGGATATTTTCTTGAAAGGAAGAATTTGGATATTGTAGGTCCTGAGTTGTATATCAGATGGTAGTTGGATCCTCTTGGGGATCTATATAGTACTAGGTCGAGTTTACTCTCACCTCTTCTATTTTGAGAGCTTGTTCGACAAAGAGGGTGTATGTAAAGGCTCACGTGCTGCATTTTCTCTCTAGAAGGAAACAATAGAAGCATCCAGGTACTAGATTACTACTCTTGTGGAGTATGGTGGTGCTTATTTTGGTAATCTTGTTGCTGCACTTGTATTTTTGTTTGTTCAGCGATAGGCATAAACTTTTGTAATAGGTATATTTTTTCTAATTTTGTTGGCAAATCTCAAGAAGAGAATGTCTATAAATATAAAAGTGGAATAAATAAAATAGGCATGAAATCAAAGCATGACAATAATAAACACTTGGGTTTAACATGGAAACTCTACTCACGAAGAGCAAAGAATAAACCATGGGAGAAGCGCCTTAAGGGTGTGATATGGCCCACTACAACTTACACACCTCTCACAATACACGATGTGGGACTAAATATGGCCCACTACAACTCTTCACCTCTCAACACTCCTCTTTTTGCTGGAGTATGGAATGCTTAGCTTATATAAAAGAAATCCACACTTTACAAAGTAGAACACAACACTTGACTCAATTGATGTTGTCGGGTCATTTCCAAGGTTCGAAATGCCGATTTCAATGCCGTGCCGATGAATTCCAAGTGTGCATTTCGTGGGCATGCCAAGAGCATGCCATGGAAATGCCCGTTCTTCGATGGGCATGCCGATGAGCATACCGAGGGCATGCCGATGCATACCAACAAAAATAGCAAAAGTAATTAAAAAAATCAATAGAAACCTTGACATGGGCACCAATTTCGCCAGCATGCCAACCGTGCCGACGGCATGCCGATGAAATCCTTGTAAATCGACGTTTTCTTTCTGTCGGCACGACGTTGCTCGAAAATGGCCTTGCCGACGGCATGTCGTCGGCATTTAAATCAATAGTATTTCTTCCTCGCATCCTGTGTCGTTGGGTTCCATTCTTCCACGTTCTTGCTTGTAGGCAGGTGTAGGTCGAAGTCCTGAGATGAATCACTAAAGTTAGCTGTGGTACCTACCCTTCCATTCTAAGAGCTTTGAAGAGGATCTCTCCCATGAAGACCAAGAAACTAGGCCTCTCCCACGTGAAAGCTCAAAGTGGATTCTCCCTTGGAGATCTCAAGAGTAGGCCTCTCTTATATAGGAACTCAAAGTGGGTCTCTCCCTCGGAGACCTCAAGACTAGCCTCCTATATGAAAGTCTCTTTGTAGATTTCTCTCATATAGAGACCAAGAAAAGGAATTTCTCTCATGTGAGGATCTTAGAGAATGAGTATCGTATAGGGTCACAATAGGCTCTTACACCTTTCTTCCAAACTCATATGGAAGAAGAAACAAGATAGAGAAGAAATAAAAAATAGCTAGATAAGAGCTTCTCACCCTCTTCTCTTCAATTACTCATCATCTTTTTTTTTTTCTCCTTATTTCTCTCTATTTTCTTTTTTATCAATTTTTTTTTCCTTTCCTTTTTTGTATTTTTCTTTCTTCCTTTTTTTGTATATATAAAGCTCACAAATGAAAAAGAAAACCAGAGGATAAAGTGGGCAAATACCCACACAACACCTTCTTCTTACCTTAGGGTTTGAAGGAACCCCAATGCACCGACGCACATCTCCTCATGGAGGTGATTGTTGCTGATCTCGCATCCATAGGGAGCGTCACGCGAGCAGGGGACCACCTTCTCTCGTGGTTCCGTGTGCTGCCGCTCAGCTTCACGATGGTCGTGATCTCCTCATGCAAAGGAGGAGCTTCGCCTCTACCTCCTCTGCCAATCGGGCCACCTATCGATGCCACAAACATTGCGACCTTCTTTGCCTCCTTCGTCATGTGCATCGTCGCCTTCTTCGTAGCTGTGGATCTCGTCGCCACAATTGACACTACCATTGAGCGTTGCCAACAGCGGATCTTGCCCCTTCTCGTTCTTTGTCATTGCGCGATCGACGTCGCCAAATCTGTTAGAGCCTCCTCTAGAGGCATCACACGACCCCTGTCGAAGCAGCGTTGGGGGTGTTGATCGTGTAACGCGTGTGGTAAGGGTGGTAGGGTGACTATTGTTGTTGCTCGGGTTAACGATGTTAATCAATCTCCTCCTACACCTCTTTGCTCACAGCCAGAGAAGCCTTCACATGTGCTCCCTCAAGATGAACATTTCAAGAACACAAAGAATTGTTAATGATAAAAATCTAGACCAAAAAAATAATCTTCCCCAAGAATTGACTTGCTTGGATACCATGGCGATAAATATAGAAGAAGAATAAAATAGGCATGAAATCAAAGCATGATAATAATGAACATTTCAGCTTAATGTGGAAATCCACTCACGAAGAGCGGAGAAAAAACTACGGGTGAAGTGCCTTAAGGGCGTAATATGTCTATATTCTTCTCCAAGATGAAATGAGGGGATACAATAACCTATTTATAGTCACTACTCATGCACACACCCCATGATACATAATGTAGAACTAAATATGGCCCACTACAACTCTTCACCTCTTAATAGAGAAAAATCTCCTAATCATGAATCTTAGACTCTGCCATTGACATATCCATGGGTAGCATTTATAGAAGTTAAAGGGACTTTAATCGAAACTAATAATATCTCCAGATCAAATCACATTTGATAGAAATGAACAAATATCGGTCTTGTTCATTTACGGAAAATAGGTTTATCATCTTGATACGGATGATTCTATCTCATCGAATATTGATATTTATGTAAATATCTGGAGCATGGAAGGGTTATATAAAATAGATCAAGAAAAGAAAGATTGGAATTGTGATAAATACCTGTGAAGATCTGGTGGCGCAACAGAAGGCCATGTGCAACAGGTGCACGTTGAGAGGAAAAGAAGCCATGCATGAGAGAGGGAGAGAGTTGGTGTGAGGAGAGAGAAGAGATAAGGAAGTAGAGTTACGTTGGAGATAGAAGTATTTTATTATTGGACTCCAAGATAACTTGGTGTATTGCCCTCTTTTTATAGAGAGACAATCACCTTACAAACATAGTAAATGGATAACAAACTCAATCGAATCCGAAGACTCCTTTTTCTATCTTTGACTCTTGACTACTTTCCTAAGCAACCCTAACAACTCATTGCCATCAATTAACTAAATATAACAAACTTACAATCCAATAAACCAACTCATGCATGCACAAACATACATCGTGGACTTCCATGCCAACTCACGTGGGTGGCACTTTATTTAAACTCGCACACTCTCCTCGAAGTTGAACTCTTGGAGAGGAGGGAAGACTTGTAGAAATTGTGAGGCTAGTTGCCCCACCATTGGTCTTCTTCTTTGATGTCAAGAACTTTGGCCTCCTTAATGATTGATGTCTCAGCATCCGCATCGCTCGAACTTCTTGGAGTCAAAAGGACACCTTGATCATTCCCAGGTTCATGTGAGGGGACACCTCTGTTGGTACAAGGGCACCACGATCGTTTATGTTGATGATAACAAAACACTTGTTATTTAACATTTGCTTTTGAGTCCTAGATTTCAGGTCGATTGCAAATGTTACAAGTGTAAAGACGGAGTTCGAGCTCGCATCTATGGCGGATTGGAGGAGCTTGACGAAGAAGAAACATTGCGAGGAGTGAGAGCTTGAAGACAGAAGAATATGATAGATATTCTTTTGTCTTGTACTCTGTAATTGTTTTCATTCTTTGCACTTTCATTTTCTTAGATGCATGTTAAAGAGCTTCAAAGTATCAATACTGTAGTTCTAAGAACACTTATTAAACCCTAAGACACTTAGGTTTTCCATAGAGAACTTAGAAAACCTAAATAGGTTTCAGATAAGCCTATTCAGACATCTAATACTAATATCAGACGTCTGAATGTTAAATCAAACATCCAAACATTTAGGGCTGGTCTTAGAGCCTTGTTTGTTGATTTCAGACAATCGACCCTTAGTCCAGACGTCTTAGCAGACATCTGATGACTTGGTCAGATGTCCAATTAGTGAAACGTTAGCTTAAGTATATGATTGTTGAGCAAGGACCTTTAAGCTTCTATCAGATGTCCTTAGAGGACCTCAGACGTCTGATAAAGTGCCCGTTAGCCTTGATTGAGCCAAAATCACTTCTATTGAGACTTATAGTCATTTGTGCCTTGGGGAATCTATTCCCACAGTTAATTAGGTTTCCAGACATCCAGACCTTGTGTCAGACATTCGATATGTCGTCTAACTGAATTACACTAGAACCCTGTTTAGGTTTGACTCAAGTCAGTAAGGAAACCCATCTAGGATTAGACGTCTGATTTAGTTTTCAGACGTCTTAAGAGTGTCTTCTAGACATCTGACACTTTGCCCAGGCGTCTGATGACCCTGTCAGAATCATTAATAATTCTGATTGCAGCTTGTTTTGCCTTGGGATGATCCCCAACGGCTACCTAAGGCTTCCAAAGCCTTCCTAGGCCATCTATAAATAGAGGGGAAGCCCTCCTTTATTTATACACACACCTAGCAATATCATTTCCACATCAATTTGTGTCAATTTGATCCTTAGAAGGGATCTAGCTCTCACAAGCTTTAGTTCTACATCTTGAGAGCTTTCTTCTCGTAGCGCACCTCGAGAGCACCATCGTGCCATTGCGTGGTTCACGCACCCGCGTCGTCACGCCGACACACTTCCACCAAAGGAAAGATCCTTTACCTATAGTAGTTAGTTTCATTTACATACTTCATGGCTCTATAGGATTATTGTTGTTTAATTTATTTTCGGTTAGGTATTCACTTTACGAATTTCCATCTTCGTGAGACAAAAACCTTCTCGTGAAGAGAAGGGGTTTGAGGCACACTACCCTCATTCAAAGTAACGTCGGTTGTAAGAGGTTGAACTACCCTCGTTCAAGTAGTCCGGTTAATGGATTTTGATCGACTCGGTCAATCGAAAAATCCTAACTCGAGCGGGTTAGGTGGTGGTTTTCACCCGGTTTAGGTTTTCACCTAAAAATACTTGTGCAATTGTGTGATTGTCCTTTTTTGTGAGATTATTTACATATTTCCGTACTCTATTTTATATTCCGCAAATCTCACCCCCTCCTGTAGGAATCAACAACCTCACCAACTAGAGAGGTTCATGTGCCTTTCTTTTAATGTCATAGAGTCAAGGGGACACCTTGATCCTTCCCAGGTACGCATGAGGAGACATCCCACTAATTAGAAAGGTTTCACGTGCCTTCTCTTTCAACTTGGAGCCAGTGATGCGTTGACATGCTCGCTCCTCATGTTCCATGCCCAAGAAGATCCCAACATGCTTTTTCTTGATCTCAGGCATGTAGGATTGCCTGCTCTGATACCATGCGAAGATTTGGTGACGCGGCAGAAAGTCATGCGTAACAAGTGCATGCTGAGAGGAAGAGAAGCCACACGTGAGAGAGGGAGAGAGTTGGCGTGGAGAGAGTTAGTATGAGGCGAGACAAGAGATGAGGGAGTGGAGTCACGTTGGACATGGAAGTATTTTATTATTGGGCTCCATGATAACTTGACATGTTGCCCTCTTTTTATAGAGAGACAATCACCTTACAAACATAATAAATAATATAACAAACTCAAGCAAATCCTAAAAGACTTCTTTTCCTATTTTTGACTCTTTGACTACTTTCCTAAACAACCTTAACAACTCATCACTATCAACTAAATATAGCAAAACTTGAATCCAAGCAACCAACTCACACATGCACACACATACACGTGTGGACTTCCACGCCAACTCACGTGACACCAATCACGTTACGTGACACTTTATTCAAACTCTCATAATACCTATTATTTATTCCTATTCAGACCTCGTAATCGTATTCCAACAAATGAACAAAAACAAAAGATAGGGGAATTGCCTAAGTCAAACACCTTTTCTTCCTTTTAAATGTGCCGTCTCAAGGCCAACTTGTCCTCTGGATTTGTTTGAGTGATTCCATTTAGCCTAGTCATGGAATAAGTAATGGTCAACGATTGACTTAAAACAGCCTTTGAACTGAGTTTCTGAATTTGGAAAATCATCATGGTCAAGAAAGCGAAAAATCAACTGGCAATCTTTGCTAAAAAAGACTGATAATATGGGGTCTTTGTTTGGGTTACATAACCAAGAAAAGAGGAAAAAAGATAGCTAATTCCTGCATCACTGCTTATTCTGTTATTCAAATGTCACAGGAAATGTCCTTAGTTGTTGTTTGTTAAAAATCGCTAAACCAGTGGGTTTTTGATATTTTCTAAGTTAGATTACATAGTAAATGGTCCAATTGCAAAGATGAATCCAGTGGTGCAATGAAGTGTGGAGTGGTTATGCTCTAAGCATTTTTCAGCAGGATCTCATCTATTTTATGTTGCAGGATAAGGGCAACATATCAAATAGTTCTATTCTTGAAATTAGGAGGTTTGTGAAACCTAGAAGTCTTTACAAGGAACAATGGCAATGGTTACATAATGCTAAAACCAAGCAAGGCTACTGGTATTCATGGTACAAGGATTATTTTTTCCACATGTGATCAGGTTCTTGGAATAGTGGATGCATGCTAAAGGTAGAATGAGAGAGGAAAAAAAAAAAGCATTGAAGGAAATGCATGGGCTTGAGAAGCATATAGACTGAGCATTCTCTATATATTCATGTAGGCTGGGAGAGTATATGGAACAAGCATTTTCAAATTTCTGGGAAAAATGGTAGGCCTTTTGCAAGAGAAAATGTGGTAGAACCGAGTAGGCTCTATTGAGGTGATTAATTGTTTGCTTGAATTTGGTACTCTGGGATTGACTGAAGGAGCATCTTTGTAAAGGTCAAATTCTCATAGGCAAATACGTGCCTATGTGGTGATTGACTGAAGGAACATCTTAGTAAAAATTCAGAGTTTCGTTAAGTTATAGGTGAATATACAAAAGGTAATATGTACAGTGATATGTGAAGCAGTGCCATTGTGCCTGCTTATCCAAAAGGCAAACTTTGCATGGATAGCATTTGGGTGTTAAAGAACATTATCTGGGTTGAATTAATAATTTACTATCCATCAAAAAGTGGTACCCCTAAAAGGAAAAAGAAATGTATGGTGGTAAACACAGTATTCCCATGACTCCTTTTTTTTTTTTTGACAATCAGCTCTATAACAAGACCAAAAGGTACTTCTTCTTCTGTTTTAAGTACAAAAAAAGAATTTGTAGTAGAAATTGAGGTGCTAATAAGCTTCCAAAAGCTTAAAGATGCTTGTGGTAGTGGTTAGGGCTTGCTCAGGAGGGCTGAGTAGGGATCTGTCATTGTTTGTATGGAGGGAAATTAGGGCATGGTGCTGGAGAGCTGCAAAAGTATATCAAGGTGATGTATGCAGGCCATACAAACTTGGTAATGAGAGAAGATGATGTCCATGCCCTTTGCAAAGAGGTGTTTGGTAATGGGTTAAAGAATAAGCCTGACTAGTCCAGCATTTAAGCAAAATAGGACAACAGACTGATAAGTGGGTGATTTTGCTAGTTAATTGTTTGGCTGGTAATGGTGGAACAAAGAAACGAGTAGTAGAATCACAGCATGTATATACATGCTGGCATCCTAGGAAAGAGTGGATTGAAGGGATCCTCCAAAGGTGGAGCCCAAGCGGAATGGGGAGCGAGTGACATGCGTGTTCCTTGTAGAACAAGAATGGATGGGATCTGGAGTGATACGAACCCTAAGGGCAGTACGTGGAATGGAGCTGCGCTCTCCAGCTGTCTAGTTTGAGTTTGGGTTGGGGATGCGGATAGGAGTGAAGTGAAGGAATCACCTTTACTGAACAAGACAAGGGTTGGAGTGAGCTGTTGTGGTCCAAAGGGACATGAGGCAAACGGAGCTGCCTGTCATTGCTGCTTTAGAAGTGGGGTTTTTGAGTTAGGGTGGAGAGGGGGTCATTTCAGTGGGTTTGAGGGGAAGCAAAGTGGAGCAACCCATTCGGGGTGAGTATAAACACTTTTATATTGAAGAAGTGCCACTATAATCACTTTAATATATCAAAGAAGCATCAAGTTGTACTCAGAGAGATGTCCAAAGATTTAAGATAAGTTGTATCAGACTGTGCCTTTCTTTCAAACAAAGGTTCCTGCATGCAGAAAATGTTTGCAATCCTCCACCTCACTGCTGTCCATAGTTTGGCAATTTTGTGCCCCTTCCAACGAGAAGTAGAATTTGGGGAGGGGAGTTACAATAATATAAGGGTACTTTCGTTATAAAAATTAGGAGCTTACAGTTATAGGGAATGAAATCTTTGATTGGGCAGCAGAATACAAGCAACAGTTGCTGGATAGCCCTTCCAGATTCACCAACCCCATCTCTCACATGGAAAGCAATCGAGGGTGAACTTCATCAAACATGGGAGGGGCAGGTTTAGTAATCCCACCTCATCATGTGTGGCAAGCAATTCCAAGTGAAATACATAACAATGCCACAAGTTCTGTCTCAAATTCCACCACTTTGTACTCTTTTTCACCGGTTTATAGCCTATTTCTAGTACACAGTCTGTATCAGGTGATTGAAGCTTCTTTTCCCAGGGTGAGAAATCCAAGACTGATGGTGAGAGGTGCAAGTATTTGAAGCCATGGCTAACATGGACATCTACAATGTCCTGTTGGTTGTATTCTTTCTTTTGTACTTCTCTACGGATGTCTGCTCAGAGGAACGAAACCGCATAAAATTCAGCGTTCTTTTTCCAGGTTATGGTTTTGTTCATTTAATGATGCAAACTTTTGATCAACTTAAGAATTGAGTTAGACATAGTTGAGCTTAAAAATTGGAGTTTAACCTAAATCAGGTTGATGCCCCCACCTGGCCACTAGCATGACTGACATGATCAACTATGTTGTTAAAGCCGACTGACCCCCATGGCAGCCTCACTTGTTCCCTTTCAAATGTCCTTGACCTTGTTTGGATAAGGACATTGTAAAGTTCCAAGAAACCACGTAACTTAAAATTTTCAAAGATATGCTGGAGCTCCCATGGAGAGAGGATTTTGCCTGTATGCTTGTCCATGATACATGCCTGCTACAGTGCTAGCCAGTTCTGTTATTCAGAGGTTTTAGGATAGAGCAAGTGGACTTGGCCTTCTTAGTTGAAATAGAGTAAGGCATTTGAGTAATGGCCTATCCCTTCTGGGAGGGTGAACCTTGTTTATTTGAAGGGATAAGTAATCACTGGTTAGACATTTAACTTCTGGTAGGCTCAACTTATATTGGATCGAATTGGGGGTTATGCTGTCTTTTCACTATAGATATCAAGGGATATCCCATATTTTCAGTAAACACAAAGAGGGAATATTCCCTGTTTCCAGTTAAACACAAAAAAGGGGTATGTCTTGTTCACATTTGCTAACCTGGGCTTGCTTACCTGCAGAGTAAACTAGCCCTCAAGCTGTGCCAGGAACTCTAAGCAGTAGTGGGCTTTGATTCCCATGTCCATAAAATGTTGTTGAGGGTCAAAAAATTCCACAAGGGATTGGGTCATATGCAATTTGGGCCACTCTTATTATGGTGGATTTGTTTGGATCCTGATTATACTCCTGATCTGAGTGAAACTTGCCAATTCAGAAAACAGGAAAAAAAATATGGGATAGTATTAAGTGTTCAAATCATTTAGATCCTATCGGCAATCTGTTTTATCTTTGCTAATTTGCGATCTAAATTGCACGTAGGTGAAGCATGTTAGCCAATTACAATTTTTTCCCCTAATGTAAATATATTGTACTCTACAAATATTGCAAAAAGACTAGAATAATTCTTGTTTTAATCCTGTTTCATTCTCCTTTTAAAATATATAATGCTTAGTTTTTAAGCTTGCTAATTATGTCCAGGTTATTGATTTCATTACCGAGAAGCAATCGCCATGCCTGGTGGCCTTGGAGGATCGACCAGCAGTCAACCACAGGGGACCTCTTCCACGAACAACGATGCTGCCTCCTTTGAATGCAACATATGTTTTGATTTGGCTCAGGAGCCAATCGTGACACTCTGTGGCCACCTCTTCTGCTGGCCCTGCCTCTACAAATGGCTTCAAGTTCACTCCCATTCCCCTGAGTGCCCCGTTTGCAAAGCCGTAATCCAGGAGGAGAAGCTCGTGCCCTTGTATGGGAGGGGGAAGACTCCTTCCGACCCACGTTCTAGATCAGTGCCTGGTGAGGACATTCCCCATCGCCCAACCGGCCAAAGACCTGAAACAGCTCCACAAATCAACCCGGATCATTTCTCGCAGCAAGGATTTGGGATCACAGGTGGGTTCCCTCCGATGTCCACGGCCAGGTGGGGGAATTTTGCATTCTCTGCTGGATTCGGTGGCCTGTTCCCATCACTGTTTAATTTTCACGTACACGGGTTTCCCGATCCGGCTGCTTATGGCCCACATCCTAGCTTCCCTTACACATTTCATGGGGGTAATGTGCACGGATTTCCTCCTCCTCATCGCAATGCATTTGGCCAGCAGGCCGATTCCAACCTCGCCTTGTTGTTTCTGATCGTGGGTGTGCTTGTCATTATGGCTCTCATGCTGTTGTAATAAGTGTGTGTTGGTTGGTCATATCCAATTTCAAGATTGGAACTTCTAGTTTTTAGCTCAAAGCTTTTCAGATTTGCTCGCGAACTGAGTCCTTTCCAGTTGCTGGACTAATTTGTGCCGTGGAAATCCAACATGGGCTTGTTGTGCTGCCTCAGATTGGTCCAGTAACTGGGTGGAATTTGGTAGGATTAGCTTGGTAGATTCATCAAGTTGTATGCTTCTTCCCTCTTGAAGTTAGGTTGTCTTATTCTTGTGAAATCCTGTACAACATAGGTGCTTGGGTCTGAGGTGTGGTGAAGAAGAGGTTTTTACTAATAATGAAGAAAGTTGGCGTGTTCAGCATTTGTAAAATTCTAGTTTGGTTTGCACATTCATCTGAGAAGTAAATATTTGTCAGCTTCAGATATAGTATAAAAGATGTAACCTGTATTCCTTTTGAATCTAATTTCAATAAGCAAGTACTTCCCTTTGTTGTCACGCCACTTGGTAATCTGATGTCTGATACTTGATG
This sequence comes from Thalassia testudinum, assembly GCA_037157565.1. Lineage (NCBI taxonomy): Eukaryota > Viridiplantae > Streptophyta > Magnoliopsida > Alismatales > Hydrocharitaceae > Thalassia > Thalassia testudinum. The sequence goes on from JAZHRO010000013.1 coordinate 74,707,360, forward strand.
TCTTTGATGCAAATCTCCTTACAGACGGAGAATTGTCCGCAAAATTGAGATTTTCAGTTTAAAATGTTAGTTTATATGCCACTGGGATTCGACATTCCCATACGCTTATTTTTCGACGCTTCGTTAATTTGGAAGTTTCATGAAGTGTCTCAACTGAAATTTAGGAAACTCTACAGAACAGGAGTTGGAGGCGATTGTTTTGTGCCCCACAAAAAAATAAAAACCAAAGTTGCATATGCTAATTCTCTTGCATGCAAAAAACACAAATGTAAAAAAGGACGAATTGCGGGAAATGCCACCTGGATTTAGTACTTCAATTTTGCCAAAACTGAATTAGACACAACTATAATCGGAGGAGATTGGTCAATTTCTACGTTGTTCCATGCCGTTTCCTTTCGTTGATACTTCGGTTAAATTTTGCTTGCTCGATAGCTTGTTTCTCTATAGCTGCAAATTATAATGTAGCAACTGGTAACCATGATCTTGGATGGTCACAAGTCCTACGATGCCCCTATAGCCAGATGTTGTTTCCGTGGCCAAGAAATTTCTATGCCAAACAATATCATAATGTGCTACAACGTATAACGTACATTGGTTGACTATCTTGTCTCCAAACAACAACATCTACGCAACTAGTGGCACATTTAGAATCTTCCATTTCTATCCACATGTCTAAGTCAACAATGTACAACTATGGTTTCAATACTTTAAAAAGATACTTCAAAGAACAAACAAAATTTGGAGTAGAGAGTAAATAAAGCAATTACATCAAACAACTCTTCCATCTAAATATCACTTGAAATTTTACTCTTTTCTCCTCCCCACTTTTGAAGTTTAAGAATGCACAACCAAAGATTTTATTCTAAAATAGCCATAGCATCGTACTCCGCACCTGATCAAAAGGTCAAATCTCTCTCCATCACCATTCATATCCAGATTTGATAATCTCATCCCATACGGTGCTAGCCAAGTCCACCTATACATAGGGACATGTGTAATCCTAATGTTATCATATTTTCGTCTTCGACAACACAAGTTACTTTGCCTTATCTCCCACATCCTTTCAAACTCAACGTAATTAAGCTCTTTCCTTATCAATTGCTCCCAAGCGTTATTGGTGCCGTAGTTCATTGTTGTTTGTTAGCACTCAGGTAATCATCAACTACTCATGGGGTTGTTATGCTGCGGCTATCATCTGCAGGAGCTTTAGGTTGGGCCAACGTCACCACTGCTTCTGTTGGGTGGTGGTGCGGTTTGTCGACCCCCTCTCTCCATGTCGATCGATGGCTTTACTTCATCATTGACTGGTTGATGGTTTCCCTAGTTGTGCTCACTCCTACTTTGTCACACCTCGCTAACCTTTCGACAATTCATAAATTAGGTTGGCAGGTGTGAAGGTGCTAAAGTCTCATTACTAGGGTGGTTAATGGGTTGCAAGTAATATGTTTAATTAGCTATTAAACCTATAATGCCTAATGAACCTTGACAAAAGCATCAACACATGGCATAGAGTTCAAAACATCAAGAAATAATTAAAAGAGGGCAAAATGGTAGGAAAGTTGTATAAAACTAAGCAAACATCACTCATCGCCCACATTTTATATTTGTAACATATACAGGTGCTACATGTTATTTATCTTGCAACATTTTATCAAAATGGGATCCAATTACAAAATATTTATATAACAAAAGAGACCTACAAAATAACTAAGTAAACATCACTTACCATCCGCAATTTGTATTTAGCACGTATACAGGGGCCACAAGTTATTTATTTACAACATTTCATCAAAAGTAGAACCTAGCTGCAAAATATTTACATAACAAAAAGGACCTACAAAATAATAGTATCCAACTACTAATAGACTGAAAATGTGCCTTAGGCTTTTCAAGCATAGCTTGCTAATTGTGAAATTCTTGAGAGGATAAGAACATCATTGTAGCGTAAAATCATAGTTGTTTAATTAATTTTAGAACTATTGAAGGGATAAAATCAAGTAAAATGGGAGTTCAAGTCGATTCACGGGAAGGAAAAATGTTCAAATCGCTTCCTACTAACCTACACTAACGTATCTTTGTTAATTTTGAGTATTTAGATTTTTTTTTAAGTTTTTATATAGGTATAAGACAATGAACATAAAAATAAGGACTAAATCGCAATCCAAAGACCTGAATGCAATAGATGTGGAAATAATTTTTCAAAAATGTAAAAATTTTAAGAAAATGAAGATTCAATACTACCTAAATAAGTCTCCTACCAATTTTACTGAAAAAAAAGTTGTAAATTGCACAGAATAAATTTAGAAAGATATTTTAGGGTTACATCATAATAATATAGGGATGGAATTGAAAAATATTTTAAAATTTTTTATATAAATAATTATTGTACAAAATTTTTGCAAAAATCAAAACTAGCAATCATAATCTACATCAATTTTTTGGGAATTTTTAGATGCACATAATTGACAAATAAATTCACGAAAACAATCTAAGTAATTAAACTCACTACAAATGTAATTAAAGCAAGCTAATGACTACTAACACATCAATATATGCAAGGAAACGATAAGAACCAAATAGCAGGAATAACTTTTATTAAAAATCCAATGTCAAGAACAAGTAATAAAATTGCAAGTAAGCCATCTAAAGTGCTAACTAGAATAAATAAGTAAAAAGAAATAAGAAACTAGAACAAACAAAATTGGAGGTTGTGTCCATGTCACAGAGGGGATGTGGAAGATCAAAAATAGATGACGAAGGTAGAGAGGAGCATCGGTGGCTGCTCGAGGCCACCTGCCTAGAGGAAGCTTGGAGGAAGACAACTTGCTGGGAGAGACAAGTCAAGAATCATCTTTAAGGATCTTGAGACCTATTTATAAACTTGAGAGCCTCTAGAAACTCTACAAAATTGTTCAAATTCATAACAAAGGGATAAGAAGATTGTTTTGGGGTCAAAACAACTCTTAATCCTATTAAAACTCAATTTTTTTTGCTTTTTATCCTATATATATGTCACCGCCTAACCTAAACAGGTTTATTTCATGATTTTTTTGGACCACATACCTAAATGGGCTCATAAAAATATTTTCTTTAATCTTGGATTGCCTTGTGAGTTAGTGTCTCCTTTCTTGTGATATAAAAATAAAGAAATATAATTATTTTTAAAATATAAAGAAATATCTAAAATTATTATATTTACAAAATAAATAACCAAAAATAGAAATAAATTATGCGTGTAATTTATATAAAATTGTGACTTGATCACTTGCCCAATAGATAGCCTGGTGTTGGAGGTAGGAAGTGGTAATGAACTCAATAAGGGCCTCCCACATGTCGTTAGCGGGAGTGTTCAACGATTGTTTGAGGATGTTGAAACTGCACCAGTAGGTCCTCCAAGGACCAATGGGCCATGTAGAAGCAGCGCCTCACCTACCCTCTCTGACCTACTCACCACCAGGGTACAACCCTATACCATCGAGTTCTGAAAGTAGGTACAAGTACAGGATGAGTTAAGTGGTCCGATAGAGACAAAACAACGTGTACCAACAAGAGAAAATGGGCAGTGTACAAGTTTCTACACTACAAGCCAACCAACTGCACCAGTAGGTCCTCCAAGGACCAATGGGCCATGTAGAAGCAGCGCCTCACCTACCCTCTCTGACCTACTCACCACCAGGGTACAACCCTATACCATCGAGTTCTGAAAGTAGGTACAAGTACAGGATGAGTTAAGTGGTCCGATAGAGACAAAACAACGTGTACCAACAAGAGAAAATGGGCAGTGTACAAGTTTCTACACTACAAGCCAACCAACTAGCTAACATTGCCCATCTCAATAGTTATCCCAAGATTTACTATCATTATTCCATTCCCCTACCTCAGTCAGATTTAGGAATCAACCCTCTTTAACAAAGGTGATGGAGATGTATCCTCTCCTTGAATCATAGCTTGGTAATCTCTCGTTAATTACAGGGGAGACTAATGTCACTAATAGTCTCGAGTAAGGCATACTTGTCATCTTCGTATAAGAACATTGCAAATGTCGATAAAGAGAGTCAGGTCTTTTGGGAAATAACCAAACCAATGCCTCAAAATCATGAGGAGCAAGCTCAACTTAGATCCATTGAGCTCCGATCAATGATCATTTAGATCATCGACAGTAGGGTTAGCTAAATGTTTACAGGCCACAGCAATACTTCGGGTGTGGCCTCTCAATCTACCTTTGATATTAAGGCCATGACCAAACACCCTTATTGATGAGGTTGTCTAGATGCATACAGGCCACACCAATACTCCTGCTTAAAGCATGTACTTCGAGTGTACCCTCTCAGTCTGCCTTTGGTATTGAAGTAATGGCCTTGAGTCATCGTGCTGGTGTACCATGTATCAAGTTAGATCCAAGTATCTACAAGTACCTCATTTTCAATGATGGCCCATGGTTTGTGTTACGACCCGATTCCTGAATCTTGACAGGACACTAGACCGGACCGACTCGACTGATCTCAAGACCCAGTCATCAACGAGAAAGTAACCAAAAAGCAGTAAAATAAACCACATTCACCATGCAAGCAACTAACAGTAACAAAAGTATAGCAGTAAAGAAGTAAACTACTACAGTACACACCACCACAACAGTAGAAAATTAAACAGTTACAGGAATATAAAGTTCACAATAAAAGAGTACAGAAGTGTAACAAAGTTACTCACTACAACAGGAAAAGGAGTACAACAAAAAGGTACAACTACTGGGCTCTACTGGGCCCAGCACCCTCTGCAGCAGTAGGCTCTGGCTGCTCAACACCTGGACCTGAAAAAGGTTACGAGTACAAAACGTCAGCGAACACTGAGTAGAGTGGCAACCAGCTAACTAAAGCAGTAAAAAGTCGACAAGTAGCTGTTGTTTTTCAATTTCTTTCTTTCTTTAACTACTTATTCTTTCTTTCATCACTTGGGTTATTTATCAGGTCTCTTTCTTGATCTCGAATGTTCCTAGTGGGAACGATCTTGATTGCAGTCTTTTCCGAAGAGTAGAAGTAGCACGTGGTGCTCTCCTGGCCGGGAGAGTCCCCCGTGGTGGTCCTACACTCAGTCAACCACCCCAAGGTCACTGACATACGTAACGGTGACTACGGCACGCTCGATAAACGCACGGGTAGCTACCCCGCACTGGCACGCGGTCAGTCGTTTCTGTTAACGGGTGCGCCCAAAGCACAGCACGGAACCAGTATAGTACATAGCCCTCTCAGTAACAGGGGTCTAGCCCCTAAGAACCAAATAGGGTCTCGCCCCTCCACAGTCTGCGCACCCTCACCTGACTACCCTGGTTTGCCCAGTGGGCCTAACAAGTCGGTGTAAGGCGGCTAACTGAACCTCGGGCCCCGTGGGGTGGCTAGCTCTCTCCCTACACTAGTAGCTCTCCTCGGTACTGTGTACGCGAGGGCCAGAAAGTTGGTACAAAGTGGCCAATCCTAACCTCGAGTCCCAACCCTAGGGGAGCTAGCTCCGCTCTTCACTAAGCAAGGGGACAGTCGCTCTCCTTGGTACTCCGTACTCAAGGGTCAGCTCACTTCCTCATTCACATTTCCAATTCCGTTCCATTTATTTCCATGAGCTCTACTCCTTATTCCTTGTAGAGTTCATGCTCATGTTTCTCAGGCCAAGCCATACTAGATTTCATCATTTCTATTTCCATTTCTAATATTCTACACATGTAGCATGTAACTTTACTATTCATATTTCAGGTTTATTCGCAGGTAGCTCGTGTTTCCAACATTCAATCTTCCATTTCCAATTCATATACAGGCAGCTCGTATTTAATCGTAAATAACAGGAATTTACATGCAACAGTTGCTAACAACAGTACTCTACATTTCACAGGCAGCTATTATCCATTAACAGGCAGTTGTTATTATTCTAATTACTCATCCAAGATTGCAATTCATACATTCCATACAATTATTCCAGTGTTTCTAATCCTAGGATTCATGCCATACCCTAGGATCTAACATTCATTCCACATATGCATACATGTTTGTAATTAAACTAGGGGAAGCCACTCTACCAGTAACCCAGGAGTAATGGGGGCTTGATTGGCAGGTCCACGTGCCTCAGCAAACCCCAAATCCGTAACAGAACGAGGTCCTATCACAAGGATCAATCACAAGAGACCACTCAGAACATGATAAAAGTATTCCAACAAGTGGAGGAACTTATACGAAGAACAACGGAACCTTAATTGCGGAAATCGGACCTCAAACGGACCCTAAACAGGTCAAAACAGAAAATTATGATTCATATCAGACGTCTCGAACACCTTCCAGACGTCTTAAAAAAGTCCAGAACCTTACCTCAACTCTGCGCTACTCCTCAGACGTCCAGGGACTCTGCTGAACCATCTGGACCTAGTTCCAAATGTCCAACCACCTCTCCGGACGTCTGGAGACGCTTCCCGCCGTCTGGTGCCTCGCCCAGACGTCTAAAATGCGTGGGAGAGCGTGTCCCGCCCTTTCCCGAAGTGAATCCTGCACGCGCAACGCAAAATCTTCTCAAAATGGCACAGAACAGTGGCTCGACGGAACGGCATGCATGGCCGTATCCGCAAAGGGAGGTGTACGTCGCGGGATTTACCTCTCAGTCATCTGAACCTCCTCTAGACGTCGTCTGGATGTAGATCCAGACGTCTGATTCTGGGAAAATCCCAGAACCAGAGACTGCCCTCGCCTTCTTGCGCCGCACCCACTCGACCGTTGCTCTGGCTGCAACAGTGTCGGGGAGGACCTCCCCGACGTACCTCTTCGCCTTGCGCATGCCCGACCAGCCGTGAGCTCTCCAGCGAACTCCCTCACGAGCTCACGTGCTCTCCTCTCTTCCCCTCGCTGCTCCTCTCCTCCCACGCCGCTCACGCTCACTCCTCGCTGCCTACTGCTCACCGCTCTCACTAGGGAAGAAGGGTGGATGGAAGTGGGGTGGCGTGAGGGAGAGGAGGGGGGTTTATAAGGGTGAGGTTTAGGGTTTCATCGGCGAGAGGAGAGAGAAGAAATGCGGCTGCGTACTGTCTACGCGTGGCACGCGCACGGACTCGGGGATGTACACGAAAAATTTGATTCCCAGACGTCTGGGAAGGCGTCCAGACGTCTGACCCAAGTCCCAGACGTCTTAAAGTGTTTTAACAGTACGAGTATTAATAGTTTGTTATTGCAACTAGGAATTACCTAAGTTCCAAGGTTGACCACTGGTAGCTACCCTAAGTCCTCAGGTCTTAAACTCGCAAGATGAATCCTCGGTTCACGAGGTCAATGTGTTAAACCTTATGGATCCACCTATCATGACTTATTCCATAATTTTATTCAATTCTTGACCACCACTAGAATTAGTTAATCTTAAGGACTGATTGGATGTCTTTGTGTTTCATTTGAGATCCTAGGATCTAATGATCCTTCCTTAAACTCATCACAAAGTCAGTTATAACATTAATTTTGAATTAAGCCATGAATTAGCTACTTCGAATCACTTTTAGTCTTTGTTGAGAACTTTTAAATTCAATCAATACCACATATGCATTATCAGATGTTTGGTAAAGACATCAGGCATCCAATAATATCAAATAAGTCGTCTATCCTCACAATGAAATATCCCCTTGAGTGGTGTTGGGACCCTATACTTACCTTAATTTATTGGATGTCCAATGATGTCATTAGATGTCTAGAAAGGTCATAAAATGTCTAGAAAGTTTATTAGAGATCTTATGACTCAACCAATGTGTTACGACCCGGTTCTCGAATCCCTACAAGACACGAAACCGAACCGACTCGACTGATCCCAAGACCCAGTCGTCCAACAAAAAAGTAACCAAAAAGCAGGAAAGTAAACTACATTCACTATGCTAAGCAACTAACAGTAACAAAAGTACAGCAGTAAAGAAGTAAAACTACCACAGTACACACCACCACAACAATATAAAGTAAACGGGTACAGGAATATAAAATACAAAATGTCAGAGTACAGAGGTGCAAGAACTACTCACTACAACTGAAATGGGAGTACAACAGAAAGCTACAACTACTGGGCTCTACTGGGCCCAGCACCCTCTGCAGCCGTAAGCTTTGGCTACTTAACACCTGGACCTGAAAAGGGGTTATGAGTACAAAACGTCAGCGAACGCTGAGTAGAGTGGCAACCAACTAACTAAAGCAGTAAAGGTGGACAGGTAGCTGTTGTTTTTCAATTTCTTTCTTTCTTTAACTAATTATTCTTTCCTTCACCACTTGATTTATTTATCGGGTCTCTTTCTTGATCTCGAATGTTCCTCATGGCAATGATTTTAATTGTAGTATTTTCCGAAGAGTAGAAGTCGCACATTGTGCTCTCCTGGCCGCGAGAGTCCCCCATGGTGGTCCTACACCCAGTCAACTACCCCAAGGTCACGGACAGACGTAACGGTGACTACAGCACGCGCGATAAGTGCACAGGTAACTAACCCGCACTGGCACGTGGTCAGTCGTTTCCGTTAGCGGGTGCGCCTAAAGCACAGCACGGAACCAGTATAGGGCATAGCCCTCTCAGTAACAGGGGTCTCGCCCCTCCACAGTTCGTGCACCCTCGCCTGATTACCCTGGTTTGCCCAGTGGGCCTAACAAGTCGGTGTAGAGCGGCTAGCTGAACCCCGGGCCCCGTGGGGTTGCTAGCTCTCTTCCTACACTAGTAGCTCTCCCCGGTACAGTGTACGCGAGGGCCAAGAAGTCCGTACAGAGTGGCCAATCCTAACCCCCGGGTCCCAACCCAAGGGCGGCTAGCTCCGCTCTGCACTAAACAGGGGGACAGTCGCTCTCCTTAGTACTCCGTACTCAAGGGTCAGCTCACTTCCCCACTCACATTCCCAGTTCCATTCCATTTATTTCCAGGAGCTCTACTCCTAATTCCCCATAGGGTTCATGCTTATATTCCTCAGGCCATTCCATACCAAGTGTCATCATTTCTATTCTCATTCTCAGGTTATACACATGCAATTTGTAGTTCTATCGTTTACATTTCCATATTCAGTTTATTCACAGATAGCTCGTGTTTCCAACATTCACCTTTCCATTTTCACATTATATACATGCAGCTCATATTATGTGTGACAGGAAAATTACATTCAACAATTAACTAGTACCAGTACTATATATTTCGCAAGCAACTGTTATTCACTCACAAACATTTGTTATTATTCTATCTACTCATTCAAGACTGCAATCCATTCATTCAGTACAGATATTCCAGTATTTCTAGTCCTAGGATTCATGCCACATCCTAGGCTCTAATCATTCATCCCACATATGCATTTAGGTTTTAATTCAATTAAGGGGAAGCCACTCTATCAGTAAACCCAGGAGTAATGGGGGCTTGAACGGTAGGTTCACGTGCCTCAGCAAGCCCCGAACCCACAATGGAAACCAGTCCTATCACAAGGATCAATCACAAGAGAATACTCAGAACAGTATAGAAAGTCTTCTAACAAGTAGAGGAATTCATACGGGAAACATCGGTATCTTAATTGTGGAAATCGAACCTCAAACGAACCCTAAACGGGTCAAAAATAGTGTTTCTGACTCAAATTAGACATCTGGAACAACTTCCAGACATCTTAAAAGTGTTCAGTGCCATACCTCAAGTCCTGCGCCACTCCTCAGACGTCCAAAAACTCCACTGGATCGTCTGGACCCAATTCCAGACGTCTGACCACCTCTTCGATCGTCTGGAAGCACTTCCCGTTGTCTGGTATGTCGCCCAGACATCCAAAATACGTGGGAGGGCATGTCCCGTGCCTTCCCGAAGCGAACCTGCATGCAATCCACCAAATCTCCTCAAAAAGGCATGCAACAGTGCTTCGGCGGAGTGGCCTGCATGGCCGTATCCGCAAAGAAGACATACCTTCGCGAAGTCTACTTCTCAGTCGTCTGGAACCTCCTCCAGACGTCTACTACGTCTTCTGGACGTCGATCCAGACGTCTGATTCTGGGAAAAACCCAGAAACAGAACCTGCTTCCACCCTCTCACCCGCTGCTCCGACTGCAACAGTGTCAGGGAGGACCTCCCCGACGCACTCCTCTGCCTTGCGCACTCGCCGCTCCGACCGTGAGCTCACCGTCGAGCTCCCACGCGAGCTCGCAAGCTAACTCCTCTCCCTCTCACGCTGCTCTCGTGCTCTCACTCGCACTGCTGCTGTCGCTGGAGGGAAGGAGGAAGGTGGATGGGAAGTGGGGTGGAATGAGGGAGAGGAGGGGGCTTTATAAGGGCGAGGGCTTAGGGTTTTTGTCGAGGCGGAAGGAGAGAGAAGAAGAAGAAAACGAGGGAAGTGTACTATCTGCACGCAGCACGTGCGCAGACGCGAGCTCGTACTCAAAATTTTCGATTTCCAGACATCTGGGAAGGTGTCCAGACGTCTGACCTACAATCCAAACGTTTTAAAAGGCTTAAACAGCACGGGTCATAACATCATAACAAACTCAAAGGAAGTTTCATCCCCGAAACTTGAGCTAGCTAGGGTGCGGAAAGAGAACAACATACGCATAACAACCTCAAAGAGAACTGAAGCCGGTCTGAAAAGACGTACCCTCAAAGAGCTCCAGGTACCGCTCTCGCATCGCCGCCTCAGGCTCCCAGGTAGCCTCCTCGTACCTCTGTCTCCTCCACAAGACCTTTACCAGGGGTACCTGCTTCCGTCTCAAACTCTGGACGGCTCTGTCTAGTATCTGCACTGGTTGCTCGGGGTAGGTCAGGTCGTCACCCACCTCGATACTCTCGTGGCTCAAAGCGTGACTGGGATTGGTGACGTACTTCCTGAGGTTGGACACGTGGAACATGTCGTGCACACCAGAAAGCTGAGGAGGAAGGGCAAGCCTGTAAGCAACGGGTCCAACCCGCTCCAGGACCTCAAAGGGCCCCACAAACCTCGGTGCGAGCTTCCCTTTCACCTTAAAACGCTGCAGGCCCTTCATGGGCGAAACGCGAAGGAAGACGTGATCCCCAACATCAAACTACACTTCTTTGCGCTTTCGATCGGCATAGCTCTTCTGTCTGCTCCTGACAGTGCGGAGCCATCTGTGAATCTGCTCAATCACCTCCTGACTCTGCCGGATCAGCTTAGGGCCAACCTCCCACTTGGTCCCCACCTCAACCCAACTCAAGGGTGCAGTACACCTCTGTCTGTACAGAGCCTCGTAGGGTGCCATGCCGATGCTCGAGTGATAGTTGTTATTATATGCAAACTCCACTAGGGGCAAGTGCTCCTCCCAAGAGCCCCTCCAGTCCAGTACACAGGCATGCAAAATGTCCTCAAGCGTCTATATCGTGCGCTCTGACTGTCCGTTCGTCTGAGGGTGGTATGCCGTACTGAACCTTAACCGTGTCCCCAAAGCCTGTTGAAACTCTGTCCAAAACTGGGACGTAAAATGGGTATCCCAGTCGGATACAATCTCACGTGGAACTCCATGCAGACGTACCACGTCACAAATATACCTCTCTGCTAACTATGCTGGTCCCAAGGTGACTCGGATCGGCAAGAAATGTGCCATCTTCGTCAATCTGTCTACAATCACCTAGACTATGTCATGTCCTCGTTGGGTAACGGCAAGCCAACCACCAAGTCAATGGTGATGCTCTCCCACTCCACTCTGGCACTGGAAGTGGTTGCAACGGCCCTGCAGGCCTCTGATGCTCAGCCTTCACCAGCTGGTACACCAGACACTTCTGTACGAACTCACTTACATCCCGCTTCATTCCCCTCCACCAAAAGTCATGTCTCAAATCATGATACATCTTTGTGTTCCCGGGATGTATGGTGAACCTGGAACCATGTGCCTTAGTTAAGAGCTCTCTCAACAACTCCTCGTCCTTGGGAACGCACAACCGTCCCCTCATGCGTAGCACCTCGTCAGTAAAGGAGAAGTCTCCAGGGTCCCCTGACAGTACTCTGTCACGCAACGACTGTAGGTACATGTTAAGACCTAGACATCAAGCGCACTTTAAGACGTCTAGGAGTTGATCCAGACGTCTGGTCAGATGTCTGGACGCCTTCCCAGATGTCTGGAAATAAATTTTTGCGTGTGTACGATTACGAGTCTGCGTGCGTGCGCGCACAGACTGAAATCCGCTGACCTGCAGACGCCTTTTCTCCTCTCCGACGCCTTCAAATACCCCTCCCCTCACCCTCGTTCACCACCCCACTGTCTCCTCCTTCCAGCGTGAGCACAAGAGAGAGAGGGCAGCAGCAGCTGCCGGTTGCGTGCGAGAAGGAAGAAGAGGGAGAGCGCGCGAGGGAGAGAGAGAGCCCGCCGGAGCAACTCGAGGCTAGCCAGAGTGCGCACGGAGGGGCGTCGTGCGTGGGAGATCTCCCCTGGTGCTGCTGCTGCTCGAGCAGCGGACGAGCGACTGTGTGGCGAGCTCACGCGCATCGGGAAGAAGGCGAGGATGTTCGGATTCTGGGAAATTTTCCCAGAATCAGACGTCTGGACCTACGTCCAGACGACGCGGGTGACGTCTGGAGGGAGCTCCAGACGTCTGAGAGGTACGAAATTTCTCCTCTTCCTCCTTTCTGCGGATACGGCCATGCAAGCCATTCCGCCGAAGTGTTGAGACGTGTCGTGATGAGGAGGCTTTTGTCGCGCGTGCAGGTTTCGTTTTGGGAAGGCGCGAGGACACTCCCTCCCACGTAGATCAGACGTCTGGGCACAGCACCAGATGGCGGAGAGCGTCTCCAGACGTCCGGAGAGGTGGTCGAACATCTGGAACTGGGTCCACACGATTCAGTAGGATCCTTGGACGTTTGAGGAGCAGCGCAGAGTGAGGTATGGCCTGGACCACTTTTTAAGACGTCTAGAAGGTGTTCCAGACATCTGATTTGAGTCAAAGTTGTCGTTTTTGACCCGTTTAGGGTCCGTTCGAGGTCCGATTTTCGCGTTTGAAATTTTGTTCTTCTCATAATTAGTTCCTCTACTTGCTAAAATACTTGTATCCTATTCTAAGTGGTTCCTTGTGAATTGATCCTTGTGTTAGGACCTCGTTCTGTTACAACTTTGGGGGTTGAGGAGGCACGTGGACCTGCTGATCACGCCCCCATCACTCCCGGTCTTGCAGGTAGAGTGGCTCCCTTTAGTTATTTACCAATATTAATGCATCCTTGAGATGAATAATAGATTCTAGGGTATGGCATGAATCCTAGGACCTGAAAACTAGTTTGAATGATAGATCCTAGGGTATGGCATGAATCCTAGGACATGAAAACTAGATTGAATGATAGATCCTAGGGTATGGCATGGATCCTAGGAACAGAAACTCTGAAATGAATGCCTTGAATACCTGAATTGTAGTCTTGGATAGGTAGATAGAATAATGATAATTGCCTGTAATTAGATAACAACTGCCTGTGAAATATAGAATACTGTTGCTAGTAACTGCTACATGTAATTCATGTTATTGGAAACTAAATTTGAGTTGCTTGTATATAAATGGATATTAAATGTTGGAAACACGGGTTAGTTGCGAATGAAACTGAAATGATGAAACCTAGTATGGCTTCGCCTGAGAAATATGAATATGAACCCTACGAGGAATTAGGAGTAAAGCTCCTAGAAGATAAATAGCATGGAATTGGGGAAGTGAGCTGGCCCTTGAGTACGGAGTACCAAGGAGAGCGACTGTCCCCCTGTTTAGTGCAGAGCGGTGCTAGCCGCCCCAGGGACCCAAGGTTAGGTCTGGCCAATTTGTACCGACTTTTGGCCCTCGCGTACACAGTCCGAGGAGAGCTACTAGTGTAGGGAGAGCGCTAGCCACCCCACGGGCCCCGTCCTACACTGACTTGTTAGGCCCACTGGTCAAACCAGGGTGGTCAGACGAGGGTGCACGGACTATGGAGGGGCAAGACCCCTGTTTGGTTACTGTGGAGGGAATGAACCCCTGTTACTAAGAGGGCTATGCCCTATACTGGTTCCGTGCTGTGCTTTGGGCGTGGTAACGCTGGTAAGGCTTGTTGTGTCTTTATGTTTATTATAGTACAGTCGTTATAGTATAATACAACACAGCTACCAAATTACTATTACAAAATTTTTTACTCGGAACAAGGTTTTCCGGAGGTCGAACTCAGGGAGCAACTATGCTTCTAGAAGACTAAATAAGATCTCTATTATGTTACAAAAATAAGAGAGAGAGAGGGAGATCTTGGCTTCTTCTTCTTCTTTTTCTCTTTTCTTCTTCCTTGACCGTTTCTCTTCTTCTCTTCTTCTTCTTTCTTTCTTTGTTCTTTCTTTCTTTCTGGCGGTGATGTCTTCTTCCTTCTTTTTCTTCTTGCCTTCTTCTTTCTTCTTTTCTTGGCCTCTTCTTCTGTTCTTCTTTTCTTTAGCCTGCAGCTGTGGTGATCTTCTTCTTCTTTCTCTTCTTTTCCTTCCTGCCTTCTGCGGCTGTGGGGATTCTGACGTCTGATACTGAGTTCAGACGACTTATCTGTGGCTCTGCTACAGTTCTTTTTTTTTTCCTTTCTTCTTCTGTTTCTCTCCTTCACTTCTTCTTCTTCAGCTACCCTGAGCGGCTAAGGCTTCGGCCGCTTCCCTTCTTCTTCTTTTCCTTCCTGCCTTCTTCTTCTTCTGTTCCTGCACGCTCACACAAGGGTTAGAGCAAAACCTACCCCTACCCTTCCCCGCGTCTCTCTTTCGTAGATTTCTCTCTTAGAACTGCTCTCCCAGAGCTGGGTAATCGGGTGCGGGTATCGCGCCCAGGACCAGGCCCACCGGTGTGCGGTGGTGGGCGAGGAGTGTGTGGTTTGGATAATCGGATCCTGCCCAGACCCGCGGGGCGTGAGTGCGGGCGAGGGCGAGCGAGCGCGTGGCGCGCAGTGTGCGGGAGAGGGACCTGACCCCTATGTTCGAAGGTGATTAGCCTTAGGCACTTTTCCAATTTAAGTGCGAGCGCTTGGCCACGCACTTCCGAGGTGGGACTAAAGTCCCACCTCCCAGATTGGCGCCCGCAGGCGAGCTACTTACTGCCAATTGGGGCAACCCGCTGCGCCTTTGCCCCAGCTACAGGCCTGGGTGCCTTCGCAGAGACAACCCGCGCGACCTGGGACGCGCACCTAGGCTGGAGAGCGCCTACAGCTACAGGTGAAGCTGCTGCAGCTCGTCGGCAATGGCGGTGAGGGGCGTGCACCTGAAATCACAACAACGGCCTCTCGGCCCAGTCAGAATATGCAGGAAGCTTCGCCGAAGTGAGGCGAAGCTTGTGCGGTGGTCGACAAGGTGCGGGAGTGCGTGAAGAGGCTGACCTAGGTCAGACTATGGCAGGAGAGGTGGGTTTGTTCGGGGGGTGGTCAGGTGGCGTTTGGCAGTGAATGGAGATGGGGAATCGATAGAGTGGAGTGTGAGGGAGCTTGTGGGATGGTCGGCGAGGTGCGGGAGTGTCTGTGGTCGTGAGATGGTCTCGCCAGAGGGGGTGATTGGAGGTGGAGAGGGTGGTCTGGACAATGGCGGTCGGGTGGTCGAAAGGGCAGTTTAAAAGGGGGGAAATGCAAGGGAAATAGAGAGGAAGCTATCTAACTAAGCATTCGACGAAGGGGGAGGGCAGAGCAGCCGGCTCGTATCTGCCGGAGCTGGAGATGAAGACGCCTGGAGGAAGGTTTCGGCGATGAGGAAGCAGGCGGAGGGCGCCGGCGGGTACAGCCTGGCGCGGACGATGGAGCAAGGCAAACCCTGCTGCAGGTAAGGCAGCAGAGCGACGAGGAGGAAGAAGAGGAGTTCGCCGGAAGCTTAGGGCTCTCTGACCGGAGGAGGAGGGGATGAAAAAGGGGGTGATTCTCCGTCAAAGGAAGCTTATCGGAGTCGGCAAGGTGTGCTGCTCCTTATAAAGGGGTTGGTCAGAGGGAAGGGCGTGCTGGCGTCGTGCCAGCCTCGCTGGAGTAAGGCCAGAGATGACATCCATACCTTTCGCGAGTTCGCACGGAAGGTATGGTGGTCGGCAGAGGGCACGGGCGGGTCCTTGCGACAGAGGACGTCGCAGGGAACCCCGCTTCTGCTTTGTAGGACGGCAGCCCTGCCCTGCGTGGCACCATGCTTCGCGCAAGGTCGCCGGAGTATGGCGCTGAGCAAAAGTTGCAAGGAGGACCGTTCTGTAGAGAACGATGAAAAGCAGGGGCCTAAATGCAAGGGTTTCTAAAGATAAGGGTCAAAAAGTAAATGAAGAGAACCAAATTGTAAAGTCGGTCAAGGAGGTCTCTTCTTAGGCTTAAGTTTTTATACAAGACCAATTTGAACCTAAGGATTTTAATGGTGAATTTTAATTCTAGGTTGGACCATGTTTGATCGACCAATTTGCATAAAAATCCAAATTAAGTTATTAATTGGGCAAGGTTCTCTCTTTAGGTCAAAATAGGTTTCTAAGGCCAAATTGAAGGTTCTAAACCCTAGAGAGTATTTTTCTATGAATTTTAGAGGGTTTAGTTGATTTTTATCCTGCCTCGAACCTCGTGATTGAAGTGGGTGTGTTTTAGGGTTACAGAATGTCATTTAATTCCTGGAAGTTGCTACAACCCTTTTCAAATCAGATCAACCTACTTCTCTCATTGTTAAGCTTGTTTGACCTGTGTTTGGACCCTTAATTACCCTGTTTGCAAACTACATTAGTGAAATTACAGTTTTACCCTTTATGATTTGTTTTATTCTTAAACTCAGAATTCTCTGAGTTAAGCCTTTCTTTGGGTCATGTAGGAGCTTTTTCTCACATATCTGGGTTAGATTGTGCTAGTTAGGGTTTATGATGAGGTTCTCATCATGGCGCACCCGTTAACGAAAATGACTGACCGCGTGCCAGTGCGGGGTAGTTACCCGTGCATTTATCGCGCGTGCCATAGTCACCGTTATGTCTGTCAGTGACCTTGGGGTGGTTGATTGAAGGTAGGACCACCACGGGGGACTCCTCCGGCCAGGAGAGTACCACGTGCTACTTTTAGTTTTTGGAAAAGATTGCAATCAAGATGGTTCCCACGAGAAACATTCGAGATCAAGAGAAAGATCTGAGAAATAATTCAAGAAAGAGTAAATAGAGAAATAAAGAAAGGAATTAAAAACAACAGCTACTTGTCCACCTTTACTGTTTTCTTAGCTAGCTGGTTGACACTCTACTCAGCGTTTCGCTGACGTGTCATATTTGTCACCTTTTTCCGGACCAGGTGTTGAGCAGCCAGAGCCTGCGACTGCGGAGGGTGCTGGGCCTAGTAGAGCCCAGTAGTTCTACTTTGTTGTTATATTTTTCTGTAATAGTGAGTATTTATGTTTCACCTTGTACTCTTTATTGTAAACATCATATTTCTGTACATGTTTTTAATTCTCTACTGTTGTGGTGGAATGTACTGTAGTAGTTCTTTTCTTTACTGATGTACCTTTGTTACTGTTAGTTACTTGTATGGTGAATGTGGTTTATTTTATCGATTTTTGGTTAGTTTCTCGTTGGATGACTGGGTCTTGGGATCAGTCGAGTCGGTTCGATTCTCATGTCCTGTTGGGATTCGGGAACCGGGTCGTAACAAGATGGTATCAGAGTAAGGTCGTCCCGAGAAGTGAACCAACTGGCTGAAAAATAACCAATTCACGTGTTTGTAACTAGAGTAGCCACCATAACGTACCTTTTGACATTTGTTTTAAGGTTACTTCGTTGAATATCGATTAGTTCTGACGTCTTTTCTGTTCCACGTTTGCGTCTCCTTGCAGGAGATGCTTCGATGAGGAGGTAGCGAGGCGGGCCGTGGACGCGGCCGAGGACGAGGTCGGAGGGGCGGGCGCGTTGAGCCCGACGCCACAGCGGACCAGCCACTGCTTTTGGAAATTCAGGCCCAGGACCTCACCCAACTGATATGGGACATCGTGCGAGAGGAGCTCCACCTGCCGCCACGAGCACCTCTCCTTGGGGTTGTGAAGGGGGAGTCCTTTGCGGGACCACGAGACGGACACGGTGCTGGACGCGGGGGAGAAGGTGGGCCTCCACCACCCCCACCTTCCTCCGGCACTTTCGAGCACCAGGCCTCTTTACCTGGAGGCGCACCAGCATCTCCACTTCAGCGCCACTTTGAGCTTTTCGGACAGTTCCGGAAGCTGAAGCCCCCCTCCTTCAAGGGGGATGAGGACCCGACCGAGGTGGAGGATTGGCTTGAACAAATCAAGAAGGTTTTTGACACCCTTCGCCCCCCTGTGGAGTGCCGTGTGGCCTTTGCCACGTACCAGCTGGAGAGCGCGACACACAGGTGGTGGAGGGCGGTCAGGGGTCAGGAGAGGGACGAGCCGACTTGGGACCAGTTCGTCACCCTCTTCTGCGAGTAGTACTTCCCCCAGACGTGGCAAGACCAGAGAAGGCGGGAGTTCCACACTCTCCGCAAGGGGACGATGACCGTGAGCGTGTACCTTACACATTTCCTAAAGCTATCTCGTTTCGCAGCGACAGCTGTGGCTACCGAGGAGGAGCACCTTTGGAGGTTCACCGAGGGGCTCCGGCCTGCCATTCGGGGGTCTGTCAAACCCCTAAAGCTGCCGACATTCTCGAGGGTGGTGGAAGCAGCTACGACGTATGAAGAAACCAACCTGTCCGCATGTGACACTGACAGTGGGCGGAAGCGACCCTATCAGCTAGACTTCTCACAGGGCCGACGAAAGAGGAGGCACGTGGCACCTGCAGGAGAGCCGTCACGCTTTGTGGGGCCATCAGTGGCCTTTGGGGCCCCCTACAAGGGCCAGCTGCTAGCACCGGACCCCCGCCCAACCGTCAGTAGGGACCCACTGAGGGCGGGAGTCGAGTCCCCCATTGCTACCAGTGTGGCCAGCCGGGCCACATCAGGAGGGACTGCCCGTCTAGAGCCGGAGGTCAGCAGATGCTTCCCCGCGCCAAGCACTGGAGGGCGAGCAGGAGGCCGCGGTTTCCAGGCACGAGGAGGAGGACAACAGTAGCAGGGAGGGTACCGGCCAGTGGCTACCCGTCCGATGCAGAGTGTGGCTGCTTCGTCCGCACCTAGGGCTGAGGGGCGTATCAACGCCTTGACACACAGGGATGCCAGAGCTTCAGGATCAATGGTGGCAGGTATGGTTTCAGTTTCCGGCAGACTTGTTTACACGCTTTTCGATTCCAGCGCTACGCACTCGTTTGTCGCTGTCAGTTTTGCGGTTAGTTTGGGGTAGGACTGTATGTTGTTAGAGGATCCGTTTGTGATCAGAGGTCCAAGTGGTCAGCTGTTTGTAGTTGAGGAGGTGTACACAGGTTGTGAGGTTAGTGTTGGGGGACACAACCTTCCCACTGACCTGATTATGATACAGATGGAGGACTTTAGCGTAATTCTGGGGATGGACTGGTTGTCCGCTTACCATGCCTTGGTGGACTGCTTTGAGAGGAAGATCGTCTTCTCCATACCAGAGTTGCCTTCTTTCGAGTTCCACAGGCAGCTAGTGGACGGAGGCTTCAGGTGCATTTCTGCACTTCGGGCGTCGAGACTTTTGAGCCAGGGGTGTGAGGGCTTCATAGCTTATGTGGTAGTGGAGCCTAGCCCTATGGCAGACTTCCAGAGTATCCTGGTGGTCAGAGAATATCCCGACGTGTTCCCAGACGAGTTGCCAGGACTACCGCCCGAGCGTGAGATCGACTTTGAGATCTCACTGGTACCGGAGACCAGCCCCATCTCTACAGCACTGTACAGGATGGCACCACTTGAGCTGCGAGAGCGCAAGTCTCAGTTGCAGGATCTTCTGGAGAAGGGTTTTGTGAGGCCCAGTGCGTCTCCATAGGGAGCCCGATATTGTTCGTAAAGAAGAAGGATGGTACCCTACGCCTTGTGTGGACTACAGATAGCTGGATAGGGTCACCATCAAGAACAGGTATCCGTTGCCGATGATTGATGACTTGTTTGACCAGCTGCGAGGTGCCACGATATTCTCCAAGATAGACTTGAGGTCTGGATACCACCAGTTGAGGATCAAGGAGGTAGACGTCTCCAAGACAGCTTTCCGCACCCTGTACGGACACTACGAGTTTCTGGTCATGCTGTTTGAGCTGACCAATGCCCCCGCTGCCTTCGTGGATTTGATGAACCGAGTGTTTAGACCGTACTTGGACCAGTTCGTGGTGGTTTTTATTGATGACGTGCTCATCTATTCTCAAGATCAGACGCAGCATGGACAGCACTTGCGGATGGTTTTGGACACACTGAGACGACGTAGGTTGTACGCCAAATACAGCAAGTGCGAGTTCTGGTTGAGGGAGGTGACCTTCTTGGGTCATGTGATCTCCAGGGATGGCTTGGCTGTGGACCCAGCCAAGGTTGAGGCAGTACTCAGGTGGGAGAGACCGCATACGGTTACTGAGATCCGCAGTTTCTTGGGACTGGCAGGCTACTACCGGCGATTTATCAGGGGCTTATCGCAGATTGCACATCCTATGAAACAGCTGACCCAGAAGGACATGCCCTTTACTTGGACAGACACTTGTGAGGCGTGTTTTCAGGAGCTGAAGAAGAGGCTGACTTCGGCTCCCGTGCTCACCATCCCAGACAGTAGTGGCGGGTTCGTTGTGTACACGGACGCCTCCTTGCAGGGGTTAGGGGGTGTGCTCATGCAGAGGGGTCACGTTGTCACTTACGCTTCGCGGCATCTGAAGCCTCATGAGCATAGTTACCCTACCCACGACCTAGAGCTGGCAGTTGTCGTCTTTGCGCTGAAGACTTGGAGGCACTACTTGTACGGAGAGACCTTTGAGATTTTCACAGATCATAAGAGACTCAGATACTTGTTTGATCAGAAGGAGCTCAACATGAGACAGAGACGTTGGTTGGAGCTCCTGAAGGACTATGACTGCAGCATTTCCTACCACCCAGGAAAGGCCAACGTGGTGGCTGACACCTTGAGCCGGAAGGCGCCCGCCTACTTAGCCAATTTACAGGCGCAGAGTTGGAGCCTCATGGAGGAGATGGGCAGTTGGCGGCCCCTAGAGTTACTGGGGCACTATAGGGCAGTGACGGTGACACGACAGACGATGCCAGAGCTGATAGACCGCATCATCACTGGATAGATGGCCGACCCGTACTTACAGTCATTGCGTGACAGAGTGCTGTCAGGAGACCCTGGGGACTTCTCTTTTACAGACCAGGTACTGCGCATGAGGGGACACTTGTGCGTTCCCAGGGTCGAGGAGCTATTGAGAGAGCTCCTGACTGAGGCACATGGTTCCAGGTTCACCATACATCTCGGAAACACTAAGATGTACCATGATTTGAGACGCGACTTTTGGTGGGGGGGATGAAGCGGGATGTGGGCAAATTCGTACAGTAGTGTTTGGTGTGCCAGCAGGTGAAGGCCGAGCACCAGAGGCCTGCAGGATCGTTGCAGCCACTTCCAGTGCCAGAGTGGAAGTGGGAGAGCATCACCATGGACTTCTGGGTGGGCTTGCCCATTACCCAGCGAGGACACGACGTAGTCTGGGTGATCATTGACAGATTAACGAAGACGGCACGTTTCTTGCTGATCCGAGTCACCTTGGGACCGGCACAGTTGGCAGAGAGGTATATCCGCGACGTGGTACGTTTACACGAAGTTCCTCGGGAGATCGTATCCGACCGAGATACCCGTTTTACATCCCAATTTTGGGCTAAGTTTCAGCAGGCCCTGGGGACGTGGTTGAGGTTCAGTACAGCGTACCACCCCCAGACGGACGGACAGTCTGAGCGCACGATACAAACACTTGAGGACCTTTTGCATGCTTGTGTATTGGACTGGAGGGACTCTTGGGAGGAGCACTTGCCCCTGGCGGAGTTTGCATATAATAACAGTTATCACTCGAGCATCGGCATGGCACCCTACGTGGCTCTATACGGACGAAGGTGTACGGCACCCTTGAGTTAAGTTGAGGTAGGGACCAAGTGGGAGGTTAGCCCCAGGCTGATCCGACAGAGTCAGGAGGTGATCGAGCAGATTCACAGGCGACTTCACACTATCAGGAGCAGACAGAAGAGCTATGCAGATCGGAAACACAGAGAGGTACAGTTTGAGGTTGGGGATCACATCTTCCTTCGTGTTTCGCCCATGAAGGGCCTGCAGCGGTTTGGGGTGAGAGGGAGATCGTGCCGAGGTTCGTGGGACCCTTTGAGGTCCTGGAGCGGGTTGGACCAGTTGCTTACAGGCTTGCCCTTCCTCCCCAGCTTTCTGGTGTGCACGACGTGTTCCACGTGTCCAACATTAGGAAGTACGTCGCCGATCCCAGTCACGTCCTGAGCCACGAGAGCGTCGAGGTGGGTGACGACCTGACCTTCCCCGAGCGGCCAGTGCAGATTCTCGATAGAGCCGTCCGGAGTCTGAGATGGAAACAAGTACTCCTAGTGAAGGTTTTGTGGAGGAGCCAGCGGTACGAGGAGGCTACCTGGGAGCCTGAGGCGACGATGCGGGAGCGGTACCCGGAGCTCTTTGAGGGTACGCCTTTTCAGACCGGCTTCAGTCCTCTTTGAGTTTGTTATGCGTATATTCTTTTTCTGCACCCTAGTTAGCGCAAGTTTCGGGGATGAAACTTCCTTTGAGTTTGTTATGTTGTTAAGACCTAGACATCAAGTGCACTTTAAGACGTCTGGGAGTTGATCCAGACGTCTGGACGCCTTTCCAGACGTTTGGAAATAAATTTTTGCGTGCATACGATTGCGAGTCTGTGCACGCAGACTGAAATCCGCCGACCTGCAGACGCTTTTTCTCCTCTCCCACACCATCAAATACCACTCCCCTCACCCTCGTTCACCACCCCACTATCTCCTCCTTCTTCCAGCATGAGCACGAGAGAGAGAGAGAGGGCAACAGCTGCTGCCGGCTACGTGTGAGAAGGAAGAAGAGGGAGAGCGCGCGAGGGAGAGAGAGAGCCCGCCATAGTAGCTCGAGGCTGGCCAGTGTGCGGGGGAGATCTCTCCTAGTGCTGCTGCAGCTCGAGCAGTGGATGAGCGGCTGCGTGGCGAGCTCGCGCGCAGCGGGAAGAAGGCGAGGAGGTTCTGATTCTGGAAAATTTTCCCAGAATCAGACGACGCAGGAGATGTCTGGAGGGAGCTCCAGACGTATGAGAGGTACGAAATTTCTCCTCTTGCTCCTTTTTGCAGATACGGCCATGCAGGTCGTTCCGCCGAAGTGTTGAGACGTGTCGTGATGAGGAGGTTTTCGTCACACGTGCAGGTTTCGTTTCGGGAATGCACGAGGACATGCCCTCCCATGCATATCAGACATTTGGGCACAGCACCAGACGACGGAGAGCGTCTCCAGACGTCCGGAGAGGTGGTCGAATGTCTGGAACTAGGTCCAGACGATTCAGCAGAATCCCTGGACGTCTGAGGAGTAGCGCAGAGTGAGGTATGGCCTGGACCACTTTTTAAGACGTCTGGAAGGTATTCCAGACGTCTGATTTGAGTTACAGTTGTCGTTTTTGACTCGTTTAGGGTCCGTTCGAGGTTCGATTTCTGCGTTTGAAATTTCGCTCTTCTCAGAATTAGTTCCTCTACTTGTTAAAATACTTGTATCCTGTTCTAAGTGGTTCCTTGTGAATTGATCCTTATGTTATTACCTCGTTCTGTTGCAGCTTTGGGGGTTGCGGAGGCATGTGAACCTCCCGATCACGCCCCTATCACTCCTGATCTTGCGGGTAGAGTGGCTCCCTTTAGTTATTTACCAATATTAATTCATCCTTGAGATGAATAATAGATTCTAGGGTATGACATGAATCCTAGGACCTGAAAACTAGTTTAAATGATAGATCCTAGGGTATGGCATGAATCCTAGGAACAGAAACTCTGAAACGAATGTCTTGAATACCTGAATTGCAGTCTTGGTTAAGTAGATAGAATAATGATAATTGCCTCTAATTGGATAACAACTGCCTGTGAAATGTAGAATACTGTTGCTAGTAACTGCTACATGTAATTCCTATTATTGGAAACTAAATTTGAGCTGCTTGTATATAAATGGATATTAAATGTTGGAAACACGGGCTAGATGCGAATGAAATTGAAATGATGAAACCTAGTATGGCTTGGCCTGAGAAATATGAGTATGAACTCTATGGGGAATTAAGAGTAGAGCTCCTGGAAGATAAATAGCATGGAATTGGGGAAGTGAGATGGCCCTTGAGTACGGAGTACTAAGGAGAGCGACTATCCCCCTGTTTAGTGCAGAGCGGAGCAAGCCGCCCTAAGGACCAAGGGTTAGGTCTGGCCACTTTGTACTGACTTTTGACCCTCGCATACACAGTACCAGGGAGAGTTACTAGTGTAGGGAGAGCGCTAGCCACCCCACGGGCCCCGGGGTTCTGCTAGCCGTCCTACACCGACTTGTTAGGCCCACTGGGCAAACCAGGGTAGTCAGGCGAGGGTGCGCGGACTGTGGAGGAGCAAGACCCCTGTTTGGTTGCTGTGGAGGGGTTGGACCCCTGTTACTGAGAGGGCTCTACCCTATACTTGTTCCATGTTGTGCTTTGGGTGCACTCGTTAATGGAAACGACTGACTGCGTGCCAGTGCGGGGTAGCTACCTGTGCGTTTATTGCACGTGCCATAGTCACCATTACGTTGGTCAGTGACCTTAGGGTGGTTGACTGAGGGTAGAACCACCATGGGGGACTCTCCCGACCAGGAGAGCACCACGTGCTACTTCTACTTTTCAGAAAAGATTGCAATCAAGATGGTTCCCACGAGAAACATTCGAGATCAAGAGAAAGATCTGAGAAATAATTCAAGAAAGAGTAAATAGAGAAATAAAGAAAGGAATTAAAAACAACAGCTACTTGTCCACCTTTACTATTTTCTTAGCTAACTGGTTGCCACTCTACTCAGCGTTTTGCTGATGTGTCATACTTGTCACATTTTTCAGGACCAGGTGTTGAGCAGCCAGAGCCTGCGGCTGCGGAGGGTGCTGGGCCTAGTAGAGCCCAGTAGTTGTACTTTGTTGTACCATTTTTCTGTAGTAGTGAGTATTTATGTTTCACCTTGTACTCTTTATTGTAAACATCATATTTCTGTACATGTTTTTAATTCTCTACTGTTGTGGTGGAATGTACTGTAGTAGTTCTTTTCTTTACTGCTGTACTTTTGTTACTGTTAGTTATTTGCATGGTGAATGTGGTTTATTTTACCGCTTTTTGGTTACTTTCTTGTTGGACGACTGGGTCTTGGGATCAGTCGAGTCAGTCCGATTCTCGTATCCTGTCGGGATTCGAGAACCGGGTCGTAACAGTACGGGTCTGCCATCTGTCTTGTGATGATGCGGTCTATCAACTTTGGCCTCGTCCATCGTGTCACAGTCACTGCCTCACAGTGCCCCAGTAACTCTAGGGGTTGCCAACTGCCCATCTCCTGCATAAGTCTCTAACTCTTTGCCTGTAAACTAGCCAAGTGGGCGGGCGCCTTCCGACTCAAGGCGTTGGCCACCACGTTGGCCTTCCTCGGATGGTAGGAAATGCTGCAGTCATAGTCCTTCAGGAGCTTTAACCAATGTCTCTGTCTCATGTTGAGCTATTTCTGATCAAACAAGTACCTGAGGCTCTTATGATCCGTGAATATCTCAAAGGTTTCACCGTACAGGTAGTGTCTCCAAGTCTTCAATGTGAAGATGACAGCTGTTAGCTCTAGGTCGTGGGTAGGGTAGCTATGCTCATGGGGCTTCGGTTGCAGCGAAGCGTAAGTGACAACGTGACCCCGCTGCATTAACACACCCCCTAACTCCTGCAAAGAGGCGTCCGTGTACACAATGAACCCACCACTTCTGTCTGGAATGGTAAACATAGGAGCCGAAGTCAGCCTCTCCTTCAACTCCTGAAAGCACGCCTCACAAGCGTCTATCCAAGAAAAGGGCACGTCCTTTCGGGTCAACTGTATCATAGGACGTGCAATCTGCGAGAAACCCCTGATAAACTGCCTGTAGTAGCCTGCCAGTCCCAAGAAACTGCGGATCTCTGTCACTATACGTGGTCTCTCCCACCTGAGCACTGCCTCTACCTTGGCTGGGTCCACAACCAAGCCATCCCCTGAAATCACATGACCCAGGAAGGTCACCTGCCTCAACCAAAACTCGCACTTGCTGTATTTGGTATACATCCTACGTTGTCTCAATGTGTCCAAAACCATCCGCAGGTGCTGCCCGTGCTGTGCCTGGTCCTGAGAGTAGATGAGCACATCATCGATAAATACCACCACAAACTGATCCAAATATTGTCTGAACACATGGTTCATCAAATCCATGAAAGCAGCGGGGGCGTTGGTCAGCCCAAACGGTATGACCAAAAACTCGTAGTGTCCGTACCGGGTGCGGAAAGCTGTCTTGGAGACGTCGGTCTCCTTGATCCTCAACTGGTGGTAGCCAGACCTCAAGTCTATCGGGGCACCTCACAACTGGTCAAACAGATCATCAATCCTCGGCAACGGATACCTGTTCTTGATGGTGACCCTATTCAGCTGTCTGTAGTCCACACAAAGGTGTAAGGTACCATCCTTCTTCTTCACAAATAATATCAGGGCTCCCCACGGAGACGCACTGGGCCTCACAAAGCCTTTCTCCAGAAGATCCGGCAACTGGGACTAGAGCTCTCGTAGCTCAAGTGGTGCCATCCTGTAAGGTGCTATAGAAATGGGGCTGGTCCCCGATACTAGTGAGATCTCGAAGTCGATCTCACGCTCAGGCAGTAGTCCTGGCAGCTCTTCTGGAAACACGTCGGGGTACTCTTTGACCACCGGGATACTCTGAAAGTCTGTCACGGGACTAGGCTCTGCCACTACACAAGCCAGAAAGCCCTCACACCCCTGGCTCAAAAGTCTCGCCGCCCGAAGTGCAGAAATACACCTGAAGCCTCCATCGACTGGCTGTCCGTGAAACTCAAAAGAAGGCATCTCCGGTATGGAGAAGATGATCTTCGTCTCAAAACAGTCCACCAAAGCGTGGTAAGCGGACAGCCAGTCCATCCCTAGAATCACACCAAAGTCCTCCATCGGTATCACAATCAGATCAGCGGGGAGGCTGTGTCCCCCAACATTGACCTCACAGCCTGTGTAAACCTCCTTAGCTACAAACAACTGACCACCCGGACCTCTGATCACAAACGAATCCTCTAACAACACACAGTCCTATCCCAAACTAACAGTAAAACTAGCAGCAACAAACGAGTGCGTGGCGCCGAAATAAAAAAGTGTGTAAACTAGTCTGCCGGAAACTGTAACCATACCTGCCACCATTAAACCTGAAGCTCTGACGTCTCTGTGTGTTAGGGCATTAATACGCCCCTCAGCTCTGGGTGCGAAAGAAGTAGCCACACTTTGCGTCGGACAGGTAACCGCTGGCCGGTACCCTCCCCTTGACTGCTGTCCTCCCCCACGCGCCTGGGAACCACGGCCTCCTATTCGTCCTCCAGCGCTCGGTGCGGGGAGCATCTGCTGACCTCCATCCCTAGACGGGCAATCTCTTCTGATGTGGCCTGGCTGGCCACACTAGTAGCAAAGGGGAACTCGACTCCCGCCCTCAGTAGGTCCCTGCTGACGGCTGGGTGGGGGTCTAGTGCTGGCAGCTGGCCCTTGTCAGGGGCCTCCAAAGGCCACTGACAGCCCTGCAAAGCGTGACGGTTCTCCTACGGGTGCCGCGTGCCTCCTTTCTCGCCGGCCCTGTGAGTAGTTTAGCTGGTAGGGCCTCTTTCGTCCGCTGTCAGTGTCACGTGCGGCCGGGTTGGTCTCTTCATATGTCATAGCTACCTCCACCACTCTTGAGAACGTAGGCAGCTTCAGGGGTTTGACGTACCACCGAATAGCAGGCCGGGGCCCCTCAGTGAACCTCCACAGGCGCTCCTCCTCAGTAGCTACAGCTGTCGCGGCGAAACGAGATAGCTCTAGAAAACGCGTGCGATACGAGCTCACGGTCATCGTCCCCTGGTAGAGAGTGTGGAACTCTGGCCTCCTCTGATCCTGCCACGTCTGGGGAAAGTACTGCTCGCAGAAGAGGGTAACAAACTGGTCCCATGTCGGCTCAGCCCTCTCCTGACCTCTGACCACCCTCTACTACCTGTGTGCTGCGCTCTCCAACTGGTACATGGTAAAGGCCACGCGGCACTCCGCAGGGGGGCGGAGGGTGTCAAACACCTTCTCGATCTGCTCAAGCCAGTCCTCCGCCTTGGTTGGGTCCTCATCTCCCTTGAAGGAGGGGGGCTTCAGCTTCCGAAATTGTCCAAAAAATTCGTAATGGCGCTGAAGTGGGGAAACTGGTATGCCTCCAGGCAAGGAGGGCTTGTGCTCGGAAGTGTTAGAGGACTGTGGGGGCGATGGAGGGCCACCCCCTCCCCCACATCCAGCGCCGCGTCTGTCTCACGATCCCACAGAGGACTCCCCCTCCACGTCCCCAAGGAGAGGCGCCCGTGGAGGCGGGTGGAGCTCCTCTCACACAATCTCCCGTATCAGCTGGGCGAGGTCCTTGACT
Source organism: Thalassia testudinum (assembly GCA_037157565.1). Lineage (NCBI taxonomy): Eukaryota > Viridiplantae > Streptophyta > Magnoliopsida > Alismatales > Hydrocharitaceae > Thalassia > Thalassia testudinum. The sequence goes on from JAZHRO010000013.1 coordinate 74,735,818, forward strand.
TGAACGCCTTGAAGTAGTGGCTGCTCCACTGAGACGTCGAGCTCAACACGTCCGCCCCTCTGACCTCGTCCTCGGCCCGCCTCAATGACTCCACGTCGAGGCATCTCTTGTAAGGAGACGCGAACAACAAAATAGGAAGACGTTAATTCTAACTAACATTCAGCAAAAGAACCACAGAACAGATGTCAAAAGGTACGTTGTGGTGGTTAGTCTAGTTACAAGCACGTGAATTGGTTATTCTCAAACTAGTTGGTTTACTTCTCGAGACGACCTTGCTCTGATACCATCTTGTTACGACCCGGTTCCTAAATCCCTATAGGACACGAGATCGGACAGACTCGACTAATCCCAAGACCCAGTCGTCAAACGAGAAAGTAACCAAAAAGTAGGAAAGTAAACCACATTCACTACGCTAAGCAACTAACAGTAACAAAAGTACAATAGTAAAGAAGTAAAACAACTACAGTACACACCACCACAACAATATAAAGTAATCGGGTACATGAATATAAAATAAAAAATGTCATAGTACAGAGGTGCAAGAGCTATTCACTACAACTGAAAAAATGAGTACAACAGAAAGCTACAATTACTGGGCTCTACTGGGCCCAGCACCCTTTGCAGCCGTAGGCTTTGGCTGCTCAACACCTGGACCTGAAAAGGGGTTATGAGTACAAAACGTCAGCGAACGCTGAGTAGAGTGGCAACCAACTAACTAAAGTAGTAAAGGTGGACATGTAGCTGTTGTTTTTCAATTTCTTTCTTTCTTTGACTAATTATTCTTTCTTTCACCACTTGGTTTATTTATCAAGTCTCTTTCTGGATCTCGAATGTTCCTCGTGGGAACGATCTTGATTGCAGTCTTTTCTGAGGAGTAGAAGTCGCACGTGGTGCTCTCCTGGCCGGGAGAGCCCCCATGGTGGTCCTACTCCTAGTCAACCACCCCAAGGTCACGAACAGATGTAACGGTGACTACGACACGTGCGATAAGCGCACGGGTAGCTACCCCGCACTAGCACGCGGTCAATCATTTCCGTTAGCAGGTGAGCCCAAAGTACAGCACGGAACCAGTATAGGGCATAGCCCTCTCAGTAACAGGGGTTTAACCCCTAAGAACCAAACAAGGGTCTCACCCCTCTACAATCCGCGTACCCTCGCCTGACTACCCTGGTTTGCCTAGTGGGCCTAACAAGTCGGTGTAGGGCGGCTAGCTGAACCTCGGGTCCCGTGGGGTTGCTAGCTCTCTCCCTACACTAGTATCTCTCCTCGGTACAGTGTACGAGAGGGCTAAGAAGTCGGTACAGAGTGGCCAATCCTAACCCCCGGGTCCCAACCCAAGGATGGCTAACTCCGCTCTGCACTAAGCAGGGGGACAGTAGCTCTCCTTAGTACTCCGTACTCAAGGGCCAGCTCACCTCCTCACTCACATTCCCAGCTCCATTCCATTTATTTCCAGGTGCTCTACTCCTAATTCCCCGTAGGGTTCATACTTATATTCCTCAGGCCATTCCATGCCAGGTGTCATCATTTCTATTCCCATTCTCAGGTTATACACATGCAATTTGTAATTCTATCGTTTACATTTCCATATTCAGTTTATTCACAGATAGCTCGTGTTTCCAACATTCACCTTTCCATTTTCACATTATATACATGCAACTCATATTATGTGTGTGACAGGAAAATTACATTCAACAATTAACTAGTACCAGTACTATATATTTCGCAGGCAACTGTTATTCATTCACAGGCATTTGTTATTATTCTATCTACTCATTCAAGACTGCAATCCATTCATTCAGTACAGACATTCCGGTATTTCTAGTCCTAGGATTCATGCCACATCCTAGGTTCTAATCATTCATCCCACATATGCATTTAGGTTTTAATTAAATTAAGGGAAGCCACTCTACCAGTAAACCCAGGAGTAATGAGGGCTTGAACGGCAGGCTCACGTGTCTCAGCAAGCACTGAACCCGCAACGGAAACCAGTCCTATCACAAGGATCAATCACAAGAGAATACTCAGAACAATATAGAAAGTCTTCTAACAAGTAGAGGAATTTATACGAGAATCATCAGTATCTTAATTGCGGAAATTGGACCTCAAACGGACCCTAAACGGGTCAAAAACAGTGTTTTTGACTCAAATCAGACGTCTAGAACAACTTCCAGATGTCTTAAAAGTGTCCAGTACCATACCTCAAGTCCTGTGCCACTCCTCAGACGTCCAAAAACTCCGCTGGACCGTATGGACCCAGTTTCAGACGTCTGACCACCTCTCTGGACGTCTGGAAGCGCTTCCCGTCGTCTGGTATGTCGCCCAGACGTCCAAAATGCGTGGGAGGGCGTGTCCCGCACCTTCCCAAAGCAAACCTGCACGAAATCCACCAAATCTCAAAAAGGCATGCAATAGTGCCTCGGCGGAGCAGCCTACATGGACATATTCGCAAAGAAGACGTACCTTCGCGAAGTCTACTTCTCAGTCGTCTGGAACCTCCTCCAGACGTCTGCTACGTCGTCTAGATGTCGATCCAGATGTCTGATTTTGGGAAAAACCCAAAAACAGAACCTGCTTTTGCCCTCTCGCGCCGCGCGTGGCCGCGCCGCACCCTCTCGCCCGCTGCTCCGGTTGCAGCAGTGTCGGGGAGGACCTCCCCGACACACTCCTCCGCCTTGCACACTCGTCGCTCCGGCCATGAGCTCACTGGCGAGCTCCCATGCGAGCTCACAAGCTAACTCCTCTCCCTCTCACACTGCTCCTGCGCTCTCACTCGCACTGCTGCTGTCGCTGGAGGGAAGGAGGAAGGTGGCTGGGAAGTGGGGTGGAACGAGGGAGAGGAGGGGGGCTTTATAAGGGAGAGGGCTTAGGGTTTTCGTCGGGGCGGAAGGAGAGAGAAGAAGAAGAAAATGAGGGAAGTGTACTGTCTGCGCGCAGCACGTGCGCAGACGCGAGCTCGTACGCGAAATTTTCGATTTCCATACATCTGGGAAGGTGTCCAGACGTCTGACCAGATGTCTGACCCACAATCTAGACGTCTTAAAAGGCTCAAACAGTACAGGTCTTAACACAGTGTGTCTTTTGATCAATGGATCAAATGTTGAATCGGCAAGCCCATGTCCCTTAACAGATGGCTGATTCTAAGATCAAACAATCGCTCTTATCAAATAAGTCATCTGACCCTGCAATTAGATGTCTGCTAGATGTTCAAGAACTTAGGATGAAGCTGAAATTATGGAATTTGGCCCCCAAACTCCAACATATCCATTCCAAACGTTACCAACCTATTTCTACAAGTTCCTACACAAGCAAGGAACATGAGGAATACTTTAAAATCCCATTAAAACTATTACTAACAGATCTAGCAAATCATTTACTAAGGTACTCCTTACATAAACATACTAAGATACCATTCAAACTTAGATCCTTAACATGCAACCAAATCTAAACACATAGAATCATTTAGAGCAGGAAGTCATCTCCTTTTTTGATCTAATCATAAGAACCAAAAGAAAATGACGATTCAAGGGGGTAGAGGTCCTTACATGAGTTTTATAACAAAATCTTCTTCTTTGCCATCTTTTAGCTTGGTCAATCCTCCTACATCTTTCCTCCTTTGCTCTAAGGCTCTTGTATTGGATTTTAATCGAACGTATGGACTAATATATGCATTATTCATATATATAATCAATCAACATATAAAGATTATGGACTGTCATGTGATTGTCCATTGTTCAAAGTGATCAAATTAAGTTTTATTGAGGGTATGGGCACAAAATGTAAAAGGATAGTGTGGTTTGGATTACATATGTGTAAAGACCTATTTGTGATTGGCATTTCCTTGATGGGTAGAAATGCAAATCACCCTTTGCAATTAGTGTGAATAATTGCAAGATTATGTGTGGTTATGGTCCCCAAGAGGCCTTTGAGAATTTTCTCTCTAGTGCACATCCCCATCGTGACCCAGAGAGTGGAGAGAAGAAGGGCAATCGGCTGGTGAAGAAGAAGACCATCTTCTTCTCTAAGTCAAGGTGAGATCTCTCCTGTTCAATCAAAGGAACTCTTGGAACACTTAGCTGCAGCCTCTATTTTCTTAACAAAGATGAACACAAGTACTTTCTTCACTCATTATATCTATCTAGGTATTCATTATACACACACACACACATGTATTTATATAACACTTGTTACTGTGATTATGTTCCATACATCAACATGCATATTTGTTTATGTTGAAGAGCATGTGTCTTCTATTAAGATTTCAATCTTCTTATATATATGTGCATGTTTGTTAGCTATTCACCATAAACTCAAATCATATAGATGATTCACACTCTCTAAAAACCTAGTATTCTCGTAACTACCGTGAGTACCTGTATCTCTCCATGAGTACTCATCATGAGTACCGGCGCTAGTGAACTGCAGGTAAGGTATAAGGCTCTAGGTGCATGGACTGTGACATACCAGTATCGGTACTCGTTAGTCACAGATCAGATTCTGGGTTCTCTTGACTCGTAATCTGTGACTTATGTATACCGGTACTCATCATGAGTACCGGTGCACATGAGATACAAATCAGGTCCAAGGTCAGATGAAGCCAAGATCTGTAGCCTACGAGTATCGGTACTTACCTTTAGTACCAATACTTGTTGGTTACAGACAAAGTAACCTATATTATCGGTACTCGTCGAGACCTGTTTGATCCTGGAGTAATACTTGTACTCAATAAGTACTAGTACTTATTACCAGTACGGGTACATAATGAGTACTGGACAAGTACTCATCTAGACATGAGTTCTAAACTAAAACCTATGAGTATCGGTACTTGGTATCAGTACCGGTACTTGTTTGGATATAGAACTCATATCTGTAAGTCATGGATACCGATACTAGTTCACCAGTATCAGTACTTAGTATATGAGATACTAGCACTAGTTCATCAATACCGGTACTCATTCGGTATTAAGTCTAGATGAGATAAGTTATTATTCAGGTCCATCCTAAGTTAGAGGTGAGTTATTTATATTATGGAATTAAACCCTAACAAGTGGTATCGGAGCCAGGTTAATTCCATAATATAAATAACCTGCCTCTAACTTAGGATTGACTTGAATGATAACTTATCTCTTTTTGACTTAATATCGAATGAGTACCGGTACTAATGAACCAGTACCGGTATCTCATATACTAAGCATCGGTATTGGTGAGCAAGTATCGGTATTCATGACTTACAGGTATGAGTTCTATATCCAAATGAGTATCGATACTGATGTCAAGTACCGGTATTCATAGGTTTCAGTTTAGAACTTATGTCCAGATGAGTACCTGTCCAATACTCAGTATATATGTAGCAGTATTAGTAATAAGTACCGATACTCATTGAGTACTAGTATCACTCCAGGATCAAACTTTTAATCCAACGTATGGACTGATATATGCATTATGTATAAATATAATCAATCAACATATAAAGATTATCGACTGTCATGTGATTGCCCATTGTTCAAAGTGATCAAATTAAGTTTTATTAAGGATATGGGCAAAAAATGCAAAAGGATAGTGTGGTTTAGATTATATATGTGCAGAGACCTATTTGTGATTGGTGTTTCCTTGATGGGCGGAAATGCAAACCACCCTTTGCAATTAGTGTGAATAATTGCAAGATTATGTGTGGTTATGGTCCCCAAGAAACCTTTGAGAATTTTCTCCCTAGAGCACATCCCCATCGTGACCCAGCTAGTGGAGAGAAGAAGGGTAGTTGGCTGGTGAAGAAGACCATCTTCTTCTCTAAGTCAAGGTGAGATCTCTCCTGTTCAATCAAAGGAACTCTTGGAAGACTTAGCTGCAACCTCTATTCTCTTAATAAAGACGAACACAGGCACTCTCTTCACTCATTATATCTATCTAGGTATTCATTATATATATATATATATATATATATATATATATATATATATATATATATATATATATATGTACACACACACTCATACATAAGTATTTATATAGCGCTTGTTATTGTGACTCTGTTCCATGTATCAATATGCATATTTGTTTATGTTGAAGAGCATGTGTCTTCTATTAAGATTTCAATCTTCTTATATATATATATATATATATATATATGTGCATGTTTATTAGCTATTCATCATAAACTCAGATCATATAGATGATTCACACTCTCTGCAAAACTCAGTATTCATTTCGTAGCTGCTGTAAGTACCGGTATCTCTCCATGAGTATCGGTACTCATGCATTACCAAATGAGGATTGCAATCTACATGTACCAGTACTCATCATGAGTACTCGTATTAGTGAATTGCAAGTAAGGTATAAGGCTCCAGGTGCATAGATTGTGAATACTAGTACCGGTACTCATTACGAGTACTGGTATTCGTTAGTCACTGATCAATTTTTGCATTCTCTTGACTCATAATTTGTGACTTATGTATACTGGTACTCATCATGAGTACTGGTGCACATGAAATACAGATTAGGTCCTGGGTCAGATGAGGCCAAGATCTATAGCCTACTAGTACCAGCACTTAGCTTTAGTACCGGTACTTGTTGACTACAGACAAAGTAACCTGTACTCAAGAAGTACTGGTACTCATGATGAGTATCGATACTTATTGAGACCAGTTTGATCCTGGAGTGATATCAGTACTCACTGAATATCGGTACTTATTACTAGTACCGGCACATAATGAGTATTGGACAAGTACTCATCTGGACATGAGTTTTATACTGAAACCTATGAGTATCGATACTTGGCATCAATATTGGTACTTGTTTAGTTATAGAACTCATACCTGTAAGTCATGGATACCGGTACTGGTTTACTAGTATCAGTACTTAGTATATGAGATACCGATACTGGTTCATCAGTACCGGTACTCATTCAGTATTAAGTTTACATGAGAGAAGTTATTGTTTAGGTTCATCATAAGTTAGAGATGAGTTATTTATATTATGGAGTTAAACCCTAACACCTTGCACACTAGTGACACCTTCCTTCCTCCCTCTCCTTCCTTGGCACCCTTTGAAACACCAAAACTTTTCAAACACTACATGAGGGAGAGAGGGAAGAAGGTGGAGAGAGGACCTCACCTTTAGGTAAAGCTCCAAAAGGGTCTTGTTCTCTTCTCCAGTTGCTGCAGCTACTCGAGAAAAGAGAGAGAGTGACCTACGGTGGAAGAGGAGAAGAGAGTAATGGAGGAGGAGAGGAGTCGATGGAGGAGTGGGAGCCTTTTATATTAGGAGGTCATTGGTTAAGGGGTGAAAAATTATGAAGAGACTCCTCCACTTAAGGCTGGTTAAATAAAAGAGTTCTTCAAAAAGAAAATCTATCACAATTTGCCTCTCAACTCTTAAGTCGTTAAGTTGTATTACTACAAACCAAGCCCTTTAAGCCAAGAATCAAAGAATTTGTTACCAAGTACTCTATAAACCCATTATTAGAGACTTAATAAGGGTTTGATTAAGTGTCAAAATAGTCAAAAAAATTCAAACATTTACACTGCTGTTGTTCCACCTTTTACTTTTGGCATCCATAGTCATTCTATATTTCAATGTTTTTGATATTTTTTCAATTTATTGTTTTTCTTGTTCCATAGATGTTATTTGTGGTTGTGCCTTTTAGGTTCGCTTTGGTAACCTGTGTCTTTTGGATTTTGCTTCGACACCCCATGTTTGAAGATGTGCACAATATGGGCTTTTAAGATGTTCTTGTGACATCTTTAGGCATTATGTTCATTCAATATTTTGTTAACATTGCCATTTGTTGATGAATTTTATATGGCTTGATTCTACCTCGTGGTCGAGATATCTAATTAGACACAATTTTGATACCTTATATTTTAATTTTCATGTATATTTTGATTCCTTTGAAATTTGTAATCGGATATTCTTTTCTCTAATAAAGTGATTTTTATTTTTATTTTTTGAAAAAAACTAATTTCCCTGTTAAAATCCAAATATTAATATATTTAATATTTATTATTCCTTTTTTGCCCTCGAGACCAACCAATACTTAGATATCCATGTATGGCGTGATTCGTCCAAAGCACCTCTACCCCTTCTACAGTTCTGCTTCTCTTTTCTTCTCGCCACACCTCTCGCTCTTCTTGTTGTAGGCTTTCTCCCGATGGCGATCCCTTGACGTCGGCGTCTATTTAACATTTCCCCACGCATCTCCATCGGACCCTCCTTCCCTATTCTGGAGATGGATGACGACCTCTACCCTTCAAGCGACGAGGGCGCCGATCTCTACAGCGACGGGGAGATCGAGGAGGACTTCGAGAGCGAGGCCGTCGAGGACGACGACGGGGGGTTCGATTCCCGCTCCTCCACTACGCAAGTACGGATCTTTTGCCGAATTGTGTACCCCTTGTTTGGGTGCGGGAGGGGTTGGGGAGTCGAGGGTTTTCGTTTTGGCGAATTGGGTACCTCTTCTTTGGGCGCTTGGGGTGGCCAGGGAGTCGAAAGATCGCGTTTCGGCGAGTTGGGTGTGTGGTGGCTTGCGGTTCCGGGGCGATCAGGGCGAGGAACGGTGTGGATTGTGCTCGCTCTTGCGTTGGTGATGGTGTAAATCTCGTTTAGAGGAGAAAGATAGGATTTTTATGCGGTTTTGGCAAATGGATAGGAGGTGATGCTTGCGAAAGAAGCGTATCTTAATGTTCTTGATTCTGAAGTTGGGGAAGTAGTGTATATAGTTTGATTCCTTTGATAGTTTGGTGATGGGTTTGAGCTTTCACCCAATGGAAATTCTTTTGTGGTCATTTTTTGCAAGTGGGGTTTGCTTTGGTTATCCTTACGGGGAGCATGTCGAACGATGATTGTGCATTGATACTTTTGTCGTTCTTGTTGATTTTTCGTAGTAAAAAGTACTTGCGGAGTTTGAATTTGATATATCATATGGCTCTTCTTTTTCCACAGTCTGATTCCCCGGTTATTCGCGTGATGGGAGTGAAATTGGTGGCTTTTGTGTTGGATGGATGCTAATTGATCTGTTATATCCCAATGCTAACTCCAAGCCTTCCTACATCTGTAGACACGGATTTTTATGTACTCTAATATTAATTTTGGTGCATCTTTTGTGATTCAAACTCACATTCTGCTTGGCCTTGTCTTGGAAGAGTTGCTTTTTTAATTTATGGTGTTACTTTGGCATGCATCTGTAATCATTCGCATCTATTTTGCAGGTTATTACCAAAGAGTCACTCTTGGCAGCGCAGGTGACCTTCATGTCCAATATTGTCTTTTTGCTTTTTTAAAATTTACAGATTATTACTTTTCAAGGTATCAATTGCTTGTCAGAAAAAAAGAATGTACATGTAACAGAAATATGTTTTGTGTATGTTGTAATGCAGAGGGAAGATCTGCATCGAGTGATGGAGTTGCTTCCACTTACAGAGCATCATGCTCGGACATTACTTATACATCATCGCTGGGATGTAGATAGATTATTGGCAGTGCTTGTGGAGAAGGGCAGGGACCAATTGTTTGCAGATGCTGGGGTGACAGTCTCGGGGCGAAAAAGCTCAACATTGGGGAACACTTCATCCTCAGTGACATGCAATATATGTTTTGAAGAACTGAGCTTTGAGGCAACTACAACAATGGAATGTGGGCACTGCTTTTGTAATGATTGTAAGTGTTCTCCATTCGTTTTTTTTAAATTGTTTTTTGGGTGTATTTTCTTGAAAGCTTTGTAGGGGATAATTAATAGTCTGGTTGTGCTCCTGTATAGGCTGGACGGAGCACTTTATTGTGAAGATTAATGATGGTCAAAGCCGACGTATTAGGTGCATGACACCTGATTGCAAGGCTGTATGTGATGAAGCTATTGTGAGGACCCTAGTCAGTGCAAAGCACCCTGAACTTGCAGACAAATTTGAACGGTTCCTTCTCGAATCATATATTGAGGACAACAATAAGGTGAAATGGTGCCCAAGTGTACCGCATTGTGGTAATGCCATTCGTGTTGATGGTGATGATATTTACTGCGAAGTAGAATGCACATGTGGGCAACAATTTTGCTTCAACTGTCTCGCAGAGGCACACTCACCTTGCTCATGTATGATGTGGGAGATTTGGGCCAAAAAATGTCGCGACGAATCAGAAAATGCCAATTGGATTACTGTGCATACAAAACCCTGCCCCAAGTGTCACAAGCATGTTGAGAAAAATGGTGGTTGCAATCTAGTTACTTGTATCTGTGGCCAACACTTCTGGTGAGTTGTTCTTCTGCTGTCGGAATTTTTTGTTCTTTTTCCAGTAATGCTTTGTGATAATGCTTGAAGAGAAACCTTGGCTTATGAGTAGTTGTCGTCGCCATGTTAGCTGGAGATCATGAGTATGGGTGCACATGGTTGAACCAAAAGTGGTCTAACCCTTCGTTGAATCCCACACATAGGGGGAGTTTCATGCCTTGGGCATTATGACGTTGGTTATTCACTTGTTGACTTCTGTTGAGGAAGCAATTACTCCATACTGAAATTCTTCGATTCTCCATAAGGATTTTTTTTCATAATTGCTTAGTATAATTATTTCTTGATTTTTTTAAAATGTATACGTTGGAGTTAAGTAGATAAGGCCCAAAAAAGAAAATTTATACTCTTGGCTGTTTCTTTCCTGCAGTTGGCTTTGTGGCGGTGCCACAGGAAGAGACCATACTTGGACCAGCATAAGTGGACACAGCTGTGGACGATACAAAGAAGATGAGGTGCAAAAATCTGAGCGTGCAAAGCTTGAACTGCATAGATATCTACATTACCACAACCGGTACAAATTGCACATGGACTCTTTTAAATTAGAAAACAAACTTAAGGCAACAATTCAAGAAAAGATATCCATTTCTGAAAAGAAAGATACCAACATTAGAGATTATACTTGGGTTATTAGTGGACTAGCCAGACTTTTCAGATCAAGGCGTGTTCTTGCATATTCATATCCCTTTGCGTACTGCATGTTTGGCAATGAACTTTTTAAAGATGAACTGACCCCAGAGGAGAAGGATATAAAGAAAAATCTATTTGAAGACCAGCAGCAACAACTTGAATGCAATGTTGAAAGGTTGTCCAAGCTTCTAGAGGAACCTTTTGATGAGTTTCCTGATGAAAAGATTCTGGAAACAAGGCTGCAGATCATCAACTTGTCTGTCCTTGTTGACAATCTGTGCCTTAAAACGTGAGTTTGTCTTGTAATTCCTTTTTCTCTTTTTGGTTGCATCTTATGGACAAGTAATAATTATGGAACTATCATTTCAGGTATCAATGCATTGAAAATGATTTACTGGGCTCTCTGCGAGGTACAATTCACAATATTGCTCCCTACAAGTCTAAGGGTGTTGAGAGGGCACTAGAACTTTCTGTTTCTTATGGCTCTGAGCCAACATCCTTGAGCAGCATCAAAACTACTGAAATTGGTGCATCGCCAAGCTGTGACTCTGACATGATCAAATCTGGTATGACATTTTCCTTGGTGTGATAATAACAACCAAAGAAATAATCAAGTTCATCTGGTATTCATGAAAAAGAATATTTTTAAGGTTATTGGTGAAAGTGCCCTGAGGATCACAAAATATGCCAAAGAGGGGTGTTTGAGAAAATTTTCTCAGGATTGGAATTATCCACTTCCTATTTTGGTTTTTTCTATTTTGTTTTTAGAGACTAGTTAGAGATATGTTTTAGGTTTATTAGAGATTTGATTAGATTTAAAGAGGTATGATTTGTTTCCTTTGTGATAGAATTAGGATTGGTTCTCTCTTTATATAAAGGGATCAAACGCTATGCTTTGTTTTTGAGATTTTATAATAATATTTTAAAATTTCCAAATCTTCACATAATATTAGAGTGGGAACGGTCTTAGGAAACTCCCCTTGATCGTTGACCGTCCCTCTCCAGCACATGGCCTCTTCTGCATGTTATTGTTTGTGTGTGCCATCATTACGCATCAGATTTGTGGTTGCACCACTAGAGTTGCAGCTATTCACGTAAGCTCAGATTGGGTGCCTAAGAATCCATTGAAGGGTGAAAAATCCTCATCGTTAACTGTCATTGTTGCGACCATTAAAGAAGTCACCAAACTATTGTTTGTGCAACCTGGGCATTATTCGAAAGAATGTGTTGAAGCTTTAGGTTGTGTCATCAATACAGAAGATGTTCATGAGTGATGGGGAATATGAGCGACAAGCTCAATTGCATTTGTGCTTGGAAATGATTCCCAATGTGTGGTCGCTGCTACATTTATGATTATTGTATGTGCAGTTGCTATTACTACTATGATCATTGTGAGGTTGCTAGTTCTGCTACGGTCTTCGTATCCGTGCTTGGGATCGACTTCTATTGACGATAATGTATGTGCATGCTCTGCATACTTTCTCTGACCTTGATTTCATTAGAGATGGGGGAGCATCTACTAGTACTACTCCTTTAAGTTAGGCATACACGCTCCAACTTGGGGGGGTTGTTAGAGAAAATCTCATTAGGAGTGGAATTATTCACTTCTTATTTTAGTTTTTCCTATTTTATTTTTAAAGTTTTGCTAGAGATACGTTCTAGGTTTATTAGAGATTTGATTAGATTTAGAGAGATATAATTTATTTCATTTGTGATAGAATTAAGCTTGGCTCCCTCGATCAAATTCTATATTTTATTCTTGAGATTTCATAATATTATTTTCAATTCCCCAAATTCTCCATAGGGGGTGATTAGGGTAGGACCTGATAAAATAAAACTTTGAATATAAATCAACAACCAACAACCAAGCCTTTTTCCACACTAAGTGGGGTCGGCTATATGAATTCTTTGCCTCCACACAGATCAATTTTCAGACATTTCAGGACTTAAATTAAAGTAATTGAGGTCATACTTAATAGTTTTCTTTCAACACTTGTTTGGTCTTCCTCACCCCTCTTAGCGAGTTCAGCCTCCAACTTCTCGCATCTTCTAGCTGGAGCATTTAGTGGCCTTCTTTGTAAATATTCAAACCGCCTTAGACATGTCTCTCATTTTATCCTCCATCGGTGCCACCCTAATTTTTTTTCTAATAATCTCATTTGAAATGCATTCTTTTCTTGTATGACCACACATCCGTCTTAACATATTCATTTCTGCCACAGACATCTTCTATACATGCCTATAGTTTATAGCCCAGCATTCAAAACCGTACATGGCTGATTTTACCACAGCTCGATAGTATTTTCCTTTGACTTTTAAAGGAACCCTCTTATCACAGAGAATACCAGATGCACCCCTCCATTTCAACCACCCTGCATTAATTCTATGTGTAACATCTCCATCAATTCCACAATCATGTTAGAAAATGGATCCCAAGTACTTAAAAACATATTTCATTGGAATGCATTCTTCTCCAATTTTTATATCAATCCCTTCATTGTTTCCTCTACTACTAAACTTGCATTCTATATACTCAGTCTTCGTCTTACTTATGCGTAATCCTTTATCTTTCAGGGCTTCTCTCGAAAGTTCAAGTTTTCTGTTTACTCAATCTCTTGTTTCATCAACCAACACAATGTCATCAGCAAAAAGTATACACCAAGGCACCTCAATTTAGATATGCTTCGTCAACTCATCCATGACCAAGGCAAAAAGATAAGGACTTAAAGTCTAACTAGGGCAAAAGATAAGTGCTTAAAAATTTGAATATAAATAAATCACAAAATGCATTGCGGTTTATAGTGGAAATCTTTGTGGGTAAAAATCATTACCTAAGCCGTCATACTTAGGATTTTACCAATTAGTCATGGCCGATCAATTCACTACTCCCTTAGCTACTTAAACCACAGATAGCAAAAGTCTACTTGATACAATCACTTTGGATTCCAAAACCAAGTGTAATTTATCCCCTCGATATTAAAAGGAGTTTGATACTCTAGGCACTCAAGTACAACAAAAGAATAAAAATAAGAAAAAAAATATAACTTAAAAGCTTATGGAATCTTAATATAATATAGTTAAAAGGAATTATCAAATTGTATTGCAAGAGCATGCAAAGTGTGAAATCCTTTTTTAATGTCGGAGTATAAAGAGAATTAGTTGAGAGAGAGAGAGAGGGAAATGAACACGTGAACTAATCTCTTTTTTTAAGAGATCAGATCTCTTGTTGAATGTAAATACCATTTTCTTATGTATATTGTGGCTAGAAGATTTATTTATAGAGTATCATATAGGTTTAGTTTACTTGGAGGGTTAACCCTCTAAAAGGGAGGTTAACCTCCATTTACTTGACTAATTATTGCTCAATTTGGTAACTCAGATTTGGTCACTTTAACATGAGTTTGTCTAACATCAATTTCCACTGGTATTAACCAAATCCGTGTTAAAGTTACCGACTACTTGCGCCTATGACACCTTTCATGTTTCATATTCCTAACATTACTACTAAATAAATGTCAAAGGCTGATAATTATAACTTAGTACCAATTCAAGTAGACACAAATTGATGTTAACGTCACACTGCAAGTAAATATAATTGTAGGTTAATATTAATTTCACATTTCTTAACAACACTTTCCTAACTTTTCAACTATACTAGCCCTTAGAGCCATAATAGGTTAGAAATTAATGAGTAACAATAGATAAAAAAGCATTTAAAGCTTAATTATGAAAAGATTTGATCTACTAATCAAATGGGACTTTTCGGTCAAAAGTGCTAAATAATCGGTCAATTTGCAAAAAATTTGATCTAAGTGTCCATTTATTAAAAAGATTGATTAAGAAATTATTTTGGTTAATTAAAATAATACTCATATGGATGAAATTGATAAATGGTTGATCAATATGCAAGGAACTAGTCCAAACTAATTCTTCATAAATTATTCAATTAATAAGTATTTTGATTGATCAATACGGGAAATTGGTTGATAAAAACATATTTGATCGATCAAACGAGTTAGGATCGAGAGTTGGATATCTTATGCAAAATGATTGATAAAAAAAACTTTTTTGTTGGTCAAAAGGAGACATTTTAAGACAAAGTAAAAGTCTACGCACTTTAGTCGATCAAAGTGAGAAAATGGTCGGTCAATCTATATTTTCATCAATCAAACTACTATATATATTATAAGAGATGATCAAACTACCATATTGATCGATTAATTTACGTGAAGAATGAGAGTTGTTAAAACTCACATAAATTGGTCGATCATTTAGTTTTAAGAGTTCCCTATATATTCTAATACAAAACTTACAATATATATGGACCGTCAAAGTACACTCTGAAGGTCTTTTTCATTTTCATTTCTTCAAGTCTTTGTTATTGATTTTAACAACCCAATCTTTCCTCAATGTTTTATCTCTATCTTTACTTATATGGGTTTTCAATTTTCTGAAACATCCGCTATATAATCCACATATATAATAATTACGTTATCATCAAAATCAAAGGGATCAACAATTGACCCCTTTCATTGGAGAAAGAAGAGTGGTAGGAGGAGGTATATGGAGTACACTTATGGAGGATTGACTTTTTTTTTTATTTATAGAGGGTAGTTAGGTTTATTAGTTCCGTGTTTTGCTCTGCTTTGTTGATGTCATAGCAAAAACCTTTTACTTCTTCCTTAAATAAAATAAAAAAGTGATTGCCTATTTACCATTGAATGTCACATGGAACATAATAAAGGGACCTCTAAGAATGGAGTGTGTTTTACATTTAATTTACCATTAACTTACAAGTAAAGGTGGCTTTAAGAATAACAAAATAGAAAAACTGATGACTTGTTGACATCCTTGTGTAAGTTTGAGAATTATTGGGGAGGCACATGTCATTCCCCCCCCCCCCCCCCCCCGGTATTCACCTACTCCATTGAGTGCATGATGTAATTGTTTTTAAGGCAAATAATATCTTTGTGTGAGAATAAATGAGACATGCAAAAGTGTGCTAAAGTAAAGAGCAATATAAGAATAGAGTTGTTTTCTTCTAGTTTACCATTAAGAAAGGAAGTAGTGAAGGTTTTAAGAATAATAAAATGGGAAAAGTGCTGACCTGATGGCATTCTTGTAGATGTTTGGGAATTTTTAGTGGAGGCACATTACTCCATCTTCTCATTAGGCATTTTCTTGCTTCATGAACTAATATTCATTGATTTTGAGCGAATTGATACTTTCTTGCAAGAACAATTGGGACATGCAAACGTGTTAAAACCATTATTCCTTAAGGTAGTCTTTTGGAAGTTGAACAATGGAGGATGACTTGAGTACATAGCTATTTTTAACTTTTTTTGCTTGGATTGAGCCTAGGGCCACATCACGGAATAAGTTTAAAGGAATAGATTCCTAGGGATGAATGCCAATATCATAGATAAACCCACCTATAAACAAGGCACCTTGTTACGCTAGTAATGGATTGAGCGTGCGTGTGCTTTGTTCTACTATTGGCTTTGGACGACTGACCAAGTGGTTAGATGTCCACTGGTTGCGCAAAAGGTGTTTCTATAGTTTGAATGCAAGGGTTTTCTTGCTATTTGGTGAAACTTTGGGAACCTACTTGCAATGTGAGCCCTCAAACCCCAAACCCTCATTCCTCTTCACACCCACGATCCTCCTCCCTTTATTCTTCTCTCTCTCCTCTCTACCTCTTTCCTCTTTGTCGGCGGTTGCAAGCAAGGGGGAGCGACCTCCTTTTCTTCCCTTGGTAAAAACCTCTTCCTTCTCTCATTTATTCCCTCTTTGTGGTGCATACAATGACTGAAGTTATTTGTGGTCATTTTCTTTTGTGGTTGCAACAAAAGCCTACATCCCCATTAGGTTTCCCTTTTCGATTTTCGTCTGATTAGGTCCAACCTTAGGTGCCTCAGTCGACTTGCAACCTATTTAGACATTGCCCTAGGTCATAGACGACCTAAGGTCCTCTTGCGTGTTGCTCTTGATGTTTGTTCTGTTGGGAGCACGGCCCATCTTGTTAGGCATCGTCTGATAGTACCACTAGACGTCTGATATGCTCTGATGGTGCCTAAACATAGTTTGAAGAAGGGCGAGGCTTCTTCCTCAGGCCCCTCGACTCATGTCCTCACTAATCAAGTGATTTGCAAGGGAGCTTAGATAAATTTCAACATTTTTTAAACTCCAAGGTCAATAATTCTCATACCATCATTTGGTCTAACTTTGAGTTCCTTAACCTTAAGAACCATCTCGAGGCCCTTCACCTAGCAAAGCATTTTGATTGCTCTTTCCATTCTTGTGTTTGATGCCTTGAGATCTACCTCGATCTTGTTCACCTTTTTTATGTGAACATGGTAGATACGTGCAGGGACGATTCCATTGAACTCGAGGTGATTTTTTTAGGGCTGAAAATCAAGGTGACAATTGAGCTTGTCTCTGATATCCTTGAAATTCTCAACGAAGGGGATTTCTTTCAAGAGCTTAGTCAACACCTTGATGTCGAAGAAGTGAATATGGAGCTTCTCCCTCAAGATTATTGCCCTGGTCTTGATGTAATAATCCCTAGCAATAGATTAAACCTCTTCCTTGGTTGCTTGTCGGCATCTTTGGATGGGACTTGCTTAACAAGTCCGACAGGTTTGATTATATTTCCCACAACCTCATTGATCTCCTTTATGAGGCTGTCAAGGAAATTCATTTTAACCATTGCTACCTATTTCTCACAATCATGAATAAGGATAACAGTGCTGGTCTATCATTTGGTGTCCTCATTAGTCACATTTTAAAGCATTTTAGAGTCAACCACACCAATCAAACCGTGAACAAAAACATTGAGCCATACTGTTGTGCAATTGCCTCTAAGATGGGCATCCTACCTCACAGTGATCAAGCTCAAATGAAAGACGAAGACCTACCTCCCTGTTCTCTTGCGGATCCTCTTGCTCTTCTTGCCCTTCATTCCTACTTTAGCTGATCATGGGAGTTGACTAGACAATGCTCAGATCCCACTCTTACAGAGGGCATTCAACTCATCCTCGATTATTAACAAGAATTACATGTAGATTTCTTCACCTCCACGATGACGTAGGATGATTGCATTGTTGCTTCAACTCCTTAGAGCAGGACCATGATTAAAGGAGGCACCGCCGATGAACAGGTCTGGTGGTGGTGGTGGTGTATGGCTGTTGTGTTTCTTTTTGTGTTGTTTTTTGTGTTTCTGTTTCTATTTTGTATTAAGGGGATGTAGTCCTATATGTCGTTAATTCTTGGGATCTATTCTAAGTAGATATTGGGCACATATATGTGCCAAACCTCTCTTATAAAATAGCTTCTAGCTTATGGTGTATGTTTAGAATCTAATCATCTATTTTCGGTCAATGAAATCTTATGTTATATCCTTATGTTATATCATTGTAGCATTCTCATAGTGCTTCATTGTGCAACAGCTGTAGCTTGCTATATGAGTTATCTCATATCTTTGCCATGCTTGCTTCATGCGTTTTACACATATTGTGAATTCCAAAAAGGGGGAGACAAATTCTGGGATCTAGAATTGACAAAATATATGTTTTTACGAACGTGATATTTTTCTTGCCTTACAAACTCTCACATTTCACGCAATCTTAAAGTCTCCTTGATGCAATAAGATTCGTCTAAACATTCGTTTTGCGAATTGCGTTGCCAAAATTAACGATCTCTTCACAAAGAAAAGGGACAATATAGTAAGGGGGAGCTCTCTACTTGAGAATGGTTTTGCAAATCATCAAAAAGGGTGAGATTGTTCGTGCAATCCCTCTAATCCTCTTTTGATGATTTTACAAAATGAGATAAACTGAAATAAATAATGGTCATTTAGAGAAACATATGCTTGTCACACACACACACACACACGAGTGTATGCTAAGTTCGTAGGGAATAAGTTCTTCAACGATGAAGGAAGAAGATAGTTTCCAAGTTGAGAGGTCACTAGAACCTTTAAAGTCTTTAGACCCCTAGTAAAGAGCCCTTAGACCCCTAGTAAAACCTAGGAATCTAATGAACCAAACTACACCAAGATAGGATCCCTTCACCAAGCTTTCTAAGTGGTACATACCCATTATCAGACGTCTACCCCCATGCTGTCGAGGCGAGTGCCTCAGGTGTTGAGGCGATGAGGCGAGGCTCTACAGGGAGTTGTCGCCTCGATGAAGACCTAGGCGATGGCCTTTGATCAGGCGACGCACCTCCTCGCCTTAGGCAGTGCCTCGTCACCTCGCCGCCTCATCGCCTGAACCCTAGATCGTTTGAAATGGTGGTGAGCTTCTTCGACCACCATCGCCTTGAGTTGCTAAGCGTCGCTTGCCATCTGTAGTGCCTCCTCAACCTCAATCGCCCATGTATGATCTCCTCGACCTGCATTGCCTGAGCGTCATCGGCTTGAGCTTCTACGTTTCCGCGATGAAGCTGGGAACGAAAGGGTGCTGGGAACAAAACTCTTTCTTCGTTTTCTTTCTTTATATATATATATATACTGCTATATTTGTATGTAACATTGTAACTATGTATATGTATAAGTATGCATATATATATTTTTTGGTTTTTATGTTTTTCACTTCAATAACAATTTTGATTTTTATGTTTAAATCTTTTCTTTCTTTACCATTTGAAATTATGTGAAACAATTTTTGACCATACAATTCATATCATTTTCTTCTACTTAAAGTCTCTAACATTGTTATTAGACATATTTTTATAAACTTAGTGCTATTAAATTGAGTTAATAAGACATATATATGTAGATAAAAAACGATCGCCTCAATTCACTCAGGCTGTCGCCTTTTTGTCGCCTCTCGCCTCGGGCGATTTTGAGCTGTGTCGCCTTGGTATCGCCTTTCGCATTGACAACATTGGTCTACCCACATGGTGAGATGACCAATAAGTCATCTAGTTGTATAACACCTTGAACAAATGACGTTTGATTGATGACTCAAAATAATCAACTTTACCTTTCAATACCAGACGCTTGACCTTTTTTGTTAGATGTCCAAGCATCACTTCAGACATTTGATGATCATCCCAGATGACTCATTATGTCAGGTTTGCAAAGCTCCTTATTTTTTTCAGACATATGATAATATTCTTGCACATCGTCTAAGATGTTTGATGCTATAGACCATGAATCTTGCACAAGATTTGACCCCTCTAGCTAGGTCCAGGAGCCTTTGTTTCTCTCATTAGACAACTCATTTTATGATTAGATGACACTTATTGCAAAATAAGTTCTATGATGCTTTAACCTGTATTTGATAAGCTCTATGTACTTATGGCCTATTTTCTAAGGAAATGCAAATTAGTCGACTTGGACTTTTGATAGACAATTGATTTCTGAATTTCATATGTTTAACTAATTAATTAGATGTTGGCTGATGCTTGTTAGTAGCCTATCTTTAGGCAATTTTTTTGTGTGCAAGCAGTCCTAACACATTGTTTTTAACAACGATTAAACTACTCTTAACCTTTCTTAAGCCATCCTATGAGTTTTATAAATATCCCCTAGCATTGCTAAGCCAAGTTTCAATCTTTGGAGACTCGAATCTACTTGCTCTGATTCTATTGCTCTCCAAACCTTGAAAAAGCTCTCTCAGCTCTTTCTACACTTATACACTCTCTAAGAGCTAATTTCCCTGTGCCCAATATCAAGTCATCCAATACATCAAAGAGTATTCTTAGATTTATTGTAGCCTACATCATTCTCCATCCTTGTCTTCGTAGGTCTTTAATTGTAGTTTATTTTTTACGGTTTACCATTGTAGTTGGGTGCATCGTTTTAAATGCTGTCGATAAGGTCATTTTCGAGCAGGGGCCGTGTCGACACGGATAAAGTGTCGATTTACAGGGATATCGTCGGCATGCCTTCGACATGGTTGGCATGTCGGCGAAATAGGTGCCCATGTCGAAGTTGCTGTTGGTTTTTTTGACTACTGTTATTTTTGTCGGTATGCATCGGCATGCCCACGGCGTGCCCTCAGCATGCTCATCGGCATGCCAATCGAAAAACGGGCATTTCCACGACGTGCCCTCGGCATACCCACGGAATGCACACTTAGAATTTCATCGGTATGGCATCGAAATCGGCATTTTGAACCTTAATTAGGTATCCGGTCTGTTGGATTTTCATCTCTTCCTATAAGGAAGGGTAAAACTCTCTGGTTGGGATTGGAGAGGGGGCTTGCAAATTGAGTTACACAACTCTTGTTCAAGTGTAGTTAGTGGATAGTTGATTGCCTTTACGATAAGGAAATCTTAAGTTAGGGAGGCTTAGGTAGTGTCTTTTACTTGTAGGGGTTTCAACCTAAAAATTTGTCTCATGTGGTTTGATTATCTTGTGCGTTTCTAGTTTGCTTAAATTTTATATTTATCCTCGATTGTGTTAATCATACATTCTTAAGAAGTTGGTAGATTAGAAATAGAAGACCATTAAGGGCATGTTTGGAAATGCTAGAGAATGAGTGGGGAAGGTCATCTCTATACTTCTTTGCACATGCGAATTCAGCAAATGTAGTAAGTGTATCATTTCTACAACATGCTATGAATGAGATTGTCTAAGGAGGAACAAGGGTGAAGGCTTCTACCCCTCATGAGATCATAAACAAGTATTTGTACTTGGCAAATGATGATCTCAACAAATACATAATAGGTTGAAGAGGTTATGGCAAGATTATGGAGTTTCCATTACGTGATGGGTTGACAAGTTGAACATGAAGGTAAATAATAAATTTCCTTTTTTTTTTTTTTGAGAAAAATTTCCTTCTTTATTGTGATGGAAAGACTATCATTTTGAAATATTTTGATGCACCTGATTAAGTAAATTGTTATAAGTACATATAATATTTGATGGTGGATGTTGTAAAGGAGGTTGAACTTGAACACGTGGCACAAATTAGTATCGATAACAATAGCAATTTTAAAAAGGTTAGAAAGAAATTGATGAAGTCCAGCAAATATAGAGTTTTTTGAACTTTCTGAAAGACTTTGGACAGACGATAAGCATGTTTATTGAAGATGCACCTTCAATCACAACTTTCATTTACAATTACCCATGCACACTAGCAATGATGAGGAAGTTCTGTAAGGGTGAATTGGTAAGACCAATCATCACTTAATTTGCAACAAATTACATTACATTGAATAACATATGGATAATAAAGTTGGATTAAAATTAATGTTTATCTCTAATGATTAGTATTTAAAAAGAAATAACAGATCAAAGATTAAGGAGGAATTGGAAACTTACACAAAGTTGTGTGACAATTGTTGATTGATTGTGAAGATTGTGTAACTCGTTGTGATTGTGTTAAAGATGGTTGATGGTGGTAAAAATCAACCTTAGCAAGTATTTATGCAACTATGGAAATGATGAAGCAAAAGTTAAAGGAAAATGCTAGGAAGTCGGCTCGGCAATTAAGAAAGATAATTGATTTTTTTTTTAAGAATATAAGAGATGGCAAGACGTGCTCACATATCCGTTTCACAAAATTGGTATGAATTTACATGATTATTAAGCTTCATATATTTTTCATCATGTCCTTGAAGTGATGATTAGTCTTGATTCTTAAATCCTAATTTTATAGAATATTTTCCAAATTTGAAATATCATTACACGTATGGACTTTGTAGTGACTATGAGTTCTTCAAAGTGGTATAGGTAGTTATCTTTAAGCTCGTGAAGAGTGTCTAAAAACAAATATATTGTATAAATGAGGTGATAAATTCTCCATAATGCTAGCCTAAGTTATACATTTAATCATATTATTGTAGAAGAGATAATGCGATTTTAATTTATTGTGTTTATCCTTTTAAAAAAAATATCCTTTGCAAATAAAATATTTTAGAGATGAGTTACTATCTTTCAGGGCAAACAACGTCATACATGCACAAAGTAAAACTCTTCTTGGTGTGGTCACGATCTAAATATGAAGATATCTTGTGAATTTATTTCATAATTCACAAGTTACATAAAGTTTACTTTTATTTTTTATTGCAGTTGAATGATGACACATGATACCGATGCTCTTAACCTTTGTTCAGTTGCCGTTAAAATCTTATCTTAAACGACATCCGCAGGAGGGTGTGAAAGAAACTGAAGCACCTTTAACTTATTTCACTCACATAGGAGAAGTTGCCTTGGTAGTAACAAGTTGATGGACTTGGTGTTTGTCGATTATAACATTAGATTAAAGATGAAATATATATGGGAAGGAGAACATAAGGAAGAGTACATGGATCCGATTGATGTTGCATATCTTTTTGGAGAAAGAGATGTTTTACAAGCATGATTGAATAGCAATGGAGAAGCATTGCTTGATAAAGATAGTGGTTTTGATCCTAAGATAGCATTAAAAATGAGTGTGAATGTAGATGAATTTGTGGGTAGTAGGTTTGGTAGAAGAATAATTTATAGCACTGAAGAGAGTCCAAATCAAGAGGAAGATTCACCTTCAAGAACAAAAGATGATGATGACGGAGGTGACGATGCCGATGCAATGATGGTTTAGCTTGAATTTCAATGGCAAGAAAGTAGTGTAGGAGGTGAGAGATATTGTTCTGATATGGATGAAAAGGATGCTAGATGAGAATATCAAGAGAGACGTAGAACTATACATGGAGATCCAGTGTCAAGTCCAACTTGTGACCATGATGCAAGGTATGGCTCAACTTCTATGATGTCTATTAAGGATTTAAGTTCATTAGTGGGATCCCTTAATTTAGTGGAATCAATCTTTGGCGATGGCCCTGCATCATCGTCATTGAGAATTTATGGTTATGGATCTCATTATACTAACCCTTGATTATGATAAGGCACAAAGTTCATGTGATTTTTTCCCTAGCTACTATTCTTTGGTGTCTCAACTAGGCCCAAGTTAACCTCCATTTTGTTATGGTTTTAGAGCTACGAATATGATAGTGGCAAAAGTGATACTAGCCAAAGTATCTTGCAGCACAAGGAAATGGAATATTTCCAGAGTATTTTGCACCCCAAGGTCTCCAACTATCTTATTATCATCAACCTTCCCAGTTTGTTGCACAATTTCCTATATAACCACCACAAACTTCATCGATGAGACAACATAATCGTCCTAAATCTTCAGGTTCTTCAATGAGATGAGGTGGTTCCAGAGATTCAAGAGAACTGATTAGACATCATGGACAAGATGATTATAGTCAGAGTTAATCTAGAAGCAGCTCTAATAATCACAATTAATATCCACATCTTGTAGTACTTGCATACTGCAGTGATGAAGACTATTAACGATACATTAATAAATATAATACTTAATACAACTTCATGATGTGGAACAACTACTATGATTATGTTAGAATATCACCATTAGAGGAAGAAAATTGAAGGAGAGGTATTTAGCCAGGTTAAAGCTCAACATGGTATTGAAGAATCTTTATCCATGAATCATGATTTAGTGGTACTAGTAAATATAACTTCTGGTGAGTATTATTATAAATATCTTAAGCTATTATCATGATATGTGCCTTTTCTTTTCAATGTTATGATTTACGATGGTTGTTGATATTCAAAATTTATGATTTTGATCTTGTAAGAATTTCTTTACGCATG
Organism: Thalassia testudinum; assembly: GCA_037157565.1. Classification (NCBI taxonomy): domain Eukaryota; kingdom Viridiplantae; phylum Streptophyta; class Magnoliopsida; order Alismatales; family Hydrocharitaceae; genus Thalassia; species Thalassia testudinum. The sequence continues at coordinate 74,760,331 of JAZHRO010000013.1, forward strand.
TAGTAGTTATTCAAATGTTATTTTCATCAAATTTGTCACATTTTAAACGATTTTTCCAAAATTCTTAGATATTAGCAATATATCCATGATATATCCCCCTTTTGACTTATTGATACAACATCAATATCGACATTTAAAATCTTTATGTGGACCCCCCCTGTATATGGTAATGGGTGTTGGTTGCAAATTCACCCCCATCATCAAAAGCAGAATGTGATCCATTTGCCACCTCAACAAGCGGGGGATTTGAGGTTCTCCCATTAATTCTTGCATCACATTTGATTTTAGGCTCCCTCCCCAGAGATTTTCTTTTCTTTTCTTTTTTTTTTTGAAGATTGGGCCCCACGAGATATGCATTGCCTTATCGATGTGATTTTCTGAAGCAGTCGAATGATTGCCAAAAAGAGTGTTATCACCCTTTTGCTTCTAAATTCGACCGAGTTGTCAAAGCCTTTGTTGGAGATAGAGTAGAGGCAACTACTACCTTAGTGTTGGATAATTGGCCGTACTCCATTGACTTCAAGCAAATGATGACAACCCATGTGGTGCCCGTGTCGAAGAACTCTAGAATGGTCTTCCTAATAGCAACCTTGACCAACCCCTCCACCCATCATAGTTCTCCGTCTTCTAAATCAAGTCCACGACACCCCCACAACCTTCAAAAAGGAGCCATGATTGTGTCTATGACCTCTGTTGTATGTAGGCGAAGGGGGATGCTAGCTGGTGGGCATTTGTTAAGAGCCTTGTCGTTGATTGTCAGCATCCTCCATTTAAGCCATTTTTCGGAAGCAAAGTTGGTTAATGATCGAGGAGTCAACTCTAGAGAGAGGGAACTTCCTATGATCTACAATGGCGAGCTTGAAGCCATCAACCATCTGGACATGGTGTCCCATAGTGTCCCTTAGCATTGACAAGGTCGGATTCCCATCGGGTACATCTCCCACAAGGGTAGAGCCTTAAACTTCTCGATTGGCTTCATTGATGGCAACCAAGGTGCCACCACCTTCATTGCTAGAGCTGGAACATCGAATGAAAACCCATCCTTCAACGCTAGGTACGACGTCCTCCTATTTCCTAATCCTGCATTGCAAGCAGAGAACCACGCCTTTGCAATCTCTCGCAACATGCCCCCTCCTATGACAGCATAAGCAGATGACTCCCTCTCCTGACATTCTCTCGCCATGCCCCTCCTGGTGGGCACATGCACCCACCCACCGGCAATGGCACAGCTCACCGGGCCCCCTAGGACACTCCTGCTCTCTTGCATTCCTCTGCTTGCATCCTCTCATGTCTCCCTTAGTTGTGACGGAGAATTAAAAACTTTGGAGCCAAGAATGATTGGCATATGATTTTTAGTGATTTAGAGAAGATTAATAATAAGTTATGTTAAGTGGATAACTTGTTAAGAATTTGAGTACATGTCTTATCAACCTTATAAGGGATATATATCATGAAGCCGTAGCTTTTCGGACTCATGTAGGTTGTCAAACTACCCTGACGTTAAACTTTCCCTTTACGGGGGGAAAAAAAACTGGACCAAGGATCAGGTAGAAGTGCATACTCTTTACTTTGGTTATGAGTTGAAAAACACGTCCAAGAGAGGAACCATGGTACCATGGTTCACGCTTTTGTGGATGATGTTCTGTTGGTGGATAAAGCAAGGTATTTAATCAATGATCATCTTTAAGCCCTTTTTTTTTTTAGTACGGTAAAATTTAAATCCTGGTTTCTTGGATGGGAGCCTACTTGCTCAATCATCAGACCACTCAATTGGGTTAAGCCCTGATTAATTTTGGTTATCGATGAGTTGGTGAAGTGCATCCAAAATGAGATACAACGCTGCGTATTTTTTTGCAGGATGGTATTCCTGCTGGTAAGATGATAAGTGGATTCAAGAGGAAACGTGTGCACTAGAGAGAGGAGAGCATATGAATTGTTAGAGAAGAGGTTATAGAGTACTTAGAGGTCAGTTATTCAACCAGACGGAGGAATTAACAGAGATGCCACACGTAAAATTAATGATGGTTGGTTGAAGTGGAGAGGAGCTTCAGGTGCATGTAATGATCAACTAAAGAATGACTGAGCTCTCTACCTTTAACAACGATAATGCTTCCACTTATTCCTTCTTTGATGTAAGCTTCTAGCCCAATGGAATAAGGAATAATTTATTGGTTTATCCCTCCCTCCAATTTCTCATTCCTTGCTATTTATTACTGAACCGACTCCCCAGGTCTTGTTCAGTTGCAAGATTTTGGGGAATTAAGGGTGATTGGAATCAATCCTTGTTCTGAGGTTCACTGGATAGGCTGTGTAGTTGTTTGATGCCCTGTTTTGTGTTTGCTGCAGTTGGATGGCCCATCCCATAAGTTAATTCTCAACCTCCGCTCTGTCATATGGTCTCTTTCCACTGCTCTGCCATTGCTTTGGAAAACTTAATGGTTGCCTGGGATGATTTCATTTTTATGCTTTCCAGTTAAATGCCATTCCATCACAGCTGGTTTGTACCAGTTTGAGGAGCTTTGTTGATTTTGGATCTCCATCTTCACATTCACTTGCTTATTATCAAGTTTGATTTGATTATTCATTTATGTCTATGAAAATGATTTGTACTGACTTGGTAGGAATCCGATAATATAGTAATACATCTGAAAGTTAAAAATTATATCATTTCTATGCGATAAGAGTTATTAAAATGGATTTCACATTCCGAAATGACTAAGAATGACAATTTGCAAAATCTCAACCTTCTGATCAACTTATCCTTTACCCATCAAACAATAGCCAACATTGTTAAGAATATGTGCAATTATCCCCCCTTTGTGCCAACCAAGAAATGAGAGGCAGGTCTCTTTTATTCCTTATCCCATGGTCTAGCAACACAATCTTTCTGATCTACCTTACTATCATATCATGGTGTGAAGAAACTGTTCGTCTTTTTCTATACTTGGTAACCTTTGGGAAGCATCTTGAAAATCACTTTTTGTTGTTCATTTTCTTGTTTCTTGCCGAAGCTGATCTCCTAGATAATCTGTGAGTATAACTGTCCTTAGGATGTTAATTCAGATGCATGGTAGACATTTTTAACTTTTAATCATTTAGATTTGTACTCTATTGAGTGCCAAGCTTCTGCTCAAGTTTGTCTACCCATGTCTATCTTGGCCGGATATTTTCAAGGCTTTTTTAAAATGTTACAAACTGAATTTCCAGTAATTACATAGGAATTATGATCAAAGTGTTTGCTAAGAACTTTTCAAAAAGATCAAAATTGGAATTTTCCATTTGACTTTTGTCTTCGTCAAACTCAGATAAATAACAGGATTAACATCTAGACAATCTAGCAAGGTTAGAATTTCAGTGAATATGATTGACATAGTTGACTCCAACAAAAAATCCATCTTAAAAAGCAGCCTATTGACCAGGAAGGCGACCCTTGAGTTGAATTAGATCCTTGTACACAGGGGAGACTGTTGGATCCGGTGGACGTGGTGGAAGCAAGAGGCAAGCTTCAACGACTGCAGACGGCAATAGTTGCCCCACACAAAAGCGTGCAAGGGATGGTAGAAGAGACTGCTTTTTCGATCTCAACTTGCCAGCCAACGTTACTGACAAGATCTGAAGCTCCAACTTGTCACTTGCAGGAAAGTGTATAGCAGCCTTGTGTATAGCCCCTACCAGTGCCCTGCACATTCTATTCTTTTGCTGATGCTCCTTCAACTAATTGCAACTATTGCCCATTATGGTATTTGACTTTCTAGTCTAGTCAATATATATATACATACCTTTTTTTTTTGTGTAAATGTGCAGATATTACTGTATCTTGGAGGATTTTGAAGAGGTAATTAGTATTGGGGTTATATTCTGTCAAGCTTGAGCTCTCAAACGTGGAGAAAAATTCCTGTGCAATTCTTTTGGATAATTTGGTTTGAATTTTAAGGTTATAGATGTTTTTTTGTGGTTTGTTTGGAAATGTAAGCAAGGTTTTGTGTAGCTTAAACAAGGTTTCTATACCAAAAGCTTATTTCTTAATCTACACATGTTAATTTCTCTGTTTTCCATGACTCCTTGCCTGCCTCTAGCGATTGGATTCGTTCACTCACTTGAGAGGGGCCAGGCTCTTTTATCTTTCCTTCTTGGCCAATACTAGTCTACTCATGATCTCCCTATTTTTTGATGCCCGTGCCTATCAAACCAGGGTTTGGGCTAATGATAGGCTTGAAAACCCACGACCAGCTACAGAGTCCAGGATTAAACAAAAAATACGAGGATTAGGGTTTAGTGTATTTGTGGTTTTGGAATGCATCCGTTGCTGTAATCTTGGTGTGACATGTGGTTTAATGGGCTTTAATTTCAAACTATAATAATATAAGTGGATTAATTCCTCTCCACCCTTGGTGATTCCACCTAAAGCATGTTCAGGTATTGTAAATTTCTCTCCTATTGAATGCCCTTAGCTTGCATTGAGGGGTTTTTGCCATCTATTTCACCAACTAATCCGACCAAGGGGATGGAATTTAGGATTATTTTACCTCTCTCTACGTTACATTATTGTTGATTATAAATTTCTATTTCTTTTTTTTCCCTCTTGACCAATTCCATGCTAGATTAAACAGGTAATAAGCTTGTTCCACCATCCTCTTTGGAGAAAATGTCATGTTTCTGAAAATCTCATCATACATTTTTTTCCATCCATTATTTCATTTTGAAAATGAAACAAACCGCCAAAACCAAATGATAGGTTGAACACGAAGCGAGAACTCTGGATCCCTAGGGATGCTGAAGCACAAAATCGTGGGGAGGATATTTTTCCTGTAAACCGTGGAATATGGTCATACGCTTTTTTCAGCTACGTGGATTCTTGATGTTAGAGATTATCGAAAATCGACGCGGTGCCGTTCTTTCCGTCCAGAAAAGTATCAGTGCCAAACCAATCTTTTCGTGACAACTTGTGGAATGCTGATCAGATGTCCTTCCGAATTCTATAATCATAGATATACCATTTGGTAATAAACATATATATATACTCCCGAAATTATAACAACTTTTAAGGTTAATTTATGTTGCAGGATAAAAACCTGTAAAAAGAAGACATTTAATGTCAATGTTTACACGTAATTTGAGATAATTCTCTCAAGGTGTTTACTTAAATAGATAATAAAGTTAGAGTAAGTTAGAATTACAAGGGATAACTCATATTTCACTCGTACCTGGATTTGAGAGAATTCGGATTCACTTATTCTCCTTTGTACACATGAAATCTCTCGTAAAAATATGAAATATCCCATGACATAAACAGACCCTTAGACATTCCAACTAGATCGCATGTTGAGGAAGAATAGTTTTTTTATTTTTTTTGGGGGAAAAAAGGAAAGTTTAAGCTCCGATTTCATCAGTGAATTGAAGGGGATCTGAGACGCACCCGGCTTTGCTGGTTTGCCAAGTTTGATGGGACCGCATATGATCGATACCTTTAAACTCCGTGGTTTTCGACTCAATGATTGTTTGCCCTAGAGTATCTATTCAACGGGGAAACATCCGAACTATATCCGGTAATGAGCATCTTATTTTAATTTACGTGAGCAGCCCCGTCCAGGTAAAGATGGACCCAGCGCTGATACTACCAAACAAACAACTTACCTATGATAGAAGAAGGGTCAATTTTCCTGATCTAAAAAGACCGACGCTACTCGGTAGCCTTTACCCACCAATTAGCTTTACGGGTGTTCACAAACACGTCACTGTAAACATAGGAAATCATGCCCTTGCCATTAGCCTCCAAATACTTCTTTAAATGTTGTTAGAAAAGTGACATCACTTTCATTAATGACACTCAACTTGTTAACGCCGACAAAAGTCTTCCCACAGGCTAATTTGCTGACAATTCAACTTCATGGCAATTTACTATCACTCTTAGTGATTTCCGTTTCTGCCAAGTGAAGAAAATCTTAAATCGAAACAAAATTTTAACTCAAGCAAGCATTTATGCTGTCAACTTCTTGGTAAAGATACACATGCGAACATTGTCACATCATTAGGCATTCTGCCTTTCCGACAAGCCTGCACGTAGAATTTCTCACATCAATAACACAAGTTGTAGTGTCGTTTTGTGCCAAGATAAGAAATTAGCACATAAATGGTGGCTACCAGATCACCTTGACCTTGGACCTAGACCATGAATCACACGCAAAGAAAAATAAATCATGAATTATATCCATGTTGTGTCAGAGATAAAAAAGAACCACAGTCAAAGTTATTTGATGGCATGCTTTGAAACTTCGTTACATGTTACTTATAGACTATCTTCATGCTTCTAAATCTTATATTCTGCATAATCCAGGGCGAGGCCAATATGAAAAAATACAGTTTGAATGAGAAGTAAAACACCATATCTAAACATAATTTGAAGGTCAAGAATAAGAGCATAAAAGCATAAGTTTATATAGATACATTGGTCCAATGGCAAGGATGTCTTGGAAGGAGAAAGAAGCAGAGAGCATATTGCAACAAAAGGTGAATATACACCTCAATTTGAAGGCAATTCTTGCTATTTTAACACACAAGATGACATTCAGTAGCAAGTGAACATGGATAGAAAGGAGCATAGTTGAAGACATCTGAAATAGCACATGAGACCATTGTCAAATAACAAAGCAGCTTTCACAGGACATATCGTGCTCCATTTAGACCAACGTAAGTAAAACAGTTATAATAAACTGCACATCAGAACTGGTTTTAAGTTCAGTCTCACAGACCGTCAAGCACTGCATTTACCCTGCATGCTCAGAGATTTTCAAGAGAACACCTCAGAATGTCAACTCATCTACATCAATAGGTAACAGGTTATTTGACAATCAACAAAGTATGCTCATGGGCTTGTTTGTAATGATCAACTATACTGAAAGCTCATGATTGAGATTTGTTAATTGATAACATATTAAACAACACTTTTGAGACTCATCAATAACATTTAAACCATTTTGCAAGTAAATATATGATAGTTGAAACAAAAATAAATGGTCAGGAGTTGCCTAGGCAGTTAGACTCCCATCACATTATAATAGAAGGTTCAAATTTTACTAAAGACAAGGGGACTAAAAAAAAAATGTACAGCCTGCTCCCTAAAGCAATTCCTACATCTTCCTTTTGTACATCTGGAAGTAAAATAAAAGGGGGATTCGCCTTGCCACTGATTCCCAACACTTCTTATTAGCTAGCATTAATGTGAACCCCCTTCTCAGTATAACAAAATTGGCTTCATTGATAAACTCAATGGCGTCGAGAATTTGCTCGCACTACAAAGAATGAATGAAGAGTAGGGAATTACAGATTCTCCAGAAGATGAGCAAACATCAAACCTGGAGAGAAGCAAACTTTCCACTAACCAATGAGGACATGAATACTAGGGTCAATAACCACCAACCATCAACCATGATATGACGAAGAAAGTACCAAAGATGCCACTTATAAAAAACCACGGCAATTCGTAGATCCACAATAACAAGTGCACCCATCACTGTACCGAGCAGTTGATCGATGATCAAAGGCAAGCTCTTCCCCTTTTGCTATCTGTTGGCATGAACATACTATTGGTAAGATTATAATTAACCTAGTGCAAGGAAAAACAAAACATTTACAAACAGGCATAGTTTATACATCCTGTCTTGCAAAAAGCCCAACATGAGCAAGCTGACATTCCATGCTTTCCACCAACACCAGATAACATGCAAGATTTGGTGAACAGCTGCAACAAGTTTAAATCAGCTTGTGATTACCACACTTCCAACACAAATTATCTCAACGTAGGAATCAGAACGAGAGTTGTGCTGTTAATAATCATGATTACAAGGTTCTTGTAATTTTATGATTCATATGGTACAGATTTTCGTTTTCATAAAGTGAGCTATCTAGCATAGCTTGTATAAACATTTGCCTGAAAAGCACTTTGTCAAGAACAATGGACAATCCATGCCCCTATAAACAATCGTAATTACATCCATACCATCCAATACTTCATCATTACATCTATACTCCTACAAAGTTGTGTTGTTATACATACATGCCCATGCTGTTATATCTAACAATAAATAGTGGAATTATGGTTAATATGTAACTCATTACCATAGTTAACTAAAAATATTGAGATTTTTACATCCATGTCCTCTGAAACATTTCTAATTACATCTGACTTCCAAAATGTATAAAATTTTCCTCCTGGGTGGTGGGGGAGGCTTGGGTGAAGGAGGAGGGGGGCGATGGCAGGGAAGGAAGGAGGAAAGGGGGCAATAGTGGCTTGGGAGAAGGAGGGTGACAGTTGGGGAGGAGGGATGGTGGTGGCTAGGGAGGAGGGGGCAATGGTTGGTAAGGAGGAAAGCAGGCAGAGGTGGCTTTGGCAGGGTGGGGGGGAGGATGTGCAATACAAGCTCGAGGAGAGAGGGGAAACAAAGAAGAAAAAAAAACATGCATAGGATATTGATGTAATTTCAAAACATGGATAGGTGTACTGATGTAATTTTCAAGCTTTGCATGGCCGTTGGGAAATATTCAGGGAATATTCCTCTGAATGTAACAAAGACTTAACCTAGAGGTATAAGGGTTGTGGTGCACAAGTTTATAGGGGTATGTAATAATAAAGTATAGAGTGGTATGGATGTAATTAGGTATATTTCTAGAAGCATGGATGTAAAAATTCCTTTTTTCTTTTCAAAAGGTACACATTTCAACAGGTCATTGAGACTGAAGGAAGTCCCATCTCAACTTCGGAACTACAAAAGCAGCTCGTCATAGGAATGAGATTAACATTAACCTTCAAAAACTACAAAGAACGCAAATGAAATCTTCAAAAAGCTTACTGGGGATGTACCGATAAATTCAGAGGGAGACATCAACTTCTCATATTAAGTTATTAACCATTTTATAAACCACTAAGCCACACTCGTAGCCACTAAAATTAGGGTTCAGTTCATCTCATAAAGTGGTGCATATATTCCAGACACTAAATTCTCTCCACTCCAGGCCCAAATTATAAAACTAGCATAAAAAAAATTCCACCCTTGACAAAAAGTCAGGAAACAAAAGAAAATGTGCTTGAGCACCTGTAATTAATGAAGCGTGATACATTCCCATAGTTTGTGGCATCAATCACATAATGCACTTGGGCTTCAGTTAACTGTCCCAGATCATTAGCTAGGGCACTAATATCAAAGAGAAATTTGCACTTGCTGTTCAAGCATCTGAAACCATAGTCAGCAACTTTCAGAATGGAAAGGCATCAATTCAAAGTCTAAATATATAATGATAGAGCAAAGACCTTTGTGCCCGCTCATCTGCTTCCATTGAATTGATAACCTCACCAATATACTCACAAACAAAAGTACCACGTGAGATGGCTTCCTGAGCTCTAACAGCCCAGCCCTGTCCAAGAAGGAAAGAAAAGAGCATTGATGAATGATTTCCACAAACAGTAAGAAAATATTAATGCTAACCTTCTTTTCTGTTCTAAAGATTTCTAATTTTACTTGCATCCCATTCTGTAACACTCTATTTTGGCATGTTCTGTCACAATGGCACAATGAGTTGCATTCATATACAGGGTATCCCTCCTGCCAGAATTCACAAAATTAGTAAAAGAAACAAATAATACACCTAAAGAAATGTCATTGTGGTTGACAGAAATACAAAAGGCAATGCTCACGACTAGGGAGAGCAAGTTACACAGATGTAGCACAGTGAAATCAAATTTATTCTATTTCTAAATCCAACTATCAATAGGAATGTGACTGCATGTTTATTATCAACTTATACTTTCCTTTTAGACAATCTGCAAATAAATTATTATTTGACATGATTGGGCTTTGAGATCTTTCATGATTCGATCATGTATTTGTAAATACTATCATTGGGGCATTTAGAAGGAATAATCAAGGATTAATTACAGAATTTGAATTGTTTGCACTTGATTAAAGAAACAAAAGGTGTCACTCTGGTTCCAAAATCTGTGGGGCAAAATGTCCAATATGGGCAAGCCAACTAAAGTCAGCTAGCAGACCAGGTGTATACCCCAATTGCAGCCAGTTTTACAGGGTCAGCCAGTTGTCTTGAAACAGAAATGATTAAGCTGACTTAGGGCATTAGATTACGGAGGTCAATATATCCAGAAAAGGGAATCCAACAAAGGAAACAGGGGGTAGCGGACCAAGATCCCCCATGCAATATCTGCATTCACCATGCCCATGGTCCACATTGAAAGACCTTCCATACCAAAATAAGAAGCCAAAACCCTCGGACTTTTGCTTCCCTGGAGGGCATCCCATTGTTAGAGTCCTAGTAAAAGCTCAGCCAATTCAGGTCCTTGGTTTAGCCTTTAGGAGATATCCCCATCATCTCTTTCTTTTTCCTACCCTTCTTCTGCAGTCAGAATTCTTGCATCCAAGACCTCCTTCCTCCAACAAGCCCAGCTCAGCCTGAGCTTGATCGGCTAGTTTGAGCTGCTCATTTAGTTTGAGCCATCTTCTAAGCCCATTGATGGCCAAATCATTTCTCAGCTTGTCAGTTTGTGGTCAAGTCAAGATGATGCTAAACTATTAATGAACCTACCAAAAAACCTTGAGGGCAAAGCAAGCATGTGAGATAATGTACCACCAGTTTAACAAGGATGCCAAGTCACCAAACTGAACAAAGATCCATGCTCAGATCAATAAAGCTTGTGAAGCTCCAAATCTGGCTCAAACCCAGAATTTTAGCTCAATGAGCTATGTTTGTCAAGCCCTAGCTTTCTTGACTGTCACACTCAACACCTAATAGGAGTGTCCCCAAAACTCTACTGTTAAACTACAATAAACAGAGTAGAGTTTTTCATAATCAATAATGCAGGCATTGCCTCACACGCACGCTCACGTAAACACACATATAAATATACATATATATAACTCAAAGAACAAAGTAAAGCATGAATGATAAGATAAATATATACATTATAAACAAACAATGACACGTTGAGGAAGTATCCGGGGACAAAAAGACAGAAGTGTAGAAAAGTTAAGTAATGTGTGCAAACAATTGAATCCTAGTATAATCCTTACTTTCAACTCAATTCGACCAGCTTCATCATATGGGCATCTTCCATGCATTGATGAACCATTCACATCCTCAGCATTTTCATAGTCATCGTTTAAAAGATACACGTGATCACAATCTCCTGGATAGCATTTTTTCCGGCAAGCACAACCCAACTGTGAACTCTGCAGATAATCAATAATTTCGAGTTGAACCATCAAAAGAGGATAGCTAATTATTGAAAGAAATGAAAGACTGTCAAGACGATACCCTTGCATCAAGACAGAGAGATGAATCAAGCAATCTCTGAGTGATATATGAAAAACCCTGCCAAGGCATGAAATCTTTATAACCCTGATTATGGGATGCTTCACCACCATTAGCATCAACCAAGTGTCTCATATCATCATCTATTACACATGAAATGGGAGCTGATTCCTTCCCAAAGCTAATATCTTCACATAAAACAGCAAAATTATGCTTGAGAAGCCTTGGACTTACTACAAAATGGCATCCATCCATTTCCTTACCGCCCTTATCAATGGAATCTGGTAGAGTTGTAGAATGCTCTCTGAAGTCATTACAGAGGGGTACCAGAGGAGCCAATTTTGCAGGTTTTCTAAGAGGTTTGCACCCCCTTGGACATGCAAAGTCCTCCATGTGCCAACTAATAGGGATTTTCAGCTCACTGCAGAATCTAGCTGCTCTTAAATATGAGTTCTCTGAGGGCGCTCCATACCTTTCTACCAGGTTGTTGTGAATATATGTTGCACAACAAGCAGATCGAGCAAGTGAGATAATTTCAGAATTACTTGGTTGAGGCTTCGTTTGACGAACTTCTGCAAACAATCTCTCTGCAATGGCAGAACAATGGGACTCTGCTAACTTGCCAAGTCCCAAAGATTCAGATGCCTGTGTCTGTCTTCTCAACCTGGCAGCAATTACTGAGCTTGAAGCCTGGAAATGCTTTTTCATGTACTGGTTAGCTGAATTTTTTCTTTTGAATGAAGGTTGGAGATCTATTTTATGCCTAGGACGGCGACTTTTGCTACTCTTAATGTGATGTTTCTCTCTCTTGATTGGGAAGAAGCTTGTAGAAGTTGGGTTCAGATGTACAGCTTGGTGATGACACTCAAGATCTGAAAGATGATCAAATTGCATGCTGCATAACCCACAATAAAAGCTCTGGGTACCACTTTCATTTCCGTTAGTGTCACCTTCTGAATACATTTGATTACTGACTTTTAGCTTAGTAGACTCTGGCTGCAACTGATCATGCAGCCGAGTTGGAAGCCTAAAGTCAACTAAATGAAATGATAGAACATGCTCCCACAACTTTCCAGGATTAGGGAAGTGACTATTGCAAGACATACACCGAAAAAGTACAGAATGTTGCAAGAATTGAACACCATGCTTGTCATTGATGTGGCTTTCCAAAATTTTTCGACAAGTGAAAGAGTTCATGCATATTGCACATGCATACCCTCTAAACAGATGCTTGGCTTCCTTTTTGTGGATGTTCATCCAATGAACACCGAGTGGTTGCTCATCATGGAATTCTTCAGCACATATTTTGCACTTGACAGACATAGCACTCTGGTTAGGATGACCCCCCTCATGTTCCCCCGCTGTAGCCATCGATTTTGACCTTGCAGATAGCAGATTATGGTCATGAGAATTAGAGCCTCCCAAGCTACCAATTTTCTGTCTCTCACTTGAAACCAATTTCAGCAGGTATTCCCCAATATGAGGATTTTTAGAGGCTTCAGACAATAACCAGTTTAGATGATCCCCTTTAGAACCCATCTCATGGGAAAAGGTTTTTCTCATGTACTTATGAAAAATCTCACCTGCTTGATGCAGGTATATTTTTTCCTTCATTGAACTGCAACATCTAAGGAGGTTGACAAAGACCTCTCTGGAGATAAACCTAGTCCTGCCAGCTTTGGCACGTTTTAAAAATTTTGGAAGATGCTTTTCACAATACATGGTGTATCTTGTGGCATTCTCTTGGCATTGGTCATTGGCACTATCACCTATGGGTTTAGACCAAATGCACTGCATTATGTCTGCCCTGACCGGAGCAGGTAGCGCGCTGTAAAGCTCATATCTGTTCATAAGACAATTGCCTTCTTCCAATGTTTGTCCTATCATGACTTGGACCAAATCCTCCTGAAAGGAATTTTGCATGTCTTGAACAGGCAGAATTCCATTGCTGCATTCACCATTTGACTTTGAAACATCGTCCAGAAGGTCATTATCTCCATTCCTTCTTTCAAGGTAGGCACCTGCTGACTCCAAGGCCTTGTCTGTTTGTAAAATATCTAAACTGTTATAATGATGCTTCTTACAAAAAGAAGAGCCATATCTAGCTCGATGCTTACATTTATTCCCATGAGTAGTAGTGCCCATGCACATGATGGATTTAATTGGGCGTTCCTTGGATGTATTAGAATTTGCAGAACTGCCTGCATGAGCACAGCAGTAATTACTGCCATCACTGGCCCACCTGCCACATTGTTTTCCTCTAGCCTCCATGAAAGCAAGACACCTTCTGTACTTGTTTTTAGGGCCCCTATCAGTAGCCAGAGCTCGCATCTCACCAACATGATTTCCAGAGTGAGCACGGTTTGCAGTAGTCTCATCGATGTCATTGGTGATGTTCTGCGAAACTGTTAGAGCATCTATCACTGTATCTGCTACATTCTGAGGTTGGCATGTGGATGATGTGAGGTGTTCAGGACGAAAATCTGTTTGGTTGATGTCCTCAGCCTCCGAGTTCATCTTGATCTCAAGATCTTCAGGTTCTGCTTCATGCATATTACGCCGGCGAATTTCAAGCTTGGGGCGCTTTGCACTTCTTTGAGAATCAAAACTTGCAGAGTTATCAGAACCGTCTCGTTCAAAATCTCCATTGAAACTTGGAAGTGACGCAGTGAACAATTGCATAGCTTCCTGTTTCCACATCTTCCACTCAGAACCCAGTTCAGCTTGAACAGGTGCATTCCAGAGTTCCTCAACATTACTCCATATCAGTGAATTAGCTAATTCCTGGACATAAATCCAATGAAACAATATAATATATATTTAAAAATAGTAAAAATAGAAAAAGAAAAGTAAAAGACATTGTAAGAATTCAATTCCTCAACCTTGAAATGAGGCTCAATAAAAGACACCACCTTGAGTGAGACAGACTCCACCAGATCAAAATTATCAACCAAATGAAAATGTGAAAAGTTAGATTACAAAACATATTTCATTAGCCATTTGTCACAACATCCAAGTCACCTTTCTTCTTTTCAATTTATGGGCGACAAAAACAAGTATCCTTCATCCCAGCTTTCACTGATTTTAGAGAAGACTTTGTTCTCCTGTCTAGTTCATGCAATTATTTCACTGATTTTAGACTTTGCAATTCACAAATACAGAAGCTTGTTAAGAAATTATGAGGGAAATTTCAGGGGCAATTGTTTCCAAGAAACTTTATCAAACTTCAGTATGGAGGGCAGTATCTTGCACAAATAACCCCAACTTGTTTCCCACATATTAAGAATCTTTCTTGACTATCTACTTTAATATGGAGTGAAATCTAGAGGGAACCCAAATTTTTGGCCAACATGTTCATTAACATGCTAATCACCAAACTGCAGCAATCTTATTCCATGATTTAGCTTTAGAGACGTTGTTGTCATTGCAAACTTTTTTGTGTAAAACTCATAATGGATTTGCATCTGGAATCAATTTTTGGTTGATCTAGAGGACAGTGGAGAATAAGAGAAGCGAAAGGGAGAACTCTCCAATAGTCTATCATGAATTCATCAAAGCAAAAGAGAACCCGCAATCCTAAACCAGGCTATAATCATAATAAATGTGAGATCTCCAAAAAAGCCTAACAAACTATAAATTAATTGCATCCAAACAAAGAAACAAATGAAGGCTCAAATCAAGTGAAGCAAAAAGAATTGTTCCTGACTGCAGTTAATTAAGGGTATCAACCATCAACGAAGAGAGAGTAATTAGCAATATCATTTGGCATCTAGGTTGATAAACACATGAGACCAGTGTCACTCTGATGCCGTCATCATAATTAGACCGGCGATCAAGATGCCGGCGAGATGTCAACGATGATGAGGTTTTGAGGAAACGGCCGTATCGACACGCAATAGTTGTCAATATACAGGTGTGTTATCGATAATGCCGGCGATAACCTCGATAACTTCTTGATAGCCTTGATATTTCACCTGTACATATTGCCTGTGCCTTGAAGTTGCTGCTGCTACTGCTCAAGGGTGCATCAGAAGAGGTTGACAGCAACAGAAGGTGGTAGCGGAGGGGAGTGGTTGAGCAACACTAGAGGCAAAGGTGATCAGCGTTGCACGGCAAGCAAAATAAGCATTGTAACCGATATTGATTTGCACATATTCAATAACTTATATGATTCACAAACATTTTATATTTTAATTTTTTGAATGTCCTAACTAGATAATTTTCTGGATCATAAGTCTATTAATAATATATTACTATCACGTATTTCAAACTCCAAGCTGATAGAGACTACATTATTTGATTATGTATTAATTCAACACTTGTGTTTTTACACATGTGTCCTTGCATAATCTTTTACGGTTTTAAGTTGGTAATTTGTAATTTACCTACAATTTTAATCATTTAAGTGAATTTGTCGACCGTTAGCATGCCCTCAAATTCGATACGCATAATTTTTGGGTCAACGATAACCTCGACAACTAGATGTCGAAACGCGGGTGTTTCCATGACATGCCTCCGATATGTACACTTGAAAATTTATCGGCATGACATCGATACCAGCACTTAAAATCTTTAACTAGAAAAGGTTTGACAGAAGGAGCAATGTTGCAAAAATTGGCACTCAGTTTTGAGTTGGAAAGATACCGTATGTGGGATATTAAAGTTCAAGATGATTTCCCTCTCTTCTATTAATGAAGTCAATGGTCGCTAACCTCATATGACCATCCTTTTTCTCGTAAAACAAAAATTCAGAACAAATGCAATATAAGCATATGAATAGTTATAGTGTAAAATCATAAGAGATAATTCAGTTTACATGCATTTTAGAAGTCATATTTGAGTAGAAGAGATTGAAGCACTGTCAAGTCTAAAATACCAAAAGATACAACTCATGCAAAACAATTGACAAATCATCCAATTTGCTAGGGTGAGCCATGTACTGATATACAGTACAATTTAGAAACTTCTGTATATTTACCCATTTTGCACACCAGATAGGTACAATTTACCTATCAATATATTACCATAAACTTCTGAAGCAACATAGACACATGTTGAATCAAGCTAGAGAAGCAACCACACACAGTGTTAGGGCTACTATGAATCAGCATAGACAAAACAATCCCCCCTCATCCCCCAAAAGAAAACCTGACACAACACACACACAACGGGGGTAGAGAAAATGTAACCATGAAATTTATGAATAGGAAGACAGGACCACCTTAGTAAGCAATTCAACAGATTCTGCAGTTTCTGCTCTTTGGCACTGCTGTTCCCATGAGACGAGAGAATTATTTAACCACTCAGAATTTATGTACCTGGGCAATATCATCTGCAAGTGAGAGATTATAGCTTAGTTTTAAATTAGACAGAACTTTTTGTAGAAGGCAACTAAATATACCAGTATAACTGAGTTACAAGAAAGTTAATGTGAAAGGCCAAAGTAACAGCAGTGTCAGTTTGTGCAAGTCAGGAGCAAGAAAAATTGTCAGCATTCTTATTGAGTGTGTTTGTTGGGCAGCTTGGCTTCTGTGTGTTGCTTGTTTGAGCACCTTGGTCGCATGAACTTTTTTTGTTTGGAAAGGGCAGCCAGATGGGATGCATTTTGGTTGTCATTCTTGTCACCCAATTGAAGTTTGTAGCGACTAACTAACTATACACAAGCCATAGCAGCTCTAACTGTTAGCGGCCAAGCCGCAGAAAAGTATCATAGCAAAGTGGCTGAGCCATAAAACTAGATAACAAGATGCATGGCTGATTCAAATCTCATAATCCATGCACTCATTGTCTATATAGATCCACTGAAAAATCTTTCCTATTTCCACCTCTATGAAAGAGATTGAAAAGGTGGGTTTTCCAGTAATACAATAGGTCCTATAGAGTAGTGAAGGGAATAGCAATGGAATTGGAATCTCAGAATAGAATGTAAGAAACAGATGGCTGAGAATACGATAATACCCATTGCACCTCTAGAAGCAGATGCTAAACAGTGTTTGATTCTAAAAAAAAGTGTGTTGTTGCCGGTTACAAATCAATATGACCATTAGTCATAAGATTATGGAATTTAAGATTTGATAATCTAAACTTTCATGTCACCAAATTAGCAAGACCACTTCTGCCAAGCAACTTAAGTCATTGCTATTCATCCATTATGTGACTGATGCCACACCCTACCAAAGATTGGTTTCTTAACTGGAATAGAATGTTTTCCAAAGGATTTATATTCAAAATCTTTGGGTAGATATCCACTTATTCTAGTTATATCATAATGCTTGCAATGAAGAAATGGCCTCACAAGTGATTAGGTTTAGCAAGCCTAGATTTTCCATCTCAATCTTATTCTAAACATTAGTATTGGGGCTAATCTAGGATAGGGAATCAACAGACCGATATCTTACATGGGTTACGACATGATCCTTTCTGCTAAGAAAAATCATCCACTTAGCAGCATGGCCTTGTGTTATGACAAGAAACCAATCAGAAAAACAACAAACAAGCCTTACAAGCAAATGGAAAGTTTAAACACATTAAGAGCACACAGAAGGCCAAAACATCAACTAAAACAAATCTAAGCAACCTAGATGTGCATGGAAGAAGAAAAACAAATCCTCTGAAAGTGTTGAAATCTTCCAAAGACTTATAACAGGATACCTGATGACTCTAGGAAATCAATGGCCATTGTTCCAAGCAGGCAAGCACAAGATGAACATGATTCCTTGTGGAAGAAGAGTCAGAAGTATGGAAGAGCAGAAAAAGAAGAAAAAATGGGCAGATGGTTGGGGCTTAGGGAAGGTCTATTTGAGAAAATAGCCTGACGTTTTTTTTCTTGAGAAAAGGATTAACCTATCTAGTTTTACTCTAGGTAATTCAAAGGAAAAAAAAAGCATAGAAACTTATGGGGATTGATTTCCATTATAAGATCCTTATCAAAACTGGCAATTTTCTTATCTTCCCTTTAGCAAGACAAACAACATTAATAAAAAAATTCAAACAGAATTAACAGCACTAATATGGAGAGAAATTCTAGAAATTTATTATTCTATTCAGCTTGTAATCAATTCTCTTGATTTTGCCTTCTATAACCATTGATTGGAACTAGTTGATGTTCTGAATACCAACAGATAATATTACACTAAGAGTTCTAAGAAGAAATTGCAATGATGACAGGGAATATCTGTGAAAATTGAAAAATCTCATTGGTTTTGTACCTTTTTATTTATATCCCTCTGATTGGACAAAATTCACCAATAATGTAACATGAGTACATGGTAAGAATGACAGACCATCATGCTATTCCACAAAGAGAAATGATTTACAATGTATTAGTGTCAGTAAGAATTGTGATTTTGGTGAGACAAATGAAGGAAGGGTGTTTCTCACTTTTGCAATATCTTATGATCTTGTTGAAGATAATTTGTTCACAAAGAAATAGAAACATTTGATCACTTGCAAGACTGGTTTGGTGAGAATATTTATCGGTTACTTTTCTTTAAGAAAATGAGAATGGTTGTGCTGTGAGGATTGGAAGTTCATTCCAAGACAGAATCTAACTACTCTCACAGAAAGAGTCAAAAGAGAACAAAATGGTGTAGGAACCTAACTAAAAGGTAAAATCTAGAGGGGGAAGATCAAAGTCTCCAGGAGATGTTACAACAAGGTGCTTGAGAACATGATAAAAGTGCCAATGAGATGTTGGAGACTACAGTGACTTTTATTAGAAAGAAAGAAAAAGAGGGATTAGGTCTATCGAAAGGATGAGTGCCAAAGCAAATCAAGGCCTGGTGGTAGAGTGAAAATGTTGATTTTTTTTTCTTTGAAAGGGAGAGTGAAAATGTTGATGAATCCCCAAACTTGTAATTATAACAATTCAACCTCGAGACCAAACAGATCTTCATTCCAATATCCAGTCATTTTCAAATTGGGGATTGAAATAGATTGATAAAGCCAGAGTTTTCAAAACTAGACTGCTGACAAGATATCAAGGAAAATCAAAATCTGCACATCCATTTTAAGTCCTTAAGCAATGCCGGAATTTCTGACTTGTACCACAGAGAAAGAGATCGGGAATAATGTAGCCCTAAAAATAGTTTGGAAACTGAGACTCTTGATTAGGTATTTTGAGACTTAGTAATCTGAAATTGTAATAGCCTTTATCGAAGAACAAAGTTCTGATGTGTTGCAAAATAAAATAAAAATCAGATGCCAAAAAAAAATCTCTCAATTTATCTGAAAGGCAGTGGTTAGCGGCATGGATTGATGATGGAGCAGCAGCCGAGGTCAGCAGGGAAATGGACACTGGGGTGCTGGAGTTGCTAGGTAAGAAGAGGGTGGCATTCACTCTGTGGGGCAAGGGCTTTTGGTAGCAGAAAGAGGGTGAATGGAGAGGAGAGATTGGACGAAGGCGTGAGGAGGAACAGGACCTGGGTGCGGAGCAGAAGAGAGGGTGGCCATGAGGGAGAAAAAGGGTTGAGGACAAAATAGAGAGAGAGAGAGAGAGAGCGAAGAGTTAAGATTTGGGGAATATTTTGTTTCTCTCTCAAAAATGATTTGTCTACCTTGAATGCAGCTCTATAACCCCTTATGTAGAAGATTTACATATGAAAAGGAAAACAAAATAAGTCCTGTTCCTCATACTTACAAAGAAATACGTAAGGAATCTAACTCTTCCTAATCCTGGAAATTAAAAAAAAAAAAGGTACAGGTTGCCATCGAACCTTACAAAATTTCAAAATTTCCACCTACATATTACAGAAGTTAGAGTTAGAAGCCTTGTTTTAATGATTCTTATTGAGAAAAAAACATAAAAATTGGGCAGATAGTTAAGCAAGGTCAACAGCTTGAGAGCATCTTTACATAAGACTTGATAAGGAAAAAGATATCTTCAAGACAACCAAAGTATAAGAATGAGAATGAAGGATCTTAAACATATAAGGTGCATCAAGGATAATGGAACGAAGGTGCTCGGATATTCTAAAAAGTTGGAAGAGCTATTTCCATAAGTGTTTAATGAAAATAATGTAATTGAAGTTGCCCTGGGAGATTTAGCAAACTCTCTTACTTATTTAAACTAAGATATCTTGATAGGACTGACGGCATTGATTATCTTTTTTTTTTGTGTGCTTTCGCACAAAAAGTTTGGGAGGAGTTTCACTTTGAGTGGGTCTCTACTGTAATTTCCTACGGGAGGATGTGAGATATGCGTGTCGTAATAAAATACGAAAAATAAATAACAATCTCACAAAAAGAGCAATCACATAATATGGCACAAGAATTTTTAGGTGGAAACCCAAACCGGGTGAAAACCACCACCTAACCTTCTCGAGTTAGGATTTCTGATCGACTTAGTCTATCAAACCCACTATACGAACTACTTTAACGAGGGTAGTTCAACCTCTATTACAACCATGCTACAAGTACGAGGGTAGCGTTCCTCAACCCTTCCTCTTCACAAGGAGGATTTTGTCTCACGAAGGAGACGGGAATTCGCAATGCGATTACCCAATAAATAGCAAAGAAAGATTACAAAATAACCTATAGGGCCAACAAAGATTAACATAGCTATTATAGGTAAAGATACTTCCCTCTGCTTGGAAGTGTGTCAGCTTGACACAGGTGCGTGAACCACGCGGCGACGTTTGGTTGCTCTCGTAATCTCAGAGGAAAAGCGGGTGCACAAATGAAGATGAAGCTCTCAAGTGTGGACACGGGCTTTGGAGAGCTTAGAACTTCTTAGTATCAATGTGACACAATAAAAGTGGAAAGTAGTCTTGCAAGGTAAGTCTCTACAAGGCAAGGGTCCTCCTCTATTTATAGAGGGCCTAGGAAGGCTTTAGAAGCCCTTAGAAAGCTTCCATAGCCGTTGGGGTTGAATCCAAGGCAAAATAGGCTGTAATCAGAATCAATCATGATTCTGATAAGGTCATCAGACGTCTGGTCCAGGTATTGGACGTCTAGAAAACTTGTTTAAGACGTCTGGGAACTAAGTCTGACGCCTGATTTTAGGCGGATTTCCTTCCTGACTTGGTTCAGACCTAAACATGATTTTAGTGCATGGCCATCATACGACATATAGGACGTCTGGCCCTAGGTTTGGATGTCTGAAAACATATTGTATTGCGGAAATGGATTCCAAAGATAGGTTAACGGCTAGGAAATCTGACAAAGGAGATTTTGGGTCAGCCGAGGCTAAACAGTCATATATCAGATGTCTGGGGACCTCTACAGACGTCTGATATAAGCGTAACGGTCATATTCCTCAATGTTTACTTGATAGTCAACGTTCCACAAATTGGACATCTGGCACAAACATCAGACATCTTCTAAGACATCTGAACTAAGGTCTAAACGTCTGATTTCATCAGACAGAAGCTACAAAGTCCAGCCGAAGTTATTGGACGTCTGAGTCAACAGTCAGACGTCTTAAAAGTCACTATCAGACGTCTGATTTCCATATTAGACGTCTGATTAGGTTGTCAAAACCCTATTTTGATTTTCTAAGTTCTCTACAGAAAACTTAAATATCTTAGGGTTGTGCAGGTGTTCCTAGGACTACTTTTAAGGGTTCTTTGATGCTCTTTAACATAAGATATAAGAAAGAAATAAAGAGCAAAAGAAACAAAATTACATAGAACAAGATAAAAGGAAATCTATCATATTCTTGTCTTCACGCTTCTTCAGGCTATCGCTTCTCGCGAAGCTCCTTTGTTTTCCGTCAAGCTCCTCCAATCTGCCATGTATGTGAGTTCGAACTCCATCTAAACACGTCTCCATTTGCAATTAAATGACTTAAAGTGCAAATGTTAAATAACACGTGTTTTGTTATCATCAAAATAAACGATTGTGGTGCTCTAGCACCAACATCTATTGCCTCTTTTCAAGATTTCTGGAGTTCTTTTCGACAAGGAAGACAAACTGCTAGGTCAGTTCAGTTGCATACAAAACTTAAGAGGGCTACT
This sequence comes from Thalassia testudinum, assembly GCA_037157565.1. Lineage (NCBI taxonomy): Eukaryota > Viridiplantae > Streptophyta > Magnoliopsida > Alismatales > Hydrocharitaceae > Thalassia > Thalassia testudinum. The sequence goes on from JAZHRO010000013.1 coordinate 74,782,602, forward strand.
CCCTTGACTATCCTATGGGACATATGGCGGGAGCGAAATGGCTCCATCTTTGAAGGATGCACTCCTTATTGTTAGAATGTTATATGTTGTGCATGTTCTTTGTTGTCTGATTGGGGTGTTAGTCCCTAATTGGAGCTATGTACAAAACATTTCTTTAGTGTCATATCAAATTTGGAGAGCTACTAATCTCGAGTAACTCTCCTTTTAACTTCACAGAAAAAAAAAGGGATATCAATTAGTACAAAGGAAGTATGAGAGACTCTAAAAATGATGGATAGTGGAAAGCCGTAGGACGGTGATATACCTACAGTTGTAAAAACTGTTGGTGGAGAAAAGGATCAATTAGCTTAAGAAATTATTTATTTCTAAAAGCAAGAAAATGCTAGAGAAGGGGGAAAAAAAGCATTGGGATACTTTTGTACGGAAATAAATTGGATATATAGGATTACTCAAACTATTGAGATATCATGTTGATGAGTCACATGATCAAGCTATGGGAGAGAATGATTGAAAAGAGGTTGAAACTTGATGCAGTGTGACATCAAATATTTAAAGTTCGACAGGATTTCTGAAATTTTTTAATATTTTATATTTTATGGAGGATGTCACTATAAGTTTCCACTTTGTTATGTAATTTTTCCTCTTCTTTGAGTCTAAGGTTTTTTTTTAATATAAACTTTGCATTGAAGGGAAGAACTCGATACAAGAGACGTGCCCCAGAGGGGAAGGGAGAGACGGAGAAACCTCACCCACGAAGAGGGAGATACGTCCTGTAGAATGGGGGAACTCAAAAACAAAAAACGAGACAAGAAACAAAGGAGAAAGAAAAAGAAAGCGTCCCAAGATCGTGAACTAGACGACCTCCCAAAGGAGGGCAACCCCACGCTCGTAGATACGACAAGGCACCAATGAGACGAATCTCGAAGAAATGCACCAATAAGATCGAATAGATCGACTAAAAGGTCGAAATTGAACTTGATCGTAATAGTCTGGGGTCACACGTGATTCCCAACAACACCGAACAAAACAAAAAGAAGAGATCATCACAACCACACCAACAGGAACCACTACCACCAACCGTCAACCATCATCCGGACTCACGGCCACTTCTGCCAATCATAGCAGCGCACCGATGAACCATCGCATGCCGATGACCGCTCGCCGGAGATAGAAGACATAGCCGCACATCCCATGCTCGACACCACACAACAAGGCGAAAAAAATGACACGGGGAGCCTAACCTAGCTGCCACTGTCAACGACCGATGTTGCCCCCACATAGCTCGATTGTCGCCCACATCACCCGTCGACGAGGACATCACACCGTAGGCCCCCTCGACCACTTTGTTGTCGCACGGTCTCACTGAGCAACCGATCGTCATGCATGTTGGCAAGGATGGACTATTACTGTAGAAGAGAGGTCCCAAGGGGGAGGAAGGGCTATCCGGTGGTCAGGGGGCCCTAATCGACCATGTACGACCAATCAGGGCCCATCGGAGAAGAAGAGCGAAACTTCGAAGGGCATGGGTGTAGGTAGGGGTAGGTGGGAGTCCTAGTTGATTTAGGATTATAAGTATGTTTCCTTTTACTTGTAAGACTCCCCTTCTATAAATATGCACTTTTGGAGGTAATAAAGGATTGTTGAAGTTGGCAATTAACATTGAGAATTCTCTCTCCACTTCCGCTGTCAATCCACAAGATCTCTCCCTCATCTCTTCTCTGTCTCTCACTTTTCCTTCCTCTCCTCTTTTCCCTCTTCCTCCCTTTCATTCTTTTCCTTCTCCCCCTTACACTTGTCACCAAGGTTAGACATACCACTGATATGTCGATATCGACACTCCAAGAGATATCGACACAGCTTGTCATATCTTTTTTCTCAATGTTAGTCGATATGCCATCGATATCAAGAGATATCGGTGACATATCGTTAAAATTAGACTCCCTAAGCATAAAATTTCCAACATATCAACGATATTTCACTGATATGTCTCTAACATGTCGTTGGCATGTCTTCCTTTTAAAAAAATATTTCCTTGTATGTGCAAGTGATTCCTACTTTACAAAGATTCTGAGGAGTTGTCATCATGAGGCAATGTTGTAGGCAATGAGCCCATGGGCAACAATATGCCATATATCTAAAATCACATGCCTCAAATGTAATTTGGCTGATGAGGGTGATACAAAGTAAAGTAGAAGCCTATACATCAAGTCTCAAGATCCTTCTCCTTGATGCAATTTGTGGAATTCATTACAAACAAAGGCTACAGATATCCATGGTGATGCAACCTACCTAAATGCTCTCTCGTCTTCCAAAAAAGGGATGAAGGAAACACTCTAAGGCTGCAACTATATTAATGGCATATTGGAAATTTAGATGCTATAACTTTGTGTCTTAGTTATCTATTTCTACATTGAGATTTTCAATATTGGGGATTATGAAAGGGTATAAAGAACGTAAAAGTACATATACCATATGAACTTTAAAATTGTGTATATGATTTTGATCTTTTAAGTATTTCTTCGTATATGTAGTAGTTATTAAAATGTTAATTTTCATCAAATTTGTAATATTTTGGACCTTTTTGAGCAATTTCCTAAAATTCACTAATATTAGCAACATATCCTTGACATATCCCCTTTTTGACTTGTTGATACGACATTGATATTGACATTTCAAACCTTGTCTGTCACCAACTCCATCTGACTATGTCACCCCCACATTGCCTTTTCTCCCACTAGTTCTTCGTAATACCATAATACACCCTACCGACCCCACATCCCTCTCACTATGCCTTTAAGTCATTCTCCTCATCCTTGCCTTCTCACATCACCACCAACACCTTCATCAGCCACACCGCCACCACCTCCACCTACCTCCCCCAACACCTACTCCAGCCACCCAATAGCAGCCAGTGCCACTACACCTCTGCTGTCCTCAACTCCTTGCTGCCACACCACCACTCATGCGCTCCCTCTCTACCCACCGTCCAACACTACTACACCTACCAATGATTGAGCCAGTTGATAGCAACCCTATGCCAAACTCTATTGCCGACCTCCATAGCTCTCTTACGACAGCAGCAACACCTTTGCTCTCCCCTCATTCATGGTGTCCCCATCTTATTACCCAGATGTGACCACCACCACACCACCCTTGCCTACAGCCTCCCCCCTCCCCCTCCTTTGCTGGTCTATCGCAAGCAAGGACTCTCCACACACTCCATACACCTTTGTTGGATTTTGCCCTATGCCACAACCACCTTCAAATGCCACCGGCCCTTAACTTGGTTTGGGTGTCTAGTTGGGTAGAAACTATTCTCAACATTATTATCAAGGACAAAAACTAAATATTTCATTCTAACCGTTTGTTTTCATTTCGTCAACAAGGGCATTTACTGGGAATAATATATAAGTTGAAAAATATAGCAAGTGAAAGTATAAATCAAAGCAATAAATAATTATGAAATGCTTGAATTTATGTGGAAACCCCACCAACGAGGAGCAAAGAGAACCATGGGAGAAGCGCCCTATGGTCGTGTTTTCTTTGTATTTTTTCTTAAATGAAAAAGGGAGTACACGTCTATTTGTAGGCCATCACACACAACAAAAAGTTCACATCTTCCAATGTGACACTAAACCAACACAATCATCTCAACACTCCCCTTCAAGCTGGAGCATGGAATGCTCAGCTTGTAACACAAATGCACTCTACACAACAAAATGAACAACACTCTAGACTGGTTCTTACTTGTAGGCAGGAACATGGGTTGGAGCTATTGGATGAACTGTAGTTGGCTGGTGCTAGTGGCTCCCCGTTCAGTATCCCTGAAATTGGGTCTTTTTCTAAAGACCTCGAAGGTGGATCTCCCTCTTTGGAGTCCACAAAATTGGATCTCCTACATAGAAATCTAAAACGAATCCTTCCTCCAAGGACCTCAAAACTCTGGACCTCCCAAAGTTGGATTTTTCAAGTGGAATCCATGAACAAAAGGAACTCCCAAATGGGGGTGACTACAACAAGCTTCACACTCCCACAAGTATGGGAGAAAAATAATAACGAGAAGAAAATAAAAAAATAAAAACAAGAGAAGACTTCTCCACCTCTTCTCTCAAACATAAACTTCATCTCTTGTTTTTCATCATCATTTTTTTTCTCTCCATCTTTTTCTTGTTTTTCTTTTTTTTTGAAATTTTTTTCTTCATAAATTTTCATGTTTTTTATAACCTAACAAAGGATATACGTTAAACCTTCAAATGCATGTCCGCCTAAAAGACCTTGATCTTCACCGTAGGGTTCGAAGGGAACCCAACATCCTCCGCAACACCCTCGCACTCCTTCCGCACAACCTCCACAGCCGTGTCCGCTCCAATCGCATTGCCTACGGAGCTCCACCATCGAGTGACCCTTGCACAATCCTCCTCTGGTGCCTACTCCATCGCCGTGCGCCTTCATCTTGCGACAGAGCTCCGTGTCGACCCTCTTCAACTTCAACTCGCTCGCGTCGTCGTCTTATCTGCCCTAGGGACGAAGGCTTGATCATGGGTGGCTATGCGTATGTCACAAGCAATGCCATCGTGGATGGCTGCGAGATCTGTAGTTGCATCTTCTTGCAAGTGATCTTCAATGTCTCTTCTTTGGCATGATAGTCCTTCAGCGCCTCCATTGCTGCACATAACAGGAGTAGCAGCGGCAAACAGCTACCACTGTCTCGTCAAATTCGCCATTGATTCCTGATGCAGTCGATCACTGTCAACATCGACTCTGATCTCGACATGACCTTCATCAGTGATCTTATGTGACCTTGCACGCGTTCAAGCTCCATGCTTGCCATCATCTTCATCGCTATGATCTTCGTTCTCGCAGCAGCAGTGTAGCCATGCCTCCTTGGGATCGGAACTCCTATGAATGACAAGTTGAGATCCCCAACGGCCTCACCACCGTCTTGATGGCCCACACCCCTATCCCAATGGCCACCACAGAAACCCTAGATGGGCACACCATCGCTGCACCAACTCCTCTAGGGAACAACCTCCTCACCTTGCCGACCTAAGCCTTAACTGATGCTGTGGCACAAGTCTGACACCATTGTGCCACCAATAACTCGTAAAGAATAATCAAAATATGGAGACAAATAATAGAATAGATCTCTAAAGCTTAAGAACAAAACCCAAGATCAAAACTCACTCTGATACCAAGTTGAAATATATAGCAAGCAAAAACATAAATTAAAGCAATAAACAATCATGGAACGCTTGAGTTTATGTGAAAACCCCACTCATGAGGAGCGGGGAGAAAACCACAGGAGAAGCCCCTATGGGCGTGTTTTCTCTGTATTTCTTCTCAAATGAAAAAGGGAATAACATGCCTATTTGTAAGCTATCACACACAACAAAAAGTTCACATCTTCCAATGTGACACTAAACCAACATAATTCTCTCAACAATATACATATAGGCCTCGTTTGGTAAATATTTAAAGTTTAAGATTGGATAAAATTTAAGAAGTATTAAGGAAGGATAAGTAGATGAGTTAGAGGAAAATTAGTAGGTGTGACTGTATCAGTCAAGTTAATATGTTATTATTGATTTTTATTTTTATTAGTATTAGGAGTGAGTTGGTAGGATATATGTGATAGGTGGGAGTGCGTTGGTGGAGGTAAATGTGATGGGTGGGAGTGAGTTAGTGGAGGTAGATATGATTGATAAGGTGTAGATGTGATGGATGGTATTAGATGTGACGGATGGAAAATAAAACTTTTGCATTGTTCATATACTGTAGCACTTATGACTGCCACGTAGGATAACTCCTCCATTTAAAATCATGCCAAATTGGGCTATAGGCTCTAGGGGTATAAAATAATTCTTGCAGACAGTTATCTGGATCAAAACTAGTTCAATTTGACAATCAATTTGGAATCATGCTCAGTAAGCCTACAACTGAAGAGACATCTTTTCAGGTCCAGCCTATTTGATCACAGGATTACTTGTTTTCTTTTTAAAAAGAAAAAGTAAGGCTACTAGAGGTTAGTAGACATCTAGCTGAAAACTTCATTTCACTGATCACAGGATTACTATAGAAATCACATATGTACTCCATAATACCAAAGTGATGTGCCAATAAACGAGTCCAAGCCAAGTTCCAAGTTTCATCAGTAAACTTACACAGCATGAACTCGTCCGAACATCTGGATGCAATCATAACGAGATAGACTAGTCTGAACCAACGGTCAAACCTCCATTGAATGTCAAATAAAGCCTCAAAAGTTTCTAAGCCAAATTAATTTTTTTTTCATGTAGCTCTAGCATACATGCTCTCATAATACCATTCTCCTGTAATACCTTATTTGTACACGTGTTTGTTTACTTGGTGCTTGCACACCTACAAGGAATTCCTTTCGATGACTGCACTGCCTATTGCCCACAGGCTTAGATGCCTGTCATTGCAAGAATGCAAACCTTCATGTTCACTCTTAATATATAGTAAAAGCCGTGGATGTGTATCTGTTCATAGCACTGTACATGTCCACAGCACTGGAGTCTCATTCGTCCTTCATGTCATTGCAAGGCCTTGGTCTTCATATTTTGCAAGGAGGCCCAGCTCCAATCTCACCCCATTCCTCCTTCACGTCATGCATGAGATCTGTAATTGCAAGGCTTTGTCTCGGAATTTTGCAAGGAGTTTCTGTTCCACTTCCTCAATGACGGAATTTCTTCCTACCTCTCCTTCTCTTTCCCTTCTTCTAAGATGTTGCCAATCTCCGGCAAGAAATCTATAATTGCAAGGACATGTCTTGATATTTTGCAAGCACGCCCAACTCCACTTCATTAATGATGGATTTTCTTCCTCACTTCCCTTTTCTTTCCACTTTTTTTTTTGTTATTTTCCTAAGATGTTGCCAATCTTGTGATTGAAATTGTAGTTTTAATTCTAATAATGTGACAATATTATAATAATATAAACCACGGAACTGATTAATATTGATTTTTGTTTTTCATAGCATGTATAGATCTTCTTCAAAGGTCAAGTAGCCAACCATTATAGAAGGGATATTGGTAAAATGCATAATCGTTCATTTGGTAGGGTTCTATTTAGAAAAATCATTTACTTTATAGGATTTATACAAGTTATACAAAATTTATACCCATGCATAGCACGGGGCAACAAGCTAGTTCTATCTTATAGTGTTTTTTCTTTTGAAAAATCAAAGGGTAGTTATCCAATTGATAACTACCCACAATCAATTCATATTAAAAAAGTTAAAGCAACATTACAAACATGATCCCCAAAACTCCACTTGAGAAGAGATGGATGAGACAAAATTCTCTACATAGGATCTTTCCCCCCCTAAAACAGATACCATTTCTTCCCAACCAAACACCCCACAAGACTGCCAGGATCCTACCTCTATCCTTCTTTGATCTAAAGGATATCGTCTCATCTCAGGCATTTCCTCTCCGAAAGGACCAGAAGCTAGTTGTGTCCCGATAGGCAATCCAGCAGATCCCCAACCTCTGCCACACCTGCCTTACAAACGAACATTGAAAGAAAAGATGTTGAATGTCTTCCTCCGCTCCTCCACAAAAGGGACAACTCGGATCAATCATCTGGGTCCATCTTGCCCTCCATCGCTTCGTCATAATCCTCCCCCTCCTCACCAGCTAGGCAAAGATCTTCATCTTCTGCGGACATTCCGCTGCCCATATCAATCGGCAATCCCTCAAGAAGTCAATATCTGTATTAACCACACCATAACCCAGCCTACAAAAGACCTTCGCCACAGAGAACTCTCCCTCTTCCCATGAGAAAGAGTCCCTACCTTCCTCCAGCTCCCAGCCATCTAACTCCTGCAGCAACTGCTGGAAATCCTCACACCCTTGGTCGGAAAGGCCTCCTCTAAATGTCGGGCACCAAACCCCGTTCCAACAATTCCCCACCGTGGCCAACAGGTCAACCACCCCCCCCATAAAGACGAGGAAGTTGGCACTGAGGGTTGAGCCAACCCCTCACCAGTCATCCAGCCAAAATCGGAAGAAATCCCTTCTCCCAGAATGGGAGAAAAGAAATGTCGTACCTTCCCCGTCACCTCCAGGGGCCCCCAAGGGAGCAAAGGCACGTAACAACTTTGCATGATGTCACCAAACAGCCCCCCTTCCTGGCCCATCAACCTGGCAATCCATTTTGTAAGGAGACTGATATTCACCTTGTCCACATCTCTAACCCCTAGGCCCCCCTCCTGCACCAGCCTACAAACCTCCTGCCAAGCCACCAATCTCGCCTCCTTTCTTGTTGCCCCCACATTTGACCAGAAAAAATCCCTCATCAAACCCGATATCTTCTCAACCTGTCTCGGAATCCTAAAAATCGAGAGGAAGTACGACAATATGGAAGCCAGAACCGCCTTCACAAGGGTCAGCCTCCCTCCTCTAGTCTAGATGACCACCCTGCCAGCCTCTTCTTCATCCTCTCCAACAAAGGAAGCCAATCATGGAACCTAAGACGCCGATCTGAAAGGGGTAGGCCTAGATAAATCAGCGGCAGGGAACCGACCTCTGTCCCTAAAGCACCACCCACCAACTCTACCTCTTCCACTGCTATGTTCATCGGAATAAAACATGACTTCTAGTAATTAATCTGCACACCTGCTGCAGCGCCAAAAAACTCCAATATAATTCTCATCCTCCTGGCCTCCCTACTGGCTCCTTCAACCAGGAGCAGGTTGTCATCAGTATACTGAAGAATTGTCGTCTCGCTATCCTCCCTAGCTCGAAAGCCTTTAATCAGCCTAACAGAGGCCCTGTGAGTTGCCCTCGCCAAAGCATCTGCTGCAAGCACAAACAACATGGGTGTAAGAGGACATTCCTGCCTGACCCCCCTCCTAGGCTGTACCCACCCTCCTACCGGGTTCCCATTAATCAGGATCGAAAAAGAAGCCGTTGTTACACACGTCTTTATCCAGTCAATCCATATCCTAGGAAAGCCCCTCCTTAGTAGAGAAGCCCATAAGAAATCCCACTGCATCGTGTCGTACGCCTTGCTGAAGTCCACCTTCCACAGAAATGCTTGTTTTTTCTCCCTCTTCCAAGCAACCAACGCCTCCATAGCAACAACAAAACCATCTAGGATTCCTCTTCCTGGAACAAAGGCTAACTGAACATGGGAGATCAAGCCTCCAAGAAGACCCCTGAGTCAATTCGCTAAGACCTTAGCGACAATAAGGTAAACGGCATTTGATAGCGCAATCGGACGAAAATCTTGAATCGCTTTCGCAACTTCTTTCTTGGGTAATAAAAACATATAATATCTATTCAGTTTGTTAAAGCCTCTATTGCCGGTTGCAAACTCCTCTATTATCTGCATCACGTCTGCCCCTACCAAGGACCAAAACTCTCTAAAGAAGAAGACAGGGAAACCATCCGATCTAGAGCACCCCTTCGCATTCAATCCCCAGATCACCTGCCACACCTCATCCTCTGAGAAGATAGCCGTAAGATCTAATGCCTGAGCCTCTGTGATACACTGCACATCCTCTCCCTTCTACTTCCAGCCTCCTCTGCTACGCTACCCTGTGAAATCTCTGAAATAATCAGCCACAACTCGCCCCACCTCCTCTCTGCCAGAGAATGTCTCCCCATGAACCATCATCGTCTAGATCCAATTTCTCCTCCTCCTGGCAGAAGTCATTTGGTGGAAGAACTTGGTATTAGAATTGCCTTCCTTTAGCCACTTATGTCCCAACCTCGTCTTCCATTCCACCTTAGCTTTCTTGTCCTCCTGAACCACTCGTGTCATCCTCATCCTAGTATCTCTCTCCGTAGAAGAGATGGGGCCGTAATCCTCCTGCCTATCGATCCTAGTAATTTCTGCTAATGCCTCCTCCTTTCTGCCCCTCCTAGATGCTCTGATCTCTTTTCTGTATACCTTCAAGTGGTCTCACAACACACTTAACTTCCTCGCCAGACAAAGCGCAGCCGAACCCTCCACCTCTATAGACCTCTACTTCTTCACCATACTCCGAAGCCCTCCTCCATCAGCCATGATCGATCAAATTTGAAATAGGTACCAAAGTGTGCCCCTTCATTAGGACACCACATAAGTGGTGTATGGTTCGAGAAGGGTCTCTCCAGAGGAGACGCATCCGCCAAAGGGAAAACCTCCACCAACTCCACATTGGAGAGAAATCTATCAATTCTGGGCATTTGACCACAGTTATTCCTTCATGTGTAAGCACATGACGTCGGGATCAAGTCTATGAGGCCATGTGTGGCCACAAAGTCCACAAAGAGATCCAACCCAGGATCCTGTCAGCCCCGCCGACCAAGTCGGTCATCCAACTGTAGGGTGATGTTGAAATCCCCTCCAATCAACCAAGGACACCCATGGCATTCAGTAGCCACAGTTGACAACTCCTCCCACATCACTCCTCTCGCCTATGCATCTGAGGGACCGTACACTCCTATGATCGTCATTCTGGCACCACCCACCTTTCGCACCAACTTGATAGAGACAACATGCTCTCCACTGAAGCAATCTTCCAAGGAGAAAACCTCTTCTCGCCACCCCAGGATCTGCCCTCCTAAATGACCAACCGCTCCAAGGGCCCAAAACCCTTCCAACCAAGAGCCCCCGATCTCCCGCCACGTCCTGACATCACAATCAGACAATTTTGTTTCCTGCAACAATACAATATCCACTCCCCACAGACGAATGTAGTGTCTCAAAGATGCCCTCCTCGATGGGTCATTAAGACCCCGTACATTCCATGTAAGAACTCCTTTCATCAATGACTAGTGGAGGCCTCCCTCATTGTTGGTTGGAAGCCACACGCCTCCGCAGTTCGACGCACCGCTTCATCATCATGATCCGATGCCTTCTCTTGTTGCACGGGTTGGGGAGATTTGCTACAACCATCCACCACCACCCTAGGACCTCGACCGGATCCATGATAGCGCCATATCCGCTTATAACGGAGAGCTCCACCTTTACCATCGTTTCACCATCCTTGGCTGCCATCCGGTCAGTGGGACCTCCACTTGGTCTTTAGAGGTCAAATGCACACCCCCTAATCGTTGCGACAGTAAAGACCCACCAACTCCTCCTTCAACCTCTGGCCTCGGGGCCTCAGTGTTCCCATTAGCGACTCCATGATCACCAGCAACCTCTCCACCCTCCATCGAGGTCGCATCGACCACCATCGCAGCCCCCGAAACTTCGCACATCGTGTCGGAGCGGTTCACAGTGCCTCGTTGTCGATAACGGCCGAGGTCTGTACACCGCCTTCCTCGTCGTGGGGCACCGAGTCGCCTCCTCTAGCAGGCCTAATGCGTGTTACCAGATGGAGCTCGGTAGCAAGCCCCTCCGGCATCTGCAGCTCAGTTATCGCTTCATCCTGATTCAGAACAGGAGTCCAACCTAATTGAGCCATTGGATTCGGATCCGAATCCTCCTCCACTCCGCATCTGGACCACGAGACACAAGCCCCAGACCCTTGATAAAAGGGTGTCTCTAGTCAACCTTTGTCTCCTCATTTAACCGCACCGCATTGGGAAGCACAGGTGGCTCCAGCCGATGCCCCTGTAGATCCTCCGCCATCAATCCCTCCGTCTCTTCAGCTCCCGCAATCACCGGGCATGCCTCAATCTCGAGACGTGGTGAATCACCGCACGAGATATGCGGAGACCTGTTGGGGTCCGAAGCAGATCCGGCAACCCCTTGCCTCCTCCACACCTTCGTCAGGCGTCACCCTGCCTTCCTCCTTGTCGGAGCGCTGATTTAGACTACCGACGGAGTTGCCCGACGCGAGCAAGACACCACCTAAGACAAGCCTCAAAGCCGAAGCAAGATCTTCTCCATCACCTTTGCTCCGATCCCCAACTCAACCACCGTCACCAGGGGGCCCTCAGAGAGGTCGATCGACTTACATTTCACAAGCCGGGCAAAAGGTGAAACCACCTCCTTCACCACCTCCATAGAATGTAGCCACCAAGGAATACCTTCGATGGCCACCTCAACCAGCAACCTCTCCGGAGGACGCTCCGACAACACTCCATCATGAGGGTAAGGTCGACGCCACCTCCATCTCCCCATCTTTGACCCGACCTCCGTGAAGCAAAGTGCATCCCTTCTCAAAGCAGGGAGGCTGAGAACCAGAATCTTCCTTTCATCAAGGATTAGGACCTTTACCCCCTCGCACAGAGCGTCCGGACCCAACATCTCCACCACCTCAAACCGAGTGACCCAACCCTCCACCATATCTCCAGCCAGCCCAGTCTCGATCAACTCCCGCAAGCCCCTCACCTCCTCTGACCTGGGAGTGACAACCTCCGCCTGCGGTGTTCTCGAAGGTGGAGGTGGCAAATCCCCAGCATCACCATCACGACCAACACGGCACACCCTGCTTCTATGACCAAGACCACCGCATCTCCAGCACCTCCACCACTCCCATTCGGTCACCCAGTGAAACTGTAGACCTTGGTTCTTGCCAATACCATCTTATAGTGTTATATAGTACATATTTTATAACATCTATAACTTTATGGATTTAGTTAAATGCCTAATAGGGAAAGGTTTTGAGAAATATCACGGGCAAGGCTGAATGTAGTTAATGAAGGGAATTAAACATGTGTACTCTAAAAATCTGCCTACATATTTTTGTCAGCCTTGGATGACATGCTCTCAGGTGGTGCCAAGCACATTAAAAAGTATCAGAACAGGTGGTTCGAGTTCCTCAAACTTTTAAGAGCCTTCTGCGAATGGAACTCAAAGCATTCATCAATAGCCCGCATGTCTAATACAAATGGTATTACCTTTTAGAATGAAAGCTGTAGGGTAAACAAAGCTAAATGAAAGGTACACTCTGGAAAGAGCTTACACTGGAGAAGAGATGTTCATGTTCTGACATTTTCCTTAAGAGGAATAGGATGAGTACTCAAAAAGTGGCCATCCAGAAAAATTTTGTTACAAGTAGAGCTATGACCACTGCAGAAGATTACAACCCAAACTCAGAGATGTAAATGAAAACACCCCTCATGTTTTAATGTTATATTTCTTTGGAAAGCAGTAACTTGAAATGGAAATCAATATGAAATAATTTCATTCTCACCCCCAAAAAAAAAAAGAATGCAACATGCCAAACCAAATTCCTTTTCAGAAAAAAAAAAAAAGACAAAGAAAGATAAACCAAATGCCTAAACTTGAAACAGAGTTATTTACTTTATTTCATTAGCTAAAAGGATGGTATTGCAGATAAGATTCACAACCACTTACCTTAAGCATTGTACTTAGTTCAACATACTTTAGGATTAGATATAGTATACACGAGCTTTTGCCAACAATTGTAGTATTTTGATAACGAAGTTTCAAAAAAATATTTTAACCTAGTAAGCTCTTTGACTCATGAGGGACAGAAATTCAGCACTACAAAATTGTGGCTCTGTTGTTTCTTTCAATCACCAGCACACAAGTAAAAAAGCTCACTAAAATCTTACTTCAAAAGCAAACTACTAAACAAATATAAGCTAAAGCATGCATATCTAAAGAAGAAATTACTTGAATTCCAGTATAAAAGAAACAAATTGATGTTCAGTAAAATACTAAAGCCATTGAAAGATTACTCTTTGAAGTTTCAATAGCATCATTCCAAGTTCTGAATAGCTCTTGCAACAGGAAGCCTCCTTGGCAAACTCCTTCCAAAATGAAGCTGCACGAGCGCTTTGAGTCACTGCCTATTGAGATCAAGATTAAAAAGTTGATGATTACTAGGAAACTTAAATAAGAAATAGAAAAGAAAGAAGAATAAACTGCATAATACCTCAGTATGTAGCTTATCACTTATGTCTAGCATTGAGACAGCTAGCTTCTGCATGACAAAAAGTCGCGGAGCAGACAAGTCCTTGACCAGTTCCAGCCAACTTTCATGAGTCCCAGAGGCAAGAGGTTCAGGCATCGTATCAATAGAACAAACAAGTTGCCTATCTGCCCAACCAAATGTCCTTGCATGTGGGAAAAAAATGCTAACATATTTTTTCCTTTCATGTCTAGGCTTTGCTTTTAAAGTTTGAACAGGGAAATCTTCCTTCAAACATTGGATACCCGTTTGCCACTTCCCTCTCCACTATACTTGAGAAAATGGAGAAAAAACAAGAATTAAACTCAAAAGAATTTATTTTTTGAAATTGACTAAAAACAGACACAATAATATAGAATATTTGAACATCGCAAACGGCATGGATTCCACAGCATATCATAAAAAGAACACAGAAAATTGTTTTAGTTGAGTTGTCCACTTGTTGACCACAATTAACAATGCAAACCTAGCTCACGTTGGATTTGATTGGCAAGAGTTACATCATTGGTTCAAGAGCTACCTTTTTTAACACCATGCTGCATCACCTCCCAAGTTTACCATAACCATTGTCCCTTTGGATGAAATCTTGAGTTCAGTCCACAGAATAGTTAAAAGTCATGAAAAATTCTGATTGGAAAAAAAAATCTACTGTATTTTTTATATTTAAGTCAAAATTTCTGAAAAATAAATGTTAGCAGGAAATTTCAATTTGGTGAATCTCAGGCCAAAATATTAAACTTGGATGAGATTTGGCATGATGGAAGTATGCCTATTTCCTATGAAATTTCTCAATGAATCCAAATTTCATACCTTGACCAGAAAAGAACAAGGCACCAAAGACAATACTTTATCATCTTTGACAGTGTGAACCCATCTACAATTAACATACAGCTTGAAAACTACATTACCACAACCTTCCCAGATTCCTATTCCCAATATCAGGTGACAATGCCTTCGAGTAACATATCTATTGCCATAGGAAATGTGATTCCAATTTCCCTCACATTAGCTTTGGTTGCATGAATCTCCACCCTTCCTGTGCAAAAACACCAAGTTGGCAGAAATTGTCCAAGCCAACAGTCAACTAATATGTATTTGCTTGATGACTATATTTTAAGGTAGCATGGCCAACCATCTTCAACTACGGAGTGAGGTCTTAAACTCCAGATTTTTAAGTCAGCAACTACATTTTAGATATTAAATAGAATCACCTGGTACCTGATAAACAAGCCACAAACTCAACAAAAACAAATATGCCCATTGCAAAAAGAAAAAAAAAAGGCTTCTAATATCTAATGTATAATTCATTGTTGAAAGTTGTATTTAATGCATCCATAAATAGGAAAAACTTAGATGAATAGGACTAGTGAACAACCATTATAATAAGCTGCAATGACCCAGTATAAATTTACCACTCATAAAGAAAGCTCATCTAATTGATAACATTGAAAAGAAAACCCTGTCCACAGTTAAAATCAAAAGATAACTCAAATTGAGGTGTGTGGTGTACCTTCACCCAGAGAGCCACAGGGGGGTCTTGTTCTAGGAATTCATCTTTGTCTTTGTAGTTGTTCAAATCAACCTTTTTGGTTGTACTCCTGAAATTACTTTTTGTACTAGATACATCCCAGCATGAATCAGTGGTGGTGTCCCTAGGTTCCTGGTCGGGTAACTTGGGCAGGGGGCCCACTTGAGAACTATCTTCAATACATTCACCATCTGAGCTAACACTAGTGGACAGTTTTTTATTCATTTGCAAAAATGAGATCTGAGGCACATATGAATTTCGCATAGATTCCATGGGTTCGTTTTTGTGTTCATTGTTGACCTTACGCATACCATGTTCTTCTCCATGTGAAGAACTATCAACATCCACTGACAATCTACTTGACTCTTGAATATTTCCATCCTTGCACCCAGCCAAGCCGAGAGCCTTCAACGAAGGAAGCGACTTTACATCTTCAGGTTGACAAGTCTTTCCATTAAAATCTTCTTCAACTTTAGAAGGCAGCTGGCAGCTACCATCACCACGATCAGAATGTGTTGTCAAAACAAAATTACTCATCACTCCAGAAATTTCAGCCAATGACTTCTTTCCTTGAGCTTGCTGAGAAAAAACATCATTCTGTGAGGCATCATTAACAGCAGGCACACAGTTTAATGGTATATTTATTGACAGTGGAGGAGAAGAATGAGTTGGTGCAATATCTTCATGCCGTTGATTATCAGTATCTGGTTGATACTTATTTAGAGTGCTATGGAAGGGATCTTATCTCCAGTAATTTCCTGTGATGCAGCAGTAATTGGTACTTCGTCTGAACAATGAACTTGCACCAAATCTAGCTGCTTTTCAGAAATGGTATCTGATGATTTTGTTCCTGAGTTTAGTGTAGAGAAGTTTGATTCAGCACCATACTGGATATCAGAGCACAACGATACTTCCATAAATTGCTATTCAACTCCAAATATCTCAATTGATCCAGATTGATAACAGCAGCTGTCCAGCTGTTGGTATCTAAAGACCAAAATCCAAACAGTCAGGGTTTGAAAAAGAATACCTGGGATCAATTAATGCATGCAAGTATATAGGAATATGTGCATCAGACAAGTGTTATGTGCCCCATTATTTGGAGATATTATAAAGAAAATTAAATGCATATATAAAAGTGATGAAAACCACCTCAACTTGGAAACATATGAAAGTGATGGAGACCACCTCAACTTGCACACATATGAAATTGATGGAGACCACCTTGACTTGGCACATGCTCCCGATCATGACTGAATTCTCTACCATTTTTTATCCACTACCCATTTGACGCTCAGCATAGTACGAAACCAGAATTAGGATTAATTCATGTGTTCGATTTCTTATTTAATGAAATTAGAGGTGTTAGATGCCAAGTAGTTTTTTCTTTTCCAACTGACCACATTTCATGAGCAAATTTTGGACTGGGTTTTGCTTTAATTACTTAATCTCCTATTCACATTCTCTATCTAAGATTATATCATGTAGCATAAATAGTGCCATGGACCTCTATATTCAGCTTCCTAGGAGAAATTAGCACTCCCACTTTCAATGTTAAATTGATGATCTTTGGTACACATTAAAGTGGATGAGACAACATTTATCCTTCATTTCAAATATGCACCTTAGAAACTGAGGTGCCAATCGACTATGGGGCTGCACAGAACATAGAATTAAAAGAAATTGAAAGCTTCACACCACCTGACATAGAGAATTGGACTGAATGTATGGTACGGTCCCACTAGGAGAAGAGGAATCAGAATAAAGAGTGATGGTTAAGATGGGTTAAGGGACAGGGAGGATCAAAGGAGATATTATGGAGTGTACAAGCAGTAAAAGATGGTCTTCATGAGGGTTCATGGAAAAAAGGAGGTAGAAAAACATTTTTTCAAGGAGACAAACTAAGTAGGCAGGAAAAGGAACTGAGGAAATTCAAAGCTCAAGAGCTCAAACTGTTATCATAAGATGTGATTTTGGGGAGGATGCATACTCAATAAGGATTGACTTCAAGTTATATGCTCCAGATGCTTCATGTCTTGTTCTTCATAAATTACACAAGATCCTGCTAAACCCAGCACTGTCTGGGAGAATCATTTTATTCTACTGGTTCCCCACCCTTCCTATGTTTGCAGATGAACATCTCACTTATGTTTAGTTTGCTGTATAAACTACTAGCTTGGGTTGGCTCTAAATGTCTTCCTTCCTAGTTACATCAGTTCTATCAGTCGATTCTCCATTGAAACCACCTATGATTAAGCCTAGAGAAAGGCATCCACTCACAGAGGCTAGCTACTCCCCCAGATGAAAGGAAAATACCACTTCTTGACCTGTCATCTCCTTTCCCAATAGAAGCCTCGCAATAAGTGTGAGATGGAAAATAAATTCATTCAACTCAAAAGAAACCCTGAAAAAAGGACTGTGTTATTTACACATAAAAAATATCAAATACATCATTTATAACCCAACACTCCCCCTCAAGTTGAGGCGTATTGGTGAGACCCAACTCACTGCAAAGAAAATCATAATGCTTCTTCGTCAAAGGTTTAGTGAGAATATCTGCTAACTAAAACTCAGAAGATATGCATGGGGAACTAATGTTTCCGTCTAAGACTGCATTACGTATAAAATGATAGTCAACTTCAATATGTTTGGTCCTTTCATGGAAGATCAGATTAGATGCAATATGAGTGGATAATTTGTTGTCACAGTAGAATGGAACTGGCTAGGCAACCTTGACCACCAAGTCCTGCAAAAAGCTAGCCATCCACATAATCTCACAGGATGCTTGGGCCATCAATCTATACTTCGCTTCTGCACTAGAGCGAGCCACCACATTCTGCTTCTTGCTCCTCCAAGAAATCAGATTGCCCCCTAGATATACTGCAAAACTTGAGGTAGATCATCTGTCCTCCACGGATCCAGCATAGCGACATCTGAATAAGCCATAACCTCAAAGAGACCCACTATCTCTATAGTACAAACCTCTACAAGGGGTGCCCTTGGGTATCTCAAAATGAGACAAACCTCATGCCAATGATTGTATCATGAGTTCTACATGAACTAGATAGCTCTACTGATTACAAAACTAATCTCAGGTCACGTAATGGTCCGATATAGCAGGCAGCCAATTATGCTACAGTATTGAATAACATCCTTAAATGGTGAATCACTCTCCTTTGTACTGTGAATGCTGAATAGACTATGGCTCTAGTGGTATCCCAGACAGCTTGGATCCAAGTAATCTAGCCTCCTTAAGAATCTGCAATGTGTACTGTCTCAAGGACAAGGATAAACTTGATCCTTGCCAGATAGCCTCAACCCTTGGAAATATTGATCACCTAAATCCTTGGTGACAAATGTGGATGGTAGAAATGCTTTTGTTTGTGTAATCCCTACCCTATCCTCATCAATCAAGACCATATCATCCACATAAACGGCTAGAATAACTACTCTCCAGACACCATCATACTCAATCCTCCTAATAAAAATAGAGTGGTCAGAGGTAGACTGTTGGAATCCTATCTTCTTAATCTCTTAATTGAGCCTCATAAACCAGGCTCGTGGACTTTGTTTTAGGCCATAGATAACCTTCCGTAATCAACATACAAGTCCCCCCTGAACACCATATCCTAGTGATTGCCTCATATACACCTCTTCAACTAGATCTTCGTATAAAAAGGCATTCTTAATATCAAGTTGATATAATAGCCACCTCTGAACTACTGCGACAGAGAGAATAATTCTTATGGAAGCAATAAGAGCCACTGGTGAAAAGGTCTTAAGGTAATATACCGCATATGTCTGGGTAAATCCCTTGGCAACGAGTCTAGCCTTGTACCTATCAACTGTCCCATCAAATCTACACTTTATGACATACACCCACATGCAGTCAACAATTGTGGCACCTATAGGACAACACAAGGTCCTATGTCTCTCTGGATTGTAATGCCTACATCTCCTCATCCACGGCAGCTTGCCACCTGAGATCCTGGGAGAACTGAGTAAAATCTCTGGGAACTACTATGGTGGTAATCACTAAGGCAAATTGTCTATCGCCTTCCTCCAGATGGGAAATTGCAGTGTACTAGGACATGGGGTGAAGAGTACATACATTGTTGGATCTCCTTCGCACAAGTTGCTCATCATTATCTAACCTACTCTTATATGAGAAAGCAGGATGTTCTGTAGGACTCTCTCTATGCATTGTCTGTCTATAACCTATGATAGATTTGTGTGTCCTGTATGGTTGCCTCTATAGATGATTCTTCTTCTAAGAAGTATAGAACCTTCTTAAAGAATGTCACGTTTGTTGTAACAATGTATCTCCTATGAACAAGATCATAGCACTTGTAGCCTTTCTGTGTCCTAGAGTAGCCAAGAAAAACACACTTCGTCGCCTGAGGAGCAAACTTATCCTAATTGGCATGATTCTTGACAAAACATGTGCATCCAAGCACTCTCAAAGGAAGGGGGAATGCCCTGCTACACTCTATATATATAGCTTGATATGGGATCTGACTACCAAGCACTAAAGAAGGCACCCGATTAATCAAATAAGTTGTTGTGAGTATGACATCACCCCAAAATTGACTAGGAACCTTCATGTGGGATAGTAAGGTCCTAGCAATATCAAGGAAATTCTCAACTTCTGCTCAACAACCCCATACAGTTGGGAAGTGTGAGCACAAGGTGTCTACTAAATAACTCCCCTAGAAGGGAAGATCACCTGCAAATCCCTGTGCATAAACTCCAAAGCATTATCACTGCGAAAAACTTAAACTATGGTGTCATACTGAGTCTGCACCTCAGAAAGAAACTGCTACACAATGAAAGGAATCTCAAAGCGTGCCTCACTAGAAAGATCTAGGTAAGACGATTGTGGTCGTCAACAAACACTGCAAAATAGCCATGTTCGCCTAGAGTGGCAACTCTGGAGAGCCCCCAAACATCACAATATATAAAGACAAAGGGAACTGTACTGACTCCATCGTCTCTACGAGGGTAGCTGCTCTCGTAGGGCTTACCTAACTAGCAATTCTCGCACTCTAGAGTCAAAGAATCTGATAGCTCTAGATACATCTGTCATATCTTCCTCACTGAGCGATGCCCAAATCTCATGTGCCAAACAAATCATGATTAATGGACACTGCTCCGACAAACAAAGTGGGTGTGTCTAAGTAGTAAAGCCCATCTCTCTCTATGCCTCTCCCTACAATCTCTATTGCTTGATGATCTTGGAAGTAGCAATGCTTCTCATAAAAAAAAACCAAGCATTCGAGATCCCTGCACTCATAGACAATAAATTCATTGGGAACTCGAGTGCATAATATACCTTTTCAATCTTTATCTTGAGAGTTGCATCCACGTTCCCAACCATGGTGATCTAAGAGGTAGCCCCATTGGTAACCCTCACATCTTTAATCCCACGTGGAACTACAAGATTTATCAAATGATCTTTATCTCCTATAAGATGAATTGAGGCGTCAAAGTCAATCATCCATGCGTTCATGAGCCCTCCTTTTCTTCTCCACAACTTCTTGGGTTGCACATGCAAGCCCTGTTGGATCTGAAATAGACCCTATCCTTGGGTCAAACTCCTTCATCAAGGACGAGAGAAAGGAGTGAGAGAAAGCTCATCACGCAAGTCACCGCATCAACTCTGAAGAATCGGGAACAACCACCAACTTGGGTGGTCCCTTTCAGTGCTGCAGCAACCCTAGCGATGGCGCTAGGGTTACCGGACAGACCACTGGCGGTGCAGCCAGCGCTGTCGGTCTGCCTGGTGGTGGCTGCAGCGCCGCTGCTGCTGGTGATGTTGTGGAGGGCCTCCCTGCTGCTGCCGTGTCCTAACTCCTCTATTGAATCACCTCTAGATTGGTGATTCAATCATCTTGCGAGTAGATTTTGGTGGGATATCAAAGCACCGGTCTAACACCGCTACTCTGATATCATGTGGGACAGAAAATGAACTCATTCAACTCAAAAGAAATCCTAGTCTCTCTTTTATATGAAAAGAGGACTGGATTATTTACACAAGTTCCCTGCAAGAAAATAAAAAATATCAAATACATCATTTATAACCCAACAATAAGTATGCTAGGCATTCTGCCAGTCTTGCCCAAGCTTTCTGCTAGGCTCACTGTCTACAGAACAAGACTTCTGCCCAAAGGATGGACAACAAGATAGGAGACCAGATATGGGACTCAACAGCAGCCCCCCAGCGAGAAAAACTAAGCAAAAGCATATCTAAGTCATATTTTTGGCAGCACAAGATGCCCAGTTTATGCTATATAAAAATATTTATTGTCTGCTAACAGGCATTAAAAACTTTATAAGTTTAGAATGGACGAGGGGCTTAAAAAAAAATGAGAGCAAATGAAGAAATGAGTTGATCCATTAACAAAGATGGTTGGCATGTGGTTCATAAAAGATGTTTCCAACTCAATATCTACCTAATAATGTTTTCCTGGAATTTTTTATCTTCTACATATCTAAATGAATTAAGGTAACAATTATCCAATGATTTAAAAAGAATGTGGAACATTATGGTTTGGGTGAAGAATGAGGTTGAAACAGAATTTAAACCACTTGTTAATAAAGTATGCTTCAGCAAGTAGAAAAGGAGTTGTGAAGATGATTGCCAGCAAAGAATTGAGGAAGCAAGACTTGCACTAATATGCTTGACCTAAGGAACTAGCAGAATGCTAGCTCAAATTGCAACGAGACCTACAAGGTTGGTCCACCATCATCTTAGTGGTTTATAAGAATTGTCAAGATTCCCGCACGTGGAGCGTGGAGGCTCCCTTGAAGCATGGAAAAACAGCCCAACATGGGCTGTCCACTTGAGAACAGGGAGCAGCAGTAGCAGCAGCCACCAGCTGCTGTTGGTCGGCTGGCGGTTATGGAGGCCAATGGTGATGGTGGCCGGTGGCCAAGGAAGGTGGCCGGCTGCCTTTGAAGAAGAGAGAGGGAGGGGAGTTTGGAGAAATAGGAAGTATTGTTATTTGACTCAAGGAGATTACAATGGGAAGACTCTCTTTTTATAAAGAGAACATATCCCACAAAACAAGAAACAAATCATATTTCTAAATAAAAAAGAACAAATCACCAAAACAAATTCCTAAAACAACTTTTCCTAAAACCAACTTAACAAAATAGTAAACTTGAGACTCAAGTACACACAACTTGGTCCCTTGGACCTTCCAAGTCGCCAGCCCTATGGGCCCTCCTGCTGCTGCTATGTGGTAGGCCCACGTGGCCCCTTATTCTCAACAAGAATAATAATCAAGTTACCACATACTTGGGCCTTTCTAGTGTACGATAAAGTATAAAAAGTGTTAGATGCTCATTGACGGTGATATAGAGAATCAAATTGAGATAACTACAGCACACATGATTCAATATGTTTTTCATTAGAAAAGATAAATTCATAGATATGGTCAACTATAAAGAGTGGGCACACTCGAATCGCAAAAGGGATAGGTTCAGGAAATGCTGGGTGGTAAGCGGCTAATCAGATGGAAATTAGGGACCTAGTGGCTACAAGTGCGATTATGTTTGGAGACCGCCTTACTTCGTTGCATCAAGGGATGATCACAATGATGAATGGCCTCAACAAATGATGAAAAGATAAAGGATGACTACACGAGGTTGGCATCAAAGAAGGCTCGGGTCAGCTCACTGATCCCCAAAGTTCTACAGAGTGCAGCTGCTCAGCTCCTTCCACTTATCCATTGGCTTACCCACAACCCCAATATTCTCGTCACCAAAGAACCAAGTTGGGAGCCTTGATTTGATCCTCGTCGGGGCTCCTTCATAACAAACTACACCAATGTGATAGGGCAAATTCTTAAGTACATGAAATTAACAAGTATCATCCACCAACTTAGCAAAAGATTTCACCGAGCCACACGACAGATGCCAGGAACATCACGCATGCCCTCGGCTACAAATGCGTGCCCACAAGGGTTCGATCACATGCTCACGAGGCATGTAAAACCACCCCCATTTTTCGGCAATACCAAGCCAAAGGCTCCCAAACTTCACCCAAGATCACGCCAAGATTCGACCTTTACACAAGGTAACAATCGCAGGAACAGCCAATTGAACGAAACAAATTAAATATCGTAAAAAAGAATGGGAAAAAAACCGAAAGAAAAGCCTTGGTAACGAGATCCCCAATGCGCGAGACTGTCCCTAGGCTTTGCTACGTGAAGGATCAGAGGAATGTTATACCTCACGAGGGGAATCGACGACCGCTCCGAGGATCTACGATCGAAGGAGGGCTGTAGGGGGTGCTCGCAAGCTCTCTAGGGTTCGTACTCGCGTCGAAGATCCGATCTTTGAAGCGGTAATTGAGGGTTTTCTTCGCAGATCGGAGGAGTTTGGTGTCGCCGATTGGCTTTTGGGAAACGCACTAAAATAAGGGTTTCAAAAAGGGAGACCAAAATGGGAGAAGGGGAGTTTTTGCAATCTATGTAGAGGGTGGGGGGGATTCGGTTGGGATGCCATTGCAAGGAGATGTACCCTTTGCAGATAATGACGGAGAATAAATCTTTATATTTACTTAAGGCGCTGTATGTTCTTGCGTTTTCAAAACTTGGATATATGGTCGTAATTTCGCCATGACTTTGACTGCTTCGGCTCACAAATTTACGTTAAGGTATAATGTTTTTCCAGCGTACGATGATCGAAAAACTGATGCTATCGTGTAACGTCTGAAAATTTTAATATTTACATCTGTACGATAATTTACTTTCTTATTTGTAATAATCGAAAATGTACAGATAATTTACACATAAGTTACATATTGATATAGTAATACCTTCTACTGTAAATAATATTTTTGAATTTAAAATTTATGGATCAAAATTATTTTATGTGAACATGTTATGTATTAAATTTGAAATCAATCCGATATTCCTGACATATACATTAAAGAGGGTTCATTTTTTATTGCCTAAGTATCATAAAATTCGACCATATTTGATGAATGTGTTAGAAGTATTGGATTGACTTCAAATTTGATGCATGACATATTCATATAAAGTGATTTCAATCCGTAAATTTTCAATCTAAAATATTACTCGTGGTGAAAGATATTGCTACACTTACGCGTAATTTACGTGTAAGTTGCACGCTCCCTTTTCCCTTTATTTTAAAAAATATATTTTTAATTTTTTTATGTAACAAAAAATATCTTACTTCAACGATCTAAAAATAATAATAAAAGGGATAATATAGAAATAATATTATTTTAATTATAAACTTAAAAGCAAATATTAATGGAGGTGGTAACATTATTTTCTCTATTTACCATTTTTTTTATATGATGAAAAATTAAAGGCTTAGATCTTTTTCTTTGATCAAGATTAGGGATTTAATTCCATGTAGTATGCATAATATGTGTGACATGTGCCCATCGTTAATACAAAAAAAGATTTTGAAAAAATTACATTGACTAAATAAATCATCAAGGTCCACATATAATAGGAATTTTAAGAAATAATGCTAACACATCAAAGTTGGGTATAATTTTTAAAATAATATCACAAAAAGACAAAAGAGCATATATTTATCCGTAGGACAAACGTTGTGGGAAAATTAAAACTCACATTCTCACCTCCTTCTCCTCTTCCTCCAACAAAAGCACAAAACCTTCAAACTCCTCAACAATGGTGGCCCAATAAATATGGGGTTACAGCTATTAAAAATACTTTTTTTTTGTAGATTTTTACATATATGTCCAAATAATCTTTAATTATTACGTATATATCCATATATTCTTTGTTATTATAAAAATATCTCTCGCATCTTCTCTTCATTAACATAAATGCCCTTAACCATAATGATATTAACTAAGAAGCATTTATGTTAACGGAGAGAAAATGTGAGAGGTATTTCTGTAATAACAAGGAATCCCCTGAACTGCATAAAATGGGGCTTTTTTGCCAACATTCACTTTTTTGATTATTGCAGGAGGTCTCATCTCCATTTAAAGAGTTATTCTTTCATTCAACCTATACATTTCACCTTTTAAAAATCTCATGCATTATATTCATTTTATTTCACCTGAAGGAAATATACAAGTGGCTTGACATGTGTAATTAGTTCGAAATAAAATGAATGTAATGCATATGATGCAACTGTCTAGTGAGTTGTGGTTCAAAAGACGTGAACACTTTTAGAATTATGATTTATGAGCAATTATCGAAATGCAGCATGGTCACATGAGTAGCGTTAAGCAAAAAGTTAAGATGTTTGGAATTCCAAGAGTTGTATGCTTGGAAGAGAATTTGAGATTTTACAAAAGTAACATATCTATATTAGGTATAGAGGTTCGGAGGTACCTTTCCTGTATTCAAATCCAAATCCAATCGGGTTTGCATCCAAAAACCCAAACTTGCCTAATATATCAAATGGAGCATGTTTTACTCGTCGAAATTAGGTCAGGTCGATTCTCAACTGTGGAGTATTAGATTGACATCCTTACCTCTTGCTGGGTAAGCATTCATTTCTTGACTCGCATGAAAAAATATATATGTTACATTTATTTTAAGTATTTGCATAAGTATGATGCCTAATATTATGCTAACAACATATGAAAAGCTACAAATCTTACACTTATCTAAGTCTTGATTTGGGAAGGATGTAAACCTATTTATAGCGTTGGGGTTGTGTTACTTGTAATTGGGACTCTCTTAACATTATTGTGCTGCTTATTAACAATTAGGGGTTTTCCAAGCATTATTTGTATTTATTGCAATTAGGACTACATTGTTCTTTATTCGATGTAGGATTTTATATATTTTTACGAATTCTTATTTTGGTTGGTTTGGACTTATTAGTTGCATGGTGTTTTAAATCATGAATTTTTTTGTGCCACATGTTAGTATCTCCATACAAATTTTTTTTGCATTAATTTTAACACAAACTAATCTATAAGCAACAATCTCTTAGGGTCACAGTAGAAAAGTGTAAAACATTAAGCAAAATGTCATGCATCCCTCAAAAAGATAATATCACCGATGATATTTAGTTCAGAACTAAATATCATGGTGCAATTTTTAGATATCACCAGTGATATTTGATTCACAACTGAAATTCACTAACGTAATTTAATTTAAAATTAAAATATCAATACAATGTAGTTTACAACTAAAAATCAATGATGTAATTTATTTTATAATTAAATATCACCAATATAATTTAGTTCATTGAGTGATGTGTAAACTTTCACATTAGCATACATGTGTAAGTTCTTATAACTTTAGATACAACTCTTACAAGTGTCACCAGCTGTACGTAAGAAAGCATCGTAAGGTTTGAAATCCAAAAATTATTGCATTTGGAGTTTGTGCGATTAGCATGGTCTGGGAAAGATATTTTAAATTTTAATCACATCACTTGCACCTAACACACGGTATTTTGAAAAACATGCAATCATAAATTGTTCCCAACCCAAATTTATGAAAATAACTTTTGATTCCTTTTCTATGAAATTTATACATCAATGATCGAAGATACCATGGAACCTTTATGCTTGATCATTCTTTTCATTAATCACTCATTCAATGTCATTTTCTCAGGAATAGGGAGAATTAAAGCTTAAGTCTTTTGGCTTAAAGTCAACTGACCAACTTCCATCTTATAGAGGAAACTTTTCATCTCTGGCGAAAAGGTGCTTTCTGTCCCTCCACCATGTGGGGTGCTTTTCTTGGGGTTACTTTTTCTTTCTACAACTTGTTGACTTCTGTTGATGGTCCTAGCGGAGCTTGACAGTAGCTATGGCTTCGGTAAGTCCAACTCTTCAAGGAGTATATCCTTGTATTCTAGGTTGTGTTGTTATATTTCTATCCAAGGGTGAGTATGGATAGTCGAGACGATCTCAACATAGTTGAAGGAGTTTGGAATTTGCTTCACCAGTCGGAAGAGGTTATAGAGATATCAGTAGGTGAAAGCGATCTAACGGATCCAAAGAAGTGGAGGCGATGTATTATCTTCACTATTATCACAGATAAGAAGCCTAGAACAAGTCAGTCATTGAAGTTTTCTCACGAGCTTGGAGCTTTAGTAAGCCTCTGGTCATATCAGAGATGATAGAGAAAAGATGGATGGCTTTCTTTGAACATGAAACTGATGTAAGAATGGTGCTGAACAAAACACCATGGCATTTTGAAGGAGACATGGTAGCTATGGAGCCTGCAAGGCCAGGAAAAAGGCCTTCAGAATATGTGCTCCATAGAGTCTCCTTGTGGATTCAACTATTTGACATACCACTAGAATATAGATGTAGACCAGTTCTGATGAGAGCTGAGACAACCTTTGTGGCTATTAAAGATGTTGATCTAGATGAAAAGAGGGGAGGGAGATTTGTTAGGATGAAGGTTATTATGGATGTTCATAAGCTGCTGATCCGGAAATGTAGGTTGGATCTTCTATAAGGAGACTCCATTATAATTCTATTGAGGTGTGACAGACTCCCAAGAGTGTGCATTTTGTGGGAGAATTGGACATGTGCATCGTGACTGCGGTGTACTCTTAAAGACAAAAAGTGAAATGGAAGAGAAAATCTTTGGAAATCAAGAGGGCTTTAGAAGATGAGATCCAATTATAGTTTGATAGAGAGATAAGAGCTGAAAAAGGAGCTGAAGCAAAAAACAAGATGGGAAGTAGTTCACTCCAACCTCTCAGGACATTTGTCCAAGATACAGAGCAAGATGAGGGGAAACAGGGAATGACACAAATTGCCAAAAATACAAGTCAGTTTTTAACTCAGTTACCGCAATCCTCTTATAGTAGGAAAAGGGAAGAAACATGGGGCTCTACCTCTGCTGGAAGTGAAAAAAGAAGTGAAGAATTCTTGATTGCCTTAGGGTAAGAACAACAAACTGAAATGCCATACGATGAGCAAATGATGGATTAGAATACATTTGATGAGAACCTCATCATGAACCATAACTAGTACATTTTGACCTAATAAAATGAACAAAAGCTCCTACATAACCTAAAGGAAGGCCTAATTCAGGGTATTACCAATATGAGGAGGGAACATGAAATAAGGGGTAAAACTGTAATTTTACCATTGCAGTGCATCAACGGGATTTCTAAGGGTCTAGACATAAGTTAATTGGATTTAATAAGAGAAACAGTGGGATGGTTTGGTCAGAAAAGGGTTATGGTGAAATTTATGAATTAAATGACATTCTGTAATCCTAAAACAAACCCACTTTAATTCACAAGGTTCCAAGCAATAAAAAAATCAACTAAACCCTCTAAAAATCATGAAAAAATATCCCCTAGGGTTTAGAACCTTCAATTTGGCATTCGGAACCTGTTTTGACCTAGATTGGGGTCCATACCCAATTTTTGACCTAATTTAGGTTTTTGTGCAAAATATCCAGTCAGACATGGTCAAACCTAAAATCCAACTTCACCATTGGATTTCTTAAGTCCAAATTAGGTTTATACCAAAATTTGGACCTAAGGGAAGGTCATCTTGACCCACTTTGTAATTTGGTCCTCAAAATTACTTTCAGACCCTCAACTTTTTGAAACCCTTGCAAATGCCCCCTAACTTTCTCGTCTCTTCATTTTGGTCCCTCCACCATTTGCAGCTGGGACCATACCTCCAGCAACTTCGCGCGGAGGATTTCGCCTCTTTTGCAAGGGGAGTCGCCCCCAAATTTGAAAGGGGAGCTCCCTACGGAACCCCCTACCGCATGGGCTGCTCCCCATGCCCTGAAACCCACCACACCTCTCGTGCAAACGCGTGAGAGGTATGGGTCGCCGACCGGCCTTACCTCTAGCTTGGATTCCTCGCCGCCCTCACGCGCTTCCCGCCTTGCCTTTGCCTATTTAAGGAAGGGCAGACCACGCCGCATCCTTCAACCTTAATTTGGCCAGAGATCTCCCTTAATTTCGCCCCCTCCCAACTCCGGCCGACTGCCCAGAGCTTCCGGTGACTTCTCCTCCGTCTTCTCGTCGCTTTGCCACCGAACCAGTGACAGAGCTAGCTCCGCCGTCCGCCGCGCCATGCTATATCAACGTGCACCCTCTGCCCCCCTTCCTTGTCGTCGCCTTCTTCCCCCTGGGCACCTTCATCTCCGGCGACGGCAGGCACCAGCCGCTTGCCCTCCGCCTCCCCCTTTCGCTCCTAGCCTACCAGATAAGTTACCCTTACTCCCCTCTTCATTTCCCCTCTGATAATTTGTACTCTCGACCTCTCGACACCACAGACCATCATCACCCTCTCCACCTCCGACCACCAACTCCGGCAAAGCCACTCCACCTCCATTGGCCGTTTCACCCCTTGCTGACTGGTCCCTAAGCTTCACCACCTCACACTGATCACCTTTCGCCCTTTCACTGACCGCCATACCCACTAGAACCTCCCCCCGAACACACCCACCTGCACGCACACAGTGTACCCTAGGCACACATGCACAGACACCCTCACGCCACTCCGACCACCGGGCCACCTTCCCCACACCTTGGCGAAGCTCCCCAAGGTATCTGACAGGGTCGCAAGGCTGTTCTTGTGATTTCAAGGATGCGACCCCTTTTGCCATTGCCGCTGTGCTTGAAGCAAGCTTCAAGCCGCTCCAGGTCACACTCTACTCCAGGAGACACCCCTAGGTAGTGCGGATTCGAGTCACGCACGCATCCAGGCTTTTGATTAGCGTCGAAGGACCCTACAGCCTCGCCAATTAAAGAGGCCATCTGCTGCAGGCGGTCGCGAAATGAAGGTGGGACGTTTAGTCCCACCTCGGAAGTGGGTGAGTGAGCGAAGGTAAATAAATTGAAAAGGTGAATTAAGTTCTTCGCCTCAGTACACGGGGTGAGGTCCCCTCGCCCACTCACCACCTCGTTCGCACTCACTAGTGGCAGCCTTTTTAGGATCGTCACCGAGTTTGATTAGATTTTATTACTTGAAAATTTCAAAAATTCTCTGAGGTCGAACTCAGGTAGCAAGCTTGATTTTAGAAGCATAGAAAATCACAATTTACAATAATACAGTTTTACAAAAGAACAACTAGAGAGAAAGGAAATAAAAATGTTTCTTCTCTTTTCTTTCCTTCTCTCTTTCTTCTTTATCCTTCTTTCTCTTCTTCTTTCAGTCTTCAGACGTCTGATTCTAGGAATCAGACACCTTAAGTAGCCACTTGCTACAGTGCACGTCTCCTTCTTCCTTTCTTTGCTGCTGCTGCTTCTGCTTCTCCTTGGCTTTTTCTTCTTCTCTTCTTCTCTTTCTGCTTGGCCTTCTTTGCGACAGCTTCCTCTTCCTTCCTTCCTCAGTTGGCTTCTTCTTCTTCAGTTGGCTTCTCTTCTTCCTCTTCTTCTGCTTCAGCTTCTGTCTTCTTCTTTCTCTTCCTTTTCCTCTGCTTCTGCTCCTGAGCCTTCTTCTTCTCTTCCCTTCGGCTGCAGCTACTTTCACGACTAAGTCCTCAGCCGCTCCTTCTCCTGCTTCCTCTTCCTCCTCCTTCTTCAGTTTCCCTGCACAAGCATGGTTAGGCAAAACCTAACCCCTACCCTCCCCGCGTCTCTCTCTCTCTCTCTATTTCACTCCAGGGCTTGCTCTCCCAGAGCCTGCTCGGGTATACAGGTTGGGTTAACGCACCCGGGACCAGGCCCACCGGCGTGCTGTGGTGGGCAAGGTGTGCTAGGCTTAGGTAAATGGGTCGGGCCAGGTCCGCAGGGGGTGATCGCGGATAAGGCCGGGTGAGCGGGTGAGAAGGACCTCACCCCGTGTGACTGAGGCAATAAACCTCAATCGCTTTTTCAATTTATGCGCTGCGGGGCACTTGAAAACTCACAAGGTGGGACTAAATGTCCCACCCTTCTGCCTGTGCGCCCGCAGCAGCAAGCGCGAGCAATCGCCACTCCAGCAAAGGCTTCAGACGCCAATTGAAGACCTGGAGATGTGCGCGGAAGTCTTCCGCGCAACCTGGGCTCGTCTCCTGGAGCTGGAATGGCTTGGAGTTGCTTGCGAGCTTGCTCCAAGCTCGGCATCAATGGCGGCGGAAGCTTGGGACTTGAAACCACGAATACGGCATTGCGGCCCTATCAGAACGCTCGGCGAGCTTCGCCAGAGCACGGTGAAGATAACTCGGGGGTCAGCATGGCGTGATGTCGCCTGTGCGCGTGTTCCTAGGGCACACCGTGTGCGTGTAGGTGGGTGTGTTCGGGGAAGGGTTTCAGTGAGTGGCCTGGTCAATGGAGGGTCGCAAGATGATCAATGGGTGGAGGTGATGCTTCTGAGGGGTCTGGCAAGGTGGATGGGTTTGGGGAGGTGACGGAGACACCTCGCCAGTGATCTGCCGGAGGTGGAGGAGATGGTGGTGGTCTACGGTTGTCGAGGGGTTGAAATAACAAATTGGTAGAGGGGAAATAAAGAGGAGGGTGAGAGGGACTTAGATGTGAGTCCAGAGTGATGGAGGGGATGCGGAGGTGGCGAGCAGACGGTGCTGCCATCGCCAGAGACGAAGGTGCTAGGGGGAGAGAACGGTGACGAGGAAGAGAGGCTGGAGGGCGCCTGCTGGCACGGTGCAGCGTGGGGGAAGATGGCGGAGGTAGCTCTTCCATTGGTACTGTGGCAAAGCGGTGAGAGAGAAGAGGGAGAGTCGTCGTAATCTCTGGCAATTGGCCAGAGTTGGTGGGAGACGAATAGGAGGAGGGATCTCAGGCCAAACAAAGCTTGAAGGATGCGGTAGAGGGTGCCGCTCCTTATATAGGCGAGGGCTGGCTGGGAGGTGCGCAAAAGCGGCGGAAAAACCTCGCCGGAGTTGTGGCAGACGGAGACCCATACCTCTCGCGCGTTCGCACGAGAGGTATGACGGTTGACAGGGCATGGGGAGCAGCCCATGCGGTAGGGGGTTCCATAGGGAGCTCCCCTTTCAAATCTGGAGCTGGCTCCTCATGCATGCGCGGCGCCATCCTCCGTGCAAAGTCGCCGGAGGTATGGCCTGCGCAGTGGGTGGCAGAAGGACTTGATTGAAGAAAATGACGGGAAAGCTAGGGGGGCATCTGTAAGAGTTTCAAAAAGTTGAGGGCCTAAAAGTAATTTTGAGGACTAAATTGCAAAGTGGGTCAAGACGACCTTTCCTTAGGTCCAAATTTTAGTATTAACCTAATTTGAACCTAAAGAATCCAATGGTGAAGTTGAATTTTAGGTTTGACCATGTTTGATTGGATATTTTACACAAAAACTCAAATTAGGTCAGAAATTGGGTATGATCCTCAATCTAGGTTAAAACAGGTTCCAACGGCCAAATTGAAGGTTCTAAACCCTAAGAGATATTTTTCCATGAATTTTAGAGAGTTCATTTGATTTTTATCTTGCCTGGAACCTTATAAATTAACGTGGATTTGTTTTAGGGTTACAGAATGTTATTTAATTCCCAGATTTTGTTGTAACCCTTTTCTGACCAAACCATCTCACTTTTTTCTTTATTAGGTTCACTTGACCTATGTCTAGACCCTTAGAAATCTCATTCAAGCACTGCAATGGTAAAATTACAATTTTACCCCTTGTATAATGTTTTATTCTCAGATTACCAATTCCTTGAATTAGGCCTTCCCTTAGGTTATGTAGGAACTTTTGTTCACTTTTATTAGGTCAAAATGTGTTAGGGTTCATGATGAGGTTCTCATCACTCACTCCTTCGCAGACCTGGCTGACTTGACTCGATAACCCTGCACTCCTCGCCCATCACCTCACGCAGGTGGGCCTGGTCCCGAGCGCGTATACTGATGAGCGTCTTTCGTCGATTTTAAAAATATATTTGTTGTAGTATGTTACGAAAAACGATGATCAGTTTATTTCAATTTATTACTCGAAATTTAGAATATTCCGAAGTCGAACTAAGGGAGCAAACTTAATTCCAGAAGCATAAAAATTCACAATTAACTATAATATACTACTTTACAAAAATTAAAGAGAGAGAGTCAACAAAAATTCTTTTCTTCTCTCTCTTTTTTTTTCTTTCTTTTTCTTCTCTTCTCTCTTCCTTCCCTTCTTTCTCTGCCCTTTTCTTTCTCTTCCTTCTCTTCTTTCTCTGCCCTCTTCTTTCTCAAATGCCTTATCTGCCTCTTGCTGCAGTGCCTTTGCAGGTTCTCCTCTTGGCATCTTCTTCTCTGTTTGGCCTTCTTCTTCTTCTTCTTTCTTTCCTCTGTGCAACAAGCTTCCCTCCTCTTTTCCTTTGGCTTTCTTCTTCAGATCCTTCTTCTGTTGCAGCTCTTGGATGCTTCTTCTCTTCTTTTCTCTACTGTGCTCCCTCCTCTTCCTTCTTCTTCAACTTCTGCTACTCTGTGCGGCTAAGTCCTTAGCCGCTCCTCCTCCTTTCTTCTTCTCCTACTTCCCTGCACATTACAAGGTCAGGAAAAACCTAACCCCTACCCGCCCCACGTCTCTCTCTCTCTCTCTTTCTCTCTCATAGGTTCGCTCCCAGAGCATTCGCGGGTATACGGGTCGGGTGTACGTGCCCAAGACCAGGCCCACCAGCGTGCGGTGGTGGGCGAGGAGTGCTTGGTCAGGTAATCGGGTTCGGCCCAGGCCTGGGGGTGTGAGAGTCGACAAGAGCAGGTGCGAGCGCGTGGTGCGTTGCGTGCGTAGGCGAGGGACCTGACCCCTGTGTATCAAAGGCGATAAACCCAATACACCTTTTCAATTTATTCGATGCGCCGCACTCAAACGTTTACAAGGTGGGACTAAAAGTCCCACCTAAATTTCGCGCCCTCACCCGCAGCAGGAATTCTCATGATTGCAATGATACGCGAGCTTTCGCCTTCGATTGGGGACCTGGGATCGTACGTGAGTCTCTCCCGCGCGGCTTGGGACTCCCACCTGGGGCTGTAGAGGCCTGGAGCTGCTAGCAAGCTCGCTCCAAGCTTGGCGGCAATGGCGGCTAGTGTGCAGAATTTGAAAGCACGAACACTACCTCGCGGCTCCATCAAAACATCAGAAAACCTTCGCCGTATCACGGCGAAGGTGAGGCGGGGGTTGGCTGGCCGCGGGGCGGCCTGGGCGTGTGTGCCTAGGTCTCTCTGCGGTCGTGAGGATGGGTTTGTTCAGGAGGTAGTTTCAGTGGGTGGCGTGGTCGGTGGAAGGGCGAGAGGTGGTCAGTGGGAAGTGGTGAAGCTCAGGGACCGGTTGGCGAGGGGTGGAGTGGTCTGTGGTGGGGAAATGGCCTCGCCGGAGTTGGTGGTCGGAGGTAGAGATGGTGAGGGTGGACACTGGCGTTGAGGGGTCGAAACGACAAATTAACAGGGGGGAATAAAGGGGAGAGTAAGAGGAAGAGTTTTTACCTAGCTAAGCACACGAAAGGGAGGAGATGGCAATCAGCGCGTCTTTGCCATCGCCGAAGACGAAGGTGCCAAAGGAGGGGGCGGCGACGAGGAGAAGGGATCAGAGAGTGCCAGCTGGTATGGCGTGGCGCGGAGGAGAATGGCGGAGCTGGATCTGCCACTGCTATGGTGGCAGAGCGACGAGAAGAGGGAGGAAGAGTCGCTAGAAGCTTCGGGCTGTTGGCCGGAGTGAGGAGACGAATTTGGGGGAGTTCTCTGGCCAAATTAAGCTTGTCGGAAACGACAACCCCTACCACTCCTTAAATAGGTGTTGGTGAGGAGAGAAACACAAGGAGGAGGCGTGGGCAGGCCATCGGAGACATGGCCGGAAAAGAGACCCATGCCTCTCGCGCGTTCGCACGAGAGGTATGGGTGTCGGCAGGGCATGGGAGGGGGTCCATGCGGAAGAAGACAACGCAGGGGACCCTCCTCTCATTTCTAGGGCCGGTCCCCATACCCTGCGCGGTGCCATTCTCCGCGCAAAGTCACCGGAGGCATGGGTTGCTGCTGTGGGTGGCAGAGGGACCAGTTTGAAAAGAACGAAGGGAAAGTTGAGGGGTTAAGTTCAAGGGTTCAAAAAGTAATTCTTGAGGACCAATTTGTAAAGTGGGGCAAGGCAAACTTTTCTTAGGTCCAAATTTTGGTATGACCCTAATTTGGACCTAAGGAATCCAATGGTGACATTGGATTTTTGGTTTGACCTTGTTTGACCAGAAATTTTGCACAAAAACCCAAATTAGGTCAAAACTTGGGTATGGTTCTCAATCTAGGTCAAGATAGGTTCCAATGGCCAAATTGAATGCTCTAAACCCTAGGGGATGTTTTTTCATGATTTTTAGAGGATTTAATTGATTTTTATCTTTCCTGGAACTTCGTGAATTGAAGTGGATTTGTTTTAGCATTGTAGAATGTCATTTAATTCCTAGATGCCGCTATAACCCTTTTAAGATCAAATCATCCCACTTTCTTTCTTATTAAGCCCGCTTGACCTGCGTTTAGACCCTTAAAAATCCCGTTTATGTATTGCATTGGTAAAATTACAGTTTTACCCCTTGTGTATTGTTTATACTCAAATTTACAATTCTCTGATCTAGGCTTTCCCTTAGATTTTGTAGGAGCTTTTTGTACACTTATTTAGGTCAAAATGTGCTAGTTAGGGTTCATGATGAGGTTCTCATCATATACCCGACCTGATAACCCGGCTGGCTCTGGGAAAGCTGTGACCTGAGAGAGAAATAGAGAGAGGGAGAGACGTGGGGAGGGTAGGGGTAGGGGCAGGTTTTTGCTTAATCGTGCCTGTGCAGGGAAGAAGGAGGAAGAGGAAGTAGAAGAAGAAGAAGAAGAAGAAGAGGAAGAGAAGAAGAAGAAGAAGAAGAAGAAGAAGAGGAAGAGAAGAAGAAGAAGCCAAACTGAAGAAGAGGAAGAAGCTGAGGACTTAGCCGTGCCAAGGAAGAAGGAGCAAGAGTTGAAGAAGAAGGAAGAGGAAGAAACACAGTGCAAAAGGAATGGAAGAAAAAGAAGAAGAGAGGAAAAGAGAAGGAGGGAGCTGCCGCAAAGAGGAAAGCCAAGCAGAAAGGAAAGGAAGAGAAGAAGCCAAAGTCAGAGCAGTAGCAGCCAAAGAGAAGAAAGGAAGAAGAAGAAGAAGGCGTGCACTGTAGCAAACGCCACTTAAGGCATCTGATTCATAAAATCAGACGTCTGAAGACAGAGAGAAGAAAAGAGAGAAGAGCAAAAAAGAAAGAAGAAAAGAAAAAGAGAAGAAAATTTCTATTTCCTTTCTCTCTAGATTTTTGTAAAACATTACATTATTGAGAATTGTGATTTTTTCTGCTTCTAAAGATTGAATTGCTCCCTAAGTTCGACCTCGGAATATTTTCAAATTTCGAGTAATAATTAAATTAAATTGATAATTATTTTTCGCAACATATTACAACACGTATATTTTGAAAATCGCGAAATCTGAGCCATCAACATTTGAAAGACCAAATAGCCCTGTGGTTTAGAAGAAAAATTTCAAAAGAAAGTCTATAGATTCCAAGCAGCAGGAAAAAAGCCAAGCAAACAAAAGGAAGGAAGAACTTCGATTGGAGAAGAGTACTAATGAAGGAAAGACGAGTGAGTCTGATGAAGGGCCTATGGCAACTAGTCCTGATCAGCTACCTTAACGAAAATGAATGTACTATCTTGGAATTGTCATGGTTTGGGATCATCCACGGCAATTCGGCATATGAAATCCCTTTTGAAGGTTACTAGGGCCGGTTTGGCCTTTATATCTGAAACTCATGTCAGTGGGGGGAACTTTGGAAGGATATGTAAAAATATGAATGGTTACAACTCTTTTGCTGTGTTAGCTGAAGGCAAGTTTGGTAGGCTAGAGCTTTTGTTTGTCGATACCCTTGATGTAAATATTTTGTACTCTGAAGCCCATTGTATTTTGCTTAATGTAATAGAACGTGGAAGTTCCTGGTACTTAGCTTGCATTTATGGTACTCCAAATCAAAGTTGTAGAAAGAAATTCTGGAGAAGGATGGAAAGGCTATTACTTAATTATGCTGAACAACTTGTATGTATTGGGGATTTCAATACTATTCTGTCTTCAACTGACAAGTGTGTTGGCAATGCTATCCCATCAAGACAATTCCAATATTTGCGATCTTTCACAACTACTTTAGGTTTGTTAGATCTTGGTTTCTCTGGTCAAGCTTTTACTTGGTCCAACAAAAGGAAACCAAATTACCTAATTAAAGAAAGACTTGACAGAGTCTTTACCTCACCTGATTGGTCCTTAATGTATCCAAGTGCAGGTGTTTTAAATCTACCAACAATAGGAAGTGATCATAGCTTGTTTTGCTTTGTTTGGTAAGGGAAAGGAAAGTAACCAAAAAAAAAATGGAGATTACGAGTGGACTAAAGTCTTAAAGATGAATATGCTACTATTGTCAACAAAGGCTAGGAGACTAATGGTTCAGAACTATATATATGGGAGAGAGGACAAAAGTTGCAACAGGAGCTTAGATCCTGGAATGCCAGATCAAATGTTAATTGGAAGAAGAGGAAATTAGATATAGAGACACAGTTAACTGAAATTCAAGGAAGGCAATCTTTGGATGATGATGTTGAAAAGCAGAAACACTTACAAAAGAGTTAATGAAGAGATTTTACTTCAGGAAGAAATCTATTAGTTTAAAAGATCAAGGAAAGACTGGATACAAAGCGGAGATAGAAATACTAGATACTATCATATTTATGGCCAAAATAGGACAAGGAAGAATTCCATTGATTGGATTATATGTCCAAATGGCGAGGAGACAGCCAAGCATGAATAGATCAAGAAGGTCTTTTTGATTTCTATAAGGACCTCTTTACTTCACAATTGCAAGGAATTATCCTTGAAAATATGTTCTCCACTCATGATTGGGCAGCAGAGGTTGATCAGAGATGGTGTAGATAGATACTAGATGAGGAGGAAATTAAAACTACCCTCTTCTCAATGCATCCATACAAAAGTCCAGGACCTAATGGTTTTCCAGCCTTCTTTTATCCACATAGTTGGGATACGATCAACAAACAAATTGTTACTTTTGTGCAGAGTTGTTTCCTTGGTCAAACAATGCCAACATAGATGAGTAGAACCTTTTTGGTCTTAGTGCCAAACTTGCAAACACCTAAACAACCAAGGGCATTTCGGCCCATTAGCTTGGCTAAAACTTTATATAAGTCGGTTACCAAGATTATTGCTAGAAGAATCAAGCCAATTCTCAAGAGAATTATATCC
Source organism: Thalassia testudinum (assembly GCA_037157565.1). Classification (NCBI taxonomy): domain Eukaryota; kingdom Viridiplantae; phylum Streptophyta; class Magnoliopsida; order Alismatales; family Hydrocharitaceae; genus Thalassia; species Thalassia testudinum. The sequence goes on from JAZHRO010000013.1 coordinate 74,821,092, forward strand.
AGCAGACAATCGAGGTTCCCGTTAGATAGACAGATAGCAAACAATGTTATATTGGCTAAAGAAATTATTCTTGATATGAAGAAATCCAAAAGGAAAAAAAGCTCCATGGTCATAAAATTTGATATGGAGAAGGCTTTTGATTGAGTTGAGTGGGATTTTGTACATTTTTGCTTGGAACAGATAAGCATCCCATCACCCCTAATTAATCTCATTATGTCCTGCACAACAACAACCACGTTCCAGGTTCTGGTGAATGGGGATCCTACCAATACTATCATTCCCTCCAAGGGTATAAGACAAGGATGCCCACATTCCCCACATATATTCATATTATGTTTATTGTATCTTACCAAAAGTCTAGATAGAGCTTTGCATGCTAAATTATTATCAGGATACTAGCTACACAAACAATTACCACATATTACGCACCTAATGTTTGTAGATGACACCATGCTTTTTACAAAAGCTACTGTAAGTGAAACTTTGAAAGTTAGGGAGATTCTAGTAGAGTATGAGAATTGCTCAGGCCAAAAGGTTAACTTCCAGAAGAACCAGTAAGGGCACCCCAAAGAGTGTACAAAAGTAGATCATGGATGCTATTAAAGTTGACCAAATGGGGAGCAATGAGCTGTATTTAGGAACTCCTATTATGGATGGTGCTAATTAGAAGGAGTTAAGCAAATTGATATTATCAAAATATGCAAACAAATTGGCTAAATGGAAGTAGGGATGAGCATTAGGTCGAGCCGGCCTGACCTAACCTGAGGCCTAGCCCGATTGAGTCGGCCCAAGCCCAAGTCTAAAATTAACTTGGGTCAAGCTTGGGTTATAAATATGACTCATTTATTAAATGGACTGAGACTTGGGCCAAGGTGACCTAAACCCAGCTTGGCCCATTGGCCCATTTATGGGGTCGCCTTAAGGTCTACGCTGTTGGCCTAATTACATCAATATATATCATATATGTATATATATTTATGTTGTCTATCAAAATATATATCATATGTGCGTTATACATTAAATATTAAATAAACATTAACTATTCTTGCTATTCTTTAACTAACAAAACCTTAAACCCCGTGCTACCTGTAACTGTAAGGTGTGCAATGCAATCTTACAACCTCATTCAAATTAGATATAAACCATTGACTTTTTGCCATAAAGAAAGTGTGAATATCTAAATTCAAACTAAATATGAATACAAAAAATAAGTACTTTTATTTTTTATTATAATTTTCCCTTGATTACATTTGGTTGGCTTGTTATATGCTATATATGTTGAATAATCAAATCAAATATTTGCAATGCATGCAACTAGATCATTTTAGTTGGACATGTACCTACAAGGACTTAAAGATTTTTTAATATACACAAAAGGTAAATATAATAACCCCATCATTTACATAACTAAAAAAGATAATTATCCTTTACAAGTTATTTTTTCTTACTTGTACACAATCATATTATTTTTTATACCTTTAAAATAATTATTGATACAAAATTCTACTTAAATATTGTTTTATTGGTATAGGTGAAATAAACAATTAGACCATGAATAAATGAGCCGACTCAGCTTGGCCTGAGCCCATTATTTTTTAGGTCGGGTTGGGTTTGAGTCAAGAAAATTTATTTTTGGCCGAACCTTGAGCTACATTGGCTTGGGTCGGGTCGAGCCGAGCCCGCAAGGGCTTGACCTAATGCTAATCCCTAGATGGAAGAAGAGAGTTCTATCACAGGCTGGTAGAGGAGTTCTTATTCAAGTCACCCTTGCATCTATCCCTTGCCATCTAATGACTACAAACTTATTTTCTAAGAAACTTATACAAAGTTTGATGGTTTGATCAGGGATTTCTGGTGGGGTGCATCAAAGGAAAAGAAATTTATTTATGTGAAAGCTCTACCAAAATTCATGGGGAAACTTGGCTTCAGATCTACCATATTAGTTAATTTGACTTTTCTACTTAAAATGGGTTGATCTTTATGTAGTAATCAGGATGGATGGTGGCAATCCTAGATCAAAGGGAAATATTTTGCTGGTGGATCCTCCTGGGAGTACATAGCAAAACCAACTGACTCTACTTTTATGAAAGCTATGGTAGACATTAAAGACATTCTGTATAAGAATGTTTTATAGCTAGTGGGAGAAGGAGATAAAATCAATGTTTGGAGTGATCCTTGGCTTGAAAATGAGACCAACCCTTTCTCTACCAGTAATGAAGCCTTACACATGTCATCTGTAGTTGTTTTTATAAACAAAGAAGATGGCAATTGGAAGACAGACGAGATATATGATAGTCATACAGAGGATACGGCACACAAAATTATTGATACCTCTATTCATCAAGGAGATGACATCCTTATTTGGAAACCTCATCCAAAAGGGACCTTTACACTGAAATCGGCTGACTTTGATCAAAGAGCTGAATGTGCAAAGTGGTTTAAATGAAACTCAAGTAAGGTACTGTAAGAAAATTTGGGCTTTGCAGAACCTTGGACCAAGGACCAAACTCTTTCTATGGATATCCATGGTTGGTGCACTCCCACTGAGAGCAACCTTAGCAAAAGGAATGTATATTGATGATAGTTCTTGTCTCTTTTGCTATTCAGCTGATGAGGACTGGGATCACCTTGTCAGGGGATGTACCTTCAATAGAGCAATCTGGTTTTATTGGGGAATTACAAGATTTCCTCAACAAGGCTTTTGGTGGGATAAAGTAATGGAAGTTTCTATGCAATTTGAATCTACTAGGATGCTCAGAAATTTGCTCCTATATGCGCTACATGCACTATGGATACATAGATGTAATGCGATCATGAAGGGTGAAAAACTAAACCCCAATGCAGTGATTGATGCTGCAAAAAAAAAGTGCATCTTTTATAGAATCAATTTGGAGGACCTAACTCACAACAGCTTCCTTACTCGTGAAGTGACACCAAAACAAACTCCTGTTAGTGCTATAGCGCATACAATCATTGTGGATGCGACGGTGGGGGAAGAAAACTCAATGACAGTTGCTGTTTTATTAGATAAAAATGGTTGTATCACTGCAACGTCAACTCAACAGGTGCTCACCAATTGTAACGCAACAGCGGAAACTTGGGCTATTCACAATAGGTTGCTTATGGCCAGTCATCATAGGTTGCTGGAGGTTGTGATCCTTTCTGACGCAGTTAATCCAGTCAACCAAATCAATGCCCTTTCACAACCTCCTTGGAGACTTAGGTATGTCGTTCAAAAATGTATTTCTATACCTGGTGCCAATTCTTATTTTTCTTTATCCAAAGTTCATAGATCGATTATTAACCCTACTCTACTTCGATTCTGTTTGAACTAGAGCATCCAAGGGTTTTGGGGTAACACCCACATACCTTGCATCTTGAATGGCCGTTAATGAAATATTTCAAATTGTTAAAAAAAAAAAAAGAAAACTTCCTCATTACAGTCATGCCATGGTTGATGGGATAAGTGCCTTAACGAGAGTCAAAGTACCACCAACTAGATAAAAAGTAAAAAATGGTGAACAAAAACTAACCAAACAAGCTACCAACCAGCAGGGAATCCCCTTATTCCTTGTTTAATCAATTTTATTTTCGAATATACGTATTCTAATTTTTAGGACTAAGCTTATTGCATATAAGGTGGAACAAACTTATTCTAGATTTACTCCTTTGATAAAAAAAGTCGTGATTCCAGGTACATTTATTATGCATTTTATCTCCTAAGTCAAATACCAATCCAGGACTATTTATTCCTCGATGTTGGGTGGAACATGCCTGGCCTGATCTAAACTCGGAAAGGCTCATGTGTTTTTTTTCGGGTCTTTAAGGAGAGTAACGTTCAAAATTTTCACTAAATCAAAACCCTTTTGCTAGCTCGGGCTAAAAGCTTGATACCAGAGTTCAGGTCAGTTTTTCAAGTGGGCCTAGAAAACCAGTGGAGGAAGTTACGGGGGAGGAGGTGGCCACCGGCGGAAGGGTTCTAACTTCTGAGGAGGAGGAGGGGGTTGGCGTATGAGGTTAGGGGGAGGAGGAGAGGGCCAGTAGAGGAGGTTAGGTGGAGGAAAGGTTGAGAGGGAGGAAGGGGACGGCCAAGCAGGGCTAGCGACTGGCAGAGCAGGGTTTGATAGAGGAAGAGAGGTTGAGAGAGGTCGATGAGCACTCGCCATAGCCTAAGGAGAAGTTCAAAGAGAGGCTGTCAGGAGAGAGCCTCACCAAAGAGAGGCTACTGGAGAGAGGTCACAAGAGAGGAGAGGGGGTGGGGAGCTGAGAATCTTAGAGAAAAGGTGGGCAGCCACCGCTTAAAGGGAGCGGGGTGACAAACTAAACCCTAAAACATATCACGTGGGGGTAGGGGAGCTTATATACAAACGAACTCAACGAACCTATCCGGGTTTTCTTGTATTCAAGTCCGTCTGAACTCAAATTTTCTTAAATAGGGCCCAACTCATACAATTTAGACTTAGGCTGTGTTAGATTTTTTCAGGCCAAGTTCGGGACTAGTCAGGTAGGCCTGCATGGTGCTCCACCTACCTTGATGTAACCACATCCTGTAGCCAAACAAAAATTAACAATCCCTTACGCCTTGAGTTGTTTCTCTTTTCAAATTCCCGTGACCAAGCGCTGCCCAGCCACAGAACAAAGTCATTCCCATGATTTTCAATCACCATAGAGAAATAACTGGGAATCGCCTCCTTTTCCAAGATTCCACCCTCCAAGTTCTGCAAAAGACTGCAACCAGAATCCAAAAAATAATATGAACGTTAAAACGTTGAAAAAAAAGATAAAGACATAATCATTTATATCAAGACATAAGTTTGATGAACATCTCATTCCAACACGTGGAGATCACTCCCACATTTGACACAGAAATATATACTATTTGCTTGTAGAGATGAGCTTCCACAAATAATATTTTGGTTTTAGACAACCAAATTCTGTTCCCCTAATAAAGACTAACCTTATCCCCCTTATCTACCAACCAAAGGGACCCTATGATTACAAATTTACGGTTGATCTTCTCACTAGAACCCCCCAGCCTTCCACTCAACCCTTACCCTTGGGCACCACAATCCAAATAGATCAAAAGCAGATGAAGAACTTTTATCTAGCCACCAGCATCTGCAAATCCAACCATGAATACCATGACTTTGGAAGTGTTACTGGGTTTGCAAGAGTGGCCAGCTGTTTAACTGACAATGGGCCATCAAAATCTGCATTCTTGCCCACCGAGAACACCTAAATTTCTTGGTGAACCAACAAAATCCATGCCGCATTTTTTTTTCTGAAGCGGCAGAACGGGCACGAGTTCGTGGCATCTGCCAGCCCCAGCAGAGCAATTCTGGCAGTCGCTTCCGACCATGTTGCCTACCACGACTAGCTCTCTAGAATGCCACTCATACACAAGCATGCATATACTGTACATGCACAGCTATATCCATGGAGTCCATCCCTCATACATGTTGCACAGATTGTCTAGGCTGGTAGCCTGCCTGATGAGATATTCTACTTGTTCTGAGATGCTTATGGACCTGCAAAGAGCCATCACAGTTCAGATTCAACAGCGACTATATTTAACAAATGATGTCGATTTTATGTTATGAGTGAAAAACATGCACTTATTAGAGATTTCACCTGTTCTCTTCAATATCTCTTCCATCTAGTTTCTTCTCTACTTGTCTCAGCACTGACAATGCATATGCATTTTTCCCTGTATAGGCAGCATCATGAAGACAGCAAATTGTCAGTCAACAGATGATGGCTTTCCCAAGACAAACGGAGGCTCTCAAGTTTCTTTTTTTTCTTTTTGGTTTTGAGAAAATAACCAGACAAGGAAATGGTGTTAGATGATTAGCCAACAACAATGTTCCTTGATGCAACTGGGCAGGGACTGCAACATGAATCCCTAAATGCAATTGCATATTGTTGAAGAAAAGAAATCATCTTATTATTCAATGGAAACCTTAGCCTCTTTTTTATATTAGAGAGGTTTGAGAGAATTATAGACATCCCAAAAATAACAGAAATAACAAATATGTCCCTACACTCAACACATATCTCAAGCATCCACTACTTGATCCCATATACTTATGGTTGGTCCCATGACCCCACCCTGACTGCCAATTCACTTTTCGTCTGGAATACAGAATGATACTTTCAGGCAGAACTATTAAATTCCACTCTATCTATTTTGTAAGAATTTTCTGATTATAGATTTTTTTAAAAGAAAAAAGTGAAGAAGTTATTGATCGTATAAAGTATGATCCTAATTCAAGTCTTATACCTACAATACATGGAATGTGTTCATTTCTAACTGTCTTGATCCTATAGAAGGAGGTTGTACTCTCTATGTATCATTAGCCAACACCTTCCACGAATTTTACAAACAGTAGCCCTCAGTTTCATATTTATGATTTCCTATACAAAGAAAGAATAACAGTCAAACCTATTTTCTTGAATGTATCTCAAAACTGTCTACATTTTGGGAAAAAACTAGCAATAAAGAAAAGATATAGAAACCCAAAGAAAACCTTTAGGTTGATTCCTAAAATTTGGTGTAGGTCAACATATAGTACTAAACAAAATTCTCCAAGATGGACTTAAAAACAGTGATCAACTATTTTTGATAAGGAAAGAAAAGGAAAATTTGCGTTAAGCCCTATGGTGAGGCAAGATGGTTCTATGCAGGGAGTTGAGTTCATGCATCTGCAACCACAGAAGAGCTGATGGAGCTGTCCCCATATGCCTCATTCTACTTGAATCACATAATTTCTGGTTAATTTCACCAATTAATGGGGGTTTCTATGTTGCATATGGGGCTAGAACCTTGAGGGTTTTTCCATTAAAGAGGTGCTCAAGCTGCTTTTCTAGCCACATGCAGAAATGACAACACATGGGTCTACTCCAAGTGACACTAGTGGTGCCACACCCAAACTTTGGTGATTGGTGGAGCTCCCTGATTCTCTGGCCACAGCTGACACTGGATATTGGCCCAAAAGGTGGACCTTGAGGCAATTGTACCTCCTCTTCCTCTTCCTCTTCCTTGATGAGATGACTGTCAAAACTCTTGACTGCTTTACGGTCACTGTCTTGAGTCTTGACCACTAAGCCTCTTGCTGGACATTGAAAGCACTGGCAGGTGGACCTGATAGGTGACACCTGCAGTTCCATTGACAACTGTTCATGATCTAGGGTTTGTATGTAGCCCACGTTATTCTATTGTTCAAGCTTGATGCGCTAAGCATTTCATTTCAAATTCATTGTTAGTGGATGTAGGCATCTGTGGCATCCCTTTTCAGATGGGGTCACTGACAAGTTCAAGAACTCCTGTCCAGTAGTCAAGTTGGATGGCACTGACAAAGCTCTGTAGCCACAATCTACAGGCCACCAGGGAAAAAGGAACCAACCTGCAAAGCTGATGAAGTGAGATCGAAGTGACCTAGAACACTCAGTTACAGTGAATTCTAAGCCACCATGTAAGAAGGAGCCAGCCTACAGAGCTGACAAAGTGAGATTGAAATGGCCTTCCTAAAAGTCAACTAACCAGCCAAGTAGGAGGCAAGAAGGGGGATGAATACAATGTTGTGGAAGGATGTAAGAAGGAACACATCCTTTCCAGGTTAGAGCCTGATGGAAAAAAGGTTGGCAAGCATGTCACTTAGAAAGACAATGGCATGGTCCGAACATGCATCTTGAATGTTGCAATTAACAGATCATAATAGAGGCCATGTAATACAAAATAATGGAGATGTGGGATAATTTGAGAAACTTATTGACATGGCAAGAATGTCAGCTTTATCTTGTAGCTCCACTACATGATAACCCACTAGGACAAGATGGCTAGCCACTCCATCTATCTTGCTATCACTTTTACAATATTTTCTTAAATGCCATCAAAACGTTGCTTTGTCTACAAGGATGCCACTCCATCTATCTCCATTTGTTAACGGTGTTAATTAGTAGCTAATGGAGTGGATGGAGTGCCCTTCTTGTAAATGAAAAAAAAATTCAATGGCATTTCAAGATATTGAGAAGGCAATGATGATTGTATAATTTTGCAAGTTTGCAGTGGCATCTATGTAAAGGTAATCTCTGGGCTGCAGAAGAGTTAAAATTTCAGAAGCCATCCAAATTTAAAAGACCACCCATTGTTCATTTAAAAGACATCCACGGGAATGGTTGTGACTGTGGAATCTATAAATGATATTATTGTAACACGAGACAATGACACAACATTGTTGATGTGGAGGATTTATTGGCTAAGAACTTCATTGTCAAGGATTTGGGATTGAATTAGCTCATAATAGGTGTATTGTGGTATTATCCCGAAGAAAATATATTATTGATTTTGTTGAGTTGTAAGGAGTATTTGTCTTTTTCTTTATCCCGAGGGGGTACTTATATAATTAACATAGTTCTCTTTATATAAAAAAGGGTTAAGGTTTCTAGTTGAAGACTAATGAAATCATTTGCTTCAAGGTGTTATCAGAGCAGTGTTCCTAGGCCGGTGCTCCGATATCCCACCAAAAAAACTACCAAAATATGATCGGATCACCTAAGAGGGGGTGATTTCATGGGAGATCACGAAGATCTCTCTCCCAATGCTGACCCATTGATGGCCAGATCTCTTCTGCTGCCGGCCGCCTAATCTGCAGCCTCTGCAGATGGCCAGCACCGCCAGATCTAGAGCCTCTCCAGCCGGTCGACACCTCCGCTTGCCCCCTACAACCTCTGTGGAAGATCTGCACCACCAGATCTGCAGATCTGGAGCCTTCCGCAGGTTGCCGCCTCCGCCAGATCTGCAGATATGAGCCTTCTGCAGAAGGCTGTGCCAGATCTGGAGCCTTCCGCCAGATCTGCACCCGGCTGGAGCCTTCCCAGCAAGTTGCCGCCTCTGCAAAAGGCCGATGCCACCTGATCTGGAGCATCCCCAGTCGAATGCCGCCTGTGCCGGCCATTTGCTGCAGGTCAGCGCCTCCTCCATCCCTCCTGCAGTCGTGGACGGTGGATGTTCTCCATCCAGTGGTGTGCCGCCACTAATGGGTGGTGGTGCAGACCATGGGGGGCAAGATCAGTGTGGACAGATGCTATATTGCGTGTGTTAGAGCCTATCTCACACATTGCAAAGGTGGTGATGAGCCTTCTCTTGCCACCAATAAAGAAAAAATCTCTTTCAAGCATGATAAGTCTTCTCTCATGCCAATAAGATGAGTTTGATACAACAAAAAAACCAAACTCAAATATAGAAGGAAATGCATGTGTAGTCCAAGAGGTTGAAAAGAAGAGAAGATATAGAGGTCCATGGGTGATAGGTACCAGAGCTTCTGTACATCTCACCGGAGACTGAGATTGTCTGAAGAACCCAGTGATCCCAAGTGGACTGTGAGAAGTGCGGGTGGCCAATGGGAAGACCTATCCTGTGATTGCGGTTGGATGTGTAGATGTTATGCCCAAGATGAAGATGGAAGAGGTATATTACAACCCTGAATTCCTTATGAATCTCTTGTCGATGAGCAGGATTTGTAGAGATATTGGATGTCGTGTTATTTTTGATGAAAAGCATTGTTTCTTCCAAGATCAAAATACAGATGAGATTATTGGAAGTGATATAGAGAGAGATGGTCTCTATTATTTGGACGTGCCCACGTTGTTTGCCAAGGCGGTATCTATTTCTCATGACCCTCTACTTTGACACAGGAGACTTGGGCATCCTTCTGTGAGGAAGAAGCGTCAAACGTATCCAGAGTTACCAAACTCAACTCTGGACTGTGAAGACTGTCAATTGGGGAAGCATCACAGGAGCAGCTATCCTAGGAGAGACACCTATGCATGTTTAGTTCATTTTTCCCTAGTACATTGTGATGTTTGAGGACCTTCTAGAGTAGCCCTTACTGGTGGATACCGGTACTTTGTTGCTATAGTGGATAACAGTAGTAGACTTACATGGGTGTTTCTGATGAAGGCTCGTAGTGAGATTCCTACTATTATACAACATTTTCTGTCCGAGATACAGACACAGTATGGTACTACTCTTCAAATCTTTCGCAGTAATAATGCATTAGAGTTTATGTATAGTGACTTGCAGGAAGCTTTCAAGGCTAAGGAGATTATTCATCAAACATCTTGTGCACAAACTTCCCAGTAGAGTGGAGTTGCAAAGCGCAAGCTGTGACATTTACTTGATATCGCCAGGACCTTGATGTCTCATACAAAAGTTCCTAGGCAGTTCTGGGGTAATGCCATAGTCTTAGTGGCATATTTGATTAATAGGTAGCCATCCTCTATTCTTCAGGCTCAGATTTGATATCAGATTGTACATCTTGACCGTAGTAGGGTTTTCCTATGCCACTACAAGTATTTGGATGTGTATATTTTGTTCAAAATCATGCTATTTAAGATAAGTTTGCCCCCAGTGCAACGAAATGTATCTTTTTAGGCTACTCCAAGACTCAAAAAGGCTACAGGTGTTATGATCCATTACGCAGAAGATACCTTGTTCCTACGGATGTGACCTTTCAGAAGATCCCTTATTTCTTAGAAGAAGGATCATCCATAGAGCTTGTTATTGAGGAGACACAGGTGTATCACAGGAGGCCATAGACAGGACTTTGCATGTGAGGAGCCAGCCCAGCTTGCTATCTCTTTAGACAGAGGTGAGTCAAACAGAGAGGAGACTGTGCAGAGGAGATCTGATATTACTCTTCACCCTATTTCTCGATATACTACAATTTCTTATCTCCAGGGAGAGGCCAGGCAGTTTACGTTAGCTATTACTACTACAATGATTCCCAGAGATTGTATAGGCAATTCATGATCAGAGGTGGAAAGTTGCTATGGATGAGGAGATGGAGGCTCTTCAGACCAGAGGAACATGGGATCTTGTTCCCTTTCCTAAAGGTGCCATTGTTGTTGGTTGCAGATGGATGTACACCATCAAATATAGGTCTGATGGGATAATAGAGAGATACAAAGCCAGACTTTTGGCCAAGGGATTTATCCAAACATATGGGGTGGATTACCTTAAGATCTTTTTACCCTCCATCAGGATTATTTTGTCACTTGTTGTAATCAAAGATTGGTCATTGTACCAACTTGATATAAAGAATGGCTTTCTATATTGGGATCTGACAAAGTATATATGAGACAGCCACCAGGTTATGACAATTAGGGGGAGCTTTTCTGCCGCTTGCAGAAGGCCATTTATGGCCTAAAGCAGAGCCCACAAGCTTAGTTTGAGAGGCTCAATCTAGAAATCAGGAAATTGGGATTTCAGAGGTCTACCACGAACCATTCTATATTTATCAGACGGACTGCGCATGGTGGGATATGGAGAGTTGTGGTTTTGGCAGTAAATGACGATGATATGATCCTTACAGGTGATGATGCTGATGGTATAGCAGAGACAAAAGCCTTTCTCCAGTCTACCTTTGTCACGAAAAATTTAGGTGATTTTTGCTACTTCCTAGGAATAGAGGCCATTTGTCTGGAAGGAGGTTTGTCTTTATTTTAGAGTCAACATACTTAACAGATCTTAGAAGAGGTTGGATTTCTTAAGTCCAAGCCATCTAGGATACCAATAGAGGCACTCCCCAGTCACTATTCAGATGATACAGATCCTTTGTTTGAGGATGTTACCAGGTACCGTAGTACTCTTGGTTGTCTATTATACCTGACTATTACATGTCCAAACCTTAGCTTTGCAGTCAATCGAGCCAACCAGCTTATGCAGAATCCCAAGTATAGTCATTAGCATGATGTGTGTCTTATCTTAAGATATCTTAAGGGCACCCCAGGACGAGGCTTGTACTACCATGTGAGTGACACTCTGAATCTCGTGGCCTATTCTGATGCAAATATTGCTGGATCTATAGAAGACAGGAGTTCTACGCCAGGTTTTGCTGTCTACTTGAGGGGAAATCTTGTTTCATGGAGAAGCAAGAAGCAAATGTTGTTACTCACTCTAGTGCAGAGGCAAAGTATAGATCCATGACACAGGCCGAATGTGAGATCATATGGATGATTGGTTTTCTACAAGATCTGGGAGTGCTAGTTGATGCTCTAGTATCCCTTTATTGTGATAATAAATCTGTCACACATATTACCACCAATCTCGTTTTTCATGAGCGGACGAAGCATATAGAGGTTGATTGTCATTTCATATGGGATGCTGTTTTGGGGGGCAGGATAAGTACCCCATATATTTTTTTGGAGCTACAACTAGCTAGCATTTTTACCATGCCACTTAAGAAGAAACGACTTGGGTTCTTGAGTAACAAGTTAGGGCTTATTGACATATACGCCCGAACTTGAGGGGGAGTGTTGAGTTGTAAGAGGGTATGTCTTTTTCTTTATCATAAGGGGGTACTTACGTAATTAACCCAATCCTTTTTATATAAAAGAGGGTTAGGATTTCTAGTTGAAGACTAATAAAATCATTTGCTTCAACAAATTTCTACAAGAGAAAGGCATCCTATATACCAAGTCCACCTCTATCAGCAAGGCTCGGAACCTCCACCTGCATGATGGCAATTCTACACTAGTGGATGGTAGTTAACGTTCAGAAAAAATCCTCTATGCCACTGTTACTTGTTTAGATATTGCTCTAGCCAGAAGCAAAGCTAGAAAGTTTAGGGACAGCTCAACAAATTCCATGGGGATGCGATTATGATGATCCTTATATACTTAAAGTTTGGATGTGGTAGGGGACTCCTGCAATCACATTACGAACAAGCTCACCAAAGTGCACTAAGATGTGGCCATGATGATCCTTTCACACTTTTAAGTTTGCATGTGGCAAGGAATGCCTATTTACCAAAGGAAAGTTTCTATGCACTAATGCAGCAGATTATGTTGGATGCTCAAAGGATAGAAAATCAACCCAATTCTGACCTATGCTGCAAGTAATCTTATCACTTGGAGGATGCCAAGTTGCGTAGATAGTTTGGTTATCGAGGCATAGCTCAAATTCCAACCAAGCTGATGTGGTCATGTGCATTCAATAACTCTTGAGTGAGCGTCACTTGCCTATGCCATCTCCATGGAGATGAGTATGACAATTGGGCACTCCTACTCATTACCAACAACTTTGTGTTACATGGTAAGATGATGCATGTCAAAGTTGATTATCAGTACACTTGGGACATGATTTAGAGAGGGCTTCATTTGCATCCACATGTAGCATCTAAAGATCGCAGCAAACATATTCACCAAGGTTCTCCATCGTGCACCATTTGATTGTTATTGTTCCAAGTTGAGTATTATTGACATCTAAACTCTAGCTTAAAAGGTGTGTTATATGGAATGGTGTTGTCTGCTTTCTTTTACCATAGCTTTTCCTTTATTCCCCATATCGCAGCAAACATATTCACCAAGGTTCTCCATTGTGCACCATTTGATTGTTATTGTTCCAAGTTGAGTATTATTAGCATCGGTACTGTGGCTTAAAGGGTGTGTTATATGGTATGGTGTTGTCCGCTTTCTTGTACCATAGCTTTTCCTTTGTCCCCCATATACAACGGTATACTCATAAGTTCCGGTCTCTACATATGAAGAGAGCTGGGGTTTTTTCAATGAAAGTTACTCATTCTCTAAATATTAAATTTTACCAAAATTAATCGAGGTAAGACTGGAAATTTTCACCAGTATATGGCAGAAAAAGGAATGATATGAGCATCCTCAATAAAATGATATGCACTTCAAGTGAGCATCACTTTATTTTTTTGAGAAAATTACTTATTTAAATAAAAACATGGTAAAATCCACGAAGACATTATGGACAATTTTACCCCTGATGAGATTTCCAGAACCCTCTTGGCCAAAGTCTTCTCCCTTGCCGTCTTCATACAGCACAGTTCTGACAACCTTCCTACTGGATGGTGTTGTGTTCTTTGAGAAATCTTTATCAATGTCAAACAAAACATCAAGGCCAAAAGCAGTCATACTAGCACCATCTTGTAGCGATAAAGCTCTCTTATGATCTGACAAATCTAGTGATGCTGAAGGACTTGAATTTGTGATGCCACTGTCCTTGTCTTCTGTCAATCCTGATCCCAATTTGTCAATGGAAACATCTCCATCATTGTTCAGGTGAAAGGGGCCTGAACTTACTGCAGAATCTCTAGAGTGGATCAAATCTGAATACACCTCAGTTTTTTCAGAGCTCTCTGAAAGCCCTGCTTCAGTTGAAGTGCCAATAGATTCAAGGCTACTGGTGTATATTGTATCAGGAGGAGACACGTAGCCTTCCTCTTGCAAAGAGAATCCATTTAGATCCACTGCTTCTCCCAAGTCATCACCCTGGGTGCTAGATATCTCATTTTCCAGCCTATCACTATATGTTATAGGAGAGTTTACAACGTCTGAAGATAAAGCAAGATCTTGGGACTGTAAAGCCTGACTTTCTCCAAGGCCTTCAAGTGCCTGCAAAAGAAAACCAGTTTTCCTCTACCATGAAAATTTCCAGATAGGACTAGTCCAAATGGCATGCAACTTTTTATACATATAAAAAAAAAAACTGCATTACGGGACATAAGATACACCAAAAACCATTACAAAAACATACATATCAACAGATGGTAATGGTGCATAATAAACCTTTAACAGCTAGCTCAACATATTCTTTAGTGTTAGTTCCTTTACTACACGCCACATAGGAGAGGATCCAGCTAAAAGCCAATCGTCTTAAGTGAAAGACCATTGTTTATTACTAACTGCTTTTTAGTTCCACATCATAGATATAGGACTATTTTCTCAATATGCCCTCCACATGTCATCCTTTTTCCATTCAACACGTGGGCAAACTAATGATTGGCAAGGCAGTCAAAACCCGATTGTTAGACTGGTGTGGCTTTGCTGAGATGCGTGAGAATTTACCTAAAAATCAATTGGCTAGAGTTGAGGCTTGAGAGGCCCAACATTTCTCATTACCCACTTCTTGGTTTTCACATCTTCAGGGATGAGGTATCCTCTCAGTATCACATTTATCCAGTTTTTCATTTCGGTGAACATATGGTTTTGGATAAAATCCAATGGGTAGCTTTGCTATAACACTTCATCACCCTATAAATCTCCATTCATTTGTTTTTCTGTTCTGATATGCACCTGTACTCCAGGTGGCTCTCTGTCCATCCTAAATAAAGAATGTTATAGGGTCTGATATATGACTCCATCATAGAGTTGGCATGCTCTTAGATCCCCAACAATTGTGAGAAAATTAATTTGTTGATTTTTGTTATTAAGAAAATAAGGCCTTGGCCCTCTTTATATAGAGAGAGAGGATTTAAGCATACAAGGAAACCGCAATAACTCACCCACTAAAATTAACAGGGACTAAAATAGAAGGAAATAACTCGTCTACTAAAAATAATGGCTAAATAGGATACCTACCTAATTACGACTTAACATATATTTAATTTTATTTCCTAACACTCCTCTTCAAGTTAGGGCATAGACATTAGCAAGTCCCAACCAATGATAAAAGTGTTGGCAGCATGCCGCTAGCATGCCGTCGAAATGAGGGTTTCAACCGGTAACCCATTTCGACACGAAAACAAAGTCAAAATGCATGTGTTTCGTCGACATGCTAGCGATGTCAATGGCATTTCGTCGGCACGACTGGCATTTCGAATGTGATGAAGTGCTACCTACCACCGCTACTATCGTTGCTGTGCTAGTGCACTGCTACTGTTGCTGCTGCTTCTTTTTGTAGTTCTTAATTTTAGAAATAATTATCCATTTATATATGAAGTATAAGACAAGATTTAAGACGTACATGAAAATATTTATCTATTTAAATAGTTATTCTTAAAATTTCAATCTTTTGATTACTTCTGTCATTTTTGTTGACATGCATCGACATGCCCTTAACATACCTTCGAAATGGACTATTTTTGGGGCATCGAAATCATTGAAATCTGACGTCAAAACACGACCGTTCCCATAGCGTGCCTTCAGGTGCCAGCGAAATGCGCACTTGAAAATTTATTGAAATGGCGTCGAAATCGACATTTCGAACCTTGGCCCCAACTTGTCACATAGAAAATCATGTCTCTTCTTTTTAAGGGCTTTGGTGAGAATAGCTACCAACTGAAGCTTTGAGGAAATATATGGTGTGCTAATCCTCCCATCAATGATTGCATTTTGGATGAAATGGAAATCTACTTCAACATGTTTAGTACGCTCATGGAAAGCCAAGTTGGACACTATATATGTCGCCAAATGATTATCACAATATGGTGAAACTGGTAGCTACACCTCCGTGCCTAAATATTGTAGGAAACCCACAACCTACATGATCTCACATGTGGCATGGGCCATGATACGATACTCAACCTTAGCACTAGAACCAAGGTTTTAAATGTTGATGTTGACACCATATCAACTAGTCAACAAGGAGGCATGTCGGGGACATACTGCAGATATATTGGCGATATCCTAGAAGTGGTTCAAAATGGTTCAAAATACCATAAATTTTACAAAATTATGATTTATTGATAGCATATAAAATTATGATTTTAATTATTACCATATACATGAAAAAATGTCTATAAACACCAAAATTGTAAATTTTAAATGACACAAAAGAAAACTAAAAGGCATGATATAAGTTTATAAGTAGAACTCACTATCAAATGAAGATAGTTAAAAGTTGATAACCATTTCTTTAATGATCATAGAAAACTAGAAGTACTAGTAGTCTACTAGTAAGAAAGAATAAAACATATCATTAGCTAAGAAAGAATAAAACAAATCATTAGCTACGCAATATTTGGAGTGTACTATCTATGAGATGATCCATGAGATAAGTGGAGAAAACATGAGAAAATTGGCATACAAGACCAAATTTGAGCTAAGTAGTAGCATAATCGACATCCATGGTATGAGTTGATTGTTGATGGCAAGCTAAAAAAAATGTAAGCATGGGTTAATTACACATAAGGCCAATTAGGATGGTCAACATGAGCATAAACATGAGCTAAGCATAGTTGACATGTATGGTAAAGTTAAATTAGTGACAATGAGAAAAAAGTTTCAATAAAAAGAATAAAGATGGAGGGAAGGAAAATATAACCTCAAATCATAGTAAAAATGGAGAATTGAAAGAGATTAGAAAAGGAAAAGAGCTAGATACCTAAGAAAAGACGTAAAGATTACAGATCAAAGCCAAGAAACCTTTAGACTTGAGAACAATTCAATGGATATTGTAATATCGAGGACATATCACCCCATATCACTTATTTTATGGAATATTTACATCGACATCCTTTAATATTTAGGGATATCGACAAAGACCCATAGATATTGGTAATATATCACCGATATCTTGAAAAACGATATTCCTGTGATATCATTATGAGTCATGTTGGAGATATGGATATATCGTTGATATATCACTGATATATCGAGATATCTGTTTCAATGATTGGAATGAGCAACCACATTATGTTTCTTGCTTCATCAAAAAACAATGTTTCCACCAAAAAACAAAATATATCCCAAGGTAGACTGGTGGTCCTCAATAGACCCCGCATAGTTTGCGTCAAAATAGGCTAGATGTCCATAAACCTATTTTCTCTATGGTAGAGTCCTTGACCTGGATTTCCCTTGAGGTACCTAAGAATAAGGCACACCACATGCCAGTGACTATAGAGTGGTGCTTGCATGTGCCAATTAGCTCTACCGACAGCGAAGTTGATATCTGATCAGGTGATGGTCAAGTATAGAAGGCAGCCAACTAAGCTACGATATCTGGAGATAGGTACCTAAGAATAAGGCACACCTCATGCCAATAACTATAGTGTGGTGATTGCATGTGCTAATTAGCTCTATTGACAGTGAAGTTGATATCCGATCAGCTGATGGTCAAGTATAAAAGACGACCAACTAAGTTGCGATATCTTGAGACACCCTCATAGGGAGGATCATCCTCCTTAGTACTATTAACTTGTTGTACCTCAACAAGAATGCCAGAGGGCTTGGCTCCCAATTAGTATTGAGAACTTGGAGGCTACTTCTTCTCAGGACATTCCTTCAGATACAGTGTCCAATACAATGGATGTCTCATCTAGCACAATGTTGGTAGAAGTGGATGTTAAGACCATTGACAATGCTTCTCCTGTCAATGTTTCTCCAGGTTCTATTCCCATGAGTACTAATGATGATATGCCTATTGCTATTTGGAAAGCCCCTCGATCATTTGCCCATTACCATGTGGCTGGGAGTGCAATCTCCACTAATTCTCTGAGTGCTAGGTTTCATGCTTTCAAAGCTGTTGTTTCTTGATATGAGATACCTACTTCATATCAGCAGGCTCTTCTGAACCAGCACTGGAGATCTACCATGGAAGAGGAAATGTTTGCACTACGTGACGGGGTGACGTAGGAGCTTACTCCATTACCTTCTGGTGCACATTTGGTTGATGCTAGGTGGGTCTTTATCTTGAAATACAACCTTGATGGGTCTATTTCTTGGGATAAGGCTCGTTTTGTGACCAAAGGATTTACCTAGACCTATAGGGTGGATTTCTTTGATACTTTTTCCCCTATGGCACATCTTTCCATTGTTTGTATTCTTATTTTTGTTGCAGCACACTATGAATGGTCATTACATCAGCTGGATGTCAAGAATGTTTTTTTTATGATGACCTTCAGGAAGAAATATACATACAGCAGCCTCTTGGTTCTGAGGTTCAAGGAAAGTGTGTTTACATACTACGAAAGGTCATCTATGGTCTTAAGCAGAGCCCTCGAGCCTGGTTTCAGCATCTGTCAGAGGCATTGACAGTTGTTGGGTTGCAAAGGTCCTCGTCTGATCATTCTTTGTTTGTGAGAAAGACTAGTGGTGGTGTCGTAGCTCTATTTGTGTATGTTGATGATCATATACTCACAGGAGGTGACATGGCTGGCATTTCTCAGGTGAAGGAGCATTTAGCACAACAGTTTGTTATAAAGAACCTTGGGAAGCTCAGGTATTTCCTCGATATTGAAATTACTACGAGTAAGCAGGGTATTAATATGTTTAAGAGGAAATATGCTTTATACATTCTCCAGGAGGTATGCATGCTTGATCTAAGGGTGCTAATATCCCTATGGATCCAAAGGTTCATCTGTTTGATGACTCAACAAGGTTGATGGATAAGAAGGCTTACAGATAGCTAGTAGGGAAGTTACTGTACCTGACCATTACTAGATTAGATATTAGTCTTGCAGTGGGAAACCTGAGTCAGTTTTTAGAGAAACCTACTGATGATCATTGGCAGACAGTGATGAAAGTGTTGAGATACATCAAAAAGTGTCTAGGTCGATGTCTCTTGTTCCAGAAGAAAGCTCCTATGTCTGCTATTGCTTATTCAGATGTAGATTATGCAGGTGATGTTGGGGACAAAAGATCTACTACAAGTTTCTGTACCTTTATAGTAAGGAATCTGATGACTTGGAGGAGCAAGAAGCAAAGTGTGGTGTCATGCTCGAGCGCTAAATCAAAATATCACGCCATGGCACACACAACAGTTGAGATGATATGGATATGGTCTTTGTTGTGGGACCTTCATGTTATTATTAAGGAGCCTATGGAGATGTATTGTGACAACAAGGCCACGACTTACATTGCTAACAATCCCATATTCTATGAAAGGATTAAGCATGTGGAAGTGAATTATCATTATACGAGGAGCCTAATTCAACAGGGCCTACTTCATACTACTTGTCTTACCTTATCAGAATAAACTGCAGATATGTTTATTAAGCCATTATCCCGACCTATGTTTGAGAAGTGTAGGAACAAGCTAAGCATGATCGATATATATGCTCCAACTCGAGAGGGAATATTACGTTATGTTAAGGGTCATTTTGTTATTTTTATTTATTGTTGGACCCTTGTAAAATTTTTTCCTCACCTTTCTCTATATAAAGAAGTGTAGGATTGCTATAGTGAAATAAGGACTTTCATTTTCTTCAATTGGATGTAATGGTCTTTAACCGTGCAAAAATAGATAGGCACTATATCAAAAAGGTATATAAAATTCAAACCCATAACTTGCATAAAATTGCAAATGATTATGATACAATTAGGGACTTGTATATAAATCAGCTTCTTTTCTTTAAACCAAACAGGAAAAGAAACACTGATTTTTCTAGCATATCGGTAAACAAAATTTCTCCAATGACCCGAGCTATTTATTTTTCCATTTTCTGAAAGAGGGATATTGATTCTTCTCAAACATGTACAACACGTGCATTTGGATTCAATCAAGAACCATGAACCTGGGAAGGCAGATAGTAAAAGAGATGTATTTCTTTGAGAAAATTGTAGCAGACATTCATAGTATATACAGAAATCGTAATTAATGGATAGAATACGTGATTATAAAGCTAGGGATTACTCTCAAAGTTTTTTTTTTCCTTTTGCTTTAAAGCTCTAAGATTGCCGAATTAAAGATTGTAAAATTTTGAATTTGACAAATGGTTAGATAAAATTAAATTGTTGAGCCTCTCCACCCAAGCCAATCTATTTTCAGTTGGATGCTCTCGCAATAACTGCAAGATATTTCAGTTATATCGGCTGCAAATTTAATGTCATAATTACATGCAAATTCAGCATAATGTCTACCAGAGTGAGAAGCAAGAGATGTCAAGGATGAAAAAATAAATAATATTAGAACTGAAGTAAATCACCTTATGAAGGTTTCTGGCATGCAAACCAGCTGTTTTAGCAAGTTTGGTCAACATGCCATGAAGTTCCTTCACAGAAGAGGTTACTGAAGGCACCAAAGATTTCAATGATTGACAGCATTCCCGAACTCTAGAGGAGTATGTCTCGTACAAAAGTTGACCATGAACAGCAGTGATGCCAATATTGCTGTCATGCTCACTGGTGACTGCATCTGCAAGTGTAGCAAGATCTGCAGATAAGGAAGTCTCGAGTGGTTGAAGGATTGAGGCAACCTACAAGAAACAAAAAGTTCATCAGTCCAGAGGAAGATGTTAGCAGGAGACAATTTACAAAATTGCATAAATTCACTGGATGCCTTGTTAAGATCTGCCATGAGACTTCCATGAACGACTGCAGCTTCCTTTGCTAGTTTGTTAATATCATGCAGACCTTCAGCTATTGCAAGAATCTACAGAAAGAGCAACATTATAATCATAAAATCATTATATTTATTTTTTGAAAGGAGAAAAAGGAAGTAAATTAAATGCTTCCTCTTGAAATAGATTAAACAGAATAAACAAAAATAGAACCCCATAAAGAAAGAAAATGAAAAGAGAACTGAGTAACACAGCACGTGACAGCAGAGTGCAACCCTACTCCTTAGGATAAGTGGCATAAAAAGCTAGATTATTATTCCATATGTCTCAAGTGGATACAATAGTATAGGGCCCTTTAATAGGCCCACTTCCTTACGTCAAGACAAATAATAGAAGAGCTGAGACAAATTACAATGTTCTAAATGCATGGAGGGGATGATCCAGGAAACCATCTAGGTTCAAACGCATTACTTACAAAACATCCTATAAGATACCATGCAGTTCAATCCATATCTCAATGTCAAGGCTAGCAGAAAAAATGAACAAAGGAAATCAATCATGTAGAAATGGTGACCAAGCATGTCAGCATGGGAAAAAGGTTTCTTTTTTTCTGAAAAGTACCATGGGGAAAAATGTGTGCTGCCTCTTTCAACAAGAAAAAATTGAGAGCTAGATAAGTGTTCACAGCAGTGAACAAACCAAGCACTTTACATTTTCCAAATAACGATTTTATTAAAAAATAAAGAGCATTCAAATGACTTTTACCTCCTCAAGCATAATCCCACACTCAGATGTCAATGTAGTCTGTCCACTTGAAACATGGCTGAAGTTTGATAATGCTACATTCACTTCACAAGCACAATCCTTCACAGTTGTCAGAATGTCTTGAAACTCACCTATGAAGGCAAAGTGGTATAAGCAAATATACACAGTGCACTATGTTATTAAACAAAAGGTGGATGTGTCATCCAAATTGGTTCTAACATGTGCCAATAATCCATTCATAATCTTGGGATGCATAACATTAATTTAGAAGCTGTCTGCCATGTGGAATTGCATAATGATAAAATAGTTCAAGTCGCAATCCTTTGTATAGAGGATTAATGGGAGAATCACATAATGCTTATAAAATAAAAAGTAAATAAAGTCATGTTCAACTTGCAATATGGTGAATGAAGGAAGCATGGCTTGGTGAAGGCATTGCAAAAAGAACATTAAGGGTAAAACACATCATTTTTTAACCATAGTCTTGACGCAGCGATAATCAACCTCAGCATACTTGCTCATCTAGTGTAAAATAGGATTATTGGCAACGAAACTAGCATTGTATAATCACATCTCATCACCATAAGAGAAATAGCTGACATGTGATGTCAAAGAGACAATACTCACTTTGCAACATATAAAGTCATACTCTAAACAAGTGTCTATTCGACAAGTACCCTTTAGATGGAGGTGAAGGGGTGGTAATCTCATCCATTATCGCTCCCTGATTGATCGACTTCCTATCATGTATCTGGACCTCCCGCTAGAAGGGGGTCATTTCTTCTTATCTGATTGGAAACCTGTGATTGAACATGTTTAGAGGCACCTCACTCGGTAGGGTGGGAGGCTACTATCTAGAGGAGGAAGGTTGGTTTTGGTGAAGGCAATGTAATTAGCAATCCCAGTATTCTTTTTATCCATGTTTAGGTCACCGAAAAAGATTGTTTCCAAATTGGAGACAACCAAGAAGAGATATTTTTGGAAAGGCCCGAACCATGATGGTCATTTTCTACAATTGGTACCTTAGAATGAGATGTGCAAATCTATATCTAGAGGCGAACTTGGTGTTAGGCCCATTTAGGCTTCTAGTAACGCTTTACTTTTGAAGTGGGTGGTAAGATTTCTTGGGGAAGGCGATGGATTGGTGGAGGTTACTTTGCGATTCATATGGTTCACTAGTGGACTTTGTGGCTGGACAATTTAGCCGTGAGAAACCATCCGTCTTTTGGGGAAATGTCGACTCGATAATGTATGTTGGTGTAGCACTCTTGTTATTTCCTTATTATTTCTGCACTGTTCTTTTATTTATTCTCCCTCCCGGACTTATGTTGCAATTTACCTAACACCTCTCTCTATATAAAGAGGTGTAAAGTTTCTCTTGAGAAATAAGATCATTTGTTATTTCTAACTTGGTATTAGAGCGATGATCCTAAATCGGTGATCTGGTATCCCACCCACACAAGCCTCTATACACATCCGCTGTATCCCTCTCTCTCTCGTCTAGATCACCGAAGCACCACCAGTACCGGCACAACAGCAGCAAACCAGCACCTCCACTGCACCTAGCGCCACTGGTGACCTAATCACGGCCGCCCTACCCAAATCAGACATGCAGGCCATTGGTCTGCATAGTCGGTGATCGCAGACCGGCACTAAAGGTCATGTAGCACCCCATGGTCGCCGTTGGTGGGGTGGTGGTGATCGGTGAGGTCTTCGCCGGCGAGGGAGAGTAGTGCCCCTTAAAGGCATTATTAGGGGCCTCCCTGTGCCTTAACATGTGTTAAATCTTGATCTAAAGGGTTGTCATGGCTCTTGGGATGATCTCTAAGATTTCTAGATCTTAGATTCCATGTTCAAGAGATTACCTTCTCTCTCTAATTTCAAAATTTTCATATTTAAACAGTCTTTCGGATCTATCTTGGTGGCATATTGTGATTATCTTAAGGCATGATGGCATCCTTCGGCAGTTCTAAGGTGATATCGGATACTGCAACGGACGCTGGGAGTTACAAGACTCTTTTCTTTATTCCTATCGTCAATTTGAATGAGACCTATTATGCCAGATGGTCTCAGATGTTTCTCATGACAGTATAAGGACACGATAAGGAACATATTCTGATGGAAGGGGAGACACCGAATAAGATAGGGAAATACGTCACTTGGAAGAAAGACAATGGCATGGTCCAAGCATGAATCATGAACTCGGTGGAGCCCTAGATCACAGATGATATTATGTACTATAAGACGGCCAAGAAGATGTAGGATTCTCTACGTGACACCTATTCACGTGAGAAGAATTCTAGTAAGGAGTTTAAGATTCATGATGCTATTGGTGGTCTGAAGCAGGAGGACCAACCACTATCTCAATACCATGCCACCCTGAAGGGACTCCTGGAGAAGTACAATGCCTACCGAAAAATCTGCACTTGCGACATTCAGAGGGCATACAGGAAGGAGTATGCGATTCTTCAGTTTTTGGATGATCTTGGACTTAATTATGAAGCTGCTAGGTCTTAGATTTTGACATTAGCGGAGCTTCCATCTTTGAAGGAAGCATACAGTCGGGTGAGCAGGGTCGTTGTTAAACCATTCATGTCTAAGGTTGGACAGACTTTGGCCTTGGTGGCCACTGGAGGACGTGGTGGACGTGGTTCTCCACCTACCAGGGGGAGAGGACGTAGTTGGGACATGTCTAGCAAACCCCGAACCATATGTTCTCACTATAGCAAGGTTGAACACTTGGAGGCTACCTATTGGTCAAAGCATGATAGACCTATGGCAAACCAAGTTATTTCTTCTGAGGAGGTAAGCAATACTATGTTACGGGCTGACTATGATGCAGTGGTTCAACGTTTCGCCCAGTTGACTAAGGAGCCTACTACCACCACTGATAGTGCTGTGTTGGCATCCTTAGATATAGCTTCTACCTTCACTTCTAGTAGTGGTATTTCTGATGGCACTCTGTGGTTAGTAGATACAGGAGCATCCCACCATCTCAGTGATGATCAGAGTTATTTCAAATATATTCAAACTATCCCTCCTAGTAGAACTGTTCAAGTGGCAGATGGCAGATATTCCAGAGTTAATGGCAAAGGAGATGTGACATTGACTCCTTCACTGAAGTTTCCTAATGTTCTTTTTGTGCCTGATTTCCCTATTAGTCTATTGTTTGTTAGTAGAATTACAAAAGACTTACATTGTCATGCAATCTTTGATAAGTTGGGTTGCACCTTTCAGGACAAACTCACAGGGAGGATGATTGATGGCGGACATGAGGAGGGAGGTGTATCGCCTGATCCAGACTTCTTTTGCTGCTATGTGTTAAGGCAAGGTTGCTTTATGTGTTGATACAGCTCTTCAGTGGCATCGTCGATATGGACACCCTTCACTTGACAGGCTACGACGCATCATCCCTTATATTTTGCCTACTACTGAGATTTTGTGTGATACTTGACAACTAGAAAAGCATCACAGAGCCAGTTTCCCTTCTAGTTCCTCTCAGAATTCTACTGTTGTTTTTTATTTATTACATATGGATGTCTGAGGTCCAAGTAAAGTATCTAATAGACTAGGTTCCCGTTTCTATTTACTTATTGTGAATGATTTTTCCAGAATATCATTTTTATTTTCGTTAAAGAATAAACCTGAAGTTGGATCTGTTATTAAGACATTCATTTTGCAACTATTATGAAAATTGTGCGTTTTGACAATGTATTAGAATTATGTGCTACAAAGTTAGCACCTCTTTACAGGTCCTTTAGGATAATTCATCAGACATCATGTCCCTGTACATCTCAGCAGAATAGGGTGGTAGAGAGAAAACACCTTTATGTGTTAGATGTGGCTATGACGTTACTTATTCACCATAACGTGCCGCATATTTACTGAGGAGATGCAGTGTTAACTGTGTTACTTGATTAATAGATTGTCCAACTCAACTATTCAGAAGCAAGTTCCATGGCATGTTCTTCACCCTGATAAGGAATTATTCCAGGTGCCACTTCGTGCATTTGGTTGTGTAGCCGTTGTCCATATTTTAGAACCTAGCAGGGGTAAACTTGCTCCAAGGGCAGTGAAGTATGCCTTTCTGGGATACAGTAGTACTACGAAAGGATACAGATGTTATGATCCACAAGGCAAGAAGCATTATATGAGTGCTGATGTCACTTTTCATGAGCATGTTCTGTATCTCTCCATTGATGGTCATCAGTTGTTGTTTGAGGGAGATACAGCTCCTATGCTAGTGCCACCATTCCTTTGGAACAGATTCCTATCACACATAGTTAGGATAACACTACTATAGAGATCACTACAAGGTAGGAGTCAAGTATTACTCATGTATACAAGTTACCTATTACATATAGATAGTATACATGGCATCAAACACACACACCCCACATTACCTCAACCACCTGCCTCCTCTCCTTGTTAGGTATGTGTTGATACTAATGTAAGTTGTCCTAGTGGTGGTTGTGCAGATACTTCTAATGATTCTACTCCTGGTATTACTGAGTCTATAAAGGAGGACCTTGATCTTCCAATTGCTATTCGGAAGGTCCCTCACAGTTGTGTACACTACCATACTGCTAGAGTAGTGTCTATTGCTAACCTTAAGAGATCTTTTGCTATATTCACTGCTGCTTTTTCAGCGACACAGATTCCCACTTCCTATCAACAAGCCATGCTCAATCCAAAGTGGCATTAGGCCATGGAGGAGGAGATGGCTGCCTTGCACTCTAGAGGGACGTGGGAGCTTACAGATCTGCCCAGACATGCAAAGACAGTGGGATGTCATTCGATTTTTGCTCTCAAATACAATCTAGATGGCACCATATCTCTCTACAAGGAGGGATTAGTTGCAAAGCAGTTCACCCAAACATATGGGGTACATTTCTTTGATACCTTCTCTCCTGTGGCACAGCTTCCTACTGTTTGCATCCTATTATCTGTTGTTGCACACTATAACTAGCCTCTTCATCAGTTAGATGTGAAGAATGCTTTCTATATGACGATCTTCAGAAAGAGGTTTACATACAATAATCTCCGAGGTTTGAGACTTTAGAGAGTGTATATGTAGACTGAAGAAGGCCATTTATAGCCTGAAGCAAAGCCTAAGGACTTGGTTCCAGAGAATGTCAAAGGAGGTACAAACCATGAGGCTTTTAAGGTCTTCTATTAATCATTCGCTCTTTGTCAGGAAGAGCACAGGGGAGTTGTGGCACTCCTTATCTATGTCCATGATCTCATTCTTACTGGAGATGACACTGCTAGGATGCTAAGGTGAAGAAGTTGGCTAAGACTTTTGTGATGAATGATCTAGGTAAATTCAGATACTTTTTAAGCATTGAGGTGACATGCAGCCAAGATGGCATTATGCTAAGTCAACGCAAGTATGATCTTGATGTACTGCAAGAGTAGGGATGCTAGGATCTAAACATGCCAATATACCAATGGATCCCAAAAGACATCTCTATGATACAAAGTCTCAGCCTATAGACAGCAAATCTTATAGAAAATTGGTCGGTAAGCTATTATATCTTAGTATTACTTATTCTAATCTCTCACTTGCAGTAGGAAAACTTAGTTCATGGACAAACCGACCAAGTAGCATTGAGATGCTACCATACAGGTGCTTAGATACATAAAGAAAGCATCAGAAGGGTACATCTATGAGTATTGTTGGCTATTCTGATGCTAATTACACAGGTTACATGGCAAACAAAAAGTCAAGGACTGGTTTTTGTACTTATGTAATAGGCAATCTTGTGACCTGAAAAGCAAGAAGCAGCAGGTGGTGTCTAGCTCAAGTGTAGAATCAGAGTACCGTGATATGACACAAACAACTATAGAGATGGTCTGGGTCAGGTCGGTGTTGCAAGATTTGCATGTTAAGGTGGAGAGATCAATGGAGATGAGGTGTGATAATCATCATGCTACTTATATTGTAAACAACCCAATGTCCCATGAATGTACGAAACACATTGAGGTTGGTTGCCATTATATCAAAGACTTGATACAACGTGGAATTATCTACACTACCTCAGTTGCTTCTAAAGATTAGACTATGGATATATTCACGAAGCCTTTTCCTCGATCTGTGTTTTATATATGTTGTTCTAAGCTGAACATAATTGATATATATACTCCAATTTGAGGGGGAGTGTTGGTCTAGCACTCTTGTGATTTCCTTATTATTTTTTACTATTCTTTTATTTATTTTTTCACCTAGACTTATGTCCCAACACCTCTCACTATATAAAAGTTGTAGGGTTTCTCTTGAGTAAGATCATTTGTTATTTCCAACTATGTAGAAAGAGATTTGCTCCTTGTTTTCTTATGTTTTAGGGGAAGGTGAATCCTTTAGATTTTGGAGAGATGATTGGAAGGGGGGTTGGGCTTTCTCCGAGATCTTTCCATGCATGTTTGCCATTGCCCCTAATAAGGATGTTTGTGTGGAGGAGGTGTGAGATGAGATCTCTGGCTCGTAGTCCCCGGTGTTGCCCCCTAGTTTGAGGCTACTTTTTCGAATTTCCAAAGCTTGATAGTTGCGTTGGACGGTGTCAAGCTAGATGATGGAGCATGTGAGATTTTTTTGAAATGATGGGAGATTCTCCATGGGGAGGGCTTTCAAAAGACTCACATGCGAAGAGGGACCAACTTTTGAGCTTTGTACGGATGGTTCATTTATTTGGAAGATCCCATTGCCGTCAAAGATTAAGATTTTTGTTTGGCTACTAAGAAGGGAAAAGCTGGTGGCTAAGGTTTTAGATCTAAGTGATCGGAAGGCCATGATGTGATATACTCTCTTTGTAGCGAAGGGAACAAAGACGTGCAGCATTTGCTCTTCACCTATGGGTTTCCGGATGAGGTTTGTGAATTTTTGGGCCTCCTTCGAAAGGACAACTACTGCTAATGCCGATGACTGGGTCAAAGTGTTTGTGGCCTTGTGATGCATTTTGCGGCAACGTAATGTCATCATCTTCAAGGGGGAACAAGCTTGGGCTAAAAATGTAGTAAGGGTTTATTCTGATCTTTGGCCCCAAAATTTATAAGTATGTTCCTTTTTCATTAATGAAGTTTTGCAGATGATTACCAACCTCCGGTAATCTTCCTTGTTCTTCTCACAAAAAAAAGTACCCTTTAGGTTTGAATTATGGACATTCCTGCTTGAGTGCTTTTGCTCATGCAATGTTACTGTCATAAAGCAAATTGTGCTCAAATACCCTCCCAAGTAGAATTTAAGGGGGGTTTCGTGATTGGTAAGGTTGACAGGTTAATTGTGCTTGTAATAGCATACATTGTAAATAATCTAGTGCTAAGGAAGTGTGGGGACCAAGATCACTGTTTTTCTCTTCTTGTAGAAAGAATCTTGCACATAAAGTAGATGGTGGACAAAACTGGATCTGCTGTCTGCATTGGCTGTCATCCTTGTCTATTCCTTGTTTAAGCAAATTTTATGGAAACACCTGAATTAGGTTGATATTCGAGAGCCTTTACTCTAGAGCCTTCACTCTAGAGCCTTCAACATATCCATTCATGCAGACCCCAGCTCCAACTATCTTCCATTATAGTGGTTCACAAAAATCAAGGCATAGTAGTACCTTAGGGAAATACTTTAAAAAAGCAGAGACTATGAGCTTTACCTTTAAAAAAAAAAAAAGAAATATACAAGCTTCAAACAGTTACCTGCAGCAGATTTTGCTTTAACTGAAGCAACAGAAAGCTCACTGGTTGCAGAAAACAAGCTATTTGCAGCAGCTTCCATGTTTTTCTGAGCTAGCCTCCATTCTTGTTCAGAAACTATAAAGAGAGGAAATAAAGAATAAAACGAAGAACCAAAAATAAGTCAGGAAAACAAAAAAGGAAAATGAAGATGTCGACATCAGCAACTTACTTTTAAAAGAATGGTACGTAGCATCCAATCTTGTCAGAGCATTCATGTAGATCTGCTGCCATAATTGGCCATCACCAACAGGATGACCAGAGGCCACATCCCCCACTATCTGAAATAGACCATCTCGTGATGCTTCAAACTCCAATATTGACGTACAGACATTCATGATAGTAGATGCCCTTTCCTGAGCACCACGCAACAATTTTCTTCTTTTTAATATATGATCATGAAATTCAGGAGGGATTCCAGAGTTCTTCATGTTGCTGGCACTGGTACTTGATCCTGCACAAGCCCAGCCCATGGCTCTTTCAAGCTGTGCTTCTGCTGAAACAGAAGTCCTTTCCGATAGCTGTAAATACTCCAAAGATTTTGCAATTGATGACACAGAAGTTTGCAAATTTTCAAGTAGTTTTGAACGATCAAGTCCAAGAACTATGGGATATAGCATATCGTCACCAACAATATCTCGAGAGACGTCTCCCTTCCTGCTTAGGCTGGAAAAGGCATGATTGTAGAGCCACTCAATTTGAACAATCTCTAAAATAGTCTTACGAAGAGCCTCAGTGAGCTCACTCATCTGCCTTTTCCTTAGACAAATTGCAGATCGGGCTGCCCTGGCAGTCTCATGAGAATTGCAGTATTCCACTAGCATTCTCTGCACCTCTGTAATAGCTGGGCTACCTTTTGGTATTCCATCATTGACAATTTCTATTTTTGGTTCATGAAGGTGTTTCAGATGCACATTTTCATTTTCCAGGCACATCAGAAAAGCAAAAGCTACTCTGTCTTTCAAGTATTGGCTAATGTACTCTTGAAGTTGAATTTCAAGTTTCTTTTTAAGAACATTGCACAATTGCTCGAAACCTAAACTATGATCCACAAAGGACGATATATCGCGTATACATGAATCCAGAACTGAATCTATTACATTAACTTTCCATAGAAAAAAAGAATGGTTCTTCAATAATCTGCCAAACTTCCACACTGAATCTGACAACGAACTCAAGGATCTAAACTCAGCTAAAGTGGACCTCAAATCAGAAGCGCACATGGAGCAAGATGGAAGAAGCTGATCGATCAATTCAAACTCATGGAAGGGTTTTGCTAGCATATTCAAAAGAACTTTGCTTCTGTTGACATGTGAATTGCCTCCAGAATCAATGTTCACCAGACATGAAAATTGGCGTTCAGAAGTAACTAGGGAAAGTCTGATATTAACTTCTCTCTTCTCCAAAGCAGACCTCACCATATCTCTCTGATTCCAGGATTGATGAAGTCGATCTAGCAAAGCCTTACATGCTTCTTCTTGGGTAGCCAGCTCTTCAGCCTCCTCCCAGGATAAATGATCTCGGCCTTGTTTAGCAGCTTCTTCAAGGGCAAGTTGTTGCTTTGTAACAGTTTCAACTTTTCCACAATAATTTTCCTCAAGGTCTGCTAAGGATGCTTTTTCTAATTCTACCTCAATAAGCTGTTCCAATGCAGTGTCAGTTGATCCACGGACCTGGGAAATAGATCCAAATGCTTCCATCACTTCAGCATGATATGAAATGGCCAACTTTATTACCTCTGGTAAAACATACTCCATCATTTGTTCGATTAGAGAATTGCAAGAGTGTAAACAGTCTTGAAAGCCAGAAACCCAAGTTTTGCGCAAAGAATGTCCCACATCTTTCTTTCCAGGGTATTCATCTGGGGTGAAGCCAACGAGCTCTTGGAGTTCACTTACAAACTCTGTAATATGGGCACATTTTTCTATTTGCTCTTCAAACTCAAGGAAGAAGGTTCCCAACTTGGGTTGAGATGCATCATGTCCAAGCCTCCACCCACCTCCTTCAAGGGTATTACATGAAATGTCAAGCACCTTTGCTTTGACCTCCTGAAAAAGTGTCGATGCAGCTGTCTGGATAATAACCAACACTTCCTTTCTTTTCTCTTGAAGATCAGCATGCACTTTGGCATCCTTTCCAGTATCATACTTACTTTGCCCAGCATGAGTGGAGGATCCATTATGTAAAACAAAACCCCCAGAATGCATAAATTTTTTAAATACAGACAGCAATCGTTCCTTGGATTTTGCGTCAGTGTCTAGTCCTATGGAGTTTGCTAATTCCAAACATTCATCGTTGACCTTCTTAATATGAGTGGCATAGTTTTCCATGTCAAATAAAAGTTCTTGGTGGTGCCTTTTTTGCTCAGAATCACTAGCATCCCCTCGGGCATTTCTAATTATCTCAGCAGCCTGTCTTCTAGCAATAGAAAAAAATTCAGAGGACATATTATTAGTTGACAGCTTCAGAATCTGCGACCAGCCACTCACAGGACTCGTCGTAATATAATTAAGTGGAAGGACTCGTTGCAGTGCCAATGAATACTGTTGAAGAGCTTCAACGGCAAGAGATACTCCACTATCTAAGTCCATTACAAGCCTGGAGACTTCCTTGTCCAATTCATAGCACTGTGCTTGTGTTGGCTCAGGTACAATAGTCAGTGGGACACCAGCAGCAGCAACAGCAGAAGTAAGAGAGAAAGCCTCCTCAGTGCCACCAAGCTTTATGTATGCCTGAACTATTGGAAATGAGCCACCACGCAGGGCATCAAGAACTCTTCCATGCTGCTCTGTCCATTTCGTAGCCTCTTGAACCTTCTCTGTTGCTGTAACTTTGGCTTGTGTGAACTCATGAGAATGGAATTCAAAGGATGCCCATGCTTTTTCAGATAGAGAAGTAGCTTCAGACAACACAGATTTTGTAGATGTTTCACGCTGAACAAGAGTGGACCTTTCTTGTTCAACATGGTAAAAGATAGCAGAAATTATCTCATATTGGTTTAACACATTTAGAAATTTCTGACAAGTTAGACAGAAGCATCCATCAGTTCCATAGATAATTGTACACAAAATGCAAATCCTAGGCTTCTTCTATTACCTCGAGAGCAGAGTCAGCAGTTGGTAATGTAGTGATGAGGAGATCATGATGTTCCTGATATATGAATAGATCATTAATTATTACTTCAGATTAAGCAATGAAACATAGCAATCAACACAAAATTGGTATTAATATCAACACAAGCAAACCTACAGCACTTCTTATGAAATAAAATATTTTGATGATAAGACTATTGGGTAAATGTAATGCGGCACTAATAGAAAACAGATGTCAGAGGTAATTTGACATTTAGAAGAAAGACCGCATGGTGGTCAGTGACAAAGTGTGAAAAGTAGAATGACAAGTCCTGCAAGACAGATCGTGCATTTACAGAAGAAATGTTGAAAAGCAATTATCACTTTTGAAATTGCTTATTTGGAGTTGACTGCAGACATGACTCAGAACATATCCAAATGCCATCCATATAATCAACCCACTTAACGGGGACAAAAGGCTTGGTTTTGGTCTGATTTGATTATAATGATATTTTTTTTCCCCAAATAAGTGAACTTACCTGTAAAGGAACTCGGATTTCATGGAACCGGGATGCAAACAAGCTTAGACTTACAGCCAATTCCATTCCCTTTTTCTCCTCACCTCCAATTGCAGCTTCATCATCCACATCTCCACGTGTCCATTCTATTAAAGGATCCCAAACAAATACATCAAGCATCATCAGAAGAACATCTTTATTTCTCTGGAGAACACGGATCACTGCTTCACAGTTAGCTTTGAAAGTACCCTCTGTTCCCGTCAATCCCAAAGCTGCTTCTATGGTCTGAGTAAGACGGAAAGGGACAATCTCAGGAATTTTCAGTCTTCTGCCTTTGTCAAAGCAGACATTATAATCTATATGGATAATGTCACCACTAGAAAAATCCATAAGTATATTGTCCAAATGTCTATCTCCAAGGCCTAGAATATGGCCCACCATGCTCATGGCTGCTATGCTGCTAGAAAACCTGCAAATGTGAAGGCGCATCATATCTATCTTGAAAAATTGCAAATGCAAAAGCTCATCACATTTATCTTTTACTTGTTTATAGCAATGTAGCCTTTCTTTACACTCATTATGAATAAAATAAGTTGACACCGAAAGAATTGGAGAGATATGTCCCCTACATGCTGCAAAAATTACACAGAGGTCAACAACTAGATGAGAAATAACTTTCCACAATTTTTAGCTCCTCAAGCTAGAGGATAAAGATCTCTGTCCAGCTTGGATGTAATATCCAACAGGCTCGTCATGTGATTGGCCTTACTAAAAACATCTAACAACTGTTTAGAAAACAATATGTACAAAATACCAAGCTGACAATTTTGACATCTTGGATGAAGTACCAGTCAACCACAGCATGCTTGATGCACTAACCCAAAGAGGCCTATTTGCCACGCACGTTCATCTTGCTATTGCAATACATAGGTGCAAGAGAGTTCCCACACCATGATTTCACAGCAAAGATACCACCCATATCAACGCACATGCAAATTGTAGGATACCATGGTACTCCAACTATACACTAGACCTTAAGGCTATACTCTACTTGGCACTTTGCCATGAAAACAAGTTGTCATCGACATAATTTCACTTAATGTAGCAACAACATATATCTTCATGTTATCTGGCATGATCAAAGAAAGAGGGAAAAAAAATTGACATCTTCAGGTAATGTCTACTATTCCTGAATGAAGACTACCAAGAGACAAATTCAGGTAATGAAGTATGGCATACACAGCATTTTGATGAATAATTGACATCAAGATTTTAAATGCTGATTTTGATATTATTTCAATAATTTTGAAATGTGCATTTAGGAGGCATCCTAGAGGCATGCTTTGGAATGCCGAAATTTCGACAATTTAAAGACCTTAAAAATTGTACATTTGGAGGCTTGTTGAGGGCACGTCAAGGCATGCAATGCTGAATTTTATTTGAAAAGGGAAATGCCAAAGTAAGCATGAATAGAATTATTAGAACATCATAGAATTGTGCTATTAAGATTTAATCTAAAATATAATCTATTAAAATTATATTTCTGACTTAGATCTACATTTTTTTACAAAAGACCCAAATTTAGAACTTCAAACCCTAACTCCCTAAGATATAATAAGGGTGGTTATCATAACCACCAAGGAACTATATTAATAAAGGCCCAGAAAAACAGCCAAATCGCATATTACAAGCCCAAAAATTTGCCAAAGAAGAAATGCAAGCAATAAAATTCTCAATATATGGATGTTGCTCCTTGAACATTGCCGCATTTCTTCCCAGCAAAATGCCCCATAGCACCGCCAAAGCCTTTGCCTTCTCCTTCTTCATTCTAAAAGTGTTCTAACCAACATTCCAGACTCCACTTCAAAGGTACCGATTGTTTAACGGAATTGCGATGTCTATCCCTTGTTTAGGAGAGTTAAATCCAGGATAGGACAATACTAGGATTGAGGCCACTATCCCAATATTATCTAATTCCGGAGGGATGGTCTAATCACGCGCACAATCCCTCCCCCATCTCGTTGTCGCTACCATGGCTTAAAAAAATGCACCTCGAGGCTATAGAAGCGTATGCCTCGAGGTGAGGCAGGCCAAAATAGCCTCGAGGCGGTAGCCTTGGGCCGCTAACAAGAGGAGTGCACCTCATTTTGGTCAAGGTGCTCGAGGTGGTCTGAGGCATTGAGGCACATCTAAGGTGCTGCCTCAGGTGCAGCAGCGTCGTCAGAGGAGGAGCATCGCCGATGGTGCAGTAGCTTGTATGGTGGTCTAGCAACGCTGCACTTTGGTCAAGTTTGGTTTGAGATGATAGTTGTGTTGGTTTTGCTTCATCTATTTAGGTCATAAGGAAAGTAAGGTTGACAACCATTTGATCAAACAAGGTTTTGCTGTTGCCACTTGCAAGTTTACAACCTAAATTTGCCAGCAGCAGCTTTAGCAGTTTTGCAAGACGGTGTTTAGCACATTCTGTCATAAAACCTTAACGTGCTTTGCATTTCTTTTTATGACAGAATGCGATTTAAAAGGAAACCTGCTTCATCTGATTTCCAAGCAGCTTTGACAACCATTTGGATGATTCTACAATTGCAAGGTTTAGCTACGGTAGCAATAGCAGTTAAACCCGTTGGCAAATGGCAACTTGCCTTAAGTAGAGGCTACAAAATGGCCTATTTAGGTCAGTTGACTTTGTTAGTTTTATGTATTTCTCAACTTTAGGTCATTTAGGTTGTTTATTTAATTACTAATCTCTTTTAGATTACATTTCATTACATCATTTACACGTTTATAGTTATGTTATATCTTTTTAATTGAATCTTGTGGTTCAATTGTTATGCTTTTAAATATCATCTCTCGTTTAGTTTTGCTCTTTCAATGTTGTAATAGAGAAAAAATATTATGAAAGTGTGTTATTTATATTATTATTTCATTATTAGCACTTAATAAGTATATATCATATCATTTTCTTTATATTTTTTATGCAAATCCTGAGGCTTACACCTCGATCACCTCAAGGCTTACACCTCGCCTCAATGAAGGCAAACCATCTCGGTACCGCCTCACATTTTTTAAAACCTTGGCTACTGCTACTGTTGCTGTCAAGGTCAAGGCCATTGGGGTGGCATACAAGGCGATGCTGGAGAATGGCACGACGGCAGCAATGAAGAGGCTGAGGGACATTGAGATGAGGGAGGTGGAGTTCACCACAAGGGCCAAGGCCATCGGAGCAATGAGTTGCCCGAACCTCGTCCCACTCCGTGCGTACTACTACAGCCATGACAAGAAGCTCCTCGTCTACGACTACATGCCCATGGGGAGCCTCTCCGCACTCCACGGTGAAAGAGATAATGAAATTAAGATATTTTAGTAGATGATAGTCGCATTTCATTGCTACTCTTTGCTTGGCATTGTTGGATCTAAGGTGCATTTGTCGTGGTTTGGTTGGTTAGTGATGAGGATAGGATTCGCTCTCCATGCAAGGCGAACGTGTTCCCCAATGCTAGATAATCAACCAGAAGGGTAGAAATCAACCCACATGCAGTGCACATATGTTCCCATGGAGGCTAATAATCCACGGGTAGAGTCTGAGAATCCACCGGTGGAGTCTGATAATCCACGGGTGGACTCTAAGAGTCCAACGGCGGATTCTGAGAATCTACCAGTTGAGTCTCAACACCCCAACTATGCCAAATGTGGGATTACTTGTTTTAATCCCGAGATTGCCACCTATCAAAAACAAAAAGCAAAACCCTGCAATCCCAAGATTGGGACACAATCCCGCTCCCATAAAATTCTATCTGCTAAATCAATTTCGCTAAACAAATAGTGCCTAAAGGACCTCCAAAAATCAGCAAAGTTCAAATGTGCTATCCAGTCGAAACCAAAGTGTCTCCATACTTGCAAAGAAAAAGGGCACTCGACAAACAAATGGTCCACATCCTCATCTGCCACCATACAAAGCTAACATGTCTTCTCCGCATCTACCACCCATCTAGCTCTCCACATTCTCATCACGCATATATGAAAAAAATATGCATCACAAGTCAAGCATACAACTTAGATCTAAGTACAAAACTTACCAACATCCCAATTAAGCAAGGATCTAGTGATCCTCAACATATCTACCAACCACCTCTTTTTTTAAAAAAATGAAAAAGAATGGTTACTTGAGGTCTCATTACCTCCAAAAAGAAGATAATTGCAAT
This sequence comes from Thalassia testudinum, assembly GCA_037157565.1. Taxonomy (NCBI): domain Eukaryota; kingdom Viridiplantae; phylum Streptophyta; class Magnoliopsida; order Alismatales; family Hydrocharitaceae; genus Thalassia; species Thalassia testudinum. The sequence continues at coordinate 74,858,387 of JAZHRO010000013.1, forward strand.
CACCTAATTAACTCATGCAATCAACTAAATCAAGTAATGGGGAGAAAAGATAGGGCTTGGCAAAAATTAAGAACTCAATTTTTTTTTTTTGAGAAATTATGAACTCAATTTGACAAGAGATTATCATAAAATCAGACCAAAATTGAAGAAAAATGCTCATTGAAGAAAAATTCTGTCGAAACCCCTGCAAATTGATAACAGAGGTATGCCAAAATGGGGCAGAAATGAAAATTAGCCATTCTCCCGACATGCTGCCAGCACAATTCTCATTAGTTGACATCTATCCAAAAACTGACTGATACATCCTACTGCAAGAGAGATACATGGACACATTATTGTTGGATATAATAACTTGTCCACAAGAACTTTGCTTGCACAGCAATAGAGTAATGATGGACTATCAAGATCACCTGGCCCCAATCTAGGATCCATGGGAGTGTGTGCAGGTTTGCAGTCAAATATCCAACCTCCTAAAGCAAATCAAGGACATATTTCCTTTGGGAAAGCATGAAACCACCACTAATGTGGCTACCAAGATCTTTAAATTAAAAACAAGCTCAAGGGAGAGTTAGACTGGACACCTCTAGTAAGCTTGAAGATTCATGTATAATGAAGACAAAAGGGAAGTGAAGAGGTTGTTGTGCATAAATCCAAAATGCCAAGGCATTTCTAGGTATCACAACCTTTCATCCTGATTAAGCATCAATGCATGATCTTCTGCCACATACCACTGCCATCCTGCATAAGCTTCAAGGCCTACTCTGTCAACAAAGCATCATCAAAATCCACATGCAGAAGAACTCTAAGGCCACCCTGATCCAACAATCTGCATACATCCTCCAACAGAAGCAAATATAGGAATCTACCTTCATATTGCACCTCTTTCTACAGGAACCTCTTCTCGATTGCATCAATCTTCTTTAAAACATTCTTGGGCTTGAATACCGACATATGAAAAACTAGGATGGCAAAAGAACAAACAAGACTAAACACCTGCCCCTAGACAACAACTTACCTCTTTATCCAACTACCCACTTCTCCAATCAGAAGCAACCAGTCACCAACCATTGTCTACAAGTCCAAATAGGACAGAGGCAAGCAAGAGGAGCAGTGCCGAGCATTTGAGAAAATCAACCTACTTTAACATCACTCCTACCAAAAGGGACAAAGGTCGATTTAGCTTGATTCAACCAAAGATCGGAAAAGGCCCCAAAAATCCTTATCAAAGCTACCAAGTTCTTGGCCTCCGAAAAACCACCCTCCAAAAAAACAAAACTGTATCATTAGCAAATTGCAATATGGGTATTACGGTCTTATTATCTTCCTAAAGAGAAAAGCTAGAGAAGAGGTCACCCTCAAAAGCTTGAAAAGCAATCAAGGTGAGGTCATTAGCTACAACCAATAATAGTAGTGGTACCAATGGGCACCCCTGCCTCACCCTCCTCTATGAATGCAACCATCCTCTACTACATCTCTCATTCACTAGTACGAGAAAGGATGTGGTGGTGATATATCATTTCATCCATGAATCCACACATTTCGAAGTTGCCTCCTTGAAGCTTGCTATAGGAAGGAACAACTGACTAAATCATAAACCTTGAAAAAATCTACCATGCACAAGAATCCCTTCCGCATCTTGTCCAAGCAGCCACCATCTCATCTGCAATGACAAAAGGCTCCTGCAAAGATATACCACATTTGAAAGCTAATGACAATAACCTAATCAAGAATGGGAACAACCAAGAAGCCTATTAGCCAAACCTTTGCCACAATAAAATAAGTCGCATTAGATAAGGCAATCAGATGGTAGTCATCGATTCTCCCAACACTAAGCTTCTTTGGCAGGAGAAATAGATAGAATCTATTTAGCCTCTTAAAGCCCCTATTTCCATTGAATCATTATGATTGAGCATTGCTTAAGAGGCTCGCACAACTTTCTAAAGAAGACATTCTGGAATCCATTCGGCCTAAGCAAGCCCTCTAATTTCAAACCACATGTGGTGGCCCATAGTTCTTCCTTTAAAAATTCTCTAGCCAACTCTCTGTTAGCCTCTTCATGGAGAACAGGGAAGTCAATGTTGGCCTAATCCAGCAATAAAGACCACAACGTTTCATGAACTCTGGAAAATGTGACCTCAAGCCTCCATGACATGTTGCAACCTAGAAATGACCTCATACCCACCTTAATCTGTTGTATTAGATTTGTCCTTCTACAACATGTTGCCAAGTGGAAGAAACATGTGTTGGAGTCACCTTCCCTCCACCACAACTCTAAATATCTGCCTCCAGTCAAACTCCTTCTTCAAAGCTTCCTGCTAGATTGTTGTCTGCAAACACTACCTATCATCCACCTCTTCATGCAACAAGGGTTCATTATCCTCCAAACAATCAAGAGATGAGATACCTTGATGAGCCTTTAACCCGACTTGCTCCCTCTTCCCAATTTCTTTCTGGTGCAATCAAGAATGACCTCAAGTGATTGAGATTCACCACAAGAGCACGGCTTGCTGTGTCACAAGGTTGAACCTCCACTTCTTGCAAACCGCCTATTTAAAACCTAGATCCAAAAGCTACGACTTACAAAACATGAAATAGATAGCAAAAGTAGTGCCCTCATTAAAGCTTTGGGTAATTTGGGTGTGATCTGAGAAAGGCCTATTGCACTGTCATTGGCACCAGCTAACTGCTATGCCAACCGAACTGAACATAGAATCATCATGCTTTGATTTTTCACCCGAAGAGTTCCTCCAAGTAAATCTACAACCCAAACTCAGAATGTCATAAAGCTCCAACTTACCTACAAAATTAGCAATGGATTCCATCATTCCGTCGCCTTTTCCATCAGGTTTGTCATCAACTTAGCATTTAAATCACCACCCAGTAATCACAGCCTCTACATACCTTGTAGCTTTCTTGATTGTTAATGTGGATTGTCAATCATATGGAAGTCAAAAGTGATACATGAGAGAACATTGAAACTCAGAGAAAAAAGCTTAAGTTTCTGAACAAAGTTCTTTTTTTTTTTTGGAAAGGATTTCTGAACAAAGTTTTCGCTCTGGAATTCTACAAATTCACAAGGTCAGAAATCCTAATCAACTAAATCCCAAGATTTGACCTAGCTTGCATTCCACATATCAAAATGACATGAGTTGAGACCCAAAAAAAGACAGGTTTAGCGGCAAAGCTAAAAAAGAAGGCAATATCACATTAGAACGTGGCAAAACCAGATAATCATTATAGCAAATACATCTTGCCATGTGCAGAAGCCTTCCTGCAAGATTGTAAATCTTTGTTGCCTTCTTAGTTTATGGAATGTAGCAAAAGGAAGCCCATTTCAGAGCACTGCAACCAATGGCAAAAGAATCCCATATGCTTCTCATAGAAAAAGAAGGAAAGAAATCTCATACATCTTTGACTTTGAAGAGTATGCTGCAAATCCCTCGCTTGCACACCAAATTTCTTGGCAAAGAAATTCTCTAGGAACCTCTCTCATAAGATCAAGAAGAACCTTTCTTTTTACTTCATGTGGCCAATCTTTTCTCGAAATCACTCTCTTTATACCTTTCTCCTTTAATGCAGGAATGATTTTTCCATAAAACATATCACTGGGGCGTGGAACAGTGGGGACCATCTTATTTGTATTCCCACTACCACGCGCAAACTGGGCACGCTCCTGCCAAGATTTAAAGATGGTATAGATACTAATGACATTGTCTACCCACTGTATTAGACCAGCGCGACCACTAATAGGTGTCACCGAATAATGACGGACAGCAAGGGAGCGACAACGAGTTTCAGTGCATGAATAGAGGAAGCTATTTACTGCCTGCAATAATTGCATGATTCTAGCATCCAGTCGCAGATCTTCCCGTCCCTTCAGAAGATACACATAATTTTGCCCATCTGATCCTTGAATGACTATCTTTTTAGGTTTTGTTTTCGTTGCTAAGATAGTGACTTTTTCAGAAAAAGAAGAGACAGTTACAAGTCCCCGTATTTGACCAGAAGTCTCTGTTAAATCAGAAAAAGAGATCTGCTTTTCAAGACCTGGCATTGGAACCTCAGAAGCTGAGAGCTTTGCTAATCGAGGAGCGACATCACTCATAGTTACTGACGATTTTCTTTGATAATTTAACAAAGAGGTTGCAATTGCCTCAAATGGTCGCCAAGCATCTCCAAGAGCAGGTGACAAAGGAGGGGTTTTGAAGTCAGTGATGGCATTTTTAATCTGTTCACCATATTCTTTTTGGAACCATTCCTCATGAGGGGTTTGGGGATCCCTGGAGGTAGATTGGAGGCGCCGCTCCAGAGCAACGACTATTGGAGCCATCACAGCAGTATATTTTGCTGCATTTATCTTCTTTTTTTCACTTTCACTAAGAGTAGGATTTTCTGCTATCCGTCTAGTTTCTTCTTTCAGCATGTTTATGCGCCTCAAAACATCTGCATTTCCAAAGCAATATATTTAGTAGTTTCACTGCATGCACAGTAGAATTACTTTGACATGATAACTAAAATAAGCAAGAATAAAATTAACTAGCTGATCCATATGATGGAAATCTCATGAACTAAGTGGAATGGGTTGGTTGATTAGTTGACAAGATGATATCAGCTAAATTATAATTTTCTTGCCAAAAAGAACATAGCCTGTCCATTCAGAGATACAAATGCCAATTAAAAAAAATTATGGCATTAGCAGAAGCAACACAAGTTCAGTTTTTCACTTCCATCTGCATAGCAACATAAATGCAGTCCCACCAAATTTCATACAGAAATTTTATCACAGGTGAAATCTATAATTTGGTGCTACTTCTAAATCCTTTTTTTCTTTTGAAAAGGTAAAGGATGGCTAGTAGAGATCAATAGCCATCCACTTCATTCCACCAAACCAAGAAAGTATAAATTTTGAGACCAGAACCAAGCAATTTGTGTCAATAATGCTCCGTTTGGACATAGGAAGTTGGGGGCTGAAGTAAGGACAACGAGGGAATGCGAAGGAGAGGAGAGGAATTAACAAAATAGGATGTAGTCTGACTGAAATGGAAGGGAAGGGCCAGAAGTAAAAATTGTATTTGGATATACAATTGAATGGAGAAGAAGAGGGAGAACTTATCTTGGAGAGGTCCATTTTTTGCCTCTTGATTTGCAAGATGCCTTTAAACTTTGCTTTAATTCCCTCCCTTCCATCCACCATAAGAAGGCTAGACTTCCGCAGTCTTCTTGATAAGGTGGTCTGACACATTCATAACAACCAGCATCAGTAAAAATTTTTTGAAACGGGCATAACATAAAACTCTTAGCTCCACTATTATTTGGTGGAGTTGAAGGTCTTAGGTCATGTGGTGGCTAGGTATAAGCCTCAGTCTGGCTTCAAGTTAAATTTTGATGGGCAGGTTCTAAGAATTATAGAGAAGGAGGTGGTCACATGATTAGAGGATGCTTCGAGCATTGTCTGGGTGGCTGCTTGGAGCTTTGCTGCCATCTCAAAGACTGATGCCCAACTTCAACTTCCATTTTTCTGCCTCTCACCAAGTTCCCAGCAAAACCTGGCTCTATCTCAGGTCAAGACAGATTTCTACTCCATTCTGTCTTGGTGGGATGGGAAGGAAATTTTGCCATGGAGGCATAAGGCATGGAAAGGTAAACTTTTTGCTTTCAAGAAATATCATCAGTGTATTAATCATGTTTTCAGGGAAGGGAACAAGCAGTACATGCCCTACTCAAAGAAAGGCAAGTTTTGAGGATGGACCTTTTTAGGAATCCACTGATCCAACCACTTTCCTAGGAAGATCAGTGTCCTGATCAAGAAGGAAGAGTCAATGCTTCCCAAGGACAGGATGGCATAATGTTATTTCAGGACCTGCATTTTTTCTTATTAAAGTTATAAATCCATTCTCACTTTATAAAGCTTTACAAACTCAAACATAAGGCCACAAGTCATGGTCTATTTTTGTTTTGACTTGCAACGTGGCACGCTTTGGCTATACCCTGCTATCCTAGATCCTTTTGGCACAAGCCCAGACTTCGAGCAACCAACTCTTTCGGATTCAGGAGGTCATTTCACTCTCTTTCTCCAAGAGGTAGGAATAGAGGCAAAGAACGAAAACAAGAGTACCTAACGTCATTTGTAAGGACCTGGGGCGTGGGTCCCCTGCCTCAACTATAGCTTCAGTAGCTCATACCACTTCCTGGTAGAAAGGGATGAATAAAAAGGCATGTGACTTGTACATGGAGACGCATACTCAGCCAAACCCTATACTGAGCAATGATTGCAAGAGGATTTGGAACCACATGCCCTTGAATGATCGTAAGAGCTGACTGAGAAATTAGAATGTTAACTTCAGCAAAAGCCAATAGAGGCACAATATTGTCACTACTAGAGTTAACATTGCTTTACAACCAAAATGCATGGTTTGATGTCAATGACTCAAGGGAACCAGAAAACCCACTGACAATTAACCACACAAACACATACTAAATTAACTCATTTGCATCTCTTTAATCAATGATGTAACCAATTACCAGACCAGCAGCCATCTTTAGTTTAATTACTTTTCTGAGAGCATAAGTAAATTTGAAATATCATTATCCAACAATACAGAAAGTGATACCTGAATGGAGATCTTGAAGCGTGCTTAGCCACTGCTCTTCCCAAAGAACTGTGATATTTCCTAGTTCATTTATCATAAGTTGAGCATCTTTGACTAAACTGGGGTACAGCTTGTCCTGAAATAAGCATTTCAAAAAGAAATTACTCTGATCTGTCATTTAGGAGGGCTTTCCACTAATTTATTGAGAGACAAGAAAGAAAAGAGCAAAAATACAAGAAATGGAAAACAAGGAAAGAAATAACAAGGAAAACCAAACCTTCCTAACATTCTCCCTCAAGTTGGACCATATATGTCGATCATAAACCAACTTGATAATATTGTCATGAAATCTACTCCTTGCCAGTAGTTTGGTGAGTATAGCAGCTAACTGATTGCCTGATAAAATGTGTAAGGAGTGCAAATCTGACCTGATGAAGGATGTTGAGATAGATTGTTGGTTTTCTCAATCTATCTCAATATGCTTCATTCTTTCATAAAATGTGGGATTATTGACCAAGAACATAGCTGCTTTGTCATCAACACACGTGGGAATAGGATTTTCAACTTTAATCCCAGAATCACGAAGGATTGCACCCATTGTAACCCAAACATGATACGGCCAATGCTCGATATTCATTTTTTTGAGAAGGGAAAAGAATGATCATGGGAGGTTAGTAATCATCCGATATGTTACCTCCAAAAGGAGGTACAAGCTGCATTAAGACCTACAGGTTTTGGGTTAAAAATAGAAAAAATAAGTCCCTTCCCTCACAACATTTTCAATATAGACCATCTCACCCCTAAGCACAATCTATTCCTTTGCAACCAGGTTGACCACAGAATGCCAGCCACCTTCACACAGGCCAGTGGATCTGCAAGTGCGCCAATGTGAACAGATCTCCAGAAATCTTCAATTGAGCCATCATGCACCGGCGTCAGATCCATAGGGAGAAAAAGGTTCTTCACAAAATCACACCGCAACAAGAGATGCCCTATGTCCTCATCCTCCAAACCACACGATACGCGAGCCATCCTCCAAATGGGCCCACCCCTGCACCCTGTCTTTTGTAGTCAATATCCTTCTACTCAGAAGCCACGGAAAAATTCTAACTTTTAAGGGGATTCAAAGCCTCCAAAGAAGAGAGGCATCCACACCGAGATAAACATTGTTCCAAACTGCTGGCTCACTGAATACCTTGTATGTCTTCCTTGCGAACAAGGCAGCAAGTGCCCACCGCAACTTATTTACTGACCCCTGGACTAGCGGAAAAGTCTCAATCATGGCAAGGAGTTCCAACAAGTTGTCGAACCTAGCTTCTGATAGCGCATGTAATGCCCTAAAATCCGGGTCCCGAGCCATTTTGATGTGATTCGAGTCACTTCGAACCCATAGGCACACACTAAGTTTGGTACGGTATGAACACCTAGTAAAATGTGAAAAAAAACGTGTATTTTCAATCAACCGTTAGTCAAACATCATCAAAATGATACCATGTATGGATGGTATCCTTAGATTCCTCTCATCGCAAGCTTTCCAATAACGCTTGTTTCACGCGAATTTGAGGTGTGTAGCTCAAGTTATATCCAAAACAAGTCGATAAGGACCTAAATGTAAGGTGAACCAAACCTAGGTGTAACTTTGGTATTTTACCCATAAATCATAACCCTAATCCTTGTGTTAGGTCTAGAAAAAGCTCTCTTGGGAATTAGGGTCGTCATTCACTTCCTTAGCCTCTTAAAAGTAGAGAGAAAGAGAGAGGAAAGAAGGAAATAAATTAGGAAATTAGGATTAGGATTCATAAGGGTTGATTTGTAATTACAAGAAGTCCAGGCTTCCAATCGCAATTATCGCGGCGGTGGTGGCAGTGCACAGCAGGGAGGCGACACGTGGTGGCGACGCTTTATGTGCAGGCGACGCGTGGGTGGAGGAACGCACGCACTCGCAAGCATTCACACGAAGAAGGTGAGCACGGTGCGCCTGATTGCCAACGCATAGCAGATTGAGCGTATCGCGTGCCGACTCGTGGCAGGGACACAGACCGGTGTGCGATTCAACTGAACTGCCTAGTCTAGGTTGGTTCAGGACCCCTTCACGTTAATCTGAGCGGTTCAAGGCCTTCCCGACCTTGAAATTCAACAAATAAGATATTGTTTGAATCGTATCAACACATACTACGCATTGGTACCCTCTATTCTCATTTTTTATTACTGTTCCTGACGTGAAAAATCAGAAACGTGTCTAAGGTGGCTCCAATCATGTTCTGGGCATGTGTTTGATCCAAGAAAACTTCCTTGTTGGTGCACGGAGTATGAGGAAGGTCTAATACGTAGCCCAAAACTTTTTGCGCACGGTTCGAATTCACTGTGACCCTCCAGTGATATTAGGTAGAGTATCCTACCCTCTTGTTTCGTTTTCGATTATTGTGGACTTGTTCTGCATGATCCTTCGCATGTATCATTTTTTTTTTAGAGAAAAGAGGAAGATTACCTGAGCATGGTGATCATCCTGTAAATATATTTAATTAAAAAAGGAACGGACTTATAAGTTTTGGTGTCAAAAGTAAGAAAAATAGCAAGCCTCCCTCATTGCATTCTCTACCCAACATCTCTCATTATTGAAAACTTTACCGTTCTTCTGCAACCAAATAACTCAAAGAAAAGCAAATACTTTGCACCAACCATGTCTAGATGTAAATGATCCCAGAACGTCTCCCAGAACAAATGAAAGTCGATATAGTTGGTTGTATGCTCGGCACAATGCTCCCAAACCTCTCTAGAGAAACCAAGGTTTGAAATGCCAATTTCAACGCTGTGTTAATGAAATTCTAAATGTGCATTTCGTGGGTATGCCGAGGGCACGCCGTGGAAATGCCTGTTTTTCAATAAGCATGCTGAGGGCGCGCCGTGGAAATGTCGAGAGCATGCCCTCATTCCTCTCCTCCTGCTCCTGAGACCGGGAAATCAAATTCTACTTTGAAGGACTTTGACCTCGATTCTACAAAAACCCGGCTTCTACGTACTACTTTAGAGTAATGGAAAGTCATCTGAGTACTCTCTTCAGAGCTACGACGAACGACTCTCTTAAGAATCTGATTATACATCTGCGCACCCTGTTTATTTAAGTTACCCCACCGAAGAAGCACATGCCCCGCGAACAACCTCATCTCCTGCGAGTGGAGTGGAACGACACAAAGCTAGCTCGTCGACTACAAAAACATACGACTCGCTCACTTGCTTCACTTGTATCCCTGGGGTGGGTTTCTTTATTCAATTATGAATTCCGTCTGTTTCCTTTCTGAATAATTCGACTAGCTCGACTCGGTGCGTTTTTTATATGAGCAAGCTTTGATTCTTCCGGGCTAATCTAACTAGATATTGAAGGTATCAACTAATATATATTTCACACTGGGCTAATCTAACTGCCGACAAAAATGACAGTAGTCGAAAAAGCCAACAGCAACCTTGGCATGACCATCAATTTTGCCAGCAGGACGACCATGCCAACAGTATGCTGATCATGCCGACGGCATGCCGATGATACCCCAGCATTTCGACAACTTTACCATGTCGGCATGGGCTTTCCCCAAACAAGACCTTGCCGATGGCATTTAAATCACTGAGAAACCACATTCGAAGAACAAATTATGAATGTCCTCTTCTAACTATCCACACAACAGACAAGTGATATCATTAGATGTGCACCATTTAGTCCAATATACTTTGGTTGCCAATCTCTTTCTCCAAAGAAATCACAGGAACAACTTGACTTTGAGAGGAATCTTACAACTCCATAGCAACTTGGAATCCTTCTCCACAAGCATTTGCTAGCCACCATTAGAAATCAGGAGATTGTATGCATTCTTGATAGTGAATCTACCATGTTTCCATTGCATTATATCAAGTCCAACAGTAGGAGAGAACTCCCCCAATGCGGACAGCAGCTGCTGAAATTCAGTAAGCATGGCTTCAGAAAGTCCATCTAGAAGCCTAATGTCCCAAACACTATACTCTTTATCCCACATCTCAACCACAAGTGACTCGTTATGCTAAATATGCCGAAATAATCTCCGATATAGTTCTGAAAATCTATCACTTTGACCAATCATTACGCCAGAATTTAAAAGAAAGACCATCCCCAAGTGTCAGACCAAAATGGCTAGCAAACTCAACCATCCAAGGGCGCACAGAATACCAAACGGCAGAAGAACCATTGGTTGCTGCAGCCCTTTCAATAAGATCCATATCTCCTCCATAAGAATCTTTCAAAGTGGAAGTGGGTATGTCCTGACCATTAGAAAACAACCTCACCAACCTCTTCAACAAAAGAGCCTTGTTAAAGTAATCTAACCTACCCACACCAAGGCCTCCATCTTTCTTAGGCTTGCAAATATCCTCCCAAGAAATCAATTGCGCAAATCTCCCTTCCCAATCTGCCCCCTTCCAAAAAAATCTTCTCCTTATCAAGTCAATGTTTTTTTAAAAAGGAAAGGGTAGTTATCCAGAGTGACAACTACCCAAATTCTCATATATTAGAAACAAACATAAACAACATTACAACAGGCAGACACCAGGGTCCCCCACTCACAAGGATTCAGCCCAAAGAGAAAACAAAGAGTCAATAGACTCAACAAAATTCTCTATGTAAGGTTTCTGGCCCCGGAAAACCACCGCATTTCTGCCCAACCAAATTCCCCAAAGGACTGCCAACGGCCTGACTTTCTCCTTCTTTGTACGGAAAACAAACTGTTCGCCAACACCACCTCCACTTTTGAAGCTATGCCAGAATTCCTCAAACAGCCGATACTCCCACCACCTCCCACCCATCCTGCCCCAAATCTGCATCACAAAAGGGCAAGCGAAAAAAAGGTGGTCCACGCCCTCCTCACCACCCCCACACAAAGAGCATACCTTACATTCTCCAGGAGCCCACTTTACCCTCCACACCTTAGTCACCAGTCTTCTCCTCCTAAGCAGCCAGGCAAAAATCTTGACCTTCAGCGGACATGCGGCTTTCCAAATATGTCTGCAGTCCCTTACCAGATCCAGCTCCACCTCTGGACCACCAACGGACAACCTCCTGTATGCAGCCGCAACTGAAAACTCACCTTCATCCCAACCAAACATGTCTGTACCAGCCGTCAGATGTAGTCCCTCTAACTCAGCAAGGTCTGAAAATCAAGCGTTCTCGCATCTAATAGACTGCTAACGAAGCGCGGGCACCACCCATCCTCCCACACCTCAGCCACAGATGCCATCTTGTTCTGGGATAAGGCAAACAGTCTCTGAAATCTTCTGCAAAGCGCTCCATCGCCCGTCCAGTCATCCTGCCAGAACCTGAAAATCTCCCCTATTCCCAACACAGGGACAAAGCAATTCCTCACCCTAGGGGCCACCGTCGACAAGCCTTTCAAGAAGTGAGAAGCATCCCTAGGTAGAGATACCAGGAGATCCCAACGCATTGGACAGCCATACGCCGTCTCAAACACCTTGCCCAACAAATACCCCCTTCCTTCCAACAGGCACCCCACCCATTTCGCCAATAGACTATCATTTGATCTCCCCAGATCCCTCACACCGAGCCCCCCGTCTTTCAGCGGTCTGCAGACCTCCCCCCAAGCAACCAACCTGGCACCCTTTCCACTCGTCCCCTGATTGGACCAAAAGAAACTCCTCATAGTTCGCTCAATCTTTGCAATCACTTGTAGAGGCATCTTCAGTACAGAAATGAAATACGACGGCATCGCCGACAAAACCGCCTTGAGCAGGACCAACCTCCCACCTCTAGACAGAAGCCTGGATGCCCACCCCTCCAGCCTCCCAACCAGCCTCTCCACCAAGGAGGTCCAGTCTCTCACCAGAATCCTCCCATCCGACAACAGTAGGCCCAAATACTTAATCGGAAGCTTACCCTGCTCCGTGCTAAGACCCAAACTGCATCCCCTCGCCTCTGTCTCAGTCATGTTGAAAGGGACAAACTCCGACTTAGCCAGGTTAATCTGCAATCCGGATGCCTCACCCAGTAAGAAAACAAGGAACCTCAACCTTCTGGCCTCCTTTTCTCCACCTTCAATGAAGAAGATCATATCATCCGCATACTGGAGCAGTGGGATACTCGTCCCGTCCCTCAAGGAGAAACCACTCACCAAATGTCTCTCACATGACCTGGCAAGAGCATACACGGCAATCACAAAGAGCATTGGGGCCAGCGGACAACCCTGCCTCACCCCCCTCCTAGGTTGGATCCAACCCCCAGCCGGGTTTCCGTTGATAAGAACCGAGAAAGACGTCGTGGTGACGTACCTTTTCATCCATTCAATCCACACCGGCAGGAACCCCCTCCTCACCAAAGACACCCAAAGAAACGACCACTGGATCGAGTCGTAAGTTTTGCTGAAATCGACCTTCCATAAGAAAGCCTTCTTCTTATCTCTTGTCCAGGACGAAAGGATTTCCGAGGCCATCACAAAACCCTCCAAAATATTCCTGCAAGGAACAAAGGCCGTCTGCACCGAGTCTACAATCCCACCCAGTGTCCTCAATCTATTCGCCAGAAGCTTCACCACCACCAGGTAGATAGCATTCGAAAGAGCTATCGGTCTGTACTCCTGAATCTCCTCAGCGCCCTCCCTCTTCGGTAACAAGAACATATAGAACCTGTTCAGCCTATTAAAACCCAAGTTGCCCGTTCTAAACTCTTGCACCACTTGCAATACGTCTTCTTTCACTACTGGCCAGAACTCTCTGTAAAAGGCAACCGAAAAGCCATCCGACCCTGGACATCCATCCGCGTTCAACCCCCAAACTGCCTCACGGACTTCACCTTCCCCAAACGATCCCGTCAAGAAGTCGGCATCCGTCTCCCGGATCTGTGGTATCCCAGATCCTAACCACCTCCACCTTCCCCTCCTGTCTCCACCCCGTAAAATCTCTAAAATAACTCGCAGCTGCCCCTCCCACCGCCTCCCTTCCCACAAACTCCTATCCATCTACCACCAATCTATCAATCCAATTCCTCCTTCTCCTGCCCGACGCAGCCATATGAAAAAAACGAGTGTTGGAATCACCCTCCTTTAGCCACTTCTGCCTAGACCTCACTCTCCACTCCACCTCCGCTTTCCGGTCTTCCTCTTGAATCACCTGAATCTACCTCGCTCTGTAAGCCCTGTCATCTTCTGAAAGGAGCCCACATCCTCTGCCTGTCCAGGCGTGTAATCGCAGCAAGAGCCTCCTCTTTCTTCCTCCCACGTTCCTCCCTAACCTGTTTGATGTGGGTCTTCAAGAAAGATCTCAAATCCTTCAGTTTTGCTTCCAGTCTGGCAGCCGCCGACCCATACACCTGAGATGACTTCTACCGTTCCTCAATCAAACCCTTAAAGCCCTCCTCCATGAGCCACGCTTTGTCAAACTTAAAGTAAGTGCCATGCCTCCATTCCTCGTTTGACGCCCACAGCAAGGGGGTGTGATCCGAGAACGGGCGCTCCAAAGGCCTAACCTCCACCATCGAGAAAGATTCTGCCATCGCCGTCGAAACCAGAAACCTGTCAATACGAGATCGCTGCCCTCCAGAATTCCTCCAAGTGTAGAGACAGGACAACGGAGGCATATCAACCAGCCCCTGGTCTGCCACAAAGTCTACAAACGCCTCACAGCCCTAGTCCAAACCTCCTCGATCGCCCGGTCTATCTTCAGCCCGCAGAGTAACGTTAAAATCACCATCAATCAACCAAGGAACCCCCTGGAAAGCTGCCGCAACCTGGTTCAGATCTTCCCATAAGACCTGTCCTCTCTGACCCTCCGTCGGGCCATAAACCGAGGAAAAGAGCAAGCACGTGTCGTCCCGGCGTCTCTGAAGTCTGACAGTGACAACGTGGGATCCAACCAGAGTGTCCAGCAAGGAGAACTCCTCCCTCCACCCCACAGCAATTCCCCCCGCACTCCCATCCGCATCCAGGACCACGAAACCCCCACAACTCCCTCCCCTCACCTCCCTCCACAACCTTCCATCACAGCTCCCCCACTTCGTCTCTTGGAGAAAAACTACATTAGGCCCCCATCTCTGAATATACCCCAGCAAAATAACTCTTCTCGACGGGTCATTCAGACCCCTCACATTCCAAGACAGGACCTTAGTCATGAGGTCTTCCGGGAATCGCCTCCGGACGTCAGCCGTTTAAACCCCATCATTTCTGCCACATGATCCTCCTCTTCCATCAACAAACGTTGGACCTCCTAGCTTCCCTCACCACCACATACCCTACTTTCTCGCCCTGCAGTCTCCAGACCACCTACAGCCAACAACTCCCCGCCGCCAACACCAGCCCCCAGCAGCCCAGCCTCGTCCCTAAGCAGCCCAGCCGCCTCATTTGTCCTCTTCTCCGCCCTTACAGCCACCAGCCCCCCATCTCCACCACCTGCATCTGCCACCTGCCGCCCCACTGCCACCTCCGGGGACCCCGAAGTAGACAAACCTCCGCCGCCGCCCCAGCAAACGCCGCCGCCGGCGACTCAGCGCCACCAGGGGTACCCAGCCCCTCCGGCGACTGACATCGGTCGACTCCCGCCACCCCCCCAAACGGGGTCTTCCGAGCCAGCCCCCTATGGTACAACCACCGCGGCGGTAGAAGAGTCTCTGCGAACCAGCCCACCTCCGCTCCCGTCGTCGCCTGCTCCCCTCTCCGTCAGTCACGTCCTGTCCTGCCGCTCCCCTCTCCGCTCGAACAGGACCAGCCAAAGAGTGCCTCGAACCCTTTCCAGTAGCATCCCGCCTCTCCACCGCAGAGACCTGGGGGCGTGGAGTCGCGCGCACATGAAGGCCCGACCCGGCACCAGCACCGGAGCCCTCAAACCCCATAACCGGGTCACGCACACCCGACCTGAGTCTGCCAACCACCACTCCTTCAAAACCAGGAGTCAAAACGTCGCCACCAGCACACCTGCATTCAGCGGGGTCACCCGGCCTCAGCGCCGCATTCACCTCCCCCGACCCCTCCGCAACGATCGCATCGGCCCTCCGCATCCCCGCCCCTTCGGCTGCCACCGATTGCGCCGCGGGAATCGCAACCGCCCAGAGATCCCCGCCGCAATCTTCGCCACGACCCTCGACCTTCCCGAGAGCAGTCCGGCCCTCCTCTACCCGCCCGCCGCTACCGCCTCCACACATCGCCACCGCTTCGCCACCCACCACCTCAGCAAAAGATCTAGGGTTCCCAGAACCCCAAGAAATACGGAGGAGCCAGGCGGAGCTACCCCACCTGAGCACTGACCTCCACCAACCGCTGCCCCAGCCTCATCTCCACCCAAGCCTCGATCCGTGATAGATCAGCCGCCTTCAAGCCGAGGCCCCCGCATCTGCGCAACCTTGCAAATGGGGCAACCGCCGCCGCCGCCACCTCCACCGTGCAGAGGAAGAGCGGAACCCCCTCAATCAAGACCCTCCTCACGTCTAACGGCGACCTCTCCGCCAAAGCTCCATCAGACCTGACCGGCCACCGACATCTCACCACACCACCAACACACCGGAGCACCCTGAAAACCAGCCGCCTCAACTCCACCCGGCTCAGTCCCAGCAACACCATACGCCCACCTCCCAGAGAGGCCACCCCCAACCGACCTCCGTCAATTCCCAAGTAGGCAGCAACCGCCTCCCTCAGGGCCTCCACCTCCACCAAACCCTCCAAAACCACCGCCACCAGCGCCGACGACAGCCTCCCTTCCAGCGCTCCCATCTCCTCCGACCACGGCGCTTCGACCTCCACGAGGGGGCGCTCCCTCCAGAGGGGACGGAAGTGTCTCCCCTCTCCCCAAAGAGACCACCACACCGGACCTCCGACGCCCACAGCCCAACCTCCGATGACCCAGAGCGTCGCATCGCAGGCACCACACTGGGTCCCTGCACACCGCCGCCAAGTGCCCCTCACCAAGGCACTTGAAGCATCTCACCGGCGCCGCACCCTTCCCCGACCTCCTGCCCACCACCATCCAGCTCGGGCCAAACCTCCCCACCCACGTCGCCAGACCTCTCTCTCTCCCTCTCTCCCTCTCTCATTTTCACATCCACTCCAACTCGAGCTATCAAAAATTTGGTGCAACACAAAGACTTCCCAGGAGATCGCCCAACATAGTACTACTCTCACTCAAGCACGTTTAACTTCAGAGTTCTGATAGGATCCGATGCATTAATGTTGTTACAATCGCACCCTTATCAAGTCAATGTTCTTTAATATCTTTTTTGTTGGTGCAAACACCGACATGAAAAACACCCAGATAGATGACAAAACTGATTTAAGAAGAAACAAATGTCCTCCTCTAGACAAAGTCTACCACTCGAAGAGGACAACTTCGTAGATAATCTTTCAATAAGAGTCCTCCAAGCCAGAAGAGTTCAATTTTCCCCTTTAGCAACAAACCAAGGTATTTAATCGAAAGTTTAACCATCGGAGTTTGAAGGATACCTGCCAACTCATTCTCCTCTCTATTGTCCATGTCCAATGGAACCAACATGGACTTACTCTGATTAATTTTAAGGCCTGATATTTCAACAAAGATTTTCACCAATGAGGAGGCATGAGACGCTTCTCTTCCTCCCCATTCAATGAAGAAAGCCGTGTCATCAGCATATTGCAAAATTGGTGTAATGATCCTATCATCATTCTTAGTAGTGTATCCTCTACATAAGCCACCATCACAAGCTCGAAAGGCCATGTTTGCAAGCGTGCCTGCTGCAATGTTGAACAACATCGGTGCTAACGGGCAACCTTATCGAACTCCCCTCTGTGGCTGAGTCCAAGACCCATTCGCCCTTCCATTCACCAACACTGAAAAAGATGTGATCACACGTCTCTTCATCAACATTATCCAACAAATCAGAAAACCCCTCCTCTTCATAACACCCCACAAAAAATTCCAAGAAACGGAATCGTCGGCCTTAGAAAAGTCTACCTTCCACACAAAGGCCTTAGACTTTTGCCTCTTCCAAGAAGCCAAGAATCCTTCTGTTAACATATAGGAATCCTGTGGCGATCTTCCTTTCACAAAGGCAGACTAAACAAGTGAGATGATGTCAGGAACCACATGGCACAGTCAGTTAGCAAAAATCTTTGCCACAAGAAGGTATATGGAGTTAGAAAGTGTAATGGGTTTAAAATCTCCCACCTCCTCAGCCACATGTTTCTTTGGTAGGAGGAACTGATAAAATTTATTAATCTTTTCAATACCTACATTACCTTCAAAAAAACTCGCTAATCATGGCCATCACATCTAGGCCAACCACGTCCCAAAAATTCCTTATAGAAAATGATTTGTAAACCATTCATGCCATTGGAACCTTCCACCTTCACGCCATTCAACAAAACAAAGACCTCATCCTCCACATTCTTTGCAAGATTGAAATTCGCCGCATCATTAATTTGATCTAGATGCAGATTAGTTAGACGCAAATCACCACAAGGCTGTCTCCTTGTAAACTCTTGAAAATACTCTTTGAAAGCATCACAAATCTGATCTCTTTTCCTGAGGACAATATCACCCACCTTCAAATTATTAATCATATTTCTCCTTCTTTTAGCACTAGTTGTTAAGTGAAAGAACCTGATATTAGCATCTCCTTCTCTGAGCCAAAGCCATCTAGATTTTTGCCTCCAATACATCTCTAACTTATGGTCCTCTTTTGACACAACGAACTGAAATTTCTGTCTCTCTTGGCGTTCCTCCTCATTAAGTGTACCAACCTCACTCCTACCAAGATCTTTAGCACCTTGAAGCGCAATCCTCCTCCTCTCATCCCTGCTAGCTCTGAGAGCACGCTTAAAGTCCATCATCGCCATCCTCACAGTTGCAATTCTGGCAGCCAATGTGCAGGTTTCCAATGTAGAAGCCAGGGTTGCAAGCCATTTATCTCTAACCAAATCTCTGAAACCAAATTCTCTAAGCCAAAATTTATGAAACTTAAAATAAGAAGCAAATGTACCTTCCTCATTGTTCCTCCATAATAAAGGTGTATGATCAGAAAATGGCCTATCACAAGCAACCACGTCCGCCAACTGGAACGATCCAGCCATGGATATATTACACAAAACCTGTCAATACAAGACATAGCGCCCCAACCATTCCTCCAAGTGAAGCGCGAGCCTGATGTTGGTAGATCAACCAATTCTAATTCCTGCACCACTTGTTGAAACTGAGCCGTAGCCACATCAAATCTACCATCTGATCTATCCTCTGCATAAAGTGTCGCATTAAAATCTCCGCACATTAACCAAGGTATCCCCTCAACAAAAGTCGCGGCCTGCTGCACCTCCTCCGAGAAAAGCATCCCTAACCCATCCTCACAAGGACCATGTACATTTAAGATGGCAAAAGATGCACCATCACATTTTCTATTGAAAATCCCCATCATCACTCTTGTAGACATGTTCGAGACAACCAATTCGAACACATCTTCATGCCATAACATCAATAATCCTCCCGATCTCCCCACAGACTCCACCTCCATAAAATGTGAGTAAATATCTCCACATAGTTGTGACTGCCACATAGGAGTCAGACGCTCTAAATGTGACTCCTAAAGATATGCCACCTCCACCTTCCAATCCGCCAAATATCTCCTCAAAAAAGAGCTCTTCTCATCCCGGAGTCCCCGAACATTCCATGAAAGGGCCTTAACCATGGATCACAAGTTTGGAACTCCCCTTGTGAACCCGTCTAGCCCCCATTGTACTAGCAACCCAATCATCAACCTCTAGCGTTGATTCACCGCCACCGATCTTCTTTCCCACTTTCTTCCTCTTGTAATAAGCGCTCAACAACATCTTGCGCCTATGAGGGATAGTACCCAAGTGCCCAGAAGATAAACTAGTTGATGGCTTCCTTGACGATGTCTTGGTCTTCACTGCATATTTTGTAGATGTGTTCCTGACATCAAAAGCAGCATCCTCTATGGACTGATCTCCCTTCCACAAAAGACTTGAGTCACGTAGCACGTGTGTCTCAGCCGACCTACCAAAAATAGAGCCAAAAGCCACTGGTAGCGGTTCTTCATGACTAGACCCGAAGTTGGGTCCGACATCCACCTGTTGGGACTTGGGCTTGTGCACACCATTAAACATATCCGCACCACCACATTTGTCGTCAACAAGAGACGCAGCACTGTCAAAGAGTCTATCACCCATCTACACATGATTTGAAATGGAAAACATGCATGCCTCAAGCGCTCCATTGAAGATGGAGCCAAAAGCCATTGGCAACGAATCTTCCCGCACCAAATTAGCAACCACAGCAAGCCCCGAACATGCAGCAGAATAGGAAAATACCGGTTCACAATGAGCACAAGCCAAGCAAGTGGACTCACCGAGATCGAACCCAAAGATGGGTCCAGTATCCACCTGTTGGAAGCATGGGCTGTGCACATCATTCCTCCCAGCAGCCTTGCAGGCATAGCCTTCTCCCCTGCTGAAGTTACAACTGCAGCATTCTCATTGGACAAAAATTGGCCCTATGGAATAAATTCAACGTGGGCAGCAAGACCATTGTTCACCTCACAATGAAGAACATCAAAAGGTTTGACAATAGGTTCAAAAACTTACCACATCCGGATCCGTAAACGGATCCGAATGCCACCTATTGTGGGCCAAAGTTATTAGCTTCCTCAGCCAAAATATCTCTTGCAGAATGTGCCACATCAGCAGCTAAAAAAGGCCATCCAGCTGCAACGCCATTCATGGAAACTTGCGGCAACTGTTCATGCATTAAAAGGCCTTTACCCTCCTGAATTTGTGGATGTCCAGCTGTAGTGCCAATTGGCACATCATCAAACCATCTGCCACATGAGAATAAGAAATTCGAATTCTTCCCATTGGTCTCCACTCCCAGTGAGATTAGAACGATTGCATGCTCCAATCTATTCCTGAAAGCCAGCTGCAACGCCATTCATGGAAACCTACGGCAGTTGTTCATGCGCTTTACCCAAAACAGGAAGGTCTTCAAAACATTCCTAAATTTGTGGATCTCCAGCTGCAGCACCAACTAGCACACCATCTGCCACACGAGAATTCGAAATTCGAATTCTTCCCAATGGTCTCCACTCCCAGCGAGAACTGGAATGTTTGCTTGCTCTAAACTGCACATGAAATCTCTGCTGCCAATGAAGATCAGCGAGTCTCCAATGCTGCATCTGATTGGTCACCACATTCCCAGATCTTACAGTCACAAAAGATTGTTGCGCCATGCCTGCATCCACCACCTGCGCATATGAGAGGTTCCGCTCCGACACTGCACCCAGATCAACAAAAGAGATGGCACATGCGTTCCCAGCAAATCTAAGAATCTCCTTCGATGGGATGGATTTACCCACCCTCAATTAACCGTCAACCACCACCAAAGACGCATCACCCTCTTGTAAACCGATGCCAAAACATCTCCGAACTCTCGTAAAAGAATAAACCATCTTAACATTATCAATCGTTCTTAAACGAAGAGGAATGCCCAAAATACGAAACCGAATCAAAGGAGGCATCGGAATATGCTCATCCGATGCACCTTCATAAACACTCGGGAGACATCACCGAATCAAGGATTCCTCAAATTGAAGCCGCTCCACATCCAAGAATTCTCGTTTCGACAGTTCATCATAGTGTTTTGATCTCAGATTTCCATTCTTCCATGTTTCAGCAGTAGCATATTGTTCCATGGAGCTAAGGTCCATGGAACAATATGGAAGAAACAAGTGTTTCCACGACTCTACCACCTGGTCCATTTCCACTTCATCTCTTTTTCATGACCACATCTCTTTCTAAGGAATGGGAAATCTTTCTTGAATCCAATCTTGAATCAAATGTTGCATTTCCACCGGGAAAAGCCATCTCTTTCTCAACAACGTCTTTGTCATTTGATCCAATGGCGTTCCGTTAGATAGGAACAGATTTGATAAATACTGATAACTCTCGGATAGAATTTTCGAACGGAAAGACCCATGATTATATAATGATAAGGAACTATAGGCTCTAAACCATCTTCTTTGGTCAGGAATCAAGCATTCGATTTCTGGCGTATTCTTGTCAAAGTAGGGTTCAAGTATATCCTCATCATCACGTTCATAAGCCATTATTTCTTGCATCTTCTTCGTGACCCAGGCCAACCAGGATTCGGCTTCATCTAGATGAAAGCATCCAAACCAAATAATAGAAACCTCTTCTCCGATAAAATAGAAATTTTCCAAGATTTCGATTTCAAACCAAACCGAGAGAGGAAAGATCTAACCTCATCAAGCACCAAGATACCACAATGTAGAACTCCAACGAGCGAGAATTCCAACAACGAATCCAAATTCATCGTCCCAGATGACCATGCAGCTTCAACTCCTTCAGTCGGATTCTCCCCATGAGGAGGAGGTAGAGATCACTTGCTTCCCATAGGAGACCTACTCCGATGCAGCAATGGACAAGAAAACCTTCTGTGACCCCAACCACGACACCTAAGGCAGATCAAAGGGTCACGGCAATCCCTTGCCAAGTGCCCAAATCCTCGACATTTGAAGCAAATGAAACTCCGGAGATAGGCAGTACGAGAGCCAACCTCCGACATCCTCCCCCCACGTATTCCTCCAAAGCCTCTCATTTGACTGGTTCTCTCTTACGTATACTAGACGCTCCACAACTTCCCCAAACATGTGCCAATTTTTTTTCCAACAAGGAGCCTTGTGCTGTCTTTCCAATTATTGGCTCAAGATTTGACAGCATCTCAACTGCCCTTCGCATGTACCATGTTGGTTAGCAAGTGTTTCCTTCCTTGTTGAGTGTGGAACCCTTGTGAGAGTACTATTTCTATTTTTGGGTACTTTAATATGCAACAGATCAATGGTTAAAAGCGACCCTATCATCACATATATGAAATGAACTCCATTTTATGTAAACAAGTATCGTTGTGATTGTTAAATGATAAGTTACTTGGAACCACTGTCACAATTTGGAAACAAATTAACTAATGGATAAATACGGCAATGATGTGAACTCTTGCATGAACCAGTCAATCAACATAATTGATGAGATTTTGAATGGGTTAGGTAGCATTACAACTTAGTCATCTGGAAATATTTTATTACCCAATACGACCAATTTGTCGAGATTTAGAGAATAGATAATTGGTTTTGGCCCCTCTACTCGTTAGGTTTTGGTTGTAACTTTGGTCTTTTAGATCGATGTTGGGTTGGGTTAGGGAGCTACTAGTCTCCCTACGACTATTTGGTTAGGCTTAGCGACCGGCTGAAATAGCGAGATGCATGGCTCGAGGGTAATTTTTTCTCAACCGGTAGGTGGGTCATTGGTTGTCTGTGATTCAACGTGCATAACGCTTGCACGTGTTCACGTCACATGATGTAGCTGCCACACCTTTCCGTGATGACCCCAGGATGGCGAATTATAAGCTACCTTCTTGGACAAGAAGATGGCATATACCTGTCATGCATCTCAGCAAGTTACACGAGATTACCTCGTGCCCCAAGACATCAATTAACAGGATGTGAACTATAATAACTTGGGCTTCAATGCATAAAACGGATCAAATAACGTGATGACTAATAAATGGATTAATTAATGATGCAATACAATTTTCCTTTTGCTCCTTGTTATTGTTGTTACTCAGTTATTGTTATTCTACTCTACTCAGTTTTTACTGACATTTTCTTGGGTTCCATACTCAGATATTACTGAGCAGCCAAGTGTAGCGACTACTATTGATCCTGTTGCGAGACCGAGCTCTGCTATAGGAGACAGTCCATACTTAGCATCGTGGCTCAAATAGTTTTGCTTTCATTATTAGACTCTTTAATTCCAATCTTTTGTGGTTGTACTAGTATTTGAAACACTAACTACTTTCTGATTTTCTATGGTGGATTTTATTTTAATTGCCAGCACTTTATTTTTCATTTAATGCATTATAAATGAATGTTTGTCTATTAATGTTCTATGACTATGTGTTGGATGTCTGCGATCTTATTTATTGTTGTTGCTTAATATTAGCACTTGATGACTCGGGTCCTGTTGATTGGCAAAACTCGGGTCGTTACAACGCACCTCCAACAATTGACACCCACATGCCACCATCCCCATTCGAGTGTCCTTCCCAAACACCAACCATAAAGCACTACTTACCCAGCATCATACAATCTCTGGAACCTAGAGCTCAACCTCTTGTTCCCCGTCGAGCTATCATCCCAAAACTTGAAAGTTCTACCATCCACCAATACACCCACCTCAAAACAATAACAATGCTGCACCAAAACCCTAAATCTCCACAAGGGGTAAGGCACTCTCATCCAGGTTTAAAGAGCACCCATAGGAGTCCTGCAAGACACAAAACCATAGGGCATCTTCATTCAACAAGAGTTTCACCACCTATTTAGACAATAAGGAGTCTCCAAAATCCGAGAGGTGCAACACTCTCAAGCCCCTTTGATTGACCGATCTAAACAGTTTTCGCAACTCATGAGGCTTAAGAACCAACCTTTATGACCCAACCCCTTCCAAAAGAATCTGCATCTAATAGCATCAATTCCTTTGAGCACCTTCTTTTGTGGCTTAAGAATCGAGAAATGGAAAATCAGAATATCCGAGAGCACTGACTTCAAAAGCACCAATTTGCCTCCCCTAGAAAGTACCAGGCATCTCCATCCAACCAACCTCCTATCCAACTTGTCGATCAGAGAAAGCCAATCTCCCATCAATAGTTGCTTCCCCCTCAGAGGAGAAACCCAAATAGGTAACAGGTAAAGTCAAAGTCTGGGCATGCAGTTAACATAGAGCACACCGCAACCTCCTTAGGTGCCAAGTTCATTGATACGAAAGCTGATTTACTATAGCTAGTTGAGGTCCTAAACACCTCTAAAGATACAAACCATCAACTCCAAATGTTCAGCCTCCATGCCTCCTCCCTCAATGAAGAATAGCATGTCATCAATGTACCGTAGAATGGGCGTCACCAAGGAATCATCATGCACTATATGGTACCCTCTCAAAAGACCCCCTACAAATGCCTTGAAAGCCATCAAAGCCAAGGTGTCAACTCCAAGATGTATAGGAACGGTGCCAAAGGATACCCCTGCCAAACCCCTCTCCATGGCTAAATCCAATTCCCTATGGGCCTACCATTCATCAGCATTGAGAACAAAGTAGTCGTAACACACCTCTTCATATGCTCCAACCACTACTTTGGGAAGCGTCTCCTCCCCAACATCTACCACAAATAGGACCAGGAAATCAAGCCATACACCCTAAAGAAACCAACCTTCCAAAAAAAAACTCTCTATCTTCCTCTGCCTCTGAGACGTCAACATCCCCTTCACAAGGATGAAAGACTCCTGTAAGGATCAACCTTGCAAGAAAGTTGTTTGAATTGGACTAATGAGCATGGGGAGGACTACCCAAAGTCTATTAGCCAGAACCTTAGCAACAACGAGGTAGACTGAGTTTGAGAGGACAATGGGTAAATAATCTTCAACAATCTCTACGTTCAACTTCTTACATAACATGAACATGTCAAATCTATTAAGTCTCTCGAACCTGAAATTTTCCATCAAGAATTCCTACATGATAGCCATGAAATCCTTTCTAACCACCTACCAAAATTCTTTGAAGACAAGCATAGGAAAACCATCCGAGCCAAGCGATCCCTCGACCTTCATAGCTTATTAGAACCTCCTCCTAGGTCAGTTACCAGACTAGAAATGTAGAGACTTCACCATAAGTCAAAACCTCTATGTCTGGCCACTGCCATCCTCCTAAACTTCGATGCCTCATTAAGTCATGGAAGTAGACATTAAGTGCATTTCCAATTCGTTCCCTCCCAAAAACCATTTTGTCCCTAACCTTTAAAGACCTGATAAGGTTGGTCCTCGCATTAACCACCATGTGGAAGAATCGAGTGTTAGCATCCCCTTCCTTTAGCCAAAGCTGGCATAATCTCTGATGCCATTCCACTTCCCTTTTGTGGTCCTCCTGAAACACCACCTCGTATAACTTCGTATCTTCCAACACTTGTTGATTAAGGTCTCTAGAATCTTCTATTCTATCCAACCTCTCAATCCCATGTAGCGCTTCATCCCCATCCTTGCCCGCTTCTTCGTAAGTTCTCTCTTATAAGCAATCAACAACAATCTCAAGTGGCTCAACTCTGCACCAATTGTGCTTGTTACGCTAGTTGGGGGGAACACGTCCAACCAAATGTCACGAACAACGGTTTAAGTACCGATTTTGATGCTCCAAGTGCACATTTTGGAGGCACGCCAAAGGCACACTGTGGAAACGCCCATATTTCAATGTCGGATTTCGAGGCCTCGAACATTCTTCATTTCGAAGGCATGTCAACGCATGCCAACAAAGACAACAAAATTTACTTGAAATGATTAGAATTGCAGGTAAATCACAAATTATTAACTTAAAACCTTAAAAGGCTACGTTAAAAGGGCATACATGTGAAAAACACAAATGTTGAACCAATACACATTCAAATAAATCATGCATATCTAAAGTCAAATTAAAATACATATTTGCACTTTACATTACAACCAAATTAAAACTTAAAAAAAAATGAAAAATTCAAGTACCTTATCAAATTGCCGAGATTTTTAGAACTCAGCAAAACCAAGAACGTTGTGTGGGACCCATTTCATCACCATTGTGCCACTTGGTTGATTCCATCTATTGTGGCATTATAAAGCTTTAAGGTAATCACAATAGACATCCTACACCATATATGAATAAACGACTGGCGCTCTGTCACTACTTGCCTATACTCTTGATCACTCACATTAACTAATATGCCAAGACGAGAATATCTACTATCTATGTATTGGTTGCTAAGATATTGACACGAGGATCCTAGTTGTCTTGAAGTTCCTTATAATGATGATTACGTAGCAGTTGTTTTTCCTATTTAGGGGCCCTGATAAGGTTGAGGAGACGGTGGCATCGACCGTAGGACTTCATAATCTAGGAAGAAGCCATATCTAGATGCGTTGTACGACAAGTAGGTGTCGCTGGCATACCCGTCATTTCCTAACTCAGGGTGAGATAGATATAAAGGTAAGAACTATGACTATATGATCCTACGTCATGGCTAGGCGATGCACCAAAAATCTGCTCACCAATGCTTGTGAAACCCCTAGATGAGCTGAAATCATCCATTAAGCACCATAATCCCAATATCCCTCATCATCAACGGCAAGGTTCGAAATGCTGATTTCGACGATGTGCCAATGAAATTGTAAGTGTGCATTTCGCCAGCATGCCAAGGGCACACCATGGAAATGCATATTTTTCAATTGGCATAACGCCGAGAGCACTTTGTGGAAATGCTAAGGGCACATCATGGAAATGCCCGTTTTTATAATTACATCCGTCGGTAATGTAATCATTTCATTCGATACATTTTATTTTTTATTGAATTTTTATGACCTTCGGTGGGCGAATGAATTCGTCGATTATTATTTTATGGGTTTTTTTTATGATTATGTCCATCAGTGACGACGTAACATACTGTGCGAATGTACAAGTACAACTCATTGTATAATGTACAACTCAACAATTGTTCAATGATGCATTGAATGATTAAAAGATATTTTTGGGGATTAAAAATGTTGTGACTTGGTCTTACAGAGATACAAAAGGACATTTTTGTCCACCTTTAAAAAGTTATTGTTCTTAGTTTGGTGTAAAAAGAGACGGTGCACATTAGTTATAGAGGACCAAATGAACATGTTTTGAACTTTCGAACAACATGAAAGCTTAGTGTAAATTTGAAGGGAAAGGAGGACTGGTGCTGCAATGCAGTAGCAATAGGCCCAGGCAACAGCACGCAGCAGGGCCAGCAGAGCAGCATCGGCATTGGGATCGGCATCAGCATGCCGTCGGCATGGTCGACATGCTGGTGGCATTCCTACTTCTCGACAACTATTCCATGTCGGCATGGCCATTCCCACAAAAATGCCATTTCGACAGCATGCTGTCAGCATTTAAAACCCTGATCAACGGGTGTTAGAGTGGGAAGACGTTCACCATGCACATTGATGTGTCGTTCTTCATAGTCCCTAGCACTTTGGTATTCACTACTACGAGTGTGCTCCCTCCCTCTATTGGATAATAGTTCCGATTCAGATCCACATGTTTCCATTGTGCATCCACATCATCATCGTCTCCATCATCCAAGTTAGTCTTTAATGTAAACTATAAGGATTGTCTTTCTTCATCCTTTCATCAAGTACTCTGATAAGGAAAGTATGATGAACAGATCTAGTCATATGTCTTTCAAAATAGCATTGCCCCAACACCCATCACATGTTCTCCAACATCATTCATCCAGCTCTCTAATACATCATCTCTCTCCCCTATTAAAAGCATACGCTAAACCAATTGGATCAACATTCTCCTTATTATATCCCACCTAGCAATGTCTCATCTTCAACCTTACATTGTAATAGATGAACACAAGGTCATTAAGTTTGTCATTACCCAGTCTATTTCTTCTTTTGGAGTAGTGAGGTTAAATGTACTCTAACTTCTTTCACATCTACCAACATATGTTGTCTACGACAGCACCTTAACAACCACCATCCATAAGTTTAAAGCAGTCATCCGATAACAATGCTAGTTCAGATGTCAAAGGAAAATATTGCAATCATTAATCGGTTATAAGTAAAATCAACAATATTAGTGAGATTGATTATTACCGAAACGAATGCACTTAATGGATTCTTGTACCAGTTTTGTCCCAAAGGACATTATCTTCTCTCTGTAAGATTTAAGTTGTACTATGAAGATCATATTTCAATCAAACATCTTATTCGTTCATTAGCATACACTTCATAACTTTAAATTCATTATATATGTAATGTGCATAACTCACTCATACATAATATTTAATCTTCCATGACATGGATAAGCTTCTCCACCGCTACTTACAAGGCATTGACAAGATCTCCGCACATGTTAAGGTTGCACTTATAGAATATTTAGAATTTAGATAGTAGCCTACATTACAATAAGAAATGATTAATAAATAAACGGTAAACACAAGGTATTCAATCTTCTACATTTACAATTTCGACAAATTAGTAACCAAAAAGGAGCAAATGTGACAATATGTTATTCCTTTCCCTAATTATCTTTAAGAAAAGCTCTTGCAACCTTCCTGCATTTTTGCAACCTTCTCTATCATTTCCGTTGCTGCATAGACATAACCCATCGTTAGCTTCTTGTCCCCGTCCACCATCCTCAATGATAGGACGACAGGCTCCATGATGCAAGTAATACGACTACAATCATCCCAAAATCTTATGGTGTTAAGCAAATCCTCTACGTCGTTCCCAACACGCGTCCTACTCTCAAACATGTCAAACCACCTTTAAGAGTTCATCATTGCCTTCAAACCAACCTTATTATATACAATGTTTTGCAAGACAATGTAGTTGATATAGAAGCATGTAATTCCATGACAGATCAATTCGTCATTGCAATACTCCCTCATCAACAGCAATACATGTCTATGATTTTAGATAAATGATGCAACACTTTGTGCCTTTTCAACAATTGAGGCAACAGACTTACAAAGCTCAAAGTTTTTTAAAATGAGGTCTATGAGATGTGCAACACATGGAGTCTAAAAGATTCCATATCTATTTGATTTCATTACTTTCTCCCCGACCTTGAAGAAGCTTCCATTATCCATAATTATTTGTACCACATGCTCATTTCCGACCTCATTGATAACATCTTTCATTAATCCAAAAATACACTTAAAATCTTTTACCTTCTTCGAAGCATACACGAATTTGATGAAAATGAATTTGTCGTCACAATATACAAGGAAGTTAATAATCTGCCTTCTCGTATAGCTAGCCCACCAATCAGCCATAATTATAAAGCTATATTGTAACCATAACGTCTTCAATTCATCGATGAACTGTTGTATCCCTGCTTTATCTATAGGCCTCTACTTGCTCATGCTCTCGTAGGCTTTAGGAGCTTTAACTCCCATCCCAACTTGACCAGCAACATCAATGACATTCTATAACCATGATCCTTCCACCACATAAGCAAAAAGTGCATGACCATTAACAAGGCTCATCACCGCTTTACCAATCATCTCCTTTGCATTACCCTAAATACCTTTTATCGTTTTCTGTTTGAGATCGCCTTTCCCCTTAACACACCTAGATCGAAAGAAACCAACAATGCCACCCTTTCATTTCTTAGCACGTTGTTCTGTCCCACTTATAACAATATATACATACCTTATGCTCCATGCTCTTTTATCTCCGACAAGCACTTATCATTCATGATCACTTCTTGGTGAGTCTCATAATTTTGCTTAAATTGTCTTTTCTTCCGATCATCCTCCATATCACTTGGATATTGCAAGGCAATGCCAAAATCAAAATCTGAGTCTACGTCTTCGTAATACTAACAACAAATAAGGCCTCATGAACTTCTTCATTAGCTTTCTATTTGTAAATTTCTTTTCCTTCATCGACATCAACGTCCCAGCAATCAATTCCCACACATGAGGACAATGTTTACACTTTGCCACATTCTTGTCATATCTAACTAGTTGGTGCTTGAATCGTGTTATACCACCACCACGTAACTGTTTCCCATAAAAGTTACACTTCATCATATGTTTGCTTCCATCCAATTTTGTGTAATACAACCACCCAATATCTTCTCTAGCATACTTAGGATTTGGTTTCCCACTTCAACAACAGCCTTCCCTTTCCAAACAGTGTTCTTGAAAATTACAAATTAAGCAACACATATAAGCATCTGTCATTTCTAAAGAGTAAGGGCATCCGCCACTAGTACAAAGAGCATGGAAGCCAAGGACCCAAAGGGCATCCCCACCTGACCCCTCTCCTAGGGTGGATGCATCCAACTACCAGGTTGCCATTGATCAGGATAGAGAAAGAAGTCGTTGTCACGCATCGCTTCATCCAATCTACCCAACGAGGGGAAACCCCCTTTTCATCAATGATGACCAAAGGAATGACCATTGGACAAAGTTGTAGGCCTTACTGAAATCTACCTTTTAAAGGAAACCTTTCTTTCCCATTCTTCTCCTAAAAGCCAATATCTCTGAATCAATCACATATCCATCTAGAATATTTCGACCTGGAACAAACATCGTCTGCACAAGTGCCACAATTTCTCCCAAAACTCCCCGTAATTTATTTGCAAGGGCCTTCGCCATAATGAAATAAATAACATTAGATAGTGTAATGGATCTATACTCCTCAATAGCCTTTGCTACCTCCTTTGAAAGTAAAAACATGTAGAATTTACTAATCTTGTTGAATCATTGATTCCCATCAGCAAATTCACCAATCGCCCGCATAACATCTTCCTTAAGTAAAGTCCAAAACTCCTTATAAAAAGAACAGAAAAACCATTAGGACCCAAGCAAGCATCTGCATTCAGCCCCCATATGACCTTCCTTCATCCTCTGTGAAAGACATGGTAAGATCCCTGTCTGCTCCTTTATAATAGCCGAGACATTTGTTCCCAACCATCTCCATCACCCTGTCATCCTCCTCCCTATAAATTCTGTGAAATAATCTGCAACCGCCTCCCTACCACAGTAATCAATGCCATTCACCCTCAACTTTTCTTTTTTTTTTTGAAGAAAAACGTGGAAGATTACCTGAGCCTAATAATCACACGTAAATTGTATTAAAAAGGAGTAAAAGGAACAGACTTACAAATTTTGCAGCCAAAAATTAAAAATAACCCTCACCTCTCTAAAATCATATTGTCCACCCAACACCTCTCATTACGAAAAACGGTATCATTCCTTTAAAGTTAAATACACCAAATAATAGCAATACCCTGACACCAGCCCACCATATTAAGCAGCACATGATCTCTGAAGCTTGTCCAAAATCTTTCAAAATTTGTCTTGTCCACTGTGTTGAGATTAAAACATGACCAAACATTTCTGGCAAAATCGTAGTCGAAGAATAAATGTTGCACATCTTCATTCTCATTCTAACAAAGAAGGCAAAAAGTATCTCCATCAGGAGCCCATTTAGATCTAAACATCTAAGTAACAATCTGCTTTCTTCTTTGGAACCAAAGGAATAACCTTATTTTGAGCGGAAATTTGCATTTCATAATCAATCTGGAATCCCCATCAACCTAATTACCAATGGTACCATCATTAATCAATAGTTTGTAAGCACGACTAACCAAGAATTTGCCCTACTTCCAAATAAATCCATCTGGCTCTGTAGATGAAGGAGAAAGGTCTTTAATATAATGCATTAGTTGCTGAAAATCACTGAAGGTAGACTCCGAAAGACCCGCTAGCAGCCTGATGTCCCAACAATTATGAGCTCCATCCCATAAATCTTTTACCTTGGATTCCTTATTATCAACATGTTGAGATAAACTCTAAAAAATCACAGAAAAAGACCTAATTTCTATCCAATTATCACGCCAAAATCTGAGAGTAACACCATCACCCAGAGACAAGAGTAAACTGATCTACAAATTCAGAGAAAAGAGGTCTAATGGAGTGCCAAAAAGCAAAACGCCCATTGGAAACACCTGCATCCCCTTGCATCATCTTCATACAATCACCATAGGAGTCCCTCGGGATGGAATTCACCAAAGAATCATTATTGAATAGAAATCTGACCACCCATTTTAACAATAATCCCTCATTAAAATGAGATAAATTACACACACCAAAACCTCCTTCATTCTTCGACTTACATATCTCACTCAACTTAACAAGTTGAGAAAATCTTCCCTCCGAATCAAGCCCTTTCCAAAAAAATCTCTTTCGGATCATATCGATATGCCTTAAAATCTTCTTTGTTGGCGAAAAGATCAACAAGAAGAACACCAGAATTGAGTTGAGGACGGATTTAAGCAACACCAATCCACCTCTAGAAAGGAGTCTACCACTCTACGAAGAAAGTCTATTTGAGAACTTCTCAAGCAAGCACCTCCAATCCGAACACGTTTTTTTTCCTCTTAAAGGAATACCAAGATAAGTGATTGGTAACCTCACCACGGATGTGTCCAATTCCAAGGTAACATTACTCTCCTCCACTGACTTCATGTTAAAAGGAACAAAGCTAGATTTATTGTTAATTTTCAAACCTAAAATCTCCAAAAAAATATCACCAAAGAAGAAACATGCTTTACATCCCTCCCACCTCCAATAAAAAAAGTAGTATCATCTGCATATTGAAGAATGGAAGTTAAAACCCTCCTATCAGCAAAAAACGATAAGCCTTTAAAAAGACCCCCATTGCAAGCTTTAATAGCCATGACCACAAGCATATCCACCGCAATATTAAATAGCATCGGCACTAACGGACAACCCAGACGCACTCCTCTTTGTGGCTGAATCCAAGTTCCATTAGCCTTCCCATTAATCAGCACCGAAAAGGAAGTAGTAACACACCTCTTCATCAAAGAAATCCAAGTGTCTGGGAATCCCCTCTTCTTAAGAATATCCCATAAATACCTCCAGGCGATGGAATCGTAAGCCTTTGCAAAATCCACTTTCCAAAGAAATGAAGAGCAACCTCTTCTCCTCTAGGCAGCTAAGAACTCCTTGGCCAAAACAAAAGAATCCTGAAACAATCTCCCTTTAATAAAAGTTGTTTGGATTGGAGAAATAATATCGGAAACAGAAAAACGTAACCGATTAGCTAGGATTTTAGCAACCAAAAGATAAATGCTATTTGATAAAGCAATAGGTCTAAAATCCTCTAGTTGTTCCGGATTGCCTTTCTTTGGGAGTAAGAACAAATAAAACCTGTTCAACCTCTCAAACCCTTTATTCCCTAAGAAGAACTCTATCATAGCAACAACATCTGTCCCAACAACATCCCACAACTCGTTGTAGAAAACAATCTGCAAACCAACAAGACCAAGGGCTCCTTCCGATTTCATCCCACGCATTGCGGCAACAATTTCCTCATCAACTTCTTTAATGAGAGCATGTTTTGCTTCCTCACCAATCTACTCCATCTCCAAAGAAGACAAACACCACAACCCACATTGTTTCTTCCTAGTGAAATCATGAAAATAATTTCTAAAAACAATACAAATCTCTTCTCTTTTCTTCATAATCTCATCTCCAACCTTTATACAATTAATCATGTTTCGCCTTCTTCTCGTACTAGCCGATAAATGAAAAAATCTTATGTTTGCATCACCTTCCTTAAGCCATAGCTGTTTAGATTTTTGTCTCCAATCCATCTCACTCTTGTGGTCTTCCCGAACAACAGCCTGGAATTTTCCTCTCAATACAATCCTCCAATGAAAGCGGGGCAACCTTCTCTTTTTTGTCGAAATTCTAAATATGTAATACAATATCACATCTCTCCTCCCTACGCTTCTTCAGGTCACGACAGAAATCAATCATAGTTAACCTAACCGCTCTAATTCTACCAGATAAAGTTCGAGTGGCTGAGGATGAAGCAGAGGTAGAATTCCATTTATCACGAATCATCTCCTTGAAGTCAGGTTCCTTAAGCCAAGACTTGTGGAATTTAAATAGGAGGAATGACTCACATTATCATTACTGCACCACAAGGGGGAATGATCAGAAAAAGGTCTGTCACAAGCTATCACATCCACCAGCTGAAAATGCTCGGCCATTCCAATGTTACATAAAAATCTATCAATACATGGCATGGCTCCGCTCCCGTTTCTTCAAGTAAAACGCGATCCAAAAAGTGGCAAATCAATAAGCTCCAGATCCTCAACCACCTACTGAAACTGAGTGGTTGCAGTATCAACTTTGCCATCCGATCTATCCGCCAACCAAAAAGTAGCATTAAAATCGCCACCGATCAACCAAGGCATACCATCAAGAGAAGAAGAGGCCTGTTTAAGCTCATCCCAAAAAATCACCCTTTCATCATTAACACAAGGTCCATAAACCATAGTAAATGCAAAAATAAAACCATTCTGCTTTCTAGAAAAGATAACAGTTAAAGTTCTTTCAGTCTTATAACAGGAACACATCTCCAAACAATCACTATTCCAAAGCAAAAGAACTCCTCCCGATCTACTTGATGCTGCCAAATCCACACACGATGTGTATTGATCCCCACAAATGTTCCTTTTTAGAATAGGCATGAAATTCTCCAAATGAGTTTCCTGAAGACACGCAATATCAACCTCTTCAAAATATGCCTTCTCTTATCATTTCCGAAGCCCCTAACATTCCAAGTCAAAACATTAACCATTAATAGTATTCATCATTCCCCCCTTATGAACCCTCTTGGCTCCAATCACCTTGGCTACAACATCGTCAACCTTTTCCTTTCGAGTACTTGTAGCAGAACTCAAAGTAACTCTCTTTCTCCTGTAGCAGGCATTTAGGACCAATTTATGTCTCTGCGGAACAGATGACCTGTTAGATTTATGTGAAGAAGCTTTTCTGTGACCGGATCTAAATTTTATATCTGTATAGTTATTGATACAGTCCTTGTCATTCACATCTAACCCTGCATCATCTAGTCAACCTTCTCTTCATGATCATCACCCAAACCTTCTTCACCCTGCAAGGTTTTGGCAGCACCAACAAATGCAAAAAAAGCACAACGAGAAACATCAACCATAGGTGCATCACAAGTGACTTCTTCACCCTCAACTTTTCTATTCAATTCCTCTATCTTCTTCCAAAAGCCATCATACGAAAGAATTTAGTATTTGAGTCCCCTTCCTTCAGCCATCTCTATCTAGACTTAAATCTTCCACTCAACCTTCACCTTCCTATCTTCCACTTGCACTATGTGCATATATGCTGCCCTAACCAGCTGGCTCTCCTCCAAAATAACTCTCAAGTCTTCAACCTTGTCCAATCGTGCAATCTCTACTAAAGCATCATTCTTCTTCATGTTCCTCTCTTCCCTGATCTTCCGATAAGTCCTCAGAAACGATCGTAGTTCTCGCAATTTAGAAGTCTGGCTGTCGTTGAACAATATGCCTGTATGGATTGCCATTTCTCCTCCATTTACCTCTTGAACCCCTCTCCCATAAGCCAAGATCTGTCAAATTTGCCATTCCTTGTTCGATTGCCACAGCAAAAGCGTATGATCTGAGAACGGCCTCTCCAACAGTCACACATCTGTTAAGGGGACAAACCCTGCCAATTTTGCATAAGTAAAAAATTTGCTAATGTGAGACATCTAACCCGAAGAATTCCTCGATGTGTAGGTGCAAGAGCTCAACAATGAATCCACAAGGCCATGCATCAACACAAAATCTGCAAATGCTTTAGATCCCTGATCTCTCCCTTTCCTCTCACCCGATCTACTTCCGCATGCAAAGTGACATTGAAGTCACCCCTTATAAGCCATAGCCATCATTGAAACTTTTAAGGCACCTAAGTTAAATCTTCCCACAATCGAGGTAGCACATCTTCATCATTCGAGCCATATATTCCTAAAATAACAAGCTTAAGGTTGTCCCATCGCCTCATCAATTACATTGTCACCACATAAGTAGCCAGCAAAGAATCTTCAAGGCTAAAATCATCCTCCCACCAACCCACAATAACCCTCCAGATCTAGCAATCGCATTGATGGCACAGAATCCTTTCAATAAGTCTCCACCGATCTCCCTCCATGGCTACTGGGAAACTTGCTCTAGCTTAGTTTCTTGAAGTAAGGCCACCCTAGGTCCCTAAGATATAAGGTAATCACTAAGCGTTGCCCACCTAAAGGGATCATTCAAGCCCCTCACATTGCAATAAAGGACCTTCATCATTGGGAAAATCACCAAACACCCCTAGACACACGCTTGAACCTAGCCGCATCTGCAACCTATCCCCATCCTGCCTCATTGTCTCCATTATCATCCCTTTCTAGAATCGAAAGGCACTCACCGCCAACCAACCCACGTCCTGCATCCGGTCTAGCAAATTCCTCCGCATGGGTCACATCTTCTCTGCCATCCATCCTTGAGCTTGAGGCCCCCACAGAGACCATAATCTCCCTTCTCACCTTCCCTTTGAATTTCCACTGTGGGCAATAGAGCAACCGAAAGCAAGGGTGTCACGAAGGCTTCCACCACACGAGGCTCAAGGACAAAGGGCTTTCTCTCGCGTGAATTATCGCTTCGCACTTCCCAGCTGCTTCACCTTCGATCAAGTCTCGCTCCATTGCGATCTACTCGTCAGGCCAAGGCACCAACTTCGCCCTCCATGAGTCTTCAATCAAATCCTACAAAAGACTTGACATAAAGGAAGGGGGAAGGACAAGGAAAGAAGGTGAGGGCACTGAGGGGTTAATCAGAGCTAAAGGCAACATACTAATATTACATCTAAAATCGAATTTGATGTCCCCCTATTTCAAGCATCGCATGGCGTTACTTGAGCGCCGCAAAAAATCTTCTCTATTTAAATGTCGCACGACGTCGTTGGTGAGACTTTAGAAGTCCTCACGAACCTCTCCATCTTCCACGCTGCAATCAATGTCGCCTCCCTCACCCTTGATTGCCACACCATGCGATGCATACATTGTCACCGCCAGATTCATCAATGAGATTTTTAGTCTTCCAAACACACTTTAAAGGATGCTTAGCAGTGCCGCCATCCCTCACCCCAGTGCCCCTTTTGATCACCGTCTGGTCACCACCGACAAGGACCTGGACATAGGTCCTCCCTACCCTTACAACCTGATCGATGCTCACCACCCACAAAGCCCCAACAAGGCATAGTGTGACCTTGTTCAACAAATCCATGCCAAGGACTTAATCTTCACGAATGGCACAACTATCGCCTCAACCACCTCCAACGTTCTCAAATCCAAAGGCATCCCCGCAACAACCACTTTGATCTCAGTCTTCTACGGTAGCCCCTCAGAGCTTACGCCATCGTACATTGAAGGCCAACGCCAACTCACGAGGGCATTACCAACCTACATGACTTCAAAAGCTAGCCTCTGTGTCACCTCTGATCTCAACTCGAAGAGGAGTGTCTTAGCATCTAACAATACCATCTTGATATCCATCGTCGAGCTCAACAAACGCATGAGATCCTTCTTTACCTCCATCAATCCAACCTCTCCCTGCAATACCTCTACAACCAAAGCCCCCATAAGAGTCTTTTCCAATGGGCGCACCTATGCCGACCAAGGTGCAGCAACCTCCACCATAAGCGCCCCTCTTGGGGCAAAGGCGAATCCTCAAGCTTCTCCTCCTTCAAAGAAACTCCTTTGCGACCAATCCCTCTACAATGGCCGAGAGCCCCACACCTCAGACATCACACAGGGTCTCTACAGGCCCTTGCAAAATGTCCCCAGCGAAGGCACTTGAAGCACCGAGGCCTCTCCGACCCTCTTCTCCACGCCCTCCAGGGAGCAACAGTAATCCAACCATCAGCACACCCTCGAGTTGCCCTACCCAACACTCTTACACGCATGGCTCCCTACATCTGTGTTTTAATGTAGTCTAAAATAGCAAATGACACTAATCGTTTTTATATAATATTTTAAATATCATTTGTGATAGTTAGTTCATATCTGAAATATCGCCGATGCAATTTCATTTTTTTTATTTTTCATGTAGAAAATATAAATTAACTTCATGATATAAAATATAAATGACATAAATATATACCAAAATACATCTAATACACCTAATATACACCTAAATACATCTAAGTTACATCTCTAATGTACTTAAATACATCTAATACAATCATGTACATGCGAGTATTATATACGGGTATATACAAGTCGATCTTGTGTAGATCTACTTGTAGATGGGTAAATCTACACTAGATTTACTCATATAACATGCCACATGAATCACAACACGTATATATACGTGTAGATCTAGAGGAATACATATTACATCCAAGTATCCTACATTAATACATACATCTATGATCTATACACAAAAATACATATAAAGGAGATGATAATATACCTTGTTAGCATGTACAAAAGCTTGAGTCGAGAAGAGGACAAAGTTGGAGATCCGGAGATTCAAACAAAGCGTGACTTAGAGACTTGGAGTTGGAGAGCGAGGCAGCAAGAATGAGCAACCAACATCGGCAACAATAGTAGCAACAATGGCAGGCAACAGCAAAGAGAAAAAGCTTGGAATGGGTACCAAATGTCACCTTGTGCCAATAAATATCAACGAAATGTTGGAAAAATTACAAAGAAGACCCTTTATATGGGTCAAATTGGTTAGCACGTGGCAAAATTTTGCTAATATCCATGTAATGCAACATATTCTATGTTGATGTGTCCTTGTCCAAAAAATGTCCATTTCCCTGGCATGCTGTTGACATTTAAATAACCACACACAAATCAAATCTTGAAAGCCGAATTCCAAGAACTAGGACTTTTCAAATTTAAAATAGGAAGTGAATATGTCATTCTCATTTGAAACCCAAAAAAAAGGTGTGGTTGAAGAATGGTAGTGGTTTAACAACCACCTCAACCAGTCAAAACCCCTCTGTAGGTTCCGCAAACGAAAGGAAACAATCAGTCCTAAACCTAGCACCCAAGGAGTTTCTCCATGTGAATCTAGTTCGTGAAACAAGTAAACCATAGAGCTCCAAATTTTCCATAAGGTTAGCGAAGGCCTTCGTGGACCTATCTCGGCATCCATCAGATCTATTATCCACCGACAATGAAGTATAATAGTCCCAACCCACTAACTAGGGCCTTCCATCCGCAAAGGTTGAAGCCTGCTGAAGTCCACACCACAAATATGCCTCCGTCACATCTTCACACAAACCAGAGAGACTATCATGTAGACAAACACAGCCCTGTCTGTGATCCTTTTGAGGCATCCAGACAAGGTCCACCTCCCAGTAGAGTGAGCAACCAAATCAAATGTAGACCCCTTCCAAGCAATCATCAAACCTCCCGATCGCCCAATAAAGTCCTCCGTCAAGAAAGAGTCAAAGATTCATTCCCCAATCTCCCTTTTAGCAATGGCTTCCAGCAACTCGAGCTTTGTCTCCTGTAGCAACAGGACATACGCCCCCTACCCAATCGCATATCTATGTAGGGCCCCTCTCCGATCAAGGTTCAGCAGGCCCCTCACATTCCAGGATAAGACTAACCATCTATGATCTTCTGGACCCCCCCCCCCCCCCCACTCGAAGATGAGGCCATGAGCTTTGCTCCAATCACTGTAGCTACCTTCAAGTCTGCTTGCGAAGGTTCAGAAACGGCTACTTGTAGTAACTTTTTGTTTGCAGACCCCCTTTTTGTGAAAAATCGACACTTGTATATGAGACATGCATTTGACGATAGCCTCATCTTCACTAGCAAAAGCTTTTGGCATCTCACACCTCTTACTAGCGCTCCAACTGCAACGTGGAATTTGAGGAAGCAGTGGCTAAAGTTGTCAAAAGCACCATTGTCGCACCACACACTCCATCAGGGAGACACCAGTCTTTGAACAAGTATTGTTGTATCAT
Organism: Thalassia testudinum; assembly: GCA_037157565.1. NCBI lineage: Eukaryota > Viridiplantae > Streptophyta > Magnoliopsida > Alismatales > Hydrocharitaceae > Thalassia > Thalassia testudinum. The sequence goes on from JAZHRO010000013.1 coordinate 74,898,427, forward strand.
GAGCTTACGAGCCCCCTCTGCAAAGGGAAATGGATTGTCACCTACTTGTGTAGAAGCGTTAATCAATCAAAGGATGACTGATCTCGACCCCCCAGGCTGCTAGCTTAATAGCTCCATCAACCTCACAATATTGGGCAATAGACCTTGCCACGATTGCGCTTGGGGGTCCCCACATCTAGCCTTTGACCTCGGCGGCAGAAGGGATACCTGCAACAAGCGATTCAGAGGCAATCAGCATTGCCCACATGTTCTCCTCGAGCACCATAGAGATCAAGGAGAGATCACAAGGAACAATAGTCCACCCAAGTCCCCCCTGTAAAGGAGGGAGAGAATCCACCCAGACCAAAAGAAATAAAAACGGGCCTAAATGGGGTTCAAAGATGTGGGATCCATCCCAGTAAGGTAGGGAACAAGACTCACCCACATTGGATTTAGAAATGACACTTTGTTCAACGGTTAAAGGTAGCTCCCCTTTACTTTTTTTGCTTTTTGCATTCCAAGTAAATATGTTTACATCAACAAGGGTACAACAACCTTAAGTAGATCTTCTATTTTCTTTAAATCTTACAAAGTTTGAATCAAAATACCCTGCTACATTAACATGTTCATCCTTCTTAAAAGACTCTCTTTCCAAGAGTTGGCTTTGAGTATCTCAGATTGCAAGACAGGCTCCCAATGACCAAAAATAGTGTTTCCATAAATTGCCCCGCCTTATCAATAGCAAATAATATATCAAGCCTCGTGATTGTTCAATACAATTGCTTCTCTCCCAATCATACAATTGCTTGTCGACCCTAGCTTGATCCTGCTCAAAAGAAATATTCAGATCCATAGGCACCAAAGTCGTCCTACACCCTAACATCCTAGAATCCTATAACATGTCACGAACGTATCACCTTTGTGAAAAAAAAAATGCTAATGTTGTCCATGCTCACCTCAATCTCAACAAACTAAGAGCATCCAAATCTTTCATAGTAAATTGGGAAGTAAAACAAGATTTTGTGAAAAAGGCATGTGTGATTGGTATGTCCTTTCCTGTTCAGAGTCTTATTACTTATTATCTTATATAGGGGGTTGACATCGGTGGCGCCGAAGGCCAGGGGTTTTTTCTCACCATTGGTTGGCTTCAGAGACAGATTCAAGTTCTGGATGGATGACTGGACTAGCGATGACCCCATCGCCAGCAGATTCCCGAGGATCCATGAGCTTGCAGTGGAGGCCACGGTTGGGGCCTATTGAGAGGGGACGTAGTGCCCTGCGATGCTGGGAAATCTGTCTAATCACAGGCTAAAGGAGTTCCTATCCTTACTGCAAGAACTAGAACACTTCGGGTTGGAGGGGGGGGGCAAGACTATTGGGTCTAGGATGACAATTGCTTCACCATCAAGAAGGCATATAACAGGCTACGAGGCAAAGATTTAATGACGAGTGTGGACTTCCTTTGTGATTATAGGCTTATTTGGAAGGCTGAGTGCCCTCTTAAAGTCAAGATCTTTGCATGGCTAGTGAGAAGGGGAAGGATAATGACCAAAGCTTGGAGGGCTATATGGGCCTAGGAGGCGAACGTCACTTGCCCTCTACGTCGTAGGGTTGAGGAGGATCTGAACCACCTCTTTTTCGCCTACCCTTTTTTTTCTCAGGTGTGGAGTTGCCTGAACCTGGGCTGGGTGGATTGCACCAGCCAGGAGCTCTTTTGGGTGTCTCTCAGGAGAGGTAACCTAGGCACAGAACGATGTGTGTTCAGGTCGAAAAGGGAGATAGCAAAGGTGCTAGCTGTGCTTTGGGGCATCTGGTTGGGGAGAAACAGGGCGATTTTCAAGGGCCAAGCCCCAGGTGGAGAATTTTGTCTTGTCAATCTCGACGATGGTGTTCTTTTGGGAGTCTATCTTGTAATGTAGCTAGTTGTACCTCCCACCACCCTCTGGGCGTTTCTGTTTCTTTTAATAGATGGGGGGTTATCGCAAGGATAACTAAACCTTTCCTGTTTCAAAAAAAATTACTTATTGCCTCTCTTTTTTTTTGACAAAGACCTATTGTCTTATTATTATTGCTTGATAAACTCTTGTAGTTCTTGTGTTTTATAAGGGCCACTCTGTATTTTTCCCACCTCAATATATTGAAAGATGTGGGCACAAAATAAGATGATAGAACGCATTTTCTAACTTGGTATCAAAACAACGAACTTAGACTGGTGTTATGTACCCCTTTTAATTCCCAAACCTCTTCTTCTCCACCAAGTAAACACCAAAACCCTAAGGGGAAGAGGATCTCACCTCCACGCTGCCACTAGCCTCCTAACCAATCGGTGGCCCACGGTACGTGAGCAGCATCACACTACTCTCCTCGATATCACCCTCTTCTCCTTCCTCCACCGTGGTGCTTCACTGAGTGGTCCCCTAAGGCTGCACTACCAATGCCACGCCAAGGGGCCACGCACCACCGAGTGTGCCACTTATGGGTTGCCCTAGCGATGGGCCTATAGCGGTGCTTGTGCAGCCATGTGCGCACAAGCCCAGATCGCATCTCTCACGCATAGTCTTACGTGTGCAGATTGGTGGTTTCATTCTGAAGATCTATGATCTGAGATCTCATATCTAATTCCTTAATATCTGGATTATGGCCGAAGCAATGATGGCATCCAAGAGTTCATCTGAGGTGACATCGAAACATGTTAGAGAGTCAAGGGTATACAAGAACTCTTTTTTTGGTCTCATAGTGAAGTTCGATGAGACCAACTATGCATAATGGTAACAGACTTAATGGCAGTAAAAGGTCATGATAAGGTGTACGTACTATTTCAACCAGACTCATAGAAGACTGGGAGAAAGCCAACTAGAAGAAAGATACCGTAATGGCCTGTGCTTGGATCATGAATTATGTTATCCCTAGGATTGGGGATGAGATCATGTATTTCAGGTTGCCAAGGAGATGTGGGATAGCTTGAGAGACACATTCTCGCGAGAAGAACTTGAGTAGTCTTCCAGATATACAGCAAGTTGTTACAACTATGCCAGGAAGGACGTACCGTATCACAGTATTACTCGACCCTTAAGGGTCTCTTAGAGAAGTACAATCCTTGTCGTCCTACATGCACATGTACCACCCAAAGGGCTTATCAGAGAGAGGCAGTTGTGCTACAATTCCTCACAGGGCTTGGACCAGATTATGTCACTCAGTTGCTTACCTTGTTTAAGCTCCCTACTATAGAGGAAGCATATAGCAAGATGAGTAAGATCTCTGTTTCTCTCACCTCAACTAAGAGAATTGGACAAATATCTACCCTAGCTACTATTCAAGCCAGGAGTCATGTTATTCCTCGCATTCGGGAGAGAGGGAGGGGCCATGGACCCCCTGGGCTAGGACATCCTACCTGCACATATTACAGGAAACCAAGCCACATGAAGAGCAATAGCTAGACAAAGTATGGACGTCCTCCATTAGCCAATCAGGCTGTTACCTCTATTGACCAGCCGACCTATACTGTTTATGTTCCTAAGGTTGACTATGATGAGTTGCTCCAACGTCTTACACACTTATCCCATGAGACCCCATCTACATCTCCCGATACTGTTGCCTTAGCCACTTTGTCAATTATATAGCCTACCTTCTCTTCCCAAGTTTGTAGATCCTTATTATACAGAGTTGCTGGTAGACTTAGGAGCTTCACAACATCTTAGTTGTAATAGATGGTGCTTCCGTCATCTGAGGCTTGTCCCTTTTGGATGGACTGTCCAAGTTCCAAACGAGAGACATTCACCCATTGGTGGTTAAGGGGAGGTCCATGTTACCCCTAATATGAGATCCATGTTACCCCTAATATGAGATTGGCAGATGTGTTACTTATTCCTGATTTTCCTATTAGTCTTCTCTTGGTCAGTAGAATTACTAAGGAACTCAATTGCAAAGCTATTTTTGACGCTACTAAATGTATGTTTCAAGATATATTGATGGAAAGGATGACTGGTGGCAACCATGAAGAGGGGTCTATCCCAGTCACCCTTTATTGCTACTAGTCCTCGAGGTGTCATCTTATTTGGTAGGTCTCCCCTCCAATGACACCTCCGTATAGGACATCTCTCACTAAACAGGCTTCGTTAGGTCATTCCCCATATTTCTCCTACTACCACCATTACCTGTGATGCATGCCACCTAGGCAAGCATCACCACAATACCTATTCTCCTAGCTAGAGCCCTGGGTCTACTGAGTTATTCCAGCTTGTCCACACTGATGTTTAGGGACCCAGTCGTATTCCTGATTAATTGGGTCATCGTTATTATTTGATTACTATTGATGATTTTTCCTGTCTATGCTAGTTGTTTCTCTTGAAATAAAAGTCCGATGTTAGTCAAATTTTGAAAAATTTTGTGGTTGAAATAAAAGCTCTGGTTAGTATTCTTATTAAAATCATTCATTTGCTCTTAGCAATTATGTGATTTTTATAAATCCCAAAACATTATTCATCAGACCACTTATCCCCATATTTCATAGTAAAATGAGGTGGCTAAACGCAAACATCGACATATTCTTGATGTTGCCCACACCTTACTGATTCACAATAGTATTCCTTCTTTGTATTGGGGAGACGTTCTTACTACTTGCTACTTAATTAATCGAATACCCTCTCAAGTACTTAATAAGCAGATTCCTTTGCAGATCTTGTGTCAGGAAGGGAATTTGTTCCATGTCACTCCTCTAGTCTTTAGGTGTGTTAGATTTGTTCATATTACTACCCCTGGGCGTGATAAACTTGCTCCTTAACCTGTCAAGTGTCTTTCTAGGGTACTCCCATACTCAAAAGGGATATCAATGCCACGATCCTCTTGCTCACCACCACTATATTAGTGTCAATGTTACCTTTCATGAGTCAATCCCCTACTTTTCTACTGTTGGGAAATGGGTTCATCCTGAGTTGGATTTAGTTCTTATGCCCATTCCTCCAACTCCACTAAAGGCTATTTTTGTTCCTAAGCCAACTATCTCTGGGCTTGACAAATATAGGGATCCTCCTATTATGTATATGTTGCAACCCCCCTCCCGGTGCCAGCTCTTCCCATTCCTCAAGTGAGCTCCGATGTTTTACAAATTGATGATGTAGTGGTTGGTGATGACACAAGTCCAGTACAGATCATGGAAATCGGACTTCTCATCCTGAGGGAAGTCAAAAGACTCCTCTGAATTTAGACCTTCCAATTTCTATCAAGAAGGCCCCTCACAATTGTACCAAACATCCCTATCTCTCATGTGGTGTCCACAACCTTCCTAGGTGAAGCATACAGTCAGTTTTGTTGAGCATTTTCTATTAAGCAGGTTCCCACCTCCCATCAGTAGGCACTCTTGGATCCGAAGTGGCGTCAAGTCATAGAGGAAGCGATGACTACACTTCATTCACATGGCACATGGGACTTTACAAATCTTCCACCGTCTGCATTTGTGGATGAGTGTAAGTGGGTGTTTACCATCAAGTACAACCCAGATGAGACAATAGCAAGGCACAAGGCACGTCTTGTTATCAAAGGATTCACGCAAATATATGGTGTGGCTTTCCGTGACACCTTCTACCCAATGGCTTGGCTTCCTACAATACTCATCCTTGCTTTTGTGGTTGTGTAAAAGGACTAGCAACTTCATCAGCTTGATGTCAAAAATGCTTTTTTATATGAAGATTTGCAGTAAGAGGCATTCATGCAACAACCTCCTGGGTATGAGTTTCAAGGAGAGTGTTCCAAGATATTTTGCCTACGTAAGGCCATCTATGACCTGAAGTAGAGTTCTAAAGCTTGGTTTACGAAACTCTCAAAGGTAGTAGAGACCTTGGGATTTCTCAGATCTTCATCTAATCATTCCTTGTTCATGAGAAAGACTACACAGGAGGTTGTTATCATGCCGGTATATGTAGATGATATTATCCTTACAGGAGACGATGGGCCAGGTATTAATGAGGTTAAAAAGTGCTTGGCAGGCAACTTTGTGATTAAGGACCTTGAGCAACTCAGGTACTTCTTGGGTATAGAGGTTGCACTGAGCAAAACAGACATTATACTATCACAGAGAGTGTGCCCTTGATCCTTCACATGAGATCGACATGCTAAGGGCTAAACCTACAAATATACCCATGGACCCTAAGACACACTTATATGATGAGCAGTCAGAATTAGTGGATACTCGTAGTACAAAGGGCTTATGGGGAAGCTCTTGTACCTAACCATTACATGGCCAAATATCTCCCTTGTAATTAGGAAGCTCAACCAATTTATGGACAGGCCTACCAAGCAACACTAGGACGCTGCAGTGATGATGTTGAGGTACTTAAAGAAATCTCCAAGAAAGGGGATTCTATTTGCTAGAGGGATGTCTATGGGCATTGATGCATATACTGATGTTGATTACGCAGGCTGACTGGCAAACAAGAAATCCACGTATGTAGCAAGTAATCTAGTTACATGAAAGAACAAGAAACAAGTCGTGGTGTCAAGATCCGAGAGTCTGAATATAAGGCGACAGCTTAAACGGTTGTTGAGATGATTTGGGTAAGATCTCTCCTATCAAACTTGCACATCATTGTTGACTCCCTGATGAAGATGACATGCGACAACAAGGCTGCGACATACATTGCAAACAATCCTATGTTTCAAGATAAGACCAAGCACAATAAAATAGACTGCCACTACATGTGTGACTTTATTAAGAGAGGGTTGATTCACACTACTCATGTTGCCTCAGAGGACCAGACAGTCGATATCTTCACCAAGGTGCTGCCTTGGAGTTTCTTCAACAAATGCTATTCCAAGCTGAGTATAATTGACATCTATACTCCAACTTAAGGAAGAGTGTTGAGAGTGTTATTACTTATTATGTCTTATTCTTGTGGTTTGATAGACTCTTGTAATTCTTTTTTTTATGGACACTGTATTTTTTCCACTTCTATATATTGAAACGTGTGGGCACGGAATAAGATAATGGAACGCATTTTCTTTTTCTGTGAAAGGACTGTTGTGGTTTCAAGGACGTAAGACCATACAATTGTATGTCTTACTTATTGCAAATTGTATAAAAAATTCAAGGGAGGCTTGTGTAGCGATGAATTAATTGTATGTAATTCAAAACTTTTAGTATTGGAAAAGGAGACGGCAACTAACTTGTAGCATCATTTTTTTCCCAAAAAGGAAACTTTCGAAGTATTGTATTAGATTGCATAAATAGATGGAAAAAACATCATATCTAATCTTGAATGATGAAATGTTGAGAGAAGTTCATATGTTTTAAACTAAAGTAATAGTTTGTCAATTTCATGCCATCAATTATGTAAAGATCTTGAGTTAAACCCAAACGTGAATTCCTACTAATAGAAACAAACTAACATATAGATTTGTGTGTTTTGGCCTATGTTGATCATCATAGATAGGAAAAGAACAAAAAAATTTGTCAACATACCCTTTCCTTCACTAATACATGGAGGCACGTGTCATGAATGTATGCAATGTTGAACAATTGAATGCCTTGAAGAGGTTTTTCCCCTTCCACCCTCATTCCCTAACCCAAACAAAGGAACCACCAATTACATGTAGCACATTACCTTCAAGGGATCTAACTACAACATAGCCATTTCCCACACAAAATAGGTCAACTATATGAATTCTCTACCTCCACTCAAATCTATCTTGAGAAATTTCTATGCTTAAATCAAAGTAATTAAGATCATGCATAATGGTTTCTTTCCAACATTTCCTTAGCCTTCTCCACCTACTCCTAGAAGGCTCAAATCCAACTTCTTTCATCTCTTGACTGGAAATTAATTGGCCATCTCTGCAAATATCCAAATCACCTTTACTATGTTTCTCTCAATTTATACTCTATGTGCCACCTCAATCCTTTCCTTAATAAATTCATTAGTAATCCTATCCTTGCATGGCCACACATCCACCTTACCATCTTCATTTTACATCCTCTATATAATTGACAACCCAATACTTAGAACATGTTGCATGACAAGTCTTGCAAGCTTATAGCTACTTGGTAACACTTCCCTTTACCTTTCAAGTGAATCTTCTCATCACGCAAAAAACCAAATGCTCCCCTCCATTTCAACCAACTTACATTATCTCTATGTGTAACATCTCCATCAATTTCTCCATCATGTTGAAAAATCAACCCTTAATAACATAAAAGCATATTTCTTTGAGATGCAATCTACTCCAATTTTCACATCTACCGCCCTCTCTACTTCCTTTGCCACTAAACTTACATTCTGCATACCCAATCTTTGTCCTACTTAATCAAAGGCCTTTTACTTCTAAGGTCCCTATTCAAAACTCAAGTTTTCTATTCACTCAATTCTCTTGTCTCATCAACCAACACAAGGTCATAGCTAAAAGACATACACAATGGAACCTTACCTTGGATGTGCTTCATCAATTCAGCCATGAATAAGGTAAAAAGGTAGAGCCTTTCTTGATACCCACTAAAGCCCCAACTCAGTCTATAATTTTTTGAAAGGTCACTGAGGGTGTATTTCTATCAGACCAGCTTGCCAAAGTTATCTTCATATTACATACTTAGGGTAGGACATTGATTAGAACATGTAGAGCTTGTTCTTTGAATTAAATGCGTTATTAAGCATTTCTAAGACCAATGTATCATCTAGTTTAATTGGCTGCAACTATACATGGTTGGTTGATGCCTTCTTCATCAAAATAAATCATTACTTATCATTATCTATAGTAATAACCCTAGCCATTGCCCCTCAATTACTCCTTAAGCCTCTTGTATTTGCCCCCAACATGGTACCGGCATATTTTCAAGCTTTACCATATTCAGCCCATGCATTGAAAGGGAGCCTTCCGTGCCTCCTCTTTTTCTTGAAAAATAACCTTGTCATACTAAAGCCCACATTTTATATAACCAGATACAGATTCAAACGAGGTTGAATCTACACATTTCTCATATATCCATAAAGCAGGAAAGTTGAACCTATGCATAGGTGAACAGTGGAGAGCAAACTTTGCATCGAGGAAACAAGACAAAAATTTGACCAATATGTACAGCACTAAAGTCAAATAAGAGACCAATATAATAAGGTCACATAAGAAAACATAATGTTTTGACGCTGTCATCGTTGTTACACACAAACTTTCACCACCTTTGGTTTTGGGAGGTACAATAGCCATCTTTCTAGGTTTTTTTTTTTTTTGAAAGGATGTTTCTCAATTGTAATCGTGTCACTTGACACTTTTCCTAGGAGGCTTTACAAGGGTGGGAAATTTTTTTTTTAGGGGAAAAAGGGTAGTAAACCTTTAAATATCACTCAAAATTGCATTAATAAAATAGAAAAGTACAATGTTCCCATTACATGCTAGAGCTCCGCCCTGAAATAAGACATCACAGACCCAACAAAATTCTCCACATATGGGCATTGCCTCCTAAACACAACAGCATTCCTGCCTAGCTAAATAGCCCACAAAACTACCAGCGGTCGAGCCCATTCCCTCCTCGATCGAAACACATTGTGCTCAACTTCAACCCTGCCGCATCTGAAAGACCACCAAAATCTGGTAGAAGAGTCATGGGCCCACCATCGATCCCCCAACTGCTCCTAGACTTGCGTCAACACCGGACACGCAAAGAAAAGATAATCGATGTCTTCCTCTGCTTGGTCACATAACGGGCAAGACCTCTCCGCATCCAGTACCTACCAAGCTCTCCACTTCTTGGTCATCAGTCTCCCTCTCCTGAGGAGCCAAATGAACACTTTAACCTTCAGCGGACAAGAAGCCTCTCAGAGCTGCTTGCAGTCTCTAATCAAATCAATATCTCCCAGCGTGCCTGAACCACCAAGCCTTCTATAAGCATCATGTACGGAGAAATCACCTTCCTCCCTCCCAAAACAGTCCACACCATCCTCTGGCTGAAATCCTTGCAGCTCCTGCAACAACACCTGTATCTCCCCAAGCCTCTAGTTTGACAAGCTACCCACGAAAGTGGGACACCATGTGCCATCCCAAACCTCCGCCAGCGAGGCCCTCCTATCAACCGCCAATCTGAGGAAGCGCTCCACCAAAACTCCAAGCCCCATCCAATCATCCGTCCAGAACCCAAAGGCCTCGCCTGACCCCAGCATCAGGGTAAAAAAAGATCAGACCTTCGGCGCTACCATCGACAAACTCCTAATGAAATGGAAAGACTCCTCTACGGGGTGAAGCGAGGAGCTCCCAATTCGGCGCCAGACCATCCCCACTAGACAGACTTCTCCTCCAAGCAACCTAGCAATCCACTTCGTTAAGAGGCTGTCATTCATTCTCCCTACCTCCCTGACTTCCAAACCCCCATCCCTAACAGGTTTGCACACCTCACTCCAAGCCACCAACTTTGCCCCTTCCCTCCCACTCCATAATTGGTCCAGAAGAAACTTCTCATCAGGCTCACAATTTTGTCTTCAATTTTCCGTGGCATATTCAGAACCAAAGAAAAGTATGTTGGTATCGCCAACAAAACTGCCTTAAGGACCAACCGCCCTCCCCTCGACAGCAGCTTGGATGCCCACCCAGTCAACAGATCTTCAATCCTCCTAAGCAACGGAGCCCAATCCTGTATGCGATCCTCCTATCCGTCAAGGGCAGGCCCAGGTACCGAAGGGGTAGAGCCCCAGCCTTCGTACCCAGGGCCTCCGAACACGCCCCAGCCTGCTCATCAACCATGTTGAACTGGGCAAAAGAACATTTGGAGTAATTGATCTGCATACCCGACGCTTCACAAAATAGCTCTAGAAGGATACAGCATCGCCTCACTTCTACCACCATCCCTTCCACAAAGAAGAGAGTATCATCCGCGTACTACAGCATCGAAATACCTTCACCTCCCTCCAGAGGGAAGCCCCGTATCAACCCCGCTGCGCACGCCCTGTCAGATGCCCTCGCCAGAGCATCTGCTGCCAACACAAACAACACAGGCGTTAGGGGGCACCCTTACCATACGTGTTACGAACGCGACTTCAAGACGTCTTTTAAAACGTCTGAGATTTATTTTTCTGCGGAGTACGGGGTTGCGTCTGCGCACATGCGCGCGCAGACCTGCAACTGCCACCCGCTATCTTCTTTTTCCCTCTCTCCTCCTGCAGGCGCAGTGCTGCGCTTCATCTCTCTCTCTCTCTCCCCGCGCGGCCTTATAAGGCCCTCGCCCTCTCCCTCACTCTCATCTCCTCCGCTTCCTTCTTCTTCTTCCAGCTGGTGCGAGAGTGAGCGAGCGGCGGCAGCAGCAGCCGCAGCAAGTGGGCGGGAGGAGGTGTTGCGCGAGGGAGGAGACGCTCGACCGTAAGGGCTGCTGCAACTCGAGCAGGGCGCGGCCGTGCGTCGCGAGCAGAGACCAAGTCGAGCTCTGATTCTGGAAGTTCTTCCAGAATCAGACGTCTGGGCTTCCAACCAGACGACGGTGAAGACGTCTGGCAAGTAAGTTATTTCGTCCTTCCTTTTTCGCGCGTACGGCCATGCAGCCGTCCGCCGCGCCTTCGTCTGCAACCCGTCGTACTGAGAGCGAGGAGTGGGTGCGTGCAGGTTCTGCTAGGGAGGGTGCGAGACTCGCCATCCAACGCGATTCGGACGTCTGACCGCAGTGCCAGACGACGGAGAGGACTTCCAGACGTCCGGGTTGAGCACGGACGTCTGGGAATTAAGCCAGACGCCCCCGCAGGCTTCTGGACGTCTGAGGGACTACACAGAGCGAAGGTATCATCTGAACCACCTTTTAAGACATCTAGAAGAGGTTTCAAACGTCTGATTTTGGACTATTTCGTCGTTTTCGACTCGTTTAGGACCCGTTCGGAGTCCGTTTTCCGCGTTTCGAGTTGCGTTCTCTTCGGAATAAAATCCTCTACCCGTTTACAGTAATTATATACTATTCTGAGAAACTCCTTGTATTTGATCCTTGTATTAGGGTCCCGTTCCATTGCAGTCTTGGGGGTTGCGGAAGCACGCGGGATTTCTGACCACGCCCCCAGTACTCCCGTTGTAGCTGGTAGAGTGGCTTGTAAATTTATTAGTATAATTTGTTACAATTGTGGAACAATTAATAGAACGTAGGGTACTACATGAATCCTAGGAATGAAGAACTAGATTGATTGATAAATCCTAGGGTATTGCATGAAACCTAGGACTGGAAACTAGATTGAATGATAAATCCTAGGGTACGGCATGAACCCTAGGACTGGAAAACTAGTGATATGTATATAACATTGCAATTTTGGAAAATGTGGAAAGGAAGTAATAGCTGCCTGTAAATTGATTTAACAACTGCCTGTTATGAATAAATGAACATGATGAGAGCATGGGTTGTATGAACGTGAAACTGGAATGGTGAAACCTGAATGTGCGAAGTTAAAAGAGCTGGAATCCTACGGGAAATTAGGAGTAGAACTCCTAGAAAGAGAATGAAATGGAACTGAGAAGGAAAGATGTGGAGGTGTGTTGTCTCTTAGGTACGTAGTGCCAGGGGAAGCACCTGTTACCTGTTTAGTGCAGAGCGGAGCCAGCCGCCCCAAGGACCCGGGGTTAGGTCTGGCCACTCTGTACCGACTTTTGACCCTCGTGTACACAGTACCGAGGAGAGCTACTAGTGTAGAGCGAGTACTAGCTACCCCACGGGCCCCGGGGTGCTGCTAGCTCACCTACACCTACTTGTTAGGCCCACTGGGCGAACCAGGGTAGTCAGGCGAGGGTGCGCGGACTGTGGAAGGGCAAGACCCCTGTTTGGTTACTGTAGAGGGGTTGGACCCCTGTTACTGAGAGGGCTCTGCCACATACTGATTCCGTGCTGTGCCATGGGCACACCTGTTAACGGAAACGACTGACCGCGTGCCAGTACGAGGTAGCTACCCGAGTGTTTATCGCGCGTGCCGTAGTCACCGTTACGTCTGTCAGCGACCTTGGGGTGGTTGATTGAGAGTAGGATCACCACGGGGGACTCTCCCGGTCAGGAGAGCACCACGTGTTACTTCTACTTTTCGGAAAAGACTGCAATCAAGATCGTTCCCACGAGGAACATTCGAGGTCAAGTGAAGGATCTGAGAAATAGATAAATTGTGAAACAATAGAAAAACGTAAATAAAGAAAGAAAGAAAATAAAACAGCTACTGTACACTTTACTGCTTCTTTAGTTTAGTTGCCACTCTACTCAACGTTTCGCTGACGTATTACACTCGTTACTTTTCAGGACCAGGTGTTGAGCAGCCAGGTTCAGCAGCTGCAGAGGACGCTGGGCCGAGTAGGATCCAATAGAGTTACCGCAGTTCTTTTGTACCCCTTTTTGTTCCACTGTAGTGAGTAGTTCTTATTACTCTCTGTACTTTTCTTTACTTGTAGTTCATGTTATGTTACAAATATTGTTCTACTGTTGTGGTGGTACATGCTGTAGTAGTTACTTTTCTTACTGCTGTATTTTTGTTACTGCTAGTTATGTTCATGCTGAATGTGGTTTACTTTACTGCTCTTTTGGTTACTTCCTCGTTGGACGACTAGGTCTTGGGATTAGTCGAGTCGGTCCGGTTCTCGTGTCTCGTAGGGACTCAGGAATCGGGTCGTTACAATACGCCTCTCCTCGGCTGAATCCAAACCCCTGTCGAGTTCCCGTTGATGAGGATCGAGAACGATGCTGCAATGACGCATTGCTTTATCCATCTAATCCAGACTGGCGAGAAACCCCTCTTGGCCATAGTCGTCCACAAGAAGGACCACTACACCGAGTCATAAGCCTTCTTGAAATCAACCTTCTACAGAAAAACCTTCTTTCTTTCCCTCCTTCACTGTGCAAGGATCACCATTGCTGCAACATATCCGTCCAAAATGCATCTCCCTGGTACAAAAGATGTCTGCACCTCTGACACAACTCTGCCAATCACCCTCCTAAGTTCGTTCGCCAGTATCTTTGCCACAATTAAAAACACCGCATTCGAGAGAGCAATTGGTTTATAGTTATCAATCGCCTCTGCCCCTTCTTTCTTAGGCAATAAGAATATGTAGAACTTGTTCAGCCTATTAAAACCCCTATTGCCCTCCCTGAACTCCACCAGGACATGCAAAATCTCATCCTTCAGCAACGGCCAAAACTCCTTGAAAAAGAGGACCGGGAAACCGTCCAGCCCCGCACACCCTTCGGCATTCAGACCCCATACCGTCCTACGAGCTTCGTCCTCCGTGAACGGCGCCACCAGCCCCTCTACCTCTACCGAGTCCCACCGTCAAAGCCCCTAAACCCCTCCATCTCCACCTCCCGTCCCTCCTCCCCGTCAACTCCCTAAAGTATTCTGTCACTACCCCACCCACTGACTCCCCGCCAGAATACTCCGCCTCACCCACCTGGAGTTTATCAAATCCAGTTTCTCCTATGCCTAGCCGATGCCATCATATGGAAGAATTTGGTATTCGAGTCTCCCTCCTTGATCCATTTCTACCTGGATCTTGTCCTCCACTCCACCTCCGCTTTCCAATCCTCCTCCTGGATGGTCTTCATGTGGTCCGCCCTACATCGTCTCCTCGCCACTGTCATCAAGCCCTGGTCTTCCACTCTGTCCAGCCTCTGAATCTCCCCAAGAGCCTCGTCTCGTTTCTTGGTCCATTCTTTCACCTGCTTCTTATAATCCCTCAGAAAGCGTCTCAGCTTCTGAAGTTTCGCCTCAAGTCTCGCGGCAGCCGATCCATTCGGGTGCAAAGCCCTCCACTTGTCCTCCACCACACTCCTAAAACCTTCAACAACCACGCCCTTTCAAACTTAAAGTATGTACCGCATCGAAGCCCCTCGCCAGACTCCTACAGCAAAGGAGAGTGGTCTGAGAATGGCCTCTCCAGAGCACAGGCCCCTACCAATGGAAAAACCTCTGCCAACTCCACCGAGCACAGAAAACGATCTAATCTGAACATCAAACCTCCTTAGCTCCTCCATGTGTACGCACAAGAAGCGAGAGGTATATCCTGCAATCTGTGCTTGGCAATGAGCCTCGCGAAATCCTCTGAGCCTCGGTCCCTACACCACTCCCCCCTGGTATGTCCTCCGTTAAGAGGGTAACATTGAAATCTCCTCCAATGAGACACGGGCTCCCCTAAAATCTCCTGGCAGCTTGGTGCAACCTCTCCCAAAAAGAACTCCTCCCGGAGCCATCAACAGGTCCATAAACCGATGAGAACGCTATCACAAGCCCATCGCTCCTCAACTGCACCGAGACCATTCCCACCCCCACCTTCGAGTCTATCAAAGAGAACAAGTCCTTCCACCCAACGGCAACCCCTCTTGACCTCCCAACAGCGTCAAAAGCCAAAAAAACCTCCCAGCAAGCTACCCCCAATCTCTCTCCACACCCTCTGATCACACCCCTGCAACTTCGTCTCCTGGAGAAACACCACATTCGGGATCCACTTAAGCAGGTACGACCTCAGCATCCCCCTGCGACAAGGGTCACAAAGACCCGTGACATTCCAAGTAAGGACCTTCAACATAGGGCACCAACAACATCTCCCCCTCCCATATGACCGAAGCCGATCCCCCCAGCCACCCGCTCCATCTCCCCCACCCCGTAGCCATCAGCCCAGGCCTCTCCTAGCTCCCTAGCCCCCTGTTCCCCCCTCCCTACCACCTCCACACCTACCAAAAACCCCTCCCCCTCGCTGCCGCCCGACCGGCCCCCCACAGCCTCAACACCCCCTTCCCCCTCCAGCTGCACCGGCTCCTCCACCACAGCCCCCACTATCTGCCCCTCTCCGCTAAGCCCCTCCACGCCAGAGGGTCCTCTCTCCTCCTCCAAGATACGCCAGCCACCGCCTTCGTCGAGGGCAACGTCATCGAACCCACCCTCACTCCTCCAACAAGGCCCTGCATCGCCCCCTAGACCTCCTCAACACATCAGGGGGGTCATTGACGTCGAAGAAGCTCTAGCCAGTACTCCTCATGTCGTAGGGGGGCCCTGCATCACCGACCATATCCTCTCCATCCTCTAATGGAGGAGATTGGTCGTTCTGATCTCGCCTTCACACCTATCGAGGACGATCGTCGCCATCTGACTCCTACACTCCGCTTCCTTCTGCTCATCATGAAGCGGTGCACTGTGGGCCTGCTTCGAAGGGATTCTTCACGAGTCCTTAAAAGAAGAGGGACGAAGGGGTACCAGGTCTAGGCGTGGATCCGAACTCGCCCCCCCCCCCCCTCCCTCTACCTTAAAAACCCTCGACCACCGTGCCTCCAACTCCCTCGAGAGCAACTTCTTCAATACGTTGCACTCTCTAGATGCGTCCTCCCACTCCTCTTGTCGCAACACCTCGACGACCCCTGCATGACCCCTCAGCTTCCCCAACATGCCACATGCAGCCTGCCAAATCGTGCTCCGCATTGATCACCCACTCCTCGACCTCTGGTCCGCCTCCAGCCATCACGCCCCTAGGTCGCTACGCCTCGAGGGGTGTCCGTACACCCAGCTCTGACTTCAGCGCTGCTGACACAACCCACGACACACCTCCCCCTCCAGCAACCTTTGGTCTCCATACCGCCCCTCTCATCGGAGCATCTCCCCCTGACGCAAGACCTCCGACCGACTGCTCCACCTCCACAAAGGATCTCAGCCCCTCCCCACCGGCTTAACCAACATGACCCACAACACACTCCCCAAACACAGGGCCACCTTCCTATGGAGTGTCATGCCCTGTCGCATCTCCACTACAACTCGCATCGACCCAAGATGCCCTCCATCAAGGCCGAGTCACTTGCACCACCGAACCCGTGCGAAGGAGGCGACCACCGCCTCGACAACCCGTCTGGCGCGAAGAAACAATGGCACTCCCTCTAGGACCACCACCATCTCCACCTTCCGCGGCGGCCGCTCCCTGATTGCACCATCCGAACTCACCACCCACCGCCACCTGACCACACCACCCAAGCACGAAAAGTCCTTGGAGAGTTGTTCTGCCACCTCCGATGACGCCCCCACAAGTAGGAACTTCCCCTCCCCCACCACCTTCAGCCTCAGTCCAGACGATCCAGCCCCCAGCGACCTCCTCACCTCGACCTTCAGGTCGTCTAGCCCCACATGCCACTCCACCACCACTCCAACCAAAGCCGACGCAAGGGCCCTCTCGAGCCTCCCAGACTCCTCTAACCATGGGGCCTCTACTTCGACCGACAGTGCTCCCTCCGGCGGAGGCGGGGGCACGGTCACATGCGCACCCGCACCCACATCTCCTTCACACAAGACACCCTTCGGTGGCCCAACTCCCCACACCAGAGACAACGCACCGGGTCCCTGCAGTCCCACGTCAAATGCCTCGATCCTCTACACTTGAAACATACCACCTCTAACGCCACCTTCCTCTTCCTCGCCCTCCCCACGACCAAAGTCCAACTCCGACCTCCATCCCCCTCACACACACTCTCTCTACGTTCGGTGGGCATCCGCGGTAAACCCTCCAGGCTTCTTGATAGATGTTAGTGTTGACATGATCACAAGGGTGGGAAATTATGACAACTAAGATTCTTAAATAAAATCTAGGGTGAGGACTGGGTTGGGAATAAAGATGAAATGCTTCCTACACATTCAGGTGAAACAGAGTCACAAAGAGAGAATGAACCAATTTCCTATAGGCTTACGGTTGTCCAGGTCAGTCACGATGTCTAAAACAATGCTTCTGATTGAGAATTTTACATCTTCATGCATTTTTGACCTTTTGGACTACTCGTACCATTTCACTATCCGATCTACACACCAAATAAATACAATTGTAACTAGCTGAGGGGAGAAATAGTTCTCATACCAAACAATCCAGTAAGCGTTGAAGTTCCACTGATGAATCCCCTTGAATGTTTTTTATATCCACAAGGGTGGGATACACAATGGACCAAGGAGATAACTTCGCCAGCATCATCAGTAATCCCTCCAGTAGTCCTCTGACTTCTTTCTGGGGATGAGAAACTAATCTAGCAAAAAGCTGTGGTGTGATTTCCTATAGCACAAACAAAAGCAAGAATTCATAGTAGTCTTTTTACATCATTATCAGAAATGTATTTATGTCTCCTACCTGCCATGGAAGCATAGGAACTGATGCAAGGCCTGGTTCGATCATCTCCTTCAGCTCCACTCCATAGTTCAAAATAATGTTCAAAACATAAAGTGTGGCTCTAAGAGTGCAGCTTCCAGCCTTTTCAGAGGAAAAATATTGATTAGGTTGAACCCCAGGCAAACTTTGAAGATTTGAAGGACATGAAAGGTACTGCAAATAAGCAAAAGCAGCATGCCCAAACAGAGAGACCCTTCGCTGCCTTAGCTGCCACCAAATATTGACCAGCTGTTCAACATTACATGAAACGTCTTCTATCTGTAGTTTTGAGTTTGCATGAAGCAAAAGTGAATGCAACTGGGAAGCCAATAAAGAAGAGGGGCATTCCCCAACACAGTCTTCAACACCGGGGGCTCCAGCTGAAGATTCCATTAGATATATTGCCTGCTGGATTAATGAATTCAGAGTAGCAGTTTCCTTGGGGAGTAAAAAGGGATTCATGTCATCCCTATCCCCTGATTTTTCAGCTGTCATATGGAGAAAAAAGTTTGTAATAATAGTTTTCACCCTAGACAATTCTTCCTCATTCAACTGAAATCTATCTGGAGGAAATTCAGTGAGAAGAATAGGAGATAGAGAGCATGATTTGAGAAATGTATCATTTAATGAAAAAGAACTTCTAGCTTGACTGTAGCACCAAGATGCGTATGAAAGCCATGCTTTTCCCATGGTAGGGCAGAGCTGGCAAGATAACTTCACTGAGATCCCTACAAGTTCTTCAAGGAAGGCAGTACGATTTGACATAGAAATTAACTCATTATCATGCGATGCACATCTATTTCTGCTTAAACAAGCTCCACACATGTCAGATTTGATCATGTCAGCATATATCTTATTGATAACATCATCTGGACTTTTGCTGGAACAGTCTTGTTTAAGCCAACTGGAAAGCTTCAAGAATGCTTTTGCATACATCATTTTGTAAGATTCAGATGAAACAGTTTCCGATGATATTATATGTTTACGTACCAATGACCAGATACTGGTTACTGCATCTTCATAATTGCCAGCTGCATAGTTCAGCAGAATACTCTCATACTGCAAATTTGCAAAAAGCAACTCAGATAGAGCACCCTGAGAAAACTTCAAAATATTATCTCTGAGATATTGATTCAATCGCTCTGCCAACATCAAATTACTTTGCTTACGAGCTAAAGTCACCAGATTTTGGCAAAGGAAAAGAGTAACTGGAGAAGTTGGCAGTACTGAACGATAAACACGGAGGATTTTTAACCATAAACCACAGTCTTGATGAACCGTACCTATTGGTAAATTCAAACAGTTATAGATCGAGCTTGATGTCGGGCAGAATTGCAAAATATTTTCATGATTGTGAAGCCTTAAGCCCTCCTTAAGGGCAAATAAGCAATGAAGTTGCATTATATATGGTGATATTAATCCCATGCCTTCTAGTGGAGCAACAGATAGAACTTCATCAAGCATCATTTCCGCCCTCTCTACTTTTTCTATAACTTTATCTAGCTGTTCATCCTTTTGTAGCAGGGCCCTCAAAAGCATTTGTTCACTCCTCTCAAGAGCCAGCTTAGGATCAAGTGTAAGTTCACTACTGCTTTTTGGTGTCAGATCAAGATAAGCCCATGCAGCTTGGGCATTTCCTTCATCGAAGCATGCCAAGGCATGTATAGCATTTAATTCAGTCCCGGCTGTAGTTAAAGCTCCACAATAAGCCTTTCCAGCATGTTTTGATCTAAGTGCCTGAAGTTCCGATAACCAAGTTTCTAGAGACTTCCAATCAGAGATTGCCGTGAAGCTCTCAATAATGCGTTGAATAACAAATTGTATGCCTTCCGATCCCATAAAACTGAGAACCTCCTCAGTCTGAAGCAGATGAGAAAAGAACGCCGCAGCCTTTTCATATTGTCCCTGAGCTTGATATACAAGACCTACAATCCATGAGAAGCATCCTACAGCACCATCCTGGCCAACATTAGTTTTGTTTCCCTCAGTGAAAAGAGTACAAAATGTCTTGATGGCCCAATTGTGCAGGCCATCAAGTGCTTCAGGTTCACGAATCCTGCACAAGGCCAGGGCTGCATGGTGCAGGGTCTTCATTGTATCTAAACCAATCTTAAATCTAAAACTCTGGGAATTCTCAGAAGCTGGTGTTCCACGGTTTTTTTCCTTCAAGGATGGCATCAGCTTCTGTAGTTCCTGCAAGCGTGATGCACTGTAACAGAGGGCAGCATCATGGCACTGCAATGCTAGCCCAGCATTCAACATAGGATCAGCAATGCGTGTGAACCACTCCTCACAGACCTTCTTGTTGGCCAGGAAGAACGAGGAACTTTGGCGTGTAGGATAAGGTAATATAGCAGACCCTTCATAAGCATTATAGACATGTTTCTTCAAGGATTCAACAAAGTCCAGCAATAACCGCATTGGAAGCAAGTGAATTCTGGAATTGCCTATACTCAAATTTCCATCAGTATGCTCAGTATCAAGAAGCAGCACATGGGCAACATCTAGAAGCATGCGTTCTAAAGCAGCAAAGGTTTGTGTAGGACCTCCGAGATTCGTCCTAAGACGAAGGCAAACAGAATATCTAGCAGCTTCGTGAATAGACCACCAAACAGCTGCCAGGTTGTTCACTGGGCACATCCTTTCCAATAAAGTCCCATCCATTTTCTCACCAAGCACCAAAAATTTTAGACCAAAGTTCCGTTCCTCTGCTTGCTGGGCGAAAAGGGAATCCTTTGACACCATGCAACTAAATACTAAGCGTTGAATCCAAGAAGAAAGGGGAACCTTCCATCTTTGTGAAATATAGCTCAATATGGTAACAAGATGCTGAGACTGAAGCTGCCTGGGAAATTGCTTTATTGCTAATATTTGCTTCCAATTCAAGTTCTTTTCCAGCCTTGTTGGCCCAAGATTGTAGAAAGTAAATCGATCTGACAGAATACCATGCGCAAGAAAAGCAGCTGGTAAAACATTGGTGAGCACCTTAGCAAATGCACGTTTTACGGAAGAATCTGGATCCCCAAGTCTGTCAAGGGCCACTTCAGCAACAAGGTAAAAGCTGCCAGGATGAATCAAGTCAGCATGTAGAAACTGCTCCAGCACAAGAGCAACTCTAGATCTCACCTTTATCTCCCTATCTGATGCCGCATCCAGAACTGCAGACAATAAGCAGCTAGATGCATTAATAGGTCGATATGATTCACAAATAAAGCTATCCAATTTTGAATCTGTATCCACTTTTGTTAATACTGCACAAAATGAGTTGATCCATTCTAAAGCTTCCTCTTTGACTGCAAGGGGAGATGAATTGTTAAGACACCTAACTAAGTGGACAGTGTACTTATTCAAGCACTCAAAAACTGTGGTGGAATGCAAGATATCATCTTCATGGCTTCCCTGGAGCTTGGTATCACAAGTATCAGAAGTTTTTTTCAGGCTATTAGAAATCGCAAGCTTACAAGATAGTTCAGCCTTACTAAGCTTGTGCATGGTGCCGACAACATGAACTTGCAATTCAAGGAACCCACGGACAGGGATCATAAAAGGATTGAACGTTTCGCAGATAAATGACATCAGCGACATTACTCTCTCATAGTGTTGAGTCGCAACATCAAAATTCATTATATTTCCACCAGAGCTGGTAGAAAGACAGCATGCTAGGATATTCAAATCAAATTTGATTAGTAAAATCAACTCATCTAATGAGCACCCCTGGAAGGACTTTGAAGCGAGGTCCGACTTGCGAACTGCTAAACTAATGACAGGCGTCTCTCCATGACTGGCTTTACTTGAATATTCTTTTAGTACACTTCTCAGTACCTCTAAGTCTTCCTTAATGGAAGCTACTGCCTGCAAGACTACTGCATCAGAACTGTGCCAAAGAAACACAAGATAAGTTCCCGCTAAATTCCCAACTACAAGGTGATTTGGATGAAGCCGCAACAAAGAAAGGGGTGAATCAAAATGCAGCAATTTCTTAACAGAATGTTGGTGCAATCCAGACTTTTGTGCAGATAACAACTGAATATTAGCTTTGAGTACACTGGGCAACTGGGAAGTAGGAAGCACCTTTAAATTCTGGAAGAATATGTCAACAACCGAGGGATAAAAACCAGAGAACTTCTCCTGAAATATTTTAGCTAAAAGAATTAAGCAATTCCAGGATTCACCTGTCCATTTCTCCCAGCCAGATTTCTGTCCAATCAAAGAAAAGCAAGCTAACAGTTGAGGAATCATACTCTCAAGAGGCACGCTAATTTGTTTGAGTAAATCAGATTCCAGCAAATCAGTTGTTGATGCCTGTAGAACAGTCGCAAAACATGAAAAAAGAGCAAGCAACCTCCCAATCACTTCATCTGAATTCACACCCTTATCCTGAATCAGCACTTCCATGTCCCCCAAAAACTTAAGCAGTAGCTTAACAGATACTTGCAGGTTACTCGTCCAATGGTTCTTGAACTGTAAAAATGTATCCATTATGATATATCTTTCTGACTCGGCAAGGTCAGGCATTAAGGCCCACCCAAGAAGAAGATCAACAATGTCAATGAAATGGGGCTGAAAGCAGTGCCAAAATTTAACCGATATCAATGACAGGATACCAAGAATCTGGTGCAGTAAGTTCAGGGAGGTTCGGTCATCCTCAAGAAGAGCCTGACAAGACTTTAGGATTGGGAGGGCATATCTATCCATGCTCGCAGCATCGCCATTACTGAGAAATTCCTGGAGGCCCACCAATGCCAATTCTGGCAAGCTATCTCCGACACTGACATCCCTAACAAGAGGAAGTGCCCAGCCAATAAAACGGTCAACCAATCCACCAGTTATAGCAGAGCTCTGCCTACCATTGGGGTTCAAGCTCGCAGAACACACAATTGAACATAGAGAACCATAAGCAACTGAAGCTGCCAACCTCACTGCATAACTCCTGCAGTCAATCTAGTCAAATCAACAAAAATCCCTTTATTCAGTTCATTGACATTAAGACAGTGTGCCGTTTCTATATCAGTAAACTTATAGTAAAGAAAAGAAAAAAGAACAAATCACATGAAAAAATTAACTCTGATAGCTGAGATGCTATCTTCTAATGGAGTATAAAGATTCCCCCGAAACAATACAATTTGGAACTCAAAGATGCAAGACCTATCCCTCATGGACTTCTTTTTTTTTTTTGAGAGGATCCCTCATGGACTTCTGGAGGAGCTTCTGTGACAGTCGTCCTGGAGACGATTCTCACTTATCACCCCGAACGTGAGATGGTCCATTTGGCTTGAATGGAATGGTATCCTCCTTGGAGGAGGTCGCCCTTACACGTATAATGTTCTCTATTGCACTCAGCCTAACTTGGAGTTATGGGTGAAAACATTGCAGGAAGATGGTTTCTTCTAACTTCTATCGTCAACTAAATTATTAGGAAATGAAGATGGATGCCTACAGAACCCAATAGTCATTCTTTTACCTCTTAAAGAAAAAAAGGTCTACCCTTGACAAACAAAAGGATGACAAAACTAACATGAAAATAACTGTAACAAACCAAAGCCCCAAAAGAAATCTAATTTTGAAACAATCAATTACCCAAAGATGGAAATTTTACACTAAGCTATTATATTTGAAAGTGAGTTTTTTTTTGTGAAGAAAATGAGTAATTTTGTGACCAACTATTATATTTGAAAAGGAAGAATTTTGTAATAAGCTATGTATTTGCAGATGATTTGACCTTGCAAAGAAGATTTCCTTGTAGTAAAAAGATAAAAAGATAGATTACCATCGTAGCCACCAATACCAGAGACATCCAAAGGGAACAAAATTTTGAACTTGAAGAAGTGTAGCTAACCCCAAACATACAAATGGCTGCTCCCTCAAACAGTAAAATAATCTGTTGAAAACAGTGATCACAGAAGGAACTCTCTCATATGATGAATGTCAAAACAATACATCAAAGACCTGATCATTCTCCATTTCTGATAA
Source organism: Thalassia testudinum (assembly GCA_037157565.1). Classification (NCBI taxonomy): domain Eukaryota; kingdom Viridiplantae; phylum Streptophyta; class Magnoliopsida; order Alismatales; family Hydrocharitaceae; genus Thalassia; species Thalassia testudinum. The sequence continues at coordinate 74,922,454 of JAZHRO010000013.1, forward strand.
CAGAGCAAAGACAGATACTATAGATAAAACCAATAAGCTTAATAAAAGCATGTGGAATAATTTGTTCCAAAATACTATCACAGAAGAAACACTCTTATAGGAGAAAGGACAAAACTGACTATAAAGACTTGATTGTTCTCCATTTCTTATCCTTGACCAAGGACGACAATTAGTAAAAAGGGGGAAAAAATCAGATAAGTAGAATACAGGTATTGTCATATAAGCTGCTGAAGCCAAGAAAGAGAGAGGTGCTACATTTGACTTTTATAGCACACTTGATCTTAAGCCACAAGACCAAGAAAGGTATATAGTCTCTTCGGAGACATCCAATAAAATAATTGTGAGGAATAAAAGCCCATATGACACAGTGGGCCACGTGGCAGTCAGTCAAGGTGGGCCACCGGCCCTAGTTGGGGTCTTAGGTGTTAAGTGTAGTTGCTTTGAGTCCAAGTTTACTCATTTTAGTAAGTTAAATGTCAAGTAGTTTGAGTAATTAGAGGAATTTGATTTGTTACTCATTTTGTTGATTGGAGATATGATTAGATTCTATTTTCCTATTTTAGATATTAGGAATGTCTCTCCATATAAAGAGAGCCTATATAATCAATTGTTTCTTGAGTTGCAACATTAAAGAATCATCTTCACAACTCTCTCTCACTTCTTCCTCTCACCACCAACTCTTCCCCTCTCTCACTATTTTTGCATGCAACATAGCAGCAGCCACAACAACAGCCGCCTGCTGCTGCTTCTTTCCTCCACGTGGCTGCTTCTTTCCTGCACGTTCTGGTAGAGCACAAATTTTCACAATAATAATATTATTAATATTATTTATAATGTGGCTACTGCATAAAGCAATTCCTCACAGCAAATAAGAGGAAGTGGTTCAGTCAAGTACTACCTTACTGCAAAGTGAACAAGGGAACTATTGAGAGAATTGTGTAGTGGTGTTTAGTCTCACATAGTGGAGTTGGATTTTGTGTGTGGTAGCCTATAAATAGGCGTGTACCCCCCACTTATTCTTTTAAGAAGAAATAAAGAGAAACACGGCCATAGGGGCACTTTTGCCGTGGTTTTCTCCGCACTCTTTATGAGTGGGGTTTCCACGTAAACCCAAGTATTCTTTATCTCTTTTATTATTTTGATATCATGCTTCTTTATTATTTAGATCTGTCAACTAGGTATCAGAGCATGTTCGATTCTTGGGTTTATTTTATTATCATTATGTTGTTGAAGTTCCAATCTCTTCTTTAATCATCTAGAGGAAAGCACCATCGGGGTTCCTTCGAACCCTAAGGTGCGAAGGAGGTCGTGGAGCTGGACCTGGTGGCCCTCAAGGCGATCAAGTCATCCTCCTGGTGACAACAGCGATGATGGTCCTTGTCAGTGGTGCAAGGTGAAGATGTGGAGTCGATGGCGTATGGTGCTAGCATTGGAGGCTGAGAGGACTGACCACGACCAGGATGAGAGGGACTGCGAGCGAAAGTGCCGCAAGAAGGAGGACTCCCATGAGCGCAGCAGTTCCCGCCCAGAGTATTGTCGCGAAGGTAGCAAGGAAGTCGAGGGATAGCAGTGAAGCGCGGTAGCAGGCAAGGTGACACGCGACGGCACACAACAGCAAGTAACGAACAGCAACATGGAGATCTCCTGCGATGGAGGCAATGGCAGTGGTAGCCAAACCAAGGTGTCGATGGTGCCGCAGGCGAGCCCTCCGCACTGCCCAAGCGAGGCAAATGCGATACCCTTGGCAGCGAAAGTAAGGGCGGCATGGCCGAAGAAGGCGGTGGCAACCGGCGGCGCGCTACAGCGAGGAGCTCTCACTAACGCTGCCATCGAAGGAGGAGGCCGTGACAACACGCTCGCATCGTAAGCGACGGTGGCCCAGTCACCTGACTATCAGGACTAAGAAGCCATCGAGGAGGGCTGAGGTTGGAGAAGCATTGATCAGTGACGCCAAGATTGCAAGATCTCGATGATGAAGGTGCGCCAAATCTCGTGGGTGTGTGCAACATGAGTTGAGAGCAGCAGCTGTGTTGTTGGGCTCTCCCAAACCCTAAGGGGGAGATTGATAGTTTTCATTAAAAAATGATGAAATGAAGAGAAAGAAAAAAAAAAGGGGGGAAAAATAGTAAAAAAAAGGAGAAAAAAAAATAAGGAACAAAATAAAAAAATGAAAGAAAAAAATCAAAAAAAAAAAAGAATGATGATGATTATTAGAAGAGGGGGAGAGGCTCTTCTCTAATTTTATTATTTTTCTTCTCGTTGTTATTTTCTTCTCCCATACGAATATAGGAGAAAGGAAGAGTGTGAAAGCCTGTTAAAATCACCTCCATTCAAGAGTCCCTTTTGTTCCTGGACCACACATGAGAAACCATAACTCTAAGAGATCTAGAGTTTCGATGTCTTCAAAGAGAGATCCTATTTCGAGGTTCTCAGAGGAAGGGCTCATTTCATATTTCTATGTGGGAGATCCAGTTTCATGGACTCCAAAAAAGGAGATCTATTTTTTGAGGTCTTCAAAGAAAGACCATTTTTAGGGATATTGAATGGGAAGCCACCAGCACTAGGTTTCCAGAGAAGAGGGGCCTCTTTTCAGAGTTAGCTACAATTCGTCCAATAGCTTTAGCCCATGTTCCTGCTTACAAGCAAGAACCAATCCAGAGGTTGTGTTATGTTGTGTAGAGTGGGTTTATTTGTCTTACAAGCTGAGCATTCCATGCTCCAGCTTAAGGAGTGTTAAGAGAATTGTGTAGTGATGTTTAGTCCTACATAGTAGAGTAGGATTTTTCTATGTGTGGTAGCCTATAAATAAGCATGTACCCCTCACTTATTCTTTTGAGAATAAATAAAGAGAAACATGCACATAGGGACACTTCTCCCGTGGTTTTCTCCACGCTCTTTGTGAATGGGGTTTCCGCGTAAACCCAAACATTCTTGATTTCTTTTATTATTTTGATATCATGCTTCCATATTATTTAAATTTGTCAACTGGAACTAAAATAAATAATTTTGGATTCAAAGAAGAGATATTAGATGATCCCTCAAGCACCCCCATGCTGTGATTCGAAATTATTTTTTAAATTGAAGCAAAGTGATCTGATGAAGAACTATCCTGTAGAAAAAAAGATAGCAAAATCAACCACAAGGTTGTTGAAATTCAAGCAATATTAGAACTCAAACCCCAAAGTGAAGTGTGACATCAAATTTTTGCATTGTTGTGGGTATAAAAAGATTTTAACAGCAAAAAGGAGAAATTGATGCTAAAACTACAGAGGCACCATAACTATGGCAAACTGCGACATTCAAAACACATTAATTAAATCAAAAAATGCTATTAGACCTTGAAGAGTTCCAACTTCAAGATTGAATTTGTGATTCCAAGAAGGATTTTCCTATCATGGAAAACTAGAAATGATGCATCATAAGACCAAAGATAGGTTATTAAAATGAATAAAGACAACAAAACATAATTCTGAGATTAATATGTTGTATTCAAATTCTCTTGAAGATATATTGTAGCAACTATCAAAATGATTTTCTAATAGGAAAAAAGAGAAATTTCCATTAGGGTAAGGACAAATTCAATTCATTTGGGGAATACTAGAACCCTAAACCCCCAAATTGAGAGGTTTATCATATCCAAGCAAGGGATTTTGATTGAGAGAGTAAAGGTATGAGATTACAAAAAACCATGAGTAAGGAATAAATCACCAAACCAAAAAGATAATGATAACAATTTAAAATTAAAATTGTATTCAATTCCTTAATATCGACAAAAGAACTCACTCATTACAAGATGAAGGACCAATACCCCTACACACACACACACAGAGAGAGAGAGAGAGAGAGAGAGAGAGAGAGAGAGAGAGAGGCAGGGAGTAAAAGAAAAAACAATCTACAGCTAACAAGATACATGTAATCATAAATCCCACCTTGGGGACCCAAGAAGTCAAGTGGAATTCCTGCAAATTTTTCAAGCTGTCAAGTAGAGATCATGACACCCTTAAGGAGATAGGGAGGACTATGTGAAAGGCCTGAAAAACAAATACACTGAGTCCAACTAAGGGAGAAACCTCTTCAACTGTATTCTCAGACCAAACAACAGAATAACTATAACAGAGCTGAGATGGCCACAAAACCTTGAATTTGAATTGGTTCGTGCAAAGTAAAGTTCTAAAATAAACTTTTTGAACCACAGAGCAATTATCATGCAAAGGACTTTTTCGAAGAGGAAAAAAAAAAGAGGAATCTACGACAATGTCAATGGAATAGATGAACAGATGGTAAAAGACAATGGACCACAGAAAACACACAGTCTGAATACATTGTATTGAATCATTACAAAAATATATGTCTCATTGCAGATCCTTGATGATTCAAAACTATTGGTTTTGGCTATTATCCTTCCAACCACAGTGAGGGGCCAAAACGAAAGAAGAGGTGAACAGAGAAATACTGCTCAGGATGCACTTCCAGATCTTGAAAGATTCTGTCTCCAGACCACACTGCCAAGTCACTTCAACAGATCTCATCATGAGGTTGGAAAACCTAACTCAGCAAGATTCCAAGACCCTCACTAAATTAACAAGTAGCAATGTACATGGATTTTCCCAGAGGATTTCAGATTCTGAAACTTCTAGAAGATTCTCAAATCTTATGTCTCGGAAACCAACTTCCAAGTTCTAAGTTGAGTTCATGGATCCAAGTTCCATAAGTACCTGAAATCTCTTCACACGTTGCCGTAACGTAAATCAACCAAACTTAATTATTCATTGTGTAATCTAGTATAGTCCTAGGTTTTCCAAGGAAACCCGTAGCCCACCCGGGAATCACCACACCACCACTTTGTGACGAAGGATGCAGTTTAAACCAAGGAAATGCTAACAGAACCCACAGCCATGGGCTAATAACATACACAACTAATCCTCGCCGAGACGAAACGGTGCTACAATTTGATGTAATCAATGATTTTCGTTCGTATCTCGTCCGAAATACCTCATCAGTGTTCCTATTAGATAAGGAAAAAGATGTCCCTTACGACTAGTCGCGCCCAATTGCGATTACGCTACGATGAGAATAACTTCCGTGGAACATAATAGATTCGCAGCATGGAAACGGTGTCTGTTTACATACTTAACCTAAATTTCAACTAAACAAATCCACAAACAGAGATTACTGGATATCTTAAATGCTCCCAAAAGCAGTAAATTGGGCAGTAACTAATAGGCGCGAACATTGCGGGGATCCTCACTGGTCGGATAGAAGCTGGAAGAGCCCTTGCGAGAGGAACGGCGCGGACTGCACGACGATGGGCGTGTTCGGCGGGTAGAGGACCACGCAGTGGAGGGACTCGAGGGCGGCAACGCGATCGGCATCGGTGCCGCCGCCGCCGCCGCCGCCACCGTCCGACGCCGCGGGAGAGGCGGGGCGCGCGGAGGCGGCGGCGAGGAGGGAGGCCAGGTGGTGGGGGTGGTGCTGCTGTTGTTGCTGCTGGAGGTGACCTTGCAATTGCATTGCGGAAGAGGGGACGGAGAGTATACCAGTCGGGGGTAAGGCCTGTCCGGTTATGGTTGGTCTTATATAGACTGCGGCTTGGGTGCGATGGACGGTTGGGATCAAATAAAGCATAAGATCACCTCGTTACAAGAAAAAAATAATTTACACTATTCCCTCTTTTTTTATAGATTAACTAATGATAATTATAGTCACACGGTAATTGATTTTATTTATATATTTATTTAAAATAAATTAAAAATAAGTGATCATGATATATTATTTGAGTTTCGATATAGGTTAATTATTAAATATATTATTCTTTTATGTACTCTAAATTATATCTGAAGTATTACCTATACATATATACTTTGTATTTTAACATGTGTCTTGTATGCTGAATCTGATTGTGAATCTCTTTTTTTTATAAGGGTGGAGGTAAAAATATTCATTTATTTTAGTATGTGTTACCCTTCTCTCTAACTATTATCCTTATTATTATCTTGGTTATAAAATAGTTTAGGAAATGATAAATTAAAAAGTCTTATATTTTTTTTATAAAATAAGTAATGAATTAGATATAACAAGTGAATTGATTACAAATAATGAATGAGAAGATGTAGTTTATTTGTCACATATTTGATATTGAGTTTGTTTTGCTATTATCTTTTTATATTATTCAAACAAATATTAGACCTGATATAATATATAAATCAATATGTTATAAGTGTAGATGTGAGAGTAGTTAATTTATCTTTTTTTAAGTAAGATGATCGCGTACATCTCATTTTAACACACACACCTTGTAGCTATGAACTTAATTGAGATGGAAGCCTACTTAATTTATTTCTAAATATAATATTATGTTTACGATGCTTCAAATACTTTAAAAGCAGTGAAAGTTACAATGAGTAACCCATTAGGATATACTTGAATGGTTGCAGTGGTTAAAGTTCTATTCAAACCACGCTTTACTTTACCTAGGAGGGGTAATGATATAAGAGGTCCTCTTCTCCCAAGTTTACTATCAAATTGTATCGTGGGTCTCGGGTCATCAAAAAATAAAAAATAAAAAAATTATAATGAGTAAAAAGGCAATGAGTTATATGAATCTTTGCTGGATCCATTCAAACATATAAATGGATCTTTGTGTGGATCTAATAATTAAGAAATTACATAGAGCGTAAGAGAAATCTAATAAGATATCTAACATGTCCTCTTTGTTTGTAAATGGCATGGGAAGTTTAATAAGCAATTAAAATAATAAAACCAATAAAAAACATTAAGGTGCATTTGAAGGAGAATTTAACCTTTACTATTGTGTTTTTATTTGATTCAATTTTATACAACTTCTAAAGTACATAAATTTAATTCCCTTCTAATAAGACTAAACTTATTATTATTTAAGGGTTTGATGAAAATATTGTCTCGTAAAAAGTAATGTTTAACATATATACACTTAGTCCTATAATGATTTATAGGTTTTTTTACAAGTTTATGGCACTGGCATGATTACAATAAGTTGAATAAAATAAATTACATCACATTATTCAGAAACCTTACCTCTCAATAAATAGAGAGGTGAGAGAAGTACAAATAACCTAAAATAGAACTAAGGTCAAAAATAAAAAATATAACCAAAAGATCAAAATGATACAACAATATTTTGTTACAATTCAACTTAAGCTCATAACAATAGTTGACGCCTTGAAAGCATGACAAGGTAGAAATTAAATATTCAACCTATGTAATGAATAAGGACACAAATTTGGTTCTTTAAGATCTCATCTTTGCTATAGAAATTAATAGGAAGTATATAAGATGGGAATGCTACAAGCACATGAAAGGAGAAAAGAAACACATGGATTTTATGACTCAATTCAACCACGCGAGTGTATGTCTAGAGAAAAAATCTCACCCTCAAAAGTTCACAAGAGATTGGCCTAGTACAAGATGAGGGGAAAGGGTTTTTTTTTTTTTAAATACATGATCCCTCCTTCATAGGAGATTTTTCAACCATGGAGGCTAGTTCTTCATGGGCCATTATTGTCTAGTAGGTCACCCCACCTTCCACTTAATCACCCTACTCTTTGCACTAGTGTCTCAATTCCCATATCGATGCTTTTATCGTTGTGTCGTTACCTCAGCTTTTGCACAAATGGTGCCTTTCTTGCCTAGTGCCATCAAGATTAGAGTAGCGGTGGACTACAGGTTCCTGATCTCTTAGGCAATCTCTTGCTGTCTAAGGGCTCAAGTGAACAGACCGACTGATCGTCACGAAACGCATTTGGTTAAATCATTCGTTGTAGCGTGTTTTACGACGTCAATTTTAAATAAAAGAATTGGATGTGAGTCTAAGTATCGAATACATGGAGGCGTAAAATCTCGTGTCACAAAAATGTCACTCGTTCGCTTGCAAATCAATTTGAGAAAGAGAGAGAGAGAGAGCGAATAGGGTTAAAGAATTGTTATGATGATACAACACTATCTAACTACGAAAGAGACAAAAAGTATGACAAGAAAATAGAGAATATATTGCATGAATCATTCATTTCAACAACTACAATGGTATATCAAAGCTTAATCAACACAAATAATAAATTGAAAACTAGCTAAGTGGAGAAGCGAGGCAGCCACGGCGGTGGAGGGGCTTCCGTCGGCGGCTCGACAACTCTAGAGACTTGCTCTCAGCTCTAAAAGGTGATGGGAACTCGTGGGTATAAGATTGGTGCAAATGGGAGCGGTAAGACCCTTTTTATAGTTGAAGAAATGGCTCAAATTCATATCTGGGTCAATAGCAACATTTAATTCGTCACTAAAGACCCGTTGTGTACGTCGCCAAAGTTGCTGCTCCCACTCTTACTGGCTCGCGTGCCTTGCGCCATGCCACGCTCATGCGTTGGCGCTAAGCTACACGCACGCATGCTGTTTGCTCCACGCGCTGCACTGCCGCTACCGCTGTGCGTTGTGTGCACTACAGCTCCATGCGCTATGCGCTGCTGTGGCTATGCTGCACAGGCGCTAAGCGCATGTGCTGTAGTTGCTGCCCAATTGCGAAATTGAGAGGGGTCTCAAGGATTCGAACCCTCACCCCTCCCTTGGAGTCCAACATCCCAACCAATGTACTGTAGCCGGGGATTGTCACAAGGAGGAATTCTTGAGGTCGTGGTGTGGAGGCTTCCTAACGATTTGGATGATGATCCAACGATTAGGATTCGAAGGTGAAGATGATGAGGGGGCACCAGTAGTCGTTGATGGCCGATGTTGGGCTGCCAAGATAGCGCCACGTGGCGCCATCTAGGCCGTCCATCTTATTTCTATTGCAGAGGGTGCCACGGTGCTTGGATCAAGGTGATTTCTGCATTGTCGGATTACAATCGTTGCTCCAGATTCATCTGTATGGTCGGATTTTTCATCCAAAGCCCATTAGGATGTCACATTGCCCTGTGGCCATTAATCTTCCTCAAACTTGTTGTGGGAACTACAGAGGTCGGATCGAAGTGATTTCGAGTTCGTTAGGCTTCGTTCGTCAATCCAAATCTATCCGTATGGTCCGATCGCTCATCTAAGACCTGTTTCAATATGGACTTGTGCACATGGTCATTAAACATTAATTCTAAGCAATCTTTAACATGAAATAATGCAGAAAGCATGTAATGTTCCTGAACCCACAATAATTTGACATTATCGCACAAGTACCCTCGAAATTGACTCTAATTGATAATATTAACACTGAACATTGTAGAGTCATCACTGACTGATCACTCTTAACTGCTTTGAGGCGAGTGACTTAGCCAACTAACTCCGGGTGGTCCTTTAGAAATAATGGCATCATGTGCCAACCAATAGGGGCTTGTCTTGCTTATGGGTTGGGCTAGATCTCTGATTAGGCTTACTTGCCTCATGGGTTGACCTCTAGTATGCTTGAATTTCTCTCTCATCAATTGCACCCACTCTAGAAGTCAGTGATGTAAACTCCAAGAGTAAATTCATATCTTGTCTTTTTTTTGTAACTCCCCTTACCCCCAGCAACTATGGCCTGGCCTGGTCGGGGGATAGGTGATGATAGCACTATCATTAGCTATAATTAGCTTCAATTAGTCAGAATTAAGAGACAAATATTATTACATAATCTCATGAAGACCGTAATTCTATGCAAATCCATTCTGAAGAAAAAAACTAAAACAGGGTTAATTCTATAGTTTTGACATCATATCATAAATGCAGAGTAACCACGGGGTTTCTTAGGGGTTAATTGAAGGTCAATTAAGCACTAAAGTCCAAAGAGTAGATCCAGATAGATAGAAATGGGGTTTCATGCGTTTCGAGAACCAAATAAGAACATAAAACCCTAATTCCAGACTCTCTTGAATTGAAAAGGTTTTGGTTAGGATAAATTTTATCTAAACTTCTTAAAATTCATAGAAAAATATTCTAAGAGGTTTAGTACCCTTTGTTTGACCATCCGAACTCATTTTGACCTTGAATAGAGTCGTAGACAAGATTTTACACTAATTTAGGCTTCTGTGAAAATTGTCCAGTCAAACGTGATCAAAAATCAAATCCAACTTCACCATCAGATCTCTTGGGTTGAAATTAGATTTGTCCAAAAATTTAGGCTCAATCAGAATCCATCTTGACTTAGTTTGCAATTAAGTCCATTAAATCTCTATTTTTTCTTAGTCAAGCCAGTAACTTTTGAATTAATTGCAGACAGACTCCTAACTTCTTCATCTTCTTCACCGTTAGGACCCTACTGCTATTTTTAGGTCAATCGACCTACTGACGACCTTTGATCGGACCAAAACCACACCAAATCAACTCCAAATCCGACCAAATTTGGTGGGATTGGTGTTCACAATGCAAAGGATCATCTGAAGGTGATTTAGGATCCTAATTTGCTAAATTGGGCCCTAGCGAATCCACGAAATCCGTAGGTTCCTTGTGACCAAATCCCTAACCAAATAAAACCTCTTCCCTCGTTTAGAGCTAATGTTGGTTGTTTTGCGAGGCGAAGTCAGGGTTTCAAAAAGACGTTCGTTGCAGTATAGTTGAAATCGCCACGAAAATAAATAACAATTTATTACTTGAAAACCAAAATATCCGAGGTTGAACTCAGGGAGCAAATTGGTATTTTAGAAACTAAAATCACAACTCTCAATTTTACTCAAAAGATGATGTTCAAAAATATCAATGCAATTTAAAGTTTATGAAAGCTAAAGAGAGAATATGCAAAAAGAGAAAAGATTAAATGTTCTCTTCTTTCTTCTTCTCCTCTTTCTCTGATGTCCTCTTCCCTTGTGAATCAGACGTCTGATTTTGTGAATCAGACGTCTTAAACTTGTGTTGCTACAGTGCTTCTTTAATTTGCCCTTTCTCTTTCAGATTTCTGTCTTCTCTTTCTCTCTTCTTTCTCTTTGATCTGCGGCTTCCTCTTCTTCTTTGCTTTTCCTTGTATTCTTCTTTATTTCCCTTCTTCTACTCTCAGTCTTCTCTTTCTTCTTCCTTTCCTTCTGCCTTGTCTTTCTTCTTCAGCCTCTGCCTCTGTTTGTCTTCTTCTTCCTCTGCAGTCTTCTTCAGCCTTCGAATCCTTCTTTCTTTCTCTTCTTCTTCTTCTTCCCTACCTTAAGCTTTGGCTACGACTACATGATTATAACCTCATCATCAACCCTAACTAGTACATTTTAACATAAGAAATCGAACAAAAAACTCCTACATAACCTAAGGAAAGGCCTAAATCAGGAAATTGTTGAGCAAAGAATAAAACATTACATAAGGGGTAAAACTGTAATTTTACCATTGCAGTACATGAACGGGATTTTTAAGGGTCTATACATAGGTCAAGTGGACTTAATAAAGGAAAAAATGGGATGGTTTGGTTAGAAAAGGGTTATGACAAAATCTGGGAATTAAATGACATTCTATAACCCTAAAACAAACCACTTTAATTCGCAAAGTTTCAGGCAAGATAAAAATCAATTAAATCCCCTAAAATTCATAAAAAAATATCCCCTAGGGTTTAGAACCTTCAATTTGGCCATTGAAACCTATCTTAACCTAGATTAAGAACCATACCCAAATTTTGACCTAATTTAGGTTTTTATGCAAAATATCTGGTCAAACGCAGTCAAACCTAAAATCCAACCTCACCATTGAATTCCTTAGGTCCAAATTAGGTTTATACCAAAATTTGGACCTAAGGAAAGGTCACCTTGACCCACTTTACAAAATGATCCTCAATAATTACTTTTTGACCCTTAGCTTTTTGAAACCTTGCAAGGACCCCCCTATCTGTCCCATCATCTTCAATCGGGTCCCTCTGCCACCCGCCTGCGCAGGCCATACCTCCGGCAACTTTGCGCGGAGGATGGCGCCGCACATGCATGGGGAGCCAGCCCTAGATTTGAAAGGCAGACTCCCTGCGTTGTCCCCTGCCGCATGGGTCGGCTTCCATGCCCTGTTGACCACCATACCTCCGGCGGGGTATTCTCGCTTCCTTCTTGCAATTCTTTCTCTGCCGACGCCTATTTAAGGAGCGGCACCCTTTACCGCATCCTTCAAGCTTGTTCTGGCCTGAGAATACCCCTTATTTTCGTCTTCCTCATCTCCGGTCGTCTGCCCGCAAGCTCCGGTGACTTCCTCTTCCTCCTCTCGTCACTCTGCCACCATACTAGTGGCAGAGTCATCTCCGCCGTCTTCCGTCACGCCTCGTCGCACCAGCAGGTGCCCTCCAATCCCTCTTCCTCGTCGCCGTCTCTTCCCCCGGGCACCTTCGTCTCCGGCGATGGCAGCACAGCCGCTCACCACCTCCGCCTCCCCCCTTCGTCCAGAGACTCTTAGATAAGTCCTCTATCTCTGCTCTTTATTTTTCCCTCATTTACTTCTGTTATTTCGCCTCACCGCTCACACACCACCGCCACCTTCTCCACCTCCGGCAGACCACCGGCGAGGTGTACCCACCGCTCCACGCATCCGCCTGATAACACTGCACAAGGAGGTGATAATTATGTTAAATATGACCCATCTTAAGAATAAAAGGCATAACATAAGTAGAATGGGAGCATTGCATGCATCATGTACCAAGATTACTTATAAAACTGTATTAATGGCCATTTGTGTAAGCACTTGTCAAAGCAGGCCTCAGATGGGCAATCGAACCGCACGGATGGATTAAGAACGACGAACGGAGTCCAACGAACTCAAGATCGGCCAAATCCGACATTCGGAGCTTCTACAATGGGCCCAAGAAGTTCTGATCGTTGATCTGGTGATCAACGACCCTCGTTGCACCACGTCACCCCCGCTCCACCGCATGCCACCTCTTTGATCTTCGATCTTCGATCGGACGGTAGAGAACCACGCACTCCCCAGCAGTTGCCGCGACAAAGCGCGGGCGTGGCGCAACGGTTAGCGCGCACGCCCACACGCATGCGACGCGGGTTCAAGCCGCGCAGTGCGTGAAATTGAAGGCAAAGGAAGCGTGCGGCGAAATTGGGCCGCCCAATCAGCAGTGGGTGGCCGAGCTCGCGCCACGCAGTGCGCCCACGCACGCGCGCACGCCGGGTGACGACGCCCGCGCACATGCGCTCCCGAGGCACGATCCAAGTGCATCCAAGGGAGATCTCAACCGTCCGATCTCTGATCAAACGGCTCTCACGCAACAGCCGCGGATCGAGCGCGAAGAAGAACGGCACGGGAGATTGACCGGCGGGCTGGAGGGCTTCACTGACGCTTTTGGAGTGGTTTTAGTGACGTCCCGGACATTGCTAAAGCACCTTCTTCTTTTAGAAAGCCCTTAACCCTATTTAAACCTCCTCCAACCACTCATTCAAGGCATTCACTTCCCTTGCAACTACTCCACCCCTTTCTTAGCTAGCTTTAGGCCCTCTTGTAATCGCCGGAGATGACGAGCCGCCGACCGAGTCTCCTCCACCGCCGTGGCTGCCTCGTCGCTCTCCCTCCTCTCTCTCTCTCTCCCATTCTTTTAAGCTTTCCATTACTTTTGTTTGAGCTTGCATTTAATGTTGTAAGCTATGAACTAAAAGTGCATCATTAATGAAGTTATTTTCTGTTCAGTTGTTTACTTTAATTTCTGTTTAAGTTACATGATCAAGTAAGAAACATTCTAACCCTAATCTCTCTCTCTATCTCTCTCTCGCTTTTCAAACCGCACCTTCGCAAGCAAAACTCCGCGCTTTTCGTGACAAGTGATAAGAAAAATTCGATTTTCACGCCTCCCTGAGACTGACACTCGGACTCACTTCCATTTATTTACTTTAAAACCGCCGTTGCAAGTGCGACTATAACGACACTTCTTAACACACACGCACAAGTGCACGTCACCACCCACCTCGTCAACCACCTCACAAGCTCTGCCACGACTCACTGATCATAACCCCTCTTCCCATTCACCGCCACACGCTCCCAACACTTCCCTCGAACACACCCACCTTCACAACCACAGGGTGACCTAGGCACGCACGTCGAGGCCACCCTACAGCCAGCCGACCACCACAGCACTTTTGCCGTGCCACGACAAAGCTCCCCAAGTAATTTGACAGGGCCGTGAGGCCATATTCGTGCATTTCAGGTTTGACCCCTCCGCTACCATTAGCAAAGGTGCGAAGGAGCTTGCTTGCGAGCTCCAGGTCGTCCCACTCCAGACAAAGGCGTTGCAGGTGCGCGGAATCCCTCTACGAGTCATTCGCACCTGGAAAGGAAAGGCATCTGCAACTGCAGTTGCCTCAATTGGACGAGACTCCTCCCTACGGGCATGCGAAGAAGCGGGTGGGACTTTAGCCCCACCTCGAAAACGCTTGGCGCAAGTGCGTGCTTTTTATTATTTTTTTGTTTCTGTCTTAGCGCCTCAAGTAACACGTGGTGAGGTCCCTCGCCCACTTCACCTGCCTCGTCCGCGGTCACTCCTACGCGGACCTGGTCGACCCGTTTACCCTGCACTCCTCGCGCACCACCCACGCCGGAGCGCCTGGACCCGTGTGCGTGTAATCCGACTCGTTTACCCAGCTAGCTCTGAGATAGCGAAGAGAAAAATAGAGAGAGTGACGCGAGGGAGGGTAGGGGTAGGTTTTGCTCTGTACTGTGTAGGGAAAGGAGGAGGAGGAGGCAGCTGCGGAAGAACTTGAAGGCAGGAGCAGCAAAGGAGGAGGAAGATGGCACTGTAGACGCAAAGAAGCTGAGGCAGAAGAAGGAAGAAGAAAGGCTTGAAAGTGCAAGGAAAGAGAAGGAAGAGAGAAAGCAAAGGCGCAGTAGAGAAGAAAGAAGAAGTAGCAGCAACGGCAGTAGCTAAAAAGGAGAGCACAAGCACTGTAACAAGTGGCCACTTAAGGCATCTGATCCTTGGAGTCAAACGTCTGAAAATAGAGAAAAAGGAGGACAAAAGAAGAGAGAGAGAAGAAAAGAGAAGAGACATTTTTTTCCTCTCTTTAATCTTTTGTAAAGCAGTATATTGTAAATTGTGATTTTTTACGCTTCTAGAATCAAGTTTGCTCTTTGAGTTCGACCTCGGAGAATTCTTGTATTCGAGTAATAAAATATAATCAAACCAGTGCGATTTTACATAAAACCCCGCACCACTGCACCTTTAGCTTCCTCTTCTTCTTTCTTCTTCCATGTTGTGGCTACAGTCTTCCTTGCTAAGTCCTTCAGCCTCTACCTTCTCTTCTTCTGTCGCGCCTCTTCCTTCCTTAGCTAATTCTTCTCTCCTTTCCTGCACAGCACCATGCAACAAAACCTACCCCTACTCTCCCCCGCGTCACTCTCTCTATTTCTCTCTTCGCTCTCTTAGAGCTGGACAATCGAGTATACGAGTCGGGTTATACGCGCTCGGGTCCAAGCTCACCGGCGTGGGTGGTGCACGAGGAGTGCAGGGTAAACGAGTCAGCCAGGTTTGCATAGGAGTGGTCGTGGACGAGGCAGGCGTACGTGGGCAAGGGACCTTACCCTGTGTACTAGAGGCGAAGAGAAGAAAACACAAATTCAATAAAAATGTCTCACCGCTCTCCTGAGTATCCGAGGTGGGGCTAAAAGTCCCACCCGCTTCGCTGGCACGCCTGTAGGAGACTTTGCCCAATTGCCCCAGCTGCAGTCGCTGAAGCCCTTGATAGCTGGGTGCGAAAGTGTCGTGGAAGAATTCCGCGCACCTGGGGCTTGTTTGCCTGGGGCAATGTGGCTTGGGGCGGAGATACAAGCTCCTTCGAGCTTACGATAATGGCGGCGGAGGCTCAGACCTGCGATCACTGAACACGGCCTTTCGGCCCTATTAGAGCACACAAGCGGCTTCGTCGTGGCATGGTGAAGGTAAAGCAGTGGGTGGCTGCCGCGGGGTGGCCTAGGCGTGCGTGCCTAGGTCGCTCTGTGACCGTGTGTGTGGGTTTGTTCGAGGAGAGTGTCGGGTGCGAGTGGTGGTCGATGGAGAGGTGGAAGATGATTAGTGGAAGGTGGTGATGCTTCTGCGATTGTTGGCGAGGCGTGAGTGTGTGGAATGATGGATGCGCCTTCGTCGGTGGTCGGCCGAAGATGGAGAAGACGAAGGTGGTCTGTGGCTGTTGAGGGTGATTTTGTGAGATAAAGAAGGGGAAAGTGAAAGGTAGGCAGAGAGAAACTTAACTGAGGGTCTCTGGACGAAGGGGGGAGGCGAAGGGCGAGCGGCGCGTATTTGTCGTCATCGGAGACGAAAACCCTAAGGTGAGATTGACGGCAACGAGAAAGGGGTCGGAGAGGCTCGCGCGGGTATGGCGCGATGCGAAGGAGCAAGGAGGAGATGACTCTACCACTGGTATGGTGGCAGAGTGACGAGAGGAGGTAGGAGAGGCCATCGGAGCTTGCGACCGTCTGACTGGAGATGAGGAAGGAGGAAATTGAGAGGGTATCTCAGGCCAAAACAAGCTTGGAACAAGCGGGTGGTCCTGGAGCTTCTTTTATAGGCACAGGCAGAGGGTCAAGCGCTTGGAAGGCGAGCAAGACTCTCCCCGGAGGTCGCCGCAGGTACAATACCCATGCCTCTCAAGCATTCGCACGAGTGGTATGGTGCGAATCAGGGCATGGGGAGCTGCTCAAGCGATAGAGGATTTCTCAAAGGACCCCTCTTTCAAATCTGAGAGCAGCTCCCTGGGGAAGAGAGGAGAAATCCTCATCGAAACTTCGCCGGAGGTATGGGTCTTCTACTGCAATGGCAGAAGGATCGGAATGCAAAAAGTAACGAGGAAGTTGAGGGGATTTTCGCAGGGGTTTTCAAAAGTTAGGGGCCAGAATGTAATTGGGTGGATTATATTGTAAAGTAGGTCAAGATGACCTTCCCTTAGGTCCAAATTTTGATGCAAACCTAATTTGGACCTAATAAATCCAATGGTGAAGTTGGATTTTAGGTTTGACCATGTTTTACTGGACATTTTGCATAAAAACTCTAATTAGGTCAAATATTGATCTCGGACCTCAATGTAGGTCTAAATAGGTTCCAAAGGCCAAATTGAAGGTTCTAAACCCTAGGAGATATTTTTCAATGAATTTTAGAGGGTTTAGTTGATTTTTATCCTGACTGGAACCTTTTGAAATTAAGTGGGTTTGTTTTAGGGTTACAAAATGTCATTTAATTCTTAAATCTTACCATAACCCTTTTCTAACTGAACCATCCCACTTTTCTCCTTATTAAGTCAAATTGACCTATGTTTAGCCCCTGAAAAAATCCCATTGATGAACTGCAATGATAAAATTGTAGTTTTACCCTTTTTTTCATGTTTTCTCCCGAAATTAGTGATCCCTTGAATTAAGCCTTTCTCTTAGTTATGTAGGAGCTTTTGTTCTTTTTTCTAGGTCGAAAAGAGCTAGTTAGGGATCATGATGCGGTTCTCATTAAGAGCCTTGTTTAAGATCTATAAAAGCTCCTGGAGCTTCTGGTCATGTTCCTTAGCTAGGTTTGAAGGCCAAATCCCTCTTCTCCTTTCGACCTGCTCCGACCAGCTCTGGCGAGCTTCCCCCTCAGTCTTCCTGAGGCCTCCCAACGGCCAAATTGGGAATGCCACAACCTTCCCCGACTTCGTTCGTTCCTCGACGACCAACTCAGGAGCTACCTCTCCCTTTCTTCCTCGCCGTCTCCCTTAACGGAGCTCTCATCCTCTCCGATGTCAACCAATCAAAGCTGACGCCAATTTCTCCCCCGTCCATCTTATAGCTAGGACCAACCTCCTCTCCCTATCCAGATCTCCCCTAACCCTTTCCCCTCTTGTTGCGATCGCCGTTTCACTATCTCCCCCTTCGTCTTCCCCAACTCCGGCTACGCCTCCGGTGTGGTCGCATTCCCTCTACAAACCACCAAACGCCCCACCAACATTCCCAAAACCTTCGCCACATCTCCACGACCAAAATTCCTCTACCTATTTGCCCTTCCACCCACTCAACACCTCCTCCACCGTTCACCCTCTCCAACTCCGTCCAGCCACCACACGCCATCATCCACCAAATAACATCGCCACCGCACTCCAAAAACATCGGCGATGCTTATGAATTGTTTAATTGGAACCAAAAGCCCATACTAATGTTTTTGGGTCATCGTCATCGCCCTCGATTCGTTTACGTACTCCGCCATCACCTGCACCACCAATCGTCATCGCACCACCACCAGCAAACGCGGATTTAGCTAGAAAAGCCTCCCAGGTCTCCAATTGAGCTTCACTAAACTGCAACAGCTTAAATTAAAGGAAGCTTCAGAGCTGATGATGCACGAAGGAATGGGAGACATTTCGTCCCACGTCGGATGAAGACCCTTTTGCTGCACTTAAATTGAATTTCTGAATAGGCTTTATCGCCTCGTACACTGGGGGTGAGGTCCCTTACGTACCTGACCTGCACACCCTCGCTCGTGCACACATACACATGGGCCTGGATCTATGACCATGTACCCGATTACCCGATTGAGGATCCGATTAGGGCTGAGAGGAGGAATTTGTGAGGAGGGGGAGGGTTTTGCTTCAGGATCTGGGTCCTATTGCCTCGAGATGCATGCCTACTCCACGTGAGAATTTGAAGGAGGCCTCTGACCCTGTGTTGGCTCTGTGCTCTTATGCTGTGCTTGAGAAAGGAGCCTTGTGCTAAGGTTGCTTCTGAGTTGATAAAGGCCTTACGCCTTATTCTAAGGTTCTAATAGTTAAGTCAACCATGAAGGATTGGCGACGTCTGATTAAGGAATACTGTAGATTCATTTGATTCTTAATTGATGCTTGATCTGAGATACAATTGAGATATTTGATTGCATTAAATGCTTGGAACGTATTGCCTCAAATTGAGGGAGTTAAGTGGTGATCTAAATCACCATTTTTGAACTCTTCTATTCTTTTTGTCCCTCAATTTCTAGAGATACTCTTGTTTATAGTCGAATATTATTTTGAGTAAATCATTGATTGCATATCTTTGTGACAATTATTGTACTCATATTTTATATTGCGATTAGTATTGTGAATTTCATATTTGCTCCCTGCGAATGTCCTCGGATTGACATTGTTTTCGAGCTTTATAAATTTAAGTGTTTTATGCAAATTTCGTCCGATACAACGACGCGTATTTCTAAACATCGACGATTTGGCACTAAACAACAGGTCTACTTTTTCTTCCTCCTTTTGATGATGGGGCTGGACTAGCTAGTCGAGGATTGCGTCCCTTTTCCCTCTCTCTTTGGCTCATGGTCGTTGTTTCTCACGGATTAGTATTTTGGTTAAGCCAATGGTGCTTCCTTGCCCTCTCTCTCTCTCTTTGGGTGGTGGTTGGGGGGGGGGGGGGGTGGTGGTTGTATTGGCGGCTTAGTTGCTTGGAGAAGTTGGGTGTTACCCCCATGGGGCTTGCCTTTTGCTTTCACTAGGTGGGTTTTTGCCACTCGTTATGCTTCCAGGTCTTACCCCCCTTCCAAGGTAGCATTACATGTATTTCATGGTTTATCTGCATGGTTTTTTGGGTAGATAGTGGCTAGTCATCACCTCATGCCTTCCGTTCGTGATGGTTGGGCTAATGATGTGACCATGTCGCTAGATCATTCCAACGCCTGGGATATGACTTGTGATACGATTATGCCTTGTCAAATTAAAATGCTGACAGGATGGCTTATTGTGGTAGAGAGGTCGCACCCCTTCATCTTCCTCTTCATCGTATGTGGAGGGAGGGTGTGAGGCATTTACTCACTCCTACGCATTTCGTAAGAAAGTCATTGCAACTATTTCTCCTGGACCCTTGTTCACTTTGTTGGTGTGGTTTGGGCAGATGCCACAATGGGGCCTATACTCATTTGGGAGGAAATGTCATCCGTTACTCGAGGTAAGCAGGCTTCTTCCTTGAGGTGATTAGGTGAGGCTGCCTTTCAAGGTCCTAACAATCTTGGATTTGCGCAAACAAAGTACCGTTGGAATCTTTATTCGATTTCCCACATTTTATAGTTATTAGATTACCTTTTCTAGTATGTTAACATAATAAAAAATTCATGAAATCCCAAATGATAGTGCTTAACCCGATTTCTCACCTCTCTTGACTTAGGGACTATGCTTGGAGGCGACATGTTGCATAGGGAGACACGCATGATACAAGTAGGAGAAGTAGCAATCCTGATGAGTCACTGATGAGAACCTCATCATGAGCCCTAACTAGCTCTTTTCGACCTAAAAAAGAAAACAAAAGCTCCTACATACCCAAGAGAAAGGCCTAATTCAAGGAATCACTAATTTGGAAAGAGAACATGAAACAAAGGGTAAAACTGTAATTTTACCAGTGCAGTTCATCAACGGGATTTTCCAGAGGCTAAACATAGGTCAATTAGGCTTAATAAGAGGAAAAGTGGGATGGCTCAGTCATAAAAGGGTTTTAGTGAGATTTAAGAATTAAATAACATTCTATAACCCTAAAACAAACCCACTTAATTTCACAAGGTTCCAGTTAGGATAAAAATCAACTAAACCCTCTAAAATTCATGAAAAATATCCAATAGGGTTTAGAACATTCAATTTGGCCTTTGGAACCTATTTTGACCTAGATTGGGGTTTTAGCTCAATATTTAACTTAATTTGAGTTTTTATGCAAAATATCCATCCAAACGTGGTCAAACCTAAAATCCAACTTCACCATTGGATTCCTTAGGTTCAAATTAGGTTTGTACCAAAATTTGGACCTAAGGGAAGGTCATCTTGACCTACTTTGCAAAAAAGTCCACCTAATTACATTGTGGCCCCTAACTTTTGAAAATCCTTGCGAAAACCCCCTTAACTTCTTCGTCACTTTTTCATTCCGATCCCTCTACAATTGCAGCAGAAGACCTATACCTCCGGCGAAGTTTCGAGGAGGATTTATCCTCGCTTCCCCAGGGAGTTGCTCTCAGATTTGAAAGGGGGATTCTCTGACAAGTCCCCTACCGCCTGAGCAACTCCCCATGCCTTGATTCGCCCCATACCTCTCGTGTGAATGCTCGAGAGGCAAGGGAATCGTACCCGCAGCGACCTCCGGCGAGGATTTTGCTAGCCTGCCCAGCATCTGACCCTCTGCTTGTGCCCATAAAAGAAACCCCAGGTCCAACCGGTTCTTCTAAGCATGTTTTGGCTGGAGAATTGCCCTGAATTCCCTCCTTCCTCATCTCCATTCAGACGCCAGCAAGCTCTGGCGACCTCTCCTCATTCTTTCAATCACTCTACCACTATACCAGTAGCAGAGTCATCTTCGCCTCATTCTTCCGTGTTGCACCATACCTCCACCCATGTCTACCTCCCTCTCGTCGTCGCCGCCTCTCCATCTCAGGGCCTTCGTCTCCGGCGATGGTAGATACGCGCTGTCTGCCCCTCTGCCTCCCCTTTCGTCCAGACACTCTCAGATAAGACCCATTTCTCTTCTCTTCATTCTCCCCCTCTTTATTTCTCAAAACATGCCCCGACAACCATAAACCACCACCATCGTTTCCACCTCCGGCTGACCACTGGCGAAGCATCCATCATTCCACACACTCACACGCCTCGCCAACTACAATAGAAGCATCACCACCTTCCACTGATCATCTTCCACCTCTCCATCGACCACCACACGCACCACACACTACCCTCAAACAACCCCACATTCACGGCCACAGTCTTACCTAGGTACACACGCCTAGGCCGTTTTGCAGCCAACCAACCCCCGTCTCACCTTCGCTGTGACACGGCGAAGCTTCCCAAGGCATCTGACAGGGCCACGAGGCTATATTCGTGCATTTGAGATTTCACCCCTTTGCCGCCATTAGTGAAGGCGTGAAGCAGCAAACTTGCGAGCTCCAGGTCATTCCCTTCCAGGTTGAGACGCCCCAGGTGCGCGGAACCCTCCTACGAACCTTCTGTTGGTGCTAGCACACCACGATCATTTGTTTTGATGATAACAAAACACGTGTTATTTAACATTTGCAATTTGAGTCCTAGATTTCAGGTCAATTGCAAATGTGGACGTGTTTAGACGGAGTTCGAGCTCGCATCCAGGACGGATTGGAGGAGCTTGACGGAAAACAGAGGAGGTTCGCGTGGAGCGAAAGATTGGAGATGGAAGACAAGAAGAATAGGATAGATTCTTTTTTATCCTTTCATGTATCTCTTGTATTTATTTTCTTGCTCTTTTTGATTCCTTAGAACATTATGTTAAAGAGCCTCAAAGTACCCTAAAAGTAGTCCTAGGAACATCTGCACAACCCTAGGATACTTAGGTTTTCTGTAGAATACTTAGAAAACCAATATAGGGCTCAAACAGCATTTCCAGACGTCTAATCCCAAAATCAGACGTCTGATAAAGAATTTTAAGACGTCTGACTGTTGTTTCAGACGTCCGATAACTGTTAGGCTGGACATAGTTAGTTCTGTCTGATGAAATCAGACGTCCAGACCTTATACCAGACGTCTCAGGAGACGTCTGATGACTTTGCCAGACGTCCAATTAGTGGACCGTTGGCTGGCTTAGAAAACACTCAAGATTATGACCGTTAGAGCCTTATCAGACGTCCATAGGACTTTACAGACGTCTGATAAATGACCATTTTGCCTCGGCTGACCCAAAATCTCTTCTCAGAGATTTTCTAGCCGTTGCAACGTTTGGAAATCAATTCCCACAGTAAAAGTAGGTTTCCAGACGTCCAGACATAGTACCAGACGTCCTGTATGTCGTCTGATGGACTTGCACAAAAACCCTGTTTAGATCTGATTCAAGTCAGGGAGAAACCCGCATAGAATCAGACGTCTGACCTTGGAATCAGACGTCTTAAAGTGGCCTTCCAGACGTCTGATGCCAGAGTTAGACGTCTGATAACCCTGTCAAATGCAATCATTGTCCTGATTTCGGCCTGATTCTCTTGGGCTTTGCACCCAACGGCTATGGAAGCTTTTCCAAGCTTTCCAAAGCCTTCCTAAGGCCTCTATAAATAGAGGGGAGCCTTTACACACAAAACACACACCTAGAGAGACATATACACACTAAGACACACACCTTGCAATACACTTTCAAACCTTTTGTGTCTAAAGAAAGGACTCTCTTGCTCTCCAAGCTCAAGCTCCATTTTCTTGAGAGCATTCAACCGTTGCGCACCCGCTCTCCCGCCATTGTCCACGAGAGCGAAGTTGCGCCGTCGCGTGGCACACGCACCGCGTCATCGTCGACGCACTCCTTGCAAAGGGGAGTTTCCTATTTCCTATAGAAGCTAGGTTTAATTTTGTTGGCTCTATAGGACTGTTGTTTTATTTTATCTTTGTATTTTGGTTGGGTATTCGCTTTGCGAATTCCCGTCTCCTTCGTGGGACAAAATCCTTCTCGTGGAGAGAAGGGGTTGAGGAACGCTACCCTCGTACTTGTAGTGTGGTTGTACTGAGGTTGAATCACCCTCGTTCAAAGTGATTCGTTTAGTGGATTTTGATCAACTTGGTTGATCGGAAAATCCTAACTCGAGAGGGTTAGGTGGTGGTTTTCACCCGGTTTGGGTTTCCACCTAAAAATATCTGTGTACATTTTGTGATTGCTTATTTTTTGTGAGATTGCTTTTTATATTTTATTTCTGCAATTATTTTTACGTCACCCCTCCTAGTAGGGACGAACCTTCACCTTCTGCACCTGGCAATTAGAGGCGTCCACGACTGCAGCTGCTTCAATTGGGCGAGCGCCTTCCCTGCGGGCGCAAAGAAGCAGGTGGGACACTTTAGTCCCACCTCGGAAATGCAGGTGAGCGGTAAGTCATTTATATTGTTTTTGTGTTTTACGCTTATCACCTCCAGTACACAGGGTGAGGTCCCCTCGCCCACTCACCCGCCTCGTCCACGCTCACTCCTTCGCGGACCTAGCTGACCTGACTCGATAACCCGGCACTCCTCGCGCATCACACCCACACCGGTGCGCCTGGACCTGGGCGTGCACCCGACCCGATTACCCGTCTCTGGGAGAGCGTACCAAAGAGAGATATAGAGAGAGAGAGACGCGGGGAGGGTAGGGGATAGGTTTTGCGTTGTGGTGCTGTGCAGGAGCTAAGGAAGGTAGCGCCAGAAGAAGAAAAGGAGGTAGCTGCTGAAGAGAGAAGAAGGAAGAGGAAGGCGCAGCTGAAGAAGGAGGCCAAAGTGAAGGACTGTAGTTGAAGGCAAAGAACAGAAGAAGGAGAAGCCAAGGAGGAAGCGCAGCTGAAGAAGATTGCAGAGGAAGAAGAGAAGAAGAAGAAGCCAAGGAGGAAGCCGCAGAAGAAGGAAGTAGATGAGGAGCAGCTGAAGACAGAAGAAAGAAGATTGCAGAAGAAGAATGACTTAGCCATAGCAAAAAGGAAGGAAGAAGAGCAAAAAGAAAGAGTGAAATCACTGTAGCAACTGCAAGATAAGGCATCTGATTTAGAATCAGACGTCTAAAATAAGAAAGTCAGAGAAAGAAACAAGGAGAAGGTACGGCCAAGCAGAGGAAAACAAAGAGAGAAGAAGAAGAAGGAAGAAGTGACAAAGAGAAAGAAGGAAGAAAAGAGAAGAAAGACAATCCATTTTTTTTTGCATTTTCCCTCTCTAGCTTTCATATACATTGAATTGCTATCAACTTTTGACTAATTAGAGATTGTGATTTTAGTTTCTAACATACCAATTTGCTCCCTGAGTTTGACATCGGAAATTTTTGTTTTCGAGTAATAAAATTCTTATTTGTTTATACGACAATTTCATTTATACTGCAACGAACGTCTTTTTAAAACCACAATCTCGTCGCGTAAACAATTTCTTGGCGCTGTTGCCAGGGAGCAACGAGCATTTTAGAAGCTTTGATCACAACTTCTGATTCAATACTGACTTAATTTCTCTCTTTTATTGTGGTTGTCTCAGGGAAAGCCAAGGAAAGAAAAGCAGTCGCACAACAACCACACCAAGGAACAGGTAAACTTTCATTAGCCCTCTCTCTTAATCCCCTCAAAATCTAAAAAGGAAAATAAAGAAAAATCAATCTACGGCTATCTGTTTCCATATTTAGTAATTCACAAAAGTTGCCTGATTTTTATTTCAATACATTTTTAATTGCACATCCACTAAGGTAACTATGGCTAAAACCTTCTTGATTGAGCCTTAGATACCAATTTTTGAGGTAGCTAAATTGGACCAACTAGAGCAAACTTAAAGATTACAAGATAGGGTTTTAGAGACATATCTTCTTCTAAGCAAAGAATCAAAAATTTCAAAAAAAAGTGTACCTAAGCCTTGTTTGAAAAGATCTATCCAAGAGAAACCCTAAGCAAAACATGCCCTTAATTCATTTGAACCCTAAAAGCAAGGACCTAAAAAGCTCTCAAAGGAACAAAGAGGTGAAGTTGATCCTTTGGGTCAACCAACCTTAAAATTAGGTCACTTTGCACTAAAAAAACCTAAAGTTCAAGTGTAACCCTAAGCACCTTGATCTTAACTAAAAAAAGGTAGACTTAAGAGGTCAAGGTCCCCATTCTGGTCTACCTGGAATCTCAGTAATAAGAGAGGTCAGGTGGGGGAAACTCTGTAACCCATGGGGACGCTCTACCGTGTAGGGGTCTTTGCGGGACTCTCCCTCTCTGGCTGCCCAGGTATTTCTCAGGTGGACAACCTTTCTGACTAAGGGGTATCATCCGCCCCAAACCTCTATAGTCATTCAGCATATTTTGGGTGTCTTGATTAGGTCCAGCACATTCTGATCTCATCAAATCCTTCGGTGCATGTTTGGTAGGAGGTTCTTAAGACCTCATTTAGAAATCCACTCTCCCGGAGGCCAAGCCTCGGTACCCTTGTTTGTGCAGCAAGCCCACCGCATAGATCTTTCATCTGATTCAGAGCCAAGTTCTCCTTCTTCTTCCATCATGGCACAACCTGTTGAAAAAGAGAACAACCTTGAGCACTAGCTTCAGTGCCTAAATGATCTCTTTCAACACTTTGTGAATCCACCGCAGCATCCTATGATGCGAGATCACTATAATTTTGCTGCGGTGGCAATCAAGCCTCGAGATCGAATCCCGGCTGGAGGTCCTGATTCCGAACTCAAGCCCAATATGATTCCTGCCATACCAAAATCCTATGGGCTTAACTCCGAGGATCCATTCCAGCACATTAAACAGCTCAAGCATCTGGCCCAAATCTTTGGGTCAGATGCACAAAATTGGGATATTCTGCTCATGAAGATGTTTTCCTTCCCCCTCATGGACAAGGCTGCTCATTGGTATCAAACTCAGACTCGTCCGATCAACACATGGGATGAACTTCAATCTGTGTTTTTGAAGAAGTTCTTTCCCGTTGGTCGGACAAATGCCTTGCGCCATCAGATCACTCATTTCACCCAACAGACGGGAGAACCTCTTCATGAGGCGTGGGACCGATTTTTGGATCTCATGCGAAAGTGCCCCCATCACGGAATTCCTAAATGGGAACAAGTCTAGTCTTTTTACCAGGGACTCTGTGAAGACATTCGATTATTTGTCAATGCAACCCACGGAGGAAACATCATGGGGTCAGCATGAGGACACAGTGTGCGAGATTCTAGAAAATATGTGCGAGAACTCCATCAATAATGACTCCATGGGCTTATTTGACTAGACGAATGCCCGTGCATCAACGAATCTTAAGGGAACACATGAGACGTCGGGCCTGTCCGCATCAGTCGACTTGGAGCTGATGACCAGTTGGTTGGACAAGGTCTCTATCATAGAGAAGAAGGTGAACGAGCTGACTCGGCATCTGCAGCGAACCACCTCTGCGCAGAACTCTTTCACACAGCCACCTCTCACGAGGGAAATTGTGCAAAACATCTATCACCGATCTTCTCAGGGGATGGACACATATCCAACCTCGTCTGACTCCAGGATCGGAGGGACCTCCAATCCACTCTATTCTAGTCGGGGGAACTCTGAAGCCCCATACTCTGACTTTCCTGAGGCTTCTCAGACCTGCAAGAACCTCAACGCCATCCAAAATGACCCATTTTCCAACACCTACAACCCTGGATGGCGAAATCATCCCAACTTCCAGTGGGTGGGAGATTCTCAGAATCAAAGACTACCTTATCAACCCTGTCCACAAGCCCCTCGTCCATATCAGTCGGCTCACCCTCGGCCCAACCCTACCTATCAATCTGGGCCAAACCAAGACCAAATGACTCTTATCCTTCAAACACTGGCTGACATTCAGAAAACGAATGCGGCAATACAAAAACAATACAAGGACGAGATCACAAAGGTTCGCAACAACTCGCCCAGATGGCGAATTCTCGCCAACCAGGCGCACTTCCTTCGCAACCTCTGCAGAACCCAAATAACGTGCCAACCTAGAGGCGCGTTATGAATCCAGGCCATGCACATATGATTTATCAGGCCCCTTCTGCTTCATCACCGGACGAGATGGAAGCTTCGACATCTTATGGGGGATTTCAACAGCAGCCACCCATTTTACCAACCCCAAACCAGAACCAGGCAGGACTAAACTCCGTAACAACCCGTAGTGGTAAAGCAACGCAAGAACCACCTTATCCAAACTACTCCAAGCCTGGTAGTGAACTAAGCCCTAAGATAGTTATCCAGGATGTCCCTATCCCAGATCAAGAACCTGGACCTATTCTAGAGGGACCAACTAAGGTTCCATTTCCCGAGTCCTTGACCAAGGGAAAAAGGATAACCAAACCCATGGCTCCTGAGGAGGATCTGATCAAACTCTTTGAACAGGTCCAGATAAACATCCCCTTGATGGATGCAATCCGCCACGTACCAGTTTACGCACAATTTTTGAAAGTCGTGTGTACACCCAAGTGAAAGCCGCAAACCAAAAGTGGGAGTCCGGTCATACTGTCAGAGCAAGCTAGTTCTGTAATCTTGAGTAAACTCCCACCTAAGGTAAAAGACCCAGGTACTCCCCTGATTTCACGTAAAATTGGTGAAACCCAATTCGATAGAGCCTTGCTAGACCTAGGTGCCTCCATAAACATAATACCTACATCCCTCCTTAACCATCTCGAAGAGTCCGAACTCAAACCGACAGAGGTGACATTGCAGTTAGCCGATCGATCCATCAAGTCACCTAAAAGAATACTCGAGGATGTCATTGTTAAGGTACGAGATTTCTACTTCCCAGTGGATTTTATAGTTCTAGATATGGATGCACTTGAGAACCCAAGGGATACACCGATTATACTAGGGAGACCTTTCTGGCCATTGCTTGGGCCAACATAAGCTGTGAGGAGGGCCAAATAGAATTGAAATTTGGGAACCAAACTCTAACGATTGACATCTTTATGGCCCAACAAGGGATTAATTGTGATGTTATAGAACAAATATGTGATATCAAAATCGTGGTTGATGAACCGCAAATTGAGGACAACATGATTATCCCCAATCAACCACAAGAAGATCTAAAATCGCAATTAGAGTAGTCAGAGCTTGATCGGGACACACCCCTAACTCCTACCCTCTAATTGCTGTTTTAGATCTTCTTATGGTTGACTGAGGATAATCATGTTGTCCTCAATTTGCGGTTCATCAACCACGGCTTTGATATCACATATTTGTTCTATAACACCAGAATTAATCCCTTGTTGGGCCTTAAAGATATCAATCTTGAGGGTTTGATTCCCAAATTTTAGCTCTATTTGGCCCTCCTCACAACTTATATTGGCCCCTGCAGTGGCTAGAAACGGTCTCCCTAATGTAATTGGTGTATCTCGTGGATTCTCAAGTGCGTCCATGTCTAGAACTATAAAATCTACTGGGAAGTAGAAATCCTGCACCCTAACAATAACATCCTCAAGAACTCCTTTAGGTGACTTAATGGATCGATCCGCTAACTGCAATGTCGCCGCAGTCAGTTTCAACTTGGATTCTTCAAGGTGGTTAAGCAGGGATGTGGGTATCAGGTTTATAGAGGCACCTAGGTTTAATAATGCTCTACCAAACTGAGTTTCACCAATCTTACATGAAATCAGGGGAGTGCCTGGGTCTTTTGCCTTGGGTGGGAGTTTACTTAGGATCACAGAGCTGGCTTGCTCTGATAGTACAATTGGACTCCCACTCTTGGTTCGCGACTTACGCTGGAGTGTACACACGTTTTTCAAGAATCGTGCGTAACCCGGTACGAGGTGGATTGCATCTATCAAGGGGTTGTTTATTTGGACCTGCTCAAAGAGCTTGATCAGGTCCTCCTCAGGAGCCATGAGTTTAGTTGTCCTCTTTCCCTTGGTCAGGGCCTCGGGAAATGGAACCTTGGTTGGCTCCTCTAGAATAGGTCCAAGTTTTTGATCTGGGATAAGGACATCCTGGATAATTATCCTAGGGTTTGAGTCACTACCAGGCTTGGAGTGGTCTGGATAAGGTGGGTCTTGGGTTGCTTTACCACTACTGGTTGTCACAGAATTTAGTCCTACCTGGTTCTAGTTAGGGGTTGGTAAGATGGGCTGCTGCTGTTGATAACCCACGTAAGAGGTTGATGCTTCCATCCCGTCAAGTGATGGAACAGAAAGGTCCTGATAGATCAAGTGTGCTTGGCCTGGGTTTGGGTTCATAACATGCCTCTGGGTCGGCATGTTATTAGGGTTTGGCAGAGGTTATGAAGGAAGAGTGCCCGGTTGGCGAGAATTCGCCATCTAGGCGAGTTGGTTGCGAACCTTTGTGATCTCGTCCTTGTGCTGTTTTTGGATAGCCGCATTCGTTCTTTGAATGTTAGCTAGAGTTTGAAGGATGAGGGACATTTGGTCTTGGTTGGGCCTGGATTGATAGGTGGAGTTGGGCCAAGGCTGAGTCGGCTGATAAGGACGAGGGGCTTGTGGACGGGGCTGATAGGGTGGTCTTTGGGTCTGAGAATTTCCCTCCCACTGGAAATTCGGTTGGTTTTGCCATCCAGGGTTGTAGGTGTTGGAAAATGGTCATTCTGGATGGAGTTGAGGTCCTCGCAGGTCTGAGGAGCCTCAGGAAAATTGGAGTATGGGGGTATAGAGTTTCCCCGACAAGAATAGAAAGGATTGGAGGTCGCTCCGATCCTAAAGTTAGATGGGGGTGGATATGGATTCATCCCAGGAGAAGATCGGTGGAGGATGTTTTACACAGTTTCCCTTGCGGGAGGTAGCTGTGCAAAGGAGTTTTGTACAGAGGTGGCTCGCTGCAAGTGCTGAGTCAGCTCATCCACCTTCTTCACGATAATAGAGACCTTGTCCAACCGACTGGCCATTAGTTCCAAGTCGACGGATGCAAACAGGCCCTGCATCTCATGTGCTCCCCTAAGATTTGTCGATGCACGGGTGTTCGTCCGGTCGAATAAACCCATGGAGTCATTTTTGATGGAGTTCTCACACATATTCTCGAGAATCTCCCACACCGTGTCCTCATGTTGACCCATGATATTTCCTCCGCAAGTTGCATTGACGAATAATCTAATATCTTCACGGAGTCCCTGGTAAAAAAGACTGGACTTGTTCCCATTTAGGAACTCCGTAATGGGGGGCACTTTCTCATGAGATCTAGGAATCGATCCCATGCCTCATGAAGAGGTTTTCCCGACTGCTGGGTGAAGTGAGTAATCTGATGATGCAAGGCGTTTGTCCGACCAACGGGAAAGAACTCCTTCAAAAACTTGGACTGAAGTTCTTCTCAGGAACTGATCGGACGGGTCTGTGTCTGACACCAATGAGTCGCCTTGTCCATAAGGGAGAAAGAGAGCATCTTCATGAGTAAGATATCCCGATTTTGCGCATCTGACCCGAAGGTCTGGGCCAGATGCTTAAGCTATTTGATATGCTGGAAGGGATCTTCAGAGTTAAGCTGATAGAATTTAGGTATGGCATTAATCATATTGGGCTTCAGTTCATAATCAGGTCTACCAGTCGGGATTCTGACTTGAGGCTCAATTGCCACCGCAGCGAGATTATAGTGATCCCGCATCATGGGGCACTGCGGTGGGTTCATGAAATTCTGGAAGAGGTCATTATGACGCTAGAGCTGGTGCTCAAGATTATTCTCTTCTTCAATAGGCTGAGCCATGATGGAAGAAGAAGGAGAACTAGGATCAGAATCAGAAGAAAGGTCTATGTGGAGGGGTTGTTGCACAAACAAGGGTGTCGAGGCTTGGCCTTGGGGAGAGTGGATTTCTAGAGGAGGTTTCAAGGACCTCCTACCAAACATGCACTGATAGACTGAATGAGGTTAGAACTTGTTGGACCCAATTAAGACACCTAAAATATGTTGGGTAACTATAGAGGTTCGGGGCGGATGATACCCCTTGATCAGAAGGTCGTCCACCTGAGAATTACCTGGGCAGCCAGAGAGGGTGAGTCCCGCAAAGACCCCTACACGGTAGAGCGCCCCCACAGGTTACAGGGTTTCCCCCACCCGACCTCTCTTGTCACTGAGATTCTAGGTAGACCAGAATGTGGTCCCTGACCACTTAAGTCTACCACTTTTAATTAAGATCAAGGTGCTTAGGGTTTCACTTGAACTTTAAACCCTTTGTGTGCAAAAGTGACCTAATTTAAAGGTTGGT
This sequence comes from Thalassia testudinum, assembly GCA_037157565.1. Classification (NCBI taxonomy): domain Eukaryota; kingdom Viridiplantae; phylum Streptophyta; class Magnoliopsida; order Alismatales; family Hydrocharitaceae; genus Thalassia; species Thalassia testudinum. The sequence goes on from JAZHRO010000013.1 coordinate 74,953,917, forward strand.
CGATCCAAAGGATCAACTTCACCTCTTTGTTCCTATGAGAGCTTCTTAGGTCCTTTCTTTTAATGTTCAAGTAAATTAAGAGCCTGATTGCTTAGGGTTTCTCTTAAATAAGTCTTTTCACACAATGGCTTAGGCACACTTCTTTTGGAAATTTCAATTCTTTATTTAGAAGAAGATGTGTCTCTAAAACCCTAGCTTAGAATCCTAGGTTGGTTCTAGTTGGTCCAATTAGTTGCCTCATAAATGGGTAACTAGGGATCAAGCAAGAAGGATTTAGCTCTAATTACCTGCAGTTTAGATGTGTTGAAATTCAAAAATAGGCAACTCTGTGAATTACTAAGTATGTAAGACAGGTAGCCCTAAATTGATTTTCTTTTTGTTTCTTCCTCTTTAGAATGTGAGGGGCTTAGGAGAGAGCTTTGAAGGTTATCTGTCCCCTTGTGTGGTTATTGTGTGGTTGCTTGTCTTTTCTTGCCTTCCTTTCTTTCCTGCACAATAAAAAAGATATTAAGTCAATATAAAATCAAAAATTGTGATTTTAGAAGCTTCTAAAATGCCCGCTACTCCCTAGCAACGGCACCAAAAACTGGTGATGGGTTTTTGATCATCCTCAGTTTGATTTATTTATTACTTGAATATCTAAAAAATTCTCCGAGATCGAACTCAGGGAGCAAATTCGATTTCTAGAAGCATAAAAATCATAATTTACAATAATGTACTGTTTTACAAAAAAAACTAGAGAGAGAAAATAAAATTTTTCCTCTCTTTTCTTTTCTTCTCTCTTTCTTCTTTATTCTTCTTTCTCTTCTTCTTTCTGTCTTTAGACATCTGATTCCATGAATCAGACGCCTTAAGTAGCGTTCTGCCACAGTACACGTCTCTTTCTTCTTCTTCCTTTCTTCTCTTTGGCTGCTGCTGCTTCTTCTTCTCCTTGGATTTTTCTTCTTCTCTTCTTTTCTTTCCTGCTTGGCTCTTTCTTCTTCTTCAGCTCCTTCTGCCTTCTGTGCTCTTCTTCTTCTTATCTTTCTTCCTTTCCTTCTTCTTCTTTAGCTCCTGCTCCTTGTCATGGCTAAGTCTTTAGCCACTTCTTCTTTTCTTCTTCTGCTTCCTCTTCCTTTTGCCTTTTGTGTTGCGCCTCTTCTTCTTCCTCCTCCTTTTTCTTCAGCTTCCCTGCACATGCATGGTTAGGCAAAAACCTACCCCTACCCTCCCCGCATCTCTCTCTCTATTTCATTCTTGGGTTCGCTCTCCCAGAGCCTGCTCAGGTATATGGGTCGGCTTAACATGCCCGAGACCAGGCCCACCGGCGAGCGGTGGTGGGCGAGGTGTGCACAGGTATTGGGTCAGGCAGCTAGGTCTGCGGAGGAGTGAGCACGTATGAGGCGGTGAGTAGGCGAGGGGACCTCACCCTGTGTGACTGAGGCGATAAGCCTATGTCACTTTTTCAATTTATGCACTGCGGGGTGCTCGAAAACGCCCGAGATGGGACTTAAAGTTCCCACCTTCTGTTGAGCGCCCAGCAGCAGAAGTTGCGAGCGATTGCAGCAACGGCTAAGGCCTTCGAGGCCAATTAGCTGCCTGGAGCTGTGCACGGACGTTTTTCGCGCCCCTTGGGACTACTGGCCTGGAGCTGGGAGGTCTAGGCGAAGCTTCAAGTAAGCTTCGTGCTGTTGCGTCAATGGCGGAGACCCTCAGAACCTGAAATCACGCAAACGGCCTTGTGGCCACGTTAGAATGCTCAACAAGCTTCGCCGGAGCACGACGAAGGTGGTTCGGGGGTTAGCAAGGCGTGTAGATGCCTATACGCCTGTGCCTAGGGCACACTGTGTGCGTGCAGGTGGGTGTGTTCAGGGGATGGTTTCAGTGGGTTGCGTGGTTAGTGGAAGGTCGCAAGATGGTTAGCGGGTGGAGGTGAAGCTTCAGAGAGGTTTGGTGAGGGGTGGATCTATCTGTGGTGGTGGAATGGCCTCGCTAGAGTTGGTGGTCAGAGGTGGAGATGGTGATGGTGGACAGTGGAGTCCAGGAGTCGAAAGATCAAATTGACAGAGGGGAAATAAAGAGGGGAGTAAAGGCAACTTATCTACGAGTCTAGAGTGAAGGGGGGGATGCAGAGGTGGTGAGCGGCCAGTACTGCCATCGCTGGAGAAGAAGGTGCCAGGGGGAGAGAATGGTGACGAGGAAGAGGGGTTGGAGGGCGCCCACTGGTACGGTGCGGCCCGGCAGAAGACGGCGGAGGTAGCTCTGCCACTAGTACTGTGGCAGAGTGACGAGAGAGGAGAGGGAGAGTTGCCGGAAGCTCTGGCAATTGGCCGGAGTCGGGAAGAGATGAATTAGAGGGAGGATCTCAGGCCAATCTAAGCTTGAAGGATGCGGCGAGGTGTGCCGCTCCTTAAATAGGCAAGGGCTGGCCGGGAGGCACGCGAGAGCGGCGGGAAAAGTCTTGCCAGAGGTATGGTAGATGGAGACCCATACCTCTCACACGTTCGCGCAATAGGTATGGCAGTCATCAGGGCATGGGGTCCGGCCCATGCGGTAGGGGGCTCCGCAGGGAGCTCCCCTTTCAAATCTGGGGTCGGCTCCCCATGCATGCGGGGCACCATCCTCCACGCAAAGTCGCCAGAGGTATGGCCTGCTGCTGCGGGTGGCAGAAGGACGGGATTGAAGAAAACATCAGGAAAGTTGAGGGGGTAAACGCAAGAGTTTCAAAAAGCTGAGGGTCAGAAAGTAATTTTGAGGACCAAATTACAAAGTGGGTCAAGACAACCTACCCTTAGGTTCAAATTTTGGTATCAACCTAATTTGGACCTAAGGAATCCAATCGTGAAGTTGTATTTTAGGTTTGACCACGTTTGACTGGATATTTTGCATAAAATCCCAAATTAGGTCAAAAATTGGGTATGGACCTCAATCTTGGTAAAAATAGGTTCCAAAGGCCAAATTCAAGGTTCTAAACCCTAGTGGATAATTTTTCATGAATTTTAGAGGGTTTAGTTGATTTTTCTCTTGCCTAGAACTTCGTGAATTAAAGTGGATTTGTTTTAAGGTTACAGAATGTCATTTAATTTCCAAATTTTGTCACAACCCTTTTCTGATCAAACCATCCCACTTTTTCCTTTGTTAGGTTCACTTGACCTATGTGTAGACCCTTAGAAATCCCGTTCATGCACTGCAATGGTAAAATTACAGTTTTACCATTGTATCATGTTTTATTCTCACATTAATAATTCCTTAAATTAGGCCTTCCCTTAGCTTATGTAGGAGCTTTTGTTCACTTTATTATGTTAAAATGTGCTAGTTAGGGTTCATGATGAGGATCTCATCATACCCCCATGCCTAGATTTTGCTAGTCCCTTAGCAAAATTTTAAGGTTTTAACCTTTGTTGTAGACGATGAGTTCCTTTCACTAATTTTGATAAGTGCATTTTCTTCTCTTTGTCTCTTTGATTAAGTCAGAATGCCAGCCATGGGCCTAAAGGTACTCCACTACCAACCAAGATCCAGATCTGTCTAGCTTTAGTTTCAGTCCTTAGTAAAGGTTTTTAAGGCTTGTAGGGACTACCCTACGATTTATTGGACTCCGAGGTTAAAGCACCCGTGCTTGAGACATTTTTAGCCTTGGTTCAGTTTGCAGTGCGTTTTGTAAGAGAGAGACAAAGGGTTTATTTGTTTGGAGAGTTTTCTATCTCTTTTCTTTTTAATTCTAACTTAAGATTGGCTTCTCAACGCGGTCTGTATCGGATTCCTCGTCCCCATCATCAATCCTCAAAGGTTCCTGGCAATTGATGTTTCGAGATAGCACCGCCCATGGTAACCCCCAAAATCCTGGTTTTCGATATTTCGAGATAATCCCGCCCATGGTGTTCCGTGGCCGAATTCAGACCCTGGAAATTGACATTTCGTGATAATGCCATTCATGGTATCTGAACCGACAGAGTGCTTACATGCCCCTAGTAGGATATGTAAATATCCTAAGAGATAAGCACCGAGGAGACGTTATGTTGTTACGCATCTTTGTGGAGAATTTCCCACTTCTTCGCGTCGGGAACTCGTCTAAATCAACTTGTGTTGATCGGCCGCTCCTAATCTAGGTAACATTTTCATAATATTAGAAATGCTTCCGCATGATTCTGATAGTTATGCTCACTGAACCAGACTGTGTGTAAATTGGGGTACTTGGGTTACCGAGTCCCGTAAACCGAAGGTTAGTTAATGAGGCCGAATACTCCCTAAGCCTTAGACCTAACACTTAAGCTTTTCAATTTCCTCAACCTCTTGAGGAATATCCAGATCTTAATGGGTACTAAGAGTCTAGCAAAGAAGGCCTAAAGTTAACGTTTTTACTAATCTTTTTTTGTTTCTTTAGCACTTTCTCATTACTTTTCTTTAATGTGGTCTAGAATTTTGGTTAATTCCTTAATTTCTTGCTAATGACTATCTCTTTCTTTTTCATTTTGTGCTCCTTTCTAGCATTTTGCTCTTTTCCTCCTTTTGTAAAGAATTTCTTCCCTCCTAATTTTTTTGTTCTTTTTCAAAAAAAAAATTTTTAATTTTTTTGGTGTTTTTGACATATGTGATTTTTTTGTTGAAACATTTTTTTGTTATGAGGTTTTATTACACTTTCATGCCCCCTTGGCTAAGATTTGCAATGTCCTTATTGTAAATTAGGTGGGTTTTTATTCAGCATGGTTCATACATTAGGACAGGTGTTGGGCGAGTGGATGGGTCGAGGTGACTGTTGTGGACGATTTCTAATCTCAGGTACGAGTAGCTGAGGTGGAGTCGGTTGTCCTAAAGGATGAACCTAAAGTGTAAAGAAATGACAGAAAAGGTTTCGGGTTTTCAAAAGAATGACGAGTTGCCTCCCGTTAAGCGCTGAGTTTTATGCCATCGGCTGGGCTCAATGAGCTCGGGGAGAATGGAGGGTAAATGATGACTCAGCCAAATTTGTATTGGTTATGTCAATGAACGGTTTGAGTCTCTGGCTGTTCACGACGAAGGGTTCGGAATCGTGGCTGAGCAGACTAATTTCGACGGCTCCATTTCTAAAGATCTGTCGGACAAGATAGGGTCCGATCCACTTGGATCGTAGTTTCCCATGGAACAATTTAAGTCGAGCATCGAAGAGTAGGACCTTCTGACCAGGGTGAAAGATCTTTCTAGAAATATGCTTGTTAGTGGCCGTGATGTTGACCGAGCCATGGCTAGTCTTTTGTTTGTTCTTATTATAGTAATGTCGTTGTGGTACAGATAAATTAGCTACGGTTTGTCGCCATTGCCACTGTTACAATTTTACTCAGAAATATTTTTCTTCCGAGGTCGAACTCAGGGAGCTACTAGAATTCTAGAAGTACAATGCTTCTTTATTACAAAAATAAGAGAAAGAGAGGGGGGGAAGTAGATTTTGTTTCTTGGCGTTTTCTTTTCTTCTTTCTCTCTTTGCTTGTCTTCTTTTTCCCTTCTTTTTCTTCTCCTCTTCACAGTTCTTGATCTTCTTCAGTTCTTCTTCTTCTCTTCTTTGTCTTCTTTCTTTCTTCTTCTTTATTCCTTCTTCTCTTTTCTTTCAGCTGCGACACCTTTTCTTTTCTTTTTCTTCTTCTTTGCTTTGTCTGTAGAGCTACACCCGTCGTCTGATTTCTCAGTCAGACGGCTTAAGTGGTGTCTGCTACAGTGCTTCCTTTGTGTTTCTCCTTCTTCTTCTTCCTGCGGTCTTCTTATTCCTTCTTCCTTGGCCTTCTCCTTCTTCCTTCTTCCTTCTTCCTTGGTCTTCTTCTCTCGCACCCTGTTTCTACACAAAGAGCAAAACCTACCCTGTCCCTCTACCCGCACGTCTCTCTCTCTCTGTAAACCACTCACAGGACGCTCTCCCAGAGCCGCGGGTAATCGGGTCGGGTTTCGTGCCCGTGACCAGGCGCACCGGTGTGTGGGTGATGCGCGAGGTGTGTTCAGATAGGGTCGGGTCAGATCCCGCCAGATCCGCGAGGTGAAACCGCGGACGAGGCGAGCGTGAGTAAGGTGAGGGACCTCACCCCAGTGCTTTCGGAGGCGACTAGTAGAAAACACAAAATCAACTTATACTACTGCGAGGTTTGGTAAACTTACGATGTGGGACTATCCTTTGCGCTCTTCTCGCGCACTCCCGCAGCTTCGCTTCCTCAGCTACAGGCTCTATTCGCTTTGATTGCTGGGTTAGCTGCCTTCGCACTACCCTCCCGACTTCGCAGCACCTGGAGCCCTGGGGTTCTGAAGCCTGGAGTGTGCGTGGAACTGCTTCAATGCAACGTCAATGGCGGCTGGGCGTCAAACCTGCCAGACACGAAAAGGGCCTCTCGGCCTAATCAGATCAGCGGGGGATCTTCGCCGTGGCACGACGAAGGTGGTGCAGGGTGCAGCAGGTCGTGGGGCGGCGTCTGGCCGTGGGGCTAGGTCGAACAGCTACCGGAAAAATAGGTTTAATCGAGGGAGTGTGGTGGGGGTGTGGAGCGGCAGTGGGTGGGCGGAGGTTGTTCAGCGTGATGAGGCGGAGGTTCTGTGAGGGTCGGCGAGGCCTGTGGGGCTGCGGAGCGATGGAAGCGTCTCGTCGGAGGGTGGCCGGAGGCATGGAAGGTGACGGTGGACAGGAGCAGTCGAGGGTTAATTGAATGAAAGACAGTGAGGAAAAGAAAGCAGGGGAGATGGGGAATAGTTCTGACCTAATTATGGGGATGAAGGGGCCGGAGCAGGGCGGCAGTCGTATCAACTGTCGCCAGAAAAGAAATACCCAGAGGAGGAGGGCGGCGGCGAGGAAGAGAGCGGGAGGGCGCGCGCTGGGTACGGCGCGACGTGGGAAGAGCGGGCGAAGGTGGCTCTGCTGCTGGTATTGCAGTAGAGTGACGAGACGGAGGAGGAGGAGACGCCAGAGCTGGTGGGTTTCTGCCGGAGTGGGAAGAGAGGAAAGGTGGGGGTTTTTCTCCGTCAAGACCGAGCTGCCCCCATCGGCTGGTGACGCTGGTCCTTATAAAGGAGAAGGCGGAAGGGTGGGCGCAGGGAGGCGACGTGCCTCCCTTGCCGGAGAGTTCGGAATTGTGACCCAGACCTTCCGCGCGTTCGCACGGAAGGTGTGGGCGAGGGCAGAGGTCAAGGTGGTGTCCCTGCGATAGCAGACGTCGCAGAGAACACCCGTTCAACTGGCAGGTACCCTCCCTCACCCTGCGCGGCGCCACGCTCCGCGCAAAGTCGCCGGAGCATGGCGCTGCCCAGAGATTTGCAGGAGGGACCTGTATGCAAAGAACGACGAAGAACCTAGAAGCCAAAATGCAAGGATTTCGAAAGTTGAGGGTCAAAAAGTAATAGATGAGGACCAAAATGCAAAGTCGGTCAAGATGGTCTCATCTTAGGTTCAAGTTTTTATGCATGACTAAATGGGACCTAAGGATTCTAATGGTGAATTTTATTTCTAGGTCAGACCTTGCTTGACCGATCGATTTACGTAAAAATCCAAATTAAATCATTAATTGGGCATGGTTCTCAATGTAGGTCAAAATGGGTTATCAAGGCTAAATTGAAGGTTCTAAACCCTAGAGATTATTTTTCTATGAATTTTAGAGGGTTTATTCGATTTTTACCCTGCCTCGAACCTCGTGAATTGAAGTGGGTTTGTTTTAGGGTTACAGAATGTCATTTAATTTCTTGGAGTTGCTGTAGCCCTTGTTGAATCAAATCATCCCACTTTCCTTCCTATTAGGTTAGTTTGACCTATGTTTGGACCCTAAGTTACCCTGTTTACATATTGTGTTGGTGAAATTGCATTTTTACCCCTTATGGCTTGTTTTTTTCTTAAACTCAGAATTCTCTGAGTCAAGCCTTTCTATGAGTTATGTAGGAGCTTTTTCTCGCATATCTAGGTTAGATTGTGCCAGTTAGGGTTCATGATGAGGTTCTCATCATACCCCCATGCCTAGCTTTTGCTAATCCCTTAGCAAAAACTTAAGGTTTTAACCTTTGTTCTAAACCATGATGTTTTTAATAACTTCAGATAAGTGCTTTTTCATTTGAACTTAGATTAGGTTAGAATGCTGACCATAGGCCTAAAAGGTACTCTAGTATCAACCAAGATCCAGATCTATCCAACCTCAGCCTCAGTCCTTAGCAAAGGTTTTTAAGGCTCACAAGAACTAACCTAAGGTCTATTGGACTTTGTGGTTAAAGCGCCCGTGCTTGAAATGATTTTAGCCCTGGCTCAGTTCGCAGTGCATTTTGTAAGAGAGAGAGATAGAAAATTTTTCTGTTTGGAGAGTTTTCTCTCTCTTTTTCTTTTTAATTCTAGCTTAGGATTGGCTTTTCAACACGGTCTGTATCAGATTCCTTGCTCCCATCATCAATCCTCAAGGGTTCCTGGCAATCGATGCTTCGAAATAGCACCGCCCATGGCAACCCCCGGAATCCTGGCTATTGAGATTTTGAGATAATCCCATCCATGGTGTTCCGTGGCCAAATTCAGACCCTGGCAATTGACACTTCGTGATAATGCCATTCATGGAATCTGAACCTGCAGAGTGCGTACATGCCCCCAGTAGGATATGTAAATATCCTAAGAGACAAGCATCGAGGAGATGATATTTTGTTACACATCTTCGAGGGGAATTTCCCACCTCTCCACGCTGGGAACTCGTCTAAGTCGACTTGCGTTGATCGGCCGCTCCTACTCTAGGCGTACTTTTCATAATTTTGTGATGCTTCTACGTGATTTTGATTTTTACGCTTACTGAACCAGGCTATGTGTGAGGTTAGGATGCTTAGGTTACCGAGTCCCGTAAACCAAAAGTTAATTAATGGGGTCAAATACTCCCTAAGCCTTGGACCTAATACTTAAGCTTTTCATTTTCCTCAACCTCTTGAGGAATGTCTTGATCTTAATGGGTACTAAGGGCCTATCCAAGAATGCCTAAAGTTTGGTCACTGCATGCTTGGTCATGGCAGAAAGAGAGTATGTCATTGATTTCGACCTTTGGGACACATCGCCGGATAATTTGGTCAGCACCTATAAGGAATAAGTACGGGTCTTCCCAAATGTAATACTTGGAATCGAAGTGCAATTTGTCTTTCTTGGCCTTCGGCAAATCATATGGGATTTGATGTGATGCTAAGTAGTTTACTATATCAGCAAACCAAGGAAGCCCTATATCAATAGTCAAGAGGTGCTCATCAGGAAAATGCTCCGTGATTGGTCCAGAAGAATCGATGATCTCGGAAGGAAGGCGGGACAAGTGGCCAGCTACCACATTCTGTCTTCCCGCTTTGTCGCAAATCTCGAGGTTAAATTCTTACAACAGCAAGATCCATCGGATTAATCGAGGTTTTACGTCCTTCTTCGCAAGGAGATGCCTCAGAGCTATGTGATCCGAGTATATTATAACGTAGGAACCCAGTAAATAAGACTTGAATTTTTCAAGGGTAAAAACTACAGCTAGCAGCTCTTTCTCCGTAACTGTGTAGTTACGCTGAGCCTTGTCAAGTGTCTTGCTAGCGTAGTAGATGACCACGGGTTTCCCGTGAATTTTTGCCCCAGAACCGCTCCTACAACAAAGTCAGATGCATCGCACATGATCTCAAAGGGTTGAGACAAATCAGTGGACTATCGGATCGGGCCTTGGGTAACTCGGTCATGAAGGATCTCAAAAGCTTAAGTGCATTCCTTGGAAATCTCAAAAGGTACATCCTTGGAGAGAAGAGTGGTCAGGGGGCGTGCGATTTTCGAGAAATCAGGGATGAATCGACGGTAAAAACCGACGTGCCCCAGAAAAGATCGGATGTCCCTGATCGAGTTAGGCATAGGGAGTTTGAAAATTAGGTTAACCTTGGCTCGATCCACTTGGATGCCCCTCTAAGAAATCAAATATCCCAGGACGATCCCCTCAAGCACCATAAAGTGGCTCTTTTCCCAGGAAAGAACCAGATTTACGAAAATGCAATGCCTGAGTATATGAACAAAGTCCTGGAGGCAATCGTCAAATGATGCCCCAAAAACTGAGAAGTCATCCATGAAGACTTCCAGATAATCGCCTACCATATCAGAGACTATGAACCGACGCCTTGACCTACTTTGCAAAAAAGTCCACCTAATTACATTTTGGCCCCTAACTTTTGAAAACCCTTGCGAAAACCCCCTCAACTTCTCCGTCACTTTTTGCATTCCTGCAATACAAGAAAGCCAAGTAGGGATTTGTATGAAGGAGAAAACTCAGTAGATGGGGAGCATCAACTACTCAGAGATGTCAATCCAAATAGACAAGAATAAGGACATTTGAATACCCAAATACTCGTGCATCTCAAGCAACAAAGCTATAACAATGATATGTAAAAAAAATTCATTTAAGCCCGTACATCTCTAAAGAAACAAAAACTAGCTGTGAGGGGTGGAGGGTGGACCTCGGTCTTTACCATTGCTAACATGGGGGAAGCTACTGTGATCTCCAAGAAAAGGGGAGCATAGACATATCACAATGTTGTGAACAAATACAATCAATGGAGAAATGAACCATGTAGCAAGGGAAGGTGATTTTATGAAAAGAGGCAGAGGTAGTGGCAGTGATGTGGGAGAGGGGTAGGACACAACTGCCATGGCTACAAAGGCCTTACAGTAGCTAATATTTGGAGCATTGAGAAGAATCTCGAAGGGGACAACAAACTTAAGAGGAACCTAAAGGAGAGAGTGTGACGACCCGAGTCCTACCAACCGACGAAGCCTGAGTAGCTGTGTACTAGCAACCAGTACAACTTGCCCATAAGATCGCAATGACCTAACACATAATCATAAAATATAAAGATAGCCAATAAACAATTCATATTGCAAAATTTAAAGGAACATAAATTGAATACTAATCGAAAGATTTACCATAGTATAATCTTAAGGAGATGTGCAACAAGAATCCCCTTGAGAACTGCCAAGTATTCCTGAGTATGGAACCCCAAAAACACGTCAGTAAAAATCGAGTAAAGTAGAAACAATAATAGAAGAATGTAACGGTAACCGAGCACAAGAGAAAATGGGTATTATTACTTTTATTAATCTATTTATTCAGCATCTCGTTGTTAAGACCCGTGTTGTTTGAGCCTTTTAAGACATATGGAATTTGGGTCAGACGTCTAGACACCTTCCCAGACGTCTGGAAATAGAAAATTTTGAGTACGAGCTCGCGTTTGCACGCGTGCTGCGCGCAGACAGTTTGCTTCCCTCATTTTCTTCTTCTTCTCTCTCCTTCCACCTGATGAAAACCCTAAACCCACCCCCTTATATAAGCCCCCTCCTCTCCCTCGTTCAACCCCACTTTCCAGCCACCTTCCTCTTTCCCTCCAGAGAGAGCAGTCGAGCGAGCGAGAACGACGGAGAGAAGGAGCGGCGTGGGGAGGAGAGGAGAGCAAGCTTGCGAGCTCGCATGGGAGCTCGCCGGTAAGCTCACGGCCGGAGCTGCCCGTGCGCAAGGCGGAGGAGTGCGTCAGGGAGCTCCTCCCCGACACTGCTGCAGGCGGAACAGCAGGCAAGAGGGTGCAACACGGCCACGCGCGACGTGAGAGAGCGGAAGCAGGTTCTGGTTCTGGGTTTTTCCCAAAATCAGATGTCTGGAGCAACATCCAGACAACGTAGATGATGTCTGGAAGAAGTTCCAGACGACTGAGAAATAGACTTCGCGAAGGTACGTCTTCTTTGCGGATACGACCATGCAGGCCGCTCCTCTGAGGCACTGTTTCATGCCCGATTTGAGAAGATTCGGTTATGCATGCAGGATTCACTTCAGGAAGACGCGGGACACGCCTTCCCACGCACTTCGGATGTCTGGGTGAGGCACCAGACGACGGGAAGCGCTTCTAGACATCCAGAAAGGTGGTCGGACGTCTGGAACTGGGTCCAGACGGTCTAGCGGAGTTCCTGGACGTCTGAGTGGCGCAGGACTTGAGGTATGGCTCTGGACTCTTTTAAGACTTCTGGAAGGTGTTCCAGACGTCTGATTTGAGTCAGGAACACTGTTTTTACTCGTTTAGGGTCCGTTTGAGGTTCGATTTCCACAATTAAGATACCGATGTTTTCTGTATGAATTCCTCTACTTGTTGGAATACTTTCTATACTGTTCTGAGTATTATCTTGTGATTGATCCTTGTAATAGGACTTGTTTCTGTTGCAGGTTCGGGGCTTTCCGAGGTATGTGAGCCTGCCGTTCAAGCCCCCACTACTTCTGGGTTTACCGGTAGAGTGGCTTCCCTTAATTTAAATGCAAACCTGAATGCATGTGTGGAATGAATGATTAGATCCTAGGGCATGGCATGAATCCTAAGACTAGAAATACTAGAATGTTTGTATTGAATGAATGGATTGCAGTTTTGAATGAGTAGATAGAATGATAACAATTGCCTGTAAATGAATAACAGTTACCTGTGAAATATGTAGTGTTTGTGTTAGTTAACTGTTGAATGTAACTTTCCTGTCGCACACGTGAAATGACGTAATATGAGCTGCATGTATATAAATTGAAAATGGAAAGGTAAATGTTGGAAGCACGAGCTATCTGTGAATAAATTGAATATGGAATAGAGTTAAGAATTGCATGTGTATAACCTGAGAATGGAAATAGAAATGATAAAACCTGGCATGAAATGGCACCAGGAATATGAGCATGAACCCTACGGGGAATTAGGAGTAGAGCTCCTGGAAATAAATGGAATGGATCTGGGAATGTGCTGGGAAGTGTGTTGGCCCTTAAGTACATGGTACCAAGGGGATCACATGTTTAGTGTAGAGGGGAGCTTGCCGCCTTTGGGTTGAGACCCGGGGTGGGTTTGGCCACTTTGCAACAACTCTGTGGCCCTCGTGTAAACTGTACCGGGGAGAGCTACTGGTGTAAGGAGAGAACTAGCCACCCCACGTGACCCGAGGTTCAGCTAGCCGTCCTACACTGACTTGTTAGGCCTACTGGGAAAACCAGGGTAGTCAGGCGAGGGTGCGCGGATTGTGGAGGAGCGAGACCCCTGTTTGGTTCTTAGGGGGTAGACCCCTGTTACGAACAGGGCATCAAGCGTCGTTTAGGACGTCTGGGAAGTGGTCCAGACGTTTGGAAGCCTTCCCAGACGTCTTGTATTAAATTTTTTTGGCGTACAGGTTCGCGTCTGCGTGCATGCATGCGCAGACTGAACCTGCTGCCCTCCTTCTTCTCTTTCCTCTCCCTTCCTGCAGACGCCACCTTTCCTCTTTCTCTCTCCCCACGGCTGCCTTACAAATACGCTTCCCCTCTCCCTTACCCTCACTCCACCGCCTTCTTCATCTCCTTCTCCCTGTCAGTGAGAGAGCGGGCAGGCGAGAGCGGCAGCAGCGATTGCTGCGGGCGTGTGGGGAGAAGCTGTTGCGAGAGGAAGAAGGAGCTCAACCGCGAGGGTGCGTGCTTACTAGGGCGGCTAGAGCCGACCGGCGGGAGAGCAGCGAGCGTAGGGTACCGCAAAGGAGCTGTTGCAGAAGACGTCTTGACTTACGTACAGACGACGCAGGAGACGTCTGGAGGAAGGCCCAGACGTCTGACAGGTACGTTATTTTTATCCTCTCCTTCTTTCGCGTGTACGGCCATGAAGCCGTTCCGCCGAGGTCTTCTGCACCCTTTCGTGATAAGAGCAGGTGTGTGTGTGCAGGACTTGTTCGAGAAGGTGCAAGGGCTCGCCATCCCACGTAGATCAAACGTCTGGGCACAGCACCAGACGACGGAGAGGGCTTGCAGACGTCCGAGGTGACAATCGGACGTCTGGAAACCAAGTCCAGACGTTCCACCGGGCTTCTAGACGTCTGAAGGATTGCGCAGACCAAGGTATGACTTGAACTACCTTTTAAAACGTCTGGAAGAAGTTCCAGACGTCTGATTTTGGACAGACTGGTTCTTTTTGACCCGTTTAGGGTCCGTTCGGAGTCCGTTTTCCGCGTTTCAAGTTTCGTTCTTCCCAGATTTAATTCCTCTACCTATTTATAGTAATTGTATACTGTTCTGAGTAACTCCTTGTGTTGATCTTTGTGTTAGGACCCCGTTCCTTTGCGGCTCTAGGGGTTGCGGAGGCTCGTAGGATTGCCGACCACGCCCCCAATACTCCTGGTTTTGCGGGTAGAGTGGTCCTTTAATTTATTTATCAAAAATTATACATTTATGAAATAATTAATCGAGTCTAGGGCATTGCATGAACCCTAGGGATGAAAAATTAGATTGAATGATAGATCGTAGGGCATTACATGAACCCTAGGACAAAGTAGACTGAATGATAGATCCTAGGGTATGGCATGAATCCTAGGACTGGAAAACTAGTTGAATATATATACATTGCAGTCTTCGAAAAGTAGAAAGGAAACGATAACTGCCTGTAAATTGGTTAACAGCTGCCTGTTTAAGAATGAATAATCACTATTGAGAACATGGGTTATATGGATATAAAGCTGGAACGGAGAAACCTATATTGGCTGAGTTAAAAGAGTATGAACCCTACGGGGAATTAGGAGTAGAACTCATGGAAAGTGAATGGAATAGAATTGGGGAAGTGAGCTAGCCCTTGAGTATGGAGTACCAAGGAGAGCAACTGTCCCCCTGTTTAGTGCAGAGCGGAGCTAGCCACCCCAAGGACTTGGGGTTAGGTCTGGCCACTTTGTACCGACTTTCGGCCCTCGTGTACACAGTACCAAGGAGAGCTACTAGTGTAGGGAGAGCATTAGCTACCCTACGGGCCACGGGGTTCTGCTAGCCCTCCTACACCGACTTGTTAGACCCACTAGGCAAACCAGGGTAGTCAGGCGAGGGTGTGCGGACTGTGGTGGGGCAAGACCCCTGTTTGGTTAATGTGGAGGGGCTGGGCCCCTATTACTGAGAGGGTTCTGCCCTATACTGGTTCTGTGTTGTGCTTTCGGCACACCCGTTAACGGAAACGATTGACCGTGTGCTAGTGCGGGGTAGCTACCCGTGCGTTTATCGCGCGTGCCGTAGTCACCGTCACGTCTGTCAGCGTCGTTGGGGTGGTTGACTGAGGGTAGGATCACCATAGAGGATTCTCCCGGCCAGGAGAGCACCACGTGTTACTTCTACTTTTCGGAAAACACTGCAATTAAGATCGTTCCCACGAGGAACATTTGAGATCAAGAGAAAGATCTGAGAAATAATTTAATAATGAATAAATGGGAAGAATATAAAGAAAGAAATTGAAAATTATAACAGCTACTGTCCACCTTACTGCTTCTTAGCTTTTAGTTGTCACTCTACTTAGCGTTTCGCTGATGTGTCACCTTTGTTATCTTTTCAGGACCAGGTGTTGAGCGGCCAAAGTTGGCGACTGCAGAGGGCGCTGGTCCTAGTAGAGCCCAGTAGTGTTACTTGTAGTACCCACTGTACTTTTCTTGCTGTTGTTGTGAGTAGTTTCTGTTACCCCTGTACTCTTTTCATTGTATGCTTCATGTTTATGTATATGTTTAATTCTCTACTGTTGTGGTGGTGTATACTATAGTATTTCTTTTCTTTACTACTGTATTTTGTTACTACTAGTTATATACATGGTGAATGTGGTTTATTTTACTGCTCTTTTGGTTACTTTCTCATTGGACGACTGGGTCTTGGGATCAGTCGAGTTGGTCCGATTCTCGTGTCTCGTAAGGATTCGGGAATCAGGTCGTTACAACCCCTGTTATTATGAGGGTTATGCCCTATACTGGTTCCGTGCTGTGCTTTGGGCGCACCCGCTAACAGAAACGACTGACCGCATGCCAGTGCAGGGTAGATACCCATGCGCTTATCGTGCGTGCCGTAGTCACGTTACGTCTGTCCGTGACCTTGGGGTGGTTGATTGGGTGTAGGATCACCACGGGGAACTCTCCCGGACAGGAGAGCACCACGTGTGCCTTCTACTCTTCGGAAAAGGCTGCAATCATGATCGTTCCCATGAGGAACATTCGAGATCAAGAAAGAGACCTGATAATTAAACCAAGTGGTGAAAGAAAGAATAATTAGTTAAAGAAAGAAAGAAATTGAAAAACATCAGCTACCTGTCCACCTTTACTGCTTAGTTAGTTGGTTGCCACTCTACTCAGCGTTCACTGACTTCGTGTACTCATAACCCTTTTTAGGTCCAGGTGTTGAGCAGCTAGAGCATACGGCTGTAGAGGGTGCTGGGCCCAGTAGTTGTAGCTTTCTGTTGTACTCCTTTTTCAATTGTAGTGAGTAGTTCTTGCACCTCTGTACTCTGACATTTTGTACTTTATATTTTTGTACCCGTTTACTTTTTATTATTGTGGTGGTTTGTAATGTAGTAGTTTTACTTCTTCACTACTGTACTTTTGTTACTGTTAGTTGATTAGCATAGTGAATGTGATTTACTTTCCTACTTTTTGGTTACTTTCTCGTTGGACGACTGGGTCTTGAGATCAATCAAGTTGGTCTGGTCTCGTGTCCTGTAGGGATTCAGGAACCAGGTCGTAACACTCGTTCTTTGGTTTCGTTTTTTAGCTTGAAAGCTTAAGTTATTACAGTTCACAATCTATCAATCGACGTCTCAGGGCACGAGACGAATCCGTGTAACTTACTACCGCGCAAGGCTGGTATAAGCCACCCTTATGGTCAGGAGGACCGCTTATACCTGCCAAGTCGCTGCTCTCTATCACTTTAGGGTCATTGCGGAAAGGGGTGACAATTACGGTGTGTAGCGTGAACACGTACAGGCACTATGTACACTGAACCATAGACAACCAATGACCCACCCACCAGTCGAGAAAGAAATCGCTTCAACCCTCAAGTCCTGCAATCCGTTATCCCAATTGGTCGCTAAGCCTAACCAAAGAGTCGTAGGGAGGCCAACAACTCCCTAAACCAGCCTAGAACTGGTCTAGAAGACCAAAGCTACAACTAAATCCGAGGAGTAGTAGGCTAAAACTAGTTATCTTACTTATTTAATTTTCGACAATTCCATCGTACTGCTTGTTTGATCATTTCTAGATAACTGTATATTTTGTTCTTGCTAAATCCAGTCATATTTAAGAATTTTATATCCTTAAGTCTAAGATACACAGGTATTCATATCACCTCTAATATTGTTAGTTTACAGACAATTTCCATTATATGATAGTAATTTCATACTATTTACCAAATACAATTTAGACGAGACTAGTTTCAGATATATCCAAAAATCCTTGGAAATTTATGTTACCAATTTAGGCCTTTTACAAAATCCTCACTATCTTTCACTCATTCAGTTACAAGTATTTGTGAGTTCATGACAATGGTCCTATATTATTCGTTTAATAAAAAAAATCACTACACTTGTTTAACAGAAAATAAATCTTATTTTATACATGCGCTAACAAGATACAATGATCATTAACTCTTAATCTTTCTCATAAAATCAATTTATTTCTCATTAAAGTACCTATAAACTAGGGAAAATATTAGAGTCATTTTACTCATGCTATGATAAGACCATATCCAATTTCTATATAATTCGTTAAATCGTGAGAGTTGCTTGTACTTAATCTGATGGTTAATTAAATCCCATTAACTATTCACAATCCAAGCCATCGACTTGATTTATAACATCCATATCAATATTCAAGTACCCAAAAAATAGCTAGAAGTACGAAGATGGGTTCCAATCTCAACAAGAGGTAAGAACGCATGCTGAATGATGCAACACGCAAAGAAAATCACCATGTAAACAAACCACATGGACAAGAGAGGTATTGCTTTACCTAATGTCACTAGAAGGTCACGGTGACTCCGAACCATACACGCAGGGTCTAGGGGCAATATTCATGCCACCTCGAAATCCGCACATGCACGAGGCATGACCTAATTCGAATGGACCAAAAATAGGGTTAGAAATACCTAGTCACGTTTCTGATTTCTCATTAAGGAGAATGTAGTAAAAAATGAAATAAACTATACTAATGTGTAGTACGCGTCAATAAGATTCCAACGGTACCTTATCTGTCAAAATCCAAGGTCGGAAAGGTCTCGAATGACTCTAAACGGCGCGAGGGGTTCCCGAACCACTCCTGGACCACCGGTCCAACTAAATTGGCTGCGCCCACCTGTTGCTACGTGTCATGGCATGATTCGCTCTCATGCGTGCGCTCGGATCGCCTGCACCGCGTCGCTCATCAACTCGATTGCGCCATACGTCGCGATCCAACGATCACGCCTGCGCCCTCTCGCGCGCCCGTGCGTGCGATCAATCGCACTTGCTGGCCAACACGTGGCTGACATCCAACGGCTGCCCCTTGATCGAGCGGCCCACACTTGCCCCCGCCACAGGCCCCACGAGATTTTCGATGGGAAGCCTGCATTTTGCGGAGTTACACTTAGGTCCTTGAAAAGAAAATTTTTAATTTTGGATTTTCCTCCTCTTTTCTCTCTCTTAATTTGAGAAGCTTAGAGGCTAATGATGACTCAAAGGACTAAAGAGGGTCCTTTTATAGGCCTTAAGGTTGTTGGGATTAGGATTAGTAGTGTGAAATACCTATAATACCCTTAGGGTTGAGTCCACCTTACATTTAGGTCATTTTCAACTTGTTTTGGCTATAACTTGAGCTATACGCCTTAGAATTGCTCAAAACAAGCGTTGCCAGAAAAGGTTGTGACAAGAGGAATCCAATGGTATCACATATGGCACTCATTTGACAACGCTTGACCAAGGGTTGATTCAAAATACATATTTTTGATAATTTAAGGAGGTGTTGACACCAGCATTGAACCACAATCGAGTTTTCGTATTTGAATTGACCTGAACCATTTTGAAATGACTCGGAGTCTCGATTTTGGAACATTATAGAGAGCCCTAAAAGAACATCATTCACAATTTGATTAATTAAATTGCATGAAAATTTGGCTCCTTTCATGTGTACCCTAGTAATCAATCAATTTTTCATTCTAAACACATTTTGATCACTCGAATTTCCACTTTGAATAATCAAAACATGCACCTTTTGATATAAAAGCTAAATTTATGCAGTTTAGATTGATCAAAGCTGCTTTGCTCCATGGATCAACACAAGCGATTCATCCAATGGGAATCTTGCATTTGTCATTGGATAAAGCATGTGATAGAAAATCTCTGATCAAGGATGCTTATCTCAAGATAAAAAAGATCCATAAAAGGATGAAATGTTGTATTGCTCTCTTTGTTTCATCGTTTACCCCTCATTAACCCATCTGATGACATTCTTTTGTAGCCTTTCTAGGAAAAAGTCCATCTTCTCTTCTAAATACTAGATAGGAGACCTAGAAGTTATCTCTATCAAGTAAAGTCTTCCCCTTTAACCTATTTTCCTTGTAAATGACTCAACAAGGTAGGGAGATGTGATCCAATTAAATGGGGCAATGGTACCCCCTTTCTTCGTCCTCAAGTCTAAACCCTTGCGACACCACCTCCATTCCAACTGAGATCGAGTCTTCAATTGACCTCAACTATATGGTTGGGGAACTCCTCACCCCTTCCACCACCATTTCTCGTTGCCTCCTCTCCCTATTCCTTGGTAGGGGTGTCACCTTCACCTTCTTCACCATGTCGTGGAGACTTTGTCTCCACCTACCTCCCCCCACAATTGTCCTTGACTTTGTTCTCGCCTTGGGTCTCATCCTCTTCCTCTCGTTGAGGTGTTTTAGCCTTTTGGTTGATCGCTTGTGTTGGTTGGCTACTACCTCATTTGGATGTGTTGTTGTTACGACCTGGTACCCGAATCCCTACAGGACCCGAGACCGGCTCGACTCGACTAATCCCAAGACCCAGTCGTCCAACAAGAAATAACTAAAAAGCAGGAAAGTAAACCACATTCACTATGCTATGTAACTAACAGTAAAAAGAAGTACAAGCAGTAAGGAAAGAAAAGCTGGTACAGTATATATTACCACCGCAATAATAAAACAGTAACAAGGTGCAAAAACGTAAAGGTACAGAAATGTAATGGTACAGAACGTAAAAGTACAAGAGTCTGAACTTACTACAACAGAAAGTACTACTAAAAGAGAAGGCTACTGCTACTGGGCTCTATTAGGCCCAGCACCCTCTACAGCCGGAGACTCGGGCTACTCAACACCTGGACCTGAAAAGGGTTATGAGTACACAAAATCAGCGAACGCCGAGTAGAGTGGCAACCAACTAACTAAAGCAGTAAAAGTAAACAGGTAACCGTCTATTCCAATTACTTTATTTTACAAGTTATTCCTTTTCACCCATTGGTTTATTTTTCAGATCTCTTTCTTGATCTCGAGTGTTCCTCGTGGGAATGATCTTGATTGCAGTCGTTTTAGAAGAGTAGAAGGCACACGTGGTGCTCTCCTGGCTGGGAGTCCCCCATGGTGATCTTACATGCAGTTAACCACCCCAAGGTCATGGATAGGCGTAACGGTGACTACTGCACATGCGATAAACGCACGGGTAGCTACCTCGCACTGGCATGGGGTCAGTCATTTCCGTTAACGGGTATGCCCAAAGTACAACACGGAACAATATAGGGCTTAGCCCTCTCAGTAGTAGGGGTTTAGCCCCTAAGAACCAAACAGGGGTCTCGCCCTTCCACAGTCCGCGTACCCTCATCTGACTACCCTGGTTTGCCCAGTGGGCCTAACAAGTCGGTGTAGGGTGGCTAGCTGAACCTCGGGTCCCGTGGGGTGGCTAGCTCTCTCCCTACACTAGTAGCTCTCCCCGGTACAATGTACGCGAGGGCCAAGAAGTCGGTGCAGAGTGGCCAATCCTAACCCCAGATCCCAACCCAAGGGCGGCTAGCTCCACTCTACACTAAACAGGGGACAATCGCTCTCCTTGGTACCACGTACTCAAGGGCCATCACACTTCCCCACTCCACATTTCCAGATCCATTCCTTTTATTTCCAGGAGCTCTACTCGTAATTCCCCGTAGGGTTCATGCTTATATTTCTAATGCCATTCCATACCAGGTTTCTTCATTCACATTTCCATTCTCGGGTTATACACATGCAGCTTATATTTCTATCATTCATATTTTCATTCTCAGATTATACACATGCAGCTCGTATTTCTATCATTTAACGTATATAACAGGTAATGTCATATGTAACTGTTTAACCAACATAGGTAATTCATATTTCATAGGCAACTCTTGTTCATTAACAGGCAGTTGTTATCATTTCTATTTATTCAATCAAGACTGCAATCAAACACGCATACTGACATTTCAAGTAACTTCTCATCCTAGGATTCATGTCATATCATAGGTTCTAGTTATTCAATCCACACATGCATTCAGGTTTATAATTAAATTAGGGGAAGCCACTCTACTAGACAACCCAAGAGTATTGGGGGCTCGAACGGCAGGTTCACGTGCCTCAGCAAGCCCTGAATCTGCAACGGAACGAAGTCCTATAACAAGGAACAATCACAATAGAACATTCAGAATAGTATAGAAAGCCTTCTAACAAGTAGAGGAACTCACAAGGAAAACACCGATATCTTGTTTGCGTAGAACGGACCCTAAACAGGTAAAAAACAGGGCTACTGACTTAAATCAGACGTTTGGCATAATGTCCAGACGTCTTAAAAGTGTCCAGAAACGCACCTCAGGCTCTACGTCGACCTCAGGCTTCCAGGACCTCTTCTGGACCGTCTGGACCCAGCTCTAGACGTCCGACCTCCTCTCCGAACATCTGGGAGTGCTTCCAGCCGTCTGGTAAGCTTCCCAGACGTCTGAAACGCATTGGAGGACATGTTCCGCGCCTTCCCGAAGCAATCCCTGCACACGATAGCAAAATCTTCTAAAATTAGCCACACAAAGCGTAGCTGCGGAGCGACCTACATGGCCTTATCCGCAAAGGGAACGTACCTTCACGAAAATCTGACTTCAGACGTCTGGAGTCGCCTCCAGACTTCCATTGCGTCGTCTGGACGTCACTCCAGATGTTTGATTCTGGGAAAAACCCAGAACCAGAACCTCCTGCTTGCCCTCACCGTGCGTAGCCGTGCCTCGCCTCCTCGCCTGTAGCTCCGGTTGTAGCAGTGTCGAGGATGACTCCCCCGACGCTCTCCTCCCGCATGCGCCACTCCGGCCGTGCGCCCCCTCCCCCCGGTGAGCTCCCATATGAGCTCGCAAGCTCAAGCTCCTCTCCTCATGCCGCTCCTCATCGCTGCTCTCGCGTTCTCTCTCTCGCGCTAGCTCCTCTTGCTAGGGTGGAGAGGAAGAGAAGAAGGTGGCTATGGAGTGGGGAGAACGAGAGAGAAGTGGGGTTTATAAAGAGGAGCATTAGGCTTTGGATGGAGAAGAGAAGAGGGAAGGAGAGAGAAGAAGGATACTGTCTGTGCGCAGACGCGAAGCTCATACCAAAAAATTTCAATTTCTAGACGTTTGGGAAGGGGTCCAGACATCTGACCAACAGTCGAGACATCTTAAAAGGCTCAGGACAGAACGAGTCTTTACATCATAACAAACTTAAAGGGAGTTTCTGTAACGACCCGGTTCCCGAGTCCCTACGAGACACGAGAACCGGACCGACTCGACTAATTCCAAGACCCAGTCGTCCAACGAGGAAGTAACCAAAAGACAGTAAAATAAACCACATTCAGCATGAATATAACTAACAGTAAGAAAGTACAGCAGTAAGGAAAGAAACTACTACAGTAGGCACCACCACAACAGTAAAACAACATTTATCATATAACAAAAACTGCAGGTAAAGAAGGTACAGCGGAAACAAAACTACTCACTAGAACAGAAACAAAAAGAAGGTACAAAGCTGTGGTAACTCTACTGGACCCTACTCGGCCCAGCGTCCTCTGCAGCCGCCGACCCTGGCTGCTCAACACCTGGTCCTGAAAAAGGTAACGAGTGTAACACGTCAGCAAAACGCTGAGTAGAGTGGCAAACTAACTAAAGGCAACAGTAGAGTGTACAGTGGCTGTTATGTTCCATTACTTCCTTTATTTACATCTTTCAATTTTTCTCACTATTTCATTTACTTCTCAGATCCTTTACTTGATCTCGAATGTCCTCGTGGGACGATCTTGATTGCAGTCTTTTCCAACAGTAGAAGTAGCACGTGGTGCTCTCCTGGCCGGGAGAGTCCCCCGTGGTGATCCTACCCTCAGTCAACCACCCCAAGGTCACTGACAGACGTAACGGTGACTACGGCACGCGCGATAAACGCACAGGTAGCTAGCCCGTACTGGCACGCGGTCAGTCGTTTCCGTTAACGGGTGCGCCCAAAGCACAGCACGGAACCAGGGCAGAGCCCTCTCAGTAACAGGGGTCCAACCCCTCCACAGTAACCAAACTGGGGCCTTGCCCCTCCACAGTCCGCGCACCCTCGCCTGACTACCCTGGTTTGCCCTAGTGGGCCTAACAAGTCGGTGAAGGAGGCTAGCAGAACCCCGGGGCCCGTGGGGTAGCTAGTACTCTCCTAACACTACTAGCTCTCCTCGGTACTACGTACACGAGGGCCAACAAGTCGGTACAGAGCGGCCAAGCCTAACCCCGGGTCCCTGGGGCGGCTGGCCCCACTCTGCACTAAAACAGGTACAGGTACTTCCCTTGGTACTGCGTACCCAAGAGACAGTACAAACTACATCTCAGTTCCATTCCTTTTCTTTCCAGGAGTTCCACTCCTAATTCCCCATAGGGTTCCAGCCCTTTATCTCAGAACATCATATGTTTCACTTTCCAGATTCACGTTCTCAATTTCCATGATCTCAAACATGTTTCTTTGTTCATAACAGGCAGCTGTTAATTAAATTCACAGGCAGCTTATATATTCCTTTCCATTTTTCCAAGACTGCAGTAATATACATTCCACTAGTTTTTCCATCCTAGGATTCATGCCATATCCTAGGATCTATCATACAATCTAGTTTTCCGG
This sequence comes from Thalassia testudinum, assembly GCA_037157565.1. NCBI lineage: Eukaryota > Viridiplantae > Streptophyta > Magnoliopsida > Alismatales > Hydrocharitaceae > Thalassia > Thalassia testudinum. The sequence continues at coordinate 74,977,769 of JAZHRO010000013.1, forward strand.
CCCTAGGATTCATGCAACACCTAGGAGCTATCATTCCATATATTTCTCATTCCTAGGATTCATGCAATGCCCTAGTTTCTAGTTATGGTTCCATACTTTAACAGATTTTATTAATACTTAAAACCACTCTACCAGGTACAACGGGAGTAATGGGGGCGTGGTCGGGAATCCCGCGCGCCTCCGCGACTCTCAAGACTGCAACCGAACGAGGTCCTATCACAAGGATCAAACACAAGGAGTGTCTCAAAACAGTGTATAGCTACTGTAGGCGGGTAGAGGAATAAATTCTGAAACGAACGCAACTCGAATCGCGGAAAACGGAGCCCAAACGGGCCCTAAACGGGTCGAGAAAGACGATACTGTGCAAAATCAGACGTCTGGAACTCCTTCCAGACGTCTTAAACGGTGGATCAGAGAATTACCTGTTCGGCTTGGTTCCCCGGACGTCCAGAAGTCTGTGGGGACGTCTCTCCTAGATCCCAGACGTCCGATGGTCACTACGGACGTCTGGAGGTCACTCCCGCCGTCTAGTACAACTTCCAGACGTCTGATTCGCAAAGGATGACGAATCAGAACACCTGCGCACAGCCAACCCCCCTCCCTCAGTACGGTCAGTCGACAAAAGAAGAAGAAAGCGGAAACTCACCTTTCAGACGTCTGTATGATCTCACAGACGTCGACCTTGCCGTCTGGATATCAATCCAGACGTCTGATTCTGGAAATTTTTTTCCAGAATCAGAACCTTGCTCGGCCTCCGCTCGCGACGCCGCCCGCGTCGCACCTCGTGCGTACGCTGCTCCGCCCGCAGCAGGTCCCTCCCCGCGACGCTCTGCGCCCCCTGCGCCCTCCGCCGGCCGGCCAAGCCGCTCCCGGCGAGCTCGCCCTCACGGCAGAGCCCCGCCCTCGCACGCCGCAGCTCCTCCGCGCCAACTGCGGCTGCCGCTGCCGCTGCGCCCTCGCGTCCGCTCGCTCTCGCGCACAGGCAGGAGAGAAGGAGGAAGATGGTGGAGACGGGAGGGGAGGCCCCCCCCCCATTTTTAACGCCGCGCGGAGAGGAGAGGCGGTCGCAGTCGCCTGCCGCCGCAGAGAAGGAGGCAGGATCGCAGGTCTGCGCGCACAGGTGCGCAGACGAATATCCCGTGCGAGCATAACTGTTCGCCAGACGTCTGTAAACTATCCCGGACATCTGGTCAGACGTCTGGATGTGATCCCAGACGTCTTTACAGACGTCTGGGCCACCTCCCAGACGTCTTAAAAGACGTCTGGGGCACGCGCTCGTTACAGTTTCGTCCTTGAAACTTGAGCTAGCTAGGGGCGGAAAAAGAATTGTATACGCATAACAAACGTAAAGAGGATTTCAGTCCGAAAAGATGTACCCTCAAAAAGCTCCGGGTACCACTCTCGCATCGCCGCCTCAAGCTCCCAGGTAGCCTCCTCGTACCTCTGGCTCCTCCACAAGACCTTCACCAGGGGTACCTGCTTCCGTCTCAAACTCCGGACGGCTCTGTCTAGTATCTGCACTGGTCTCTCGGGGTAGGTTAGGCCCTCACCCACCTCGACACTCTCGTGACTCAGAACGTGACTGGGATCAGCGACGTACTTCCTGAGGTTGGACACGTGGAACATATCGTGCACACTGGAAAGCTGGGGAGGAAGGGCAAGCCTGGGTAGTCAAACAAGGGTGTGCGGGCTATGGAGGGGTGAGACCCCTATTTGGTTTTTAAGGGTTAGACCCCTGCTACTGAGAGGGCTAGGCCTTATACTGTTCCGTGTTGTACTTTGGGCGTACCCATTAGCAGAAACGATTGACCGCGTGCTAGTGCGGGGTAGCTACCCGTGCGTTTATCGCGTGTGCCGTAGTCACCATTACGTCTGTCCGTGACCTTGGGGTGGTTGACTGGGTGTAGGATCACCACGGGGGACTCTCCCGGCCAGGAGAGCACCACGTGTGCCTTCTACTCTTCGGAAAAGACTGCAATTAAGATCGTTCCACGAGGAACACTCGAGATCAAGAAAGAGATCTAAAAAATAAACCAATGGGTGAAAAGAAATAACTTGTAAAATAAAGTAATTGGAATAGACAGCTACTTGTTCACTTTTACTGCTTTAGTTAGTTGGTTGCCACTATACTCAGCGTTCGCTGGCTTTGTGTACTTATAACCCTTTTCAGGTCCTGGTGTTGAGCAGCTCGAGTCTCTGGCTGCAGAGGGTGTTGGGCTCAGTAGAGCCTAGTAGCAGTAGCCTTCTCTTTTTGTAGTATTTTCTGTTGTAGTGAGTTCAGACTCTTGTACTTTTACGTTCTGTACAATTACATTTCTGTACCTTTACGTTTCTACACCTTGTTACTGTTTTATTGTTGTGGTGGTAATATGTACTGTAGCAGCTTTTCTTTTCTTATTACTTGTACTTCTTTTTACTATTAGTTATATAGCATAGTGAATGTGATTTACTTTCCTGATTTTTTGCTATTTCTTGTTGAACGACTGAGTCTTGGGATTAGTCGAGTCGGTCTTGGGTTCTGTAAGGATTCGGGAACCGGGTCGTAATAGTTGCTCATTGGGTCTCAAGGTCTATTTTGGTTGTGAGTTTCATGTGTTTGGGCTGGTCGTAGCCCATTGTTCGTCATTGCCTTGCTTGGTTGGTGGTCCCCCTTCCTATAGATAATGGAGCTTGTTTCTGCTGCTGTGAGGTGGGTTGCTTGCTTCTTTGAGCCTTCCTTGCCTTGAGTTAGCATTTTCAGAGCTTTGGTTTTGGATTTTGTATTTACTTGCTCTTGGCTTTGTTGGCTTCTGTGGAAGTTCCTTCAATTGTTGTTGCTTAACTACATTCGTGGCCTTATACATTTGTGTATGGCACACTTCATCAGGACTTTTAATCGAAGGTGTTCCCTTTAGGAAGAGGCTAAAGTTTGATTTGGGGATTGTTGGTTCTTTCAATTGGAGTTGCCTTTTACCCTTGTGGTACTTGTATCATAGTTGAGATCATGTGAGACATCGGACCTTCACATAATCGAGATCATTGCTTGACTTATTCTAACTTTCTGCTGTTGTCGATCTTTCGTTTGCATGAATGGAGTTGATTATAAGAGATTTTTCTTGGTGGCACAGTCATCATCTTCGCATGTGAAACAACTGCTAGAGCATTGGGTGTAACTTTATTAAAAATTGTTACTTTATGAATATATTTCTTTTTCTCTCATTATATTTTTATTTTTATTTTTATTTTTTTGATTTGTATTTTTAAATTTTACCTTTTAATTCATAGAGTTTCATTCTCTCATGATTTAGGATATTTTTATTCTCTCTTAGTCGCCTTATTCTCACTCGATTGCCTCTCCTTCTTTCTCGTATCTCTTGATCGAATGGCTTAGTACTACTGTAATGTGTTCCCCATTAACGAAGTAGGTGTGAAAGGAAAAAAAAGGTGGTTAACCTCGGCCATCTCCGGAGGGTAAAAAGCTACTCTCTAGTTTCCGCTTCTTCCTCTTCACCAAAAACCTCACAAGCACAGAAACCCATAAACCCTCCCCCGCAGCCTTCCCCTTCCTTCGCACAAACACGGCGCCATGCTCACCCACTTCCTTCGCTCCCCCCGCCGCCCTCTCCCCTCTCCTTCCATCCTCTCACGCTTCCTCTCCCACCGCAGAGCCAAATCCAAATCTCCCTCCTCCTCTCCTCCTTCGAAGAAACCGAAACCCCCTTCCCCTCCCCCTCCCCCTCCGCGGCCCCCACCTCGGCGCCCGGAGGCCTTCTCCCTCCACGGGGTCCGGTGGGAGGACCCCTACAGCTGGATGTCCTCCGTGCACGACTCCGTGGCGATGCGCCACATGGACGCCGTCATGGAGGGGGAGGAGCGGTACCTGGAGGGCGTGATGGGCCCCACCGCGCGCCTCCGCAGAAGGCTCCAGTCGGAGATGTCGGTGCGCATGGCCACCGACCTCTCCTCCCCGCCCGTCAGGTGGGGCCCGTGGCTCTACTACCGCCGCGTCCAGGAGGGCCGCCCCCACCCCCTTCTCTGCCGCCGCTCCGCCGCCCTCCACGAAGAGTTTCTCTCCCTCACCACCCCATCCGGCGGCTTCGACTTCGACACCGGTCGCAGGATTGAGCATGTCATGCTCGACTACAACCTCGAGGCCGACCGCTTCGGAGGTAGGGAGTGTCTCTCTCTGGTTTTCCTTTCTAGAAAAAGAAAGAGCTCAAATATGTTTCCGTTTGCACTCACCTCATTGACTAAGGTCTAATTTGGTAAGGAGATAATCCATCAAAACAAGTTTTAATCTTATTAGGTAGGAAGGGTATTTTGATCTCAGTTAAGAGGATTTAACTCGAGATAAATTATTTTAGGGTTGATATAAGATAAGTTATTTTTATAGATTATCCTATTTATTTTCGTAGGTTGACCTTGAAACTTTCCAAATAATTATATGTTAACTCACCAGGATAACATTTATAAGTTATTCCATAGAATTTATCCCTCCATCTAAACTAACCTTAAGAAAAGTAGCATTTCGTTATGAGATAAGAGGAAGTGTAAATGGACTATCATTTGTTCTCAATTCATTAAGGTTACGTTTGGACATAGCTTAAGTGGAGGGTTATACTTTTTAGGTGGGCTTAAGATATTATTTACGAGGGATTGGGATATTATTTATTATTTTTATCAATAGCTAAATCAATTATTTTATTATATCACATTAATATTAATATATATTAAAATATGCCTACTTTAATATAACATATTTATTAAAATATATCTATCATATCACACCAATTTACTTGCACTTATATCTTAATATTACATAAATATTTACTAACATCATATTAATATTACAATCATTTTATCCATCACTTATTCTACCACTTAAACAAATATTCCTTTTTACTTATTTTATCTTTACAATATTTTATTGCATTGCTAAACGAGGCCTAAGACTTCGTTAGGCAGAGAGATAACTTACCGGTCAAAGGATATTACTAAAGGAACGTCAAAGAAATTAAATCTAAAGTCAATGAATACACCTTATTTCACTTTATCAATCGACATCAATATTAAACTATCTCATTACATCATATTAACATCGATATATATATTAAATTATATCTACTTCAACATAATATATCCATTAAAATATATTCATTATATCGCATTAATTCATTTACACCTATATTATAATATTAAAAAATTATCTATAGCATCACATTATTATACTAATCATTTTATCTCATTACTTATTTTATTACTCAAATAAATATCCTACTTTATTTATTTTTACAGAATTTTATCTTGAGATAATTTTTATCTGGTTGCCAAATGCAGCTTAAATAAAAAGGTTTGCTAAAGGACAAAAGGTTATGGCAAATGGAGACTTTAATGCTCCTACAGTATTTTAATGCTGTGCTTGTAGCAGCTTTGGCTCCTTTGGTTTCTTTTTAAGTCCAAACTCTGCGATTCCATGCATTTCTCTCTTTGTTTTCTTTATATTGGTGCTTTTATTTAAGAACACATCTAAATGTACTCTCAGACCGTGAATCCTTGTAGAGGAAGAACACTTCCCACTTCTTGGGAAGAGTATACCAAAATTCAGTAAGGTACACTGAATCCTGTTGATTTAATGGTTCCAGATGGATGCGTATGACTAGAAATACAGGAGCGGTGTTCTTTTTTTGTTGCTCTGCCTACAAGAGATTCTAGCTTTTGGTTTAAGATAATGTGCAAAAAGTAGTGGAGTCGGAATCAGTTGGTAGAGAAGCGGGTTAAAAATCTTTGTGTCACCCGCTTGGTTCCTGATATGCGATAGCGCCACATTGGACCCTTCTTCCACCATTGTCGAATAGGGCATGCTGGGAAAAATCTTCCTTATGCAAACCATGCTTGATTTAGATTGGACAAATGGTACAAATTTTATGAATGTGCCATGGTTTGAATATGTGGTTAATCCTAGTGTGAATCATCTGAGCGCTTTAGTGAACCCACGTGGAAAAGAAGATCCACACGTGGAAGGAGAAGGTGGCGTAGGAGAGAGAGAGAGAGAGAGAGAGAGAGAGAGAGAGAGAGGAGTTCTAAGAATAGGAAGAATTGTTATTGGAACTCAAATAAACATGGTGTGTTGGTCTCTTATTTATAGAGATCCAACCAACCTACAATCAAGGAAACAAATCTTTAACAACCTAATCAAAGCAAATTTAAATTAACTCAGACAAATCCTACTTTCTTAACTTAGTAAATAAACAAACTTGAACTTCATAGCACCAACTCATGCCAACTCGTGTGGGACTGCACGCACACACATGTGCCATGTGTCACTTGCCACGTGGCCTTTATTCCATGCTAACATCAATTTTTGACCAGAGTAGCTGACAATTGAATTGTTTGAAGTCCGACTTTGCAATCTCAGTACACTTTCTTCCCTGTTTCCTTCTTTGTGATGTCTCCAAATGGCAATGGTGTGTCCATTTCTTTTAGTCTAAAAGATTGGTAACCAAAATGCTCTGCCTTAAGGGTACCCTGTGGGGTGGAAGCCATCTGCCTGTTGGTTTCGACTCAATGGTTGTTTTATGACTGGAACTGAGGTAGATGTTGAGAGGCAATGGGACCTTTGACTAGGTATTCCAGACATCATAAGATTGCGGCTATGCACAGAAAGTCCACTTTAGTTAGCAATCGGGGAAGCTTTAAGATCGGTATTGTATTTGCTGGCTAGCTTATTAGCTTTCTGCTAGCTGTAGGCTGTAACACTGACAATCATATCTTTAGATATTGAATGCCCTTAGAGAAGTTCTACTTACAAAGAAAACCATGTCGAATTCTCCCTTCTCCAGGTTGAAAGAACTTGATGGCCTAAATGTAATTGTTAGGGGTAGAGATTTTCCTCCCCTAAAAGGTGACTGAATTGAATGCACTACACCATGAAGGGCATTGGAAATATAGCTCATAAGGTAAAGAATGCTAGAACAAGCAATGGCCTGTAGTCCTCAATTCGTTTATCTGAATTAGTTTTTGGAAATAAGGAGCATCTAGAACTTAGAACTCTTCTAAGGCCTAGTCTGGTAACAAGGATAACCCATAAAACCAAGGGTTATCCCTATTTGTATGGAGGGATTTCCTAACCTAGGATATGGGCTGTTATCCCAGGTTAACCCATCCCACCCTTGAGGCCTAGTTTGGTAACAAGGATAACCCATAAAACCAAGGGTTATCCCTATTTGTATGGAGGGATTTCCTAACCTAGGATAAGGGCTGTTATCCCGGGTTAACCCATCCCACCCTTGAGGTGGGATAGGAAAATCCATGGGATAACCTAGGAATGCCTATCCTGTGCGTTAGAGCACGTGGACCCCAACTCTTGCCCCTTTGTTCCCACCATGCCCTCACCTCCATTGCCTCTCTTCTCTCTCCTCTCGACTCTCCTCTCTGACGCATCTATCCTGTACGTCCATTCACAGTGTCGAGTGTATAAAGATTAACATGCATGATTCTCATTGGGTGGTGATCTACCTACATGTGGCACATCACTTTTCTGTATGTTGGGAATGCATCTATTTCAGCTGCCCATTCAGATGGATATTGTGAAAATAATTTATTGTATGTTGTTAATAATATTTTTCTATGTTGGGAATTAGTTCAGATGTTGTTGGCACATCATATTTCTGTATGTTGGTGATGGGTTCAGATGCATGTTGTTAATAATAAATTATCTATCAAGTAATAATAAGAATATATCGTATGTTAATGTCATCTCTAATGTCACCATAATTGCACTTAAAATGAAAATTAATTTCAAATAAATTAACCATATGTTGTTAATAAAACATTATCTATCAAATTATATATAGTGACAACTTATTTTAATTAATTTGATTTTAATTACAATTAAAACAAATAAAACCTTTTTACATCAAATAAAATATTCGTTGCAAATAATAAATTATAATTGTCTTATAAGAGCTAAATACCATTAATAATCAACTAACTTTCAAACCAACAACCACATGGGTAGAAATGTCATTCTGTACCTTATCCCATCAACAAACTCTTAAACAACAAACTTCCACGTACATGATAACCCTCCAAGTTATCCCTCTGCATTCCAAAAAGCCACAGGTTATCTCACGAAGTCTATCCCCTCATCCAAAGTAGCCCTAAATGCCTGTTTCCTTGAGAAAAGAAAATGTAGATGACTGCCATAATGTCAGATCCAACCACACTCCAGAACTTCCTTGTGAAGAACAAGGAAAACCATCGGGTGGGGAGATTTTGAACCTGTTCCCATTCTCGAAAATGACCCCTTTTACCATCTTTCCAAAAGACTGACAAGGGAGTGTCCAAGAACATTAGAACTTGTCTAAGAGGTTCTCATTTTCTTTATTATACTGTGCAGTTAGATGGGAGAGGGGGAAAGGAAACTTGTGGGGTATTCTTCAATTTGACCTATTTTCTGGTTATACATGAGAATGAGAAGTGAGGAAACTCGATACGTGCATTGTGTCGTTTTCAGAAAATGAAAGAAAAAAAGAACGTGATAAGGAATTTATTTATTTAATAATTAATGTACTATACATCTTCAGAAGGATCATACTGCATGGTAAATATAGCAAATTATATTTGAAAACTCTAATATATCCTTAACATTATGAAACAAGGTGAGAAAAAAAAAACCTCTAGCATTCTGCATAAGGTGGAACTAAGCATCATGAAAGTAGTTTATCACCTAGTGCAAGAAACCCCTAGAAGATGTGAAAGAGAGTCGCCTGTCATTTGAAACTGGTTTTGCTGCTTTGAATTGCCTTCTGTGCACTGTACATTTCATGGTACAACCTTTATATGAAATGCTTCATGTTTGAGCTATTATTTTACTTTTTAAGGCATGCTTACTTCATGTTGTATATTTGGTAGTGCTCTAGTCCACATATTTGAGCACTTGTGTCTTGCAAAAAATTGCAGTGCCTATGGGTTGAATTTTCAACAAAAGAGAAACTGATGATTCTGTTATTTAATGTATTCTCTCTCTGTTTGAATCATGTTGCGTGGTTTATCCCAATTGCAGGTTATCCTTATGAAGAGCAGTCTGGGGTATCCCCAGACCACCATTTTCTTGCATATACAATGTATGACAAGGATAAAGATGCTCACATGTTATTTGTGAAAGATTTGTATAGTGATTCACTTTGCAACAATCCCAGAGCGGACAATGTAGCACACTTAGCATGGGCAATGAATGGAAAGGCATTGCTTTACACTGTCCGAGACAATGATATGAGGCCTTACAGGTGAGTAGTATGCTTTCGTTGATTTTTCCCTTTCTTGTTTCCTGTAAATTCTACTTTCAATTACACCTTCCTCTCTTCACACTCTGAGGACTGGATTGATTGGTGACACTTTTGTTATACCAGGATATATTTGAGCTTTGTTGGATCAGATAAGGATGATGTGTTGATTTTTGATGAGTCTGATAAATCTGTATTTGTCAACATTAGAAATACAAAGGACTTCCAATTTATTACTGTAAACAATTGCTCCAACACATCTACCAAGGTAACATCCTTGAATTCAGCTGTGATGTATTGTCCTCTTCATGTTCTATGTCTCGAGTCCAAGTAGAAAACTGTTGTATGTAGGTGTACTTGATAAATGCTGCAGATCCTTTATCTGGCTTGACATTAGTATGGGACTGTGAAGAACGTGCTGACTGCATTGCTGATCATCATCGAGGGTGGATTTATTTATTCACTAATGCTTCGAGAGATGGGAGCGTACCTGATTCACATTATCTACTTCGCCGTGCTGTTAGAAATTCAGATTCAAATAGATGGGAGGTTTGCTAAAGCATGATAAACCTGGTGGCCCAATACTCTAGGCAATGATTAACTTTAGTATCATTCATTTTACCCTTTTCAAAAAAAAAAAAAAAAGACTCATTTAGTTTGTGAGTTCATGTTTTCTTTCACGTCGTATAATTTAATTTTGTACTTTTAGTTACAATGACGTCTATTTGTGGTAATATTCAGATTAAAAGATTTAACATATCTGTAGTTCATTTCAGTGTCATGCATAACAGAAAGCATCATTGGACTTGTATGCATCAAGTCCTATGTTTGTTAACTTACTTTCTAGAATCACATGGAGTTATTCTTGGCATTAAAGAATATATGCATTGTGAATATATGCATCATGAACATCAAGTCTAGATAGGCGTACCTTTGGTTACAAGTTAAGTTTTAAGTTTTAGACTGGATAATTTTTAGGAAGTGTTAAATTGGAAAAAAAGGTGTTTGGTTGAGTAGTGAAATAAATAACGAGTTAAATATAACAGGTGAATTAATATAATTTAGGGGTTTTTATATATATATCTCTGTAAACTTTCGATGAGACACATATACCCTCATGTATTTGATATTTACGTATATACCCCTATAAAGTTGCTCCGTTAAGGTTGTTGCCCCTGTTTCGTTAAACCGAATGGAAAATATTTTAAATTCTTTTTAAAAATAAGAAAATTTATATTAATCTCCCTACATTTATTTCCTTATTTATTTCAACTCCACCTTCCTCCCTCCTTCCCAACCTCCTCTTCTTCCATCATTGGCTACCATCACCGGCCACCATCATTAAGCTCCACCTCAACTCCTCAGCCAAAGCTCATCTTGGACAGAGGGCCCATCACTGGCCCTGTATGGATCTGCCTATCTTGGAGGGAGTTGACATACTCAAGGAGGTCAACACGGGTGTGGAGGTCGAAGATGGAGGGGTTGATGGAGAGGGCACAATTGCAGTTGGTGATGACGTTGACGAAGTGGTCCGAGGTGCTGTGGGCGATGGTGCGACCGAGGAGGTAGGCAACAACGAAGAGGTAGGGGAGGGTAGCACGATCGAAGTCGAGGATCTTGGAGAAGTGGTGGACGGAGTCGAAGGGGAGGCTAATGTCGAGGGAGGCGTGGGCGACGACACAATAGAGGAAGAGCTTGACGTTGATGAGGGTGATGACAGCCTTGAGTTTAGTTGCGGGGCAGGAGGGAGAGGTGGGGGAGGAGGAGGAAAGGGGATGGTGGTCGAGGTTGACAAAGAGGGTGTCGAAGAAGTTGTTGTCGTGGAGGAGATGGGAGATCGAGGAGTTGAGAAGGAGGTTGGTGATGGTGGCTGATGGTGGAGGAAGAGGAGTTCAGGGAGGAGGAGGAGGAGGAATGAAGAGGAGTTGGAATAAACAGGCATATAAATATAGGGAGGTAAATATAATTTTTTTTATTTTTTTATAACATTTTCTGTTGGGTTTAACGGAGCAGGGGCATATGACCTTAATGCAATTTTATAGGGTTATATACGTAAATACCAACTACATAGGGGTATATGTGTCTTATCGATAGTTCACAACGGAATATACGTAAAAACCCTATAATTTATGCATAGAATATTGGGTTGTTTTTTGTTATTATTTGGTTAGTTTATTGGAATAAGTAATGGATTGGATGTGACGTGTGAGTTGATGTATTGTAAGTAGTGATGCAAAAGATGCGTTTATTTGTCTTTTCAAAAAAATGTGTTTATTTGATTTATATTTGATATTTAATGGTTCTTTATTGGGAGATGAAGTGCTTTGGAAGCTAGAGTCTAGGTAACCCCTCTTAAACCTTGTACATGTAACAGAAAACTAGCCAAGAACAAGGTAATCTGTGTTTGTATCTAAATGCAGCCTAGAGGATGGGTTACAAGGAAGGTTTTTAGTGTTCTAGTCTATGTCCAGCTCACCTAACTCCCTTCTCAAATGAAAAAATTCATTCACCCTTTAGGAGTCAATGTGGTTGTCACCATTCAGGATTCAGTTTTGTCACATCATCTCATCTTGTTTCCCCTTATTTTTTTTGAGATAACATCTCATATTGTTACATATCATTTGTTTAAATGAATACGAAAGTCTGCTTTGAGTATATGGCATATGCGAAGTGGTGTTTTAAATTGGAAAGCATGATTTTGCCCTTTTGCAGCTATGTGCTCACTTAACTCTGGAAACATGAAAACTTTGGATTGGATTCCATGTGTCTAACAGCACGTGGTGGGTAGAGGCTTTGCTACGCCATTGAGACTATCTGTGCATCTCAATATTGGGTTTGTAGTAGTAAAATATGATGGGAATTTACTTCCTGCCTCTTCAGATACATGATTTTTTTCATATTGATAGTGGGGTGCTTTCTGTTCTGTTTTGTTAGACCATAGCTTTAGGCATGAAATATTCAGATGACCTGGAAGCAAAAGCATGCTATCTTATTTCATTTTGTGATTTGGATCATCTTTTTTTTCGAAATCAGCAGCGAACTATTCTAATTTGCACCATTGCATCCATTACCTCATCGATGTGTTTGAAAGAACATTGGAAGAATAATAAACACGTTGTCCGCCCTCCAGGAAGGGAGTTCCATGACTTGATTTGAGTTTGTGACTTCATCTTGTGCAGTGTTTTTCTTATTAGTTCCTATCCTTTGTCTTGTTTAGAGTGTAATAGTTGAAGAGCCGGGGATCAGCATTGAAGATGTTGATTTTTGTGACTCCCACATGGCGATCGTTTTGAGGAAAGGCAAAGATTACAAAATCTGTTCCATCGCTTTGCCATTGCCCATTGGTGAGGTAATCATGGCTAGACTACAAGATATGACTGGTCTCATTTTACAGCTGTACAATGAATCTGTGTGCACTACGATGATCTTGTCAATTTTGGTTTGCTTAGTCTGGACTATATTGTTAAGGAGAATTCTGAATGATTTTTCACTTGTTAAGATCAAGTATACATGGCAAAAAGAATTCTAGTCCTTAAAAGTTCTCTTGTTTTATTTTAACTTTTTTCCCCTCTGAACTATGCCAAGGATCCATCTTTACGCGTTTTACCAATGTAATTGTTTTACATTTGATGTTGTGATCCATTAATAGGATGTTTCAGGCTTTTGCTTTTTCAGGAACATGATTTAATCTCAAAAGTTTAAACAAATAAAGTTTGATTCTTCCTCCTCCTCTTAATAAAAAATGAGGATGACTAACAAAATAGTATTACGATGAACTTTGCTGTCTACTCAAAAAAAAAAAAAAAAAGAATCAGAAAAGACCTGGCTTTCCCAATGCATCAGCAATCTGACATTCTATCATGCTTGAATAGCTCAGAAATTATGTATAAATTTTCTTCACTGAAACTCCTCCTTGATTCAAAGCCACCCATCTGGTTTAGTAGAGCTAACTTGTCATAAACAGGAGACAATGTAGTCAATCTGAAATGTAATTACTCTCTTTAAGGTGTTATGGAAATAAGCCACCAAATCCCATTAGACTCTCCTTTTTATCAAAATCCCTTTACTCATTTCCTTATTTCGAAAGTAACAAAAATTTTGCCTTACTAGTACAGGGCTTGTCAATGGATAGTCTGATTTTATGCTAGTTTGAAGCCATTCAGCCTTTAATAATTATCTGGGTTAACATGAGAAAGTCCAGACGCCTCAATTTTATCAGTTTTAGCAATCAGCTTTGAACTTGAATATTCCTTTAGAAGACTTTAAGCTTGAGTATTATACCATTTGCTCTGAAAAAAATGCTTTCATTGAGATTCTGGTGCCAGCCATGGAACTTATTTTTTCAAAAAAAAAAAAAAACTATGAATATGTAATATAATATGTAGCAGGTTACATTGTTGACATGGCATTATATCGTATTTATAATATAATATGAATATGGCTAACTTTCTAACAAAAATATTATGTAAGCATAGTATGTAGTACATGACGTATCTTGTCACATCAATTTATTTTGTAATGCATTTTCCTTTTCAATACAATTTAGTCATGAAGTTTTGATGATTCTTTCTTTCTTTCTTTCTTTTTTATTTTCAAAAAAATATTGTTTTCTTTTTTAATGCTTCTACAGGGGCCTATGTATCTGCACAGTCTCCAACCCTGCTTCCTACCTCTTCCAGAGAATGTTTGCCAAATTTGTCCTGGACCCAACTATGATTACTACTCTTCTACCATGCGATTTACGATTTCTTCTCCAGTGGTATGCTACCTTTGATGCTATGATATCTTTTTTTATTGAATGAGTGGATTATAACAATTATAATTTTTATTAAGTTATATGTGGTTTGGCATGGAGTTATGATGGCTTTTTATTACACAAAAAAATGGTGACATATTTACCATTCGAACTTTGTTTTGACAGTCAAAACAGTGTGAAAACTACTGATATGTTCATGTCACTCGGCATTTTTCAATATCCACCTTCCATGTTGGTGTAATTATGTTGTTAACATGTTTCCAAAGTAGTGATAAAAACAGAGTGGTTAGACACATAGCAATTACTCTTCTTTTTTGGTGTATGGATCAGAATGGCCTTATGGTAGTTCTGGTTGGTCTTTTATGTGTAGAAGACTCTTGAAGTAAGAATGTCAAAGAAAAGAATGAAGACAGGAAAAACCCCAAGTCCAACTAGCACTTATATTGATGTCTAAAAATGTCACTTAAAAATGTAAATGGACTGATAAGATCCACTTTAGAATGTTATTAATGTCAAACAACCAATGTTACATCTTTTCAAAAAAAAAAACAACCAATGTTACATCATTTACAGTTGGAAAAAATTATCATGAAGTGTACCTTCAAAAAAAAAAAAAAATCATGAAGTGATACTATCCATGCCAAAGAAATTTAAGCAAAATCAACAAAGAGGGCATTGTTTTGTTTAACACCCACAAAAGGAATAGACTACTTCAAAATTTCTTTCCAAACAATTCTTTGTAATCACATGGCCTTTATGGGGAAACACAATAGTAAACATAGTGATAGAGTTTCCTCTGTTCATACCTATTAAAATGAAAAAAATGTCCACTTTTTTATGCTGGGAAGAGTTACTTATAAATATCTATTCCATGTTGTGAATGGTTTGCAACAAACTAAATAAATAGGAAATTAAAAATTAAAAAAAGAAAGTAGATTTCTAATGGCGCCCTTCAAGCACCACTCCTGGAGACCATCATCTTCGCCATTTATGGTGAATAACAGAGCCTTAAAGGGTTATTGAGAAAAATCCCATTCCAATTGTGGACAGACAAGTCTTTAAATTTTATGCTCTCTTTGATAGTTCTGTTATATTTACATTTCTTGAGGGCTTGCCTATATTTATACCTTATCCTCTTCTATATGTAGATGCTTAGGATTTCTTGAATCAATAGAACACTTGCTTCTTCATGGTATTAGTGCAGTGGTCTTAGGTTGAAGCTCTATACCTCCTTGATCTCCCTTCTCTCTCTACTAAATAAGCTCAATTACCCTCTTCTTCCTCTTGGGATTTGTGCAATAAGTAAGAAAGGGGAGAGGCTTCTCATTTTTCATGCCGTCTTGGTGGGTTTTGCCTTGGGTAAAAGTTCCATAGAGCTATAAGGCACCTTTGGACAGAGCTTTGATTACTCTCCTAACTCTGATGAGATGGTCCTAACTTCGGCTAGTTACTGTCTCCCTTTGGTAACCCACCATTGGAGTAGCCACATTTTTGACGGAGGTGTAGATGCTTGGAAGGTGGTGCTATGAACAAGTGTTGCTACTAGTGTGAAGATAGTGAAGCTACATGATTTCATGGGGCTCCATCGATGCATTTGAGTGGTATAGGAGCTGGAGGGTCTCCATCACTTGGGTTGCCATTGTAGGAGTGTTGTTACTCATCCTTTAAGTGGTATAGAAATGGGAGTCAAATCACTGCCCATACTGCCTCAATAGGGCATTGCCCATGGAAAGAGATATTGCGTTATATCACCGATATACCACATATCACTAGGCTTCCATATCTCAATATCATTGGAATATCCCTATTCTAGGATATCGAGGAAATATTGCTAGATATTGATATCGCTAAATGTTGAAAGGTATCAACTTAGGGGGATGTGGGGAGACATCGAAGGTTTGTTCTCATATATTGGATTTAGGATTCTTTTGTATCACATTGGCTTTTTTTTTTTTTAAATTTTTTGATAGAGAGTATCACATGGGCTTATTCTACATGATTTTGAGTTCTTTCTTGCGTTAAATCAAGGTCATTTCTTCAACTTCCTCACAACTTTGAATTCTAACCTCCTCATCCATCTTTGTTGCTTGTATTCTAAATTTTTTATTATATCTCTCATGTTAGTGGTGCATTTCATGATTTTAAGGAATCCGAACTTTGATGTGGTTAGCTCATCTCATGGTCATGGTTTATGGATCATGCCATAATGTCTCCAATAATCATGATTAACTCAGTCTCATTATCATATTAGATGTATATGCTGATGGTCTATTGTATTGTTTGGCCCATTGGTGAATAATATTCCTTTTTTTTTACCAATGAGATTCTAAGATATGGTTATGATCCATTGGTGCATTCTATTGTTTGGTCCATTGGTGAATGATATTCTTTTTTTTTTATCAATGAGATTCTAAGTAAGATGATACATTGAGTTGCCATGTTATATATTTATCTTCTTATCTTTTATTTTTCCTCTTCTAAGTTATGACTTATGAACTTATACTTAACCTACTTTTCTTGTGTGTTATCCAAAATTGATGAATCTTGTCTTACAACATTTCTTCATGAATGTAATAATAACTAAAATCATAATTTTGTAAAATTTGAGGCATTTTGAGCTATTTTGAACTAATTATTGAATATTGGTAACATATCGATGATATATCCTCAACATGCCCTCTTTTGGACTCATAGATATGGCATCAATATCGACATCTAAAACCTTGGCATTGCCTGAGGTCCTTGGACTTCATCTTAGCCACTAAACATCCTTGAACTCCAGACAATGCTTCTTAGATCTTGATCTTGGTCCATAGGAATTGTTTTGTGGTGATATTTTATAGGAAAGGTTATATTGAAGCTTATGAGAGGAATGAAGTAGATCCCTCCTATTTAATTATTCCTTTATTGTTATAGGTTCCTGATCAATGTGAGTCATGGCTTCAGAGATATTTGATTTGCCCACTCAGAGATGGGGCTCATAGGGAATTCACGAGCTCCTTCTTTGGTCCAATAGTCAAGTTTAATGGGACCCATTATGCGCTATGGTTGTAGTCTATTTTGAATGTCATTGAAGGACACAATAAGGAGCACATTATCATCAACTCGGAACCCAAAGCGAAAGTTGAAAGTATACTACATGGAAGGGCAATGCCATGGTGAGGATATGAATTGTAAATACCACTATCTAGTGCATTGCAATGAAGGTCATGTAGTATAAGACTGCAAAGGAGATGTGGGATATACTCTGTTGGATGATTTTATAGAAGAATGCAAGTCACATGCTCTAGCTCCATCACGAGATTGCTCATGTGAGGTAGGATGGCAGACCCCTTGCTTAGTTCTACTTGGCTCTCAAATCAACGTTTGAGAGGCTAGATGCCTATACCCTTGCATGCCCTTACGAGCCGCATACTATCTTTTAGGGAAGAGGTAGAGGCATCTCGCCATCCACTCGAGGCTGTGCATGCGGTTGTGGGGGTTAGTGGTGTACTAGACCCTAGTTCTCGCATTGCAGGGAACTTGGTCATGTAGGGGACAATTTTGGATCGAGTGAAAATTGCAATGGAATAGCGTGTTGCACACGAGTTAACGACCGTTTACAAAAATCGTAACTCTCGAACATGAATATGAAATAGTTATAGTGGAAGTCTTAGTTGTTTGAAGGGAGGCAAAATTTATCAAAATTACTAATTAGTAACCTACACCTTTTTTGTATTTTTGGGATTTTTTTTCTTCGGATTTTTGAATGAGGAATAAACAAGAAACCTAAAACTAGGAATTAATCTGCAGTACAGGGGCATAAATGCAAAATTCTGCACAAATAATTTCATGGAAATCCAAAAATTCAAAGAAAATTTTGGAAGGTGGAAAACTACTAAGGTACCCGCAAAAATCACGTAAAAATACACATT
The DNA here is from genome assembly GCA_037157565.1 of Thalassia testudinum. Lineage (NCBI taxonomy): Eukaryota > Viridiplantae > Streptophyta > Magnoliopsida > Alismatales > Hydrocharitaceae > Thalassia > Thalassia testudinum. The sequence continues at coordinate 74,995,702 of JAZHRO010000013.1, forward strand.
ATAGAGCATGTAACAAAATCCTAAAGGAACTACAAGGATTGAAATGCAAGGATTGAAATGCAACAACTCAAGGACTGAAACGAAAATGTCTTTTTATACAAAAGATCTAAGCATGAAATTTGGTGAGAACCTAATGTGCAGAAACTTACACAAAATGTTTCACAAAATTAGAATGCACAGAATTCGAGAAACTAAATTGGGAAGCAAAGGATTAAATTGTGAACTATCTAGAAGCTACTAACAGGAAAGAAATGCATGCGAACTAAGGTGAAATATGATACATTAAACTACTGAAATTGAAAGCAAATAACTAAACAAAACTTGAATTGATCAAGCTAATGTCATGATTATAAAGATTGTAATTACAACTACACCAACTAAAGAGATAATAGAGAGAGCAAAAGTGAAGAGGATGGGGGGGAGTCTCAATGAGGTAGAGGCAATGTGTGAATGACGGTGACATTGGTGGAGAGGGTGGAGAGTTCATCGGAGAGACCCCTTTGCCCAAGAGAAAGAGATAGTAGAAAGAGAAGAAGAAAGAGAGAGGATGAGGGGCTAAAGGGTCTCAGGGGCTTTTTATAGAGCCGAAGGAGCCCCCTTGAATGCTAAAAACCATTGGGCCTAATGCAATTTTGTGTCCCTCATTTTTTGGCAAGGTCTTGAGGCTTAAGCACTCCAAATCCCATAAAAAATGGGATTATTTCCCTAAATTTTTGCTTAGGAACGTACTTTGGCTGCCATTAAGCTTGTATGGGTATTTTTTCCTTTTTTTTGTGCCCTATTTTGATTTGCCTAATTCGGCTTGCTTATATACCTAAGCCCACTCTTGGGCCCAACTGCACGTCCTTAGCCCATTAGCAATGTCAATCTACCTAAGTTGGGCCTTTATGTGTGTAGGTGTGCCCTTTACCTCCGATGCTACCCCATTCTAACTTTGGCCTCCCTAGGTCAATGGAACTGACTTACTAGAGCCCTCGCGTAGGGTGTGCGTGGGTCAACTCCTTGTCGACCTGTATGTTGCGTGTATTACTTTTTTGTTTTTTTCCTGTCCTTTCTTGGTTTCTTTTCCTTTTTTCCTTTTCTTCTCTTCCATTTTCCTTCTTTCTTTTTGTACCAAGGCTTTAAAATTTCTCTTTTCGATTCAAAGCCGTTGTGGGTTCTCATACCCCCAAAAACTACTCTTCTTCTCACCTCGAACAAAAAAATAAAATAAAATAAAATAATTATCTAAATTGCAGTTAGATGTCTAAATAAATCTAAGTGCAATATAAATACCCAAAAATAGCAATAAATAAACAAAAAAATTTCTACAAAATTGTAGTGTGATCATGAACTAATGCATGGGAAGTTTGCTAATGCTGACCAGGCCATTGCTGCTCCAGAGTCAATGCCTGGGATTGCTATTTTTTTCCAAAGTTCAGTATAATGAGCTAATATAGAGGCTAAATCAGCATGTTGTCATTGTTGTTTCTATGTCAGTCACTTGAAGTTCCGCCGTAGGGAACTCCAACATGGCAACCTTTGCTAATCCATCAAGTATACCTATAGCTTGTGTTGCATGTTAATCTAATACGGAGGACACTAATTGGCTTGTTGATTGAGGTACAACCTTTGCTAATCCATCAAGTATACCTATAGCTTGTGTTGCATGTTAATCTAATACGGAGGACACTAATTGGCTTGTTGATTGAGGTACATCCTGACATTATGCTATGATGCTCAACGGTTTTCAAGTTGAAGTTAGTCGCATCTGGTAGAACCACATTGGTGCCAATGGGAGGCATTCCCCCATTACTTGTCAAGGAGAGGTATAGGTTGCTCCAGACACATTCTCCAATAGCCCCATTTTTTTTTTCTGAGTTTGCTTTCTATCAATAGAATTACAAAGGAATTGAATTGCGGAGCAATGTTTGCTTATGTATCATTTGCTCTTCGAAGATATGTTAAAGGGGGCAGGTGATTGGCTGTGGCTATGGGGAAGGGGTTTTTATTGTCTCTTGCACTCACCATATACTAGCCATGTTTCACTTCCATCAGGAGGCTTCTCTAGCTACTTGTGGCACTAACAACTTGGTTACATTTCATTGTCTAACCTTTGGAGAATGATACCATAGATTTTACCTATTGTTGTCTTCTAGTGTGAGGCTTGACAATTGGGGAGGCACCACATGAGTTCCTTTCCTATTTGTCAAAGTTGTAGTTTCGAGTCTATTTTCTAGGTACTGCATGTTGACATTTTCCCAATCGTGTGCAGAACAAATATTATTTTGTTGTTGATGATTTTTCTTGATTGTCGTGGTTTTTATTGAAATCCAAGTCAGATGTAGGTGGTGTTATCAAAATCTTTTTGCAGGAAATAAAGAATCAATTTTGTATCCATGTAAAAATCTTTCGATTTGATAATACCTTGGAATTTCCTACCAATCTCTTTGTGCCTTCATCCAGGAGTGTGACATCATTTACTAGGCCAGTTGCCTTATACATCACAACAAAATAGTGTGGTGGAAAGGCGGTGCCATCACATTTTGCATATGGAAGGAGCTTTTGATACAGAATAGTGTGCCCTTTCAATACTAGGGAGATATAATGCTTATCACTTGTTACTTGGTCAATTGGATGTCCTGTACAGTTCTTAATTAATAGGTTCCCTTGTCTATCCTCTTTCCTATCCATGAGCTCTTTTGGGGTTCCACATAAGGTTTTTGGGTGTATTATCTTTGTGCGTCTTCTTGGTTCTAACAAGAATAAGTTGTCTTGAGTCATGAAATGTGTCTTTATCGGTACTTTAGTACTCAAAAGGGTTATAGATACTATGATTCTATTGATCAATGCCATTATGTTAGTGTTGATGTCACCTTCTTTAAGTCCATCTCTTATACGTGGGGTTCATGAGTCACCATGTCTCATGTCTGCATAAGAGAGTGAGACTATCATTCCTAGCACTTTTTTAACATTGATGTGTAGTTAGGCAATAGGTTCAAGCTGGTTTATTCTTATTGTCATACACATGCCAAAAATTGCCCTTCCCCTTGCACCTACGACTTCATTTGTACTTGAGGTATTGATAGAGATAAAATTAGAAATGTGAATAATTAAAAATAGGTTTCTTGAGAGTTAGGTTAGGATTTCTTATTTTGTTATATTATCATTAGGATTTGATTTGATTCTATTTTGTTTCCAAATTAGGTAGGATTAGGATTACTATTGTTATTTCCTCCTTTGTATAAAGAGGGCTTGATTGTCTTTCATCAATAATGTGAATTGCTTATTATTTCTTCCACATGGTATCATAGTAGGGAATCCTTGGGTCCCTCCTTCCCCTCCCTCTCACACACACTGTTTCTTTCTCTCTCCCCTTTAGAGGTGCTGTTGGTCCCTTTCTTTGCCTGGGGGTGCATGCTACCTCCCTTTCCTGTGGCTTGCGTTGCCTTTGCGTGTTGCTCCTCTCTCTCTCTTTGGATCTCTCATCACCATAGATTCCCTTCTATCTTTCGTTAGATCCACCATTGTTGCCGTCGTCACTCCCCTCCCTCACCGGCTCCATTGCTCTCTTGTCCTTTCTCTCTTAGTGCTGCTAATTGAAAGGAGGGGCACAATCAACCCCTCTCATCTCCCTTTGTTGGTTTACGTGATCGGCCTCCTTCTGTCGGTGCTTGCTCTCCTTGTGCATGATTCCACGTCTTGATGGTTGAGTCGGAGTCCTTCATGGTGACTTCTGAGGCCAAGAATTTGGCCTCTATACTTGTTCAAGGAACCATGATAAATTGTAGAGTTCCTTGAATTGCATGCTTTGTTGTTGTGCCTTTTGCATCTTCATGGGAGGACAAGACAATTTGTACATCCTGATATAGAAAGGTCCTAACTCCCAAGATGGCGCAAAATATAAAAAGTGGGAGGATAATTTTTTTGTCATGAATTGACTGATGAACGATATTGATCACTCGATTGCATCCAATATGCTTTACAAGGAGTACATGAAGGAGATTTAGGATATGCTTGAGAAGACGTATTCCTAGAAGACGAGTAGTTCCCACTTGGGTAATATCTATCGGAGGATCTGGAATACTAATTAGGGTGACATGACCCTGGTTAAGTACTTCACGACCCTTGAATGTTTATTTAAGGAACTTGCTATCTATCAGCCTGCTTGCTGTGATAACTAGGTCATGGAACATGGGTAGTGGTGGGCGTACAAGTTTCTAGCTGGTCTTAGTTCTCGGTACCACTTTGCACGTGACCAGATTCTCTCTGCTAACATAGTGTTGGATCTGGAGACGATCTATAGTTGTCTTTAGAGGATAAGAGATCGAGCAGCCGCTTACATTTACTCCAACTACGATCCTGATACCTCTGTTCTCATGGCTTCTAAAGGGAGAGGTGGTTGTTCAGGTGACTCTGCTAGACGTGGACGTCGATGAGGTTGTGTCTTCTCTCCATGCATTCATTGCAAATGGACGAATCACCCAGTTGAAAAATGCTGGGAGAAATTCAGTAAGCCAGCCTAGTTTAACCAATTGACAACGACTGAGATTCTTGTGATTGAGATGACTCTAGCTTAGCCTCCCATGCCCTTCACCACAACAAATATGGACTGTCCAAGGAATCTCTTGAAGAGTGATGGTTCTTCTTCTATTATTGTAGTTGTGATAGCCATTAATGTTACAACATGATTCGCTACATAGCCTACTCCTGCATCTACTTCTGCCAACCCTTTCGAGGATGTGGATGATGTTAATGATCGGTGGGGGAACTGCGCATGATGTTCATTCTCTACCTACTCTTGCTTGATATCTCTTGCCTGAATGCCACGACCCTTTTTTTTTTCTCTTCTCTAAAGAAGGAAGGCTTTTCACTGGATAGAGGCACCTGCTTGCCTACCTACTCTAGCTCGACGATTATGTCCTTGGGGGGGAGTCCTAGTTTTATTCTGTTTTATGCAAGTTGGGCATTGCACGTTCCAACTTGGGGAGGAGTGTTAGTGATAAAATTAGAAATAGGAATAATTGGCTTGTTAGGATTTCTTATTTTGTTATGTAATCACTAGGGTTTGATTTGATTTGATTTTATCTTGTTTTCAAATTAGTTAGGAGTAGGATTACTATTGTTATCCCCTCTCTATATATAAAGAGGGGCTGATAATTATTTCTTCCATAGTAACTACTTTTCCTAATATTACTGATGATTCTCATAGTTTTGATGTACAGGGACTATAGATAAATTGAGTACTCGAGGGTTTAGGTACACCACATCGCCTGCAATAATAATGCATATGAAGATGTCACCGAAGGTGATGATCTTGACCTCTCTTTTGCCTTGTGCAAAGGTACTTGGTCGTGTACCATGCATCCCATCACTTTTTGAGAGGGACTTCTCGAATAGAAATGGTGCCAAGCCATGGAGGATAAGATATCTTGATTTTTTAGGGCACGTGGAGTCTTATCGAGCTTGGTGAGTTTTGGCTTGTTTTTATGCTTATGTATTTTTTTTGTTATTTTCTCATTCTATCTAGGTCTGCATGTAATTTTTCAATCCTTTATACATTGAGGATTAAGTTTTTTCAATATCAATCAATCTTATTTCTTTCAACTTGGTATCAGAGTAGCGATAATAGGTCGGTGCGTGATACCCTCCTTGATTCCTATATCTTTTTCTTTACCAAACAGGAATCACAAAAAAAAAAAACCTTAAAAGCAAGACACTAAGGCTTTTCAATCTTGTTTGGCCACTAACTCATCGGACCACTGCCTAGCCACCACCAACAAGCTGGTCTGTTGCCACTACCAACCCTCGCTCGTAGCTAACAACCGTTGTTGGCCACCTGGCAGCTGTTGACAAGTTCTTTTCCGGCCATTGCTAGCTAGAATAGGCCTTTGAGGGTTGCTTTGAGTCTTCATTTGGGCGTGAAACATGTCTTTTTGCTTGTCTTCATGACCCCAATCATTGTTTCAACCTTCATTAGAGTGTTTTTGGACTGGGTATGTCCTAAATCCGAACACTGGACATATTCGATGTGTGATTCGAGGCCTTATAGCTATCCCATTCTTTTGGTGATCTTATGGCTCTAGTTAATATCATCTATGGAGTCTTTAGAGGCTTTGGAGGTGACATTGGAGCATATCATTGAAATGAGGAGTTATAAGAATCCACTCTTCGCTCTTATGGAGAGGTTAGATAGGACCAACTATGCTCAGTTGTTACAAATGCTTCTCATAACTATAGAGGGTCATTACAAAGACAATGTTCTATTTAAGCTAAAACCTAAGGAAATAGATGGCAAGCACACTACTTGGAAGAGGGATAATGCTATAGTTTGTATCGGATCATGAAGGGTGTTGCCCTAAGAATTGAAGATGAGATTATGTGCTATTAGACTGCAAAGGAGATATGGGGGATTCTTAAAGATAAACATACTATGATCGCGTGCAACAAATGCATCAAATATTAGCCACTTCCACTGCCGTCTCTCCACCAGATTTTCCAGTTTTGGTCGCTCAAAACCTTAGATGTGATCCTGATTACAATTCAAGTAGTTGATGTGTGGCACTTGTTGATTACTAGCTAGGGAAACATTCATATTTCCTTGAACATGAGATTGACGGATGCCTTATTATTTCTAGACTTTTCTATCAACCTACTCTCAATTAGTAGGATAACCAAGGAACTTAATTGTAGAGTTATATTTAATGTAGTCTTATGTGCCTTTCAAGATGTCCTGACTGGGAAGATAATTGGTGGATGTTGTGAAGGGGGAGTACATAGGTTATTTCAATTGCTGTTTACTACCTATGCCACTGTTCCCATGTCCTCTACCTTTGCTTTTCAATGGCACTTGTGCTTCTCCTTCCTAAGCTCCGTTGTGTTATTTCTCATATTTCTCTTGGAGGTAAGATTGAGGGTGAGGCATGTTAGTTGGGGAAGTATCCGGAGCACATTTCTTACTAGTTAGACTTTGAGATCTAGATCTCTATCTGATCTCCTTCACATGGATGTCTAGCTTCCTAATTGTGTTCTTGATAGACTATGGCATCTCTGCTATTGGGTGATTGTTGACTATTTTCTTTTAAGCTGGGCATTTTTGTTGATCAGATGTAGAAATGATCATTCAGAATTTCATTTTGGTGATGAAGACATAGTTTAAGGCTACTACTAAGGCTATTCATTCTAATGCCTTAGAGTTCTGCATAATGTTTTTTCGTGACTTCTACATGTCATATGGAATTATATGACTTGTCCACATACTTCTTAGCAGAATGGTATTGTCAAGCGTAAACATTGCCACATCTTGGATGTTGCCAGGACACTATTGATATACAACAATGTACCTGAAACAGACTGGGGAGATGTGGTTTTTATAGCATATTATCTTATTAATCGTATGTCATCCTTAGTACTTGATGAACAAATTCCGATACAACTATTATATCCAGATGGAGAATTATTTTCTTTTCAACCTTGTGTGGTATTAGTGTTATGATCCTATCTAGTGTTGCCATTATGTTGGCTTAGATGTGACATTTTTTGAGCCAGTTCTACATTTTTCTACAACGGGGTTGTATGTGAATATGGTTCCTGATATAGTGCTTATGCTAGTACCTTCCACCCATTTGGAAGAGATTTTAGTCAATGTTACTCTAACCCTTGGTTCCTTAAGTCACAAGAGATCTCTAGTCACATTCCTTTTGACTTTTGAGCCTACACATCCATCATCCCTGAAGAAAAAATAGGTCTAGATGGCATAAAGGATGTGTTGGTGAATGAAAATTTTGATACCCAAGTGAGAGATGCTTCAGCTGCAGATGAGTCGATAGGTGTTGGTGATAGTTGGATGCCATAACTGATTGGGATTAACTAATAGCTTTACGAAAGGCACGTTGTACTTGCACTATGCATCCCATTTCCAAGCATGTCTCTTTATGGTATGCCTTGGGTCATTTCAAGTAGTTCTCTCTAGCACTATTTGCCACATTGATTCCTAAATCTCATCATCAGGCTTTACTAGATCCCTGATGGAGATAGGCTATGGAGGAAATGTCTGGTCTTATGTCTTGTAGTACCTAGGAGATTATTGATCTATCGCTTGATGCCACAGTAGTAGGGCTTAAATGTGTTTTCATCGTGAAGTACAACCCAGATGGATTAGTTGCGCAATATAAGGCTAGGTATATAGGACTTTATTTGACAGGTATTCCATGGAGATGCGACGTGACAACAAAGTTGTTACTTACATTGCCTATAATCTAATATTCCATGAGAGGACAAAGTACATTAAGGTGGGTTGCCATGACACAAGAGACCTTATTTAGAAGGGGTTTATTCGTATCACTTATGCTTCTTCACAAGATCAAATGGTGGATATCTTTACCAAAGCACTTAGGCCTTTATTTAATAGATGTTCCAAGCTCAGCATGATGGACATCTATACTTTAGCTTGAGGGAAACTGTTGAGTTTGGGCTTATTTTTATGTTTCTATATGTTTTTTTGTTATTTTCTAATTCTATGTAGGTTTGCTTGTAATTTTTCAATCCTCTGCACATTGAGGATTATGATTTTACAATAAGAATCAATCTACTCATATCTTTCAACTGAGCTTCCTTCTGACATAGCCCTGGTTGGCTACCAATGGGTAGTTACCATGAAGTACCAACCTGATGGCTTAGCTAAAATATGTCTTCCCTTGTCATTAAGGGATACACTGAAACTTACAATGTGAACTACTTTGACATCTCTTCATTGGCATGCCTGCACACACAGTCAAGATACTAATCTTGTTTCTATTTACTTGGATCTGCCCCTTTATCAGCTTGATGTGAAGTGTATATGCAACAACCTCCTGAATTTGAGACTAAAAGGAATTGTGCCCAAGTATGTACGCTCTACAAGGTGATTTATAGGCTTAACTATGAACTTGGTTCCAGAAGTTGTCGGATGTCATGGAGAGGATTGCCTTTAAGAGGTTCTCCACATATCACTCTTCATTCAGAAGATAGATGGGGGAATTGTGATAATGTTGGTTGATGTGGATGGTATATAATGATTGGAATGAGGCTCAAGGTAACATGGTTATCGACGAGTTTCTAACCAAGCACTTTGTTACAAATGATCTGGGGCTGTTCTAATACTTCCTTGGGATCGAAGCAGCCAGAAATGCTTGTAGAGTTGTATCATCTGAGAGGAAGTGTGCCACATGTTTGCTTCAAAAGATTGGCATGCTAAGTGCTAAACTACCCTCGATTCCCATGGATTCCATAGAGTAGGGTCATGTATATCCGTGAACCACTCAGGCTTTTGCCCCCACTCTAGCATTCTAGATGTCATGTAAATTTATCGAATGCCTTTCGGAAAAATGTGTATTATCTTAGTGTAGAGTTGTGATTTTGTGGCATTCTGGAATTTCCTGTTACTTTCTTCTTTTATGAAGTTCTGGTACTCTTCAAAAAAAAAAGAAGTTTTGGTACCCTTCTTAAAAAAAAAAGTTTGGTACTTGAAATTAAGTTGCTATGGGTCATTGAAAGAAGTGTCCTGTGCCACATGAGAAACATATTTTCTATGTGAATGAATGAAAATGACAACTTTATGAATTTTAAATATCTTTTCTGCAAAAAACTGAAAGCTTTTTAATGAGGTGTCGTATTGGTCCTCGGATATATATATATATATATATATATATATATATATATATTCACAGCACGTAAAAATTACTAAATGTGCACTATATGAAAACCATTAGATGAAGATCGTACGGTAGTATGATCAAAACTAATACAACCTAAAGTAACGAAGGTGGTTTTGTAATGCATCGATATTAATGGAAGTTGCTAAAAAAAATTTGCACAGATCATTCGTATAATAAAATATTCCTAAAAAGTGGGATGCAGTTAACGTCAATCCAAACATACATTCTAAAAATAGATAGTGAATTAATTAGTAACAAAATGATATTGTTACTAAATGCTATACATTCCAAAAATACTAAAAACATCCAAAGAATTTCTACGTTCGAATGTTCAAAACAAGGAAAGAATATATTTTAAATTAATGAAAAAGAATTGTAACAGTAAATAATAACCGTTGTAATACAAATGTGTTATATTTGTGGCATGAGCAAATAGTGCTTAACAGTAATGTCATTTAATACAAATTGTATTATTAATAGATCTCATATTACAAATATTTACCATAAAACAACTGCAAAAACTTGTATTACAAGTGAAAATAGATATGCATATAAACGATGAATTTGTATTACAATTATTTATTTTAATGAAAATGTAAAAATTTGTATTATAAGGGGAAAGTTGAATTGTAATACATAGGAAATGTTGTAATACAAATTTGTTTTAGTTAATAAGAGAGTTATAATACGATTAAGTATTAAGGCGATATGGTTACTTTCTAATAATAATGTAATATTTGATTAATTGTATTCCAAATTTGATTTATCAATGAAGTCATAATACAACTCGACATTAATGTACACGGATATTTTTTAGAAATAGCATAATGTTTGATTGAGTGCATTCCATATACAAATGGTGATTTTTTAAACCACCTTTTGACATGTGCAGTGGTTTTCATCAACGGAAAATATCATCCAACGGGAACAACGATAGACTTTTTTGTGGATTTATGAATGCAGTGCTCAATGGATACTTTTCCTATATATATATATATATATATATATATATATATATATATATATATATATATATATATTGAAAAGGGTTTGTCCCTTGATATGCTATATTTTTATATAGCAAAGTTTGTTTAGCATCTCTCCAAGAAGCCTTTTATGCTACTAAGGGGTGGCTTGGTGGTAAACCCTCTCATTGACATCCAAGAGGTCATGGGATCAAGTCCCATGTCCTACACATTTGCCTTCTCAAAATTTTTTTAACATGCTTCCCTTGCAATTATGTTCTATGCTCAAATAGTCATTGTCTAAAACAAATTTCCGTGTTCAAGGTAATTTGTTACTAATTCAAGGCTCATTCACATTAAGATGCCAGATGCTGTTGTCGATTATGATTTATCAAATGGCAAGTGGCAGATAGTGCAACAGCAGAATTTGCTTCTTGAGAGGACAAGGACATTATATGGGACTTCTGTTTTCAAAGACAGAAAAAATGCCATTTGTGCACATAGCACAGAAGCATGTGACAATTTGTGGAATGAATTGTCAGAGTTCTATGCTTGTGAGCATTATGATGTTTCTTCAGAGGATGGAGTCCTTGTACCTTTAACTGTTGCATACTCAAGAAAGCAACAGCTTGAGGGATCTCCTGGTTTACTTCATGGCCATGGTGCTTGTGGTGAGATACTAGATAAGCGATGGCGAAGTGAATTGAAAAGCCTTCTTGATCGGGGTTGGGTAGTTGCATATGCTGATGTGAGGTTAGCTTTTTATAATTTTCACCAGCTGTAACTTAATATTCTTGTTGTTATAGTTGTAGTGAAAATTTTCCTGTTTGTGCAGTGTGACTGTGCTCTTATATTGCAGATCAAAGGCTAAACAGATTGGTAGGTCCATAATCCTTCAGGTTGAGGGTGACCGGATCCTGAACTTGGTAATTTCAGAAGGGCCCTTCATTGTCTAGCCATCAAGTAGCAAGAAAAATGGTTGTTGTGCCTATGAAATTGTGCACATTGAAAATAAAATATTGAAAGTAGAAGTGATTGTCTGATAGATGGCTTGTATAGTCATTTATGCTGGTTCTCTTCCAATCCTTTTGCCTTTCTACATAGATTTTGCGAAGAAAGCGTTATTTTAGAATAATTTACAAAATGCCTAGGATAGATCCAAATAGATGCAAAGAGTCCATGTAGCCGACCCCACTTTATTTAGAAGAGGCTTGGTTGTTGTTGTAGCTAACAAAATGCATAGGCCCGAATGTTGCCTAATCTTTTTGTTGTAGTATGCTCCTATGTACTATTTTATTATTTCTTGTTTTATTCTGGACATGTATTGTTATTTACCCACACCTTTCTTCTATATAAAGAGGTGTAAGGTTTTGTGATTTAGTAAGATGTTCATTCTCTTCCACTTGTTATCAGAGTAGCGATCTTAGATCGGTGTTCTGGTATTCCACCCTCATAAGGCCTTTGAATCCTAGCTACCTTACCCCTTTCTCCTCTGTCACGTCGTTGCTACCGCTAGCCATCGAGGCCATCGCACCATTGGCCAACAGTGTTGCTGGCGACGGTCCTCTCTCCCTGCTCCAGCGAGGGAGCCACCTAGGCTCCTTGGGCGGCACCACTAGGGGGCTCCCCCATGCCTTAGCGCGCACCTACACCTGATCTAGGGGGGCTTTGGTAATCCTATTCTTGATTTCCAGGACTCTGTTTTCTTGGATTTTATGATCAGGAGGTCACCGTTTCTCTGATGAATTGATTTCAGATCTAAAAATATAGTTTTAGATAAGAAAATATAGTTTCACATATGTTCTTGTGGTTGTTTGGTCCCTGCTAGGCACGATGGCTTCACCCAAAGGTTTAGAGGTGACATCGGATATCATTAGGGATGCAAGGAAATATAAGAATCTGTTCTTCACCCTGATTGCTAAGTTGAATGAGACTAACTATGCGAGATGATCTCACATGTTCCTTATGACTTTGGAGGGTCATGATAAGGAACATATTTCGAGCCCACCAACAAGACAGGAAAGCATGCTACATGGAAGAAGGATAATGCAATAGTATCATGTATTACAAGATTGCTAAAGAGATATTGGATATTCTTCATGACATGTATTCCCATAAGAAGAATTATAACAAGGTGTTTTGGATACATCATGATATCAGCAGTCTAAAGCAGGAGTGCTAGACGCTTTCTCAATACTATACTTCTTTGAAGGGTCTTCTTGAGAAGTATAATGCTTGTACTCTCACGTGTACTTGCTCTACTCAGAGGGAGTAACGCAGAGAGTATGTTGTTATGCAGTTTCTTGATGGTCTTAGTCCTGAGTATGAAGGAGCCCGCTCACAGATTCTAGTATTATCTGAGCTTCTCTCTCTGGAGGAGACTTATAGTAGGTTGAGTGGGATTGTTGTCAGGACACCTACTGATGTGATTGGACAGACTACCACACTAGCTGCCACTGGTGGACGTGGTGCACTCTCTACACATGATAGAGGGCATGGTAGGGGACTTACAGGTCGACTCCAAACCACTTGCACCTTCTGTGGCAAGCTTGGTCATGGGCAGGATATAGATACCATAGCTGTGATACTTTGTGGGTATTGAGGTGCCAGGAAGCAAGGATGAGATTGTTCATTCTTAGCGCAAGTATGCCCTTGATGTCCTCCAGGAGACTAGGATGTTAGGTGTTAAGCTTGCTAACATTCCTATGGATCCTAAAGGGCATCTATATGATGTAGGGTTAGTGATAGTGGACAACGGATCCTATAGGCAACTTGTGCTTTATCTCACCATCACCAAACCAGATATTTTCCTTGCTGTGGGAAAGTTGAGCCAGTTCATGGAAAGACCTACTCAATAGCATTGGGATGCAACGATTTAGGTGCTTAGGTACATGAAAAAGGCACTTAGTTGTAGTCTACTTTTCTCTAGAGGCACATCCATGGCAGTGGTTGGATATTTAGATGCAGACTATACAGGTAGCTCGATAGATAGGAAATCCACCATTGATTTTTGCACATATATTGCAGGAATCTAGTTACATGGAGGAGCAAAATATAGGGCCTGTGTGTAGATTTAATACTGAGTTGGAGTATCGTGCCGTGGCTTAGACAGTTGCTGAGATAGTTTAGGTGAAATCAGTGTTGCATGATTTACATGTCCAGCTTGAGATGCCAATGGAGATGTGATGTGACAACTGGGTTGCTACATATATTGCTAACAATTCGATGTTCCATGAGCACACCAAACATGTCAAGGTTGATTGCCACTACACTTAGGATCTCATTCAGTGTGGGGTCATCTATATATCTCCAGTTGCCTCAGAAGATCAAACAACAGATATTTTCACTAAGCCCTTAGCCTGTTCCGCTTTCGATATTTGTTATATCAAGCTGAGCATGATTGACATTTATATTCCAGCTTGAGAGGGAGTGTTATAGTATACTCCTATGTACTATTTTATTATTTCTTGTTTTATTTTGGACATGTACTGTTATTTGCCCGCACCTCTCTTCTATATAAAGAGGTGTAGGGTTTCATGATTTAGTAAGATTGTTCATTCTCTCACTCTTTTCATTCAAGGATCCTTTAAGTTAAAATTAGGCTTTCTTTCCTTGGTTGGAATCTACATCATGGATTCTTTGCTTGCTTGCATTCAGATTCATCTTGGGTCATGCGCAAATTTCAACTCCAAAACACCAAGATCACACTTGATTGCTCCTTTACTACACCTTTGATCATCTTGGATCTCTTTTGTAAAGTTCGTCATTTTACTTCTTATACACTTGAATTGGAGAATCGACACATTTTCTTTGCAGATGCATGTCTCTTTCATCTATCTTCTATACACAACACGACATCCTTGTCCCTGATAATCTCATTTTTTGTGCCCTGACATCCATCTTGGCATCTTCATTTCAGCTGTAGACATTCTTAGCATGTCTGCAATTGCACAACCTAATACTTGGATTGCAAATTACTTGGTATGTGTTACCATGTGCCTCTTAAAAGAAGTAAAGGTACATGACTTGTACATGTAAATGGGATTCGGTACCGTGGATTCAGTTTCCAGCAAATATGTGGTACATGTAACACAGCGAGGGCAAACATTATTGTGGTTGGATCAGTGTTGACATAAAAGGTCCTTTTGGGATCTGATAGTTACAACGACGACGTGATTTGTATTAGATCCAAGGCAGAATATGACCTTTCCGTAGCTGTTTGGCAGAGGAAGGTTGGTCACTAAAACATGCAGGAGACTTTGGGTACAAGATGTTCATACACGTTCTCTCTGCAGTTAGGGGGAGGAAGATGGCAGGCAACTTTTCCTGGTGTGCGACTTTGTTCAAGTTGTTTGGGCACAGATGCAGTTGCTTGGTTTGTGGCGTGTGTATCTGGGTGATTTCTGGGCAGCCTTCAGGGAGTGGATGCAGATGGATATGTTTGCTTTAGTCAAGGCATCTGCAGCTTTGTGGACTATTGGGTTGCAACGGAATAGGTTACTTTTCAGGAATGAGGACCCTTGGGGGGAAATGTAGCAAGGGAAACACAGGGCTTGTATGATTACTGGTCCAATCTGCCGTAAGCTTTTTTCTTGATGGTTGAATGAAGTGGATGGCTACTGAGCTCCAGTAACTGCCCTTTTACTTTCAAAAAAAAAAAAAAAAACAGATAAAAGATCCAAGTCAGAACAAGCCAAAATGATGAAATATTGTTTGGGCTCTTTCTCTTGAGCGCAAGTGCTGTTGTGTTGGGTATGAGACTGTATGCCTAAAAGGTACTAGGGTCTGCTAATGCTTTGATTTAGACATCTAGATATCCTAACTGAACATTGTACTTTGATTATTTTATTACTTTATTAATGTTTGGGTTACTAACCTTGATGGTGTCATCCTTTTATTTTAATAGAAATATAACACAATTATTTTGTCATTGAATTCTAAGTAAGTAATTCTTTTGGTTTGCTCATAGAGAACTCATGGTTTACCTGTTGTAGGGGTGGTGGTGGCAAGGGTAGAAAGTGGCATCTTGATGGAAAACGTACTCTAAAGGAAAATTCTATTGCAGATTATATCTCCTGTGCCGAGTTCTTAATAAAAAAAAATATTGTTGAAGAGAACAAACTTGCAGGTTGGGGTTACAGTGCTGGTGGACTTTTGGTTGCTTCTGCTATTAATGCCCGCCCAGGTTTGTTTAGAGCTGCAGTTCTGAAGGTATATTCTCTAGCACGCTCCAACTTGTCCTTACAAGTAAATCTGGGCAGTTCATATTCTTGATTGGCGAGTAAAAAAAAATTGTGTTAGGTGACTGCTGTTTCCATCACTAATTAAGGCTGCATTTGGTAGCGTGTTAATTTTTGTATAGGATAACTTTTAGGAAGGCTTTCCTTCTTGAAAAGAAAGAACTTTAAGGAAGGTTTAAGTTGAAGGAAGTTGTTCAGCTAGTTGGTGGAATTAGTAGTTGGTTTGATGTTACAAGTGAATCAATGTGTTATAAGTTGGTATTATTTAATTTGACTTGATTATTGTGTTATAAATCAAGAGGTACCTTATTCTCCTCTAGCATTGATGGTTGGGAATTGAATGCTACATGCAATTAGTTTTATTATAATATAATATTTTGAGTAATTGACATAATAATCCCTAAACTTACACTTGTATTTCAATATTATCCCCAAACTTTACAATATATCAATGTTGCTCTTAATGTTTCTAATTGTATCAATATAGCCCCTTCAACGTCTGTTGAGAGAATTGGGTTGTGGGTTTAGTACCACATTGGAAGATGTGGACTTTGTGTGTGAGTGGTGGCCTATAATAAGCATGTACTCTTCCCATATTCCTTTGAGAAGAAGAAATACAAATCAGTGTCCTATTGGGGTCTTGTCTCGTGGTTTTCTCCCCTCTCTTCGTGAGTAGGGTTTCTACGTAAAACCTAAGTGTTCCTTGGTTGATTTTATTGCTTTGATTATTACTTGATTTTTCAACTTGGTATCAGAGCAAGTCACTCGTGGGTTTTATCTTTTGTTCGTATTCAATTCCACTTGTTATTAGGGTTCTTGTGCCTTTGAGATCGAAGGCAAGTTCAAGCTTTGGCGATGTGGGATCGTGCATTGTGTTGGATGTTGATGGAGATCGCCGCGGACACCTTGAGGAAGGCAAATCGGGATCCCCAACCCTATCATGCAGATCAGTGGTCGTTGGGCAACACTCCTCGAGGAGAAGAGCAAGGTGGAGCCGATGGGGATGCCCTCCTGCAGTTATTGCTGATGCAGATCAAACATCGATGTGCTGGTGGAGCTTGACCTACTAGATGTGATCATGCAAGGAGTTGAGCTATGTTGGTGGCGATGCTGACGGTGACGCATAGTGAAGCGCGTGCAGCGGCAGTGCGACAGTCTGCAGGGCCACATCAGGCGGCGTAGGTCCAGGGTCTGCGGCGATGAAGGAGAGGAAGACGACGAGGAGAAGGCTTCCCTTCCTTTGGAGCTCGAGGATGGCCTCCTCCTTGTCGTGAGCGGCCTCACCCTCCTATCTCTTTGAGGGCACAGTGGGTGTCCACCCTACGGGAGGCTTCTTCGAGGCCGTCGAGGAGGGATCTGTGGAGGTGCATCTTGCATGGAGGTGTCAGCTGCGTGTGACAACTCAGAGTCGGGGGTGGTACGGTTCCCCTCGTTGTTCGTGATGCTGCCACACCCCCACACACGAGTAGGTGGGGCCAAGATCAATCCCGATCGCAGGATGATTGGGCGGTCGGAGTGCATGAGGTGGCGCTACTTGCTGGAAAGAGGGGCGGCGGCGAAGGATATCGTGGCATCGATCTAATGGACGTAGTCCTTGGTAATCCTGGAGATGAGAGATCTGCGGCATTGAAGCTGGTGCGGATCGCTGCGAAAATCTCGCGACGAGATTGGAGTGATTTTTGGCTATGTGCGCTAGGGATTCAAATCCCATGGTCGGTGATCGAGGGCTGGTGTACCCTTTCGGGTTCGTTTCAACCTAAGAAATACGTGGGTACCCTTATATCTTTATTTGGTTTATTTACTTTGCAAAGGAGGAGGCTAAGAAAAGGTGAAGGAAAAAAAAGAAGGGAAAGAAGGAAAAATAAAAGAGAGAAAAAGAGGGGAAAAAAGATAAGGAGAATAATTGAAAAAAAAAGAAAAAATGATGAAAAAAAATGAGGTTTATATTTAAAGAGATGTGGAGAAGTCTTCTCTTGCTTTTCTTGTTTTATATTCTTCTCATTATTTTTTCTCCCATACAAGTATGGGAGAAGGGGAAGTGTGGAAGCCATTATAGTCACCCATGTTTGGTAGTCCCTTTGTTGCAGTCCTAAGGCATGATGGGTGACATTGGGTACCGCTACGGACTTGCAGTCCTAAGGCACGATAGCATCCTCCAGTAGTTGAGGTGATATTGAATACTGCTACAGACTTGTTTAGTAGCTGATCTTCATGTGAGAAACCAAACTTTAGGTGGTCCAGAGTTTCGAGATCTCCAGAGAGAGGGAGATCCATTTTCGAGGTCCTCAGAGGAAGGATCTGGTTGGTTTCTATGTGGGAGATGCAACTTCGATGTTTTTAGAGGAAGACCCTTTTCAAGGATACTGAATGAGGAGCCACTAGCGCTAGGTCTCTAGAGGAGAAGCCACTGTCAAAGTTAGCCACAGTTCTTTCAGCAGTTCCAGCCTATGTTCTCGCTTGTGTAGAGTGGGTTTTTTTGTGTTACAAGCTGCGCATTCCATGCTCTAGCTTGAGGGGGAGTGTTGAGAGAATTGGGTTGTAGGTTTAGTGTCACATTGGAAGTGTGGACTTTGTGTGTGAGTGGTGGCCTATAAACAGGCGGGTACTCCCATATTCCTTTGAGTAGAAGAAATACAAATCAGTGCTTTGTCGGGCCTTCTTCCGTGATTTTCTCTCCGCTCTTCGTGAGTGGGGTTTCCACATAAAATCTAAGCATTCCTTGATTGATTTTATTGCTTTGATTATTGATTCCACTTATTATATATTTCAGCTATGTTGTTTACTAATACTTGATGTTGGTTGAGGTACTGTACCACATTTAGAAGTTGTTATTAACCCAGATTTGGGCTGAAAAGTTAGCAAATGATAACTACGTTATATTGAATAATGAAAGGGGGGACTGCACGGATGCAAATAAAAAGGTCAGGGATGACATTGCAATGTTTCAAAGTCCAAGGACCACATTGAAATTTAGGTATATGTTGAGAAATTTTTATGTAAAATGTTCTATCCATTTTTTTTTGAAAAGTCATAGTTAATTTTTTTGTTTAATATTTTGACAATGCTATGCGTTGGAGATCACAAGAGGGCTTTATGCTGACTTTGAGCATGATTGCTGCTGTAGATTTAATAAGCCCAAGCAGGTTATCATGCCAAATGCATTCTTTGTTTTTTTCCATTGCAGGATTGAGTAGACACTAGATAGTCACGTCATTGTAAGTGTCATGGTACGGTAAAATGGTTTGTTCACTTTGTTCTTCAAACAAAAATAATATAAGGGCGAAAAATGTCCTATTACGTACCTTTTAGAATGGTTCTGAACTTTTGTTCTAATCACTAGCAAGACTTTTAACAAATCAGGTAAGTTTCCTTCATAAAAAGATGATAACTTGCAGACTAATGTTATCTGTCATCATTTGCAGGTCCCATTCCTGGATCCTTGTAGCACCCTTCTTAACCCAGTTTTGCCTTTAGATCCTCTTGATTATGAAGAGTTTGGCTATCCTGGAAATGCAGAGGATTTTCTTGCAATGAGAAGTTACTCTCCTTACGACAGTATTCAGGAAGGTGTTCTTTATCCTGCAGTACTAGTGATAGCATCTTTCAATACCAGGTACTTTAAGATCTTCCTCTTTTTTCTTTTAGGAATTTCAAGTCTGGTGTTTTTAGGAAAGTTTCCAAAGGCAAAGAAGGTCACCTGTAAGGGTGACTTGAACGAGAGAGCATTAGTTGAAGGAGCAAGGCCATGCGTTTCAGAGAACCCTTGGACATGAAAGTGACCTTGGGGAGGGACACTAATGGGAGAGGTCCGTTTTAAATTTAAAAAAGAAGGAACACTAAGGTGTTTCAAGAAAAAAGGGAATACAAGTGTCAACTTAGGAGACATTCATCAGTGCTACATTGCACCACTAAAAAAAAAAATCAAAGCTTGTTCTTTCTTGTGACTCTGCCATTTGCAAATTGAAATCATCTTGTGTATGAAGTATCAACGAGTGTTTGAATTAATCCAAATTGTCTAGTGCAACCTCCCTCCACCCCATGGGAAACCCTAGTGCCCAGGAACAAGCCCCCATTGTCGCTACTTTTAGGGCCCTGGCCAGCCTTGTACATTGGTTGGGGACTCCCTCCTCTTCACTCACCTCATTTCCCCCGCACCCCCTATGCGCATTGCTGGTTGCTAAGGTAGTGAGCAGTGACGAATTCGTCATTGTGGCTCTCAGCAATTGG
Source organism: Thalassia testudinum (assembly GCA_037157565.1). Classification (NCBI taxonomy): domain Eukaryota; kingdom Viridiplantae; phylum Streptophyta; class Magnoliopsida; order Alismatales; family Hydrocharitaceae; genus Thalassia; species Thalassia testudinum. Next base: position 75,015,808 of record JAZHRO010000013.1, read on the forward strand.
GTTGTTTTTTCCTCCTATAGGTGGCCATATTCTTGAGCCCCAATTCTTCATCCCTGGTTGGCAACCCATGGATACTGCCCCCTTGAAGGATATAACGGCACTAGGTGCTTTGTTCCTCTCAGCCTCCTTCCACCTAAGCTTGGTTGAGTTGACGTTCCACTTGCCTTGTTCATCCCAATTTCGATGCTTTAATGAGTCCCCATCTTGGTCATTCCACAAGGTAGCAGATGGCAAGTCATAGGCGGCTTGAAGCCGTGGCCAGTGGAGCCACCTTGTCGTCATTTGCTCCAACTTGGGTTCCTTTGAAGTTGGGTGGTTGCACAATCCTCTCCTTGTTCTGGCTACAGTCTTGAATAATATCTCCAAGCTTTGTGATTTTCATGAGAAGGTTCGACAAGAGATGCTTGTGGTTGATCACCCATGGCAAGGGTGCTCTCCATGGTATTGATTGAGACCTAGTTGTGATGAGAAGTGGAAGGATTTTTGTCTACTCAGAATGGCCATGGGATCCTTGGTCAAGCTTGAAGGCTTGAGATGGAGTTGTCAGCCACGACGTGCTCGGATCCTGCTTCCCACATCCACATTCAAAACTTCTAATAATTTGGGTATACTAGATATTGGGCATAATGCAATTGGTTCTTCACCAGTTTCAGATGCTGGTTTCCCCATCTCGCATGGATTGCTGACTTTGTCTTTGGTGGTGCAATCATCATCCAAGACGTGGAGCAATGCTAGGAGGCAAATTGTATTAGGCACATTCTTTTTGTTTTTCTTTTTTTTTCTTTCCGATTTTGTTGTTTTAGGGTTGGTTTTGGTCTTGTATTCCCCCTTCCAGGGCATTGTGTTCCCCCTTTTGTGGGGCAGTTGAGTTCCCTCTTCAAAGGCATAGTGTTCCCTTCTGGCCTTCTCCCTCACCCTATCATGGGCTGCATTTTGTTGTAATTTGCTTCTTCCCTAGTAATGGAGATTATCTTTATAGACATAAGTTATGTGATGCTTTTTGGAAAGACCCAAAGATGTGAGGGTCTTTCTGAAAAGCATTATTACATTGCAAAAGCTGTTATAGCTCAATTTTGAGGTTGTGCTGTCGGTTTTCAATGTGCTACTCCATAAGCAATTGCTAACCAAGAATTATTGTTTTCAGTGGGCTTGGAAAGATGACTACACTTGGTCATTTTGTGACTTACTGTTTGAAGATGATGATCTCCTATCTAGTTGTGGCTTTGCCAAGGATGTTTTGTAGAAGTTTTCTTAATGGATCCTTTTATCTCAAGATAGTTTCTGGAAGAATCTTCCCACTAGGTAGCCTCCGTGGGGCATATTTAGATTGGCCATATTTAGATTGGCCATGTTGGGAGCAAGGTTCTAAAAGACATGAGGTGGAGCGAGGCAACTTTGTGCTGTCAAGGCGAGGCTTAAGCCTCAGTTCTGAGGAGAAAATTTTCACCTTCGAGTTGGACTAATTTAGTTTTTTATTAGCAAATAAGAACTTTATTTAGTTTTAAAGTTAAAATGTGTAAAAATGGAGGTAAAACATGATATTATTGAGGTATAAATTCCTGTAGATAGGAAGGGCAGTATATTGGATCTGACTTCAACATGACAAATGTTGAAAAACTTCAGCACATGATGACCATTGAAATGTTATTTACTAGGGATCTGTTTTGCAACATATGAATCAATGATTCACCTAAAGAATCTGAAAAAGATCCAGAGATCTATAATTTGTTACATCACTACACTAGATGGTCAAACTAGTACCAAATTGTGTACCAATACTAGGCTAGCATAGGCTAGTTTTTTTTTTAATGTTTAGATTCTAGGTAAATTTCAGTTAGATTGCTAGTTAATTTTCTGAAAGTTTAATTGGGAACAATTGAATTGCAATGTAAGGCTGTAACTATATGGTGACCTAGATGGTTCAAAGAGAAATTAGTTACTTTAGAATGCTGCACATTTCATTTCTTCACTTACTAGCTAAGGCAGTGTTTTAATTTTGTCTCGACTGCCTCAAGTCCCTTGACCACTGAGGCTCATGCTTTACTGAAGGCAGACTGAGGTGGCTGCCCAAAAAATTCCTTGCTTTACCTTGAGGTGTGCATCTTGGGATGTGTTTCTTAAGGGGTTTTTATTTAGAGGACCCTATAATCTTTGGATGTTACACTCATACCCTTAGGTTTCTGACATTATTATTATTATTATTATTATTATATATTTTTTTTTGAAAAGATGAGAAGTGCTATCGATGACGATAGCAGACCGGAAAGCTTCTAACATTATTGTGGATACTGTTGAAAACATAAAATTGCTTAGATGTATACCTTTTTGAGAAATGAATACTAAAAATTAAAGAACTTTTGCAAAAAAGTTATTGTGTATATATATATATATATTTATTTATTTTAAAGTCTTCTTCTCCTTCTCCCCCTCCCCCCCCCCTAAAACATCTCTAGCAAGGGGGTTGTTGGGGGTTGAGCACTCCATCGCCACTGACGTTGCCTTGCCCGATGCCGATCTCCTCCCCTTAGGCCTTCTCCTTCCTTCCTTTCCCTCTTCTCCACCTCTTTCTTAATCCCAAACCCCAACTAGTCCTAAATCAACAACCAAGTGGGATGGGGGATTGACTGATATCCCAAGAAGATCTTGTCTGTTACTAACCAAGAAACATAGAACCACTGGACAGATGTTAAGAAACAAACCAGGTCATGCCATCAAAAATCTAGGGGCTCCAATTGTAGCTCTCTATGACAACACTATTGGTGTACTAAATGGGTAGGTGCATAAGATCCTCTCTAGGATGGGACGGGCTCAACTAATTAATTCTATGATTGATGTAATATCTTGGTTGCAACCAAAGTAACTGGTATCATTGGTTACAATGTGTAGTTCTCTTGGGATAGTAAAGCTCTCTTGCTAACTCAGTGGCTATTGCCAAGGCTTTCAACTGCGAGAGAGATTATACTTCTGCAGGATTGGAGTCATTTGAAACTGCAAAGATTTTAGGTGGGCAAAATATTTGTTATTATTGATAAAAGAGACCCTAACCTTCTTTATATAGAGAGGGGAAAGGGTATACATGGAAACAACCCTTTATTAAAAGTAGACGTAACTAAATAAGGAGATAAAATCCCCAACTTATTTCCTAACACTCCCTCGCAAGACAAGACGCGGAAGACAGCTAAGTCTTGGATCCATAAGGTAGTGAAGATCCACTCTTGTTGATGTGGTAATCTGTTTTTTCATGTCTTCAACCCTGGGTGCCCCTTCTTATATGCCCTCATAGAGCCATTCAATGCTTGGTTTCTCTTGAGGTGCATGAGAGTGCTGCCCGAACTTTGACATTTTGAGGCAGCTCTCGTTTTCAACTTGTGTGTCTTCTACTCAACATATAAGGACTCAACTGAGGGAACTCAAAACTTTGAGGGGTTACAAACAAGCACCCCAACACCAAAAGACTTGACTTTAAAGAAAACAGAAAACTAGACATACAGACGGAGCGTGGAGAGATCCAGAGATCTCATGCATAGTATTGGAACGTGCGTATAAGATATCTGGAACGACCATCAGACGTCTGATCTTGGTGATCAGCGAGTCTATTGAGAAGACAGCGGCTGGATGGAGCAATTGCTCCTTGTTGACCAGCAGGAGGCCTGATTTGGCCTTGGTGATGCATGACAGAGAGATAAATAGAGGGAGTAGAGGAGCTTTGTCGTATTGGAAATATTCTTCTATTTGCTCTATTGCTCAAATGAAAATAGTTGGGGAGGATCTCTATTTATAGAGAGAACATACCCACTAAAAATAGTAAAGGGTCTATTCCTATTAGAGATTAGATCTTCTCTCATTTGGAAAGATCTAATCTCTTAACAAATCCCAAAACCCCAAAACTTGTTTTCTAAAGTTCCACAACTTTTATTTCTAAAACAACTTTACTAAAAATAGGAAACCGTCAATTTTGGTGCACTCAAGTTTGGTTCTTGAGAACCCAAACCGCCGGTCCTGCTGGGCATTTAGATTGTTGCCACGTGGCACAGCCACATGGCCTGCTGATTGCGACATGGCATGTGCCACGTGGATTCTTCTTTGATTCCCAACACTCCCCCTCAAGTTGAAGGTCGAGAGGCCAACGACTTGGTCTTCATGTGCAAGGTTATCTGCCCCACCATTCATCTTCCTCTTTGATAGAAACACTCGTTCTTTTCCTTCGACATGTCGACGATGCAGCTTCTTGCGACTTCCGAAGTCGTTGCTTCTGGGGCAACCTGAGTGGTTGTTGCTATGGCCATCGTTGTGTCTTGTAGAAGTCGAGCACATAGCTTCTCAAGATCTTCGGGAGTCAGGGAGTCCATATTCGCACACGAGGTACTAGTAGTCCCATGTGCGATAGAACTTGATATATCTCCTCTTGCTTCCTTTTTCTTCTTCTCGTCCTAGAAATTCGGTGCCTCAAGGAGAAGATCGATTTTCTCCTGTCCACCAACGAAAATCTTGAAGGCACGAGGCCACAACCCACAAGACGTAGTTGGCAGCGTCACTCAATTTCATGGTTGTCCCAGAGACAACCACCTTGCTCTTGCCAAGGTTGAGCGTAGCATCTCCGACGATTGTGATAGATTCTGCCATCTCTTAGTCTTCTTTTCCGCGCAAGTCGTTGGATTTGAGGACTTCTTCAAATGCACGAACCTCTAATGAGTAGTTGAATTTTCTACACGCGTAGGAGCCTAGATCGTAAGCTCTGATACCATGTAGAGATTTCTAAGTGGGCACATACAGAGTGCGGAGGCTCCTGTACGTGGAGAGATCTAGAAATCTCACGCACAGTACTAGAACGTGTGTGTAGGATGTTTGGAACAACCACCAGACGTTTGATCTGGGTGATTAGCGAGTCTGTTGAGAAGGCTGTGGCTGGATGAAGGAGTAATTGCTCCTTGTTGACCAGCTGGAGGCTTGATTTGGCCTTGGTGACGCACGACAGAGAGAAGTAAAGGGAGGAGAGGAGCTTTGTTGTATTGGAAATATTCTTCTATTTGCTATATTGATCAAATGAAAATAGTTGGGGAGGCTCTCTATTTATAGAGAGTACCTATCTCCTAAAAATAGTAAACGAATATTCCTATTTCTAAAACTAAACTCAACTAATCAAATCTTCTAAATTTGGAACCAAATCTTTACAAATCCCCTTAAAATAAATAAGCTAAATTAGGCTAATTGCCAACTAAGAAACCAATTCCTATTTTTGGTCCTATAGACCCAAAACTGGTGACCCAAGTGGCCTTCTAGATAATTGCCACGTGGCCTGATGGCTACCACGTGGCATGTTCGATGTGGCTTTTCTTAGATTCCTAACATTCTCCCTCAAGTTGAAGGCCGAGAGGCTGATGACTTGGTTTAGACGCCTCATCACTCTTCTTGTCTTCTTCACTGAAAACTTGTATCTTTGATTTCGCCATCATCCTTCAAGGTAATTTGAATCGGAAAGAACTTCGGTTCTGGTTGCAACCGAGAACTTTGGCTTAGCTGGCAAGAGCGTTGGCTCTAGAGAGGGTCGAGAAAAACCTTGATCGGAAAGACCTTCGGTTGAGTTAGGGCCGAGAAGAATGTCAGCCTAACCGAAAGAATGTCGGTTTATAAAGGTCGGGAAGAACTCCAACTTGAGAATAGTTGCCCGGAGCGTTACTGCTCTGATACCTGTTGGGATTTGTGGCGATCCGGAGCGTGAAGAAGTCCTGCAGAGGTTGGAGGAATGTCTGGGCTGCTATGTAGACCAAGGGACATCCCGATCTGCTTACTCTTTTCTTCACCAAAAATTTGTATCTTTGATTTCGCCATCATCCTTCAAGGTAATTTGAACTGGAAAGAACTTCGGTTTTGGTTGTGATCGAGAAGTTTAGCTTAGCCGGCAAGAATGTCGGCTCTAGAGAAGGTCGAGAAAAACTTCGATCGGAAAGACCTTCGGTTGAGTTAGGGCCGAGAAGAATGTTAGCCTAGCTGGAGGAACGTCGGTTTATAAAGGTCGGGAAGAACTCCAACTTTAGAATAGTTGCCTGGAGCGTTACTGCTCTAATACCTGTTGAGATTTGTGGTGATCCGGAGCGTGAAGAAGTCCTGTAGAGGTTGGAGGAACGTCTGGTCTGCTATGTAGACCAAGGGACATCCCGGTCTGCGGGATGCAAATCGATCTGTACGACTGGAAATCAGTCTGTTGTGTGCAGATCGGCCTTTTCAGGTAGGATAGGTGGGTCGGTTTTGATGTAGATCAACCTGCAGAATGCCAGGGATTGGCTGGATTCCCTGTGGAGCTGACTAAGAGGATTCTTGCCTCTGTGGATGGTTGGTTCCAGCACTAGGGGAAGTACAGATGAGCTCAATTGATTGGAAGAATCTCTATTGCTCAAAGAAAACACATGGGAAGGCTCTATTTTATAGAGTACCTATCCCCAAAAAATAGTAAACAAATATTCCTATTTCTAAAACTAGACTCAACTAATCAAATCTTGTAGATTTGAAACAACCAAATCCTTACAAATCTCCTTAAAATAAATAAACTAAATTAGGCTAATTACCAACTAAGAAATCAATTCCTATTTTTGATCTTATAGACCTAAAACTGGTGGCCCAAGTACCTTCTAGATAACTGCCACGTGGCCTGTGCCATGTGGTTCTTCTTTGATTCCCAACAATATATTTAAAGGAACTCTCCAAAACCTAGTTCCTCCACCTGTTCGTTCATTTTCTTCAGGTTGCTCTCTCCCTTGGCTATGGCAAGCAGCAGCTCCTACCCACGGCCCAACCTCGGCGCCAAGCGGTGGGGAGGATTGAGGTGAAGATCCACGGCAAAGATCGTGAACGCACAGCCCCCCAAGGCCAACAAGGAGCCAAAGGTCGGGGCTACTCTACAAGGGCGATCTCGTCGTCCACCATCGCCCTAGGCGAGATCCCCCTCGCCAAGTCCAAAGCCTCGTTCTGCATGCAATAGGAAGGGGGGGTGGCATATCTCTTTCGACCCCGACTGACTCCTTCGACGCGCTGCTTCGCGTGTACCTTGACCGCATCCAGGCCTTCGCTGAGGGGAGCCCCCCACCCCCCCATCCAAAAGGCCCCCAAGAAGCCCCCACCGCTGTCATAAGCTCCCCACCATCCTCTACCGCAGGGCCATCCGCAAGAGGCGCCTCTTCTTGTGGTTGGTGGTGTTGGCGACGGGCCTCTTCTTGTGCCTCGTCGACCACTGTTGCCATTGTCGATGTAAGGATGGAGATGAATGATGGCGACCACAGCAAGGAGAGAGATGTGTGGGAGAGGAGAGGGCCTCTTCGGTGGCTCGCCGGAGGTTGACGATGCCGCCGGAGGGCCTCCCCCCCTCTAGGGTTTCTTCCTTCTTTTTCTTTCTTTCCCATGGGATCAAACCTGCTCTGATATCATGCAGAGGTTTTAGGTGGAGAAAGCGGAGCGTAGAGACTCCTATGCGCACGCAGCAACAAGAAGTTGCTGTGTTTAGGACGTCTAGACGGTCCACGAAATGTCTGATTTGGGTGATCAGGGATGCCTGAATGAGGAGGCAGCAACAAGGTCTGCTCAAGGCAGATTGGTCTTCATGGTTGAAACCGGTTTACAATGTGCAGACCAGTCTTCTCAGGTTGGAGAGATGGGTTGGTCCTGCTGTGGATCGGCCTGCAGGGAGCCAAGGACCTGATGGGTCCTAATATGAACTAGTAAAGAGGCCTCCTGCCTCTTGGATGACCGGTTGCAACAGTAGGAAGTAGAGAGAGGAGAGGAGCTTTGAGTTGATTGGGAAATGTTCTTCTATTGCTCAAGAGAAAATAAGGTGGGAAGGCTCTCTATTTATAGAGAATACATATCCCACCAAATAAAGCAATGGATAAAATCTTATTTCCTAAAGAGATAAAATCTTCTCTTATTTGGAAAGATTTTATCTCTTAACAAAACCAAATCCTACAACTTAATTCCTAACAAAACTAATTTACTAAAAATAGATAAGCATCGATATTGATGCATCAAATTTGGTCCAAGAGGACCCCTTGCAGTCGGCCCTAATGCGGGCCAGATGGCTGTTGCTGTTGCCATGTGGCATGATGTGCCACATGGCAGTGTCCACGTGGTGTCTTTTCTGATTCCCAATACTCCCCCTCAAGTCAGAGGTCGGGAGGCCAATGACTTGCTGAAATTGATGCATCATTATTCTTGAGATTTTGAGGATGATCTTCGTGTTTCTTCTACGCTCGAGAGTTGAGCTCTTCATCTCAATGTTCCCCGATGTGTTAAAGAGTTCCACGTCTTCTCGAGAAGTATGTTGCCTTGCTCCTGAGTTGGCAAAGACCTTCGGCTTTTCTTCGAGCCAAGGTCACTAAGAGAGTACAGAAGTCGATGCATTCTTGGTGCTCTTTTAGAAGCTACACTACCCCTCTTGTGATAAATCTCCTCTTCAAATTTCTTCTCCTTGTCATACTTGAAGTCCGAAACCTCTTCAAGGATAATACTAGGTTTCTCCTGTTCTCCAACGAAAATCTTGAAGGTGTGAGCCCACAAGACATAGTTGGCGGCACCACTCAACTTGATGGTTGTCCCGGAGACAACCACCTTACTCTCTCCAGGTCCGAGTGTAGCATCTCCGACTGTCGTGGTAGACTGCCATCTCCTAGTCTTCCTTCTCTGTGTAAGTCGCCGAATTTGTCGAGGACTTCTGCAAGAACTACCGAGTAGTTGGATCTTTTACGCGCACAGGAGTTTAGATCGTAGGCTCTGATGCCATGTAGAGATTTTAGGAGGGTGAAATATTTGTTGTTATTGATGAAAGAGACCCTAACCCTCTTTATATAAAGAGGGAAAAGTGTATACACGGACACAACCCTTTACTAAAAATAGACGTAACTAAATAAGAAGATAAAACCTCCAACTTATTTTCTAATAGGAACAATGGTATGCTATGGGTGACTGCATTAATTCCTATCTCAAGTAAGGAAGCTGTTAGGCTCACTTATTTGGCAGAGGATGCTTGAAGTTTGTCCTACTCTTGAGGTCAAGTTCTTAAACAGATCACCGCATGGTAGAGTTTGGATGAACATGGTTAATGCATTTAGGTGCTCTAGGGCTCAAAAGGACTGGAATGTGTGTATCTAGCTGGAGTTCAAAATAGAATATTTGCTGCTATGTGGCCTTTGAATTGATTCTCAAAGTGGTCCACGTGTTTGCGACTGGCTTAGGCCGACTGATGGCCAACTAGGCACCCTGTTCCTACAAAGATAGGGGGCATATGTAGATGCTATGTGTCTACTATTCAAGATAGGTGTTGAAGACACTGCATATCTCCCTCACACACACACACACACACACACACACACACACACCATGGCTTGTTGCAGCAAAAACACATGTCGTAGGATACCCTGAGTTGGACACTCTTGGCAGTAGGTGAAGTATAGTGTGCGCTCTTTGGCTATTGAATCAGTTGTGTGGTGTGTTCCTTACCATCTTTTGTTTTTGGCTGTTAGATCAGTTGAGCCTACACATTTTACAGTATCCTATTTTTCCTGATTGGCTAAAGTTAACTTTACCAAAAATAACACTCGTTTAAGGTGGTTTGAACATCTCAAAAGCAGACCCTCTAGTGTGCCAATTTGAAGGCATGAGAAGTTGAATGTTGAGCCTATAAAAGAGATAGGAAAAGGCCAAAAATGTGCCGGAAGGAAACTACTTGGCTATTTGGATCTAAGCCTTGGAATGGTTACAGTAGATATGAAAGAAGGCAAAGAATCCACAAAGCTAACCCACTTAATGTGGGGATTCTGGGGAAAGGCTTGGGTACTATTTAATGTGTTAATATGGTTCATTGAGTATATTTATGGAGTGTGAACATGTGCAACTGTTATTGAAATTTTAAATTAACTCATGAATCCCATAATGATGCAAGTCTTGGGAAGGATTACCTGAAAGCTTTGATTGAGAAGGATTCACATTAATTATGATGGGGGAAGGATGGGGTAGTGGAATCATGCAATCAAAAAACGAAAGTTTTTTTTTTACCAGACTTCAGCACAAGATTGTATGTCTTTGGAGGGGGATTTAACCATAAAAAATACTATACAACTGGTGCTTATAAAGAGTAGCTCATTCTCAATATCATATAGTAAGCTTCAATGTCCTGAAACGTTAGGCTTGTGCTTTATTTTTGGATGCACTGCTGTGGCTTCTACAAGGATAGACACCCAAATCTAGATCAACGATGGAGGTATCTTCATGATTTGATTCTTATCCCAGCTTAAGTGTGTGATCTGAGGTTGATTTCTCACACTGAGCTGCTAATATTGATTCCCTTGTCAATCACTTGGTAAAATTGTTGGTTTGTGTGCCAAGTAATGGCAGAATCATGAAAAGCAAATGGTAAGAAAAGCACAAGTGCAAAAATCAGGTTGGGCACCTTCTCTGGTCTGATTTTTGTGTCTGCCATGACTGGAGTCTTACCATATCCGCTCTAATCTCAGACGTTTTACTCTCAAACTTTTTGCTTCATTTCCTTGTTCCTGGGCATAACAAATGAATCAAATAAGCTACAATAGAAGTAGAACCAATAACTATTTGATTATGGTTAGGAGATTTCTCGAAGAAACTTATTGACTTAGTTTGAGCACTCTCTGCCATTAGTTTGGGTGGGGTATTTTAGAGGCCCATTCTTCCTTGAAAACTCCACTTTCTTCTCCCTCCCAGCATATACACTCGTCAATCACATGATACTTGAGGATTTTTTATTTCTCATATTTTGATGAAGTCTAAGATCAGATTTAAATCTGGTCATAATCATGGAAATACTGAAACACACGAGTTAATGAAAAATCTTACAAAGGTACCGATTTTTAGATGACAAAATTCCTTTTGAAAATTAATTGGCATACAAGTATTTGTTCTAATTCTGTTCACTTCCAACCAATTGAATGGACCACTACTGATCTGGATCTTGAACTCGTTGATTGTATTAAGTGTCTGAACCTCCTAAGCTTTTCAAGGTTGATGGTCTTTCTACCGTCTGACTTGTGAAATCCCTAAAAAATGTTCATTGACTTGATACAATTTTCTATATCTCAGGTTTGGTATCTGGGAAGCTGCTAAATGGGTTACAAAGGTGCGTGAGCTGACTGTACATGATCCAGAGCATCCTATTTTGCTTAGTGTAACGATGGACATGGTAGAGGAAAGTAAATATTTGCAGTCCAAGGAACTTGCATTGGAAGCTGCTTTCCTGATTAAAACAGTAGTTGGTTCCTGGAGGTAGCCCCTTTATTGTACAGCGTTTCTGTTGGGTTGATACCCTAACTTCGAAACATTTTGGTGTCGCTGGTGCACATGCTTCTCATGAAGTTACGATGCTCTTCACCAAGCATAGGTGGAATCGGCTTGATTTTGTGGCAGCTTTTCTTATTCCGAAGATACTCTTGCATGCTGCCAGTATTTTGGGACCTCGCCTAACCGAACTTTCGACTGCCTCTCGTTTGCCCACTGACAGCCCCTTGACACCTTCGCTGTTCTCCCTTGCTTTTAATTATTTCTTGCTTTCCCTGTATGGTCCATGTAAATTGAAGTGTAATTCGATACAGATTTGAGAGTACTGAAAATAGGGAGTATCATAAGTGAGAGGTGTCTTCAGTTTTGTCACTGGTTGGCTACATTAGCCGTGGTGATTAAACTTCCTGAGGTATTGTAGTAGGCTGGTAAACATTGATTTCATTTTTACGATGGAGAAGTCCGAACTTGTAAACGAAGTTGTCCAGGAGATTATTTGAGCCTTTGGCAGCACTTGTTGCATGCTTTTCTGCATTTCAAAATCCCAATATTCTGAAAAGCACCTTGTTTGAGGATTATTATTTGATAGCCTAAAGCTTGACAAGTTGAGACGGTGATCAAACCGCGAAGTTGAAGTCTGACTTTTTGCAATATTGGAAAATTATTTATCATGAGCAGGTGGGTCTGGCAATTTTATGCGAGCCATGGCTGGTGATATTTGTTGCAACTGCCTTCATGTTGAAGCCTGAGAATATAATGCATTGTACCACAATAGTTAGATAAGAACCAGAGGTAGTTTTCTTCTGATGCCATGTAGCAGCCATTTTTTGTCTAAGCTCGCATGATTGCGGATGGATCAGGATTTCCATCAAGTGTTCTGGTCGTACCAATTTTGATAAATGCTTCCGCTAAAAATCGGAGAATCTTGCCATAGGTTTATATTTCTCCATATGAAATAAAATTTGGATGTGTTTTAGTGTTTATCATCAATATATTAGAATGATAGAAGGCCAATGTGCTTATTTGGTCATTTCTGATAATGGTCACTTTATCATGATATAAATGATTGGATGCTGGTAGGAACATGCATTTTGCAACGTGTGTAACAACAAAGAGTCACGTAATCGTCTACTTTTCCTAAATTATATGTTTGGTGGGTGATAAGTTGTTGTTCGCCTACTATAGAATCAAATATTAGTTATTTTTGCATTGATTTTAAATTTTATTAATTATTTTTATATTAAATTAAATATCTATGATTATTTTTAATTTTAAATCAAATATTATTGATGATTTAATGATGATTTCTTGATCTTAGGTGATTGTTGGTCTCATCATATACATTTTAAGAGGTGTGAATTTTTATATGGTAACAACAAATGTCATGAATAATATCTGAATGTATCGGTGCATTTTAATGGAGGGGGTTTCATCCAAGTAGAGGGAGCATGTGTGTGAGAGAGATAGGTGACGTGATCTTTACTTCTGTGTTTGTGATTTACGTTGTAAAATATGTTTTTGTACATTTTGCTTAAATGATTAGAGGTTTATTTCATACCTTTTGTTGCATCGTACAGAAGGCAAAATTTGGCATATGCATTTTCTTAGATTAGGTCACATGATTTTCCACAATTTTTTACGTGCTTGCACGTCCGCCTTCAAAATCAATAGGCTGTTGGAAAAAGTTTGAGTAACTAATGAACTTTGTTACTCGTTTGCATCTTGCATCCAAGATCTAAAATCTCCAACTTAAGTACGTAAGAAGTAAAATTAAAGGAATCAATGCCATTCATGTGGAAAAATGTTGCTCATCTATTAAAAATATAATGTTCAATGAGTAGCCTTGATGAGCGTATGGGATTGTTATTATACGCGAAGGAAGTTTGAATGAAGCAATAGCATGTAAAAAGAATGGAAGAAAATCCCCATTTGCATAGGACAAGCCAATCCGAGATACGCGTAAATGTGCGTCACCATAGAAGTTCACCCAAAGATTTACATGTCATTCCCTCCAACTAAATTACCGAGATATTTAATTATAAATTAAATATCATCAATATTTTTGATTCAATGGGAGAAGACATGGATAAGAAACGAGCAGCCCATAAAGAAACACTCCGGTGTGAGATATTTATAGAAGTGGCTGTGCAGCCATTAGGGACAAACAACCTTAAGAGCAGAGGCACTGATCTATTCCTAATTACAGGGATACCACTGATAACACACACATGGAACATTGCTTTGCATTGAATTACATAATGGCCACTGTTCACTAACAAAAATATCACCAGTTCCATGTCATTTTATAAGGTGTGAACTTTTGTGTGAATAAACTATATTTCCCAAGATATTATCGAAACTGTTCAAAAATTTCATTTTCTTTGTTTTCTTTTTTCTTTTCCTTCTTTCACTCTTTTTTCCTCGTCTAGAAACTCCATCGCGAGGACCCTATATCCACCTTCTCCATGTGAAGTATTATGGCAGCAATAGTCACCATCAAAATATAAGGCAATCATGAGATTCAATCACATAACAATAAGCACCCTGTGAGTCCCTTCAAAACATCTTACAAATTGGGCAAACCACTCAGGGGACTTTTGACTAATTTTCTTTGTCAAACTTTACGAGACAGGTCATAAACAATTGCTCAGAACTCATCAAAATGACGCTGAAGATATCAAATCAGTGTTCACAAATTTTTACAGCAGATGAATATACAAATTTATGCTGTGTGGGGGCGAAAATCTATACAAAACCCAACAAATATACACCTGCACAGTTTCATATTTCAGATCTCAGAAGCCCATAACCTGCAGATACTTGATCCATAATCAACGAGGGTTCCCGGTCACTGCTTCTGTCGAGAGAAGAAAAACACTCTCACTTCAAATTTGGGCTTGTTCCTGCTTCATGAATTCAATATCCATCTCGCAGATGTGCAGGCAGCAATAGTTAAAAACTTCCTCAAAATCATCGTTTAAAGGATTTTCAGGTAGGATGTGTCTGTTTGTTTTGATGTATATCTACAATAAGTTCTTTCAATTCAGGGAAAAGTGAAACCAGTACTACTTCCAACATGCCATAAGCAAGCTGTTTGATGCAGACTGTGGACTGCAGCGAAGAAGATGAATCAAGAGAAAATAGGGGAAAACAATAAGAAGCATCACATAAAATAATCATAAGCACTTGCCTGGAGAAAGTGGTACACATCCCTTGCGCACCGCTTGTACTGCCTTTGCCCAATTAAGCTGACTAATGTTGTTGGTGCACCACCTGTTAAAATTGCTATTTGTTAATAATAGGACATTCAAAATCCTGCATCTCATCCATAGAAAGCTGAAAACTTGACAACTGCTAACTTGCTGAAGTCCATGACAAAAATGCAGAGACAAGTTAATTGCTTTTGAATTTCTATGATCAACTGTAGAACTGGATAAATTGTTACACAGAAAAATGCTAGAACAGGAAATTCTTTGGGAATAAGGACACAACAATAGTGGGCCTATTTGTATACAGCAGCTCATGTCTGTAATCTGCATAGATGTTTCTGCTACAAGGATGAGGGATGTCTAAAGAAAGGAGATAGACAAGTAGAATAACCTAGCAGTCACAAAATCAATAATAGTACTGCATGATTTTGACATCAACAAAAGGGTTTGACTTTTACCTTGGTATTTTTAGATTGCGCAGCCAACAAACACCTAATTTTTCAGATGACAATATGACACAGGTGATCACATCTGCCAAGCAAAAAGCCCACAGAAAATTTTCTACCAAGCACATGATGAATCTTTTTGGTAAATGGTTCTTTCTTGATACCATTCATTTGGGTGAAGCGAAATGGTGCTGTTTAACATCTACACATATCAACTGGTTGGTGTAACCGCCCTCCCTTTGAAAAATAAAACATGGTAGTTTGTATTTAATACACACAGGTTATGCACATTATACATTATCTTTGCATGTACATATGGGTTTCAGATCATCCAGCAAATGGTAAAATGGAAGAAAGGCAAATGGTGTTCACAACCCATTGTAGGATAAACTTGGCAAAATGTTAAGCATAATTCAGACAATGAAAATGCACCAAGAGACCACAAAATTTACACGTTTCAATCCAAAACGATGTTCAAAGTTAATAAAGTGGTATTTGAAATGTTTTTGCCAAAAAAAAAAGGGTCTCCCAAATGTGATAGATGGGATTCTCCATCTCGACCCCCACAATTCTTTTCTATGGATTCCATCTTTATATATTGTATATTTTTTTGGTACACCCACTTCTTTCATCCGATCTGATTTTGTGATGTATAAGTTGAAGAAAATGAACCTTTTTAGTTTATCAAGTAATCCCTACACCTCTATATAGGTGAAGGAAAAAGTTACATCACTACTAAAATAAAAATAACAAAAACACCCCTTACAATAAAAACATAACTCATAGCTCAACAGCCCCCCTCAAGCTGGAGCATATATATCTATTATGCTTAGCTTGTTTCTATACTTCTCAAACTAGGGGCGAGACAACGGTTTGGTAAGCATGTTAGCAGTCTAGTCTAACGAGGCAAGACAAGTAGTATGAAGCAGATCATGTTAAATCAAACTTCTGGTGTAATGACAATCCACTTCAACATGTTTTATTCTCTCATGGAACATAGGATTGTTTGCAATGTAGATGGCAGCCCGGTTGTTACAATGCATCTCCATAGGTTCTTGAACATTAACATAAAGATCTCGTAACAAAGACTTGATCCATATCATCTTAGCTGCAATATGTACCATGACCCTGTACTCAGACTCAGCACTAGAGTGTGAAACATTCTTGCTCCTCTAGGTTACCAAATTCCCAGCTACAAAGGTATAGAAACCGGCAGTAGACCGCTTGTCACCAACATCACCTGCATAATCCGCATTTGAGCATGCAACAACATACATAGGTGCCTTTCTCTGAAAAAGAATGCCTCTACCTGAACATCCCTTAATGTACTTCAACACCCGCATCACAGCCTGCCAATGAACCTCAGTGGGCTTATCTAAGAACTGACTCAGCTTACCCATGACAAGGCTAATATTTGGCCTAGTGATAGTTAGATATAATAGCTTCCCCACCATTTGTCGATATGCCTTCTTGTCTTTTAACTTTGCATTATCCTTAAAAAGATGAATTTTAGGATCCATAGGAATATTTGCATCTTTGGATCCTAGCATGCCCCTGAAGAATATCAAGGGCATATTTCCTCTACGACATAATTGTAGCACACTCAATGCCTAAAAAATATCTCATCTTCCCAAAATCTTTCATGACAAATTGGTGTGCCAAGTACTCCATTTGAGATAAACCCTCTGCATCATCACCTGTAAGAATAAGATCATCCACATATACAAGTAAAGCCATTGTATCCCTACCGGTCTTCTTCACAAATAGTGAATGATTCGATGAAGATCTTTGCATCCCAATAATAGACAACGCCTCAGACAGGCGCTGGAACCAGGCTCAGGGGTTCTGCTTAAGACCATAAATGACCTTATGAAGCCTGCATACCCACTCCCCCTGAACCTCAAAGTTAGGTGACTGTTGCATATATATATTTTCCTCCAAGTCTCCGTATAGAAATGCATTTTTGACATTCAGCTGATATAATTGCCATCCATAATGAGCTGCAACAAAGATAAGAATGCGAACAGTCGAGAGTCATGCAACAGGGGAGAATGTGTCAAAGAAATCCACCCCATAGATCTGGGTGAATCCTTTGGCCACTAGGCGAACCTTATACCTTGAAATAGACTCATTTGAGTTGTATTTCAAGGCAAAGACCCATCTGGCTCCAACAAGGTGCACACCATACGGTAAAGATGACAACTCCCAGGTATCTCTGGTAGTAAGTGCAGACATCTCCATAGCAGCCTTCCAGTGTATATGTAGTAGAGCCTGCTGGTACGAGGTAGGTAACTCAACACTGGATACAACAACTGTGAATGTATGAAACTCCAAACTTAGAGAATCAGCAGAAACAACACTCCAAGCAACACAATACTGGGCACAAGATCGTGAAGCCTTCTCCTAATAGCAATAGGAATATCCTCATCAGTACTCATGGAATCAGGACCTGGAGAACCATCCACAGGTGACAGACTCTCACCCTGTACATTTGCTGACACTGTATCTGAAGAAGCCTCCTGAGTAGAAACTGCCTCTAGGTAATCAACACTAACCCGAGGAGTCTGTGGAATAGATGAAGGGGACTTAGCCAATTGATAGGTGTGACCCTTGAAGGTCCCTTCATCCGCTGATACTGGCCTGAATGTGCTGGTAGGTGGCTCAGTAGCCTGAAAAGGGCTACTAGTATATGTGAATATACCAAATGGTATAGGAACAATTGGTACAGATGCACACTCCGGCACACTCTGCACCTACCTAGCAGCAACAGAAAAATAAGGTATAGCTTCATGAAAGGTGACATCTACATTGATATAATGTCTCTAGTGTAGGGGATCAAAACACTGATACCCCTTCTGAGTACGAGAGTAACCAAGAAACACACACTTGATTGTTCTATGTGCTACTTTATCGCACCCAGGTCCAAAGAGATGTACAAACGCCACGCACCCAAATGTCTTGAGTTGAAGATCAAACAACACATCATTTGGATAAAGCATCTGCCACGGTATCTGCTCGTGAATCACTGAGAAGGGCAATCTATTAATAAGGTAGCAAGTTATGAGAACTGCATCTCCGCAGTAGTTCTGTGGCACACTATTATGAATAAGAAGAGCTCTAGCCATATCAAGGATATGTTTGTGCTTCCTCTCGACAACCCCATTTTGCTGAGAGGTGTGAGGACATGAGGTCTGATGACTTATGCTATGTAAGCCATAGAATTCTTCCAACCGACGAGTACAAAACTCCAGTGCATTATTAGATCTGAGAGTCTTGATGCAAACATCAAACTAATTTTTTATCAACATAAACTTCTCAATCAGTGGACCCACTTCAGACTTATTCTCCATGAGAAATAGCCAGGACAATCTGGAAAAATCATCAACCACAATCAAATAGTACCGATGGAACCCCAAACATCAAAATGCACTAACTGAAAGCACGAAGTCGAACGTGGTCCTGTAACAACTAGAAAGGAAGATCTATGGTGCTTCCTAAGTTGACATACATCGCAGGAAAGTTGTCATTGGGGATACATGAGGAATAAGTCTGCGTAATTTTTCCAAAGAAGAATGACCCAACCGTTTATGCTACTGTAAAGTACTCTCAAATGTGGTACTAACCCAACATGTTGTAGCCATGTTACCCTGCTGAAGTCAGTAAACTCCTTCATATCCACTACCAATAGTCTTCCCTGTCATTATATTCTGGAAAATACATTCACGCTCATTAAAGATGACACGACAATTCATCTGCTTAGTGAGCTCAATGACAAAGAGTAAGTTCATGGATAAATCTGGAACAAAGTGAACATGATTAAGCTGTATGGAAGGGGTAACATTAATTTCTCCCTGACCACTAATAGGAGCAAGTCACTCATTAGCCACATGTACTATACGACCTCGAGAGACAGGTTGAACCTGTCCAAAACACTGTAGATTCCCAGATAAATGATTGGAAGCGCCTGAATCAATCAACCACGTCACACCAGTAGTTGGAGTATCACCCATGGTAGTCCCTAGCGCAATCTCTGACTGAGACATTGCCATATTCACTGAAACATACTGCCACAAACTAAGTTCAATGTGCAGCAGAAAATGGTATACACCCTTGAATTTCTTCACACTTCAGATTTGAAAATTAACAAAAAACGGAGAATATACACCCCAAAAATCTCCGCTCACACGGTCAATACTTGAGGGGAATACACACCCCAAAAACATGCATCAAAGAGGAATACACACCCCAAAATAAACAAACACAAAGATCTGATTTGATTATACCATCCAAGAAGACCTTTTAAACTCCTTTCCGGAAGATCCTCGCTGTAGAACTTCATCACCAACACGTGGAGGATCTTCTTAGATCCCGAAACACAGGAGATAGGGATATACAACCCTCTCCTTACTGTCGGAAGATGTCTAGCAACATGAGGACGGTGGAGAAGGGTAGGAGAGGCGGTGTTGCCCCCTTTACCCTCCTGTCGCAGCCAGCGGCAGTGGCGACGGTGGCAGGCGACGGTGCTACTGCTGCCGTAGGTGGCGGTAGTGGTGGCGATGACGGTGGGCTTGGTGGTAGGATTAGGGTATTCTTGGTGGAGTCCTCAACTTGACTCTGATACCAAATTGAAGAAAATGAACCTTCTTAGTTTATCAAGTAGTCCCTACACCTCTATATAGGTGAGGGAAAAAGTTACATCATTACTACAAAAAAAAAAAATATATATCCCTTACAACAAAAACATAACTCATAGCTCAACAGTATATAAATACAACCAAACCTCTTGGTCTCCACTTTTAGCCACTAGGAACAAAAAATGGCCAAGGCTCCCCCCACTCACCAAGGCAGAATTGAGGACCACGTAGGGAATGATGAAAATGTGCACTTGTCACCTGTTTTTGGAATATACAACAAGCGAATCACCTACCACCTGTCACGTTGGATGAGGTTGAGATGTGCGCAATCATGCATCAGTGTCCCCATATAAGCAGGGCTTATCATTCGATAAAAAATTTGGCCACACAAGAACATTTTGGAGCGGGAAGAAAGATTCTTAGCAAGACTTCAATCATAACCAACTTTGACAACTGTGATAAACTGAGTAAAACATCAACCATGTCACATTCTAGCTGATATTTCTTTTTTCTTTTCTTTTTACTTTTTTTTTTTGTAAGAGATCATATCTGACATTAATTGAAATTCCATGATATAAGGACAAAAGAGAATAAATGGTAAAATACATAAAAGAATGAAAGAAGATAACAGAAGAATTCTTACCTAGAATCAATTTCTTGACATCACTTGCTCTGCGTGCAGCTTCAAGCTGTTCCTCAAATGAAAGAGACCTTGCACTCCTGGGTACCCGGTTTGTGTCTGGGGTTGATTTCTGGTTTTCCTCAGAGTCATCTTCACTTGACTCTTTACCGCCACCCAGTTTTATAAAGAATGTGCCGTTGGGCCATAGAATCTTCAAGCACAACAGAATTGGAAATTATGATTGCAAGAATTTGACATCTGATATGAAATGCAAATAATTTTCCAAAGAAGCAAATGGTCTATTCACATAACAAAAATGTGAAAACAAATATTTTCTTAAAAAAAATTAGATTTCGCTGTATAGACAAGTGCAAAATAGGCCTAATTGTGTTTGCCTCATAAAACTTTTCTGCAAACATCTGGTTGTCTAGACAAAGATGCTAAAAGCTGCGATAGGGGTTTGATAAACATTCATGCTTACATCTTGCACCCAACGGATTGCTTGGGCAATGACATCATCTCTTCTAAGCCAATTTATCTGCCTCAAGAGCCAATCATCAAGGGCATCTTCCATCATTAACTGCAAAGTCTGCTTCGAAATCCAGAAAACCTGTCTCCTGCAACAAGAAGAATGGGATGAGATGTTTGCCATTAGATGTGATTGTGCAAGATTCTTTTTCAAGTCTTTTACTGCTTTCATCAAGCTGGAAGAAGAAAATCTTATTTTAGCTGATTTCTTTTTCCTTTTTGTCAAAAGGATGTCACACAGGGTTAGTGGCCATCTGCTTTATTATAACTTAAGCAACGACAGAGCAATACAATGACCCTTTACAAGCACACCTACAGGCCTTTGTGGCCCTCCACCAGCATTCTGAATGCCCACAACTAGGGCTGTCAAAAAAATTTCATGTTCGATATTCATTTAGGTTCAATTAGTCAAAAGTTTGATTTAGATTCGGCTTGTAAATAAACGAACCAAACCTAAACTTAATTTTAGGCTCGTTTAGATAAACGAACCGAAGGTAGGTTCGTTTAGGTTCAATTCGTTATATATATATATATATAATTTGGACCTACAAGGGCCACAATCAATTACCACTACTCTTGCTACTGTCACATTCTCATCCCTAAAGTAGACTTCACCTCCCAAGATTGGAACATGTGATGGCAAGGCAACTCAAGGGACACCTCTCTTATATATTTTGTGGACTATAGAGGTATTTTTTGTTATTTATATTTTTTCTTTTGAGAAACATGCCATGAAATGCTTATGATATAATTTGTATATTTTTTAATTTTCTGCTTCATGTTTTATTTTTTTTAACTATGATTTGTTACGTTTGCATTTATAATAAAACATTATACATTAAAGGAATCATAAACAAACTTTTAAACAAACCCTTAAAATGAACTCTAAACAAATCGAGCTTTTTTTTGAAATAAACATTTCAAACTTTACACTTAAACGAAGTGATAACACTTAATCGAACCTCACTCTTATTTATTTTTATTGGACCCAAACTTTAAAAAACTCTGTTATCTAACCGAATCAAACCTACGTAGGTTTGCATAAGTTTGATTCATTTACACCCCTATCTCTTGGTGACTCCCTTCTCCAATTGCTGCTGCTAGCTCCTCCTCCAAAAACCCCCCTCCTTTATAACAGTTCGAGAAAGGAAAGTCCGTTACTGTTATTCTTCTTTAATTAAGAGTTATGATATCTCATTTCATATGATTATTAGTGGAATGTAATGCTTGCAAATTAGTTAATAGCTTTTATCTTAGAGTTAATTTCGTGTAATTGGTAGTGGAATTCTTAAGTGAATCTTAAACGAACCGAGCCTAAACAAGGTAGATTCGCTCGAGTTCGATTCGCAAAATAAATGAACCAAACCTAAACAAAGATTTAGGTTTGTTTGGATAAATGAACCGAACCTAAACAAGGTAGGTTCACTCGAGTTCGGCTCGTTTACACCCCTACCCACAACATGCCGACAGAATAGCCTTTTTCTGATGTGAGGCTATATCAGCATACATGTAATGTTGAAATGTAAGTGTCATCGATATTTAACCAAATATCAAAATAATATGTTGATATTGACGAAATGGATGGTACAAGGTATGATTCTTAGGTTATTATCATATTTTAAGATTGACATAAGCGACTTAGTAACATATTTCTACCCATTACCGTTGTCGCATGCTTGATGGAGTGATGAGAACTCTTAGAAGTGTTTTCTATCTCTATTTGTTAGATCTTTAAGGTAATTTAGTTGCTCCAAAGTTAAATAGTATTTATTTCTTATTCTCTAAGCTAGATTTAAGCTACAATCATTAGATTTAGATCCTGTTGTGGGTTTTAACGATTACATTTGCAGTTCCATGAGTTTATCGTAGATTATAACTATTTATATGATGGTTTGATCTAAATATTTTATAGAATTAGATTGTTAGATCATAAGATTCAGTATTTAAATATTTATTTGATAGAATTAATGTTTAAGTATTTATCAAGTTTTTCTAACGCAATCATATGAATTCAATATAATCTTAATCATTCTAATAGCAGTGATTAAGATGCTGTTGGCATGTCGATGAAATAGGGGGTTTTGGGTGTTCATATCGACACAGAAGGGGTATTGTAATACGGGAGTGTCGACGGTATGTTGACAATTTCGACCATGTTGACTATTTCAATGATATGTCAGTTGGTACGATTGTTTCGGGGCATGCTACTGCCTGATGGTTGCTACTCTACTCTTGTGGTAGCCAAAGTGGTGGGTTCAGTTACTTGGATGATCATGGCACTGTGGTTTGTGCGTCGCGGGGAAAAGGGAGGAGAGGTGGTGGATCACTGTTAGGTTACACAAAAAAGAGAGAAGGTTTAAGGTGGAGGGTCTATTGGTGGTGGAGTAAGGGGGCATGTGATAGTGGAGGAGATGAGGTGAGAAGAGAGGGAAAAAGATGAAGAGATACCATTTTTGTCGGCATGCCTTCGAAATGGCCTATTTTCAAAGCATTGAAATTGTCGAAATATGCTGTCCAAATGCATGTGCTTCCACAGCATGCCCTTGACGTGCCTCCAAAATGTACACTTAGAAATTTATCGAAACTTTGTTGAAATCAACATCTAGAACCTTGCCCTCCACATCTCCACAAACATTGTTTGCAAAAGCCTTTTGCTCTTAAATATGACACCATTCATTTGTAACCAAACAGACTAAAGCATAGCGAAAGGAGTCGCTCTTTTTTCCAAGTGCAGAAGGGGCCATCTTCAATAATTCCTCTAAAACTCTATCGAGGAAGATGTTTCCACCCACTATACCTGCACTATTCCCAAAATTGATCTTGCAAGAGGACAAGAAAGAAATGGTTGGAGTTCTTGCATGCACATCCACACAAAATAAACATTTGCCATGATCCTTTCTCTTTGCACCTGCCAATTGAAAATTTAGATCTTCAGAGACATCTTTTGCTGATTCATGATACCAAGTATGACTAAAATTAGCTGATTTTTAATGACAATGTCAAGATATATCTCTTTTTAATTATTAAACTGTTGGGAATTAGAGATGCCACGTGGTTGCAGCAGCCAAGGAGGTTGGCAGCAAGGGTCCTTTGGAACAAGTTTTGTGCACCAAATATGGTGCTTTTCTATTTTTAGTACTTGATTGTTTTAGGAATTAAGTTTAGGATTTGATTTTTGTTGATGGATAAAATCTTTCCAAACGAGGAAAGATTCTCTTTAGGCAACTAGTTTTTATCCCTTCCTTGTTTGTTGGGTTATGTACTCTCTATAAATAGAGAACCTTCCCACCTTATTTTCTCTTGAGCAATAATATAATTCTTCCCATCAATCAAGCTCCACCCACTCTCCCTTTCTTCTCTCCAGCCGGCCTGCAATTTGGCCAGTACATCAAGCCGGTGCTCCTCCCTTAGTCCACACCGTGCAAACCGGTCTACATCCAGCAGATCGGGCTGTCTCTTGGTCTGCATAGCAAACCAGATGCTCCTCTAACCTCTGTAGGACTTCTCCGCACTCCGGATCGCCACAAATCCCAACATGGTATCAGAGCAGTAACGCTCCAAGCAATTATTCTAAGGTCGAAGTTCTTCCTGACCTTCTCTAGAAGCCAACGTTCTTCCCGATCGTAATCCAATCGAAGTTCTTTCCGGTTCTCTCAACTCAAGTCGAAGTTCTTCTCGACCTTCTTTAGAGCCGACGTTCTTTCTAGCTAGGACGAAGTTCTTCTCAAACGCAACCAGAACCAAAGTTCTTTCCGATTCAAACTACCTTGGAGGTTGATGGCGAAATCAGAGATACAAGTTTCCAGTGAAGAAGAAAAGAAGAAGAATGAGGCATCTAAACCAAGTCATCGACCTCCTGACCTCTGACTTGAGGGGGAGAGTTGGAAACGTGGCAGCAGCAGTAGCAACCAAGGTGGCTGGTGGAAGGGTCCTTTGGACCAAGTTTTATGCACCAAATATGATGCTTATCCATTTTTAGTAGTTGGTTGTTTTAGGAATTAAGTTTAGGATTTGATTTTTGTTGAGGGATAAAATCTTTCCAAATGAGAAAAGATTTTCTCTTTAGGCAACCAGTTTTTATCCCTTCCTTGTTTGTTGAGATATGTACTCTTTACAAACAGAGAGCCTTCTCACCTTCTTTTCTCTTGAGCAATAATATAATTCTTTCCATCAATCAAGCTCCACCCTCTCTCCCTTTCTTCTCTTCAGCCAGCTGCCATAGGTGGCAGTAGACCTTCCTCCAGTCGGCCTGCAATCTGGCCAGCACATCAGGCCGGTGCTCCTCCCTTGGTCTACATCGTGCAGACCAATTTGCATCCAGTAGACCGAGCTGTCCCTTGGTCTGCATAGCAGACCAGACGCTCCTCCAACCTTGGACTCTCCTTTATTCCTCCTAAAGAAAGAAATGGATTGGAGGTAGAAATCGAGGTAGCTTTGGCTCAAAGAGGGGGATGCAAACACCATATTCTTTCATCTGTTAGCTAGCTCCAGGAGAAGTTCAAATATAATTAAAGTGCTGAAATTGGGGACTCTTTGGTTGACTAAAGAAATCAGATATGTGAAGCTTTTAGGAACCACTTTTATGATTTCACCATGAGACAACATGTTGGGGAGTGACGGTTGGGAAGGTCGAATATACTGCTTTTGAATGAGGAGATGAGGGGGGATCTAGTTAGGGAGATACGTGAGGAAGAGGTCACAAGAGCACTTCATGAGTTGAAGGCGAAGGGGTCTCCGGGCCCGGATGGGTTGCAAGTTGTTTTTTATAGGGAGATATGGGAGGTGGTTAGCATTGATGTTATGGCTATGATCCATGAGTTTTTCTCTAGTAAACTAGTAATAGAGGCTTTAAAAGATTGAATCGATACTATTTGTTTCTTTGCTGAAGAAGCCTAGAGCAGATACAATTGATCAAGTTAGGTCGATTGCTCTATCCAATTCGATTTGCCCAGTAGTTGTTAAGGTCTTGGCAAAGGGACTTTATTCTGTCATGCCCAAGATTATTTCCTCGGTTCAGTCTACATTCATAAAAGGTAGATCTTTACAAGATTCTTTTGTGATTGCAGAGGAGATGCTTGCTTTTTGGAAGAGGAGGGGTTGCTGCTTTCATGTGGAAAGCAGATTTCTCGAAGGCTTCTGATTCTATGTCTTGGATGTACTTTTGGGAGATTCTTAGAAGAAGGGGATTTCTAGAAATGTGAGTTCAACTAATGAAAAGGTGTCATTACCTCTTCCTTTTCAGTTTTGGTTAATGGTCACTTTGATGGTTGAGGGGTGAGACAGGGATGTCCATTGGCACCTCTCTTATTTGATATTGTCGTGGGACACCCTTGCTAGTTTGGCTTTTAAGGCATGCAAAAGGAATCTTTTTTTTGGCTTCACGATTCATGAAGATGAATCATTGCTTATGCCCTAGTTACAATATGCAGACGACACAACTTTTTTCTTAGAAGGGGGCAGTGTAGAGGTGGCACATGTATCTTCCTTGGTCAGGATTTTTGCCAAGATTTCAAGCTTGAAAATTAATAGGAGAAAATCCTTGTTTGTTCCTATTAATATTTTGGTACTGTTGTGGAAGAAATGTCTAATATTTTGGAAACACTGATAGCATATCTACCAATCCAATACTTGGGACTTCCATTGAGGGGGCAAGAGGCTTTTGGCTTCAGATTGGAATACTATGGTGGAATGTGTCATGAACAGACTTTTGTCTTGGAGTGGAAGACTATTATCTAGAGGTGGTCAGTTGGTGCTGCTTAAACTGATTTTATCTTCCATACCTATGTTTTAATTTTTTGTTTCTTGACCACCAAAAAAAGTTATGAAAATATTGAAAGTACTCAAGAAGAGATTTTTTTGGAAAGAGATGAATTCGGAGGGGAGATTTTTGCAATTAGTGGCTTGGAATGAGGTTTGTAGATCCGAGGAGGCTGGTCTGGGGATACACCTGGATGCTTTTAATAAAGCCCTTCTATTAAAGTGGGTAGTTTAAATGCTGTCTGGCAAGACTTCTTTGACTATGAGGCTGTTGAATGGCTCATATGGGGCCAATATGAGTATATCAGAAAGGGCAGCTCAAAGGTTAGGTGCTTAATCTGTTTGGTGTGCTATTCAGCTAATTATGCTTGAGTTTGCAAATAATTTCAGTCCAATATTGGGAAATGGTGATAATTTCAGATTTTGGTTAAATGATTGGTGTGGTTTGGGCAGCTTTTTAGTCCTTTTTCCACGTGTTTTTCAGATGGTGAATGACAAATGCCTTCGTTTCAAATCTGTGGTATGACCAGTCAAGAACATGGAGTATTGTACTGCCTCAAGGCTTATGCCCTTATCAGAGCCCACTTTTGCATAATTTCAGCGACTTATGCAGGCTATTTCAGACTTCAATCCGACTGCAAATGAAGTCGATAGATTCCTGTGAAAAGAAGGAACTTTTCAGTAAGGCTTCTAGTAAAATTGATTCCTTGGGCCTTGATTTGGATGAAATCAAATCTGATTCTGGGAAAATCTGGAGATGTAAATTGCCCTTGAAGATTAAAGTTTTCTTGTGGTTCCTTAGAAGAGAAAAGATAGTCATGAAGAGTTTGAGAAAGATGTGGGTTGAAGATAGTGATATTGCTTGTCCATTGTGTCATGAAACCGAAGAAGACGTGCCACATAGTTTCTGAAGTTAATACATAGAGACTTGGAGGTCTGGCAACATTTTAATCTCTGAACGGTGGACCATTCTGACATGGATAATTTCTGAAGTTATTTTAGAGGACATGTTGATCTTGATACTGCTAGCTGGATTAGAGCATTTTCAATTCTATGGAGCCTTTGGCTGCAGTGGAATGGCAAGGTCTTCAAGAATGAGAGATGTTGGGTGGAGAATGTTGTAAAGAATCTTTTTTTTATTTGATTTTTGGCTCACTAATCTCTAAGTTCGTTCCACTTACATTAATACAATTGTTTGTATGATTACCGGCCTCAAGTAATCTTCCTTTTTCTTTTCAAGAAAAAAAAAAAAAAACTTCTCCCATCCCCACTCTTTCCACATCTCGCCACCGCAACCCCAACCCCTCCACATAGCACGGTTAGCTCAGCAACCACCACTGCAAAGTCCAGAACCTCCCCTTGTCCTATGATAAAAACATGAGAACATAAGAACATCAAATGACAACATCACAAGATCACTACACCTTGGTCATATACTATCTGACAACTACCAACTGGCACAATATCAAGTGATAACCAAATCAACTCGATCTGATGAGTACTATTCCGATTGGCTGATGGTGGATTCTATTTGTATCAACTCGATCTGTATCATATTCTTCTTTCTTTGTTTATCTCCGATAAATTGATCCCTCCCCTGTTGCTGTCTGCAACTGTTGCATCATCCCCTTTCATCCTGCACCATCTACTCCACCCAGTTGACCTTCATTGGCTTCTCTAAAAGGATGCTTATGATGCAGAATGAAGCTGTGAATTATGACAGCTAAAATGCCACTCTCCTTAACCCCAAGACTTATCACACTAGTATATACTTCCGGGATTTTGTAAGCATGTGCATTTGTAGCTTGTGCCTGACACTCAGCCCGACATAGCCCTCTGAAACATCTTGGGTGCAAGTAACCATCTTTGGGTTTTCATGCTACATTGCAGCCCTCGCACAGATACTGCACCTCCCCTCCATGCAATTGTTACACTGCACATGGATCAGGTTTGACCTACAACCAACCCAAATGCTAATAGGTTGGCTTCCCATTGCGCAAGGAGTTTCAGTGCATTGGGTTGAGTTGCATCTTGATCAACCCAATAAAAAATTGGTTCGGTTGGAGGAGCAATTCAATCCGACAGAACCTACAATTATAGACACTTTTTCTTTAAATGTTCCTTAGTATATCATAGTTTGAAATTCCTAATCCCACGGATTAAATTGACCATGACCATCTCTCCAACCCCAAAAAATTCATTGCAATAACACATCATGCCTTCCTCCCATTGCCACACCCCCAACCCCGTCCCCCCCCCCACCCTAAAAAAAAAAGGAAAAAAAGGAAAACGGGGAAAAAAACATATTCAACCAAATAGCATGGGTTGGAGGAGCATTCCAATCAATTCGACAAAACCAACAACCATAGACACTTTTCCTTCAAATGTTCCTCAAGTATATTATAGTTTGAAATTCCTGATCCCATCCATTAAATTCACTCGGATCATGCCTCACTCCCATTGCCCCCCTCCCTGCAAGAAAAAAAACACCCACACACACACAACCAAATACCATGGCTCATACAGGCGCAATCTCAAATTCCAATATCCCTTTTTGTTAACCACTGATTTTCTTATCTTTTATTAAAAACTTTGCAATTTTCATGCAATTCTTTTTAGGAGGTGTATTCATGAGTTAATTTTTTTTATACTGAAAAAGGAACATATTCAAGAAAAAAGTCCACTGATTTAGCTAGTATTTGGAAGTAGGATGGGTTGGGTTGGAAAGCTCCTAACTCATTGATATTAGGCTGGGTTGTGGGTTAGGCCCCTTCTGGGTTCAACCATTATTCCACTTTGGACATTTAATCCACTTGCAATGCTCCAGTGGAGAAAGATTCCTTTTTTTTTTTTTGGAGCACCATGGAGAAAGATTCTTACCACAGAAGCAAAGTAGAAGGAGCCTAAAATATATAACATCACTAAAGAAACCAGCAATGATCATAAAAAATGTCAAAAAAAAAAGAGAACAACATACCTAATCCAACCTCTTCGATTGAGCTGGAATATCTTGTCCACCAAATCTAGAATTGGAACACTGACATTTGGCGGTGACCACTGTGAGGCAGAAATAGAACTACTGATTCAAATATGCAAAAAAGAAAATTTTCTTTTATGGATGTGTATATGTGTGCATACACATGCGTGATTATTTTCCATGTGCATAATATCAAATCTTATCAAAGCTAACTAAACTGAACAACCTTTAAAATTAGGAAAATTAGAGCTTGTGTCATAATCAAATACTCATATAGTGACATGAATTTTTAAAGTAGAATTCTCATTCCATAGATTCAACAAAATAGAAGTCAGTTGAAAATTTGGGGAAATAATTTTTCTTATTATGTAACCAAGCCAAGCCCTTCTATATAGAGAGAGGGTTTGGTTCAATAAGGGAAAACACACCAAGTTACTAAAAATAACACGAACCAAACTAGACAACAAACTAATTGGATTCTAATTTATTTCCTAACACTCTCCCTCAAGCTGAAGCATAGATGTCAATTATACTCAGCTTAAAATAGCATGCATCGAAAGCTCCATGTGGCAAAGGTTTCGTGAAGATGTCAGCTATCTAATCCTCTGAAGCAACAAATGTGGTACATAATACCCCACATTGGATCAAATCTCTAGTATAGTGGCAATCGACTTCCACACGCTTGGTGCAGTCATGGAGCATAGGATTGCTTGCAATATACGTGACTGTCCCCTATTTTCACATCTCAGCTCCATGGGCTCCTTAACCTAAACATGTAGATCCTACAGCAAGGATCTAACCCAAACTATCTCAGTGGCAGTCTGGGCCATGGTCTTGTATTCTGACTCAGCACTATAACGAGATATCACAATCTGTTTTTTACTCCTCCAGGAAACTAGGTTACCTACAATAAAAGTACAGAAGCCTGTAGTAGACTTCCTATCTGTAACACACCCTACATAATTTGCATTTGAGTATCCCACTAATCATAAGAGACCAAGTCTGAAAGAGAATACCATGTCTAGGTGCTTTCTTTAAGTACCTGAGCACTTACATAGCAGCTTGCCAATGCTGCTTTGTTGGCCTATTCATGAACTGACTGAGCTTGCCTACAAGTGCAATGTTGGGCCATGTAATAGTCAGAGTAGCATGCCAACCAACTATTTGTATGATCTGTTGTCAGTTGACTTTACCTCGTCATCATGAAGATGTACCTTACGATCCATGGGAATGTTGGTTGACTTGGACCCCAGCACACCTGTCTCCTGAAGATCATCCAACGCATACTTGCGTTGAGAGAGAACAATACCATCTTTGCTCTTAGCAACCTCGATCCCTAGGAAGTATCGAAGCTGACCTAGATCCTTCATAAAAAACTATCGAGCAAGAGACTCGTTAACCTGACTTATCTCTGCCTCATCATTACCGATGATAATCAGGTCATCCACATAAATTTGGAGTGCCACCATGCCCTTCTCTGTTTTCCTAACAAATAGAGAGTAATATGAGGAAGATCTATGCATCCCCATCTTCTGCAACACATCTGAAAGCTTTGGAACCATGCTCTCAGGCTCTACTTCAGGCCATAAATGGCCGTCTAGAGTCTGCACACACACTCCCCCTGAGCCTTAAAACCTGGGGGGCAACTGCATGTAGACCTCCTCTTGAAGATTTTCATAGAGGAAAGCATTTGCACATCAAGCTGGTGCAGCTGCCAATCTCTGTGAGCTGCAATAGAGATGAGTACACATACAGTGGCAAGGTACGCAACGAGAGAAAAAGTGTCAAAGAAGACCACCCCATAAGCCTGGGTGAACCCCTTTGTCACTAGCTTGGTCTTATACCTTGAAATAGACCTATTAAGGTTGTATTTCAAGAAAAAAGACCCATTTACAGTCGACTGGTCGTGTACCTGTAGGAAGTGTGCTAAGCTCCTAAGTATGTCTACTCCAGAGTGCTTCCATCTCTTCCTCTATAGTTTGACGCCACTTTGGATCAAGCATAGCCTGCTGGTATGTAGATAGAATGTATGAGGTCGTAAGTGCCTGACAGAATTTGCCAAACTCAGATCCAAGGGCGTCAATAGCCAAACTACCTGCAACACGATATCTAGACTCAAATGTGCAAGGTGCCTTCCTAATGGCAATGGAAATGTTTGAATCATCTGGCACCTCTATTTGAGTGACTGTAGAAGGAACCTCACTACCACTATAATAAAAAATATCAAGAGGATCAGGTCTGACCAAACTGTTACTGTCACTAGATACAATCTCATCAACCTGTGGGACATCATGCTCTGTTGGGGAAGGAGGCTTCTGTAGTGTCAAATGAGGTCTACTATATGTGCACATCGGACCATACAATTTTTAGAAATCATCCAAAGAGGTTGTGGAACCAGAAGAAGCAATCTGAGAAATCAAGATTGGAATTTCCTCCAAAGGAGCAGGAGGAATAGGAATGGGAGCCACATCATCAGTGGAGCTCATCTGTCCAGCAACTGAAAAGAACGATATTGTCTCATGGAATGTCACATCAATGCTAACATAATGTCTACTATAGATGGGATCATAACATCGATACCCCTTTTAACTCCTGGAGTACCCTAAGAACACACACTCAGCAACTCGCGGAGCAAGCTTGTTATGACCTGGTGATGGCATATAAACAAAGGCAACATGGACCAAAGTCCTAGGAGACACATGGAAGAGCTCGTCATTTGGATGCAGTAGGAGAATTAATATCTACTCGTGGAGAATTGAACTCGGCATTCTATTAATGAGGTAGCACACAATCAAGACTGCATCTCCCCAATAATGCTACAGAACATTGTGGTGGATAAGAGTACGAGCTACATCTAACAAATGTCTATGCTTCTGCTCTGCAACCCTATTCTACTGCGAAGTATGCAAGCAGGTAGTTTGGTGGATAATCCCACATGCTCTATAGAACTTTGTAAGTCTCATAGTGCAAAACTCGAGGGCATTATCTGTCCGCACAACCTTCACCGTGGCAGAGCACTGTGCCCTAATCTCCAACATGAGTCTCTATAATACCTCCAACATATGCTTTGTTCTTTAAAAGGAACACCCAAGACACTTTGAAGAAATCATCTACAACCACAAGATAATATAGATGTCTCATCCTATTCGGAACTCTGCTCAGCCCCCAAACATTCATACGAAGTAACTCAAAAACAGCCGATGATCTAGGAGAGGTACTGGAAGGAAAAGAAGATTGATGATGCCTACGCAGTTAGCAAGCGTCACATGATCATATCTAATAGTAGTGGTAGGAGAGATATGTGGAATCACTCTCCTGAGACGATCTAGAGGTAAGTGACCGAGACGAATGTGCCACTGCAAAGCACTCCTACCATCATACCTGCCAAGTCTTGCAAATGGTTCCTACCTAAGATAATACACGCCATTTTCCTCTGTGCCTCTAGCAATGGTCTTCCCTGTGAACTTATCCTGGATGATACATCCAACATCATCAAAAATAACATTGCAGTTAAGTTCCTTTGTAATTCTACTCACCGACAGTAAACTCATTGGAAAGTCAGGCACATGTAACGCTCTCGACAATTGCAAAGTGGGAGTTACACACTTCCCCCTTACCAACAATGGAAGTGTGTCTGCCATTAGCAACCTGCATTGTTCTCCCCGATGCAACTCAACTAAGCAATCAAAAATAACTCTGATTGCCACAAAGATGTTGTGAAGCTCCAGAGTCAACCAGCCATCGTGCACCATGGTGACTCTTGTCATGCTCCCGATGCATCAAGCCTACATACTCCATTGTCCCTGTCACAATAACGGTATCCAACGCCATCTCTAAACCTTCTGAGGATGACATTGTGTCTAGCAGGGACCAAACAACCAAGAGAAGAGATTTGAAATTATATTTTCATATTTGAAACAACTTCATCAGAGAAACAATGATCTTTCAATCATGAAATCCAACACAATGGAATCCTGAAAATCAAGTGGACAACTAAAGCCCCCTTGATTAGGCGTAGGCATGCACTCGGGCATGGGGGAGCCCCCTAGTGGCGCTACCCAGGGTGCCTAGGACCCTCCCCTTGCTAGCACAAGGGGCCGCTCGACCACCTACAGGTCGTGGTGGCGGCGGTGTTGCTGCCTCTGGGCGATGGCGGCGGGTTTGCTACTACCACTGGGGGTGGCAGTGCTATTGTTGCTCCCCCTGTCGACGGTGGCAGTGACAGAAGGGTGCTGTCAGTGAGAGAGGAGAGGGAGAGAAGGGTTAGAGTGGACGGGTATGAAGGCCTTGTGCGGGTAGGATATCAGAACGTCGACCTAAGATCGTTGCTCTAATATCAAGTTGAAATTTTTAGGGGAATAATTTTTCTTATTCAATAACCAAGCCAAACCCTCTTTATATAGAGATAGAGTTTGGTTCAATTAGGGAAAGCACACCAAGTTATTAAAAATAACACGAACCAAAATAAGTAAGACAATTAACTAATTGAATTCTCATTTATTTCCTAACAAGGTCTAATAATAGTTAACCTTGTGGATAGAATTGGAATCCTGTTAATGCACATAGTATCTCTCACTTCTTTTGTCTCTTTAATTCTCCACTGAAATAGCAACCAAAGAAATTTCATGTTAGGTGTGACCAGCATTTATTACATCATAACTCTGTCATTTACAATCCCGCTTCCAAAAATATGATTAACGCATGTAAAGGTGAATCGAAAAAGAAAAATTGCAGACCTCAGGTGGGACCACTACAGGACTTGCTATGGTACTATCTGCCAGAGTTGCATTTAATGAGTGATCTTGGTCTATGAAACCTCGACCACTATTTTCTGATGGAATGTTTTTCTGTGAATCCAAGCTTCTAGAACCATCCACATGTTTGAGTACCCGATGAGGGAGACCTTTAGTATCCAACTCATTGTCTGAATGCCATCCACCAACAGATGCAGAGGAGCCTCCTTCAGGAGCTTCCTCATCAGACAAACTGTGGGATACTTCCATATCATCATAGCTGAGTGGCTTGACTTCTTCATTCCAAGCCGATGATGCACTTGTTGTTGAGGCTGTTTCTGATACCGGGTTAAGAGTTGAACCAAAAGATGATGGTGGAGATGCAACTTTACGTCGGAGACCTCCCGATACACCTTTAAATTGCCGAACAATATCATCCACTGCATCATCAACATTAACTGCAGTAATGGAGAATTAAAATAGAGGTCAGTAAATGCAATACTTAACTTTCTAGAAAATAAAGGATGACTGCAGTAAAAAATGAAGCATGCAACCCCAAAGAATAAATGATGTGAGCACCACAATCCTCAAGAAAGAAACGCTCAAGTCAATTCTGGTTTCACATAAAGGTACAACTGTACAGGTGATTCTTATATCTCTAATAAACATACTACATTTACAGTTGGCATAAGAATAATCAATCATGAAGCATTTAAGGCAAAGCCAGGCAATCAGAAAGGCTATTGATCAGAATATTCACCCAGATAAATTCAATACCAATATAGCCACATGCATGTGTACATGTTTGCTTGATTTAAAACAATTCTGGAAAAAGCAATCTTAGAAAAGATCAGAAAAAGAAATTGAAGGATTACATACCAGCCAATGTTTTCATTACCGAAGTGGTTTTCCCAAAGGAATAGCTCTTCATAAAAGAGATAACATGAGAATCAGTAACTAAAAAGAAGCTTCTTGAAGATAAATTTCTGATCATTATACTAAGTCCATCTTTACCTTGGAGCTTGTACTTAAGAAATCCCAGACCTCATGTTGCTCAGCTATGTTTGCTATTGACAAAAGATCCTGTAAATGAAAGTATCAGGTCAGATTGAAACAGAGATTGAAACTAGAAGGCCTGACTAAAAACATGGAAAGGAAAAGGACATACTTGCAAATATTTATCAAGAAGAATGCATCGTTGGTGGACAAAATAATCATCAATGCTGGATGAAAGAAACCTCTTTGGTGGTAAGTGCAGGTTATAATTAGGTATATCCTTGAGATGCCGATGCAGGCGCTCAAAATTTCTGTACCTGGAATCAAGAATTCAGGATATAAAATGTAAATGCATTCCAGTTGAAGCTAACATTGTCATATGTAAAAGAAAATGCAATAGTCTTAAACATGCAAATACGGAGAAAAGCATCTCCTTCACCTAAAAAAGGACATGTCCCTGGAGAGGTATGATTTTTTTTTTGAAGGAAAAAAAGGATGATCACATGAGTTTTGATTATACAGATGACTCTATCAAGGTCATGCGTGAAGGCCCTCTTTGTAATTTGCTCTGTTTGCTCCCTCTTGTTAGCCTTGATCCAAAATCATCATCTCTTACACAAAAGGACTACAAACTTATTTCAATAGTAAAGAGGAGCTAGACTAACAACCAATATGTTCTTTAATTAGGGATGCCCAAACATTTAAAGACTAGATTTGTATCATCTCCCCACTGTTCCAACTGACAATGGCTCCAAGTCTTCTGCCTTGACTATCTAGTGGCACATCACTTCATCTCTCTGCCGCTCAAGCTTTTCAGTCTGCTCATGCATTTGAGCTTATTGTTGCTTGAGTCATTGATCCATTGCATCCTCAGGTTCCAAGTTGCCACCAAGGAGAAGACAAAGCTGGAGGTTAGTCAATTTTGTGGGTTGGGGGGTTGGAGTGGGTGGGCACTGGGCACTGAGTTTGATGAACCAAAGACAAACTTGCTCGTGTTCATACTTATGAAGCTCAAGCTCAAACTCAATCAAACTCCAGCTAGCTTATTTGACTTGAGCCAGGCTCATGAGCCACACAAGCCAATTTGCTTTTGGCACAGCCACAATCTCAAGCTTATTTGCACTGCCTCAAGTTTGGATCATCCAACTGGAAGATTTCATTTTTCAAGATTTTTTTAAAAAACAGTCAAATAATCAAAATGCTGCCAATGTCTGAACCTTCAGCCTCTTGATCTCTAGGATAGTATCTAAAGAGCTTGGGGGCAAGGTGTTAAAAAGCTCAACTTCAAATAACAACAGGAAGGGCATGTTCAATGGTATTTTGACAATACAAGCTACAAATTTGAAAAAAGATATATATCAATAGGAGTTAATGGGAGCTATTCATTGCTTCGCTCTGCCAAACTTTGCACCCATGCTCTGCTAAACCCGTTGTGCATCTTAGCATTCGAGCAAGGTCTGGAATCAGTTAAATGACAAGGATTTGTTTTACACCAACTAAGACAGGATTTGCTTCGGAAGAGATTTCAAGACAGGATAGGCTTAAGATATCAAGAGAGCCGACTTCTAGGGAGAAGAGGACAAGATGGATTCAGTAGAGAGATTAAACAAATGAAAGACAAAAAAATTAAAAATATTAGATGCAAATATTTAGATTGCTTTTCATTTGTCTCCAAATAATTAGCGTCCGAAACTTGACTAGGTGGATTGCAAGAGATGAAAATCATTCCGTTGGGAGACTGAAGGTGGGTTTTGATTGACATCTCAAGAGTTTTTCTAGGAGGCCTCGTGGTTCTTGGAAATGGAGTGGAAATGGCAGATCCTACTATGATACCCACTTGGTAGGAAGTAGGTTCTTGAAGGAGTGTTGGAGAATTTTAGAACTTGAATTTTACTAGAATTAGAATTGTTGAAAAGAGAAACCCTAACCCCTCTTTATATAAAGAGGGGATTACAAGCAATCTCAATCCTAATCCTACTAACTAAATATATAAACAAACACAATCTCATCTAATCAAATCAAATTTCTAAAAATAAAAAGAGATAAAATACAACTTTTAACTAATCCTAAATTGCTCTTTCCTAAATTCTTTAACACCCCTCCAAGTTGAAGCATACAACGTACAACGTCCAACTTGAAGGAGGCATGCAAAATGAGAACTCCCCTTAATGTAGACAGTCAGAGGAGCATGGAGCAATGAAGACTGTAGAAGTAACGATCATTGTAGAGTACTAGCTGCTATAACAGAGTAGCAGCAGACACAGCGACCGCAATAGAAGTAACGGCCACAAAATGGTTGTACCAATGGTAGTGACCACACATAGGGAAACCTTCCCAAGAACATGGCAATAGAGGTGGGAGAGCCTTGCTCAAAGTCCCCACCGATCATCAACTTCAGTCATAAAGACAGATGCTGGATTAGAAGTCCCAGCACCTTGGTTTGGAGAAGCAGTAACGGCTGCAACCATGGTAGTAGTAGTAGAGCCTAAAGTCTTATTCTCAACAGCAGCGAAAGTCAATCGTGAAGCTAACATCTTGATCTATGAAGTTGATTACGCAATCCTGCACGAGGCAGCACAGAGATGCACGTAAAAAGACAACAAATCATGCATAGGTATTTCACTATGCACGTAAAAAGACAACAAATCATGCATAGGTATTTCACTGTGCTAACAGATTAATCAATTTGAATAAACCTAAATTAACATAAATATATGTGTTGTGTTGGCTATTTTTATTTATGTCAGCTCTTATGAGACACGTTTAGATTTAATTGTATCATGTTTATATATGAAAAATATAGGCTGTCACCTTCAAACATGGGACCATGGGTTTATAGGTTGGATGCTATCCTTGAAATAAATAATAATTAATTCATGAAGTAAATAGGCCCTTAGTGTTTACAATTTTTAGGTTTATTCTCTTACGAATGGATGCAAGTTCTTTTTTCTTTAATGTTAA
This sequence comes from Thalassia testudinum, assembly GCA_037157565.1. Taxonomy (NCBI): domain Eukaryota; kingdom Viridiplantae; phylum Streptophyta; class Magnoliopsida; order Alismatales; family Hydrocharitaceae; genus Thalassia; species Thalassia testudinum. Next base: position 75,053,960 of record JAZHRO010000013.1, read on the forward strand.
TCCAAACTTAGAATTTTATTTTTAGGAATTAGACAAATGTTTGCTCAATTCTAAATTGTGATTCGACCTATATGTTCGTTATTGTTGGGAATCAAAGAAGAGCCACATGGCAGCCATCAGGCCACATAGCAGTGCCACATGACGGTTATCTAGAAGGCCACTTGGGCCACCAATTTTGGGTCTATAGGATCAAAAATAGGAATTGGTTTCTTAGTTGGCAACTAGCTTAATTTAGTTTATTTGTTTTAAGAAGATTTGTAAATATTTGGTTATTCCAAATTTAGAAGATTTGATTAGATTTGATTAGTTGAGTCTACTTTTACAAATAGGAATATTTGTTTACTATTTTTAGGGGATATGTACTCTCTATAAAATAGAGAGGCTTCTCATATGTTTTCTTTGAGCAATAGAAAAATTCTTCCAATCAATTAAGCTCCTCTCTCTACTTCTCCTAGTGCTACAGTCGACATCCACAAAGGCAAGAAGCCTCTTTGCCAGCTCCACAGGGAATCCAGCCGGCCCCTACCACTCTATAGGCTGGTCTACATCAAGATTGGCCCACCTGTCCTGCTTGCAAAGGCCGGTTTGCACACAACAGACTGGTTTCCAGCCATGTAGACCGGTTTGCATCTCGTAGACCGGACTATCTCTTGGTCTACACAGCAGACCAGACGCTCCTCCAACCTCTGCAGGACTTCTCCACGCTCTGCTTCTACGCCAATTCCCAACATGGTATCAGAGCGGTTACGCTCCAGGCAACTATTCTCAAGTCGGAGTTCTTCCCGACCTTCTCTATAAGCCGACGTTCTTCTCAACCCTAACTCAATCGAAGTTCTTTCTAGTTTTCTCTCAACTCAAAGTCGGAGTTCTTCCCAACCTTTTCTATAAGCTGACGTTCTTCCGGTTAGGCCGACGTTCTCCTCGACCCCAACTCAACCGAAGTTCTTTTCGGTTTTCTCTCAACTCAAGGTTGGAGTTCTTCCCGACCTTCTCTATAAGCCGACGTTCTTCTCGACCCCAACTCAACCGAAGTTCTTTCCGATCGAAGTTCTTCTCGACCTTCTCTAGAGTCGACGTTCTTTCTGATTAGGCCGAAGTTCTTCTTGGTCGCAATCAGAACCAAAGTTCTTTCCGGTTCAAACTACCTTGGATGAGGATGGCGAAATCAAATATACAAGTTTCCGATGAAGAAAAAAAGAAGAGTGATGAGGCGACTAGACCAAGTCATCAGCTTCCCGACCTCCAACTTGGGGAGTGTTGGGAGTCAAAGAAGAGCCACATGGCACATGCCACATGGAAGCCATCAGGCCACGTGGTAGTTCCACATGGAAGTTATCTAGAAGGCCACTTAGGCCACCAATTTTTGGTCTATAGGACCAAAAATAAGAATTGATTTCTTAGTTGGTAATTAGCCTATTTTAGTTTATTTGTTTTAAGGAGATTTGTAAAAATTTGGTTCCGAATCTAGAATATTTGATTAGATTTGATTAGTTGAGTCTAGTTTTAGAAATATGAATATTTGTTTACTATTTTTAGGAGATATATACTCTCTATAAAATAGAAAATATTTTCATTTTTTTTTTTGAGTAATAGAAAAATTCTTCCAATCAATTAAGCTTCTCTCTCTACTTCTCCTAGTGTTGCAGCCGACCATCCACAGAGGCAAGAAGCCTCTCTGCTGGCTCTACAGGGAATCTAGCTGATCCCCATCTAGACCGACCCACCTGTCTTGCTTGCAAAGGCCGGTCTGAACACAGTAGATCGGTTTCCAGCTGTGCAGATCAGTTTGCATCTCGCAGATCGGGCTGTCCCTTGGTCTGCATAGCAAACCAGATGCTCCTCCAACCTCTGCAGGACTTCTTCACACTCCGCTTCCGTGCCAATTCCCAATAGTTATATTGGTAGATCTAGAGTCTAGTAAGTAGATCTACTCTATAATTATGGATATGTGTAGAATCAAACCTTAAGAGAGTCAGAAGAGAAGAGCAGTGAGACTAGAGGGAGTAATAGCAGCGGAGATTCGATTATAATAAGAACAAATAGCAGCAATAACATGAGCAACAGTAGCAGTAGTAGAGAAGAATGAGAGAACTAAGAGTAAGAAGTAATAGCAGCAAGTCGAAATGTCAAATGCATTTTGTCACTTGCTGACGTTTCAGCGAAATGTTTGTGTTTCGACATTATATTGATGTCGATATGGCCTAATCCGAAAAATAGCCATTTCGACAACATGTTGACGGCATGTCGTCAAAATTTAAATCACTTACAAAAATAATAATGAATAGAAATTGATTATTGAGACACCTATATTGACCTTAAAATATGATAACGATTTAAGAATTATACCTAATGCAACCCATTTCTCTGAACTTAACGACATATTATCCATGGTTGAAAAATATTATTGGCATTCCTGCATTTCGACATTACTTGCGTGCCGATGCCGCCCCATGTCAGAAAAAGACCATTTCGTGGGCATGCCGTGGGAATTCCCACATGTGAACAGCCTATTCATACCCTCATGTTTGGACTGGTTTATAAATAAATAAGCCATAGTGCAATCCTACTCATATTAATAATCGTTTTGCTCAAAAACAAGTTGGCATCGGGCATGTTTCTCAATTGATCAGGTTCAGGCAGCAAGTTGTTTTCAAGACCAGCCAAACCCGAGCCTATGACATCCCCTTCCTAGTCCATCTTTTTGGAGGTGGGATAAAGGGGGTGTTACATAATCCCTGAGGGATTAATTGCATTTATTGCAATATATCGATAGTGTAGAAATGTGCTTGTAACTTTTCTCGAGCTTTATCGTATACTAGTATTAACCAAAAAAAAACTAAGGTGTGGGGTAGGACAGTAAGGCACAGTTGATAAATCACATCAAAATTGTTATGTTTTGTGTTTAGTCACTTGCAATTGTTCTCATGTCATCTATTTTATGGTATGTATGTATACATGCATGGGCAATGGTGTCAAATAGATTAGCAAAGTAACTTGAACTGCCAAGCAATCAAAAAAATCATAAAAGAAGTTGGGTAAACATAGAGGCAGAAGCTTACCTTCTTTTCACAAACCAAGTTTTGCTTTCAGCATCAGTTACAGCAATTGAATAAACTGCAAAAGAATTTGAACCAGCCTTTTCAAAATATGCTCCTACAACCTATAAAAGATATCAAGGATCAACATGCTTTCTGAAGGGAAAAAATGAGGAATCAGGATACATGAAAGTACCTTAAATCAGAAATCCAAGATAATAGATTCAAGGATTTGCTCTTGCAAAATCCTATTTAAAAAATTACAATGTTAAGCTTTAGACTGAAGGTCCTCAAACGGTTACACTGGTAGAAAATACAACACTCAGCCACAAGTGGTATGAACGGTGTTTGAAATTTTCAAGTATATGTTGCAAGTTCCCATTTCTTGAGCATGGCTAAGAATTGAGGCAATTACCCATGACCACGGTCCAAGGAGTATATTATGTGTTGGTTTATAATGCTTAGATACTTTTACCACATGTCTACCACTGCGAGTTCCCTACATCAATTTCAAAGGTAGGACCTAGCAAGTGCACTCCAACCATTTGTACATGGTGCCATGGTGGTGGACTAGAACCTAAAATGGGAGTCCCAAGGTCATCACTCATCTCCCTCTTCATTTAAGTTTCTATGATCCAGCTGTTGATCATTGTTCCCCAGTTGTCTATTACTTGCCAGGAGTCAAACTTATCACAAAGCTAGCATCACTTTTGATTGGACAACTCAACCTTTTGGCATCACCAACCTCCCAAATGGTTCTGTTAGATGCTTGAAATAATTGCTAGCCTATCTTTTAAAGCCAAATTGTTGTATTCCCTTTGAAGAAAATTTATCATGCTAAAGATTAAATTTTTAAGTGAAGATTTTGCTGGACATGAGTTGAATCTTTCAACTAGAAAATGGATCCAAAAAATACTCTCATTCTCTCCACACAATAATAACTAAAAGGGAAAGGAAGAAGTGAAAAGAGTGTGTGAAGATTAATCCTTGTGAAACAATGAGTTGTGTTGAGTTATTTGCTATATATTTTCTTCTATGAAGTACTCTTGTAATTAACCAAGTTCTTTCTTTTAAAAAAGAGAGGCTAGGGTTTCTGTTTTGAAGTAATGCATCATTTTTCTCTCCACATGGTATTAGAGCAACGGTCTTAGGCCGATGCACTGATATCCCACCAAAAATTCACCCACAAAATGATTGACTTACCAATATAGAGGTGATTCAATGTTGGAATTAGGGAGTAGTAGTAGCAGCAACGCTAGGGAAGACCACCACAGCGTCGCCGCCACCACCACCGGCAATAGCAGTGGTGCTGTAGGAGGCACCCATGGTGCCGCAACCACTGTTGGACAAATAGGCAACGCTGACAACACCGACAACAATCTACCTAGCCACTCCAACACCACTGCAGGGGTTGCTGCAGGGCCATCGACGACCACCAAGGCCGATGGTTATCCCGAATCTCTCGAGGCTAATGCCTTGGCTTGTGTGATGAGTCTCCTTTCACACCTAGTGTGGTTGGCGATGAGTCTTCCTCACCTTTGATGGAGTTTCCTTTTCTTAACATGAAGAGTCTTCTCTCATGCGAGGAAAAGATGTTTAACTCAAGAAGAGGATTCATTTCAAATTCAACAAGGCTAGTGTGTGCAGCCCAAGGAGTCATGAAGGAGATAATCAGAGGAGCATGGGTGATTGATTCCGATGCTATTATTCATCTTACGGGAGATTCAGAGCTCCTGATAAATCCCATGGTCCCATGTAGGATTAGAGATGTGAGGGTAGCCAATAGGGTTACATCTCCAATCACCACAGTCAAAAGTGTATGCACATCTCCCAAGATGGTGATCAAGAAGATTCATTATGCTCCAGAGTTCCCGATAAACCTACTATCAATGAGCCGCATTTGCAAGGACCTTGGATGCCAGGTGGTCATTAATGAGGAACATCATTACTTCCAAGACTAACAGACAAGTGAGATTGTAAATGGAGGCATGGAGAGAGACAGTCTCTACTACCTAAACGCGCCTACCATGTTTGCCGAAGCCGTGTCCATTTCTAGTGATCCCTAGTTGTGACATAGGTGACTTGGACACTCATCAATCAGGAAGATGTGACAGATGTATCCAGAGTTGCCAGACTCCTTAACTATAAAGTGTAAGGACTGTCAACTTGGGAAGCACCACGAGAGTATTTACCCACTGAGAAATGATGGGGTGAGTGCGATCTACTTTTTCCTTTATAAACTGATGTATAGGGGGCCCTCCAGAGTCCCTACTTCGGGAGGACATCAATATTATGTAGTTTTTGGTGGACGACCGCAACCGTCTCACTTGGGTCTTCCTGATGAAGGCACGATCAGAGATTCCTCATATTGTGCAGTAATCTCTCAAAGGTTCAAACCCCGCACGCCACGTCAGTTAGGATTTTCCATAGCGACAATTCTTTAAAGTTCATGCAGTAGGACTTGCAAGAGGTTTTCACTTTCAGAGGCATATTCATCAGACATCTTGTACTTACATGTCTTAGCAAAATGGCATGGTCGAGAACAAGCTACAACATCTTCTCGATATTGCCAAGGCCTTAATGTTCCATATGAAGGTTCCAAGGCAGTTTTAGGGAGATACAATGCTCACTATGACGTACTTGATTAACTGGGTGCCCTCATCAGTACTTAAGAGGACAAGTTTCCTACTAGGTGATTTATCCTAACTGTTGCAGGCCATTTGCTCTACCTTTGAGGATATTTGGGTGCACATGTTTTGTCCAGGCATATAGCAATCAGGATGAGTTCGCTCCCTAGACTGTAAACTTGTATTTCTTGGATACTCCAGGACGTAAAAGAGGTACAGATGTTATGATTCTATCCACATATAGTACCTTGTCACAGTAAACGTGACATTCTTTGAGAAGATCCCATACTTCTCACAAGAAGGGACATTTACACAGGCTTCCTTGGAGGATACTCAGGTTTACCACAAGAGGTCGTAAATCCTGTCTGACACTACCCAGGGTAGAGATTCTACACATCTTCCAGCCTTGTCAAATGTGAGTGGATCAAATAGTGATGAGCAGCATGTACAGAGGAGGCCAACTAAAAGAGCATGCACTCTTCACCCTGTCGCAGTATACAGGGGTCTCACATCTAGAGGAGGAGGATAGACAATTTGCCTCGACTATCACCACTACAGTTATCCTCAAAGATTTTACCCAGGCCTCTCAGGACCCTAAGTGGCATGCAGCCATGGAAGAGGAGATGCAGGCTTTACAGTCTGTGAAGACATGGGATCTTATGCCGTGTCCATCAAATGCTACCGTAGTTGACTGTAAATGGGTATACACCACCAAGTATAGAGCGAATAGGACAGTGGATAGATACAAGGCCAAGTATGTTGCCAAGGGATTTACCCAGACATATGGGGTAGACTACCTTAAGACTTTTTCACCCATAGCCCGTAATACTTCTATCAGGATCATTTATCTCAGTTGCAATGGTTAGGAGATGGCCGCTGTATCAGCTAGACATAAAAAATGCCTTTTACATGGAGATTTGTCTGAGGAAATATATATACTACAACCACCAAGATACGGTGTTTAGGAAGAGCATGTTTGGCATTTGAGAAAGGCGATCTATGGCCTGAAGCAAAGTCCACAAGCTTGATTTAAGAGGCTTAGCTCTGAGATCTAGAAGATTGGGTTCCAACGATCTGCATCAAATCATTCTATCTTCATCAGAAGGACTAGGTATGATGATGTCTATCAAGTTGTTATTCATGCAGTTTATGTTGATGATATGGTCCTTACTGGTGATGATAAGGATGAAACCACTCAAATGAAGGCATTTCTGTAGTCTACCTTCACCAAAGGCTTGGGTGATCTTCAATATATTGTGGGGATTGAAACTGCTAGGCAGGGAATTAGTCTTTTTCTATCATAGAGACAGCACACTTTGTAGATTCTTGAGGAGGCTCGATGGATCCAAGTCTTTTGGTATACCAGAGGAGTCTCAACCAATTCGCATCATTAATGAGAAGGATCTATTATATAATGTTACTAGATGCAATAGCACAGTGGGACGTTGCTATACTTGACTATTACACGGCTTGATATTGGTTTTATACTTGACCTTGGATTGAAAATGAACCGGGTGGAGACAGAATATCTGTTCAATTTCTGGTGTCAATCTTTATAATTGTGAATTATTATTAATTTGTAAAATAGATGTCTACCATCATTCCATAGTCATCCATTATCATCTGCTAATAACAACAATTAGTATTATTATTACTATTCTTATACCGAATATGTCCCAAAAAGACGAAAGGAATATAGCAATTCTTGACAGCAGTGTCCTGCCCTAATCCATTGGAGAAGTGGCCTAATAGATGGATGCTCCCATTCTTCTCAAGAATAAATTGTATTACATGGCTCTTTACTAGGACCAATTTGCTCACAAAACTCAAAATAAGCAAGTTTAGACTAAATTTAATTTTAACCCAGTACCACATGGATCCTGGATCATCTAAATACATCCAACTCCGACACAATACTCTTGACAAACCACCATTTAAGTAAAAACAGAATTTGTCAGCAAACTGCTATCCCCCAGTTATGTTTAAAAGCATAAGTTTGTTTCACTATCCCCCAGACCCCCCAGTTAATCAGTTATGTGATACGCCTTGCATGGAGAATTCGGAGCGGAGCGGAGTTGCTCTTCTTTTTCACGCGTGGGAGGTTGTGCGTGGGAGATAGCACGTGAGGGAGGCTCCGGTATGGATTGTTACTGTTCACGTGAACAGTAACTTGTGCACCCTTCACAGTGAATGTAGAGAGTGAAAGAGAAGAGGAGAGATCTCAAAATATGAAACTTAATTTTATTGATTAATGCTCTTGAAATAACAAGGGAACCGTAACTCTATTTAAAAAGAGAGCCCTCAAGATTGACACCAACTAGGCTCCACAATTAGTGGGATTGCAAATCCTAAATTGAATCATAATCCCACCATGATCTCCTAAACAACTCTAATTAACTAAATATAGAAAATTACATAATATCTAAACAAAACTCATCACACAAGACATGGAGATAACTTGGCATGAAAGTCAACAACCTAAGCTAAAAGTGGCTGACAGCTACACTAACTAGACTGCCACATGGCTGATGTGCCACGTAGACCCTTCATTATTATTATTATCCTAGAAAAATCTCCACTCCCCCCAAGTCGAACTCCGAGAGGAGTGTAGACTTGCCTTCAAGCTTCTTTCGATATATCCCCTTCTCCCACTTCTTGACTTTGGCTTCTTGTGCCATCGGTGCCTTCTCCTGTGTTCATCTGAGTCTCTTGCTCTGCCATCTCCGTCTTTGAGAAACGAACCTCTCTTTTCTTCTACACTCCACATAAGGTGCCAGATACGTGAGAAAGATGACTCGCCAAGGTCCACTTCTCTTCTCCTTAAACCTTACATAAGGTGCCAAGGACCTTCAAGGAGTTCTTGAGAACAAGGTTTGAAATGCCAATTTCAACGCTATTTCGATAAATTTCTAAGTGTGCATTTCAAAGGCACACTATGGAAACACTCGTATTTCGATATCAGATTTCGAAAATTTCGATACCTGAAAATAATTCATTTCTGAAGCACGCCAAGGGCATGTCGTAGGCACGTCGACGTATATCGACAAAAATGGCAAAAGTAGTCAAAATAATTAGAATTTTAAGGAAATAAAAAACTTAAACATCTTTATGTAAGAATAATAATGTTATATCCTAATATTCATATGCAACATATAGTTTACTATACCATGTTTATATTTAAGTTTAAGAATGAAATATCAAATAATTACTGTTTCAATTGAATTAAGCCAGTAAACTAAAGTAAAAAATTTAAAAGCTAAAATTTAACTATTTGACCAATTGATCTTAAATTAATTTATTAGTTAATTTGAGGTATTTCACTAATAGATTAATCAATTTGGATAGACCTAAATTAATATAATTGTGTGTTATGTTAGCTATTTTTATTTGTCACTCCTTATGAGCTACATTTAGATCTAGTTGTATCATATTTATGTATATAAAATATAGGTTACCTTCAAATATGGGACCATGGGTTTCTAGGTTGGATATTATCCTTTAAGTAAATGATGATTAATTCATGAAGTAGATAAGCCTTTAGTGTTTGCAATTTTTAGGTTTTATTCTCTTATGGATGGATGCAAGTTCTTTATTCTTTAATGTTAACCTAAACTTGGAATTTTATTTTTAAGAATTAAACGAATGTTTTCACAATTTTAAATTGTGAGTAGATTTATATGTTCGTAATAATGGTAGACCTAAAGTCTAGCATGTAGATCTACTATATAATTATGGTTAGGTGTAGAGTCAAACCTTAAGAGAGTCAGAGGAAAGGAGTAGTGAGACTAAAGGGAGCAACAACATCAGAGATTCGATTTTAATAAGAACAACTACCAGCAACAATGCAAGCAACAGTAGCAGTAGTAGAGAAGAATGAGAGAATTGAAACTGGAAAGCAATAGCAACAAGTCGAAATATCAAATGCATTTTATCACTTGTTAGCATTTCGGCGAAATCTTTGTGCTTTGACATTATATTGATGTCAATATGGCCTAAACCAAAAAATAGCCCTTTCGACACCATGCTGACGACATGCCGTCAAAATTTAAATCACCTGCAAAAATAGTAATGGGTAAAACTGGTTATTGAGACATCTATATTGACTTTTGTTAGGACGGTTGCAATAAAGTCACATGGAAAGTCTACGTAGCTTTATTCCAGCCGTCCTAACAACTTTAAAATATGGTAATGATTTAAGAATTGTACCTAATACCATCCATTTCTCCAAACTTATCAACATATTATCAATAGTTGGAAAAATATTATTAACACTCCTGCATTTCGACATTATACGTGTGCCAATGCCACCTCATGTCAAGAAAAGGCCAATTCATGGGCACACCGTGGGCATTCAGAACAATGCTTGAGGGAATTCCCTACTTCGAACCAGCATGCCACAAGCTATATGGCTCCGGTGATGTAAGGGAGAGTCACACAAGAAGCACGCGTAGACCTTCTCGCCCCTCGTGTTCCACACGTGAGAGATGAGATAAGCCTAGATCGGTAGCTCTGATACCATGTGAAGAATTCGGAGCACAACGGAGTTGCTCTTCTTCTTTACACATGGGAGAAAAGTTGTGCATGGGAGATAGCACAAGAGAGAGGCTTCGATATGGCATAGTGGGAAATAACGAACAGTCTTATTCATCACAGAAACCCTACACCTCTTTATAGAGAGAGGTGTTAGGAAAATTACACAAGAGAACTAGACAGAAAAGAAACTAACAAAGTAGTCCCTACTCAACATAAAATAAAAATAACTAAGAAAGCTTAACAATCTCCCTCAAGCTGGAGTATAAATATCTATCATGCTCAGCCTGTCACAGCAAGCCTTGAAAGTAGATCTGGCAACAGGCTTGGTAAACATGTCTGCAATTTGGTTCTCTGAAGCAACAGATGTAGTGAAAAGAAGTCCTCTCTAGATCAAGTCTCTGGTATAGTGACAGTCAATCTCTACCTGTTTTGTATGCTCATGAAACATGGAATTGTTGGCTATATAGGTAGCCGCTCTGTTGTCACATCTCATCTCCATGGGATCCTCAATCTTGACTTGTAAGTCAAGTAACACAGATCTAAACCATACAAGCTCAGCAGCTGTCTGTGCCATGGCTCTATACTCTGACTCTGCACTAGAGCGAGACCACTCTATTTCTTGTTTCTCCACATTACCAGATTACCGCTTTTCAAAAAAATGTTACCAAATTACCAGCCACATAAGTACAAAATCTAGTAGTAGATTTCCAGTTAGAGAGACATCCAGCATAGTCAGCATCAAAGTATCCCACTATACTCAGCCCTATCTCTCCTTAATAGCAATCCACATCCTGGTGCTCATTTCAAGTACTTGAGCGCCTGCATAGCAGCATCCCAATGCTACTTAGTCGGTCTATCCATAAACTAGCTAAGCTTGCCAACTGCAAGCGAGATATCTGGACGTGTGATAGTAAGGTAAAGTAGTTTCTCAACCAACTGCCTGTATCCTCTACTCTCAACAACCTTGGACTAAGAATCATACAGATGCATCTTAGGATCCATGGGTATGCTGACAAACTTTGATCCCAACATCCCAATCTCCTATAGTAAATCAAGAGTGTATTTCCTTTGGCTAAGGACAATCCCACTCTTTCCTCTTGCTACTTCTATGCCCAAGAAGTGTCTCAATGAGCTTAGATCCTTCATCACAAATTTCTCAGCCAACTTCTGCTTGATCTCAACTATCCTAGTGGTATCATCATCGGTGATGATGAGGTCATCTACATAGACAAGGAGAGCCATAATCCCCTTGTTCGTCTTCCTAAAAAATAAGGAATGATCCGCAATAGAGCGAATAAGTCCCATGTCTTCAACAACCTCTGACAGCTTGTAGAACCTAGCTCGCGGACTCTACTTAAGGCCATATATCGCCTTCTTCAGCTTGCACACACACACTCCCCCTTAACCTCAATCCCAGGGGTTGCTACATATACACTTGTTGTAAATCACCATACAAGAAGGCGTTCTTCACATCCAACTGAAATAAAGGCCAGTCAAAATGAGTAGCTACAAAAATAAGAATCTGGACTATAGGGAGTCAAGCCACAGGAGAGAAGGTGTCAAAGAAATCTATCCAATATGTCTGGGTGAATCCCTTTGTCACAAGCCGAGCCTTGTATCAAGAAACCAACCCGCCTGGATTGTATTTCATGGTAAAAACCCAACGGCACCCAACTATGCATGCACTAGGTGGCAACGGAGTAAGCTCCCAAGTCTGGCAAGACTGAAGTGCAGCCATCTCTTTCTCCATAGCACGATGCCATTTCGCATCGAGCATGGCCTGTTAATATATAGCTAGTATCTGTGTAGAAGTGAGGGCATCTATAAACAAGGCAAATGGCTAACTTAGGCCATCAAGAGACAGCTCCTACCATTTAATACTGCCCCTACCAAGCAGGGGGGCATACCCTCCTGGGGGCCTTCTGATAGCAATCAGAAGATCCATGTCATCAGAGATAGACTCTGGCTCAGATGATGATGCTCCCTCAGAAGTGGCTAGTATAACACCTATAGAGACATCACTAGAAACACAAAGGCCAGTCATCTCAACACATACCTATTGTGAGGGGGTATGATGATGCTGAAGAGGGGTGGGTATGCTTTTGATATGTGATTGGTTTACTAAAAATCAATGGAGGATCTTTGAACCGATCCTTATCAGTAACTGTAGTATTTGATGATCCTATCGAAATAGCTGGGAAATCACCAAATTGAACTGACGAAATGGGCATAGGAGCCCGCTCAGTCTCAAGTACCAATTGCCTCATGAAAAGTGACATCGGTACTGACAAAGTACCTCTTCTGCAGGGGATTATAACATTTATATCCCTTTTGGATGTGACTGTAACCCATAAAAATACATTTGACTACCCTGGGGGCTAATTTATCTCTATTTAGCCTAGTAACATGCACGAAGGCTACACAGCCAAAAATCTGGAGTAGCAACTGAAACAACTCCCGGTCTGGATGTAATATCTGCCAAGGCACCTACTCAGATATAACAAAACTAAGCATTCTATTAATCAAGTAGCATACGGTCAATGCTGCATCTCCCCAATATTGTGAAGGTACATTATGATGTATCAAAAGGGTCCGTGCCACATCCAGAATATGTTGGTGTTTCTGCTCTACTACTCCATTTTGCTGCGATGTTTGGGGACAAGTGGTTTGGTGAACCATGCCATGAGATTTGTAAAAATTCTTCGTGTGAGTTGTGCAGAATTATAATGCATTATCAGTATGCACAATCTTGACAGTAAAAGAAAACTAATTCTTTATTTTCTATGATAAAATTTCAATTACAGACCCAACGTCTGACTTATTCTTTAACAAAAACAATCAAGTAACTCTGGAACAGTCATCCACTATCACCAAATAGTACCTATGTCCCAGTCAATCTGGAATTTGACTGGGATCCCATACATCTAAGTGCAGCAAAGCAAATGAGGACTTAGAAGTCGTAGAACTAGCAGGATAAGTAGCTCTATGGTGCTTTCCCATCTAACAAGCATCACAGCGAATCTCGATGGCTGGCGAAATATGAGGCATGATCCAACGTAGTCTATCCAAAGAAGGATGACCAAGGCGATTGTGCCATTACGAGACACTCCTAACAACTAAGCACACATCTCCCTAGCACTGTGCAGCAAATGGTGTCTGAGACAAACGATACATACCCCCCCTTTTCATGTCCACCAATCATTCGTCCCGTGAGCTTGCCCTGAAACACAACCAATATCATCAAATATCACCCTACAATTGAGATCTTTGGTAATCTTGCTAACAGATAATAGGCTCATTGGGAAAGCAAGGACAAGAAAAACATTTGGTAACTTCATACTGGAAGTGACCGGCACCTCCCCCTAACCATCCACCCTAGCATGTCTTCCATCTGCTAACCAAACTGTCCTACTAGGACATACAGGCTGAAGGTGCTGAAAGTCTCTATGATCACCACTCAAGTGCTGGGATGCACCTGTATCTACTAGCCAAGTAGACCTGTCAGACACAGTAAACACAGATTCTATACTTGAGGCGACAACAGCAGCAATATCTGAAGACAGGGTCTCCTGAGTAACCTGAGCTAACCTCTGCACCACAACACCATATTCAGCATGTGACACTGTGTCAGAGGCAGTCTCAGAAGAAGCAGCCACCTGATTGGCCATGGGAGGTCTCCCATGTTAGACTAGCAGGAAGCCTCCACACGACCAATCCTACCACAGAAAGTGCACGTGGGTCATGGTTTGCCTATCTGCACTTTGTCATGACCCCGTCCACGAGTAGAAGATCCCCCTTTCATGCCTCGACCTCCACCCACAACTAATGCAGAGGTTTATCTAGTCATCTCAGTAGCAGGAGCCCCCACAGGAATTCAACTCAGTCTACTGTAAGTCTCCTCAAGTATCGGTAACTCCGACAACATCAGAATCTGAGACCGTATAGCATCATACTCTGGGCCTAGTCCAGAGAGAAAGTGAAGCACTGCCATCTCCTTGCAATACTTCATGAGTACTGCATGTGCACACTGGTCTGCAAGCATTATATTTCTCCAGAACTCCTTTCAAAATGGCATAATACTGAGTCAGGGACTGTCCCTCGTGTTTGAGGGAGAACATGTAATTGTAGATCTAATAAACCTGGCTTGAATTCTTTTCATGGGAATATGTATCATGAAGCGTATCCCACATCTCCTTTGCAGTCTTATACATGATGCCGTCTCCAATCTGAGGTGACACGGCATTCATGATCCAGGCACGCACTAAGGCATTATCCTTCCAGGACAAGTACTTCCCAGTTTTGTTCTGAGGCTCTGGCTCAAGTAGAAGGTGTTCCTTGTCATGACCCTCCACGGTCATCAGGAACGTTTGAGACCAACAAGCATAGTTGGTCTCATCAAGCTTCACGATAGGCATGAAGAATAGGTTTTTGTAGTTCCTGCTCTCCGAAGGAGCCCAAAGACACTTCGGATGATGAGTAACCGGCCATGGCTCTCAAATATGTTGGAAATCCATAGAAATCAAATCTGAAATATCTTCTTTAGATCTGTAAAAGCACAATCAGATCACGGATCACGTGATTGAACATGAAATCCAAGTGAATAGATCCTCGGAAATCATGTCTTTAGATCATGAGATCCCTCTGGATGATAGGAGGGACACGCTACAGTCAGGAGGGACCCCTAGCGGCCCTCAAATCACAAGGAGAGGCACTATGCTTGCCATTGCCACTTTACACAGCAGCAACAAGAAGCAACGCTGCTACCGCTGCTGCACGCGCCTTACCGCGTGCCGCTGCCGTCGCACGCCCTTTCGTGCGCACTTGCCGCCACTCATGCTCTGTCATGCGTGCTGCCTTCGTTGCTATAGGTCTCGCGCATGCCGTCACCACTGTTATAGATCGCCACTCGCATCCTATCACCACTATGCACGGCTGTAGCGATTGGCGCCACCAATTGTGGCGCCCTAACGACACCACAACCGACAGCGGAGAATCCGCGAGATCGAGGGTTTTGGTGGGACAAATTTGGAGGTCTGTTTGGGTGGGATACCCAAGCGTCGACCTAGGATCGCCACTCTAATACCAAGTGGAAAATAACGAAGAGTCTTATTCATCGCAGAAACCCTACACCTCTTTATATAGAGAGAGATGTTGGAAAAATTGCACAAAAGAATCAAACAGAAAAGAAACTAAGTAATCCATACTCAACATAAAATAAAAATACCTAGGAAAGCTCAACAGGCATTGTTAATGTTCAGAGGAATGGTAACTATTGCTCATGAGGATAGTAACTTGTGCACTATTCACAGTGAATGTAGAGAGGGAGAGAGGAGAGTAGAGATCTCAAAATATGAATCTTGATTTTATTGATTGATGCTCTCAAAATAACAAGGGAGAGGTATCTCTCTATTTAAAGAGAGAGCCCTAAAGATTGACGCCAACTAAACTCCACAATTAGTGGGATTGCAAATCCTAAATTGAATCCTAATCCCACTATTATCTCCTAAACAACTCTAATTAACTAAATGTAGAAAATCACATAATATCTAAACAAAACTTGCCACAAAAGACATGAAGATAACTTGGCATGCAAGTCAACAACCTAGGCTAATAGTGGCTGACATCTAGATTGACTGGACTGCCACGTGAACCCTTCATTATTATTATTATTATCCTAAAAAAATCTCCACACCTTGAATATAAGGATGTCACTTTTAACAGTGACTGGCAGTTGCTGCAGGCCGGTTCAGCCACTTCTCCTTGCATCCCTTGATCGATATCCTTACGTAACATCAAATTGCAATTGCATGTCTGCTCCAGTATTTCCACTCATGTCCGGCAAATTATTAGGAAATGCTCCCATACTAGATGATTCTATTGAATTCTATAAGACCAAATCTCACACTGCTTGAAACTTCTTTTATTCATATTCTTAAGAAAGTTAAATATCCTTTGTAAACAATTTTTACTCAATCTACAATTCTTTTTGTCTACCCAATGAAATCTTTGAGAAGAGTTTATGTCAAAAAATCTGAGACCTACTAAATTCACCTGTTTTCTAAATGTCAATTGATATCTAATTAGTTTTATCTTCATCTCTAGATGACTAAGGCGAGTCTACGATAAAGGTAGTCTATGAAGGAAAGCGAATATTCCTTTTTAGAAATAAAAGATGGGTCTTAACAGACTATTATATGCATGCACATAAACTCAGGAAGCATGCAGAAGAAAATTTTACAGAAGATTTATTGAATAACAATGCCATCACATTAAGACATGTGAAAAAATTACATGACTGTTACATAAAACAAACACCAAGAAATGTACAAATTACTCCATCTAGAACTTTTTAAGATTCATCTGGAACAGATTACCTTTTTTAAGAGGTGAAATGATGAATTTGTCAATGCCGAAAATCAGCAAAAATAAAACCATCTTTCCATTAGATAAAGCTCTAATCACATATTGATTATCAAATGAAAACAGTAACTGTCTACAGTAGGTAGTGCATAGTTTAAAGTTATAAGCTGGAGATGTGTTTTTGAAAGTCTAACCCGGCATTTGATTTTTGGTGTCTTCACAGATCCTTCACTTAATATTATAGATTCAGAGGGGCCTGTAACAACTGGATTGTACAGTTCAGAAGAACCAACAGTCTCACCCAACTTGTTAGTCAAAGCAGTATTAATATGATGCTCTTTCTTCAAGTCAGAAGTGCTGCTGGAACGTTTAAGCTGTTGTTTGGCACTTTTATGAGGTTTCCCAGAGTGATCATGCCATCCCTGACCATAAGCTCCTTGTGCAGGTTGGATTCTCTCCACATCATGAGATGCATATTCAGCATTAACTGTCGTGACTCTTAACGGTGAAGCACTTGCGCTGCTTATTACAATTTCTTTACCCACCTCAGCTTGGACATAATTTCCAGGAATTCCAGAAGTCGACTTTGAAGATTCTGAGGTACCTTTGGCAAGTTTTGCAGCCTTCTTCTGATAATTTCTTCCTTTTGTCCACATATTGTCCAGATTCTCTGGAGCTAAAACTTGAGTTCTTCTTTGAGTTGCAGCATCCAGTATCCTGGCCCAGTCTGCTGGATTAGACTGTATACCATGAGCAGGATCTTCATGCAGCAAATTTGCTTGGATACTCTGCGATATTTCTCGGGATGTGCTTGACAACATAATATCACCAGAATGGCTGGAAGAAGAGTTCTTTCCCCATCCATGTTCACTATTCTGGGAGTTTCCCAGGATGTTACTGTCATTGCCGAAAGCCTCCTTATTAATTGTTTCAGTTGTGCTCCCATCTTTGCTTTTATTGTCTTTAGCATCAAGGAAAGCAAGTTCAATTAACTCATTGATATATCTGCAGAGAAGAAACAAGCTCCATGTAAGATTGAAAGGATTTCCCTGCTTTATTCTAATCCAAAAATCTGTTAAAAAAGATGCTTCTAAATATCATGAATCTAACAATAGATGCCATCATCTTGGAACTGTTCCAAATGGCAAAACCACTATTCACTGGCACTGAACTAATTCCATGGGACAATTCAATCATGTATACAATATTCATTCTTGGAACAGGCTCCAAGAGATATTCATGTCTTTCAAGAAAGCTTCCCACAATCCAAGCACATAGTTGTGCTGTAGTTTTGTCATCTTGTCAGTATAGTAATATACTAACACCACAGGTAGTATATAAAATATTACACAATTTCCTACAGTCCAAGACTAGAAAAACTAAAGCCAAGTCTTTCAAAAAGATAGCAATGATGTTAACGGTAGAACTCCAAACATTTCTTTCATCTCGAGGATCTAATCCTCAGGCACTAGCAAGTCTACATCCCCCCTAAGCCTATGAACCTTTTGTTGGAATCGTGTCCTGACCTAAGACCAAGAAAACTAGGGTTTTTGGCCTCGATAAGCTGCCAACCCATCAGACCACCACCGTCCCCCAATCCATCAGACCACCACCCTCCCAGCACCGGCAGGCCAGGATGCTGCTGACCAGCCCCTAGCAGCAGAAACATCAACTGCCAAGAGGTTTTCCAGCCACTGCAGGCCAAACCACCACCTCCAGCCAGTCCCCCCCGACAGTCACCAGGTGGCACCCCGCCCCGATGGCCCCTACCAAACTCCGGTGACCGGCCAGAGCACTGCTAACAAGCCAGAATAGCCCTCCAGTTGCTATTTCAGGCAAAATTTTAAGCATGAAACAGGTTTTCTTGACTGTTTTTATGACCTAAGTTGCCTTTCCTACCCCCGTTAGCGTGTGTAGGACTAAACATGTCCTAAACCCAAGCACATGGCATATTGTGATGTGTGATTTAATATTACACAGTGATCCTCTTTCATTATTGTGATCTTTCGGGCCTGGCCAATGATGTTTATGGAGTCTTCGGAAGCTTTGGAGGTAACATTAAAGTATATCACTGAAATAAGGAGACACAAGAACCCATTCTTTGGTCCTACAGAGAGGTTAGATATGACCAACTATGCTCAATGTTTACAAATGTTTCTCATTAACTATGGAGGGTCATGGTAAAGATCATGTCTTGATTGAGCCAAAACCCAAGGAGAAGACTAGCAAGCACATCACTTGGAAGAGGGATAATGCTATGATCCGTGTCTGGATCATGAACAGTGTTGTTCCAACAATTGGTGATGAGATTGTGTATTACCAAATTGCAAAAGAGATGTAAGAGATTCTAAAAGATAAATACTATGATCGTGTTCAACAAATGCCTGATATATCAGCCACTGCTACTGTTGGCTCTTCATCAAATATCGCAATTGCTCTTTTTGCTTAGAATCCTAGATGTGATCCCGATTGGTTGGTGGATTCTAGAGCATCACGACACTTGTGTAGGGATCGGAGTATATTCTCTACTCTTAGATCTGTTGCCCTAAGGGGCATAGTTCAACTAGCCGATGGGAGGCACTAATAGATTACTGGCCAAGGAAACGTTCATATTTCACTAAACATGAGACTGACAGATGCCTTATTAGTTCTTGACTTTCCAATCAGCATACTCTAGGTTAGTAGGATAACCAAGGAATTTAATTGCAAAGTTATATTTGATGCAATCTCATATGTCTTCCAAGACATAGCTGTGAAGAAGGGGGAGTGTACAAGTTATTTCGATCCCCAATTGTTGCCCATGTCAATGTTTCTACGCCTTCTACCTCTGCATTTTAGTGACACCTGCACTTCGGTCATCATCTCATTCCCAAGCTTCATCATGTCATCCCTCATATCTCTCAGAGCCAAGATTGAGCATGAAGCATGTTAATTGGGAAAGCATCACCAGAACAACATTTCCCATGAGTCAGACTCCAAGATCTAGATCCGTATTTAAGCTCCTTCACATGGATACCTAGGGTCCTAATTGTATTCCTGATAAACTGGGACATCGTTACTATTTGGTGATTGTTGACAATTATTCTTGCTTTGGACATTTATATTGAAGGAGAAATCAGATGTAAGGATAATCATTTGGAATTTCATTTTGGCGAAGAGGACATAGGTTAGCACACTGCTAAAGTTATTCACCATGATAGCACCTAAGAGTTTTGCATCATATGTCTTCATGACTTCTACAAGTCACAGGGGATAACACATCAAAAGGCTTGTCTACACATTTCTCAGCAGAATGGTGTTGCCAAGCACAAACATCGCCAAATCTTAGATATTGCCAAGACACTATTGATTCACAACAGTGTACCTCAAACACACTGGGGAGATGTAATTATTACAACACACTACCTTATTAATTGAATGCAATCGTCCGTACTTGATGAACAAATCCTAACACAACTATTATATCCTAATGGTTAACTATTCTATGTTCAGCCCCATGTATTCAAGTGTGAGGCATTTGTTCATCTTCATGGTCCTCGTAGAGCTAAGTAGCCCCTAAAGCAACGAAGTGTGTCTTCTTGGAATATTCCAAGTCATAAAAGGGATATTGGTGTTGTAATCCTCTCACATGTTGCCATTATGTTAGTGTAGGTATGATATTTTTTGCATTACTTCTATATTTTTCTACAATAGGGTTGCATGTGAATGTCGTTCCCTTAAGTGCCTCCTACCCTTTGGAAGAGATTCCAATCACTATCACTCCAAACTCTATGTCCCACAAGTCCCAAAACATCTCTAGTTGCCTTCCCCCTATTTCTAAGATGACACTTCAGATACCCAGGTGACAAATACTCCAATTGTAAATGAGCAGATAGGTGCTAGTGATAGTCATGATACTAGAGCAAACTGGAATTGGCCATAGCTTTAAGAAAAGCACGTCATACTTGCACCATGCATTCCATTTCCAAGCAT
Organism: Thalassia testudinum; assembly: GCA_037157565.1. Lineage (NCBI taxonomy): Eukaryota > Viridiplantae > Streptophyta > Magnoliopsida > Alismatales > Hydrocharitaceae > Thalassia > Thalassia testudinum. The sequence goes on from JAZHRO010000013.1 coordinate 75,074,487, forward strand.
GTCTCTATGACATGCCTTAGGCCTTCTTTCAGACAATTCTCTTTAACACTATCTATGACACTGATTCCTACATTTCATCATCAAGTCTTATTGGATCCACGATGGAGACAACTATAGAGATGTCTACCCTTACATCCCATGGTACTTGAGAGCTTATTAATCCACTATCCGATGCCATGGTGGTAAGATCCAAATGGGTTTTCAACATGAAATACAACGCAAATGGATTAGTTATGCAATACAAGGCCAGGCTCGTTGCAAAGAGATTTAACCAGACATATGAGGTGGATTTCTTTAACACCTTCACACTTGTGGCTTAACTCCCCACAATCAGGATTTTGATTTCTGTGGCATTCCAACGAGATTGTCCATTAAATATGAAAAATGCCTTTCTTCATGGCAATCTACAGGTGGTGATCAATATGCAAGAACCATCAAGCTTTTGAGTCTAAGGGGGTGTCAGAAGGTATGTCACCTTTGCAAAGCAATCTATGGTTTGAAGTAAGGTCTCAAGGCATGGTTTTAGAAGCTATCTGAGGTTGTCAAGACTCTTGCTTTTCTTTTCTTTCTTTTTTTGAAGAAGGGAAAGGAAGATTACTGAAGATCGATAATCATCTTTAAGACTCTTGGTTTTCATAGATCTTCATATGATCATTCTTTGTCTATGTAGCAAACATCTCGAGGGATTATAGTGATGTTGGTCTATATTGACAATATCATACTTACTAGTGATGATATTTAAGGGATTCATGATTTGAAGAAATGCCTGAGAACTATGCCATCGAGGACTTAGGTGCACTTAAGTACTTCCTTCATATTAAAGTTGCCCGTAGTAAATAGAGTATGTTATCATCCCAAAGAAAGTATGTTATTGATCTTTTACAAGAGACGGGCATGTTGGGGACGGAATTAACATATATCCCTATGGATCCAAAAGCTCATCTTTCTGGTGAGAACAAAACACCAATTGATGCTCGCCTCTAGTGGGGAAACTTCTTTATTTAACCATAACACGTCTAACATCTCATTGGCAATTGGGAAGCTAAATCAATTCATACACAAACCAACCAAAGTACATTGGGATGCAACTATAATGGTACTTGAATGCTTAAAGTCTTCACTAGGGAAGGGACTCTTGTTCACGAAAGGAACCTCTTTTGACATAATTGCCTACGTATATGAGAACTATGTAGGGTGTCTTAAAGAAAGAAAGTCTACGATAGGTTTTTACACATTTTGTTGGAAACCAAGTGACTTACAAGAGTAAGAAGCAAGGAGTTGTATCCAGATCAATTGTTGAGTACGAGTATCGTGTTATGGCTCAAACTATTGTAGAGATGATGTGGATACAGTCTATGTTATGTGATTTACATAGTTCTATTGATTCTTACATATAGATGCAATGTGATAAAAAAGTTGCTACCTATATTGCTAATAATCTTATGTTCCACGAAAGGGCTAAACATTTAGAGGTGGACTACCATTACATAAGAGACCTCATTCGGAAGGGTCTCATTACCAGTCATGTCTCTTCCTAATATCAAACGGCGGATATCTTTACCAAAGCTCTTCCTAGGCCCTTGCAAGGTTCAAAATGCCGATTTCGACGCCGTGCCGACGAAATTTTGTGTACATTTCGTGGGCATGCCTAAGGCATGCCGTGGAAATGCCCGTTTTTCGATGGCCATACCGATGGGCATGCTAAGGGCACGCCATGGGAATGCCGAGGGCATGCCGATAACATGCCAACAGAAAATCACATAAATACTCAAAATGAAATAGAAAATCACATAAATACCCAAAATGAAGTGTGTGTGTGTCTACTTGGAAAGCTTGAGTGTCTCTAGTTGAGTTAATCATCGTGTGTGTGTCATTTCAGCCCCCCCACATTCCCAGTTTCGAATCTCCCACTCCTGCATTCAAATCGCTTTGTTTGTGTGTGACAGTCCCCCAATTTTCAAATTTCAGCCCTTGACTAAGCCCCCCTATTTCAGATTTCAGCCCCTCCGAATCTCCAGCACCTGCATTTCAAACCACTCGCAGCGCCGATCGGCATGCCGACAGCACACCTGTAAATCGACAATATCTTCATGTCGGCACAACCCCCTTCCAGAAATGGCCTTGCCGTCGGCATTTAAATCACAGGGCCCTTGTTCAATAGATGAACCAAGTTAAGCATAATAGACATCTATGCTCCATCTCAAGAGGGAGTGTTGAGTTTAGGCATGTTTTTAGATTTCTATATTCTTTCATTATTTTCTTATGCCATGTGGGTCTCCTTGTAATTTTTCCAATCCTTTATATATTAAGGATTAGGATTTTCGATGAAAGTAAATTTCTCATTTTTTCTAACTTGCTCCAACTTGGAGGAGAGTGTTAAAAGTATTAGAAAAGTGTTAAGATTAGTTAGTTATGAGTTCTACTATGATTAGGTTTGAGTCTATTTAGTTAAGTTGAGAATCCGAGTTCTTTTTCTATTCCTATCGGTTAATTCATATTCATGTTGGGTCTCTTATGTAATTTTTTTAACCTAACTCTCTATGTAAATGAGATTCAAGTTTCTGATTTCAATAACAAGAAAAGACTATTTTCTCCAACAGATGTCAAATACATTTTGGAACATATTTCAATTTTGAGAATCTAGGCTTGTCGAATTGAATTTTCAGGAGTTGATGAATAGCAGCAAGTGGTCAGTTTTACCCTTCATCAGCACCCTAGCCAACTAGTTTTCTAAACAGGCTGGCAAAAGCTGGAAATGGCACGTCAAACCTCTCAACCCTAGCACCATAGCAGAAACTCTCTTGGAGACATCCAAGTTAGGACATCCCCCATGGTTGCATTCCAGGACAGGACAATTAAAGGACATCCTCCAAGCTCAAGCAGTCAAGTGATGTTAAACAACAAAATGACCTTTGAAGGTGATCTTGCCTGGTTTAAAGGGAACATGCCAAAACAAACGTGCTAAGAGGAAAAGGTAATGTGGACATTCATAAAAAGGCATAAAATGTTCAAAGAAAAAAAAAGCATAAAACTTTTGTTACTAGTTTACCATGTAACCAGGCATTGTTCCATTATACCCTATTATCGGCTGCAAAGAATTTCACTCCAAAATATCATTTGTTACTAGTTTGCTATGTGCCAAGGCATTTCATGCTGAAATATCATATATTACAGGGCATCCAATTAACAATCGCAAAGATTTATTTGTTTGTGTGGAGAATAAAGTGCCACCTAGCAGAGACACGTGGCAGGTCAATTGGGCCACGTAGTAGTGCCATGTGGCGTGTCGGTAGGTGGTAGGTTTACCCAAGGGGTGCTGGCCCTAAGGGTCTTTTTAGTGTCTTGCTTAGAGTCCAAGTTAGCTACTTTTAGTATAGTGATATGTCAATTAGTCAATTTAAAGGGATATGTTATTTCCTATTTTAAGAGATTTGAATAGATTTGTTACTTGTTTTTAGAATAGGATTTGCTCTCTACATATAAAAAGAACCTATGTAAGTTTCTTTTGAGTTGAATGCATTAATATTTCCAACATCCCCCCCAACTCCTCTCCTCTCTCCCACCATTGGCTACACCTCTCTCCTCTCGCCCTATTTTGCATGCAACAGCCACAACAGCAGCCACTACTACTGCGTTTCTTCTCTCCATGTGAAAGAGCCTCCACGCTTTCGTAGCACACCAATATCAGAGATTTCAATTTAGGCTCTTCCCAGAGGTTTCCTATGCATGTAAAACGAAAAATAAGGAGAGAAAAGTCACGCACAAGATCTATGCGTGAGTTTTCTGGTGGAGTACAACCACGTGTATGGCTTCTCTCCTCGATAAGAAGTTTGCTTTCACATGGAAGCAAGGAGGAGAGATCACGTACAAGAAAGTCATGTCTTGTGTGTGATTCCCACAAGCACCGGAGCCTCATATTTCAAGGCATCTTCATCAACTTGTGAGTTCTCTCAAAGAACTCCTTGAAGGACCTTGGCAACTTAAGCAAAGCCAAGGATACGAGAAGGGGACTCCGGTGGGTGGCTTCTCTCATGCAACCAGTACCTTATGCAGAGCATACAAGTAGAGGAAGGCTCATTTCTTGAACACGAATATACCTGAGAAGGTGAAGAGGAGATCCATCAAGTTAGGATACGATTTGTGATCCTCATCCTTTCCAATTGACACTTAATGTCCGACTTTTTATTCTCCTTCAAAAGAGAAGATTTTTTCAAAGAAAATGTGTCAAATATTATGTATGGGGTCACACACTAGTTTATCACTCCAAGAAGAGGATACCGCAATCCACGCAACTTTCGAGGTTGCAAAAAAAAGCAACGATTTCCCAGGTTGCGAAAAGACTAGTGGTTGATCCAAGAAATTCCTTTCCTAAAGATCCAAGCAAGATGCAGAGGTTTCCACGTGGGGTTACTCACCTCACACGAGGATTTGCTTACATCTGTCGATCTTGAGAAGATACAAGAAAAGAAAAGAAGACCATGACGATAGTTGCAATGACTATTGAGGTTGCCACAAAAGCAATGACTCCGGAGGTCGCAAGAGGTTACACCGTGGTTTCTACAAACAACAAGTTGGAGAGCTCAAAGCTCGAAGAATAAGAAGAGTGGTGGGACATCCAACCTTACGAAGTCAAGGAGCAAGTCATCATCCTCTCGGCCTCAACTTGAGAGGGAGTGTGGAGAATGAAGTGCCACGTGGTAGTGCCATGTGGCAGGTCAATTGGGCCACATGGTAATGCCATGTGACATGTCAGCAAGGTGTAAGTCCACCCAAGGGCATCGGCCCTAAGGGTCTTTTTGGTGTCTTGCTTAGAGTCCAAGTTAGCTATTTTTAGTATAACGATATGTCAATTAGTCAAGCGGTTAAAGGGATAAATTATTTCCTATTTTAGGAGATTTGATTAGATTTGTTACTTATTTTTACAATAGGATTTGCTCTCTACACATAGAAAGAATCCATGTAAGTTTCTTTTGAGTTGAATGCATTAATATTTCCAACTCCTCTCCTCTCTCTCACCGTTGGCTGCACCTCTCTCCTCTCCCTATTTTGCGTGCAACAGCCACAACAGCAGTCACTGTTGTTGCATTTCTTCTCTCCATGTGGAAGAGCCTCCACGCTTCCATAGCACACCAATCCTAACAGTTTGCAATGCATCAAGGCATTTCATTCTAATAGTTGCACCCTTCAAAAAAATATATACATATATAGTTGCAATTATACAGAGAGCCCCATGAAATTGAGATTTATGAAATAATCGGGCCGTGGATGTAGCAAAACAGTTTTGACTTTGTATTTTGTAATATGTATACGTTTGTGCCTCTATATGCAACAATTTTTGTTGATTCTTTTTTAAATTATTGGATCGGGTGATATTCTGTATAGGCACACTGCAAGAACCACATTGTTGTAACTTCTGCATGAGGGAAAGGGAGAAAAATTGCAGCTGTTAACTTGTTAAGAAGAAGATGATGATGATGATTTACATTCTTTATTGGTATCAAAGATAGACTATGACCTATTTGTACATTTTGAAGAACATTATGGAATCACATCTCAAATGTTGCATCCCTATTTGTAATTTACCCCAAAGTCATTCTCTTAAATCTAAACTGAACTTGCTGGGAATCTATTTGCTTGAGAATAATGCAAAGAGTTCAGGATTATTGCATTGCACATCACTTTTTTTTTGGTTTCGACTCTTACATGCTTTCTTATCTCTAGATTTCTGTATAGCTTGCCAACAAGCTTTTTGGTTGGATGGAAGAGACGTGGTATAATGATATTTGTTCACTGGTTCACTTCAGTTAAGAGATGCTCATATTTTTAACAATAGTGTCAGCTACATTACAACCACCACTAAAACTATCATGTATTTAAATGAGAAAATCATTGGTGACAGAAAGGCTAGAACCATCTTACGCTGGACTAGCGAAATTCATTACAGGCTCCAATACAAGACAAGCCAGCAGTTCACGGCCGATGCAACGAACAAGGGGAGTCTCTCTAGGTTCCAAGACTACAGCAAGAACTCCTTCAACAAGGCGTTGAAGAACCTGCTCCAATGATATACAGCTTTTAGTTGCAGAAATTACAGGAAACAAATGGCCTGGAATGTAAAATGTAATAACACTCAACTCACACCTTATACTCACTCTCAGGAGATACTAAGGCAGGATGAAGGTCCTTGGAAACCAGTAAATGATACTTCAACCTCTCATCTCTTTCCTCCGATGAAAGTGTTCTCATAACTTCAACACCGATTATAGACTGGTTCTTTCTAAACAGGTCCAGATGGTTTCCAACCAGCTTAACCATATCACTGAAATAAGAACAATAATGTTCAGAAGGTGGCAATGGAACATTCAGAGTTGCAATGTCAAAAATAACCTTGTAAAAAGCATGCAAAGATAATATTTTCAACCTTGTCAACAAGTCCACAAGATTGATCTGTTTCATCCTTCCAGATATTTCCCCAATGGCATCAAGTATCAAGCCCCGTATCAACTCAGGACCCTCCTTGTCAGGGGTTATAGTCGCATACCACAAGTCCACAACAAAATCCTGGACAATCTTATTAGTAAAATCACGGACTGCAGTTTCCACAAGTGGGGAATCAATTTTCCTAGTCCACTTTTGAATAGGAGGGGAAGTTGAAAGGCGAGGATCATCTAAAGATAATTGCTCTTTCTGTAGAGTAGACAAAAAAGTTCGCCATGTGACTGGTCGGATCTTCCAGCGAACCTCCACTTCATATGATAGATAGCGAAGTGCAAAAAGAATGAGGACTGCTATAGGAATATTCATCCACATTGATTTGCTTGTGTCTGTCATATATGGAGGCAAAAATTAACAAAATTTTATGATAGCAATGTACAAAAAGAAAACCTTAAATCATTAAATGTTAATGAAGGCATGGGCGCAGCAGACATAGAGCTAATGAACAAAATCTTCATCCCAGGAGAAGAGGGCAAGAAAATCTGTCATACTGTTCGAGCATAAACCCAAAGGCCTCTAAACTAAAAGTAAAGTGTTAAATTACTGCAAAGTTAATATGAGTTTCAGTTTGGTCAATCACGCCTTTGCATTACAAGCATGTTAATGCCAATAAGTACAAATTCATCCTCGTAGATCTGCATGCATTTATAAAAGCAAGAAATAAAAAACTTCCAAAGTGATGTATGCTTGACAAGCAATCTATCTTCTCTACGTACCTTGGATTTGATATGCTAAATGCTTACAGTTGCACACAGAATGCATGGTGAATCCCCAGCTACAGTAAATTCAAATCGATTAATTTTGGCATAATAAGCATTGTCGGATACATGGAGTATTTGTCTCCAATTATATATGGCATCAGCCATAGACATTCTAAGACACAATAAGCAACATGGTGCATAAATGTTCGCTTGTGGACCTTTCAACAACTAAGCCTTTTGTGAAACCTCCTGCAAGGTTCAATTTCCAATTCTTTTCAAGACTTCAGATCTAGACCTCACTTGCCTCCCTAAGTATTTTCGGATACAAGGATATCTAACATTGGCCATGAACATGCTAAGATGCAATAGGAAAGATAAAGCAGAATAGTTTCCTTTTGGACCTTTCAACAACTAAATCTTCTGTGAGACCTCTTGCAAGGTTCATTTTCCTTCTTTTTTTTCATGATTTCAGATCCAGACCTCATTTGCCTCTCTACAGGTGTCCAACATCTTTCCCATTTTGTCATACCAACTTTCTTCCTAATAATTGCTAAAAATATGATCATTTCTTTAAATAAAAATGGCCCTATTATCATATTCATTTCTACTGCAGACGTGCCTCACAGCTCGACACTCAGCCTTCACATGGCAAGCCTCACAAATATTTGCATTGTGAGTTTCCAAGTATGTCATCGTCGCATATGTGAAGCTCCTCTCCATTAAACTGCAACAATTATACATAGGGGAGGGAGGATTCATCTAACAGAACAAATGATCCACATTGACCAATACCAACAACCATCAAGTTCGTGAATTATCGCAATCCCCAACCTGGTAAAGATCACATCTTTACTGCAAACCAATAAACCCCACTTCATTTACACACATGCCAACAAATCACCTCCAAGGAACAACCTAACCAACACACCACACCTATTCATCACCTGAAGACCCTAACTCCCTGCTGAAGCAAGTAATTAAGCATCAATTTTTTTTAGCTACCTTGGACTAACCAAATAAAGATCACATTTTACTATAGCAACAACCCATTTCCATCACATGCATGCTAAAAAAATTACCTCCCCTGAATAACTTAACCTGCCTGTGGCCACCACCTCAAGACTCCAAATCCCCACTGAAGCAAGTAATTAAGCATCAAATTCTTGAACTACTTCAAACCAACCTAATAAAGATCACATTTTTCCAATATACTAATTGACCAACTTCATCACAAGGATCTAAGCAAATCACCTCTCACAAACAACTTAACCCATCATTTTTCATTGCCTCAAGGCCCCAAATCCAACGACAGCAGGTAACTGAGAATTGAATGCTTGAGCTAGCTTAAACTAACCTAACAAATATCACATTTTTACTAACCAAATCACCTTCCAAGAACAGCCTAATCCAGCACAATTCATTGCCTCGAGACCCTAAATCCCCACTAAAGCAAGTAATTAAGCACCAAACTCTTCAGCTACCTCAAACCGACCTAATAAAAATCACATTTTTACTATATACCAATCAACCCACTTCAATTACATGCATGGTAAGCAGGTTACCTCCTAGGAACAAATTCCTTGTTTCTGAAAAGTCCTCCTAGAAACAACCTAAGCCACCCCAATCCCTCAATTGACCCTAACACTCATTGAAGCAAGTAATTAGTCATCAAATTCTTGAGCTGCCACAAATCAACATGATAAAGATTGCATTTTTAACACATACCAATCAACCCACTTCAGTCACACACATGCTAACCAAATCACCAAAAATAACCTAATCCACCTCAATTCATCACTTCAAGATCCCAAATCTCGGCTAAAGCAAGTAGTTAAGCATCAAATACTTGAGCTACCTTGAACCAACCTAATAAAGATTGTGTTTTTACCATATATCAAACAACCTAATTCAGTCACACACAAGCTAGTTAATTGCCTTCCAGGAACAACCTAATCTACCCCAATTCATTGTCCCAAACCCTAAATCAACCTAATCAATCACCATGGAAACAAGTAATTAAGCATCAAATTCTTTAACTATCTCAAACCAACCTAATAAAGAATACATTTTACCACATACCAATCACCCACTTCAATAACATGCAAACTACAGAAATCACCGCCCAAGGACAACCTAATCCACCCTAATTTCATTGCCTCAAGACCCCAAATCCCCATGAAAGCAAGTAATTCAGCATCAAATTTATGACCTACCTTGAACCCACCTAACAAGTATCGCATTTTTACCAATATACCAATCAGCCCACTTTGACTGGGTGCATGTTATCCAAATCGCCTCCTAGGAACAACCCAATGTGCTCCAATTCATCACCTCGAGACCAAAGATCCCCACCGAAGCAATTATCTAAGCATCTATTCTTGAGATACCTTGAACAAATCTAATGAAGATTGCATTTTTACCTTATTCCAAATGACTCACTACAATCACATGCAGGCTAATCAAATCACCTTTTAGGAACAACCTAATCCACCCCCAAGTAATCACCTCGAGACCCTAAACACCAAGTCAAGCAGGTAATTAAGCATAAAATTCTTAAACTACCTTAAGCCAATATAATAAAGGACACATTTTTACCATATACCAATCAACAAAATTCAATCACACACAAACTAACCAAGTCACCTCTTAAGAACAGTTTAACCACCTCAATTCATTGCCTCAATACCCCAAATGCCTATGAAGGCAACTATGCAACGAATTCTAGAGCTACCGTAAACGAACCTAATAAAGATATCATTTTTACTATATACCAATAAACCCACTTTGATAGAGCACATGCTAACCAAATCACCTCCCAAGAACAACCTACTAGGCTACTCTACCCCAATTCGTCGCCTCGAGACCACAAATACCCATGGAAACAAGTAATTAAGTATGAACTTTTTGAGAAACCACAGACCAACCTGATAAAGATCACATTTTACTACATACCAGTTTACCCACTTCAATTGCATGCATGCTACGAGGCCCGAAATCTCTAGGGAAGCAAGTAATAAAGCCTCAAATTCTTAAGCTACCTCAAACCATATAAATGAAGATTGCATTTTTATATACACCAATCAATCCACTTCAATCACATGCATGCCATACAAACCACCGCTCAGGATCAACTCAGTCCACCGGAATTGATCGCCTAGAGACCCCAAATCCCCATGGCAGCAAGCAATTAAGCATCAAAGTCTTGAGCTACCTCAAACCAACCTAATAAAGATCACATTTTTGCTACACACCAATCAACCCACTTCAATCACACGCATGCTAACCAGATTACTTTTCACGAACAACCTAACCCTCCCCAATTCATTGCTTCGAGACACCAAACCCCGGCTGAAGCAAGTACTTAAGCATCAAATACTTGAGCTAACTGAAACCAACCTTATAAAGATCAGATTTTTACCACATACCAATCAACCCAATTCAGTTGCACGCAAGCTAGTCTAATCGCCTTCCAAGAACAACCCAATCCACCTCAATTCATCGCCTCAGTACCCCAAATCCCCACTGAAGCAAGCAACAGCAAGCAATTAAGCATCAAATTCTCGAGCTACCTCAAACAAACCTGGTAAAGATCGAATTTTTACTACATATCAATCAACCCACTTCAATCACACGCATGTCAACCAAATCATCTCCGATAAACAACTAAACCCACCCCAATTCTTCCCCATTGATTCACAAATTCTCCACGTAAGCAAGACATAACCAAAAAAAAAAAACCAACGCGATTCGAGCGGAATGATCGGGCTCACGCGAGAGGAAGTAGGATATGCCGAAGATGCACAGAGCCCACCACACGGCGCGGACCTTCGCCTCGTCGATCAGATCCTGCGGGGTCTCCATGGGCTTCATCCTCGCCCACCGCCCCGATCGATCGTCGCCCCGAGGCGAATTAGGGTTCCGGGCAGTGGAGGAGAGATGAGACGAGAGGAGACAAGAAGAAAGGGGAGGAGAGGAGACGACTTTGGTCGGGCGGGGTGCGGAAGGAGAGAGTTGCAGGGGATTTTTTGTGTGTTCCCTATGACGTGTGTGAATGAGAGGTCACATGAAACGATGGTGTTGATGAGTGGAGGTGCCCATTTTGATCTCTGGTGCTCAGATGGTGGGAATGGACAAGGATTGTTTGAGGTCTTGAAGTTCCCAGCAATTCTGGGAGGCCAGGATGTGGATGTCTGGGAAAGTGGCAATTGGATGTGTTCGGCCAAAAAGTATGCCAGATAGGAACTTGCTTTGATTGTAGAGGAGGAGGGGGTGTAGACGATGGACATGGATTGTCACTATTGGCTTTTGGTAGCATATCCATTATTATGGTATTAATACTTGTCATGCCTGACCAAATTTATATACCAAAGTATGAATATGGTCATGAGCTTGATGCATGTCAATATTCTATTGTGGGTATAATGTGTTATCAGGAGTATGTTAATAGATTTTATTTTGCAATAATTTGTCTTCTTTCATGTTTTTTCTTTAATTATATTTTATGATAGTTTATGATGAATCTTGATTATGCTTTTTGAAGTCATCATGATTTTTCGGTAAAATAGTTTTACTATTCTTTTCTTATAGCATTTGATGTACAGTTGAATGTCTATCTAAAATAATTTTTTATTATGTATTTTCTTAATGAGTACTTTAAACCCCACATGCCTGATTATTTATCATATTTTGATACTTAATTGGTTAAATTTATAAGTGAAATTAAACAACCTTCTAATATATATATATATATATATATATATATATATATATATATATATATATATATAAAATGTAGTACATGTAAATTCATGCACAATAAGATATTAATATTTACCCAATTTACTAAATTTAATAATCTCTTTGCAAATAAAGGAATTTGTAACAATTACTCATATATAGAAACGATGGGATTTTCTAAAGAGATGGACATGAAAGAAAGAAATAGAAATATCTATCATGTTTGAAATGGAAGATTATGGATGGAAATTACTTGACAAATCTAAAACCAATGAGGACAATTTGAAAGTCAGTCACGTATCTAATATCAACGTCACAACCGACTATACATATTAAGGGTAAAGACTAATTAAGGGAGTGAGTTAGCCTCTCTGTGACTTGTTTGTTAAGTCATTTTGGCCAACTAAGTAGCAAGGTGCTTAAGTACTAGTTATTGTTACGAGATATTACAGTGTTTTGTTTTCGTAACTTGTAGTGGAAATGATTGGACGTGTGCCAATGTGGGGTAACTCCTTATATGCATATATCATAGATCATAGTCACCACTTCACCTTATTGACTGAGCCCCCGAGGTGATTAACTAATTAATAGAGTAGATGTGGATCATCTCCTCGCCCAAAGGGGTGTAGTGTATTCAATCTACCACTTAGGATACCACAACATGATCTCTTTGAGCCTTTTGAGGAACTTGATTTGGACAGGTACCAATTGAAATATGTGAAGACAAGATAATGGGGATAAAAAAAACTTGAATAACTAAGAACAATTCCTAATTTTTTTGTTTATTACACTTGGTTTTTGCTCGTTATTTTCTGTGTTGCTACTTTACTTAGTATTTGCTAACGTTTCTATAGACTCTATACTCAAATCCTAGTGAGTTATAGTTGGATTCTACAACTATAAGAGCTGACAATGTCAGTCTGAGTACAACACTATAGTTAAGTCATCGTTACATTTACTTAGTTCCAATACTTTTCACCTCAATTTTCTTCAATTATGTATTCTCATATTTGATGGCTATGAATATTTCTGTAGATCTATTCAATTCAATTAGTTTCCTCGTTATTTCTTTGTGTGTGTGTGTATATATATATAGGAATGATCCTATGAGAAGACCTCTTTGGTGAGAATGTAAGAAAAATCAATACTCATCATTGGATTACTTTCAAACCAATGGATAGCTGAGATTAAACAAGTCCCTCAACCACCTCCACTCAGTTCATCTCCCACACCCACCACCATCGGTCACTCTCTCCCACCTCACAACATTTTGAGAACCTATGGTATGGCTTGGTGTAATAATACCTATGTATGTGTCACCCTCCCTGGAGGAGGTCAGGTTCTTCTCCTCCCTTGTGATCGATTTCTCCTCCCTATCGGTCGGGGATTTGGGGGTCGTCTCTCTTCCATAAGGTGTTAGAACGCTGGTAGGGTTATTTAATATGGTGATATTAGCGTTAAATTGTGTATAGTAGAAGTGGTTAACCTATAGGCGAATCTACACGTGTTTATCAAAAATTTATTATCCTGGCTAGATCAAATTTTAAGTTTGTCACTTTTAGGCAAGGATCGAACTTAGGGAGGCAGGTTTGGGGTTAATTTGTTTCTTCGCAATTCCTATTACTCGCATCAATTTCATTCGCTTATTCTATTTTCTTAATTTTTAGATTTTTTTTGGAGATAATATTGTCTTTAAGGCATACCCTTAAAAATTTCTTCTTGCCTACCGCCAAAAGTTGGTCCTTAACGATTCGTCAAAAATCAAGTTCAAAATAGATCTTGCTACACAAGATCATGTACCTGCAAAGACTAAAGTTATATTTTCTATTTTAGGTTTTTCTTTTCTTTTCTTTATCAACACAATAGATGAAAAGAATGGAAATACTTAGCTTATATATATAACTAGATAATAGGATAGTGAATATTGAATCTATGATTCAATAAAAATGCAGCATAATGCTAAGTTAACCATCGTCTAAAAAAATCGGATTAACCTAGCTACGTGCCGCGTGCGATTGTAAAGCAGACGTGTGGAAATGTGGGTGGAAAGCTTGATATACGTGAATATTGGGGAATACATGCAACTGGTGTGAATATTCCCACGATAAAATACGTAGTAAGTGGATACGTGTATGATATTGTAAGTGAGAGATATGTGGTGAATGTGTGAAGAAGTGGAATATAGATGTGTATATATATGTATATATATGAATAACTATATATATGTATATGTATGGTAGCTACTTAAATATTTATATAAGTATATATTTACCTATAAGTATGTGTGTGTGTATGTATGTATGTATATGTACATGTGTGTGTGTGTGTCTGTGGGTGAGTGAGAGGGTGTGTGCGTCTGCGTGGGAAGGAGCAAGAGGGAGAGAAAGGCCGCGTGCTGGGGAGAGGAGTGAGGGCACTGCACGCAGAAGCGCAAGGTGCAGGGGATGTAGCGCGCGTGGAGGGTGGCTTGTGCAAAAGAGCAAGATGGGGTGCTGCAACCGGCTGTAACAGGTCACGACGAGGAGAGAGAGTGGCCAGGGCAATTGGATAAGTGAGAAGCCTCCGGTCACGGCACTGTAGCTGCGTGAGGTTGCAACTACAGTGCCAAGGGCAAAAAGTGACTGGGTGGCTCGCGAAGTCACCGACTGATCAACACGCACAAGCACGTGGTGAAGGCTGCGTAGACTGGCTGGGATGCGCACGTGAAGGGCATGGAAGGGTCGATAGAGGCGTGTGGGAGTGCGTGCGACGGTGGCTAGCATGCGCGAAGGTGAGAGAAGCAAGCTTCAAAGCTTGCTGTTCTACCCAATGGTGATGGAGCAAAAACAAAAAGAGAGCAAAATAAAAACCGTAAAACCAAAACAAAACTTAGAAGAAACACCACGTCTACCTGCTCGCAATGAGCTAGCCGGTGGTGCTCCCTACCGTGGAGGTTGCAACCACAAGAGGGAAACTCCTCAACTCTCAGTGTTCCTCTTAACCTGTGAGAGGATACTGAGGATGAGGAGGGGAAGAGAGGGAGAGAGGAGAGCCTAGGGAAGTGAGGTGGCCGGCTGGAGTGTGTGTGTGTGTGTGCCTCTCAGGGAGTGGAGGTGGAGGGAATGGCTTAAGGTGTGGTGAGTGATGGGTGCCGACGACTGCACGGAAGGGGCGGGGGGGGGGGGAATGGTTAGATAGGTGAGGTGGTGTGATGTAGGTGAGGGTGAGGACAAGAGTGCCTTTGACTAGACTTCTTTTTGGTATTTGGGTATTTTGCAGTTAGGCACTTGGTAGTTAGGAAATTATTGTAGGTGAAGTATGTGGTGTTGTGTGTTAGGTAGGAATATGGTGGAAATGAAATGGGAATGAGGTAAAAATGGAGGCTCAATCTCTCTCTATCTTCCTCTCCGTAAAATACGCTGTTATAACCCTGGCATCAAACGTCGTTTAAGACGTCTGGGAATTGGTCCAGACGTCTAGAATTAAATTTTTTTCGGCGTACGGGTTCCCGTCTGCGCGCATGCGCGCGCAGACTGAACCGCCGCTCTCCTTCTTCTCTTTCCTTCCTCCCTACAGGAGCAGATAGCTTTTTCTCTCTCTCCCCTCGACAACCTTCAAATACCCCCTCTCCTCTCCCTCACTCCACTGCCTTCTTCTTCTTCTTGTTAGCGAGAGAGTGAGCGGGCGAGGGCAGCCGCAGCGGCTGCTGTGAGTGCGTGGGGAGGAGGGGCTGTTGCGAGGGAGAGAGAGAGCTTGATCTCGAGGTTGCAAGCTCGCCGGAGCAGCCAGGGCCAGCCGGCGGGTGTGCAACAGGCGCGTGGTGCTGGAGAGGAGCTGCTGCAGCTCAGGCAGCAGGCGAGCGTGGCGCGGCACGGCCGTGTGCTGCGAGCGGAGGGCGAGGAGGTCCTGATTCTGGGAATATTTCCCAGAATCAGACGTCTGGACATACGTCCATACGACGCATGAGACGTCTGGAGGGAGGCCAGACGTCTAAGAGGTACAATATTTTTTCACTCCCTTCTATTTTCGCGTGTACGACCATGCAGCCGTCCCGTCAAGGTGTTCTGCTCATCTTGTGTTGAGGACGATCGTGTGTGCGTGCAGGTCTCGTTCGGGAAGGTGCAAGGGCACGCCCTCCCACACAGATCGGACGTCTGGGCATAGCACCAGACGGCGGAGAGGGTCTCCAGACGTCCGGAGTGACAGTCGGACGTCTAGAAACTAAGTCCAGACGGATCAGCGGGCTTCTGGACGTCTGAAGGACCATGTAGGATCAAGGAATGACCTGAGTCATCTTTTAAGACGTCTGGAAGATGTTCCAGATGTCTGATTTTGGGCAGACTTGCCGTTTTTGACCCATTTAAGGTCCATTCAGAGTCCGTTTTCCACATTTCAAGTTTCGTTCTTCTCAGATTTAGTTCCTCTACCTGTTTACAGTAATTGTATATTGTTCTGAGTAGCTCCTTGTAATTGATCATTGTGTTAGGACCTCGTTCCGTTGCGGCTCTAGGGGTTGCGAAGGAGCGCGGGCTTGCCGATTACGCCCCAGTACTCCCGGTTTTACGGGTAGAGTGGCCCCTTTAATTATTTATTCAAAAAAAAATTATGCCCTTGTGAAATAATTAATAGATTCTAGGGTATTGCATGAATCCTAGGATTGAAAAACTAGATTGAATGATAGATCCTAGGGTATTGCATGAATCATAGGACTGGAAAACTAGATTAAATGATAGATCCTAGGATATGGCATGAATCATAGGACTGGAAAACTAGATTGAATATATATATATTGCAGTCTTTGAAAAGTAGAAAGGAAATGATAACTGTTTGTAATTGGTTAGCAGCTGCCTGTTTATGAATGGATAATTACTGTTGAGAACATGGGCTATATGAATATAAAGCTGAAATGATGAAACCTAAATTGGCTGAGTTAAAAGAGCATGAACCCTACGGGGAATTAGGAGTAGAGCTCCTGAGAAGTGAATGGAATAGAATTGGGGAGGTGAGCTGGCCCTTGAGTACGGAGTACCAAGGAGAGCGACTGTCCCCCTATTTAGTGCAGAGCGGAGCTAGCCACCCCAGGGACTCGGGGTTAGGTCTGGCCACTTTGTACTGACTTTTGGCCCTCGTGTACACAGTACCGAGGAGAGCTACTAGTGTAGGGAGATCACTAGCCACCCCATGGGCCCCGGGGTTCTGCTAGCCTCCTACACCGACTTGTTAGGCCCACTGGGTAAACCAGGGTAGTCAGGCGAGGGTGCGCGGACTGTGGAGGGGCAAGATGCCTATTTAGTTACTGTGGAGGGGCTAAACCCCTGTTATTGAGAGGGCTCTGCCCTATACTGGATCCGTGCTGTGCTTTGGGCGCACCCGTTAACGGAAACGACTGACCGTGTGCCAGTGCGGGGTAGCTACCCGTGCGTTTATCGCGCGTGCCGTAGTCACTGTTACGTCTATCAGTGACCTTGGGGTGGTTGACTGAGGGTAGGACCACCACAAGGGACTCTCCCGGCCAGGGGAGCACCACGTGTTACTTCTACTTTTCGGAAAAGACTGCAATCAAGATCGTTTCCACGAGGAACATTCAAGATCAAGAGAAAAATCTGAGAAATAATTCAATAATGAATAAATGGAAAAATAAAGGAAGAGATTAAAAATATAACAGCTACTGTCCACCTTACATGTTTTCTTAGCTTTTGGTTGCCACTCTACTCAGCGTTTCGCTGACTTGTCACCTTTTCAGGATTAGGTGTTGAGCAGCCAGAGTCGGCGGCTGCAGAGGGTGCTGGGCCTAGCAGGGCCCAGTAGTTTTACTTGTGTAGTACCCACTGTACTTTTCCTTCTGTTGTAGTGAGTATTTTCTGTTACCACTGTACTCTTTTATTGTAAGCATCATGTTTATGTACCTGTTTATCTCTTTGATGTTGTGGTGGTATATACTGTAGTATTTCTTTTCTTTACTACTGTATTTTTTTACTGCTAGTTATATATAGTGAATGTGGTTTATTTTACTGCTCTTTTGGTTGCCTTCTTGTTGGACGACTGAGTCTTGGGATCAGTCGAGTCGATCCGATTCTCGTGTCTCGTAGGAATTCGGGAATTGGGTCGTAACATACGCAAATTCAAATATTTACAAGATGCATGTAAACTTATCTAATCTAATTACCTAATGTTAGAAACTAGCATAAGATGGCCAAATTAGAGACGTGAATTGCTGCGCAATCATACGGTCGAAATCTAAATCGACTTAGAAGGAGAGCTCTTTTTCCCCCATGGGGTGTGATACCTCATTGCCCCATGGGTCCCCTTATCTCGCCATTTCAAGGGCTTGGGACCTCAATGACGAGGTTGCTATCTTCACCCAAATCAAGATATAAGGCTCAAATTTGGGCTCAAATGGGTAGTGAGCACCCAAGGCTGCAGCTTCTCTCCCACACCTACAGTCAACACCATTGATGTCTCTTTCACTCCGTCACTCGGCTCTCTAGTGACTCTTCGTCAATGTCTTCCTCTCACAGTCTGGCACGTTCTTGAGTTTACCACTGGCCCCACCTCTTCTTCTCCCACAACACCACACCTCTTGGCTGACAACAACAATACCCCTCTACCCCCACCACCTCCCTCCTCTACCACACCCACCGAGTACCTCCTCCCCTCCCTCTCTCGCCCCTCTGCCTGCGTCACCCATCTCCCCCCTCGACAACTCCCCACTCGCCCCTCTGCCACAACACCCCCACAGCCACCACCCCTCCTCCTCTTCTCCCTCAATGCCGTGCCTCCCCTCTCCCTCAACCAGCAACATCACCACCACCCCCACCACCTCCATAGGCCCTCCTCTTCTCCCTCTCCATAGCAACCCCCACCCCAACCACCACCCCTCCTCTGCCGTAGCAACCACCACCCCTCCTCTGCCGTAGCAACCACCACCCCTTCCACTCCCTTAAGCACCCGCCAACCAACCACAACACCCCCACCACCTCCCTCTACCACAGCACAAACGACCCCCTCCACTCCCCTAAGCAACCCCCTGCCATCCAACAAAGCATCTATTTATGGGAAAACTTAGGATCTATTTGATCAGGTTTTTATGCAGTTTGTAAAATGCAGGTTTTATAAATTGTTGTAACGTGCAAAAATCAATTCACTTTTAAATTTATAAACTAGATAGTGGTGGTATCTAAGGTCATTCAAGGAGGCAAATTCTTGCAAATATAAATCTCTCACTTGAAAATGCAGAAATCACCTTTCTTTTTGTAATTTTTGAATATATAATTTTTATGATTTTTGAATAACAAGATAATGTGAAATTGATGGCGGGAAAAGACTATACCTAATTTAGCAACTAAGTGGCAAAAATGTCCTCTTCCCAAACTCACCCTAGGCACGTGAAGGCCTAGGATAATTGGGAAGAGGGAGTGAAAGTACTAAAACTAAAACAAGAAAGAAGATGCACCAAATTGAGAAGGCAACTTGATAGAAAATGGATTTCTGTTTTACAATTGTTGAGGAAAGCTTCTACTACAAAATTAAAACTAAAAAAGTGAATAAAGCAAAAATCCTGGATAATGATGATGAAGAGGATAAAGCCCTTGCTCCAACTGCGGCTACTCCCGAAGTTGAAAAGAGCTCCTCCTTCTCCTCCTTCTTGAATCCAAGGTATGGTCTCCTCCTAGCAAGCCAGGGGGGGTGGCGTGTCTTAGCTCCTCCAAGGTGGATGATTCCACCTTTATTTCTCCTGCAAGGGTGGGTGTGCACCACCCTAATTTCTCCTCCAATGCCTGGCCGTCCTCCTTGATGTAGAGAGCCTCCTCCTCTTAGCATGGCACAAGAAGAAGAATGGAGAGGAAGATGGCACCAAGGAGGCAAGGGATAGCCTCCTTAATCTTCTTCCTTCCTCCTTCTTCTTGGCCGTAGGTTATAGGTGGGCTAGGGTGGAATTAACACTAAGGGAGGATGATTTTTTTGGTGGTATATGGTGGGTATATATAGAGGTGAAGAGGGGGGTAGTTGGCGTGGACATGTGGAGGGCTAGGATTAGGTTTGGTAGGTAGTTAGTGGTGGTTATGGGGATCCTAAGGTGTAGGATGGGTGGCGCCACCTTAAGGGGTGTGATGGTGGTGGAGAGGCACCATAGTTTGGCGCCAACCATGGAGAGGTGCCATGGTTTTGTCACCAACTATGGGGCTTCTAGAAGGGAGTAGGTGGATGGTGGAGATGGCTTGGGAGGTTAGTTGTATGGTGGAGATGAAGGGGAAGGTTGGCGCCAAAAGGGAAGGTTTCTAGAAGGATGGTTTGGCGCCAACTCTTAGTGTCCTTTGGTGGTGGTTGAGGGGTGAAGAGGTGACTTGGGTTGGTGCCAAGTGGAGTAGCGTAGGTGGAGCTTAGGTGGAGTTGGAGTGGAAGGTTATGTAGGTGGAGTTAGGGTTAGCTAAGGCGGATGACCAAGGAGTGGAGAAGTTAGCTAAGCTAGCTTAGCTAGTAGGTGAGTGGAGGAGAGGTAGGAGGAATTAGGGTTTTGAGAAGAAGAGCTAAAGGAGAGTTGTCTGGAGCTGCATAGGAGCTAATAGCTGCTGAAGAAGATGCAAGGAGCTACTTTAGCTAGCTTAGCTTGCTAGTTCTTTGCTAGCTGCTAAGCAAAGCTAAAGTAAGCTGGCTTCTGCTAAGATATGTTGAGGTGAGCTGGGTTTGATCTTCCCAGGGAGGACCTAGCTAACTGGAGTAGCTAAGGTAGTTTAGCTCAACTAAATTGAGCTAAGTGGAGTCCTCAAGAGCTGGACTTGAGCCGACCTGAGCTAGGGTGAAATCATCTTCAGCTGGCTTGAGTTGAGTAGAGCTAGATGTAGCTGGACCTGAGTTGAGGTGGACTCCAATCAACTAAGCTGAGCTAGCTAAAGCTCCCAATGAATTGATGGGAGTTGAGATGAGCTAGACTCAATTAAGTTGAGCCGGATCTGAGCTGACTTGAGCTAAGATGAGCTATCTTGAGCTACCATTCAGCTGAGATGAGCTGAATGGAGCTAGGATGAGCTAACCCTAGTTTAGTTGAGTTGGTATCTAGCTATGATGAGCTGGATTAGGTTGAGTCCCAGCTGCTTTGAGCTTCTTCTTCATTATTTGCCTTCATGAGTGTCAGGGCTTTAGGGTTCCGCTTATCTGTTTTAACCTTAACACTCAAATAAACATGTTAAAAATAACAAAACAATGCACTGCATGCCTAACCTATATGATGCCTAAATGCAACCTAAAAACCTATTTGTATAGTTAAAATCCTAAGAGCTAGGTTTGTTTTAGGGCATAAGAATGATGATAAACTGATGTTTTTCACTATTTCAAGAATTTGCTTTTTGTTTTTTTGAGCTTAGAACCTCAGCTTCCTCCCAAAGAAGGAGAAAGATGAGTGAGCTTGGCATTTTGTGTCATTTGAGAACAGCTTTGAGTTATCTTTTCTTGCCCACCCTTAACATTATAAATGGTTCTTATTCAATCTTTTTTTTTATTGTCAAGTTAAGTGACCTACGTTTGAAGGACCCTCAGAATACATTTGCAATGCTGACAACAT
Source organism: Thalassia testudinum (assembly GCA_037157565.1). Lineage (NCBI taxonomy): Eukaryota > Viridiplantae > Streptophyta > Magnoliopsida > Alismatales > Hydrocharitaceae > Thalassia > Thalassia testudinum. The sequence goes on from JAZHRO010000013.1 coordinate 75,095,958, forward strand.
TTAGTGAATTTAAATTAGAATTCCAATTTGGTAAGTTACATGGCTGTCTTTGCCAATTTGGTTTTTGATGACAAACAAATGAATGCTTTATTTTTGGATGTGGTAAGTTACAAGGGTTTTTGGGACATAATTACATATTTCTTTATCTGCATTTTGAATTTAAATTAGAATGCTAATCCATTTAAACTATTTTCTTGTTACCCCTCTTTACTTTTAATTCATCATCCACTTGCTAAAGCTTCCCCATTAAAATTGTTTCATGGGCAACGACTAGATGAGCCTTCGAAAGAATAGTTTCCATTTACTTTTGCTCTTTCTTCATCTCTCTGGAAACAATTGCTACTAGAACATTTTTTGTCACCAGCCTCAGATTTTGCTATAACGTTCTCATGCAGGTTCTGGTCAGTGACTCCTATGGCTGAAATGTCCACGTGAGTTTGCACTCCTCCTGAAGTGATCCTATATTTTGATTGGTACACTCGATTAGTTGCTCCTAACTTAAACATGCTGCAAGATGCTCCTAACTTAAACATGCTCCAAGATCAGAGGATTAGCTTGACACCAGAACAAAGAATGAGGAGAAATGTTCAGTTTTAGTGAGGGATGGTAATCTGGAAGCGTATGAAGTGTATATGATTTGATGGTCTCTTGTTTTTTAGGTAGCATACTTTGATGGCAGTTAAGCTTGTACAATATGAAGTAACTTCCTACGACCTTGGTGCAGATAAAATATATAACACATGGATGATTTTGTTATCTTTGTATTCCAATAGTTGAAATATATTGTTATTTCGATAACTTATGTATCAACCCTTCCACTTTCTTGTACGAGATCAGATGCGAACTTTAGCCATTGGAATATATGTTGTCTGATCATATTCCATGGTAGAGAATTAGTGGATCATTTTAGGAATAGAGAAGAGGTCTACAAGGTCCTGCCCAACTAATATGAGAAAGCGTTGGGAGCAACATTGATAGTTTTGCAATTTTTCTTTGAAAAAGAAGACTTGCATGATGAAGGTTGATTTTCTGGCTTTCAGATAACATTCAGCAAAGCCATGTCTAGAAGAATTAAATAAAGAATAAAGTAGCCAAGGACAAGGGACACATGACACCACCCTACCCTTTGTACACCTTAGCCTTAGGACAACACGACCTAGCCTAAACCCATGTCCTAAACCTATTTTTAGCCCCTAGAATATCACCACCCATCTTCCATCTAAAGGCTATGATTCATCAACCTAATTTTAGAAAACTCACATGCACATCCCTACCGTAGATCTTCTATCCTAGAGCTTATGTTTAAGTTGCTGAAAATAGCCTAGAGAGATCCTTTTGGTTAGCCATGAAACTTCCCTTGGAAGCCTCCTTATGGGGGACTACCATAGTGCCCACCTCCACCTTTGATGCACCATTGGATGCCCTTGATCTACTGCCCAAAACCATTCCCAACCTCCTTCCCCATGGATGTCCCCCCTTGGGGGCTTTGTCCACTTCTTCTTCCCTTCCCAAATCTTGTTCTTGCCCTAGTTGACTCCTCTATCTCTCTTTCAACCTCAGTTGTGGGTCTTGCCTTGGTCGAGGTTCTGCTAGTAGTGCCTTCGCTTCTGACTTCTACTGTAACTCTTCAAACCATGTTTTCGTAGCCATCTCCGCGCCATCTTTGGCTCCGGATATTCTTCTCATCACTTTAGTTTGTTTCGTTATAGTTCTAGTTCTTTTAGCTGGTGCTTACTTGGGAGATAGGAGGTGGAATAGGGAATAGTAGGGGGGTTAGGAATGGGTTAGGGAGTGGTGGGTGTGGGTTCAGAGGCACAGGTCATGAGACCTATTAATATCCTCTCTTCCTACATACAACTCAAAAAATACTACCTAATAATTATAATCCATCACATCAAAACATTCTAACTCTCTCTCACCTCTCATAAAACTAACATATCAATCATTAAAAATCCCACCAATCATACAATTCTACCAACCAAACAACTTATATACTTATTCCACTCCAATTATATCTTAGAATAGCACTATCCCCCTCCCAAACGTAGCCATAGTTTTGTTTTGATATACTAAACTATTTTCAATTGTTAATGAAGTTTTATTTGAGTATCTTTTTGTCTTTCTTGCATTTTACTATTTGTTAATGAAGTTTTATCACACCTATTTTGTGCCTCATAAAAAGATTAAAAAATTCAAAAAATAGAAAAAGACTAAAAAATAAATAAATGTAGATAGTGAAAAAACATGATTGCCTATGTGAGAGCACCCGAACTTTATTTTTAAAGGATATATTTTCCAAGTTCATTTAAAATTTTCAGAAGTATCTTCGCGATTCTTACACCAACATACGCATTTTTGCGTAATCAATTTTGCAATGATCATATATATTTTTTGACGTGTTGTGCTCCATATACTTTATATTTTTTATGTTTGTATGTTGGATGATCAGATCTTGAGTGGTTTCCAATTTGACTTGGATTCTTCATAGGATGAGGGTCCAAGTTGTAACACTTAACGATTTACACGACTTGAAATTAACATAAATTAGATTATTCGTAAAATAATGATCATTAGGCAAGCCAACAATATTGGTGCAATAGGAGATGCAACTCGATTAATGGGATAGACAATAAGATGTGACTTCCCCAAGTCCACTGTGGCCATCTTATTGACGCATCATGTCTTACCTTGCCAAATGTAGTATGACATGGCCACTGCCATGATGACTTACAGGATGACCAAACAAAGCCCCCCTCAACTGAGCCTTCCTAAGGCCACCAATTCCGATGATGAAAAGGACTAAAGACCACTTCGATTCCTTTGACTTGTGGGCAACCTCAAGTCAAGTATACAAGGTTGTAAAGCATTCAACGAAGGAGGGAGTAGGGATGTGTTACAGCTTGACCTAAATCTAGATGGGAATCGAGTAGAATTGAGGTTTTCTACCTAAGATCTAGTCATCTAGCAAGTAATAAATGCAAGGCACAACATACATCCACATATGCAATCACAAAAAAAAAAGGATAGTTTAAAGAAAGCAGGAAAGACATTCACTAGCTGAAGATAAGTGCAATACATAATCATCATAATCGGATTCAGAGTGGGAAAGGAAACAAGTTTATTTCTTTAACATCAAAGAATTATAGTGAAAATGGAAACTATCACTACTAAATGTGTAACTACTACAACTACGATGCATGACTGGGTCTTGCATCATCTTCCTCTACAACCGCAAAAACTGGTCGTCCACTAGCCTAACCTGACTATACAAAACCAAGGTAGACGTCAGCAAAGCTGAGTAGAGTGGCTCAAAAAGAAGTACGTGTGAAAAATGGAACAAGGTGAAGTAAAGAGATAGTAACATCCAACGATGGTTATTTTTATCAATATTATTAACTTTGATAATTTACGTATGTTCCATTTTTCTTCATTCAATCCCTTTTTGTTTTCTCTCATAACACCCTTGTAGTAAGTCAATTTCTTTTCCCAATCAATGTCTCGTGAACAAAGACGATCTCGTTGTAGCTTTTCGAGTCGCACGGAGACCACAGGACACTCTTGGCTGAGAGAATGCCCCATACCCTCCCTATCACCTAGTCTATCGCCTTAGGGTTACTGCCATAGTGTAGTGGTGACTACAACACATGCAATAAGCATGCGACGAGTTACCCGACGTTGGCACACAACCAGTCGCTTTCACTAGTGGGTACGCACAAATAGAAACCAACCACTCTTCAGTACTGCATACCTCTCACTCAGCTATCCTGATTGGCCCAACGTGGGCACAGCTAAGAGTTCGCGTAGAAAGGCTAGCTCTCTCCTAGGTCCCAAACCTGATGAGGTTAGCTTTCTCTTTGGGTCGTAGGATACTCATGTACCTAAGGGCCAACTCATCCCCACACACACCACTATCTCAACACAGGTCTATCACCCTCTTTCTTATCTTATCAAGTATAACATGTTTACTGATTTAACCACGTGTTTCAAATTTTACTCATGCTCCCAATTTTGATTTCACTTTTCCCATTTTTCCTTAGGATTCAAGATATTTCTTTAACTTGTTCCACGCTCATGATCTAATTTTCCCTAGGATTCAAGATTTCCTTATTTTGTTTCTAACATGCTCATCAAACATAGTTTTGTAGCTAGGTAGTTTTCCACATTTTATCCATCAGTTCATCTGTCACATTATCACATTAACAATTTCAACTAGAAATACTCACATCTTTCTTAACCAACCACCGCCATAAGGAGGGCAATTAACATAACCAAAAGGGCAATTTCAAATTCAATAATATGGTTAAGTGGATCACATGCTCAGCAAAGAAAACATGGGTATTTCACAAGCAAAAATCAGACTTTTTATTGTTCACTTGGGTTACCTAAGATAATGGAATTAAACCATGGAGAAAATGAGTCAAGACCACTCACCTCTATTCATCGTGAACCTCGATGACATGACGGGTTTGCCACTAACTTCCATAGGTATTGTGCGTGCCTTCTCGCGTGTCACGTCACCTCCAGGCGTGATTCCTAGGTCAAGAAAGGCAGGAAATCGAGTTAAACACCCTCATTTGGGGTTCCACAAATTTTTCAGTATGCTAACAGTACCCGAAAATATAATCTAATGACTCCAAAACGTGGAAAATCAAATAAGGAATCAAACAGTACCTTGTTTGTGCAAATATGAGACCGTTAAGACCATGAACCGACCCCGAAACCTTAAGGGAGTCACCTGGACTAGCCTTGAATCGCTGGTGCAATTGAATTGCCCTGCCCCCTCACCCTACGTGTAGCTTGCCTGGCTGCGCGTGCCTCGCGCCCACACCCTTGCCTGCGTGGCTATCCCTACTCGTGCATGCTACCTGCCGTCACGTGTCACCTGTGTGAGCCAGCTAAAAAGAAGAGGGGAGGAAGGAAGGAGAGAAGTGTGGGGAGCACGTATCTTGAGGTAGGGGGCATATATAAATCTAGGGTTAGGGTTTGTTGGTGCAAAAAAGTATTGGTGCACTCTCAAGTGCACATAACTTGCAAAAAGAACCCTAAGGCTTGAAAATTTATTATGGGATCCTTGAAGACAGTAATTAGTGTGAAAAATTTAGGGGAAAACCCCTAATGTTTGACAAATTACACAGTGGCCCTTAGGTGTGCTATTAGACATGCAAAATTTATGAAAAATACCTAGAGGTCTAAAAAATTACATAGTAACCCCCAAGGGTCAAATTAAATGTTCAAAAAGGGTCATTCCAAGATGTCAATATAGTATTCCCTAGTGGAGATCCTACCTAACCCAACTGGGTAGGTTTTATGTGCCTTGTTTAATAAATGGATGGGTTTAGGTTTACTAAACCATCCTCAATTAGATTTACGTTTGGATATGGGAAAATGTATTATCAAATGCATAAACCTGATTGGGTGCAATATTTATATTTTATTAAATTTTGTGGCACAACACGATTTCCTTTCAAAAGAAAGTAATAACCACTCCTAAATTATCTCTTATATGATGAGATGCTTGTATGCTTTAAGAAAATAGTACTCTTTTATGCCATGAAAGTATATCTTACTATACATGTTTATTGATATATATTGACAATTGTTATGTAAACTTTGACTAATACCTCTTAACTATATATCAATAGGCATATTAGATGACAAGTTGATGGATACATGTTGGGTAAGCGGGTATTTGATGGGTAAATGGGTATGAGACGGGTTTTCTTTGCTAAGTAAATTGGGTGGATATGAGGAATAAATTTTTAAATGGGGATGGGTTTAGTATTACCAAAACTTGACCTAAACCTGCATCGTCGACACCCCTAGGGAAAGGCTGGATCACATTTATTGTTATCAACCCTCTCATTGACCACACACACACACACTCTCTCTCTCTCTCTATAGTGGAGTATCAGGAGGCACACACTTCCCCAACACATAGCACTCACTTCACAAGCATGAACTTGGTTATCAAACCTCATGTGTACGTTGTCTATGATTACTTGTTGAAGCAGAAAAATCGTCGCAAAAAGAGTTGAGTTTGGAAAACCTGTCGTTGTAGCGTAATTTGCGAGAAAAATCCGTCAACTGACAATTTTAACTGAAACTCAAAAGGAATTCCGAATCAAACACAGGGAGGTGGACGTTTGATTAAAAACTACGTTTGTTTTATTGTCACGAAGCAGATTAGCCAGTTGAATTGAATCTATATTAGTTATCTACTTAAAGAATAAAGAATAGAAGAGAGAGAAAAGAATGATACAAATAAAGAAAAATAGAGAGAGAATGAACATGAATTTTATAACCACAATATCATGTCTATTAAAACTAACCACTACAGTAGAATGGATAAATCTACACTAGAAAGCAGTAAAGAGAAGAGAGGTGAGAAATTATCCTCCTCGACGGCTGCTTGGAGGACGAGCCGTATTGATGGAGCGCCTGGAAGAACATGGTGAGGTGCTAGATGAAGGAGAACCACGACGGACGATGAAGAACGGGGCAAGGCGACCTCGCAGCGGGACCCGCTTCCCAAATGGCAGTGAGAGGACAACTGCGGGATGCTCCACGAAGGAGATGAGAAGGTGGAAAAATTCCAATTTTAACTTTAATGGAGCATCCTGGGTTTGGGACAAACTCGTAGAGCCTTTGAGGGGGTAAGAGAAGAGAGGAAGGGATGAAGAATTCGAGTGGTAGGGGTCTCCTTTTATAGTTGTAGGGATTGAGGGTAATTTGGTCATTTTATATTTTGAAACATTAATTTAGGGTCATTAGTGATGGATTTAAGAGTCACTAAAGACCCTAAATGTGGACTTAGTGAGCACGCTCGCCGCGCCTCCTTTCCCCACGCTCTCAACGCATGCACATGTTCGCGTAATATCAGTTTTCCAATTGAGAGATCGGATGGCTTAAAAGCCATCGTGTCCACGTCTTCATCGCGTGCCTGCACGTGCAATCAAGCGTTCGCATGCACTTCTGATCGTGCATGCGTGATCCGTGTGCTCTGTTGAAGCCACATGGCCGCTTCATCCGCCGTACATCGTGCATCGCATGACCCAATTTGGCCACGCCCACGCCCCGTGCTTGATTTGAGGCTTGCGAGGGCTCGACCCCGCGACCTCTGCTTCATGTGAGGACACTCACCCATTGTGCCAAGCAGCCCTTTGAGGCGAGCTTTGGTTTTGAGCTCAAGCACCCTCGGCTGTTGGATGGCGATCCAATGTCCCAGATCAATCGCGTAGTTGAAAAGAGAAAAGTAGCGGCAGGTCTTAGGCTGGCATGGGCAGCTAAGATGGCGCCACGTGGCACCATCTTGGTTGTTCATCTTCTGTGACTTGTAGATGATGCCACGGATGTCGGATTAAATCGATTTTTGCATTGTTGGGCTACAATCGTCGATCCGAACCCATCCATGCAATCAGATTTGTTATCTGATGTACGGATTTACACCATCTTGGCCCCTTGACCTCTGATTTTTCTCGTACTGCATCTAATGCTATGGTAGTTCAATTGGGACGATCTTGGAGTCTTTGAACTCCAATCGTCGCCCTGATCAGATCCATACGATTGGATCTTCTATCCGACGCCCCGATTAAACATCCTGTCACCTGACCATAAAAAGAAGAAATTATCCTAAAATTTATACAACATAATCTAAATGTATGATGATGCATGTTATGGAATATTTATAATGTATGATGCAACTTTATGTTTAAGAACACGCAAAAATAAACGGTTTATGTGATATAAACATGTTTATATCACACCCCCATGCCTATCTTTTGCTAGTCCCTAGCAAAACTACATGCTATTTATAAGAGAATTGGGTCAGATTTCTTCGACAATAGTTATTTTTCAACACTTAAGAATTTCAACTAAGATCGGAACTACAAAGACACAACAGCGCCCAGGTGTCTGCCAAAATGCAGACTGCCTCAAGCCCTCTCCTTATTCAAAGAAGGATCTTTTTCTTCTTTTTTTCTTTTCTATTTTTTTTTTTTTAGATTTTCGATTTAAGGGTTTTGGAGCAGCTTTCTACTACCACTCAACCTACCCAAGACTCGATGAGAACTCTATGTTCTAAGCATCTTTTCGTGAATGTGATAGACTCATTGATCGAAAATCCAAATGAACTTTGGGTTTCTACGCCCCTAGGTGACCTTAAAAAAATTCTACCTAAAGGTGTATCTATCTGACCAGTAGCTTTCTCCCTACTTTTATTTTTACGGGATCAACACAAGAGCGAACACAGTGTATATCTCCCCGGCTTATTCTACTCCTTCGCTTCTTCTTAAGTGTTTAGGAATTATACGTGCATTTCTTGAGCTGGGTTCTGGACAACCTACCAATGGGCCAATACCCATGATAACTTGCCAGCCATACTCGTGCGGTGAAGTGTGGCTTATTTTTTTTTTCTTTTCTCCTTTTCTATTTCTTTTTCTTTTATTTTTGGATACTTTTCTTTTTCTTTTCTTTTTTTAACTAGGTGGTTTCCTTGATATAAGATTATTTACCTAAAGGCATCAGGAAAAGAATGGTCGTGTGGCTAGGCTGTGGACAACCGACCAATGGGCTGTTACCCACAATAACTTGCCAGTCATACCACCCTAGAAGGTTCATTAGCAACCCAGTTTTCGTAAAAATCGCCAAAAGGCGAGTTAGTGTAAATAGTGTGTAGATGCTTAGACTTAAAATCCCCTCAAATCAGAGGGCGGTTGATAAGTCATGTACTTATCACCCCAACTTATTTAATCAATTAGAAATATATTCAGACTAGCGAGGACTCAAAAAATAAATTCACATTTTAGTGGACACCCGGGCTAATTAAGCCTGAAGACTTGAAGGGTCATAGTGTTCAAGTCATACAGTTTTATTCTCTAAGATTAAAAATTTTCTAAAGCCCAAGTTCTCTTTCCTAATTCAATTTTTTTTTTCAAAAATAAAGAGAAAATAAAAAGAATCAACGGAGCTAACAAGATAATTCAGATAACGATATCCACCCCCTATGCCTATCTAATGCAATGTCCTCATTATATTAAAAAGATATAAAACAGAGTAGAGTCGAGAAGAAAGCACCTGAATTTCTTGATTAACAGGTTGGCTCCGAGATGAAAAAGAGACTATATATGTGCTGAATTTAGTGCCTTCAGCTAGGCACACTATACAAAGAAGAAATAAAGAATTCACAGGTACTGGTCAGAATCAGAATAAGAAAATCTAGTTTTGGACCTGTCTAGAGAAGATGTCAAAAGATGTGGACCATATTGTGGTGCAGACCCATACCCCATGGTCGAGTATATCTGAGGTTCTGGATAAAAATTATCCAAAACCTAAGATCAGCATGCAAGCGAAGTCGAGCCTGCGATTTGTGAGGATGCAACCCAAGACCAAAAAGTCAGATTACAAAGAAACTAAGCTCAAAAAAATAATCAATGAATGTGCGCTTGGGTTGGACATCCTCTGAATCAAAGATGTCATAAGGGTCCTGGTAGAGAGTTGGTGGTTTCAGGAAAATCGGAACCCTTAGACTTGGTCTTTTGCTTCCTCTTGAATTGGCTTCCCAAAGTTTCATTTCCAAATTCCTATCCTCCATAGTTAGAATTTCAGATTCCAGGACCTCTTGCATGCTAATCACCCCATCTAAAATGTCCAAGTCCAAGATTTGTTGCTGAATTAGAATTGACTTGGGTCAAGTGATCTCAAAATCAAAATCGTCATTATGCTTAAAGGGTTGTAATTGAGGAATAAGGCCATGAATTGAATCCTTCATGAAATTAGGATCTAAATTCACCATGCTAGCCCCAACAAGATTAATTTCCTCAGTTATTGGGCCATTAAATGATTCATTGAATTCCTCAGGCCTAGTCGTCTCACTGAAATCGTGTGTTGTAAACTCAAGTGAGACTTCGTATAATGATTCTTCTCCTTTAGAATCAAAGAATTCTAAATCCGCATTAATGTATGTCTCAAAATCATCAATCACTTTATGTTCCATGGAGACATATGTTTCCTCGTGCCCCAACTCAAGGATCTTAGGTGAAGAATTTAATTCATCCTAATTTGATTGCTCTAGAATAACTTGGTCAACCCTAGTCTCGTAAAACGTGTCCCCCTTATGGGTGCCTGAGCGGATTTTGACATTGGCTCTCCTGACAGGGGTTCATCCTGGGAATCATCCTAAGATTGGACTAGAGCAATCACAAATATCATCCTTAATTTCGATAACTTCATAAGTAAAAACTCACATGAGTCCTTATCCTTAACTTCCTGGAGCCAATCCAACAAATATTTGTTAAAACTGTTAATCATTTTAATCAGAGGCTCCAATTCTTCTGTGTAGGGTGTTGGCTAACCTTCTAAAGATTGAATGGTATTCCTTAAGTTAGCCAACACCCTATCTTGGACCTGGTTCACTTGAACCAAATGGTTTAGTTCAGGGTTGGGTAGGTTTGGGTTCAATCTGTGGGAGTCAAGGATTTGAGGTTCTCAGTACCCTCCCTGATAATAGGTCACTTCTGGTTGTTCAAAGAGGGGTGGTGACCTATCTGCATTGTAATCTGGGGGAGGGTAAGAGCTATAATCAGGATATCCTTCTTGATTGTAGATCGGGTTAGATTGATCATTAACGGGTGGAGATCTATAATCATTATGGCTCAGAGAAGGATAGAAATCACAATCATGGTATTCAGGGTTAAACCCTGAACACGGAGGTCCGAAAATGTATCCCCAATCCGAGTTATCCCAACTGGTAGATGGTTAATTATAGCACGAGTCGGGATGATAATCATCATATTGAGGATAAGATGTATCAGGAGGGTAAGAGTGGGAATGCGTGTAGAATGTGGAAGGATTCATGACAAACGGGAGGAAGAAAGGCGACCTGCAATACCAACAATCAAACATGTCCTTAAGTAGGCTAGCCTAAAGACCTACAGACTCCCAGAACCCGTCTTAAGATGAAGAAAAGATTTGATCTACTTCTTTCCGATCAATCCAACCAGTTAGAGGAAGGGGCTAGGGAGAAAGTTCTTCCCTTGGCTTTCACGTCAGATTCCTTCGATACCTTCCAACCACGATCGTTTGATTTTGCTCCCTTAGCTAGACATCAGATTGAACAGTAGAAGTAGACTAATAAAAAAAATTTTGATTTGGGCTCCGAAGAGCGAGTCCAATCCTTAAGGCCAATGTCTACTCTGTTTTAATTAAGGTTAGGTTTGAATGTGCTTTTGAATGTGATGAGCCATTTATCTGGTTTGTGCCCTTAACGATTGGTTAATATGTGTGTGCATGCACAACCAGTGATCTGCAAGGAAGATTATTTTCAGATGTGGTGAATTTTAGGGTTTAAATCTTTCTTAGTAGCTTTTAGGGTTTAGAATTAGGTGAGTTCAAACAGAGACAAAGCAGATCTTTCAAACACAAGTGAAGATGTTTTCCTTTAAAATCAAGAATAAAGTGGAGTGCCTGGTATTGACCTAAATTGTAAACCCTAAGAGGAAGCTACTTGATGAGTTATTTTTAAATGAAGTGGTGCGGCCCAAACAACTCAAACAATTGGCCTTGATGCACCACTGAATTAGGCACACAAGTGATTAGCTAATTTAATTTCTACTCAATTATGTGTTGATGAGTGTACCAGTCCCAAAGATCGGGTTACCAGTTGAGTATGAAAAATCGGAAGAGGCTGTTACCTCTGTGAGATTTTTTTTAAAACTTTTCTTTTATATGTGGAGGGTAAGGCGGATGGAGGTGTTAAACAAACAATCAAACTAATCCTGGGGTTTATGCAAGCTCCTAGGTTAATTAAGGTTTGTGTTATTAGACGATGGAATGAAATCTAATGGGTGGGGAGGTGGGGTTACTTATAGACCCTTCAACAGCACTTTACTCCAATTTATCGCTTTTGCCCGCCTCATGAGAGTACCTGCAATCACAATAAGAAAGGAGAGAAGTGAGGTAAACGATCAATAAGTCGAAAAACGCTAAAAATCAAAGAACGTCCCCTCTCTGGCAATGACGCCAAAATGTTGAGGCGAAGAATTTGTCGCAAAAAGAGTTGAGTTTAGAAAACCCATCGTTGTAGCATAATTTGCGAGAAAAATCCGTCAGCAGATAATTTTAACCGAAATTCAAAAGGAATTCCGGGTCGAACACAAAGAGACAGACGTTTGATTAAAAACTGTGTTTGTTTTGTTATAACAAAGCAGATTAGCTAGTTGAATTGAATCTATATTAGCTATCTACTTAAAGAATAAAGAATAGAAGAGAGAGAAAAGAATGATACAAATAAAGAAAAATAGAGAGAGAATGAACATGAATTTTATAACCACAATATAATGTCTATTACAACTAACCACTATAGTAGAAAGTGAGAAATCTACACTAGAAAGCTGTAAATCTACTCTAGAAAGTAGTAAAGAGAAGGGAGCTGAAAAATTATCTTCCTCAACGGCTGCTTGGAGGACGAGTAGCGTTGATGGAGCTCCTGAAAGAACTTGGTGTGGTGCTAGACGACGAAGAACGATGACAGACAACGAAGAATGGGGCAGGGCAATGTCACAGCAGAATTCACTTCTCGAATTGCGGGATGTTCCACGAAGGAGGTGAGAAGGTGGAAAATTTCTAATTTTAACTCTAATGGAGCATCCAGGGTTTGGGACAAGCTCGTAGAGCCTTTGAGGCGGTGAGAGAAGAGAGGAAGGGATAAAGAATTTGAGTGGTCGGGGTCTCCTTTTATAGTTGTAGGGATTGAAGACAATTTGGTCATTTTATGTTTTAAAACATTAATTTAGGGTCATTACTGACGGGTTTAAGCATCACAAAAGACCCCAAACGTAAGCTTAGTGCGCATGCCCGCCGCGCCTCCTCTCCTCATGCGCTCAACGCATGCGCACGTTAGTGCAATATCAACCATCTGATCGCGAGATCGAAACGGCTTAAAAGCCATCGCGCTCACGCCTTCATCGTGCGCCTACGCGTGCGATCGGGCATTCGCATGCGCGTCTAATCGTGCGTGCATTATCCGTGTGCTCTGGTGAAGCCACGTGGTTGCTCCATTCACCGTCCATTGCGCATTGCACAACCCAATTTGGCTACGCCATCGCCCTACGCTTGATTTGAGGCTCGCGGGGACTCGACCTTGCAACCTCTAATTTGCGTGAGGGCACTCGTCCACTATGCCAAGCCACCCTTTGAGGCGAGCTTTGGTTTTGAGCTCAAGTGCCCTCGATCGTTGGATGGCGATCCAACAGCCTAGATCAATCGTGCCGTTGAGAAGAGAAAAGTAGCGGCGGGTCTTGGGCTGGTATGGGCGGCTGAGATGGTGCCACGTGGCGCCATCATGGCCATTCATCTTCTGTGACTTGTAGATGGTGCCACGGATGTTGGATTGGACCGATTTTCGTGTCATTGGGCTGCGATCGTTGCTTCGAACCCATCCATGCTGTCGGATTTACACAATCTTGGCCCCTTGACCTATGATCTTTCTCGGACTGCATTTGATGCTATGGAAGTCCGATCGGGGCGATCTTGGAGTTTTTGAATTCCAATCGTCACCCTGATTAGATCCGTACAGTTGGATCTTCAATCTGAAGCCCCAATTAAATGTTGCATTGTCACCTGACCGTAAAAAGGAGAAATTAACCTAAAATCTATACAACCTAATCTAAATGCATGATGATGCATGTTATGGAATATTTATAATGTATGATGTAACTTTATGTCTAAAAACACGTAAAAATAGACAGTTTATGTGATATAAATATATTTACATCATTACTCCATCTCTCCTTGTCTCGTTCTCTCTCACTTGAGGTTGCCCGAGCCTGGGAATCACATCACATCGATGAAAGGTTCCCTAAAATCCCTTCTTTAGGGATGAGGCCATGAATTGGACTGAGTTGACGATAAACGGGAATCGACTGCATTTGCCACATGAATTGCCAATCATAAACTTTAAGAAAATGATATTATATTATCGTTCTCCATCATCGCTCTTTTCTTTACTTCTTTAACTTTGGCACTTGCTGATCGAGGTCGAAGGACCTAATCAGAATGGTTATCATGAATGCAGAGAAAAGAGCAAATTGCATAAGCACACAAAGATTGGTGACCCAATTCTACCATAGAGGGTGCATGTTTAGGGAGGGATCTAACCCTTAAAGTTTGTATTATGGGAATATGTCTTGTATGCCCTTTGAGTAAAAGGTGGCTCTTCCTTTCTCTCGAAATAATGTCATTTTTTATAAGGATATGAAACGCGTGCACTCGGGGAAACCCTCATGGGCCCTTTCCTTGAGAGGGTACGTGCTTGTGCAAAAAGGTGGAGGGGACAACCTCTCAACCGTCTGTTAGCTTTTCCAGGTTTGATTCATCACCAAAGGCACAACCTTTATAAAGGCAGTGCAAAGCAAATAGTACATAATCCTTGGTGTGCAAGCCATAAAAAAAAGACAAAAGAACAAAAGGATGGGATCAAGTAGGTTTTTGTGTGGCCGGTTCAATTCTTGGGCCACTGCCCTTCTACCTAAATAGGCCTTGTCACCTAGGTGCTTGACTGGCTAAGTAGGCAGGTTTGTTGGACGATTCGGATGATCTAAGTGGGGAGGGTCACTCAAGAGGCTTTGGCCTTGTCTAACAAATTTGAGTGGGGAGGCCAACCTAGACTAAGTTTGATGGCAGTGTAGGCTCCTCTTGGTTATGGTGGGGTGTCCTTATGATCATGGGATTTGCGAAAGGATATCAACACGTTGTAGCATAAAATCACGACTGTTTTTAATTTTTTTGAACCTATAAAAGGATAAAATCAGGTAAAACGAGAGTCCACATCATCTTCTAGGGACACAAGTTGTTCAAGTCGCTCCCTACTAACCTGAACTAATGTACTTTTACTATTTTTTAATATTCAATTTGTTTTATTTCTAGACCTAGATAAAATAATGGAATATAAAAATAGGGACTACGATGCAAGATGAGGAACTAAATAAAATTCACATGTAAATATTTTTTTGAGAATGTAAAAATTTTGATAAAATTTTGATATAACTAACATTCTAAATAAGCTTTGTACTAATTTTCACGCAAAAATAGCGTATGTAATGTACAAAATAAATTTGAAAATAATTTTTAAAATTAAATTATAACAATAAAAGGATGGAAAAGTAAATCAAATTTTAACTTTTTTTATATAAAGAGTCAACATGCAAAATTTAACGAAAAATTAAAACTACCATACGGAAATCTATGTGACTTCTTTTTTGGGAATATTTGGAAGTATGAAAATTATTAAATAAATTTGAGAAACTAAATGCAAAAGTAAATCTTAACTATGAAATTAACTAAAGTAATCAACAAATAATGAAATAAAAGTTGTAAGAACAAGGAATGGTAATTTTTTATCGATAAAACAATGTAGAGAACATCAACTAAATAGAAGATTATAAATAAGTCAAGAAATCATTAGTCTAATCTAATAATTAGAGTGAAATAAATAAATAAAAGGAAATAAAATAAGGTGGAGAAACTACGTCGCAGTGGTGGCGGAGAAGTTTATAATAAGAGCGGAGACGAAGAGGAGCGTTGACAGGCATCCAAGGCTGCCCTTTTACCCGAAGGAGGAGCAATCTAAAAGAAAGGTTTGAAAGTGAATTCTCTTTCTTTAAGATCTTAAAGCTTATTTATAAATTTGAGAGCCTTTATAAACTTTCGAAAACACTTCCAAATTTATAACAAAAGAATAAGAGGATTATTTTAAGGTTAAAATAACTCATAATCTCATTAAAACTTTAATCTTTGACTTTTTATCTTATGTATGTGCCACCACATAGTTCAAATAGGCTTATTTATTGATTTTCTTGATCCATACCCTTGAATGGATCCGTAAAAATTATTCTCTTTGATTTTAGGTCACCTATGGATCTTTTGGTGTCTCATCTCATCCAATATAAAAATAAAGAAATTATTATCTTTTATAAAATATAAATAAATGTTTAAAATTACTATATTTACAAAATAAATAGAAAAAAGGAGAGGTGCTACATTTTATACCCATCCCACATGGCATGTTAAGGTGGAGGTCATGTGAATGAGATAGACTCACACAGGAGAGTCACATGTATTTATAGATATAAAATGTTAGGCTACCTTTCTAGATCATAAAAGTATTATTATCATTTTTAGCCAAGAGAAATGTGAGTCATATGGAGTCATATGTATCCCTCACATTCAAATTCAAATTTCAGTGGAAAAAGAGGGAAACTCTGTCTCTAATAACTGTCGTCGACACTACAATAGATGCTAACGACACCACAATCTCAAATTTTGATGAGGACAAGTAAATACCGATGGCACTACTGTAGATGCTAACGACATCACCATTAGTGTTAATGGCATTACCACCAGTCGTGTAAGTTTAAATTACTTACCACTTATCTTATTGAAGTGGGTGTCATGTGGATGAGATGTAGCCACATAAGAGAGTCACATATACTCACAGATATAAAAGGTTAAACTACATTTTTAGACCTTAAAAGTATTATTACCATTTTTAACTAAGAGAAAGGAGAGTCACATGCAGTCACAGGTGACTCTCACATTTGAATTTAAATTTCTATGAAGGGAGAGGGAAACTCTGTCTACAATAGATGCTGTTGGCACTACAATAGATGCGAACGGCACCACCGTCTCAAATTTCGATGAAGACAAGTAGATGTTAACGGCACCACCTTAGATGTTGATGACTGATGAGAACCTCATCATGAACCTTAACTAGCACATTTTGACCTAATAAATTGAACAAAAAGTCCTACATAACCTAAGGGAAGGCCTAAATCAGGGAATTGTGAATCTGAGAATAAAACATTATACAAGGGGTAAAACTGTAATTTTACCATTGTAGTGCATGAAGGGAATTTATAAGGGTCTATACATAGGTCAAGTTAACTTAATAAGAGAAAAAGTGGGATGATTTGGTCAGAAAAGGGTTATGACAAAATATGGGAATTAAATGACATTTTGTAACCCTAAAATAAATCAACTTTAATTCACGAAGTTTCAGGCAAGATAAAAATCAACCAAACCCTCTAAAATTTATGGAAAAATATCTTCTAGGGTTTAGAACCTTCAATTTGACCGTTGGAACCTGTTTTGACCTAGATTGAGGACCATACCCAATTTTTGACCTAATTTGGATTTTTATGCAAAATAACCAGTCAAACGTGGTCAAACAAAAAATACAACTTCACCATTAGATTTATTAGGTCCAAATTAGGTTGGTACCAAAATTTGGACCTAAGGAAAGGTCGTCTTAACCCACTTTGTAATTTAGTCCTCAAAATTACTTTCAGACCCTCAACTTTTTGAAACTCTTACGAATACCCCCTATCTTGCCCATCATTTTCTTCAATCTGGTCCCTCTGCCACCCGCTGTGCAGGCCATACCTCCGGCGACTTTGCGCGGAGGATGGCGCCGCGCATGCATGGGGAGCCGGCCCCAGATTTGAATGGGGAGCTCCTTGCGGAGCCTCCTACTGCATGGGCCGACTCCCATGCCCTGTCGGCCGGCATACCTCTCGTGCGAACGCGCGAGAGGTATGGGTCTCCATCTGCCTCAACTCCAACAAGACTTTTCCCGCCACTCTCGCGCATTTCCCGGCTAGCCCTCTCCTATTTAAGGAGCGACACTCCTCACCGCATCCTCCAAGCTCCATTTGGCCCGAGAATCCCTTCCAATTCCTCTCCTCCCAACTCCGGCCATTCGCCCAGAGCTTCCGGCGACACTCCTTCTCCTCTCTTGTCGCCCTACCACCATACCAATGGCAGGGTTACCTTCGCCGTCTTCCACCACATCACGCCGTACCAGCGGGCGCTCTCCAACACCTCTTCCTCGTCGTCGTCTCTTCCCCTGGGTGCCTTCGTCTCCGGCGACGGCAACACCGGCCTCCCGCCGCCTCCGCATCCCCCCCTTCACTCTGGACTCACAACTAAGTCCCTCTTACCCTTCTCTTTATTTCCCCTCTGTTAATTTGCTATTTCAACCCCACGACAACCGTAGACCACCACCATCTCCTCCACCTCCGACAGATCACCGGCGAGGTGTCTCCGTCACCTCCCCACAACCATCCACCTCGCTAGACCCCGCAGAAGCTTCACCTCCATCCACTGATCATCTTGCGACCCTCCATCGACTGCGCCACTCACTGAAACCCTGCCCCGAACAAACCCACTCACACCGACTCAAACTGACCTGGGCATGCACGCCTAGGCTGTTATGAGCCACGCAGACCCCTGCAGTAACTTCGCCGTGCTCTGGCGAAGCCTGCCGAACGTTCTGACAAGGCCACGGGGTCGTTTGCATGCTTTCAGGTCCCGTGCCTCCGCCGCCATTGACGTCAAGCTTGGAGCAAGCTCGCAAGCAGCTCCAGGCCCTTCCAGCTCCAGGAGACGATCCTAGGTTGGGCGGAAGACTTCCGCGCACAACTCCAGGTCTTCAATTGGCAGCGAAGACCTCAACTGGAGTGGCTATTGCTCGCACTCCATGCTGCGGGTGAGCAAGAAAGGAGGGGCGCAGATAGTCTCACCTCGGGCGTTTTTAAGTGCCTCGCGACACATAAAGGGAAAAAGTGACTAAGGCTTATCCCCTTCGTCACACGGGGTGAGCTCCCTCTCACCCGCTCACCCGGCCTTGTCCACAACCACCCCCCGCGGACCTGGCCCGACCCATTTACCTAAGCTGTGCACACCTCGCCCACCATCGCACGCCGATGGGCCTGGTCCCGGGCGCGTTACCTGACCTGTATACCCGAACAGGCTCTGGGAGAGAGAACCCTAGAGTGAAATAGAGAGAGAGACGCGGGGAGGGTAGGGGTTAGGTTTTGCCTAACCATATGCCTATGCAGGGAACTGAAGAAGAAGGAAGAAGAGGAAGAGAAGCAAACTGAAGAAGGAGACGCAGCTCAAGAAAGAAGAAGAAGCCAAGAAGACCAAGCAGGAAAAGCTGAAGAAGAAGAAAGGAAAGAAAGAAAAAGAAGAAAGAGCAGGAGCTGAAGCAGAAGAAGAGGAAGAGCTGAACCCAAAGGAGGAAGCTGCAACCGAAGAGAAGAGAAGAAGAAAAAGCCAAGGAGAAGAAGAGCAGCAGCAGGAAAGAAGAACCTGTGCACTGTGGCAAGTGGCTACTTAAGGCGTCTGATTCCTAGAATCAGATGTCTGGATACAGAAAGAAGAAGAAAAAGAAAGCCAAAAAGAAAGAGAGAAGAAGAAAAGGAGAAGAAACATTTTATTTCTCTCTAGTTCTTTTTGTAAAACAGTGTATTATTGTAAATTATGATTTTCTATGCTTCTAAAAATCAAGCTTGCTCTCTGAGTTCGATCTCGGAGGATTTTAATATTCGAGTAATAAAATCAAATCAGACTAGTTCCTCACCAATTTTTGGCGCCGTTGATGGGGAGCAACGGGCATTTTTAGAAGCTTCAAAATCACAATTTCTAATTTTATACTGACTTGATCTCTCTTCTTGTTGTGCAGGAAAGGCAAGAAAGGGCAAGCAGCCGCACAACAACCACACCAGGGACAGGTAACCTTCAGCCCTCCCTCTTAATCCCCTTACATTCTAAAGAGGAAAAAGAAAAGAAAAATCAATCTAGGGCTACCTGTCTTCTGTACTTAGTAATTCACAGAGTTGCATGATTTTGAATTTCAACACACTTTAACTGCATATCCACTTAAGGTAACTAGGGCTAAAACCTTCGTTTTTGAGCCCTAATTACCCATTTCTGAGGCAACTAATTAGACCAACTAGAGCCAACCTAGGATTCCAAGCTAGGGTTTTAGAGACACAACTTCTAAACAAAGAACTGAAAAATCTAAAAGAAGGTGTGCCTAAACCATTGCTTGAAAAGATCTATTAAGAGAAACCTTAAGAAATCCGGCTCTTAATTCACTTGAACACTAAAAGAAAGGACCTAAGAAGCTCTCATAGGAACAAAAGGTGAAGTTGATCCTTTGGATCAACCAACCTTTAAATTAGGTTACTTTTGCACACAAAAAGCTTAAAGTTCAAGTGAAACCCTAAGCACCTTGATCTTAATTAAAAGTGGTAGACTTAAGAGGTCAAGGTCCCCATTCTAGTCTACTTGGAATCTCAGTGACAAGAGAGGTCGGGTGGAGGAAACCCTATAACCCGTGGGGGCACTCTACTGTGTAGGGGTCTTCACGAGACTCACCCTCTCTAGCTGCTCAAGTAATTCTCAGGTGAACGACCTTCTAATCAAGGGGTATCATCTGCCCCGAACCTCTATAGTCACCCAACATACTTTGGGTGTTTTGATTGGGTACAACACATTCTAACCTCATCCAGTCCATCAGTGCATGTTTGGTAGGAGGTCCTTGAAACCTCCTCTAGAAATCCACTCTCCCCGAGGCCAAGCCTCGGCACCCTTGTTTGTGCAACAACCACTCCACATAGTGTTGGTGCTAGAGCACCACGATCATTTGTTTTGATGATAACAAAACACGTGTTATTTAACACTTGCAATTTGAGTCCTAGATTTCAGGTCAATTGCAAATGTGGACTTGTTTAGACGGAGTTCGAGCTCGCATCCAGGACGGATTGGAGGAGCTTGACGGAAAACAGAGGAGGTTCGCGTGAAGCGAAAGATTGAAGATGGAAGGAAATGAAGAATATGATAGATTTCCTTCTTTCGTACTTGTTGTATTTTTCGTTTCTTTTGTTGCTCTTTATTTTCCTTAGATATTTCATGTTAAAGAGCTTCAAAGAACCCTAACAGTAGTCCTAGGAACACCGGCACAACCCTAGGATACTTAGGTTTTCTGTAGAATACTTAGAAAACCAATATAGGGTTCAAACAGCACTTCCAGACGTCTAATTCCCAAATCAGACGTCTGATAAAGTATTTTAAGACGTCTGACTATTGTTTCAGACGTCTGATAACTGTTAGGCTGAACATAGTTAGTTCTGTCTGATGAAATCAGACGTCCAGACCTTAGACCAGACGTCTTAGGAGACGTCTGATGACTTTGCCAGACGTCCAATTAGTGGACCGTTGGCTGGCTTAGCAAACACTCAAGAATATGACCGTTAGAGCCTTATCAGACGTCCATAGGACTGTCCAGACGTCTGATAAATGACCGTTTTGCCTCGGCTGACCCAAAATCTCTTCTCAGAGATTTTCTAGCCGTTGCAACGTTTGGAAATCAATTCCCACAGTAAAAGTAGGTTTCCAGACGTCCAGACTTAGAGCCAGACGTCCTGTATGTCGTCTGATGGACTTGCACAAAAACCCTGTTTAGATCTGATTCAAGTCAGGGAGAAACCCGCATAGAATCAGACGTCTGACATTTAAATCAGACGTCTTAAAGTGGCCTTCCAGACGTCTGATGCCAGAGTTAGACGTCTGATTACCCTGTCAAATGTAATCATTGTCCTGATTTCGGCCTGATTCTCTTGGGCTTTGTTCCCAACGGCTATAGAACCTTTCCTAAGCCTTCCAAAGCCTTCCTAAGGCCTTTATAAATAGAGGGGAGCCTTTTCACACCTAGACACAACAAGAGAAACAAGAGAAACACCTAGACACACAAGAAACACTTTGCAATACACTAAGATCAAGTATTTCCACTCTCTTGTGTCCAAGAAGCTCTTGCTCTCTAAGCTCAAGTTCTACATCTTGAGAGCATCAAACCGTTGCGCACCCGCTCTCCCGCCGTTGTCTACGAGAGCGAAGTTGCGCCGTTGCGTGGCTCACGCACCCGCGTCATCGTCGACGCACTCCTTGCAAAGGGGAGTTTCCTTATTCCTATAGAAGCTAGGTTTATAATTACTTTGTTGGCTCTATAGGACTTGTTGTTTCTTTTATCTTTGTTATTTTGTTGGGTATTCGCTTTGCGAATTCCCGTCTCCTTCGTGGGACAAAATCCTTCTCGTGGAGAGAAGGGGTTGAGGAACGCTACCCTCGTACTTGTAGCGTGGTTGTACTGAGGTTGAATCACCCTCATTTAAAGTGATTCGGTTAGTGGATTTGATCAACTAGGTTGATCGGAAAATCCTAACTCGAGAGGGTTAGGTGGTGGTTTTCACCCGGTTTGGGTTTCCACCTAAAAATTACTTGTGCACATTTTGTGATTGCTTATTTTGTGAGATTGCTTTATTTCAATTCCGCATTTTTTTCGTCACGCTGATCTCACCCCTCCAAGTAGGGAAATTTCACATAGACCTCTCTTCTGAATTTGAACCTAGTTCCCCTTCTTCCATCATGGCTCAACCTGTTGAAGAAGGGAATAATCTTGAGCACCAGCTCCAGCGTCTTAATGACCTCTTCCAGAATTTTATGAACCCACCGCAGCGTCCCATGATGCGAGATCACTATAATCTCGCTGCGGTGGCAATTAAGCCTCGAGTCAGAATCCCAACTAGAGGACCTGATTCTGAATTGAAGCCCAATATGATTCATGCCATACTTAAATTCTATGGGCTTAACTCTGAAGATCCCTTCCAGCATATCAAACAGCTTAACCATCTGGCCCAGACCTTCGGGTCAGATGCACAAAATCGGAATATCTTACTCATGAAGATGTTCTCTTTCTCCCTTATGGACAAGGTGGCTCATTGGTATCAGACGTAGACCCGTCCGATCAACACCTGGGAAGAACTTCAGTCGGAGTTTTTGAAGTTCTTTCCCATTGGTCGAACAAATGCCTTGCGCCATCAGATTACTCACTTCACGCAGCAGACGAGAGAACCTCTTCATGAGGCATGGGATCGATTCTAGGATCTCATGAGGAAGTGCCCCCTCACAGAGTTCCTAAATGGGAATAAGTCCAATCTTTTTACCAGGGACTCTGTGAAGATATTAGATTGTTCGTCAATGCAACTTGTGGAGGGAATATCATGGGTCAACATGAAGACATAGTGTGGGAGATTTTTGAGAATATGTGCGAGAACTCAATCAACAATGACTCCATGGGATTATTCGACCGGACGAATACCCACGCAGCGACGAATCTCAGGGGAGCACATGAGGTGCAGGGCTTATCCGCATTCGTCGACTTGGAACTAATGGCCAGTCGGTTGGACAAGGTCTCAATTATTGAGAAGAAGGTGGACGAGCTGACTCAGCATTTGCAGCGAGCCACCTTTACGCATAACTCCTTCGCACCGCCACCTCCCGCAAGGGAAACTGTGCAGAACATTTCCCACCGATCTCCGAGGATGGACCCGTATCCACCCCCATCTGACTCTAGGATCGGAGGGACCTCCGATCCTTTCTATTCTTGCCGGGGGAACTCTACTCCCCCATACTCTGATTTTCCTGAGGCTCCTCAGACCTGTGAGGACCTCAACGCCATTCAGAATGATCCCTTTTCCAACACCTACAACCCTGGATGGCAAAACCATCCCAATTTCCAGTGGGTAGGAAATTCTCAGACCCAAAGACCACCTTATTAGCCTGTCCACAAGCCCCTCGTCCTTATCAGCCGCCTCAGCCTCGGCTCAACCCCACTTATCCATCCAAGCCAACCAAGACCAAATGTCCCTCATCCTTCAAACTCTGACTGACATTCAAAGAACGAATGCGGTTATCCAGAAACAACACAAGGACGAGATCACAGAGGTCTGCAACCAACTTGCCCAGTTGGCAAATTCTCGCCAATTGGGCACACTTCCTTCTCAACCTCTGCCTAACCCTAACAACGTGCCGACCCAACGGCACATTATGAACCCGAACCCGGGCCAAGCACACTTGATCTATCAGGCCCCTTCTATTCCATCACTTGATGGGATGGAAGCATCAACCTCCAATGCGGGTTATCAACAGCAGCAGCCCATCTTACCAACTCCTAACCAGAACTAGGTAGAATTAAATTCTGTAACAACCCGTAGTGGTAAAGCAACCCAAGACCCACCTTATCCAGACCACTCCAAGCCTGGTTGTCACCTAAACCCTAGGATAGTTATCCAGGATGTCCATGTCCCAGATCAACAACCTGGACCTATTCTAGAGGAACCCACCAAGGTTCCATTTCCCGAGGCCTTGACCAAGGGAAAGAGAACAACTAAACCCATGGCTCCTGAGGAGGACCTGATCAAGCTCTTTGAGCAGGTCCAAATAAACATCCCCTTGATGGATGCAATCCGCCACGTATTGGCTTATGCACGATTTTTGAAGAACGTATGTACACCCCAGCGTAAGCCGCGAACCAAGAGTAGGAGTCCTATTGTACTATCAGAGCAAGCCAGCTCTGTAATCTTGAGTAAACTCCTACCCAAGGCAAAAGACCTAGGCACTCCCCTGATTTCGTGTAAAATTGGTGAAACCTAATTCGATAGAGCTTTGTTAGACCTAGGTGCCTCCATTAACCTGATACCCACATCCCTGCTTAACCATCTAGAAGAATTCGAGCTTAAATCGACTGAGGCGACATTGCAGTTAGCTGATCGATCCATTAAGTCACCTAAAGGAGTTCCTGAGGATGTTATTGTTAGGGTGTGGGATTTCTACTTCCCAGTAGATTTCATAGTTCTAGACATGGACACACCTGAGAATCCAAAGGACACACCAATTATACCAGGGAGACCTTTTCTGGCCACTGCAAGGGCCAACATAAGTTGTGAGGAGGGCCAAATAGAGCTGAAATTTGGAAATCAAACCCTCAAGATTGATATCTTTAAGGTCCAACAAGGGATTAATTGCGGTGTGATAGAGCAAATTTGTGATATCAGAGCCGTGGTTGAAGAACCACAAATTGAGGACAACATGATTACCCCCAATCAACCACAAGAAGATCTAAAACCACAATTAGAGGAGTCAGAACTTGATCTGGACACACCCCTAACACCTACCCTTGTTCCTCACACCCATTCCGAACCACCTGCTGCTGCTGATAACCCCGTTTTGGAACTCAAACCCCTTCCCGACCATTTGAAATATGTCTTTCTGGGTTTCAATCAGATACTTCCTGTGATTATAAATTCCAGACTCACATATGATCAGGAATCCCGTCCGATTGCTGTTCTCCAGCAACATCGCAGAGCCATTGGTTGGACTCTCGATAATTTAATTGGAATAAGTCCCTCTTACTGCACACACCACATCTATTCTGAAGAGGGAGCATGACCTTCACGTGAGATGCAGAGACGTCTGAACCCTAATCTGCAGGAGGTCGTGAAAAAGGAGATCATTAAATGGTTAGATGTAGGGATCATCTACCCGATCTCCGACAATCGCTGGGTGAGCCCAATCCAGGTTGTGCCTAAGAAGGTAGGGCTCACCATTATCATGACTGAAACCTGAGAGGTCATACCTACTCGTATAGCCAACTCGTGGAGAGTCTACATAGATTACCAAAGACTCAATGCCTCCACGAAGAAGGATCATTTCCCACTACCATTTATTGATCAGATTCTCGAAAAACTAGCGGAAAATAGATTCTTATGCTTTCTTGATGGGTACCCCGGTTACAACCAAGTGGCAATTCATCCAGAAGACCAAGAGAAGAACACGTTCACTTGCCCCTTCGGGACATACGTGTTCTGAAGGATGCCTTTCGGTCTCTGCAATGCACCTGCGACTTTTCAGCGGTGCATACTTGCCATATTCTCTGATATGGTAGGTGACTATCTGGAAGTCTTCATGGATGGCTTCTCAGTTTTTGGGGCATCATTTGACAATTGCCTCTAGCACTTGGTTCATATACTCTGGCGATGCATTGACGTAAATCTGGTTCTTTCCTGGGAAAAGAGCCACTTTATGGTGCCTGAGGGAATCGTCCTGGGACATTTGATTTTTGAGAGAGACATCCAAGTGGATCGAGCCAAGGTTAACCTGATTTCTAAACCTTCTATGCCTAGCTCGATCAAGGACATCCGATCTTTTCTAGGGCACGTCGGTTTTTACCGTCGATTCATCCTTGATTTCTCGAAAATCGCGCGTCCCCTGACCACTCTTCTCTCCAAGGATGTGCCTTTTGAAATTTCCAAGGAATGCACTCAAGCTTTTGAGATCCTCCATGACCGAGTCACCCAAGCCCCGATCCTACAGTCCCCTGATTGGTCTCAACCCTTTGAGATAATGTGCAATGCATCTGACTTCGCTATAGGAGCGGTTCTGGGGCAAAAGATTGATGGGAAACTCGTGGTCATCTACTACGCTAGCAAGACACTTGACGAGGCTCAGCGTAACTACACGGTTACGGAGAAAGAGCTGCTAGCTGTAGTATTTGCCCTTGAAAAATTCAGATCTTATCTCCGAGGTTCCCATGTTATAATCTACTTAGATCACACAGCTATAAGGCATCTCCTTGCGAAGAAGGACGCGAAGCCTCGATTAATCCGATGGATCTTGCTGTTGCAAGAATTTGACCTCGAGATTCACGATAAAGCGGGAAGACAGAACGTGGTAGTTGACCACTTGTCCCGCCTTCCTTCTGAGATCATCAACCCTTCTGGATCCATCACAGAGCATTTTCCTGATGAGCACCTCTTGACTATTGGTACTGGGCTTCCATGGTTTGCTGATATAGTAAACTATTTGGCATCATACCAGATCCCGTCTGATTGGCCGAAGGCCAAGAAAGACAAGTTGAGTTCTGATGCCAAGTATTACATTTGGGAAGACCCGTACTTATTCCGCATAGGTGTTGACCAAATTATCTGGCGATGTGTCTGGGAGGTCAAATTCAATGGCATGCTTTCTTTCTATCATGACCAGGCATGCGGTGGCCATTTTTCTGGGCATAAAATCGCATCGAAAATCCTTCAGTGTGGCTTTTACTAGCCCACTATCTTCAAGGACGCATACAGTCACTGTAAGGCATGCAGCCGTTGCCAAACTTTGGGCAACATGAGCCATCGCAACATGATGCCTCTACAACCGATTCTCGTATGCAAGATTTTTGATATTTGGGGGATTGATTTTATGGGCCCTTTCCCTATCTCGGACGACTTCGAGTACATTTTACTCGATATTGACTACATGTCCAAATGGATCGAAGCTATTTCGACCCAAACCAGTGATCACAAGATCGTTATCAAATTCATTCATTAGAATATCCTCTCAAGGTTCGGGATTCCTCGAGCTATCATTTCTGATGGAGGGACCCATTTTACCTACGCTCAATTCAAGTCACTAATGACCAAATACGCGGTGTCGCACCGAATCTCTACTCCTTATCACCCACAGACTAATGGTCTAATTGAGCTATCAAATCGGGAGATTAAGAAAATTTTGCAGGTTTCTGTTCGACCTGACAGGAAGGACTGGTCATCCTGACTTTCGGAAGCTTTGTGGGCTTATAGGACCGCCCACAAGATCCAATTAGGCATGTCTCCTTTTAAACCGGTATACGGGAAGGCGTGTCGCCTCACCGTCAAACTGGAGCATAAAGCCTATTAGGCAGTATGGAATTGCAACCTAGATCTTTCTAAGGCTGGAACCCACAAAAAGCTTCAGATAAGAGAGATTGATGAATTACGCCTTGATGCGTATGAAAACTCATGAATCTACAAAGAGAGGGTTAAAGCCTTTCATGACAAGCACATATCTAGAAAGATCTTTCACCATGGTCAGAAGGTCCTACTCTTCGATGCCCGACTTAAATTGTTTCCTGGAAAACTACAATCCAAGTGGGTCGGACCATATCTTGTCTGACAGATCTTTGGAAATGGAGTCGTCGAGATCAGTCCACTTAGCCATGATTCCGAACCTTTCGTCATGAACGATTAGAGACTCAAACCATTCATTGACATGACCAATACAAATTTGGCTGAGTCATCATTTATCCTCCATTCTCCCTGAGCTCATTTCGCCCGGCCGATGGTGTAAAACTCAGCGCTTAACGAGAGGCAACCCATCATTCTTTTGAAAATCCAAAACCTTTTCTGACATTTCTTTGCGCTTTAGGGTCATCCTTTAGGACGCCGACTCCACCTCAGATACTCGTACCTGAGAGTAGAAATCGTCCGCAACAGTTACCTCAACCCATCCACTCACCCAATACCTATTCTAATGCATAAACCAAGGTAAATAAAAACCCACCTAATGTATAATGAGGACATTGCAAATCTTAGGCATGGGGGGATATGAAAGTGCAATAAAAATTCATAACAAGAAAAGGTTTCAACAAAAATTCACATATGACAAAAACACCCAAAAAAATGGGACGAGGGAAGAAAATTTTTTCTTTACAAAAGGAAGAGGAAAAGAGCAAAATTCTAAAAAGGAGCAAAAAATGAAAAAGAAGAGATAGTCATTAGTAAGAAATTCAAGAATTAACCAAAGTTCTAGATCACATTAAAAGAAAAGCAAAGAGAAAGCGCTACAGGAACACAAGAAGATTAGTAAGAATGCTAACCTTAGGCCTTGTTGGACTAGACTCTTAGTACCCATTAAGATCTAGATATTCCTCAAGAGGTTGAGGAAAATGAAAAGCTTAACTATTAGGTCTAAGGCTTAGGGAGTATTCGGCCTCGTTAACTGACCTTCGGTTTACGGAACTCGGTAACCTAAGCACCCCAATTCACACACAGTCTGGTTCATGAGCATAAATATCAAAATCACGTAGAAGCGTTTCTAATGTTCTGAAAATATCACCTAGATTAGGAGCAGCCGATCAACACAAGTTGATTTGGATGAGTTCCCGACGCGGAGAGGTGGGAAATTCCCCTTGAAGATGCGTAACAACATATCGTCTCCTCGGTGCTTGTCTCCTAGGATATTTACATATCCTACTGGGGGCATGTAAGCACTCTGCTGGTTCAGATTCCATGGATGGCAATATCATGAAATGCCAATTGCCAAGGTTTGAATTCGGCCACGGAACGCCATGGGCAGGATTATCTCGAAATCTCGAAAATCAGGGTTCTGGGGGTTACCATGGGCGGTGCTATCTCAAAGCATCGATTGCCAGGAACCTTTGAGGATTGATGATGGGGACGAGGAATCCGATACAGATCATGTTGTGAAGCAAATCCTAAGCTAGAGTTAAAAAGGAAAGAAAGAGAAAACTCTCCAAACAAATAAACCCTGTCTCTCTCTTACAAAACGCACTGCAAACTGAACCAAGGCTAAAAATGCCTCAAGCACGGGTGCTTTAACCACCGAGTCCAATAAACCTTAGGGTAGTTCCTGCAAACCTTAAAAACATTTCCTGAGGACTGAGACTAAAGCTAGACAGATCTGGATCTTGGTTGGTACTAGAGCACCTTCAGGCCTATGGTCGGCATTTTGACCTAATCAAAGAAAGAAAGAGAAGGAAAAGCACTTATCAAAATTGATGAAAGGAACTCATGGTCTAGAACAAAGGTTAAAACCTTAATATTTTGCTAAGGAACTAGCAAAAGCTAGGCATGGGGGTATTGTTACGAACAAGGGCATCAAAAGTAGTTTAAGACGTTTGGGAAGTGTCCCAGACGTCTGGAACCCTTCCCAGACGTCTGGTATTAAATTTTTTCGGCGTACGGGTTCGCGTCTGCGCGCCTGCGCGCGCAGACTGAACCTGCCGCCTTCGTTTTTCTCTTTCTCTCCCTGTAGGCGCCACTTTCCTTCTTCTCTCTCCCCACAGCTGCCTTATAAGAACGCTCCCCCTCTCCCTCACCCTCACTTCACCGACTTCTCTTCTCCTTGCCAGCGAGAACGCGAGCGAGCGAGTGAGCGAGTGCTGCAGCAGCGGCTGCTGCGAGCGTGCGGGAAGGAGGAGTGTTGCGAGAGGAAGAAGAAAGCTCGACCGCGAAGGTGCGATCTTGCCGGGGCAGCTAGAGCCGGCCGGCGAGAGGGCAGCGAGTGTGGGGTGGTGCGGAGGAGCTGCTGCAGCTCGGGCAGCAGGCGGACGCAGCGCGGCGCGGCCGTGCGTCGTAGGCGGAGAGCGAAAAGGGTCTTGATTCTGGGAAAATTTCTCAGAATCAGACGTCTGGACTTACGTCCAGACGACACCGAAGACGTCTAGAGGAAGGTCCAGACGTCCGATAGGTACAATATTTTCCTACCTTCTCCTTTTTACGCGTGTATGGCCATGCAGCCGTCCGTCGCGTTCTTCTGCGCCTCTTCGTGATGAGAGCGGGTGTGTGTGTGCGTAGGTTCTGTTCGGGAGGGCGCGAGGGCTCGCCATCCCACACGGATCAGACATCTGGCCACAGTACCAGACGACGGAGAGGACCTCCAGACGTCCGGGGTGATAATCGAACATCTGGGAACTAGGACCAGACGATCCAGCGGGCTTCTGGTCGTCTGAAGGACTGCGCAGACCAAGGTATGACCTGATCGACCTTTTAAGACGTCTGGAAGAAGTTCTAGACATCTGATTTTGGGCAAACTCGTCGTTTTTGACCCGTTTAAGGTCTGTTAGGAGTCCGTTTTCCGCGTTTCAAGTTTCGTTCTTTCCAGATTTATTTCCTATACCTGTTTACAGTAATTGTATAATGTTCTGAGAAACTCCTTGTGATTGATCCTTGTGTTAGGACCCCGTTCCGTTGCGGTTTTGGGGGTTGCAGAGGCGCGCGGGACTGCCAACCACGGCCCTAGTGCTCTCGGTTTCGCGGGTAGAGTGGCCCTTTAATTTATTTAACAAAATTGTACAATTATGAAATAATTAATAGAGTCTAGGGCATTGCATGAACCCTAGGGCTGAAGAATTAGATTGAATGATAGATCCTAGGGTATTGCATGAATCTTAGAACTGGAAAACTAGATTGAATGATAGATCCTAAAGTATGGCATGAATCCTAGGACTGGAAAACTAGTTGAATATATACATTGCAGTCTTGGAAAAGTGGAAAGGAAATGATAACTGCCCGTAAATTGGTTAACAATTGCCTGTTATGAATGAATAAATACGATTGAGAACATGAATTGTATGGATATAAACCTGGAACGGTGAAACCTAAATTGGCTGAGTTAAAAGAGCCCGAACCCTACGGGGAATTAGGAGTAGAACTCCTGGAAAGTGAATGAAATAGAATTGGGGAAGTGAGCTAGCCCTTGAGTACGGAGTACCAAGGAGAGCAACTGTCCCCCTATTTAGTGCAGAGCGGAGCTAGCCGCCCCAGGGATTCGGGGTTAGGTCTGGCCACTTTGTACCAACTTTTGGCCCTCGTGTACAGAGTACCGAGGAGAGCTACTAGTGTAGGGAGAGCACTGGCTACCCCACGGGACCCGGGGTTTTGCTAGCCCTCCTACACTGACTTGTTAGGCCCACGGGGCAAACCAGGGTAGTCAGGCGAGGGTGCGCGGACTGTGGAGGGGCAAGACCCCTGTTTGATTACTGTGGAGGGGCTGGACCCCTGTTACTGAGAGGGCTCTGCCCTATACTGGTTCCGTGCTGTGCTTTGGACGCACCCGTTAAGAAAAACGACTGACCGCATGCCAGTGCGGGGTAGTTACCCATGCGCTTATTGCGCGTGCCGTAGTCACCGTTACGTCTGTCAGCGACCTTGGGGTGGTTGACTGAGGGTAGGACCACCACGGAGGACTCTCCCGGCCAGGAGAGCACCACGTGTTACTTCTACTTTTCGGAAAAGACTGCAATCAAGATCATTCCCACGAGGAACATTCAAGATCAAGAGAAGGATCTGAGAAATAAATCAATAGTGAATAAATGGAAAAATATAAATAAATAAAGTAAAAATATAACAGCTACTGTACACTCTACTGCTTTTTTTAGCTTTTAGTTACCACTCTACTCAGCGTTTCGCTGACGTGTCACCCTTGTTACCCTTTCAGGACCAGGTGTTGAGCAGCCAGAGTCAGCGGCTGCAGAGGACGCTGGGCCTAGTAGAGCCCAGTAGTGTTACCTGTAGTACCTCCTATACTTTTCTTTCCGCTGTAGTGAGTAGTTTTCTGTTACTCCCTGTACTCTCTTTATTGTAAGCTTCATGTTATGTACATGTTTATTTCTCTTCTGTTGTGGTGGTGTATACTGTAGTATTTCCTTTCTTTACTGCTGTATTTTGTTACTGTTAGTTATATACATGGTGAATGTGGTTTATTTTACTGCTCTTTTGGTTACTTTCTCGTTGGACGACTGAGTCTTGGGATTAGTCGAGTCAGTCCGATTCTCATGTCTCGTAGGGATTAGGGAATCGGGTCGTTATAGGTATGATGAGAACCTCATCATGAACCCTAACTAGCACATTTTGACCTAATAAATTGAACAAAAGCTCCTACATAACCTAAGGGAAGGCCTAAATCAGGGAATTGTGAATATGAGAATAAAACATTATACAAGGGGTAAAACTGTAATTTTACCATTGCAGTGCATGAACGGGATTTCTAAGGATCTATACACAGGTCAAGTAAACTTAATAAGAGAAAAAGTGGGATGATTTGGTCAGGAAAGGATTATGACAAAATCTATGAATTAAATGACATTTTGTAACCCTAAAACAAACCCACTTTAATTCACGAAGTTCCAGGAAAGATAAAAATCAACCAAACCATCTAAAATTCATGGAAAAATATCTTATAGGAATTAGAACCTTCAATTTGATCGTTGGAACCTATTTTGACCTAGATTATGACCATACCTAATTTTTGACCTAATTTGGGTTTTTATGCAAAATGATCAGTCAAACATGGTCAAACTAAAAATCCAACTTCACCATTGGATTTCTTAGGTCCAAATTAGGTTGGTACCAAAAATTGAACCTAAGGAAAGGTCGTCTTGACCCACTTTGCAATTTAGTCTTCAAAATTACTTTCAGACCCTCAACTTTTTGAAACTCTTACAAATACCCTACTATCTTTCCCGTCATTTTCTTGAATCTGGTCCCTCTGCCACCCACTGTGCAGGCCATACCTCTGGCGACTTTGCGCGGAGGATGGCACTGTGCATGCATGGGGAGCCGGCCCCAGATTTGAAAGGGGAGCTCCCTGCGGAGCCCCTGCCGCATGGGCTGGCTCCCATGCCCTATCGGCCGCCATACCTCTTGTGCGAACGCACGAGAGGTATGGGTCTCCATCTGCCTCAACTCTGACAAGACTTTTTCCGCCACTCTCGCGCATTTCCCGACCAGCCCTCTCCTATTTTAGGAGCGGCACTCCTCACCGCATCCTCCAAGCTCCATTTGGCCTGAGAATCCCTTCCAATTCCTCTCCTCACAACTCCGGCCATTCGCCCAGAGCTTCCGGCGACACTCCTCCTCTCTCGTCACCCTGCCACCATAACAATGGCAGGGTTACCTCCATCGTCTTCCGCCGCACCACGCCATACCAACGGGCGCTCTCCAACACCTCTTCCTCGTCGCCGTCTCTTCCCCTGGGCGCCTTCGTCTCGAGTGACGGTAGCACCGGCCACCCGCCACCTCCACATCCCCCCTTCACTCTGGACTCACAGCTAAGTCCCTCTTACCCTTCTCTTTATTTCCCCTCTGCTAATTTGCTATTTCAACCCCTCGACAACCGTAGACCACCACCATCTCCTCCACCTTCGGCAGATCACCAGTGAGGTGTCTCCATCACCTCCCCACAACCATCCACCTCGCCAGACCCCGCAGAAGCTTCACCTCCATCCACTGATCATCTTGCGACCCTCCATCGACCGCGCCACTCACTGAAACCCTGTCCCGAACAAACCCACTCACACAGACTCAAACCAACCTGGGCATGCATGCCTAGGCTATTCTGAGCCACGCCGACCCCTGCAGTAACTTTTCCGTGCTCTGGCGAAGCCTGCCGAACGTTCTGACAGGGCCACGAGGTCGTTTGCGTGCTTTCAGGTCCCGTGCCTCCGTCGCCATTGACGTCGAGCTTGGAGCAAGCTCGCAAGCAGCTCCAAGCCCTTCCAGCTCCAGGAGACGAGCCCAGGTTGCGCGGAAGACTTCCCGCACAACTCCAGGTCTTCCATTGGCAGCAAAGACCTCGGCTGGAGTGGCTATTGCTCGCACTCCCTGCTGCGGGCGCGCGAGAAAGGAGGGGCGCAGATAGTCCCACCTCAGGCGTTTTCAAGCGTTCCCGCGACACATAAAGGGAAGAAGTGACTAAGGCTTATCGCCTCAATCACACGGGGTGAGGTCCCTCTCACCCGCTCACCCGACCTCGTCTGTGACCACCCCCCGCGGACCTGGCCCGACTCGTTTACCTAAGCTGTGCACACCTCGCCCACCACTGCACGCCGGTGGGCCTGGTCCCGGGTGCGTTACCTGACCTGTATACTCAAACAAGCTCTCGGAGAGCGAACCCTGGAGTGAAACAGAGAGAGAGAGACGCGGGGAAGGTAGGGGTTAGGTTTTACCTAACCATATGCCTGTGTAGGGAACTGAAGAAGAAGGAAGAAGAGGAAGAGGAGAAGCAAACTAAAGAAGAAGGAGACGCAGCTCAAGAAAGAAGAAGCCAAGAAGACCAAGCTAAAAAAGCTGAAGAAGAAGAAGAAGAAAGGAAAGGAAGAAAAAGAAGAAAGAGCAGGAGCTGAAGCAGAAGAAGAGGAAGAGCTGAAGCCAAAGGAGGAAGCTGCAGCCGAAGAGAAGAAGAAAAAGCCAAGGAGAAGAAGAGCAGCAGCAAGAAAGAAGAAGAACCCGTGCACTGTGGCAAGTGGCTACTTAAGGCGTCTGATTCCTAGAATCAAACGTCTGGAGACAGAAAGAAGAAGAGAAAGAAAGCCAAAAAGAAAGAGAGAAGAAGAGAAAGAGAAGAAACACTTTATTTCTCTCTAGTTCTTTTTGTAAAACAGTGTATTATTGCAAATTGTGATTTTTTATGCTTCTAAAAATCAAGTTTGCTCCCTGAGTTCAACCTCAAAGAATTTTAATATTCGAGTAATAAAATCAAATCAGACTGGTTCCTCATCAATGACATCACCATTGCTTCTAATGGCATCACCACTAGTCACGTGAGTTTAGATATCAATGCTACCAACATTTTCATGTTGGTGCCCCTACCACCTATTCAGTAACTTTTATAGTACTCAAGTATCTATTACAAACGCTTGTTACTTTTCTTGGTATTGTTTGCATCGATTACTCATCACTTATCTTGTTGTTGTTGGCATTAATTTGGTAAACACCTATTGTGGTGCTGACAGCACCACCATAAGTGCTAACGACATTACCCATTGGTGTTAGTGGCATCACCACCAATCGCGTAAGTTTAGATACCAATGTCACAACATATTTGTTGTTGGCATAAATTACCGATCACTTTTCTTGTTGAGGTGGATGCTATGTGGATGAGGTAGAGCCACATAGGAGAGTCACATGTGCTCATGGATATAAAAGGTTCAACCAATTTTTTATACCCTAAAAGTGCTATTACCATTTTTAATAACTAAGAGAAAGGGCATTCACATGAAGTCATATGTGCCCCTTACATTCAAATTCAAATTTCGGTGAAGGAAAAGGAAAACTCTATCTCCAATAGGTACCGTCAGCACTACAATAGATGCTAACGGCACCACCATCTCAAATTTCGATGAAGGCAAGTTGATGCTGACGGCATCACCATCGGTGTTAATAGCATCACCACCAGTCACGTAAATTTAGATACCAATGTCACCACGTACGTTTTTATATTGTTGTTGGCATCGATTATTTATCACTTATCTTGTTGAGGCGGATGACATGTGGATGAGGTGGAGCCACATATGAGAGTCAAATTTGCTCATGAATATAAAAGGTCAAACCACCTTTTTAGACCCTAAAAATACTATTACCATTTTTAACCAAGAGAAATGAGTGTCACATGAAGTCATATGTGCCCCTCACATTCAAATTCAAATTTTAGTGGAGAGAGAGGAAAGCTCTGTCTCCAATAGGTGTCATTGGCAATACAATAGATCCTAATGGCACCACTAATTCAAATTTCGGTGAAAACAAGTAGGTATTGACAACACTACAATTGGTGTTGACAGCATCAATGTTACCACAGTTATTTAGGCCAACAATTCAAACTAAGATCACTGAACGCACACATTGATTCCTATGCATGGATCATAATTCATAAGAGAATTCAATTGATTAGTTCCAATTTAGGTGGATCAATAAATCCGAAAGCTCAGTTCAAATAAACATAACAACCACATTTCACAGTTGCAACACTTACTCTAACAACAACCATAAAATGCAAAAAAAAAATCTTACAGCTTCAAGAGCACCAATTGTAAG
The DNA here is from genome assembly GCA_037157565.1 of Thalassia testudinum. NCBI lineage: Eukaryota > Viridiplantae > Streptophyta > Magnoliopsida > Alismatales > Hydrocharitaceae > Thalassia > Thalassia testudinum. The sequence continues at coordinate 75,132,050 of JAZHRO010000013.1, forward strand.
TTCAGAAATACACACTCCACATCTAATTAAGAACTAACTCAATAAGAACTCTAAAAAGGCAAAAAAATCATCTCACATCAAAAGCATTGTCGAGGGAGAGGCGGGGTCGGAGGGGGGCACCACGGACCTGGCCAGAGAGGTCAAGGTGGCTGACGGTGAGAAGGTCCTTGAGACGGCGGTGAAGATGAGAGTGGAGGAGAAGGCGAGGATGGAACCAGGTTGCACGGTGAGGAAGGCCTCGTCATTAAGGTCACCGACGAGGAGGAGGTGGTTGGCAATGTGCATGCAGGAAAGGTGGTCATCGAGGTGGAGGGTGCAGATCGGGGAATCGGATGGGGAGAGCGGCGGCTCTACTCCTTGACGAGGAGCTGCTTGGTGCGGAAATCCCATCATGTTGGTGAGCGAAGAAGGCGCAGTAGCGACAATTCTACTCCTCAGTGAGGTGCTGCCTAGCGTAGAGCTCCTCGTCGCACTGGCGAGTGGCGGCGACAGTGGTGACGGCAGAGCTCCTCATCGCTCTAGCAAGCGGTGAAGGTGACGATGGTGGTGGCCTAAGGAGGTTGTTGATGAGAGACATATAATGGCTCTTAAATACCTCTAATTAACTAGAATCCCTAGTTAATTTGCTAAGAATATGTCTAATTAGGGTTTAATTATGATATAAGGGACAAAATACTAAGGACCACAAAAATAAGTTAAAAATACTAAATTAAACATCAATTAATATTATTAATAATTTAATTAATAATTTGGACTCGAATTATAAACATTTAGCTACTTATTTAATATTTAATTTAACATTAGTAATATTTAACAGTATGTAATTAACAAAGTAATTTAATCAATTAAATAAATAAAGCTAAAATAGTCGAAAATGTAAATTCAAGGCATATATATTATTTAGTTATTTATAATTATATATAAAAAGTTGAAAAAGAATTGAATTAAATTAAGCTTAAAATGCCTTTGTTTGCATTTAGGTCCTTAGGTTATATTCCAATTGAATCCTTTTATTCACTTTTAGGTCCTTAAGTTTACTTGCACACAGGTCCTTGTGAGCACAACTCGTCTTCTTCTTCTTCTTCAATGGCCAGTCACTACACCACCCGATCCTCCTCCATCTTGCGACTAAACTCCATCGCCTTGGTTACTGATATCACAATCACCACCTCCGCTCCATCCAACGATGCGGATTGGCTATAAATCTTAATTAGGTCAGGCATTTAAGCTCATGAAGCGATAGAATGCTGAAGCTCTTGCTGAGGTACAACGGCAATGTTCGGTAAAACTGGCTGACCTTAGAGGTCAAATCACGTAGTTCGCTGAATCTTGTCAGCTATGGGCCCTTCCATCCCAGCCAGTTCTAAACCCTAGGAATATCCAACAGAGATTTCACCTAGGAGTTCAAAATCTGACTCAGGGACAAGTCCACTTTCTAAACCAAGTATCCTTGAATCAGAAACAAAATTCGAATCCACCTTCTGCATTTATTAAGTACGAATATCCGAATCAAGAAGGCCAACCTTTACTTCCAAATCTGTCTTTCCAGAATCAAGCATCTGCATCTTCTCCAGCTTCTTCTCATGCGGGTATTAACTCTGTTACAACCCGCAGTGGGACTTCCACTAAGGATCCAGTGATCCGCTATACCTATCCCAAGACCCTAGTACATCTAGAACAGCCCCTGTTTCTACACCTGTGAGTGGTGAATCACCTAATTCTGCAATTCTCGCTAATTCACGAGATCCGATAAATCCCTCAGTAGAGCAGGATATCCAAGTTCCATTCCCAGAAGCTTTGAAGAAATCTAGGAAACAAAAACATGTTACTTTAGCTGAGGATTTGATTAAGATCTTTCAACAGGTACACATTAATATCCCACTCTTAGATGCTATAAAGCATATTTTAACTTACACGAGATTTCTCAAGGAGTTGTGTACTCCTAAGCATAAGCCGAGAAAAGGAAGCACTGTGGTACACTCTGAGAAAGTGAGCTCTATTATTTCGAGTACGCTTCCTTTGAAAAAGAAAGACCCAGGTTCTCCATTTATTTCCTGTATAATTGGGGACCAGCGTTTTGATAGAGCCCTCCTAGATTTAGGAGCATCCATTAACTTGATTCCAACTTCCCTAATTGAGTACTTTAATGTTGACACACTTAAACCTTCTTATGTGACTTTACAATTAGCAGATAGATCCATTAAGTCACCTAGGGGGGTATTAGAAGATGTTATCATTAAAGTTAAGGACTTTTATTTTCCTATGGATTTTATTGTCTTAGATATGGAAGTTCCTGAACAAGTTAGAGATACCCCAATAATTTCAGGAAGGCCCTTCTTGGCCACCGCAAAGGCCAATAAAAATTGTGAATCAGGAAAGATTGAATTAAAGTTTGGGGAGAAGACAATTAAACTTGATATATTGAGAGCTTCTCGAGAATTAGATTGCAAATGGATTGAGGAGATTAAATCTGTTTATGTTCTTGATGATGAACCTAGTTCCTTAGAACTAGAAAATCTTTCTCTTGATATTCTTTACCCTCAGAATGAAAACCCGTTATGAGAATCTCCACTCGATCCTGAGATTGTATTAAACGAATCACATCTACCTCTCTTTGCAGCAGAAAATCCCGTCCCAGACTCTGTTGATTCGACTCCAAAAGTGGAGCTCAAACCATTGCTTGATACACTCAAATACGCCTATCTCGAACCCGATCAAACTTATCTTATAATCATCAATGCACATCTTTCTAGAAAGCAAGAATCAAAATTGATTGCGATTTTGTGACATCATAAGAAGGTAATTGGGTGGACTATACATGATTTCACTGGGATTAGCCCCAATTACTGTACTCATCGCATCTATATAGAAGATGGCGCACGACCTTCAAGAGAAGCTCAAAGATGCCTAAATCTGAATCTGAAGGAGGTCGTAAAGAAAGAAATAATCAAGTGATTAGACATTGACATTATCTATCCTATATCTGATAGCCCTTGGGTGAGTCCAATTCAAGTGGTACCCAAAAAGGCAGGACTCACCATAATCAAGACTAAATCTAGAGAAACCATTCCCAAACGAATTACGAATTCGTGGTGGGTTTGTATCGATTATCGTAAACTCAACACTGTTACAAAAGACCACTTCCCTTTACCATTCATTGACCAAATCCTTGAGAGACTAGCTGGTAATAAGTTATTCTACTTTTTAGATGGTTACCCTAGATACAATCAGATCACAATTCATCCCGAAGATCAAGAGAAAATGACTTTCACTTGTCCCTTCAGAACCTTTGCTTTTCGAAGAATGCCATTTGGGCTATGCAATGCACCCGCAACTTTTCAGCGTTGCATGTTAGCCATTTTTACCATGATGGTAGGTGAATATATGGAGGTTTTTATGGATGATTTTTCAATCTTCGGGGAAACATTTGACATCTATTTGGATAATTTTTTAAAGATTCTAAAGTGATGTATTGAAGTGAATCTTGTCCTCGGCTGAGAGAAGAGCCATTTTATGGTTCTAGAGGACATTATACTTGGCCATCTCATATCCGAGCGAGGAATCTAAGTAGATCGAGCCAAGATCAATCAAATCTCAAATCTACCAATCCTTGACTCGATCAAGGGAATCCAATCTTTTCTTGGGCATTAATGAGAACCTCATCATGAACCCTAACTAACTTACTTTGATCTAATAAAATGAACAAGAGCTCCTACATAAACTAAAGGAAGGCCTAATTCAGGGGATTACTGATCTGAGAAGAGAACATAAAACAAAGGGTAAAACTATAATTTTACCATTGCAGTGTATCAACAGGATTTCTAAGGGTCTAGACATAGGTCAATTGGACTTAATAAAAGAAAAAGTGGGATGGTTCAGTTGGAAAAGGGTTATTGTGAAATTTAGAAATTAAATGACATTCTATAACCCTAAAATAATCCAGTTAAATTCACAAGGTTTTAGGCAAGATAAAAATCAACTAAACCCTCTAAAATTCATGTAACAATATTCCCTAGGGTTTAGAACCTTCAATTTGGCCTTTGGAACCTGTTTTGACCTAGATTGGGGATCAAGTCCAATATTTGACCTAATTTGGATTTTTGTGCAAAATATCCAGTAAAACGAGGTCAAACTTAAAATCCAACTTCACCATTGGATTTCTTAGGTCAAAATTAGGTTTGTACCAAAATTTAAACCTAAGGGAAGGTCATCTTGACCCACTTTGCAAATTGGTCCACCCAATTACATTCTGGCCCTTAACTTTTGAAAATCCTTGCAAATACCCTCTCAGCTTTCTCATCACTTTCTTCATTTTTGGTCCCTCTGCCATCGCAGCAGGGACCAATACTGTCGGCGACTTTGCGAGGAGGTTTTCTCCTCATCTCCATGGGGAGCTGCTCCCATATTTGAAAGGGGAGCTCTTTGCGAAGCCCCCTACCACATGAGCAGCTCCCCATACTCTGAATCGCCCCATATCTCTTGTGCGGACACTCGAGAGGTATGGGTCTCACTCCGGCCATACCTATGACGTGGTGTGCCTGCCGCTTCCTTGCGATTCCCCCTCTGCCTGCGCCTATTTAAGCTTGCCTAGAGCCCTCCGCTTCTGGCAAGCCTGATTTGGCCGAAGAAATCCCCCCAATTTCATCTCCTCCTCCTCCGGCCATCCGCCAGCAGGCTCCGGCGAATCTCCCTTCCTCTTCTCGTCGCTCTGTGGTGACGGGTTTTTGATCATCACCGTGTTTGATTAGATTTTATTACTCAAATATTTTAAAAATTCTCCAAGGTCGAACACAAGGAGCAAGCTTGATTTTAGAAGTATAAAAATTCACAATTTACAATAATGTACTATTTTTTAAAAAACTAGAGAGAAAGGAAATAAAATGTTTCTTCTCCTTTCTTTTCTTCTCTCTTTCTTCTTTGTCCTTCTTTCTCTTCTTCTTTCAATCTACAGACATCTGATTCCATGAATCAGACGCCTTAAATAGTGTTGCTACAGTGCACTTCTTCTTCCTTCCTTTGTCTGCTGCTGCTCTTCTTCTCCTTGGCTTTGTTTTTTCTTCTCTTCTCTTCGGCTGCAGCTCCCTTCTTTGGCTTCAACTCTTCCTCTTCTTCTGCTTCAACTCCTGCTCTTTCTTCTTTTTCTTCCTTTCCTTTCTTCTTCCTCTTCAGCTTTTCCTGCTTGGTTTTCTTGGCTTCTTCTTCTTCTCTTTTGAGCTGCGTCTCCTTCTTCAGTTTGCTTCTCCTCTTCCTCTTCTTCTGCTTCAACTCCTTGGTGCAACTAAGTCCTCGACTGCTTCTTCCTCTTCTCTTCTTTTGCTGCTCTTCTTTTCTTCTGCATCATCTTCTTTCTTCTTCTTCTGCATCCTCTTCTTTCTTCTTCTTCCTCTTCCTCTTCCCTGCATAGGTACCCGATTAAGCAAAACCAACCCCTACCCTTCCCTCATTTCTCTCTCTCTCCATTTCTCTCTTAGGTTCGCTCTCCCAGAGCCTGCTCGAGTATACGGGTCGGGTATATGCGCCTGGGACTAGGCCACCAGCGTGTGGTGGTGGGTGAGGTGTGCTAGGCCTAAGTAACCGAGTCGAGCCAGGTCCGCGGGGGGTGGTCGCGGACGAGGCCGGGTGAGCAGGTGAAAGGGACCTCACCCTGTATGACTGAGGCAATAAGCCTCAGTCACTTTCCAATTTATGTGCTGCGAGGCGCTTGAAAACTCATGAGGTGGGACTAAACGTCCCACCCTTCTGCCTGTGTTCCCACAGCTGAAGGCGCGAGCAATTTCAGCGCCAGCTGAGGTCTTCAATGCTAATTGAAGACCTGGAGTTGTGCACGGAGGTAATCCGCGCAACCTGGGTCCGTGTCGTGGGGCTGGAAAGGCCTAGAGCTGCTTGCGAGCTTGCTCCAAGCTCGGCGTCAATGGCGGCGGAGGCTCGGGACCTAAAATCAAGAATACGGCCTTGCGGCCCTGTCAGAACACTTGTCGAGCTTCGCCTGAGCACGGCGAAGATGACTCGGGGGTCAGCGTGGTGTGAAGATACTCAGTGATCAATATCATGTCAATCTGGAGCTTCTCAACAAATTCTATAGGCTGAAGCTCAAAAATGACTCACTGGAGCTCCAGTGAGTCCAGAAAAATTCAAATTATGTTCAGAATGGTGAATTTTTGCCATTTTTGATCTTAAAAGGATCCTGAGGTTGCAAGGAACCTCAGAATCGCATTTAATTCTTCTTTAATTCATTACATGAATAATTAATCAGTGAAATTCAAGTTTAATAGATTTTATTGGTTGAGGCTCAGGACTTGGTCTCCCACTCAAATGAGTAGTTGAGACAAGTCGAAATGTAATTGCGATCATAAATACTTAATTAATTTTAAGTTTTAACTACTCCTAAGCTGCCATTGACAGCGAGCTCAGGAGCTTAAATAGAATTAGGTTTTTAAGTTATGTATAGTATTTAATCAAATTAAAATGATAATTAGGATCATTTAGTGATGAGTTGATGATGGAGGATCCATTGGATGTGAAGCTAAGTCAGCTACTGCCGCCATAGACAGTAGCAATAGCTGTTGAAGGTGGATTTGGATTAGGCGAATCAGTGATAACATTAGTGTTTTAATGGTTAAGAAGTGATCATGAGTGATAGAGGAAGGTGATTAGCGAGTTCAAAAGACAAAACAAGAGCTCCAGCAAGCTCAGGGAGCTCACCGGAGTTGAGGAAGATGAACTCTGAAATCTAACATTAAGCTAAACTAATTAACTAACTACCTAGACTACTCCTACTCCTACCTACTGTTACCTGGACGAAGGGGTCAAAGGGACTTCGTCGACGGCTCATGACAAAGGGCGAAATCAGAGGGTATGAGGAAGATCTCCGACGGGCGAAAATGGATGGAGCAGAGGATCTCCTTGGTCGTCGCCTTTGTCCAGAGATGCGGCAGACCTCAGTGAAGTTCCTAAGCTGATCAGGATGGACGGAGGAAGTCGGAAGATGATGTGGAGAATCGCCGGAGTTGTAGACGAATGGCCTATTGGGTTGGCTGCAGTGAAAGATGAGGGAAGGGAGCCAACTTACAGAAATAGAGGGGGTGGGGATCTATTTATAGTTGACGGTAATGAAGAGGGCGGTGGAGTTTGGACGAAGGAGAAGCTAGGGGAGGTTAACCACCGGCGTCGTCTCTGACGACGATGAGGTTAACTCCCACCTAAAATTAGGATTAAAAAATCATCCAGACCAATGGATGAGAATGGAATGATGAGCACAAGCTCCAGGAGCTTGGAGAAGGTGGAATGACGTCAGATGTGCAGTGATCGAGTGGTGGAAACACCCTCTATCGTCAGCCGTCCAACCGGCTAAAGGAAGAAGAAGAAGAAGAAGAAGAAGACAGGGACCTCTGTGCGATGAAACCTAAGGACCTATAAGAAAATTAAGGATCCGATTGCAATGAATAATATGGATCTAAATGTAAACTCAGGTTTTAAAGGTTTATTTTAACTTAGATCTTTTTCAACTTTTTATATATGATTATAAATAAGGTAATTATTATGTTTATACCTTAAATTTACATTATTGACCTTTTTAGATTAATTTATGAAATTAGATAAAGTTACTTAAGTTATTATATACTTAGATATACATTATGTTTAGTTAATTAACTTATTAATTAAAGGAATGATTGATAAGATCTCGAGTCCAATTATTAATTAAATTGTTAATAATATTACTTGAATGATAAAGTATCATTTTAACTTATTTTAAGATCCTTTACTATATATCCCTTGTTTTATAATTAACCCATATATACTCATATCCTTAGCTAATTAACTAGGAAGACTAGTTAATTAGGGGTAATTAGAGATCATGATGAATCCCTCATCATGAGCCTATGAGCACACACTATGATATAATACAATTTTGCGCTACGACCCTCTCGGTCGTCAATGCAGGGCACAAAGCAAATTCGAGCATGTGTGGGTGTGTGCATGTGCACGTGCCCAGGTGTGTATGTGCGTAGGTGCGTGCATGTGGGGCCGTGCGGGCATGGATGCGAGTGGGCCTGATGAGCCTAGTATTGTGCATGATCTAAAAAAACAAATAATCCACCTAATAAAAACTAGGCATGGGTCTAGTAAGATTTGGTCCCAACCGTGAGGGTGCTGTGTATCCTCAAAAAGCTCATGCCACTCATTAAACAAATTTTTACAATCGAATGGAATTAATGGGTTAAAGTTGATTTTAAATGTGGCTAAGTGTAGAGGATTTAAGAAGGTACAGTGAAGAGTTAAGTAAAGGAAGAGAGGAAAAGAGTTAAGGAAGATAGCTTAAGGAAAAGAAGAGCTTAAAGAGGAGAAGACTTAAGAAGAAAAGAATAGGCTCGGCAAAGAAAGAACCTAAAGAAAATAAAAGGAAAAATTAAGGAAGAAGTTAAAGAGAGTAAGAGAGAGAGATAAATAAAAAGAAGATAAGTAAGAAGGCAGAGAGATGAAGAAAAGTTAAGAAATGTTTGAATGAACTAATCAGACATCCATCACATATATCAGAAGTCTAATTTACATTTTTAAGTCGTCCATTCTTTTTCTCAGACGTCTGGCTCAGAGCTAAAACTGTTATATTACATGTTTTGAGCTTTAATTGTTGTAAAGGCATTATTGATCCTTGTGTTATATTTTATGTTTTATATTCTTATAATGTTTTGTAATAAATAATATTTCTATTTGATTTTTAATGTCAAATACTTCTTGTAAACACATTTCTTTTCATATGCTATATTCATGTGTTTAAAGTATTGTTAATTATAATCTGATTGATTAAGTAGATAGTAATTGTGTTTAAGGATTAATGGTGAATTATACTTACAATTGTGTCTCCTAGTGAACGACCTAGACTCAATTAGTTAAAAAATAATAAAAATTTAAAATGTTAGATTAACTTGATCTTATACTACATTTACAATATTAATTCGAGTTAATCTAAGTTACTTTCTGATGTAATTAATTAAGTATAATTAATTTAATTAACTATGTTGAGAATTAATGCACCAGTTATAGGTGGGTGGGTGTGTGGCAGGGGGGGTTTTGTAGTTAAGATGCTCTTTATAGTCAAAATTTAGGAAAGGAGGAAGTTGTTACACATGAAATTTTAGTAAAATTCCACCTATGATTGAAATATATTTCAAGATATGTAATAAAATATATATAACACTATCCAGGTAAATACATAAAAAATAATTATAATTAGACATATAATTTATATAAAATTATAACTTTATCACCTTGGTTGGTGCAGTTGAGACTCCTTTGACTTTGACTTAAGCTCGAGCCTATCTTTATCTAAGCTAAAGATTCTATGAGTATTTGTCAAACTTTTCCTCTCTCGTATTTGCCTCATTGTTATTACATTCAAGTGACATCGCAAGACCGGAGTACCTTGATAAACCCATCTAAAAGGTCTTTTCATTATTTTTTTAAGCTCCCACCATCCTTTTACCTTCTCGAATATTTAGATATGGCCAACATTTAATGCACGTTAATTGAGAGAAATTTTGCTAGAAAAATATCATGTTTTCAGTCACGTGTATGTAAATACTAAGTCATTGTAATATTTATGTAAATTAAAAATTTTCAATGACATTTGTACGAAAATTAGAAAAAAAAGAGAAAGAAAATCGACGGCGGAGGCCCGCAGAGATGCACATTACACCCAAAACCGTGGACCCGAGTTCTTTTTCCCTGGAAAAGTGCGGTGGATGAAAGGGACCCAACGAATATCTTCAGGATTTTTTTTGTACCAACCATCCCCAAAGATTGAATGTTGTCGTGAAACTGGTGAGTGGGGGATAACATTCGCCCATAGATTGCATGGTGGTATCCCCCTCGGTTTTTTTTTTTGTTTAAGATAAATATTCTTTCAGTAGGATTGAATGAAACACGGAAGGTAAATCGAATACCTTTGTAAAAAGGGAGAAAAATGCTCACGAAATAGAAAAATTCACTTCCTAATGAAGGAGATAAAATAATAAAAGAATGAAAAATAAAGGGATAGAAAAAACAATGAATTAATGTAAATAAAAAGAATACGTTGTAATGTATTTTATAACGTATAAAGTGACAATGACAATTTGAACTTATTTTAGATGAAAATCACTTTCAATAATGAAAAGTCATATTTTTAATGAGAGATTATTTATCACTAATGAAAATATAAAATATATCCATGTATTTTTATTTTTAATTAATATATTTTATTTTTAATTGATGTATTTTATTTTTTAATTAGTTAAAAATCACTATCAAGTAATATATTTTAATTTACTTGATTTTTAACTAATAAATTTTTATTTTTAAATTATTGATTTTAATTTTAAATTAATTAATTGTGATCCTACATTATGAAAATAGATGATAACAAATATTTCCGTACTATGGTGTAAATTAATAAAAAAAAACACCCGTGATAAGAGAGTTATGATCACGTTCCCCCAATCTGAATCAGCAATATAACTCCAAGGTAACACCTGCCGCACCAAAGAGATTGTATACTCTTGCTGGACTACCGTTTGGGGTTGCATATGTAAGTTTGGAATATTCATCAAGTACTAGACACTGGATTGGGAATAGGAACTGCGGAGGATACGGTCTATGTTCTTTCTCGACCGATCTCAATCGAGTCAAATTAGATAGGTCTGAAATTATATAGTTGTAAATTTAGTGTCCTCCTAAACCATTAAAAAGGAAGGTGTGAACTAGGACACTTGATAGACATGTGTATATGATGTTTATTATATTCAATCATATATTTATATCTAATGAAAGTTAAAATACAAAGAACCTTTCTTACAATGATCATCTATCTTATTGTGAGATCAAATTTTGTTGTCTTCTCTCGTAAGTAGGTCATTTTTATCATGCATAGAGATTGACCCTTCTTTGTTTATTTCGATTAGGTATTCTTAGGACATTTGATTAGTGGTAGGTACGCCGGATGCAGTTGACTTAAACACTACGGTTGTGCAACTTGTGTTTGGTGGAAGGATAATGATTATATTGAGATAAAAAGTAAATAATAAAATAAAATAATTGATATTGAGATGTTATAGATTTTTATAATTTTTAAAAAGAAATAAATATTTTTTAATATAATATTAATAATCGACGATTAAAGATTATCCCTTTCTTTGGATTCAATTTTCAGACCACCTGTCCTCAACCTGCTACAGCATTTCAACCCCGTAGTTATCCTTCAGGGAAATGTGACCTCCGTGTAAATGGAAAATTATAATTGTTAATGAACGTTACTCATCACCAAATCAAGACGTGGCTTGCACATTTGAAAATAAGTGTTTCTCTCGGTGTCTTCTTTTTACCGGGTGGTTCGAAGATTTTTTTTTTGTAGAAACCGCTCAAGTTGGCTTTCTTTGTCTCGACGGCTTCGATATTTGTTGTAGAAATAAATGAAATAAAAAAAATATATATAATTTGAAAATTTCTCCGAACCATATATAAACGATAAAATCTACATCAACATCTAACTTGCTAGGTCCACGTTAGTATTTTATGGTTGATAATATTAATTTTTAACGTTGTATTTGGTTGATAAATTAATTATTTAACTCGTTAATTAATTTATTTTTTTTATATTGGATTAAGTGAATTTTATTTAATGTAAAGTTAATCTATTATTTTTATAAAATATTTTAATTAATTAAAACATTCAAATATGTTAACTCATTTATTACATTACTTTAAATTATTCCACAAATTTATTTTCTTTATCAAATAATATCTAAAATATCGATCCCATGGGAAAGCGACACCATAATCTAGATGTTGGAATACGCAAGTTTTCGCAAGCTATCATGATGTAAAAAATTTCCAAGATTCTTACGGTAAATAAAATTTGAGATTTTAGGTTGGAGAAGAGCTATATTAAAATAAGAAAATATTTGGATAAATGAAGAGCGGTAATTAGTTGAAATATGAGAATAAATAGTGGGATAAAATGATTAATAATATGTTATGATATTGATAAATAAATTTTTAATATTATCATATATGTGTGAGTATATTGATGTGATATAATAAATATATTTTAATAGATATATTATATTTAAGTAAATATATTTTAATATATATTAATGTTGATATAATTTAATAAGATAATTTAATATTAACTGACGAAGTGAAATAAATTTCATCCCTTTAATTTATTTTTAACAATTTGTTGATTTAAAGATGACTCTTGAGTTATACTTCAATTAAACAAAACTTTATTTGTAACACGGATATTTGAAAATCCATTGCAACGAAGATTCCTCCGCCCAAGGGATTCAATTTACAACAAAATTTGTTAAGATTGCTTTCGGATGAGGGAAAAAAAAAAGTAGTGATCGATGTTATTTGGTGGGATAATATTTTTATTTGGAAGCAGAAGCGGATAAATCTTTATGAAAAGTTAAAACTAAAAAAAATGTAAAACGTGACAAATTTTGTAGCATACGTAGCATACGGACACCGTGGATATTATTTGGGTTATTTAAATAATCTATTTAAATAGTTGAAAATATATCAATTTTTTAATTATTTTGATTATAGGTTGGATTAAGATTCAAATTGTAAAATTTACATGAATTTTGAATTAATTGATAAGTGAATTATATGTAATTTAAATCACTCAAACAAACAAAATTATCCAATCAAATGATTCGTGGGTCAACCCCACCAACCTAACTTGAATTTAAATATACAAGTAAATTAATTTGAAAGTGATATTGACATATTTTTTAGATGCTTTGTTATTGTAATTATATATGATATTTGATTTTTTATATGATAGATGAAGGATTTTTTTGTTATTATGTTGCAAATTCAATTTGTCAAAAAAAGGTCTTTCTTTGTTGATAAGCATATACAAAATTTAAATTTTAATCGATCTAGATCAACTTAAACTTAACCTGAATCAAATCAAATTTAATTTAATTTTGATGAGTCATCCGTGGTCATTTTATTGACTCAAATCAAATCCTGAATTTACTCAAATCTATCAAATTGCCACTCCTACACACAATTGTGGTGTGTGTGATTTTCTATAAAATAATTATTATTTAATATAATGAAAATTAAAAAATAATGTAAGTTCCATTATCTAGTAGGCCCACCCCCATTTAAAAAAGATATCACTTTGTGAGTTAGTTGGTACATGGATATTTTTTTGTTTTTAACAAAAATACATCCCTCCAAAATAATTTTGATGATTTTATATATCGAGGTAAAATAATTCTGAAGATAATTTTTATGATTCTATCTCAATGTAAAATAATTTTGAAAGTAATTTTTTTGATTTTATATTAATTTAAAGTGATTCTAAAATTAATTTTTATGATGTTGCATCTATATATTTTTAATTTTGCATCGATGTGATTTTGATTTTGTATATTATATTTTTGATTTAAAAATAGTGATTTTTTTTTTTGAGTGGTGGTAAATTTTATCATATAATAATACTTTTGTTTTGTTTTGTTTTTTTTGTTGTATAAATTAGAAACACCTAACGTCATCTTTATTTTTTAATTTACTTTTATAATTATTTCACCTTATTACGTCGTAAAATATGTCACTCTTTTCTTTCCACCTGATTGGAATTTGGGATGTCCTCCCGTAATTTCTCTAAAAATTCGGCCCCAAGTTTTTGATGTAGGTCTACCGCAATAGTTGCTACGAAAAAGTCCAAAACCTTGTTTTAACTTTCTTGGCAATTAGATGGAATGGATCAGGTGGAACAAATCCGCGTCGTAAAAAGGGACGAGGCCATTAAGGTGGGATTATTACGGAAATGCCCCCCTGGTTTCCCGCCTTGCCCGGGCCCACCGTTCGACGAGGGTGCACGAGGGTTGATCCCGACGGACGGCCCTGATTCGTTTTCTACTTCCGTCCTGTACGCGAAGATAAAATCGTGAAGAAAGGATGAATGATTAAAGAAACCCTCGGGCTTATCCAAACTTTCCCGCTGCCGCATACCGCGGCGGATGGGGCACCGATCTTGTTATCGCACATTTTCACACAGCCCCTCGTCTTTTTATCATTCTGTGGTTGAAGGACAGGAAGGCTCGCGGAATCTGGATTTCAAGGAATCAAGATCTGGAATAAGTGACAGATTTAGGCAGGATATTGGTTTTTTACTTTCATGTGCAGCCATCCATCTGGAATTATTGGATCAAAGAACATTACGTAAAATTTCTTAAGTTTTAAATGTATAAGAAGTGTTAATTTTCTACTATGCATTCTCCTTTCATGTATACTAACTTTTAAAATCAAAAGTTATTGACTCGTGACAGAAAAGATACAAACCAACTTTTACATCACATGTATATCGGTAGATCTTAATCAGAACCATAGCTCCATCTTTTCCTATCAATCCAAAAGTCGACCTACACTTGTAATCACTCAACTCGCATGATCTTTGATCAGATGGGTAACCCTCCCCATCCCACACACAATCCCGTTATAGAAAAGAAACACGAAAGTGTCTTTCCAATTAAAGAAAAATACAAGGGCTTTTAAGATATTAACCCCCCATCGCAGACACAATCCCGTTATAAGCCGCGGTGGAGACGGTGTGGAGCGAACATCGGAAGGAGAGAGAACCATCGGATAACTTCGAGGGATCCCCAGAAGCAAAAGAGAGAACAATGATTGGCGTCGTCGGCCAACTCCGTTCCCTCCCGTCGCAGTCCTCCGCCGTCGGATCCGCGGACTTGCGCCGGTTCGGACGGCCTAGATCCTCCCCTGGGGTGTGCCGGGCGGAGAGGCGCGGGGTCGTCCCGAAGCTCGAGCCCTTCAGCAGGAGCCGCATCGAGCGCCTCATGGATGACCCCCCCCTCCTCAAAAAGACCGAGAACAGCCTCAGCGGTGCGCCTTCTCATCCCCCTCTTCTGTATCGTTTCTCTTGTTTTTTGTTTTATTTTGTCCCTTAATTCCCGTGACTGAGCTGAAGGTGAGGAGGTCCTCTGCCCACCCGTTTGGATGTGAAATTATACCGGCTCCTCCTTGGATTTATCCTTTGGTTTGAAGAACACCCTATGTTTTCGATAACTCCCCCTACGCGTCTCTTCCTCCCCCTTCTCATCCTCCCAAGGTTGATCTGGCGGAACTAAGGACGACGTGAAAATGGTATTGTGGCGGCGAAGTGAGGCGGTGCAGGGAGAGCAAGAACAGGGGCTATAGATGGGTAGCGTACGATAGAGATTAGCCATAGGGGAAGAGTAGGGATGTTAGCCATAGGGGGTGGTGTCCGTAGCAAAATAACTCCGGGGGCGGGGGGTGGTGGGGAGGGGGAGAAGGGGTTCCTTAGCAAAATAACTCCAATTTTTATTCAGCAAACGAAATACTCATTTGATCTTATCAGTTTATCGGACCTTAACCTCCTTAACCAAAGAGAAGAGGCCAATTATACTGTTTGGATGTAAGATGCAGTAGCAATTTTTTTTTTTTTTAGCATGGAATGTATCGGAAGGAATATAAAAATATATTAGAAATATTTGGGAAAAGACTTATTATTAGACTTTCCTGTTTGAATAAGTTGGAGGGTATAAGTCGGGGACTTATCCCTTGATGCTACCTTTCCTCTATCTGGAAACGACGAACGTTGGATCCCACGGATGTTTGGTATGTGGGATGGGGAGGGGGTGGTTAACCACTCATTGTTAGTCCACTTAATTTGCCTGCAACTTGTGTCAAGCTTTTAACATGGGTAAAGTTATTTTATCTTTTATGAATAAATTTAATCAACCAAATCACCTATATGAGTTAACTCACTTATTCCATCATTTTACTAACGTTTCTTTTATATTCCTCTAGTTATTCGCAAATCTATTCCCCTTATTGGTATATTCTTGGGATAAGACGGTGGTAAGTCTCTCTCCTTCCCAAGAAATGGTCCAATTGAATGATCAGACCAGAAAGGAGGGCAAAAAGTATGCAACCTGAACTCGGAATTGCCTTAAATGGCAAGAGATCTTTCTATTTCACTTGAAACTTATCTGAAATTGACTTTGCTTGTTATGGAAAGGGTAGAGGTAAGAAGGTTATTTGGATGGGTAGAATGGAATGGAAGAAGTGGATTTGGCTTTGGGAGGGGGACACTTTTCTGGAAATGGAATACTTATCCAAAAATCCGCCTGAAATAGCAAAGTCAACAGAGACTTAGAGGATGATGGCCGTCGTAACTGATTTGCTGTGCTCAATGTGGTACTTTGATTCCATTGTTATTTTTCAGGAAAAATAGTTTGAAACTTGCTTTATGCCTTTTAATATATTCAGTAAATCACCTATTAATCTAAAAAAAAGGAAACTAAAACATCTGGCTACTGAAAGAGGCAATTTGCCTGCAAAGCCCAGTCTTTGCATTTAACACTGCATCCTTTTCCCTTTTTGGTATATTTGCTAGGCAGAGGATCTGGATCCTTGGGATGGTAAGAGTTGAAAAATGTTTTAAAAAGCAACAAATTATCTCTAGTAACGAAAAATTATGATTTTTCAACTGAAATTGTTATTTTACTCTTGTCCAATAACATAGGAGAAGAAAGATTTGCAGATAAAAGGTAGTTTTTTTTTTTTTTGTGTGCAGGTGTGTGTGGAAAGCTATCGTCAGAAATAGTTTTTCACGGGAAAGCTAATTTTATTTTCTTTTGCATGGATTTGCACCGCTGGTTTTTAGCAGCATTTTTCAGGGACTTTAGCTTGTCCCAGAATCCTTCATTCCATGGGCAACTCAGAAAACTCTCAATAAGATCTCCAAACAAAACGAACCCCCCTCTTGGATTTGGATCTGGTCATCTTCTTAATCCAATATTCCAATTGAAAATAAAACCAAAACCAATCTTTTGTACACGGCAACACCTGCAACAACTTTACACAATATCTTTCTAAAATTAGTTTTGTCCCAAAATCATAACCTTCAAAATCCCGCAAAGGATTGTAATAAAAATGATAGGTTTTGGCAGTTTATGAGAAAATGAGAAAGGTATGGTTCCATAGAGGAAAATCAGGGGAGGTGAAGAGGAGAGGTAAGTAGAGATCATATAAAGTCTGGGTATTAAGTAGAGTTATGTAGCCTAGATGGAAAGCAAGAGGGATGGAAGCTAGCCCTTGAGCCCAGTTAAAATTTGATCAGATTGTTCTTTTTTTCTGGTTGGATTTCGAAAATTGAAAGGTGGACACAATTTTGGATCCCTTGATTGTAATTCTTTTACCAGTTTATCAAATTGGATTTTCTGAAATTTTCAAAATTTCCGGGAAGTTCTCCAAACATTAATCGAAAAACAACATAAAAATCCATTTTTCCTCGAACATATTGTTTTGGTAATCACATCCAAACATGTCCTTGAGAAAACTTATGTTCAGAGTTTCCTGGAATTTGAATGCTTGTGATGCTTCGACTACCAAGTTCTGATCCTTCCAAGTTTACAGGATCGTGTCACTACTTTCCCATATTACATTGTAGATCCCAATTTTTGTATTCTAATTAAGTTATGTTCTACTACGAGACGTTTTTATTTTATTAGATGGAAATATTGTATAGATCTTCCTTTTCATAAAAAGGAAAATGGTATAGATCATACGAGGGAATGCTTCCTGTAGCAATAACTGTAATTATATTATTGGAAACTCTGTTTCAATTAAAAGAATGCTGAATCTCTTTTAAGAGGGAAACAGAGAGAGAGAGAGCTTTTGCTATTATCAAATAAGATGTCAAGAAACTATTGCCATATCACCTTTATTTTGTCTAAAAACAAGACATTCCTTCAGTCATAGGAAATTGCTAGTGACTCATTTGTTCCAAGTTCTAATTCTATGAATTTTTTACATGTATTCTTCCAGACTACTGCTGCACTTTGGAGGGAGATGAATGCTACAGCTGCTGGAAAGCCTACTTCGAGTTCCTAGACCTCGAGGTAATTACCATTAGAATCACATCTTAACCTTGCTTTGCTATCCTTGAACCTCACTTTGCAACTTAAACCCGCACGCGGCTTTCAGCAAATGATGCCCAAGGAGGACCTCGAGAAGCTCGTGCGTGGAGCAGGTGGCATAAAGACCCTCATCGGTGTCGTCCACGGTCTGCCTTCTATTCTGGGGAAGGACAGGAGCAAGGGGGATGCACAGAATCCTGCAGCTGCCACAAAGGCAGTGGCGGTGGAGGAGAGGCCAAGGCCCTTCCCTATCCCGGATGGGATCCCCAAGACAGCGGAGGAGCTGGAGGAGGAGGAGGGTGCATTGATGCCGGACTCCCCTTGGACCCGACTGCTACGCGCGCGAGGGCGGATGCCCGAATGGTACACGCCTCGGCCCGACCACGAGACCGATTGAGTTTATAGGTATTACTCTGCATGGTTGTGGGGATGGTATGTGGTTTGGTCTACTTGGATGGATATGAGGTTAGGCTGATGAGAAATGTGAATATGTAGGTTCAAACCTGGGTCGTCATTAGGTGTTCTTAATCTTTGCAAGTGTCCCTTGGTTTTTGCATTTTTCCATTTGGTTTTGTGATTCCTAAGTAATCTTGTAGAAGGGTCAACGTCTGTTTGGGTTATATGTGTGAAATAGTCACATCCTTCTAATACGAGCAATCATTCCGAATGTTGGGCAATTCTAAGTGCTTGGTAAGTTTATGTTATTTTTTGTATCTTAAGATGGAGTTCTCCATAATCGATAGATACAATTTCTGGTATACGTACAACCGGGGTATTCTCTAGTTTAAATTTATGGTCCGATGTCAAACGTTTATATGATAGTTTATCAGAAGGATGTTGCGGTCTGTGTTGGCACAAAATCTAGACTGTGTAATAGGGGGTTTAATGGTGCTATCCGCGTTGAAAGTGTAGCGGATGTTTTTGCCCCTTTTCCCATTTCATTGTAGAGTGATTTTTAATGAAAAGGAGTTTTTGCATGTAGGCTTTTGTTTGACAGGTATTGTGAATTTTCCATCTAAATCACTAACGTTGTCGACCACAATCTATTTATGTTTATACTTACATGCTAAGGGCGTGTTGCTCTGTACCTCCCTTTCTACCCCCGCTCTCTCTCTCTCCCACCCCTGGCCCTCTCTCTACCCGTGTTCTCCCCGAGCATCCGACGAACGTGAATCAGGTGCTTTTTGGGAAGTTTTGATTAAGTCTCTCCCTGTAACATGGAGGCCAAGGGGGAAGAGTTTCGTTTAAAAACTGTGACAAAGGAAATAACTTATAATCATACTCAATTATCATATCTTCCCCTTTATCATGAAACCAAAACTCTCAATTAAATAATATCAACTCGAAATGCATCCTAAACTACATATTATCAAAAAGAAAAAAAAACTTATAATGAATTGACTCGCATATTATTTTCAAACCCTTAATATGGTGTCAATTAAGTAACCTTTCCAGTGTATGGTATAGATTCTGATTTTTTTTTACCATACCATTATCTTTTAGTTTGTCTAATGAAATGAATCTTTCCCTGATTAGAAGAAAATTAGTGTACTTGACTGAGTATGTATCGCGATGATGTTATCTGATGTGAGTTGGTCGTCATGTTTTTTTTAAATTACAAATGTTCTAAAAATAAGGTCAATTTAAAATATAATATGTAATAAAATTAGTTACTTTGATATTTATTTAAGAAAATATAATAAGTAGTATGATAAAATGGTTAATGCGTTGACATAGGAGAATATGCAGTCGTCTGCTGGCGGATGCATCTCTTTGTTTTGTTACAATGAATCACATTACTTTGATTTAATTTTTTTATTGGCAACTATTATTTTTTTATTTTTTTTTGTTTTGGATTTTCATGTTTCTCTTACTCTTTGTTCTTCTTTCCCTTGTTATCCTACGTTAAAGTGTGGGACCAAATACACTTACGGATGCAAATGGGTTAGATTTGGTTAAATTTATATCCATATCTATTTATAAAATCTATGTCCATATCTTATCCATTTACTCATCACGTACAAAAATTTAAACTCATGTCTATACCTTATCCATTTACTCATCACGTATAAAAATTTAAAGTCATACTCATACCTATCAGGTATCCATTTATAAATTGATCTTACAATCAAATCATGTCAAATTAGAGTCAAAGAAGAGAAAAAATCTATAACATAATTCATTAACTGTTTATTTTTAACAAGCTTAAACATACGAGTTCGAGTTACTCTAATTTTATTGATTTCTACTAAAATTATTACAATAAGAGTCTTTTAAGGGGAATACATTAAAAATAAAAATACAAAAAATACAAAGAAAGATTAAATACAGATATCTTTCAAAGAAAAAATCTCCATCCCCAAAATAAATGTTTAATGGAACCTTCAGAAGTATTTCCAACCTTCAAAATCACGTATGGAAAAAATCATAAACAAGATTAAGGTTAGCGGAACGAGGGACTTAGGGTGGAATTGATATATATCTCAGGTAAATATGAATTTTATTCGGATATTCGGATAAGGTAATCAGGTATAGATTCATATCCATACCTATACCTAAACTCAGTCGTATTTTTTAGATAAAATTCATATTTATATCTAATCAAATTTGAATCAAATTTTATCCATTTTTTTAAGTTGAATTAGATTAGATTTATCAAAACTTACTTTCCCTAGATACACCGGTGTATCATACTAAAGAGGAATTAAAACGTTTTGACCCTACAGCGGGAGTACTTAAGTCCCTACTCGATTCCTTGACCTATACATGGTTATATATAATGTGGGGTCAACTTACGTTGAATAAAGTGACATTTACAATAGTTATATCATTTACGCAACAAAGAAAACCACAGATTTATATATAATATCTAATTATCCAAACAACAGCTAATTTAACAATTAGTATTTACAAGTTAGATTTCTAACAAAAGGTTCGCAATGTTTTTAAATCTTCCTGTTCCTTAAGGGAACGATCATGATTGCAGTTTTTCCGCGATGTAGGATGTACACGTGGCACTCTCTTAGCCGAGAGAGTACCCCGTGGTAGTCCTACGCCCGAACTACCACCCCAAGGTCACAGTCAGTCATTTCCGTTAACGGGTACCCCCAAAAGTACAACATGGAACAGCACAGTGCCTTGCCCTCTCAAAACAAGGGTCTCGCCCTTCCACAATCCATGTACCATCATCCGATTATCCCGGTTTGCCTAGTAGGTTTAACAAGAGTTGGTGTAGGGGGGCTAGTCCTAATCCTGGGCCTCGTGAGGTGGCTATCTCCCCCCTACACTAAGTACAGTGGCTTTCCTCGGTACCGTGTATGCAAGGGCTAGCTACTTTCCATCGACATCTGATATTTATTCCGTACACGTGAGTTCCTCTTTTAGTTCCTCGTAGGATTTGTGCATAGGAATTTCTTACGTCCGTACCGTACATATGCCTCTATTCATATCATGATAAAATTTAGGATATAACAGGCAGCTCATAGTTTCACAATCCAACACTTATCTCATCAATCAGCTAACACATGATACAACATGTATTTCAGTTCAAGCCATGATTCAACGAATGTAAACAAGCAGCTCGTAATTTAGCATATTTAGGAACATTACCACAATTTAATATTCATGGTAAGTATAATTATTCATTTTTCTATCTCAGCCCTAGGGTTCATTATACATCCTAGGGTTCAACCAATGAGTTCTAAATAACATGCACTTTCATCATCTAATTCACAAGGGATAGTAAAGACCACTCTACCAGAGTAACTAGGAGGTGTGGGGGCACGAATGGTGGACCGCGTAGCCTCTGCGGGTCCCATGCACACCACGGACGGGCGTCCTATTAACACAGACGGTTAGGTCAGCCATTTCAATATTTCTCTAGATAGGAAAATAGTTAAAAATAGCTAGAACAAGGCTCCATCACATGGAAATTTCTAATAGGAATCCAATGGTACTTTATTTACGAAAAATCGACTTCGTTTGGGCCCTAAACCGACTCAAACACCATTCCCGATTCACTTGAACCAGACCAGGTAGGCGAGTCTAGCTGGACCGGCCGCCTGATGACTAAAACCTTCAAATCAGACAAAAATCAGACGTCTAGGAGAGTTCCTAGACGTCATAAATGGCAACAGGAAGCTCACCTTGCATTATGTGCTGAAGGTCGAATGTCTGGAACCCCTCATGGTCGTCCTGGGGTCATTCCAGACATCCAAAAGTGTACTCGGACGTCTAGGATGGGTGTTAGTCGTCTGGAGAGACGTCCAGACGTCCTAGAGTGTCTGGGATGTCGCGCCTGCGCACCTTCCCAACAGCTTTGCATGCGCATAATGACGTTCAGTCACTTGCAGACAACACGTACGAAAAGAAAACAGGCGAACAGGGCCTTACCATTTGGATCTGCTTTATCGGACGTCTGGTGCTACCTTCGGACATCCGGTCAGACGTCTGTTGAGAGATACAGACGTCTGATATGCGGGGAAAACTCCTCCCAGAGCCCTTCGCGAACCCTCCTTCCCTTGCGGGAGCTCTTCCCCTTGCCCTGCGCCGCACATGCACAACCCTCAATGCACTCAGGTTTACAGCGGGGTAAGGGGAGACGGTACGAAAGGTACAGACCTCGAGTAGGGTGTTACTTTTGATTTTTGTGTAGGATCAGACGTTTAGATGCAGCCCTGGACGTCCTATAAGACGTCTGAGGTTCCACTCAGACGTCCAATTATGTGGAAAAATGATTCCGCAGAACCGTCTGCGAGGTTTTTCCCCTCGCAGCAGGCTCCCTCTGTGCCTACCCGCTCCCACCCCGCGCAGGAGCTTCAACAGCAGCTAGCTCCCAACACGCTCCCCAGTCCTCACGAACTCCTCGCTGCCAAGCTTCAACAGCACCTCCTCCACGCGAGCTCGAGCTCTAGTAGCTTAGCTCCTTGCACGGCAGAGGAGACACGGGAAAAAAGGGGGAGGAAGGTGTAGCCGCAGGGAGGAAATGTGGGGAGAGGTAGGGCTCGAGTTCCAAGGGAAGGGGGGTCTTATAGGTTTTAGCCTAGTGTTAAGGTTTAGGGTGTGCGTTGGAAGGGTGTGGGGTCGGGGTAAATTGTAAAAATACACCCCCACCAATCCTATTTTACCTATGGGACCCCCAGACAAATTCCAGGGGTTGCAAACTGCAACAAACCCCTCCCAAATCTCCCGAAATGGTCCAATGACCCTTGGGAAGGGTCATTTCAAAGGCGGATCGTCATATTCTGAGAAAAGTTCATTATATTCCGACGCATCAGTATCATAGAGGGTGATACCTAATCTAAGGGAAATCCTTTATGAGTGCTTCAATTGGAGTAACTTCTAATAGTTTCTCATTTTCTTTATTTGTGCTATTGCATGTTATTTATTATTTTATTTTATTCCGTATCTTGCCATATCATGTTTAACTTACTTTATTTAATAGTTTTTATTTATGTGAAATTATTGAAAATGTCTATATCTTTATTTATCTATTCCATGTATGCATTGATTTCAACAATCTTGGAGAAGGTATTGCATAAATCTAAAATATTTGTGATGACGGAAATGACTTTCAAATCACGCGTAAACTTATCCAGTAGGTCTGGGAAGTTTGGTAGGTAGAATTTCAAGCATTGGCAATAACGCATAAGAATCTGGTTGGCCACGACTAAGTTGGTCTCAGCATTGGAAACCAAATGCCCAATTTTGGATAAGGAAAAATGCACCACTAAAAGCCAAAAAGTGCTGGATGAGTGGAATGAGTGCAACTGTATTTGTCGTTGATGCATTTTATTGGTTTTGTCTAATGTGTAATTTGATGTACACGACACATCTACGTCCACTACAAAGGAACTATGGGAAGAATTAGACAAGAAGTACAATACCGAGGATCTTGGTATTAAAAAATTCTTTGTCGCAAAATTCTTGAAATTTTAAATGGTTGAGGGCAAATCGGTATCGGAGTAGGCACACTGATTGTACCGCAAAAATACACCTGCAATTGTGCCGTCTTGTGCTATTTCCTAGCATTATTAGTGCATATTAAGTAGACATAGTCGCATTTGTGAATATAGACGCATGCATGCATTTAATTGAGAGGGGAGGATAGTGAATAAATGTGTCTCGCAATTCACGTTTTCCTCAAGTGCTGCCTCGCAAAATTTCCATCTTCATTTTTTATTTCTTTTTGATTTTTGACTTTCTTCCCACGGCTGCTATGCATGGCCTCACCTTCCTCCTCGTGCCATGCTCTGCAGCAAGCCCTTCCCTGCGGCAGCCTGCCCTGCACAGCCAGGGCATGGCTGTGCATGCCTTCCTCTTCTATAAATAAGGCTTGGCTCCTTCTTTGCAGGGAGCCTGGTCCCCCACTGAGAAAACCCAATGCAGCACCACCTTCTTCTCCAGGCCACCCCCTCCCCTCTCCCTCCATACGCAGGCCCTCCTCCTCTGAGGAGACACCTGGCGGACAGGAGCACCTCACGGTGGTGCACAACCACCACCGTGAGTCTACCACCGCCCAGCTCACCAAAGAGCCAGTGGGCGTGGTGGCTCTTTCCTTGTTTTTCCGTTTGAAGCACTTCATCCATTACCACAATGCTTTAGCTGTGAAGCTCAACCGGCCACCGCACGCCCTGTAGCAGCCGGTCGAGCCCCACAGCAGCAGCGCATGCAGGCCTTCCGCGCGCGCCTGCAGGCGCCCTCACCTCCAGCTTCTTCGCGCAAGCGCCCTGTCGCACTCTCTCTTCCGCAACCGGCCACCGCGCGCCACTGCAGCGGTCGGCCAAGCTTCACCACACGCCAGCAACACTCGCAAGCCTCCGTGCAAGCAGCAGGTCGCCCTCACCCTCCACCGCGCACGCTAGCAGCCCTCTCCACACGCTCTATCGCGACATCCCGCCCGCAAGCCACTAGCTGGAGCCACTCTTCCGCACGCGCTGAGCCGTCCGCACTCACAGCATCGCCAGCTCCTAGTTGCGCAGCTTGGCCTCACACAATAGCCACTGTTAACGCCAGTCTGCGGAACACTGTGGCTACAGTGGGGTGACCGGTGAGTTTCTCACTTAACCGGTCACCTGACGCGCCGCAACCGGCCTTCGCCCGGGCACGCGTTCAGCCCCGCACCCACTCCAGCGCCTGCCCGCGCGTCTGCGTGCACCCGCGTCACCCGCACCCACCCGCTCCCTTTGCCCGCGTACGCCTCTCCGCGCAGCGCTGGGCACTGCGGTCCTCTCCGCGCCCATCTCCCCCCAGCGCGCACGTCCTCGTGTGCATACGCGCCTGTACGCGCGCTTGGAGCCACCAGACGATGCCCTAAGTGCTGCAGACGCCTTAACCCTCCAGCCCTCACCTCCAGCAGCGCTCTCTCTCTCTCTCTCACAACACTCTCTCACTCTCTTTACCGACGCTTACACACATACACTCACACTTTCATACACACACCTATACACTATTATATATATACATATATATATATATCTATATATCTACATATCTACATATATATATATATATATATATATATATATATATATATATATATGTAGACATATATATATATATATATAGCTACATACATATATACATATATACTTATATATATATTTATACATATATATATATACATATATAACTACATATATATACCTATATATTTATAACCATATATATATATATATATATATATATTTACATATATACATATATATATATTTTCACATTACTTACCATACGTGGTATCGCGGGAATATTTGCACCAGTTGCTGATATTCCCCGATACACGCGTACAAAAAGCATGTTCGCATTCATCTTCCACCAATCCACCTCACACGCGGCACTTCGTCCTGTTGGTTGCGTCTTTCTAGACGATGACCGACTCGACACCGTGCTACACTCCATCTCCGCCTCCACTCCCACCCCTTTATACATATATAATATATACCTATATATATATATACTATATTTACTTTATTTCTGCTTCTCTTTCATTCCAATAAAAAGATGAAAAATATATATAAAAGAGAAAAGATAGCAAGACCCATTTTGGAACCCTTATTTGGCTCAAAGCCAAGAACCTAATTTTGAGGGTGTGCCTCAAGGACCAAGATTATTAGAAAAAAATCTTAAATAGAAAAGACACCAAAAACACAATAAACGAACGGAAGAGATTCGTTGTGGGAAAGGCGTAGAAACTTGACTTGTAACCCCACTTCCCTGAGTTCGACCCTGGGCCTAAAAGTGACCAAGATAAAATCAAGTAGGTCAGGTTAAAAATTTTGTAAAGAGATGGTTAGGTCCGATTTAGGTTAACCACTATACACACTTCAACGATAAAATCACCATATTAACAACCTATCCGGGTCCGAACACCATACCTTTTCTGGCGCCGTTGCCGGGGAAGTGCGCCTTCAAGTAAGTTTCTATTTCATTCCTTTCATTTTTCTCTTCTCTCTTCACGGGTGTCTCTATTTTTGTAACGACCCGATTCCCGAGTCCCTACGAGACACGAGAACCGGACCGACTCGACTAATCGCAAGACCTAGTCGTCCAACGAGGAAGTAACCAAAAGAACAGTAAAATAAACCACATTCAACATGAAATATAACTAGCAATAACAAAATACAGCAGTAAGAAAAAGAACTACTACAGCATGTATCACCACAACAGTAGAACAACATTTATAACATAACAAGAACTACGAGTAAAGAAAAGTATAGAGAGTAACAAAAACTACTCACTACAGTGGAAACAAAAGGGGTACAAAAGAGCAGTGGTAACTCTACTGGACCCTACTTGGTCCAGTGTCCTCTGCAGCCGCTGACCCTGGCTGCTCAACACCTGGTCCTGAAAAGTAACGAGTGTAACACGTCAATGAAACACTGAGTAGAGTGACAGCTAAACTAAAGAAACAATAAAGTGTACAGTAACTGTTTTAATTTTCTTTCTTCCTTTATTTACGTCTTTCTATTGTTTCAAAGTTTATCTATTTCTCAGATCCTTCACTTGATCTCGAATGTTCCTCGTGGGAACGATCTTGATTGCAGTCTTTTCCGAACAGTAGAAGTAGCACGTGGTGCTCTCCTGGTCGGGAGAGTCCCCCGTGGTGATCCTACTCTCAGTCAACCACCTCAAGGTCATGGACAGACATAACGGTGACTACGGCATGCGCGATAAACGCACAGGTAGCTAACCCGCATTGGCAAGCGGTCAGTCGTTTCCATTAACGGGTGCGCCCCAAAGCACAGCACGGAACCAGTACAGGGCAGAGCCCTCTCAGTAACAGGGGTCCAACCCCTCCACAGTAACCAAACAGGGGCCTTGCCCCTCCACAGTTCGCGCACCCTCGCCTGACTACCCTGGTTTGCCCAGTGGGCCTAACAAGTCGGTGTAGGTGAGCTAGCAGAACCCCGGGGCCCGTGGGGTAGCTAGTACTCGCCCTACACTAGTAGCTCTCCTCGGTACTGCGTACACGAGGGCCAGCAAGTCGGTACAAAGTGGCCAAACCTAACCCCAGGTCCCTAGGGCGGCTGGCTCAGCTCTGCACTAAACAGGGGGACAGTCGCTCTCCTTGGTACTCCGTACTCAAGGGCCAGCTCACTTCCCGAATTCTATTCCATTCACCTTCCAGAAGTTCTACTCCTAATTCCCTTTAGGGTTCCAGCTCTTTTAACTCAGCACATTTAGGTTTCACCTTTCCAGTTTCACATTCATACATCCCATATTCTCAATCACGCTCATTTATTCATAACAGGCAGCTGTTAAACCAATTTACAGGTAGCTATTATTTCCTTTCTACATTTTCCAAGACTGCAGCATTCATATATTCCACTAGTTTTTCCCATCCTAGGATTCATGCCATACCCTAGGATCTATCATACAATCTAGTTTTCCAGCCCTACGATTCATGCAACACCCTAGGATCTACCATTCATTCTAGTTTCTTATTCCTAGGATTCATGCAATGTCCTAGGTTCTATTTATGGTTCCATAATTTAACAGATTATACTAATAAACTTAAAAGCCACTCTACAGTTACAACAGGAGTACTGGGGGCGTGGTCGGGAATCCCGCGTGCCTCTGCAACCCCCGAGACTGCAATGGAACGAGGTCCTATCACAAGGATCAAACACAAGAAGTTTCTCAAAACAGTATCTAATCACTGTAGACGGGTAGAAGATTTAATTCCAAAAAGAACGCAACTCGAAACGCGAAAAACGGACTTCGAACGGGCCCTAAACGGGTCGAAAACGATGAAATAGTGCAAAATCAGACGTCTGGAACTTCTTCCAGACGTCTTAAAAATGGAGATCAGACGGTACCTTGTCCTGCGTAGTCTCTCAGACGTCCAGAAGCCTACGGGGGCGTCTGGCCTAGTTCCCAGACGTCCGATGGTCACCCCGGACGTCTGGAAGTCCCTCCAGTTGTCTGGCATCGCTGCCAGACGTCTGATTCGCATTGGATGTGAATCTCAGAACCTGCGCGTACCCATCCTCGTGCTCAGTACGGACGGTTGAAGGAAAGGAAGAAGGTACGAAAATAACTTACCTTTCAGACGTCTGGACAGTCCTCCAGACGTCTTCCCCGTCGTCTGGTTGGAAACCCAGACGTTTGATTCTGGAAAAACTTCTAGAATCAGAGCGCGACTCGCCCTCCGCCCGCGACGCACAGCCGCGCCGCGCCTCGTCCGCCTGCTGCTCGAGCTGCAGTAGGCCTCCCGCGTCACTCCGTGCCCGCTGCGCCCCCGCCGGCCGGCTCTCGCTGCCCCGGCAGGCTCGAGCCCTCACGCTGACGCCTCCTCCCTCGCGCAGCACCTCCTCCCGCACCCACCGCGGCTGTCGCTGCCGCCGCTCGCTCACGCTCGCACTCGCACATCGGCTGGAAGGAGAAGAGGAAGGGAGCGGAGGTGATGAGAGTGAGGGAGAGGGCGTGGCTTTTTAAAGCCGCACGGGGGGAGAGAGAGAGAGAGAGCAGCGCCTGCAGAGGTGAGAGGGAAAAAGAGGTATCTGCAGGTCTGCGTGCGCAGGCGCGCAGACGAAATCCATCCTGTCGCAGAAAATCAAATCCCAGACGTCTGGAAGGGATTCCAGACGTCTGGTCAGACCTCTGGGCCACCTCCCAGACGTCTTAAAAGACGTTTTGAAACTGCGGTCGTAACAGTTTTTGGTGTGCAGGTGAACCTGTTGCAAGGAGAAGGCAAGCAGGTGAAGTCGAAGATGTGAGCAGATCCAAGGCGGGAACGAGAGCGTTAAGATGTCGACACTGCATTGGAGCTTCGCATACGTTGCCAAACAAGTAGGTCTTCTTTTCTTAGCAACTTAGGTTAACTTGTCACCTTAATAAAAATAAAAAAAAACTAAAAACTAGAAAAACTTCTTGGGATCTCTTGGGGCAAGTGGATTAAAATTCACTTGTTTGATTGATTGCCTTTACTCCCACTGTCCCGGGATTTCCCGCCTTACTTCGCATAGCGAAAATCCAAGAATCTTAATTCTTGAATTTTTTGCCGTGTGAAGTATTCTTTGAGGCAAACATAAAAAGATTGATTGCACCCCTCTTTGCCTCACTTATCTGCAAATTCGGGATCACATTTTTTGTGGGGAGACTTGGAATTGAGTTGATTCCAACCCCACCACGACTTTTCAACTTACCTAAGATTCGATCCCAAATACTTCAACCCCAACAATTTGATTTTCCTTATCTTTTGGTTGAGCCTTATGTGGAAATCTTTTTGGTGATTGGGAGCACTTGAATTGAAGTGCTTTAGCTTCCTCTCACATAAATCTAAAACTGATTCGTACATCCACACATAGAAATCTCCATTTAGGGAAGCCCATTGCATTGTAGCATGCATTAACCAACTGATATTGAGGAAGGGTTTGTTGGGCTTAGAAGAAAACATGTATTCTCTCAAAAACCCGAAGATTGGTTGAATTGGTATTTCAGCGAAATCCTAAAATCCATACTACCTAAGGCTGAATTCTAAAAACCATTCACTAATTAAAACTTCAATTCGGGGAGATTTCCCCGTTGCATGCTTGTTTTACACACTCTGAAAAATCAATCACTTGGGCATTACCCGTAAATAATGCCCTTCACATTCCAAAAGCACTTGATCCTAAGCCTCTAACTAAAATTGGTAGCAACTTGACCCTTATTAAGGATTAGAGGTCTAACTACCTACGTGTAGCGCCTACGTGCTTGTGAGGGTTCCCGTGTACTATCGGGTGTCTAAGACTGGGGCAAACGGCCTTTCAATCTGGCCCGGTAGTTCCGCAGTGCTCGCATTCGGTTCCGTAGTTCGTGATAGTAGGTAACTTAGATCTTTAGGTCTAAGGGCACACTGTAGAGGTTAGGAATTTGATTATACTGATTTGTCATCAAGTGTACCTTTGCGCGTCATTTCTCTCATCTCTTTTCCCTTCTTATCTCCCCAATTCTTCCTGCGGTAGTGCATGTTTGGGAGGAGGTCTCAAAACCCTGAACTGTTTGAATTGCCTGATAAATTTAGAAAAGAAGCCGAATTGTCCTCCTCCTCCACAAACATGGCTGCACGCCCTCCCCCAAATCCCAAGGGAGGAAATCACCCTCAGAACCCTCCAGGTGGTGGAGCCTTAGATCCCATAACCCGCCTCCAAGCCCAAATGGAAATGTATAATGAGCAAATTGAAGCCATTCGGGAAACATTGGAGGAAATGCAGAACCCTCCCGAACGGGAGGAGCCTAGGCCTCTTAGCTCCTATCAGAATCCTGCTGCTACAGAGACCATACGACAAATTCGGGTCCCCATGGGCGGGGACGACTTTGAACTAAAATCGAACATAATTGGCCTAATAAATTTTCACTTCCATGGTCTTGCAAGTGAAGATCCTTTTCTTCACTTGGAGGACTTAACCCGATTGGCTGGAACTGTTAAACCAAGAAATGTCGGGTTACTTATTGTCCTCATGAAAATGTTCCCATTTGCATTTCGGCATAAAGCGTCGCAGTGGTTACGCATTCTTGGGAGAACCATCCACTCTTGGGAAGAGATGCGAACAACGTTTCTCAAGAAGTTCTTCCCAATCGGGCGAATCAATGCGCTTCGCCGTGCTATCACCTCTTTTACGCAACAAAACAGCGAACAATTTCATCAGGCATGGGAGAGATATAATGACCTCCTCAGGAAGTGTCCGCACCACGGTCTGCCTAAGTGGCATATAGCCTAGATTTTCTACTATGGGCTAAATGAGACTTTGAAGCAGATTGCAGACGCTTCCTGCGGAGGGAATTTTATGAATAAAGACGAGAATGGAGCATTTGAATTGTTTGAAAATATGAGCGAAAACTCAATGAATAATGCCTCCATTGTCGCCTTTATTCGTACCAGCCTGCCTCGAAATGTCCACGAAGTTAACACGGGACCCTCCCATTCATCCACTGATCTCAGCCTTATCGCACAGAAATTGGATGAAGTCTCCATCATGCACAAGAAGCTGGACGAGCTTTTGGCCAACCTTGCCCGTTCTATGGCAAACACCTCCACCTCACCACTTCGTCACAATCTAAATTCTTCCAACACCAGGCTTATCCCGAGAAACCTCGTAAGACCTTCCTTACCGAGTGTCGCACCGAGCGACTCGGTAAGTCATGTGGAACTGGCTTCTGCGAGCCAGTATTTTGACACGGAGGACCAAGCCTCCATGTGCTCGGACGCATATTTACATGCGGACACGTCTTCTGGCATAGAAGACGCTTGCCCCTGGGGAACAACTCGTTCTCTGCCACTTATAACACAGGGTGGCGAAATCATCCGAATTTCACATGGTCCAACAACCTGCAGCGCCAAAACCCCGCGGGTGGACCAATGCGACCATCCGCACTCGTCATCCCAAGGGCCTAGTCTAATCCTATGGCGAATCCGTCATCAGGCCCTTGCGTACCGCGAACCGAACACGCATCAAGTCCTCTTGATAAATTGATGCGAATGATGACGGAAATGTCAAAGCGCCATGAAGAGAACATAACCTCTCTTTAGCACCAATTGGCGCAGCAGAATGCTGAGATCAGTCAATTGCGCATGGCGACTCAATCTCAGGGCACTCTTCCCGCCCAACCTGTTCCAAACCCGCGAAATTTTGTAGCCTGTGGTCCTCAACCACAGGTACGACCTTCTCAAGGGCAAGTTAATCAGATTCTGCAGGCTCGAGCATTCCACTGGGATTTCAGGCTAATCCCGCTGCAGCACCGCACTCTTATGTCCCTATTGCAAACCCTCCTCCGCCATATGATCCCACTGGACCTGAGCGGTAAGCAGTCCGTTGATCCGCCTCGACCTGATCCTGGCCCGTCTTCTTCATCGCCCTCTCATTCGGGATGCGCACCGCATTCGCGAGAGGATGATACACCCAAATTGGTGCCAGAATCAGTTCCATTCCCTAAGGCTCTACTGAGGGAGCCAAAAGGTAAAAAGAAAGATACACAGGCCTTTGATAACCTACGTAATTTGTTCAGGGATGTAGAAATCAAGGTACCCCTTCTCGAGGCTATCGATCACATACCTACCGTCGCCTGATTTTTCAAAGACTACACAACACCCAGGCGACAGTCAAAGAAAACCAAGAATCTGGTGGTTCTCTCGCCTCATGCGAGTTGTGCTATACTGTCAAATCTACCACCGAAGCAGAAAGATCTGGGCACACCGCTTATCTCCTGTAGCATCCAAGGCTGCAATTTTAGTCGTGCCCTGCTTGATCTAGGATCTTCCATAAATCTTATACCAACCATCATGCTCGAAAAATTTTCCTTGGAAAATCTGAAACCCACCCCTGTCACGTTATAGTTGGCAGATTGTTCTGTCAAAATCCCAAAGGGTGTGGTGGAAGACGTGGTGGTTAGGGTCAACAGTCTCTGTTTTCTTGTTGACTTTCTTGTTTTAGATATGGAAGTTTCTAGCTCACTTTTTGATTGTCTGATCATCCTTGGTCGACCTTTCTTGGCCACAGCCCGCGCCCATATCGACTGCGAGTCGGGCTGTATTGAGATTGCCATTGGATCTGAAAAGCTCAAGCTTAACATCTTCAAGGCAGCCGAGAACTTTGATTGCGATTGTATCGAGGATGACACGTCTGACAAGGACATGGCCATCAACGCGTGTATCGGACCAATTGGGACCTATTCTGGTTACTGCGGATTACCTGTAAACATTGACGATTGCCTGACTGACACAAATTGTGATGTTCCCCCATCCCTTCCTTGTCCCGTACTTTCTCCTAACCAGACTTCTGACGAGGTTTTCTTCGCTTCCCATACCTCGTGGTCTGAGTCATATCCAGGCTACTCACCGCTGGTCCACACTCTTGAAAATAGGATTGCCCTTTCTTTCCTGCCAAAACAAGCAGATTTGCAACTCCACACTGGGACCTTAGGCCCATATACTTCTCACTGGGGCTATTCCTTTTGGATCCATCTATCCAAGAAGCCCCTCTTCTTGGCCAATTTGAGGGCCAACTTCTTCCCGACTTGTTCTCCGATCCGCCTGGGACACTCTCGTCCCAAGAAATGCCAAATCTATCACCTTCCACCATCACTTTTCACGCCACTGTCACTATCACTTCACTTTCCACTTCACCACCCACCATCCACCCACCCTACCACCCTGCTGTATACCCTGCACTTCAGCTCTCGTTACCCGATCTTTCGCCCTTTCTCTACCTTTCCCTGCATGCATATGAGGACGTAACATCGTTTGGCATGGGGGGGTGGATAGGCATCCATAGGATTTGGGTATTTTATGGTATCATGCAGTTTCCACCTATTTATAAATATGTAAGAGAAAGAAAAAAGAAAAAAGAAAAAAAAATATATACATATACAGTGTTTAGTAATGATCTGAAGGCTGAAACAAAAATACAATAAGTGTTTATGGATATTCAACCACTGTTTTGAAGACTTTCCAGGCCACAGAAGCTTGATTCGCTCAGGCTCGGCTTAATTCACTTGAGCATTGACAAGATAGATCGAAATCTCTCCTAACTAAGGACGTATTCTTGTACCTGAGACACAAGTACAGGATCCGTTGGTTTGCTTTTACTTGAGAGCTTAAGTAAACTTGGTTCACACTACACATATCAAGAAAGACCAGGTGAACATAAGATCCAACCCTAGTGTTCATTAGGGAAGGGGGAGTCCTTACCTGTGCGCGTAGGTAGACTTTTTATCCCAGGTTTTAGTCTTGTGTTTAGGAGCGACTCTTTCCACCAAAAAGAAACTCTCCCACCAAAAAGAAAAAAAAGTGTGCTCCTCCAAATAATGTTGTAAGAGATATACTGACGCGTGTTCAAAAAAAAAAAAAAAAGATATGCAAATGAGTCAGTATATTTCACAAATGTCTGTAAAGTCTTTGCCCTACAAGAAGTTCTTTAGGGCATGTGCAAATACCATGTCTTCTTTGAGCCACAAATGTCAGAAATGGGAGTTGAGTTTTCCGTCATCTTCTTAAGGGTCAATCTGAAGACACGAGCTGAAACTGGGACCAACCTTTACTTAAAAAATCGTGAAACCCTGGGCTTGAGTCTTAATGTTCATCTGGTCAGTCTTGATCCTTCACTATGCACAAGCCATAACCTCTTGAGCTCTCGAGTACGGCAAAAACCTCCTGGGTCCTGGAAATCGTACGTAAGGTTTAAATATCAAGAATCCTGGTTAATCAAGAGATGATCTATGTCATGTGAGACTTAAAGTACTGGTAGTTTTCTCTACGATTGGTTCTCACAATACCCAACAATAAACACACCTATGTTGCCTCAGAAGAAAATCTTCAGCTTAAAGATCATTTCTAAACACATTACAAAAATGTTTTTCTAGGGACTAGAAAGAGATAGGCATGGGGGTATGATTGCACTGCAAAAATACACCTGCAATTGTGCCGTCTTGTGCTATTTCCTAGCATTATCAGTGCATATTAGGTAGACATAGTCGCATTTGTGAATATAGATGCATGCATGCATTTAATTGAGAGGGGAGGAGAGTGAATAAATGGGCCTCGCAATTCACGTTTTCCTCAAGTGCTGCCTCGCAAAATTTCTATCTTCATTTTTTATTTCTTTTTGATTTTTGACTTTCTTCCCGCGGCTGCTATGCATGGCCTCACCTTCCTCCTCGCGTCATGCTCTGCAGCAAGCTGATGAGAACCTCATCATGAACCCTAATTAGCACAATCTAATCCAAATATGTGTGAAAAAGCTACTACAAAATCCAAAGAGAGGCTTAACTCAGAGAATTCTGAGTTAAAGAATAAAACAAATCATCAGGGGTAAAACTGTAATTTTACCAATGCGGTTTGCTAATAAGGTAATTAAGTATCCAAACACAGGTCAAACAAGCTTAACAATGAGGGAAGTGGGATGATCTGATCTGAAAAGGGTTATAGCAAGTTCTAGGAATTAAATGACATTGTGTAACCCTAAAAATAAATCTACTTCAATTCATGAGGTTCAAGGCAGGATAAAAATCAACTAAATCCTCTAAAAATCATATAAAAATATTTCCTAGGGTTTAGAACCTTCAATTTGACCTTTGAAACCTATTTTGACCTAAAATGAGAACCATGCCCAACTAATGACTTAATTTAGGTTTTTACGCAAATTGGCCAGTCAAACATAGTCCAACCTAGAATTAAAATTCACCATTAAAATCCTTAGGTTCAAATTGGTCTGGTATAAAAACTTGAGCCTAAGAAAAGACCTCCTTGACCGACTTTACAATTTGGTCCTCTTTATTTACGTTTTGACCCTTATCTTTTGAAACCCTTGCATTTAGGCCCCCAACTTCTCATCGTTCTTTGCGGAACGGTCCTCCCTGCCACTTGCCCTGCACGGCGCCATCCTCCACCGACCTGGTATGAAAGTGTAAGTCTTGTAAGAAAATGTTTTAAACAAAAAAATTCACATATGCTAAAAACACCATAAAAATTAAAAAAATTTTTTGAAAAAGAATAATAAAATGAGAGGAGGTGAAGAAAAAGGAACAAAATGAAAAGGAGCACAAAATGAAAGAAAAAAGTGATAGTCGTTAGTAAGAAATTAAGGAATTAACTTAAGTTCTAGACCTCATTCAGGAAAAGAAATGGAAATTGCACATTGAGATTAGTAAGAACGCAAACTTTGGGCATTCTTGGATAAACTCTTAGTACCCATTAAGATCTAGACATTCCTCAAGAGGTTCAGGAAAATGAAAAGCTTAAGTATTAGGTCCAAGACTTAGGGAGTATTTGGCCTCGTTAACTAACTTTTGGTTTACGGAACTCAGTAACCTAAGCACCCTAACTTCACACACAGCCTGGTTCAGTAAGCATAAAAATCAAAAGTAGGCAGAAGCGTTGCAAAAATTCTGTAAATGACACCTAGAGTAGAAGCGGCAGACCAACACAAGTTGATTTGAACGAGTTCCCAGCGCGGAGAGGTGGGAAATCCCCCTCGAAGATGCGTAACAAAATGTCATCTCCTCGGTGCTTGTCTCTTAGGATATTTACATATCCTACTGGGGGCATGTAAGCACTCTGCTGGTTCAGATTCTATGAATGGCATTATCATGAAATGTCAATTGCCAGGGTCTGAATTCGGCCACGGAACACTACGGATGGGATTATCTCGAAATCTCAACAGCCAGGGTTCTGGGGGTTACCATGGATAGTGCTATCTCGAAGCATCGACTGCCACGAACCTTTGAGGGTTGATGATGGGGACAAGGAATCTGATACAAACCATGTTGAAAAGCCAATCCTAAGCTAGAATTAAAAGGAAAAAGAGAGAGAAAACTCTCCAAATAGATAAATCTTCTACCTCTCTTTCTTACAAAACACACTGCGAACTGAGCTAGGGCTAAAATTATCTCAAGCACGGGTGCTTTAACCACAAAGTCCAATAAGCCTTAGGTTAGTTCTTGTAAGCCTTAAAAACCTTTGTTAAGGACTAAGGCTGAGGCTAGACAGATCTGGATCTTGGTTGGTACTAGAGTACCTTTTAGGCCTATGGTTGACATTCTGACCTAATCTAGGTTGCAAAAGAAGAAGCACTTATCTGAAATCATTAAGAACTTTATGGTCTAGAACAAGGGTTGAAACCTTAAATTTTTGCTAAGGGACTAGCAAAAGCTAGGCATGGGGGTATGATGAGAACCTCATCATGAACCCTAATTAGCACAATTTAATCCAAATATGTGTGAAAAATCTCCTACAAAATCCAAAGAGAGGCTTAACTCAGAGAATTCTGAGTTAAAGAATAAAACAAATCATCAGGGGTAAAATTGTAATTTTACCAATGCAGTTTGCGAACAAGGTAATTAAGTATCCAAACACATGTCAAACAAGCTTTACAATGAGGGAAGTGGGATGATCTGATCTGAAAAGGGTTATAACAACTTCTAGGAATTAAATGACATTCTGTAACTCTAAAAGTAAATTTACTTCAATTCACGAGGTTCGAGACAGGATAAAAATCAACTAAATCCTCTAAAAATCATATAAAAATATTCCCTAGGGTTTATAACCTTCAATTTAACCTTTGGAACCTATTTTGACCTAAAATGAGAACCATGCCCAACTAATGACTTAATTTGGGTTTTTACGCAAATTGGCCGGTCAAACATGGTCCAACCTATAATTAAAATTCACCATTAAAATCCTTAGGTTCAAATTGGTCTGGTATAAAAACTTGAGCCTAAGAAAAGACCTCCTTAACCGACTTTACAATTTGGTCCTCTTTATTTACCTTTTGACCCTTATCTTTTGAAACCATTGCATTTAGGCCTCCAACTTCTCATCATTCTTTGCAGAACGGTCCTCCCTGCCACTTCTGCGCAGCGCCATGCCTCCGGCGACCTTGCGCGGAGGATGGCGCCGCGTAGGGCAAGGCTGCCATCCTCTGGAACAGAAGGGGGGTTCCCTGCGACGTCCTCTGTTGCAGGGACCCGCCCACGACCTCTGCCGTCAAGCATGCCTTCCGTGCGAACGCACGGAAGGCATGGGTATCCCTTTCGACCATACTCCAGCGAGGCTGGCACGACGCCACCACGTCCCTCTCTCCGCGCCAAGCCCTTTATAAGGAGCGGTAGACCTTGCCAACTCCTTCAAGCTTTCTTTGACAGAGAAACACCTCCTCTTCATCCCTTCTTCCTCCGGTCAG
Source organism: Thalassia testudinum (assembly GCA_037157565.1). NCBI lineage: Eukaryota > Viridiplantae > Streptophyta > Magnoliopsida > Alismatales > Hydrocharitaceae > Thalassia > Thalassia testudinum. Next base: position 75,170,166 of record JAZHRO010000013.1, read on the forward strand.
AGAGCCTGAAGCTTCCGGCGGTCTTCTCCTCCTCCTCCTCGTCGCTCTGCTGCCCTACCTGCAGCAGGGTTTACTCTGCCTTGTTGTCCGCGCTAGGCTGTACCCGCTGGCACCTTCTGACTGCTTCCTCGTCGCCGAAATCCTCCTCTAGGGCATCTTCGTCTCCAGCTCCGGCAGGCACGAGCCGGATACTCCTCCCTCCCCCTTCGTCAAGTAAATAGGTAAATAGTCTCTGCTCTCTCTCCCTTGTATTTTCCCTTTTCCAATTTGTCATTTCAACCACCCGACTGCCACTGTCCAGACCCATCTTCCCCATCTCCGATCACCCTCTCCGGCGAGTCCATCCCATGTCCACAGACCTCTTCACCCCTCGCCGACCAGCCCAGAAGCTCCCCCACACTCCACTCCACCGATCCCCCCTCTCCATTCACTACCAAGCACCGCCCAACCATCCCCCAAACAAACCCATATTTCCGCCCACAGTCTGACCTAGGTCGACCTCTACACGCACTCCCGCGCCTTGCCGACCATCGCACAGGCTTCTCCACACTCCGGCGAAGCTTTCCACGTGCTCTGACTTGTCCGAGAGGCCGTCACTGTGATTTCAGGTTCACACCCTCTCGCCGCCATTGTCGACCTTCTGCAACAGCTCCACCTGTAGCTCCAGGTCTTCCCCAGCCCAAGCGCACGTTCCAGGTTGTGCGGGTAGTCTCCGCGAAGGCATCTAGGCTTGCGATTTGGTTCGCAAGCCTCGTAGCTGCTTCAATTGGCTGCGGACTCCTCGCCTGCGGACGCAAAATCGGGAGGTGGGACTTTAGTCCCACCTCGTAAGTGTGCGGCTGAGCGCCCACACTTAAATTGCAAAAGTGCATAGGGCTTACTACCTTCGAACATAGGGGTCAGGTCCCTCTCACCCGCACGCAGCGCGCCTCGCGCTCGCTTGCCCTCGCCTGCGCTCACGCCCCGCGGGTCTGGGCTGGATCCGACTACCCGAACCACGCACTCCTTGCCCACCACCGCACGCCGGTAGGCCTGGTCCTGGGTGTGCTACCCGAAGCCGAATACCTGGCTCTGGGAGAGCAGTTCTAAGAGAGATTCTGAGAAAGAGAGAGACGCGGGGAAGGGGTAAGGGTAGGTTTTGCTCTGACCTTTGTGTGTGCGTGCAGGAAGAAAAGAAGAAGAGGAAAAAGAGAAGCGGCCGAAGCCTTAGCTGCTCAGCAGAAGATGAAGAAGGAAGGAGAGAAACAGAAGAAGAAAAGAAGAAGCCACACTGGGTAGCTGAAGAAAGAAGAAGGAAGGCACTATAGCAAAGCCATAGATAAGTCGTTTGAGCATTACATTAGACGTCGGAATCACCATAGCCGCAAGCAAGGAAGAAAAGAAGAAGAAGAAAGAGGAAGAAAGGCCAGTGGCCAGAACACAAAGAAGAAGAAAGAAGAAGGCAGAAGCCTTTGCAGCCGCTAGAAAGGCAGGAAAGAAAAGAAGAAAAGAACGAGAGTCAGCGGCTAGAGAAGAAAAGAAAGAGGAAAAGAAGAAAAGAGGAAGGAAAATCAGCGGCCAAGAAGAAGGAAGAAAAGAAGAGGAAGATCACTATTGCCGTAGAGAAGAAAAAGAGAAAAGAGAAGGCAAGACTGAAGAAGAGCAAGGTAAGCAAAGAGAGGAAGAAAAGAAAGAAAAAGAAGAGAGAAGAAGAAGAAGCCAACAAAACTCTCTCTCTCTCTCTCTTATTTTTGTAACATAATTGAGAACTTATGCATACTTCTAGAAATATAGTTGTTCTCTGAGTTCGACCTCGGGAAAACCTTGTTATTCCGAGTAAAAAAATATTGTAGTAATCTGGTAGCTGTTTTGTCACATATTATAACGACTGATTGTAAACCATAATAAACATAAAGACACAACAAGACAGAACACGCAAACCAGCGCGTTACTACAAGCCCTTCCCTGCGGCAGCCTGCCCTGCACAGCCAGGGCATGGCTGTGCATGCCTTCCTCTTCTACAAATAAGGCTCAGCTCCTTCTTTGCAGGGAGCCTGGTCCCCCACTGATAGAACCCAACGCAGCACCACCTTCTTCTCCAGGCCGCCCCCTCCCCTCTCCCTCCATACGCAGGCCCTTCTCCTCTGAGGAGACACTCGGCAGATAGGAGCACCTCACGGTGGTCACAACCACCACCGTGAGTCCACCATCGCCCAGCTCACCAAAGAGCCGATGGGCGTGGTGGCTCTTTCCTTGTTTTTCCGTTTGAAGCACTTAAGCCATTACCATAAAGCTTCAGCTGTGAAGCTCAACTGGCCACCGCACGCCCTGCAGCAGCCGGTCAAGCCCCACAGCAGCAGCGCACGCAGGCCTTCCACGGGTGCCTGCAGGCGCCCTCGCCTCCAACTTCTCCGCTCAAGCGCCCTGTCGTGCTCTCTCTTCCACAACCGGCCACCACGCGCCACTGCAGTGGCCGGCCAAGCTTCACCGCATGCCAGCAGCACCCGCAAGCCTCCGTGCAAGCAGCAAGTCGCCCTCGCCCTCCATCGCGCACGCCAGCAGCCCTCTCCGCACGCTCTATCACGACATCCTGCCCGCAAGCCACCAGCCGGAGCCACTCTTCCGCGCGCGCCGAGCCGTTCGCACTCACAGCACCGCCCGCTCCCGGTTGCGCGGCTTGGCCTTACACTGTGCCATTGTTCACGCCAGTCTGCGAAACACTGTGGCTACAGTGGGGTGACCGGTGAGTTTCTCACTTAACCGGTCACCCGACGCACCGCAACCGGCCTTCGCCCGCGCACGCGTTCAGCCCTGTGCCCGCTCCAGCGCCCGCTCGTGCGTCTACGTACGCCTCTCCGTGCAGCACTGGGCACTGCAGTCCTCTCCGCGCCCATCTGCCCCCAGCGCACACGTCCTCGCGCGCATACGCGCCTGTGCACGCACGTGGAGCCACTAGACGACGCCTTAACCCTCCGGCCCTCACCTCCTGCAGCGCTCTCTCTCTCTCTCTCACAACACTCTCACTCTCTTTACCGACGCTTACACACATACACTCACACTTTCATACACACACCTATACACTATTTTATATATATATACACACACACACACACACATACATATCTAGCTGCATATATCTATATATACACATATTACTATATATATATTTATACATATATAACTACATATATATACCTATATATTTATAACTATATATATATATACATATAGATATATTTACATATATACATATATATATTTTCACATTACTTACCATAGTGGTATCGCGGGGATATCTACACCAGTTGCTGATATTCCCCGATACACGCGTACAAAAAGCGTGTTCGCATTCATCTTCCATTAATCCACCTCACACACGGCACTTCGTCCTGTTGGTTGCGTTTTTCTAAACGACGACCGACTCGACACCGTGCTACATTCCATCTCCGCCTCCACCCCCACCCCTTTATACATATATAATATATACCTATATATATACTATATTTACTTTATTTCTGCTTCTCTTTCATTCCAATAAAAAGATTAAAAAATTATATAAAAGAGAAAAGATAATCCTTGGCTTGCAGGTACTCCATCTTGCGAATAGCAAGACCCATTTTGGAACCCTGATTTGGCTCAAAGCCAAGAACCTAATTTTGAGAGTGTGCCTTAAGGACCAAGATTATTAGAAAAAAATCTTAAATAGAAAAGATACTAAAAACACAATAAACAAACGGAAGAGATTCGTTGTAAGAAAGGCATAGAAACTTGACTTGTAACCCCACTTCCCTGAGTTTGACCCTGGGTCTAAAAGTAACCAAGATAAAATCAAGTAGGCCCGGTTAAAAATTTTATAAAGAGATGGTTAGGTCCGATTTAGGTTAACCACTATACACACTTCAACGATAAAATCACCATATTAACAACCTATCCGGGTCCGAACACCACACACGAATTTCTATTATTGCTCCATGGTTTAACAAAGGTTGAGATGAAACTTTCTGAAAAGTTTTAGTCATATCAATCATTAAGAAATTTCCTAAATTTTAGGACTTCGGGATGACTCTCAAGCATAGAAATGGAAATATTTCTCTTGATGACTTGATGGTGGTCATTGCTATTGAGGAAGATCATAAGTCTAAAGATGATACATTAAGTAAATTTCCTATCTTCAAGAAAGAAGCAGAAACAAGAGTAGAGAAACTCTCCACTCTCCCTCCCTCTCTCTCATTCTTTTCTCTCTTTTTCTTGATGCGTTTGTTCAACGTAAGATTTATAGGTCAATCTCCAATCAAATTTGTCGATCTTGCACAGTGAACTTGAGTGATCCACGAGAGGTGTTTGATTTATCAATCAATTAAATTGGTTGATCAACCAAATTACCTCGGCTTTGCTCTCCTGAGGTGATTTTCAAGGACGTCCAAGTTCGAAGTATGTCGAATTTCGGAGGTGAATCATCGTATCCTTGGAGAAATTCGTTGGATCTCGACACATCGATATTGTGGGAGACGATATTTCTTCTAAAAGATTTCCTTTATGAATGCTTCAATCAGAGTGATTTTAATCTTTTCTCGTTTTGTTTATATGTGTTTTTGTATGTTATTTATTTTTTATTTTATCTTGGATCGTACGTATCATATTTAACTTGTTTGATTTAATTTTTTTTTTTATGCGAAATCATTGAAAATACATATATTTTTATTTATTTATTTATTATACGTGTTGATTTGAAAAGAAACATGATACACTCAATAGTCCCTTACCTTTTTCCTTGGGGGGGGGGGGGGTTGTTGACGGTGTTTGTATTGAGTATAACTTGAGTAAGAGCTGGAGTTGAGTTTCCATTTCTTGAAGAACGTCACATTTAAATTGCCTTATCCCCTTATCTACTTAACTTCCCCCTAAGAGGGATAATTGAAGGATATCTTATGGCCAAAGATAGAGTTTGTATTACACTAGTTGTTAACTTGCTCTTTGAGTGGGTCAATTTGGCGAAAAATGATTGTCAAGATTGAACTTAAAATATAGTAGAAATATGATATGAAAGATACGATAAAATTTTCATAGGACGATACTTTTATATTTCGATGAAAGTTTCTATTATATAATTATTTATATCACATTGGTTTACAATAAAATGCACATGTGATTTTTTATCTTACATTCAAATGTAGTCAAATAAAAGAATCAAAGTTACAACAAGAGTTTGTGTAAGATTACTTTTGTGGGAAGCTGTCATGATATTCATTTATCAAGTCTGTGGATTCCATAATGGAATTTGTTGTGAAAATTTCTAAAGGTCGTGGACCGAACGTTTTTGCCAATTATGTGCAAATGGAAGTGGATTCCTTCTGTTGGTAACACTTGATGGTTTTTTCAAGTGAGACACTTAAATTATCTAAAATTAGAATAACAAATAGTTATAATGCTTATAGTTGTAATTAAAGGTATAATATAAGAAAAAATGGAAACTATAATTTTTAGTAGAAAACTTGTGTGAAGATTTCAAGTACTTCTGGCAAGTAAACTTTTAGCAACAACACTAAAGGCAATAATATAAATGTCATCTGCATCATCGGTGATTTCAGCTCTAAGTATCATCTTTATAATGTAGGAATAAGAAGTAATTGCAACTTTAGAATATAATTGTGAAACTATGTTGTTTTCATTAACTTGGCAAGTATTCTAGGATGTGTGTGCTCTAATTGATATGGTGCACCTCTTGATTTAGAATGCATAGAGTCAATTAATATTAATAGTACAACCGTCGTACCATAATTTCATATCGATGAAAAATGTGAACAATGGTTGCCTTTCTTGCATGGGTTGTTGCGTTCAATTAATGTGAAAGATATTAAGACGTAAAAGTTTGAAATACAATACCATCGAACATAGCTACATACCTATGTTGGACATGTGGAGCATGAGTTAAATATCTTTACAATTGAGAACATTGAGGCCTTCCACGTTTCCTTATTTCTCCCTTTCTCTTGTGAAAAACTTCCCTCGTTACAGTTGGGGTCCTGGTCGGCCATTGAGGTTGAACGAGGTCCCCCCACTCTCATCAGATGTCTCCTTCTCCCTCTGGATCTCTCTAGCTTCAATGTTCTTGACATGCAGAACTTCCTGTGGCTTGTAGTGGTCAGGCACAGCGGGCGAGGCAGCACCGGACTTGGAGGTCACGAGCTCCTCCGGTTGGCACGAATTGTGGACAACAGGGCCCTCTTCATTCGTGCGGAGCCTCAACGCTGCTTGGTTGGCGTGCGCAGCGACTTGTAGCAGTAGAGGGGCCTCGGCGACGATGGCAAGCGACGGTTCCGGCCATCGATCCAGGCATGCTTTGGTTCTGTGTGTGCTCAACATGCGTGCGACAGTTCTAGGCATGTGGCGACCATGTTAGAGTTTGTCTTGGTTTACTTGTCGGCCAAGTGTTGCAGGGGTTGCTTGTTCTTATTTGTTGTTGTTAGATAGATATATTCTTTTTCTTTTTTTTAGTGTAGTTTGATTTTGTTGGGATCACATGTGATCCTGTACTTTTACGGTTGAGTTTCTGACATTTATCTGTAGCCGAATTCAACCTTCAAGTGGATAAATTTTGACTAACTCGTTAGCGCAGTTTTCGAGATTTTTCTCGTTAATGCTTTGTCGTATCTACAAGCGTGGAGTCGTTCTCCTTCAAGAAATTGTCCGGCTCCTAATCTTGTGACACATTTCATTTTCTTTCTCTTTTATTTCTGATCTTGTTTTGTGTTTTTAGTTCTCCCATTTCTATTGGGATTATTTCTCCTTACATAGGTGAGGATATTTTGTCTCTCCTTGTACATCCGCTTGTATCGTGTTCTTTCACCTTTTAATAAAAATATTTTTGAAAAAAATTGAGAACATTGAAATGTCAGATGCTCGAGGATGTCTGCTTTAAACACAACTTGTTGGTGTTTATCGGTAGAAAGTCAGATACGTTGGGAACTTTATAAATCATTCCAAGAAAAAAGACATTAGCGTAAGTGATTTAAATTCTTGAGATAAATTTTAAATAATTAATAAGTGTTCAATATTTTACCTAAACCTTAACTCCGTAGCTTCTTTGAGATTTTCAGCATTAATCATCAATGTTGAAAATTTGGCAGCATTTAGTGTATATTTACCTGAACTAAACTAGAACTAGAAATGTATTAAATTTTGTTAACTCAATATGTAAGAGGGAGAAAATATAATAAAGTGGATATTGAGTAAGAAGATACCATTAAATAAACAAACTGAGAGATGAGTTGCAAAGAGTATATCTTGATTTTTCTTCACATGTAAAAGGTTTTGATTGAACTTAGTGGCCATATCATCCTAAATAGTAACACATGCAAAATGCTTATTAAAAATTAGATATTCAATATCAGAACTTAGTTATTATCGTAAGCTAATTAAGGAATTAGATGTAACTAAAGACAAATAGGCTTGACCTTATTTGAAATGCATCTTCTTTGTTTTTGAAATATGTCATTAGTTGCCCTTCAGTAATAATTCTCAAGATATCCACATATAATAGAAGGTTTGTGTGAAAAAATTGCAATGTAGCTTAGGAAAGACTGAAATCACAAAATCTAAAGTAAGTCAACTAAAAATATTTCAACTTGTAATATCTATTAAACATGTTGCATTAGTCTCGATTGTATGCAAGTGAGATGGAGCAACAAAATGATACTTAGATAAGGGAATGGTTGAATTAGCATTAAGAGAACCAATGACTGGTTTGCAATGATCATTCTATAGCAATTATTTGCAATCTTATACTTTTGGTGCGTAGGCTGAGAGATTTCCACATTTCCAAACAGAAAGAAAGAGTCAGGTTGGAGTTTCACCTTCCACTTTTTTTTTTTTGAAGTTTAAAATAAAACTTTGGAATGTTTTATGTTATGCAGGAAGTCAACACGTGTCTCATTATATTATTTTCCTCATGCCAATCGATACGATTTAAAGTATATTGCACCGGTTACGTACATACATCAAAGTGGCAACAGGAGAATATAAATATAGCACATGTTGCCCCAGCCGTTATCTTAGGATGTTTGATGTTACGCAGGAAGTCAACATTTGTCTCATTCTGCTTTCTTCTTCATGCCAATCGATCCACTTTCAAACTAATCAGGCTCCATGTCCTTTCTAATATGATATGATCAACAAATTATCTCCTTTGTGATCTTGTCTTTTTGCACATGAAATAAAAGCTGCTTACCTTGATTTGTCATGTCATTTTCAATTGATTTCCTATCACCATTGAATTGATTCCGTTTAGCTTATCCCTGCCACAGATAACCGTTGTCGTGCGTCACGGGAAAAATTTACCTTAATAAATATATTTACGAACATCCCTCCCTACAGACCCACAAAAAAAAACCCACCTTTTTGTTTTCTTCTTTTTTCAGGTTTAAAATATACAGCAATTATCTTTGATAGTGAAGGGAATCAAGGATTTTACCTTATAAGTAATTTTTTTCTTAATTAATCATATTAAACCCGTAGAGAAGGCTTTCATTATTTAATTATGTCACAACTAACTCGCCTTTAAAAAAAGGTGAGTTATTATTTTTTTATATAGAAATCACTTCTTTTAGAGGCGATCAAAACCCCAATGTATCTTAGAGGTGGGTTTTTCAAAAGAAAACAAAACTCGCCTATAGTATAAGCAAGTTCTTCTGAGTTTTTATATTCTTTTTAGCAATTTCAACTATTGTTGCTGTTACTGAACTAGCATTTAATTTGTATAAACCCTATCGTTGGCTTACACAATTAATTTGTAAACTTGTATAAATTCTATCCAATAATTGGTTAAGGCTCCAATTTGTGTATACCCTGGTCCTATCCTTTGGATCCTTGTTGTAATGAATCACATTCTCATTTCAAACGACATGACCATCGAAAGATAGCAAACATGAAGCGACACTTTTCAAGTGTTGTTTGGATTTTTTTTTTTTGAACTTTAGGGGTCGTATCGAAATTTCTGCGCACCAAAATGAATTCCGTGCAGAGTATTTTAGTTTGAAGGAGGTTTAGCGTAATTTTTCTTACACCCATACCCCCTACCATACCCATAACCCATGCCCATCCCTCACACATCCATAAAACACCCCACCTCCATTTGTTCACCACAGCAGCTGAGTGAGGGAGAAGAAGAGGGAGAGTGGGGAGCAGGAGGAGATCGGAGGAGAGGAGGGTGTGCGGGAGGCAGAGGGAGGGTGGCAGGAGGTCCTGCGGGCATTATGCCGGACGTCTGGAACGAACTCAGGACATCTGGTAAGCACGCAGAGTGTCGAGGTACTAGAGACGTTAGGAAGGTGCATTGGCGCGGCATTCGAGGCACTTTAGGACGTCTGGAAGCAGCGTCAGACGGCTCTCCGAGACAACTGGGAGTAATGCCAGACATCTAGAGACACCCTGCACCAGTTTAAGACGTCTGATGTTGGTCAGGGTGTGCGTGTTTGGGTCGGTTCAAGGTCCAAACGAAGTCGATTTTACACGAACAAAGTACCGTTGGTTTTCTTTCGGAATTTCCTACATATTAGGGTCGTATCCATACCGTTTTGAACTTATTTGACATAATGGTCAACAATGTTAATGATTAGTGTGATCAACTGTTTGGAATTGGTCTTCAGTTTGTAGTGCACACGGGACCTATGAATACATCGAGATCTACCGTTCATGCCCCCATATCTCTCGTACACCTTGGTAGAGTGGTCCCCTCTACTCCTATAGTTTAACTTATTAAAGTGCATGATAGATTAGAAATATCTACTCAAAACCTATGAGATGAGATGAACCCTAAGACCGAGAATGTGATTGTTTATGTTCGATGTATGAACCTCGCTTGTTATAAACTGAGAATGCATGTTGTCAAATTCCTTGCTATGAGAAATGAAATGTTAAAAATGATGATTGCTTATCTTGTTAATTCACGAGCTACCTGTTATATGAATAAGAAACAAGAATACGAGACAAATACATGCCATATAATGAAATAAGCCGAGTACTATGCATGAACCCTATGGGGAACTAGGAAAGAAATCGTAGTATAGTAATATGGATATTTGATATACGATGGGACTCATTGCCTACGGGCATATTGGTTGATTGTTCGGACTTGGATATGGGAAGTGAGCTGGCCTTCGTGTACGTGGTATCGGGGAGAGCTACTGTCCCTTTAGTGTAGGGAAGAGCTAGCTACCCCTTGGGTTGGGACCCGGGATTATGATTGACTACCCTACATCGACTCCTGTTAGACCCACTGGGTAAATTGGGATAGTCGGAAGAGGGTATGTAGACTATTGAGGGGTGAGACCCCTGTTCTGTTTTGTGCTGTACGTTTGGGAGTACCTGCTAACGGAAAAGACTAACCGCGTACCAATGCGAGATAGCTATCCGTGCGTCTATCACGCGTGCCGTAGTCAATGCTACATCGCGACCATGACCCCCAGGTGTAGGACTACCACGGGGTACTCTCTCAGCCAAAGAGTGTCACGTGTGCATCTTGCATCGCGGAAAAACTACATCAAGATCGTTTCCTTAGGGAACATGTGAATTAAATGATGATGTGGACATTTACTAGAAGACACGAATAATTAAATACTTAATATGCAGGAAACTAGATGACATGAGCAACTGTAAGATGCATGAATGGTTTATTATTTTTTTTCTATGCATTAAATGTCTTGTGCACCACTCTACTCAGCATTAGTGTTCGCGCGCTAAATCGATGTTTTAAGATTATCGTGTTGTAGTATAGCCAAAATAGCGCTCAAACAAATAAATTTTATTACTCGAAAAGGTTCCGAGGTCGAACACAGGGAGCAATATGGAATTTAAAGCTCAAGATCACAATTTAAATCAAGAATATATATTGCAATAATGTCAGGACTGATGAGAGTCTCATCATGAATCCTAACTAGCATAATTTAATCTTAATAAGTGTGAAGAAGCTCCTACAAAACCTAAAGAGAAGCTTAACTCAAGAGAATTCTAAATTGAAGAATAAGACAAATCATAAGGGGTAAAACTGTAATTTTACCAATGCAGTACACAAACAGGATAATTAAGGGTCTAAACACAGGTCAAATAAGCTTAATAAGGAAGGAAGTGGGATGATCTGATCTGAAAAGGGTTATAGCAACTTCTAGAAATTAAATGACATTCTGTAACCCTAAAACAAACCCACTTTAATTCATGAGGTTTGAGGTAAGATAAAAATCAACTAAACCCTCTAAAATTCATGGAAAAATACTCCCTAGGGTTTAGAACCTTCAATTTATCCTTTGCAACCTATTTTGACTTAAAAAGAGAACCATGCCCAATTTATGACCTAATTTGGATTTTTATGCAAATTGATCAGTCAAACGTGGTCAAACCTAAAATCAAATTTCACCATTAAAATCTTTAGGTTCAAATTAGGCTGGTATAAAAATTTGGGCCTAAGAAAAGACCATCTTGACCGACTTTACAAATTGGTCCTTTTGAATTATTTTTTGACCCTTATCTTTTGAAATCCTTGCACATTGCCCCCTATCTTTCTCATCGTTCTTTGCAGAACGGTCCTCCCTGCCATTCTGAGCAGGTGCCATACCTCCGGCAACCTTGCGCGGAGGATGGCGCCTTGCAGGGTATGGCGCCTGTTCTCAAGAATGAATGGGGGGTTCCCTACGTTGTCCTCTGTCGTAGGGACCCTCCCTAGAGACCTGCAACCACCCATGCCTCTCGTGCGAACACACGAAAGGCATGTGTCTCCATCTCCGGCGAGCTTCGCATGTCGCTCCCTCGGGCCACTCTCCTTGCCAGCGCCTTTATAAGGAGCGGCAGGGGCTACCGTCCAAGGCAAGCTATTTCTGGCGGAGAAAACCCCTCTCTTTCGTCTCCCCTCTCTCCGGTCAGATTGCCTTAGCTTCCGGCGAACTCTCCTCCTCCTCCTCGCTCTGCTGCCATACCTACAGCAGAGCCCACTCTGCCTCGTCGTCCCACCCCAGGCCGCACCAGCTGGCGTCCTCAGATCTCTTCCTCGTCGCCGTCACTCCTCCCCTGGGCTCCTTCGTCCTCAGCTCCGGCAGGCACACGTCGGGCAGTCTCCCTCTCCCTCTTCGTCGACTAAGTAGGTAGGAATTTTCTCCTTACTCGCCTCTCACTTTTCCCTTCTTGAATTAGTTTTTTAAACCTCTCGACTGCCACGACCACCTTCATCTGCTCTGCCTCCGGCCACCATCTCCGACGAGATCGCCCCACTTCCACAGACCTTTCCACCCCTCGCCAACAAGCCCAGAAGCTCCCCCTCACTCCACTCTAGCGATTCCCCCTACTCCATTCATCACCCTGCACACTCTGAGCACCCCTCGAACACACCCACTTCCGCGCACGTAGTTTGCCCTAGGTGCACGACCACAGGCACTCTCACCGCACGCCGCCCCTCGCACCGCCTTCGCCACACTCTGGCGAAGCTCCCTATGTTGTCTGACATGGCCGTGAGGCCATCTTCGTGATTTCAGGGTTCACGCTCCTCGCCGCCATTGATGAGCTGCTAGAGCTTCTTCGCAAGCAGCTCCAGGTCTCTTCGACGCCAGGCGAGGGGTCCAGGCAACGTCGGGCAAGTCCGCAAAGGCACCCAAGTTCTCAATTGGGAGCGCGAAGCCTTCGCTGCTGCCCAATTGACGGCTGCTTCTCGCCTGCGGGCGAGCGGAGCGAAGGTGGGAATTTAGTCCCACCTCGTAAGTGTAGGAGCGAGCGCCACCACTTAAATTGAAAAAGTGGAATAGGCTCTTCGCCTCCGATTACACACGTGGTGAGGTCCCTCACCTATCACCGGGTCTCGTTCGCGGTTCACCCACGCGGATCTGACCCGACCCGACACCCTCCCATGCACTCCTCGCGCACCACCCATGCCAGTGTGCCTGGACCCGGGCACGCGACCCGACCTGATTACCCGGCTTTGGGAGAGCTTCCTAAAGAGAGATCCAGAGAGAGAGAGACGTGGGGAAGGGGTAGGGTAGGTTTTGCGCTGATGTTTGCGTGTGTGCGCAGGAGAGAAGAAAGAAGAAGAGAACCAGCAGCCATGACTTAGCTGTAGGGAAGAAGGAAGGAGAAGGAAGAAGAAAGGAAGGAAAGAAGCTGAAGAGAAAGAAGAGGAGCTGCACTGTAGCAACCGAGCAGTTAAGTCGTCTGAGCGCTGAATCAGACGTCAGTGAAAAAGGAGAGTCAGCAGCAAGAGAAGAAGAAAAGAAAGAAGGAGGGCCAGAGCAAAAGAAAGAAGAAGAAAGAAGAACCGCAACTGCTGAAGAAGAGAAAAGAAGAAGGCAGGAGGCTGAAGAAAGAAGAAGACAGGAAGAAGAAAAAGAAAGAAGAAGAAGAAAGAAGAAGCAGAGAAGAAGAAAAGCTGAAGAAGAAGAAGAAAGAAGAAGTAGAGAAGAAGAAAAGAAGAATGAAGAAGAAAACAAATTGAAGAGAAGAGCCAGCTGAAGAAAGGGAAGAAGAAAAAACCAATTACCCTCTCTCTCTTTCTCTCTCTCTCTTAATTTTTTGTAAAACCTTATATATATTGTGAATTTATATGCTTCTGGAATCTTGGTTTGCTCCCTGAGTTCGACTTCGGGAAGCTTTTCATTTCGAGTAATAAATTATATTAGACTGGTAACCGTTTTTGTTATATACCACAACGACTATAATAACCACAAAGACGAACAAAGCGGTACTAGTTTTTGGCGCCGTTGCCGAGGAGCAACGGCTATTCTAGAAGCTATTAATTCACAATTTTTGAGTTTCTATTGATTAATTTCTTCTCTTGTGTTGTGCAGGCGTAGGAAATCAAGAGGACAACAAGCAGCCGCACAACAACCACACCAAGGACAAGTAATTTTCTATCCTCTCATTTTAACCCCTAAATTCTAAAGAGGAAGAAAAAGAAAGAAAAAGCAATTTAGGCATAACCTGTCTTCCATACTTAGTAAATCACCAAAGCTGCCTGTTTTCAATTTCAACACAATATATCTGTACATCCATTAAAGGTGGTTAGGGCTAAAACCTTCTTGCTTGAGCCCTAATTACCCAATATAAAGGCAACTAACTGGACCAATTAGAGCCAATATAAGATTCAAAACTAGGGTTTTAGAGACACACTTTCTAAGCAAAAATTGAGAATTCCCAAAAGAAGTGTACCCAAACCATTGATTGAAAACACTTATTAAAGAGAAACCCTAAGAAATTTGGCTCTTAAAAACACTTGAACCCTAAAAGACAAGACCTAATAAGCTCTCAAAGGAACTAATAGGTGAAGTTGACCCCTTGGGTCAACCAACCTTGAACTTAGGTCACTCTTTGCACTCAAAAGGTTAAAGTTCAAGTGAAAACCTAAGCACCTTGATCCTAACTAAAAGTGGTAGACTTAAGAGGTCAAGGTCCCCATTCTGGTCTATCTGGAATCTCAGTGACAAGAGAGGTTGGGTGGGGGAAACCCTGTAACCCGTGGGGGCGCTCTACTGTGTAGGGGTCTTCGCGGGACTCACCCTCTCTGGTTGCCCAGGAAATTCTCAGGTGGACGACCTTTTGATCAAGGGGTCCATCCACCCCGAACCTCAATAGTCACCCAACATTCTGGGTGTCTTTATTGGGTCCAGCACTTGCTAAACTCACCCTCTCCATTAGTGTATGTTTGGTAGGAGGCCCTTGAAACCTCCTTTAAAAATTCACTCTCCTCGAGGCCTAGCCTCGGTGCCTTTGCGTGTGCAACTAATACTTCACATAGACCTCTCCTCCGATTCCGAACCCAACTCACCTTCTTCTTCCACAATGGCTCAGCTAGTTGAAGAAGAGAACAATCTGGAGCACCAGCTCTAGCGACTCAATGACCTCTTCCAGAACTTTATGCACCTACCGTAGCATCCCATGATGCGGGATCACTATAATCCTGCTGCAGTGGCTATTGAGCCTTGAGTCAGAATCCCGACCGGAGGACCTGATTCTGAATTAAAGCCCAACATGATTTATGCCATACCTAAATTCCACGGGCTTAATTCTGAAGACCCCTTCCAGCACATTAAACGGCTAAAGCATCTGGCCCATACTTTCGGGTCAGATGCACAAAATCGGGATATTCTCTTCATGAAGATGTTCTCATTCTCCCTTATGGACAAGTCCACCCATTGGTACCAAACACAGACCCGGCCAATCAACAATTGGGAGGAACTTCAGTCCGAGTTCTTCAAGAAGTTCTTCCCCGTTGGTCGGAACAATGCCTTGCGCCATCAGATTACCCACTTCACGCAACAGACGGCGGAACCTCTCTATGAGGCATGGGATCACTTTCAGGATCTCATGAGGAAGTGCCCCCATCACGGAGTTCCTAAATGGGAACAAGTCCAGTCTTTTTACCAGGGACTCCGTGAGGATATTAGGCTATTCGTCAATGCAACTTGTGGAGGGAATATCATGGGTCAGCATGAGGATACCGTGTGGGAGATTCTCGAAAATATGTGCGAGAACTCCATTAATAATGACTCCATGGGATTATTCGATAGGACGAATACCCGCACATCGACGAACCTTAGGGGAGCACACGAGACGCAGGGCCTGTCCGCATTAGTCGACCTGGAATTGATGGCCAGTCGATTGGACAAGGTCTCTATTATTGAGAAAAAGGTAGATGAGCTGACTCAGCACTTGCAGCGAGCCACCTCTGTGCATAATTCCTTTGCACAACCTCCTTCCACACGGGAGACTGTGCAAAACATTTTTCACCGACCTTCTCCTGGGATGGACCCATATCCACCTCCATCTGACTCTCGGATCAGAGGAACCTCCGACCCTTTCTATACTAGCTGGGGGAATTCCACTCCCCCATTTTCTGACTTTTCTGAGGCTCCTCAGATCTACGAGGACTTCAACGCCATCCAGAATGACCCATTTTCCAATACCTACAATCCTGGATGGCGAAACCATCCCAACTTCCAGTGGGTGGGAAATTCCCAAACTCAAAGACAACCCTTTCAGCCCCGTCCACAACCACCTCATCCTTACCAGCCACCTCAGCCTCGGCCCAACCCTACTTATCCATCCGGGCCAAACCAAGACCAAATGTCCCTCATCCTTCAGACTCTAGCTGACATTCAGAGAACAAATGCGGCTATTCAGAAACAACACAAGGACGAAATCACAAAGGTTTGAAACCAACTGGCCCAGTTGGCAAATTCTCGCCAACCAGGCACACTTCCTTCTCAACCTCTTCCTAACCCTAATAACGTTCCGACCCAGCGGCGCGTTATGAACCCAAACCCGGGCCAAGCACACATGGTTTATCATGCCCCCTCTGTTCCTCCACCAAACGGGATGGAGGCCTCAACTTCTTATGCGAGTTATTAGCAGCAACCCATCCTATCAAACCCTAACTAGAACTAGGAAGGACTGAATTCTGTGACCACCCATAGTGGTAAGGAGACCCAAGATCCACCTTATCTAGACCACTCCAAGCCTGGTAGTGACCCAACACCTAGCACAGTAATCCAGGACGTTCCTATCCCTGATCAAAGACCCGAACCTATCCTAGAGGAACCAACCAAGGTTCCATTTCCCGAGGCCTTGACCAAGGGAAAGAAAATAACCAATCCGTGGCTCCCGAGGAGCACCTGGTCAAGCTCTTTGAGTAGGTCCAAATAAACATCCCCTTGATTGATGCAATTTGCCACGTACCGGCTTACGCACGATTCTTGAAGAATGTGTGTACACCTCAGCGTAAGCCGCGAACCAAGAGTGGGAGTCCAATTGTACTGTCAGAGCAAGCCAGCTCTGTAATCCTGAGCAGACTCCCACCCAAGGCAAAAGACCCAGGCACTCCCCTGATTTCATGCAAGATAGGTGAAACCCAGTTCGACAGAGCATTGCTAGACTTGAGTGCTTCCATAAATTTGATACCCACATCCTTACTTAACCACCTAGAAGAACCTGAGCTAAAACCGACTGAGGTGACACTACAGTTAGCAGATTGATCTATAAAGTCACCTAAAGGGATTCTTGAGGATGTTATTGTAAGGGTGCGGGATTTCTATTTCCCTGTAGACTTCATAGTCTTAGACATGGACGCACCTAAAAACCCTAGGGATACACCGATCATTCTAGGGAGACCTTTCCTGGCCACCGTTAGGGCCAACATTAGTTGTGAGGAGGGCCAAATAGAACTGAAATTTGGGAATCAAACCCTCAAAATTGATATCTTTAAGGCCCAACAAGAAATCAATTGCGGTGTCATTGAACAAATATGTGATATTAGAGCTTTGGTTGAAGAAACACAATTTGAGAATAACCTGATTATACCTCATCAACCACAAGAAGATCCTGAACCGTAATTAGAGGGGTTAGACCCTGATTCAGATAAATCCATAACTCCTATCCTTGAACCTCACATTCACCCTGAACCACCCGCTGCTATTGACAACCCCATTCTTGAACTAAAACCCCTTCCCGACCATTTGAAATACATCTTTTTGGGTTCTAATTAGACTTTTCCTGTGATTATAAATTTCAAGCTCACTCCTGATCAAGAATCCCGTCTGATTGCTGTTCTCCAGCAACATCACAGAGCCATTGGTTGGACTCTCGATGACTTGACTGGAATAAGTCCCTCTTATTGCACACACCGTATCTGTTCTGAAGAGGGTGCACGACCTTCCCGTGAGATGCAAAGACGTTTGAATCCCAATCTGCAGGAGGTTGTGAAAAAGGAGATCATTAAGTGGTTAGATGCAGGGATCATCTACCTGATCTCCGACAGTCGTTGGGTGAGCCCAATCTAAGTTGTGCCTAAAAAGGCAGGGCTTACCACCATCACGACTGAAATCGGAGAAATCATACCTACCCGAATAGCCAACTCGTGGAGAGTCTGCATAGATTACCGAAGACTCAATTCCTCCACGAAGAAGGATAATTTCCCACTACCTTTCATTGATCAGATTCTCAAGAAATTAGCGGGAAATCGATTCTTCTGCTTTCTTGACGGATACTCCGGTTATAACCAAGTGGCTATTCATCTTAAGGACCAAGAGAAGACCACATTCACCTGCCCCTTCGGGACATACGCATTCTGAAGGATGGCTTTCGGTCTCTACAATGCACCCACGACTTTTCAGCGGTGCATGCTTGCCATATTCTCTGATATAGTAGGTGATTATCTAGAAGTCTTCATGGATGACTTCTCAGTTTTTGGGGCATCATTTGATGATTGCCTTCAGAACTTGGTTCATATACTCAGGCGTTGCATCGATGTAAATTTGGTTCTTTCCTGGGAAAAGAGCCACTTTATGGTGCCTGAGGGGATCGTCCTAGGTCATATAATTTCTGAGAAAGGCATCCAAGTGGATCGAGCCAAGGTTGATCTGATTTCTCGACTTCCTATGCCTAACTCGATCAGGGACATTCGTTCTTTTCTAGGTGATGAGAACCTCATCATAAATCCTAAACTAGCACCAGCTAACCCAGATTTGCAAGAAAAAGCTCCTACATAACTATAGAAAGGCTTGACTCAGAGAAATTCTGAGTTTGTGAAGAAAACAAGAACTAAGGGGTAAAAATGCAATTTCACCAACTCAATCTGAAAATAGGGTAACTCAGGGTCCAAAGTTAGGTCAAACCAACCTAATAAGAATAAAAGTGGGATGAATTGATCCAATAAGGGCTACAGCAACTCCAAGGAATTAAATGACATCCTGTAACCCTAAGAACAAACCCACTTTAATTCACGAGGTTCGAGGTAAATAAAAAATCTACTAAACCCTCTAAAATTCATAGAAAAATAATATCTAGGGTTTAGAACCTTCAATTTGGCCTTAGGAACCCATTTTGACCTACATTAAGAACCAGGCCCAATTAATGACTTAATTTGGATTTTTATGTAAATTGATCAGTCAAACAAGGTCTAATATAGAAATAAAATTCACCATTATAATCCTTAGGTCCTAGTTAGTCATGTATAAAAACTTGAGCCTAAGAAGAGACCTTCTTGACCAACTTTACATTTTGGTCCTCATCCATTACTTTTTGACCCTCAACTTTTGAAACCCTCGCATTTTGGCCCCTAATTCTTCTTCATTCTTTGCATTTGGGTCCTCCCTGCAAAACCCTGAGCAATGCCATGCTCCGGCGACTTTGCGCGGAGCATGGCACCGCGCAGGGTGAGGGAGACCCTCTGCCAAGACAACCGGGGGTTCCTTGCGACGTCTGCTGTCGCAGGGACACCTCCATGGTCTCTGCGGCTGCCCATACGTCCTGTGCGAACACATGGAAGGTATGGGTCTCCATCTCCGGTGTGCTCTGGCTCTATAAAAGCCGCCTCCGTCTGTCGCACTTAGCAGCTCGGTTCTGATGGAGAAACACCCCCCTCCTTCCTCTCTTCCCACTTCGGCAGAAGCCCTCCAGCTCCGGCGGCTCTTCCTCCTCCTCATCGCTCTACCGTAATACCAGCAGCAGAGCAACTTTCGCCCGCTCTTCCCGCGTCGCGCCTAACCCTTCGACCGCGCCTGATCACCCTCACCTTCTCCATCTCCGGCCAACCTCCGGCGACTCGCTCCCATCATTCCACCACCCAACACGACTCGCCGACCGACCCAAAACCTCCACCTCATCACGCTGAACCATTTCCGCCCCTTCATTTCCTGCCATTTGCCACCTGAAGACCCCCCGAACAAACCCATTCCCCCAGCTACAGTCCGACCTAGGGTAGCCCCTGCACGCCGTCCCACGACCTGCCAGACCCCGCACCACCTTCGCCGTGCCACGGCAAAGGTCCCCCGCTTGTCTGATTAGGACGAAGGGCCGTATTTCTGCGAACAGGTCACCTGTCCTCTGCTGCCATTGCTGAATAGGTGGAGCTTCTTCCGCCTGCAGTGTCGCTTCGCCCAGGCTTGCGCTCCAGGACGTGTGCCTCGCCCCCACGCGCTCGCCCAGGTCTGCAGCTGGGGTGAAAGCCCCGCACACAGCCGCGATTGGCTGCAGCTTTCTCAGCTGCAGGCGCCAAATTGGGGTGGGACATTTAGTCCCACCTCGGTGGATTCTGAAGCAGTGCACCTACATAAATTGTAAAAGTGCTATCGGCTTATCGCCTCAGCACACGGGGTGAGGTCCCTCTCACCCACTTACCTGGCCTCGTCCGCGACCACCCCCCGCGGACCTGGCCTGACCCGTTTACTCGACCTGCACTCCTCGCCCACCACCGCACGCCGGTGGGCTTGGACCCGGGCGCGACCCGTACCCGAATACCCGGCGGCTCTGAGAGAGCTATCCTACGAGCGAAATCTGAGAGAGTGAGATGCAGGGGAGGGTAGGATTAGGTTTTGCCCTCTGATCAATCTGTGAGTGTGCAGGCAAAAGCAGAGAAGAAGAAGAGAAAGAAAGAAGAAGCACAGCCAACGCCGTGGCTGCTTGAAGCAAAGCAGAAGAAGAAGGACTACGAGAAGAAGAAGAAGAAAGAAAGAAGAAAGGAGGACACACTGTAGCAGAGGCTACTTAAGTTGTCTGATTGAAAAATCAGACGACGCTCTGCAGAGAAGAAAAAGAAGGAAAGAAGAGCAAGCACCGCAGAGAAGAAAGAAAGGAGAAGACAAAGGGCTGGAGGAGAAAGAAGAGAGAAGCAGAACACGAAGAGAAAGAAGAAAAGCTTGGAAGCAAAAGAAAGAAGAAGAACAGAAGAACAGAAGAGGAAGAAGAAGAAGAAAGAAGACTGAGGAACTGAAGAGAAGAAAAAGAAGAGGACAAAGACAAGAGAAAGAAGAGAAGAAGAAAAAGCCAACAAGACAAATCTCTATCTCTCTCTCTCTCATTTTTGTAATAGAAACATTGTACTTCTAGAATACAGTTTACTCCCTGAGTTCGACCTCGGGAAAACTTTTATTTCCGAGTAACAAATTGTATTAAGCTGGTAACCGCTCCTCTACACTATACTACGACGAAATATTAGAACTGTAGACAAGAGTAGCAGCCACTGGGGCACGTCGATTTTTACCGTCGTTTCATTCTTGATTTCTCGAAAATCGTGCGCCCCCTGACTACTCTTCTCTCCAAGGATGTACCCTTTGAGATCTCCAAGGAATGCACTCAAGCCTTTGAGAACCTTCGTGACCGAGTCACCCAGGCCCCGATCTTACAGTCCCCTGATTGGTCTCAACCCTTTGAGATCATGTGCGATGCATCTGATTTTGCTGTAGGAGCGGTTCTGGGGCAGAAAGTTGACGGGAAACCCGTGGTCATCTACTACGCTAGTAAGACACTTGACGAGGCTCAGTGTAACTATACAGTTACGGAGAAAGAGCTACTAGCCGTAGTATTTGCCCTCGAAAAATTCCGATCCTATCTCCTGGGTTCCCACATCATCATCTACTCGGATCACACAGCTGTGAGACATCTCCTTGCCAAGAAGGATGCGAAGCCCCGACTAATTTGATGGATCTTACTGTTGCAAGAATTCGACCTCGAGATTCGCGACAAGGCGGGAAGACAAAACGTATTAGCTGACCATTTGTCTCGCCTTCCTTCTGAGATCATCAACCCTTCTGGACCCATCACGGAGCATTTTCCTGATGAGCACCTACTGACTATTGGTACTAGGCTTCCATGGTTTGCTAATATAGTAAACTACTTGGCATCTCATCAGATCCCGTCTGATTGGCCGAAGGTCAAGAAAGACAAATTGTGCTCTGATGCCAAGTATTACATCTGGGAAGACCTGTACCTCTTCCGCATAGGTGCTGACCAAATCATCCGGCGATGTGTCCCGGAGGGTGAAATCAATGATATTCTCTCCTTCTGCCATGACCAGGCATGCGGTGGCCACTTCTCGGGCACAAAACCTCATAAAAAATCCTCCAGTGTGGCTTTTATTGGCCCACTTTATTCAAGGACGCATACAATCACTGCAAGGCATGCAATCGTTGCCAAATTTTGGGCAACATGAGCCATCACGACATGATGCCTTTGCAGCCGATTCTCGTATGCGAAATCTTCGACATTTATGGGATTGATTTTATGGGCCCCTTTCCTATTTCGAACGGCTTCGAGTACATTCTGCTGGCTGTGGACTACGTGTCCAAATGGATCGAAGCCATACTGACCCGAACCTGTGATCATAAAATCGTTATCAAATTCATTCATCATAATATCTTCTCACGGTTCGGGATTCCTCGTGCAGTCATCTCTAACGAGGGGACCCATTTTACGAATGCTCAGTTTAGGTCACTGATGACCAAATACGGGGTGTCTCACCAAATCTCTACTCCTTGCCACCCCCAGACTGATGGTCCAGCTGAGCTATCAAATCGGGAGATTAAGAAAATCCTGTAGGTCACTGTTCGGCCTGATAAGAAGGACTGGTTGTCCCGACTTCTGGAAGCTTTGTGGGCTTATAGGATCGCCCACAAAACCCAACTAGGCATGTCTCCTTTTAGACTGGTGTACGGGAAGGCGTGTCACCTTCCCGTCGAACTGGACCACAAAGCCTATTGGGCAATACGGAGCTGTAATTTAGATCTTTCTAAGGCTGGAACCCACAGAAAGCTTCAGATAAGCGAGATCGATGAATTACGCCTTGATGCGTACGAGAACTTGCGAATCAACAAAGAGCGGGTTAAAGGCTTCCATGACAAGCACATATCTAGAAAGATCTTTCATCCTGGTCAGAAGGTCCTACTCTTCAATGTCAGACTCAAACTCTTCCCTAGGAAACTACGATCCAAGTGGGTCGGACCATACCTTGTCGGACAAGTTTTTGGAGATGGAGCTATCGAAATCAGTCCACTCAGCCATGATTCCGAACCTTTCATCGTGAACGGTCAAAGACTCAAATCGTTCATCGATGTAACCTCTACAGATTTGGCTGAGTCATTATTTATCCTCCATTTTCCCTGAGCATATTGCGCCCAGCCGATGGCGTAAAACTAAGCGCTCAATGAGAGGCAGCCCGTCATTCTTTTTGAAAAAACTCGAAACCTTTTCTGACACCTCTTCTCACTTAAGGTTCACCCTTTAGGACAGCCGACTCCACCTTAGGTGCTTGCATTTGAGATTAGAAATCGTCCGCAACAGTCACCTCGACCCATTCACTCACCAAAACATCTGTCCTAATGTATGAACTAAGTTAAATAAAAACCCTCCTAAGTTACAATGAGGACATTGCAAATCTTAGGCATGGGAGGGCATGAAAGTGCAAAACTCACAAGAAAATGTTTTAAACAAAAAAATTCATATATGCCAAAAACACCATCAAAATTAAAAAAAAATTTGAAAAAGAATAATAAAATAAGAGGAGGAAAGAAATTTTGTGCACTCTACAAAGGAGGAGGAGAAAAGGAACAAAATGATAAAAATGAGCACAAAATGAAAGAAAAGAGATAGTCATTAGTAAGAAATTAAGGAATTAACTTAAGTTCTAGACCTCATTCAGGAAAAGAAATGGAAAGTGCACAGTGAGATTAGTAAGAATGCAAACCTAAGGCACTCTTGGATAGACTCTTAGTACCCATTAAGATCTAGATATTCCACGGGAGGTTGAGGAAAATGAAAAGCTTAAGTATTAGGTCCAAGGCTTATGGAGTATTTGGCCTCGTTAACTAACTTTTGATTTACGGGACTCAGTAACCTAAGCACCTAAATTTCACACACAGCCTGGTTTAGTAAGCATAAAAATCAAAATCACGCAGAAGCGTTGCAAAAATTCTGAAAATGACACCTAGAGTAGGAGCGGCTGATCAACACAAGTTGATTTGGACGAGTCCCCAGTGCGGAGAGGTGGGAAATTCCCCTCGAAGATGCGTAACAAAATATCATCTCCTCGGTGCTTGTCTCTTAGGATATTTACAAATCATACTGGGGGCATGTAAGCATTCTGCTGGTTCAGACTCCATGGATAGCATTATCACGAAGTGTCAATTGCTAGGGTCTGAATTCGGCCACGGAACACCATGGACGGGATTATCTCGAAATCTCGAAAGCCAGGGTTCTGGGGGTTACCATGGGCGGTGCTATCTCGAAGCATCGATTGCTAGGAACCCTTGAGGATTGATGATGGGGACAAGGAATCTGATACAGACCATGTTGAGAAGCCAATCCTAAGCTAGAATTAAAAAGAAAAAGAGAGAGAAAACTCTCCAAACACATAAATCTTCTATCTCTCTTTCTTACAAAACGCACTGCGAACTAAACCAAGACTAAAATTATCCCAAGCATGGGTGGATTAACCACAAAGTCCAATAAACCTTAGGTTAGTTCCTGTAGGCTTTAAAAACCTTTGCTAAAGACTAAGGCTAAAGCTAGACATATCTGGATCTTGGTTGGTACTAGGGTTCCTTTTAGGCCTATGATTGGCATTCTGACCTAATCAAGGATACAAGAGAAAAAGCACTTATCTAAACTTGATAAGAAATTCATGGTCTAGAACAAAGGTTAAAACCTTAAAATTTTGCTAAGGGACTAGCAAAAGCTAAGCATGGGGGTATGATGAGAGCGTCATCATGAACCCTAACTAGCATAATTTGATCTAAATAAGTGTGCAAAAGCTCCTACAAAACTTAAAGAAAAGCCTAACTCAGAGAATTCTAAATTGAATAATAAAATAAGTCATAAGGGGAAAAATTATAATTTTACCATTGCAGTACACAATCAGGGTGTCTAAGGGTCTGAATACAGGTCAAATGGGCTTAATAAGAAAGAAAGTGGGATAACCTGAGCCGAAAAAGGTTATAGCAACTTCTAGGAATTAAATGACATTCTATAACCCTAAAAATAAACCCGCTTCAATTCACAAAGTTCCTGGCAAGGTAAGAGTCAAATAAACCCTCTAAAAATCATGAAAAAACATTCTCTAGGGTTTAGAACCTTCAATTTGTCCAGTAGAACCTATTTTGACCTAAATTGAGAACCATACCCAAATTTTGACCTAACTTGGGTTTTTGTGCAAATTGATCAATCAAACGTGGTCAAACCTAAAATCAAATTACACCATTGAATTCCTTAGGTCCAAATTAGGTTGGTGCAAAAATTTGGGCCTAAGAGAAGACCATTTTGACCAACTTTACAAATTGGTCCTCTTGAATTACTTTTTGACCCTTATCTTTTTGAACTCTTGCATTTAGCCTCCTATCTTCTCTTTCGTTCTTTACAGAATGGCCCCTCTGCCACCCCACACAGGCGCCCATACCTCCTGCGACCTTGCACGGAGGATGGCACCGCGCAGGGTATGGGGGCTGCTCTCAGGAACGAAAGGGGGGTTCCCTGCTTCGTCCTCTTTCGCAGGGACCCTCCCCTTTGACCTGCAGCTGCCCATGCCTCTCGTGCGAATGCACGAAAGGCATGGGTCTGCTTTCCGGCCATTCTCCGGTGAGCTCCCCACGTCGCTCCCTTGAGATCCTCTCCTCGCCAGCACCTTTATAAGCAGCGGCAGGGGCAGCCGTTTCGGATAAGCCTAATTTGGCCGAGGATTCCCCCCTCACTTCGTCTCCTCCTCCCACGGTCAAATGCCCACAGGCTCCGGTGGCCCTTCCTCCTCCTTTCATCGCCCTGCTGCTATACCTGCAGCAGAGCTCACTCCGCCTCGTCTTCCCGCGCAAGGCCGCACCAGCTGGCGCCTTCCCGACCTCTTCCTCGTCGCCGTTACTCCTCCCCCCCCTCCCTTCATCAGTTAAATAGGTCAAACTCTTCCTCTTACTCTCCTCTTAATTTCCCCCTCTTCAATTGTCACTTTTAACCCCTCGACTGCCACTACCACCTCCATCTGTTCCACCTCCACAGGCCATCCCACCCCTAGCCGACAAGCCCATAAGCTTCTCCTCACTCCACTCAAGCATTTCCCTCACTCACACCACCACTCCACACACCCAGAACACCCCCCGAACACAGCCACTCTCACGCACACAGTGTGCCCTAGGCACGCACACTTCGGCCTCCCCACGCCACGTCGACCCCTGCACTGCCTTCGTCGCACTCTAGCGAAGTTCCCTGAGCTTTCTCACGTGGCCACGAGGCCGTTTTAGTGTTTTCAGGTCGCACCCCCTCGCCGCCATTGACGACAAGCTTGGAGCAAGCTCGCAAGCTGCTCCAAGCCTCTTCAGCTCCAGGCGCAAGCCCCAGGCGACGTGGAAGACTTCCGCGAGTGTGGCCAGGTCTTCAATTGGGGTCGCAAGCCTCGGCTGCTACCCCAATTGCTCGAAGCTTCCTGCCTGCAGGTGCACGCAGTGGCAGGTGGGACTTTAGTCCCACCTCAGAAGTGTGTGGGCGCACGCCTACACATAAATTGAAAAAGTGTTCTAGGTTGTTCGCTTTGGAATACTGGGGTGAGGTCCCTCCTCACCTATCCACCGGGTCTCGTCCGCGGCACTACCCACGCGGATCTGACCCGCGACCCGATTAGCCCTCACTCCTGTGCACTCATCGCACACCACACCCACGCCAGTGCGCCTGGACCCGGGCACGCGACCGACCCGATAACCCGGCTCTAGGAGAGTGTACCCAAGAGAGATTCAGAGAGAGAGTTGCGCAGGAAGGGTAGGGGAAGGTTTTGCTTCGTGTGTGTGTGCAGGGAACAGGTAGGAAAGAAGAAGAAGAAGGGTGGCAAGGACTTAGCCGCAAAGAAGCAGCAACAGGGAAGAAGAAGAAGGAATGGCCAGATAAAAAGAAAGGAAAAGAGGAGGGAGCCTCTGCCACACAGAAGAAGCCAAGAGAAAAGAGAGAAAAGAAAGAGAAAAAGAGGCTCCTGTAGCAGAAGAAGAAAGTAAAGGAGAGGCCACAGCGAAGCGAAGAAGAAGCTGCAAAAGAAAAGAAGATAGCAAGGGCACTATAGCAACAGCGCCGTTAAGGCGTCCGACGTGAAGAATCAGACGTCTAGATCAAGGAAGAAAAGAGAGAAGAAAATCAGAGAAGAAGAGAAGAAGGAGGAAGAAGAAGAAGGACGCAGCAGCTGAAGAAAGAAAGAGGAGGCAGCTGCAGCAAAGAAAAAGAAGAAGAAAGAAGAAGGCAGACTGAAGAAGAGAACCGGCTGAAAGAGAAGAAGAAGAGAGAAGAAGAAAAAGCCCAAAAGAGAACTTTTGCTCACTCACTCTCACTCTCTCTCTTTTATTCTTTTTGTAACAGAATTGTGAATTTATATTTCTAGAATGACGTGTGCTCCCTGAGTTCGACCTCGGGAAAGTTTTAATTCCAATTAATAAATTGTAAACTGGTGACCGTTGTTTGTAATATACTATAACGAATTAATCATTAAGAGCAAGAAACGCAGCATACGAACAACGGACGTCGCCAGTTTTTGGCGCTGTTGCCGGGGAGCAACGGCCATTCTAGAAAATTTTTATTCACAATTTTTACTACTGACTTAATCTCTTCTCTTTGATTGTGCAGGCACAGGAAATCAAGAAGGAAACAAGCAGCGCACAACAACCACACCAAGGACAGGTAATTTTCTATCCTCTTAAGCCCCTGAAATTCTAAAGAGGAAGAAAAAGAAAAAAAATAATTTAGGAATAACTTGTCTTTCATACCTAGTAAATCACAAAAGTTGCCTGTTTTCAATTTCAACACATTCTATCTGCACATCCATTAAAGGTATTTAGGGCTAAAACCTTCTTGCTTGAGCCCTAATTACCTAATCTTGAGGCAACTAACTGGACCAATTAGAGCCAACTTAAGACTCAAAGCTAGGGTTTTAGAGACACACTTTCTAATCAAAAATTGAGAATCCCCAAAAGAAGTGTGCCTAAGCCATTGCTTGAAAACATCTATCAAGAGAAACCCTAAGAAATTTGGCTCTTAAAAACACTTGAGCCCTAAAAGACAAGACCTAATAAGCTCTCAAAAGAACTAATAGGTGAAGTTGATCCCTTGGATCGACCAACCTTTAACTTAGGTCACTCTTTGCACTCAAAAGGTTAAAGTTCAAGTGAAACACTAAGCACATTGATCCTAACTAAAAGTGGTAGACTTAAGAGGTTAAGGTACCCATTCTGGTCTACCTGGAATCTCAGTGACAAGAGAGGTCAGGTGGGGGAAACCCTGTAACCCGTGGGGGCGCTCTACCGTGTAGGGGTCTTCGCGAGACTCACCCTCTCTGGCTGCCTAGGGAATTCTCAGGTGGACGACCTTCTGATTAAGGGGTCCATCTGCCCCGAACCTCTATAGTCACCCAACATTTTGGGTGTCTTGAATGGGTCCAGCACTTGCTAAACTCGTCTAATCCATCAGTGCATGTTTGGTAGGAGGTCCTTGAAACCTCCTCTAGAAATTCACTCTCCTCGAGGCCGAGCCTCGGTGCCCTTGTTTGTGCAACCAACTCTTCACATAGACCTCTCCTCTGATTCTGAACCCAACTCACCTTCTTCTTCCACAATGGCTCAGCCAGATGAGGAAGAGAACAATCTGGAGCACCAGCTCCAGCGACTCAATGACCTCTTCCAGAACTTCATGAACCCACCACAGCATCTCATGATGCGAGATCACTATAATCCCGCTGCGGTGGCTATTGAGCCTCGAGTCAGAATCCCGACTGGAGGACCTGATTCTGAATTGAAGCCCAACATGATTCATGCCATACCTAAATTTCATGGGCTTAATTCTAAAGACCCCTTCCAGCACATCAAACATCTAAAGCATCTGGCCCAGACTTTCGGGTCAGATGCGCATAATCGGGATATCTTACTCATGAAGATGTTCTCTTTCTCCCTTATGGACAAGGCAGCCCATTGGTATCAGACCCAGACCCGTCCAATCAACACTTGGGAGGAACTTCAGTCTGAGTTCCTGAAGAAGTTCTTCCCCGTTGGTCGGACCAATGCCTTGCGCCATCAGATTACTCACTTCATGCAACGACGGGAGAACCTCTTCATGAGGCATGGGATCGTTTTCAGGATCTCATGAGAAAGTGCCCCCATCACGGAGTTCCTAAATGGGAACAAGTCCAGTCTTTTTACCAGGAACTCCATGAGGATATTAGACTATTCGTCAATGCAACTTGCAGAGGGAATATCATGAGTCAGCATGAAGACACCGTGTGGGAGATTCTCGAGAATATGTGTGAGAACTCCATCAATAATGACCCCATGGGACTATTCGACAGGACGAATACCCGCGCATCGACAAACATTAGGGGAGCACATGAAACTCAGGGCCTGTCTGCATTAGTCGACCTGGAATTGATGGCCAATCTATTGGACAAGGTCTCTATTATTGAGAAGAAGGTGGATGAGCTGACTCAGCACTTGCAGCGAGCCACCTCTGCGCAGAATTCCTTTGCACAGCCTCTTTCCGCACGGGAGACTGTGTAGAACATTTTCCATCGACCTTCTCCTGGGGTGGACTCGTATCCACCCCCATTTGACTTTCAGATCGGAGGAACCTCCGACCCTTTCTATTCTAACCGGGGGAGCTCTACTCCCCCATTCTCTGACTTTTCTGAGGCTCCTCAGACCTGCGAGGACCTCAACGCCATCCAGAATGACCCATTTTTCAATGCCTACAATCCTGGATGGTGAAACCATCACAACTTTCAGTGGGCAGGGAATTCCCAAAATCCAAGACCACCCTTTCAGCCTCGTCCACAAGCACCTCGTCCTTACCAGCCGCTTCAGCCTCGACCCAACCCTACTTATCCATCTGGGCCAAACCAAGATCAAATGTCCCTCATCCTCCATACTTTGGCAGACATTCAAAGAACGAATGCGGCTATTCAAAAGCAACACAAGGATGAAATCACAGAGGTTCGAAACCAACTGGCCCAGTTGGCGAATTCTCGCCAACCAGGAACGCTTCCTTCTCAGCCTCTACCCAACCCAAATAGCGTGCCGACCTAGCGGCGCATTATGAACCCAAACCCAGGCCAAGCACACATGGTTTATTAGGCCCCTTCTATTCCTTCACCTGACAGGATGGAAGCTTCAACTTCTTTTGCGAGTTATCAACAGCAGCAACCCATTCTACCAACCCCCAACTAGAACCAGGCAGGACTTAATTCTGTGACCACCCGTAGTGGTAAAGAGACCCAAGATCCACCTTATCCAGACCACTCCAAACCTGGTAGTAACCTAAACCCTAGGACAATAATCCAGGATGTTCCCATCCCTGTCCCTGATCAAAGACCTGGACCTATCCTAGAGAAACCAACCAAGGTTCCATTTCCCAAGGCCTTGACCAAGGGAAAGAAGATAACCAAATCCGTGGCTCCTGAGGAGGACCTGGTCAAGCTCTTTGAGCAGGTCCAAATAAACATTCCCTTGATGGATGCAATCCACCACGTACCGGCTTACACACGATTCTTGAAGAATGTGTGTACACCTCAGCGTAAGCTGCGAACCAAAAGTGGGAGTCCAATTGTACTGTCAGAGCAAGCCAGCTCTGTAATCCTGAGCAGACTCCCACCCAAAGCAAAAGACCCAGGCACTCCCCTAATTTCATGCAAGATAGGTGAAACCCAGTTCGACAGAGCATTGTTAGACTTAGGTGCTGCCATAAACTTGATACCCACATCCTTACTCAACCACCTAGAAGAATCTGAGCTAAAACCGACCGAGGTGACACTACAGTTAGCAAATCGATCTATCAAGTCACCAAATGGGATTCTTGAGGATGTTATTGTAAGGGTGCGGGATTTTTACTTCCCTGTGGACTTCATAGTCTTAGATATGGATGCACCTGAGAACCCAAGGGATACACCAATCATTCTAGGGAGACCTCTTTTGGCCACTACAAGGGCCAACATAAGTTGTGAGGAGGGCCAAATAGAACTGAAATTTGGGAATCAGACTCTCAAAATTGATATCTTTAAGGCCCAACAAGGGATCAATTGCGGTGTCATTGAATAAATATGTGATGTTAGAAATCTGGTTGATGAACCACAACTTGAGGGTAACATGATCATTCATCATCAACCACAAGAGAATCTTGAATCGCAATTAGGGGAGGTAGACATCGAGAAAGACAAACCAATAACTCCTATCCTTATACCACACACTCACTTTGAACCACCCGCTGCTGCTGATAACCCCATTCTTGAACTCAAACCCCTTCCCGATCATTTGAAATATGACTTCTTGAGTTCTAGTCAGACATTTCCTGTGATCATAAACTCCAGACTCACACCTGATCAAGAATCCCGTCTGATTATTGTTCTCCAGCAACATCGCAGAGCCATTTGATGGACTCTCGATGACTTGACTGGAATAAGTCCCACTTATTGCACACACCGTATTTATTTTGAAGAGGGCGCACGACCTTCCCAGGAAATGCAGAGACGTTTGAATCCCAATCTGCAGGAGGTCGTGAAAAAGGAGATCATTAAGTGGTTAGATGCAGGGATCATCTACCCGATCTCCGACAGTCGTTGGGTGAGCCCAATCCAGGTTGTGCCTAAAAAGGCAGGGCTCACCACCATTACGACTGAAACCAGAGAAGTCATACCTACCCGTATAGCCAACTCGTGGAGAGTCTGCATAGATTACCGAAGACTCAATTCCTCCACAAAGAAGGATCATTTCCCACTACCATTCATTGATCAGATTCTCGAGAAATTAGCGGGAAATAGATTCTTCTACTTTTTTGACGGGTACTCCAGTTATAACCAAGTGACTATTCATCCTGAGGACCAAGAGAAGACCACATTCACCTGCCCCTTCGGAACGTACGCGTTTCGAAGGATTCCTTTCGGTCTCTGCAATACACCCGCAACTTTTCAGCGGTGCATGCTTGCCATATTCTCTAATATGGTAGGTGATTATCTGGAAGTCTTCATGGATGACTTCTCAATTTTTGGGGCATCATTTGATGATTGCCTTCAGAACTTGGTTCATATACTCAGGCGTTGCATCGATGTAAATTTGGTTCTTTCCTGGGAAAAGAGACACTTTATGGTGCCTGAGGGAATTGTCCTAGGTCATTTAATTTTCGAGAAAGGCATCCAAGTGGATCAAGCTAAGGTTGATTTGATTTCTCGACTTCCTATGCCTAACTCAATCAGGGACATCCATTCTTTTCTAGGGCATGTCGATTTTTACCGTCGTTTCATTCCTGATTTCTCGAAAATCGTGCGCCCCCTGACTACTCTTCTCTCCAAGGATGTACCCTTTGAAATTTCCAAGGAATGCACTCAAGCTTTTGAGAACCTTCGTGATCGAGTCACCCAAGCCCCCATCCTACAGTCCCCTGATTGGTCTCAACCCTTTGAGATTATGTGCGATGCATCTGACTTTGCTGTAGGAGCGGTTCTGGGGCAGAAGATTGACGGGAAACCCGTGGTCATCTACAATGCTAGCAAGACACTTCACGAGGCTCAGCGTAACTATACGGTTACGGAGAAAGAGCTGCTAGCCGTAGTATTTGCTCTCGAAAAATTTCGATCCTATCTCCTGGGTTCCCACGTCATCATCTACTCATATTACACAGTTGTGAGACATCTCCTTGCCAAGAAGGACACGAAGCCCCGACTAATCCGATGGATCTTACTGTTGCAAGAATTCGACCTCGAGATTCGCGACAAGGCGGGAAGACAGAATATGGTAGCTGACCATTGTCTCGCCTTCCTTCTGAAATCATCAACCCTTCTAGACCCATTGGTGCGCGGGATTTCTTATGTGTTTTGAAATTCTAGACGTTGTAGTATATCACGAAAAGCTACTACCAATTTACAATTTATTACTCAGAATTAAAAGTTTCCCGAGGTCGAACTCAGGGAGCAAACTATGATTCCAGAAGCATATGAATTCACAATATTGTTTTACAAAAATTTAGACAAAGGAGAGAGAGAAAGAGAGAGAGCAAAAATTCTCTTCTTGGCTTTTTCTTCTTCTCTTCAGCCAGCTCTCTTCTTCAGCAGGTCTTCTTCTTTCTTCTTCTTCTTTTCTTTGCTGCAAAGGCTTCCTTTTCTTTCTTTCTTTCTTCAGCTGCTAAGTCCTTCTTCTTCTTCTTCTTCTCTTCTCTGATTTTCTTCTTTCTTCTGCGTCTTCTTCTTTGCTGCAGAGGTTCCCTCCTTCTCTTTTCTCTTTCTTTTTCTCTGGCCTATCCTCTGCTCTTCTCTTTTGCTTCACTCCTTCCTTTCTTTCCGACGTCTGACTCAGAAATCAGACACCTTAACTGCGCTGTTGCTACAGTGCTGAAACGGTGGGCGACAACTATGATTAGTTTTTGCTATAGCGTTGTAGTATAGCTAGTTATTGCCATCATTTCAAATATATATATATTTTTTTACTCGGGAATAACAATTCTCCCGAGGTCGAACTCAGGGAGCAAGTCGTATTCTAGAGATATACATGTTCTATTACAAAAATAAAGAGAGAAAGAGAGAGATGAAAGTTTGGCGTCTTCTTCTCTTCTTGCTTCCTCTTTGTCTTCTCTCCTCTTTGGCTTCTGTTTTTCCTGTTCTTCTTCTTCTTTGTCTTCTCTCCTCTTTGGCTTCTGTTCTTCCTGTTCTTCTTCTTCTTCTTTGTCTTCTCTCCTCTTTGGCTTATGTTCTTCCTGTTCTTCTTCTTCTTTTCTTGCTTCTTGCTTCTCTTCTTCTTCTGCTTTCTGTTTCTTCACTTGGCTGTTCCTTCTCTCTTCTTTTCTTCTTCTTCTTTGTCTTCACCTGTCTTCAGGACGTCGTCTGATTTTCCGATCAGACGACTTAACCCGCGGATGCTACAGTGTTGCTTCAGTTCTTCTTCTTCCGCAGTCCTTCTTCTTCTTCACCTGTGCCTGCACGCTCAAGAGTTCAGCATCAGAAGGCAAAAACCTACTCTACCCTCCCCCCCCCCCCCCCCCGCGTCTCTCTCTCTCAGAATTCGCTCTTAGGACAGCTCTCCCAGAGCAATCGGGTACACGGGTCGCGCCTGGGTCCAGGCCCACCGGCGTGCGGTGGTGGGCGAGGAGTGCCAGTCAAGTCGGGTCGGGTCGACCGGATCCGCGTAATGAGCTCCCAGACGGGCCGGGTGAAGCGGTGTGAGAGGGACCTCAACCCGTGTGCTGAGGCAATAAGCCTACAACACTTTTTCAACTTATATCGGCGCGCCTCTTCGAAGCCTTCCGAGGTGGGACTAAATGTCCCACCCCAATGTGAGCGCCTGCGCAGAGGAGGCAGCGGCAGCCGAACTTCGCGCGAGGGCTTCGAGCGAGGGCTTCGCCCGAACAGCAGCCTGACACTTCGCGAAGCTACCCCGCGAAGCCTGGGAGTCTGACCTGGGCGTGGTGTGCCTGGAGCAGCAGGTCGAAGGAGCTTCGCTACTCAGCAATGGCGATGGCGGGCGCAACACCTGTTCACAGAAGCACGGCCTCTCGGCCTAATCAGATATGCGGAGAACCTTCGCCGTGGCACGGCGAAGGTGGTCGGAGGGTCTGCAGTGGGCGTGGTGGAGCAAAAGGGTCGCACTAGGTCAAACTGCGGGCGGAGAAGTGGGTGTGTTCGATGGATCTGCAGAGGGCGTTTAGTGGGAAGTGGAGGGGCGGAAGAGGATCAGGGTGAGGAGGCGGAGGTTATGCATAGGTCGGCGAGCCGCGTGGGGTGCTGGAGCGATGGGAGCGGTTCGCCGGAGTTTGGCTGGAGGTGGAGAAGGTGAGGGTGATCGGTGGGAAATCGGTGGCGACAGTAAGGGCTTTCAGTATGGAAAAGAAAGAGGGGAGGAAGAGGAGAAGTTTTACCTACTAAGCTGGACAAGGAGGGGTTGGCGCAGGCGACAGTCGTATCGACTGTCGCCGGAGAAGAAATTGCCCAGAGGAAGGGGCGGCGGCGAGGAGAGGGCCGGAGAGGCGTTAGCTGGGTGCGGCGTGACGCGGAAAGATCGAGGGAAGGTAACCCTGCTGCTGGTAGTGCGGCAGGGCGACGAGGAGGAGGAGGAGAGGCCGCCGTAGCAACAGGGCGTCTGTCGGAGTGGGAATGGAGGAATTGAGGGGGTGTCTCCGTCAGATCCGAGCTGGGAACAACGACAGAGCGACGGGGGTATTTATAGGGGTAGAATCAGAGAGGAGGGCGGAGGGAGACGACGTGTCTCCCTCGCCGGAGGACGCCGGAGGAAGGAAACCCATACCGTTCGTGCGTTAGCGCGGGCGGTATGGGCGGTCGCAGCACTCAGGGGGTGTCCCTGCGGTGGCTGACGACGCAAGGTACCCCCCATTGACTTGCCAGGGCCCCTTCCTCACCCTGCGCGGCGCCATGCTCCGCGCAAGGTCGCCGGAGCATGGCGCTGCTCAGGTTTTGGAGGAGGGACCTAAACGCAAAGAACGAAGAAGAGTTAGGGGTCAAAATGTGAGGGTTCAAAAGTTGAGGGCCAAAAAGTAAATATATGAGGACCAAAGTGTAAAGTTGGTCAAGAAGGTTTCTTCTTAGGCCCAAGTTTTTATACTTGACTAATTATGACCTAAGGATTCTGATGGTGAATTTTATTTCTAGATTAAACCTTGTTTGACCGGTCAATTTACGTAAAAACCCAAATTAGGTTGTTAATTGGGCATGGTTCTCAATGTAGGTCAAAATGGGTTCCTAAGGCTAAATTGAAAGTCATAAACCCTAGAGATTATTTTTCTATGAATTTTAGAGGGTTTAGTTGATTTTTACCTTGCCTCGAACCACGTGAATTGAAGTGGGTTTGTTTTTAGGGTTACATGATGTCATTTAATTCCTTGGAGTTGCTGTAGCCCTTATTGAGTCATCTCATCCCACTTTTCTTCTTATTGGGTTGTTTTGACCTATGTTTGGACCCTGAGTTACCCTATTTTCAGATCGGATTGGTGAAATTGCATTTTTACCCCTTAATTTCTATTTTCTTTGCAAACTCAGAATCTCTCTGAGCCAAGCCTTTCTACAGTTATGTAGGAGCTTTTTCTTGCATATTAGGGTTAAATGGTGCTAATTTAGGGTTTGTGACGAGGTTCTCATCAAGTGCCCCTACTCTTTTCTTTTCTTCAGCTTCTTTCCTTCCTTCCTTCTCCTTTCTTCTTCTCTGTGGCTAAGTCCCAGCCGCTGCTCTTTCTCTTCTTTCTTTCTTCTTCTTCTTCTCTTCAGCAGCTCCTTGCTCCTTCCTTCCTCACCTGTTCTCTGCACACACACACACAAGTTCAGCGCAAAACCTACCCTACCCTCTTCCCGCATCTCTCTCTCTCTGATCTCTCTTGGGTACATTCTCCCAGAGCCGGGTTATTGGGTCGGGTCGCATGCCCGGGTCCAAGCCCACCGGCATGGGTGGTGCGCGAGGAGTGCACAGGAGGGTGTCGGGTCAGGTCGTGCCAGATCTGTGTGATGAGCTTACGGACGAGGGCTGTGTATAGGTGAGGGACCTCACCCCATGTGTATTCAGAGGCAATCAGCTAATATCACTTTTACAATTTATGTGTGGGCGTGAGGCCACACACTTCCGAGATGGGACTAAAGTCCCACCTCTGCTCCGCACGCCCGCATGCGAGAAGCTGTGAGCAATTGGGGCAGCAGCGAAGACTCACGATCCCCACTTGAAGGCCTGGGCACACTCGCGGAAGTATCCCGCATTGCCTGGGGCCTGTGCCTGGTGCTGAAGGGTCCTGGAGCTGCTCGCCAAGCAGCTCCTGTTGTCCGTTAATGGCGACTAGGGGGCCGAGACCAGAAAGCATGAAAACGGCCTCACGACCACGTCAGACAGCTAAGGAAGCTTCGCCAGAGGATGGCGAAGGCGGTGCGGTGGTCGTCGTGCCGGGAAAGTGGCTGTGGCCATGTGCCTAGGGCACACAGCAGAGGAGCAGATGGGTGTGTCCGAGGGGTGGTCTGAAGGTGAAGGGTGGTGAATGGAGTAGGGGAAATGCTTGAGTGGAGTGAGGGGGAGCTTTTGGGCTTGTTGGCGAGGGGTGGAATGGCCTGTGGAGGTGGAGCGACCTCGCCGGAGATGGTGGCTTGAGGTGGAGCAGATGGAGGTGGTAGTGGCAATCAAGGGATCTAAAGTGCCAATTTAATAGAGGAAAATTAAGGGGAGAATAAGAGAAAGGTTTCTACCTACTTAATCGACGAAGAGGGAGAGGAAGACGCCCGCCGCGTGCCTGCCGGAGCAGGGGACGAAGGTGCCCAGAAGAGGGGTAACGGCGACGAGGAGGGGATCTGGAGACGCCAGCTGGTGCGGCCTGGCGTGGGAAGACGAGGCAGAGTGAGCTCTGCTGCAGGTATGGCAGCAGAGAGACGAGGAGGAGGAGGAAAGATCGTCGGAAGCTTGGTCTGTCTGATCGAAGTGAGAGGAGATGAAGTAGGGGGTTCTCTTCGGCCAAAGCGAGCTTGAAGGAGATAGCTGCCCTTGCCGCTCCTTATAAAGGTGCTGGCGAGGAGAGGGTCTTGAGGGAATGATGTGGGGAGCTCGCCGGAGATGGTCGGAGATGGAGACCCATGCCTTTCGTGCATTCGCACGAGAGGCATGGGCAGCCGTAGGTCACAGGGGAGGGTCCCTGCAACAGAGGACAATGCAGGGAACCCCTCGTTCGTTCCTGAGGGCGGTCTCCATACCCTGCGCGGCGTCATCCTCCGCGTAAGGTCGCCGGAGGTATGGTGCCTACGTGGGGTGGCAGGGAGGACCGTTCTGCAAAGAACGAAGGAGAAGATAGGGGGCTAAATGTAAGGGTTTAAAAAGATAAGGGTCAAAAAGTAATTCAAGAGGACCAATTTGTAAAGTCGGTCAAGATGATCTTCTCTTAGGCTCAAAGTTTTGTACCAACCTAATTTGAACCTAAGGAATTCAATGGTGTAATTTGATTTTAGGTTTGACCACGTTCGATCAGTCAATTTGCACTAAAACCCAAATTAGGTCATAAATTGGGCATGGTTCCCAATTTAGGTCAAGATAGGTTGCAAAGGCCAAATTGAAGGTTCTAAACCCTAGGGAGTATTTTTCCATGAATTTTAGAGGGTTTAGTTGATTTTTATTCTACCTAGAACTTCGTGAATTAAAGTAGGTTTATTTTTAGGGTTACAGAATGTCATTTAATTCCTAGAAGTTGCTATAACCCTTTTCGGATCAGATCATCCCACTTCCTTCCTTATTAAGCTCATTTGACCTGTGTTTAGACCCTTAGTCACCATAATTGTGCACTGCATTGGTAAAATTACAGTTTTACCCCTTATGACTTGTTTTATTCTTCAATTTAGAATTCTATGAGTTAGGCTTTTCTTTAGGTTTTGTAGGAGCTTTTTCACACTTATTTAGATCAAATTGTGCCAGTTAGGATTTATGATGAGGCTCTCATCACCCATCACGGAGCATTTTCCTGATAAGCACTTATTGACTGTTGGTACTAGGCTTCCATGGTTTGCAGATATAGTAAACTACCTGGCATCTCGTCAGATCCCGTCTGATTGGCCAAAGGCCAAGAAAGACAAGTTGCGCTCTGATGCTAAGTACTACATCTAGGAAGACCCGTACCTTTTCCGCATAAGTGCTGACCAAATCATCCGGAGCTGTGTCCCGGAGGGCGAAGTCAATGACATTCTCTCCTTCTGCCATGACAAGGCATGCGGTGGCCATTTCTCTGGGCACAAAACCACATCAAAAATCCTTAAATGTGGCTTTTACTGACCCACTATCTTCAAAGACTCATACAAACACTATAAGGAATCTAGTCGTTGCCAAACTCCGAGCAACATGAGCCATCGCGACATGATGCCTTTACAGCCGATTCTCGTATGCAAGATCTTCGATATTTGGGGGATTGATTTTATGGGTCCCTTTCCTATTTCGGATGGCTTCGAGTACATTTTGTTCGCCGTGGACTATGTGTGCAAATGGATCGAAGCCATTCCGACCCGAACCTGTGATCACAAGATTGTCATCAAATTCATTCATCAGAATATCTTTTCACGGTTCGGAATTCCTCGTGCAATCATCTCTGATGGAGGGACTCATTTCACGAATGCTCAGTTCAGATCACCGATGACCAAATACGGGGTGTCTTATCGAATCTCTACTCCTTACCACCCCCAAACTAATGGTCTAGCTGAGCTATCAAATCGGGAGATCAAGAAAATCTTGCAGGTTATTGTTCGACCTGACAGGAAAGATTGGTCGTCCCGACTTCCGGAAGCTTTGTGGGCTTATAGGATCGCCCACAAGACCCAATTAGGCATGTCTCCTTTTAGACTGATGTACGGGAAGGCGTGTCACCTTCCTGTCGAACTGGAGTACAAAGTCTATTGGGCAGTACGAAGTTGCAACCTAGATCTTTCTAAGGCTGGAACCCACAGAAAGCTTCAGATTAGCGAGATCGATGAATTACGCCTTGATGCGTATGAGAACTCGCAAATCTACAACGAGCGGGTTAAAGCCTTCCATGACAAGCACATATCTAAAAAGATCTTCCACCCAGGTCAGAAGGTCCTACTCTTTGATGCCCGACTCAAACTCTTCCCTGGGAAATTATGATCCAAGTGGGTCGGACCGTATCATGTCCGACAGGTTTTTGGAAATGGAACAATCGAAATCAATCCTCTCAACCACGATTTCGAACCTTTCATCGTGAACGGTCATAGACTCAAACCGTTCATTGATGTAACCTCTACAGATTTGGCTGAGTCTTCATTTATCCTCCATTCTCCTTGAGCTTATTACGCCCAGCCGATGGCGTAAAACTCAGCGCTTAACGGGAGCCAGCCCGTCATTCTTTCCCAAAAACGCGAAACCTTTTCTGACACTTCTTTGCACTTTAGGTTCATCCTTTAGGAGAGCCGATTCCACCTCAGATGCTCGTATTTGAGATTAGAAATCGTCCGCAACAGTCACCCCGACCCATCCACTCACCAAAATACCCGTCCTAATGCATGAACCAAGCTAAATAAAAAACCCTCCTAATTTACAATGAGAACATTGTAAATCTTAGGCGTGGGGGGTATGAAAGTGCAAAATGAATAAAAACTCATAAGAAAAGGTTTCAACAAAAAAAATTCACATATGCCAAAAACACCATAAAAATAAAAAAAATTTAAAAGTAAAGGAGGAAAGAAATTCCTATGGAGGAGGAGAAAAAGAACAAAATGATAAAAAGGAGCACAAAATGAAAGAAAAGAGATAGTCATTAGTAAGAAATTAAAGAATTAACCTGAGTTCTAGACCACATTCAGGAAAAGAAAAGGAAAGTGCACAGTAAGATTAGTAAGAACGTAAATCTTAGGCATTCTTAGATGGACTCTTAGTACCCATTAAGATCTAGATATTCCTCAAGAGGTTGAGGAAAATGAAAAGCTAAAGTATTAGGTCCAAGGCTTAAGGAGTATTCAGCCTCGTTAACTAACTTTTGGTTTGCGGGACTCAATAACCTAAGCACCCAAATTTACACACACAGTCTGGTTCAGTAAGCATAAGTATCAAAATCACGCAGAAGCGTTTCAAAATATTTTGAAAAGTCACCTAGATTAGGAGCAGTCGATCAACACAAGTTGATTTTAACGAGTTCTCAGCACGGAGAGGTAGGAAATTCCCCTCGAAGATGCGTAACAATATATCATCTCATCGGTGCTTGTCTCTTAGGATATTTACAAATCCTACTGGGGGCATGAAAGCACTCTGCCGATTCGGATTCCATGGATGGCATTATCATGAAATGTCAATTGCGAGGGTCTGAATTCGGCCACGAAACACCATGGACGGGATTATCTCAAAATCTCGAAAGTCAGGATTCTGGGGGTTACCATGGGCGGTGCTATCTCGAAGCATCGACTGCCAGGAACCCTTGAGGATTGATGATGGGGACAAGGAATCCGATACAGATCGTGTTGTGAAGCCAATCCTAACCTAGAATTAAAAAGAAAAAGAGAGAGAAAACTCTCCAAACATATAAATCTTCTGTCTCTCTTACAAAATGCACTGCGAACTGAACCAAGGCTAAAATTATCTCAAGCATGGGTGCTTTAACCTCTAGGGTTTAGAACCTTCAATTTGGCCAGTAAAACCTGTTTTGACCTAAATTGAGAACCATACCCAAATTTTGACCTAACTTGGGTTTTTGTGCAAATTGATCAGTTAAATGTGGTTAAACGTAAAATCAAATTACACCATTGAATTCCTTAGGTCCAAATTAGGTTGGTGCAAAAATTTGGGCATAAGAGAAGATCATTTTGACCAACTTTACAAATTGGTCCTCTTAAATTACTTTTTGACCCTTATCTTTTTGAACCCTTGCATTTAACCCCTATCTTCTCTTTCGTTCTTTGCAGAATGGCCCCTCTACCACCCCACACAGGCACCCATACCTCCGGCGACCTTGCGCGGAGGATGGCACCGCGCAAGGTATGGGGGCTGCTCTTAAGAACGAAAGGGGAGTTCCCTGCTAGTGTCTAATGATGACACCGAAGCTTAGCCAGTCTTTTGTTTGTTCTTATTATAGTAATGTCGTTGTGGTACAGATAAATTAGCTACGGTTTGTCGTCATTGCCACTATTACAATTTTACTCAGAAATATTTTTTCTTCCGAGGTCGAACTCAGGGAGCTACTAGAATTCTAGAAGTACAATGCTTCTTTATTACAAAAATAAGAGAGAGAGAGAGAGAGGGAGAAGTAGATTTTGTTTCTTGGCTTTTTCTTCTCTTCTCTCTCTCTCTTTGCTTGTCTCCTTTTTCTTCTCTTCTTCACAGTTCTTGATCTTCTTCAGTTCTTCTTCTTCTCTTCTTTGTCTTCTTTCTTCTTCTTTCTTCTTTCTTTTCTTTCAGCTGCAGCACCTTTTCTTTTCTTTTTCTTCTTCTTTGCTTTGTCTGCAGAGCTACATCCGTCGTCTGATTTCTCAGTCAAACGGCTTAAGTGGTGTCTGCTACAGTGCTTCCTTTGTGCTTCTCCTTCTTCTTCCTGCGGTCTTCTCCTTCTTCCTTCTTCTTCCTGCGGTCTTCTTCTTCCTTTTTCCTTGGCCTTCTCCTTCTTCCTTCTTCCTTGGTCTTCTTCTCTCTCACCCTGTCCCTGCACAAAGAGCAAAACCTACCCAGTCCCTCTACCCGCACGCCTCTCTCTCTCCATAAACCACTCAGAGGACGCTCTCCCAGAGCCGCGGGTAATCGGGTCGGGTTTCGAGCCCGTGACCAGGCGTACAGGCGTGTTTGGTACGCGAGGAGTGCGCAGGTAGTGTCGGGTCGGGTCCGCCGGATCCGCGTGATGAGCTCACGGACCGGGCGGGTGAGTAGGAGCGGGACCTTACCCCAGTGC
Source organism: Thalassia testudinum (assembly GCA_037157565.1). NCBI lineage: Eukaryota > Viridiplantae > Streptophyta > Magnoliopsida > Alismatales > Hydrocharitaceae > Thalassia > Thalassia testudinum. The sequence continues at coordinate 75,212,268 of JAZHRO010000013.1, forward strand.
TTTCGGAGGCGACCAGTAGAAAACACAAAAACAATTTATACTGCTGCGAGGTTTGGTAAACTCACGATGTGGGACTATCCTCTGCGCTCTTTTCGTGCGCGCCCGCAGCAGACCGCAGCTTCGCTTCCTTAGCTGCAAGCTCTATTTGCTTTGATTGCTGGGTTGGCTGCCTTCGCACTACCCTCTCGACTTCGTAGCACCTGGAGCCTTGGGGTTCTGAAGCCTGGAGTGCGCGTGGAGCTGCTTCAATGCAACGTCAATGGCGGCTGGGCGTCGAACCTGCTAGACATGAAAAGGGCCTCTTGGCCTAATCAGATCAGCGGGGGACCTTCGCCGTGGCACGGCGAAGGTGGTGCAGGGTGTAGCAGGTCATGGGGCGGCATCTGGCGATGGGGCTAGGTCGGACAGCGACCGGAAAAATGAGTCTGATCGGGGGAGTGTGGTGGGGGTAAGGAGCAGCAGTGGGTGGGCGGAGGTTGTTCAGCGTGATGAGGCGGAGGTTCTGTGAGGGTCGGCGAGGCGTGTGGGGCTGCGGAGCGATGGGAGCGTCTCACCGGAGGGTGGCCGAAGACGAGGAAGGTGACGGTGGACAGGAGCGGTCGAGGGTTAATTGAATGAAAGATAGTGAGGAAAAGAAAGAGGGGGAGATGGGGAATAGTTCTGACCTAATTATAGGGACGAACGGGTCGGAGCAGGGCGGTAGTCGTATTGACTGTCGCCGGAGAAGAAATACCCAGAGGGGGAGGGCGGCAGCGAGGAAGAGAGCGGGAGGGCGCGCGCTGGGTACGGCGCGAAGCGGGAAGAGCGGGCGAAGGTGGCTCTGCTGCTGGTATTGCAGCAGAGCGACGAGACGGAGGAGGAGCCACCGGAGCTGGTGGGTTTCTACCGGAGTGGGAAGAGAGGAAAGGTCGGGGTTTTTCTCCGTCAGGACCGAGCTGCCCCCATCGGCTGGTGACGCTGGTCCTTATAAAGGCGAAGGCGGAGGGGTGGGTGCAGGGAGGCGACATGCCTCCCTCGCCAGAGAGTGTTCGGAATTGCAACCCATACCTTCCGCGCGCTCGCACGGAAGGTGTGGACGAGGGCAGAGGTCAAGGTGGTGTCCCTGCGACAGCAGACGTCGCAGGGAACACCCAGTTCAACTGGCAAGTACCCTCCCTCACCCTGCGCGGCGCCATGCTCCGCGCAAAGTCGCCGGAGCATGGCGCTGCTCAGAGACTTGCAAGAGGGACCTGTATGCAAAGAACGATGAAGAACTTAGGGGCCAAAATGCAAGGGTTTCGAAAGTTGAGGGTCAAAAAGTAATAGATGAGGACCAAAATGCAAAGTCTGTCAAGAAGGTCTCATCTTAGGTTCAAGTTTTTATGCATGACTAAATGGGACCTAAGGATTCTAATGGTGAATTTTATTTCTAGGTCAGACCTTGTTTGATCGACCAATTTACGTAAAAACCCAAATTAAATCATTAATTGGGCATTGTTCTCAATGTAGGTCAAAATAGGTTCTCAAGGCCAAATTGAAGGTTCTAAACCCTAGAGATTATTTTTATATGAATTTTAGAGGGTTAATTCGATTTTACTTTGCCTCGAACCTCGTGAATTGAAGTGGATTTGTTTTAAGGTTACAAAATTTCATTTAATTCCTTAGAGTTGCTGTAGCCTTTGTTGGATTAAATCATCCCACTTTCCTTCTTATTAGGTTAGTTTGACCTATGTTTGGACCCTGAGTTACCCTATTTACAGATTGTGTTGGTGAAATTGCATTTTTACCCCTTATGACTTGTTTTCTTCTTAAACTCAGAATTCTCTGAGTCAAGCCTTTCTATGAGTTATGTAGGAGCTTTTTCCCGAATATCTAGGTTAGATTGTGCTAGTTAGGGTTCATGATGAGGTTCTCATCATACCCCCATGCCTAGCTTTTACTAGTCCCTTAGCAAAAACTTAAGGTTTTAACCTTTGTTCTAGACCATGATGTTTTTAATAACTTCAGATAAGTGCTTTTTCATTTGAACTTAGATTAGGTCGGAATGCTGACCATAGGCCTGAAAGGTACTCTAGTACCAACCAAGATCCAGATCTGTCCAGCCTCAGCCTCAGTCCTTAGCAAAGGTTTTTAAGGCCCACAAGAACTAACCTAAGGTCTATTGGACTTTGTGGTTAAAGCACCCGTGCGAAATGATTTTAGCCCTAGCTCAGTTCGCAGTGCGTTTTGTAAGAGAGATAGAAGATTTTTCTGTTTGGAGAGTTTTCTCTCTCTTTTTCTTTTTAATTCTAGCTTAGGATTGGCTTTTCAACACGGTCTGTATCAGATTCCTTGCTCCCATCATCAATCCTCAAGGGTTCGTGGCAATCGATGCTTCGAGATAGCACCTCCCATGGCAACCCCCGAAACCCTGGCTATTGAGATTTCGAGATAATCCCATCCATGGTGTTCCGTGGCCAAATCCAGACCCTGCCAATTGACACTTCGTGATAATGCCATCCATGGAATCTGAACCAGCAGAGTGCTTACATGCCCCCAGTAGGATATGTAAATATCCTAAGAGACAAGCACCGAGGAGATGATATTTTGTTACGCATCTTCGAGGGGAATTTCCCACCTCTCCGCGCTGGGAACTCGTCCAAGTCAACTTGTGTTGATCGGCCGCTCCTACTCTAGGCGTACTTTTCAGAATTTTGTGACGCTTCTGCGTGATTTTGATTTTTACGCTTACTGAACCAGGCTGTGTGTGAGGTTAGGGTGCTTAGGTTACTGAGTCCCGTAAACCAAAAGTTAGTTAATGAGGTCAAATACTCCCTAAGCCTTGGACCTAATACTTAAGCTTTTCATTTTCCTCAACCTCGTGAGGAATGTCTAGATCTTAATGGGTACTAAGAGTCTATCCAAGAATGCCTAAATTTTACGTTCTTACTAATCTCACCATGCACTTTTCATTTCTTTTCTTGAATAAGGTCTAGAACTTAGGTTAATCCCTTAGTTTCTTACTAATGACTATCACTCTTTTCTTTCATTTTTGTGCTCCTTTTTCATTTTGTTTCTTTTCCTTCTCCCACAAAATTTCCTTTCTCCTCTTATTCTCTTATTCTTTTTCGAAAATTTTTTTTAATTTTTATGGTGTTTTTGGCATATGTGATTTTTTTTGTTTGAAACATTTTCTTACAAGTTTTGCACTTTTATACCCCCCATGCCTAAGGTTTGCAATGTCCTCATTGTGACTTAGGGAGTTTTTATTTACTTAGTTCATTCCTTAAGATAGATGTTTTGATGAGTGAATGGGTCGGGATGAATTTTGCGGACGATTTCTAATCTCAGATGCAAGCATCTGAGGTGGAGCCGGCTATCTATAAGAGTGAACCTTAAGTGCACAAAGGTGTGAAAAAAGGGTTTAGATTTTCAGGAAAATGACGGGCTGCCTCCCGTTAAGCGCTGAGTTTTACGCCATCGGCTGGGCGCAATAAGCTCAAGGGGAATGGAGGATATAAGATGATTCAGCCGAATAAGTAGAAGTCACATCAATGAACGGCTTGAGTCTCTGACCGTTCACGATGAAATGTTCGGAATCGTGGCTGAGCGGACTGATTTCGATGGCTCCATTTCCAAAAACCTGTCGGACTAAATATGGTCCGACCCACTTGGATCGCAGCTTTCCAAGGAAAAGTTTGAGTCGGGCATCAAAGAGTAGGACCTTCTGACCAGGATGAAAGATCTTTCTCGAGATATGCTTGTCATGGAAGGCTTTAACCCGCTCCTTGTAGATTCGCGAGTTCTCATACGCGTCTTGGCGTAATTCATCGATCTCGCTGATTTGAAGTTTTCTATGGGTTCCAGCCTTCGAAAGATCTAGATTACAGTTCCGTACTGCCCAATAGGCTTTATGCTCTAGTTCTACGGGAAGGTGACACGCCTTCCCATATACCAGTCTAAAGGGAAACATGCCTAATTGGGTTTTGTGGGCGGTCCTATAGGCCCACAATGCTTCCGGAAGTCGGGACGACCAGTCCTTCCTGTCAGGCCGAACAGTGACCTGCAGGATTTTCTTGATCTCCCGATTTGATAGATCAGCTAGACCATTAGTTTGGGGGTGGTAAGGAGTATAGATTCGGTGAGACACCCCGTATTTGGTCATCAGTGACCTAAACTGAGCGTTTGTGAAATGGGTCCCCCCATCAGAGATTATAGCACGAGGAATCCCGGACCTTGAGAAAATGTTTTGATGAATGAATTTGAGAACGATTTTGTGATCACAGGTTCGGGTCGGTATGGCTTCGATCCATTTGGACACGTAGTCCACAGCAAGCAGAATGTATTCGAAACCATCCGAAGCAGGAAAGGAGCCCATAAAATCAATCCCCCAAACATCAAAGATTTCGCATACGAGAATTGGCTGCAAAGGCATCATGTCGCGACGGCTCATGTTGCCCAAAGTCTGGCAACGACTGCATGCCTTGCAGTGACTGTATGCGTCTTTGAACAGCGTGGGCCAGTAAAAGCCACACTGGAGGACTTTTGATGCGATTTTATGCCCAGAGAAATGGCCACCGCATGCCTGGTCATGGCAGAAAGAGAGAATATTGTTGATTTCCTCCTCCGCAGAGAAATGGCCACCGCATGCCTGGTCATGGCAGAAAGAGAGAATATTGTTGATTTCCTCCTCAGGGACACATCTCCGGATGACTTGTCAGCACCTATGCGGAAAAGATACGGGTCTTCCCAGATGTAATACTTGGCATCAGAACGCAATTTGTCTTTCTTGGCCTTCGGCCAATCAGACAGGATCTGATGAGATGCCAGGTAGTTTACTATATCAGCAAACCATGGAAGTCTAGTACCGATAGTCAGTAGGTGCTCATCAGGAAAATGTTCCGTGATGAGTCCGGAAGGGTTGATAATCTCAGAAGGAAGACGGGACAGATGGTCGGCTACCACATTCTGCCTTCCCGCCTTGTCGCGAATCTCAATATCGAATTCTTGCAACAGCAAGATCCAACAAATTTGTCGGGGCTTCGTGTCCTTCTTGGCAAGGAGACGCCTTACAGCCGTGTGATCCGAGTAGATGATGACATGGGAACCCAGGAGATACGATCAAAATTTTTCAAGGGCAAATACTTCGGCTGGCAGCTCTTTCTCCGTAACCGTATAGTTACGCTGAGCCTCGTCAAGTGTCTTGCTAGCATAGTAGATGACCACGGGTTTTCCGTCAGCTTTCTGCCCCCACCGCTAGCTACAAATGCTGAGTCAGCTCATCCACCTTCTTCTCGATAATAGAGACCTTGTCCAATCGACTGGCCATTAATTCCAGGTCGACTGATGCGAACAGGCCTTGCGTCTCGTGTGCTCCCCTAAGGTTCGTCGCTGTGCGGGTATTTGTCCGGTCGAATAGTCCCATGGAGTCATTGTTGATGGATTTCTTGTACATATTCTCGAGAATCTCCCACACGGTGTCTTCATGTTGACCCATGATATTCCCTCCGAACGTTGCATTGAAGAATAGTCTAATATCTTCACGGAGTCCCTGGTAAAAAGACTGGACTTGTTCCCATTTAGGAACTCCGTGATGGGGGCACTTTCTCATGAGATCCTGAAAACGATCCCATGCCTCATGAAGAGGTTCTCCTGTTTGTTGCGTGAAGTGAGTAATCTGATGGCGCAAGGCATTGGTCCGACCAACGGGGAAGAACTTCTTCAAGAACTTGGACTGAAGTTCCTCCCAAGTGTTGATCGGGCGAGTCTGTGTCTGATAACAGTGGGTTACCTTGTCCATAAGGGAGAAAGATAACATCTTCATAAGTAGGATATCCCGATTCTACGCATCTAACCCGAAGGTCTGGGCCAGATGCTTATGCTGTTTGATGTGCTGGAAGGGGTCTTCAGAGTTAAGGCCATAGAATTTAGGTATGGCATGAATCATGTAGGGCTTCAACTCGAAATCAGGTCCTCCAGTCGGGATTCTGACTTGAGGCTCAATTGCCACCGCAGCGAGATTATAGTGATCTCGCATCATGGGACGCTGCGGTGGGTTCATGAAGTTTTGGAAGAGATCATTGAGTCGCTGGAGCTGGTGCTCAAGATTATTCTCTTCTTCAACAGATTGAGCCATTGTGGAAAAAGAAGGGGAATTGGGTTCAGAATCAGAAGAGAGGTTTATGTGAAGAGGTTATTACCCAAACAAGGGTACTAGGCTTGGCCTCGAGGAGAGTGAATTTCTGGAGGAGGTTTCAAGGACCTCCTACTAAACATACACTGATGGATTAGACGAGGTTAGCAGGTGCTGGACCCAATCAAGACACCCAAAATATTGGGTGACTATAGAGGTTCGGGGCGGATGATACCCCTTAATTAGAAGGTCATCCACCTGAGAATTACCGAGTAGCCAGAGAGGGTGAGTCTCACGAAGACCCCTGCACGGTAGAGCGCCCCCACGGGTTACAAGGTTTCCCCCACCCGACCTCTCTTGTCACTGAGATTCCAGGTAGACCAGAATGGGGACCTTGACCTCTTAAGTCTACCACTTTTGCTTAGGATTAAGATGCTTAGGGTTTCACTTGAACTTTATCCTTTTGAGTGCAAAGAGTGATCTAATTTAAAGGTTGGTTGATCCAAGGGATCAACTTCACCAATTAGTTCCTGTGAGAGCTTATTAGGTCCTGTCTTTTAAGGTTCAAGTGACTTAAGAGCCGGATTGCTTAGGGTTTCTCTTAATAGATTTTTTTCAAGCAATGGCTTAGGCACACTTTTTTTTGGGAATTTTCGATTCTTGATTAGAAGGTGTGTCTCTAAAATCCTAGCTTTGAGTCTTAGGTTGGCTCTAATTGGTCCAATTTAGTTGCCTCAAGATTAAGTAACTAGGGCTCAAGCAAGAAAGTTTTAGCCCTAATTACCTCTAGTGGATATACAGATAGAATGTGTTGAAATTGAAAAACAGGCATCTCTTGTGATTTACTATGTATGAAAGACAGGTAATTCCTATATTGTTTTTCTTTTTCTTCCTCTTTAGAATTTTAGCGGCTTAAAAGAGAGAGGATAGAAAATTACCTGTCCCTTTGTGTGTTCGTTGTACGGCTGCTTGTTCATTCTTGTTTTCCTATGCCTACACAACAAAAGAGAAGAGATTAAGTTAGCAGTAAATCAAAAATTGTGAATTAATAGCTTCTAGAATGCCCTTTGCTCCCCGGCAACGGCGCCAAAAACTGATTGGTCGCGTTTCGCGATGTTTTAAAGTTATGTTCGTTGCAGTATGTTGTGAAAAGCGATTACCAGATTATTTTAATTTATTACTCGAAATTTAAAATATCCCAACGTCGAACTCAGGGAGCACACTTCGATTCTAGAAGTATACAAATTCACAATTTACTATGATATACTATTTTACAAAAATTTAAGAGAGACAATGAACAAAAAATCCTTTTCTTCTTTTCTTTCTTTCTTCTCTTCTTCTTCTCTTTTCCTTCTCTTCTTTCTCTACCTTTCCTTTTTCGGATGTCTGATTCTTTGAATTAGATGCCTTATCAGCCCCTTTTCTACAGTGCCTTGCAGCTCCTTTCTTCAGTTGTCTTCTCGGCCTTCCTGTCTTCTTCTTTCTTCTTCAACTGCTGTGGCTCTTCTCCGTCTCTTTCTTTTCTCTGTAGCTTCCTCCTTCCTGTCTTATTCTTCCTCTTTCAGTTGCTCTGTGAGGCTAAGTGTCCTTAGCCGCTCCTCTGCCTTTCCTTCTTCTTTCTTCAGCAGCTTCTTCCTTCTTCTTTTGGTTTCTTCCTCTCTGCAGCTCCTTCCTTCTTTTCTTCAGCTCCGCTCCTCCTCCTTTCTTCTTCTCCTCTGCTTCCCTGCGCGTTACACGGTTGAGCAAAACCTAACCCCTACCCGCCTCGTGTCTCTCTGTCTCTGTTTCTCTCTCAAAGGTTTGCTCCCAGAGCATTTGCAGGTATACAGGTCGGGTAGCGTGCCCGGGACCAGGCCCACCGGCGTGCGGTGGTGGGCGAGGAGTGCAAGGTAGGGTAGTCGGGTTCGGACCAAGGCCCGCGGGGCGTGAGCGCGGGCGCGAGCGTGTGGCGCGCTGCGTGAGTGGGCGAGGGACTTGACCCCTGTGTATCGAAGGTAATGAACCTTATGCAGGAATTCAATTTATGCTGCCGCGCTCACTCACCCACTTCCGAGGTGGGACTAAATGTCCCACCTGCCTATCGCGCTCACCTGCAGAGGTTGAGCTTCTCAATTGCAGCTACTGCGAGGATCCTCGAAGCCAATCAAAGGCCTGGGTGTGTGCGCAAGACCAAGCCGCGCCTTCTGGACCTGAGGACCTGGAGCGCTACGGCCTGGAGAAGCTTGCAAAGCAGCTTCGACCTGCTCATCAATGGCGGTGAGCCCCTGGAACCTGAAAGCACCAAAACGGCCTCGCGACCACGTTAAAAAGCTCAGGGAGCTTCGCCAAGGTGCGGCGAATGTGCAGAGGTGGTCGGTGAGGCATGGGAACGCTTGTGGAAGCGTGCCTAGGGTTTATTGTGGCCGTGGAGTTGGGTGTGTTTGGTGGGCGAATGTAGAGGTGTTGGCGGTCAATGGAGATAAGGAAACTGCTTAGTGAATGGTGGCGGAGGTTTTGAGGGGTCTGGCGAGGTGGATGGAGGCGTGGAGCGGCGGGAACACCTCGCCGGTGGTCTACCGAAGGTGGAGAAGGTGACGGTGGACAGTGGTGTAGAGGGGTCGAAAATGTGATTTAAAAGAGAGGAAATGAAAAGGGGGGAGAGAGAACTTATCTATGAGTCTTTGGACGAAGGGGAGGGAAGCGGTGGTAGCGAACGGCTGTGTTGCCGTCGCCAGAGACAAAGGTGCCTAAGGGAAGGAACGGCGACGAGGAAGAGAGACTGGAGGGCGCCTGCTGGTACGGCAAGGCGCGACGGATGACCGCAGAGGTAACCCTGCCCCTGGTATGGTGGCAGGGCGACTAGAGAGGAGGAGGGTCGCCGGAGCCTGCGGGCGAATGGCCGGAGGAGGAGGATACGAAATTTGAGGGTTATCTTCGGCTAAAACAGGCTTGAAGCAACCAGCGACCCCTGTCGTTTCTTAAATAGATGTTGGCGAGGAGGAGATCTCGAGGAGGGAGCATGGGCAGGCCGCCGGAGAATGGCTGGAGAAGAGACCCATGCCTCTCGCGCGTTCGCACGAGAGGTATGGGCATCGGCAGGGCATGGGAGGGGGTCCATGCGGAAGAAGACAACGCAGGGGGCCCCCCTCTCGTTTCTGGGGCCAGTCCCCATACCCTGCACGGTGCCATCCTCCACGCAAAGTCGTCGGAGGCATGGGTAGTGCTGCAGGTGGTAGAGGGACCAGCATGCAAAGAACGAAGGGAAAGCTGAGGGGCAAAATGCAAGGGTTCAAAAAGTTAAGGGTCAAAAAGTAATTCTTGAGGACCAAATTGTAAAGTAGGTCAAAATGGCCTTCCCTTAGGTCCAAATTTTGGTAATAACCTAATTTGGACCTAAGGAATCCAATGGTGAGGTTTGATTTTAGGTTTGACCACGTTTGATCGATCAATTTGCATAAAACTCAAATTAGGTCAAAAATTAGGTATGGTTCTCAATCTAGGTCAAGATAGGTTCCAATAGCCAAATTGAAGGTTCTAAACCCTAGGGGATGTTTTTTCATGAATTTTAGAGGGTTTAATTGATTTTTATCTTTCCTGAAACTTTGTGAATTAAAGCGAGTTTGTTTTAGGGTTATAGAATGTTATTTAATTCCTATAAGTTGCTATAACCCTTTTTAGATCAAATCATCCCACTTTCTTTCTTATTAAGCCCACTTGACCTGTGTTTAGACCCTTAGACATCCCGTTTGTGTACTGCATTGGTAAAATTACAGTTTTACCCCTTATGAGTTGCTTTATACTCAAGTTTATAGTTCTTTGATTTAGGCTTTCCCTTAGGTTTTGTAAAAGCTTTTGTATACTTATTCAGGTCAAAATGTGCTAGTTAGAGTTCATGATGAGGCTCTCATCATGCTCCAATTCGACGGGGAGGTGACATGCTGTAACGACCCGGTTCCCGAGTCCCTACGAGACACGAGAACCGGATCGACTCGACTAATCCCAAGACCTAGTCGTCCAACGAGGAAGTAACCAAAAGACAGTAAAATAAACCACATTCAGCATGAATATAACTAACAATAAGAAAGTACAGCAGTAAGGAAAGAAACTACTACAGTAGGTACCACCACAACAGTAGAACAACATTTATCATATAACACGAACTGCAGGTAAAGAAAGTACAGCGGAAACAAAACTACTCACTAGAACAGAAACAAAAGAGGTACAAAAGACTGTGGTAAACTCTACTGGACCCTACTCGGCCCAGCGTCCTCTGCAGCCGCTGACCCTGGCTGCTCAACACCTGGTCCTGAAAAAGGTAACGAGTGTAACACGTCAGCAAAACGCTGAGTAGAGTGGCAAACTAACTAAAGACAACAGTAGAGTGTACAGTAGCCGTTATGTTCTATTACTTCCTTTATTCACATCTCTCAATTTTCTCACTATTTCATTTATTTCTCAGATCCTTTACTTGATCTCGAATGTCCTCGTGGGAACGATCTTGATTGCAGTCTTTTCCAAAAGTAGAAGTAGCACGTGGTGCTCTCCTGGCCGGGAGAGTCCCCCGTGGTGATCCTACCCTCAGTCAACCACCCCAAGGTCACTGACAGACGTAACGGTGACTATGGCACGCGCGATAAACGCACATGTAGCTAGCCCGCACTAGCACGCGGTCAGTCGTTTCCGTTAACGGGTGCGCCCAAAGCACAGCACGGAACCAAGGCAGAGCCCTCTCAGTAACAGGGGTCCAACCCCTCCACAGTAACCAAACTGGGGCCTTGCCCCTCCACAGTCCGCGCACCCTCGCCTGACTACCCTGGTTTGCCCTAGTGGGCCTAACAAGTCGGTGAAGGAGGCTAGCAGAACCCCGGGGCCCGTGGGGTAGCTAGTACTCTCCTAACACTAGTAGCTCTCCTCGGTACTACGTACACAAGGGCCAACAAGTCGGCACAGAGCGGCCAATCCTAACCCTGGGTCCCTGGGGTGGCTGGCCCCACTCTGCACTAAACAGGTACAGGTACTTCCCTTGGTACTGCGTACCCAAGAGACAGTACAAACTACATCTCAGTTCCATTCCTTTTTCTTTCCAGGAGTTCCACTCCTAATTCCCCGTAGGGTTCCAGCTCTTTATCTCAGAACATCATATGTTTCACTTTCCAGTTTCACGTTCTCACAATCCAGGATCTCAATCATGTTTCTTTATTCATAACAGGCAGCTGTTAATTCAATTTACAGGCAGCTTTATATTCCTTTCCATTTTTCCAAGACTGCAGTATTATACATTCCACTAGTTTTTCCATCCTAGGGTTCATGCCACATCCTGGGATCTAGCATACAACTAGTTTTCCAGCCCTAGGATTCATGCATCACCTAGGAGCTATCATTCCATACATTTCTCATTCCTAGGATTCATGCAATGTCCTAGATTCTAGTTATGGTTCCATACTTTAACAGATTTTAATAATAAACTTAAGCCACTCTACCAGGTACAACAGGAGTAATGGGGGCGTGATCGGGAATCCCGCGTGCCTCCACAACTCTCAAGACTGCAACTGAACGAGGTCCTATCACAAGGATCAAACACAAGGAGTGTCTCAAAACAGTGTATAGCTACTGTAGACGGGTAGATGAATTAATTCTGAAGAGAACGCAACTCGAATCGCGAAAAACGGAGCCCGAACGGGCCCTAAACGGGTCGAAAAAGACGATACTGTGCAAGATCAGACGTCTGGAACTTCTTCCAGACGTCTTAAAGAGTGGATCAGGGAATTACCTGTCCAGCGTGATTTCCCAGACGTCCAGAAGTCTGCAGGGACGTTTGGCCTAGCTCCCAGACGTCCGATGGTCACCCCGGACGTTTGGAGGTTACTCCCACCGTTTGGTACAACTTCCAGACGTCTGATTCGGAAAGGATGGCGAATCAGCGAGCCTGCGCACAGCCAACTCCCTCCCTTAGTACGGTCAGTCGATAGGAAGGAAGAAGAAAGCGGAATACACACCTTTCAGACGTCTGTATGAGCTACCAGACGTCATCCTCGCCATCTGCCTATCAACCCAGACGTCTGATTCTGGAAATTTTTCCAGAATCAGGGCGCTACTCGGCCTCCTCTCGCGACGTCGCCCGCGTCGTACCTCGCGCGTCTGTTGCCCAGACCGCAGCAGGTCCCTCTTCGCGTCGCTCCGCGCCCCCTGCGCCCTCCGCCGGCCGGCCAAGCCGCTCCGGCGAGCTCGCCCTCATGGCAGAGCTCCGCTCTCGCACGCCGCACCTCCTCCGCGCTCACTGCGGCCGCTGCTACCGCCCTCGCACTCGCGCTCACGCTCACGCTCACTGGCTGAAGGAGAAGAAGGAGGAGACGGTGGAGACGGGAGGGGAGGCGTGCCCTTTTAAGGCCGCGCAGAGAGGAGAGAGAAGGATTCGCGGCAGGGGAATCCTGCAGCCGCAGGAGGGAGGAAGGGCGAATATGCGGTCTGCGCGCTCAGGCGCGCAGACGACTTGCGTGTGTCGAAAATAACGAATTTCCAGACGTTTGGAAACTATCCCAGACGTCTGGTCAGACGTCTGGACAACCTTCCAGACGTCTGGGCCACACGCTCGTTACACATGCCTTCCCGTACACCAATCTGCAGGGAGACATGCTTAATTGGGTTTTGTGGGCGATCCTATAAGCCCACAAAGCTTCCGGAAGTCGGGATGACCAATCTTTCCTGTCAAGTCGAACAGTGACCTGGAGGATTTTCTTGATCTCCCAATTTGATAACTCAGCTAGACTGTTAGTTTGGGGGTGATAAGCAGTCAAGATCCTATGTGACACCCCGTACTTGGTCATCAGTGATATGAACTGAGTATTTGTGAAATGGGTCCCTTCATCGGAGATTATGGCACGTGGAATCCTGAGCCGAGAAAAGATGTTCTGATGAATGAATCTGATAACCACCTTATGATCGTTGGTTCAGGTCGGAATGGCTTCGATCCATTTAGACACGTAGTTAACAGCGAGAAGAATGTATTCTAAGCCGTCCTAATTAAGGAAGGGTCCCATAAAATCAATCCCCAGATATTGAAGATTTCGCATATGAGAATTGGCTGTAAGGGCATCATATCACGGTGGCTCATGTTGCCTAAGGTCTGGCAACGAGTGCATGCCTTACAGTGATTGTATGCGTCTTTGAAAATCGTGGGCCAATAGAAGCCACACTGGAGGATTTTTGCTGCTATTTTATGACTAGAGAAGTGTCCACCGCATGCCTGGTCATGGCAGAAGGACAGGATGTCCTGTATTTCTACTTCCGAAACATATCATCGGATGATCTGATCAGCACCAATGTGGAAGAGATACGAGTCTTCCCAAAAGTAGTACTTGGCATCGAAAAGTAATTTGTCCTTCTTGGCTTTTGGCCAATCGGACATGATCTGATGTGATGCCAGGTAGTTTACTAGATCAACAAACCATGGAAGTCCCACATTGATAGTCAGGAGGTGCTCATCGGGAAAATGCTTAGTAATGGATCTGGAAGGGTTGCTAATGTCAGAAGGAAGGCAAGATAAGTCATCTGCTACCACATTTTGTTTCTCTGCCATGTCGTGAATCTCAAGGTTAAATTCTTGCAATAGCAAGATCCAACGGATTAGTCAAGGTTTCACGTTCTTCTTCGCAAGGAGATGCCTCACAGCAGTGTGATCTGAGTAAATGATAACACGGGAACCCAAAAGATATGATCTGAATTTTTCCATGGCAAATACTACTGCTAGTAGCTCTTTCTTAGTAACTGTGTAGTTATGCTAAGCCTCATCAAATGTCTTGCTAGCGTAGTAGATGACCATGGGTTTCCCGTCTATTTTCTGCCCAAGTACTGCCCCCACAGCGTAATCAAATGCATCGCACATGATCTCAAAGGATTGAGACTAATCAGGGGACTGCAGGATAGGTGCTTGGGTAACTCGATAACGCAGGATCTTAAATGCCTAAGTACACTCCTTGGTGATTTCAAAAGGGACATCCTTAGATAGAAGATTAGTCAAGGGGTGCACGATTTTCGAGAAATCGGGAATGAATCAATGGTAAAAATCAACGTGCCCTAGGAAGGATCGGATGTCTTTGACCGAGCTAGGCATAGGTAGTTTGGAAATCAAATTCACCTTGGCTCGATCAACCTGGATGCCCTTTTCAAAGATAATATGTCCCAGGACAATTCCCTCAGGTACCATGAAGTGGCTCTTTTCCCAGGAAAGAACCAAGTTCACGTCGATGCACCGCCTGAGGATCTAGACCAAGTGCAGGAGGCAATCGTCAAATGATTCACCAAATACCGAGAAGTCGTCCATGAAGACTTCAAGGTATTCACCTACCATATCTGAGAATATGGCAAGCATGCATCGTTGAAAAGTAATAGGTGCATTGCAGAGATCGAACGGCATCCTTCAGAATGCGTAAGTTCCGAAGGGGCAAGTGAAAGTGGTCTTTTCTTAGTCCTCAGGATGGATTGTGACCTGGTTGTAACCGAAGTACCCGTCCAAAAAGTAGAAGAATCAATTTCCCATTAGTTTCTTGAGAATCTGATCAATGAATGGTAGTGGGAAATGATCCTTCTTCGTGGAGGAATTTAATCTTCTGTAATAAATGCAGACTCTCCATGAGTTTGCGATACGGGTCGGTATGGCTTCTCTGCTTTCAGTTGTGATGACGGTGAGCCTTGCCTTTTTAGGTACAACTTGGATTGGACTCACCCACCGACTGTCGGAGATCGGATGGATGATCCCTGCATCTAACCACTTGATGATCTCCTTTTTCACGACATCCTGCAGATTGGGATTCAGGCGTCTCTGCATTTCACGGGATGGTCGTGAGCCCTCTTTAGTGTAGATGTGATGTGTGCAGTATGAGGGGCTGATACTGGTGAGATCGTCGAGAGTCCATCCAATAACTCTTCGGTGTTGCTGGAGAACTGAAATCAGGCGTGTTTCCTGATCAAGTGTGAGTAGGGAGTTGATAATCACAGGAAACGTCTGATTGGAACCCAAAAAGACATACTTGAGATGATTGGGAAGAGGCTTTAATTCCAAAATTAGGTTTTCAGCAGCAGTGGGTAGTTCAGGATGGGTGTCGAAAGCAAAGGAAGGAGCTATGGGTGTGTCTAGGTTGAGTTTGAGCTCCTCTAATTGCGGGTTTTGATTCTCTTGTGGTTGATCAGAAATAGTTGGGTTCTCGATGAAGTCGTCAACCACCGCTTCAATATCGCAAATTTGTTCTATGACTCCACAATTAATTCCTTGTTGGGCCTTAAAGATGTCGATCTTTAGTGTTTTGCTCCAAAATTTTAATTCAATTTGGCCCTCTTCACAATTGATGTTGGCCCTAGTAGTGGCCAGAAAGGGTATCCCTAGTATGATCGGTGTATTCTTCACATTCTCAAGAGCATCCATGTCTAAAATGATGAAATACATTGGAAAATAGAAATCATGCACCCTAACTATGACATCCTCGAGAATTCCTTTTGGTGACTTAATTGATCGGTCAGCTAGCTGTAAAGTCATTTTAGTCGATTTAAGCTCAGATTCCTCAAAATAGTCTAGTAGGGAAGTGGGTATCAAATTTATGGAGGCTCTTAGGTCCAACAAAGCTCAGTCAAATCGTATATCACCGATTTCATAGGAGATTAAAGGGGTGCTTGGGTCTTTTGTCTTAGGCGAGAGTTTGCTCAAAATGACAGAGCTGGCTTGCTCTGACAGTACAATCGGATTCCTGTCTTTGGTTTGCTGCTTACGCTTAGGTGTACATAAGCCGGTACATGGTGTATCGCACTCATCAAAGGGATGTTTATATGGACCTACTCAAAGAGCTTAACCAGGTCCTCCTCAGGTGCCACGGTTTTGGTAATCCTTTTTCCCTTAGTCAAGGCCTCAGGAAATGGAACCTTAGATGGTTCCTCTAGAATGGGTCCAGGTTCTTGATCTGGGATAGAGGTGCCCTGGATGACTATCCTTGGGTTAGGTTTTGTATTACTAGGATGGGTTTGGCTTGGATAAGGTGGGTCCTGTGTTGCTTTGCCAGTGCGGGTAGTAACAAAATTTAATCATGCTTGGTTCTGGTTTGGCGTGGGTAGAAGAGGTGCTTGCTGCTGGTAACCCGTATATGATGTCGAAGCCTCCATCCCGTCGAGTGATGGAGTAGAAGGGGCTTGATAAACAAAGTGAGCTTGGCCCTAATTTGGGGTCATAACTCGCCTCTAGTTCGACACATTATTCGGATTAGGAAGAGGTTGTGAAGGAAGTGCACCAGGTTGGCGAGGATTTGCCATCTGGGCAAGTTGATTGCGAACCTCTGTGATCTCGTCTCTGTGCTGTTTTTGCATAGCCGCATTCGTCTTCCGAATGTCAGCCAGAGTCTGAAGGATAAGAGTCATTTGATTTGTCTGAGTCAGCCCAGATTGATAAGTTGGGTTAAGTCGAGGCTGAGGCGGCTGATATGGACGATGAGCTTGTGGTCGGGGTCGATATTGAAGTCTAAGATTTTGATTATTGCCTGACCACGTGAAATTGGGAAGATTACACCATCCAGGGTTGTAGGTGTTTGAGAATGGATCATTCTGAATGGCATTGAGGTCCTCACAGGTCTGAGGAACCTCGGGAAAATCAGAGTATGAGGGTTCAGAGTTCCCCCAACTAGAGTAGGTGGATCCAGAGTTTCCTCCGTAACCAGAATCAGACGGGGGTGGATATGGGTCCATCCCCTGAGAAGGTCGGTGATAGATGTTGTGCACAGCCTCCCTGCCAGAGGGTGGTTGTGTGAACGGGTTTTGCGTAGAGGTGGCTCGCTGCAAATGTCGAGTTAGCTCATCCACCTTCTTCTTAATAATAGAGACCTTGTCCAGATGACTGGCCATCAGTTCCAAGTCAACGGAAGAGGACAGGCCCTACGTCTCATGAGCTCCCTTTGGATTCGTCAATGCAAGGGCATTTGTCCGATTGAACATGCCCATGGATTCATTATTGATGGAGTTCTCGCACATATTCTCGAGAATCTCCCACACGGTGTTTTCGTGTTGACCCATGATGTTTCCTCCACAAGTCGCATTGATGAATAATCGAATATCCTCACGGAGTCCCTGGTAAAAAGATTGAACTTGTTCCCATTTAGGAACTTCGTGATGGGGGTATTTTCGCATGAGATCCAGAAAATGATCCCATGCTTCGTGAAGTGGTTCTCTTGCTTATTGTGTAAAATGTGTGATCTGGTGTCGTAAAGCATTTGTCCGACCAAGAGGGAAGAACTTTCTTAAAAACTTGGATTGAAGTTCCACCTAGGTGTTGATTGGACGCGTTTGGGTTTGGTACTAGTGAGCAACTTTATTCATGAGAGAGAAGGAGAACATTTTCATGAGTAGAATATCCTGATTTTGAGCTTCTGACCCGAAGGTCTGGGCCAGATGCTTGAGTTGTTTGATATGTTGGAAAGGATCTTCGAAATTACGCCCATGGAATTTGGGAATGACATGAATCATGTTGGGTATGAGTTCAGTGTCAGGACCTCCAATGAGGATTTGCACTTGAGGTTCGATTGCCATCGCAACGGGATTGTAGTTGATGAGAACCTCATCATGAGCCCTAACTAGCATATTTTGACCTAACAAAGTGAACAAAAGCTCCTACATAACTAAGAGAAAGGTTTAATCCAAGGGATCACTAATCTGAGAAGAGAACATGAAACAAGGGGTAAAACTGTAATTTTACCATTGCAGTGCATCAACGGGATTTCTAAGGGTCTACACATAGGTCAATTGGACTTAATAAGAGAAAAAAGTGGGATGGTTCAATCAGAAAAGGGTTATTGTGAAATTTAGGAATTAAATGACATTCTGCAACCCTAAAACAAATCCACTTAAATTCACAAGGTTTCAAGCAAGATAAAAATCAACTAATCCCTCTAAAATTCATGGGAAAATATCTCCTAGGGTTTAGAACCTTCAATTTATCATTTAGAACTTGTTTTGACCTAGATTGGGGTCCAAGCCCAATATTTGACCTAATTTGGGTTTTTACGCAAAATGTTCAGTCAAACATAGTCAAACCTACAATCCAACTTCACCATTTGATTCCTTAGGTCCAAATTAGGTTTGTACCAAAATTTAAACCTAAGGGAAAGTCATCTTGACCTACTTTGCAAAATGGTCCACCCAATTACATTTTGGCCCCTAACTTTTGAAAACCCTTGCTATGACCCCCTCAACTTCTTCGTCACTTTCTTCATTTTGGTCCCTCTGCCATTGCAGCAGGGACCCATACCGTCGGCGACTTTGCGAGCAGGATTTCTCCTCGTTTTCATGGAGAGCTACCCCCAGATTTGAAAGGGGAGTCCCCTGCGACACCCCCTACCACATGAGCAACTCCCCATGCCCTGAATAGCCCCATACCTCTCGTGCGAACGCTCGAGAGGTATGGGTTCCACTCCGGCCATACCTCCAGAGAAGACCTCTGTCTACCTCCTCGCGACTCTTCCCTCTGCCCGTGCCTATATAAGAAGATCCAGATCCCTCCGCTTCTTCCAAGCCTGTTTTGGCCAAAGATAACCCCCCAAATTCGTCTCCTCCTCCTTCTGCCATCTGCTCGCAGGCTCCGGCGACTCTCCCTCCCTCTTCTCGTCGCTCTTCCACCATACCAATGGCAGAGCCATCTCTGCTTCACTCCTCCACATCGTGCCGTACCTACGCGAGCCCCTCTGACCTCGTTGTCGCTGCCTCTCCATCTTAGGGTCTTCGTCTCCAGCGATGGCAAACACGCGCCGCTCGCCCTCCGCATCCCCCCTTCGCTCCAAATACCCTAGATAAGTTCCTCCTCTCCCCATCTTCATTTCCCCTCTTTTAATTTACAATTTCGATCCCTCGACTGCCACTGACCACCACCATCGTTCCCACCTCCGACCAGATCACCGGTGAGGTGCCCCCGCTTCTCCGCACCTCCACACACCTCACCAACCACCCTACGACCTCCGCCTCGACTCACTGATCACAACACCTCACACCAATCTCTCCATCGACCACCCATAAATACCCCCGAACACACCCATTTACACGGCCACAGTAAACCCTAGGCACGCCACCACAACCGTTCCCGCGCCACGCCGACCACCGCCACCTATTCGCTGTGCCTTGGCAAAGCTCCCTGAGCGTTTTAACGAGGCTATGAGGTCATTTTGGTGCTTTCAGGTGCCTACGTCCCTCTGCCATTGGAGCAAGCTTGCAAGCTGCTCCAGACTTCACCAGCCCCAGGTTGCTATCCTAGGTCATGCGGAACATCTTTATGCACGACTCCAGTTCACCAATTGAAGCCACAAGCCCTTGCAGCTTCGCAATCAAAGGGAACACCTGCTGCTGCAGCGTACGTAAGGGGGGTGGGACATTTAGTCCCACCTCGGAAGTTCTAAAGCGGGTGAAGCGATATAAATTGTAAAAGTGCCATAGGCTCGTTGCCTCCTGACACGGGGTGAGGTCCCCTCGCCCACCACGCCTCGTCTGCGACCCACACCATCGCGGACCTGGTTCTCGACCCGACTACCCGTGCACTCCTCACGCACCACCCACGCCGGTGCTCCTGGTCTTGGGTGAGCAAACCCAACCCGATAACCCGAGAAGGCTCTGGGAGAGCAGTCCTAAGAGCGAAATAGAGAGAGAGACACAGGGAGGGTAGGGGGTAGGTTTTGCTTCTCTGTGCTGTGTAGGGAAGGAGGAGGGGAAAGCAGTTGTAGGGAAGAGGAAGAGAAGAGAAGAGGAAGAGGAGCAGCTGAAGGAAGGAGAAGGCGCGACTGAAGAAAAGAAAAAGAAGAGCAAGTAGCCGCAGAAGAAGAAAGAGGAAGGCAAAGAAGAAGGAGACTGCAGAGGCCAAGGAAGGAGAAGCTGAAGACGCAACAAAAGCTGAAGGCACAGAAAGGAAGAGGAAGAAGGAACTTCAGAAGAGGAAGAGAAGAAGAAGAAGCTAAGGAGGAAAGCCAAGTGAAGAAGAAAAGAAGAAGAAGAAGCATTGTAGCAATCGTTAGTTAAGACGTCGGATTCACAGAATCAGAAGTCTGAGAAAGGAAAGACAGAGAAAGAAGAGAAGGAAGAAAGAAAGCAAAGAAAAAGAAAGAGAGAAGAGACGAAGGAAGAAAAGAGAAAAATCAATTTCTTTTTACATTTTTCTCTCTAGCATTTATATACATTGCATCATTATTGAACATTATCTTTCAAGTAAAATTTGAGATTGTAATTTTTCTTCTAAAATACCAATTTGCTCCCTGAGTTCGACTTCGGAAGTTTTTGAATTTCGAGTAATAAAATTGATAATTGTTTTCGCGTTGATTTCAAATATACTACAGCGAATATCTTTTTAAACTGCAAACCAGCGATTAGTAGTGATCTCGCATCATTAGACACTGCGGTGGGTTCACAAAGGCTTGGAATAGATCATTGAGGCACTGAAGTTGATTTTCAAGATTATTTTTTTCTGCGGGTTGTGCCATAATGATGGATGAAGGAGAATCAGGTTCAGATGAATCGGAAGATATGTCAATAAGATTGAGTTGTTGCACAAACAAGGAGGTCGAGGCTTGGCCTCGATGTGAATGAGTAGCTAAAGGAGGCCTCAAGGATGGTCTTAGAGACCTCCTCCCGAACATGCACCGATGGAGTAGATGAGAAGTAGATGTGATGGACCCAATCAAGACACCCAAAAATTTTGGATGACTATAGAGGTTCGGGGCGTATGATACTCCTTAGTCAGAAAGCCGTCCACCTGAGAATTACCTAGGCAGCCAGAGAGGGAGAGTCCCGCAAAGACCCCTACACAGTAAAGCACCCCCACAGGTTACAGGGTTTCCCCCACCTGACCTCTCTTGTCACTGATGTTCCAGGTAGACCAGAATGGGGACTTGACCTCTTACATCTACCAATTTTAATTAAGAGCAAGGGTGCTTAGGATTTCATTTGAACATTAAGATGTGTTGAGTGCAAAAGTAACCTAATTTGAAGATTGGTTGACCCAACAAGGTGGGTCAACTTCACATGTATTGTCCTCTTGAGAATCTCAGGTCCCTCTTTTAGTGTTCAAATGACTTTAAGAGCCTGATTTTAGGGTTTTGCTTAAATAGATCAGTTCAATTAAGGTCTAGGCACACATTGTTTGGAAAGATGATTTTATGATCAAGCAAGTGTGTCTCTAAAAACCCTAAACTGGAATCCTTAATTGGCTCTAATTTGGTCCAATTTAATTTGTCCAAATGTGATACCTAGGGCTCAAACAAGAATGTGATAGCCCTAGATACCTTAAGATTTAAGTGGGTGCACTGATGTAAACACATTTACACTACTTAAAATGTCTATTTATGCATGTTCTTAAGCATAGGATTGCATTTCATGATATAAATATTGCATTACATGCATCATCTTGCATTTAGAGTAGTTTGAATAAAATGGAGGTTAATTGTCTCCTTTTATGTGCTTGGACAGGGCAAATATTTTATCGGAGCCTCGGATCAAAGATCTAACCGTATGGATATGATCAGGGCGACGATTGGAGTTCAACGACTCCAAGATCGCCCTAATCAGGCATCCGTAGCATCAGATAGAGACCGGGGAACCCTAGAAGATCAAGGGCCAGGATGGTGTAAATCCGCACTTCAGATGGAAAATCCGACCACACGGATGAATTCGGATCGACGATCGCAGCCGAACGACACAAAAATCGAGTCAATCCGACATCCGTGGCACCATCTACAACTTCCAGAAGATGGACGGCCAAGATGGCGCCACGTGGCGCCATCCCAGCCGCCCAATCGGCCGCAGGAGTCCTGTGAAGACCGCGCAACGTCTCCTCTCCGCCGTTGGATCTCGATCCAACGGCTGCGGTCGCGCGCGTTTAAAAACGTCCGCGCGACCATTTCGCCCGCGTAGCGCAGCGGCGACGCAGCTGCGGGCGAAGCGGAGGTCGCGGGTTCGAGCCGCGGAGAGGGGGTCGAAGGCGCGGGCGAGCGGGCGCGCACGAGCGTCGGATGAAGATCCAACGGCCGCGCGCGCCCGATAGCGCCGACGCGCAATTGGACGCTCTGGTGGGCGCGCGATCGCACGCGGGCGGCGCGCTACGCAGCGGGCGCGGACGCGATCTAAGCCGTCCGATCTCGCGATCGGACGGCTGAGACGACGCGGACGTGCGTCTGCGTTACGCGCGCAGGCCAGCCGAGCGGGCGCGCGTGGGTGCGGCGGCGACGGCGACGGCGGGGCTTTAGCGACGGTTTTATCCGTCACTAAAGACCCCTTATTTATTATTTTGAAGATGTAATGTCCATTTTGCCCCCACTCCTTGCAACTATAAAAGGAGACCCCCTCCATACGAAATTTTGATCCCTTCCTTCTCCTCTCTACCTCTCCAAAGCTCAAGAGAAGCTTGTCCCACACCCGGGATGCTTCTCGCGAGATAAAGTCCAAATTTTCGTCCCCCTTCGGAAGTGGATCCCGCGACGACGACGACGTGCTGCTTCGTTCCCGTTCTTCTGCTTCGTCCTCCTTCGTCCCGTTTCGTTCTCCTTCGTCCAGGCATCGTCCCATCCGGCTCGTCCTCCAAGCGACCGTCGAGGAGGATTCTCTCTCCCTATTCTTTTTACTGCTTTCTAGTATAGATTTACTGCTTTCTAGAGTAGTCTATTCGTCCTCCGAGCGATCGTCGAGGAGGACATTTCTCCCTCCATTCTTTTAATGCTTTCTAGAGTAATTGTTTTATGTTTTCTAGTTGTAATGAAAGAACTCTTTTATGATAAATTCCTTGTCTATTCTACATCTCATTTTGATTTCCATGTATAGTATTCCTTCGCTCTCTCTTACTCCCTCTCTCTCTTTTATTTGTTGTAGATACTTAGATAGTTTAAATTGAATTTCTTTGTGACAAAATAAAAAGAAACGCGGAGTTTTTAAATCAAACGTTCGCCTCCCTGTGTTCGACCCGGAATTCTTATTTCGGTATAAATTTTATTTGTTGAACACGAATCCTTCGCTTTCGAACTACAACGACGGGTTTTTCCAAAAACCAAACACGTTAGCGTAGATTCGCGCTCAACATGCACCAATTAGGATTTGTTGTCTAAATAAAATATATCAAATCAGGCAACTCGATGAATTATCTATGGATAGAATGCAAGTAGCCCTAATTGATTTTTTTTTCCTTTTAACCTTTTTAGAATTAGGGGCTTAGGAGAGAGAGAGTAGTTAGAACTTACCTACCTCTGGTGTGTTTGACTGTGCAGCTGATCTTCCTTGAATGTATCCCTCCTAAAACAAACCACAACAAAAGAGATATAACAAGTTAGAAATCAAAATTATGAATTGTAATCAAGAGTTCTAAATTGCCCGTTGATCCCCGGCAATGGCGCCAAAATGTTTGCATGCTAAATCGATGTTTTAAGATTGTCGTGTTGTAGTATAACCAAAATAGCGCTCAAACAAATAAATTTTATTACTCGAAAAGATTCCGAGATCTAACACAGGGAGAAATATGGAATTTAAAGCTCAAGATCACAATTTAAATCAAGAATAAAGATTGCAATAATGTCAGGACCAATATGAAAAAAGAATAGAGTAAAATGGTGATTTAAATCACCAATTACTCCTCACAAATAACACTTAAATCAAGTCTCAAATATATGTAATTAGGTATCAGATGTCTTAAGTAGCCCTGTGCTACAGTGCTAAAGTTTTTCTTCTTCTTCTCTGTTTCTTGTGCTCCTCTTCTTCTTGTGCGGGTCCTTCTCTTCTTTGTTTCTTCTTCCTCTTTCTTTCTTCCTCTGTTGCTCAAGCTTTCTTCTTCTTCTTTCTCTGTTCAGCTACTTCGCACAGAAGGGGAAACTTCTTGAAGTCAATTCTCTCTGCAGCAAAACCCTCCCCCTACCCCACGCGATCTCTCCTTCTCTTTCTCTCTTATGCTCTGCCCTCCCAAGGCCTCTCAGTGGGTAATCGGGTAGGCGCAAACCCTGGTCCAGGGCTGCAGGTGTGGTCGCAGTCAAGGAGTGCAGGCTTAGGTGGGTCGGGCACACCAGGTCCGCAGGTGAGGTGTCGTGGATGAGGCGCAGGTGTGCGTGGGTGAGAGGGACCTCACCCCATGTCTAGAGGTGATAAGCTTAAGAGACTTTTTCAATTTATGTGATAGCAGGCGTCCGTCAGCTTCCGAGGTGGGACTATCCCACCTCCATTCCTCTGCATGCAGTTGTAGCTGGTGCTCTTTGTGATTGCGGTCAAACACGCAATCAAAAAGCCAAATTAACTCCTGGGTTGTGATCCTGGAACTGCTCCGTAGCACCTAGGACTTCCCCTAGGGTCTGCAGATGTTGAAGCGAGATTCGAGCTTTGCTCGAAGCTTCGGTAATGACGGCGGAGATCTGGTACCTGAATTCATGAAAACAGGCTAAAAGCCCTAGTTAAAATAGTTCATGAGCTTCGCTATACGGCAGATGCACAGGGGATGGTCTTGTGGTTCATGGAGGAGTGTGGTGGGCTGTGGAGGTTGGAGGAGGAACGCGACGGTGGGTGTGTTCGGTGGAGTGTTGGAGAGGCTAATAGCCTCAAATACCATAGGGCTTTTGCTTTCTGGGACACGACGGAGGTGTAGGTAATCGCTGGTTCGCAGTTTAAAAAGATATTCGCTATAATATATTTGAAATTACCGTGAAAACGATTATCAATTTTATTACTCGAAATTCAAAAACTTCCGAAGTCGAACTCAAGGAGAAAATTGGTATTTCAAAAGCAAAATCACAATCTCAAATTTTACTTGAAAGATAATGTTCAATAATAATGCAATGTATATAAATGCTAGAGAGGAAAATGTAAAAAGAAATAGATTTTCCTCTTTTCTTCCTTCTTCTCTTCTCTCTTTCTTTTTCTTTGCTTTCTCTCTTCCTTCTTTTCTTTCTCTATCTTTCCTTTCTCAAACGTCTGATTCTGTGAATTAGACGTCTTAACCGACGATTGCTACAGTACTTCTTCTTCTTCTTCTTCTTTTCTTCTTCACTTGGCTTTCCTCCTTGGCTTCTTCTTCTCTTCCTCTTCTGCAGTTCCTTCTTCCTCTTCCTTTCTGTGCCTTGAGCTTTTACTACGTCTTTAGCTTCTCCTTCCTTGGCCTCTGCAGTCTCCTTCTTCTTTGCCTTCCTCTTTCTTCTTCTGCGACTGCTTGCTCTTCTGTTCTTTCTTCTTCTTTTTCTTTTCTTCAGCCACGCCTTCTCCTTTCTTCAGCTGCTCCTCTACTTCTTCTCTTCTCTTCCTCTTCCTCGCAGTTGCTTCCCCCTCCTCCTTCCCTGCACAGCACAGAGAAGTAAAACCTACCCCCTACCCTCCCTACGTCTCTCTCTCTATTTCGCTTTTAGGACTGCTCTCCCAGAGCCTTCTCGGGTTATCGGGTCGGGTTTGCGCACCCGAGACCAGGCGCACCTTCGTGGGTGGTGCGTGAGGAGTGCACGGGTAGTCGGGCCGAGAACCAGGTCCGCGCTGGTGTGGGTCGCGGACGAGGCGTGGTGGGCGAAGGGACCTCACCCCGTGTCAGGAGGCAACGAGCCTATGGCACTTTTACAATTTATATCGCTTCACCTGCTTTAGAACTTCCGAGGTGGGACTAAATGTCCCACCCCCCTTGTGCGCACAGCAGCAGCAAGTGTTCCCTTTGATCGCGAAGCTACAAGGGCTTGTGGCTTCAATTGGTGGACTGGAGTCGTGCGCAAAGATGTTGTGCACGACCTGGAATAGCAACCTGGGGCTGGTGAAGTTTGGAGCAGCTTGCAAGCTTGCTCCAAGCTTTGCTCCAATGGAGGAGGGACGTCGGCACCTAAAAGCACCAAAACAACCTCACGGCCTCGTTAAAACGCTCAAGGAGCTTCGCCAAGGCATGGCAAATAGGTGGCGGTGGTCGACGTGGCGTGGGAACGGTTGTGGTGGCGTGCCTAGGGTTTACCGTGGGCGTGTAAATGGGCATGTTCGGGGGAACTTTTAGGTGGTCGATGGAGAGATTGGTGTGAGGTGTTGTGATCAATGAGTCAAGGCGGAGGTTGCAGGGTGGTTGGCGAGGTGTGTGGAGGTGCAGAGCGGCAGGGGCACCTCGCCGATGATTTGGTCGGAGGTGGGAACGATGGTGGTGGTCAGTGGCAGTCGAGGGGTCGAAATTGTAAATTAAAAGAGGGGAAATAATGAGGGGGAGAGGAGGAACTTATCTAGGGTATTTGGAGCAAAGGGGGGATGCGGAGGGCAAGTGACGTGTGTTTGCCGTCGTCAGAGACGAAGACCCTGAGATGGAGAGGCGGCGACGACGAGGAGGTCAGAGGGGCTCACGCGTGTACGGCGCAATGCGGAGGAGTGAGGCGGAGATGTCTCTGCCACTGGTACAGTGGCAGAGTGACAAGAAGAGGGAGGGAGAGTCGCTAGAGCCTGCAGGCAGATGGCCGGAGGAGGAGACAAATTTGGGGGGTTATCTCTGGCCAAAACAGGCTTGGAAGAAGCGGAGGGATCTGGATCTTCTTATATAGGCACGGGCAGAGGGAAGAGTCGCGAGGAGGCGGACGGAGGTCTTCGCTAGAGGTATGGCCGGAGTGGAACCCATACCTCTCGAGCGTTCGCACGAGAGGTATGGGGCGATTCAGGGCATGGGGAGCTGCTCATGCAGTAGGGGGTGTCGCAGAGGACTCCCATTTCAAATCTAGGAGCAGCTCCCCATGAAAGCGAGGAGAAAACCTGATCACAAAGTCGCCGACGGTATGGTTCCCTGCTGCAATGACAGAGGGACCAAAATGAAGAAAGTGACGAAGAAGTTGAGGGGGTCTTCGCAAGGGTTTTCAAAAGTTAGGGGCCAAAATGTAATTGGGTGGACCATTTTGCAAAGTACGTCAAGATGACCTTCCCTTAGGTTCAAATTTTGGTACAAACCTAATTTGTACCTAAGGAATCTAATGGTGAAGTTGGATTTTAGGTTTGACCACGTTTGACTGGATATTTTACGTAAAAACCCAAATTAGGTCAAATATTGGGCTTGGACCCCAATTTAGGTCAAAATAGGTTTCAAAGGCTAAATTGAAGCTTCTAAACCCTAGGGCATATTTTTCCATAAATTTTAGAGGGTTTGGTTGATTTTTATCTTGCCTGGAACCTTGTAAATTTAAGTGGATTTGTTTTAGGGTTGCAGAATGTCATTTAATTCCTAAATTTCACAATAACCATTTCTAACTGAACCATCTCACTTTTTCTCTTATTAAGTCTAATTGACCTATGTTTAGACCCTTAGAAATCCTCTTGATGCACTACAATGGTAAAATTACAGTTTTACCCCTTGTTTCATGTTCTGTTCTCATATTAGTGATCCCTTGAATTAAGCCTTTCTCTTGGTTATGTAGGAGCTTTTGTTCACTTTGTTAGGTCAAAATATGCTAGTTAGGGCTCATGATGAGGTTTTCATCAGTGGGGATGAACGGCGGTCGGGTTGGTGGAGCGTAGTGGCCGTGCAAGCTCGCCGGAGGTACGCCGACAAGGTGGAAGACAGAGGATGGTGGGGTGAGTCGGCAGTCGAAACGGAGTGGCAAATGTCTAAAAATGAAGAGTGGAAGATAAAGCGTCGATCTAGTTAGCTAGCGGATGAAGTAAGGCAGAGGCGATGCTGGTTATGGTGTTGCCGACACCGGAGTAGAGAATAACTCCAGAGAGAGGGAGACAGCGAGGAAGAGGGAGATTAGGGCGCTGGCTGGTACGACTCGACGCGGGAAGAATCAAGAAGGGTATCTCCACTGCTGGTATTGCAAACAGAGGACGAGGATGGATGGAGGGGCTTGCCGGACGTTGAGGAGCTTTCGACCGAGAGAGAGAGAGGGATTAGTGGGGATTCTGGGCTGATTTCGAGCGTGGGAAATCCGTTGTGATCTGGGGAGTCTTTTATAGGTCATCAGAGGAAAATTAGAGCTTGGAAAGCAAGCTTCCCATGCTTAGAAGGTCACCGGAGTTGGAAACCCAATTTTCAAATGATTCGCATGGCACTTTGGGCAAGTCTTGGAGCTTAAGATGTGGCTCAAGTGGAAGGCAACTTCGTTAAGAATTTGAGTATCTATTTTGGGACTGATTGATTGAGAATCGAGTAAGAAATCCTCACTCGATCTCAACGGTGAAGTTCAAAGTTGCCTTTAATGGCACCAGGGACGTATTTGTGAAGACAACGACAAAGTTAGGAGCCTATTTGAAAACATTTTGAAAGTTAATGGTAGAAATGTAATTAGACAGGACAAATTTGCAAACTAGGTCAAGACAAGCTTATCTTGAGTCCAAATTTTGGTACAAACCTAATTTGGACCTAAGACATCCAATGGTGAAGTTGGATTTTGGTTTTGACCACGTTTGACTAGGTAATTTATGCAAAAACCCAAATTAGGGCAAATATTTGTCTGTGACTCTATTCTGGGTCAAAACGGGTTCTGATGGTCAAATTGAAAGTTCCAAACCCTAGAGAATATTTTTCTATGAATTTTAGAGGGTTTAGGTGAATTTTATCTTGATCAGAACCTCAGTTAATTAAGCAGGTCGATTTTTAGGATTTCAAAAAGTCATTTAATTCTCAAAACACGTGCAAACCATTTTCTGATTGTTCTAACCCACTTGTTATATTTTTAAGACCATTTGACCTTCATTTAACTCCTGAGGAAACCAGTGGTTGTACTGCATTCATGATAAGCTGGTAAAATTACAATTTTAACCCTAGTTTCTTATTTTTCCCTTAGAATGATTATGCAGTAACTTGTGACTCTATGGAGTTATGTAGGAGCATTTATTAACTTAATTAGGTCAAAATGAGCTAGTTATGGTTCATGATGGTGTCCCCATCAATTAGTTGACAAAACATATATGTATATCTGTTCAAGTCAGGGAGTTGAGCAACTAGTACCACCGGTTGCAGAGGGTGCTAGGCCTAGTCGAGCTCAGCAGTAGTCCGGTCCTTTTTCAGTTGTTAGTTCAGAGGCCCTAGTTACTGTAGTGAGTACTTTTACTATGTTAGAACCTATTAGTGTTTTGTCCTTTCTACTTATGTTGTGATGGCTAGCTGGCAAACTTTATTTTTTCGCCTGTAAAGTGTGGTTCTTTTTCAACTATGTTCTACATTCCGTTGCTACCTTTCTCTTATTTGCTTAGTTATATTGCATGTATGGTTGTGGAAATGTTTATCCTTGCATCTAGTTTGTTTCTCGTTGGACGATTGTGTCTTAGAGTTAGTCGAGGCGAGTCGTTTCCGGGTTCCACGAGGGGCCGAGTTCGAGTCGTAACAAAACATGTGACAAAAGAAATTTTCATCCTATAAATTTTATCTTGTAAATTTTAGTAGATTAAGCATCACTATGTTAGTGGATGGATATTAGTTCTTGCATATCCATGGATGTAAGTCGACACTTGTGGGTTTTATTTGCATGAGAATTCCTTCTAAATGGATGGATATTTACTATGTCAAACTAATCTCAAGCTAAAAAAAATATGAGCACCAATTGAGTTTCATTTACTATGTCCTTATTTCCACAATAATCTATTTTGTAAGCATTCCTCAATAGCAAGATCAAAGAGCATTAACGGTTCACATGAATGCTAGACAAAAGAAAAAGACAAAACGAAAGCTTGGCGAATAGTTAGTAGGCATTCGAAACTACAAGGAAGGTAGACATTTCCACCAAGAAACACACATCGATTCGAGTTTGGTGATGATGTTGGAGATTAAGGTGAGAAAGGGTGAGGTGACTGGGTAGAGGTGTAGGAGAGGAGAGCACCTTGAGGGGAGTTCTCTTACTTGAGTTGGGCGATCAGATGCTGACGGTAGCCACAGGAGAGTAGGAGGGCGGTGAGGCACTATGTCATGCCCCAAAAATCCAGACTTCCAACAAGAGTTAGAGTTCCAGGGTTTGCAATAGAAGAGGTGTTGGTTTATTTAATTCAGATTACACTAAACAAAGTCGAGCTACCAAAGAGTTCAATTAATACACAAATGGAAGAAAACATTGAATACATGGCACATAAATGATAAATCTCAACACAAACTAAACATGCACCAAGTAGGCATATAAAACAGAAAATCACTATAAAACCAAAGCATAAAGGTTACCTACTGAACGCCTCAGTGAATCCTGCATTGCAACTAATCCTGCGCGTCAATGACGTACAATGGAAACAACATGAAAATAGGTCACAAAATATGGATGAGCCAATCAGCTCAACAGAGAACAAACAACTATTGTAGTGTACAGTTTCATTGGCCGACTAGATCCCTAGCCTACACCCAAAGCCCTAGGTTCCAACTCCCAACCTAGTTTAACCTTACTAGCTACCATAGCCCAATCCAATTAATCATTCCCATTGATTAATGCTACATGTTCTAGCACAACTATCCTAACAATTTAAGATCCTATTACCCACCCTCCAATCCTTGGAGTGCTAATCAACCCTTCGTACTAAAGGAGATTTTATGTACTCTCTTTAATGGTACACTTGTACAATAATCTCTCCTTGGACAGAGGAAATATTAGAGCACTCATGTCCACCAGACAAGGATACTCGCCCCACGGAACATTGACTGTACTCGAAATCCTTAAAAAGCTATTTCACACAAGACATCCTCGAGTACTCGGTCCAAAAGATTCAACGGGAGTGACATCCTCACTTCTCATGATCCTTGGAAAGCTATTTCACACAAGATCACATGCTTCCCAATGCTGGAGATCCTTGGAAGGTTATTTCACACAAGATCCCCCACATTGTTACATGAGATCCCTGGAAATTTATTCTACACAAGATCCCACCGCCCACGTGTACTCGTCCATTTGGATCCCTAAAAGGCCATTCCACACAAGATCCCCACGATCTCTATCACTCGAGATCCCTAGAAAGCTATTTCACACAGGATCGCTCGAGTCATGACACTTGAGATCCCTGGAAAGCTATTTTACACAAGATCTCGAGGCGCCTCTCATCGACTCAGATAATGACATACACAAGGTCTCATCTCCATGATAATGGCTAATGTAATCCCAACCAGGAACTACCTCCAATTACGAGGCTAAACTTCGGTGGCCTCTAGCTATCCAACTCCCGGGTCTCCAACCCGCGACAATGAACTCACCATTCATAAGGTCCGGGTGTCTCATCCTACGACCTCACCTATTAAACCTAACCGCTTCTTAATTCTTTTTTTTTTATCAGTACCGAATCAAGCAATCCTATTGATCTATTGGATAGCCTAGGGTCTTACCCAAAACTTTAGGATCCAAGTATTTCATTTTATTAGACTCTAACTGAATCATTTAATAGGTTCAACATTTCAAGTTTAGATTTTTACTTAGCTGTTGAATCGACTTTTAATTCTCTTAAAGAGCTCTTGAGTTCCATGCCTTAATGGTTCAATAGGGTGGAACATGTATACCAATACAGGCACTAAGCTTAGGTACCGATGCTGGACACTCACTGTTCCAACCGGGCCATAGTGTGTCGATACTGGTATTGGGCACCCACAGCACAACCTCAACATGACTAGCTAGCTAGCCAGCACTAGTACTGGGCACCCCCAATACCATTCAACAAGCTTCAATTAATACTAGTACTAAGCACCAGTAGCGGTATTGGGCACCCATAGTTATGACCAACTGAACCCATCTAGTACATGTACTAGTCACCAGTATTGACACTAGGTAACTCCAACACCTAGTTCTGAACACCCATTCACTCATCAAGCTTCCCACATTCACACTTAACACCAACATGTTCAAAATACAAATCCAAGTAATTTCAATCATTAAAAGAGCACATGTAACAAGAGAAAAAAAAGAGGAAAGCTTTTTTCGTTCATTTAAAACCCTAATACCAAGATAAACCCCTCAAAACCATTGAGATCAAAACATGAAGAGGGTTTGCTCTTATGCAACCCACATGCCAACATGATTTTCATGTCAAAAAACCCTCCCTCGTACCATTCCTAAACATAGGAAACAAGATGATGGAAGTCAAGAGGAGAATCCTTACCTCAAGATGAAGCTCCTCTTTTTCTTCTTCCTTTCTCTACATAGT
The DNA here is from genome assembly GCA_037157565.1 of Thalassia testudinum. Taxonomy (NCBI): domain Eukaryota; kingdom Viridiplantae; phylum Streptophyta; class Magnoliopsida; order Alismatales; family Hydrocharitaceae; genus Thalassia; species Thalassia testudinum. Next base: position 75,244,405 of record JAZHRO010000013.1, read on the forward strand.
AGCAACAACAACAACAACCATGGCAGCAACAGCAACTGCAGTAGTTTCTCTGATAATGGCGGCGATGGCCAGCAAGGGGGGTGGCTGGTTGGTGGAAGGGAAAGGAGATAAGTGCTTTACCGATGGATGAGAGTGGCTTGCCATGCAATGAATGATGTTTTTTCTCTTTTTATTTTTATTTTCTTCACCTTATATAAAGGGTGTGAAGCTTACACAAAGGTCTTTTCACCCAAAATACACATTTTTGAAAAGTTTACAAAATTTAGTTTCGACGCAAATAACCCCTTAACCCAACATATGTTAATTATAACAAGTGATTATTTTTACTCTTTGAGTTAGAATTTTCATGATTAGGCATCTTAATACCCTAAATCCACCATTAGGCAAGCAATTAAGATTTTATCTCTGTTAAATACATTAGAAATCCAAGCTCTTACACACCAGAAAGAAGACAAGCAATAGTAGCAATAGTGACGGGTTGAATTGAGAGGTGGGTGGAGTCAGTGGGTGTAAGAAATTTAATTAAAGATAACTTTGAGTTTAGAAAAGAACTCACAAAAAAATTCTCATCTTAAAAGTACATTACACTATTAAAAATATATATCAAACACAGCTTCAATTTTAAAAAAAATTTTATACTGAAAGAATGAACTCATACAAGTTACTTATACTTTTATATTTTTTAAGTAAATTATAAATACGTGATAAGTTTAATATAATCAATAAAAAAATTCATAATTAAAGATTATTAATTTCTGAGTGCTTAATTAAGAAAAATCCTTCGGAAGGCAGCTTTTTCCACTCCCTTCAGTTTCACCTCTCAAACTCGTCCAGATCGCCGGTCGTCATCCCCAGCCTCCGCCCTCCCATCTGTTTAGAAACACTACAAGCGACCTCCTCCAATTAGGGTTTTCGAACCTCCCATGGAGAACGAGGAGCGGAACCCCAAGGAGGGGGCGGCGAACCCCCCAAGCAGCGCCGGCGGCGGCGGTGGCGGTTGGGGCTTCTCCTCCTTCTCCATCCTCTCCGACCTCCAGAAGGCCGCTGGGGAGATTTCCCGCACTGTAAGAACCGCGAGAAAACCCGATCTCGACCGGCATAGACGCGATTTCTGTGTAATTGCGTGGATTTTTTTCAGGCCGTGGAGACCGCGAAAACCGCGGCGAGGGAGATATCGGAGTTGCGGATCGCGGAATCGGAATCGGACTCGGAGTCGTCGGCTGTGGAGGAAGGCGGGAAGGGGAAGGAGGTGAAGGAGAAGGAGAAGGAGGAGGGGCAGGAGAAGGAGAAGGTGGGGGAGGAGGAGGAGGAGGGAGAGAGGAAGCGTAGGGAGGCGCTCGATAGGTTGGAGGACGCTAGCGAGGATTCGCTGCTCGGTCAGGTAACGGGGGTGGATCCTGCACGGGTTCGCGTTTCGTTGTGGTAGTTTGTGGCGCTGCTGAATCGTGTGCTTGTCGCTGAAAGTGACGAGAAAGTATCATCCTTTTTTCCTTGTTTTTGATGGTGGGTTGCATTGGTGAGAGAATGGATAAGAGTTGGATTACCATACTGGAGCCGTTTATACGAGTTGTGAATCTTTGTATTGTTAGCTATTCCCAATTTCTGCTCGAAATCCCTTTTCGATAATGGGTTGCATTGGCGTTATTGTAGCTGAAGGTGATAGGAAAGTAGCATTTCCCCCCTTTTTTAATGATGGGTTGCAACGGTGAGAGAATTGGTAAGAATTCGATTGGGCTTTGCCATACCGGAGCCATTTGTAAAAACAGGGAATCTCTATATCGTTAGCCATTCCAATTTCTGCTTGAAAAGACATGCTTTGTAATTGATATCATCAGCCGTGCGCCTTTCACTCTTGTGTCTAGGGATCACTTTCTTGATTTTAACCAGAGTTTCAGTTGCTCGATGATGGAAGTTTTGGTGCTTTTCTTAAAATATCTCAAAAAAAAGCTAGTTCTGTGGATTTAGTTGAAGTGATAAGCTTGGGAAATTGTGGGTCAATTTTAATTGATGTTTCTATGATAAATATATCAGCCCTGCTAAGTTGATTTGTATTGGTCCCGGTGCCTTGGGTGTCTTTCAGGAAATGTCACCTATCCCATTCTCATGATATATCCAGGATCGTGCACACTGTGCCTCAGATATATGTTAGAATGCTTATCTAGTGATTTTAGCATCCATTGTATATGATTGGAACCTGAACTTAAAATGAAAACATCTGCATTGTAATTAGCATGCATATTACTTCTGTTCATGCTGGTTGAGCTTGCTATAGATGTACTAATGTAAGATTTCTCTTGTGCAGGGTCTTAAGGCTTTTGATTCTTCAGTAGAAACTTTTGCTTCAGGAGCCTGGGGTGTGTTAGGTAGTGCATGGAAGGGTGGTACAGGTCTATTACAGAAGTATGTATATAATATCCATTGAGTATATATTGCACAATTCAATGTATTCATCTGTTAGTGCTAGGATTGCCAATCATCTACTTCTATTAATCTTTTGAAGAGAAAACATATATTAGCCATCAAATTGAGATAATTTTGGCCAAATGATTTTGACTTTTGTAATATAGTTCTGAAGATATTTTTGCACAAATCTTTTGGTTTTGACAGAGGAATGAGTGCACTAAGGATTTGAAGCTATGACAAAATGCTGAGACTAGGAAACCAACCAGGAGAAATGGTCAAATGCTAACCAATATCTCCTGAATGGCTGTCTTTAGACATATGTATGACTGATGGTGTTACTACTATACGACTAGCAGATAGAATGTGGAGTTTGAGTTCACATTTAAAAGCACAAAGGAAAGAATGATATGTCTATAACTAGATGGCAGAGTTCTACAGAAATGGACTTTTTGCCCTGAACTGATAAAGGTGAATGCTGCTATTTTTGGAGCAGTTCTTTTACTTAAAAAGGAAAATCCCAAGTGCCATTTGGAGAGTGTGTGTAGACCCATGTCATATGTGGGTGGGTGCAAGCATGTCTAAGGATGCGAATTATATGGCACCGTGAATATGAAATTGCAGGTTCTTGGGGTGCATTTATATGCGCCAATTTGAAGGACCTGAATCATTTGCCAAAGGTGGATCTATTAAATTATTTATTAACCACAAAAGTATGCTTTAACCTTGAGTTTTAATAAATAGCAAACATCATTTATGCTTGTGATGAATGAGCTGATTTAGCAAGATACATACATATGTATTTGTGTAAATATTAATAATCACAAGTTCATGTGAAAGTCGTTGAGGCAACTAGTTAAGGACACTGATCTTTCAATTTTCAATGTCCGGCCAAAGCTAGTTAAACTGGTGCCTTTGAGCAGTCACACCCTTTAGCCACAGTGGCTTCCACCTGTTACAATGCCCATATTATCTTGCTGCTTGTGATGTTCTACAAGCTTCGTCATGTTATAAACTGTGGATCTTAACTGTTTTTTAAAATATGAACAGTGGCTATCCGGCTTCAGCAGCCCTCAACATTGTTAAATGGGAAAAGGTTGTTACATCAATGAATTAATTACCTCTCCTCAGCTTGAGGTCAAATATGAAGCACAATGTACAAAATTCTTCACATACAGCTACAACCCCTTGAACAACAACCGATAATGCACAAGCCAAATGGTACAAAAAATAGCATTTTGGCCCTTTCACCTGTAGACATGGACACCACAGGAGCCCCTCATTTTCAACCCATATGGAAAGAGTCCCCAAAACTTCCAGATCTCGAGTAATTGATCCAATGGACAGCACACCTCTCCCAAACCACTTGTGCAAAAGTACAATTAATGAGGAGGTGTGTAATGTTATCAACTCTCTGCTCAAACAAATAGCAAGAAGGATCTGCCATTGCTTCCCTTCTTGCTTGAAAGTTCTTCATAACAATTCTACCTTGCTGAATTAGTCAAGCAAAAATGTGAACTTTCAAGGGACACCTCAACTGCCAAATCAATCTGTAATCCTGTGTGAAAGATGGATCATGATGTTGAGAAGCACCCACAATTTTGGCATGCCTGCCTAACTAAGAATGTCCCATCTCTAAAGATCATAACATCGTCTGCATCCCTTAGAGACAACCCTCCGAGAAGGTCTGATGTGTGGAGCAAATCTTAACCATGTCAATTAATGGCTTGTTTCTTTGGCATTCTTTCTTTGAGCAAATGGAAAAGGAGCATCTCATCAATTGTCAAAGATAAAAAATCTATCTATCCAACTATTGTCACATTCGTTGGATATCTTGTGCTTTGCTTCATGGAGTATCTCAATTTCCTCCATTCATGACATCAAGTAATATCCTTGAGGCCTTCTATGTGAATCAGACAAACCCCATGAAAATATCCATGTAGACTGTCTCCAATTTCCCTCCATGAAGTCCATTTCCTACCAAGCTTGGTCCCTGATTTGCACCCACAGGAACCAATAGTGGTTGCTATAGAGAGGCATCGCGTAGCTCTTGTCTAGCTTTGATTGATGCTGATGAACTGTGATTTCAGTAAATGAAAAGAACCCCTATAACATCGGAGCTCCACCACCAAAAGCTGGGCACTTTTTTTCTTGTCAAGTCTGTCATATCAAACATTGAAGATTTTCTTCAGTTGTAAGATGTTTGAAATTCCTTTTTCAAAAAAAAAGAAGAGAAAAGCTGTTTGGAATTTTACGCTGTCAATTGAAGAGAAGGATACATGGGTGCCGGAAGACGTTAAGAACTTGATAAAGTAGATTTATCACCTTTTGCACGTGAACCCACTGCAAGAATATGCTAGTTTGTGTAGGACAATAAGGCTATTTGGAAGGTGAATATGCTTTCAAATGTCAGGATTTTTTGTTAATTGTTGCAAAGATTAGGACCTTTGTCAAAGTAGTATTGGCAGAAGATGGAACATGTGCTTTTTTTTTTTTTTTTTTTTTGCGGCAACAGAGGATTGCAATAACTTGTTCTTTACTTGCATGTCAGCTTGGGGGAGGATGGGGTGGACCAGAAAGATTTTTTCTTTTTTCTAACTTATTTTCTTTAGAGTTGAGTTTTAGGGAAAGTTTCATAACTAGGATTGTTGGACAGGGGGCACATTGTTTTTGGAACATCAAATAAGCAGGCTAAGTCTTTTGCTCTTTTGTGGGTCTTGTGGTTGCATCCGAAGGGGGGCATTTTTAGATGGGATTAGCCATGTGTAGGAAGTGTTGTTTTTGATGCCTTGGTGTTCTTGGATCTTTGGTCCAACATTATGTTATTTTGCATTGTGATACAAATGACATGAATGGGTAGTCACTGATCTCGCGTTAATATCCTCTTACTTTTCGGAAAAAAAATCTCATAATTGAGTTCCTTGGTAATATGATTGGTAGATAAAGAGTTGAGAGGAAAACTGGACACTGGTGAATCATCTTGCAAATGCATATTAGAAGACAAAGTGACATCTCCTTTTCCTATGATGGCTGAATGTTTCTCATCAGCAATTTGGATAGAGCAACCAGGAGGCAGTGAAGCTGATTTGTCAAACCTTATTGGCCCCCACAAATGCCATGAAGCTCCTAAATCTACCAACCAATCATATTCTTGATGTGCGGGTGGAGCACTACAAGCATGAGATATCCCTGAGGAATTGGCTAAGGCAATTGTAGTAGACTCAGAAACACTGCCAGGCTTAGATATATGCATGGCTATCAACTGATTGAACCTTTGAATAAATCATCACACTGTCTGGTGTAAAGAATATGAGACAGTGGAATGGTCAATAGAGGTGGATACGCTCACTTGGATGAGCGACTGTGGGCTTTGGCTTTCCATGTTTGTTCCAACAATTCTTCTCTGTGTGCTACATTTTCTCACGCTTTGCGATGTCCTTGATACTTGCACCCACATCTAAGTCCGTGAGAAGGGGCTCCCCCTTTCCCTTGATCACAGCCTCATGGATACAAATAATATACTTTGTCTATTGTATGCCTATACGAGTGTAGGAGTCCTTAACATGCTAATGTTTGCTTTCTAGCTGCATAATAAGTAGGTCTGAGCCCTCCTTAAGACTGACCAACCATATGCTCTTGTCGTTTCTTTTTGCTCTCACATACTTGAAATGATAAGCATTCAGCTTCTTGAAGGCAGACTTGGGGTTGAATGAATGGTATTGCGGAAGTGGATGAATATCCATCTATAAAATGGCAATACCCTAATGGATCTAAAAAAAACCCTAATGGATCTAAAAAAAACAGATGCTATTTTTCTCCGACTATACATATCACTTGTAGAATTTCACATCTCCTTGATTGTCTCATAAAATATAATCTCATCACCAATATGTGGTAACCGACTTCCCAAAATCTAGGTACTAAGCTATCATCTTTTTTGCCACACAGCATATTTCCCTGTCTATCCTTTGGGCTTGGACTCCAGAAGAATGTGTTCTTTACCGTGTGCCATCATGGAGACAATAGAAATATGAGGTCATCTTGGATTCATCCAACAACTGTGTTGCAAAATGAGAGTGGATTTTTATGACCCCTCAATTTGACTCTCTTGAAATCTTGGTTGCACCTTATTTATGGGTCTTGCTGTAGATGAAGATAACTCCATTGCTAGGCTCAGAGCCCCCACGGAACAAGAAATCTTTTCAATTTCTTGTTAAATCATCAAGAAGAATCTACCAACTAGACAAAAAAGTTATTCAGATCAAGAGAAGCTCTAGGAGGCAAGTCAGCCTTGGATCTAGGATTTTTTTTTGAACATTTCATCCAAAAAATCGGTTTACAGCAGATTCACAAGGTAGATTCCCAAAACACCACTTGTGAAGAAATGGACGAAACAAAGTTCTCAACGTAGGGTCTCTCCCCCTAAAAAGCACTCAATTTCTCCCCAGCTAGATGCCCCACAGGACCGCCAAAACCTTGGCCCTTTCTTTCTTGGGCCTAAAGATGATCCCTCCACCATGGGCATTGCCACTTCAGAAAAAAGACTAGAAACTATCCGCATCCCAATGGATCTAGGTTTTTAAATGGTGGTTGGAAGGGATTGGCATCGACCATTGGGGTAACCAATAGAAGTTGGCCGATACCAATATAGGTTGATCCTAACCACCAAAGGACACCAACCAACCAACAAGATTAGCTGCGATCATAGGGCGGTAGGTGACAATTAGAGACAATGGAGACTAGAGGCAACTTGCAGCTTTGTTGCAATTGGCCAAGGCTATGCAAGGGCTTTACTAGTGTTGCTAACTGGTGAGTGATGGTGGTGATGAGCCCCATCTTGAGCTTGACTCAAATAAAGGCTCATGAGCATGGCTTAATAAGCATTGAAATTGAAATTCCCAACTTGATTTTCTTGTCTAGTTGAACTTGAGCTTGATTGAGTTCAGCTTGAGAACTTGACTCTAGCTTTTAAAAAGTCGGCTAAGTAGACCACATACTCGACCGCATACTTAGTCTACATAACTTTCTGAGTACTCATCCAAATTTCGAAGACATTGAATTCTATTTTTTATTAAATCCATATGTAATACTTAAAGGCATAGTCCCCCAGATTTCTCCGCATGATAGTATCAAACACCCTTATGTAATATTCAAACCTTCGATAACAAGCTTTCGCAAAATATGTTATTAAGTTAGAACAATTTATTCACGGCTTCTTTTAAGAACCTATATTTTGGTTGTATAGCTGTGTTTTTCCTAAATTTTGGTTATTTCTTTATTAAGTTTATTTCCCTTATTTTGTTTGATTAATGCTATAAGCTATTTATTTTGTATTTTTAATTATTTAACAAAATTGCATATTCACCTGCATACTCTCCTGCATGCCGAGTACTCACTATGGAATTACCTGTCTGATTGAATACCACATATCAAGTATTCGAACCTTTCTCAACCCATTAATTCAATTAAGTTTTATGTATATGTATAAAGATTAAATATGATGGAAAATTATGTCTATCATCACAGAAAACCCACGTTAACCTAAATTGAATTTTTACATGCTGTTTTCTTTTGTATTTGATCTTGATTATCATACCATATCAACCTACTGATAATTGAAGTGATGTGGCACCATTGGGCACCATTGGGCTTGTCTAGCTCATGAGCCTAGCTCAAGCCAAAAAAGTCAAGCTCAAGCTAGCTCAAATGAGCTTGATTGATTTTGCGCCCAAGCTTAAGCCAAGTTGGGTGCTTGGCTCGATACCCTGGTGTAGGTGACTGTGCTTTGAGAGGTGGCTGGTGCTAGTAGCCCTTATAGTGTTAGCTAATGTTGACCAGGGTTCTCTCAATCAACATCTAGCTTGGTACGATCTCTTGATCAATATTGAGAAAAAAAAAAAAAACAAAAACAATGATTTTCAATGAAGAGAAAATTCTCTTTATATAGGATTGAGTGGAAATTACAAGGTAGTCCAATAGGGGAATAACCAAAAGCATTGTTTGGGGCAGGGAAGTTCCCTGGTTTTCCCTTGTTTGGCAAAGAAGACACACTCAGTATAACGCTTTTGAGTTAAGGAGAGATATTCCTTTTTTTTAAAAAAAGAAAAGGACAATTACCGTAGGCAGTAATTATCCAATTTAATTAATCATTAAAAAACATTGCATAAACTGCAACCACGACTCGGATAACACTCGAGCCCCATCAACAACATTTTCAACCCACACTTCCCCTCTAATAATACAAGCATTATGCTGAAGCCAAATAGACCACATTACAGCAATCATCATCACCCAAGCCTAGGTATTCATCTGATACCCTGTTCTGAAGGATCTCTAGAAACCGTCTTCAGTCTTCGCACGCACACCAACCAGTCCAATGGTCCTCTAAACCAAGGCAAAAAAAATACACCCCCAAAACAAATGTGGAGTGTCCTCTTCACCAGAACCGCAAAAGTAGCAAGCGGTATCAAGGTCTTCTATCCACCTCCTTCGCTTCTTAGTTACCAAGCCATCCCTCCTAACAAAATCTTGATCTTAAAAGGAATCTTTAGACTCCAAAATACCCAACAATCCTCCACCAAGTCAAGTGCACCTTGCATAGGACCCTTGAACATCTTATAAGCCTTTGAGACAGTAAAATGGCCTTCAATCCAAAGCAGCTGAACCTTAGAGGACGAGCAAGGACTAAAACCATGTAGAATCGAAAGCAAAAGTTGCTAGTCTTGCACCCGAGCCTCAAAAAGGGAAGCACCAATCATCAACAACCAGGATCTGGACACACCATCCCAAACCTCTGCCACTTTACAATTCTTATCATCCACCAAAGCACAAAGCCTAGGAACGAGATCAGCAAAACACCCAGCCTCTGTCCAATCATCTATCCAAAACCTAAAAGAAGTTCTATCCCCCAGTCCTAGGTGGAAGAAAGAGATATTCTAGAATTAGCTTCTTCCACCTACCCCCAGGGATATGGCTGGAATAAGGAATTAATACTTTATTCCACCCCATCAACTACTGAATCCTACCCTTAATTCTCAATCCAAACAGAAAAAGTGCAACGTCTTCCATTTGTTATTCTACCCCCCTTCTAAGCACCCCATATTCCATTCCAAAAAACTTATTCCAACATGGCTCTTCCTCACCCTGAACGAGCCCCAAAAGAATAACACAAAAGGCAAACAACATATCTGTCAAGTCTCATCAAACAAAAGGGTGTCGATAACCTGCATTATGCTTTCAACACTTGTTGAGAATGTCAGGTTCTTAGTTTTTGCAGAGGGTTCTTACATAAAAAGGTCATTTTTCCTGGTTGTGATGGTTGGTTTTTCATGAACAATTTTACCTTTTATGCTTTATAGGTTGGAAGAATCTATTCAACATGGTAACTTGCCTGCTGGTGATCTTGCCCCATCCATAGTTGAGGTATGTGGTAATTCACTTGCCATGTTTTACACCATTTGCTACTGATATGTTTTGATGCATGTGGTATGATGAGTTTCAGAGTGGAAAAATGATTACTGCAAGGGGAATGGAAGTGCTGGAGCGTGTAGGTAAAGAGACCATGGAACTTCTTATTTCAGAAACTGGTCTTCAAGTTGAGAATGCTCCTTCGGATGCTGAGAAACTTTTGGATGAGCAATTTGAGGAGGTTACATTTGACAGATGCTTTTACATTTATGGCGGACCAGACCACCTTGAGGTAGTGTATCGTGACCTTGATAGTTTAACCAGTAAACTAAAAAAAAAATTGTGGATCTAAGCCTTTCTGTTTGGTGCTAGGAACTGGAGGCACTTTCCAACCATTATGCAATGTTGTTCAATAGGAGGAAAGCTAAATTATCTTCTGAGCAGAAGTCATTTTATGACGAAAAGCTCAGACAGGTTAAGAAGATTTTCAACTTGGGTGCTGAGGTTGAGGAAGACATCGCAGAGTCAGATAAAGGAAAGACAGTAGAAGCGAAAGAAAATTATGACGACAATGAGTTGAAAACCTTGCGTGATGCTGGTGTTAGTAGGGCTGCTGCTATGGCTGCAGGGTGACTTAACAAACTCATTTGCACTCTTATTGTCTTTAACATCTTTCTCCTGTACATGTGTTATCTGTGTGCATCTGTATAATTCATGTTTCCAATGAGTAGTTCTCTTCATCAATTGCAACTCTGCATTTTATATCCAAGTTGGCACCATCTTTTTCTTATATATGTCTTATTTGTGTGCATCGATATAATTCAACTTTCCAGTGGGTGGTTCTCTTCATCAATGACAAGACTGCATTTTATATCCAAGTTGGCACAAAATGCTGCAACTTCTGAAAATATGTACTGGTCTAGGGCATAGCCATTGATGCTGTAAATTGTTCGATTGAATCTTGGATCTTGGTTTGATGTTTTTGACGTCATCCATGCTGCATCATATTCTACCTCAACCCTTCCTTGGTGGAGTTGTTTGTCTTGGTGAGAATGTGGATGGGGTAGGCGAGGATGGTGGAATGAGGGGGAAGAGGTGGAGAGGAAGGAGAAAAGGGTCGTGGTTATGGCGTTCATTGGACTTCCATTGAAGGGGGAGTGGAAGGTAGGAGGAAAGGGAAAAAGGATATGGGAGAGGAAGGGCGGGCAACATTTTTTTTCCTAACTTTTACCCCATTTTTTTTTTTTTTGAAAGGAACTTTTACCCTATTATAATCACTGATCTCGATTTATTACCTTTTACCTCTAAAGGGAAAATATGAGTCCCACTTGGTCTTGTAGGAGTAAACCAAGGAGAAAACTAAAAGGAGGGACAGGTCATAGGCAAAACCACAAGGGGGTTCAAGGAGGCATCATGCAGAGATGAGTTTAGTTCTGTCAAGTATTATTGAATAACAGTTAATCTTGTGCAGGGTATGATTCATTTTGAGTGAGATTGATAGTGTGGTGGATTTGTGTCATGTTATAGTGGAGCGGGCTGGGTTTTCAGACAGGTGACCGGTCTTTGAGTGCACTCAGATATGGGGTTTGATATATGTATGGATACACAGGACATTGCAAACTTAGTCTATGCATGGGCATTGCACATGTAGTCTATAGCTATGCATGTGGAATATAACATTTCACATAAAAATAAAAATATGATACTACAGCAATATCTATGCATGAATTAGGTTCAGATATAGACAAGGAGACAAAAATGAAACATCGCAAAAGTTGGTGTGCTTTTAGTTGTTTCTGAATTGGAGAAATTGTACGGAAAGGGGGGTCTCAAGTTTCCACATAGCAATTAGTGGGCATGCATGGTTTAGGATTGATGGAGGGAGCGATATAACCAAGCCAAGTGGCAGATGAAGATATGTTTGAAACATGCCCAATTGTGTTTGGCACAGGAATAGGTGTTGATATCTCTAAGCTGCAATGCTGAAGTGTCCAAGTGACTTAGAGTTAGAATTTTTAATTTCAGTTGCCTTCTTAACAACTATATATGATACAACCTTTGGGAAAAAAAAAACCTATATATGTTACAGTCTGTCCATGAGAAGCCAAATGTGCATTAAGTTTAAAGTTGGCATTCTGAACTGACATTGATACATCTGATTGTAGAATTCAACAGCAGTGGCGATGTGGCGATGCAGGACAACATTTAATTTACAAAATATTCAAGTGCTTGATTGCAAATTTTGCATCATTTAATCTCTAGAAGGGTGTCTTTGTACTTGTTCTAAGTGCCTCTTCACGAAGGGATGCCTTGGTTCAAATTGTTGCCATGCAAAGGTGTCTTTTAGACTTCTTAAAAAAAATTGTAACCCTTTAAAAAGTGGCACCCATCATGATGCTGGGAAGATTGGATTGGGATCAATTGGAACCTTTTCTTTTTTCTGTCAACCTTCTCATCTCCACTTCTTCTCACCTCTCTGTCTCTTTCCCTGTCTCCTCACCTTTTCCCCTTTGCCTGAACCTTTCATTCCCCTCACCCATGAATATTACGTCCTCCACCAATGCCAACACTCTGCAGACACCTCCACCAGCACGTCCATAGTAGCTGCAGGAGATCGTATATACCAATCAGATTCTAGAAACCACATTACATTTATTTTTAGAGATCTTGTTTGCGTCAAGTGGCATAAGAGCATGGGATTGAATTGTTCCAATGATCCAATGGTCCATTGAAGTAGAAAGAGTCCTTTATATAAGATGATCAAAGAAGGGCAAAGGATTCAACAAGGACTTTTGAAGATACAAGAAACTTCATAGTTAGTACAGGAAGAGATCAAAGCTTATAAGGAAAAACTAAGATCCCCACCACACATGGTAACACACCAAAATCAAATAGAAGGTGAATATAAGGGTGAGTTGTCGCAATCTGAGAAAGAAAATAGTCAAAGCTGTTAGGGGTGTGCAAAACCAGTTCAGTTTGATTTTGACATGTCTTTTTGAACTGAGCTGAAAATTCGGTTCACTGGAAAATCCAAACCATAACTGAACTAGTTCTCCTTAAGATAAGAACTATATTTTTCAGTTTGGTTTGAAAACCAGTTACAACCAATTCGGTTCGGGGTGAATTGGTTTGAATAATATTTAGTTAAAGTAAAAAATGGATCCCCATACCTTTACTAAGATAATAGAACATGTTATCAAATGGATAGGTGGTTATAATTAAGTTTACAATGTAACAAAATTTACATGAAAAAAAAAAAGTTTTGGGACGTGATTAAAGACAACTTCATAGGGATGCTCCATGGGATTCTTGGTTAAAATGGGGGTTTCGAGAGATTGAATAAGTTTTTTTTTCTTCTTGCTTATGAAGAAGCCTGTTGCAAAAGGGATAAATGACTATAGACCTATTGCATTATCGAAAGTAGCTTATTTGATTGTGGCCAAGGTCTTGGCCAATAAGCTAAGGTCTGTATTAGCCTGATACAATTTGCTTTCATTTGCGGTAGATCATTTTAGGAATCATTTATTCTAGCAGTGGAAATGGTAGCATCATGGTGTAGGTTTAGGATTTATTTTCTTTGGAAGGTAAACTTCTCTAAGGCATATGATTCTATTTCTTGGGCGTATTTATGGAAGATTCTTAGGCGACAACAATTTCTTGAGAGGTGGATGAAGTGGTGTATTACAACAACTTCCTTTTTTGTGCTGATTAATGGCAAGTCGGGTGATGCTTAGGTACAACCAACTGCAGCATGGAGTCAGACAGGGTTGTCCTTTGGGCCACTTTTGTTCAACATTGCGATTGACAACTTGGTGACAATGGCCTTCAAGGCTTGCCATGGGGACCTCTTTTTTGGTTTTACATTGTGAGGGGATGAGTTGCTTTTGACACTAATTCTACAGTATGTTGATAACACCTTGTTTTTAATTGAAGTGAGGTTGAGAATGTTGCTCTGCTCATTGCTTTTTTCAGTGAGATATTTGGTTTGGTGGTTAACCACAACAAGTCTACTTTTGTCCCTTTAAACATGGTGGAGGATGAACTTTTGGCCTCTTCTCAGGCTCTTCGCATAGATACAAGTGATTGGGAGCCTTTATTAGAGTGTATGAGGAAGAGGCTGAGTACTTGGAGTTGGAGGTTGTTGTCTAGAGGTCGAATTGTCTTGCTCAAAGCAGTTCTATTGGCTATTGCTATTTTTTACTCATCGATTTTCAGGTTGCTAAAGAAGGTGTTTTGTACTTTACATATCACGAGGAAGCGATTCTTTTGGAAGGGTGTGTATCATGAAGGGTCGTTTCATTAGCCAGTCGCTTGGGACATGGTATGTTCTAACAAAGAGGGTAGTCTTGGCATTCTTGACCTTGCCAATTTTTGTGATGTGTGGCTTCTAAAGTGGGTCGCTAGGCTGTTGGGGGAGACGATTGTTTCTGGCAATGTGTTCTACTGGATGCGTATGGTACGATTTTGGTGATGACAGAACAAGCAGTGGCTCCCCATGGAGCGTCAACCTCAACTTTTTGGAGAGCCCTGGCCCTGGTCCTGTGGAAGGTGTCTTCTTTCTTTCATCCAAGCCTTGGGGATGGAAAAACATTTAGATTCTGGATAGATGATTAGACAGAAAATGGTTGTTTTGCAAATTTGTCCCATAGACTATTCAGGCTTGCGGAGGACAAAATGTGCACAGTGGAAGATGTTTAGGATGACAGTTTTGGTTCTTGATCGCTCACTTTTGGTGGGGGACTTTCTAAGGCTTGCATGCAAGATTTACAGCTGTTGCTTTCTATACTGCATGACTTTCGCCCAAACCTCACTTCTGTCAATTATCTGGTATAGGTTAAGGTTGTTTCATGATTGCAAAAGCTTATAAAGTGTTGAAGGGGAGTGTGTCGCTTAACTTTGGTGTATGAAGATTCTATTGAAGGTTAGGATTTTCCTTTGGCTCTTGCGGAGTGGAGAATTATGATGCTACTTGCTGCTTATGTGGTTGTAAAGTGTGTGATTTCCCTACCATGATTTAGGAGGCCTTGAATCTCGTTAAGGTTGTGGTTACTTCCAAGAATGATCTTTGGAGCTCCTTTTGTAGTAGGATACAAACAAACACTCTTGCATGGGTGACGACAATGGCAACTCTCTAGTCTATTTGGCTTCAGCGTAATGTTACTATTTTTAGAGGGGGAGGTTGTGGGTGGAAAAATGTTGTGAACGGGGCCGTGTCTTATCTGATTTGTGGACATAATGATTGTAATTTGTTGGTTGGTTAAATGAAGTAGATGACTACCGACCTCTAGTAGTTATTCTTTTATACACTACAGGAGACTTTTGACCGTGTTGGGTAAAGCATACGTGTTAAGGGTTTGTGCCATTTGAGGCTACTTTGGAGATGGACAACTTTTATCCTCCACTGTGCAAAGGCAACATGATTCCACCTCAATGATGCATTCACCTTGTGAAGCATGAGTTACCAGTGAAGTTTCCACCTCCGAAACCACCAGCTCCTCGAAATCTGGATTTATGTGGCAAACTTGCAAGGGCAAGATTTTCGAAGAGGGGTAGAACTGATGCAGGATAACATTTAAATTACAAAATATTCAAGTGCTTGATTGCAAATTTTACATTCTTTAATTTCTAGAAAGGTGTCTTTGTAATTTTTTTAGTGCTTCTTCGTTGAGGGATGCGTTGGTTCAAATTGTTGTCATGAAGACATGTGCCTTTTAAACTTTTACTTTGTTAAAAAATTGTAACAAAAAAAAAAAAGATTGTAACCCTTCAAAAAGGGGCACCCATCATGATGTGGGTAGATTGGATTGGAATCAATTCGAATTTTTTCTTTTTCCTGTCAACCTTCTCATTGCCACTTCTTCTCACCTCTCTACTCCTCTCTATATCTCTCTCTCACCTTTTCTCCTTTGTCTGTACTTCTCATTCCCTTCACTCATGAATGCCACCTCCTCCACCAATGCCGACACTCCACAGCCACATCCGCCAGCTCCCACAGCAACACCTCTGTAGTAGCTGCAGGAGATCGTATATATCAATCAGATTCCAAAAATCACATTACATTTATTTTTAGAGATCTCATTTGCATCAAGTGGCCTCCTTGAAATGACTCTTGTTGCCCTTTTTGAAGCTTGCATCTAGGGGACAACTACCACCACTTTTTTGCATGCAATTCTTTTTCTTGATCTGGCAAAAGGTGTGATTACTTGGGTTTGCAGAGCTTTGGTGACTTCTAGCAGAGTTTTTCAGGGCTGGGTTTTATGTGAGTCCATTGTTTTTATGAATGGCAAGGTCACATTGAGTGTGTATTGCGGGTTATCTAGCTATACTTAAGTGGAGACAGATTTTATATAAAACATTGTCATAATCTGTATCAAGTATGTGCCAGCTGGTTGGAAGAGTTACAATATGATTTTACTTTTTCTATTGAGTAGTCATAGGTCTTAGTTAAAAATGGCAGGGAAGAACTTAGAGCAGATCATAATTGAAATTTTGATGGCTTTTCACATGGATTTCATTTTTTTTGAAAAGCCAAAGCACAGCTATCCGAAAGATAACCACTCAAAATCATTCCATTCTAAAAATCAATTTACATCAGAGATTATAAAATAGATCCCCAGAATACCACTTGGGAAAAAATGAACGAAACAAAATTCTCAACTTAGGGTCTCTCCCCCTAAAAAGTGTCCCATTTCTACCTAGCGAAAACCTTAACTCTATCCTTCTCGAACCTAAAGGTGATCCCTCCATCGTAAGCATTTCCTCTGCAAAACAAAGACCAGAAGCTAACCGCATCCCGATGGGCGATCTAATTGATCCTCATCCTTTGCCAAACTTGCATTACAAACAGACACTAGAAGAAGTGCTGGATGTCTTCATCGGCCCCATCACAAAGGGGACATGTCAGGTTATCCGACTGAGCCTATCTTGCTCTCCACCGTTTCGTTATAATTCTTCCCCTCTTCACCAACTAGGCGAAGATTTTCACCTTCAATGAGCATTCCGCCATCCAGCGCAGTCTGCAATTTCACAAGAAATCTATGTCTGAGCTGACCGTGCCTCCCTCCAATCTGTAGAAGACCTTTGCCATAGAGAAATCTCCTTCCTCCCAAGAAAAAGCATCATCACCCTCCTCCGGTGCCCAACCCTCCAGCTCCTGCAACTAGGGGTGTACACGGGTCGAGTTAGGACTCAACCCAAACCCAACCTATAGTTTTCGGGTTGGGATTTTTTCAACCCAACCTAACCCGTTACACTACCAAACCCAACCCAACCCAACCCAACCCATAAAAAAACGGGTTGGGTCGGGTCGGGTTGAGCGGGTTGTTGACTAGTCAAATGACTCAAAACTTATATTTATCTCCTGCATATTTTTTATGTCTTTCCTACTTAATAACAAAATATTTTAAACTTATAAATAACTTATATCTTCTAAAAAAAATGAATAAAATAGGTAAAAAAAACTTGATAGTTGTATAATAGTAATTGACTCTTTCCTGTAGAAAAGTAAACACATATTATAAGGCGATTATCTTATCCATATAATTTTTTTCATAAATGTAGGCATTCAAAACAAAGAATTAAATGAGAATCAAAATAATTTTTACTAGTAAGGGACAAATTTAAGATGTACGTGTGGATGCCTTTTAGTTCTGTTTAAACAAAGAATTAGATGAGAACCTAAATAATGATGTCTAATTTAAGCATCAAAGTTTAAATGCCTACGTCGAAGTTTCAAATAATTTATGCTAAGGGAATGCAGAGGGGGAGGAGAATGGCTGAGAAATGGGGTGGTGGCTATTGGCTATAGTGAAGGGGGATGATTGGTGTGGGGGTAGTAGGTTGTGCGGTGATAGTGGTCGTGGTAGTGACTCTAGTGGTAGGCTAGGCAGAGGGGAAAGTAGAGAAGATGGTGGATGGTCGGTGAGGGGTGGTGGGCTGGTGGATTAGTGGTAGTGGGTCAGCGGCTTTGGTAGTAGGCTCAAGTTGCGTAGTGGGAATGTAGTGACGACGATGGATGGTCGGTGAGGGGGTGGTGGGCTATGTGGTGATGGTGGTGGCAGTGGCTTTAATGAAGGGAGGTGGTGGTTATCACTAATGTAGAGGGAGAAGAGAGGAGGGAGGAAGATGCTAACCTCGAGTGGTAATGACGAGAACAATGGCGCCAATGGGAAGGGAGTTGTGAGAGAAGTTGGTGGTGATGACGAGAGGAAGCTCGGTTTAGGGCTTACGAGCGGGAGGGAAACTAAAAAGAAGTGCACGATGGAGAGCACATAGGGAGAGGGAATGTGATTGAGGGAGTAGCGTGTGTTATTTCCGTGGATTTTTTTTGTCTCCTTTTAAGTTTAAACAGGGTAGCTTTTTTCTTTTAAAATTTTAATGGATATTCTCGTGTGTGTGTATCGGGTTGAATTGGGTTGTGAGTTGGGTTGGGTTTATTAGACCTCAAACCCAACCCAACCCATTTTTTATCGAGTTGGGAAAATCTCAACCCAACCCATTTTTTATAGAGTTGGGAAAATCTCAACCCAACCCAACCCAATCGGGTTAGGTTCGGGTTGAACCCGACCTGTGTGCACCCCTACCTGTAACAACCGCTGGAACTCTCTGCATCTTTGGTCAGAGAGGCCACCTCGCAAAGTTGGACACCAAGCCCCATCCCAACAACTTCTCACCGTGGTCGACGGGTACACAACACCCCTAAAAAGGTAGGAAAACCTGTTGCCGAGGGTAGAGCCAACTCCTTGCCAGAATCGGAATGCATCCCCCTCCCCCAGTGTAGGGGAAAAGAAATCTCGCACCTTCGCCGTCACCATCGACAAGCCTCTGAGAAAATGAGAGGCTCCGGGGGGAGGGGATTCCAGAGGCCCCCACGAAAGGAAAGGATTGTAGCATCGCCGCATAACATCACCAAAGAGCTCTTGCTCCCGCCCCACCAACCTGGCAATTTACTTCCTGAGGAGGCTGATGTTCACCTTATCCACATCCCTAACCCCCAGACCACCTTCCTAAATTGGTCTACACGCCTCCTCCCAGGCCACCAACCTCGCCCCCTTCCTATTGACCCTACATTAGCCCAAAAAAATTCCTTCATCAACCTCGAGATCTTCTCAATCTGACGCGGTAGTCTGAAAACTGAGAGGAAATACGATGGTATGGATGCCAGAATTGCCTTCACCAGGGTCAACCTCCCACCTCTAGTGAGAAGTCTAGAGGACTACCACGCCAATCTTCCCTCCATCCTCTCCAGCAGAGGAATCCAATCCTGTAACCTGAGGCGTTGATTTGATAAAGGAAGGCCTAGATACACCAGCGGTAAAAAACCCATCTTTGTCCCCAAAGCACCACCCACCCTCTCCACCTCTTCGACCGACAAGTTCAACGGGACAAAGGTTGATTTTTGATAATTGATCTATAGCCTTGACGCCTTGCCAAAAAGCTCCAGAAGGATTCTCATCCTCCTGGCCTCTAGTTCCGCTCTCTCAACCAAAAACAAGGTATCATCAGCACATTGCAGGACCGTCGTCTCCCTGTCCTCACCAACCATAAATCCTCTAATCAGACTCCTACCACAGGCCCTTTGCGTTGCCTGTGCCAGAGCATTCGCCGCAAGTACAAACAACATAGGTGCAAGAGGTCAACCCTATCTAACCTCCCTCCTAGGCTGTACCCATCCTCCTACTGGGTTTTCATTGATCAAGATTGAGAAAGATGTCGTCGTCACACACCTATTCATCCAATCAATCCACATCGTGGGAAAACCCCTCTTCAATAAGCCCACAGAAAATCCCACTGTAGCGAGTCGTATGCGTTGCTGAAGTCAATCTTCCACAAAAAAGCCTGCTTCTCCCTCCTCCAAGTGGCCGACGCCTCCATGGCAATGGCAAAATCATCTAGGATTCCTCTCCCAGGAACGAAAGCCATCTGAACAGGGGAGATCAGGTCTCCAAGGTCCCTGAGCCTGTTGGTCAGGACCTTAGCAACAATAAGGTATACGACATTTGATAGCGCAATTGGTCTGAAGTCTTGGATCGCTTCTGCACCTTCTTAGGTAGCAAAACAAGTAATATCTGTTCAGCTTGTCGAAGCCTCTGTTCCCGGCCACGAACTCTTCCATCATTTGCATCACATCTGCCCCGACCATAGGCTAGAATTCCTTGAAGAAGAAAACAGGGAAATCATCTCGGCTAGGGCACCCCTCTGCATTCAGGCTCCAAACTGCCTGCCTCACCTCGTCCTCCAAGAAACCAGCTGTGAGTCTCCGCTTGAGCCTCCGTGACACACTACACATTCTCCCCTCTCCACCTCCAGCACCCCTTGACGCACCTCCCAGTGAACTCCCTAAAGTAATTTGCCGCAGCTCGTCCCACCTCCCTACCAGAGGTCTCCTCATGTATCAGCATCTTCTTTATTCAATTCTCATCCTCCTAACAGAGACCATTTGGTGGAAGAACATGGTATTAGAATCGCCTTCCTTCAGCCATCTATGCCTCGATCTCGTTTTCCACTCCACCTCTGCTTTCCTATCCTCCTACACTACTCGTGTCATCCTCGCCCTGACCTCCCTATCCTTTGCCGAAATAGGGGCTTGATCCTCCTGCTTGTCAATCTTGGTAATATCTGCCAATGCCTCTTCTTAACCCTCCTGGATGCCTTAATCTCCCTCCTGTACGCCCTCAAGTGGTCTCGCAACACACTCGGTTTCTTCGCCAAGCAACATGTGGTTGATCCCTCCACCTCTATAGTGTTCCACTTCACCATATTCCGGAACCCCTCCTCCATCAACCAGGATCCGTCAAATTTGAAATAGGTGCCAAAGTGTGCCCCTCATTAAGCCGCCACATAAGGGGGCGTTTGATAAAAGAAAGGTCTCTCCAAAGCAAATACATCTGCCATAAGGTATGCCTCTGCCAACTCCACATTGAAGAGAATTCTATCAATCCTAGACATCTGGCCATTGCTATTCCTCCAAGTGTAAGCATAGGATGTCGGAATCAAATCCACAGGGCCATGTGTAGCAAAAAAATCCACAAAAAGATCTGACCTTGGATCTTGTCTTCCCCACCCTCTAGGTTTGTCCTCGGTTTGTAGGGTGATGTTGAAATCCCCTCTAAGCAGCCAATGATTTCCATGGCACTCTGTAGCCACAGTCGTGAGTTCCTCCTACATAACACCCTTCACCTGGGCATCTAATAGACCATACACTCCTGTGACAGTCATCATGGCGCCTACCACCTTCCTAACCAGCCTCGCAGAGATGACATGCTCCCTACAGTAGTAATCTTCCAAGGAGAAAACATCTTCCCGCCATCCCAGGATTTGTCCTCTTGAGCGGCCAGTCTCACCAAGAGATCGAAACCCCTCCATCCTAGAGCCCCCAATCTCCTTCCAGATCCTAACATCACAGTCAAACAGTTGTGTTTCCTGCAGCAACACATCCGCTCTCAATGCCCTAGCGATGCCCTTCTCAACGGGGCATTGAGACCTCGCACATTCCATGTAAGCACCCCATTTTTTACAACAGTTGGGGGCCTCCATAGTCAGTTGGAAGCCACACGCCCCCGTAGTCCTACTGACCTACACATCATCATGATCCAGCACCGCCGTCTGCTGTGAGGGCTGTGGCATCCTTCCATGACCATCCATCACCACCCTTGGTCCCTAACCTCCATGAAGCCTCCACCTCCTCCTATAGTGGAGGGTGCCACCTCGGCCTCCATCCGGTCAGGGGGATCTCTGCCTAGTCGTCGAACGTCGAGGGGATGCTACTTGATCGTTGCTATAGCGAAGAGTCATTAGGATGAGCCTCGGGAACCTTGGCCGCTCCACGCGAGATCACGGTTTCCACCTCACCTACCAGAGGGCGACTAGAAGACCCTCCTGATCTTGTCGAAGCTGTGCCCATCGTCGTCACTGCCACTCGACCATCCACCCCCAGCAAGGGAGATGCTATAGGGGACTCCACGCCTTCCATGTTGAGGGGGGCTGGGGATCGCTCTCCTTCCACGGCTCCGTCGCACTCTGGCGTCCCTTCAGTCAACCTCGAACACAAGGTCAAAGGGATAGAGGGGCCCTTCTCCTCGAAAGAGATCTTAAGAGGGAACCGGATGTCAGGCCTCGCTCCGCTCGAATCCATGAGAGGGGTCTCCTTGGGTCTCGTAAGTGGATTTAGGTCGGCACACAAACCACAAGGGTGAGCCTCTGCACGTGCTGCGGACGTGGTCAGTTTTAAAACCGCCTCTAGCTGGTCATCAGGAGTCCGCATCTTATCAATTCCTCCCCCTGCCTTTTCTGCTCCTGAGATCATCGGAAGCGCACCATTCATGTCTAGCATTTTCTTTTCCATTCTTTTTTCTTGTTGGTAAAATGTGGCATGTCCTGACTAGTGTAGAGAAATTTGCGGGTCTGTTATTGATAAACGAGCCCTAGCCCTCTTTATATAGAGGTAATGGCATACATGGAAATACAATAAAATATTTACTAAATATAACTATGACCTAAACATAGTAAACACCTAATCAAATAACTAATATGATTTATTTCCTAACACTCCCCTACAAGTCAAGACGTGGGAGATAGGGAAGACTTAGATCCTTAAGGTGGTGGTGATCAACTTTTGTTGACGTAGTAGTCCCTTCTTTGTGTCTTCAACCCTGGGTGTCTCTTCTTGTATGACCTTACAGAGTTAGTCAACGCTTGGTTTCTCTTGAGGTGCGTGAGAGTACTGCTTGTATACTTGACATCTTGAGGTGGCTCTTGTTTTCATTGTTTGTCCCACTCATACATATAAGGACCCAAACAGAATAACTCAATACTTTGAGGGGTTACAGACAAGTAACCCAATAATAGAAGACTAAACTTTAATAAAAAATGGACTCAATCATAAAATAACCCTAATTTTTTTCTTAAATGAAAAAGACTCCTTCAAACCCTTTGTCGAAGATCCCTCTGTGCCGGTGCCATCTTCTCTATTGAAACGGCAACAGCAAAATCGACAGCAACATGGGGAGACCAAAGGAGCCATCATCGGCTCCCTCTTCTCCTCCTCACCTTGCCTTTTTCTTCTCTATAGGTGGCGACATAGTAGAGGAGGGCATGGTGGTGCTCCGGTGAGCTGGAGGAGATCCGGATCACCTTGATCTGGTGGCTCAACCTCCAAGGGGTCAAGAGAGCCCTCAAACCCTCGATTAAACGAGGTTTGAGGGGTCAAAACAGAGATTTGGATCTCTGTCCTCAAGTACAGCACTTCAGTCTGTTGGGCTTGCTGGCGGCCATTGCGCCTACCAATGCTTGTCGGAGAGGGTACGGTTGGTCGGCGATGGGCTGGTGGCGCACCTCCCAAGGTCTGATAGCTGTTACTGTAGCATCGGCGATGGTGGGTTTGATCGGCAGCAGCAGCAACAACTAATGAAGAATGGAGGAAGCAAAGGAAGAAGAATAGAAGAGGAGGAAGAAGAGAGATGTGTGGGAGATGAGAGAGCCTATTCGGTGTCTCACCGGAGCAAATCCCCCCCTCCGCAGGGTTTCTTCTTCTCTTCTTTTCTCTTTCCCACGAGATCGAACTTGCTCTATACCATATAGAGAAATTTAAGGGAATATGATTTCTGTTATTGATAAAAGAGATGTCCTAGCCCTCTTTATATAAAGAGAGGTAATGACATACATGGAAATGCAATAAAATATTTACTAAATATAACTATGACTTAAATATAATAAACACCTAATCAAATAACTGGTATAATTTATTTCCTAACAACTAGAGATGTGCATGTATGAGATTTTCATGTAAAGGAAGTTGGTCTTGAAGAATTATCTTGCTCAATGGTTCTTTTGTTAACTTTAACACCTTGTGGTCTTCATTTAATGAATGATTTTTGTGATTGGTTCATCCATGTATTTTGTTGTTGGTTTGTAGTTAATGAATGATTTTGGGTGATTATCATTTGGACAACCACCCTTCTTTTCCTTTAAAAAAAACACCTTGTGATCTTAATGGCAGGTTTGTGGCTGCACTAGGTGGCCTTGCTTCTAAGGAGGTTATTCAGAGGACCGAAAATAGGCTTGAAGGCATTCATTCAGAAGGAATTCATGTAAGTGAAGTGTATTATTTCTGTATTTTTTCCTCCAGTATTTAAAGATGGGCTCATGCACCTCAAATTGGCAGCATGGTGGAACCCTGCTGGATTTTGGGATGGAAATGGAATAGCCAGGGCTTCTCTTTTTCAAAAACATCCAAGTTTTAACTAAATTGAGAAGCTGTTCTGGGTGGGGTATTTTAAGTGATCAGTCCACTTTTGGAATTACGGTAGACAGCCCTATGGTCCCTACCTTGCATCTCTGCAAGAAGCTGATTCTGTGACTTGAAACCGTAACCTCCATGATGCTTGAAAGCTACATTTACCATTGCACCATAACTCCCCTTTAGCTTAATTTTGAATTAGTTTAATGATTTCAGTCAGTTTAGTTTTCATTGCTTTTACAAACTTACCATCTTTTTGATGTGCAGAGGCTTTCTGAAATGTCTTGCTTTGCAGTATCACACTTGGTGATGCTTGGAAAGTCTGTAATCACAACTTCTAATAAGCCAGAAAATGAAGGAGAGGATGTTTCTGTTGGAATTGATTGGCCGGAGGATTCTGTTTCTAAAGCTAAGATGATAAGATCCAGGGCAGAATCCATGAACAGAGATGTCGATGTCATTTCCAAGAGCTTCATAACAGGTGTCAGAATTGTTCATCTGATATATGTATATTATTTTCTTGAGAAAAAGCTTTTACCTCCAAGATCATCTAGGTGGTTTTCAGTTTCTGAACTACTATTGCTCGTCTTCTTTTTGTTTAGCTTAGACAAGTCAAATCCAGTGTACTGTCAAGGTCTAGTTGGGTTCATTCTTGCGGAGGGGGTGTCAGATGGTCCTAGATCCACCTGACTTGACCTAAACCCAACTCGTTTAAAGGATCTGGATACGATCCTATACCAGTAAGACTAAACAACTCTAAACTGACTTGACCCAGCTCTGAATCAGGTTGAGTTTTGGGTAGGAGGTACCATTGGGCACGATAGAACTTTCCAATGGAGCTCCAGAAAACTCTACTTCCCTGATCCCCTCGCCTCCCTGAGACCCCCCGTGGCCTTGCGCAGGGTCTGCCTCCCTCCCCACATTCCCAGCCCTGCATGAATAGCCACTGCAGTTTATCTTTACTTTTGAGTCAACCTTTTGTTAACTGCAAAGAATGTCTTTTGGTTTGTTTCATCCATTTTCTTCATTCTTGGCTGTTTGTCTGGATTTTCATTATGCAGCAGAATGCATTTGTCTTAGTTAACCTTCTAGGCCCATTAAACCCACTGGGCCTGTCAAGGACCTGCCAAACACCTGGTAGACCCATGGACTTGTTCTATAACTAGTTGCATCAAGTCCATAAATTCCATAAGAGAGTTTGGGTCTTCAGTGGAATAACATTCCACCAACAAGTTAGGTCTGACATGACCTCTTTTATTTTGGGTTCAACATAGACAAGTTGAGTCCGAATTGGCCTGACCTGACACACCTAATTTTGGTAACAAGGAATTGTGCTTTTCTTCTCAATATGCACTATTTTCTTGGTTCTATTTTTACACTGCTTTGTTTTTATGTCCACTTGTTTAGTTCATTTGCATTATTTCTTTCTTTAGCTGAAATTTCCTAGCATTTATCAGGTATATCCGATATCATAGAAGCTTACACTGCCGCCATGCAAGGCTTGTCATCAGCTGGCTCTGACAACACCCAACAGATATCATCTGTCCAGGAAAAAGCCCGTGCCTTCTCCAACCTATTAAGTGCTGGCCAAAGAACAGCTATGGAAAAGATTCAGGATGCTATTCAGTATCTTGCATATGTGGTTCTCTCCTCATCTATGCCTACTGCCTGAGCTTACGCAAAATTTGTCCCATCTTTGTCCGTTTGTATGTACATAATTTTCTTTTCTTGTTGAAATGCAAATCAGTAGATCCATGTTAATTAGTTCAAATTACTTGTTTCTGCCTTCAATCTCTAACATTGCATTGTTTTCCCTTTTAGCAAAACATGCAGGTTGTTCCTTGAGACGAGAGGAGATGGGTTGGAAACCCCTGGTTTGCATTTGTCAATTAAGATTATCCTGTAATCTCTTTGCTTCCTTGCGTAGTGAATGGGGTTCTGGTGGCTAGTGCAATCTATCTCAATACTTGGGTTTTGGCACAAGGGTTATTCCCTCGGAAAGTGGTTGTAGGATATGCTTATGTTAAATAGGGGCCACAAGGTAAACTTGTCCCCAAGGAAGATATGATTCTCAGGCGTAAATTGTTTATGTAGGAATGGGGATTACTGGCAATTGTTTGGTGCCCCTTATTAGATCATCTAATCCATGACCCTGGCATAGCCTCTTATTGGTTCGCATGAAGCTTGGATGACAGGTGGCTATGAAGCGATTAATCATGCTTCAACATGAACTGATCGTCCTTCCAGGACTGTGTGCTGACTGAATTCACGTAAGGGGTTGCCACTATTCATGCTGCTGGACATGGGATGAAAAATTAGTTGGCTTATTGTTGGATGAATGTTTACCTTTGTTTGGGTATATTTCTCAATGGACATCGAGGGAGTGATATATCTTCATTGCTTGTGGTTACGAGGGAATGACAAATTGATTAGGGTTCTGCCATGGGTAGATATGGGGTGGGTGGACCTTAGATGCATTAATGCAGTACATGTCCTTGGGATGCTTTTAGGTTTGACAGTTCCAGCACTGCATTGGCATTGTATGTGATGTATTGATTTTGGAGCCTATTCGACTGCCGAGTAGATTTCAACAGGGTGGTCTGTTTTGAATATAACTTGAAAAGGAAAAAATTGAAACGATTGATTCTTTCCTGTATCTTTGATTAGCGATTTTTAAGACCACAGAAAGACTGGCGGACATGGCCTGTTACATCACCAACGAAGCGGAGAATTTAAAGTGATCTTTCGTAAATTTGTTTAGGAATAAATGAGTTTTTCTTTTAGGAAGTATTTTCTTCTTCGAAATGATGCTCGAAACGCACGTTGTAACATGTGAAGTGAGATGATGTAATTACAAATTACTTTTTGAAAATATAGTTTTTAAGTAAAAAATTATTCCTTTATTGGCATAGTCTTCATTTATTAATTGTTATATTTTAATTTTAAATTGATAAAAAATAATTTCAAATCAATTAATAGAAAATATATTAGTGTATTTTCAATTTTAACTAATATTTTTATTTTGAACCCTACTTTGATTTTCAAGTTAATTTATTTAGTTTTCAATCAATAAATGTTAACATCTAATCAATGTATTTTAATTCAGTCAGTGGTAAATTTTAATTTTCGATGGATGTATTTTAATTTTATTTTACTTTTTTTTTTAACAAGAAAATGAGTAGAGGTCATACGTTATAAAATACATTATAAGATAGCTTTTCTTACTTATATCCTTCCAAAAATGGGTGCTATATATGATTCATATAGATACAAGGATAGTTTGAAGCATATAAGATATATAAGTTTAAAATGTCGAAGTGCACAAGAAATAAGCGCAAGCGTGCAAGAAATAAGCATCCTGTACGAGAACCAAGTTACTTTATGGTAGGGGATAAATTTGGTTTGTCTAGGATGGATTTCTCCATTTTCACCAAATTATCCTTCCACCACGAAACATGGCTTAGGATGCACCAAATCCTCTCTAGTATGGCACTTCAGCAACTCCTTATCCTCGACTCAATGACTCCATGGGACAGGATCCAATTATTCTGCTGAGCCAGTGTCGGTATCTCGCAAATGCATACAAAGAGTGCTAGTACCGCTGTGATAGGATTATGGTTCCCGGTGTGATGTCCTAAATTTTTAAGATCTTTTTCCAACAAACTGCCTGCCAACTGGTAAAGAAAAGGCAACAGATTCATATAACATTCTTCCAACCGACAAATACATCCCTCTTCTTTGAGATGTCGAAAAGGCAACAAGCATCCTCAAACATCAAAGTGCACCACCATCTTCCCTTGCCAAAATATCAAACGCGAACAAGTTGACAGTACTCCAAAGAAATGCCAATTCAGATTGGAAAACTTAAATAAATTTCATCAATACAGTTTGATTAACGTTATCTACAGGCATGCACATATTATAAAGTGAACATCACCTTAACTCAAGTAGCTGAATCTTCCCAAACAACTTTTGGTACAACTTTGGTGAGGATAACTTTAATTATCTGACCTGGAAAGAGCTGCGATCATCAGGCCCTTCATGATGCACTTTCAAACTTTCAGTTGCACTAACTACAGAATTTCCTCGGAGAAACTGAATAACTTTAAGAGCTTTTCAGTCACACACACACACACACACACACACATATATATATATATATATATATATATATATCCATTCCTTTCCTGCACCAACTGCTGAATGATCAGCTCCTGAAATAGCTATTACATGAACCATACATATCTATACAAGAAAGGACAAGATCTCGCTAAGTAAATGGAGGAATACATGTTCCTCCAGTCTCCAAAAATTGCAAAAATCACCTCCTTTAGCAGCATTAGTAATTATAAACCATGTCCATCAAAATCGGAAACTTCCCATGGTTTAAGATATTTGTGGAGATTTAGTAACGCCTGGGCATCAAGAAGTGCAAACAAGCTTTATTGTTTTGAAAAGGAAAAGGGAGGGTTAACAAAGGATGTTAACCTCCCAAAATTTCATTAATAGGGGAGATTAGAAGCTTCGGTCAATACAAAAGTAATAGAATAAGTGGCTAACACCATCGGTAGAGAAATGTTCCCTTTTAAACACAACGTCATTGCACTCCATCTAAAGGCACCAAATGAGAGTAAAGGCCCTTCCGATAATCCCCAAATCGGCAAGCGGAGAATGCAAACTCTTCCAAAAGGAGTGCTTAAAGTCATGCTGGATAGGAGCAATGCTTGAAGCCAACCAAACCTCTCTCACAAAGGAGCATGTAAAGAAAAGGTGCTCAGTGTCTTCCAACCTACTACCATAAAAGATGCAGGAGTCATTAGAGTTTGGAACCCAATGGCACTTGTATAAGCGAGTAACAAGATGCATAGGCCTTTACCTTCAAAGGTAGGTGTGTTCACAAAATATTCCTTAAGTCGGAAGCAAGATCCTGATCATGATCAGGAGTCTCCTCTAAGAAGAGTAAGTATGCCTTCTCCAGATGGATATGATCTGAGAAGTGCAAACAACTTAATGGGTTAAATAAAATGAACTAGGATATATAAAACAACGAGCTTACCACAACTTTGCACCAGAAATCTGCTTCTTCTGTTTTTCCTTCACAACCTTTTCAAACAGCTAAACTAAAATTGGGTCAGTATCAAGTTCTGTCATCACTTCACCAAGTTGTGCCTGCCTTCTATTTAGTTGCCATGCAGCCAATGCTTGGGCTTTGCAAAATTGGTTCTACAGCTTACAAAACTAATCAGGAGGTCAAAACAAGCAAGAAAAGCATCAAAACATCAAGAAAAAGAGATGCAACATTGTTGCCTTGACCATTTATCCTTCTTCACAAAATTGAAACATCAACTTCTTGGACCTGAGAAATTTCTTCTTTTTGATGCCTGTTCTTTCATTTTAATATGGAATTGATTCCAGATTGCCATCCACACCAGGCTTAAGTAACTTGAAATGAGTCCTGCTTATTTATGTTGACCTGTGATATTCATCAAAATGTCAACAAATCAATAAAGGGAAAAAAAGTGCATAAATTGCAATAATAAACAAATGCATCAAAGGTGCTCAAAGTTGTTGGGTTTGATGCATTGATGACATTGATGTGTTCAGCTATTTTCTTAACCTGGACAACTAAGCATAAAACAAGAGCTTCAGAAGCTTTTTGTGATATAATTATGTTGTACCCCTTCAAACTATTATGTTTGTAAGGGTGTATTTGTAGTTTTTTTATTTCTTCATGGAGTTGTATTGTAATTTGTCCCACTTCTCTCTCTATATAAAGAGAGGTAGGATTTTGGAATAAGACTAAATCATTTGTTTCTCCTAACTTGGTATCAGAGCGACGGTCATAGACCAGAGCTCTCGATATCCCACCCAAATAAGCCTCTGAACCTCTCCATCGATCTCCCAACTCCTCCCACTGACTGATCTCCCTCGCCGGTGCCCCAAGTGCCGCCAACGCCCCCGTTGGTGGTGCAGATCCATCGATGCTGCCCCCAGTCTATCCCTGTGGCCACCTGCGCTGCCGCCCATCAGATCCAAGCCACTAGCATCGCCATTGGTGGTTGTTTAGGATCGCCAGCACCACTGCTGGTGGTAGAATGGGCCACCAGCAGACCTGGTGGTGGTGGATCTGCCCACCAGTCACCTTATTGGCCCTTGTTCTCCTCTGATCTGATTTTTAATATTGGATTTGAGGGGTTTCTGCCTTGGTAGGGGTGCTTTTGTGCCCTCCTCCTTGTCCAGTATCTAAGGAAAAGAGGTTGTTCTTGTAAGGACAAATCTTGTCTCTACAAGGTGCCGCTACGCCTTCTGATTTTTATCGTTTCAGATCACAAATCAGATGTCCGTTGCTTGAGTTGGTGATTTGAAGGATTCTCAACTAGTGCAGGTTCATCGGCAAGAGAGAGATGGCTTCTTCAAGTTCGTCTGAGATCACTTCAGACTCCACAATGGACACCAAAACTTATAAGAGTTTGTTTTTTGGTCCTATGATCAAGCTTGATGTGACCAATCATCCTTGATGGTCCTAGACTTTCTTGATGAATGTCAAAGGTGATGGGAAGGAGCACATCCTGAGTGCCAGAATCCGCCTAGAAGACAAGTGTAAATACCAATTGGGACAGAGATAACACAATGGTATATGCTTCGATGATGAATTCCATTAACCCCAGAATTGATGATAAGACTATGTACTACACCATAGCCAAGCAGATGTGAGATTTTCTTCGTGAGACATTCTCATGAGAAGAATTCCTCTAGAGTGTTCCAGGTCTATCATGAATTGTTCCATCTTCGTCAAGAGGGATGTTATTAGCAAAATATTACTCCATTGTGAAGGGTCTCTTGGCAAGACACAGCTTGTACAGGCCTGGTTGTACATATACCTCTTGGTGTGATTTTAAGAAGGTGTTGGCCATTTCTCTGTTCCTATCATGACTTGATCCTGAATTCACAACAGCTATGGAGCAGATCTTGACTTTACCTGAGCTCTCATCACTTGACGAGACCTATAATAGGCTCAGCCAGCTTGCCATTCAGATTCCAGTGGCTGATAGTGTGGGTCAAACCTCTGCTTTGGCTGGCGACCCCTGGTTGTGGTAGAGGTGCACATTTTGCACACGGTCGTGGCCGTGGACGTGGATTTAGGGGT
The DNA here is from genome assembly GCA_037157565.1 of Thalassia testudinum. NCBI lineage: Eukaryota > Viridiplantae > Streptophyta > Magnoliopsida > Alismatales > Hydrocharitaceae > Thalassia > Thalassia testudinum. The sequence continues at coordinate 75,275,595 of JAZHRO010000013.1, forward strand.
CATACCTGTACTCCATGCACCTGTTGTGGTCGCATAGGGCACACTAAGGCTATCTGTTGACAAAAGCACGGCAAGCCTGCCATTGCTAATCAGGCAACAGATACTTCAAACATGTCTGCAGAGGTGGTTTCTAGGGCAAAATTTGATGATCTTCTTCAGCGGTTTTTCCAGCTAACATATGCTTCCACTTCTTAGCCTGCATACACAAATTACCTCTAGCATTGTCCTAAGGAACATGTTAATAAGTGGTGGAGACTGAGGATCTTGACAAAAACCCATTCTTGCAGCAACCTCTTGTGGTTGTTTTGCAGCTTTAATAAGAAGCCCAAACAAAGTTGCTATGCCTACAGTTGTGGAAGTATTGGAGGATGATGCACTGGCTCTCCCAGAAAAAGCGAAAAGGACAGAGTGGTAGAAAGGGTTGGTATAGAAAGTGATTGAGGCACATTTCATGTTCCCTTGCTTTTACCCACGTGCAAATTACTATCTGCATCTGAGCCAGAGAGCTCATCTAACTGTAACAAAAGAAAGTTAAAAAGAGTTACATATAGAGTTAGATGAGATAAAACAGATGTTGGAGCAGATTTAATTAAATGACATAGTTAATGTAGCTTAGCACAGAACAAGAAAAGAAAGTAAGACATTAAATGTCATCAAGTCCCATTTCATAAAAAAAAAAGTTGTTAGGTCGGGAAAAATAAACGCAAATGTTGCCACAAGTTAAACTTAGATTAGAAAATATGATACATCTTACCTTGGGAAATCTTCTTCAACTTCTTGCTTCTAAGCCAGCTCCTTTTCCTTTTGCAAAGCTTTCCTGGAGTTATCAGAAACAAGTTGCCATTTTTGCCAGCCAATGTAGCCATTGGCCCTCATGAACTGTAACTTCCAGGAACCTCATTAACTCTGGTATTTTTTTTATTAAAGAATCATTAACTCTATTAATTAATCCATTTTCAGTGGTGGTAGCAACTGAAGATACTTCAGACAGAATCTTGAAGCAGCAGATGTTCTCTGCACAAGTTCTGATTCCTTCTTGAGCAGTCTTGAGCAAAATGTTGAAGATAAAACAGGAATCGGATATAAACCTGAAATTGCAGATATGAACCTGACCAAAAAATTCAGACAAGGACACTCAACAAAAAGCCAATACAAAAAACACATTAAATATTCAAACAGAAACAGAACTTTATACATGCACAATGAAGCTTATTTATTTCTCAAAAACTCAAATACTGTTTACAACGACAAAGGCAAATTCGTCACCCAATTACTTCAGACAGTTCACAGCTCTGCATTATATTGAATCATCATAAATGAGGCGGAGTATAGCACAAAAAGGATAATTCCGCACCCATTTAAAATTTTAAAAAGGACTGCAAAAGAGAAGGAGGGGGTGGGGGCGAGAATGGAAAAAGAAAAGGCAGCATCATTTTCCAGGTTTCAGGAAATAACAAATCCAATTGATAATAGTGTAAGTAAAACTGGATTAATAACTTGAAGAGATAACTTCACTTGTTCAATAATGTAGTTACAAGCCCAATGCAGAGAAAGATGGCAAGAAATTACTAGTTTTGATAATAATGAGCGTTGGTTAAAATACTCAATTTGCTCAGCCAAAGATCCAGATGGTGCATTGGTTTGAACGTTTTATGTTTGCTCCATTCAAAACATAGAACAGAGAGAATGATGCTGGCAAGCTACAATGGCCAATTACGCATTGAGAAGGTTTAAGTGGGTTATAAACTTTAGATACGAAAACCAAGAGTCTCAATCATGTTGCTAAAGGTTATGTGACATAAAAGTTGTCTATCCAGAGTCATATTTCTCTTCTAACTCTTTCAAAACTATATGGTAAGAATTGTTTAATTTTGAGTATCTAATCACCAAATATACTACCTAGCATTAATAGAAAGGTCACTTGGTGTGTGACACAATCAAGACAAGCATAAAATGTTCATCATGCTAATGCATTTCATATCCAAAAGATAGCAACTTAAACCGATTGAAATGCAACTTCTGGCGAGTTAAAACCTACAAGATGTACAACCATGTTGTAAAGTACATGCTATCTAGGAAAACAGCTAAAAGTTGGGTGCAGACATTGACAAGCAACTGAAATCAGAGAAAGCAATACAACACAAAGCTATAGCATGAATAGAAGAACCAAATAAACACAATGATTCAAGTGCAACCAACCTTGAGTCCAGAACCACGTCTATCTCCATGCGTGTCACCCCCATCTACATCTATCCTCTACTTTTACATTTCTTGCCAATCCCTTCTCAACTCATTGTCATCCTCATAAACCTCATTCTTGACCTTACCCTTGATTACCTCCCTGTATTCCCCTTCACCTCCTCATTCATCCACAACTTCCCCCTCTCATTCCATCCCTCAACCTCTCCTCCTGTGCCTCATTCACTTCTTCCCTAAGCCCCCTCCTACCTCTTCTCCCTTCCCCTTCCTCCTGTCCATGTGAAAACCGCCATCATCCCTCCTCTTTTTGCAACTTTCTTCACCTGACACATGGCTATCCTTTGTACACTAACCCTTCAAAGAATTATCTTTGCATGAATATAGACAGATAAGTACCAGATCTCATAAAGGATAAGAGGAAGAAATGCTCCTGCTGCCTCCTAAAACAGCAAAAGATACATTTCTTCACAGATATTAAACATTATAATCTATGTTGATCAAATCAGATTCATCCAATGGTTTGAGATTTCTGTGGAGTCTTAGCAATTCGGCCTGGGCATCCTCTGCTTGTAGATAAAATTCATCATCAGCAGAAAATACATGAACTTTATCTTCATTCTCAAACCAACTCAAACCGGGATCTTTGTCCAACATCAATTCTCTTATCCTCCTCCTAATGTTGGATACATCTTCCCATCTTCCCACAGAAGCATACAAATTTGATAGCAAAATCAATGTTGACCCATCATCTGGATCCATCATTAAGAGTCTTTCCGAAGCACTAATTCCTACATCCAACTCTTTGAAAGTAATGCAAGAACTTAGCAGAGCCCTCCACATCTCCGGAAATCCATCAGAAAAAGGTGATGCCAAGATTAGATCTTTGGCTTCTTGCAACGATCCTGAACGGCTTATTACATTTACCATGCATGAGTAATGTTTTGGACTGGGAGGTATGCCTCTTCTTATCATGCTTTCCCAGTAAAGTCTTCCCTTTTCAAGCATGCCCGAATGACAACATGCAGACAACAAAGTGAGAAAAGTTACATGGTCCGGTACCAGTCCACTTTTAATTAATCTTTCAAAAAGCTCAAAAACTTGCTTACTGTGCCCATGGTTTCCATATGCACCAAGCATCGCATTCCAGCATTTTAAATCAGGAGCATCAACCAGCTCAAATGCCAAACACGCAGATTGAAGGCTACCGTTCTTGGCATACATGTCTATAAGGCTTCCACAAACACATATATCTGCATGATACCCTGTCTTAAGTGCCAAAGAGTGAACCATCTGTCCTTGCTTTAGCCTACCAAGATTGGCGCAAGAGTTCAAAGCACTGCTAAGAGAGAAACTATCCACCTCATGGCCTTCTCCTATCATACCATGGAAATATCGCACTGCGATTTCACCTTCACCTGCTCGCGAATGGCCAACTATCATCGCAGTCCAAAGGATATGATCCTTTACAGGGATCAAATTGAAGATCTTGCACGCAGCTTCTGGTTCTTGATTGTTAAAGTACATCTCGATCAGCGTGCTACTTACATAGATACTACATGCCAATCCTGATTTCTCTACTTGGGTATGGAGTAGTTTTCCATACCGCATGGCCGGTAAATCAAGAGTGGCAGAAACAACCGCAGCATAGGTGTAATCATCGGGCCTTATCCCACTGGACGACGTCGACAACAACTCGGCAAAAACCCTCATAGCATTCTCAGAATCACCATTGTCTGAGTAGCCTGAGATCACTGAATTCCAAGAGACCAATTTGGGCACGTCAATCTCGTCGAACACTCGAAGAGCTGCGGGGAAGTCTCCACTGCTGGCATACATGACAAGCAGCGAATTCTGCAGCGGTGTATCGACGAGATACTCCGACTTCACGATATGTGTGTGAATAATTTCGCCAACATGCCTATCTGCCAGCCTCCGGCATGCACTCAACGCCATCGAAAATGTGAATTCCGTCGGGATTACCCCTTCATTCGTCAACGTGGCGAAGAGCCTCAAACCCTCGCAAGCGTTGCCATTCCTCACATTCGCGTGGATAACTGCATTCCACGCAATGATGTCCTTCTCATCCATCTCGCAGAACACTCGGTTCGCAGACTCCACATCTCTGCAGTTCGAGTACAACCCAAGCAACGCCGTCTGCACCCAAATGTCACGTGAGCACCCCGAAGATTGGATCTTGGAGTGAATTGCGGCCCCGAGGGGCAGGTCCTTTGCGTCCGCAGAAACCCGCAGAATTCTCGCAAATGTGAGGCCACTCGGGTGGTACCCGATGCGCTGCATCTCCGAGAAGAGCTTGAGTGCGGCGGAGGGGCGCGAGCAGGTGGTGATGGCGGAATTATAGGAGACGAGGTTTCTCTGGGGCATTGTGTCGAACACCTTGAGGGCGTCGCGTGGGGAACCGGACTTGGCGTAGAGAGGGATGAGGAGGTTGTAGGGGAAGGGAGGGGTGGTGGGGGTGGTGGAGGTGAGGATGACAGCGTGGAGTTGGCGGGCTCTCTCGAGGGTGGAGGGTGAGGGTATCCATGATTGGGTTATCTCGGATAGCGCCTGGAACGTGGATAGCTTCATGGAGTTGGCGCGAGGAAGAGCACGCGGAGGGGAGGTAAGCCGTGAGCGTAGAAGGTTTCGGATTTTTTTTTCTAATTTTTTTTACATATGTGCCCCTACCGAGTATTTTTTTGAAACAGAACTACGCGAACAAAGATAATATAGGATACAACCCTTAAAAACAATAAAGAAGGACAACCTCAACTCCTCCTGAAGAGAGGGAAAGTAGATCTCCCTCAAGAGGGGAGAACTTAAAAAACACCAACACTAAACAAAATAAAAGGAAAAGAAATGGACAAGAAGCGCTTAAGATATTATTTTTGTTGTAGGCAAACCAGCACTACACACTAGGTATGAAAAGGCATCGTCGACGTCGTCGACGTACCGCACTAACGGATGAAAAGCAATCGAAACGAGGCCGACCATCAACCCAATTGTGGTAAAGTCTAGCTTCAACGTAGCCCTCACAACAAAAATGACATCCAAACGCGGAGGCAGAGCGGACGTAATGGATCGACGTCTGGTGGAACCCTTCTCCAAAGAGGTGTCCACAACAACTGCCAGTGAGTGCTGCCGCCTCGCCAAAGTATTGGCATTGAAAATCTACTCCTTGGTTTTCTATATTTACGCATATGCCCATACGGAGTTGATGTGTTCATAAAGTTGAGCTTTAGAGCGAAAGCTTCTAAATTTAGTGGATTTTAGGTCAAGATGTAAATGATTTTTTTCCTTTCTAGTGTTCTTATATTTAAATAAGTGTCATCACCTGAATCACAATTGTGTAATGACTTTAAGCTCTTGTTATGTTCAAACTCTCAGGATTGGTTTGGATCGAGGGATATATTTCATGAGATAACTTTTTTACGGATAGATTATCATGTATTTTTGTTTAGAAGTTATAAGGGTTATTCTGGTAAGTTAACCTGTGGTTATTTGAAAAATTTCTAGATTAACCTACAAAAATATATGAGATAACCCACAAAAATAATTTATCCCACATCAACCTCAAAATAACTTATCTCAGATTAAGTCCTCTTAACCTAGGTCAAAATATCCTTTCCATCAAACAAAGTTAACCCATGTTTTGATGGGTTATCTTGTTATGGATTTAAATCCTTAACCCCTTAGGGGCTTAATTTAAATTATCCCACCTCTAACTTGAGATGGACTTATATCTGATCTCAATTGGACTTTATGTTGACTAGGTACCGGTACTAATGTGCCAGTACCGGTACTCATGACATACTGTCGTAGGTTCCATATTTTATGGGTATCAGTACTGATGCTAAGTATCGATACTCATGTATTATTGTTTGAAACACAAGTCCAAATGAGTACTCGTCCAGTACTTATCATGTACCGGTACTCATGCTAAGTACCGATACTCAATGAGTACTGGTAACACTCCAGGACCCGACTGGTCTCAACAAGTACCGGTACTCATAAATAGTATCGGTACTTGTTGTGTACTGACAAATTGCCTGTAGCCAACGAGTACAAATGCTGGTGACCAGTACCGGTATTTGTAAGCTACAGGTTCTGAAGACCTGAAGCCTAGCACCTTACCTAGGATCCACTTACATCGGTATTAAACTTTAGTATCGGTACTTGTTGACGGTTACATATATAATATAGTGTTTCCTATGAATATGAAACACTTATAGATATGTTACAAGTAATTGCATAAAATAAGAATTGATTGACAACAGAGATACAAACATGATAGTATATTGGACTTCACATTAAATGACACATTTCATGAATAAAATGAACTATGCAACATGATTCTATCTACCAACAAGTATACATGCACATATGGAGACATGGTTTTGATGATTCAAAGAAGCATAAAGCATTCAAAATACCTGTGCTCATCTTAAGGGAAGAGAAAGGGAGGGGACTGTTAAATGAAGCTTCCAAAAGAACCCACTTGCTATGGATTTGAATCCTTGATCAAGAAAGACCAGCAGAAGGAGTTCTCCTCTTCTTCTCCCTACCGTCAGGTCTCTCTGTCTCTCTGAATATCCACAAAAACCTAGGCACACAATGGGGGTGCAAACCTAGAATTACCTGTGGACCTTTTGGGGACCATAACCATAGAATCGCTTAATCAGTAATTAGTCCTCCCAATTACTGTATGGGTGAATTATATCTCCGCCCATCGAGGAGATGTATATTCACAAATCGATTTCTGCACATATGTTTTAAAACACCACACTAAACCATTTGCATTTATGCCCATATCCTTGAAAATGACTTAATTTGATCACTCTGAAATGAGTTTTAGATAACAGTTAATTCACTTATTGTTGTTTGATCATATCTATGTATATGGATTTACATATACAAGTCCATATGTTGGATTTTAATCCAACAATCTCCCACTTGGACTGCATATGTAACCTGTTAATCAAACAACATACAAAACCAAATTTGAGCTTAACTTTGCTGTCATATCCGGAAATGCATATCTAAAGACAATCCAATCTACTAGCTACACTAGTAATAGAGCCAAAGCGGCTTTCACTACATCCCAGTAACTAAACTAACAATGATCACGTACGCTAATGCAAAAGGTAACCAGAAATGTGTGGATGTGCAGCATGTGAATTACATGCCAATGTGATCTATGCATGCCTATTCCCAACTGGTCCTCTGAATAGAGATCACTTCCAAAACTAAAACCAAATTACTTCTCAGAATGGACAATCATAGAACTGAACAACTTTTAAGTTTTATTTATTTCATAGCAGAAATGAAGCTTTACAAAACTTTATACATAACCAAAAGTCTGAATAACTGAAAAACTGAATAATTGAAATTATCTATTACAAAATGAGCACTATACAAATTACAAATTCCCACTAAAGCTGAAATTTCTGTAAGGACATAAGACCCATAGAAGCTACGTGTTCATGGAACATTTTGGGTATTATTCCTTTAGTAAGTGGATCCGCAACCATGGAGTCTGTACTGATGTGTTCTATAGACAGTTGTCCATTATGTATCCTTTCTTTAACAACCAGAAACTTGATCTCAATGTACTTCGATTTAAAGGAGCTCCTATTGTTATTGGAGTAGAGAACTGCAGACTGATTATCACAAAACATTTGTAGTGGCCTGTCAACGCCATCTACTATGCTCAGCCCCGATATAAAATTCCGCAGCCATACTCCATGATTGGATGTCTCATAGCATGCTATGAATTCTACTGCCATAGTGGAAGATGCAATAAGAGACTGTTTTGCACTCTTCCAAGAGATGGCACCATTGGTAAGCAGAAATACATATCCTGAAATAGACTTTTTGCTATCATGGCACCCAGCAAAATCTGAGTCAGTATAATCACAGATCTGAAGCTTTTCTGACCTCCTGAAGGTGAGCATAAAATCTCGTGTCTTTTGCAAATATCTCAGTACTCCCTTGGCTGCTCTCCAATGGTCTTTTCCTGGGTTTACCAGGTATCTGCCCAACATGCCTGTAATGTACGCCAAGTCTGGTGTAATACAGACTTGGGCATACATTATACTGCCAACGGCAGATGCATAAGGAATTATTTGCATCTCTCGTTTATCCAAATCACTTAAGGGGTACTGGTTGAGACTAAACTTGTCTCTCTTAGCCACAGGAGTGTCCAGTGGCTTGCAATCTTGCATGCCATGCCATTGTAGTACTTTATCTATATAGCTTCTTTGGGATAAACCAAGAATATGACGAGAACGATCTCAACATATTTCAATCCTTAACACAAATGAAACATCTCCAAGATCTTTCATGTCAAAATGTTTGGTAAGAAATTTCTTGGTTTCTAAGAGGATACTCATATCATTTGTAGCAAGCAGAATGTTATCAACATAGAGGACCAAGAAGATACACTTGCTCCCACTGAACTTATGGTATATGCATTCATCAGCCAGATTCGCCTCAAAACCAAATGAGAGAATCACCTGATGAAACTTAAAGTACCATTATCTGGATGTCTGCTTGAGTCTATAGATGGATTTCCTTAATTTGCAAACAATACTCTTTGGATCACCCCTAATAAAATGGTCAGGCTGAACTATATAAATGATTTCCTCAATGTCACCATTAAGGAATGCAGCTTTATATCCATCTGATGCAACTTAAGATTAAAGTGGGCCACAAGTGCCATTATAATCATTAGAGAAACCTTAGAAGAAACAGGGGAGAAAGTCTCCTTATAGTCAATGCTCTCATTTTGAGTAAAACCCTTAGCAACAAGACACACTTTGTATCGCTCCACTTTTCCTTTCGAATCCCGTTTGGTTTTAAAAATTTATTTGCAATCAATGGGTTTCGCACCTTCTGGAAGTGGAACAACATCCCAAACATCATTATCTTTCATTGACTTCATTTCTTCTTCCATTGCCTCAATCCACTTTTCATGATTCGAACTTTCCATTGCATGACGAAAGCTGATAGGATCATCTTCATCACCCCAATGTCCGTCTCATGCTCCTGAAGGAATACCACATAATCATCCAAAATGGCACTCCTCTCCCTAGTGGATCTCCTTAATAGCACATTTTCTGTATGTGTCTGAGGCTACTCTACAGGGGCTAAAACTGTATCGTTATCTTCATTGAAGTTATCTTGAGGTATGTCAAAGACATGTTCCTCATCATCCTGAGTAACTCCAAGAGGAATAACCACGTTTTCCTCTTCAAAGACAAAGTCTTTAACCTTGTCAGCTTAGATAGACTAAACACATTCAAAGAACTTGGCATTACTAGATTCAAAAATTGTCTTAGTTGTGGGATCATAAAATTTATATCATCTTGACCTTTCAGAATACCCAACAAAATAGCAACTAACAGTCCTTGTGTCCAATTTCCTTTCATTTGGCCTATAAGGCCTAGCCTCAGCTGGACATCCCCACACATGAAAATGCTTAAGACTGAGTTTCCACCCAGTCCATAGCTCATATGGTGTTTTGTTGGTTGCTTTAGTTGAAACTCTATTTAGAATATAAGTTGCAGTCTTTAAGGCCTCTCCCCAGAGTGAATCTGGTAAGGAAGAATGAGAAATCATACTCCTTACCATGTCTTTAAGCGTCTTGTTTCGTCTTTCAGCAACACCATTCATAGTAGGTGAGCCCGGCATGGTGTACTGAGGAACAATACCGCATTCCTCTAGAAACTTGGCAAACAGTCCTGGACGTTGTTCACCTGATCCATCATATCTACCATAGTATTCACCACCACTATTAGATCTGACGGATTTAATCCTTCTGTTGCGTTGATTCTCAACTTCGACTTTAAAATTTTTGAACGTGTCCAAAGACTGTGCCTTTTCATGAATTAGGTATATGAAGCCATATCCTGAGTGGTCGTCTGTGAATGTGATAAAATACTGTTGGCCATTCCACGAAGGCGTAGGAAATGGCCCACAAATGTCCGTATGAATCACATCCAAGACACCATTTGAGTTGTTGGCTTCAAACTTCCTATTATTGGTTTGTTTTCCTTTAATACACTCTACACACTTATCAAAATCAGAAAAGTCTAAGGGTTCCAAAATACCGTTTGATACAAGTTTCTCTATTCTCCTTCTGGCGATGTGACCTAATCTCTTGTGCCATAGTGTAGCTGAGGATTCATTATCTAATTTTCTTTTCACTCCCGATGTATTCAAAAGAGAAGACTCATTATATGAAGTTATGGTTTCAAGACAATATAAATTATCAAAAAGTGAAAGAAAACCAGTGCCCATTAATTTGGAATCATAAAATAAACTTTTTCATCACCAAAACTGCAAGTGAAATCACACTTATCCAAATCGTAAACAGAAATGAGATTACGTCTAAAATATGGTACAATAAATAATTCATTCAATTCCAAATACAACATAGCCTTCAACAATAATTTAAACTGTCCTATAGCTTGAACTTCAATGACCTTCCCATCCTTGACATAAATGAATTTCTCAGCTTCAGTTGGACTTCGATAGCTCAAGCAACCTTGCATAGACACACTTATGTGAGTGGTAACACCTGAATTCATCCACCAAGTGTGCCTAGGAACCGAAGCCAAATTTATTTTTGAACAAACCAAACTATGAGCCATACCTTTCTTAGTACACCAAGAGTGATAGTTGGTACAGTGCTTCTTCTGTTGCCCCTCAGCTCCACAAAAGAAGCATCCTGATTTGGAAGACTCTGCAACCTTCCCCTTCTGCTTCTTTTGTGAAGTTGTATTTGCAGCTTCTGTAGTTCTCTTCTTAACCTTGCCTTTTCCTTTCAAGGAAGTGGCAACATTAGGACTTTCTGTCCTATCTTGCTTCATTCTCTCCTCCTCTTGAACATAGTGTAAGATGAGCTCATTCAGAGACCAAGTCTCTTTCTGACAATTATAACTCACATTGAACTAGTTAAAGGCACGAAGGAGAGATATCAAAATCAAATGCACTAACAGATCTTCAGAAAGATCCAATTTAAGTGCTTCTAACTTTGAAGCAACATGGGACATCTCCAAAATATACTCTCTAATGTTGCCCTTCCCCTTATACTTCATTGAAATTAGGTTAGCCAAGAGTGTATCGATTTTTGCCTTTTCATTCTTGGCAAACCTCTTTTCAATTTCAGCCAAAAAATCCTTAAAGTGGCTATATCACTGGACATAGTGCCCCTAAAAGTCTTAGGTATGGCTCTCTTCATGATCATTAGCGAAATCCGATCAGACCTCTCCTGTAACGACCCGGTTCCCAAGTCCCTACGAGACACGAGAACCGGACCGACTCGACTAATCCCAAGACCTAGTCGTCCAACGAGGAAGTAACCAAAAGACAGTAAAATAAACCACATTCAGCATGAATATAACTAACAGTAAGAAAGTACAGCAGTAAGGAAAGAAACTACTACAGTAGGTACCACCACAACAGTAAAACAGCATTTATCATATAACAAGAACTGCAGGTAAAGAAGGTACAGCGGAAACAAAAACTACTCACTAGAACAAAAAAAAAAGGGGTACAAAAGGCTGTGGTAACTCTACTGGACCCTACTCGGCCCAGCGTCCTCTGCAGCCGCCGACCCTGGCTGCTCAACACCTAGTCTTGAAAAAGGTAACGAGTGTAACACGTCAGCAAAACGCTGAGTAGAGTGGCAAACTAACTAAAGGCAACAGTAGAGTGTACAGTAGCTGTTATGTTCTATTACTTCCTTTATTCACATCTTTCAATTTTTCTCACTATTTCATTTATTTCTCAGATCCTTTACTTGATCTTGAATGTCCTCGTGGGAACGATCTTGATTGCAGTCTTTTCCAAAAGTAGAAGTAGCACGTGGTGCTCTCCTGGCCGGGAGAGTCCCCCGTGGTGATCCTACCCTCAGTCAACCACCCCAAGGTCACTGACAGACGTAACGGTGACTACGACACGCGCGATAAACGCACAGGTAGCTAGCCCGCACTGGCACGCGGTCAGTCGTTTCCGTTAACGGGTGCGCCCAAAGCACATCACGGAACCAGGGCAGAGCCCTCTCAGTAACAGGGGTCCAACCCCTCCACAGTAACCAAACCGGGGCCTTGCCCCTCCACAGTCCGCGCACCCTCGCCTGACTACCCTGGTTTGCCCTAATGGGCCTAACAAGTCGGTGAAGGAGGCTAGCAGAACCCCGGGGCCCGTGGGGTAGCTAGTACTCTCCTAACACTACTAGCTCTCCTTGGTACTACGTACACGAGGGCCAACAAGTCGGTACAGAGCGGCCAATCCTAACCCCGGGTCCCTGGGGCGGCTGGCCCCACTCTGCACTAAACAGGTACAGGTACTTCCCTTGGTACTGCGTACCCAAGAGACAGTACAAACTACATCTCAGTTCCATTCCTTTTTCCTTCCAGGAGTTCCACTCCTAATTCCCCGTAGGGTTCCAGCTCTTTATCTCAGAACATCATATGTTTCACTTTCCAGATTCACGTTCTCAAAATCCATGATCTCAAACATGTTTCTTTATTCATAACAGGCAGCTGTTAATTCAAATTACAGGCAGCTTTATATTCCTTTCCATTTTTCCAAGACTGCAGTATTATACATTCCACTAGTTTTTCCATCCTAAGATTCATGCCACATCCTAGGATCTAGCATACAACTAGTTTTCCAGCCCTAGGATTCATGCATCACCTAGGAGCTATCATTCCATACATTACTCATTCCTAGGATTCATGCAATGTCCTAGATTCTAGTTATGGTTTCATACTTTAACAGATTTTATTAATAACTTAAGCCACTCTACCAGGTACAACAGGAGTAATGGGGGCGTGATCGGGAATCCCGCGCGCCTCCGCGACTCTCAAGACTGCAACCGAACGAGGTCCTATCACAAGGATCAAACACAAGGAGTGTCTCAAAACAGTGTATAGCTACTGTAGACGAGTAGAGGAATTAATTCTGAAAAGAACGCAACTCGAATCGCGGAAAACGGAGCCCAAACGGTCCCTAAACAGGTCGAAAAAGACGATACTGTGCAAAATCAGACGTCTGGAACTCCTTCCAGACGTCTTAAACGGTGGATCAGAGAATTACCTGTTCAGCTTGGTTCCCCGGACGTCCAGAAGTCTGCGGGGACGTCTGTCCTATACCCCAGACGTCCGATGGTCCACACGGACGTCTGTAGGTCACTCCCGCCATCTGGTACAACTTACAGATGTCTGATTCGCAAAGGATGGCGAATCAGCGAACCTGCGCACGGCCAACCCCCCCTCCCTCAGTACGGTCAGTCGACAAGAAGGAAGAGGAAAGCGGAAACTCACCTTTCAGACGTCTGTATGATCTTACAGACGTCGACCTTGCCGTCTGGCTATCAACCCAGACGTCTGATTCTGGAAATTTTTCCAGAATCAGAACCCTGCTCGGCCTCCGCTCGCGACGCCGCCCGCGTCGCACCTCGCGCGTCCGCTGCTCCGACCGCAGCAGGTCCCTCTCCGCGACGCTCCGCGCCCCCTGCGCCCTCCGCCGGCCGGCCAAGCCGCTCCGGCGAGCTCGCCCTCACGGCAGAGCCCCGCCCTCGCACGCCGCACCTCCTCCGCGCTCACTGCGGCTGCCGCTGCCGCCCTCGCGTCCGCTCGCTCTCGCGCACAGGAAGGAGAAGAAGGAGGAGACGGTGGAGACGGGAGGGGAGGCGCGCCCTTTTAAGGCCGCGCGAGGAGGAGAGAGAAGGTGGTCGCAGCGCGCCTGCAGCCGCAGAGAGAGAGAGAGAGGAATCGCAGGTCTGTGCGCACAGGCGCGCAGACGAATCTCCCGTGCGAACATAACTGTTCTCCAGACGTCTGTAAACGATCCCGGACGTCTAGTCAGACGTCTGGGCCACCTCCCAGACGTCTTAAAAGGCGTCTGGGGCACGCGTTCGTTACAATATAACAAACTCAAAGGAAGTTTCGTCCCCGAAACTTGCGCCAACTAGGGTGCGGGAAAAAGATGTCCAAATAACCATAACAAACTCAAAGAGGACCGAAGCCGGTCCGAAAAGACGTACCCGCGAAAAGCTCCGGGTACCGCTCCCGCATTGCCGCCTCAGGCTCCCAGGTAGCCTCCTCGTACCGCTGGCTCCTCCACAAAACCTTTACCAGGGGTACTTGCTTTCGTCTCAACCTGCGGACGGCTCGGTCTAGGATCTGCACTGGCCGCTCGGGGTAGGTCAGGTCGTCGCTCACCTCGACGCTCTCGTGACTCAGTACGTGGCTGGGATCGGCTACGTACTTCCTGAGGTTCGACACGTGGAACACGTCGTGCACACCAGAAAGCTGCGGGGGAAGGGCAAGTCTGTAAGCAACGGGTCCAACCCGCTCCAGGACCTCAAAGGGCCCCACGAACCTCGGCGCGAGCTTCCCTCTCACCCCAAACCGCTGTAAGCCCTTCATGGGCGAAACACGAAGGAAGACGTGGTCCCCAACCTCGAACTGCACCTCTCTGCGTCTGCGATCTGCGTAGCTCTTCTGTCTGCTCCTGACAGTGCGGAGTCGTCTGTGGATCTGCTCAACTACCTCCTGGCTCTGCCGGATCAACCTGGGGCCAACCTCCCACTTGGTCCCCACTTCAACCCAACTCAAGGGTGCCGTGCATTTCCGTCCGTACAGAGCCTCGTAGGGAGCCATGCCGATGCTCGAGTGATAACTGTTGTTGTATGCAAACTCCGCCAGGGGCAGGTGCTCCTCCCAAGAGCCCCTCCAGTCTAGTACACAGGCACGCAAAAGGTCCTCAAGTGTCTGTATCGTGCGTTCCGACTGTCCGTTCGTCTGGGGGTGGTAAGCCGTGCTAAACCTCAACCTCGTCCCCAAAGCTTGCTGAAACTCAGCCCAAAACTGGGACGTAAAGCGGGTATCCCGGTCGGATACGATCTCCCGCGGAACTCCGTGTAGTCGCACCACATCACGGATATACCTCTCTGCCAACTGTGCTGGTCCCAAAGTGACTCGGATCGGCAAGAATCGTGTCGTCTTCGTCAATCTATCCACTATTACCCAGACTGCGTCGTGTCCCCGCTGGGTAACAGGTAAGCCCACCACCAAGTCCATGGTGATGCTCTCCCACTTCCACTCTGGAACTGGAAGCGGCTGAAGCGGCCCTGCAGGCCTCTGATGCTTGGCTTTCACCTGCTGGCACACTAAGCACTGCTGCACGAACTCACCCACATCCCGCTTCATCCCTCTCCACCAGAACTCGCGTCTCAAGTCATGGTACATTTTCGTGTTTCCGGGATGTATGGTGAATCTGGAACCGTGTGCCTCAGTCAGGAGTTCTCTCAACAGCTCCTCGTCTCTGGGGACGCACAACCGTCCCCTCAAGCGTAACACCTGGTCTGTGAAAGAGAAGTCCCCTGGGTCCCCTGATAGTACTCTGTCGCGCAAAGACTGCAAGTACGGATCGGCCATCTGTCCCGTGATGATGCGGTCTATCAACTCTGGCCTGGTCTGCCGTGTCACCGTCACTGCCCCACAATACCCTCGTAACTCTAGAGGTCGCCAACTGCCCACCTCCTCCAAAAGGCTCCAACTCTGTAACTGTAGACTGGCCAAGCGTGCGGGCGCCTTACGGCTCAAGGCGTCAGCCACCACATTGGCCTTTCCCGGGTGGTAGGAGATGCTGCAGTCGTAGTCCTTCAGGAGCTCCAACCAACGTCTCTGTCTCATGTTGAGCTCCTTCTGGTCAAAAAGATATCTGAGGCTCTTGTGATCTGTAAAAATATCGAAGGTCTCACCGTACAAGTAGTGCCTCCATGTCTTCAGCGCGAAGACAACAGCTGCCAACTCTAGATCGTGGGTAGGGTAGGTATGCTCATGGGGCTTCAGTTGCCGCGAAGCGTAAGCGACCACGTGACCCCTCTGCATGAGCACACCTCCTAACCCCTGCAAGGAAGCGTCCGTGTACACAACGAACCCGCCACTACTGTCAGGGATGGTGAGCACGGGAGCCGAGGTCAACCTCTCCTTCAGCTCCAGAAAACACGCCTCACAGGCGTCTGTCCAAGCGAAAGGCACATCCTTCCGGGTCAACTGTGTCATAGGACGTGCAATCTGCGAAAACCCTCTGATGAACCGTCTGTAGTAACCTACCAGTCCCAGGAAACTGCGAATCTCAGTGACTGAACGCGGTCTCTCCCACCTGAGCACTGCCTCGACCTTGGCGGGGTCCATCGCCAGGCCGTCTCCAGAGATCACATGACCCAAAAAGGTCACCTCCCTCAACCAGAACTCGCACTTGCTGTATTTGGCGTACAGCCTGCGTCGTCTCAGAGTGTCCATAACCATCCGCAAGTGCTGTCCGTGCTGCGTCCGATCTCTAGAATAGATGAGTACATCATCTATGAAAACTACCACAAATTGGTCCAAGTACGGTCTAAACACCCGGTTCATCAAGTCCATGAAAGCAGCGGGGGCATTGGTCAGTCCAAACGGCATGACCAAAAACTCGTAGTGTCCGTAGCGGGTGCGGAAAGCTGTCTTGGAGACGTCGGTCTCCCTGATCCTCAACTGGTGGTATCCAGACCTCAAGTCGATCTTGGAAAACACCGTGGCACCCCGCAACTGGTCAAACAAATCGTCGATCCTCGGCAGCGGATATCTGTTCTTGATGGTGACCCTATTCAGCTGTCGGTAGTCCACACAAAGGCGTAGGGTCCCATCCTTCTTCTTCACAAACAGTACCGGGGCTCCCCAGGGAGACGCACTGGGCCTCACGAAACCTTTCTCCAAAAGGTCCTGCAACTGAGACTTGAGCTCTCACAGCTCAAGCGGTGCCATCCTGTATGGTGCGGTGGAGATGGGGCTGGTCCCTGGTACTAGTGAGATCTCAAACTCGATCTCACGCTCGGGCGGTAGTCCTGGTAACTCGTCTGGAAACACGTCGGGGTACTCTCTGACCACCTGGATGCTCTGGAAGTCTGCCACGGGGTTGTGCTCTGCCACCACACAAGCTAGGAAGCCCTCACACCCCTGGCTCAAAAGTCTCGCCGCCCGAAGTGCCGAAATGCACCTGAAACCTCCGTCCACTGGCTGCCCGTGAAACTCGAAGGAAGGCAACTCCGGAATGGAGAAGACAATCTTCCTCTCAAAACAGTCTACCAAGGCGTGGTAAGCGGACAGCTAATCCATCCCCAGAATCACTCCAAAGTCCTCCATCTGTATCATAATCAGGTCAGCTGGCAGGCTATGTCCCCCGATGCTGACCCCGCAACCCGTGTACACCTCCTCAGCTACAAACAGCTGACCACTCGGACCTCTGATTACGAACGGATTCTCTAACAGTGTATAATCCTGGTCCAAACTAACTGCGAAACTGGCTGCGACAAACGAGTGCGTAGCGCCGGAATCGAAAAGCATGTAAACGAGTCTGCCAGAAACTGAAACCATACCTGCTACCACGGATCCCGATGCTCTGGCGTCCCTGTGTGTTAGGGCGTTGATACGCCCCTCAGCTCTAGGTGCGGACGAAGCAGCCACACTCTGCGTCGGACGGGTAGGTGCTGGCCGGTACCCTCCTCGCGACTGCTGTCCTCCTCCTCGTGCCTGGGAACCGCGGCCTCCTGCGCGCCCTCCAGTGCTCTGCGCGGGAAGTATCTGCTGACCTCCTGCCCTAGATGGGCAGTCCCTCCTGACGTGGCCCGGCTGGCCACACTGGTAGCAGAGGGGAACCCGACTCCCGCCCTCAGTGAGTCCCTGCTGTCGGCTAGGCGGGGGTCCGGTGCTGGCGACTGGCCCCTGTCGAGGGCCCCCAAAGGCCACTGATGGCCCTGCACAACGTGACGGCTCTCCTGCGGACGTCACGGATCTCCGTTCTCGCCGACCCTGTGAGAAGTCTGGCTGAAAGGGCCTCTTCCGCCCGCCGTCGGTCTCTCGCGCGGACAGGTTGGTCTCCTCGTAAGTCATAGCTGCCTCTACCACCCTCGAAAACGTCGGCAGCTTCAGGGGTTTGACATACCCCCGGATCGCAGGCCGGAGCCCCTCGGTGAACCTCCAAAGGCGCTCCTCCTCAGTGGCTACCGCTGTCGCTGCAAAGCGGGACAGCTCCAAGAAACGCGTGCGGTACGCGCTCACGGTCATCGTCCCTTGGCGGAGAGTGTGGAACTCCCGCCTCCTCTGGTCCTGCCACGTCTGGGGAAAGTACTGCTCGCAGAAGAGGGTGACGAACTGGTCCCACGTCGGCTCGTCCCTCTCCTGTCCCCGGACTGCCCTCCACCACCGGTGTGCCGCACTCTCCAGCTGGTACGTGGCAAAGGCCACGTGGCACTCCACCGGGGGGCGAAGGGTGTCGAAGATCTTCTCCAGCTGCTCAAGCCAGTCCTCTGCCTCAGTCGGGTCCTCATCCCCCTTGAAGGAGGGGGGCTTCAGCTTCCGGAACTGTTCGAAAAGCTCGAAGTGGCGCTGTAGGGGAGGTGCTGGTGCACCTCCAGGCGAAGGTGCCTCGTGTACAGAAGTGTCGGAGGAAGGTGGGGGCGGCAGGGGCCCATCCCCTCCCTCGTGTCCAGCGCCGCGTCTGTCGCGTGGTCCCACAGAGGACTCCCCCTCTGCAACCCCAGGAGGAGGTGCTCGGGGCGGTGGGTGGAGCTCCTCTCGTACAATATCCCGTATCAGTCTGGCGAGGTCCTGGGCTTGGACGCCAGGGAGTGGTGGCTGGTCCACCGAGACGTCAACGACAGCACGTCCACCTCGCCGACCTCGCCCTCGGCCGCGCCCGCGGCCAGTCTCGCCAGTCCCGCGATGAGGCATCTCCTACAAGGAGACGCGAAACAAAACGGAAACGTCAAAACAAACGGTACCTAACAAAACTTCTAAGAGCTCATGTCAAGAGATATGTTGTGGTGGCTACTCTAGCTATAAACATGTGAATTGGTTATTTTCCAGTCAGTTGATTCACTTCTCGGGACGACCTTGCTCTGATACCATCTTGTAACGACCCGGTTCCCGAGTCCCTACGAGACACGAGAACCGGACCGACTCGACTAATCCCAAGACCTAGTCGTCCAACGAGGAAGTAACCAAAAGACAGTAAAATAAACCACATTCAGCATGAATATAACTAACAGTAAGAAAGTACAACAGTAAGGAAAGAAACTACTACAGTAGGTACCACCACAACAGCAAAACAGCATTTATCATATAACAAGAACTGCAGGTAAAGAAGGTACAGCGGAAACAAAAACTACTCACTAGAACAAAAAAAAAAGGGGTACAAAAGGCTGTGGTAACTCTACTGGACCCTACTCGGCCCAGCGTCCTCTGCAGCCGCCGACCTTGGCTGCTCAACACCTGGTCCTGAAAAAGGTAACGAGTGTAACACGTCAGCAAAACGCTGAGTAGAGTGGCAAACTAACTAAAGGCAACAGTAGAGTGTACAGTAGCTGTTATGTTCTATTACTTCCTTTATTCACATCTTTCAATTTTTCTCACTATTTCATTTATTTCTCAGATCCTTTACTTGATCTCGAATGTCCTCGTGGGAACGATCTTGATTGCAGTCTTTTCCAAAAGTAGAAGTAGCACGTGGTGCTCTCCTGGCCGGGAAAGTCCCCCGTGGTGATCCTACCCTCAGTCAACCACCCCAAGGTCACTGACAGACGTAACGGTGACTACGGCACGCGCGATAAACGCACAGGTAGCTAGCCCGCACTGGCACGCGGTCAGTCGTTTCCGTTAACGGGTGCACCCAAAGCACATCACGGAACCAGGGCAGAGCCCTCTCAGTAACAGGGGTCCAACCCCTCCACAGTAACCAAACCGGGGCCTTGCCCCTCCACAGTCCGCGCACCCTCGCCTGACTACCCTGGTTTGCCTTAATGGGCCTAACAAGTCGGTGAAGGAGGCTAGCAGAACCCCGGGGCCCGTGGGGTAGCTAGTACTCTCCTAACACTACTAGCTCTCCTCGGTACTACGTACACGAGGGCCAACAAGTCGGTACAGAGCGGCCAATCCTAACCCCGGGTCCCTGGGGCGGCTGGCCCCACTCTGCACTAAACAGGTACAGGTACTTCCCTTGGTACTGCGTACCCAAGAGACAGTACAAACTACATCTCAGTTCCATTCCTTTTTCCTTCCAGGAGTTCCACTCCTAATTCCCCGTAGGGTTCCAGCTCTTTATCTCAGAACATCATATGTTTCACTTTCCAGATTCACGTTCTCAAAATCCATGATCTCAAACATGTTTCTTTATTCATAACAGGCAGCTGTTAATTCAAATTACAGGCAGCTTTATATTCCTTTCCATTTTTCCAAGACTGCAGTATTATACATTCCACTAGTTTTTCCATCCTAAGATTCATGCCACATCCTAGGATCTAGCATACAACTAGTTTTCCAGCCCTAGGATTCATGCATCACCTAGGAGCTATCATTCCATACATTACTCATTCCTAGGATTCATGCAATGTCCTAGATTCTAGTTATGGTTTCATACTTTAACAGATTTTATTAATAACTTAAGCCACTCTACCAGGTACAACGGGAGTAATGGGGGCGTGATCGGGAATCCCGCGCGCCTCCGCGACTCTCAAGACTGCAACCGAACGAGGTCCTATCACAAGGATCAAACACAAGGAGTGTCTCAAAACAGTGTATAGCTACTGTAGACGAGTAGAGGAATTAATTCTGAAAAGAACGCAACTCGAATCGCGGAAAACGGAGCCCAAACGGGCCCTAAACGGGTCGAAAAAGACGATACTGTGCAAAATCAGACGTCTGGAACTCTTTCCAGACGTCTTAAACGGTGGATCAGAGAATTACCTGTTCAGCTTGGTTCCCCGGACGTCCAGAAGTCTGCGGGGACGTCTGTCCTATACCCCAGACGTCCGATGGTCCACACGGACGTCTGTAGGTCACTCCCGCCGTCTGGTACAACTTACAGACGTCTGATTCGCAAAGGATGGCGAATCAGCGAACCTGTGCACGGCCAACCCCCCCTCCCTCAGTACGGTCAGTCGACAAGAAGGAAGAGGAAAGCGGAAACTCACCTTTCAGACGTCTGTATGATCTTACAGACGTCGACCTTGCCGTCTGGCTATCAACCCAGACGTCTGATTCTGGAAATTTTTCCAGAATCAGAACCCTGCTCGGCCTCCGCTCGCGACGCCGCCCGCGTCGCACCTCGCGCGTCCGCTGCTCCGACCGCAGCAGGTCCCTCTCCGCGACGCTCCGCGCCCCCTGCGCCCTCCGCCGGCCGGCCAAGCCGCTCTGGCGAGCTCGCCCTCACGGCAGAGCCCCGCCCTCGCACGCCGCACCTCCTCCGCGCTCACTGCGGCTGCCGCTGCCGCCCTCGCGTCCGCTCGCTCTCGCGCACAGGAAGGAGAAGAAGGAGGAGACGGTGGAGACGGGAGGGGAGGCGCGCCCTTTTGAGGCCACGCGAGGAGGAGAGAGAAGGTGGTCGCAGCGCTCCTGCAGCCGCAGAGAGAGAGAGAGAGGAATCGCAGGTCTGCGCGCACAGGCGCGCAGACGAATCTCCCGTGCGAACATAACTGTTCTCCAGACGTCTGTAAACGATCCCGGACGTCTGGTAAGACGTCTGGATGTGATCCCAGACGTCTGGTCCGACGTCTGGGCCACCTCCCAGACGTCTTAAAAGGCGTCTGGGGCACGCGTTCGTTACATCTCCCACCTTTCCTTTTCTCTCGTTTGATTGAGAGTGCTAGTGTTCGTAAGGATAGGAGAGTCTTCCCTAATTTCCAGATCAAGATCCATAACTCCTAAGACTATTGGTAAGTTCTCTTTCTAGGACTTAAAGTTAGAGCCACTTAACATGGGTATGGAGTTTAAAGTGGCGGTAATATTTGTAGAAGACATTTCTGAAAATAAAAGTAGATAGACATAAGATTAAACTCCTTTAAAACACAATATGTGTAATAAATTTCTTAATCCCATCACATGTTTTATTTAACTCCATCAAGGGTCTCATCTTTGGATGAGAGGTTGACTTGAAATTAAAGATATGGTGTGGTATGAAATGACTGTTGATTCAAATCCAAGTCAGCCGTGAACCTTCCTTTGGGCTGATTCAATGACTACTTAGAAATTCTAATAATCAACACCTCATTACTCCCATGCAAATGAGTGAAAGTAGATGGAGTATGTACTTTCCTTTGGGCCAGTGCACACCCATCTACTATCACACATTCGTCCTTTTCTTACTCATAGATAATCCTAGTATCCACAGGAAAACTCACTTTGGTGAGATGCTGGTTCAATTAGGTTATCCAAGAGTAGTATATCTTATTAATCAAACTAGATTTAATTATACTAAGCAGAGAGTGGGTTGGCTCTGATACCACTTGTTATGGATTTAAATCCTTAAACCCTTAGGGGCTTAATTTAAATTATCCCACCTTTAACTTGGGATGGACCTGTATCTGATCTCAATTAGACTTTATGTTAACTAGGTATCGGTACTGGTGTACCAGTATCGGTACTCATGACATACTGTCGTATGTTCCATATTGTATGGGTACCGGTACTGATGTCAAGTACCGGTACTCATGTGTTACTGTTTGGAACATAAGTCCAAATGAGTACTCGTCCAGTACTTATCATGTACCGGTACTCATGCTAAGTATCGATACTCCATGAGTACTGGTAACACTCCAGGACTCGACTGGTCTCAATGAGTATCGGTACTCGTAAATAGTATCGGTACTTGTTGAGTACTAACAAATTGCCTGTAGCCAACGAGTACTGGTACTGGTGACCAATACCGGTATTTGTAAGCTACAGGTCTTGAACACCTGAAGCCCGATACCTTACCTGGGATTCACTTGCACCAGTATTAAACTTTAGTACCGGTACTTGTTGATGGTTACGTATATAATATAGTGTTTTCTGGGAATATGAAATACTTATAGATATGTTACAAGTAATTGCACGAAATAAGAATTGATTGACAACAGAGATACAAACATGATAGTATATTGGACTTCACATTAAATGATACATTCCATGAATAAAATGAACTATACAACATGATTCTATCTACCAACAAGTATGCATGCACATATGGAGACATGATTTTGATGATTCAAAGAAGCATAAAGCATTCAAAATACCTGTGCTCATCTTAAGGGAAGAGAAAGGGAGGGGACTGCTAAATGGAGCTTCCAAAAGAGCCCACTTACTATGGATTTGAATCCTTGATCAAGAAAGACCAGCAGAAGGAGTTCTCCTCTTCTTCTTCTCCCTACCGTCAGGTCTCTCTGTCTCTCTCTGAATATCCACAAAAACCTAGGCACGCAATGGGGGTGCAAATCTAGAATTACCTATGGGCCTTTTGGGGACCATAACCCCTAGAATCGCTTAATCAGTAATTAGTCTTCCCAATTACTGTATGGGTGAATTATATCTCCACCCATCGAAGAGATGTATATTCATAAATCGATTTCTGCACATATGTTTTAAAACACCACACTAAACCATTTGTATTTATGTCAATATCCTTGAAAATAACTTAATTTGATCACTCTGAAATGAGCTTTAGATGACAATCAAATCACTTATTGTTGTTTGATCATATCTATTTATATAAATTTACATATACAAGTCTATATATTGAATTTTAATCCAACATATCTCCCTTATCAAATTAATCCTCAGTGATAGGATTCTCTTTTTTTTTTTTGTCAATTTTTTGATATTTTGTTTGGATTATTAGGATGATGCCAAAATGTTAATTGATCTTAACTTATGCGTAAACTAGCTTGTACATTACTAACATCGAAAGCCATCGTGATTGAGAAATATAAGTGTCAAATTGAGTAGCTTTATACGTAATTATGATAAGCTTGGAGTATGTATGTAATATCTAACATTCACAAGAGTACAAATGTTTTTGTTGAACGTGAGGTTATAAGCCTAAATTTGCATAGTTGTATCTTACATGAGGATAACGTTAGATTTGGTCATCTTGTATATGAGGTTAATGTGATGAAAAATGTGGATACGTAGGCTTAAACCGATATCATTTTAGGTGGTGGAAAGATATTCAATGAGATGGGGAGACCAACACAACTTTGGACTTAGCGCCACTAACAACCAAAGCACTCGTCATTGGACCCATAATTTGCCACAGATCTAGTGTATCCTGCAATGTTGGTTTTTGAACCCTGAACCTCTCTCTTAAAAGGAGTAAGTGTTCACTTTTTCAACGATGAATATCTGCATTAAACCGCTAATAGATGTTCTTTATATCTCTTTGTTATATTTTAGACTTTGTTAATTTTTTTGTCAGGAAATGGAACCACATTTAAAGATGCTTGATTAACTGGAAAACATTTGCCTTTGCCTTTTTTAACAATGAGCCACAGCCAAGGTAACGGTCAACGTAGACGGGATGGACCAAAATACCCCGCAGGTTTAAGGGTGTGCAAGCAAAAGATAAAGAGAAAACATTGAAAGCTAAAAAACAAAGGAAAAAAAGAAGAATGAACCAACGAAAGTTCGAACAAATTTCTTCTTGGTAACATGTGATACAATACTTTACGATAGGAATAAAGTTACTGCAAGTACAAAATAAAACTACACATCAATGCTTCTTTAAAAGTTTAGGATTACCTTTCTAGAGCAAAATCTTCGATCTTCAAGTTAGCTACAAGAGCTTCAGATCTTCGCATGGCAATTTAAGTCTCTACAAAGCTTGTTTTGTCTACCCCATATGGTTGTTTTTCATTTTTTTCTAATAGATACTAGTCATCAGTCTTTCGACTGATCCATTTAAAAACTCCGAGTTGAACGGGCAAATCCCTTACCCATATTTTGCACTTGGGACTGAGGCACTTTTCTTGACAGAGAGAGCAGCAGTTATTCATTCGATTTGGGCCTTTAGTTCGTCGAATGAAGCAATTTAAAGTTCAAAATAAATCAAAATCAACCGAATAAAGCTTGAGGATTAACTTATCCACCATGGGATTCTTGATATTAATGCAGAAACATTAAAGCAATAGATGGCAGCATAGAAGCAGCTAAAATACAAAATTGATTCTGATTTACCGTAGCACAGACAAGAACCGAATCATCTTCGAAAAGATACGGACACAATAACACAAAAGTTACGGATTTTGAAACGTAAAGCGGTGTAAATAATTTTACTCCAATGCATAACTATTTTACACCGATACCATACCGTTCTATAATATCTTACACAAGTAGAAAATCAACAAAAATCATTTTATACCAATGCACACATCTGCAGGTTGCAAAACACATTGTACATTCCCTCTTCAACATTAAAAAGATACTACTGAAATTACCAAGAAAGATAAAAGCACCTAAAACTTTTTATACACAACATATATATATTTGCAGTACTGTGATCAGAACCTAAACAACCCATCCGCAATAGGTAAAGCTCTAAATCCACTCTTGTGTGAATTGTTTGATCGACTAGATTACAGGAATGACAAATTCTGGACATGGAATCAGGAAAGGACTCTTGCACTGATAGCAACACACATCCATCAAATTGAAGGTACAGGAGCTGATATCACTCCAAGATTATCACAGAACATATAAAAAATAGCATGAACTTCGAGAAAGTAGCAAAACCTCAAAATCACAATTTGCCCGTACCCTGCACCCTATTTGATCCTCCTGCCATTTAGCACTTCATTGGCAAACACCCTGCAGAGTAACTAAAAGGCACCGAAAAAAACATATTTTATTCGGGTGTCCTTCGCTAGAACATCACAGAGAGCGGAAACCCTTCTACCACGTCCAGAACGATCACATTTTAGAATGGCCAGTAGGTTACCACATGGTGCATGTTTCTGAGATTCCAACAGATGAAACCACGACCACTTTACCAATATCCTGCTGAAATAGAATGCGCAAGGTTATATCTCATCTGCAACTTCAATAGACGAAGCCACAATCTCTGACAAAAATACAGATGAAAAAGAATCCGCAAGGTTATATCTCTCCAGAGAAGTTGGCTGCCAGGTCCCAGTAATGTGGGACGCCAGCATCTGCAAAGACCTTGCGGGCAGCAGCTTCAGTTCGGCACTGGTGAATAAGAAACCTATTGAAGTTGGGTTTGGCAATGCTGCCCTGCCATACCAGAAGGCATTTGTTGACTGGAACATCAGAATTATCGTCTCCGTCGTCTTCATTTTCCACGGCAGCAGCCCAATCGATCCTTCTCAGCATCAGATTCTTGTATCTTTTGTTTGATTTCTTTCCTCCCTCAACTACCACCACACACATGCCGTCCGATATTACGGCACAACCGGTGAGCCTGTTCTCTTGAGCATTCACGTCAACCTGGAAACGGGCCTTTGGGTGTGCAAGGGAGTTCACCTTGTAGACAGTGACAATGGTCTCCAATGAACTATTTGGATCATCAAAAAGCTTTCTTTCTTGCTTTTCACGACGCTCAGAAGGAGTGAGCTTGCGTGCGATGTTCCTGTCAACGTGGGCCTGTTCACGTTCAGCTGCTGCACTCCTGATTTCCATTTCAAGCTTGGTGGGATCCTGTGTTGCTTCCGCACCAAGAACTTTCATGAGGTTGCTCATCTTGATTTTAGGTTTTGGAGGTTCAATCAAGCCTTGCCTTATCATTTCCTGTCTATCTCTTTCCTTGGCGAGGCGCCTTTGGGTCCTTAATTTCTTGGTCTCTTTCTTGGTCAACTTTAGTGGCTGAGGTGGAGGTGGAGCTGGTTCTGCAGGTGGTTGTATAGGGAGCGGGTGCTCCACATAAATGGTGATTTTTTCCATGTTTAGCTTATCGTCTGCAATGTCATCATATTTGCCAGAAGGTAAAAGTGGAACATCCCTGAGAATCAACAAGTGTGAATGAGAAACATGAACATGTAAATCTCCTTTTAAAAAAATAACATGTAAAATTTTTATCCATTTGCATATGTAAAACTAACTTACCACCACTCCATATCAGGTATCTGCACCTTCTGTTTCTCCTTAACCACAACCCTTTCAGATAGCTCAATCAAATTTGGGTTGATATCAGGTTCTGCCTTCGCTTTTGCGAGTTGTGCCTGTTTTGTCTTTAGCTCTTTGGCTTGGGCTTCACCAAATTGGTTCTGCGGCATAAAAAGAAAAGCAAGAAGTCAGAAACAGCCAAGAAAATCTTCAGAAAGTCAAGAAAGAGAGGTGCAACCTTGAATCTTATGATCTCAGCTTGTCTTGACCATTTACCCTCCTCTACAAATTGAAATGACATCCTCTTGGGCCTGAGAAGTTTTGTCTTATTGATGCCCATCCTTGAATCAAAGTAAGGATTCGATTCCAGATTAGCATCCAAATCGGGCTTAAGTATTTGGAAAGCCTCCTTCTTCTGTTTGTTTATATTTACCTGTGGCAATCATCAAAATAGCAAAAAAAATTAGTAGAGGGGAAAAAAGATGCATGAATTACAAGAATAGATATAATACAGACTTTCAACGTGCTGAGATTTGTTGGCTTTGGCATATTGATGACATTTCCATGTTCATCTATCTCCCTGCCTTGAGCATCTAAACGTAAAACAGGAGCCTTTGAAGGCTTCTGGGGTACGGCTACCTCTGGCACCGTCCCGGGAAACATGTTGATTAGTGGTGCAAACTGAGGATCCTGACGAAACCCCATTCTTGCGGCAACTTCTTGTGCTCGCTTTACAGCTTCAATGGCAACCCCAGATAGATTGTGTATGCCTGCAGCTGTAGTAGAATCCGACGATGATGCACTGGCCACCCAAGCAACAGTGGAAGGGCCTGAAAAATCCTGAGAAGGGACTGCAATAGTTGCACTAGGAAGTGATGAGGGCACATTTTGTGTTCCCTTGCTCGTGCCCACCTGCAAACTACCATCCACACCTGAGGTAGAGAGCTTATCTAACTGTAAGCAAACAAAAGTTAAAAGAGTATAATCAGTTATAGTGCTATATGAACTAAAACAGATTTTAGACGAATGCAATTAAAACATATAGCAAGCACAATTCAGCATCATTGATCAGGCAAAAAATTAAGACATGATTCACTGTCAAGATAGAAGAAATAAATTCCAATACAAATAGGTTACAACTTAGAAACTCAGTAAATCTTACCTCAGGTATCTTCTTCAGCTTCTCTGCCAGCTCCTTTTGCTTTTGCAAAGCTTTCTTGGCTTTATCTAAGGCAGAAAGCAACAAGTTGCCACTTTTGCCAGTCACTGAAGTCGTTGGCCCTTCTGTACTGGATTTTCCATGAACCTCATCAGCTCTGTTAAGTAATCCATTTTCAATGTTGTTAGTAACTGAAGATACCTTGTGATAGGCAGCAGATGTATTCTGCACAAGTTCTGATTCCTTGATAACTGGTCCTGGAGCAAAACCCTAAAGAAAAATAAGAGTCTCAGACAGATATAGGTCTGAAATTTCATAGAACAACACCCACTAAAAGAAACAACACAAGTTGAAATAGCATATTAATCATTCAAGCAGCAACAGAACATTATGTATGCCCAACCAAACATATTTAAATCTTAGAAATTCAAATATTATTAGTAACAGTGGTAGCAAAATTATCATTACAATCACTTTGGACAACTCAGACCTCTACATCATAATAAAACAGCACAAATGATTCAGAATATAGAGCATTCGAAGATATTCTAAAAAAAATCCAAATAGAAATTATCAGATAAATAAGCAGCACAAAATTATAACTCCACAGACATTAAAAGGATGGGAAAAAATCAGAAAAGGGGGGAAAGCTTAATGTTCTGGGTATCGAGAAATAACAAATGAAATTGATAAAATCACCAGCAAGAACAAAATAACTTAAAAGTAATAGTTAAAGAAGTAAATTAACTGCGCAGTTGATTAACTGATTGCAAGCCCAACCCAGCCAAGGATTTTTTTTAAAGACCAACCTGGCTAAAGGGGGTAAGAAAGTACCACTCTTGTAACTATTAGCAACAACCATCAGACAAATAGTTGATTTTTTCAGTCTAAAATAGATACGGCATATCAAATAGCCATTTCAAGTTTCATCCACTTTGCATTAGAACACAGAGACCTACTCAAAAACCCAAGAGCAATGTTTAGCAAGCCAATGGATGGGGAATGCAGCCCCCACATAAATTAGAAATTAGCAGAATTGGCAATGTTTCATTTGCCTGGTCATGAGAAAAGAAGAGAGGAGGAATACACACATACTCCAGCATGCAGCCCTTGGATGATGAAGCCTGTAATATTTAGCAAAGCTAAAAGAAACCTCCCCTTCCATTGTGCATACAAACATACATTTAAAAGACCATCAATCATTAAGGGCCAAAAGTGTTTTCCAATATGAACACATCAAGGAGGTTTGGCTTCAAAAGTGAAGTATGAGCTTCAAATAAGAAAGTCAAGAGCCTTGATCATTTTGATATGTTTGACATAAGGTACAGAATCATATTTTTCTTCTAATTCTTTCAAGGCTGACATAAGAACCCGATGTCTGCTCTGCAAACTCCCCATATCAGCTCTACATTCTTTCAATCCATGTGTGTGTGTGTGTTTGGGGGAGGTTGGGTTGCTGACTTTCTCTAATTGTGGAAGCTGAAAAGAGAGCAGTGTGCATTGTTAGATGGCCTTTGATATTGTAATCAGAGGGGATTCAATGCTATATGAGCTGATTACAAGGGCAAAAAAAAATGCTACATGGGTAAGGTTCAAGAAGTCGGTATGCTGTATTTAGTTGGTTGGATCACTGTATAGAGAGTATGAGATATTCAAAGAGTATGCAGTTTTACATTTTTATTTAAAAAAAAATATAATAATTAATCAACTTATTAAAATTTATATTATATACAATGCTATAACTATACAACTGCCTCAAGTAGTATAACAAAAAAAAACATAGTTTATACTCCTACTTTTTAATTACTCTAAAACTTAGAATATCAAAAATTAGAATCAGACCTAAATCAAAATATATTATCAAAAATATAAAATAAAATCTAAATCAAAAAGCTAAAATCAGACATAAATCAAGATATATCATCAAGAATCTAAAATGAAACCTAAAACAATATCCTAAAATCAGACCTAAATCAAAACATATCCTAAAATCACACCACAAATATGATATTTAACCATATCAAAAATCAAAACCACCCACTTCAATTTCTATCCCAAAAGCATATGCAGGTTAGACCGACTACTCAACCGAGTATCTGGATATTTGGACCACATATGCAGGTTAGACCGCTTACCAAGCCACTCAGCATTTCGGTTCAGTCTAATGCCCACTCACACATATGCGGCCGAGTATGTGGCTTACTCGACCAATTTCCTGAACCTTGACATGGGTTGAATCAGATCTGCAGGTTTCAGTTGAAATGATAATCAAGGAGTGTAGCCTTTGTCTCTTCAAAAAAAAAAAGGTGTAGCCTTTGTCTCTTCAAAAAAGAAAGGTGTAGCCTTTGACATCTTCGGTACTGGTTGAAGGATCCGTTACACATCAGTATAGGGAAGCACATACTATCATAGACATCCTGGCCAACAGAGGGGTTAAGAAGAGGAGAAACTTTTTTTTTTTGAAAGTGAGGAGAAACATGTTACATGAAGAAAGAAATAATCCTCCAAAAGAGACCTATCACTTATACATATTGGGCAAAGCACTTATGGCCAAATCTCTGGATGGCATCCTTGGTGAGGCCCTTTGGAAGTGCACACGCCACAAAAGTGCTTACACTGGTTTTTTTTTTATTTAAGGGCTTACATTGATTATTTGGCTGGAATTACCAGTTGCTTCATTATTTCATTAATACTGCAGCATTTCCTTATTTTTGATAGGATGGTGCTTTATGGCAACAGGACAAAGAGAATCTTGATGCTGCTATTCTGATAGATAAAATTGAAGATTATTGGAGCTGAAGTTTGACAAAATATGCTTGAGATCAGAGGCTTGTTGCTGCTTGGTGGTTGATTGGTTTATTGCATTGAAGACTCTTGGAGATGGATTTAAGTATGAACAATTAGGTGAAGATTTGGGGAGGTGTGCATATACTTTAAGGGTCTGCACTTAAAAGCTAAGTTCCTAATCCATTTATTTGACTGTGAATGTGAAACATGGATGAAATAGACTCTTAGATGGAGCTGATACATTCTGCAGCTATGATTTTCTCCTCCTTAAAAAGAAGGTACTTTGGCATACATGGAATGAAGAACAAATATGGAAACAGGCTGACCTTACAATGGAGGAGTCTATTCGATCAAGAAGTGTGCATATCGGTCAGGGATATGCACACAAAAGATAAGTTTCAATAAGATACAATCATTCAATATTGCCCATTGAAAACTATTTGGAACAGTAAGCCATATCTGGAATTCTGCCACAAAAGATCCGAAGATTATTATAAAAAAACTGGAAAGTCATGCTCTCAAATGAAGCTGGTGTTTTCTAATCAATTGAAGCAATAGAAAAGCAAAGGAATTTTGATGCTAGCATACTTGGACGCTGCAATGTGGAAATTACAGCCTGACTATTTCGACTTGAAATCATAGCTGCATATTGGGAGCTGGAGCAGACATGCATTCAAGATATACGTGCAATTATCAGTTGGAAAATTCTGATATAGACTTCACGCAATAAATTGGATTTGTGCATGTCCATTTTGGGTATAGCCATATGCACCAAAGAATATATCATTTGCTGCGCCTTTGAAGTCTTACAGGTGCAATCCTGACAGGGAGAAAAAGAAGAGGGCTTGGCCCTCATGATGTTAATGTGCACATCCACTGGGGATATGCACAAAGTAGATAAGTTCCCATCTTTTCTTAATTTTTCTTCTTCATGATCTTCACATAAATAGTTGATGCTACTGTATTGACATATTGAATTTGAATATACATTTCAAATGAAGATGTATCCGTAAAGCAGTGAGGAAGTCAAAGAAAACAGGAACCTTGCTACTGTATGATCTAAAACATTGACAGTAATGAATCAAATTCAAGGGCAATGTACCCACCCACATTTAGAGTATCCATAGGATGTTGTACAGGGCACCCAAGAAGATCAGTCCCAGATTTTATACGATTTTTTTAAAGGTATGTGGATAGTTTTTATTTTGAAAAAGATTTGGATGATTTTTATGATGGAGCAAAATTCACCACAGCATAGAAAACAAGAGCCAAATAAACAAAAGCATCTAAATTGTAACCAACCTTTGCTCCAGGATCGCCTCCATTCCCATCTGCATCACCCCCATCAACATCCATCCTCTCTTCCTTCACTTTCCGCAACATTCCTCCATTCTTCAACTCATTATCATCCCTGTAAACCTCATCCTTGACCTTGCCCTTGATTTCCTCCTCCCTCTCTTCCTCCTTGACCTTCTCAGCCATCCTCAACTCCCTCCTCCCATTCTCAACAATCATCAACTCCTCCTTTACTACCTCCTTCACCTCCTCCCTAAACCCTCTCCTCCTCCTTCCCTCTTCCTTCCTCCCATCCAAATCAAAACCCTCATCACCTCTCCTCTTCTCCCGCCTCTTATCAACCAACACCTGTCCTTTCATCAATTCCCTCTCTTCCTTCCCCTTCCCCTCATCTCCATCTTCCTCCCTCCTCCTCTCCCGCCTCTCATCTCTGGATGCCCGCCCATCCTTCATTCTCCCCTCCTCCCTCCTCTCTTCCACACTCCCCTCCCTCCACCTCTCCTGCTTCTCATCCCCACCCCTTTCCCTCACCCATTCATCCTTCATTCTCCTCTCCTCCTCCTTCCTCTTCTTTCCATCATCCTCCCTCCTCTCCCGCCTCTCCTCCACGACTGCCCGTTCCTCCTTCATTCTCCTCTCCTCCTCCTTCCTCTTCTTTCCATCATCCTCCCTCCTCTCCCGCCTCTCCTCCACGACTGCCCGTTCCTCCTTCATTCTCTTCTCCTCCTCCTTCCTCTTCTTTCCATCATCCTCCCTCCTCTCCCGCCTCTCCTCCACGACTGCCCGTTCCTGCTTCATTCTCCTCTCCTCCTCCTTTCTCTTCTTTCCATCATCCTCCCTCCTCTCCCGCCTCTCCTCCGCGACCGCCCGTTCCTCTTTCGACCTCCTCTCCCATCTTTCTTCAGACAGCCCCCGCTCGCTCCTCAATCTCCTCTCCTCCTTCTCCTTCCTCTCATATCCTTCATCATCCTTCCTCCTCTTTTCCCTCCTCTCCTCCTTCAATCTCCTCTCCTTCTCCTTTCTCTCGTAACCGTCTTCCTCCCTCCTCCTCTCCCGCCTCTCATCCCTTGTTCTCCTATCCTCCTTCTCCCTCCTCTCGTCAACACTACCCTCCCTCCTCTCCCGCCTTTCGTCCTTCGGCCTCCTCTCCTCCCTGTCCTTCCTCACGTCCGCATCGTCCTCCCTCCTCCTCCTCCTCTCCTCCTCCTCCTCCTTGTCCTCCTCCATCCCATAGCCTTCGTCCCCTCTCCACCTCTCATCCGACACACGGGGGCGCTTCTCCCCCGCCGGCTCCCTATCCTCGCGGTGCCCCTTCCTCTTCCTGGACGCCTCCACCGACGCCTCACGGCTCATGCTTCGGCTTCTCACCCTCTCCTCCTCCTCCTCCTCCACCTCCCCACACCTCCCGTCGTCCCTTGGAGGCCTCCGCCTCTCCTCCGACTCGCGCCCCTCGTCGCGGTGGCGCCGGCCGTGCCTGTGGTGGTGCTCGGGTTCGTCGCGGGACCTTCGGGACGACCGATCTCGGTCGCGGTCGGAGTCACGCGCCATGGGAGTTTGTGGAGTTGAGATTTTAGGGTTAGGGTTAGGGTTTGGATTCGGGTGAGCAGAAAGGGGGCAGGGAAGAAGGTGATGGCGGACGAGCGATGATGACGGGGAGTAGCGCTGTGGTTTTGTTTGCGGGAATATGGGGTTGGAGATGGGAAGTCGGCATTTCCGGATGGCTTTTATATATACATACAGTTGAAGTTTAGCTGATTACTTCCTACGAGTAATATTTTTGAGTGAAATTTCGAAGATTAAAGTCACTCTAAAATTTTAAGATAATTGAACACTCTTAACTATTACGAAATTTAATTTTGACGAGTTAATTATTAAAAAATTTTATCATATTTGATAAAGTTACTAGGGTTATATGATTCCGATAAAATTTTATATATTTAATATTTTTATTAAATGATTTTAATATATAAATTTTTATTTTGAAATATATGTAAGAATGTTGATTAAGTTATACGTAACTTAGATATAGATGAGTTACACACTTTCTATATATATATATATAGTGGGATGTAACTATATATATAATTAATTGGTTAGCATGACTAGAGTATAGAAAATTCATATTCATCTATTCCCTTTCCTAACTAGACAGCAATTGACACAAGCATGGTAGGTTTTCTTTGAGAAACCTGCAATTGCTTATATAAAAATCATGTCATTCTCCTTCTCCCTCTCAATGTCCTTTTCTTTTGAGCAAGCTGCATGCATACCTATAACGAATTAAACCCAATCAATGAAGGTGATAAGACAATATTCTTTTTGAGAAGTGAAAAATGGGAACTCATGGTAGCACACTGTTACGATCCGGTTCTCGAATCCCTACAGGACATGAGACTAGCTCGACTCGACTAATCCCAAGACCTAGTCGTTCAACAAGAAATAACCAAAAAGTAGGAAAGTAAACCACATTCACTATACTAAGTAACTAACAGTAAAAGAGTACAGCAGTAAAGGAAGTAAAAGCTACTGACAGTATATATCACCACCACAATAGTAAAGCGAAAATGAAGTACAGAAACATAAACTGTAACAAAAGCTTGAACTCACTAACAAGAAGGAAGTACAACAACAGGAAACTACTACTGGGCTCAACTGGGCCCAGCACCCTCTGCAGTCGGTGGCTCAAGCTACTCAACTCCTGGACCTGTAAAGGGGTACGGGAAAAACAGAGTCAGCGAACGCTGAGTAGAGTGGTAACCAGACTAACTAAGGCAGTAAAAGCTAACAGGTAATTTATCTTTTTCAATTATTTTATTTTACAGGTCATTCCTTTTTCACCCATTGGTTTACTTTTCAGATCTCTTTCTTGATCTCGCATGTTCCTCTTGGGAACGATCTTGATTGCAGTCTTTTCCGAAAAGTAGAAGGCACACGTGGTGCTCTCCTGGCCGGGAGAGTCCCCCGTGGTGATTCTACATCCAGTCAACCACCCCGAGGTCACGAACAGACGTAGCGGTGACTACGGCACGGGCGATAAGCACACGGGTAGCTACCTCGCACTGGCACGCAGTCAGTCGTTTCCGCTAGTGGGTACACCCAAATTACAGCACGGATCAGTATAGAGCCAAGTCCTCTCAGTAACAGGGGTCTAGCCCCTTAAAACCAAACAGGGGTCTCGCCCCTCCATAGTCCGCGCACCCTCGTCTGACTACCTCGGTTTGCCCAGTGGGCCTAACAAGTCGGTGTAGGGTGGCTAGCTGAACCCCGGACCCCGTAGGGTGGCTAGCTCTCTCCCTACACTAGTAGCTCTCCCTGGTACAGTGTATGCGAGGGCCAAAGAAGTCGGTGTAGAGTGGCCAATCCTAACCCCGAGTCCCAACCCAAGGGCGGCTAGCTCTGCTCTGCACTAAACAGGGGACAGTTGCTCTCCTTGGTACCGCGTACTTAAGGGCCAGCACACTTCCCACTCACATTTCCAAATCCATTCCATTTATCCACAGGAACTCTACTCCCAATTCCCCGTAGGGTTCATGCTCGTATTTCCCCAGGTTATTTCATACCAGGTTTCCTCATTCACATTTCCATTCTCAGATTTCCACAATTTGCATATACAATAAGAAATGTCACAGGTATTTGTCTAACTAGCACAGGCATTTCATGTTCCACAGGCAGCTCTTGTTTATTAATAGGCAGTTGTTCATAATTCTATTCATTTATTTAAGACTGCAATCTCAAACACGCATACAAACAGTGCAAGTACTTCTCGTCATAGGATTCATGCCTCATCCTAGGTTTCTAGTTATCAAGTTTCACATATGCATTCATGTTTTATAATTTAAAACAAGGGAAACCACTCTACCTGACAATCCGGGAATACTGGGGACTTAAACGGCAAGCTCACATGCCTCTGCAGGCCCCGAACACGCAATAGATCGAAGTCCTATACCAAGGGACATACCACAACAGAAAGTTCAGAACAGTATATAAGGCTTTCTGACACGTAGAGGAGCTCACAAGGAATCCACAGTTATCTTGTATGCGTAAAATGGACTTCAAACGGACCCTAAACGGGTCAAAAACAAGACGCAAACCTAAATTAGACGTCTAGCACAGGATCCATACGTCTTAAAAGTATCCAGAGTCTCACCTCAGGTTCTTGCGTCGACTTCAAACATCCAGAACCCCTTCTTGACCGTCTAGACCCAACTCCAGACGTCCGACCTCTCCAATCGTCTGGTAAGCTATCCAGATGTCCGAAACATGTGGGAGGGCGTGCCTCGTGCCTTCCCAAAGCTATCCCTGCACGCGATAGACGTATCACCTATATTTAGCCATGCGGATCGAAGCTGCGGTGCAGCCTGCATGGCCGTAACCGCAAGAGGAACATACCTTCGCGGAACGCTACTTTCAGATGTCTGGTGTCGTCACCAGACGTCCAATCCGTCGTCTGGATGACACACCAGACGTCTGATTCTGGGAAAAACCCAAAACCAGACCGACCTGCTCCTCTCGTTGCGCGTAGCCGGGACCTCTCCTCCCTGCCTGCAGCAAAGTGTCAGGGATGTCTCCCCCGACACGCTCCTCCTCCCACACGCGTCACTCCGGCCGTGCATCCTCTGGCGAGCTCCCACGAGCTCGCGAGCTCAAGCTCTTCCTCCTCTCTTCAGGCCGCCTCTCCTCCTTGTCGCTCGCTCTCGCGCTCGCCCCTCTCGCTGTATTGGAGAGGAAGGAGGGAAGGTGGCTGTGGTGGAGTGGGGAAGAAAGGAAGAGGGGAGAGGGTCTTATATAAGGGTGCACTAGGGTTCTGCGGGGGGGGGGGAGAAGAGGGAAAAAGGTAATCTGCGCGCAGCCAGCACGCAGACACGCGAAGCTACGTACAAATTTTCAATTTCCAGACGTCTAAGAATGTATCTAAACGTCTGACCAAACGTCTGATCGACCGTCCAGATGTCTTAAAGGGCTCAGAACAGAACGAATCTTTACACACACTATGTTAGCTTAAGAAAATAAGGAAAATAATGGAGAATACAAGATTTGTGCATGCTATTTGCGCATGCTTCGTTTGAGCCAAACTAAAACCTATGTAAGCAAAATTTAGCCTCTACTTAAGGAATTAAGGCAAATAAATGGAGAATAGGATGGTGGAAGTTGTAGGAACAATAGAGAAAATAAGAACAATAGGTAAACGATAGAGAAGAGTGCGTGCTTGGTCTCGTGCAACAGCAGAAACAAGAGAGGTATGAAGACGATTACACAAAGGAAGGGGCACATGATCATGGAGAGGGTGCTCCTCGAGAGGCTGAGGGAGCTGGAGGAGAAAGTCCCAACCAAAGTGAGTTGGGTGTGGCAGGTCTCCTAAGGAGGATGGTGGAGTACATTGTTAGAGCTCAAGTTGGTGCTACTCAAATGTTGTTGTATTCTTTATGGCATCTAACACACACACAATGTCTTTTTTATGTCCTTTTTTAAAATTTTCTTTACTATGCTCTTCTCGTTAAATCAAGTTTGCATTTGCAAGAAAAGAGATCTATTTGCCATGTAGGGTCGCTTTGGCATTTGATGATTTAGAGATAGAAGGCATTGTTTGGATAGTTTTAGTTGTTGCACTTCTTTTTACCTTCAATGCAATGTTGGTTTGTTGTTAGGAAAAAAAGAAAGAAAGATGGTGACAAAGTGACGTGTCTTTGTGCGTGTGTGTTAAGAGGTGTCGTTATAGTCGCACTTGATACGTCGGTTTTAAAAGAAGTAAACGGAGGTGAGTCCGAGTGTCGGTCTCAGGGAGGCGTGGAAGTCGGATTTTTGTTTATCACTTGTTGTCACGGAAAAGGCGGAGTTTTGCTTGCGAAAGATGCGATTTTGAAAAGCGAGAGAGAGATAGAGAGAGAGAGAGTTTAGAGTTAGAAAGCTCTTGGTTTTGATCATGCAACTTGAACAGAAATTAAAATGGCAATTGAACGGAAAATAACTTCATTAAACATGCATTCATAGTTCATAAGTTACAACATTAAATACATGCTTCAACAAAAGTAATGGAAAGCTTAGGGGAGAGAGAGAGAGAGAGAGAGAGAGAGAGGAGAGCGACGAGACAGCCACGGCGTTGGAGGAGGCTCCATCGGCGGCTCGTCATCTCCGGCAATTACAAGAGTGCCTAAAGCTAGCTAAGAGAGGAGTGGAGTAGTTGCAAGGGGGAGTGAATGCCTTGAATGGTGGTTGGAGGGGGTTTAAATAGAGTTAGGGGCTTCCTAAAAGAAGAAGGGGCTTTAGCGACATTCAGAGCGTCGCTATAACCGCTTCCAAAAGCGTCGGTGTAGCCCTCTAGCTGCCGGTCAGCCGCCCGCCCCATTCCTTCTCCTCGCACGATCCATGGCTGCTGAACGAGAGCCGTCCGATCGAAGATCGGACGTGTAACGACCCGATTCCCGAGTTTCTACGAGACACGAGAACCGGACTGACTCGACTAATCCCAAGACCTAGTCGTCCAACGAGGAAGTAACCAAAAGAGCAGTAAAGTAAACCACATTCAGCATGAATATAACTAACAGTAAGAAAATACAGCATTAAGGAAAGAAACCACTACAGTATATACCACCACAACAGTAGAACAACATTCATAACATAATATGAACTGCAGGTAAAGAAAAGTACAGCGGTAACAAGAACTACTCACTACAGTGGAACAAAAAGAGGTATAAGAGAACAGTGGTAACTCTACTGGACCCTACTCGGCCCAGCGTCCTCTGCAGCCGCTGACCCTGGCTGCTCAACACCTGGTCCTGAAAGGTAACGAGTGTAACACGTCAGCAAAACGCTGAGTAGAGTGGCAACTAAAATAAAAGAAACAGTAGAGTGTACAGTAGTTGTTATGTTCTGTTACTTTCTTTATTTACGTCTTTCAATTGTTTCACGATTTCATTTATTTCTCAGATCCTTCACTTGATCTCGAATG
Organism: Thalassia testudinum; assembly: GCA_037157565.1. Lineage (NCBI taxonomy): Eukaryota > Viridiplantae > Streptophyta > Magnoliopsida > Alismatales > Hydrocharitaceae > Thalassia > Thalassia testudinum. The sequence goes on from JAZHRO010000013.1 coordinate 75,314,899, forward strand.
TTTCTTGTGGGAACGATCTTGATTGCAGTCTTTTCCGAACAGTAGAAGTAACACGTGGTGCTCTCCTAGCCGGGAGAGTCCCCCGTGGTGATCCTACTCTCAGTCAACCACCCCAAGATCACGGACAGGCGTAACGGTGACTACGGCACACGCGATAAACGCACAGGTAGTTAACCCACACTGGCACGCGATCAGTCGTTTCCATTAACGGGTGCGCCCAAAGCACAGCACGGAGCCAGTACAGGGCAGAGCCCTCTCAGGGGTCCAACCCCTCCACAGTAACCAAACAGGGGCCGTGCCCCTCCACAGTCCGCGCACCCTCGCCTGACTACCCTAGTTTGCCCCAGCGAGCCTAACAAGTCGGTGTAGGAGGCTAGCAGAACCCCGGGGCCCGTGGGGTAGCTAGTACCTCCCTACACTAGTAGCTCTCCTCGGTACTACGTACACGAGGGCCAGCAAGTCGGTACAAAGTGGCCAGTCCTAACCCCGGGTCCCTGGGGCAGCTGGCTCCGCTCTGCACTAAACAGGTACAGGTACTTCCCTTGGTATTACGTACCCAAGAGACAGCACACTACCACGTCTTTCTTTCTCAGTTCCATTCCTTTCTCTTTCTAGTAGTTCCACTCTTAATTCCCCGTAGGGTTTCAGCTCTTTTAACTCAGAACATCTAGGTTTCACTTTCCAGTTTCACGTTCTTACAATCCATGTTCTCAATCACGTTTATTTATTCATAACAGGCAGCTGTTAAATCAAATTACAGGCAGCTATTCGTTCCTTTCCATTTTTCCAAGACTGCAGTATTCATATATTCCTCTAGTTTTCCCCATCCTAGGATTCATGCCATATCCTAGGATCTATCATACAATCTAGTTTTCCAGCCCTAGGACCTAGGATCTATCATTCAATCTATTTCTCATTCCTAGGATTCATGCAATGTCCTAGGTTCTATTTATGGTTCCATAATTTAACAGATTATACTAATAAACTTAAAAGCCACTCTACCGGTTACAACTGGCGTACTGGGGGCATGGTCGGGAATCCTGCGTACCTCTGCAACCCCCGAGACTGCAATGGAACGGGGTCCTATCACAAGGATCAAACACAAGGAATTTCTCAAAACAGTATACAACTACTGTAGACGGGTAGAGGATTTAATTCCGAAAAGCACACAACTCGAAACGTGGAAAACGGACTCCGAACGGGCCCTAAACGGGTCGAAAACGACAAAACAGTGCAAAATCAGACGTCTAGAACTTCTTCCAGACGTCTTAAAAATGGGGATCAGATGGTACCTTGTCCTACGTGGTCTCTCAGACGTCCAGAAGCCTGCGGGGCGTCTGGCCTAGTTCCCAGACATCCGATGGTCACCCCGGACGTCTGGAAGTCGTTCCCGTCGTCTGGCACTGCAGCCAGACGTCTGATTCGCGTTGGATGGCGAATCCAGAACCTGCGTGTACCCATTTCTCTCTCTCAGTACGGACGGTCGAAGAAAAGAAAGAAGGAGGAAAATAACTCACCTTTCAGACGTCTGGACAGTCCTCCAGACGTCCTCCCCGTCGTCTGGTTGGAATCCCAGACGTCGAATTCTGGAAAAATTTCCATAATCAGGACGCGACTTGCCCTCCGCTCGCGATGCACGGCCGCGCCGCGTTTCATCCGCCTGCTGCTCAAGCTGCAGCAGGCCTCCCGCGTCACCCCGCGTCTGCTGCTCCCCCCACCGGCCGGCCCTAGCAGCCCCGGCAAGCTCGCCCTCACGGCCGAGCGCCTCCTCCCACGCTCACCAAGGCTGTCGCTGCCGCCACTCACTCGCGCTCGCACTCGCGCACCGGCTGGAAGGAGAAGAGGAAGGGGGCAGAGGTGATGAGAGTGAGGGAGAGGGCGAGGCTTTTTAAAGTCGCGCGGGGAGAGAGAGCGAGAAAGGCAGCGCTGCGCCTGCGGTAACAGGAGGAGAGAGGGAAAAAGAGAGAGAGGAAGGCGGTTGCGGGTCTGCGTGCGCCTGCGCGCAAACGCAGTCCCGCGTGCCACCGAAAATAGATCCCAGACGTCTTAAAAAAATTTCTTGGAGTGCGTTCGTAACTGGACGGCTGAGAGTCTTCCTCACCCGCGCTGAGATCGCGCCTCGGGAGCGCGTGTGCGCGCGCGTCTCCGCCTGGCCTGCGTGCGCGCGTGGGCGCTCGTGCGCTGCGGTCGCGCCGCGTGGCGAGATCCTGGCCGCCTGTTGCTGATCGAGCGGCCCAATTTCTCCGCGCCCTTCGCCCGCCTTCAAATCCCCCCCCCCCCGCGCGGCTCGAACGCACGTCGCGTGGATGCAGGCGTGCACGCTAACCGTTGCGTCATGCTCGAGCTTTTGTCGCGGCGACCGCGGGTAGGCGCGTGGATCTCGGCCGTTCGATCGAAGATCGACGGTCGAGATTTGTCCTTGGTTGGCTGAAGTTGTGCGTGCGGTGGGGACGGGCTGACGTGGCACAATCTGGGCCGTTGATCTCCAGATCAACGATCAGAACTTCTTGGGCCCATTGTAGGAGCTCCGGATGTCGAATTTGGCCGATCTTGAGTCCGTTGGACTCCGTTCGTCACTCTGAATCCATCCGTGCGGTCCGATTGCTCATCTGAGGCATGCTTTGACAAATGCTTACATAAATGACCATTAATACAATTTATAAGCAATCTTGGTATATGATGCATGCAATGCTCCTATTCTACTTATGTTGTGCCTTTTATTCTAAAGATGGGCTATATTCAACATAATTATTACCTCCTTATGTGGTGTTATCATACCCCCATACTTACTCTTTGCTTGTCCCTATCAAGGTTTATTCTGGTCTTTATTCCCTTGCAGAATTCAAGAAGTAATTGCTTAGGCACTTCGTTACTTGTCAATAAGAGGAAATATATGCAGATCTTAATCTACAAAGTCTAAGCAGTGCCCGGGTGTCTGCCAAAATACGAATCGCCCGAATCCTTGCTTTAGTGTATATAACTATACATACGTATATATATATTTTTTTAAGAATTTTTTTCGGAATTCAGTGTGGGTTGGTAACTTTTTACGGCTACCCAACCCACCCAAAACTCGGTCAAAACCAAGTGCTAAGAATCTTGGTGTGAATGTTGTGATAGACTCACTTAATGGTAATTGAGATAGACTTCGAGTTTCTACGCCTTTAGGTGACCGGAAAAGGAAACAAATTTGCCTGAAGGTGTATTTGTTCGATTGGTAGCTTTCTCCCTACATTTGTTTTAATTGGGGTCAACACAAGGATTTTTCCAGTGTATATCTCCCCGGCTTGTACTACTTCCCCGCTTCTTCCTTAGGTGTTTTGGTCTTTTTTTTTGTGCAATTATTGAGCTGGGCTCTGGATAACCGACCAATGGGCTGTTACCCACGATCACTTGTCAGCCATACTTGTGCGGTGAAGTGTGGTTTATTTTCTTTTCTTCTTGTCCTTTTTTTTTTGTAGGTGGCTTCCCTGATCTCAAATGTACCTAAAGGCAACGAAAAAGAAATGGCCTATGGCTGGGTTCTGGACAACCTGCCAATGGGCTGTTACCCACGACAACTTGCCAGCCATACCACCCTAGAGAGTTCATTAGCTACCCAATTTCTGTCAAAATCTCCGAGAAGTGAGTCTGTGCAAAAATGTGTCCAGATGCCTAGACTCAAAGTTTTTCTGAGTTAGAGGGTGAGTTAATAAGTCGTATACTTATTACCTTATTTAGTAGGTGAATTAGAATAGCTTAAGGTTGCAAGGATTCGCCGCTAAATCCATATTTTAACGGACACCAGGACTGATTAAGCCTGAAGGCCTGAAAAGTCTAAGTGTTTAAGTTCTTTCTGTATTATTTCCCACTATTGACAAGTTTCTAATGCCTAAGTTTTCTTCCTAAATTTTTTTTTTAATTAATTTATTCATTCAGACTGATTAATTGGGCTCAGGATTATGCAATTTACCACCCCCCATGCTTAAGTTGGACAATGTCCTCATTGGTAGATACATGATGCAAAAGGGTTCAAAAAGATAATACCTGAGTGACGTGAACTACCAGATCAGTCTGAATCCTCTGGGTTGCCTCCCAGGAAGCGCTGAGTTTAACGCCTCCAACTGGGCGGTGCTCGATGTCAGCCCTCAACGAGGGTGACACTTTCCTTGGGGGGTACCTGGGCCAGGAAATGCTTCAATCTTTGACCATTAACTGTAAAAGTGTGCCCAGTGTTAAGATCAGCGATTTCAACCGCCCCATTAGAATAGGGCTTAACCACCCAAAATGGTCCTGTCCATTTGGACCTGAGTTTCCCTGGGAAGAGTTTTAGGCGTGCATCAAACAGCCAAACTTACTGGTTAGGCTCAAAGGTTTTTCTATGAATGAGTCGGTCGTGAACGGCTTTCATTTTCTCCTTATACAGTCGACTATTATCAAAGGCGTCCCGACGGATTTCTTCGAGCTCAGATAATTGCATGGTCCTCTGCGCACCGGCTAACTGGGGATCCATGTTACACTGCTTGACAGCCCAGTAAGCCCAGTGTTCCAATTCGACAGGAAGATGGCAGGCCTTACTGAAGACCAGCGATAAGGCGACATGCCTATCGGGGTCTTGAAAGCGGTCCTGTATGCCCACAGGGCATCATCAAGTCGTGTGGACCAGTCTTTCCTATCAGGTCTCACAGTCTTTTGTAAAATGTTCTTGATTTGTCTATTGGAGACCTCAGTCTGCCCATTTGTTTGTGGATGATACGGGGTGGCAATGCGGTGGTTTACCCCGTATTTTCTAAGTAGGGCACGGAATTGGGAATGGATAAAATGGCTTCCACCATCGCTGATCATGGCCTTGGGTATTCCAAACCGTGAAAAGATGTTCTTCTTCACAAAGTCCATGACAGTCTTGTGTTCACATCGTCGGGTGGCGACAGCTTCAATCCATTTGGAAACATAGTCTACTGAGACCAGGATGTACTCGAAGCCGTTGGATAGTGGAAAGGGGCCCATAAAATCGATACCCCAAACATCGAAGATTTCGACAATCAAAATGGGCTGAAGGGGCATCATATCTTTCTTGGTCATGGTCCCCAGTGTTTAGCAGCGTGAGCAAGTTTTGGCAAAGATGTGTGCATCCTTAAATAGGGACGGCCAGTAAAATCCAGACTGCAACACTTTTGCAGCTGTTTTCTTTCCAGAGAAGTGGCCGCCACATGCTTGGTCATGACAAAAGGAAAGCACACTCTGAACTTCATCTTCAGGGATACACCTTCTGATGATCTGATTAGCACAGAGGCGAAACAGCATGGGATCATCCCAGAAATAGTGCTTGGCCTCAGCCAAGAACCTGTCCCGTTGCTAACTAGACCAGCTGTGCGGGGTTTGTCCTATAACCAGGTAATTAACGTAGTCGGCATACCATGGCATTTTCTTGTCTTGCACGGCTAGGATGTGTTCATCAAGGAAGGTATTAGATAGAGGTAGGGAGGGTCCAATGTGGTCTGGATGAAGTCTCGATAAGTGATCAACCACCACATTTTTCGATCCGGCCTTGTCTCGGATTTCCAGGTCAAATTCCTGCAAAAGTAGGATCCATCTGATGAGCCTGGGCTTTGCGTCCTTTTTGGCCAACAGGTGTCGGATGGTTGAATGGTCAGTGTAAATAGTCACGTGGGATCCCAGCAAGTATGAGCGAAATTTTTTCAAGTCCAAATACTACAGCGAGCAACCTTTTTCTGTGACAGTATAATTACGTTGGGCGTCGTCCAACGTTTTGCTCGCGTAGTAGATCACCACGAGCTTCTTGTCTTGCCTTTGTCCCAGGACAGCACCTATGGCAAAATCTGATGCATCGCACATAATCTCAAAGTCCTGGGACCAGTCTGGGGGTTGACATACAGGTGCGGTGGAGACTAAGTCTCGGAGAGTGTGATAAGCTTGGATGCAATCAGGAGACATGTGGAATATGGCGTCGTTGGCTAGAAGGTCGGTCAAGGGTTTTGAAAGCTTGGAAAAGTCTTTGATGAACCTTCGGTAGAAGCCAACATGTCCTAGGAAGGAGCGAATCTGCCGAACCGAACTGGGTGGAGGAAGTTTGGAAATTAAATCAACCTTAGCTCGATCTACCTCGATACCCCTATGCGAGACGATGTGACCGAGGATAATTCCTTCTTGAACCATAAAATGGCTCTTTTCCCAACTTAACACCAAGTTAACCTCGATACATCGTTTCAGAATTTTCTCCAAGTTGCTTAGACAATGGTCGAATGAATTCCCGAATACAGAGAAATCATCCATAAAGACCTCCAAGTATTCACCCACCATTTCTGAAAAAATGGCTAGCATGCAACGCTGGAAGGTCGCAGGTGCGTTGCATAACCCGAACGGCATTCGACGGAATGCAAACGTGCCATACGGGCAAGTGAATGTGGTCTTTTCCTGATCTTCTGGAGCAATTGCGACTTGGTTATATCCTGAATATCCATCCAGGAAGCAAAAATACTTCTGCCCTGCCAATCTTTCAAGGATTTGGTCAATGAATGGCAAGGGGAAGTGGTCCTTCTTAGTGGCTTCATTAAGCTTCCTATAATCAATACACACCCGCCATGCGGTAGTGGTGCGGGTGGGGATGGATTCGCCAGCATCATTGGTGACAACGGTGAGCCCAGCTTTCTTTGGAACCACTTGAGTGGCGCTCACCCAAGGGCTATCGGAGATAGGGTAGATGATGTCGGCATCAAGCCACTTGATGATTTCTTTTTTAACGACCTCCCGCATGTTAGGGTTTAAACGTCTCTGCATCTGGCGGGAAGGTCGGGCCCCGTCTTCCAGGCAAATCTTATGGGTGCAATAGGTGGGGCTAATTCCTCTTAAATCCGAAATGGTCCAACCAATGGCGGCCCGATGTTCTGAAAGGGTCGTAGTCAACCTGAGTTCCTGATCCTTGGTTAGATGAGAATTAATAATCACTGGGAAGGTCTGGTCAGGTCCCAAGAAGACGTACATGAGATTCTCGGGCAATGGTTTAAGTTCGGGTGCAGGTGGGACCACAGTCGATGGGAAGGGAAAGGGCGGTAGTTGATCAACATCGATCTCTTCAAATGGTGTCATGTGATGATACTCAGCCTTACAGAGGTCCACGGGTAATGATGGTGACGGGTCAGAACTATGGGTTTGGTGGTCTGAGACAGGACTGAGGGTGAGGCATTCCTCGATTAAAGTTTCCACGGGATCATGTTCCTCAATGTAATCGCAATCAAAAGACTTTGTCGCCCGGAAGATATCCAATTGTATTTTCCTATTCCTAAAGGCGATTTCCATACATCCCGTGTCGCAATCAATGTTTGCTTTAGCCGTAGCTAAGAAAGGTCTGCCTAAAATTATGGGTGCATTCTGTAATTTTTCAGGGACTTCCATGTCGAGCACCAAAAAGTCGACCGGGAAATAGAAGTCCTTGACCCGTACAATTACGTCCTCGACAACCCCTTTCGGGGTTTTCACAGATCTATCAACCAGCTGGATGGTGACAGGGGTTGGCGTCAGCTCCCCAAAACCAAATTGGTGGTACAGGGTTGTTGGAATTAGATTGATAGAAGCACCTAGGTCCAGGAGCGCTCTATCAAATGTCATGTCCCCGATATTGCAGGAAATCAGGGGCGTTCCTGGGTCAGTTTGCTTGAGTGGAAGGTTGCTTGATATCACGAAACTTGCTTGCTCAGAAAGTACAACCTTCCTAGGTGCTTGCGGTCTCGACTTACGCTTGGGTGTACAGGCATCCTTTAAGAACTTGGTGTAAACAGGGATGTGTTTAACGGCTTCTAGGAGCGGAATATTAATCTGTACTTGCTTAAAAATTTTCAACAGCTCCTTAGTTTCCACAGTATTCTTCTTTTTCTTGATTGTCTCCAAGGCCTCAGGGTAGGGTGTTTGAATGTGGATTGGTTCCATGTCTGGGTCCTTGGTTGGTGCCTCTTATGAGTCGGGTATTTCAACAGGTAAAGTCTCGGGGGGAGTCGGTCATTTGGGATCCTGGGTTTTGGTGCCACTTCTCAAGGTCACCGCATTCGCAGAGGCATTGGGGCCATCGAGTGATCCTTGAGGAGACGAGGACGAAGAAGCGCCAAACCCAGGAGGTGTTTGCAGGGCTAGCTGGACCATGTGAGCTTGCCCGGCATTGCTTTGGAACCCTTACGAATTGGGGCCTCTGTTAATTATATTTCGCGGGTTCGGTTGTGGTTGGGAAGTAGGGATCCTTGTTGTCTACAGTCCAAGAGTTGGCTTAACTGTCCCTTTACCAAGGCCATTTCCTCCTGATGTTTTTGGTTCATGTCAGCCATCATCTTTATTAAGGTATCCATTTGGTTTTGTGGGGGAGGGGCCGCCCTATTCTGGTTATATTGGGGTCTAACTGGTGGTCCTTGCTGATGGGGGGGCAAGTGTGGCTGCTGGTTTGGCCTGGGCTAGTTTTGGAATTGCGGTGGTTTCTGGTTTGTCCAACCAAAGTTGGGGTGGTTACGCCAGCCGGTGTTGTAAGTGTTGGAGAAAGGGTCAAGTTTTGCATAACCTTGGACGGCTTGCACATCTTCTAGGATAGCCGATGTTGATGAGGAGGGAAGGGAGTAATCAAGGGTCGAGGGAGCAAAGGTCCCTCCCTGGAACGTGGTCAGGGGTTGTTCCAGGTTCATTTGGGTTAAGGGATGGACTAGGTCAACATTATGTGCTCCCTTTGCTAGGGAGAAAGTCTGCAAGGGGTTCCTGGTCTGATTCAGTAGCTCATCAATCTTTTTGTCCACCAATTCCACTCGATCCAACTTTTTGGCAATGATGTCCATGTCAACCATTCCAGAATTTGCTTGCACCTCATAAATCCCGTCACGGGGTTGACTGGACCTATTAAACTGGTTCATGGAGGCATTGTTGAGCGAATTCTCGCTCATAGACTCAAAGAGCTCAAACACGCTCTCCTCATCTTTGTTTAGGAAGTTTCCCCCGCATGAGGCATCAAGTAGGTTGTTGTCCAGACCGTGGTAGAAGATCTGGGCCAATTGCCACCTTGGAACTTCGTGGTGTGGGCATTTCCTCAAAAGTTCATTAAATCTTTCCCACGTCTCATGAAATTGTTCCCCACCCTGGAGTGTGAAGGTAGTGATAGCTCTTCTGAGGGCATTGGTCTTTCCTATGGGGAAGAATTTCTTTAAAAATGCATGCCTCAGTTCTTCTCAGGTGGTGATGGGTCTACCTAGGGTTCTAAGCCAATGAGAAGCCTTGTCTCTTAATGAGAAAGGGAACATCTTGATTAGAACAATGTTAAGGCTAATGTTCCTAGGTTTCACTGTTCGTGCTATGCGGTCGAGATCGTCTAGGTGCTGAAAGGGGTCCTCATTTGAGCTTCCATGAAAGTGGCTTTGGATCAGACTTAAGACATTCGATTTTAGCTCAAAATCATCTCCCCCCTCGGGGATCCTAAGGTGGGGCTTGACTCTAATAGCAGAAGGGTTATAAAAATCACGGAGAGGTCTTGGCTGGTCCTGAAATGGCGGTAAATCAAGTGGTGGTTGTCCTGGTATGTCGTGGAAAGGTGGTGGTGGTTGTTCTTGTGGGTTCTGTAACCGTTGTATGGCTTGCATGATGGTGTTGATTTGTTGTTGTTGAAGCCGATGGTTAGCATTGATTTGAGCTTGGATGATGGCCATAGCATTTAGTGGGGGTTGATTCTCAGCCTCATATACCCTAGGTTCAGCCATGTTTTCAATAGAATTACGTCGCCTAGATTCCTGCCCCAAAACACACAACTCGGGATGCAGTGAGCGCCTCTTGTGCATACACTAGAGAAGAACAGGAGGGGATGCGGAGGGCGACAGAAGCGAGAAATGTGTTTCAATCAAGCACCCAAGCCTAGTCCTTATGGTGTATTCCTCAGGAGACCTAGAAATCTCACAAAGGGTGATTAAGTCCGTAAGCACTGGACTCCCCTTCCCAAGGCTAATCTGGCCAGGTTGATTATGAGGGGATTGCAGGGAAGGTTCTTCCTTTGGCTTGCACCTCCGGTTCCATAGACCCCACAACCGCGGTCATTTGACACTGCCCCGCAGCCTAGTCACCAGATTCTACCAAGGGAATGAAAGCCAAGTGCCTAGCGAACAAAACCTCGCCTTTTGAGACTTAACTCAGTCCTGCCTAGGGCATGTCTACTCAGTTTTAAAGGGTTAGGATAGTGCTTGTGCTTAGGGTGATATGATGAGGCGTTGATTGGGGTGGTGTCTCTTAATTTTCCACTTTCAAAGTATGTGCTTCTAGCAAAACATGGTTTTCAAGCAGGGATTTGTTAAGATGTGGTGTCTTTTAGTGTTTCATCCTTGAGTACTTTTCAGGGTTGACGTGTCTTAATGTTTTCAAACAAGTTTCAGTGGACACATCAAGTTCTGCACACAACTTGGTGAAAGTAGATTTCCTTTTCTTTTGTAGAGGCTCTAAAACCCTAGTGTACTCATCCTGATGATCATGCAGCTTCTATTAGATGAGTCAGTTTTAGGGTTGAGTGGTGCGACCCAGGTCAATTCACGGTGGCTTTGCAAACACCACTCATGAAAAAGAAAAGAACACTCCAAGAATTTATTAAGAATGTTAGAGTGTACATTTTTTGTGGGGTGATGTGTTAAGGATGTGGGTCAAGTAATCATACACCAAGCCAATTTTTTTCAATTTTTACAATTTTTTAGCTTTTTCACGCAAGCAAACAATGAGAGACAGGTTACTCACTATCGATCCTCGAGGCGCCTACTCCCTTGCTACCGTCGTGGAATGCGTCGCTTCGCCGTCCATGCGTCGAATTCCTGCAACCGTCAAGTAAAAAGGAAAATAGGGCATTAGACGATGTGAGAATGAGTGTGGAATGGAGGTGATAAAACAAATCCGTTGCCTCCCCGGCAACGGCGCCAAAAACTGATGTGTCTTTGTGTGTGTGTGTTAAGAGGTGTCGTTATAGTCGCACTTGATACGTCGATTTTAAAAGAAGTAAACGGAGGTGAGTCCGAGTGTCAGTCTCAGGGAGGCGTGGAAGTCGGATTTTTGTTTATCACTTGTTGTCACGGAAAATGCGGAGTTTTGCTTGCGAAAGATGCGATTTTGAAAAGCGAGAGAGAGATAGAGAGAGAGAGAGTTTAGAGTTAGAAAGCTCTTGGTATTGATCATACAACTTGAACAGAAATTAAAATGGCAATTGAACAGAAAATAACTTCATTAAACATGCATTCATAGTTCATAAGTTACAACATTAGATACATGCTTCAACAAAAGTAATGGAAAGCTTAGGAGAGAGAGAGAGTGGAGAGCGACGAGGCAGCCACGGCGGTGGAGGAGGCTCCATTGGCGGCTCGTCGTCTCCGGCGATTACAAGAGTGCCTAAAGCTAGCTAAGAGAGGAGTGGAGTAGTTGCAAGGGGGAGTGAATGCCTTGAATGGTGGTTGGAGGGGGTTTAAATAGAGTTAGAGGCTTCCTAAAAGAAGAAGGGGCTTTAGCGACATCCAGAGCGTCGCTAAAATCGCTTCCAAAAGCGTTGGTGTAGCCCTCTCGCCGCCGGTCAGTCGCCCGCCCCGTTCCTTCTCCTCGCACGATCTGTGGCCGCTGAACGAGAGCCATCCGATCGAAGATCGGACGGTTGAGAGTCTTCCTCGCCCGCGCTAAGATTGCGCCTCGGGCGCGCGTGTCTCCGCCTGTCGTGCGCGCGCAAGTGGGCGCTCGTGCGCTGCAGCCGCGCCGCGTGGCGAGATCCTGGCCGCCCGCTGCTGATCGGGCGGCCGAATTTCTCCGTGCCCTTCGCCTGTGTAACGACCCGATTCCCGTGTCTCGACGAGACACGAGAACCGGACCGACTCGACTAATCCCAAGACCTAGTCGTCCAACGAGGAAGTAACCAAAAGAGCAGTAAAATAAACCACATTCAGCATGAATATAACTAACAGTAAGAAAATACGGCAGTAAGGAAAGAAACCACTACAGTATGTACCACTACAACAGTAGAACAACATTCATAGCATAATAAGAACTGCAGGTAAAGAAAAGTACAGCGGAAACAGAACTACTCACTATAATGGAACAAAAAGAGGTACAAGAGAACAGTGGCAACTCTACTGGACCCTACTCGGCCCAGCGTCCTCTGCAGCCGCTGACCCTGGCTGCTCAACTCCTGGTCCTGAAAGGTAATGACTGTAACACGTCAGCAAAACGCTGAGTAGAGTGGCAAACTAAACTAGAGAAAATAGTAGAGTGTACAGTAGCTGTTATATTCTGTTACTTTCTTTATTTACGTCTTTCAATTGTCTCCTGATTTCATTTATTTCTCAGATCCTTTACTTGATCTCGAATGTTCCTCGTGGGAACGATCTTGATTGCAGTCTTTTCCAAAAAGTAGAAGTAGCACGTGGTGCTCTCCTGGCCGGGAGAGTCCCCTGTGGTGATCCTACCCTCAGTCAACCACCCCAAGGTCACTGACAGACGTAACAGTGACTACGGCACGCGTGATAAACGCACAGGTAGCTAACCCGTACTGGCACGCGGTCAGTCGTTTCCGTTAGCGGGTGCGCCCAAAGCACAGCACGGAACCAGTCCAGGGCAGAGCCCTCTCAGTAACAGGGGTCCAACCCCTCTGCAGTAACCAAACCGGGGCCTTGCCCCTCCACAGTCCGCGCACCCTCGTCTGACTACCCTGGTTTGCCTCAGTGGGCCTAATAAGTCGGTGTAGGAGGCTAGCAGAACCCCGGGGCCCGTGGGGTAGCTAGTGCCCTCCTAACACTAGTAGCTCTTCTCGGTACTACGTACACGAGGGCCAGCAAGTCGGTACAGAGCGGTCGGTCTTAACCCCGGGTCCCTGGGGTGGCTGGCCCCACTCTGCACTAAACAGGTACAGGTACTTCCCTTGGTACTACGTACCCAAGAGACAGTACACAACTACATCTCAGTTCCATTCCTTTCTCTTTCCAGGAGTTCACTCCTAATTCCCCGTAGGGTTCCATCTTTCAAAACATTCAGGTTTCACTTTCCAGTTTCACGTTCTTACACTCCATGTTCTCAACCACGTTTATTTATTCAACAGGCAGCTGTTAATTCAATTACAGGCAGCTATTTGTTCCTTTCCATTTTTCCAAGACTGCAGTATTCATATATTCCACTAGTTTTCCCGTCCTAGGATTCATGCCGTATCCTAGGATCTATCATACAATATAGTTTTCTAGCCCTAGGATTCATGCAACACCTAGGATTTATCATACAATCTATTTCTCATTCCTAGGATTCATGCAATGTCCTAGGTTCTATTTATGGTTCCATAATTTAACAGATTATACTTAAAAGCCACTCTACCAGGTACGATGGGAGTAATGGGGGCGTGATCCCGAATCCCGCGTGCCTCCGCGACCCCCGAGACTGCAACGGAACGGGGTCCTATCACAAGGATCAAACACAAGGAGTGTCTCAAAACAGTATACAGCTACTGTAGACGGGTAGAGGATTTAATTCCGAAAAGAACGCAACTCGAAACGCGGAAAACGGAACCCGAACGGGCCCTTAACGGGTCGAAAACGACGAAACTGTGCAAAATCAGACGTCTGAAACTTCTTCCAGACGTCTTAAAAAGTGGATCAGAGAATTACCTTGTTCTGCGTGGTTTCTCAGATGTCCAGAAGCCTGCGGGGACGTCTGGCCTAGTTCCCAGACGTCCGATGGTCACCCCGGACGTCTGGAGGTCGCTCCCGCCGTCTGGTACTACAGCCAGACGTCTGATTCGCTTTGGATGGCGAATCACCGAGCCTACGCGCACCCATCTCTCTCTCTCAGTACGGTCAGTCGACAGGAAGGAAGAAGACGGGAAGAACTCACCTTTCAGACGTCTGGATGGTCTTCCAGACGTCACCCTCGCCGTCTGGCTATCAGCCAAGACGTCTGATTCTGGAAAAGTTTCCAGAATCAGGCCGCGACTCGCCCTCCGCTCGCGACGCCTGGCCGCGTCGCGCCTCGTGCGCCTGCTGCTCGAGCCGCAGCAGGCCTCCCGCGTCGTTCCGCGCCCGCTGCGCTCCCCGCCGGCCGGCCCTGGCAGCCCCGACGAGCTCGTGCCTGCTGGTCGAGCCGCAGTAGGCCTCCCGCGTCATTCTGCACCCGCTGAGCTCCCCGCCGGCCGGCCCTGGCAGCCCCGGCGAGCTTGCCCTCCCGGCTGAGCACCTCTCTCGCACGCAGCGCCTCCTCCGCGCTCACTGCGGCCGTCTCTGCCGCAGCACCCTCCCGCTTGCTCTCACGTACTGGAAGGAGAAGAGGAAGGGGGTGGAGGCGACGGGAGAGAGCGCGTGGTCTTTTTAAGGCCGCGCGAAGAGGAGAGAGAGAGCACGGCAGAGGGCGGCCTGCGCCGCAGGAGAGAGGGAAAAAGAGAGAGAGAGAGAAACGCAGGTCTGCGCGCACAGGCGCGCAGACGAATCTCTCGTGCGAAAATAATTGATTTCTAGACGTCTGGAAATGATCCCAGACGTCTGGTCCGACGTCTGGGGCACGCGTTCGTAACAGCACGCCTTCAAATCCCCCCCGCGCGGCTTGAACAAGCGTCGCGTGGATGCGGGCGTGCACGCTAACCGTTGCGCCACGCCTGCGCTTTTGTCGCGGCGACCGCTGGCGGGCGCGCGGATCTGGGCCGTTCGATCGAAGATCGACGGCCAAGATTTGTCCTTGGTTGGCTGAAGGCGTGCGTGCGGTGGGGGCGGGCTGACGTGGCACAATCTGGGCCGTTGATCTCTAGATCAACGGTCAGAACTTCTTGGGCCCATTGTAAGAGCTCCGGATGTCGGATTTGGCCGATCTTGAGTCCGTTGGACTCCGTTCGTCACTCTGAATCCATTCGTGCGGTCCGATTGCTCATCTGAGGCATGCTTTGACAAATGCTTACACAAATGGCCATTAATACAGTTTATAAGCGATCTTGGTATATGATGCATGCAATGCTCCTATTCTACTTATGTTGTGCCTTTTATTCTAAAGATGGGCTATATTCAACATAATTATTACCTCCCTGTGTGGTGTTATCACAGAGCACCTCAAGGAGATGTTTGTTATGTATGTTCTCTAACTCTTCATTTGAGCCAATGCCAAGGAAGGCTTTTTTACTATCAATATCTCTTCAACATCATGAATGTTATTTATCTCTGTTTTTATTTAGGCATAGTAAGAGATATTTTCTTTTTAAGTGGATTCTTTGAACTTTCATTTTGCAGCAAAAGTGCCATATTCCAAGATTTTGATTCTCAATTTATTTGGTGAAACGTTATTAAATGGAACTCAAGCCTATGTATTTGAGCATGGTGCCAACGTTTTAGATTGTCCTTCAAGATGCTGGTAGTCTCGTCCTACATGGTTTCAACATTTACATTGCTACATTGACATGAGATAAACTTATTTGTAGAACGGCTTCATTGAAACCTTCCTTATCTAAGAAGGTACTATGATCTTGGACATTGGAATGAAGGATCCTTTAGTTGGAATGAGATAGATGCTAAGTTTAATGTGGCGACACATTTAAACTACTCGTATCTTGAGATACACCATAGATGGAACGAGCTTGACATCAAATACACTCAATTTTATTAGCTCCTAAGCAAGAGTGGATGGGGTATAGATCGACACGCCAACTACTCTATTGCACCATCCCCAGAAGTCTAGAAAAAGGTAGCATGCCCACACACATCCGTTGCATTTAGCACGTTCCTTATTTACCATTTATGGTCATCGACTAGTTGCTTCTATCACATTCTCATAGCTACCTTCTGAGCCTAGAAAGAGACAAAACAAACCCTTCTTGTATTGGGATGATGTTCACATGATTGTTGGAAAGGACATGACCACCAAAGAGCAAGCATTGTCATTGATCAAAGAGGAGGGTGTGCCTATTCTCTCTGATGATCCTCCTCTTGAACATATCCCTCGATCCAACCAAAACGCTTTCAACAAGTCCTCATTAGCTACACCGACATTATTCCAAATTGAAAGCCCACCATCGAAGGACATCTAGACTTTCCTACAATAAACGTTCGTAGATCCATCCTTATTTGATAATTACACTTTCCCACCTGCGTCATGCATGCAACAACCCCAACTCCTATGCGAGATGAAGCACCCCTGCAAGCCCGTGTGGAAGTAGGTGCATCGAAGCATGTATCGACATGTTCCTTAAGTGGCGGGAAACATAGGAAGGGAACATCAACTGTTGTGGAGACATTCGTTATGGGAGCTGATGAATTCATTGTACAAAGGAGGATCCTAGTTGACCACCAAATCTCTCCACCTTTGAAAGTTGATCATGTGGTAGAGGGGATTCGTGAGTGCTTACACCTATTAAGGCAACGCTTCCCAAACATTTCTTCAATGATCTAGTCACCATCGCGAATTTACTCACAAATCACAGAGTTGTCTTCCACGAAATATTGTTGATTGATTCAAAGTTCAATGCTTTCCTCTACAAGCACACTAGGAGTAATTACAACTTCTAATAGTTCACATTGTGTAACATCCGAAAATCTATGTTTTGAGTCATTTCAAAGTGGTTCAGGTCAGTTCGAACTCGAAAATCCGGTTAGGGTTTGGTACTGGTGTCAGAACTGTTTAAATTGCCAAAATTGTGTATTTCGAGTCAACCATTGGTCAAACTTTGTCAAAAGGGTACCATATGTGATATCATTGAATTCCCCTCGTCACAATCTTTCCAACAACGCTTGTTTCGTGCGATTGCGACTTGTATAGCTCAAGTTATGGCCAAAAGAAGTCACCAGGGACCTAAATGTAAGGTGAACCAAATCCTAAGGGTAATTTGGATATTTCACCCAATTAAACCTATTCTAAACCACCCCTAAAACCTATTTAATGACCCCTTGGGTCCTTTGGATCGTCATTCATCCTCAACTCTCTTTAATCAAGGAAACCTTAGTTTTTCTTCTTCAAAATAAAAAATTATTTCATAGGGACCTAGGTGCGATTCCACAAAACCTGGGGTTCCCACCGCAAAAGACACAGTGGCTGTGGCAACGCACAGCGAGAGAATGACGTGTGGCGGTGGCAGCATGCGAGCAGGTGATGCGTGGCGTGGGAGGGCGCGCACGCGCATTCGCGAGTGAGGGCGCATAGGATTGAACCGCGTGGCGCGATCGGGCGGTGCGGGCGCGTGCTGGTGGCTATCCGCGAGCAAGCGCGCAAGCGAGTAGGCGCGCATCGTGTGGAGCGTGTGGAGCCGCGTGTGTGGGTGTTTGGTCTGACTCTGGACCCCCTCGTGCTATTTCTTGTTGTTTGAGGCCTTCCCGACCTCGAATTTCGACAAATAAGGTACCGTTGGAATTATATCGACGCATACTACGCGTTGGTATAATTTATTTTTAGTTTTGAGTATGTTATACTTATTGAAAAATTAGAAACATAATCAGGCATCTCCAACTTCGTCGTGAGTTTGATTGAACTAGGTTCTCTTCTTGATGCGTGCATGAACCTCGAGGTGGGCATGGGAACTGTTCCTAGGCCTAGTGCGCATGGTTTGAAGTCACCATGACCCTTCTATGGCATTAGGTAGAGTAGGCTACCCTTATTTCAATTCAGTCATTTTTTGTGTACTTAAGGACCTGTCATGAATAATCTTTTTCGTATATCGCCTCAATCGACGTGTATTCTTCTTTTTGTTGAGTTCGGAATGCCCCAGTATTTTATCTGATTGATGGACACTTAAATAAGAAATAATAGGTTTTATGTAAATAATGTAGATTAATGTGCCATTGTTATCACATATATGAAACGAACCCCGTTTTCTGTAAAACAAGTTTTGTTATTTCCAGTAACTTCTTAGTAACCGAGGGCCATTGTCACAAGATTGAAACTACTTGTAAAAGGATAAGTTAAGGATAATGTGAATAATTACAAAGCTTCGAATTAATAATATGAAATTACTAAGAATTTTCTGAATTAACAAAATATGAGATACAATTATCTGGAAATTGATTGTATAATACGATGGATATGTCGGAAAGAATAAAAGGATTAGATAACTGGTTTCAGCCCCGCTACTTGTCGAGATTTCGGTCGTAGCTTTAGGTCTTTTCAGATCAAGTTTAGGGGCTGGTTTAGGAAGTTGCTGGCCTCCTTACGACTCTTTGGTTAGGCTTCGTAGCCAATTGGGATAGTGAATTCGCAGGGCTCGAGGTTTGGAGCAGTTCTTCCAGCCGGTGGGTAGGACATTGGCTGCGTGTAGTTCAGCGTACACAGTGCTTGTACGTGTTCACCCTACACACCGTAGCCACCACCCCTTTCCGCGATGACCCCAGGGTAATAGAGCGTGGTGACTCGATGGATATAAGTAGCCTTTCTAGTCGAGAGGGTGGCTTATATCAGTCTTGCATCACAGGAAGTTACACCAAATCATCTCGTGCCCAAGACATTGATTAACAATTTGAAAATAATAAGAATATGAGCAAATTGCATAAAAAGGACAGGATATAAAATAAATTGTAAGCAAACAAACTATCAAGATAGTGCCTTTATACTGTACTCTGTACTTGAGCTACTTGTACTACTCTACTTAATTTTGACTAACGCTATCTCAGGTTCTGTACTCAGGTGTTGCTGAGCAGTCGGGTGTTGTAGTTATAGTTGGTCAGACCTCTAGGGAACCGAGTCCTATCTGAGGAGATGGTCCATACCGAGCCTGTGGCCCACAATTGTAGCTTCTTTCGCACTAGTAGAATTTATTTCCAGTTTTCTTGATAGTTGTATTAGACTCATTTATTTCTACTCTAGGAGAACTTTACTTTTATTGTCAGCACTTTTGTTTCTTTCATTTAATGATTTGTGAATGAATATTGGTTATGGATGTTTTATGACTTTATGTTGGGTGACTATGATCTTCTGGGATTTCGTGCTAGTTGTTGAACAAGATGACTCAGATCTCATCAGTTGGCGAGACTCAGGTCGTCACAGATGATATCAGAGTAAGATCACCCCATTTAGTCGTAGAACGGTCCGAAAGAGCCCTACAGACATTCAAAATGCATTGAATGACGGATAACTCATTCTCCGATCAATGGGAAACCCAATTCACATGAGTTCCACATATCCTAGACAACTTTGCGAACCTGTGATTGTTGACAATGGGTTCTTCATCATGTAGAGAGAGATGGATCTATGTAGGTCAAAGCAGGCTAGTGCTACTAGTCGGGCAAATGAAGACTGCCAGGTGGATCCCCCTCAGTAGGCTCCAGATTTGGCCGCCCAGTTTTAGGCCTTTATGGAGAATTTCTTCAAGATGCTAGAGCAAAGGCTACCTCCCACATCTCAGGCAGGAGGAGGCAGTGGGGATCAGGAGTAGCCCTCGGTCCCGAGTGTGCGTGTTCCTCTACGGGAGCAGAGCGAGGAGAACCATCAACCTCCCCTACCAAAGGACGAATCGGTGGATCCTCTACATAGTATCGGTAGATCTTCACCGAGTTCAAGAAGCTGAAGCCCCCAACCTTCAAGGGGAATGAGGATCCTACGGGGGCAGAGGACTGGATATAGCAGATCGAGAAAGCCTTCGACACAATCCGCCCACCGGAGGACTGCAGAGTACCCTTCGCAACCTACCAGCTGACCAGTGCAGCTCATCGTTGGTGGGTGTCCATCCGTAAGCAGGAGGGCGCCTGAGTGGTGTTCTGGGGTCGCTTCCTTGAGCTCTTTAGCGATCAGTATTACCCCAGGACCTGGTAGGACCACAGGAGGCTCGAAATTCCACAACCTGAGGCAGGGTTCGATGACGATTAGCGAATATTAGACTCATTTCATCGAGCTCTCACACTTCGAGACGACTGTGGTAGCTTCGTAGGCAAGCAAATGCTGGAAGTTCATTCAAGGACTCTGGCCGAAGATACGGAAGTATGTCAACCCACCTCTTTTGGACACCTTCGCCCAGGTAGTGGACACGGCTATGAAGCATGAGAAGGGCAATGCTGAGACTTGTGGGAGTTTTGGTGAAGGACCAGGGTAGAGGTTGGAGATCCACGGTAGCTTTCCAAGGTCAAAATTTCAGGGCAGATTCCAGAAGCGGAAGGACCAGAGGTACCAGCCATACAGAGCACCACCACCTGCACCCTCGGTCACTTAGCAACAGGCACCGACTGCGATTTCGAGGTACACTCAGTCTCACTGTGCCGCGCCGACTCAAACTCAAGGCACCATGGGGCGAACGTGATCAAGATGGGAGTTGAGATCTTGCTATAAGTGTGGCCAATATGGCCACCTTAAGAAAGATTGCCCAACCAAGATAGTGACATAGGGTGGCCAGAATAGGGGAGTATCTCGAACGTACAGGACCCGTGTCGAGGATCCCTAATGTATTTAGTTTTGAAAATCTGTCGTTGAAGTTTGAAACTGAAGAACTCGTGTTCAACAAATAAAATTTATACCGAAATAGAAATCCCGGGTCGAACTCAGGGAGGCGGACGTTTGATTTAAAAATACGCGTTTGTTTTATTTGTCACGAAGCAGAATAATTGATTAGAAACTATCCATCTATTTACAATAAATAGAAGAGAGAGAGAATATTACAAATAAAAACCAAAAAGAGATGTAGAATGAACATGTAATTCATTATCAAAGAGATTGTTTGTTACACTACTCATTACGACTAGAAAGAGGGAAATGATTACACTAGAAAGCAGTAAATCTACTCTAGAAAGCAGTAAAAGAATGGGGAGAGAGATATCCTCCTTGATGGTCGCTTGGAGAACGAGACGGACGGGACGACGCCTGGAAGATGAGGAACGGAGTAGGATGAAGGAGGACGAAGCGGGAAGAACGGGAACGGGGTAGCGCGTCGTCGTCGTCGCATGATCCACTTCCAAAAGGGGGACGAGAATTTGACTTTATCTCTTTAGAAGCATCTCGGGTGAGGGACAAGCTTCTCTTGAGCTTTGGAGAGGGAGAGGAGAGAAGGAAGGGATGAGAATTTCGTATAGAGGGGATATCCTTTTATAGTTGCAAGGAGTGAGGGCAATTTGGTCTTTTTAATTTGAAAATCATTAATTCCGGACCTTTAGTGACGGATAAATCCATCGCTAAAGGTCTGAACGTGGGCGTAGTGGGCGGCACATGCGCACCCGCTCATCTCCCTGCACTCAACGCCTTTCCACGTTCTTTAAATCTCGGTCGTTCGATCGTGAGATCGAACGGCTGAGAACACTCCTTGCCGCACCTCCTCTACGCGCGCTCGCCGCGTTTGAGGTGCGGTGAGCGGGCCCGATTGACAGCTCGATTGCAATCGAGTGGTCGTGCGCGCGCGATAGCGCTCACACCGTATCGCATGCCCGCGTGTGACGTGTCATCAGATGCGGCGAGTGCGCGTAGAGGAGGTGCGACAAGGAGCGCTCTCAGGCGTTCGATCTCGCGATCGAACGGCGGAGATTTAAAGAACGTGGAAAGGCGTTGAGTGCGGGGAGATGAGCGGGCACATGCGCGTCACCCACTACGCCCACGTTCGGACCTTTAGCGATGGATTTATCCATCACTAAAGGTCCTGAATTAATGATTTGCAAATTAAAAAGATCAAATTGCTCTCACTCCTTGCAACTATAAAAGGAGACCCCCTCCATACGAAATTCTCATCCCTTCCTTCTCTCCTCTACCTCTCCAAATCTCAAGAGAAGCTTGTCCCACACCCAGGATGCTCCTCACGAGATAAAGTCAAATTTTCGCTCTCATTTTGGAAGCGGATCCCATGACGAAGACGACGTGCTGCCCCGTCCTCATTCCTCCTGCCTCGACCTCCTTCTTCCCGCTCCGTCCTCCTTCATCCAGGCGGCGTCTCGTCCAGCTCGTCCTCCAAGCGATCGTCGAGGAGGATAACTTCTCTCTCCCATTCTTCTTTACAGCTTTCTAGAGTAGAATTTTCCTACTTTCTAATGTAGCTGATTTCCTGCTTTCTGGTGTAATTCTTCTTTGGTTTCGTTGTATAAACATTTTGAAATATTGAGTGCATGTTTTCTCTCTCTCTCTCGTTTTGATTGTTAATATTGCTTCATTGTAATTACGTCGCTTCGCTTTTCAACAAAAACTCTAAAAAAAATATAATTGCGAATATAGATCAACGTAGCCTCCCTTAGTTCAACTCAGGATTTCTATTCTGGTATAAATTTTATTTGTTGAACACGAGTTCTTCACTTTAAAACTACGACAGGTTTTCAAAACCAAATACGTTAGCGTAGCAATTCGTAGCTTCAACATTTTGGCGCCGTTGCCAGGGAGGCGACGCTCTTTGATTTTTTTTTCGCATTTTACAACTTACGAATCATTTACCTCACTTCTTTCCTTTCTTATTGTGATTGCAGGTACTCTTTCGAGACGAGCAAAAGCGGTAGATTAGAGCAAAGTGCTGTTGAAGGTTCTGTAAGTTATTCCCCCATCCCCCACCCATTAGTTTTTGTTTCACCACGTAATAACACAAACATCAATCAACCTAAGTGTTCTTATAAACTCTAAGGTTAGTTTTGTTTGTTTGTCTGACACCCGCACCCACCCCAACCTCCACATTTAAAAAGAAAAATTAAAAAAAAATCTCATAGAGGTACGCAACCTCATTTGATTTTCAAACTTAACCGATAAACCGATCTTTGGAGCCGGTATACACATCTAAACAAATAATTGAGTAGAAATCAGATTAGGTAATCATTTGTGTGTCTAATTAAGTGGTGCAACAGGTCAATTGTTTGAGTTGATTGGGTCGCACCACTTCAAATAAAATCAACTCATCAGGTAGCACCATATAGGTTCAACTCTTAGGGATTTACCAGGCACTCCACATTATTTTATGTTTTAAAGGAAAACATCTTCACCTGTGCTTTCAAAACCTAGTGTCCCAACAAAACTTGTTTGAAAATACCTAAAGTTGAATCCTAAAAGCTACTAAGCAAGATTTGAACCCTAAAATTCACCGCATCAAAAGTAATCTTGCTTGAAAATCATTGGTTGTATACGCACACACACATCAATCAATCATTAAGGGCACAACCCAAATAAATGGCCCATCACATTCCAAAGCACATTCAAACCTAGCCCTAAATAAAATAGAGTAAACGTTGGCCTTAAGGATTCGACTTGCTCTTCAGAGCCTAGAACGAGTTTATTTTCGATTAGTCTATTTCTACTATTCAATCTGATGTCAAGCTAGGGGAGTAGGATCAAACGATCGCAGCTGGGGGGTACATTAGGAGCTGGAGGCACAAGCCGAAGGAAGAACCTTCTCCCCAGTCCTTCCTTCTAACTGGTTGGATTGAACAGACAGAAGTAGATCAAATTGTTTCTTTATCTCAAGATGGGTTTTGGGAGTCTGTAGGTCTTTAGGCTAAGCCATTTAAAGACAGGTTTGATTGCTTATATTGTAGGTCGCCTTTCTTCCTCCTGTCTCTCATGAATCCTTCCACATATTACACGCATTCCCAGTCTTTCCCTCCTGTTTTGAATTATCCTCAACATGATAATTATCTCGACTCGTACTGTCATCAACCATCAGTTAGTTGGAATAACTCGGATTGGGGATACAGTTCCGGACCTCCGTGTTTAGGGTCAAACCTTGAACACTATGATCGTGATTTCTATCCTTCTCAGAGCCACATCGATTATAGATCGCCACCCTTTCATGGACAACCTAATACGATCTACAATCAAGGAGGATACACTGATCCGTACCCATCCTCTGATTACATTGCCTTTAAGTCATCACCACCTTTTGAACAATCCGAAATGACCTATTATCAAGAAGGGTATAACGAATCTCAATTCGTTAACTCCTCTGCATTGATCCCAAACCTGCCCAACTCTAAACCAACTCATTTGGTTCAGGGTAACCAGGTTCAAGATAAGGTTTTGGCTAACTTGAGGAATACCATTCAATCTTTAGAAGTTCTTCCAATACCTTCAATTAAAAGACTTGAGCACCTGATTGAAATGATTAATGATTTGAACAAGTATTTGTTGGATTGGCTCCAAGATGTTAAGGATAAGAACTTGGGTGAGTTTCTACTTGGGAAGTTAGCAAAATTAAGGATGAGATTTGTGGTTGCTTTAGTTCAATTGTGGGATGATTCCCAGGATGAACTCCCTTCAGGAGAGCCAATGTCAGAACCCGCTCAGGCACCTGTTGGGGGGGACATGTGTTAAAAGGCTGACCAGATTGAATTAGAACAACCGATTAAGGATGATCTGATTTCTTCACCTGAAATCCCTGAGTCGGGGTACGAGGAAACGTATGTCTCCATGGACCAGAAAGTGATGGATGATTTTGATACATTAATACGGATTTCGATTTCTTTGATTCTGATGGTGAAGATTCAAGTTGCGAAGTCTCACGTGAGTTTACAGAATACGATTTCTGTGAGATGATTGTGCCTGAGGAATCTGATAGATCATTTGATAGCCCAATAACTGAGGAAACTGATCTTATTGGGGCTCACATTACGAATCTAGAATCGCATTTTCTGGAGGATTCAATCCAATGCCCTGATTGTTAGTTACACTCCATTGAGCTTATCGATGATTCTATTTTTGAGGTAACTAGACCCAAGTCAATTCTGATTCAGCCACATCTTTTAGACTTGGAGATTTCAGACGGGGTGATTAATATACAAGAGGTCCTGAAACTTGACATTCTGAATGAGGAAAACAGAAGCTGGGAAGTTCTGATTTGGGAAGCAAACTTTGGAGGAACTAGAAGATTAAGTCTAAGGGTTCCAATTCATCTGAAACCATCAAACCAGGACCCTTATGACATCTATTCTGAGGATGTCCAACCCAAGCACACATTCATTGATTATCCTTTGGAGCTTGAATTCTCTGTAACCCAACTTTTTAGTCTTGGGTTGCATCCTCATAAATCGCAGGCTCGACCCTACTTGCATACTGATTTTAGGTTTTTGGTAATTTTTATCCAGAACCTTAGTTATTCTCGATTATGGGGTATGGGTCTGCACCACAATCTGATCCACATCTGTGGACATCTGCTGGCAAGTCAGAGGTTTCTTCTCTTTATTTTGATTCTGATCTACACTTGTGAATTCTTTATTTCTCTTCTTTGTATAGTGTGCCTAGATGAAGGCACTAAATTCAGCACATATATAGTTTTTGTTATCTTGGAGCGGACCCGACATTCACGCAATTCAGGTGTTTTCTACTCTATTCCACTCTATTTTATGTCTTTTTAATACAATGAGGACATTGCATTAGATAGGCATGGGGGGTGAATATTCATCTCTGAATTTATTCATCAGCTCTGTAGATTTATTTTATTTTCTTTGATTTATATATATTAAAAAAAGTTTTGGAATTAGGAAAGAGAACTTGGGTTTAAGAAAATTTTCAATCTTAAGAAATATTACATTATGATCTGAACACAAAGACCCTTCAGGTCTTCAGACTTAATCAGCCTGTGTATCCATTAAAATGTGGATTTGTTTTTCGAGTCTCGCCAACCAGAATTCTACTTTAATTCGAGTAAATAAGTTTGGGTGATAAGTACGTGACTTATAAACCTGCCCTCTAATTTGAGGGAACTTTGAGTTTTAAGCATCTACACACTTTCTTTGAACTGACTCATTGTTCGGCAATTTTAACGGAAATTGGGTAGCTAATGAACCTTCTAGAGTGATATGGCTGGCAAGTTATCGTGGGTAACAGGCCATAAGTAGGTTGTCTAGAGCCCAGTCACTAGACCATTCTCTTTTTGCTGCTTTTAGGTAAATCTTAGACCAGGGAAACCACCTACTAAAAAAAAAAGAGAAAAAGAAAGTCAAAAAGAAAAGAAAAAGGAAAGGAGAAAAGAAAAGAAAAAAAGGAAATAAGCCACACCTCACCGCACGAGTATGGTTGGCAAGTTGTCGGTGGTAACAGCTCATCGACCGGTTGTCCAGAACCCAACTCAATAAATGCACTAAAAATTCCCAAAACACTTAGGAAGATGCGGAGAAGTAGAATAAATCGGGGAGATATACACTGGATTCACCCTTGTGTTGATCCCGTAAAAATAAAAGTAGGGAGAAAGCTACCGGTTGTAAAGATACACCTTCAGGCAGAATTCTCTTTTTAAGGTCATCTAGAGGCGTAGAAACCTGAAGTTCGTTTTAACTGCCAATCAACGAGTCTATCACATTCACAATAAGATGCTTAAAACTTAGGGTTCTCATCAAATCTTGGGTGAGTTGATGTAACGACCCGATTCCCGAGTCCCTACGAGACACGAGAACTAGACCGACTCGACTAATCCCAAGACCTAGTCATCCAACGAGGAAGTAACCAAAAGAGCAGTAAAATAAACCACATCAGCATGAATATAACTAGCAGTAACAAAAATACAGCAGTAAGAAAAGAAACTACTACAGCATGTACTACCACAACAGTAGAACAACATTTATAACATAACATGAACTACAAGTAAAGAAAAGTACAAAGAGTAACAAGAACTACTCACTACAGTGGAACAAAAGGGGTACAAAAGAACTGCGGTAACTCTACTGGACCCTACTCGGCCCAGCGTCCTCTGCAACCGCTGACCCTGGCTGCTCAACACCTGGTCCTGAAAAGTAACGAGTGTAACATGTCAGCGAAACGCTGAGTAGAGTGGCAGCTAAAACTAAAGAAGCAGTAAAGTGTATAGTAGCTGTTTTATTTTCTTGCTTCCTTTATTTACGTCTTTTTATTATTTCACAATTTATCTATTCCTCAGATTCTTCACTTGATCTCAAATGTTCCTCGTGGGAACGATCTTGAATGCAGTCTTTTCCGAAAAGTAGAAGTAACACGTGGTGCTCTCCTGGCCAGGAGAGTCCCCCGTGGTGATCCTACTCTCAGTCAACCACCCCAAGGTCGCTGACAGACATAACGGTGACTATGGCACGCGCGATAAACACACGGGTAGCTACCCCGCACTGGCACGCGGTCAGTCGTTTCCGTTAACGGGTGTGCCCAAAGTACAGCACGGAACCAGTATAGGGCAGAGCCCTCTCAGTAACAGGGGTCCAGCCCCTCCACAGTAACCAAACAGGGGTCTGGCCCCTCTACAGTCTGCGCACCCTCGCCTGACTATCTTGGTTCGCCCAGTGGGCCTAACAAGTGGGTGTAGGTGAGCTAGCAGCACCCCGGGGCCCATGGGGTAGCTAGTACTCGCTCTACACTAGTAGCTCTCCTCGGTACTGTGTACGCGAGGGCCAAAAGTCGGTACAAAGTGGCCAGACCTAACCCCGGGTCCCTGGGGTGGCTGGCTCCGCTCTGCACTAAACAGGTAACAGGTGATTCCCCTGGCACTACGTACCCAAGAGACAACACACCTCCACATCTTTCCTTCTCAGTTCCATTTCATTCTCTTTCCAGGAGTTCTACTCCTAATTCCAAGTAGGGTTCCAGCTCTTTTAACTCCGCACATTCAGGTTTCACCATTCCAGTTTCACGTTCATACAACCCATATTCTCAATCATGTTCATTTATTCATAACAGGCAGCTGTTAAATCAATTTACAGGTAGCTATTATTTCCTTTCCACATTTTCCAAGACTGCAATATCTATATTCATATCACTAGTTTTCCAGTCCTAGGATTCATGTCGTACCCTAGGATCTATCATTCAATCTAGTTTTCCAGCCCTAGGATTCATGCAATACCCTAGGATCTATCATTCAATCTGGTTTCTCATTCGTAGGATTCATGCAATGCCCTAGGTTCTATTAATTGTTCCATAATTGTAACAAATTATGCTAATAAATTTACAAGCCACTCTACCAGCTACAACGGGAGTACTGGGGGCGTGGTCGGAAATCCTGCGCACCTCCGCAATCCCCGAGACTGCAATGGAACGGGGTCCTAACACAAGGATCAAACACAAGGAGTTTCTCAGAATAGTATATAATTACTGTAAACGGGTAGAGGATTTTATTCCGAAAAGAACACAACTCGAAACGCGGAAAACAGACTCCGAACGGGCCTTAAACGGGTCGAAAACGACGAAACAGTCCAAAATTAGACGTTTGGAACCTCTTCCAGACGTCTTAAAAGGTGGTTCAGAGGGTACCTTCGCTCTGTGTAGTCCCTCAGACTTCCAGAAGCCTGCAGGGGCGTCTGGCTTAATTCCTAGACGTCCGATGGTCAACCCGGACGTCTGGAAGTCCTCTCCGTCGTCTGGCACTGCGGCCAGACGTCCGATTCGCGTTGGATGGCAAGTCTCGCACCCTCCCGAGCAGAACCTACACGTATCCACTCCTCGCTCTCAGTACGACGGGTTGCAGACGAAGGCGCGGCGGACGGCTACATGGCCGTACGCGCGAAAAAGGAAGAAGGACAAAATAACTTACTTGCCAGACGTCGGGACAGTCCTCCAGACGTCTTCACTGTCGTCTGGTTGGAAGCCCAGACGTCTGATTCTGGAAAAACTTCCAGAATCAGAGCTCGACTTGCTCTCCGCCCGCGACGCACGGTCGCACCGCGCTCCGTCCGCCTGCTGCTCGAGCTGTAGCAGCCCTCCCGCGACACTCCACGCCCGCTGCTCCCCCGCCGGCCGGCTCTAGCTGCCCCGGCAAGCTCGAGCCCTCACTGTCGAGCGTCTCCTCCCTCGCGCAACACCTCCTCCCTCACACTCGTCGCGGCTGCCGCTGCCGCCGCTCGCTCGCTCGCGCTCCCGCACCGGCTGGGAGAAGAAGAGGGAAGCGGAGGAGATGAGAGTGAGGGAGAGGGCGAGAGCCTTATAAGGCCGCGCGGGGAGAGAGAGAGAGGGAGCACAACACTGCGCCTGCAGGAGGAGAGAGGGAAAAAGAGGAAATCGGGTGGCGGTTGCAGGTCTACACGTGCATGCGCGTAGACGCAACCCCGTACGCCGCAGAAATTGAATCCCAGACGTCTGGAAGGGGTTCCAGACGTCTAGTCAGACGTCTGGGCCACCTCCCAGATGTCTTAAAAATCGTCTTGAAGCCGCGTTCGTAACATTTGAATGGTCGTAAAAAGCCACTCTTAAACCCTAAAACTCAAAAATCCAAAAAAAAAATTAGAAAAGAAGAAAAAAAGAAAAAGAAATTTTTCTTTGAATAAGGGAAGGGCTTGAGGCAGTCTGCATTTTGGCATAAACCCGGGCACTATTGTGTCTTTGAAAGTTCAAATCCTAAGTAAATATTTTCTTAATGATTGAAAATAACTCATGCCTAAATAATCCAACCTGATTCTTTTATAAATAGCATGTAGTTTTTGCTAGGGACTAGAAAAATATAGGTATGGGGGTATGATGTAAATATGTTTACACTACTTAAGATGTCCATTTATGCATGTTCTTAAGCATAGGATTGCATTACATACTATAAATATTGCATAGCATGCATCATCTTGCATTTAGATTAGTTTGAATAAAATGGAGGTTAATTGTCTCCTTTTATGTTCAGGGACAGGGCAAAATTTTTATTGGGGCCTCGGATCGAAGATCCAACCGTACAGATGTGATCAGGGTGACTATTGGAGTTCAATGACTCCAAGATCGCCCTAATCAGACACTTGTAGCATCAGATAGAGACCGAGGAACCCTAGAAGATCAAGGGCCAAGATGGTGTGAATCCACACTTCAGATGACAAATCCAACCGCACGGAAGGATTCAGATCGACGATCGCAGCCTAACGGTGCGAAAATCAACTCAATCCGACAACCGTGGCACCATCTACATCATCCAAAAGATGGACGGCCAAGATGGTGCCACGTGGTGCCATCTCAGCCGCCCAACCGGGCGCTGCACCCGTCGCACCCTCTCTTCTTCGTTGCCTCTCCATCGTTGGATGCACATCCACCGGCTGTGGATGCGCGCACATGAAACCTTCCCGCGACACAAAAGCCTTCGTAGCGCGTTGGTCGAACGCAGTTATGAGATACAGAGGCACGTGTTCTATTCCTCGCTAGCGGCTGCTGAGCGGGCGCGATTGACCATTCTAGATGATGTAGATGGTGCCACGGTTGTCGGATTTGGTCGATTTTCGCACCGTTATGCTGCGATCGTCGATCTGAATCCATCCGTGCGGTCGGATTTGTTATATGAAGTGTGGATTCACACCATCTTGGCCCTTGATCTTCTAGGGTTCCTGTTGAGCGAGAGGAATCTATGTTAACGTGTTTGGTTTTTTGAAAAACCCGTCGTTGTAGTTCGAAAGCGAAGGATTCGTGTTCAACAAATAAAATTTATACCGAAATAAGAATTCCGGGTCGAACACAGGGAGGCGAACGTTTGATTTAAAAACTCCACGTTTCTTTTTATTTTGTCACCAAGAAATTCAATTTAAACTATCTAAGTATCTACAACAAATAAAAGAGAGAGAGGGAGTAAGAGAGAGAGAAGGAATACTATACATGGAAATCAAAATGAGATGTAGAATAGACAAGGAATTTATCATAAAAGAGTTCTTTCATTACAACTAGAAAACATAAAACAATTACTCTAGAAAGCATTAAAAGAATGGAGGGAGAAATGTCCTCCTCGACGATCGCTCGGAGGACGAATAGACTACTCTAGAAAGCAGTAAATCTATACTAGAAAGCAGTAAAAAGAATAGGGAGAGAGAAATCCTCCTCGACGGTCGCTTGGAGGACGAGCCGGACGGGACGACGCCTGGACAAAGGAGAACGAAGCGGGACGAAGGAGGACGAAGCAGAAGAACGGGAACGAAGCAGCACGCCGTCGTCGTCGCGGGATCCACTTCCGAAGGGGGACGAAAATTTGGACTTTATCTCGCGAGAAGCATCCCGGGTGTGGGACAAGCTTCTCTTGAGCTTTGGAGAGGTAGAGAGGAGAAGGAAGGGATGAAAATTTCGTATGGAGGGGGTCTCCTTTTATAGTTGCAAGGAGTGGGGGCAAAATGGACATTACATCTTCAAAATAATAAATAAGGGGTCTTTAGTGACGAATAAAACCGTCGCTAAAGCCCCGCCGTCGCCGTCGCCGCCGCGCCCACGCGCGCCCGCTCGGCTGGCCTGCGCGCGTAACGCAGACGCACGTCCGCGTCGTCTCAGCCGTCCGATCGTGAGATCGGACGGCTTAGATCGCGCCCGCGCCCGCTGCGTAGCGCGCCGCCCGCGTGCGATCGCGCGCCCACCAGGGCGTCCAATTGCGCGTCGGCGCTATCGGGCGCGCGCGGCCGTTGGATCTTCATCCGACGCTCGTGCGCGCCCGCTCGCCCGCGCCTTCGACCCCCTCTCCGCGGCTCGAACCCGCGACCTCCGCTTCGCCCGCAGCTGCGTAGCCGCTGCGCTACGCGGCGAAATGGTCGCGCGGACGTTTTTAAACGCGCGCGACCGCAGCCGTTGGATCGAGATCCAACGGCGGAGAGGAGACGTTGCGTGGTCTTCACAGGACTCCTGCGGCCGATGGGGCGGCTGGGATGGCGCCACGTGGCGCTATCTTGGCCGTCCATCTTCTGGAAGTTGTAGATGGTGCCACGGATGTCGGATTGACTTGATTTTTGTGTCGTTCGGCTGCGATCGTCGATCCGAATTCATCCGTGTGGTCGGATTTTCCATCTGAAGTGCGGATTTACACCATCCTGGCCCTTGATCTTCTAGGGTTCCCCGGTCTCTATCTGATGCTACGGATGCCTGATTAGGGCGATCTTGGAGTCGTTGAACTCCAATCGTCGCCCTGATCATATCCATACGATTGGATCTTTGATCCGAGGCCCCGATAAAATATTTGCCCTGTCCAAGCACATAAAAGGAGACAATTAACCTCCATTTTATTCAAACTACTCTAAATGCAAGATGATGCATGTAATGCAATATTTATATCATGAAATGCAATCCTATGCTTAAGAACATGCATAAATAGACATTTTAAGTAGTGTAAATGTGTTTACATCATACCCCCATGCCTATCTTTTGCTAGTCCCTAGCAAAAACTATATGCTATTTATAAAAGAATTAGGTTAGATTATTTGGACCTGAGTTATTTTCAATCATTAAGAAATTGTCTACTTAAGAACTGAACTTTCAAAGACACAACAGTGCCCGGGTATCAGCCAAAATGCAGACCGCCTCAAGCCTCGCCTTATTCAAAGAAAAATTCCTTTTTCTGTTTTTACTCTCTTTTTTTAGATTTTCAAATTTTAGGGTTTAAGAGTGGCTTTCTACGGCCATTCAACTCACCCAAGATTTGATGAGAACCCTAAGTTTTAAGCATCTTATTGTGATTGTGATAGACTCGTTGACCGGCAATTAAAACGGACTTCGGATTTCTACGCCTCTAGGTGACCTCAAAAAGAATTCTGCCTAAAGGTGTATCTTTACAACCGGTAGCTTTCTCCCTACTTTTATTTTTTAACGGGGTCAACACAAGGGTGAATCCAGTGTATATCTCCCCGGTTTATTCTACTTCTCCGCTTCTTCCTAAGTGTTTTGGGAATTTTTAGTGCATTTTCTGAGCTGGGTTCTGGACAACCGGTCGATGAGCTGTTACCACCGACAACTTGCCAGCCATACTCGTGCGGCGAAGTGTGGCTTATTTCTTTTTGTTCTTTTCTCCTTTTTGATTTTTTTTTTTTTTTTTTTTTTTAAGTAGGTGGCTTCCCTGGTCTAAGATTTACCTAAAGGCAGCAAAAAGAGAAAGGTCCAGTGACTGGGCTCTGGACAACCTACCTATGGGCTGTTACCCACGATAACTTGCCAGCCATATCACCCTAGAAGGTTCATTAGCTACCCAATTTCCGTTAAAATCGCCAAACAACGAGTCAGTGCAAAGAAAGTGTGTAGATGCTTAAGACTCAAAATTCCCTCACATCAGAGGGCGGGTTGATAAGTCATGTACTTATCACCCAAACTTATTTACTCCAATTAAAATAAAATTCAAGTTGGCGAGAACTCGAAAAACAAATCCACATTTTAGTGGATACATAGGCTGATTAAGTCCAAAGACCTGAAGGGTCTTTGTGTTCAGAACATAATATAGTATTTCTTAAGATCGAAAATTTTCTGAAACCCAAATTCTCTTTCCTAATTTTGATTTTTTTTTTTTTTTTTAAATAAAATAAATCTACGGAGCTGACGAATGAATTCAAAGATAAATATCCATCCCCTCATGCCTATCTAATGCAATGTCCTCATTGTATTAAAAAGACATAAAATAGAGTGGAAAAGCGTAGAAAGCACCTGAATTGCGTGGATATCGGGTCCGCTCCGAGATGAAAATGAAAAAGAACTGTATATGTGCTGAGTTTAGTGCCTTCAGCTAGGCACACTATACAAAGAAAAGAAATGAAGAATTCACATGAGCAGGTCAGAATTAGAATAAACAGAAGAATCCTCTGACCTGTCAGCAGAGGTCCACAGATGTGGACCAGATTGTGGTGCAGACCCACACCCCATAATCGAGAATATCTTAGGTTCTGGATAAAAATTACCCAAAACCTAAAATCAGAATGCAAGCGGGGTCGGGCCTGCGATTTGTGAGGATGCAACCCAAGGCCAAAATGTCGGGTTACAGAGAATTGAAGCTCAAAAGGATAATCGTTAAATGTGTGCTTGAGTTTGACATCCTCGAAACAAATGTCGTAAGGGTTCTGATTTGATGGTTTCAGTTTAAAAGGAACCCTTCGACTCAATCTTCCATTTCCTCCAAAATTGACTTCCCAAATCAGAATTTCCCAGCTCCTATCCTCCTCATTCGGCATATCAAATTCCATGACCTCTTGTATATTCATCACCCCGTCTGAAATCTCCAAGTCTAGATGATGTGGCAAAATCAAAATTGACTTGGGTCTAATTATCTCAGAATTAGAATCATCAATAAGCTCAACAGGGTGTAACTGATAATCAGGGCATTGAATTAATTCCTCCAGAAAATGCGATTCTGGATCTGTATCGTGTGCCCTAATAAGATCAGTTTCCTCAGTTATTGGGCTATCAAATGATCTATCAGATTCCTCAGGCCCAATCGTCTCACAAAAATCGTGATCTGAAAACTCGTGTGAGACTTCGCAACTTGAATCTTCACCATCAGGATCCGTATCAATGTATGTCCCAAAATCATTTGTCACTTTGCATTCCAAGGAGACATACGTTTCCTCGTAACCCGGCTCAGGGATTTCAGGTGAAGAAATCAAATCATCCTTAATTGGTTGTTTTAATTCAATCTGGTCAGCTTCATAACACGTGTCCCCCCCAACAGGTGCCTGAGCGGGTTCTGTCATTGGCTTTCCTGAAGAGAGTTCATCCTGGGAATTATTCCAAGATTGAATCAAAGCAACCACGAATCTCATCCTCAATTTTGCTAATTTCCCACGTAGAAACTCACCCGGGTTCTTATCCTTAACATCCTGGAGCCAATCCAACAAAGACTTGTTTAAATCATCAATCATTTCAATCAGGGGCTCCAATCTCTCAATGCAAGGTATTGGCTGAACTTCTAAAGATTGAATGATATTCCTCAAGTTAGCCAGAACCTTATCTTGAACCTGATTAACCTGAACCAAATGAGTTGGTTCAGGGTTGGGCGGGTTTGACATCAATGTAGAGGAATTAACGAATTGAGATTCGTTATACCCATCCTGATAATAGATCATTTCAGATTGTTCATAAGATGGAGATGACCTAAAGGCAGTGAAATCAGAGGATGGGTAAGGATCAGTGTATCCTTCTTGATTGTAGATCGCATTAGGTTGTTCATGAAAGGAGGACGATCTATAATCGATGCAACTCTGAGAAGGATAGAATTGAGAATCAAAGTGTTCAGGGTTAGACCCTAAACACGGGGGTCCGGAATTGTATCCCCAATCCGAATTATCCCAACTAACTGATAGTCTATTACAATACGAATTGGGATAATCGTCATGTTGAGGATAATTTACAACAGGAGGGAAAGAGCGGGAATGCGTGAAATATGTGGAAGGATTCATGAGATACGGGAGGAAGAAAGGTGCCCTGCAATACAAACAATCAAACCTGTCCTTAAATGGGTTAGCCTACAGACCTACAGACTCTCAAAACCCGTCTTGAGATAAAGGAACGATTTGATCTACTTCTGTCTGTTCAATCCAACCAGTTAGAAGGAGGGACTGGGGAGAAGGTCCTTCCTTCGGCTTGCGCCTCCGATTCCTAGTGTACCCCCCAGCCGCGATCGTTTGACTCTGCTCCCCTAGCTAGACATCAGATTGAACAGTAGAAACAGACTAATCGAAAATAATCTCGTTCTGAGTTCTGAAGAGCGAGTCCAATCCTTAAGGCCAACGTCTACTCTGTTTTATTTAGGGCTAGGTTTGAATGTGCTTTGGAATGTGATGGGCCCTTTAAATGGGTTGTGCCCTTAATGATTGATTGCTTTGTGTGTGCGTGCACAACCAGTGGTTTTCAAGCAAGATTATTTTTGATGTGGTGAATTTTAAGGTTCAAATCTTGCTTAGTAGCTTTTAGGATTCAACTTTAGGTGTTTTCAATCAAGTTTCATTGGCACACCAGGTTTTGCAAGCACAGGTGAAGATATTTTCCTTTAAAGTTTAAAAAGAATGTGGAGTGCCTGGTAGATCCCTAAGAGTTGAACCTAATTGGCAGCTACTAGATGAGTTGATTTTATTTGAAGTGGTGCGGCCCAAACAACTCAAACAACTGGCCTGATGCACCACCTAATTAGGCACACAAATGATTACCCAATCTGATTTCTACTCAATTATGTGTTTGGATGTGTGTACCGGCTCCTATGATTGGTTTACCGGTTGAGTTAGAAAATCAGATGAGGTTGTGTACCTCTGTGAGATTTTATTTTATTTTTTCTTTTTTTAATGTGGGGGTTGGAGTGAGTATGGATGTCAAACAAACAATCTAACCTTAGAGTTTATAAGAACACCTAGGTTGATTGATGTTTGAATTATTATGTGATGAAATGAAATCTAATGGGTGGGAGGTGGAGGGTAACTTACAAAACCTTCCACAGCACTTTACTCCGATCTACCGCTTTTGCCTGTCTCGAAAGAGTACCTGCAATTACAATAAGAAAGGAGAAAAGTGAGGTAAATGATTTGTAAGTTACAAAACGCGAAGAGAAATCAAAGAGCGTTGCTTCCCCGGCAACGGCGCCAAAATGTTGAGCGAGAGGAATCTATGCTAACGTGTTTGGTTTTTTGAAAAACCCGTCGTTGTAGTTCGAAAGCGAAGGATTCGTGTTCAACAAATAAAATTTATACCGAAATAAGAATTCCGGGTCGAACACAGGGAGGCGAACGTTTGATTTAAAAACTCCGCGTTTCTTTTTATTTTGTCACCAAGAAATTCAATTTAAACTATCTAAGTATCTACAACAAATAAAAGAGAGAGAGGGAGTAAGAGAGAGAGAAGGAATACTATACATGGAAATCAAAATGAGATGTAGAATAGACAAGGAATTTATCATAAAAGAGTTCTTTCATTACAACTAGAAAACATAAAACAATTACTCTAGAAAGCATTAAAAGAATGGAGGGAGAAATGTCCTCCTCGACGATCGCTCGGAGGACGAATAGACTACTCTAGAAAGCAGTAAATCTATACTAGAAAGCAGTAAAAAGAATAGGGAGAGAGAAATCCTCCTCGACGGTCGCTTGGAGGACGAGCCGGACGGGACGACGCCTGGACGAAGGAGAACGAAGCGGGACGAAGGAGGACGAAGCAGAAGAACGGGAACGAAGCAGCACGCCGTCGTCGTCGCGGGATCCACTTCCGAAGGGGGACGAAAATTTGGACTTTATCTCGCGAGAAGCATCCCGGGTGTGGGACAAGCTTCTCTTGAGCTTTGGAGAGGTAGAGAGGAGAAGGAAGGGATGAAAATTTCGTATGGAGGGGGTCTCCTTTTATAGTTGCAAGGAGTGGGGGCAAAATGGACATTACATCTTCAAAATAATAAATAAGGGGTCTTTAGTGACGGATAAAACCGTCGCTAAAGCCCCGCCGTCGCCGTCGCCGCCGCGCCCACGCGCGCCCGCTCGGCTGGCCTGCGCGCGTAACGCAGACGCACGTCCGCGTCGTCTCAGCCGTCCGATCGCGAGATCGGACGGCTTAGATCGCGCCCGCGCCCGCTGCGTAGCGCGCCGCCCGCGTGCGATCGCGCGCCCACCAGGGCGTCCAATTGCGCGTCGGCGCTATCGGGCGCGCGCGGCCGTTGGATCTTCATCCGACGCTCGTGCGCGCCCGCTCGCCCGCGCCTTCGACCCCCTCTCCGCGGCTCGAACCCGCGACCTCCGCTTCGCCCGCAGCTGCGTAGCCGCTGCGCTACGCGGCGAAATGGTCGCGCGGACGTTTTTAAACGCGCGCGACCGCAGCCGTTGGATCGAGATCCAACGGCGGAGAGGAGACGTTGCGTGGTCTTCACAGGACTCCTGCGGCCGATTGGGCGGCTGGGATGGCGCCACGTGGCGCTATCTTGGCCGTCCATCTTCTGGAAGTTGTAGATGGTGCCACGGATGTCGGATTGACTTGATTTTTGTGTCGTTCGGCTGCGATCGTCGATCCGAATTCATCCGTGTGGTCGGATTTTCCATCTGAAGTGCGAATTTACACCATCCTGGCCCTTGATCTTCTAGGGTTCCCCGGTCTCTATCTGATGCTACGGATGCCTGATTAGGGCGATCTTGGAGTCGTTGAACTCCAATCGTCGCCCTGATCATATCCATACGATTGGATCTTTGATCCGAGGCCCCGATAAAATATTTGCCCTGTCCAAGCACATAAAAGGAGACAATTAACCTCCATTTTATTCAAACTACTCTAAATGCAAGATGATGCATGTAATGCAATATTTATATCATGAAATGCAATCATATGCTTAAGAACATGCATAAATAGACATTTTAAGTAGTGTAAATGTGTTTACATCAGTTCCTCGATCTCTATCTGATGCTACAGGTGTCTGATTAGGGCAATCTTGGAGTCGTTGAACTCCAATCGTCACCCTGATCACATCTGTACGGTTGGATCTTCGATCCGAGGCCCGATAAAAATTTTGCCCTATCCCTGAACATAAAAGGAGACAATTAACCTCCATTTTATTCAAACTAATCTAAATGCAAGATGATACATGCTATGCAATATTCATAGTATGTAATGCAATCCTATGCTTAAGAACATGCATAAATACACATCTTAAGTAGTGTAAACATATTTACATCAGCCACCTTAAGAAAGATTGCCTAACTAAGACAGTGACGTAGGGTGGCCAGAATGGGGGAGTAGCTCGAACGTACCAGACCCATGGTGGGGATCCCTAACGTTCCCGTGGAGGTAGGAATGCTCCTGCCCAGAGGCCTACTCAGAGTGTGGCTGGTTCCTCTGCACCCCCACCTGCAGGATGAGTATATGCACTATCTCTAAGGGATGCACAGGCTTCGCCATCTGTGGTGGTAGGGATGGTGGCTATTGACCAGCATTTGGTGTCTACTTTGTTTGACTCCAACGCTTCCCATTCCGTTATATGACCTGAGTTTTCTACGAAACTAAAGAAATGACCAGCACTACTAGATGAACCGTTAGTCATCAGGGGTCTAGCAGGGCATCTATGGGTGGCTAAGTCGATTTCCAGAGGTTGTGAGGTGGACATCGGGGTTACATTCTGTTAGCCGACCTGATGAAGATCGAGATGGAGGATTTCGATGCCATCTTGGGCAAGGATTGGTTGTCAGGACACCATGCATCGGTGGACAGTTTCGAGAAGAGGGTTGTATTCTCAATTCCTGGAGCACCTCAGTTGGAGTATCATGACATATCCAAGAGCAGACCGATCAAGTGTAACTTAGCCTTGCAGGCCGCCAGGCTACTGAAGGGGGGTGCAGTGGATATCTTACCTATGTATTTGCGACCCCGAGAGAGAAACCGGAGATGGGGAGTCTACCTATTATATAGGAGTATATCAATGTGTTCCCCAAGGATCTCCCAAGACTTCCACTTGAGTGAGTGATCGAGTTTGAGATCTCTCTCATTCCAGGGACTAATCCTATATCGATTACCCCATATCGGATGGCACTTGTGAAGTTGAAGGAGTTGAATACACAGCTTTAGGAACTCCTGGAGAAGGGATTCATTCGGCCTAGTGCCTCACCCTGGGGGGCTCCAGTGCTGTTCGTGAAGAAGAAGGATGGTACCTTGCGCCTTTGTATCGACTATAGGCAGTTGAATTAGGTAACCATCAAGAACAGATATCCCCTTCCGCGGATCGACGACTTGTTCGATCAGCTTCGTGGGGCCATGAGCTTCTCCAAGATAGATCTACGTTCAGGCTACCACCAGCTCAAAATAAGAGAAGGGGACATATCGAAAACTGCCTTCCGGACTTGTTGTGGTCATTACGAGTTCTTGGCGATGCCATTCAGGCTGACGAATGCCCCTGCCACATTCATAGACTTGATGAACCGGATTTTCAGGCCTTTTCTGAACCGCTTCGTTATGGTATTCATCGATGATGTCCTCATTTATTCCTGCAACGAGGTGTAGCATGAGGAGCATCTTCGGATGGTCTTGGAGACATTGAGGGAGCATCAGCTATATGCCAAATTCAGCAAGTGTGAGTTCTGGCTGCACCAAGTGGAGTTTTTGGGACACGTTGTGTTAGGCGCAAGGATTTTTGTAAATCCTTCCAAGGTTGAGGCAGTACTGAGGTGGGAGCAACCCAAGACTGATAGATATTCGTAGCTTCCTAGGTCTAGCAGGTTATTACTGGCGATTCATCTAGGGCTTCTCACAGATCGCCCTCCCATTAACCCAATTAACAAGGAAGGATACTCCTTTTGTCTGGACCGTTGAGTGTGAGACTAGTTTCCAAATGTTCAAGGAGAAGTTGACTTCAGCCCCAGTACTTACTATTCAAGACAGCGGTGGCAGATTTATTGTATACACAGATGCGGGGACTGGGTTGTGTTCTGATGCAGCATGGGCATGTGGTTACCTATGCCTTGAAACAACTAAAGCCTCATGAGAAGAACTATCCAACACACGATTTAGAATTAGCAACCATAGTCTTTGCCTTGAAGATTTGGTGCCACTACTTGTACAAGGAGACTTTCGAGATCCACACGGATCACAAGAGCCTAAAGTATCTTTTCGATTAGAAGGAATTGAACCTGAGATAGAGACGCTGGATGGAGCTCCTCAAGTATTATGATTATTCGATAGTCTATCAGCTCGAAAAGGGGAATGTCGTGGCAGACGCCCTCAGTAGGAAACCACTAGCCAGATTGGCAGTTCTTCAGGCATAGAGATGGACCAGTATGGTTGAGGCAGCCCAGTGGAAGCCTTTCCAGGTGAGAGGACATTTGGGGGAGCTGACGGTGATGCAACGCACCCGCCCTGATCTGATATCCCAGATAGTTGACCAACAGATGTACAATGCCAAGTTACATATTCTCCGGGATCAGATGCTCGTAGGAGACCCTTGCGAGTTCACCTTTGAGGATGAAGTACTCAGACTCTGTGGCAGATTATGTGTTCTTAGAAATGAAGTGCTTCAGAAGGAGCTATTGTCTGAGGCTCACCATCCATCTCGAGAACACTAAAATGTACCATGATCTGAAAAGGGACTTTTGGTGGCATGGTATGAAGGACATAGGCGAGTTTGTGAAGCAGTGCTTGGTATGTCAGCAGGTGAAGACTGAGCATCAAAGACCAGCCGTCCAGTTACAGCCTCTTCCCATCCCTGAGTGGAAATGGGAGAGTATATCTGTGGACTTTGTGACTGGATTATCATTGACTCAGAGGGGACACGATGTTGTTTGGGCAATTGTGGATAGTTTGATGAAGTCAGCTCGATTTCTGCCAATCAAGGTGACTTATGGCCCTTCGTAGCTAGCAGAGTTATACGTACGAGAGATTGTACGATCGTATGGTGTACCCAAGGAGATCATTTCAAATAGAGATGCACACTTCACTTCTGTTTTCGTGCGGCTAGATCGTGTTTTAGATATCTCATTGTAATATAGATGAGCTCTCCGCGAAAACAAATAAAAATTT
Organism: Thalassia testudinum; assembly: GCA_037157565.1. Classification (NCBI taxonomy): domain Eukaryota; kingdom Viridiplantae; phylum Streptophyta; class Magnoliopsida; order Alismatales; family Hydrocharitaceae; genus Thalassia; species Thalassia testudinum. The sequence continues at coordinate 75,355,864 of JAZHRO010000013.1, forward strand.
ATAACTCGAAATTTAAAATATCCCGAGGTCGAACTCAGGAGCAAACTTTGATTCTAGAAGCATACAAATTCACAATTCACTATGATATACTACTTTACAAAAATTAAAGAGAGAGAGTGAACAAAAATCCTTTTTTATATTTTTCTTTTCTTTTCTTTCTTCTCCTCTTCTCTTTTTCTTCTCTTCTTTCTCTGCTTTTAGGATGTCTGATTCTTTGAATCAGACGCCTTATCTGCTCCTTTGCTACAGTGCCTCGTAGCTTCTTCTTTTGCTCGACTTCTTCTTCTTCTTGCATTATGCTTCTCTCCTCTTCAGCTTCATCCTTTCCTTTTCTTCTCTTTTCCTTCTGCGAGTCTTCTTTCTTCTGTCTTTAGTTTCTCTTCTTCATCTTCGTTTCTCTGCAGCTTCCTTCTTCCTGTCTTCTCCTTTCTTCTGTCTTTAGCTGCTTTGTGCGGCTAGTGTGCTCAGCCGCTCCTCTGCCTTTCCTTCTTCTTTCTTCTGCAACTATGGCTCTTCTTCTCCTTTTCTGCTCCGCTCCTCCTCCTTTCTCCAGCAACTGCCTCTTCCTTCTTCTTTCAGCTACGCTCTGTGCAGCTAAGTCTCAGCCGCCCCTCCTCCTTTCTTCTTCTCCTGCTTCCCTGCACGTTACACGGTTAGGCAAAACCTAACCCCTACCCGCCCTGCGTCTCTCTCTCTCTCTCTCTATTTTCTCTCAAAGGTTCGCTTCCAGAGCATTCGCAGGTATACGAGTCGGGTAACGCACCCGGGACCAAGCCATCGGCATGCGGTGGTGGGCGAGGAGTGCACGGTAGGGTAATCGGGTTCGGACCCAGGCCCGCAGGGAGTGAGCACGGGTGAGGGCGGGTGCGAGCGCATGGCGCACTGCGTGCATGGGCGAGGGACCTGACCCCTGTGTATCGAAGGCGATAAGACTAATACACTTTTTCGATTTATATGACATGTCGCACCCAGCTGTTTACAAGGTGGGACTAAAAGTCCCACCTAAATTTCACGCCCTCACCCACAGTAGGAAACCTCGCGATTGCAGTGGTACACGAGCTCTCGCCTTCGATTGGGGACTTGGGACCGTGTGTGAATCTCACCCGCGCAGCCTGGGTCTCCCACTTGGGGCTGCAGAGGCCTGGAGTTGCTAGCAAGCTCCCTCCAATCTCGTCGGCAATGGCGGCTAGCGTGCGAAACCTAAAAGCATGAACACTTCCTCGCGGCTCCGTCAAAACATCAAAAAACCTCCACCGTATCATGGCGAAGGCGAGGCGGGGGTTGGCTGGCCGCGGGGTGGCCTAGGCGTGCGTGCCTAGGTCGCCCTGTGGCCGAGAGGATGGGTTTGTTCAGGGGGTAGTTTCTGTGGGTGACGTGGTCGGTGGAAGGGCGAGAGGTTGTCAGTGGGAAGTGGTGAAGCTTCTGAGGTGTTTGGCAAGGTGGATGGGTGAGTGGAATGATGGAAGCACCTCGCCGGAGGTCTGGCCGGAGGTGGAGAAGGTGGTGATGGTCAGTGGTGGTCGAAGGGTAGAAACAACAAACTAACAGGGGGAAATAAAGGAGAGAGTAAGGGGAAGAGTTTTTACCTAGCTAAGCGGACGAAAGGGAGGAGATGGCGATCGGCACGTCTTGGCCGTCGCCGGAGATGAAGGTGCTAAAGGAGGGGGGTGCTGACGAAGAGAAGGGGTCTGAGAGTGACAGCTAGTATGGCCTGGCGTGGAGGAGAATGGCGGAGCTGGCTCTGCCACTAGTATGGTGGCAGAGCGACGAGAATGGGGAGGAAGAATCGCCGGAAGTGTTGGGATGTTGGTCGGAGTGAGGAGGGACGAATTTGGAGGAGTTCTCTAGCCAAATCGAGCTTGAAGCAACCAGCGACCCTTGCCGCTCCTTAAATAGATGTTGGCGAGGAGGAGATCTCGAGGAGGGAGCATGGGAAGGCCGCCGGAGAATGGCCGGAGAAGAGACCCATGCCTCTCGCGCATTCGCACGAGAGGTATGGGCATCGGCAGGGCATGGGAGGGGGTCCATGCGGAAGAAGACAACGTAGGGGACCCTCCTCTTGTTTCTGGGGTCGGTCCCCATACCCTGCGTGACGCCATCCTCCGCGCAAAGTCACCGGAGGCATGGGTAGCTGCTGCAGGTGGTAGAGGGACCGGCTTGCAAAGAACGAAGGGAAAGCTGAGGGGCTAAGTGCAAGGGTTCAAAAAGTTAAGGGTCAAAAAGTAATTCTTGAGGACCAATTTGTAAAGTAAGTCAAAATGGCCTTCCCTTAGGTCTAAATTTTGGTACAAACCTAATTTGGACCTAAGGAGTCCAATGGTGAAGTTTGATTTTAGGTTTGACCACGTTTGACCGATCAATTTGCACAAAAACCTAAATTAGGTCAAAAATTGGGTATGGTTCTCAATCTAGGTCAAGATAGGTTCCAATGGCCAAATTGAAGGTTCTAAATCCTAGGTGATGTTTTTTCATGAATTTTAGAGGGTTTAATTGATTTTTATCTTACCTGAAACTTCGTGAATTAAAGCAGATTTGTTTTAGGGTTTCAGAATGTCATTTAATTCCTAGAAGTTGCTATAACCCTTTTCAGATCAAATCATCCCACTTTCTTTCTTATTAAGCCCATTTGACCTGTGTTTAGACCGTTAGACATCCCTTTTGTGTACTGTATTGGTAAAATTACAGTTTTACCCCTTGTGAGTTGCTTTATACTCAAATTTATAGTTATTTGATTTAGGCTTTTCCTTAAGTTTTGTAGGAGCTTTTGTATACTTATTTAGGTCAAAATATGCTAGTTAGGCTTCATGATGAGGTTCTCATCAACTTCCCAGTTCTGGGGAAGTTTTCAACAGGCATTGGGGACACAGCTGAGCACATCGTACCACCTGCAGAGTGATAGACAGACCGAGAGGACCATCCAGACCCTGGAGGACTTGTTGAGGTCCTGTGTACTAGAATGGAGAGGGTATTGGGAGGAGCACTTACTCCTCATAGAGTTCACCTACAATAACAACTATCACGCCAATATTGACATGGCTCTGTAGAGGCGTTGTATGGTCGGAAGTGCACCTCTCCACTTTCTTGGGATGAGGTGGGTGTGAAGTGGGAAGTGTGTCCTAGACTAATCAGGTAGAGTAAGGAGGTCATCAAACAGATTCGGAAGACTCCTTACCGCATAGAGCCGGCAGAAGAGCTATGCAAACTGCCGATGGCGAGATGTGCAGTTCGAGGTTGGTGACTCGGTGTTCCTCAGAGTATCACCAATGAAAGGGATCCAAAGATTCGGAGTGAAAGGTAATAATCGCCTTACGAGATGAGTTCATGTTTTAAAGAAATATTCGCTGTAGTATATTTGAAATCACTGCGAAAATGATTATCAATTTTATTTACTCGAAATTCAAAATATTCCGAGGTCGAACTAAGGGAGCAAATTAGTATTTTAGAAACTAAATCACAATTTCAAATTACTCAAAAGATAATATGAATGCAATCCAATGTATATTAAAAACTAGAGAGAAAATACAAAAATAAATGTTTTTCTTCTTCCTTCTTTTTCTTCTCTCTTTCTTTTCTTATGGATCAGACGTCTGATTTTGTGAATCAGACATCTTAACTTGAAGATTGCTACAATGATTCTTCTCTTTTGTCTTCCCTGTTCTTCTTCCATTCCTTCTGTCTTCTTCGTCTACGGCTGCTTTTGCTTCTCTCTTTCTTCAGTTACTCTTCTTCCTCTTCTTTTCTCTGCGACTTTTCCTCCTTGGCTTCTTCTTCTTCTTTCTTCTACTCCTGCTTCTCTTTGCCTTTGCTTTCTCTCTTCCTTCTCTTCTTCTGCTTCTCTCTTTCTCTGCGGCTTCCTCCTTCATTCTCTTCTTTGCTTCAGCCGCACCTTCTCCTTCAGCTGCTTCAGTTGCTCCCCTTCTTCTTCCCTGCGCACACACACACAGGAGCAAAACCTAGCCCCTACCCTCCCCACGTCTCTCTCTCTCTCTCTATTTCGCTCTTAGGACTGCTCTCCCAGAGCCTTTCTCGGGTAAACGGGTCGAGTCAGCACGCTCGGGTCCAAGCGCACCTGCGTGGGTGGTGCGCGAGGAGTGCACAGGTAATCGGGTCAGGATACCAGGTCCGCGAAGTGTGGGGCACGGACGAGGCGTATGGGATGAGTGGGACCTCTCCCCATGTCAGGGGGCGATAAGCTCCTGACGCTTTTTCAATTTATGTTGTGCCTCCCGCTTCAAAACTTCCGAGGTGGGACTAAATGTCCCACCTTCTTCTCGCGTGCACCCGCAGCAAGTGACGCACTCGATTGCAATAGATGCGAGGACTTCAGTGCTAATCGCTTGGCTGGGGTTGTGCGCGAAGGGATTCCGTGCGACCTAGGGCACTTCACCTGGAGCAGAGATACCTGGAGGAGCTCCCAAGTAAGCTCCTTGCTGCGTCAATGGCGGTGAAGACCCTCAACACCTGTCAACAGGCAAACGGCCTTGCGGCCTCGTCAGAATACATGGGAAGCCTCGCTGAGGTATGGCGAGTGTGCTGCAGTGGTCGGGGTGGCGTGGGAACGCCTGTGTGAGCATGCCTAGGGCTTACTGTGGCCATGTAAGTGGGTGTGTTTGGGGGTACTTTTGGGGGTGTGTCGTGATGAATGGGGAGAGGGTTTATGGTCAGTGAGGCGTGGCAGAGCTCTTGAGGCGGTTGGCGAGGTGGATGGAGGCGTGGAGCGACGGGAACACCTCGCCGGTGGTCTGGTTGGAGGTGGAGAAGGTGATGGTAGTTTGTGGTGGTCAGTGCGTGATTTGTGAAATTGATGAGGGGAAAATGAAGAGGGGAGAAAGAGGACTTATCTGCGAGTGGATAGATGAAGGGGGAGTGGAGGAGGCGGACGACTCGTATGTGCCGTCGCCGGAGACGAAGACCCTGAGATGGAGAGGCGGCAACGACGAGGAGGTTCGGGAGGCTTGCGTGGGTACGACGCAATGCGGAGGAGTGAGGCGGAGATGGCTCTGCCACTGGTACGGTGGCAGAGCAACAAGAAGAGGGAGGGAGAATCGCCAGAGCCTGCGAGCAGATGGCCAGAGTAGGAGGAGATGAATTTGGGGGGAATTCTTCGGCCAAAATAGGCTTGGCCAAAGCAGAATGATCTTGGGTTGCTTAAATAGGCACGGGCAGAGGGGGAATCTCAAGGAAGCGGCGGGAACACCTCGCCGGAGGTATGGCTACAATGAGACCCATACCTCTCGAGCGTTCGCACGAGAGGTATGGGGCGATTCAGGGCATGGTGAGCTGCTAATGCGGTAGGGGGCTTCGCAGAGAGCTCCCCTTTCAAATCTAGGAGCAACTCCCTGGGGAAACGAGGAGAGAACCTCCTCGCAAAGTCATCGGCGGTATGGGTCCCTGCTACAATGGCAGAGGGACCAAAATGAAGAAAGTGATGAAAAGTTGTGGGGGTATTTGCAAGGGTTTCCAAAAATTAAGGGTCAAAATGTAATTGGGTGGACCATTTTGCAAAGTATGTCAAGATGACCTTCCCTTAAGTCAAAATTTTGGTACAAACCTAATTTAGACCTAAGGAATCCAATGGTGAAGTTAGATTTTAGGTTTGACCACGTTTGATTGGATATTTTGCATAAAAACCCAAATTAGGTCAAATATTGGGCATGGACCCTAATCTAGGTCAAAACAGGTTTCAAAGGCCAAATTGAAAGTTCTAAACCCTAGGAGATATTTTTCCATGAATTTTAGAGGATTTAGTTAATTTTTATCCTGCCTGGAACCCTGTGAATTTAAGTGGATTTGTTTTAGGGTTACAGAATGTCATTTAATTCTTAAATTTCAAAATAACCCTTTTTTGATTGAACCATCCCACTTTTTCTCTTATTAAGTCCAATTGACCTATGTCTAGACCCTGAGAAATCCCGTTGATGCACTGTAGTGGTAAAATTATAGTTTTACCCCTTATTTCATGTTCTCTTTCCAGATTAGTGATCCCTTGAATTAAGCCTTTCTCTTGGTTATGTAGTAGCTTTTGTTCACTTTATTAGGTCAAAATATGCTAGTTAGGGCTCATGATGAGGTTCTCATCAAAAGGCAAGCTGGCTCCGCAGTTTGTAGGCCCATTTGAGATACTAGAGCAGGTCAAACCTGTACCATATAGACTCGCTCTGCCACCTTAGCTAGCCAACATCCGTGATGTCTTCCATATCTCCAGTCTGCGGAAACACGTGTCAAACCCAAACCACACTCTCAGCTATGAGAACGTGGGGATAGAGGAGGACTTGACTTATCAAGATAGTCGGTGTGCATACTAGATCATGACATTCGGAGGTTGCAGAAGAAGGAAATCCCTCTAGTAAAAGTTCTCTAGAGGAGTTAGAAGTATGAGCAGGCGACTTGGGAACCAGAGGCAGAAATAATGGAGAAATACCCAAAGCTTTTCACAAGTAAGTCTTTGACTCCCTGGGTTGTGACTCTTTCACCATCGTGAATTTACTCACTCACAAATCACAAAGAGTTGTCTTCCACGAAATATTGTTGATTGATTTAGAGATCAATGCTTTCCTCTGCAGGCTCACTAGCAGTAATTACAGCTTCTAATAGTTTACGTTGTGTAACGTCCCAAAATCTAGGTTTTGAGTCATTTCAAAGTGGTTCGACTGTTAAGACCCGTGCTGTTTTAGCCCTTTAAGACGTCTGGAACTTGGGTCAAACGTCTGGTCAGCCGTCTGGATACCTTCCCAGACATCTAGAAATCAAATTTTTCGTGTATGAGCTCACGTTTGCACGTGTGTTGGGCGCAGACAGTACGCATCCCTCGTTTTCTTCTCCTTCTCTCTCCTCTCGCCCGACGAAAACCCTAACCCCACACCTTATATAAGCCCTCCTCTTCTCCCTCATTTCACCCACTTCCCAGCCACTTCCTCTACCCTCCAACGAGTGCAACTAAGCAACGAACGGCTGGGAGGAGCAGCATGAGAAGGAGAGGAGAGAAGGCTTGCGAGCTCACCAGTGAGCTCACGATCGGTCAACACGTGCGCAAGGTGGAGGAGTGCATCGGGGAGGTCCTCCCCGACACTGCTGCAGTCGGAGCAGCAGGGAGTGGGCGCGGCGCGGCCACGCACGACTCAAGAAGGCGAAAACAGGTTCTAGTTCTGAGATTTTCCCAGAATCAGACGTCTAGAGAGACGTCCAGACGACGTAGCCGATGTGTGGAAGAGGTTCCAGACGATTGAGAGGTAAGCTTCGCGAACATACGTCTCCTTTGCGGATACAGCCATGCAGGCCGTTCCGTCGAGGCGCTGTTTCGTGCCTTATTGAGAAGATTTCGCTTGATTTACGTAGAGGTTGCTTAGGGAAGGCACGGGACACGCCCTCCCACGCAGTTTGGATGTCTGGGCGAGGAACCAGACGACGGGAAGCATTTCCAGACGTCCGGAGAGATTGTCGGACATCTGGAACTGGGTCCAGATGATCCAGCGGAGTTCCTGGACGTCTGAGGAGTGGTGCAGGACTTGAGGTATGGCTTTGGACTCTTTTAAGACATCTGGAAGGTGTTCCAGATGTCTAATTTGAGTCAGAATTACTATTTTTGACCTGTTTAGGGTCCGTTTGAGGTCTAATTTCCGTAATTAAGATACCGTTGTTTCCCGTATGTTTTCCCCTACTTGTTGGAATACTTTTTATACTATTCTAAGTAGTCTCTTGTGATTGATCCTTGTGATAGGACCTCATTCCATTGCGGATTTAGGATTTGTTGAGGCACGTGGACCTGCCGATCAAGCCCCCACTACTCCTGGGTTTACTAGTAGAGTGGCTTCCCCTTAAATTAATTACAATTTAAATGTATGTGTGTAATGAATGATTAGAACCTAGGATATGGCATGAATCTTAGGACTGGAAATACTAGATTGTCTGTATTGAATGAATGAATTGCAGTCTTGAATAAGTGGATAAAATGATAACAATTGCCTGTAAATGAAAATACAGTTGCCTGCGAAATATGTAGTGCTTGTGCTAAATAATTGTTGTATGTAATTTTCCTGTCGCACACGTGGAATGACCTAATATGAGCTGCATGTATATAATTTGAAAATGGAAAGGTGAATGTGGGAAACATGAGCTACCTGCGAATAAACCTGAAATGTGAACAATAGAGTTACATGTTACATGTGTAGAACCTGAGAAATGGAAATAGAAATGATGAAACCTGGTATGAAATGGCCTAAGGAATATGAGCATGAACCCTACGGGGGAATTAGGAGATGAGCTCTTGGAAATGAATGGAATGAATCTGGGAATGTTTTGGGAAGTGTGATGGCCCTTGAGTACGTGGTACCAAGGGGAGTGCATGTTACCTCTTAGTGTAGAGGGGAGCTAGCCGCCCTTGGGTTGGGACCCGGGGTTAGGATTGACCACTTTGTACCGACTCTGTGGCCCTCGTGTACACTGTACCAGGGAGAGCTACTAGTGTAGGAAGAGAGCTAGGGATCCCATGGGACCCGAGGTTCAGCTAGCCACCCTACACCGACTTGTTAGGCCTACTGGGAAAACCAGGGTAGTCAGGCGAGGGTGCGTGGACTGTGGAGGGGCGAGGCCCTTGTTTGGTTCTGAGGGGCTAGACCCATGTTACTGAAAGGGTTATGCCCTATACTGGTTCCGTGTTGTGCTTTGGGCGCACCTGCAAACAGAAATGACTGACCGCGTGCTAGTGCGGGATAGCTACCCGTGCGTTTATCGCATGTGCCGTAGTCACCATTACGTCTGTCCGTGACGTTGGAGTGGTTAACTGGGTGTAGGACCACCACGGGGGACTCTCCCGACCAGAAGAGCACCACATTGGACTTCTACTCTTCGGAAAAGACTACAATCAAGATCGTTCCCACGAGGAACATTCTAGATCAAGAAAGAGACCTGATAAATAAAGCAAGTGGTGAAAGAAAGAATAATTAGTTAAAGGAAGAATGAAATTGAAAAACAATAGCTACCTGTCCACCTTTATTGCTTTAGTTAGTTGGTTGCCACTCTACTCAACGTTCGTTGATTTCGTGTACTCATAACCCTTTTCAGGTCCAGGTGTTGAGCAAGCAGAGCCTACGGCTACAGAGGGTGTTGTGCCTAGTAGAGCCCAGTAGTTGTAGCTCTTTTTGTACTCATTTGTAGTAGTGAGTAGCTCCTTGTACCTTTAGATTATGTACTCTTCATTTTGCACATTATATTCCTATACTCGTTTACTTTCTACTGTTGTGGTGGTGTGTACTGTAGTAGTTTTACTTCTTTACTGCTGTGCTTTTGTTACTGTTAGTTGCTTAGCATTGTGAATGTGATTTACTTTCCTGCTTTTTGGTTACTTTCTCGTTGGACGACTGGATCGTGGGATTAGTCGAGTTGGTCCGGTCTCATGTCTTGTAGGGATTCAGGAACCAGGTCGTAACAAGATGGTATCAGAGCAAGGTCGTCCCGAGAAGTGAACCAACTAGCTTGAGAATAACCAATTCACGTACTTGTAACTAGAGTAACCACCACAACGTACCTCTTGACATCTGTTCTGAGGTTCTTTTGCTGAGTGTCAGTTAGATTTGACGTCTTCCTGTTCCACTTTTCGCGTCTCCTTACAGGAGATGCCTCGACGTGGAGTCATTGAGACGGGCCACAGACGCGGCCATGGACGAGGTCGGAGGGGTGGATGTGTTGAGCCCGATGTTTCGATGGATCAGCCACTACTTCCGGGTGTTCAGGCCCAGGACCTCACCCAGCTGATACGGGAGATCGTACGAGAGGAGCTCCACCCGCCTCCACGGGTGCCTCTCCCTGGGGCTGCGGAGGGGGAGTCCTCTGTGGGAATGCGAGATCGACACAGCACTAGGCGTAGGGGAGGGGGTGGCCCTCTACCGCCCCCACCGTCCTTTGACACTTCCGAGCACGAGCCCTCCCTGCCTGGAGGCGTACTAGTTTCCCCACTTCAGCTCCATTACCAGCTTTTCGGATAGTTCCGAAAGCTGAAGCCCCCTCCTTCAAGGGGGATGAGGACCCGACCGAGGCGGAGGACTGGCTCGAGCAGATCAAGAAGGTGTTTGACACCCTTTGCCCCCTGCAGAGTGCCACGTGGCCTTTGCCACGTACCAGTTGGAGAGCGCGGCACACAGGTGGTGGAGGGCGGTCAAAGGGTAGAAGATGGCCGAGCCGACCTGGGACTAGTTTGTCACCCTCTTCTGCAAGAAGTACTTTCCCCAAACGTGGTATGATCAGAGGAGGCGGGAGTTCCACACTCTCCGCCAGGGGACAATAACCGTGAGCGCGTACAGCACACGTTTTCTGAAGTTGTCTTGTTTCGCCGCGACAGCTGTAGCTACTGAGGAGGAGTGGCTGTGGAGGTTCACTGAGGGGCTCCGACCTGCTATCCAGGGGTATGTCAAACCCCTGAAGCTACCTACGTTCTCGAGGGTGGTGGAGGCAGCTATGACATATGAGGAAACCAACTCGGCCGCATGTGACACTGACAGCGACCGGAAGAGGCCCTACCAGCCAGAATACTCACAGGGCCGACGAGAGAGGAGGCACGCGGCGCCTGCAGGAGAGCTGTCACGCTTTGCGAGGCCGTCAGTGGCCTTTGGGGGCCCCCGACAGGGGCCAGCTGCCAGCACTGGACCCCTGCCCAGCCATCAACAGGGACCTACCGAGGGCAGGAGTCGAGTTCCCCTTTGCTACCAGTGTGGCCAGCCGGACCACATCAGGAGGGACTGCCCGTCTAGGGCACGAGGTCAGCAGATTCTCCTTGCACCGAGCGCTGGAGGATGAGCAGGAGGCCGTGGTTCCTAGGCGCGTGGGGGAGGTCAGCAATCGCAGGGAGGGTATCGGCCAGCGGCTACCCGTCCGACGTAGAGTGTGGCTGCTTCGTCCACACCTAGTGCTGAGGGGCGTATCAACGCCCTGACACACAGAGACGCCAGAGCTTTTGGTTCAGTGGTGGCAGGTATGGTTACAGTTTCTGGCAGACTAGTTTACACACTTTTTGATTCCGGGGCCACGCACTCATTTGTTGCTGCTAGTTTTGCTGTCAGTTTGGGGCAGGACTGTGTGTTGTTAGAGGATCCGTTTGTGATCGAGGTCCGGGTGATTAGCTGTTTGTAGCTGAGGGGGTTTACACAGGCTGTGAGGTAGGTGTTGGGGGATACAGCCTCCCTGCTGATCTGATTGTGATACCGATGGAGGACTTTGGAGTGATTCTGAGGATGGACTGGTTGTCCACTTACCACGCTTTGGTGGACTGTTTCAAGAGGAAGATCGCCTTCTCCATACCGGAGATGCCTTCTTTTGAGTTTCACGGATAGCCAGTGGATGGAGGCTTCAGGTGCATTTCTGCACTTCGAGCGGCGAGACTTTTGGGCCAGGGGTGCGAGGGCTTTCTGGCTTGTGTAGTGGCAGAGCCCAGCCCCATGGCAGACTTGTAGAGTATCGCGGTAGTCAGGAAGTACCCCGACATATTTCCAGAGGAGCTGCCAGGACTACCGCCTGAGCGTGAGATTGAGTTGAGATCTCACTAGTACCGAGGACCAGCCCCATTTCTACAGCACCTTATAAGATGGCACCACTTGAGCTACGAGAGCTCAAGTCCCAGTTGCAGGACCTTTCTGGAGAAGGGCTTTGTGAGGCCCAGTGCATCTCCGTAGGGAGCCCCGGTATCATTTGTGAAGAAGAAGGATAGTACCCTATGCCTTTGTGTGGACTACAGACAGCTGAATCGGGTCACCTTCAAGAACAGGTATCCGCTGCCGAGGATTGACGACTTGTTTGATCAGTTGCGAGGTGCCACGGTATTCTCCAAGATAGACTTGAGGTCTAGCTACCACCAGTTGAGGATCAAGGAGACAGACGTCTCCAAGACAACTTTCTGCACTCGGTATGGACACTACGAGTTTTTGGTCATGCCATTTGGGTTGACCAACGCCCCGCTGCTTTCATGGACTTGATGAACCGGGTGTTTAGACCGTATCTGGATCAGTTCGTGGTGGTATTTATCAATGATGTGCTCATCTACTCTTGGGATCAGGCATAGCATGGACAACACTTGCGGATGGTTTTGGACACATTGAGACGACGTAGGCTGTATGCCAAGTACAGCAAGTGCGAGTTCTGGTTGAGGGAGGTGACCTTCTTAGGTCATGTGATTTCAGGGGATGGCTTGGCTGTGGACCCAGCTAAGGTTGAGGCAATGCTCAGGTGGGAGAGACCACGTACAGTGATAGAGATCCGCAGTTTCTTAGGACTAGCAGGCTACTACTGGCGGTTTATCAAGGGCTTCTCGCAGATTGCACGTCCTATGACATAGCTGACCCGGAAGGACGTGCCCTTTTCTTGGACAGACGCTTGTGAGGCATGTTTTCAGGAGCTGAAGGAGAGGCTGACTTCGGCTCCCGTGCTTACCATCCCAGATAGCAGTGGCGGGTTCGTTGTGTACACGGACGCCTCTTTGTAGGGGTTAGGGAGTGTGCTCATGCAGCGGGGTCACGTTGTCACATACGCTTCACGGCAACTGAAGCCCCATGAGCATAGCTACCCTACCCACGACCTAGAGATGGCAGCTATCATCTTCGTGCTGAAGACTTGGAGGCACTACCTGTACGGTGAGACCTTTGAGATTTTCACAGATCATAAGAGCCTCAGGTACTTGTTTGACCAGAAGAAGCTCAACATGAGACAGAGACGTTGGTTAGAGCTATTGAAGGACTATGACTGCAGCATCTCCTACCATCCCGGGAAGGCCAACGTGGTGGCTGACGCTTTGAGCCGGAAGGCGCCCGCCCACTTGGCCAGTTTACAGGCACAGAGTTGGAGACTCATGGAGGAGATGGGCAGTTGGCGACCCTTAGAGTTACTGGGTTACTGTAGGGCAGTGAATGTGACACGACAGATGAGGCTAGAGTTGATAGACCGCATCATCACAGGACAGATGGTAGACCCGTACCAGCAGTCGTTGCATGACAGAGTACTGTCAGGGGACCCTGGAGACTTCTCCTTTACTGACGAGGTGCTGTGCATGAGGGGATGTTTGTGCATTCCCTGAGATGAGGAGTTATTGAGAGAGCTCCTGACTGAGGCACACGGTTCCAGCTTCACCATACATCCCGGGAACACAAAGATGTATCATGATTTGAGGCTTGACTTTTGGTGGAGGGGAATGAAGTGGGATGTAGGTGAGTTATGATGAGAGCCTCATCATGAGCCATAACTAGCTCATTTTGACCCAATAAAGAAGATAAAAGCTCCTACATAACCTAGAAGATGGCCTAAATGAAGGAATAAGTGCTCTAAGAAGAAAACATGAACTAAAGGTTAAAACTGTAATTTTACCATTGCAGTACATAAACAGGATTTCTCAGAGGCAAAACATAGGTCAAAAGGTGTAAATAAGATAAAAAGTGGGTTGAGTCAATCAGAAATGGGTTTATGTGCAATCCAGGAATTAAATGACATTTGGTAACCCTAAAACAGACCTACTTAAATCAACAAGGTTCCGATCAGGATAAAAATCAAGTAAACCCTCTAAAAATCATGGAGAAATATCCCCTAGGGTTTAGAACACTTAATTTGGCTTTTGGAACCCAGTTTGACCAAGATTAGGGTCCTAGTTCATCAATTAACCTAATTTGGGTTTTTACGTAAAATATCCAGTCAAACATGGTCAAACCTAAAATCCAACTTCACCATTGGATTCCTTAGATCCAAATTAGGTTTGTACCAAAATTTGGACCTAAGGGGAGGTCATCTTGACCTACTTTGCAATTCAGTACACCCAAATTATATTTTGGTCCCTAACTTTTGAAATCATCACAGAGAGCCCCCTAACTTCCTCGCCACCTTTGCAATCAGGTCCTTCTGCCATTATTTGGGCAGAATCCTGCTCCGGCGAGGATTAGAGAGGGAATACTCTCTGATTCCTCAGAGATCCCCTCCCAGAAATGGAAGGGAGATTCTCTGAGGAATTCCCTTCCATCTGAGGCCAGTCATGATCCCTGATTTGATCCCAATCTCTCGTGCGAACGCATGAAGGATTTGGGTATCCACCCACTTTCCTTCTTCGGCGAACCGTCGGAGATGATTGCATGCCCTCCACGCACTAGAAAGTTCGGCCAGCACCTATAAAAGAATCCCCAAACCCGGCCGCTCAATTTCAGACTTGTCTTGGCGGAGATTCCCCCAAATTTTCTTCTCTTCCATCACCGGCCAAGGAACCCGCAAGCTCTGGCGACCTCCTCCCCTCCTTCTCGTCGCTCTGCTGCCATACCAGCAGCAGAGTCCACTTTGCCTCTTCCTCCCGCGTCGCGCCGTACCAAGCGAGCGTTCCCCTGACCTCGTCCTCGTCGCCACTCCCTTCCTCAGGGTTCTTCTTCTCCGACGACGGCAGCTACGAGCCGTCCACCCCGCTGCCTCTCTCCCTTCCAGAACACTCCAGATATATTCCCCTTCTTCCCCTCTCTCTGTTACCCCTTACATTTCATTTAATTACCCCTCGACCACGCCTGACCACCGCCATCTTCCATCCCTCCGGCCGACCTCCAGCAAATCGCTCTCGTCTCTCCACACTCTGCACAACTCGCCGACCGACTCAGAGGCTCCGCCTCACCTCACCGAACAACCTCTGCCCATCCACCATCCCTCTACGCCTCCTCAACGCTCCCCCTAACACACCCACACCTCCGGTCACAAGACGACCTAGGCACGCACGCCTAGGCCGTCCCACGACCTGCTGCACCGTGCACCACCTTCGTCGTGCCACGGCAAAGGTCCCCAGCTGATCTGATTAAGCCGAGAGGCTTGTTTTGTGTTTGACAGTATTCAAGCCCCTACCGCCATTGACAGTGACGTGGAGCAGCTCCAGGCTTCAAGACGTCCAGGCTTCAGGTGCAATGGACTCGGGCAAGCAGTGCGAAGTTATCTGGTCCAGCAAGGAACACAGCGAAGTCCGCAGCCTTGGCAATCGAAGAAGGTCTTCTGCTGGCGCGCACGAGAGCAGGGAAGGACTAATAGTCCCACATTGGCAAAATACGAAGCACAGGTATGATTTAAATTGATTTTGTGTTACTGTCTGTTCGCCTCCGAACGCACAGGGGTGAGGTCCCTCACCTTACTCACGCTCACCTCGTCCGTGGTTTCACCTCGCGGATCTGGTGGGCTCCGCTCCGACCCGACCCTATCTGAGCACACCTCGCGCATCACCCACACGCCGGTGCGACTGGTCCCGGGTGCAAAATCCGACCCGATTAGCCGCGGCTCTGGGAGAGCGTCCTTTGAGTGAATCGCAGAGAGAGAGACGTGCGAGTAGAGAAGGACAGGGTAGGTTTTGCTCTCCTGTGCAGGCAGGCCGGGCGTTGAAGAAAAGAAACTTAGCCAAAGAAGAAAAAGAAGCAGCAGCAGAAGAAGAGGTTAAGCGAGGCAGGGAAGAGAAGGAAGAAAGGACTGCAGAGAGAAAGAAGAAGACAGAAGAGAAAAGAAGCAAAGGCAGGAAGAAGATCAAAAGAAAAGAAGAGCCTATGTAGAAGAAGAAGGTAGAAGAGAGAAGTAAGGAGGAAGACTGCAGAGAAGGCCAAAACAGAATCAAAACAGGAAGAAGAATAACTACATTTAAGACGTCTGATGTAGAAATCAGACGTCCAATCCTGTTATTTTTTAGCAACTTTTTATAAATCTCTCTTTGAATCAATTGTCTTTCATTTAAAAGTTGTATTCTTTAGTCTTTTAAAGGTACTGAGATTGCTCCTTGTGTTCGACCTCGGATACTCCGATTTTCGAGTAAAAAATTCTTTATTTGTTTTGAACGCTTTTTCGGCTATATTACAACGTGTTATCTTTTAAAACCCGATCGAGTGTGATAAACATTTTGGCGCCGTTGCCAAGGAGCAACGGGCACTTTTAAAGCTTTTGATTACAACTTTTTGATCCAATATTTGACCTAACTCCTCTCTTTTGTTGTGCTTATTACAGGGAAAGCAAAAAGGAAAGAAGAGCAGCTACACAATAGACACTCCAAGGAACAGGTAATTTCCATAAGCCCTCTCTCTTAACTCCCTCAAAACCTGAAAAGAAAAAAAGAGAGAACAATAAACTTAGGGCTACCTGTTTCATATTTAGTAACTCATCAAGTTGCCTGATTTTCATTTCAACACATTTTTATCTGCTCATCCAACTAAGGTAACTAGGGCTAAAACTTTCTTGATTGAGCCCTAGGTACAAAATTCTGAGGCAACTAAATTGGACCCACTAGAGCCAAGTTAAGAATTAAAAAGCTAGGGTTTTTAGAGACACATCTTATCTTAAACAAAGAAACAAATTTTTCCAAAAAGAGGTGTGCCTAAACCTTGTTTGAAAAGATCTATACAAGAGGAACCCTAAGCAAATCAGGCTTTTAATCCATTTGAACCCTAAAAGAAAGGACCTAAAAGCTCTCAAAGGAACAAGAGGTGAAGTTGATCCCTTGGGACAACCAACCTTAAAATTAGGTCACTTTTTCACTCAAAATACCTAAAAGTTCAAGTGGAACATTAAACACCTTGATCTTAAAGTAAAAAAGGTAGACTTAAGAGGTCAAGGTCCCCATTCTGGTCTACCTGGAACCGCAGTGACAAGAGAGGTCGGGTGGGGGAAACCCTGTAACTCGTGGGGACGCTCTACCATGTAGGGGTCCTTGCGGGACTCTCCCTCTCTGGCTGCCCAGGTATTTCTCAAGTGGACGACCTTTCTAACTAAGGGGTCCATCCGCCCTGAACCTCTATAGTCACCCAACAATTTTTGGGTGTCTTGATTGGGTCCAGCACCTTCTAATCTCATCACATCCTTCGGTGCATGTTCGGTAGGAGGTCCTTAAGACCACCCTTAAGACCTCCTTTAGAAACTCACTCTCGTCGAGGCCAAGCTTCGACGCCCTTGTTTGTGCAGCAATCCCACCACATAAATCTTTAATCTGATTCAGACCCTGGTTCTCCTTCTTCTTCCATCATGGCACAACCCATTGAAGAGGAGAATAACCTTGAACACCAACTTCAACGCCTTAATGATCTCTTTCAGAACTTTGTAAACCCACCGCAGCGACCTATGATGCGAGATCACTATAATCTCGCTGCGGTGGCGATCGAACCTCGAGTACGAATCCTGATTGGAGGACCTGATTCTGAACTGAAGCCCAATATGATTCATGCCATACCGAAGTTTCATGGGCTTAACTTTGAGGATCCATTCCAACACATTAAACAACTCAACCATCTGGCCCAGACCTTCGGGTCAGATCTACAAAATCGGGATATCCTACTCATGAAAATGTTTTCGTTCTCCCTCTTGGACAAGGCCGCACATTGGTATCAAACTCAGACCCGTCCGATCAACACATGGGAGGAACTTCAGTCCAAATTTTTGAAAAAATTCTTCCCCGTTGGCCGGACGAATGCCTTGCGCCACCAGATCACTCATTTCACTCAACAATCGGGAGAACCTCTTCACGAAGCATGGGATCGATTCTTAGATCTCATGCGAAAGTGTCCCCATCACGGAGTTCCTAAGTGGGAACAAGTCCAGTCTTTTTACCAGGGACTCCGTGAAGATATTCGTTTATTCATCAATGCAACGTGCGGAGGAAACATCATGGGTCAACATGAGGACACGGTGTGGGAGATTCTCGAAAACATGTGCAAGAACTCCATAAATAATGACTCCATGGGCTTATTCGACAGGACGAATGTCCGCGCATCGACGAATCTAAGAGGGACACATGAGATGCAGGACCTATCCAATTCTGTCGACTTGGAACTGATGGCCAGTCGGTTGGACAAGGTTTCTATCATAGAAAAGAAGGTGGACGAGCTAACTCGACATTTGCAGCAAGCCACCTCTGCGCAAAACTCTTTTGCACGACCACCTCTGGCAAGGGAAACTGTGCAAAACATCTATCACCAATCTGCCAAGGGGATGGACCCATATCCACCCCCGTCTGCCTCTCGGACCGGAGTGACCTCTGATCCATTCTACTCGAGTTGGGGGAACTCTGAACCCTCGTATTCTGACTTTCTTGAGGTTCCTCAGAACTGCGAGGACCTCAACGCCATCCAGAATGACCCATTCTCCAATACCTACAACCCTGGATGACGAAATCATCCTAACTTTCAGTGGGCGGGAAATTCTCAAAGACCACCATATCAACCCCGTCCACAAGCCCCTCGTCCATATCAGCCGCCTCAGCCTCGGCCCAATCCCACCTACCAATCCGGGCAAAACCAGGATCAACTGACTCTTATCCTTCAAGCACTGGCTGACATTCAAAAGACAAATACGGCAATGCAAAAACAGCACAAGGATGAGATCACAGAGGTTCGCAACCAACTGGCCCAGATGGCAAATTCTCGCCAACCTGGCACCCTTCCCTCGCAACCTCTGCCCAACCCAAATAACGTGCTAACCTAGAAGCGCATTATGAATCCAAATTCAGGCCAAGCACATTTGATTTATCAGGCCCCTGCTGCTCCATCGCCAGACGAGATGGAGGCTTCGACATTTTATGTGGGATTCCAGCAGCAGCCACCCCTCCTACCAAACCCAAACCAAAATCAGGCCGGATTAAACTCTGTAACAACACGTAGTGGTAAAACAACCCAAGACCCACATTATCCGAACCACTCCAAGCCTGATAATAGCCAAGACCCTAGGATAGTTATCCAAGATACCACTGTCCCAGATCAAGAACCTGGACCTATCCTAGAGGAACCAACTAGGATCCCATTTCCTGAGGCCTTGACCAAAGGAAAAAGGATAACTAAACCCGTGGCCCCCGAGGAGGATCTGGTTAAGCTCTTTGAACAAGTCCAGATAAACATTCCATTGATGGATGCAATTCGCCACATACCGGCTTACGCAAGATTCTTGAAAGACCTATGTACACCTAAACGTAAGCAGTGAACCAAGGATGGGAATCCAATCGTACTGTCAGAGCAAGCCAGCTCTGTCATCTTGAGCAAACTCCCACCCAAGGCTAAAGACCCAGGAACTCCCTTGATTTCCTGCAAAATTGGTGAAACCCAATTTGATAGAGCCTTACTAGACCTAGGTGCCTCCATAAATTTAATACCTACATCCCTCCTTGACCACCTTGAAGAATCTGAACTTAAACCCACTGAGGTGACATTGCAGTTAGCCGATCGATCCATCAAGTCACCTAGAGGAATACTTGAGGATGTCATTGTTAGGGTAAGAGATTTCTATTTCCCAGTGGACTTCATAGTACTGGACATGGATGCACCGAAGAACCCAAGGGACACACCAATCATATTAGGGAGACCCTTTTTGGCCACTGCTCGGGCCAACATAAACTGCGAAGAGGGCCAGATAGAATTAAAATTTGGGAATCAAAACCTGAAGATTGACATTTTTAAGGCCCAACAAGGGATTAATTAAGGGGTTATAGAGGAAATATGTGATATCAGAGCCGTGGTTGATGAATTGCATATAGAGGACAACCTAATTATCCTTGATCAACCACTAGAGAATCAAAACCCGCTAACAGAGGAGTGCGAACATGATCTAGACACACCTATGACTCCTACCATTGCTCCTGATACAAACCCCGAACCACCCGCTGCTGCTGACAATCCTATCATGGAACTGAAGCCCCTTCCCGAACATCTGAAGTACGCGTTTTTGGATTCAAATCAGACGTTTCCTGTGATTATCAACTCTCGACTCACACCTGACCAGGAACTCCGCTTGATTTCTGTTCTCCAGCAACATCGTAGAGCCATTGGATGGACTCTCGATGATTTTACTGGCATAAGCCCTTCATACTGCACACATCGAATCTACACAGAAGAAGGCGCACAACCTTCAAGAGAAATGCAAAGACGCCTAAACCCTAACCTACAGGAGGTCGTGAAAAAGGAGATCATAAAGTGGTTAGATGCAGGGATCATTTACCCGATCTCCGACAGTCGTTGGGTGAGTCCAATACAAGTGGTGCCTAAAAAGGCAGGACTTACCATCATCACAACTGAAATCGGAGAAGTCATTCCTACCCGAATAGCTAACTTGTGGAGAGTCTGCATTGATTACAGAAGACTCAATTCTTCCATGAAGAAGGATCATTTCCCACTACCGTTTATTGATCAGATCCTTGAAAAACTAGCGGGAAATAGGTTCTTCTGCTTTCTTGACGGGTGCTCCGGTTACAACCAAGTGGCAATCCATCCAGAGGACCAAGAAAAGACCACATTCACCTGCCCCTTCAGGACGTACGCATTTCGAAGGATGCCATTCGGTCTCTGCAATGCACCTGCAACTTTTCAGTGGTGCATGCTTGCCATATTCTCAGATATGGTAGGTGATTATCTGGAAGTCTTCATGGATGACTTTTCAATTTTTGGAGCATCATTTGACGATTGCCTCCAACACTTGGTCCAAATACTCAGGCGGTGCATCGAGGTGAATTTGGTTCTTTCCTGGGAAAAGAGCCATTTCATGGTGCCTGAGGGAATTGTCCTGGGACATTTAATCTCGAAGAAAGGCATCTAAGTGGATCGAGCTAAGGTTAACCTGATTTCCAAGCTCCCTATGCCTAGCTCGATTAAGGACATCCGATCTTTTTTGGGGCATGTCGATTTTTACCGTCGATTTATCCCTGATTTCTCCAAAATCGCGTGCTCCCTGACCAATCTTCTCTCCAAGGATGTGCCTTTCGAAATTTCCAAGGAATGCACTCAAGCATTTGAGATCCTACGTGACCAAGTCACCCAAGCCCTGATCCTACAGTCCCCTGATTGGTCTCAACCCTTTGAGATCATGTGCGATGCATTTGATTTTGCTGTGGGAGCGGTTTTGGGGCAGAAAATTGACGGGAAACCTGTGGTCATTTACTACGCCAGCAAAACACTGGATGAGGCTCAGCGTAACTATACGGTTACTGAGAAAGAGCTGCTTGCTGTAGTATTTGCCCTAGAAAAATTCAGATCATATCTTCTGGGTTCTTGTGTCATCATATACTCGGATCACACAGTTGTGAGGCATCTCCTTGTAAAGAAGGACGCGAAACCTCGATTAATCCGATGGATCTTGCTGTTGCAAGAATTTGACCTCGAGATTCGCGACAAGGCGGGAAAGCAAAATGTGATAGCTGATCACTTGTCCCGCCTTCCTTCTGAAATAATTGACCCTTCCGGACCTATCACAGAACACTTTCCTGATGAGCACCTCCTGACTATCAGTACAAGTCTTCCATGGTTCACAGATATAGTAAATTACCTGGCATCACATCAGATTCCATCCGATTGGTCGAAGGCCAAGAAGGACAAATTGCGTTCCGATGCCAAGTATTACCTTTGGGAAGACCCGTATCTATTCCTCATTGGTGCTGATCAGATAATTCGACGATGCGTCGCGGAAGTGGAAATCAAAGACATACTCTCATTTTGCCATGACCAGGCATGTGGTGGTCAGGACATAAAACCGCATCAAAAGTCCTCCAATGTGGCTTTTACTGGCCCATAATTTTCAAGGATGCATACGATCACTATAAGGCATGTTCCCGTTGCCAGACTCTGGGCAACATGAGCCATCGAGACATGATGCCTCTACAGCCGATCTTGGTATGCGGAATTTTTGATGTCTGGGGAATTGATTTCATGGGACCCTTCCCGATCTCGGATGGCTTCGAATACATCTTACTCACAGTTGACTATGTTTCCAAGTGGATAGAAGCCATTCCGACCCGAACCAACAATCATAAAGTTGTTATAAAATTCATTCATCAAAACATTTTCTCAAGGTTCGGGATCCCACGTGCTATAATTTCTGACGGAGGGACTCATTTCACAAACGCTCAGTTCAGGTCACTGATGACCAAATACGGGGTGTCACACCGAATCTCTACTCCTTACCACCCCCAAACTAATGGTCTAGCTGAGCTATCTAACCGAGAGATCAAGAAGATCCTTCAGGTTACTGTTCGACCTGATAGAAAAGATTGGTCTTCCCGGCTTCCGGAAGCATTGTGGGCCTATAGGACTGCTCACAAGACCCAATTAGGAATGTCTCCCTTCAGACTAGTGTACGGGAAGGCATGTCACCTCCCCGTTGAATTGGAGCATAAAGCCTATTGGGCAGTACGGAATTGTAATCTAGATCTTTCTAAGGCTGGAACCCACAGAAGACTTCAAATAAGCGAGATCGATGAATTACGCCACGACGCGTATGAGAACTCGCGAATTTACAAAGAACGGGTTAAAGCTTTTCACGACAAACACATTTCTAGAAAGGTCTTTCATCCTGGTCAAAAGGTTTTACTCTTTGATGCCCGACTCAAATTATTCCTAGGAAAGCTACGATCTAAGTGGGTCGAACCTTACCTAGTTCGACAAATCTTTGGAAATGGAGCCATTGAAATCAGCCCACTCAGCCACAATTCCGAACCCTTTGTTGTGAACGGTCAGAGACTCAAACCTTTCATTGACATGACTGATATAGATTTAGCTGAGTCATCCTTTACCCTCCATTCCTCATGAGCTCATTGCGCCTAGCCGATGGCGTAAAACTCAGCGCTTAACGGGAGGCAACCCGTCATGATGTGAAAAACCTGAAACCTTTTCTGACATCTCTTTGCGAAATTCATATTGCACTTTAGGGTTCATCCATTAGAACAGCCAACTTTACCTTAAGTATCCCTACCCGAGATTAGAAATCGTTCGCAACAAGTCACTTCGACCCATTCACTCACCACACACCTGTCCTAATGCATGAACTAAGTTGAAATCGAACCCACCTAATTTACAATGGAGACATTGCAAATCTTAGGCATGGGGAGGTATGAAAGTGCAAAATGTCAGGAAAATTCATATCAAGAAAGG
Source organism: Thalassia testudinum (assembly GCA_037157565.1). Taxonomy (NCBI): domain Eukaryota; kingdom Viridiplantae; phylum Streptophyta; class Magnoliopsida; order Alismatales; family Hydrocharitaceae; genus Thalassia; species Thalassia testudinum. Next base: position 75,378,726 of record JAZHRO010000013.1, read on the forward strand.
GTTTCAATTAAAAAAAAAAAAAGACTTGATGGAGGGGAGGAACAAATCAGGGTCATACAAATGAGAGGAGGAAAAGAGTAAAATGCCAAAAAAAAAAAGGAGCATAAAATGAAAATGAAAAGAAATACTCATTAGTAAAAGATTAAGGAATTAACTGAAGTTCTAGACCAGATCAAGAAAAGAAATAAAAGAAAAAGTACTAAGGAGACATAACAAGAGATTAGCAGGAACGCTGGTCTTAGGCCTCTTGGGCTAGATTCGTTAGCTTAAAAATTCACGTATCTGCTAAAATCTGGATAATCCTCAAGAGGTTAAGGAAAATGCGAAGCTTGAGTATTAGGTCTAAGGCTTAGGAAGTATTTGGCCTCGTTAACTGACCTCCGGTTTGCGGGATTCGGTAACCTAAGCACCCCAAATTCACACACAGTCTGGTTCAGTGCGCATAAACATCCAAATCACGCAAAAGCGTTTAATGTCCTACAAAAGTCACCTAGATTAGGAGTGGCCAATCAACACAAGTTGATTTGGACAAGTTCCCAGCGCGGAGAGGCGGGAAATTCCCCTCGAAGATGCGTAACAACATATCGTCTCCTCGGTGCTTGTCTCTTAGGATATTTAAATATCCTACTGGGGGCATGTAAGCACTCTGCTGGTTCAGATACCATGGGCGGCATTATCACGAAATGTTGATCGCCAGGGTCTGAATTCGGCCACGGAACGCCATGGGCGGGATTATCTCGAAATCTCGAAAGCCAGGGTTCTGGGGGTTGCCATGGGCGGGATTATCTCAAATCTCGAAAGCCAAGGACCCTTAAGGATTGATGATGGGGACGAGGAATCCGATACAGACCGTGTTGAGAAGCTAATCCGAAGCTAGAAATAAAAAGAAAAGAGAGAGAAAGCTCTCCAAATAAATAAATCTTCTATCTCTCTCTTACAAAAATGCACTGCGAACTGAACTTAAGCTAAGAATGTCTCAAGCACAGGTGCTTTAACCGCGGAGTCCAACAAACCCTAGGTTAGTTTCTGTGGGCCTTAGAAACATTTGCGGAGGACTGAGGCTAAAGCGGAACAGGTCCAGATTTTGGTTGGCACTTGAATACCTCTAGGCCTATTGTCGGCATTCTAACCTAATCACAAAAGAAAAAGAAAAGCACTTACACTGAGGGTCTAGAACAGAAGTTAAAACCTTGAAATTTTGCTAAGGGACTAGCAAAAGCTAGGCATGGGGGTATGATGAGAGCCTCATCATGAGCCATAACTAGCTCATTTTGACCCAATAAAGAAGATAAAAGCTCCTACATATCTTAGAAGAAGGCCTAAATGAAGGAATAAGTGCTCTGAGAAGAAAACATGAAATAAAGGTTAAAACTGTAATTTTACCATTGCAGTACATAAATGGGATTTCTCAGAGGCAAAACATAGGTCAAAAGGTCTAAATAAGATAAAAAGTGGGTTGAGTCAATCAGAAATGGGTTTATGTGCAATCCAGGAATTAAATGATGTTTGGTAACCCTAAAACAGACCCGCTTAAATCAACAAGGTTCCGGTCAGAATAAAAATCAAGTAAACCCTCTAAAAATTATGGAAAAATATCCCTTAGGGTTTAGAACACTTAATTTGGCCTTTGGAACCCAGTTTGACCTAGATTAGGGTCCTAATTCATCAATTAACCTAATTTGGGTTTCTACGTAAAATATCTAGTCAAACGTGGTCAAACCTAAAATCCAACTTCACCATTGGATTCCTTAGGTTCAAATTAGGTTTTCACCAAAATTTGGACCTAGGGGGAGGTCATCTTGACCTACTTTGCAATTCAGTACACCCAAATTATATTTTGGTCCCTAACTTTTGAAAATCATCACAGAGAGCCCCCTAACTTCCTCGCCACCTTTGCAATCAGGTCCTTCTGCCATTATTTGGGCAGAATCCTGCTCCGACGAGGATTAGAGAGGGAATACTCTCTGATTCCTCAGAGATCCCCTCCCAGAAATGAAAGGGAGATTCTCTGAGGAATTCCCTTCCATCTAAGGCTAGTCATGATCCCTGATTTGATCCCAATCTCTTGTCCGAACGCACGAGGGATTTGGGTATCCACCCACTTTCCTTCTCCGGCGAACCATCGGAGATGATTGCACGCCCTCCACGCACTAGATAGTTCGGCCAGCACCTATAAAAGAATCCCCAAACCCGACCGCTCAATTTCAAACTTGCCTTGGCGGAGATTCCCCCAAATTTTCTTCTCTTCCATCTCCGGCCAAGGAACCCGCAAGCTCTGGCGACCTCCTCCCCTCCTTCTCGTCGCTCTGCTGCCATACCAGCAGCAGAGTCCACTTTGCCTCTTCCTCCCACGTCGCGCAGTACCAAGCGCGTGTTCCCCTGACCTCGTCCTCGTCGCCACTCCCTTCCTCAGGGTTCTTCTTCCCCCTGCAGCTACGAGCCATCCACCCCGCTGCCTCTCTCCCTTCCAGAACACTCCAGATATATTCCCCTTCTTCCCCTCTCTCTGTTCCTCCTTACATTTCATTTAATTACCCCTCGACCATGCCTGACCACCGCCATCTTCCATCCCTCCGGCCGACCTCCGGCGAATCGCTCCCGTCGCTCCACACTTTCGCATGACTCGCCGACCGACTCAGAGGCTTCGCCTCACCTCACCGAACAACCTCCGCCCATCCACCATCCCTCTACGCCTCCTCAACGCTCCCCCGAACACACCCACACCTCCGGTCACAGGACGACCTAGGCACGCACGCCTAGGCCGTCCCACGACCTGCTGCACCGTGCACCACCTTCGCCGTGCCACGGCGAAGGTCCCCAGCAGATCTGATTAAGCCGAGAGGCTTGTTTTGTGTTTGACAGTATTCAAGCCCTTGCCGCCATTGACAGTGACGCGGAGCAGCTCCAGGCTTTAGGACGTCCAGGCTTCAGGTGCAGCGGACTCGGGCAAGCAGTGCGAAGTTATCTGGTCCAGCAAGGAACGCAGCGAAGTCCGCAGCCTTGGCAATTGAAGAAGGTCTTCTGCGAGCGCGCGCGAGAGCAGGGTAGGACTAATAGTCCCACATCGGCAAAATACAAAGCACAGGTCCTTCCGGGTCAGCTGTGTCATAGGACGTGCAATCTGCGAGAAGCCCTTGATAAACCGCCAGTAGTAGCCTGCTAGTCCTAAGAAACTGCGGACCTCTGTCACTGTACGTGGTCTCTCCCACCTGAGCATTGCCTCAACCTTAGTTGGGTCCACAGCCAAGCCATCCCCTGAAATCACATGACCTAAGAAGGTCACCTCCCTCAACCAGAACTCGCACTTGCTGTACTTGGCATACAGCCTACGTCGTCTCAATGTGTCCAAAACCATCTGCAAGTGTTGTCCATGCTACGCCTGATCCCAAGAGTAGATGAGCACATCATTGATAAATACCACCACGAACTGATCCAGATACGGTCTAAACACCTCGCGCATCCCCACACGCCAGTGCGCTTGGACCCAGGTGCGAAATTCGACCCGATTAGCCGCGGCTCTGGGAGAGCGTCCTTTGAGTGAATCGCAGAGAGAGAGAGACGTGTGGGTAGAGAAGGACAGGGTAGGTTTTGCTCTCCTGTGCAGGCAGGCCGGGTGTTGAAGAGAAGAAGCTTAGCCAAAGAAGAAAAAGAAGCAGCAGCAGAAGAAGAGGTTGAGCGAGGTAGGGAAGAGAAGGAAGAAAGGACCGCAGAGAGAAAGAAGAAGAAGACAGAAGAGAAAAGAAGCAAAGGCAGGAAGAAGATCAAAAGAAAAGAAGAGCCTACGCAGAAGAAGAAGGCAGAAGAGAGAAGTAAGGAGGAAGACTGCAGAGAAGGCCAAAACAGAATCAAAGCAGGAAGAAGAATAGCTACATTTAAGATGTCTGATATAGAAATCAGACGTCTAATCCTATTATTTTTTAGCAACTTTTTATAAATCTCTCTTTGAATCAATTGTCTTTCATTTAAAAGTTGTATTCTTTAGTCTTTCAAAGGTACTGAGGTTGCTCCTTGTGTTCGACCTCGGATACTCCGATTTTCGAGTAAAAAATTCTTTATTCGTTTTGAACGCTTTTTTGGCTATATTACAACGAGTTATCTTTTAAAACCCGATCGAGTGCGATAAACATTCGTGCAGCAGTTTTAGTGTGCTAGTAGGTGAAGGCCGAGCATTAGAGGCCTGTAGGGCCGTTGCAGCCACTTCCAGTGCCAGAGTGGAAGTGGGAGAGCATCACCATGGACTTGGTGGTGGGCTTGCTCGTTACCCAGCGAGGACACGATGCAGCCTGGATAATTGTAGACAAATTGACGAAGATGACACGTTTCTTGCCGATCCGAGTCACTTTGAGACCAGCACAGTTCGCAGAGAGGTATATTCGCGATGTGGTACGTCTGCACGGAGTTCCGCGTGAGATTGTATCCGACTGGGAGACCCGCTTTACGTCCCAATTTTGGGCTGAGTTTCAACAGGCCTTGGAGACACGGTTGAGGTTCAGTACAGCATACCACCCCCAGACAGACGGACAGTCGGAGTGCACGATACAAACGCTTGAGGTCCTTTTGCGTGCCTGTGTACTGGACTGGAGCACTTGCCCCTGGCGGAGTTTGCATATAATAACAGCTATCACTCGAGCATCGACATGGCACCCTACGAGGCTCTGTACAGACGGAGGTGTACTGCACCCTTAAGTTAGGTTGAGGTAGGGACCAAGTGGGAGGTTGGCCCCAGGCTTATCCGGTAGAGTTAGGAGGTGATTGATGAGAACCTCGTCATAAACCCTAAACTAGCACCATCTAACCCAGATTTGCAAGAAAAAGCTCCTACATAACTATAGAAAGGCTTGACTCAGAGAAATTCTGAGTTTGTGAAGAAAATAAGAACTAAGGGGTAAAAATGCAATTTCACCAACTCAATCTGAAAACAGGGTAACTCAGAGTCCAAACTTAGGTCAAACCAACCTAATAAGAAGAAAAGTGGGATGAATTGATCCAATAAGGGCTACAGCAACTCCAAGGAATTAAATGACATCCTGTAACCCTAAGAACAAACCCACTTCAATTCACGAGGTTTGAGGCAAATAAAAAATTGACTAAACCCTCTAAAATTCATAGAAAAATAATATCTAGGGTTTAGAACCTTCAATTTGGCCTTAGGAACCCATTTTGACCTACATTTAGAATCAGGCCCAATTAATGACTTAATTTGGGTTTTTACGTAAATTGACCAGTCAAACAAGGTCTAATCTAGAAATAAAATTCACCATTAGAATCCTTAGGTCCTAGTTAGTCATGTATAAAAACTTGAGCTTAAGAAGAGACCTTCTTGACCAACTTTACATTTTGGTCCTCATCCATTACTTTTTGACCCTCAACTTTTGAAATCCTCGCATTTTGGCCCCTAAGTCTTCTTCGTTCTTTTCATTTGGGTCCTCCCTGCAAAACCCTGAGTAGCTCCATGCTCCGGCGACTTTGCGCGGAGCATGGCGCCGCGCAGGGTGAGGGAGACACTCTGCCAAGACAACCGAGGGTTCCCTGCGACGTCTGCTGTCGCAGGGACACCTCCATGGTCTCTGCGGCTGCCCATACCTCCCGTGCGAACGCACGGAAGGTATGGGTCTCCATCTCCAGCGTCCTCCGGCGAGGGAGGCACGTCGCCTCCCTCCGCCCTCCTCTCTGATCTCACCTCTATAAAAGCCGCCTCCATTTGCAGCACTCAGGAGCTCGGTTCTGACGGAGAAACACCCCCCTCCTTCCTCTCTTCCCACTCCGGCAGAAACCCTCCAGCTCCGGCGGTTCTTCCTCCGCCTCCTCGTCGCTCTGCCGCAATACCAGCAGCAGAGCCGCCTTCGCCCGCTCTTCCCGCGTCGCGCCGTACCCAGCGTGCGCTCCCCCGCTCTCTCCTCGCCGCCGCCCCTCTCTCTGGGCACCTTCTTCTCCGGCGACAGTCGAAACGACTGCCGCCCTGCTCCGTCCCCCTCTCGTCCCACCAAGTAGGTACAGTTTTTTCCTTTCCTTCCCTCTTTCTTTTCCCTACTTCAATTTGCTCAACCACCCTTCGACCGCACCTGATCACCCTCACCTTCTCCATCTCCGGCCAACCTCCGGCGACTCGCTCCCATCATTCCACCACCCCACACGACTCGCCGACCGACCCGAAACCTCCGCCTCATCACGCTGAACCATTTCCACCCCTTCATTTCTTGCCATTCGCCACCTGAAGACCCCCCGAACAAACCCATTCCCCCAGCCACAGTCCGACCTAGGGCAGCCCCTGCATGCCGCCCCACGACCTGCCAGACCCCGCACCACCTTCGCCGTGCCACGGCGAAGGTCCCCCGCTTGTCTGATTAGGCCGAAGGGTCGTATTTCTGTGAACAGGCCACCCGTCCTCCGCCGCCATTGCTGAACAGGTGGAGCTTCTTCCGCCTGCAGCTGCAGCGTCGCTTCGCCCAGGCTTGCGCTCCAGGACGCACGCCTCGCCCTCACGCGCCCGCCCAGGTCTGCAGCTGGGGTGAAAGCCCCGCACACAGCCACGATTGCCTGCAGCTTTCTCAGCTGCAGGCGCCAAATTGGGGTGGGAAATTTAGTCCCACCTCGGTGGATTCTGAAGCAGCGCACCTACATAAATTGTAAAAGTGCTATCGGCTTATCGCCTCAGCACACGGGGTGAGGTCCCTCTCACCCGCTTACTCGGCCTCGTCCGCGACCACCCCCCGCGGACCTGGCCCGACCTGCACTCCTTGCCCACCACCGCACGCCGGTGGGCCTGGACACGGGGGTGACCCGTACCCGAATACCCGGCGGCTCTGAGAGAGCTATCCTACGAGCGAAATCTGAGAGAGAGAGACGCGGGGGAGGTAGGATTAGGTTTTGCCCTCTGATCAATCTGTGAGTGTGCAGGCAAAAGCAGAGAAGAAGAAGAAGAAGAAAGAAAGAAGAAAGGAGGACGCACTGTAGCAGAGGCTACTTAAGTCGTCTGATTGAAAAATCAGACGACGCTCTGCAGAGAAGAAAAAGAAGAAGGAAAGAAGAGCAGGCACTGCAGAGAAGAAAGAAAGAAGAAGACAAAGAGCTGGAGGAGAAAGAAGAGAGAAGCAGAACACGAAGAGAAAGAAGAAAAGCTTGGAAGCAAAAGAAAGAAGAAGAACAAAAGAACAGAAGAGGAAGAAGAAGAAGAAAGAAGACTGAGGAACTGAAGAGAAGAAAAAGAAGAGGACAAAGACAAGAGAAAGAAGAGAAGAAGAAAAAACCAACATGACAAATCTCTATCTCTCTCTCTCTCATTTTTGTAATAGAAACATTGTACTTCTAGAATACAGTTTGCTCCCTGAGTTCGACCTTGGGAAAACTTTTATTTCCGAGTAACAAATTATATTAAGCTGGTAACCGCTCCTCTACACTATACTACGACGAAATATTAGAAATATCAAAACTGTAGACAAGAGTAGCAGCCAGTGATCGAGTAGATACATAGACAACTTCGCACTGTCAGGAGTAGACAGAAGAGCTATGCAGATTGGAAGCGCAGAAAGGTGCAGTTTGAGGTTGGGGATCACGTCTTCCTTCGCGTTTCGCCCATGAAGGGCCTGCAGTGTTTTGGGGTGAAAGGGAAGCTCGCGTCGAGGTTTGTGGGGCCCTTTGAGGTCCTGGAGCGGGTTGGACCCGTTGCTTACAGGCTTGCTCTTTCTCCCCAGCTTTCTGGTGTGCACGACGTGTTCCACGTGTCCAACCTCAGGAAGTACGTCGCCGATCCCAGTCACGTTCTAAGCCACGAGAGTGTCGAGGTGGGTGACGACCTAACCTACCCCGAGCGACCAGTGCAGATACTAGACAGAGCCGTCCGGAGTTTGAGACGGAAGCAGGTACCTCTGGTGAAGGTCTTGTGGAGGAGCCAGAGGTACGAGGTGGCTACCTAGGAGCCTGAGGCGGCGATGCAAGACTGGTACCCAGAGCTCTTTGAGTGTACGTCTTTTCGAACCGGCTTCGGTCCTTGTCGGGAGGTCGTAGATCGCATTTTTGATAAAAGTGTCGTAGTATAGTTGCGAAATACGATTCAACAAAGATATTGTTTTGAAAATAACGAGACTGAGTCCCGGTCATTCGTCTCTAGGAGGCGTTGTTTTTGTTTTTGAAATCGATCTTAAAGCCGCTCTACTTTATTTAAACGACATGCTGGTGTGTAATATATAGGCGGTTAAAGAACATGCACTTAAATCATGTAAATATGATAATCATTTAGCTCAAGGTTATTTCAAACACATAAGAGATATATATATAAAATGAAATTTCATTCATCGTGGGAGAGTTGTTGCACAAGGAAATCTAGAGGAAAGCTTATACATGAATGCTTAAAATTAAATCTAACTACCAGAAAACGATTGCATACAAGAATCAACGGGGGGATTTCGCATGCATCATTGGGGAAGAAGTAAGACTACTCTACTAAGCAGTAAATGAAAGCAATAAAAATTATGAAGAGCATGATCTAGAGCTAGAAGAATAGAGGGCATTCAGGGGTGGTCCCCGATGGCCTTGGAGTGGTCGAGAAGAGAATGAGGGGCGGCCAATGTAGCTTAGGCCGACCCTTAGAGAGAAGTAGGGTTGATCCAGCATCCCGGCATCGTGTCCTCCATGGTGGTGGTAGTGAGCTCGTGGAGGTGGAGTGAGTGGCTAAGTGGAGGTGGCGTGAATGGCACCAATGGAGAGCACTTGCCAAGGGAGTGAATGGGTGCAAATGGCCACCCAAGGGGTCTTTTTATAGACCTAAGGGAAGCTCTCTAGAGAATTATGGAATTCTCTAGAGAGGCCTATGGTGGGAGCTCGTGGGAGAGTGAGAGAGAGAGGGTGGAAGGTGGTTTTTAGATCCACCAAATGTGGATCTAAAAATTGAATGGCTCTTGGTTGCTATTTTTGGCAACCAAGGCAACCACACCTGGTAGAGAGTTCTAGAGAACTCTAGGCTAGATATTTTCGTGTGGATGGTGTGTGTGGGTCGAAACTTAGGTGGCTAGGTTGATTAGGTTGGGTTCTAGTGGGTTTAGGTCAAGGTAGGTCTCAAATTAGGGTTATAAACCCTAATTCACTAAGGTAAAGTGCAATTAAACTTAATACAAGTTTAATTGGGTGTGTGGAAACTTAATTGAGAGTAAAACAACTCAATTAAGTCAGTTCTAGGTCAATTGGACTCTCACTGAGTCCAATTGGACAGTGTGTGCTGAGATCAGGGCTCAATTGAACTCAATGAGTCCAATTGAATAGGCTGATGGAATTGACTAAGATCCAAGTCAATTAGGTTTAGTGAGGACCTAATTAGCTCCTTAGGGAGGTCTAGAGGTGATGTACTAGGGTTAGGGCACCTTAATTTAGGTTCCTATGAGGTTGGAATTGGGTTTAGGGACCTAGAGATCCAAGATCAAGGCTTAAATCTCAAAACAAGAATTGGAGAGCAATACAGACGTCTTATACTAAAAAATCAGAAGTCCAGACTTGTTGTCTGGACGTCCAATCAGAGTCAGGAAGGATTTCGGGTTCTGTTTTGGGTATTCTGTAGAAATTAGACGTCTGACAAAGTGTCTAGACGTCCAATAACACTGCAGAAGTGGGTTTGAAGTGTGCGGGAGTTGGCTAAGGGTCCTAGACATCTTAAAACTTATCTGGACGTCCAGAGAAGGGTTGGAACTAGGGTTTTAGGGCTTCCTAGGGTGTTGTGACCTAATCTAAGGGTGGCTAAGGCTTGGGGAAGTCTCTAGGCTATCCTAGGGCTAGGATAGACCTAAGCTCTTCACATTTTACTGCTTATTCCTACTTAATAGAATAGCAAACTTTTAACCCCCTTACATTATTATTCCTACATTTAAACTAGGCCTTCTGCTCCAGCTCTGCTACAACTCCTGTTATTCCTGATCCAGCTTCAGATCCAGCTCCTGGTCAGCTTATTCCCTACAATCGACATAATGCACTTAATCAGCACATTATAACATTATTTTATGCATAGCTAAAGGAAAGCAGTAAAGATGCAGATAATGCGTATGCATGTATGAATAACCCTAATTTATGATAAGTCCTACCTTAATCTAGGCCAATTAAGACCTATGATTGCTGCGCAATCAGTCCTCTTTGAGTTTGTTATGCGTATGTTGTTCTTTTTCCGCACCTTAGCTAGCTCAAGTTTCGGGGATGAAACTTCATTTGAGTTTGTTATGTTGTTATGACCCATGCTGTTTGAGCCCTTTAAGACATCTGAAACTTGGGTCAGACGTTTGGTCAGACATCTGGACACCTTCCCAGACGTCTGGAAATTAAAATTTTCGTGTACAAGCTCGCGTCCGAGTGCGTGCTGCGCGCAGACAGTACGCATCCCTCATTTTCTTCTCCTTCTCTCTCCTCTCGCCCGACGAAAACTCTAACCCCACACCTTATATAAGCCCTCCTCCTCTCCCTCATTTCACCCACTTCCCAGCCACTTCCTTCCTCTACCCTCCAACGAGTGCAGCCGAGTGACAAACGGCGAGGAGTAGGGTGAGAAGGAGAGGAGAGAAGGCTTGCGAGCTCGAGTGGGAGCTCGTCGGTGAGCTCACAGCTAGTCGGTGCGTGCGCAAGGCGGAAGAGTGCGTCAGGGAGGTCCTCCCCGACACTCCTGTAGCCGGAGCAGCAGGCGAGCGGGCGCGGTGCGGCCACGCGCGACGCGAGAAGGCGGAAGCAGGTTCTGGCTCTGGGATTTTCCCAGAATCAGACGTCTAAAGCGACGTCCAGATGACGTAGCCGATGTATGGAAGAGGTTCCAGACGACTGAGAGGTAAGCTTCGTGAACGTATGTCTCCTTTGCGGATACGGCATGCAGGCCGTTCCGTCGAGGCGTTGTTTCGTGCCTTATTGAGAAAATTTCGCTTGATTTGCGTAGAGGTTGCTTCGGGAAGGCGCGGGACACGCCCTCCCACGCAGTTCGGACGTCTGGGCGAGGAACCAGACGACGGGAAGCATTTTTAGATGTCCGGAGAGATCGTCGGACGTCTGGAATTGGGTCCAGACGGTCCATCGGAGTTCCTGGACGTCTGAGGAGTGGTGCAAGACTTGAGGTATGGCTCTGGACTCTTTTAAGACGTCTGGAAGGTGTTCCAGACGTCTGATTTGAGTCAGAATTACTGTTTTTAACCTGTTTAGGGTTCATTTGAGGTCCAATTTTCGCAATTAAGACACCGTTGTTTCCTGTATGTTTTCCCCTACTTGTTGGAATACTTTCTATACTGTTCTGAGTAGTCTCTTGTGATTGATCCTTGTGATAGGACCTCGTTCCATTGCGGGTTTGGGATTTGTTGAGGCACGTAGACCTGCCGATCAAGCCCCCACTACTCCTGGGTTTATTGGTAGAGTGGCTTCCCCTTAAATTAATTACAATTTAAATGCATGTGTAATGAATGATTAGAACCTAGGATATGGCATGAATCTTAGGACTAGAAATACTAGATTGTCTGTATTGAATGAATGAATTGCAGTCTTGAATAAGTGAATAAAATGATAACAATTGCCTGTAAATAAAAATACAGTTGCCTGCGAAATATGTAGTGCTTGTGCTAAATAATTATTGTATGTAATTTTCCTGTCGCACACGTGGAATGACCTAATATGAGCTGCATGTATATAATTTGAAAATGGAAAGGTGAATGTGGGAAACACGAGCTACCTACGAATATACCTGAAATGTGAACAATAGAGTTACATGTTACATGTGTAGAACCTGAGAAATGGAAATAGAAATGATGAAACCTGGTATGAAATGGCCTAAGGAATATGAGCATGAACCCTACAGGGGAATTAGGAGATGAGCTCTTGGAAATGAATGGAATGAATCTGGGAATGTTTTGGGAAGTGTGATGGCCCTTGAGTACGTGGTACCAAGGGGAGTGCATGTTACCTCTTAGTGTAGAGGGGAGCTAGCCGCCCTTGGGTTGGGACCCGGGGTTAGGATTGGCTACTTTGCACCGACTCTGTGGCCCTCGTGTACACTATACCGGGGAGATCTACTAGTGTAGGGAGAGAGCTAGCCACCCCACGGGGCCCGAGGTTCAGCTAGTCACCCTACACCGACTTGTTAGGCCCATTGGGCAAATCAAGGTAGTCAGGCGAGGGTGCGCGGACTGTGGAGGGGCGAGACCCCTGTTTGGTTCTGAGGGGCTAGACCCCTGTTACTGAGAGGGCCATGCCCTATACTGGTTCCGTGCTGTGCTTTGGGCGCAACCGCTAAGGGAAACGACTGACCGCGTGCTAGTACGAGGTAGATACCCGTGCGTTTATCGCGCATACCGTAGTCACCGTTACGTCTGTCTGTGACCTTGGGGTGGTTGATTGGGTGTAGGACCACCACGGGCGACTCTCCCGACCAGGAGAGCACCACGTGCGACTTCTACTCTTCGGAAAAGACTGCAATCAAGATCGTTCCCACGAGGAACATTTGAGATCAAGAAAGAGACCTGATAAATAAAGCAATTGGTGAAAGAAAGAATAATTTGTTAAAGGAAGAAATAAATTGAAAAACAACAGCTACCTGTCCACATTTACTGCTTTAGTTAGTTGGTTGCCACTCTACTCAGTGTTCGCTGATTTTGTGTACTCATAACCCTTTTCAGGTCCAGGTGTTGAGCAGCCAGAGCCTACGGCTGCAGAGGGTGCTGGGCCTAGTAGAGCCCAGTAGTTGTAGCTCTTTTTGTACTCGTTTGTAGTAGTGAGTAGCTCCTTGTACCTTTAGATTATGTACTCTTTCATTCTGCACATTATATTCCTGTACTCATTTACTTTCTACTGTTGTGGTGGTGTGTACTGTAGTAGTTTTACTTCTTTACTGCTGTACTTGTGTTATTGTTAGTTGCTTAGCATTGTGAATGTGATTTACTTTCCTGCTTTTTGGTTACTTTCTCATTGGACGACTGGGTCTTAGGATTAGTCGAGTCGGTCTGGTCTTGTGTCCTGTAGGGATTCGGGAACCGGGTCAAACCCGAAAACCTGGTTAGGGTTTGGTGTTGGTGTCAGAACCCCTTAAATTACCAAAAACGTGTGTATTTTGAGTCAACCCTTGTTCAAACTTTGTCAAATGGATGCCATATATGGTATCATAGGATCCTCTCATCACAACCTTTCTAGCGGCGATTGTTTCGCACGATTGTGAGTTGTATAGCTCAAGTTATGGCCAAAAGAAGCCATCAGGGACCTAAATATAAGGTGAACCCAACCCTAAGGGAAATTTAGGTATTTCACCCAACTAAACCTATTCTAAACCACCTCTAAAACCTATTTAAGGACCCCTTGTGTCCTTTGGGTTGTCATTCATCCTCAACTCTCTCTAATCAAGAGAGAAAGGGAGAAGAAAAACCTTAGTTTTTCTTCTTCAAAATAAAAAATTATTTTGTAGGGACCTAGGTGCGATTCTGCAAAACCCGCGGTTCCCACTGCAAAAGACGTGGCTGCGGTGGTGGCACCCAGTGAGCACATGACGTGTGGCGGCGATGGAGTGCAAGTAGGTGACGCCTGGCACGGGAGGGCGCGTAGTTTCATGCGTGTGCGCATTCTTAAGCGGGAGCGCACAAGATTGCACTGCATGGCATGATCTGGCGGTGCAGGCGCGTGCAGGCCGATATCCGTGGGTGAGTAGGCACGCGATGCGTGGTAGGTGTGGAGGCGCGTGCGCGAGTGCGTTGGGTGGCACGTGCGTAGGCATTTGGTTTGACTCTGGACCCCCTTGCGTTGTTTCTTCTAGTTTGAGGCCTTCCCGACCTCGGATTTCGACAAATAAGGTATCATTGGAATTGTATCGATGCGTACTACGCGTTGGTATGATTTATTTTTACTTTTGAGTATGTTCTACTTATTAACAAATTAGAAATATAATTAGGTGTCTCTGACTCCATCGTGGGTCCGATTGAACCAGGTTCTCTTCCCGATGAGTGCACAAACCTCGAGGCAGGCGTGGGGCCTATTCCTAGGTCTAGTGCACATGGTTCGGAGTTACTGTGACCCTCCGATGACATTAGGTAGAATAGTCTGTCCTTTCAATTCAGTCATTGTTTTTGTACTTAAGGACCCATCATGAACAATCTTTTTCGTAAACTGCCTTGATCGACGTGTATTCTTCTTTTTATTGGGTTCAAAACCCCTCAGTATTTTCTCTGATTTATGGGCAATTAAATGAGAAATAATAGGTTTTATGTAAATAATGCAGATTAATGTACCATTGTTATCACATGTATAAAACAAACCCCATTTTCCTTAAAACAAGTTTTGTTATTTTCAGTAACTTCTAAGTAACCTAGGGCCACTGTCGCAAAATTTGAAACTGCTTGTGAAAAGGATAAGTTAAGGATAATGTGAATAATTACAAATCTTGGAATTAGAAATATGAAATTACTAAGGATTTTCTGAATTAACAAAATATGAGATACAATTATCTGAAAATTAATTGTATAATACGATAGATATGTCGAAGAGAATAAAAGGATTAGATAACTGGTTTTAGCCCCGCTACTTGCCAGGATTTCAGCCGTAGCTTTAGGTCTTTTCAGATCAGGTTTAGGGGCTGGTTTAGGGAGTTGCTGGCCTCCCTATGACTCTTTGACTAAGCTTAGCAGCCAACTGGGATAGCAGATTCGCAGGGCTCCATGTTTAAAACAGTTCTTTCGGCCGATGGGTAGGACATTGGCTGTCTGTAGTTCAGCGTATACAGCGCTTGTACGTGTTCATGCTACACGACTTAGCTGCCACCCCTTTCTGCGATGACCCTAGGGTGATAGAGCATGGCGACTCGATGGATATAAGCAGCCCTCCCTGCCAGAAGGGTTGCTTATATCAGTCTTGCACCATAGGAAGTTACACTAAATCATTTCGTGCCTGAGACATTGATTAACAATTTGAAAATAATAAGAATATGGGTAAATTGCATAAAAAGGACTGGATATAAAATAAATTGTAAACAGACAAACTATCAAGATATTGCCTTTATACTGTACCTGTACTTGAGCTACTTGTACTACTCTACTTAGTTTTCACTAACACTGTCTCGGGTTCCATACTCAAGCGTTGCTGAGCAACCAGGTGCCGCGACGACAATTGGTCAAACCTCCACAGAACCAGGTCCTATATGAGGAGACGATCCGTACCGAGCCGGTGGCTCATAATTGTAGCTTCTTTCACACTAGTAGAATTTTATTTCTATTTTTCTTGGTAGTTATACTAGACTCTCCTTTATTTCTTCTTTAGGAGAACTTTACTTTTATTGTCAGCACTTTTGTTTATTTCATTTAATACTTTATGAATGAATGTTGGTTATGGATATTTTATGACTTTATATTGGGTGACTGCGATCTTCTGGGATTTCATGCTAGTTGTTAGCACAAGATGACTCGAATCTCATCGGTTGGCGAGACTCAGGTTGTCACACATTGCCTATCTAAAACTTTCCCCCACTTGGTGGAAGTAGTTTAATCTTATTTATGGTTAAGGTTGATACTAATTTGGATGTTGTCTAATGTCTCCTATTATCCATTATGTCAAACTATGGCACGTGCTTAGTAGGACTACCTATGGTTTGTAATATTTACTTTTAGACCTTTGCCCACTTATTAGCATAATATTTTATGATGTATGTCTTTGTTATTTTATCAATGACTTCCCTCCCTTCATATTTTCCATACTTAACCTTTTATAACAGGGATGGATTCAAAGGATGCCATATCCACCTCTAGTAATAGCGCTTCGAGGATGATGTATTAACTATGGCAGAGGTGATCTTGCCCTTCATTGTGGAGTTCCCCCCATTTTATGATGATCTAATATCACGCGAACTACATAACATCAATCCCAACTTTACCGAGCACATCTAGGTCCATAAAATCCTCAATGGTCATTTAAGGAGATGTTACAATGAATTCAAGGTTAATAAGGAAGCCTTCACTGCAATAGTGGATATCCACAAGGAGTGAACTAATCTATATGATTCTCATAATGTAATTGTAAATGAGCAATTAGCCATTTTCTTTCATACCCTTGCTCATGCTTCATCAAATAGGCAACTTATTGAAAGGTTTCAACATTTCAAGGAAACCATTTCTGATACTTTAACAATGTGCTTGATGCCATATGCTCCTTGAGGGGGATGTTCATTTGATTCCCAGCCCTAATGTTGAAATCTCGATGAAGATCAAGACTAAATCCAAAATTCTTCCCCTATTTTCAGGTAACTTTCTATAAAATTGTATGTAATGCACAATTACCACTTTATACTAAAAAGAAAATTTACACTTTTATCACCATTGAAGAAAACACAATTTTGTTATCGCAAGGGATGGGCTAACCAAAATGTCATTGTTGCTGTTGACTTTGTCCTACAATTCGTCTTTGTTGGTGTTGATTAGGAAGGATCTACAACAAAAATGAGAGTCCTAAAGTGGGCCTTGCAACAAGACCTAAAAATTCCCCAAGGTTGCAAGTATTTGGTAATCTAGGATTTGCTAACATTGACTACTTTCTTGCCTCATTTCATGGTGTTGCTTATCACCTACAAGAATATCGGGGACATGCATGGAGGTGTTGAAACTACAAAGAGCTATGCAACCACTACCATGCACAATTGAGGAATGTGGTGGAGCAAGCCTTTAGAGTGTTTAAAAGGTGCTTTAAGATCTTGGAGGCACGTAGGTTTTACACTTCCAAGACCCAACGACGAATTATGCTAACATGTTTTATAATACACAACGTGATTCGTTGGTAGAATCTTCAAGATCAATTGTTTGGCGAGAGTTGGGAACAATATGAAGAGCAAGGGGATGCAAAGGTTGGAGATTAGGATGTGAACCCAAGATCTATCTAAGTGGGGGAGTATATCAAAGAACAAATTGCATAGAATCTATGGATGAACTCCAGTTGCCAATGATGTCCCTTTGGCATACTAGTAGATGAAATGTATTATTAAGGCCTTCATGGCCAAAATCACAGACATGTTGTGCAAGCATCTTAAATGTAGGGACCTAACTCGGCAGCTTATAGACTTCTTGGGTTACTAGCCGTAGAATGTCTAGATTGCTTCCTTTATGCACATTATGGATTCTTGGACTTTGTTTATATCTTTATTATGAAATATGAACTATTACTTCATCTGTGATTAATTGCTTGCATTTCTACTTGTCTATCCACATCATTAATCAAAGAGTAGTGCAAGTATGGCAAATAGCTTTATGACCAATACCCATGGATGGACAACTCTGTAATTTGTGGCTAGAGCCTGACGATGGATGCCATTTGTCTACCATCAAGCGTATTTTCTACATTTGTTAGTGAGGACAACAAGTGAGATGCCTATCTTTGACATGGAAGTAGATATTTGTAGAATGTACTTGAATCTTTAACTATCGAAAAATGATGGTAGGATTGTAATTATAAAATATTAGCACATTTCCTATAGTCGACTTGGACTCAATTGGGATAGAGACCTTCTTCATTGCACTTAAATATTGATACCTAAAGCTCAAGAACATGCGTTGAAAGCACTAGAGGGGGGTTTTAATAGTGCTAATAGTGATAAAATAAAGTAATTAAATAATTAAACAAGTTTGCAAGCAATTCCAATAAAAATAAGATGGCAACAATTTATAGTCTAATCCACAACACTAGAAGGATTTTGCCTCAACTCTACTTGGAATCACTAACCTAATACTTATGGGATACCAAACCCTTATTACAACCCGCTCTTGATATCCAATCAAGAGCCAATCCTTCTCCCCTGTGAGATTAGGGACCTAAAACTTGGGCCCTCAAATTACAACAAGAATAGATGTGGAAGAAGAGAAATTAATAGTTAAATACACAAACCAAAGCCCTATGAATAGTTCCCAATGCTATGTATGCAATTAAAATATATGGACTATCTAGAGCTTAACTAAATACTCCTTTTACTCAATGGATGTGTGATTGTGCGTTGGAGGGAGAGAAGTGTGTATCGATGCCCTAAGAGACGTTGCAGGATGATAGAGAGTCTCAACTAGCATCAAAAGATCTTGTGAGAGGATGTAGAATGAACGAGAGAGCTCTCTTTAGCCTTAATATGCTCAAGAATATGGAAGTTATGTGTCCAAGTTATCCTAAATGGTTGGAGAGGTTCTTCTTATAGAGAGGGATCATAATGGACCTAAACAAGTTGGGGGACACACACTCCAATGTTCAAAACTACCCTCACATTTATGCAACTAATGGGCAAAAATGTCTTTTTAAAAAGTACTTTTTTAGCCCTACTAACGATAGGTGGTACCTAACGTTAGATCTAAAGTTTGTAATTCCTTGGAATTGGCATTTTAGATCCCCAAATGTTATGTGTTAATGTTAGCTACCTTATTTTGCTTATTTTGAGGTGCAAAAGGGCAATTAACTAATCCTCTCTCTATCCTAAGGTCACTAGTGTGTAATCAAGAAGTGATTAATGATTAATGATCTAATTGGGAGCTGATTGGGCATGATTAACCCTAATTTGACATTAGTGACCTAATTAGAGTGCTCAATGAGTTGATTATGCATGAACCACTTATAATATGCCTAATTGGACGAGAATGGGGGTTTCCCTTACAATTTCTATAAAAATAAATTAAAATTACAACTTATAGGTCCTAGATTACATCGAGACCTAGATTCAATACTCTTTGAAAGACATCCTTGGTCTTTCATTGTCTTTATGGTTAAGTTCTTGCTACGATGCCTTCAATTTGGTCATTATGATCTCTTTTCTATAGAGCATTGGTCTTGCATCAACAAATGACTCTTTTGAGCCTTTGTTTAGGCCTTGATCCTGCATGTTAGTCCTCATAAAAACTAAGATATATATCCATAAGATATTTGGTTGTTAATTATAAGCACGGTATGCATGAATTATTTGTTATTATCAAAATCACAATGAAGAGATGGCAAACATGCCTAATTGCTCATGCACCAACATACATATGTCAAGACAAGCAGCTGCAAATGAGGACTGTGTGGATTGACTCCTCAATAAGATCTAGGACTTGAATGATGAATTGAAGCTTAGGCAAATGCAACATTATCTTTTATAAAAAGAACTAGAGGGCTCTCAAAATGAAGTTAGTTGGTTTTGGGAGTTAGTCGAAGAGTTGGAAACAGAGGCAAGAGTTCAATAAGTAGAGAAGCATTCCGCACATGTTGGTATAGTGGACAAGATGTGAAACTTGTCCTATTAGATCTCTCAAGTTTGCATGGATGCCAAGGATGCATGCCTTCCTTTGTACTCATTACTTGTGTTAGGATGGATCTATATTAGCCTTATCATTAGCAAAATCTTAGTGTGGACTTACACTCATGGACTTATGCACATGTCATATACTATGTTAGGATGTCTAGATGAACTAGACATGCCATATCGGATGTACTTTCTAATATAAATTCTAAAGTAGATAAGTAATGTATGCATTTTATCTTAACTTTATGCTTGTTCTATATGCTTACTTTTTGTTGCTAGTCCTTTTGATAAATTATATGGGTAACGATGAAAGTTATTTACTTATAATCAGTATTTCATCATAGGAACATATGAAATTGAAATAGCTCTATGAGTAACCACAACTAATTTGATTTTGATGAACGAAAGTTCTCCACACAACCCCAACTACATGGTTTTTTGGGTTGCAAACATGGTCTGGTTGGCACCAATCATAGTTGCCAACCCCTATTGCAATATCCCACAAGGACAAATGTGAACCCAATGACTTCGCTTAAAATCCACCTAGCTATCTGAGACCAATCTTAACCCA
The DNA here is from genome assembly GCA_037157565.1 of Thalassia testudinum. NCBI lineage: Eukaryota > Viridiplantae > Streptophyta > Magnoliopsida > Alismatales > Hydrocharitaceae > Thalassia > Thalassia testudinum. The sequence continues at coordinate 75,398,516 of JAZHRO010000013.1, forward strand.
AACTGAAAGGTGCTGATTTGTAGAAGATGCCGGAAGCAAAATAACTCAAATAGCTGCAAATATCAGCCAATTTGACTATTCTATCGATGGTTAGCATCTGAATTCTTTTTCTGTGATCATGCTTTTGTTTGGTTCATAACTTAAGATTTTGATATTATGCTCTATGTCTTCTAACATGATTATCCATGCTTTTTTCCATATCATATTAGGGGAACATCTAATATTAAGCTCTACAGGTACTGCTGCAACTGTCATTCTTTGAGCATGGCATACAAGGAAGTGGTCTCATATATAAGTAAAAATTCTTTCTGTTCTACAACTGAATTTTATGAGACTTCTTGATTGGATGACCAAACTGAAGTGGTCTCATATAGATAACATTTATGCCTTTTCAACTTTTGTTTGACCTATGTTGTTTCTCAATGGCATACAAGGAAGTGGTCTCATATATAAGTCAAAATTCTTTCTGTTCTACAACTGAATTTTATGAGACTTCTTGATTGGATGACCAAACTGAAGTGGTCTCATATAGATAACATTCATGCCTTTTCAACTGTTGTTTCACCTATGTTGTTTCTCAATGAGACGCCTCTAAGATTCATTCATTTCATCTGAATTTTCCTTGTTTCAGAATGTGGTTATGACATTGCTGTTTGCAATGCACTTTATTTTTTCATTCAGATTTTGCTAAACTATATAGCAGTAGTTTCCATTGTTTGTGTTTTAGTAAACACTAAAATTTATCCTATGCAAGTAGGGGACAAATTTACCATGGTCTTAACTTTCACGTTGAATTTAGTTGGAACTCCTGATGGGGGATACTTCGATCAGATGCTCAGCTCGCAAAGTACACGTATTGGAATTGACAACTATTTCTGTTAGCTAACTAATGCTTGCAATATTGAAGTGCCATCTCTTATTTCTGTATATAAATCTATCTGTGAGGAGCTTCCCCTTGTTAGGTATCTCATAATAGATCTCTGTTTTCAATCAAAGATCGATACTTAATAATTTATAAATTTATTCATGGGTAATATGCTCCTCTTATGACTTGGTTGCAGGTATACCCTTCACATGAATCAATCCACTTTATAAATATGTCTTTATGCATATTTTACAATCAAATATTAAGCTTGTGGTTGTGCTTATGCGGATGGAGGAGTCCTGATAGGAAAGATAAGTGACTTTACCTTAAAAAAGTGGTCAAACTGTGGTCGTCAGTTAAAATTATGGTGACATTCAGATTTGGTTCTTGCAGATGTAAGTTTATTTTATACATGAATCTATGGCTAGGTTTTGGGCAGGCAACAACATCAGAACCGTCGCTTGGAGGGAGGTAAATTTTACAAAAGAAAAGCCTTCAAACCTTAACCAACTGCCATATACTTGCTATTTTTTGCTATACTGGCTTGCATTTGTTGTGTTTGGTCAATATTTTCTCTCTAGATTTGCAAGAAAGTCATCTTTGGATGAGTAGTGGTAGTGATATCATACATGGAGGCATTTTTATTTTCATCCCTTTATTGACATCTCTTGATTTTCTTCGTTTAATATAAGGATTTGATTATTTTCCGGTTAATGATTTGAGTCCTTTAGTACGATCAGGGTTACATACTTAACTACATTGAATAAACCCAATGTGTGTTGATTCGAAGATCTAAACAATTTAGAAGATCCGATAGTACATCAAGAAACCATCTAAGTTGATCATATATTTTTTATATGAGTTGGGATGACAACCTTCTCTAGAAACCGCCACCTGATTGATGTTCTCAAATGGAGATTCGAGAACTGTCACGTGGGTTAGGTTAAGGAGTTAGCTTGATGAAATAGGAGATAGTGGAAGCCTTTTTCCAATGTTATCATGGAGAAAGTGTATCCTTAGACTTTAAACAGATATGTCTCTCTATTCACGAACACATACATTTAACGGACCAATAGTTGATGCACCCACCTTGGTGTTGATACTGGAAATTTGGTGTATATGGGAAGAAACATGAGACATGATCTCTCGAAGGGATCACACAAATCCGTTACATAGGTGTATGTAACAGATTTAAGGCATGAGCTCACTCCGCAAATATTAAGAATGACAAATTCCACATGTGATCGTAGTGTACTGGTCAAACTCGAGGTAAGAAGAGAAGAAGATAGATCTTTGGAAAAGATTCTAATATTCATTCTCATCTCAATGATACAAGGAGATATCGAAAATAATATTATCAAAGGAAGAATGACAATAGTCTGATAGGATTAGACCTCAGGATAATATTTTCCTCTAAGTGTGAAAAATTCACAAGTATTCAGAATACTTTAGAGGGCAAAGTGCCAAAATTGCACCTATCTAATGGTTTATTATTAGAATGATGAAATCAATAATGATATTGATGGGTCACTAATTGAAGAATAAATCAAGTGTAATTTAAAGAGTTAAATTATATTTGATTTGTAATTAATTGTATATAATTTAATTAGGTACAAAATTTAAGTTGTTGAATTATAATTAATTTAAGTTTGGATACTTGATTTAAACTTTCTAAATTTTGTTTTAGGCCAAAGATGCAATTGTTAATTAGAATTTGATCCCATCCATCGAATGAAGATCCAATAGATCTCATTGATTTAAAATTGGAAAGTAATTCTTATAAATATTTCCCAAAGGGAAAAACCCTAATTGCAATTTCAATCAATCAATTTATTGATTGAAATCTCTCTACCTCAAATCCACCAACAACTGCCAGTAGCCACCAGAAGGAAGAAGGGTGGCACCCCTGCCGCCAGTATAAGCAAGTCGACTAATATCAAAATTGGTTGGCGCCTACTATTGTACCTGATCGACTTAGTAGATGTTATAGCACCCTAAATCCTCACAACTTAGCATCTACCATGCAATATGATCGCCATAATAGTAACTCTGCTATGCTTCATAATTGTACTTTAAATGTTACCGATTGATATGGTGGAGACAACCCTTGCTAGCTGCAAATCAAGATTATAAAAATCAGACCAAACTGGCCAGTCCAGCCAGGTGAACTAGGAACCGGCTGTGGATTGACTGAACCGGCCAATTTTTAAAAGGAGCTCCTTAAACAGGTAACCGATGTGAACCGGCCAAAACCCAATTCAACCGATGTGAACCAGAGCCAGCTGGTCCACCTGTCCCAAGTAAAAAAAAAAAAATCGACATTTTGGGAAGTCCAACCGACTCCCACCCTCACCACCATCCAACCCAGCAATCCCTCGCCAGTCGCTACTGTAGCGCCTCCATCTTCCCACCATAGCCCGAGCCCCTGCAGCAACCCTCCTTCCCATTGCAACACCTCCTTACTCTTTCCGCAGCCATCACATCTGTGAGTAGCTACTGTAACGCCTCCATTCCTTCTTTGGTGACGGAGGAAGAAGAAGAGTAAAGTGAGATAGGGTGGTGGAGGAGGAGATGGATGGATGCCTCTTTTGCTGCTATTGCTGTTGAGACTTTTGTTGTATCTGTCTGTGCTCACAAGTTTTGGAGCAAGAAAAAGTGTTGTGCTTTGCTTGGCCAAAGGTTGGGGGACTGGCATGTGGTCACCGCTGGCTTAAGTGGATTTCCTAGGTTGGTAGGCTGGCGGGGATTTCGTGGGAGCAAGGTGTTAGGTGGTGAAATTAGGGGGTTACAGGAGGGAGGGGGTGTCTAGACTTTGAGTCCAGATATTCAAAAGGTTTGGGCACATTTTTGGGAAGAGTGTCACGATTGCACACAACCAACAGAAGAAAGGAATGGTTGAAAAAGGGTTGGGACTCCTGGTTTAATCAGATTCAATTAGATTAAACTAATACAAAATAAACCTAAGAATGACTGATCTGATTTTTTCCGATCGGGTTCTAATGATGACGTCATCACCGATTCGAGCCAGCGGTTGAACCACTAAAAATCAAAATTTATCAATTGTATGATTGGTCCAATTTTTAAACCCTAGGTGCAAATAGATCAAAATTTATAAAACACACAAATGACAAAAGCAACCTCGATGCTAAACTATCCAGCAACCTAGATTGTTGGCGGATGTCATAGCACCCTTGATGCTTCAGTTATATGCATGTCAATTTGTTTGCAGATGTGCCAACACCTCATATGTTGCACACAATCGGATAGCATTTCACTTTTAATTCTTCAATTATCAAGGAAATATCAAGCTATTTTGGGATGAGTCAACGATGATTGTGATCAAGTTGCTATAAGTTATTTAATACATTCACTTTGACTTTTTTATGTGAACATGTATTGAAGTGTATCCTTCACACGTCTTGATGTTTCATGAATATGTAAGACATATTTTAATTTAATATCAATGTAAATGTCATAATTTCCATTTATAATAATTATGCATTCATGATTAGGAAATTGGTAGTGGGGTATGTGCAAGAAAAATATACCTTCACTTACCATTACATGAATTTTTTTTTGGTTGAAGTCCATTTGACATATGACAATTTACATACACCTAGCATATAAAATTGAAGTGTAAATTTGTATTAGTTAAATGATTGATCCTTAGAGTATTGATCCAAAAATCAAGTAATTAATCACACTAAAGAGACAAAGGTGGTAACTTTGTTCTAATTGTATGGTGTGCATACGAGGATGAGATCTAACTCTCAAAGATGCATTAAGGGTGTGTTTTGAGGTGGGACTTGGGAAGTTTTTTTCAAATCCAAGGTGTTTGTTGAAGTTTGTCCAACATTTCAACATAAATTCCTATACAATTACTTTTGATCATTCCACTTAAATCACAGTAACATTTACTTTCACTTTTACTATTAAATATATATCCATTACACTCTCCACTCTCATTTTTAATATTAAACAAATACTACTAACATTCTCTACTCTCACTTATACCATTAAATAAATATCCACTAACATCATATTATTATACCAATCATTTTATCCTCAACTTAACCCTCTCCTTATTCCACAACCCAAATAAATACCCATCTTCACTTATTCCACTTTAACCTATCCTTATAGTATTTTATCTCCCGGCCAAACAACCCTAAAAGTTCTTTTGAGTATGGGAGTAATTATATTTTTCTTGTGTACATTGAGTCTTTTTCTATATGAGGTTTGGGCTTTATTAATTACATATAATCATTTTCCTTTCTTGGAGAGTACAATCATTTTCTTTCTTTTTATAACGAGATTCCCTCTTGGGAGATAATCTCCAAGAAATCACAAGCATCCCAACTCTACGACTTCTGGATAAATTCAATGTTGGCAAGACTCGAATCGGCGATCCCGTTCCCCCAATAGTAGTATAAGGATCTCACCGACTGAGCCACCCGTTGGGGGTAGAACACATTCATCTTCTTCATTTCTTGCGGACTTGCTTTTATCTTCGTATTGTTTTGCCTTTTGATGAGTTTCACCATCTCAACGTCTAAGGGGGAATCACGCTCTTTTTGGACATCGAGTTAAATCCTCTCCTAGCAATACAACCAGGCTTGCACCGTATGTTTTGCATCTGTAGGCGATTGCTGGGTCCATTATCATTATTTCGACTAGTGTTGCATCGCTTTGTTTGGGTCTTTAGCCAATCCCTTGTATCGGCCAATCAGTAGGGCTAACTAATGAGTGTCATGGTGTGGGCTCAATTTTTAGGCCACAAGTCAGCTCCTTCTGAGCCTAGGGGTAACCTGCTTGCAGGTTCATTAGATTCATTATTCACCTTCTTTTAACCACTCAGCCCATCCTATTCCAACCAGCTCATCTCATTATTAAAAAAACAACAAAAACCTCTTATCCCCTGATCCGATTAACGTTATCCCATTATAAAAAACATTGAAACCTCCCGTTCCTTTATTCCAGTAATTAATTTAACTTTTTAAAAGTATACCATTTTTATTATTATAAATTTTACCAATAATATCCACAAAAATCTCACAAAAAATCCCTTTCCTCCAAACAAATTTCATGAAACAATCTTAACTTTCCCCCAAAAATAAATTCTACGGAAGACTCCACCATTATATATTTTTACTCTAAAATCAATCAAATGATTATCTATTAAGAAAAATCATATGTGACTCTTGCGATATTTTTCAAAAAATTTGTAAGATATCTCATAATTTATATTATTATTAATTATTAAATTTAATATAAATAAAAATTTAATCATAGGTTAATTTTTAAAATTTTTTTAAATATTTAATCAAATCATATACTATAATTAAATATATAAAAATTTCACAAAATTAGGCAACAAAGTTTAAGTACATCACCAGCACAATCAGTGGTAAAATGGTGCACCGCAAATTTTACAACCGACTTCTTCCTTTATTTGATTCATTAAACACCAAGTTATCTCCAAATTATTCCTGCAAGCAAACAACTTTTCAATGGCAAGTAGAGGATAACCAGCACTTATCATTTGATATAATCCACACTTCATTTGAGCAACATAAATCGTTCATTCTTCACTTAACCCTCCACTCAATCACTTTGAAACCTATCCATCAAAATCAATCTCACAAATCAAATAATACCTTAGGTCACATTTAAATGTGAGATAAAATATTATAGGGATAGAATAAGTAAAGAGATGTTTATTTGAGTAGTAAAATAAGTAATGAGATAAAATGTTTGATGTATTGATGTGATGTTAATAGATATTTATTTAATAGTTAAAGTGAAAGTTGAGATTATTGTTATTTAATAAGAATGATTAGGAGTAATTGTATGGGAGCTTATATTGATGTGGTGGATAGAATATTTTAATTATAAGAAAGTAATGTTGTTATTCGCAGTGTGTGTGATATATAGTTATGTGTTATGATGTAAATGATTATTTTGTAAATACATGACATATAAATAACGTTATTTATCAACTAATCATATTATACAGGAATCAAGCTACATTTCCCTCGCTTTTTTATTCAAGAAAGTATCATATGGTTGCAGTTGGGTAAAAGTTGTTTGTCATAACATCATTGTCTTTTCCTCTGCGGTTACTAATGGATGAAGGCAGACCATGTAATTATCTACGTTATCCTTGAATGAAAATACGGTGTTTTAAGGAATAATGATAATCTCACTACACTGCATGCACATGCCTTCCCCCTGCCAACCCTTACCTGATAACATTTTCAGCACATATATGTACGTTTTCTTGATGACGTTTACGTATGACATTACCATGTGATGGAATTTATTTTAACTCAGTTGACGTTACGATGATCATTTTTTCAACATTATCAAAGACGGTTCCCACCGCATAGAAATTTTGACATAGGAGTCGAAGTTAGGTAGAGAGTGGGATGGTCATTTTGTTGTGTTTTCTTTTATTGTCATGTCATAAGTTTGAAAATGAATCTTTTTATTAGAAAAGGAAATTTTTTTGTGACACCTAAAAGAACGATGAATCTAGATCCTTATAAAGTTTATAACAAGTGGAAAATGATGAGATAGAGAAATAAAAAGGAATTCTTTTTTGTTCTATAAAATTTTTCGTATCACACATTTATGGAAGCGATGGAACTCTATTAAGTTTTTTTTTTTTTTTTTTTTTGTTATTTTGTCATAACTCTCGCTTAAATAGGAAACGTGTCAATGCACCCGAACACGTTTTCGGAAGTATGTTTATGTTGGAGAATCTCTCCTGTCTTGCATCATCCGGAAAGCCTTGTTACATTACGGCGGCATAAACGAAGAACCCGCTCCGTATATTACTTTCGTTAGATACAATTATACATATGTTATTTTTTATGCTGTTAGAAAGTTTGATGAAATCACCCCCATTCCCATTTTCTATTACTTTAGGGTACAGTGTATGTACAACAAACCAACTCCATGGGAGTAAAAGTGAGTCGGTTGCTTCAATCGTATTTGCCATTCATGTTTCCAACATTAAGAACAGGGTTAACCGGTACCAACTAAATGTTTGGAAAAGTGGTTTGGTTTAATTCCATCCATACAACCTAGACATGGGTTGAAAGAGTTCGACTTAGTACATCAAGTTAAGAATAAAAGTAATTGAAATTTGTTCATTGCAACCTGTTACGGTTAGAACCACCACCCTATTTGCTGACTCGAGTTGAATACTAAATTCCCCTGCGTATCATTATCAATCGTGCAAATACAGAAAATCAATTCTAGCGCATCGCATTATAGAAATGTATTATAAATATAGCAAAGAACTAAAGTTGAAAGGAGATATCATTCGAATAATCATAGGCATGAAATGACGGTATTGCACAAAACTGAAATAGGGTACGGAGGAAAACAGCATCTGTTAACGTCAGAGAATTGCTGGTAGGAGTTGTGAACTTGTTACTCATGGTGGATGTAGTTGGAGGTTGTCGTCATCAATCTACTCCACGATCATCGTCGGAATGGAAAATTGTGGGAAAAATCTTCCATATATGCATGAAAATATTCACTGTTATCGAATCGTTTGAGTATTAATCTATTAATTATAATTATACAGCACTACGTCGAATTTACCTCTAGCCATTGATCTTTACTTTCAACGACTGTGCATGTAGTTGTAAAGGTTCGAACCTTTATTTTCAGGTTATCACCGATTTAAGTAGATTAAGATGAACTCATTAATATTTTTTGTGTGTTAATCGGAAGATGTGTAAATTAAAAATATATAATTAGATTAGAAATTTATTTATTTTTTATTTTTTATTCTAGATTTTGGATTGACGATCCGAAAGTATCATTAGCTTTCTGTTGTTACGGGAATTTCTACGGTATATTTTGTGTAACAATTGGACCTCGGATGTTAAAATATGTGTAAACTACAGGTAAACTCGTCAGTCACCTACCTTAAAAATCACATGTTGCAAACGACTTTTATTTAGAAATTCGTAAATATTATCATATTCCCTGTCTCGTGCCGATTCTAGTGATATGTGTTTCGTTGAAATTGAAGTTCGTTCAACCCTATTACGAGAGTACTCCATTAAAATATATATATACACATATATATATATTTTATATATAAATAAATAGTTGAAAAATAAATTGATTATTTATTATTATTATTACTTGAAGACATAATTAGTTTGTTGGTTATTTTGACAAATCCATTAATGGGAGGTTATAAATAAGGGAGGGGTGACGTGAAGGAAGAGGAAAGAGAGAGAGAGAGAGCGAGAGAAAGAGATAGAGCTCGGAGAAAGAGAGGGATGACACCATGGTGGCTAGTGGTGGTCGACGACTAGACCATCTCAAGGCCAGAGGCGACTGACGGAGGGCCAGCGAGGAGGGCCTAGCAAGACCCATGCACATACGTGCATGGGTGCACCCATCATGCAGATCGGGAGAATGGGGATTGAGAAGAGGAAGGAGAAAGGAGGAGAGGCAGGAGAGCGATCGACCAACATGGGGAAGGCTGTTAGAGATCTGGCGAGGGACGTCGGAAGCGAGGCCGACGAGAAGGAAGTGTTGGGTTGCTTCACACCCAAGGGAGGAGGGAAGGAGAGAAGATGAAAGGAGGAAGTCGATCGAGAGGAGGACGGGGAAGATAGCAGTAGCGAGGAAGGGAGGCCAAGGAGGACGGTGAACGGGCGGCGAGGTCGCTCATAAGGCATGCATGTACGGGTTTTGCACCCATTCGTAGGGTACAACAACGAAGATAGGGAGAGGGAGAAGAGCGACTAAGGGGAGGAGTCTGATGGGGAAGAGTTCCCTGTGGCCGATGGGTGGTCAACTGGGTGGAGGACGCTAGCGAGGAGGTCGTTGTTGGGTCGTTGTAGACACGTGAAGGAGACCGAGGAAGAGGAATCATGATGAAGAAGACGGGAAAGAAGGAAGAATTAGTCGAGGGGTTAGGAAAATTGTGATTTTAAAATAATAACTTTTTAATATTTCGTTTTGGTCTTTGTGAATGGTTTTTATGCTACTTAGCATCTGACGATCAGAATTGTTTTGCTTAGATTGAGGATCTCCGAGATCAGAATTAGGTAATCCAAGAGTTGATACTAGAGTTCTTGAGCTTGTCAAAGGCATCCGTACAACTGGATTTGACGATTTTTGCTACGTTTTCAGAGGTGCAGAATTGGGAGACACGTGAGGTGTTGGGAGTCTCCAACCTATTTTCGCAAAGTCGTCGTGACCTCACGACGATGCTAGGTAGAGTAGCCTCTCTCATTTTCCATATAGTTTGTCTGCATCGTGACTTCATTGTATTACACAATCTAGCATGTATTCGTTCCTCTTGCTGGGATCGGACCCATTTGCATATTTCTTGCTATCTTGGGTACTTGAATATTAAATATTGATGATAAAAATTAAGTTAACGACTTGGAATGCGAATAATTAAAGTGATATAGTTAACTGCTGGATTAAAAGAAGTTAACGACAATTTATTTGATAATTTCGTAAAGTAAAGCATTTAATCTTGCTGGGTATGGCTTTATCATTGCATGTATAAAAAGAAGTCTATTTTGAGTAAAACTAGTATCATCAAGATAATTAAATAATAATTTGATTGGAACCACAATCAGAAATTAAAAATTCCCTAGAAACAGATAAGTTGGAGGATAATATGAGTATTTGTTAATTCTAGAATTGATAATGTGAAATTATTAGAGATGGTTTGAATGGATGAAAATGGAAGATACAATTATATGAAAGGGATTAAATACTTAGTACGATGGCTTTGTCAGAAATCAAAAGATTTATATAACTGGTTTTAGCCTCGCTATTCGCCCAATTTTGGTTGTAGCTTTGGTCTTTTAGGTCGGTTTCAGGGGCTGGTTTAGAGAGTTGCTGGCCTCCCTACGACTCTTTGATTAGGCTTAGCAGGCAATTGGGATAGCGGATTGCAGGGTTCGAGGGTTGAAGTGGTTTCTTTCTCAGCCGATGGTGGGTCATTGGCAGTTTGTGGTTTAGCGTATAGAGTGCTTGTACGTGTTCACGCTACACGACGTATGTTAAGACCCGTGCTGTTTGAGCCCTTTAAGACGTCTAGAACTTGGGTCAGACGTCTGATCAGACATCTGGACACCTTCCTAGACATCTGAAATCAAAATTTTCGTTTAAGTCCTCGCGTCTGCACGTAGACAGTACGCGACCTCGTTTTCTTCTCCTTCTCTCTCCTCTCGCCGATGCAAACCCTAACCCAGCACCTTATTTAAACCCCCCTCCTCTCCCTCGTTCACCCCACTTCCAGCCACCCTTCTCCTTCCTCCAGTGCGAACAGCAAGAGCAGCGAGCGGTGAGCGTGAGCGACGTGGGAGGAGAGGAGCAGCGAGGGGAAGAGAGGAGAGCAAGCGCGCGAGCTCGTGTGGGAGCTCGCCGGAGAGCTTATGGCCGGTTGGCTCGTGCGCGAGGCGGAGGTGCGTCGGGAAGGTCCTCCCCGACACTACTGCATCCGGAGCAGCAGGCAAGCAGGCGTGACACGGCCACACGCGGCGCGAGAAGGCGAAAGCAGGTTTTGATTCTAGGTTTTCCCAAAATCAGACGTCTAGGTCGATGTCCAGACGACGTAGACGACGTCTGGAGAAGGTTCCAGACAACTGAGTGGTAAGTTTCGTGACATACACCTTCTTTGCGGATACGGCCATGCAGGCCATTCCGCTGAGGCACTGTTTCATGCCATATTGAGGAGATTTTCGTTAACGCGTGTAGGATTCGCTTCGGGAAGGTGCGGGACACGCCCTCCCACACAGTTCAGACGTCTAGGCGAGGCACCAGATGATGGAAAGTGTTTCCAGACGTCCGGAGAGGTGGTCGGAAGTCTGGAACTGAGTCTAGACGATCCAGGGGAGTTCCTGGACGTCTAAGGAGTGGCACAGGAGTTGAGGTATGGTTATGGACTCTTTTAAGACGTTTGGCAGGTGTTCCAGATGTCTAATGTGTAGCAGAATTACTGTTTTTGACCCATTTAAGGTCCGTTTGAGGTCCGATTTTCGCAATTAAGATACCGTTGTTTTCCGTATAAATCCCTCTACTTGTTGGAATACTTTTTATCATGTTCTGAGTAGTCTCTTGTGATTGATCCTTGTGGTAGGACCTCGTTCCGTTGCGGGTTTGGGGTTTGCTGGGGCACGTGGACCTGCCGATCAAGCCCTCACTACTCCTAGGTTTACTGGTAGAGTGATTTCCCCTAGTTTAATTACAAACCTGAATGCATATGTGGAATGAATGTTAGATCCTAGGGTATGGCATGAATCCTAAGACTGGAAACACTGGAATATTTGTATGGAATGTATGAATTGCAGTCTTGGATGAATAGATAGAATAATAACAATTGCTTGTAAATGAATAATAGCTGCCAGTGAAATGTAAAGTACTTGTGTTAGCAAACTGTTGCATGTAAATTCCTGTTGTTTACGTTAAATGTCATAATATGAGCTGCATGTATATGAACTGGAAATGGAAGATTGAATGTTGGAAACATGAGCTACCTGCGAATAAACTTGAAATGTGAACAATAAAGTTACATGTTACATGTGTAGAACCTGAGAAATGGAAATAGAAATGATGAAACCTAGTATGGCTTGGCCTGAGAAACATGAGCATGAACCCTACGGGGAATTAGGAGTAGAGCTCCTGGAAATAAATGGAATGGAACTAAAAATGTGAATGGGGAAGTGAGCTGGCCCTTGAGTACGGAGTACCAAGGAGAGCGACTGTCCCCCCTTGTTTAGTGCAGAGCAGAGCTAGCCGCCCTAGGGTCAGGACCCGAGGTTAGGATTGGCCACTTTGTACCGACTTTTTGGCTCTCGCTAACACAGTACCGGGGAGAGCTACTAGTATAGGGAGAGAGTTAGCCACCCCACGGGACCCGAGGTTCAGCTAGCCTCCTTACACCGACTTGTTAGGCCCACTGGGCAAACCAGGGTAGTCAGGCGAGAGTGCGCAGATTGTGGAGGGGCGAGACCCCCGTTTGGTTCTTAGGGGCTAGACCCCTGTTACTGAGAGGGCTATGCCCTATACTGGTTCCGTGCTATTCTTTGGGCACATCCGTTAATGGAAACGACTGACCGCGTGCTAGTGCGGGGTAGCAACCCATGTGTTTATCGTGCGTGCTGTAGTCACCATTACGTCTATCAGTGACCTTGGGGTGGTTGACTGAGTGTAGAACCACCACGGGGAACTCTCCCGGCCAGGAGAGCACCACGTGCTACTTCTACTCTTCGGAAAAGACTGCAATCAAGATCGTTGCCACGAGGAACATTCGAGATCAAGAAAGTGACCTAATAAATAAACCAAGTGATGACAGAAATAATAATTAAGTAAATAAAGAAAGAAATTGAAAAAAAACAGCTACCTGTTCACCTTTACTGTTTTAGTTAGTTGGTTGCCACTCTACTCAGCGTTCGCTGATGTTTTGTACTCATAACCTCTTTCCGGTCCAGGTGTTGAGTAGCCAGAGCCTACGGCTGCAGAGAGTACTGGGTCCAGTAGAGCCCAGTAGTTGTAGCTTTCTGTTGTACTCTGTTTCCTGTTGTAGTGAGTAGTTTATTACACTTCTGTACTCGTTTACTTTCCTACTGTTGTGGTGGTGTGTACTGTAGTAGTTTACTTCTTTACTGCTGTACTTTTGTTACTGTTAGTTGCTTGCATGGTGAATGTGGTTTATTTTACTGCTTTTTGGTTACTTTCTCGTTGGATGACTGGGTCTTGGGATTAGTCGAGTCAGTCCGGTCTCGTATTCTGTAGGGATTTGGGAACCGGGTCATAACAATGTAGCCACTACCCCTTTCCGCAATGACGTCCCAGGATGACGGAGAGTGGTGACTTGATAGATATAAGCCATCTTCTCGACCATGAGGGTGGCTTATACCGATCTTGCATTGTAGGAAGTTACACGATATTGTCTCGTGCCTTAAGACGTCGATTGATAAATTGTAGACTATAATAAATTGGGCTTCCAATAAACACAACGGAACCGGATAACAAGATGTCTAAGAAATGGATTAATTAAAGCTATAATATCCATTTTCTCTTGTGCTCGGTTACTGTTACACTTTGCTGTTGTTATTTCTACTCTACTCAGTTTTTACTAACGTGTTTTTGGATTCCGTGCTCAAGTATACTTGGCAGTTCCTAAGGTGATTTCATTTGTGCATCTCCTTGGACTTATATACTTGTGTCCTGCAGAAAATCATCTGGTCAATACTCATTTTACGTTCACTTTATTTACGCAATATGAATTATTTTTTGGCTATATTTATATTTATGATTATGTGTTGGGTGACTGCGATCTTGTGGGCATGTTGTGCTTGTTGTTAGCACATTGTTGTAATTCTTGACGGAGGGGGAGAGATGTGCAGCATGAAAAGATGCAGAAAAATAATATGACAATTACAAAAAGGCAATCTTACAAGCACACAAAGATATTTAGGTGGAAACCTAAACTCGGGTAAAAACTACCACCTAAGCCTCTCACCTAGTGCACTAGAGGGGGGCGATTAGTGCTAAAGGCAGTAAACAAAATTGCTCATTGCAAATAATATAGATTTAAGATAAACTCAAGCAATCCACAAAATAACACAAGGACTTATAGTGGAAACCCAACTCTGAGAAAAATCACTACCTAGATCTCCCAATCTATGATTTTGCCCTGAGTCCAACTCGGAATACTAACCAGTACTTATGGTGTACCAAACCCTTTTACAAACCCTCTTGATATCCAAATCAAGAGCAATGGGTACCAACCCTTTTCAATCCCTCTTGATATTCTAATCAAGCGCAAACCCCTCTTTCTCAAGAGGAAGGGAACCCACAACCCGGGCCTTCAGATTACAAGTAGATGAAGGAATAAAATAAAATTAAAACACAATTTAGCTCCTATAGATAACCCCAATAAGATATGCAATCAATTGTATGAACTAGCTATCTAGGAGACTAAAGTGAACTTCCTTAGTGAATGTGTGAAGGTGATGCTACTGGGAGTTGATGTCGCGTCCTGCTCCTGGCTCCCTACAGGACCCGAGAATGGCTCGCCTTGACGAACCCCAAGACCCAGTCGTCCAACGAGAAATAACCAAATGCATGCTCATTCCACAACCACATGAGTAATGTAACTAAGCAGAAAAATATTTCATTGAAAATAAAAGAAAGAAAACAGCAATCCACCAGTATCTCACAGTCTACAGCGAAAGTATAGAACATAACCGTCACAACTGGTACTGGTAGAGAATACAACTAAAAACAACTATGACCTACAGGTACTTACTGCTAACAAAAACTTTGTAAAAGAACGACAGGAAACTACAACTGGGTACAATTGGGCTAAGCACCCTCAACAGCCGGTGGCTTTGGCTGCTTAAATCTCTGACTCGAACAAGGTTATAAAATTATGTGGTCAGCTAATGCTGAGTAGAGTGGTGGTTACAACATAAAATTTAAACAGGCATCTCACATGCATTTAACAGTTTATTATCACCCGATCCCAATTATCGTCTTTCTAATCAGGTTCCATAATATTTCTTAATATACTTGTTCCCTAAGGGAACGATCT
Source organism: Thalassia testudinum (assembly GCA_037157565.1). Lineage (NCBI taxonomy): Eukaryota > Viridiplantae > Streptophyta > Magnoliopsida > Alismatales > Hydrocharitaceae > Thalassia > Thalassia testudinum. Next base: position 75,413,974 of record JAZHRO010000013.1, read on the forward strand.
TGCTTGCAGCTTTCCCGCAATGCAGGATGTACATGTGGCACTCTTCTGGCCGAAAGATTCCCCCGTGGTAGTCCTACACTCAGTCTACTACCCCAAGGTCACGGTCGCGACGTAATGGTGACTTCGACACGCGCGATAAGCGTACAGGTAGCTACCCCGCACTGGCATGCGATCAGTCATTTCCGCTAATGGTATGCCCAAACGTACAGCACGGAACAGTACAGGGCCTTGCCTTCTCAAAACAGGGGTCCCGCCCCTTACAGTCCGCATACCCTCGTCCGACTATCACGGTTTGCCCAACGGGCTAACAAGAGTCTGTGTAAGGTGGCCATGCCTAACCCCAGACCCCATGGGGCGATGATGAGAACCTCATCATGAACCCTAACTAGCATATTTTGACTTAATAAAATGAACAAAAGCTCCTACATAACCTAAAGGAAGGCCTAATTCAGGGAATTACCAATCTGAGGACAGAACATGACACAAGGGGTAAAACTATAGTTTTAACATTGCAGTTCATCAATGGGATTTCTAAGGGCCTAGACATAGGTCAAGTGGACTTAATAAGAGAAAAAGTAGGATGGTTTGGTCAGAAAAGGGTTATGACGAAATCTAGGAATTAAATGACATTCTGTAATCCTAAAACAAATCTACTTTAATTCATAACATTTTAGGCAAGATAAAAATCAACTAAACCCTCTAAAATTCATGGAAAAATATCCCCTAGGGTTTATAAACTTTAATTTGGCCTTCAGAACCTATTTTGACCTAGATTGGGATCCGTACCCAATTTTTAACCTAATTTGGGTTTTTGTGCAAAATGTCTAGTTAAATGTGGTCAAACCTAAATCCAACTCCACCATTAGATTCCTTAGGTCAAAATTAGGTTTATACCAAAATTTGGACCTAAGGGGAGGTCGTCTTGACCCACTTTGCAATTTGGTCATCAAAATTACTTTCTGACCCTCAACTTTTTGAAACCCTTGCGATTACCCCCTTAGCTTCCTTGTCGTTTTCTTCACTTCGGTCCCCCTACCATCCGCAGCAGGGGACATACCTCCGGCGACTTCGCGTGGAGGTTTACGCCTCGTCTACATGGGGAGACACTCCCAGATTTAAAAGGGGAGCTCCCTGCGCAACCCCCTATCACATGGGCTGCTCCTCATGCCCTGAAACCCACCATACCTCTCGTGCGAACACGCGAGAGGTATGGGTATCCGACCGGCCTTACCTCCGGCATGGCCTCTCCGTCGCCCTCACATGCCTCCCGCCCTGCCTTCGCCTATTTAAGGAAGGGCAGACCACGCCGCTTCCTCCAAGCTCAATTTGGCCTGAGATCCCCCTCCAATTCGTCTCCTCCCAACTTCGGCTGACTGACCAGAGCTTCCGCCGACTCCTCCCCTTTCTCGTCGCTCTGCCACCATACCAGTGGTAGAGCCTGCTCCGCCGTCCTCCGCTGCACCGCGCCATACAAGCGGGCGCCCTCCAACCCCCCTTCCTCGTCGCCGTCTTCTTCCCCTAAGCCCCTTCGTCTCCGGCGATGGCAAGCACCAGCCGCTCACCATCTGCCTTCCCCCTTCGCTCCGAATTCGATAGATAAGTTTCCCTCACTCCCCTCTTCATTTCCCCTCTGATAATTTGTACTCTCGACCCCTCGACTTCACAGACCACCATCACCCTCTCCACCTCCGGCCACCAACTCCGGCGAGGTCGCTCCACCTCCACAGGCCGTTCCACCCCTCGCCGACCGGTCCCTAAGCTTCACCACCTCCCACTGATCACCTTTAGCCCTTCCACTCACCGCGCCACCCACTAGAACCTCCCCCCGAACACACCCACCTGCACGCACACAGTGTGCCTTAGGCACACACGCACAGTCGCCCTCACACCACACTGACCCCCAGGCCACCTTCGCCGTGCCTCGGCGAAGCCTCCTGAGCTTTCTGACATGGCCGTGAGGCCGTTTGCATGATTACAGGTTCGGAGGGTCGCCGCCATTGACGCAAGCAGGAGCTTGCTTGCGAGCTCTCTCCAGGACTACCCACTCCAGGCCAGTAGTCCCAGATTGCGTGGACTACCCTCGCGCACAGCTCCAGGCAGCCAATTGGCCTCGAAGGTCGAAGCATCAGCTGCAATCAGCCAAAGACCCCTACTGCAGACTCACACGAACGAAGGTGGGACATTTAGTCCCACCTCGGAAGCTGACGAGCGAGAGGAGGTGCTTAAATTGAAAAAGTGTCAGGGGCTTATTGCCTCTTGACACGGGGTGAGGTCCCGCTCAGCCACTCACGCCTCGTCCGCGACCCCACGCTACGCGGACCTGGTATCCAAGCCGACTACCCCCCACACTCCTCGCCCACCATCGCACGCTGGTGGGCCTGGTCACGAGCGCGCCAACCCGACCCGTATACCCGAGCAAGCTCTGGGAGAGTGAACCGAAGAGAGAAATAGAGAGAGAGAGACGCAAGGAGGGTAGGGGGTTAGGTTTTGCTTAACCGTGCCTGTGCAGGGAAGGAGGAAGAGGAAGCATAAGAAGAAGAAGAAGAAGAAGAAGAAGAAGAAGAGGCCAACTGAAGAAGAGGAAGAAGCTGAGGACTTAGCCGCAGGAGCTAAAGAAGAAGAAGGCAGAGGAAGGAGCAGAAGCAGAGCCAAAGAGGAACAGAAGAAAAGAGGAGGGAGCTGCCGCAAAGAGGAAGGGCAGAAAGGAAAAGAAGAGAAGAAGAAGAAGCCAAGGAGAAGAAGCAGCAGTAGCAGCAGCCAAAGAGAAGAAAAGAAGAAGAAGAAGACGTGCACTGTAGCAAACGCCACTTAAGGCATCTGATTCATAGAATCAGACGTCTGAAGACAGAGGAAAGAAAAGAGAGAAAGCAAAGAAGAAAGAGAGAAGAAAAGAAAAAGACAAGAAGAATTCTATTTCCTTTTACTCTCTAAATTTTTGTAAAACATTACATTATTGAGAATTGTGATTTTCCTGCTTCTAAAATCAAATTTGCTCCATGAGTTCGACCTCGGAATGTTTTCAAATTTTGAGTAATAAATAAATTAAATTGATAATCATTTTTCGCAACATACTACAACGTATCTTTTTAAAACACCGCGAAATTCAACAACCATCATTTTTTGGCACCGTTGTCGGGGAGCAACGGGCACTTTAAAAGCTTTAAATCACAATTATTGATGTAATACTGACTTAGTCTCTCTTTTGTTGTGTTTGTTGCAGGAAAGGAAGTCAAGAAAAGACAAGCAGCCGCACAACAACCACACCAGGGAACAAGTAACCTTCAACCCTCTCTCCTAATCCCCTCGAAATCTGAAAAGGAGAAACAAAAAGGAAAATCAATTTAGGGCTACTTGTTTTCCCATATTCAGTAATTCACAAGAGTTGCCTGATTTTTAATTTCAACACATCTTAACTGCATATCCACCTAAGGTAACTAGGGCTAAAACCTTCTTGCTTGAGCCCTAGTTACCCATTTCTAAGGCAACTAACTGGACCAACTAGAGCTAACCTAGGATTCCAAGCTAGGGTTTTAGAGACACATCTTTTTCTAAGCAGAAAATTAAAAATTCCAAAAGAGGTGTGCCTAAGCCATTGTTTGAAAAGACCTATTCAAGAGAAACCCTAAGTAAATCAGGCTCTTAATCTACTTGAACCCTAAAAGAAAGGACTTAAGCAGCTCTCACAGGAACAAAGAGGTAAAGTTGATCCTTTGGATCAACCAACCTTTAAATTAGGTCACTTTTGCACATAAAAGGCTTAAAGTTCAAGTGGAACCCTAAGCACCTTGATCTTAACTAAAAGTGGTAGACTTAAGAGGTCAAAATCTCCATTCTGGTCTACCTAGAATCTCAGTGACAAGAAAGGTCGGGTAGGGGAAACCCTGTAACCCGTGGGGGCGCTCTACCATGTTGGGGTCTTCGTGGGACTTACCCTCTCTGGCTGCCCAGGTAATTCTCAAGTGGACGACCTTCTGATCCAGGGGTATCATCCGCCCCGAACCTCTATAGTCACCCAACATATTTTGGGTGTCTTGATTGGGTCCAACACATTCTAACCTCATCCAATCTTTCAGTGCATGTTTGGTAGGAGGTCCTTGAAACCTCCTTTAGAAATCCACTCTTCCCGAGGCCAAGCCTCGGCACCCTTGTTTGTGCAACAACCCCTCTACATAGACCTTTCTTCTGATTCTGAACCTAGTTCTCCTTCTATCATGGCACAGCCTGTTGAAGAAGAAAATAATCTCGAGCACCAACTTCAATGTCTTAATGACCTCTTCCAGAATTTCATGAACCCACCGCAGCGACCTATGATGCGAGATCACTATAATCCCGCTGCGGTGGCAATCGAGCCTCAAGTCAGAATCTCGGCTGGAGGACCTGATTCTGAATTGAAGCCCAATATGATTCATGCCATACCTAAATTCTATGGGCTTAACTCCGAAGATCCATTCCAGCATATCAAACAGCTCAAGTATCTAGCCCAGACCTTCAGGTCAGATGTGCAAAATCAAGATATCTTACTCATGAAGATGTTCTCTTTCTCCCTTATGGACAAGGCAGCTCAATGGTATCAGACACAGACTCGTCTGATCAACACATGGGATGAACTTCAATCCGAGTTTCTAAAGTTCTTTCCCGTTGGTCGGACAAACGCCTTGCGCCATCAGATTACTCACTTCACCCAGCAGACGGGAGAACCTCTTCATGAGGCATGGGATCGATTCCTGGATCTCATGCGAAAGTGCCCCCATCACGGAGTTCCTAAATGAGAACAAGTCCAGTCTTTTTACCAGGGACTCCGTGAGGACATTAGATTATTCGTCAATGCAACTTGCGGAGGGAATATCATGGGTCAACATGAGGACACCGTGTGGGAGATTCTCGAGAATATGTGCGAGAACTCCATCAACAATGACTCCATGGGTTTATTCGACCGGACGAATACCTGCGCATCAACGAATCTTAGGGGAGCACATGAAACGTAGGGCCTGTCCGCATCTGTCGACTTGGAACTGATGGCCAATCGGTTGGACATGGTCGCTATCATCGAGAAGAAGGTGAATGAGCTGACTCAGCATTTGCAGCGAGCCACCTCTACGAAAAACTCCTTCGCACAGCCACCTCCCGCAAGGGAAACTGTGCAAAACATCTTCCACTGATCCTCTCCTGGGATGGACCCGTGTCCACCCCCATCTGACTCCAAGACCGGAGGGACCTCCGATCCTTTCTATTCTTGTCGGGGGAACTCTAATCCCCCATACTCCGACTTTCCTAAGGCTCCTCAGACCTGCGAAGACCTCAACGCCATCCAAAATGACCCATTTTCCAACACCTATAACCCTGGATGGCGAAATCATCCCAATTTCCACTGGGCGGGAAATTCCCAGACCTAAAGACCACCTTATCAACCCTGTCCACAAGCCCCTCGTCCTTATTAGCTGCCTCAGCCTTGGCCCAATCCTACTTATCAATCTAGGCCAAACCAAGACCAAATGTCCCTCAATTTCCAAACACTGGTTGACATTCAGAGACCAAAAGGCATTCTCTGATATGGTAGGTGCATGCTTGCCATATTCTCTGAGATGGTAGGTGACTATCTGGAAGTCTTTATGGATGACTTCTCAGTATTTGGGGCATCATTTGACGATTGCCTCCAGCACTTGGTTCAAATACTCAGACGATGTATTGACGTGAATTTAGTTCTTTCCTGGGAAAAGAGCCACTTCATGGTGCCTGAGGGGATCGTCTTGGGACATCTGATTTCTAAGAGGGGCATCCAAGTGGATCGAGCTAAGGTTAACTTGATTTCCAAACTCCCTATGTCTAGCTCGATCAGGGACATCCGATCTTTTTTGGGGCACATCGATTTTTACCGTTGATTCATCCCTGATTTCTCGAAAATCGTACTCCCCTTGACCACTCTTCTCTCCAAGGATGTACCTTTTGAAATTTCCAAGGAATGCACTCAAGCATTTGAGATCCTTTGTGACCAAGTTACCCAAGCCCCCATCCTATAGTCCCCTGATTGGTCTCAACCCTTTGAGATCATGTGCAATGCATCTAACGTCGCTGTATGAGTGATTTTGGGGCAAAAGATTGACGAGAAACCTGTGGTCATCTACTACGCTAGCAAGACACTAGACGAGGCTCAGCATAACTACACGGTTACTAAGAAAGAGCTGCTAGTCGTAGTATTTTCCCTTGAAAATTTTAGATCTTATCTCCTGGGTTCCCACGTTATTATTTACTTGGATCACACAGCTGTTAGGCATCTCCTTGCGAAGAAGGATGCGAAATTTTGATTAATCCGATGGATCTTGCTGTTGCAAGAATTTGACCTCGAGATTTGCGACAAACCGGGAAGACAGAACATGATAGCTGACCACTTGTCCCACCTTCCTTCTGAGATCATTGACCCTTCCGGACCGATCACGAAACATTTTCCTGATAAGCACCTCCTGACTATTGGTATAGGGCTCCCATAGTTTGCTGATATAGTAAATTATTTAGCATCACATCAGATCCCGTCTGATTGGCCAAAGGCCAAGAAAGACAAATTACGCTCCGATGCCAAGTATTACATTTGGGAAGACCCGTACTTATTCCACATAGGTGTTGACCAAATTATCCAGCAATGTGTACCAGAACATGAGATCCATGACATACTCTCTTGCTGCCATGACCACGCATACGATGATGATGAGAACCTCGTCATAAACCCTAAACTAGCACCATTTAACCCTGATTTGCAAGAAAAAGCTCCTACATAACTCTCGAAAGGCTTGGCTCAGAGAAATTCTGAGTTTGCAAAGAAAACAGAAACTAAGAGGTAAAAATGTAATTTCACCAATTCAATCTGAAAACAGGATAACTCAGGATCCAAACATAGGTCAAAATAACCTAATAAGAAGAAAAGTGGGATGAGATGACTCGATAAGGGCTACAATAACTCCAAGAAATTAAATGACATCCTGTAACTCTAAAAATAAACCTACTTCAATTCACGAGGTTTGAGGCAAATAAAAAATTGAATAAATCCTCTAAAATTCATAGAAAAATAATCTCTAGGGTTTAGAACCTCTAATTTGGCCTTAGGAACCCATTTTGACTTACATTGAGAACCATGCCCAATTAATAACTTAATTTGGGTTTTTGCGTAAATTGACCGATCAAACAAGGTTTAATCTAGAAATAAAATTCACCATCAGAATCCTTAGGTCCTAATTAGTCATGTATAAAAACTTGAGCCTAAGAAGAAACCTTCTTGACCAACTTTACATTTTGATCCTCATCTATTTACTTTTTGGCCCTCAACTTTTGAACCCTTGCATTTTGGCCCCTAATTCTTCTTCGTTCTTTGCATTCGGGTCCTCCCTGTAAAACCCTGAGCAGCACCATGCTCCGGCGACCTTGCTCGGAGCATGGCGCCGCGCAGGGTGAGGGGGGGCCTCTGCCAAGTCAACCGGGGGTGCCCTGCGACGTCAGCCATCGCAGGAACACCCCTCTGGTCGCTGCAACCACCCATACCGCCCGTGCGAACGCACGGACAGTATGGGTCTCCATCTCCGGCGACCTCCGGCGAGGGAGGCACGTCGTCTCCCTCCGCCCTCCTCTCTGTTTTTGCCTCTATAAAAACCCCCGATGCACTGCCGCACTCTCCAGCTCGGTTCTGATGGAGAAATCCCCCCCCTTTTCCTCTCTTCCCACTCCGACAGAAGCCCCCTTGCTCCGGCGGTTCCTCCTCCTCCTCCTCGTCGCTCTGCCGCACTACTAGCAGTAGAGCTGCCTTCACCCGCTCTTCCCGCGTCGCGCCGTACCCAGCGCGCGCTCTCCAGCTCTCTCCTCGCCGCCGCCCCTTCTCTCTGGGCACCTTCTTCTCCGGCGACAGTCGATACGACTGTCGCCCTGTTCCGGTCCCCCTCGTCCCTCCAAGTAGGTACAGTCCTTCCTTTTCCTCCCCTCTTTCTTTTCCTCACTGTAATTTGCACAACCACCCTCCGACCACGCCTAATCGCCCTCACCTTCCCCATCTCCGGCCAAACTCCGGCGACTCGCTCCCGTCATTCCACCACCCCACACGACTCGCCGACCCTCACAGAACCTCCACCTCCTCACCCTGATCAACTTCCGCCCCTCCATTTCCCACCACTCGCCACCTGCAGACCCCCCGAACAAACCCATTCCCCGCGCTACAGTCTGACCTAGGGCAGCCCCTACACTCCGCCCCACGACCTGCTAGACCCCCCCACCACCTTCGCTGTGCCGCGGCGAAGGTTCTCCGCTTGTCTGATTAGGCCGAGAGGCCGTTCTTCTGTGAACAGGTTGCTCGCTTTCTGTCACCATTACTGAGCAGGTGGAGCTCCTTCACCTGTAGCTGCAGCTTTGACCTCGTCCAGGCACTGGTCCCAGGTTGCGCGGAGTGTCTCCGCGAAGCGTTCCAGGCCTGCAGCTGGGGCAAAGGCCTCGCGTGCTGCTGTGATTGCCTGCAGCTTCCTTAGCTGCAGGCACCGATTTGGGGTGGGACATTTAGTCCCACCTCGGTACTTTTGAAAGGCGCGCGCCCGCATAAAGGCAAAAAGTTCCTTAAGCTCTTCGCCTCCTGACCACGGGGTGAGGTCCCTCTCACTCTCTCGACACGGCCTCGTCCGCGATCACCCCCCGCGGACCTGGCCGGACCCGTTTACCCGACTCGCACTCCTCGCCCACCACCGCACGCCGGTGGGCCTAGACCCGGGTGCGACCCGCGTACCCGACTACCCCGCAGCTCTGGGAGAGCTATCCTACGAGTGAATTCTGAGAGAGAGAGACGCGGGGGAGGGTAGAGTAGGTTTTGCCCTCTGATCGAAATTTGAGTGTGCAGGCACAAGGGAAGAAGAAGAAGAGAAGACAGGAAGAAGAAGAAGGACTACGAGAAAGAAGAAAGAAAAAAAAGAAGACGCACTGTAGCAAGCAGCTACTTAAGTCGTCTGATTGAAAAATCAGACGACGCCCTGAAGACAAAGAAGAAGAAGAAGAAAAGAAGAACAGGACCGCAAGGAAGAAGAAGAAAAAGAAGAGAGAAGGACAGAAGGAAGAACAAAAAGAAAGAAGAAAGAGAAGGCAAGAAGAACAGAAGCAAGAAGAAAAGAAGAACAGAGGAAGAATAAGAAGAAGAAGACCAACGACTCAAAGAGAAGAGAAAAGAAGACAAAGACGAGAAAGAAGAGAAAAAGAAGAAGCCAACAAGACAAAATCTCTCTCTCTCTCTCTTTATTTTTGTAATAGAAACTTTGTACCTCTAGAATACAACTTGCTCCCTGAGTTCGACCTCGGGAGAACTTTTATTTTTCCGAGTAACAAATTATATTAAACTGGTAACTGCTCCTCTACACTATACTACAACAAGATATTAAAACCATAGAGACGAGCATTGCACCAGGTGACCATTTCTCTGGGCACAAAACCACATCAAAAGTCCTACAGTGTGGCTTTTACTAGCCCACAATCTTCAAGGATGCATAAAATCACTGTAAGGCATGCAACCGTTACCAAACTTTGGGCAATATGAGCCATCGCGACATGATGCCTTTACAAATGATTCTCGTATGCGAGATTTTGATAGTTAGGGGATTGATTTTATGGGCCCCTTCCCTATCTCAGACGGCTTCGAGTACATTTTACTCGCTGTTGACTACATGTCCATATGGATCGAACCCATTCCGACCCGAACTAGTGATCACAAAATCGTTATCAAATTCATTCACCAAAATATCTCACGGTTCTGGATTCCACGAGCAATCATTTCTAATGGAGGGACCCATTTCACAAGCACTCAGTTCAGGTCACTGATGACCAAATACGGGGTGTCACACCGAATCTCTACTCCTTATCACCTCCAGACTAATGGTCTAGCTGAGCTATCAAATCGGGAGATCAAGAAAATCCTTCAGGTTACTCTTCGACCTGATAGGAAGGACTGGTCATCCCGACTTTCGGAAGCTTTGTGGGTTTATAGGACTACCATAAGACCCAATTAGGCATGTCTCCTTTCAGATTGGTGTACGGGAAGGCGTGTCACCTTCCCGTCGAACTAGAGCATAAAGCCTATTGGGCAGTACAGAACTACTACTTAGATCTTTCTAAGGCTAGAACCGACAGAAAGCTTCAGATAAGCGAGATTGATGAATTACGCCTCAATGCGTATGAAAACTCGCGAATCTATAAAGAGCGGATCAAAGCCTTTCATGACAAGCACATATCTAGAAAGATCTTTCACCTGAATCAGAAGGTTCTACTCTTCGATGCCTGACTAAAATTGTTCCCTGGTAAGCTGCGATCCAAGTGGATCGGACCACATCTAGTCCAACAAATCTTTGGAAATGGAGCCGTTGAGATCAGTCCACTCAGCCATGATTCCGAACCCTTTGTTGTGAACGGTCAGAGACTCAAACCGTTCATTGACATGACCAATACAGATTTGGCTGAGTCATCCTTTATCCTCCATTCTCCCAAAGCTCATTGCACCCAGCCGATGGCGTAAAACTCAGCGCCTAACGGGAGGCAACCCTTCATTCTTTTGAAAGTCCGAAACCTTTTCTGACATTTCTTTGCACTTTAGGTTCATCCTTTAGGACAACCGACTCCACCTTAGGTACTCGTACCTGAGATTAAAAATCGTCTGCAACAGTCACCTCGACCCGTCCACTCACCCAACACCTGTCCTAATGAATGAACCAAGCTGAATAAAAACCCACCTAATTCACAATGAGGACATTGTAAATCTTAGGCATGGGGGGTATGAAAGTGCAATGAAAACTCATAGCAAGAAAAGGTTTCAACAAAAAATCACATATGTCAAAAACACAAAAAAAATAAAAAAAATTGAAAAAGAAAAAAAAATTGAGGGAAGAAATTTTTGTGGGCTTTACAAAAAGGAGGAGGAGAAAAAGAGCAAAATGCTAAAAATTAGCACAAAATGAAAAAAAAGGAAAGAGATAGTCATTAGTAAGAAATTAAGGAATTAACCGAAATTCTAGACCACACTAAAGAAAAGTAAAGAGAAAGTGCTAAAGAAACACAAAAAGATTAGTAAGAATGCTAACCTTAGGCCTTCTTGGCTAGACTCTTAATACCTGTTAAGATCTGGATATTCCTCAAGAGGTTGAGGAAAATGCAAAGCTGAAGTAGTAGGTCTAAAGCTTAAGGAGTATTCGACCTCGTTAACTGACCTTCAGTTTGCCCGACTCGGTAACCTAAGCACCTCAATTCACGCACAGTCTAGTTCAGTGCACATAACTATCAAAATCTCACAAAAGCGTTTTTAATGTTCTGAAAATGTTACCTGGATTAGGAGAGGTCGATCAACACAAGTTGATTTGGACGAGTTCCCAGCGTGGAGAGGTGGGAAATTCCCCTCGAAGATGCATAACAACATATCCTCTCCTCGGTACTTGTCTCTTAGGATATTTATATATCCTACCGGGGGCATGTAAGCACTCTGCTGGTTCAGATACCATGGATGACATTATCACGAAATGTCAATCACCAGGGTCTGAATTCGTCCACGGAACGCCATGGACGGGATTATCTCGAAATCTCGAAAATTAGGGTTCTGGGGGTTACCATGGGCGGTGCTATCACGAAGCATCGAATGCTAGGGACCTTTGAGGATTGATGATGGGAACGAGGAATCCGATACAGACCGTGTTGAGAAGCCAATCAGAAGCTAGAAATAAAAAGAAAAGAGAGAGAAAACTCTCCAAACAAGTAAAACCTCTGTCCCTCTCTTCCAAAAACGCACTGCAAACTAAACCAAGGCTAAAATTATGTCTCAAGCACGGGTGCTTTAACCACGGAGTCCAATAAACCTTAGGATAGTTCCTGCGGGCCTTAAAAACCTTTGCTAAGGACCGAGGCTAAAGCTAGAGAGGTATGGATCTTGGTTGATACTAGAGTACCTTTAGGCCCATTGTCAGCATTCTGACCTAATCAAAGAGAAAAGAGAAGAAAAGCACTTATCAAGATTGGTGAAAGGAACTCATGGTCTAGAAGAGAGGTTAAAACCTTAAAATTTTGCTAAGGGACTAGCAAAAGCTAGGCATGGGGTATGATGAGAACCTCATCATGAATCCTAACTAACACATTTTGACCTAATAAAATGAACAAAAGCTCCTACATAACATAAAGGAAGGCCTAATTCAGGGAATTACCAATCTGAGGAGAGAACATGACACAAGGGGTAAAACTATAATTTTACCATTGCAGTGCATCAACGGGATTTATAAGGGTCTAGACATAGGTCAAGTGGACTTAATAAGAGAAAAAGTAGGATGGTTTGGTCAGAAAAGGGTTATGACGAAATCTAGGAATTAAATGACATTTTGTAACCCTAAAACAAATCTACTTTAATTCATAAGGTTCTAGGAAAGATAAAAATCAACTAAATACTCTAAAATTCATGTAAAAATATCCCCTAGGGTTTAGAACCTTCAATTTGGCCTTTGGAACCTATTTTGACCTAGATTGGGGTCCATACCCAATTTTTGACCTAATTTAGGTTTTTATGCAAAATATCCAGTGAAACATGGTAAAACCTAAAATCCAACTCCACCATCGGATTCCTTAGGTCAAAATTAGGTTTATACCAAAATTTGGACCTAAGGGGAGGTCGTCTTGACCCACTTTGCAATTTGGTCCTCAAAATTACTTTCTGACCCTCAACTTTTTGAAACCCTTGCGATTACCCCCTCAGCTTCCTCGTCATTTTCTTCACTTCGGTCCCTCTGCCATCTGCAGCAGGGGCCATACCTCCGGCGACTTCGCGTGGAGGTTTGCGCCTCGTCTGCATGGGGAGCTGCCTCCAGATTTGAAAGGGGAACTCCCTGCGCAGCCCCCTACTGCATGGGCTGCTCCCCATGCCCTGAAACCCACCATACCTCTCGTGCGAACGCGCGAGAGGTATGGGTATCCGATCGGCCTTACCTCCGGCATGGCCTCTCTGCCGCCCTCACGCGCTTCCTGCCCTGCCTTCGCCTATTTAAGGAAGGGCAGACCACGCCTCTTCCTCCAAGCTCAAATTGGCCTGAGATCCCCCTCCAATTCGTCTCCTCCCAACTCCGGCCGACTGCCCAGAGCTTTCGCTGACTCCTCCTCCCCTTTCTCGTCGCTCTGCAACCATACCAGTGGCAGAGCCTGCTTCACCGTCCTCCGCCGCGCCGTGCCATACCAGCAGGTGCCCTTCGACCCCCCTTCCTCGTCGTCGTCTTCTTCCCCTTGGCACCTTCATCTCTGGCGATGGCAAGCACCAGCCGCTCGCCATCTGCCTTCCCCCTTTGCTCTGGACTCGATAGATAAGTTTTCCTCACTCCCCTCTTCATTTCCCCTCTGATAATTTGTACTCTCGACCCCTCGACTTCACAGACCACCATCACCCTCTCCACCTCCGGCCACCAACTCCCGCGAGGTCGCTCCACCTCCACAGGCCGTTCCAACCCTCGTCGATTGGTCCCTAAGATTCACTACCTCCCACTGATCACCTTTCGCCCTTCCACTCACTGCGCCACCCACTGGAACCTCCCCCCCGAACACACCCACCTGCACGCAGATAGTGTGCCGTAGGCACACACGCACAACCGCCCTCACACCACTCTGACGCCCGGGCCACCTTCTCCATGCCTCGGCGAAGCCTCCTGAGCTTTCTGACGTGGCCGCAAGGCCTTTTGCATGATTACAGGTTCAGAGGGTCGTCACCATTGACGCAAGCAGGAGCTTGCTTGCGAGCTCTCTCCAGGACTGCCCACTCCAGGCCAGTAGTCCAGATTGCGCGGACTTCCCTCGCGCACAGCTCTAGGCAGCCAATTGGCCTCAAAGGCCGAAGCATCAGCTGCAATCAGCCGAAGACCCCTGCTGCGGACGCACACGAACGAAGGTGGGGCATTTACTCCCACCTCGGAAGCTGACGAGTGGGAGGAGGCGCTTAAATAGAAAAAGTGTCAGGGGCTTATCGCCTCCTAACACGAGGTGAGGTCCCGCTCACCCACTCACACCTCGTCCACGACCCCATGCTACGTGGACCTGGTATCCGACCCGACTACCCCCCGCACTCCTTGCCCACCACCGCACGTCGGTGGGCCTGGTCACGGGCACGCCAACCCGACTCGTATACCCGAGCAGGCTTCGGGAGAGCGAACCGAAGAGAGAAATAGAGAGAGAGAGACACGGGGAGGGTAGGGGGTTAGGTTTTGCTTAACCGTGCCTGTGCAGGGAAGAAGAAGAAGGCGGAAGAGGAAGCAGAAGAAGAGGGCAACTGAAGAAGAGGAAGAAGTTGAAGACTTAGCCGCAAGAGCAGGAACTGAAGAAGAAGAAGGTAGAGGAAGGAGCAGAAGTAGAGCCAAAGAGGAAGAGAAGAAAAGAGAAGGAGGGAGCTGCCGCAAAGAGGAAGGCCAAGAAGAAAGGAAAAGAAGAGAAGAAGCCAAGGAGAAGAAGCAGCAGCAGCAGTAGCCAAAGAGAAGAAAGGAAGAAGAAGAAGACGTGCACTGTAGCAAACACCACTTAAGGCGTCTCATTCACAGAATCAGATGTCTGAAGACAGAGGAAAGAAAAGAAAGAAAGCAAAGAAGAAAGAGAGAAGAAAAGAAAAAGAGAAGAAGAATTCTATTTCCTTTTACTCTCTAAATTTTTGTAAAACATTACATTATTGAAAATTATGATTTTCCTGCTTCTAAAATCGAATTTGCTCCCTGAGTTCGACCTCGGAATGTTTTCAAATTTTGAGTAATAAATAAATTAAATTGATAATCGTTTTTCGCAACATACTGCAACGTATCTTTTTAAAACACCGCGAAATTCGACAACCATCAGGCGGCTAGCTCCCCCTACACTAAGTAGCTCACCTCGATACCACATACGCGAGGGCCAAACAGGAGTCGACGTAGAGTGGCCAAACCCACCCTGGGTCTCAACCCAAATGGCGGCAAGCTCCCCTATACTCAAAAGGGATAGTTGCTCTCCTCGGTACTATGTACACGAGGGCCAACTTACTTCTCTTAACCAAGTTCGAACAGTCGTAGAGATGGGGCCGGTCCCCAATACCAGTGAGATCTCAAACTCAATCTCACGCTCAGGTGGTAGTCCTAGCAGCTCCTCTGGGAAAACGTCGGGGTACTCTTGGACTACTGGGATACTCTCTAGGTTGACCACGGGGCTAGGCTCTGCTACGACACAAGCGAGGAAGTCCTCACACCTCTGGCAGAGTTTGCATACAACAATAGTTATCACTGGAGCATCGGCATGGCATCGTATGAGGCCCTGTACGGGAGGAGGTGTATTGCTCCCTTGAGTTGGGTTGAGGTGGAGACCAAGTGGGAGGTTGGTCCCAGGATAATACGCCAGAGTCAGGAGGTGATCAAGCAGATCCACAGACGACTCCGTACCGTCAAGAGCAGGCAGAAGAGATACGCTGATTTGAAGCGTAGAGAGGTACAGTTCGAGGTTGGGGATCACATCTTCCTCAGGAGATACATCGCCGACCCCAGCCATGTTCTTAGACACGAGAGCATCAAGGTGGGAGATGACTTGACCTATCCCAACAGGCCTGTACATATACTAGACAGAGCCGTTCGGAGACTGAGATGGAAAGAGGTACCCCTTGTGAAGGCCCTGTGGAGAAGCTAGCGGTACAAGGAGGCCACCTAGGAGCCTGAGGCAACGATGCGAGCACAGTACCCGAAGCTTTTTGAGGATACGTCACTTCCGACCTACTTTGATCCTCTTTAAGTTTGTTATGCACATTTATTTTATTTTTGCACTCTAGTCAGCTCAAGTTTCGGGGACGAAACTTCCTTTAAGTTTGTTATGTTGAAATGACCCTTTCCCAGGGTCACTTGGCGTTTTCAGATTTTCGTAGGGGTTCTTGTGCAATTCTAAACCCTTTAGGTTTCATTTTGGGGTTTTTAGGAGGGAGGAAAAATTGCAGGGGCATCCCCCCAATTTTTCCCTACCACCACTCCACTGTACGCACAACACACCCCACATGCCGCACCCGTCCCCCCTGCGGCGGCCTCACCCACGACATCCTCCACACCTCCACCTTACCCCTCTCCCATTCCTCCCCCTTCCTCCTCCGCCATTCTTCCCACACCACAACCGAGAGGGGAAGGGGAAGGGAAGCGGGAGCAGCAGCAGGAGGATCTAGAGGGGCGAAGCTACTGCAGGCACCTGCAGCTGAGAGAGAGGAGGAAAGGGAGAGCTACGGAGAGAAAAAGGGTCGAAAATGATTCTGCGGAATCATTTTTCCGCAGAATCAAACGTTTGGAGTGACCTCTAGACATCGGGTCGGATGTCCGAAGGTAAATCGCATACGTCTGATAGTGCGTATTTTATTTTTTTTTTCCCCTGCCTAATTTCTGACCATGCGTGTACGTGTGTTAGAGGGTGGGGAAGCACACTGGTGTGAGGACCAAGGCAATTTCAGACGTCTGGAAGTGCCTCCAAACGTCTGAAGCCACCCTCAGACGTCTGCACAGAGTTCTAGACGTCTAGAGAAAGGCACCCGAGTAAGGTATGCCTAAGAGTTCGTTTAAAACTTCTAGGACTTTTCCTAGACGTCTAATTTTGGTTAGAGTTGTGTTTTTGGGCCCGTTCAGGGCCCAAACGATGTCGGTTTTCCGCAAACGAAACGTCATTGGTTTCCGTTCGAGTTTCTTTACATAATGATACATTGTCCTTGCCGTTCTGAGCTCATTCTGACATATGGGTCAATGTGTTAGGTCCTTCGTTCGTGGTGTGCATGGAACCCGCGAGGATTGCAAGCTCCGTCAACTGTGTCCCCACATCTCCCGGTTATCCTGGTAGAGTGGTTCTCACCCAACTCTCAGAATTAATAAATTGCATGCGTAGAATTAAATTGAACCTAGGATGTGAGATGAACCCTAGGAAGAGATAAATGCACGTTGCCATGCAATATAGTCGATCGAACCCTAGGTTATGACATGAACACTAGGGTTGGAAGAAATGCATGCGTAATTAATGAATGATTGGATCACCGTGATAAAATCATGAGCTGCTTGAAATAAACTACGTCATGAATGGAAATACATACTTGTACTAAGTAATTGATGATGGAATTTGAGTTTCCTATAATGAACCAGATATGGGAAGAAGAAAGTCCATGTACGAACCCTACGAGGAATTTAGAAAGAAACCAGTAATACTGTAGTACGGAAAACCTGCGGATTTTGGGACATGTCGCCTACAGGCGATTGTTTGGACTTGGTTAAGGGAAGTAAGGTGGCCCTTGTATACATAGTACTAAGGAGAGCAACTATCCCTTTTGAGCAGAGGGGAGCTTGCTGCCCTTTGGGTTGAGACCCAAGGTAGGTTTGGCCACTCTACATCGACTCCTGTTTAGCCCTCGCGTACATGGTACAGAGGTAAGCTACTTAGTGTAGGGGGGAGATAGCTGTCCCATGGGGCCCAAGGTTAGGCATGGCCACCCTACATTGACTCTTGTTAGCCCGTTGGGCAAATCAGGATAGTCGAAAGATGGTACATGGACTGTGAGGGGCGAGACCCCTATTCTAAAAGGGAAAGTCTCTGTACTGTTCCGTGTTGTACGTGGGCGTACCCGTTAGCCAAGACGACTGACCGCGTGCCAGTGCGGGGTAGCTACCCGTGTGCTTATCGCGCATGCCGTAGTCACCGTTACGTCGCGACCGTGACCTCGGGGTAGTAGACCAAGTGTAGGACTACTACGGGTGACTCTTTCAACAAGAAGAGTGCCACGTGTACATCCTGCATTGCAGGAAAACTGCAAACAAGATCGTTCCTTTAGGGAACAAGAAGATTGAGAAATATTATGGAACTTGATTAGAAAGATGATAATTGGGATCGGGTGATAATAAACTGTTAGATGCATGTGAGCTGCATTTTTAAATTTTATGTTGTAACCACCACTCTACTCAGCATTAGCTGACCACAGAATTTTATAACCTTGTTCAGGTCAGGAATTTAAGCAGTCGGAGCCACCGGCTGCTGAGGGTGCTAGGCCCAATCGCGCCCAACTGTAGTTTCCGGCCATTCTTTTACAGAGTTTTTGTTAGTGGTAAGTACCTGTAGCTCATAATTGTTTTTAGTTGTATTGTCTACCAGTACCAGTTGTGATGGTTATGTTCTATACTTTTCACTGTAGGCTGTGAGATACTAGTGGATTGTTGTTTTCTTTCCTTTATTTTCTGTCAAATATTTTTCTGCTTAGTTACATTACTCGTGTGGTTGTTTTAATAAATCCATTAACAGAAGGTTATAAATAGGGGAGGGGTGACGTGAAGGAAGAGGAGAGAGAGAGAGAGAGCGAGAAAAAGAGATAAAGATCGAAGAAAGAGAGGGACGACACCATGGTGGCTAGTGGCGACCGACGACTAGACCATCTCAAGGCCAAAGGCGACCGACAGAGGGCCAACGAGGAGGGCCTAGCACGACCCATGCACATACATGCATGGGTGCACCCATCATGCAGATCGGGAGAACGGGGATTGAGAAGAGGAAGGAGAAAGGAGGAGAGGCAAGAGAGCGATCGACCAGCGTGGGGAAGGCCGCTAGAGGTCTGGCGAGGGATGTCAGAAGTGAGGCCGATGAGAAGGATGCGTTGGGTTGCTTCACACCCAAGGGAGGAGGGAAGGAGAGAAGATGAAAGGAGGAAGTCGGTCGAGAGGAGGACGGGGAAGACAGCAGTAGCGAGGAAGGGAGGCCGAGGAGGACGGTGAATGGCCGGCGAGGCCGCTCATAAGGCATGCATGTACAGGTTTTGCACCCATTCGCAGGGTACAACAATGAAGACAGGGACAGGGAGAAGAGCGGCTGAGGGGAGGATCTGATGGGGAAGAGTTCCCTTTGGCTAATGGGTGGTCGATTGGGTGGAGGATGCTAGCGAGGAGGTCGTTGTTGGGTCGTTGCAGACGCGTGAAGGAGACTGAGGAAGAGGAATCGCGATGAAGAAGACGGGGAAGAAGGAAGAATTAATCGAGGGGTTAGGACGACCGATAACTATCCAAGAAGGCCTTGGAGGAGAATGAACGGCGACGTCTTATGTTTCAAATGTCGACTGATGAGAACCTCATCATGAACTCTAACTAGCACATTTTGACCTAATAAATTGAACAAAAGCTCCTACATAACCAAAGGAAATGCCTAAATCAGGGAATTGTCAATCTAAGAATGAAACATTATACAAGGGGTAAAACTGCAATTTTACCATGGCAGTGCATGAACAGGATTTCGAAGGGTCTAGAAATAGGTCAAGTGAACCTAATAAGAGAAAAAAGTAGTATGATTTGGTCTGAAAAGGGTTATAATAAAATCTGGGAATTAAATGACATCCTACAACCCTAAAACAAATCCACTTTAATTCACGAAGTTTCAGGCAAGATAAAAATCAACTAGACCCTCTAAAATTCATGAAAAAATATCCCCTAGGGTTTAGAACCTCTAATTTGGCCGTTGGAACCTGTTTTGACCTAGATTGAGGACCATACCCAAATTTTGACCTAATTTAAGTTTTTTTGCAAAATGTCTGATCAAACGTGATCAAACCTAAAATCCAACTTCACCATTGGATTCCTTAGGTCCAAATTAGGTTTATTCCAAAATTTGGACCTAAGGGAAGGTCGTCTTGACCCACTTTACAAAATAGTCCTCAATAATTACTTTTTGACCCTTAACTTTTTGAAACCTTGCAGTTACCCCCTCAACTTTCCCGTCGTTTTCTTCAATCCGATCCTTCTGCCACCCGCAGCAGCAGGCCATACCTTCGGCGACTTTGCGCGGAGGATGGTGCCGCGTATGCATGGGGAGCCGACCCCAGATTTGAAAGGGAGACTTTCTGCGATGTCCCCTACCGCATGGGCCAGCTCCCATGCCCTGTCGTCCGCCATACCTCTCGCGCGAATGGGTCTCCATCTACCTTACCTCCAGAGAGGTTTTTCCTACCGCTCTCGCGCTTTTGCCGGCTTGCCCTTGCCTATTTAAGGAGCGGCACCCTCTTCCTCATCCTTCAAGCTTCGTTTGGCCTAAGATCCCTCTTCCTATTCGTCTCCCACCAACTCTGGCCAACTGCTAGAGCTTCTGGCGACTCCCCCTCTCCTCTCTCGTTGCCCTGCCACCGTACCAGTGGCAAGGTTAACTCCATCGTCATCCGCCACGCCGCGCCGTACTAGCGAGTGCCCTCCAGCCCCTCTTCCTCGTCGCCATTCTCTCCCCCTGGCACCTTCGTCTCCGGCGACGGTAGCACTAGCCGCTCTCCACCTCCGCATCTCCTCCACTCTAGACTCACAGCTAAGTCCCTCTTACCCTCCTCTTTATTTCCCCTATGCCAATTTGTTATTTCAACCCCTCGACAACTGCAAGCCACCACCATCTCCTCCACCTCCAACAGATCACCGACGAGGTGTCTCCGTCACCTCCCTACACCCATCCACCTCGCCAGACCCTCAAAAGCATCACCTCCACCCACTGATCATCCTGCGACCCTCGACTGACCGCGCCACCCACTGTCTCCTCCCCCCGAACAAACCCACTCACACAGACTCAGACCGACCTAGGCATGCATGCCTAGGCCATTCTGGGCCACGCCAACCCCCGCAGTATCTTCGCCATGCTTTGGCGAAGCTCGGCGAGCGTTCTGACAGGGCCGCAAGGCCGTATTCTTGATTTCAGGTCCCGATCCCTTGCCGCCATTGATGCCGAGCTTGGAGCAAGCTCGCAAGTAGCTCCAGGTTTCCGCAACCCCAGGACACGAGCCCAGGTTGCGCGGATAACCTCCACGCACAACTCCAGGTCTTCAATTGGCATTGAATACCTCAGCCGACGCTGAAATTGCTTGCACCTTCAGCTGCGGGCGCACAGGCAGGAGGGTGGGACGTGTAGTTCCACCTCGTGAGTTTGCAAGCGCCTCGTGGCGCATAAATTGAAAAAGTGACTAAGGCTTATCGCCTCAGTCACACGGGGTGAGGTCCCTCTCACCCGCTCACCTGGCCTCGTCCACGACCACTCCCCCGCTGACCTGGCCGGACCCGTTTACCCAAGCCTTGCGCACCTCGCCTACCACCTCACGCCAGTGGGCCTGGTCCCAGGCACGTTACCCGACCCGTATACCCGAGTAGGCTCTGGCAGAGCGGACCCTAGAGTGAAACAAAGAGAGAGAGATGCGGGGAGGGTAGGGGTTAGGTTTTGCCTAACCATGCCTGTGCAGGGAAACTGAAGAAGAAGGAGGAGGAAGAGGAAGCAAGAGAAGCAGCTGAGGACTTAGCCGCGAAAGCAACTGCAGCCAAAGAGAAGAGAAGAAGAAGGCTCAGGAGTAGAAGCAGAGGAAAAGGAAGAGAAAGAAGAAGACAGAAGCTGAAGCTGAAGAAGAGGAAGGGGAGACGCCAACTGAGGAAGGAAGAGGAAGCTGTTGCAAAGAAGAAGGCCAAGCAAGGAAAAGAAGAGAAGAAAAAGCCAAGGAGAGAAGAAGCAGCAATAGCAGCAGAGAAAGGAAGAAGAAGGAGACGTGCACTGTAGCAAGTGGCTACTTAAGGCGTCTGATTCCCAAAATCAGACGTCCGAAGACTGAAAGAAGAAGAGAAAGAAGGACAAAGAAGAAAGAGAGAGGAGAAGAGAAGAAACATTTCTCTTTTCTCTCTAGTTCTTTTGTAAAATAGTGTATTATTGTAAATTGTGATTTTCTACGCTTCTAAAATCAAGTTTGCTCCCTGAGTTCGACCTCGGAGAATTTTTGAACTATTCGAGTAATAAAATCTAATCAAACTCGGTGACGATCCCAAAAAGATCACGCACCATCGACAAAGGGGGCACTTGGCGTCGATCTGCAGAAACCCTTTGATCTGCTTGGCGTGTAGGGGTGAAGGGCACAAACGTGATTCTTGCCCTAGGAGGAAGCCGTCACATACAAAAATGGCCTTTTCGCGCCCTAGCTGGGTAGTGAAGAAGGAGTCCCGATTGCCACTGCCACCGGCGTTTGGCAGGCATTCAATGGAAGTGGAGATACCGATATCTGAAGAGATCTCTTCTATGGAGATCATGTTGAGGGGCGCTCTGATTGGCGAGATTATGGCAGGCAAACCATTGATAGAAAGGTTTCAAGATCTGGTATGTTCCCTAAATCCTCTGTCTGTGGGCTGCAAGGTGGCTATGTTATCTCAATCTCGTTTTCTAGTATATGGTTTGGGCATGATGGATGTGGAGAGGCTGAGATTTCGATCGAGCTCGTTTGAAGATATTAATGTGATCTGGAGAATGGTGTCCCCCTTTGATGGGGCTCTCTCTGATCGACCTCCTCAAAGAGTGGGTTCTAGGAGGTTTCTTCTTGAGATCAATGGACTGCCATTGCATTTGAGATCTAAGGAAGTTGTTGCTAAGATGGTTGCAGGCTTTGCTTCCATCTGTGAAGGGTTTGAAGTCATGATTGGAGTAGGGGACATCCAATCACTTAGAATTGAGGCTGATGTCTTCAATGCTGGCTCGATTCCTGACAGGGTTACGATTAGATGTGGGGGTTCCTCATGGCTTCTTCGTCTAACAGTGGCTGGACAAGTGTCTGGGCATTTAGAACAAGGGTAGGTTAAGACATCTGGGGCCAACACTGAGGAGATGCAATAGGATGAAAGGGTGGGCCGCACTTCACCAGATGAAGCCCCTGAATCCAAAAAGAGGAAGGACTGCCACCAGGACCATGCAAAGAAGGACTTGTTGCATATGGATGTTAATGCATTAGGAGGTTGCAGCCAAGCCTTGGTAGCCAAAGAGGATGGCTATATGGAGGTTGCTGATGCTTATGAGAAAGACTCAGAGGTCCTTAGCAGCAAAGAGGTGGGGAAGACAGGAATGGAACTGGTACTCAGCAATGACAGTAGAGCTCTCAAAGAGGTGAATCAGGTGTAGTTCACAGTTCTTGCTGATCTAAAATTTGGTAGCGGATCCAATCAGAAAAGAGGTGTGGGTAGATCCCCTTATATGCTTAGAAGGAGAAGGAAGGAGAACCTGACCCCTATTGTGGAGCAGACCATTGCAAACTTGATCATGGTTGAGTATGTGGGCTGTTTGGCTCAAGGGGATCAACCTGGCAAGGAATGAGAGTGTTAACTTGGAATGTGCATGGGCTGCGCAATAAGATGAGAAGGACTTCCTTATGTAGATATCTTTCTAAGTGGGAGCTTGATTGTGCTCTCATCCAAGAGACACATGTGGAGGTGGAGAATGGTCAGGAATGGGATTGTTTTAAGCAATCTAGATGTACTGATGTTGTGGTAAAGGGTGCATTTGGAAGGTCTGGTGGAATGGCTATTTGGTGGAGAAAGTCTTGTCTTTTGGTAATTGAAGTCATTCGTGATAGGCATATGCTGACTTGCAGATGCCAATCTCCCCAAGGAGATATGGAATGGTATGTGTCATGCATTTATGGCCCTTGTGTGGCTATAGACAGGGCTGGTCTTTGGGAGGAACTTTCTGCAATGCATCAAAGGGTGCAGGAGGTCCCTTGGCTTATAGGGGGTGACTTTAATTGTCATCTCTCAAGTGATGACAGACCTGGTGGGAGTTTGGACAGTTCAATGGCAAGCTTTCAAATGGCTGTGCAGAATCTGGGAGTGACAGAATATCCTATTAGTGGTGTTGAATTCACTTGGAGAAATGGCAGTGGACAGTCATCTAGGTTGGACAGATTCTTTGGCAGTCCTAGCTTGTTGGAGAGGCATCAATTATCAGCTGTTATGAGCCTTGATAGGCCTTTCTCTGATCACACTCCGCTAGTGTGGGACAGTGGAACGAACTCTGACATTGGATCTTATTTCAAACTCAAGAGATCTTGGTTTAGGGAGGAGGGGTTTGTGCAAATGGTGTCTCAGTGGTGGCAGAACAAGGCAGTGCAAGGATCTGCCACACAGCAGCTGGCTGCAAAGCTGACGGGCTTGCGTGACATGTTGAAAGAATATGGACAGGTAGGGCACTGATCAGAGAACAAAGTAGGAGGGAGGCATTGGCAGTGATCAGAGAATTGGATTTGAAGGAGTGCAGGTAGTCTCTGAATCCTCAAGAGCAACAGCAAAGACAACAGATGCAGTCAGTAGTAGGGGAGGAGGATCTGAAAAGAGAAGTGGGCTGGCGTGAAAGATCTAGACAGCTATGGCTCAAAGAGGGTGATGCAAACACGAAGTTCTTTCATCTTGCGGCCAGTGCTAGGAGAAGATTAAATTTTATCTCATCAATTAAAGTAGATGAGAGAACTATTAATTCTGTTAACGAAATCAAAAGTGAAGTAGGCAAATATTTCAAAGAATTAGCCAAGGCTACACCAAGGGGCTCTTGGAGGATGGCATCGGCGGATTTCCCAAGTGTCGGTAGTGATCAGAGAGACATGTTAGTTAGTCCTATATCTGAACAAGAAGTATTGATAGCAATTAAAGACTTAAATAATGAAGGGGCCCCCGGTCCGGATGGAATTCAGGTTTTCTTTTACAGAGAACTGTGGAGTGTTGTCAAAATGGATGTAATGAAGGTTATTCACGAATTTGAACTGGGCAACTCTGGTTTTGAGAGATTGAATAAATCCTATCTATTCCTGCTTCCAAAAAAATCAAGTGCGGAGAAGTTTTCTGATTATAGACTGGTTGCGTTAGGGTTTCGTCGTGTTATTTTAAAGTCCTAGGCGTTGTAGTATATCACGAAAAGCTATCACCAGTTTACAATTTATTACTCGAAATTAAAAGTTTCTCGAGGTCGAACTCAGGGAGCAAACTATGATTTCAGAAGCATATGAATTCACAATGTATATTATTTTACAAAAATTAAGACAAAGGAGAGAGAGAGATCAAAAATTGATTCTTTTCTCTTTTTTCTTTTCCTTCTCTTCTCCTTTCTTCTTTCTTCTGCGTCTTCTTCTTTGTTGCAGAGGCTCCCTCCTCTTTTCTCTTTCTTTTTCTCTAGTCCGTCCTCCTCTCTTCTCTTCTGCTCCGCTCCTTCCTTTCTTTCCAACGTCTGATTCAGAAATCAGACGCCTTATCTGATCAGCCTCACCTTCTTCTTTTCTTTCCTCTTGGCTTCTCTGGCTTCTTCTGCTCCTCTCCTTCCTTTCTTTCCTTTCTTCTTTTCTGCGGCTAAGTCCCAGCCACTGCTCTTCCTCTTCTTTCTTTCTTCCTTACTTCTTCTCTTCAGCAGCTCCTTGCTTCTTCCTTCCTCACCTGTTCCCTGCACACACACACAAGCTCAGCGCAAAACACCTACCCTACCCCTTTCCCGCGTCTCTCTTTCTCTGAATCTCTCTTTGGTACGCTCTCCCAGAGCCGGGTAACGGCGACAAGGAGGGGATCTAGAGGCGCCAGCTGATGAGACCTAGCGTGGGAAGACGAGGACGAGTAGACTCTGTTGCGGGTGTGGCAGTAGAGCGACGAAGAGGAGGAGGAAAGATCGCCGCAAGCATTGGGCTATCTTACCGGAGTGAGAGGAGACAAAGTATGGGGGTGTTCTTCAGCCAAAATGAGCTTATCCTAACCGAAGGACCCTGCCGCTCCTTTTATAGCAGCTGGCGGGAAGAGATTCTCGAGGATCGATCGTGGAGAGCATGCCGGAGTTGGCCGGAGATGAAGACCCATTCCTCTCGTGCGTTCGCACGAGAGGCGTGGGCACTAGCAGGCCATGGTAGGGGGTTCCTGCGAAAGAGGGCGACGTAAGGAACCCCCCTTTCGTTCCTGAGAGTAACCCCCATACCTTGCACGGTGCCATCCTCAGCGCAAGGTCACCGGAGGTATGGGAACCTGCATGAGGTGGCAGAGGGACCGTTCTGTAAAGAATGAAAGAGAAGATGGGGGTAAAAAGCAAGGGTTCAAAAAGATAAGGGTCGAAAAGTAATTCAAGAGGACCAATTTGTAAAGTGGGTCAAGATGGTCTTCCCTTAGGTTCAAATTTTTGTACCAACCTAATTTTAACCTAAGGAATTTAATGGTATAATTTTATTTTAGGTTTGACCACGTTTGATTGGTCAATTTGCATAAAAATCTAAATTAGGTCACAAATTGGGCATGGTTCTCAACTTAGGTCAAGATAGGTTACAAAGACCAAATTGAAGGTTATAAACCCTAGGGAATATTTTTACATGAATTTTAGAGGATTTAGTTGATTTTTATCCTACCTAGACCCTCGTGAATTAAAGCAGGTTTGTTTTTAGGGTTACAAAATGTCATTTAATTCCTAGAAGTTGCTATAATCATTTTCAGCTCAGGCTATCCCACTTTCTTTCTTATTAAGCCCATTTGACCTACATTCAGACCCTTAGACACCCTGATTGTGCACTGCATTGGTAAAATTACAGTTTTACCCCTTATGACTTGTTTTATTCTTTAATTTAGAATTCTCTAAGTTAGGCTTTTCTTTAGGTTTTGTAGGAGCTTTTTCACACTTATTTAGATCAAATTATGCTAGTTAGGATTCATGATGAGGCTCTCATCATAGACCCATTACACTATCTAATTCTATTTACCTTATTATCAGTAAGATTATAGCCAATAGAATGCGGGAGGTATTGAAGGACTTGATAATGCCGGTCCAATCCGCCTTTCTTCCTGGGAGATCGCTACAGGAGTCCTTCATTATGGTGCAGGAGATGGTAATGGGATGGCACAGGCGAAAGACTAAGGCCTTTTTATGGAAAGTAGACTTCTCCAAGGCTTACGATTCAGTCTCCTGGTCGTATCTCTGAGAAATCCTTAAAAGGAGGAAATTTCCACCTTAGTTGATACAGTGGGTGAAGAGATGCATCACGACAGCCTCCTTTTCCCCATTGATAAATGGGAAACCATGACGAACTTGGATTCAGCCCCAATGTGGAGTTAGGCAAGGATGTCCACTTGCCCCTCTGATTTTTAATCTTGTAGTTGATACACTGGCAAGATATGCATGCAAACTGGAAGAGGGTGGATTTATAAGGGGGTATTCAATGTCTAATAACAGGGCTTTAGCTCCCATCCTCTAATATGCAGATGACACTATTTTTTTTGTGAAAGGGGGGAAGAGGGAAGCGCAAGTGCTTTTTCATATGGTTAAGATTTTTGGTGAGATTTTTGGTCTTAGACTTAATGGAAACAAATCTTCCCTGGTCTGTTTTGGGATGAATGGAATGTCCCAGAATGACATCTCTATCACTTTGGATATGCCTATGGTCTCATTGCCTATCAAATATCCGGGACTGCCTCTGAAATGCACTAAAATGAGGAAAGCAGATCGGTCCTTCCTATTTGAAAAGGTGGCTACGAAATTGGAGGGTTGGAGTAGTCGCTACCTATCAAAAGGGGGGAGGTATATATTACTGAATTCTGTCATTACATCGATTCCAGTTTTTTTTTTCTCTGTTCTCAAAGACCCGAAGTCAATTTGGAAAAAACTTGATGTGATGCGCAAAAGATTCTTCTGGAAAGGGGCCTCTCACCAAGGGGCTTTTCTTCAACCTCTAAAATGGGATTCGATTTGCAAGCCAAAAAAGATTGGTAGCATGGGTGTTAGATCCCTCAAGGAATTTAATGATGCTTTGCTATTGTAGTGGGCCATTCGACTGCAGCAGGGGGAAAAAAATGTGGACAGAAATAGTTCAGGATAACTATGGGGATGCCAATGATGAGAAGAACTGCCTAAACCCCCATAAACCATCTCCTTTTTGGTCTTCGGTGGTGCGTGCCTTGAGGGATAATTGGATTTTGTTCAAATCCGTATTAGGTGATGGGAAAAGCTTCAAATTCTGGGTGGAGAATTGGGTATCTGGGGGGGTGATTAAAGACAGGTACCCCCTTGCTTATGTAGCATCTTCGGATAAAAATGCTATGGTTTCTGATTATTGGGATGTAGAGTCTGAGCAGTGGTCTTTGAATAATGCTATGTGGAATAATCATGAAACAAGAATACGAGCAGAGAATGAGCGCCTCATGCAAGAACTTGCTGCTTGATGAGAGCCTCATCATAAACCCTAACTGGCATAATTTGATCTAAATAAGTGTGAAAAAGCTCCTACAAAACCTAAAGAAAAACCTAACTCAGAGAAATCTGAATTGAAGAATAAAATAAGTCATGAGGGGTAAAATTGTAATTTTACCAATGCAGTACACAATCAGGGTGTTTAAGGGTCTAAACACAGGTCAAATGAGCTTAATAAGGAAGGAAGTAGGATGATCTGATCTGAAAAGGGGTATAGCAACTTCTAGGAATTAAATGACATTCTGTAACCCTAAAAATAAATCTACTTTAATTCACGAGGTTCTAGGTAGATTAAAAATCAACTAAACCCTCTAAAATTCATGGAAAAATACTCCCTAGGGTTTAAAACATTCAATTTGGCCTTTGCAACCTATTTTGACTTAAATTGAGAATCATGCCCAAATTTTAACCTAATTTACGTTTTTACGTAAATTGATCGGTCAAACGTGGTCAAACCTAAAATCAAACTACACCATTGAATTCCTTAGGTTCAAATTAGGTTGGTACAAAAATTTGGGCCTAAGTGAAGACCATCTTGACCGAATTTACAAATTTATCCTCTTGAATTACTTTTTAACCCTTATCTTTTCAAAACCTTGCATCTAGCCCCCTATCTTCCCCTTCGTTCTTTGCAGAATGGTCCTCCCTGCCACCCTGCGTAGGCACCATACCTCCGGCGACCTTGCGCGCAACCGCTCTTAGGAACGAACGGGGGGTTCCCTGCGTCGTCCTCTGTTGCAGGGACCCTCCCCTGTGACCTGCGGCTGCTCATGACTCTCATGCGAACACACGACAAGCATGGGTCTCCCTCTCCGACCATCTCCGGCGAGCACCCCATGTCGCTCCCTCGAAACCCTCTCCTCGCCAACACCTTTATAAGGAGCGGCAGGGGCAGCCGTCTCCTTCAAGCTAGTTTTGGCCGAAGAAAACCCCCCTCCTTCGTCTCCTCTCACTTCGGTCAAACAGCCCAAGCTTCCGGCGATCTTTCCTCCTCCTCGTCGCTCTGCTGCCATACCTGTAGCAGAGCTCACTCTGCCCCTCCTTCCCACGCCAGGCCACACCAGCTGGCGTCTCCAAATCTCCTCGTCGCCGTTACTCTTCTTCTGGGCACCTTCGTCCCTAGCTCCAGCAGGCACGAGCTGGGTGTCTTCCTCTCCTTATTTGTCGACTAAGTAGGTAGGAACCTTCCCCTTACTCTCCTCTCACTTTTCCCCTCTAAAATTGGTATTTTTCACCCCTCGACTGCCACTACCACCTCCATCTGCTCCACCTCCGACCACCATCTTCGGCGAGATCGCTCCACCTCCACAGGCCTTTCCACCCCTCGCCGACAAGCCCAAAAGCTCCCCCTCACTCCATACAAGCATTTCCCCCACACCATTCACTACCCTACACACTCTGAGCACCCCCCGAACACACCCACCTGCATCTCTGCCGTGTGCCCTAGGCACACGGCCACAGCCACTTTCCCACCACGACGACCCCCGCACCACCTTCGCCGTCCTCTGGCGAAGCTCCCTGAGTTGTCTGACGTGGCCGTGAGGCCGTCTTTGTGATTTCAGGTCTCGGCCTCCTCGCTGCCATTGTCGGACAGCAGGAGCTGCTTGGCGAGCAGCTCCAGGCCTCTTCAGCACCAGGTGAAGGCTCCAAGCAGCGCAGGGTACTTCCGCGAGTGTGTCCAGGACTTTAATTGGGGGCGCGAAGTCTTCACTGCTCCCCAATTGCCAGTACCTTCTCGCCTGCGGGCGTACGGAGCAGAGGTGGGACTTTAGTCTCACCTCGGAAGTGTGTGGCCGCACGCCCACACTTAAATTGAAAAAGTGTTATAAGTTGTTCACCTCCAAAAGCACTTGGGGTGAGGTCCCTCACCTAAGCACCGCCCTCGTCCGTGAGCTCATCACACGGATCTGGCACGACCCGACCCGACACCCTCCTGTGCACTCCTTGCTCACCACCCACGGCTGTGCGCCTGGACCCGGGCACGGGACTCGACCCGATAGCCCGAACCAAGAGAGATTCAGAGAGAGAGAGACGCAGGGAGAGGGTAGGATAGGTTTTGCGTTGTGCTTGTGTGTGTGTGCAGGAACAGGTGAGGGAGGAAGAAGCAAGAAGTTGCTGAAGAGAAGAAAGAAAGAAGAAGAAGAGCAGTGGCTGAGACTTAGCCGCAGAGAAGAAGAAAGGAGAAGTAAGGAAGGAAAGAAGCTGAAGAAAAGAGGAAGAGCAGCATTGTAGCAACCGAGCAGTTAAGGCGACTGATTTCTGAATCAGACGTCGGAAAGAAAGGAAGGAGTGAAGCAGAAGAGAAGAACAGAGGAAAGGCCAGAGAAAGAGAAAGAAAAAAAGAGAAGGAAGAAACCTCGGCAGCAAAGAAGAAGAAGACGCAGAAAGAAAGAAGAGAGCAGAGAAGAAGAAAGAAGAAGAAGAAGAAGGCCTTAGCAGTTGAAGAAGAAAGAAAGAAAGAAAAGGATGCCGTTGCAGCAAAGAAGAGAAGAAGAAAGAAGAAGACATGCTAGCTGAAGAGAAGAAGAGAGAAGAAAAAAAAGCCAAGAAGAGAATTTTCACTCTCTTTCTCTCTCCCCTTTTGTCTTAACTTTTGTAAAACAATATTGTGCATTCATATGCTTCTGAAATCATAGTTTGCTCCCTGAGTTCGACCTCGGGAAACTTTTTCCGAGTAATAAATTGTAAACTGGTAGCAGCTTCTTGTGATATACTACAACGTCTAGAATTTAAAACACTAGCGACGAGAAGTGCGTAACCATTGCCATCAAACCCACTCCTCATGAATATGACACATACAAGTGGGAGGGTAAGTTTTCTTCAGCGGCTGCCTATGACAAGTTGATTAACTCTTCCTGGATGGCGGAACTTGATGAGGAGGGGAAAAAGTTATGGAAGTAAAAAATACCACTGAAGGTACAAATTTTTTTGTGGCTCTGCAGAAGGGACGGTCTGATTACTGGAGACCTGAGGCACAGGAGAATGGGAACTCCCACTCATTTTTGCCACTTATGTGGGATGCATAATGATTCCAGCACTCATATTTTTTCTTCGTGTGTGATCACAGATTATATCTGGAGGAGAGTTTGTAATGATTCTCTTCCCACATGGGAGAATTTGTGGAGTAATCTTGTGGATGGGAATAAGCCATGTTTATCTATAGTGGCTGTGTTATGGTCTGTGTGGAGGGCTAGGAATGAGTGTGTTTTTCAGGAGACTCCAGTGAATGTGGATAAGATTGTAAATTGCTGCTGGAATCTCGTACAGCAATGGGGTTCGAATATGTAATTGTGTTCATTTTTTTATTAATAAAAGCTCTCCTGGTTTGCTATCGGTGACTCGATAGCGTCCCTTTCCTTCTCAAAAAAAAAAGAATTAGTCGAGGGGTTAGGAAAATTGTAATTTTAAAATAATAACTTTTAAATATTTCATTTTGGTCTCTGTGAATGGTTTTTATGTTACTTAGCATCTGAGGATAAGAATTGTTTTGCTTAGATTAAGGGTCTCCGAGATCGGAATTAGGTAATCCAAGAGTTGATCCTGGAGTTCTCGAGCGTGTTAGAGGCATTCGTACGGTTGGATTTGATGATTTTTGCTATGTTTTCAAAGGTGCAGAATTAGGAGACACGTGAGGTGTTGGGAGTCTCCTATCTATTTTCCCAGAGTCATCGTGACCTCACGATGACGTTAGGTAGAGTAACCTCTCTCATTTTCCATATAGTTTGTCTGCATCGTGACTTCCTTCATTGTATTACACAGTCTAACATGTATTCATTCCTCTTGCTGGGATCGGACCCATTTGCGTATTTCTTACTATCTTGGGTACTTTAATATTAAATATTGATGATAAAAATTAAGTTGACGACTTGGAATGCGAATAATCAAAGTGATATAGTTAACTGCTGGATTAAAAGGAGTTAACGACAATTTATTTGATAATTTTCGTAAAGTATTTAATCTTGTTGGGTATGGCTTTATCATTGCATGTATAAAAAGAAGTCTAATTTGAGGTACCAGGATAGTTAAATAATAATTTGATTGGAACCATAATTAGAAATTAAAAATTCCCTTAAAACAGATAAGTTGGAGGATAACATGAGTATTTCTTAATTCTGGAATTGATAATGTGAAATTATTAGAGATGGTTTGAATGGATGAAAATGGAAGACACAATTATCTAAAAGGGATTAAATAATTAGTACAACGGCTTTGTCAAAAATCAAAAGATTTATATAACTGGTTTTAGCCCCACTACTCGCCCGATTTTGGTTATGGCTTTGGTCTTTTAGGCTAGTTTCAGGGGCTGGTTTAGATAGTTGCTGGCCTCCCTACGATTCTTTGCCTAGGCTTAGCAGGCAATTGGGATAGCGGATTGCAGGGTTCGAGGGTTGAAGTGGTTTCTTTCTTAGTTGGTGGTGGGTCATTGGCAGTTTGTGGTTCAGCATATAAAGTGCTTGTACGTGTTCAAGCTACACGATGTAGCCGCTACCCCTTTCCGCAATGACGTCTCAGGATGATGGAGAGTGGTGACTTGATGGATATAAGCCATCTTCTCGGTCATGAGGGTGGCTTATACCGATCTTACATTGTAGGAAGTTACACGATACCGTCTCGTGCCTTAAGACGTCGATTGATAACTTGTAGACTATAATAAATTGGGCTTTCAATAAACATAACGGAACTAGGTAACAAGATATCTAAGAAATGGATTAATTAAGGCTATAATATCCATTTTCTCTTGTGCTCGGTTACTGTTACACTTTGCTGTTATTGTTTCTACTTTACTCAGCTTTTACTAACGTGTTTTTGGATTCCGTGCTCAAGTATACTTGGCAGTTCGTAAGGTGATTTCGTTTGTGCATCTCCTTGGACTTATATACTTGTGTTCTGCGGTAAATCATCTGGTCAATACTCATTTTACGTTCATTTTATTTATGCAATATGAATTATTTTTTAGCTATATTTATATTTTATGATTATGTGTTGGGTGACTGCGATCTTGTGAGCATGTTGTGCTTATTATTAGCACATTGCTGTAATTCTTGACGGAGGGGGAGAGATGTGCAGCATGAAAATAAGATACAGAAATATAATATGACAATTACAAAAAGGCAATCTTACAAGCATACAAAGATATTTAGGTGGAAACCTAAACCCGAGTAAAAACTACCACCTAAGCCTCTCACTTAGGATTGAAAGTGCACTAAAGGGGGGTGATTAGTGTTAAAAGGCGGTAAACAAAATTGCTAATTGCAAATAATATAGATTTAAGATAAACTCAATCAATCCACAAAATAACACAAAGATTTATAGTGGAAACCCAACCCTGAGAAAAATCACTACCTAAATCTCCCAATCTAGGATTTTGCCCTGAGTCCAACTAGGAATACTAACCAGTACTTATGGTGTACCAAACCCTTTTACAAACCTTCTTGATATCCTAATCAAAAGCAATGGGTACCGACCCTTTTTCAATCCCTCTTGATATTCTAATCAAACGCAAACCCCTCTTTCTCAAGAGGAAAGGAACCCACAAGGGCCCTCAAATTACAAGTAGATGAAGGAATAAAATAAAATTAAAAACACAATTTAGCTCCTATAGATAACCCCAATAAGATATGCAATCAATTGTATGAACTAGCTATCTAGGAGACTAAAGTGAACTTCCTTAGTGAATGTGTGAAGGTGATGCTACTGGGAGTTGATGTCGCGACCCGCTCCTGGCTCCCTACAGGACCCAAGAACAGCTCGCCTTGATGAACCCCAAGACCGAGTCGTCCAACGAGAAATAACCAAATGCATGCTCATTCCACACCACACGAGTAACGTAACTAAGCAGAAAAATATTTGACTGAAAATAAAGGAAATAAAACAGCAATCCACTAGTATCTTGCAGTTTACAGTGAAAGTATAGAACATAACCATCACAACTGGTACTGGTAGAGAATACAACTAAAAACAACTATGAGATACAGGTACTTACTACTAACAAAAACTCTGTAAAAGAACGACAGGAAACTACAGCTAGGCGCGATTGGGCTAAGCACCCTCAGCAACCGGTGACTCTGGCTGCTCAAATCCCTAACCCGAACAAGGTTATAAAATTCTGTGGTCAGCTAACGCTGAGTAGAGTGGTGGTTACAACATAAAATTTAAACAGGTAGCTCACATGCATTTAACAGTTTTATTATCACCCGATCCCAATTATCGTCTTTCTAATCAGGTTCCATAATATTTCTCAATCTTCTTGTCCCCTAAAGGAACAATCTTGCTTGTAGTTTTCCCGCAATACAGGCTGTACACATGGCACTCTTCTAGCTGGAAGAGTCTCCTGTGATAGTCCTACACTCAGCCTACTACCCCAAGGTCACGGTCGCGACGTAATGGTGACTACGGCACACGCAATAAGTGCACAGGTAGCTACCTCGCACTAGCATGCGGTCAGTCATTTCTGCTAACGGTACGCCCAAACGTACAACACGGAACAGTACAGGGCCTTGCCCTCTCAGAACAGGGGTCTCGCCCCTTATAGTCTGCGTACCCTCATCCAACTATCCCGGTTTGCCCAACAGGCTAACAAGAGTCTGTGTAAGGTGGCCATGCCTAACCTTAGACCCCATGGGGTGGCTAGCTCCCCCCTATACTAAGTAGCTCACCTCGGTATCACATACGCGAGGGCCAAACAGGAGTCGACGTAGAGTGGCCAAACCCACCCCGGGTCTCAACCCAAAGGGCGGCATGCTCCCCTCTACTCAAAAGGGATAGTTGCTCTCCTCGGTACTATGTACACGAGGGCCAGCTTACTTCTCTTAACCAAGTTCGAACAGTCGTAGAGATGGGGGCTGTCCTCGGTACCAGTGAGATCTCAAACTCAATCTCATGCTCAGGTGGTAGTCCTGGCAGCTCCTCTGGGAAAATGTCGGGGTACTCTTGGACTACTGGGATACTCTGTAGGTTGACCACGAGGCTAGGCTCTGCTACGACACAAGCGAGGAAGTCCTCACACCCCTGGCAGAGTTTGCATACAACAATAGTTATCACTCGAGCATCGGCATGGCATCGTATGAGGCTCTGTACGGGAGGAGGTGTATTGCTCTCTTGAGTTGGGTTGAGGTGGGAACCAAGTGGGAGGTTGGTCCCAGGATGATACGCCAGAGTCAGGAGGTGATCGAGCAGATCCACAGATGACTCCATATCGTCAAGTGCAGGCAAAAGAGCTATGCTGATTTGAAGCATAGAGAGGTACAGTTCGAGGTTGGGGATCACATCTTCCTCCGTGTTTTGCCCATAAAGGGCTTATAGTGGTTTAGGGTGAGAGGGAAGCTTACGCTGAGATTCGTGAGGCCTTTTGAAGTCCTAGAGAGAGTAGGACCCGTTGCTTACCGACTTGCCCTTCCTCCCCAGCTCTCTGGAGTGCACGAGTGTTCCACATGTCCAACCTCAGGAGATACATCGCCGACCCCAGCCATGTTCTTAGACACGAGAGCATCAAGGTGGGAGATGACTTGACCTATCCCAACAGGCCTGTACATATACTAGACAGAGCCGTTCGGAGACTGAGATGGAAGGAGGTACCCCTTGTGAAGGTCCTGTGGAGAAGCAGCGGTATAAGGAGGCCACCTAGGAGCCTGAGACGGCGATGCGAGCACAGTACCCGAACATTTTGAGGATACGTCGCTTCCGACCTACTTTAATCCTCTTTAAGTTTGTTATGCACATTTATTTTATTCCCGCACTCTAGTCAGCTCAAGCTTCGAGGACGAAACTTCATTTAAGTTTGTTATGTTGAAATGACCCTTTCCTAGGGTCACTTGGCATTTTCAGATTTTCATAGGGGTTTTTGTGCAATTCTAAACCCCTTAGGTTTTGTTTTAGGGTTTTTAAGAGGGAGGAAAAATTGCATGGGCATCCCCCTAATTTTTCCCCACCAGCACTCCACCGTACGCACACCACACCCCACATGCCGCATCCCTCCCCCCTGCGGCAGCCTCACCCACGACATCCTCCACACCTTCACCTTACCCCTCTCCCATTCCTCCCCCCTCCTCCTCCGCCATTCTCCCCACACCACAGCCGAGAAGGGGAGGCGAAGGGGAGCAGGAGCAACAACAGGAGGATCCAGAGGGGCGGAGCTACTGCAGGCACCTACAGCAGAGCAAGAGGAGAAGGAGAGGGAGCTGCAGAGAGAAAAAGGGTCAAAAACGATTCTCCGGAATCAGTTTTCCACAGAATCAGACGTCTGAAGTAACCTCTAGACGTCGGGTCAGACATCCGAAGGTAAATCCCAGACGTCTGATAGTGCGTATTTTGTTTTTTTTTTCCCTGCCTAATTTCTGACCATGTGCGTACGTGTGTCAGAGGGTGGGGAAGCACGCTGGTGTGAGGACCAGGGTAATTTCAGACGTCCCAAAGTGCCTCCAGACGTCTGAAGCCACCCCCAGACGTCTGCACAGAGTTCCAGACGTCCAGAGAAAGGTGCCTCGAGTAAGGTATGCCTGAGAGTTCATTTAAAATGTCTAGGACTTTTCCCAGATGTCTGATTTTGGTCAGAGTTGTGTTTTTGTGCCCGTTCAAGGCCCAAACGGTGTTGGTTTTCCGCAAATGAAACGTCATTGGTTTTCATTCGAGTTTCTCTACATAATGATACATTGTCCTTGCCGTTCTGAGCTCATTCTGACATATGGGTCAATGTGTTAGGTCCTTCGTTCATGGTGTGTATGGAACCCGCAAGGATTGCAAGCTTTGTCGACTGTGTCCCCATATCTCCCGGTTATCCTGGTAGAGTGGTTCTCACCCAACTCTCGGAATTAATAAATTGCATGTTTAGAATTAAATTGAACCTAGGATGTGAGATGAACCCTAGGAAGAGATAAATGCATGCTGCCATGCAATATAGTCGATCGAACCCTAGGTCGTGACATGAACACTAGGGCTGGAAGAAATGCAGGCGTAATTAATGAATGATTGGATCACCGTGATAAAATCATGAGCTGCCTGAAATAAACTACGTCATGAATGGAAATACATACTTTTACTAAGTAATTAATGATGGAATTTGAGTTACCTACAATGAACTAGATATTGGAATAAGAAAGTCCATGTACGAACCCTACGGGGAATTTAGAAAGAAACCAGTAATATTGTAGTACGGAAAACCTGCAGGTTTTGGGACATGTCACCTACAGGAGATTGTTCGGACTTGGTTAAGGGAAGTAAACTGGCCCTTGTATACATAGTACCGAGGAGAGCAACTATCCCTTTTGAGCAGAGGGGAGCTTGTCGCCCTTTGGGTTGAGACCCAGGGTGGGTTTGGCTACTCCACGTCGACTCATGTTTGGCCCTCGCATACATGGTACAGAGGTAAGCTACTTAGTGTAGTGGGGAACTAGCCACCCCATGGGGCCCGGGGTTAAGCATGGCTACCCTACACCTACTCTTGTTAGCCCGTTGGGCAAATCGGGATAGTCGAAAGAGGGTACATGGACTGTGAGGGGCGAGACCCTTGTTCTGAGAGGACAAGGCCCTGTACTGTTCCGTGTTGTACGTTTGGGCGTACCCGTTAGTGGAAATGACTGACCACGTGCGAGTGCGAGGTAGCTACCCGTGCGCTTATCGCACGTGCCGTAGTCATCGTTACGTCGCAATCGTGACCTCGGGGTAGTAGACCGAGTGTAGGACTACCACGGGAGACGCTTTCAACCAGAAGAGTGCCACGTGTACATCCTGTATTGCAGAAAAACTGCAAACAAGATCGTTCTTTAGGGAACAATAAGATTGAGAAATATTATGGAACTTGATTAGAAAGACGATAATTGGGATCGGGTGATAATAAACTGTTAAATGCATGTGAGCTGCCTATTTAAATTTTATGTTGTAACCACCACTCTACTCAGAATTAGCTGACCACAGAATTTTATAACCTTATTTAGGTCAGGGATTTGAGCAGCCAGAGCCACCGGCTACTGAGGGCGTTGGGCCCAGTTGCGCCCAACTATAGTTTCCTGCCGTTCTTTTATAGAGTTTTTGTTAGTGGTAAGTACCAGTAGCTCATAGTTGTTTTTAGTTGTATTCTCTACCAGTACCAATTGTGATGGTTATGTTCTATATTTTTCACTGTAGACTATGAGATACTAGTATATTGTTGTCTTCTTTCCTTTATTTTCTGTCAAATATTTTTCTGCTTAGTTACATTACTCGTGTGGTTGTGGAATGAGCATGCATTTGGTTATTTCTCGTTGGACGACTGAGGCTTGGGGTTCGTTGAGGCGAGCCGTTCTCAGGTCCTGTAGGGAGCCGAGAGCGGGTCGTGACAGTTGAGGTAGTTGAGCTCCAAGGAATGTGGTTTTTAAGGACAAGAGCTCATATTACCTCCAATGAACACCAAGTGTAGGCTTGAGCTGGATGTGGACTTGAATGCACTTTAGGGTGTGTTTTAGGGTGTTCTCTCTCTTCCAAAGAGTGAGAAACCATCTCATAAATATAGAGGGGTGCATGAACTAGTTTAGGTGTGCATAAGTGATAACACCACACAAGGGGGTAATAATTATGTTGAATATGACCCATCTTTAGAATAAAAGGCACAACATAAGTAGAATAGGAGCATTGCATGCATCAAGTACCAAGATTGCTTATAAACTGTATTAATGGCCATTTGTGTAAGCATTTGTCAAAGCATGTCTCAGATGAGCAATCGGACCGCACGGATGGATTCAGAACGACGAACGGAGTCCAACGGACTCAAGATCGGCCAAATCCGACATCCGGAGCTCCCACAATGGGCCCAAGAAATTCTGACCGTTGATCTGGAGATCAACGGCCCAGAGAGCGCCACGTTAGCCCGCCCCCACCACCCGCACATCTTTAGCCGGCCAAGGACAAATCTCGGCCGTCGATCTTCGATCGAACTGCCATGATCCACGCGCTCGCCCGCGGTCATCGCGACAAAGCGCGAGTGTGGCGCAACGGTTAGCGCGCACGCCCGCATCGCCGCGACGCGCGTTCGAGCCGCGCGGAGCGGATTTTGAAGGCGAGCGGAAGGCGCGGAAAAATTGGGCTGCCCGATCAACAGCGGACGGCCAGGATCTCGCCACGCGGCGCGACGACAGCCCACGAGCGCCCACGCACGTCGGGCGGAAACACGTGCGCACACGCGCGCCCAAGGCGCGATCTCAGCGCAGGCGAAGAAGGCTCTCAGCCGTTCGATCTTCGATCGGACGGCTCTCGTTCAGCGGCCACGGATCATGCAAAGAGGAAGACCGGGGCGGGCAGCTAACCGGCGGCAGGAGGGCTTCACCGACATTTGTGGAAGCAGTTTTAGTGACGCTCCGAATGTCACTAAAGCCCATTCTTCTTTTAGAAAGCCCTTAACTCTATTTAAACCCCCTTCTACCACCATTCAATGCATTCACTCCCCCTTGCAACTACTCCATTCCTCTCTTAGCTAGCTTTAGGCACTCTTGTAATCGCCGGAGACGACAAGCCGCCGACGAAACCTCCACCGCCGTGGCTGCCCGTCGCCCTCCACTCTCTCTCTCTCTCTCTCTCTCTCTTGAGCTTTCCACTACTTTTGTTGAAGCATGTATTTAATGTTGTAAGTTATGAACGACGAATGCATGATTAATGAAGTTATTTTCCATTCAATTGCTATTTTAATTTCTGTTCAAGTTGCATGATCAAAACCAAGAACTTTCTAACCCTAAACTCTCTCTATCTCTCTCTCGCTTTTCAAAATCGCATCTTTCGCAAGCAAAACTCCGCCTTTTCCGTGAAAACAAGTGATAAGCAAAAATCCGATTTTCATGCCTCCCTGAGGCCGACACTCGGACTCACCTCCGTTTACTTCTTTTAAAACCAACGTATCAAGTGTGACTATAACGACACCTCTTAACACACACGCACAAAGACACGTCAGTTTTTGGCGCCGTTGCTGGGGAGGCAACGGATTTGTTTTATCACCTCCATTCCACACTCATTCTCACATTGTCTACTGCCCTATTTTCCTTTTTACTTGACGGTTGCAGGAATTCAGCGCATGGATGGCGACGCGACGCATTCCACGACGGTAGCAAGGGAGTAGGCGCCTCGAGGACCGATAGTGAGTAACCTGTTTCTCATTGTTTGCTTACATGAAAAAGCTAAAAAAATTGTAAAAACTGAAAAAAATTACCGTGGTGTATGATTACTTGACTCACATCCTTAACACATCACCCCACAAAAAAATGTACACTCTAACATTCTGAATAAATTCTTGGAGTGTTCTTTTCTTTTTCTTGAGTGGTGTTTGCGAAGCCACCGTGAATTGACCTGGGCAGCACCACTCAACCCTAAAACCGATTCATCTAATAGAAGCTGTATGATCATCAGGATGAGTACACTAGGGTTTTAGAGCCTCTACAAAAGAAAAGGAAATCTACTTTCACCAAGTTGTGTGCAGAACTTGACGTGCCTACTGAAACTTGTTTGAAAACATTAAGACACGTCAACCCTAAAAATATACTAAAGTAAGGAAGAAACACTAAAAGACACCGCATCTTAACAAATCCTTGCTTGAAAACCATGTTTTGCTAGAAGCACACACTTTGAAAGTGGAAAATTAAGAGGCACCACCCTAATCAACGCCTCATCACATCACCCTAAGCACAAGCACTATCCTAACCCTTTAAAACTGAGTAGACGTGCCCTAGGTAGGACTGAGTTAAGTCTCAAAAGGTGAGGTTTTGTTTGCTAGGCACTTGGCTTTCATTCCCTTGGTAGAATCTGGTGACTAGGCTGCGGGGTAGTGTCAAACGACCGCGGTTGTGGGGTCTATGGAACCGGAGGCGCAAGCCAAAGGAAGAACCTTTCCTGCAATCCCCTCGTAATCAACCTGGCCAGATTAGCCTTGGGAAGGGGAGTCCAGTGCTTACGGACTTAATCACCCTTTGTGAGATTTCTAGGTCTCCTAAGGAATACACCATAAGGATTAGGCTTGCGTGCTTAATTGAAACACATCTCTCACATCTGTCGCCCTCCGCATCCCCTCCTGTTCTTCTCTAGTGTATGCACGGGAGGCGCTCACTGCATCCTGAATTGTGTGTTTTGGGGCAGGAATCTAGGCGACGTAATTCTGTTGAAAACATGGCTGAACCTAGGGTAGATGAGGCAGAAGATCAACCCCCACCAGACGCTATGGCCATCATCCAAGCTCAAATCAATGCTAACCATCGGCTTCAGCAACAACAAATCCACACCATCATGCAGGCCATACAACGGTCACAGAACCCGCAAGAACAACCACCACCTTTCCACGACATACCAGGACAACCACCACTTGATTTACCGCCATTTCAGGACCAGCCAAGACCTCTCCGTGATTTTTATAACCCTTCTGCTATTAGAGTCGAGCCCCACCTTAGGATCCCCGAGGGGGGAGATGATTTTGAGGTAAAATCGAATGTCTTAAGTCTGATCCAGAGCCACTTTCATGGAAGCTCAAATGAGGACCCCTTTCAGCACCTAGAGGATCTCGACCGCATAGCACGAACGGTGAAACCTAGGAACATTAGCCTTGACATTGTTCTAATCAAGATGTTCCCTTTCTCATTAAGAGACAAGGCTTCTCATTGGTTTAGAACCCTAGGTAGACCCATCACCACCTGGGAAGAACTGAGGCATGCATTTTTAAAGAAATTCTTCCCCATAGGAAAGACCAATGCCCTCAGAAGATCTATCACTACCTTCACACTCCAGGGTGGGGAACAATTTCATTAGGCGTGGGAAAGATTTAATGAACTTTTGAGGAAATGCCCACACCACGAAGTTCCAAGGTGGCAATTGGCCCAGATCTTCTACCACGGTCTGGACAGCAACCTACGGAACTTCGTTGATGCCTCATACGGGGGAAACTTCCTAAACAAAGATGAGGAGAGCTCGTTTGAGCTCTTTGAATCTATGAGCGAGAATTCGCTCAACAATGCCTCCATGAACCAGTTTAATAGGTTCAGTCAACCCCGTGGCGGGATTTATGAGGTGCAAGCAAATTCTGGAATGGTTGACATGGACATCATTGCCAAAAAATTGGATCGAGTGGAATTGGTAGACAAAAAGATTGATGAGCTACTGAATCAGACCAGGAACCCCTTGCAGACTTTCTCCCTAGCAAAGGGAGCACATAATGTTGACCTGGCCCAGCCCTTCACCCAACTGAACCTGGAACAACCCCTGACCACGTTCCAGGGAGGGACCTTCGCTCCCTCAACCCTTGATTACTCCCTTCCCTCTTCATCAACATCGGCTATCCTAGAAGATATGCAGGCCGTCCAAGGTTATGCGAAACCTGACCCTTTCTCCAACACTTACAACACCAGCTGGCGTAATCACCCCAACTTTGGTTGGACAAACCAGAAACCACCGCAATTCCAAAACCAGCCCAGGCCAAACCAGCAGCCACACTTGCCCCCTATCAGCAAAGACCACCAGTTAGACGCCAATATAACCAGAATAGGGCGGCCCCTCCCCCACAAAACCAAATGGATACCTTAATAAAGATGATGGCTAACATGAACCAGAAACATTAGGAGGAAATGGCCTTGGTAAAGGGACAGTTAAGCCATCTCTTGGACTGTAAACAACAAGGATCCCTACCTTCCCAACCACAACCGAACCCGCGAAATATAATTAACAGAGGCCCCAATTCGCAAGGGTTCCAAAGCAACGCCGGACAGGCTCACATGGTCCAGCCAACCCCGCAAACACCTCCTGGGTTTGGCGCTTCTTCGTCTTCGTCTCCTCAAGGATCACCCCATGGCCCTAATGCCTTTGCGAATGCAGTGACCTTGAGAAGCGGCACCAAAACCCAGGATCCCAAATGACCGACTCCCCCCGAGACTTTACCTATTAAAATACCCAACTCAGAAGAGGCACCAACCAAGGACCCAGACATGAAACTAATCCACATTCAGACACCCTACCCTGAGGCCTTGGAGGCAATCAAGAAAAAGAAGAATACTGTGGAAACTAAGGAGCTGTTGGAAATTTTTAAGCAAGTACATATTAATATTCCGCTCCTAGAAGCCGTTAAACACATCCCTGCTTACGCCAAGTTCTTAAAGGATGCCTGTACACCCAAGCGTAAGTCGAGACCGCAAGCACCTAGGAAGGTTGTACTTTCTGAGCAAGCAAGTTCCGTGATATCAAGCAACCTTCCACTCAAGCGAACTGACCCAGGAGCGCCCCTGATTTCCTGCAATATCGGGGACATGACATTTGATAGAGTGCTCCTGGACCTAGGTGCTTCTATCAATCTAATTCCAACAACCCTGTACCACCAATTTGGTTTTGGGGAGCTGATACCAACCCCTGTCACCATCCAACTGGCTGATTTATCTGTGAAAACCCCGAAGGGGGTTGTCGAGGACGTAATTGTACGGGTCAAGGACTTCTATTTCCCGGTCGACTTTTTGGTGCTTGACATGGAAGTCCTTGAAAAATTACAGAATGCACCCATAATTTTAGGCAGACCTTTTTTAGCTACAGCTAAAGCAAACATTGATTGCGACACGGGATGTATGGAAATCACCTTTGGGGACAGGAAAATGCAATTGGATATCTTCCGGGTGACAAAGTCTTTTGATTACGATTACATTGAGGAACATGATCCCGTGGAAACTTTAATCGAGGAATGCCTCACCCTCAGTTATGTCTCAGACCACCAAACCCGTAGTTCTGACCCGTCACCATCATTACCCGTGGACCTCTATAAGGCTGAGTATCCTCACATGACACCATTTGAAGAGATCGATGTTGATCAACTACCGCCCTTTCCCTTCCCATCGACTGTAGTCCCACCCGCACCCGAACTTAAACCATTGCCCGAGAATCTCAAGTACGTCTTCTTGGGACCTGACCAAACCTTCCCAGTGATTATTAATTCTCATCTAACCAAGGATCAGGAACTCAGGTTGACTGCGACCCTTTCAGAACATCGGGCCGCCATTGGTTGGACCATTTCAGATTTAAGAGGAATTAGCCCCACCTATTGCACCCACAAGATTTACCTGGAAGACGGGGCCCGACCTTCCCGCCAGATGCAGAGACGTTTAAACCCTAACATGCGAGAGGTCGTTAAAAAAGAAATCATCAAGTGGCTTGACGCCGACATCATCTACCCTATCTCCGATAGCCCCTGGGTGAGCCCCACTCAAGTGGTTCCAAAGAAAGCTGGGCTCACCGTTGTCACCAATGATCATGGCGAATCCATCCCCACCCGCACCACTACCGCATGGCGGGTGTGTATTGATTATAGGAATCTTAATGAAGCCACTAAGAAGGACCACTTCCCCTTGCCATTCATTGACCAAATCCTTGAAAGATTGGCAGGGCAGAAGTATTTTTTCTTCCTGGATGGATATTCAGGATATAACCAAGTCGCAATTGCTCCAGAAGATCAAGAAAAGGCCACGTTCACTTGCCCGTATGGCACGTTTGCATTCCGTCGAATGCCGTTCGGGTTATGCAACGCACCTACGACCTTCCAGCGTTACATGCTAGCCATTTTTTCAGAAATGGTGGGTGAATACTTGGAGGTCTTTATGGATGATTTCTCTGTATTCGGGAATTCATTCAACCATTGTCTAAGCAACTTGGAGAAAATCCTGAAACGATGTATCGAGGTTAACTTGGTGTTAAGTTGGGAAAAGAGCCATTTTATGGT
The DNA here is from genome assembly GCA_037157565.1 of Thalassia testudinum. Classification (NCBI taxonomy): domain Eukaryota; kingdom Viridiplantae; phylum Streptophyta; class Magnoliopsida; order Alismatales; family Hydrocharitaceae; genus Thalassia; species Thalassia testudinum. Next base: position 75,458,648 of record JAZHRO010000013.1, read on the forward strand.
TCAAGAAGGAATTGTCCTCGGTCACATCGTCTCGCATAGGGGTATCGAGGTAGATCGAGCTAAGGTTGATTTAATTTCCAAACTTCCCCCACCTAGTTCGGTCCGGCAGATTCGTTCCTTCCTAGGACATGTTGGCTTCTACCGAAGGTTCATCAAAGACTTTTCCAAGCTTTCAAAACCCTTGACCGACCTTCTAGCCAACGACTCCATATTCCACATGTCTCCCGATTGCATCCAAGCTTATCACACCCTCCGGGACTTAGTCTCCACCGCACCTGTACTTCAACCCCCAGACTGGTCCCAGGACTTTGAGATTATGTGTGATGCTTCAGATTTTGCCATAGGCGCTGTCCTGGGACAAAGGCAAGATAAGAAGCCCGTGGTGATCTACTACGCGAGCAAAACGTTGGACGAGGCCCAACGTAATTATACTGTCACAAAAAAAGAATTACTCGTTGTAGTATTTAGACTTGAAAAATTCCGCTCATACTTGCTGGGATCCCACGTGACTATTTACACTGACCATTCAGCCATCCGGCACCTGTTGGCCAAAAAGGACGCAAAGCCCAGGCTCATCAGATGGATCCTGCTTTTGCAGGAATTTGACTTGGAAATCTGAGACAAGGTCGGATCGAAAAATGTGGTGGCTGATCACTTGTAGAGACTTCATCTAGACCACATTGGACCCTCCCGACCTCTATCTGATACCTTCCCTGATGAACACATCCTAGCCGTGCAAGACAAGAAAATGCCATGGTATGCCGACTACGTTAATTACCTGGTTATAGGATAAACCCCGCACAGCTGGTCTAGACAGCAACGGTACAGGTTCTTGGATGAGGCCAAGCACTATTTCTGGGATGATCCCATGTTATTTCGCCTCTGTGCTGATCAGATCATCAGAAGGTTTATCCCTGAAGATGAAGTTCAGAGTGTACTTTCCTTTTGTCATGACCAAGCATGTGGCAGCCATTTCTCTGGAAAGAAAACAGCTGCAAAAGTGTTGCAGTCTAGATTTTGCTGGCCGTTCCTATTTAAGGATGCACACATCTTTGCCAAAACTTGCTCACGTTGCCAAACACTGGGGACCATGACCAAGAAAGATATGATGCCCCTTCATCCCATTTTGATTGTCGAAATCTTCGACGTTTGGGGTATCAATTTTATGGGCCCCTTTCCACCATCCAACGGCTTCGAGTACATCCTGGTCTCAGTAGACTATGTTTCCAAATGGATTGAAGCCGTCGCCACCCGACTATGCGATCACAAGACTGTCATGGACTTTGTGAAGAAGAACATCTTTTCCCGGTTTGGAATACCCAAGGCCATGATCAGTGATGGTGGAAGCCATTTTATCCATTCTCAATTCCATGCCCTACTTAGAAAATACGGGGTCAACCACCGCATTGCCACCCCGTATCATCCACAAACAAATGGGCAGACTGAGGTCTCCAATAGACAAATCAAGAACATTTTACAGAAGACTGCGAAAGACTGATCCACACGACTTGATGATGTCCTGTGGGCATACAGGACCGCTTTTAAGACCCCGATAGGCATGTCGCCTTATCTCTTGGTCTTTGGCAAAGCTTGCCATCTCCCTGTCGAATTGGAACACCAGGCTTACTGGGCTGTCAAGCAATGTAACATGGATCCCCAGTTAGCCGGTGCGCAAAGGACGCTTCAATTATCTGAGCTCGAAGAAATTCGTCGAGACGCCTTTGACAATAGTTGGCTATATAAGGAGAAAATGAAAGCCGTCCATGATCGACTCATTCATAGAAAAACCTTTGAGCCGAACCAACAAGTCTAGCTGTTTGATGCACGCCTGAAACTCTTCCCAGGGAAACTTAGGTCCAAATGGACAGGACCATTTCGGGTGGTCAAGCCCTATTCTAATGGGGCGGTTGAAATTGCGAATCTTAACACCAGGCACACCTTTACAGTCAATGGTCAAAGATTGAAGCATTTCCTGGCCCAGGTACCCCCCAAGGAAAGTGTCACCCTTGTTGAGGGCTGACACCAAGCACCACCCAGCTGGAGGCGTTAAACTCAGTGCTTCCTGGGAGGCAACCCAGAGGATTCAAACTGATCTGGTAGTTTACGTCACTCAGGTACTATTTTTTAAACCCTTGTGCATCCATGTATCTGCCAATGAGGACATTGTCCAACTTAAGCATGGGGGGGATGGTAAATTGCATAATCCTGAGCTTAATTAATCAGTCCGAATGAATAAATTAATTTAAAAAAAATTGAATTTAGAAAGAAAACTTAGGCATTAGAAACTTGTCAATAGTGGGAAATAATACAAAAAGAACTTAAACACTTAGATTTTTCAGGCCTTCAGGCTTAATCAGCCCTGGTGTCCGTTAAAATATCGATTTAGCGGCGAATCCTTGCAACTTTAAGCTATTCTAATCCACCTACTAAATAAGGTAATAAATATACGACTTATCAACTCACCTTCTAACTCAGAAAAACTTTGAGTCTAAGCATCTGCACACATTTTTGCACAGACTCACTTCTCGGAGATTTTGATAGAAATTGGGTAGCTAATGAACTCTCTAGGGTGGTATGACCGGCAAGTTGTCGTGGGTAACAGCCCAATGGCAGGTTGTCCAGAACCCAGCCACAGGCCATTTCTTTTTCGCTGCCTCTAGGTACATTTGAGATCAGGGAAGCCACCTACAAAAAAAAGAAAAAAAAGGGGAAGAAGAAGAAAAGAAAATAAACCACACTTCACCGCACAAGTATGGCTGGCAAGTGATCGTGGGTAACAGCCCATTGGTCAGTTGTCCAGAACCCAGCTTAATAATTGCACAAAAAAGACCAAAACACCTAAGGAAGAAGCGGGGAAGTAGTACAAGCTGGGGAGATATACACTGGAAAATCCTTGTGTTGACCCCAAATAAAACGAACGTAGGGAGAAAGCTACCAATCGAACAAATACACCTTCAGGCAAAAATTTATTTTCTTTTTCGGTCACCTAGAGGCGTAGAAACTCAAAGTCTGTTTCAATTACCGTTAAGTGAGTCTATCACAACATTCACACCAAGATGCTTAGCACTCAGGGTTTTAACCAAGTTTTGGGTGGATTAGGTAGCCGTAAAAAGTTACCAACCAACACTGAATTACGAAAAAAATTCTAAAAAATATATATACATATGTATAGTTATATATACATTAAAGCAAGGATTCGGGCGATTCGTATTTTGGCAGACACCCGGGCACTGCTTAGCCTTTGTAGATTAAGATCTTCGTATATTTCCTCTTATTGACAAGTAATGAAGTGCCTAAGCAATTACTTCTTGAATTCTCCAAGGAAATAAAGGCTAGAATAAACATTGCTAGGGACTAGCAAGGAGTAAGCATGGGGGTATGATAACACCACACAAGGGGGTAATAATTATGTTGAATATGGCCCATCTTTAGAATAAAAGGCACAACATAAGTAGAATACGAGTATTGCATGCATCAAGTACCAAGATTGCTTATAAACTATATTAATGGCCATTTGTGTAAGCATTTGTCAAAGTAGGCCTCAGATGAGCAATCGGACCGCACGGATGGATTCAAAACGACGAACGGAGTCCAACAGACTCAAGATCGGCCAAATCCGACATCCAGAGCTCCCACAATAGGCCCAAGAAATTCTGATCGTTGATCTGGAGATCAACGGCCCAGAGAGCGCCACGTCAGCCCTCCCCCACCGCATGAACATCTTCAGCCGGCCAAGGACAAATCTCGGCCGTCGATCTTCGATCGAACGACCGAGATCCGCGCGCTCGCCCACGGTCACCGCGACAAAGCGCGGGTGTGGCGCAACGGTTAGCGTGCACGCCCGCATTGCCGCCACGCTCGTTCGAGCCGCGCAGAGCAGATTTTGAAGGCGAGAGGAAGGCGCGGAAAAATTGGGCCGCTCGATCAGCAGCGGGCGTCCAGGATCTCGCCACGCGGCGCAACGACAGCCCACGAGCGCCCACGCGCGCGCGCACGTCGGGTGGAAATGCGCGTGCGCACGCGCGCCCAAGGAGCGATCTCAGCGCAGGCGAAGAAGGCTCTCAGTCGTCCGATCTTTGATCGAACGGCTCTCGTTCAGCGGCCACGGATTGCGCGAAGAGGAAGACCGGGGTGGGCAGCTGACCGGCGGCAGGAGGGCTTCACCGACGTTTGTGGAAGCGGTTTTAGCGACGCTCCGGATGTCGCTAAAGCCCATTCTTCTTTTAGGAAGCCCTTAACTCTATTTAAACCCCCTTCTACCACCATTCAATGCATTCACTCTCCCTTGCAACTACTCCACTCCTCTCTTAGCTAGCTTTAGGCACTCTTATAATCGCCGGAGACGATGAGCCGCCGACGGAATCTCCTCCACCGTCGTGGCTGCCTCGTCGCCCTCCACTCTCTCTCTCTCTCTTTTAAGCTTTCCACTACTTTTGTTGAAGCATGTATTTAATGTTGTAAGTTATGAACTACGAATGCATGATTAATGAAGTTATTTTCCATTCAATTGCCATTTTAATTTCTGTTCAAGTTGCATGATCAAAACCAAGAGCTTTCTAACCCTAAACTCTCTCTCTATCTCTCTCTCGCTTTTCAAAATCGCATCTTTCGCAAGCAAAACTCCGCCTTTTCCGTGGCAACAAGTGATAAGCAAAAATCTGATTTTCATGCCTCCCTGAGACCGACACTCGGACTCACCTCCGTTTACTTCTTTTAAAATCGACGTATCAAGTGCGACTATAACGACACCTCTTAACACACACGCATAAAGACACGTCAATAAGGTCCCTCTTCAACGACTAAAATGTTTCCTAATTGGATTTGCCAACAGCTAACTAATATGCTCCAAAAGTGCTTTATCTAATGTTAGGTACTTAGTTAGGAGCAAAGTTCGCTATCTCCTGAAGGTGTCCAATTTGGCCCAAAATAGCCTATCTAACGTTAAGTAATATCTATCTAACGTTAGGTCAACTACCTAACGTTAGGTACAAAGTTCAGTACAAAGTTCGTTATTTCCTTGAACTTCCAAATGACATCAGCTTTACTACCTAAGATTAGGTCTCATATATCTAATGTTAGATGGCTTGTAAAAGGCCCTCTAACTGTCCAAACTAGTCTTGTTGATCCTATGAGGTTTTAGGATGATCCATTAACACCTAAGGATATGTTTTATCATATTTTAACCTATTTAGGCTATATGTGGTGTTCTTGTGAGAATTGCATATGAACCCCTTATGTTTATGCTAATATGAGATCTGATCAGGACTCTCCTTACATTCTAAAGAATAAAATATTACAACTCAATTCCTATAATATAAGGAGACCTAAACTTAAAAAGTGTGATCTCTTCCTTCTTCTTGGCTTCGGTTTTGTCAAGAGAGCTTCAACCTGAAAATCAATCTTGTAATATCTATGCATAAGATCAAATTTTAATCTCAATTACCTGAGATGCTTGTCATCATCAAAACTATCATTAAAGGCTAATGTGGTGCCTAATTACTTATGCACCAACAAGGATTTCCCGATCGACCTAGTCGATCAAATCCTCTAACCTAGTCACTTAAATGAGGGTGACGTAACCTCTTACAACCATGTTACTTTATACCCGAGGGTAGCGTAACCTCGAACCCCTCCTCTTCACAAGGAGTATTTTGTCTCACGATGGGGATGAAAATTCGCGAAGCGAATACCCAACCATAAACAAGATTACAAATATCCTATAGAGCCCAAATAGGTATAAATCTAACTAGCTCCTATAGGTAAAAGACACTTCCCTGAGATGGAAGTCAGAGTGCGTGAACTATGCAGGGCACAAAAGACGCTCTCGAATGTGTGGAGACGGGAGAGCGGTTGTGTAGCTAAAAGGGTGCTCTCAAATGTATGCCTAGAAGCTTGGAGTGTAGGGTGACTTTCCTTCTTGATTCTTTCTTCTCTTTGACACAATATGAGTGGAAGAAGTATTGCTTTGGTGTGTTTTACAAAGGAGGGTTTAGAAGGCCTTGGAAGCCTCTTGTAGTTGTTGGGAACAAGGCTCGGGAGAGTGGTCCAAAATCCCACCGAAATCAGGGTCATTTATGATTCTAACAGGATTATTAGATGTCTGGTCTTATGGTCAAACATATAGGGCATCGTTTGATTTGATGGTCGATCGTCTGATTTAGAAGGGTTGATGATCTGAGTTGGGTTGGATTAAGACGGACGTCTAAGAATACTTTTTAAGACATATGGGGCAAAAATCAGACGTCTAATTCTAAACGGGTTGCTTCTTGTTTTCACTATATCGAAACAGGGATCAAGTGTTTTGTTGCACAAATAACAGATTGGACGTTTGGCAAGATGTCTGGTCGTCTAGAAAGGCAATCCTCTGTGGGAATGGATTTCCCGAGGGGCTTAACAGCTAAAACCTTTGATAAAAGTGATTTGGATCAGATCTTAGCCTAACGTCTACTTATCAAATGTCTGGGATGCTTTACGGACATCTGAAAGTGTTATTAAATTAATTATAGGGTAATCTCCGAGAATTATTTTCTGACTGTTCAACAGTCCTATTGTTGGATGTTTGTCAATGGCATCAGACATCTGGACTATAGGCTGGTCATCTGAAAATAATGGATAGAACGCAGTAAGTCCAGCCTAAGTGTTTGGACGTCTAGACAAAAGGTTAGACATCTTAAAGTCATAAATCAGATGTCTAAAGTCCAGATCAGACGCCTGATCAGGTTGTTTGAAGCCTATTTTGAATTTCTGATTTTTCTAAGAGTTTATCTAATAATCTTAGTGAGGTGTAAGGCTTCCTAAGACTAAGGTAAGGTACTTTGGGCTATTTACATGATTCTAAGAAATAAAACGAGCAAAGCACAAGACAAATGAATACATGAACAAATGTATCTATCCTATTCTCCTTGATCTTCATGCTTTCGCTCCACATGAAGCTCCTCCTCCATTAAGCTCCTCCAATACACTATGGATTCGAGCTTGAGTTCCTTCACATTGTATCTATTTGCATTATCTAGAAACTTATAAACTCAAATGTAAATGTTAAATCACAAGTGTTTTGTTATTATACAAATTAATGATCGTGGTGCCCTTGCACCAACAATGTTGACCTGAGTTTCATCGCTTGGGGAAACTCGGGTCGTCACAGTAGCATTGTCGCATCCTCTCATATCCAATTTGATGAGGTCATGTATGGGGTGATACATATCATGAAAATGGTTCCAGCAAGCACGCAATATATGAACTCTGGCATAAAAGTTTGTAGCTTGAGTGATGAGAGCCTCATCATAAACCCTAACTGGCGCAATTTGATCTAAATAAGTGTGAAAAAGCTCCTAAAAAATCTAAAGAAAAGCCTAACTCAGAGAATTCTGAATTGAAGAATAAAACAAGTCATGAGTGGTAAAACTATAATTTTACCAACGCAGTACACCATCAGGGTGTTTAAGGATCTAAACACAAGTCAAATGAGCTTAATAAGGAAAGAAGTGGGATGATCTGATCTGAAAAGGGTTATAGCAACTTCTAGGAATTAAATGACATTGTGTAACCATAAAAACAAACCTACTTTAATTCACGAGGTTCTAGGTAGAGTAAAAATCAAATAAATCCTCTAAAAATCATGGAAAAATACTTCCAACGGTTTAGAACCTTCAATTTAGCCTTTGCAACCTATTTTGACCTAATTTAAGAACCATGCCCAAATTTTAACCTAATTTGGGTTTTTACACAAATTGACCGATCAAACATGGTCAAACCTAAAATCAAACTACACCATTAAATTCCTTAGGTTCAAATTAGGTTGGTACAAAAATTTTGGTCTAAGTGAAGACCATCTTGACTGACTTTACAAATTGGTCCTCTTGAATAACTTTTTGACCCTTATCTTTTCAAAACCTAGCATTTAGCCCCCTATCTTTCCCTTCGTTCTTTGCAGAACGGTCCTCCTTGTCACTCTACGCAGGCACCATACCTCCAGCGACCTTGCACAGAGGATGGTGCCGCGCAGGGTAAGGCAGGCACTCTCAGGAACGAACGGGGGGTTCCCTACGTCGTCCTTTATCGCAGGGACCCTCCCCTGTCACCTGCGGCTGTCCATGCCTCTCGTGCGAATGCACGAAAGGCATGGGTCTCCATCTCCGGCCATCTTCGGCGGGTTCCCCACGTCGCTCCCTCGAAACCCTCTCCTCGGCAACACCTTTATACGGAGTGGCAGGAGCTGCCGTCTCTTTCAAGCCTAATTTGGCCGAGGATCCCTCCCCAATTTCGTCTCTTCCTCCCACGGTCAAAACGCCCGTAGGCTCTGGTGGCCCTTCCTCCTGTCGTCACTCTGCTGCCATACCTGCAGCAGAGCCCACTCCGCCTCGTCTTCCCGCGCCAGGCCGCACCAGCTGGCGCTCTCCCGACCTCTTCCACGCCACCGTTACTCACCTCTGGGCTCCTTCGTCTCCGGTGCCAGCAGGTACGCGTCGAGCGCCGCCTCCCTCCCTCTTCGTCAATTAGGTAGGTAAATACTTTCCCCTCTCTCTCTCTGTTATTTCCCCCTTCCTAATTTACTATTTCAACCCACCGACCACCACTGTCCATCACCACCTTCTCCATCTCCGGCTGCCCTCCGACGAGGTGTACTCGCCACTCCACGCCTCCATCTGCCTCGCCAGCTACCCCTTAAGCTCTGCGCCACCTCACTGACACCGAATCCACCCTCCATTCACCACCTAGCACCTCCAGACCACTCCCCGAGCACACCCACTCTCGCGTCTCGCCGACCCCCGCACCTCACTCACCGCACTCTGGCGAACCTCCCTGAACCTTTTTGACGTGGCCGTGAGGCTGTTTGCGTTTTCAGGTTTCGCCCTCCGCGTCGCCAATGACGAGCAGCAGGAGCTGCTTGGCAGGCAGCTCCAGGTCTCTTCAGCTCCAGGTGTGAGCCCAAGGTGATGCGGAAGGGAGTCACGCACACATCCAGGACTTCACTTGGGGTCGCAAGCCTCGGCTGCTGCCCCAATTGCTTGAAGCTTCCTCCCACAGGCCCGAGATCGGAGGTGGGACTTTAGTCCCACCTCGGAAGTGTATGGGCTCACGCCCATACATAAATTGAAAAAGTGCTATCGGCTGGTTGCCTCCGATAGCACTGGGGTGAGGTCCCTCACCTACTCACTGGGTCTCGTCCGCGACACGCCCACGCGGATCTGACCCGACCTGACTTTCCACTCCTATGCACTCCTCGCGCACCACCCACGCCGGTGTGCCTGGACCTGGGCACGCGACCCGACCTGATTACCCGGCTCCGGGAGAGCTTACCAAAGAGAGAATCAAAGAGAGAGAGACGGGGGGAAGGGGTAGGGTAGGTTTTGCGCTAACGTTTGTGTGTGTGCGCAAGAAGGAAGAAAGGAGAAGAGAAGAGGAAGGAAAGAGGAAAAGGAGAAGGAGAGGCTAATCGGATAAGGCATCTAAGCTCTAGATCAGATGTCGGCGAAAAAGAAGAAGAAGCTGCAGCAAAAAGAAAGGAAGAAGGGCCAGAGTAGAAGAAAGAAAAGAGAAAAAGGAACCGTAGCTGTTGAGAAAAAGAAACGAAGAAGAAGCAGAGAAGCCCTTCAGAGAAGGAGGAAAGGAAAGGAAAAGAAAAGAAAAGAAGAGAAGAGCTTGTCGCAGAGAAGAAGAAAGAAGAGAAGGAAAAGGGAAAAAGAAAGAAAGGAGCAATTTTTACTCTGTCTCTCTCTCTCTCTCTTTCTTAATTTTTGTAAAACATTATATATTGTGAATTTATATGCTTCTGGAATTATAGTTTGCTCCCTGAGTTCGACCTCGGGAAACTTTTTATTTCCGAGTAACAAATTATATTAAACTGGTGACTGTTTCTTTATACCATACTGCGACGAAACCTAGAGGGAACGCAGCGCACCAGTTTTTGGTGCCGTTGCCGGGGAGCAACGGCCATTCTAGAAGCTATTAATTCACAATTTTAATTTCCTATTGACTAATCTCTTCTCTTTTGTTGTGCAGGCACGGGAAATTAAGAGGAAAACAAGCAGCCGCACAACAACCACACCAAGGACAGGTAATTTTCTATCCTCTCATTTAAACCCCTAAATTCTAAAGAGGAAGAAAAAGAAAAAAAAAAGCAATTTAGGAATAACCTGTCTTTTATACATAGTAAAACACTAAAGTTGCCTGTTTTCATATTTCAACATACTTTATCTGTATATCCATTAAAGGTAGTTAAGGCTAAAACCTTCTTGCTTGAGCCCTAATTACCCAATATAGAGGCAACTAACTGGACCAATTAGAGCCAATATAAGATTCAAAGCTAAGGTTTTAGAGACACACTTTCTAAGCAAGAATTGAGAATTCCCAAAAGAAGTGTACCCAAGCCATTGTTTGAAAACACCTATTAAGAGAAACCCTAAGAAATTTGGCTTTTAAAAACACTTGAACCGTAAAAGACAATACTAATAAGCTCTCAAAGGAACTAGTAGGTGAAGTTGACCCCTTGGGTCAACCAACCTTGAACTTAGGTCACTCTTTGCACTCAAAAGGTTAAAGTTCAAGTGAAAACCTAAGCACCTTGATCCTAACTAAAAGTGGTAGACTTAAGAGGTCAAGGTCATCATTCTGATCTACCTGGAATCTCAATAACAAGAGAGGTCGGGTAGGGGAAATCCTGTAACCTGTGGGGGCGCTCTACCGTGTAGGGGTCTTTGCGGGACTCACCCTCTCTGGTTGCCCAGGTAATTCTCAGGTGGACAACCTTTTGATCAAGGGGTCCATCTGCCCTGAACCTCTGTAGTCACCCAACATTTTGGGTGTCTTGATTGGGTCCAGCACCTGCTAAACTCATCCTCTCCATCAGTGTATGTTTGGTAGGAGGTCCTTGAAACCTCCTTTGGAAATTCACTCTCCTCGAGGTCGAGCCTCGGTGAACTTGTTTGTGCAACCAGCACTTCACATAGACCTCTCCTCTGATTCCGAACCCAACTCATCTTCTCCTTCCACAATGGCTCAGCCAATTGAGGAAGAGAACAATCTGGAGCACCAGCTCCAGCGACTCAATGACCTCTTCTAGAACTTCATGCACCCACCGCAGCGTCCCATGATGCGAGATCATTATAATCCCACTGCGGTGGCTATTAAGCCTTGAGTCAGAATCTCAACTGGAGGACCCGATTCTGAACTAAAGCCCAACATGATTCATGCCATACCTAAATTCCATGGGCTTAATTCTGAAGACCCCTTCCAGCACATTAAACAGCTAAAGCATCTGGTCCAGACTTTCAGGTCAGATGCGCAAAATCGGGATATTCTCCTTATGAAGATGTTCTCTTTCTCCCTTAGGGACAAGGCAGCCCATTGGTACCAAACACAGACCCGGCCAATCAACAATTGGGAGGAACTTCAGTCTGAGTTCCTGAAGAAGTTCTTCCCCGTTGGTCAGACCAATGCCTTGCGCCATCAGATTACCCACTTCACGCAACAGACGGGAGAACCTCTTCATGAGGCATGGGATCATTTTCAGGATCTCATGAGAAAGTGCCCCCATCACGGAGTTCCTAAATGGGAACAAGTCCTGTCTTTTTACTAGGGACTTCATGAGGATATTAGACTTTTTGTCAATGCAACTTGCGGAGGGAATATCATGGGTCAGCATGAGGACACCGTGTAGGAGATTCTCGAGAATATGTGCGAGAACTCCATCAATAATGACTCCATGGGATTATTCGATAAGACGAACACTCGCGCATTGACAAACCTTAGGGGAGCACACGAGATGCAGGGCCTGTCCGCATCAGTCGACCTGGAATTTATGGCCAGTCGATTGGACAAGGTCTCTATTATTGAGAGGAAGGTGGTTGAGCTGACTCAACACTTGCAGCGAGCCACCTCTACGCATAATTCCTTTGCATAGCCTCCTTCCGCACGGGAGACTGTACAAAACATTTTCCACCGACCTTCTCCTAGGGTGGACCCGTATCCACCCCCATTTGACTCTCGGATCGGAGGAACCTCCGACCCTTTCTATATTAGCCGAGGGAATTCCACTCCCCCATTCTCTGACTTTTCTGAGGCTCCTCAGACCTGCGAGGACCTCAACGCCATCCAGAATGACCCATTTTCCAATACCTACAATCCTGGATGTTGAAACCATCCCAACTTCCAGTGGGCAGGGAATTCCCAGAATCCAAGACCATCCTTTCAGCCCCGTCTACAAGCACCTCGTCCTTACCAGCCGCCTCAGCCTCGGCCCAACCCTACTTATCCATCCGGGCCAAACCAAGACCAAATGTCCCTCATCCTTCAAACTCTGGCTGACATTCAGAGAACGAATGTGGCTATTCAAAAGCAACACAAGGACGAAATCACAGAGGTTCGAAACCAACTGGCCCAGTTGGCGAATTCTCGCCAACCAAGCACACTTCCTTCTCAGCCTCTTCCTAACCCCAATAGCGTGCTGACCCAGCGACGCATTATGAACCTAAACCCAGGCCAAGCACACATGATTTATCAGGCCCCCTCTATTCCTTCACCTGACGGGATGGAGGCTTCAACTTCCTATGCGGGTTACCAGCAGCAACAGCCCATCCTAACAAACCCTAACCAGAACCAGGCAGGGCTGAATTCTGTAACCACCCGTAGTGGTAAGGAGACCCAGGATCCACCTTATCTAGACCACTCCAAGCCTGGTAGTGACCCAAACCCCAGGACAGTAATCCAAGATGTTCTTATCCCTGTCCCAGATCAAAGACCTGGACCTATCCTAGAGGAACCACCAAGGTTCTATTTCCCGAGGCCTTGACCAAGGGAAAGAAGACAACCAAATCTGTGGCTCCTGAAGAGGACCTGATCAAGCTCTTTGAGCTGGTCCAAATAAACATCCCCTTAATGGATGCGATTCGCCACGTATCGGCTTACGCACAATTCTTGAAGAATGTGTGTACACCTCAGCGTAAGCCGCGAACCAAGAGTGGGAGTCCAATTGTACTGTCAGAGCAAGCCAGCTCTGTAATCCTGAGAAGACTCCCACCCAAGGCAAAAGACCCAGGCACTCCCCTGATTTCATGCAAGATAGGTGAAACCCAGTTCGAGAAAGCATTGTTAGACTTGGATGCTTCCATAAATTTGATACCCACATCCTTACTCAACCACCTAGAAGAATCTAAGTTAAAATCGACTGAGGTGACACTACAGTTAGCAGATTGATCTATAAAATCACCAAAAGGGATTCTTGAGGATGTTATTGTAAGGGTGCGGGATTTCTATTTCCCTGTAGACTTCATAGTCTTAGACATGGATGCACCTGAAAACCCAAGGGATACACCGATCATTCTGGGGAGACCTTTCTTGGCCACTGCTAGGGCCAACATCAGTTGTGAGGAGGGCCAAATAGAACTAAAATTTGGGAATCACACCCTCAAAATTGATATCTTTAAGGCCCAACAAGGAATCAATTGCGGTGTCATTGAAAAAATATGTGATATTAGAGCTTTGGTTGATGAAACACAATTTTAGAATAACCTGATTATGCCTCATCAACCACAAGAAGATCTTGAACCGCAATTAGAGGAGTTAGACCCTGATTCAAACAAACCCATAACTTCTATCCTTGAACCTCACACTCACCCTGAACCACCCGTTGCTGCTGACAACCCCATTCTTGAACTCAAACCCCTTCCCGATCATTTGAAGTACGTCTTTTTGGGTTCTAATCAGACATTTCCTGTGATTATAAATTCCAAGCTCACTCCTGATCAGGAATCCCATCTGATTGTTGTTCTGCAACAACATCGTAGAGCCATTGGTTGGACTCTCGATGACTTGAATAGAATAAGTCCCTCTTATTGCACACATCGTATCTATTCTAAAGAGGAAGCACGACCTTCCGGTGAGATGCAGAGACGTTTGAATCCCAACCTGCAGGAGGTCGTGAAAAAGGAGATCATTAAGTGGTTAGATGCAGGGATCATCTACCCGATCTCCAATAGTCGTTGGGTGAGCCCAATCCAGGTTGTGCCTAAAAGGCAGGGCTCACCACCATTACGACTGAAACCGGAGAGATCATACCTACCCGAATAGCCAACTCGTGGAGAGTCTGCATAGATTACCAAATACTCAACTCCTCCACGAAGAAGGATCATTTCCCACTACCTTTCATTGATCAGATTCTCGAGAAGTTAGTGGGAAATAGATTCTTCTGCTTTCTTGACGGGTACTCCAGTTATAACCAAGTGGCGATTCATCCTGAGGACCAAGAGAAGACCACGTTCACCTGCCCCTTTGGGACATACTCGTTCCGAAGGATGCCTTTCGGTCTCTGCAATGCGCCCGCAACTTTTTAGCGATACATGCTTGCCATATTCTCTGATATGGTAGGTGATTATCTGGAAGTCTTCATGGAAGACTTCTCAGTTTTCGGGGCATCATTTGACGATTGCCCCCAGCACTTGGTTCATATACTCAAGCGTTGCATCGATGTAAATTTGGTTCTTTCCTGGGAAAAGAGCCACTTTATGGTGCCTGAGGGGATCGTCCTAGGTCATCTAATTTCTGAGAAAGGCATCCAAGTGGATCAAACTAAGGTTGATCTGATTTCTCGACTTCCTATGCCTAGCTCGATCAGGGACATCTGTTCTTTTCTGGGGCACGTCGATTTTTACCGTCGCTTTAACCCTGATTTCTCAAAAATCGCGTGCCCCCTGACTACTCTTCTCTCCAAGGATGTACCCTTTGAGATCTCCAAGGAATGCACTCAAGCTTTTCAAAACCTTCGTGACCGAGTCACCCAGGCCCCGATCCTACAGTCCCTTGATTGGTCTCAACCCTTTGAGATCATGTGCGATGCATATGATTTCGCTGTAGGAGCGGTTCTAGGGCAGAAAGTTGATGGGAAATCCGTGGTCATCTACTACGCTAGCAAGACGCTTAACAAGGCTCAGCGTAACTATACAGTTATGGAGAAAGAGCTACAGCCGTAGTATTTGCCCTTGAAAAATTCCGATCCTATCTCCTGGGTTCCCACGTCATCATCTACTCAGATCACACAGCTGTGAGGCATCTCCTTGCCAAGAAGGATGCGAAGCCTCAATTAATCTGATGGATCCTGCTGTTGCAAGAATTCGACAACGAGATTCGCGACAAGGCGGGAAGACAGAACGTGGTAGCTGACCAATTGTCTCGCCTTCCTTCTGAGATCATCAACCCCTTTGGACCCATCACGGAGCATTTTTCGGATGAGCGCTTATTGACTATTGGTATTAGACTTCCATGGTTTGCTGATATAGTAAAGTACTTGGCATCTCATCAGATTCCGTCTGATTGGCCGAAGGCCAATAAAGACAAGTTGCGCTCTGATGCCAAGTATTACATTTGGGAAGACCCGTACCTCTTCCACATAGGTGCTGACCAAATCATCCGACGATGTGTCCCGAAGGGTGAAATCAATGATATTCTCTCCTTCTGTCATGACCAGGCATGCGGTGGCCACTTCTCTGGACACAAAATCGCATCAAAAATCCTCCAGTGTGGCTTTTATTGGCCCACTTTATTCAAGCACGCATACAATCACTGCAAGGCATGCATTCGTTACCAAACCTTAG
Source organism: Thalassia testudinum (assembly GCA_037157565.1). NCBI lineage: Eukaryota > Viridiplantae > Streptophyta > Magnoliopsida > Alismatales > Hydrocharitaceae > Thalassia > Thalassia testudinum. The sequence continues at coordinate 75,474,235 of JAZHRO010000013.1, forward strand.
GCAACATGAGCCATCGCGACATGATGCCTTTGCAGCCGATTCTCGTATGCGAAATCTTCAACATTTGGGGGATTGATTTTATGGGCCCTTTCCTATTTCGGACGGCTTCGAGTACATTCTGTTAGCTGTGGACTACGTGTCCAAATGGATTGAAGTAATACCGACTCGAACCTGTGATCATAAAATCGTTATCAAATTCATTCACCACAATATCTTCTCGCGGTTAGGGATTCCTCGTGCAACCATCTCTGACGGAGGGACCCATTTCACCAATGCTCAGTTCAGGACACTGATGACCAAATACGGGGTGTCTCACCGAATCTCTACTCCTTACCACCCCCAGACTAATGGTCTAGCTGAGCTATCAAATCGGGAGATCAAGAAAATATCGCAGGTCACTGTTCGACCTGACAGGAAGGACCGTTCGTCCCGACTTCTGGAAGCTTTGTGGGCTTATAGGACCGCCCACAAAACCCAATTAGGCATGTCTCCTTTTAGACTGGTGTACGGGAAGGCGTGTCACCTTCCCGTCGAACTGGAGCACAAAACCTATTGGGCAGTACGGAGCTGTAATTTAGATCTTTCTAAGGTTGGAACCCACAGAAAGCTTCAGATAAGCGAGATCGATGAGTTACGCCTTGATGCGTACGAGAACTCGCGAATCTACAAAGAGCAGGTTAAAGCCTTCCATGACAAGCACATATCTAGAAAAATCTTTCATCCTGGTCAAAAGGTCCTACTTTTCGATGCCCGACTCAAACTCTTCCCTGGGAAACTGCGATCCAAGTGGGTGGGACCAGATCTTGTCCGACAAGTTTTTGGAAATGGAGCCGTAGAAATCAGTCCGCTCAGCCACGATTCCGAACCTTTCATCGTGAACAGTCAGAGACTCAAACCGTTCATCGATGTAACCTCTACAGATTTGGCTAAGTCATCATTTATCCTCCATTCTCCCTGAGCATATTGCGCCCAGCCGAAGGCATAAAACTCAGCGCTTAATGGGAGGCAGCCCGTCATTCTTTTTGGAAAAACCCGAAACCTTTTCTGACACCTCTTCGCACTTAAGGTTCATCCTTTAGGACAGCCGACTCCACCTCAGGTGCTTGCATCTGAGATTAGAAATCGTCCGCAACAGTCACCCCGACCCATCCACTCACCAAAATACCTGTCCTAATGCATGAACCAAGCTAAATAAAAAAACCATCTTAAGTTACAATAAGGACATTGCAAATCTTAGGCATGGGGGGGTATGAAAGTGCAAAACTCACAAGAAAATGTTTTAAACAAAAAAATTCACATATACCAAAAACACCATAAAAAAAATGAGAGGAGGGAGGAACTTTTTTTAGACTTTACAAAGGAGGAGAAAAAGAACAAAATGATAAAAAGGAGAACAAAATGAAAGAAGAGATAGTCATTAGTAAGAAATTAAGGAATTAACCTAAGTTCTAGACCACATTCAGGAAAAGAAATGGAAAGTGCACAGTAAGATTAGTAAGAACGTAAACCTTAGGCATTCTTGGATAGACTCTTAGTACCCATTAAGATCTAGATATTCCTCAAAAGGTTGAGGAGAATGAAAAGCTTAAGTATTAGGTCCAAGGCGTAGGAAGTATTTGGCATCGTTAACTAACTTTTGGTTTATGGGACTCAGTATCCTAAGCACCCAAATTTCACACACAGTCCGGTTCAGTAAGTATAAAATATCAAAATCACGCAGAAGCGTTTCAAAAATTCTGAAAATGTCATCTAGAGTAGGAGCGGCTGATCAACACAAGTTGATTTGGACGAGTTCCCAGCACAGAGAGGTGGGAAATTCCCCTCGAAGATGCGTAACAAAATATCATTTCCTCGGTGCTTGTCTCTTACTATATTCACATATCCTATTGGGGGCATGTAAACACTCTGCTGGTTCAGATTCCATGGATGGCATTATCACGAAGTGTCAATTGCAAGGTCTGAATTCGGCCACGGAACACCATGGACGGGATTATCTCGAAATCTCAAAAGCTAGGGTTCTGGGGGTTACCATGGACGGTGCTATCTCGAAGCATCGACTGCCAGGAACCCTTGAGGATTGATGATGGGGATAAGGAATCTGATACAGACCGTGTTGAGAAGCCAATCCTAAGCTAGAATTAAAAAGAAAAAGAGAGAGAAAACTCTCTGAACATATAAATCTTCTACCTTTCTCTCTTACAAAACGCACTGCAAATTGAACCAAGGCTAAAATTATCCCAAGCATGGGTGCTTTAACCACGAAGTCCAATAAACCTTAGGTTAGTTCCTGTCGGCCTTAAAAACCTTTGCTAAGGACTGAGGCTAAAGTTAGACAGATCTGGATTTTGGTTGGCACTAGAGTACCTTTTAGGCCTATGGTTGACATTCTGACCTAATCAAGGTTACAAGAGAAAAAGCACTTATCTAAACTCGATAAGAAATTCATGGTCTAGAACAAAGGTTAAAACCTTAAAATTTTGCTAAGGGACTAGCAAAAGCTAGGCATGGGGGTATGATGAGAGCCTCATCATAAACCCTAACTGGCGTAATTTGATCTAAATAGGTGTGAAAAAGCTCCTACAAAACCTAAAGAAAAGCCTAATTCAAAGAATTCTGAATTGAAGAATAAAACAAGTCATGAGGGGTAAAACTGTAATTTTACCAACGCAATACACCATCAGGGTGTTTAAGGATCTAAACACAGGTTAAATGAGCTTAATCAGGAAAGAAGTGGGATGATCTGATCTGAAAAGGGTTATAGTAACTTCTAGGAATTAAATGGCATTCTGTAACCATAAAAACAAACCTACTTTAATTCACGAGATTCTAGAGAGAGTAAAAATCAAATAAACCCTCTAAAAATCATGGAAAAATACTCCCTAGGGTTTAGAACCTTCAATTTAGCCTTTGCAACCTATTTTGACCTAATTTGAGAACCATGTCCAAATTTTAACCTAATTTGGGTTTTTGCGCAAATTGACAGATCAAACATGGTCAAACCTAAAATCAAACTACACCATTAAATTTCTTAGGTTCAAATTAGGTTGGTACAAAAATTTGGGCCTAAGTGGATACCATCTTGATCGATTTTATAAATTTGTCCTCTTGAATAACTTTTTGACCCTTATCTTTTCAAAACCTAGCATTTAGCCGCCTATCTTTCCCTTCGTTCTTTGCAAAATGGTCCTCCTTTCCACCCTGCGCAGGCACCATACCTCCAACGACCTTGCACAGAGGATGGCACCGCGCAGGGTAAGGCAGCCGCTCTCAGGAACGAACGGGGGGTTCCCTACGTCGTCCTTTATCGCAGGGACCCTCCCCTATCACCTGCGGCTGCCCATGCCTCTCGTGCGAATGCACGAAAGGCATGGGTCTCCATCTCCGGCCATCTCCGGCGGGTTCCCCACGTCGCTCCCTCGAAACCCTCTCCTCGCCAACACCTTTATACAGAGCGGTAGGAGCTGTCGTCTCCTTCAAGCCTGATTTGGCCGAGGATCCCTCCCTGATTTCGTCTCTTCCTCCCAAGGTCAAAACGCCCGTAGGCTCTGGTGGCCCTTCCTCCTCCTGTCGTTGCTCTGCTGCCATACCTGCAGCAGAGCCCACTCCGCCTCGTCTTCCCGCGCCAGGCCACACCAGTTGGCGCTCTCCCGACCTCTTCCACGCCACCGTTACTCACCTCTGGGCTCCTTCGTCTCCGGTGCCGGCAGGTACGTGCCGAGCGCTGCCTCCCTCCCTCTTCGTCAATTAGGTAGGTAAAAACTTTCCCCTCTCTCTCTCTCTGTTATTTCCCCCTTCCTAATTTACTATTTCAACCCACTGACCACCACTGTCCATCACCACCTTCTCCATCTCCGGCTGCCCTCCGGCGAGGCGTACTCGCCACTCCACGCCTCCATCCGCCTCGCCAGCTACCCCTTAAGCTCCGCGCCACCTCACTAACACTGAATCCACCCTCCATTCACCACCTAGCACCTCCAGACCACTCCCCGAACACACCCACTCTCGCGTCTCACCACCCCCGCACCGCACTCACCGCACTCTGGCGAACCTCCCTGAACCTTTTTGACGTGGTCGCGAGGCCGTTTGCGTGTTTCAGGTTTCGCCCTCCTCGCCACCATTGACGAGCAGCAGGAGCTGCTTGGCAGGCAGCTCCAGGTCTCTTCAGCTCCAGGAGTGAGCCCTAGGTGACGCGGAAGGGAGTCACGCACACATCCAGGACTTCACTTGGGGTCGCAAGCCTCGGCTGTTGCCCCAATTGCTCGAAGCTTCCTCTCGCAGGCGCTTGAGATCGGAGGTGGGACTTTAGTCCCACCTCGGAAGTGTATGGGCGCACGCCCATACATAAATTGAAAAGGTGCTATCGGCTGGTTGCCTCCGATAGCACTGGGGTGAGGTCCCTCACCTACTCACCGGGTCTCGTCCGCGACACGCCCACACGGATCTAACCCAACCCGACTTTTTCACTCTTGTGCACTCCTCGCACACCATCCACGCCGGTCAATTACCCAGCTCCGGGAGAGCTTACCAAAGAGAGAATCAGAGAGAGAGAGACGCGGGGAAAGGGTAGGGTAGGTTTTGCGCTGACGTTTGTGTGTGTGCGCAGGAAGGAAGAAAGGAGAAGAGGAGCAGTGGCCGGGACTTAGCAGCGCAGAGAAGAAGGAAGGAAGGAGAAGAGAAGAGGAAGGAAAGAGGAAAAGGAGGAGAGGCTGATCGGATAAGGCGTCTGAGCTTTGAATCAGACGTCGGCGAAAAAGAAGCCGTAGCAAAAAGAAAGGAAGAAGAAGGGCCAGAGCAGAAGAAAGAAGAAAAGAGAAAAAGGAAACGTAGCTGCTGAGAAAAAGAAATGAAGAAGAAGCAGAGAAGCCCTTCAGAGAAGGAAGAAAGGAAAGGAAAAGAAAAGAAAAGAAAAGAAGAGAAGAGCTTGCCACAGAGAAGAAGAAAGAAGAGAAGGAAAAGGGAAAAAGAAAGAAAGGAGCAAGTTTTACTCTCTCTCTCTCTTTCTTAATTTTTGTAAAACATTATATATTACGAATTTATATGCTTCTGGAATTATAGTTTGCTCTCTGAGTTTGACCTCGGGAAACTTTTTATTTCCGAGTAACAAATTGTATTAAACTGGTGATCGTTTCTTTATACTATACTACGACGAAACCTAGAGGGAACGCAGCGCACCAATTTTTGGTGCCGTTGCTGGGAAGCAACGGCCATTCTAGAAGCTATTAATTCACAATTTTGATTTCCTATTGACTAATCTCTTCTCTTTTGTTATGCAGGCACAGGAAATCAAGAAGAAAACAAGCAGCCGTATAACAACCACACTAAGGACAGATAATTTTATATCCTCTCATTTAAACTCTGTCTTTGCGCAATCCTAAGCTACTCGTGTAAAGTGGTCGTACCTATTTTTTCTCTCCCACTTTTTCCTAAGCAGAGCGTAAAGTAGGAAACACTAGTGGTTTTCTCATAGTAAGTGCGTCATTTGGTAAAGTTTACCTAACACAAATTTTCGCATTGTCATTACTTATACTCATGAGTGTAGGAGGGGAAAAGAACATGAGGACATGATATAAGCAAAATATGTTGGATACTTTGTGTTATATTCGTAGGGAATATAATACAAACAACCACATTATTGGCATAGTAATTTAGTCATGTCATAGCTTTCTTTACTAACCTTTCATGTATGAGTGAGTTTTATTTCAAGCAGACAATCATTACCACTTCCCATAATTGGTATGGAAGAGAACTAAAAGCATGCGAAGTTCATGCACAAGTTGAGTAGGCCAATGTACTAGTGGAATCATTGAAGCTTGTAAGTTGCAACAAGAATTGTTTTACATCATGAAATGACCTAGGGGGCCATCATGGGATTTTCAAATTTCCTGAGGTGGTCCCTGCAATTTCTTTCGCATGTCAACACGAACACCCGAGAACCACTTTGCAATTTTTCTCGACTTCCAGGGAGTTTCTAGACTCGAGGGGCTCCTTTATAAATTTTGCATGACTACTTGTGTGCCTAGGGACCTCATCATGAGATTTGTTCCCCATTTGATAGTTCTATGCAAATTTCACTACCTCAATTCTTAGTAAATATGGGCTTCCTTGCAAGAGCTATTTTATTTTGGGTTGAAACTAAAAATATCCTCTACCCCACCCCTTAAAAATCGAACCCTAAAACAACCCCATTTAAAAGCCTCAATCCTCAACCTCAACACCAGCGCCATCCCTCCCTTTCACCTTTCTCGTCCACCAACCTCAGGTGGTATGTGGCCCCCCCTTTGTCGCAGGTTGAGAGATAGGCGAGACGCATCCTCTCCCTCTGCGTCGCGCGTGAAGGGCAAGGAAGATGGCGCATGGATTAAGGTGACGCAACATGCGAGATGGGCACATGCTCAAGGTGCACAGAGGGCAAGGGTCTACGTGGAGCACGAGGATCGGGCGCACTATGTAAGGCTCATCTAGCCTCCAAGTGGGTCACTCGCAATCGAGCGTCGAGTAGAGTGCTAGAGCTGCGATCCGTGGCAGTGGGGCAGGCGTGAGTGAGCGCATTCCACATGGCACAGTCACAGGGAGTGGCCGGCTCAACAAGGTCGGTTGGACTGAACCAACCTAAGGTCGGTTCACGTGAATCAGAGAGCATTGTTTTGGGCAGTTCAGGGGTCTATCCACCTCCGATTCGAGCCTGAAAGGATTTGTTGGAAAGGTATCAATGGCATCTATGTTTGATGCCATTTGTAGCCCTAGTTGCAGACATTTGTACCACTAAAAATTTGGTCAAAGCACCTAACGCTCGGTTTGACCCTTGGATTAGCCTAGGTATACCCCCTCGAGGATGGCCAACGCCAACCATAGTCACGGGCAGGCCACCCACATCTCGTTTGCACCTAGGAGGGTCGAGGTAGAGTGGTGTTCTCCCTTTTCTTCCTCTCTTTATTATTTTGTCATATGCCCTAAATACCAAGAATATGATCTAGCATATGTTAGACCGGAGCTCTACATTAATCAACTGTTGACCAAATATCCCTACGAATAAAACTAATTAGTTCTACGTATATGTATGTATATGGATATGCGTATGGCCTGCTGGTAATGAGAAATGCCTAGTCGTGATCCATTTGAGCTATTTGTCACCTTCCTATTACCTTTATTTATTGGTATGGTCGACCACATGAGCGTGAAACCTTTAGTAACCACTTAGGGAAATTATGAACTCTTAAGCAAGCTAGAGACATTGCTTGTAACACACAAAACTTTGAGATTGATGACATTCGAACCATTGGCAACTAATTAGGGATCTATTGAACCCTAGGGCGAACTGGAAATGGTGCTTAAGAGGGAACAAGGAACTAAAGTGTCGAGTGGGTGGAAGTACGAATGTGTTGTAACTGGCCATGTTGGTACTAATGTAGGAATGAATTGGCCCTTGAGTATATATATGCGTACTGAGGAGAGCTGACTACCCAGTTGTGCAGGGAGGGAGTTGACGTACCCAGGTAGGGACCTGGGATAGGAATAACCTTCTCGCACAGGCTCTTGTTGGGCCACGTGAGGCTAATTAGGATAGTCGGGTGAGGGTACGTAAGCTTGTTGAGGGGTACAACCCCTGTTCTATTATGTGCTATGTTTTTTAATGCATACCCGTTAGCAGAAATGACTGATCATGTGCTAGTGTGGTGTAGCCCCCGTGCTTTTATCACATTCGCCGTAGTCACCGTTACGCCATGATCATGACCCTCGGGTAGTAGATTGAGTGTAGGACGAATACGGGATACTCTCTCAGCCAGGAGAGAGCCACGTGCATGCCCTCTATTATGAGGATACCACAATGAGATTGTCTCGATAGGGGACGTGTGAAATAAAAGGAAATGTGATCCAACCTTAGGGTTACTAGTGGGAAGAAATTAAATAAGTTGATGCGAATAAATTAAATAAATGAGAATTGGATGCAATGCACATCATATTTAGTTTTCCTACTTGTATTTAGATACCTGCACGAGTTAATTTTCTACTGCCACATTACTCAGCTTTTTTGTTGATGTCTACTTTACTTGCGTCCAGATAAGGGGATTAAGCAACCAGCTCCACCGACTGCAGACTGAGTTGAGCCCAGCCATAGTTTTTTAGTTTTCGTGGTGCTATCCTGTTGTAGGGAGTACTTATCTTTAGAACTTGTTAGTTTTCCTACACTTACGCTTATTTACATTATTGTGATGGCTATGGTATGAACCTTTTTTTACTTTCTTTATGCTGTGCTAATTAGTGGTTTGACTATTGTTTTCTTATCGTCTTTTCTATGCTATGATGAATGTGTGGTGAATGTCGATTGTTTTATGTTTGTTACTCGACGGACGACTGAGTCTTGGTAGAAGGACGTGATCCAGCTAGGTTTCCAGGCAAATCTAGGTCAGGTCATGACACATCGGGTAATTTAGTCCAACACTATCATTATGTTGGCATTCGATACTTGTGTCAATTTCGAATGGTCGAAATATTGAAGAAGATATATGTCTATTTATAAATGACACGACTACACCCATGATTATGATTATACTTATGATTCATGTTTTGGTGTAAAACTTACCCATTCTCTTCTCACTTGCTTTCCTTTACGTTGTAATTGTCCCTTTTCCCTCTCCCATCCTTATAGCGACCTCACCTGAAGCTATCTCCACCCCTCCCATCTTTAGGTCTTAGTTCAAATTTTCAATTATACGAATTGATTAAATTTCTTCTACATAAGTTAACAAGAGAAAACAAATATTTTCATTTGAGTAGAATTTATTCAACTTTGTATAAATTATATCTCCATAATAAAATAATAAAATATTTTAGTGAAGTAATAAAGTTTCTTTATAAATGATAAATAAAATAAAATATAAGTTATTTTCTGTGATTTATGGATATCGTCGGGATGCTACGTAGTTATTTGATTTATCATAATTACATAGTATGAGTTTATCACAACATCAAAATAAAATCATATAATAAGATGTATACGTTAGGGAAATATACACAACCACAAATAAAAAATCATAAAAACACATCAACTTCAGTCAAAAATATAATATCAAAAGGTCTAGCAACATCTACCAACATTCAATTATGTATGAATGAAAAGAAATACAAAACATTTTTAATAAAACTTGTGCTTGAGGGGGGAAATGAGATGCACCTCCTTGCAGTATATCGATGCTAGCAAGGCAAATTGAAAGGGATGATGGTGAATCATAGAGCAACTCCCCGACGACCACCAAGAAGAGCAAGACAAAGGTAAGGAAATCACCTTCTTCATGGCGACGACTTAGATGTTGAAGACATACTATGAGAAGCAGTGATGCTATACTCTTGTGATTAGAGAGAGGGGATGGGGGGTTTGACGACTCGTTTATCATTTGCAGTGATTATAAAAAGGAGGGGGAAGGAGTAAAGGGGGGAAAGAACACCCATCTACTTACAGATAATAACCTTCATAAGCTTAATAGTGGTGTCAATAGCTTCGTTGAAGCTTTTTAGAAAGTGAAGCTAAAAAAGACGTAGTTGGGAGTGCTGGGGGGGAAGGAGACCTTGATATTAGGTTTTTCCTCCAAAGGGGGGACCTCGCGATTGATGTCGAGGTGCCTCCTCTTTGTCGACACACGTGCTGATCAATGGTGACTATGCTCAATGCTTGCTCCCATGGTCAACCACATGATCGTTGACATCACTTTTGCTGTCCTTACCCTTCTCTAAAGATTGTCGATCTCTTCTCTCGCGAGTTGGAACATGAGGAAGGCAAGGGGGGGACTCGGGGGAGATGATTAGGGAGCGTTATATTTGAAATATTGATTGGATGAGACGTACATGAGGCAATCAATGTATCAAATGCCCTCGAGTGCTGTACCCATCACGTTACAATGTTTAACATTATGAACACTTGATGTGTGCGATCCTCCCTTTTTTTGTGGACATCTGATACGAATTTTTCTCAAATCTTTTAATAAATATCAAAGACGAAATATATCTTCACTAACATCACATCAAAATGGACTTTTTGTGTAATGTAAATTAAAAAAATTACTACTGTTATATATAAATTAAAGTAATAGAAGATCGACGTCACTTTATATTATAATTTTAATATAAGATATTTTTTAATATTTTTTTTCTTCTATCATTATAATATTAATAAAAGGATGTATGTTTCGGAGAAAATTTTTTCATTTTTCTATTAACCAACATGGTCTTTGAAAGGTAAGATCCGACCCAGTTAAATAGCAGATCCGATGGGAGCAACCGTTTGAACCTCACCCCCGCCTCCAGTGCGTACCGACATCGCGATCTCGGTGAACTCCCTATCTCGCCGAGACCGCGCGTAGCTCCAGAAGTTGTGGAGGTCACTTCTGTGACTGTGCTCCCTTCCTTCCACCCCAAGTTCCAGCAGTGTCGAGGGATCCGAAGGCTCGTTGATGGACCCGAAGGAGGAGGAGGAGCACCACCACAACCCCTTCCTCAGCAGCAGCAGCAGCAGCGGCGGCGGCAACAACCAAATCCCTCGATTCCAATTTAGGAAGGAGGTGTCGAAGGCGCGATGGGACGAGGGGTTGGGGATGGGGGAGGTCGTGGAGAAGAAGGGGAGCCTCTGGACCAACACCGGTATCGTCCGGAACGGGGGAAGGCTCTACTGCTTCATCGAGGAGATCCTGTACGTCCGATTCGCCGTCTTGTCTAAGTTTATTCCCATAAATTCCACCGTAGGAAACTTCTTAGCGCAACAACAGCGTGTCACGTTGCTTGATGATGTCCTGATATCCATCTTAGGGCAATGATAGAAACTTTTGGATGACTGCCTTCGAATCAGATAGAAGGAGGAGAACGGTTTTCCTTTCCCCTCCTTCCTTTCCACAGAGATTAAAGGAAGGCTAATTGAGATCAGTATCTCTTCCGCTTTATTAGACTTCGAAAGTTGGTTCATCGTATGGGGGCAATTCCCCCCATTTGGTAATGTAGGAAAGGCGTGGTCTTCGGAAGGGAGAGAACCTCCATGGACATGGCTCTTCGTCTTTTTAACTCCCTTTGTAGTTTTTGGTGTATTTGGTTCCTTCCATCAGGTCTCGTTTGGTAGAGGTTTAAAGGGAGGTTTTATCTTATGTGTCAAGTGAACAGTGCATGAATAGTAAAAAAGATTTATTTCCCACTAATCACATCTATCTCTTACCAATCATATTTATCCTCACTAATTCACTCTTACCCATCACATCTACCTATCATATCTATCCTACTAACCCACTCCTAATACAAATAAAAATAAAAATCAATAATAACACATCAATTCAACTATCACATCTATACTCACTATCCTCTTTTTATCCATCCACTTATCCTTCATTAAGATTTCCTAAATTTTACCCAATTTTAAATTTTAAACCTCTACTAAATAGGACCTTAATGAATCTGGGGGGTCAACAACCTTATTAACCTATGTTTTCCTTCTTGGAAAAAAAGAAAAGACCTAGCTTGCCAAGGACAATGTAGTATTGACTATGGAAGTAGAGGCATGATAATCTCTACAAAGAAAGCTTGCCTTTATGATCTTTTCTTTTGTCAGAATTTCCTTATATGTGTGCTTGTGGACGTCAAAATTGATAAATCTGCCTACAAGATCGTGTCTATGTTTGGGTCCTCGTTATTCCTATAGTGGATGAGCAGTATGTATGTTGAACAAATCCTTATCAGTAGCCGATGGCCATTAGGTGCTGCCCCTCGAAGATCTAGTTTGCCCTCTCTCCTTTTTTCTTTTTTTGATGCGAATACTTTGTGGCCAATTTTAACTTATGATTGATGCAAAACGTAGGTTGAATTGTTGGTAGTTTCATAATACTGTTTGGAGTTATACTTTAGACCATGAGGTCACCAAATTAAATCTCCAAGTGGACATCTAGTAGACATTAAAAGGATGCAGTGAAGGTAAAACTGTGGCTTAATTGATGTCTTTTTGGGATGTTTTGCATATCTGGATAAGTATTAGGTTTACGGCGGTCTATATGTGTGCTTTGAAGCCTTTCTATTTGTGTTCTTATTTATTTATTTGATTTCTCCATGGGACAGTATGTTTATTTGCTATTCTTTTCTATGATTATAAATGCTCATGGAACTACATATAACAGGAACAATACAGGATTGTTGACTTTGACTTTCGTAAACTTTGTGTTTGTCTTATGTAGATTTTTAGCTGAGCGAGGGGCATTGGTACTCATGGACGCCATGGATTCAGTCCTTACATTAAAGGACATACACATAAAGGTTGCTGAGGGGAGGAACGGGTGCTCTTGGGAAATGTATATAGCTTATCGGCGTTTGAAATCACTAGGCTACATCGTAGGTCATCATGGTGTTTCTTGGACGTCAAAAGGCGAGACTAGTCATTCGAATTACACTACAAACATAGCAGCTATAGATGCCTTGTCGGAGTCATCTGCCAAGGAGGATGGGGATGAACTTATTGAGCAGTTCAAGGGTATACATATTGATGAGGTGAAGCCGGCATTTGATGTTTATCTGCCTGATAGCAAGTTCAAAAAATCTGCTCCTGGCAATCCCAATTTCATTCTTTGTATGACCAGGTAGTGTTCATTCCCAACCAACTAGCCGCCGGCAACTTTTGTTGTCAGATAACCATTTGATCATCTTATTTTGACAAGGTTCCTGCATTTTATTATAAATCTTTTGATGGATAAGTGACTCTTGTCATTTCTTGAAGTTTGATTTTCTTCCACATTTTTTGCATCATTTATCCTGGCTATGAATTAGGAAATCCAATACTTGGTGGAAACTGAATCGTGGGTGACGGCAACCTATAGTGCCTGGGGCAGTGACGGTGTGACTGAAGAAAGGTGGCATGGTGGCGAAGATGGACAACTGTGCTTGCGCGACAGTGCCGTGGTGGCAAAGACGAGGGTCGAGGACTCCTTTGTAGTGGAGGTTGCTGTCTTCTACAAGATTCAATGAAGATCAAATTGAAGAACTGAACTTTTTTTTTTTTCGAAAAAAGAAAGGATGCTGAGGAACTGGAATTTTGGTGGGAAAAAAAGATCAAAAGGAAAGAAGACTACAACCATTGATCTGGGATTGCTATTCTAAAACTAAGTTCGAAGAAGAAACAAGATGCAGTATTATTAAGCCTTAATTCTCATTATATAGAGGGTTTATGAAAAGTAAGTAGGCCCTTGGATAAGATATATCCTGCAGAAATATTGGAATACAAAAGATAATATTAATCTTAACAATTACCATACTATCTAAAGAAAGATACAAGGTAACCATGAGGGCCTTGTTATTTTTCTACCTTAGAGGTGCAAACTATTATGTAAATCTCCTCATCTCTAAACTCTCTCACCAAGGCCATCTTACAATGTTTATCATGAGATGTGTTTCTTTTGTGGGGGATTCACCAAGAGATGTTATAACTCTATCCAACTAACAATGGGATGTCCCTCAGGAAAAAAGATCAAAGTACAACGTTACAGCCTCCTTGACCACATGTTTGTCTGCGTCGCTGCAACATATTCTTGACCAACCCTCAGCCTGCTGATGTTCTTATGTCGCTTTCTTGAGCTACTAGAAACATGAAAGATCGTTGTGTTGAGTCACCTTCACTTAACCAAATCTGCCTCAATCACTACCTCTAGCCAATTTTCTTTTAGTCTTCTTGGATTATAGATCCTACTTTTTTTCCCTCCCTTTTGGATTGTTGTGACTCCCCAAAATCCTTCTAACTTCAAACTGGGCCACATCTTCTAAAGCCTTCGAGTCCACTTGCTCCTTTTGCTCTCTTATCTTCTTATAACTCTAGAAAACGGTATTTAAACCTTTCAACCTAGCAACCAAAGTGTGAATAGCTAATGGTGAGAGCTTGACTTGTGGTCATTGGTTCTATAACTTTTCTTTGGAGCCAATCTCCGAAACAAGACTTATCAAACTTACAATAAAGTCAAAGGAACCTTTTCGAAAAAACATGTCAAAGGAAAAACATCTTGATTTAACTTCCATATTTTTGTGTATGATTAGAGAAAGGCCTATCCATGCCCATAAAATCTCCCAATGAGAATTTTTGTAGCCAAAGCCATTGGACACAAGAAACTACCAAATGCTTAGTCTAGATCCATGATATGTTGATGGTCTTCATGTAAGTGGCACCTTGCTATTGGAAGATCATTAAGTTGTAAAAGCCAACAATATTGGAAAAATGCCTCCATGATTCTATCCTTGGACCTTCCTTCCATTTAGGGCCCTTCTCCGTTCTTGAGTGCACGTGTGTGGAGAGAAGAGAAGAGAGAGGGAGTTGGTGCATGAGCAAGAGGAGAAGAGGTGGTATGAAAAGAGGGAGAGAGGAGATGAGTTTTTTGGAATAGGAAGTTTATTATTGGAACTCAGTAACGACTAGGTATTGCTCCCCTTTTAAAGAGAAGCAATCCTATTTCTAAAAATAGAAAATAGGAAATCAAATCCTAATTAACTAAAAATAGGAAACCCAACTTATTCCTAATTATCTTTAACAAAATTGCTTTTCAAAAAAATCTCTAACAAAATTGCTACATGTGACACAAAACTTCCTTGGCATGCAAGCCAAAAACCTTAAGGACATGGTGGCCGACTTCTTGGACTTCTAATGCCTTACGCTAACACGACCCCTCAAGTTGAAGTCGGAGAGGGTGAAGACTTGCTTTCAAACTTCTTGAGGTGATGGAATGGTGAGCGATCCCTTGCATGATATTTGATGCATTTTCTCTGAGAAAATCTCCCCCTTTGGAGGAAAATAAAAAATTGGATATTAAGGCTCCATTGGTAAAGCACAAAGATCACAAACCTCTTTATAACTTGATAGATCTCATACTACCTCTTCTTAACTTTAGCCCCATCTTGTGTCTCTGTGATGATTTGAGTCTCTACGTCGACTATATCTTCAATGCAGTGGTTGAGGGTGGTCTTTGTGCCTCTTCTTCTATACCTGAGAGTTAAGCACTAGATTTTGACATTCTCGGTGTGCTAGAGGGTTCCATGTGAAAGTTCCCTACTTGGAGGGGTGAGATCAGCGTGACAAAAAAAAAGCGGAATTGAACTATATAAAGCAATATCACAAAAATAAGCAATCACAAAATGTACACAGGTATTTTTAGGTGGAAACCCAAACCGGGTGAAAACCACCACCTAACCCTCTCGAGTTAGGATTTTCCGATCAACCTAGTTGATCAAATCCACTAAACCGAATCACTTAAAACGAGGGTGATTCAACCTCAATACAACCACGCTACAAGTACGAGGGTAGCGTTCCTCAACCCCTTCTCTTCACGAAAAGGATTTTGTCCCACGAAGGAGACGGGAATTCGCAAAGCGAATACCCAACCAAAAGACAAAGATAAAAATAAACAATAGTCCTATAGAGCCAACAAAATAATTAAACCTAGCTTCTATAGGAAATAGGAAACTCCCCTTTGCAAGGAGTGCGTCGACGATGACGTGGTGCGTGTGCCACGCGATGGCGCTACGTCGCTCTCGTGAACAACAGCGGGAGAGCGGGTGCGCAAACTGAATTTAGCTCTCAAGATATAGAACTTGAGCTTAGAGAGCAAGAGAGACACAAAAGAGTGGAAAGTATGTTGCTTAGGTGTGTGTTTTGTGTGTCTCTTAGTGTGTGTCGGTGTGTAAAGGCTCCCCTCTATTTATAGAGGCCTTAGGAAGGCTTTGGAAGGCTTAAGAAAGGTTCTATAGCCGTTGGGTGCAAAGCCCAAGAGAATCAGGCCGAAATCAGGACAATGATTACATTTGACAGGGTTATCAGACGTCTAACTCTGGCATCAGACGTCTAGAAGGCCACTTTAAGACGTCTGATTCAAAGGTCAGACGTCTGATTTTGGGCGGGTCTCTCCCTGACTTGGATCAGATCTAAACAGGGTTTTTACGCAAGTCCATCAGACGACATACAGGACGTCTGGCACTATGTCTGGACGTCTGGAAACCTACTTTTACTGTGGGAATTGATTTCCAAACGTTGCAACGGCTAGAAAATCTCTGAGAAGAGATTTTGGGTCAGCCGAGGCAAAACGGTCATTTATCAGACGTCTGGAAAGTCCTATGGACGTCTGATAAGGCTCTAACGGTCATATTTTTGACTGTTTGCTAAGCCAGCCAACGGTCTACTAATTGGACGTCTGGCAAAGTCATCAGACGTCTTCTAAGACGTCTGTACTAAGGTCTGGACGTCTGATTTCATCAGACAGAACTAGCTATGTCCAGCCTAATAGTTATCAGACGTCTGAAACAACAGTCAGACGTCTTAAAATGCTTTATCAGACGTCTGATTTTGGAATTAGACGTCTGGAAGTGCTGTTTGAACCCTATATTGGTTTTCTAAGTATTCTACAGAAAACCTAAGTATCCTAGGGTTGTGCCGGTGTTCCTAGGACTACTGTTAGGGTTCTTTGAGGCTCTTTACATGAAATATCTAAGGAAATAAAGAGCAACAAAAGAAATGAAAAATACAACAAGTACAAAAGAAGGAAATCTATCATATTCTTCATTTCCTTCCATCTTCAATCTTTCGCTCCACGCGAACCTCCTCTGTTTTCCGTCAAGCTCCTCCAATCCGTCCTGGATGCGAGCTCGAACTCCGTCTAAACACGTCCACATTTGCAATTGACCTGAAATCTAGGACTCAAATTGCAAATGTTAAATAACACGTGTTTTGTTATCATCAAAACAAATGATCGTGGTGCTTTAGCACCAACACCATGCACCCCCTCAAACCCCTTGGTGCCGTTGCTCCTATGCCCCAGGAGCCTGCTGAGTCACTTGGGCTTCTGGGTGCGCATACGGTCATCCTTTTTGTAGTAGAGTTGGTGCAACACTTCAACTCTAGTGCAACTTCATGTGGTCCACGCACATGGAGGTAACTCTGCGTGATCTTGCGTGGGCTTCCTTCTCTTCTCCACGTGCACAGAGGTAACTCAAACGTGTGTGGAGTTGGTCTTCTCTCCTCCACGTGTGGTATCAAGGGGCTCGGATGACCTGCTCTGATACCATGTTGGAGTTGGAGGTGCATGGAGGCCTTCTCCTTCCTTGAGAGCATGCGCATGGAGAGAAGAGAGAGGGAGTCGGTGCGTGAGGGAGAGAGAGAGAGAGAAGAGGTGGCGTGAGGAGAGAGGAGAGGAGTCCTTTGGAATAGAAAGTTTATTATTGGAACTCAAATAATAGTTAGGTATTGCTTTCTTTTTAAAGCAAGGTTTTAGATATCGATATCGATATCGTATCGACAAGTAAAAAAAGGGATATATCGGGGATATATTGCTAATATCGGTGAATTTTGGGAAAATCGCTTAGAAAAGCAAAAAATATAAGAAAATGTTACAAAATTTATGAAAATTAATATTTTAGTGACTAATACATCATAAAGAAATACCTAAAAGACAAAATTCAATAAATTTAATGCAAAAATCAATAAATTAAAGGCTGTGTGCGTGTGTGTGTATGAAAGGGTTGGCGCCCAAAATAGCTTTCCCCCCACCATTTTAATTTCAAAGGACTGCCACCTAGATTAGCCAACAGTGGAATACCTTTCCCGCCCATGTGACGGCCAATTGGCCTTGAAATCGTCGATATCTTGGCAATATCTCTCGATATATTGGTGATATCTCTCGATATCGACGATATATCGTCGATATTTGGAAAAAAGATACCTTAGGTGATATTGATATCACCTAACTTGTCAATACCGATATATCGGCGATATATCAAACCTTGTTTTAAAGAGAAGCAATCCAATTTGTAAAAATAGAAAATAAGAAATCAAATCCTAATCAACTAAAAATAGAAAACCTAACTGTTGAGTTATATACGGTGGGTGTTTTTATTGTTTTGTGTATTGAAAGAGTATACTTGTAATTCTCTCTCTGGTGCCTCTCTATATAAAGGCCCAGGGTCTCTCTGAGTAAATTGTGTTATTTCGGTCTTAACATGGTATCAGAGCAGTGGTCTTAGACCGGTGGTTTGGTATCTCACCAATCCTAACCTCCTACACAATCACCTAAACCCTAGCCTCTCCTCTCCGGGTGCTATTACCCGTCTCCGGTGGCCTCTCGGGCATCGCCACTCGTCTCTAGCGGTCCCTCTACACTGGTGGCGGCCCCCCAGCACCTTTGCGATGACGATTTGAGGGCTTGAGCACTTGTGCTTGGGTTCTAGCATCGTCGTCGGCCTTCCCAGCGTTGCTTAGGCCTCCCCTCGACTTTGGCATTGCTGCCTAATCACAAGCAGCATCGCTTGAGGTTGCGGGTGGTTGGGTAGTGGTTTTGTGGGCATTTTGAAGCCCTTGTAGCAGTGTTGCTGCCCTAGATTAGGAACTAGGAGGGTTCTCTCTCCCTTGATCTACTTCTAAAAGCTTTTCCAAAGGAGTTTCTGCTGATTGGAAAGCATCGCTAGGGCTGTTCATATGCCCTAGCATACGCAAACAAATTTCTTTGTAGTACCAACATGGTACATGATCTGAAAATCACATTTGTGCAATTTGGATGTGGTTTTTGGAGCCATTTTCAGTTTGAAATCAGAGTTTTCAGAACCTGGGATATGATTTCAGACCTTGAAGATATTGTTCTTTATGGATCTCGACTCCGGACATCATGGGTGATCAAAAGGAAGTTGTGAGCGACTCGGTGGGGAAGATTTCTACCATGAGTGCTACCCCTCACATGCAGGGAACATCTATCAAGTTGGATGGATCCAACTTTTTGCTTTGGTTCACTTTTTTTTCCTGGTTTGATGAATCTCATCGGAAGTATACTTTGACCGATGCTGTGCTTGATGTGAAGTTTGTAGATTGGGAGGCAAACAATGAATGTGTGGCCACTTGCCTTCGGAACAGTGTGACACAGACCATTGCTAAGCAAGTCATGGCCCATGCCTCAACCAAGAAGATATGGGAGATATTGCATGAGGTGCACTCCCACAGGAGCAATATTACAAGGCTGTATAGAGTTGAGGATATCCATGACGACGAAACTGTGTAATGTAAAATGCGTTCGTTGTAGCATGAAAGTTTGCTGTCAATTTTAATAAAGTAATCGGATTGGGAATCCGGGTCGAACATAGGGAGATAAGAATTGGAAATCGCGTATGCAAACGAAAGTAAATATGCACTAATACTACCTAGATGATAGAGAGAGAAAGAGTAAGGGATAGAGATCATAAAAATATACTTTTATTGATGCTAGAAAATGATTACAACTAGAGTTTTGAGAAATAAAGTAAATGCTATTCTACTAGAACAACTAGAATAGAGAGAAGATCCGAAGCGCAATCATGGTGGTGGAGAGATCCGTCAACAAAGCCGGAGAGGATGCAGAAGAGGATGTCCAATAGAGGAATGCTTAGTGGAAGAGGGTGGACCTAAGGGTGGACGACCATGGTGGACGTCTATATGTTCTACTTAGGAGGTGGTGGAAGAAGGTTGAGGATTTTCGGAGAAGGAAGAGATGGATCCAAGGGGGGGCATGCCTAGTGTTTTTATAGGAAAGGTAGAGGCTTTCTTTTGGTTGGTTTAGGTTGCCTAGGATCAATGATTTGGATGGTCTAGATTAGTTCTAAGGGGATGATTAGGATAGGTAGGATAAGGACCTTTGGATCTAAAATGGAGGAGATAAGGTTTGGTTTTTGTTGGTGTCAAGATTGATAAGAATGTAGAGCGTAGAGGCTCTAATTGGGTGTGGAAAATAGTTCACGTGTGGACTATCCACGCATGGTGACTGGAGGTGTGGAGGAGCACCATCGGTTGGCTAGGTGGTCGGTGGTGGCTGATGGTTGGCTAAGAGGGTGGCTGGCTGTTGGAAGAAGAGAGAGAGAGAGGAGAGGAGTCTTGGATTGGAAATATTTGTATTGCTCAAAATAAAATACAAGGGAATGCTCTCTTTATATTGAGAGAATATATCCCAACATCTAGAAACAAAAGAACTTATCTCATAAGGAAATATCTTATCTCTAAACAAGAAAAGAAATTTTAAACATTGTTTTTTAAAATCATATTTACTAAAAATAACCAAACTTGTATCTTAAGCAAAACACCAAAATTGGTCCCTTGGACCATGACTGCCGGCCCTTGTGGGCCTTTCATTGCTTGCCACATGGCCTATCTTTTATTCCCAACACTCCCCCTTAAGTCGAAGGCCGCAAGGTCGACTTCGTCTTCTACTTGTGCGGCTAGACACCCTACCATTCATCCTCTGCGAGAGACAAGCTCTCGGTCTTTTCTTTTGACAAGTCGATGATGAATCCTCTTGCGACCTCTGGAGTCGTTGCTTCTGTGGTAACCTGAGTAGTTGTCGTGACGACTACCATTGACTTGTCTTGTTGTAGAAGAGCACGCAACTTTTCAAGGTCTTCATGAGGTAGGGACTCCACACATGAGGTGCTAGTAGCCCCACGTGGTGGTCGCCCAAACTTCTCCTAACACTTATCTTGTGGATGATTGTTACGTTCACAGTGTTGGCACTTCGAGAAGATGTAGCCAAGTTCACGTCCACGCCCTCGTCCTTGCCTCACACCTGCTTCTGGAATAGCAAGTGCATAGGTCTCATCTCTTGGCGTGTCTTCCTCCTTGGGGATCTCCATCTTGAGGAGGCGACAGAAGATCGTCTCGAGATCCATCTTCCCTTTTAAAGCAAGTATTTGATCTCGGGTGGCTTGATAATGGGAATACAATCCTGATAAAAACTTGGCGGATTGCCAGATCGCCTGTGTCTCCCCTTGCTTGTTGCAACAAAGTGGCTCGTAGATCTCCAACTCCTCAAATAACACCTCCATCTTCTCGTAACATTTGGTCAAGGAGAGATTTCCTTGACTGGCTGTCTAGATATGGGTGTAAAGATCAGTAATACAGGCGTTTGAGGTTCGAGCATACCTCTTCCCGAGGACCATCCAAATCTCATATGCGTTCTTTTTGTAGAGCATATTTGAGGCTATGGACAAATCTATCGAGTTCATGAGCTGGTTTATGATGATGTAGTTCTCCTTCTTGAATTTCTTCTTGTCATCCTTCAATTTTGGCGGCTTCTCAAGGAGAATGCTCAGTTTCTCCTAGCCTCGAACAAAAATCTTGAAGGCGTGAGCCCACAAGACGTAGTTGGAAGTGTCGCTTAGCTTGATGGTTGTCCTGTAGACAACCACTTTGCTTTCTCTGGGACTAAGCGTGGCATTTTCGATTGTCGTAGTTGATTCCGTCATCTTCTTTTAGTCTTCCTTCTCACGCAAGGTGCCAAATTTGTCAAGGATGACTTCTTGGATGCAAGAACCACCAACGTGTGGTTAAGATACCCACACGCACAAGAGAATCTAAACCGGTGACTCTGATATCATGTCAAGATTGACAAGAATGTGGAGGCTTTACTTGGGCATGGAAAATAGTCCACGTGTGGACTATCCACGAATGGTGACCGGTGGCATGGAGGAGCACCATTGGTTTGCTGGGTGGCTGGCGATGGCTGATGGTCGGTTAAGAGTGTGGCCGGCTATTGAAAGGAGAGAGAGAGAGAGAGAGAGAGAGAGAGAGGAGAGGAGCCTTGGATTGGAAAGATTTGTATTGCTCAAAATAAAATATAAGGGAAGGCGCTCTTTATATAGAGAAACAAAATATTTTATCCCAAAAGTAAAGATCTTATCTCTAAACAAGAAAAGAAATCTTAAACATTGTTTCCTAAAACCACATTTACTAAAAATAATCAAATTTGCATCTTAAGCAAAACACCAAAATTGGTCCCTTGGACCATGATCGTCGGCCCCTGTGGGCCTTTTATTGCTTGCCACATGGCACTGGCACGTGGCTTGGATGGTTGCCACGTGGCCTATCTTTTATTCCCAATAGTTGGGATTGGATGTAGGTTGTTGCAACAACCTTATAGGATTGCCTTCACTTGTCTCGAATTTTTAACCTTGTTTTGTTTCGAATTTCAAGTTGTATATAAAAGAAAAGTTGTAGCCCTCGAAATCAGCTCTCCAATGTAACTTGAATCACTTAATTTGGACTTAAAACGCAAGAGTTATGACTAAAATACTAAACATGTGTCAGGATGTTATGAATTTCAAGATTAGGAATACGATTTGATTTAGGTTTTGTTTTTCTAAGGGATAGGACCTATTTTTGGTCGACCATATTGGGTCTAAAATCAAGGCTCATGGTCGGCCTCTAGGTTGGTTAATTAGGTTAGGTAATTAGGCTCTAGGCTAAGGTTAATTAGGTTCCTAAATTGGGCTAGACCTAGGGTTAATTGGGTTCGGATCTAATTGACTCGACCCTCTTTCAAGTGAGCTCAATCTTGAATCTCCTACCTATAGGGCTCCAAATTGCTCCAAACCTGATACCTGCACATATCACACAAAAGAATCAAGGTATTAGATATAAGTTTGGGTAAAATTGTAGAAAAATCTAAATTTATGCAATATTTACAAAATGCACCTATACGACTAAACTGAATTAACTAAATGCACTTTACCCTATTCAACCCTTAGATTAGCATTAGTTAGGCATAATTAATGTAAATATATATAGTAATATCATACTCTTATGCCTATCTTTTGGTAGTTCTCGAGCAAAATAGAGATTCACAAACTGAGAAAACAATATTTATATGAGAAACAGAATTGCGAGCTTTGAGCTTAATTCAAATTAGAAATCTCAAGTCTTAATTTTTCACCAAAGAAAAGGAATTATACACAAAGCCTTGACAACAATGACAACAATGTTAAAGTATCGACTCAAATTTGGACCTCTCAAATCAAATCAGAAATCTCATGAGCCATTAGACTTGGGTCGTCAAAGCGACTTTCTTTGACTTATTCGACCCACCTAAGATTCGAATCGAATGTGAGAAACAAGCATCTTGTGTGTGATTTTTATGTGACTCGTCAGACGGACAACCAAGTTGATTCCTAGTATTCAATAAGACTTAGAATGTTTTTATGCTCTTTTTGAGACAACCTATCTTCGGTTAGGCCATACTAGGACTTGGCAGCTTCCTCGTCACCACTTTTCTACCTCGAGGTTGACACACTAGGTGTATATCTCTCCGGCTGGACCTCTAGGTCTCTTATTCCTAATTCTTTTCTTTGTTTTCTTTCTTTCCTTTTCTTTAGGATAAGCACCCATATGTAGCGAGGTGTTTTTATTTGATGGAAATGGAAAGGTAGCATCTATGTACTGAGATGCTTTTATTTGGTGGGATATATATTTGTTTCATTTTTTTTTCTCATTTTTTTTAAAGGCTGAGTATCTATATTTTTTTTTTCTCTAAATCATTTTTCTAGGCAAGTGGCTCTCCTTCATTCGGTCTAAATGCATTCTCCTATAAACAGGAACAGTCCTAAGAACTAGAAACACGGCAAGATCCTTTGGATTTGCAAGCCCTAAGATTAAATCTTATTAACCACTAAGGACTCAACAAAATCGTTCATAAGACGAGTCAGTGCATAGTGCAAGTGAAGATGCTTGGAGCTCAAAGACTATCCAAACCAAAGGGTGAAACGATAAGTCATTCACTTATCACCCCTTTGACTTGATACTTCTAGCTTTTTCAGATTCCTTTCAAAGTCTTAAGAAAATAAATTCATATTTTGGTAAATATTCGAGATAATTAAGTCGACATACGACCTGAAGAGTAAGCGAAAAGACTTTATTTGTACTTTTCCTAAGATTGGTAATCCTTAAAATCGAATTTTTCAATATTTTTATAGCTCAAACTCTAAAAACCACGATTTTTTTTTCAAAAACTAGTATTGGTTTTTGATGACAACTAATTTGAGAAAAATCACTAATACTTATAGTTTTGGAGATAAATAAGAATGATTCTGGAAACTATTATCTACCTCTACATGTCTATTTCATGCAATATCCTCAATGCGTGCAATACACATAAGAAAAGAGACAGATATCACCTGATAACTCATGAGTTCTGACAAACATAGCTCGATTGTCTCCAGACTTGAATCAACTAAATCAAGATAAGCTGACCTAATTAATTAGGTTGCCTCTCAATAAGCATTGAATTTTATATCTACAGCTAGACATAGTTTAGTCAGCTAACCCTCCAAGAGGGTTACAGTCTCCTTCAGGGGTATCTAGGTCAAGTAAGGTTTAAGTTTTTATCCATTTACGGTAAATGTTTGCCCAGTCTTAATATCTACAATTTCTACAGCCCATTAGAAAAAGATTCGACCACTATATACGGGCCAGTCCATTTAAATCTAAGCTTGGCCATGAATAATTTCAGTCTAGCATCAAATAACCACACTCTTTGATTAGGCTCAAAGGATTTTCTAATTATATGCTTGTCGTGAAAAGTCTTAAATTTTTCTTTATAAATCCTTGAATTTTCATAGGCTTCATGTTTAATTTCTCGATCTCAGATAATTGGAGTTTTCTATGATCACCAGCCAAATTAAGATTATAATTGCATTCCTTGATTGCCCAATAAGCTCTATGCTCCAACTCTACTGGGAGATGACAAGGTTTTCCATAAATTAATCTACAAGGTGACATGCCTATGGGAGTTTTATAAGCGGTCCGATAAGCCCAAAGTGCATCTTCTAGTCTCGTGGATCAATCTTTTCTATCAGGTCTCATTGTCTTCTATAATATCTGCTTAATTTGTTTATTTGAGACCTCTGTTTGCCCATTAGTTTGGGGATAGTAAGGTGTAGCAATCCTATGGTTTACCCCATATTTCTTTAATAAGGATCTAAACTGGGCATTTGCAAAATGACTACCACCATCGCTTATTAAGGCCTTAGGAATTCCAAACCTTGAAAAGGAAATTTTCCTTACAAAATCAATTACGGCCTTGTGATCATTTTTCCTAGTAGGAATAGGGTCAATCTATTTCGAAACATAATCAACTCCAACTAAGATATACTCAAAGTCGTTCGATGGTAGGAAGGGACCCATAAAATCTATTCCCCAAACATCAAAGATTTCATAAATCATGATTGGATTAAGGGGCATCATGTCCCTTTTAGTCATACTCCTTAATGATTGGCACTTGATGCAGGTTTTAGTAAAATTATATGCATCTCTAAAAAGGGTGGGTGAGTAAAATCCCGACTGCAGGATCTTTGTAGTTGCTTTCTTTCTCGAAAAATGATCACCATAGGCTTGATCATGGCAGAAAGAGAGCACACTTTGGATTTCGGACTCAGGGATACATCTTCTAATAATCTGATCAGCACAGAGTCTAAATAACGAAGGATCATCCCAGATATAATACTTTGCTTCAGAAAGGAATTTCTCTTTGCTGTCTAGTTCAATCAGTTGGGATTTTATCAACAGCAAGGTAATTGACTAAATCAGCATACTAAGGGAGATTTTTGTTATCTATGACCATTAAGTGTTCATCAAGAAAATGATCTTGCATAGGTAGTGCAGGTCCGATGTGATTTGGGTCAAGTCTGGAAAGAGTAGACAAAGCCGAGGCACAGACAAAGCCGATGTGCAGACCATGAGGCAAGAGATCGGCTTTGTCTCTTATTTCTAGGTCAAATTCTTGTAAGAGTAGAATCCATCTAATTAACCTGGGCTTAACATCGTTGTTAGCTAGTAAATGCCGTAGGGCTGAGTGGTTAGTGTAAATCACCACGTGGAATCCAAGTAAATAAGATTTAAACTTTTCAAGTCCAAAAACAACAACTAGCAATTCCTTCTCAGTAGTTGTATAATTCCTTTATGCCTCATCTAATGTTTTGCTAGCGTAATAAATCACCATGGGTTTCTTATCTTTCTTTTGTCCCAAGAATCATCACGAGTTTCTTATCTTTCTTTGGTCCTAGGACTACCCTTATGGCAAAATCTGAGTTATCAGGCATGATTTCAAAGGATTGAGCCCAATCAGGGGCTTGTAAGATTGGAGATTGGAGCTCGGGTCACCGCATCCTTTAAGGTTGAGTAAGCTTGGATGCATTCTCATTAAAATCAAAAGGGGTCTCTTTAG
Organism: Thalassia testudinum; assembly: GCA_037157565.1. Taxonomy (NCBI): domain Eukaryota; kingdom Viridiplantae; phylum Streptophyta; class Magnoliopsida; order Alismatales; family Hydrocharitaceae; genus Thalassia; species Thalassia testudinum. The sequence goes on from JAZHRO010000013.1 coordinate 75,500,229, forward strand.
ATAGGTTAGTCAAAGGCCTAGAGATCTTAGAAAAATTATGTATAAACCTTATGGAAAAGCCAATATGTCCAAGGAATGATCATATTTGCTTTATTGAGCTACGGGGTGGAAGATTAGAGATTAAATCAACCTTGGCCTGGTCAACTTCTATTCCTCTCTTTGATGCAATATGACCTAATATAATTTCCTCTTGAACCATAAAATGACTCTTCTCCCAGCTTAGTACTAGGTTGACGTCAATACATCTTTGCTGAATCTTGGTCAAGTTGTCCAGGCATAAATGAAATTAGTCTCCAAATATAGAAAAATCATCTATGAAGACCTTAAGATAGTTATCAACCATGTCAGAAAAGATGGCTAGTATGCACCTTTGAAAGGTTGCAGGTGCATTACATAGCCCAAAAGGCATCCTCGGAAAGTAAAAGTTCCGTAGGGACAAGTAAAGGTGGTTTTCTCTTGATTTTTAGCATTAATGGCAACTTGATTGTATCCTGAGTATCCATCCAAAAAGTACAAAAACTTCCTCCTTGCTAGTCTCTTAAGGATTTGGTCAATAAAAGGCAGGGGAAAATGATTTTTCTTGGTTGTAGAGTTGAGTTTTCTATAATCAGTACAAACCTACCATGCGGTGGCAGTGCGGGTAGGGATGGATTCACCTTTGTCATTAGTCACAATGGTGAGCTTGGCTTTCTTAGGAACTATTTGTATTGGGCTCACCTAAAGGCTATCAAAGATTGGGTAAGTGATTTCAGCATCAAGTCACTTGATTATTTTCTTTTTAACAACCTCTCGCATATTAGTGTTTAATCTTCTTTACATCTCGCGAGAAGGTTGAGTCCCATCCTCAACATAGATCTTATGAGTACAGTAAGAGGGGCTAATTCTTTTGAGGTCAGAAATGGTCCACCCAATTGCTTATTTGTGTTCTCTTAGGACCATAGTGAGCCTAGATTCTTACTCCCAAGTTAGATGTGCATTAATAATCACAAGGAGAGTTTGATTAGGTCCAGGGAAGATATATGTCATATTATCAGGGAGAGGTTTAACTTCAAGTTGTGGTGGGACTAGATTAGAAAGTAGCGAAGGTGCAGAGGGAAAATCGGGTTTAGTTAAAATCATATTAGTTGAGGAGGGTTGTAGGTTAGTGTAGAATAAATTAGGGACCTCAACTTGTAGGTGAGAAGTGGACTGAGTTAAGGTGACTTCTAACTGGTTTTCTATTAATCCAATTGCGATGCTTTCCTCGATCAAATTGTCCTCAGAATCAATATCATCAATCAACCAACAATTAAATCCTTTAGTTGCCTTAAAATTATCTAATTGTGATCTTTTATCTCCAAAGGTAATTTTCATACATCCAGTGGCACAATTAATATTAGCTTTAGTAGTTGCTCGGAAAGGTTTGCCTAGGATGATGAGAGTATCTCTTAATCTTTCAGGTACCTTCATATCAGGGACAAGAAAATTGATTGGAAAATAGAAGTTATTGACTTGTACAATTACATTCTCAACTACTTCCTTAGGTGTTTTAATAGATCAGTCAACTAATTGTAAGGTTACAAGTGTGGGTTTAAGCTCACTAAATCCAAATTGTCTATAAAGAGTGGTTGGCATCAAATTAATACAAGCACCTAAATCCAAAGGAGCCCGATCAAAATTTATATCACCAATTGTACATGAAATCAATGGGGCTCTAGGATCCTTTTTCTTAGGAGGTAGGCTACTTAATATCACTGAGTTAGCTTGTTCAGACAACACTACTTTTTGTGGCATTTGGGCTTTAGCCTTACATTTGGGAGTATATAAATCTTTCAAGAACTTAGCATAGGTAGGAATATATTTAATAGCATCAAGGAGTGATATATTAATCTGGACTTGTTTAAACAACTCAATTAACTCCTCATTGTTATCCACATTCTTTTTTCCTTTTACTTTTTCTAGGGCTTCAGGAAAGGGTATTTGGGTATTTAGCAAAGATGAGCCTTATTATCCTCAATTTTTTCTTCAATATTAGTAATCAAATCAAGCTCACTAGGATTAGGGTTAGAAGGCCAAACTGGGTCCTGGGTTTTAGTACCACTTCTCAAGGTAACAGAGTGTGCAGAGGCATGTGAGTTAGAGTTAGATCCTTGAGATGGGTTAAGCGAGATAGGAGCCTGTTGAGGAATAGGAAATTTGGGTGGATTTTACGGGGCGAGGTTAATCAGATGAGCTTGCCCCTGATTCTGGTGGAACCCTTGCTGATAGCAAGCCTGATTTTGTAGATTTGTAGCGTTCGGTATAGGCTAGGAAGGGAGGGATCCTTATTGTCTAGCTTCCATTAATTGGCTTAAAGTCATCTCCTCCTGGCGTATTCGATTCATTTCAGCAATCATTTTAATTAAGGTATCCATATGATTAGATTGAGTAGGTTGATTAGGTTCAAGTCTGGGTTGATTGTAGGTTGTTGACCTACTGTTGTGACCTTGACTGTAGGAGGAGGGGTTAGCAGGTGGTCTTCTTTGATTCGGATTTGGGTTTTGATTTTGTCTAGACCAGGAGAAAGTAGGATGATTTCGCTATCTAGGGTTGTAATTAGAATAAGGGTCCGTTTTGGGATAACCCTGGATAGCTTGTACGTCCTCATGGCCAGCGGGCATACCAGGAGTTGGGATAGGGTAATCAGGATAAGAGGGGACAAAGGCCCCTCCCTGGAATGTAGTCGGCATCTATTCTAGGTTCAATTGGTTTATAGATTGAACCAAGTTAAGATTGTTCACAGACTCCTTTCCTAAGAGAGTTTGGGGCAGTGTAGGTGTAGTCAGTGTTCCCCTATCCGTAGAATAGGCTTGTGAGGATATCCCTAGAGGTTTCTTAGAGTGGTTGATGAGCTCATCCAATTTTCTTATCCATCACTTCCATATGATCCAATTTCTTAGCTATTATGCCCATGTCAACTGAGCTCGAATTAGCTTGGACCTCATATATTCCACCACGGGGTTGACTGGACCTGTTAAAAGTGGTCACAGAGCCATGATTCAAAGAGTTCTCACTCATAGATTTAAATAATTCAAAAGCACTCTCGTCATCCTTATTCAAAACATTTTCTCAAGCATCCGTAAAATTTCTAAGATTATCATTCAAACTATGGTAGAAAATTTAGGCTAGGTGCCACTGAGGAATCTCATGGTGTGGACACTTAATAATTTGTTAAACCACTCCTAAGCCTCATGGAGCTGTTCCCTTGGTTGTTGTGAAAAGGTGGTTATGGCTCTCTTAAGGTCATTAGTCTTGCCTATAGGGAAGAATTTCTTGAGGAAAGAGCTTCTCAACTCTTCCCAAGTAACAATGGGTTTGCCTATAGTTTTGAACTAGTGTGTTGCCTTATCCCTTAAGGAGAAGGGAAACATCTTCATTAAGGCAATATCTAGGCTCACATTTCTAGGTTTGATGGTTTCAGCAAGTCTGCCTAGATTTTCAAGGTGCTGGAAGGGGTCTTCATTAGAGTTCCCATGAAAAAGATTTTGGATCAAGCTAATAACATTGGGTTTTAATTCAAAATCATTTCCCCCTTCAGGGATCCTAACAAAATGTTCTACATGAGTTGTAGAAGGGTCATAAAAGTCTCTAAGGGACTTGGGTGGTGGTAGCAGTGGTGGTTGAGGTGGTGGTTCTTGGATTCGCTTCAGAGTTTGCATAATCAATTAGACTTGATTATGTTGAAGTTTATGATTAGCATTGATTTGGGCTTGGATTAGAGCAAGGAGGTCAAGATTCTGATTCTCAAGATTTTCAGGGATCTCAGGTTCAAGAATCTCAGACATATCAAGAATCTCAGGCATCTTACCCTTACTAGAATTAGCCATCCCAGAATCAGAAAAATTAGATCTCCTTCTAGGGTTCCTCTCAAAAGGTACAACCAACTCAAGATTAAGTGATCTCCTACCAAGTATAAACAGAAGAAGTACAGGTAATGCGAGGGGAAACAGATGAGAGAATATCCACGCTTACAATACAAGCAATCAAGCTTGTCCTCGTAGTGTAAACGCTAATTAGGCCTAATCCTGGCTCCTCAAAATATGACTGGGTTAGATCAACCCTTGAATTACTTGGCTGGCCAGAAAGGTGGGACCCCATAGGACATCCTGCACAACAGGACACCACTAGAGATTAATGCGGTTACCGCACCGATCTTTCTTGTCACCAGTTGGCCCAAGTAGACAAGGCCTTGATCGTAGCCCAATCTAACCTCAAGTTACCAAGTAGATTAGTCCTACCTAGGGCATGTCTATCTAATTTTAGGCTTAGGCTTGAAGTGCTTTTGGAATGTGATTGATGTTAAGGGGGTGTTGCCCTTAATCTTGTTTAGAGAGGGATTTAAGGGTTTCAATGAGATAATAGATTCAAGCAAGGTTCATGTGAAGGCATACAAAATGTTTTGCAAGCATGGATAATAGTATATTTCATTTAGAGTTTAGAGAAATATGAGTTTCTAATTAAAAACCCTAATAATTTCTAGAAGATGAATCGCTTTCAATTAGTTCAAGTGGTACGGCCTAATACAAAGCAACTATGGCTTCTCAAACACCATTGAATAGGGAATCCAAAAAATATTTTTTCAAGAATTTTAGTCCATAAAAATAATTTTTTAAGATTTTTTTGTGTATTGGGGTCCAAAAGTTAGAAAAGACCCCCAGTTAGTGTTTCATGTGAATCGAATGGTCATATTTTTTCGTAGTTCTTAATTATCATAGGAATCCAACGCCTTAAATTTCATGTTAATTAGAGTTGGATAAAAATTACTATGATTTTCAGAAGGTCGCAAATCAGGAAGAAAATTCAGGATGGATCTCAGTGTAGTCCACGAATTTTTATAAATTGAATATAGATCAAATGACTGCGAAATTTGAATACAGTCTTCTTTACTTCAATACCTACGTCCAAGAGCAATTTTATAATTTTTAAACAAATATTAATTCAGGAAATGATTTTTGAAATTCAAATTAGTTAGCATCCTGCAAGGTGATTTTGAGGAAATCAAGGGATAATATCCACCAAAAAAGATTTTTTTTTTTTTATACAAACAAGTGAAGCAAATAACCATCCTAAGCTCAAGATAGACACCTAATTTAGATAGATAAATAAGATTTTTTTTTAATTTTTTTTGAATGCAAATATAACCTAGGTTTCACAAATGATCCAAACTAAGATGCAAAATCTACCTTGATGTCTCTACCCACACTTTACTCCATTTCTACCATTTGTCCATGAGATCCTGTCTCGTCGCGAAATCCTGCACACAATCAGAGAAACAGAGAAAATTAAGTTAGGGACATGAATGCAAAATATGGAAGAAAATATGCAAGCGAAATCCATTGCTTCCTCGACAATTGTGCTAAAAACTAACGACGTAATTACATGTAATGTAAAATGCGTTCATTGTAGCATGGAAGTTCGATCAATTTTAATAAAGTAATCGGGTTGAGAGTCCGGGTTGAACATGAAAATCATGAAAATATACTTTTATTGTTGCTAGAAAATGATTACAATTAGAGTTTTGAGAAATAAGTAAATGATATTTTATTAGAACTAGAACAGAGAGAGAAGATCTGGAGCGCAGTCACAGTGGTGGAGAGATTCGTCGACAGAGCCAAGGAGGATGTAGAGGAGGACGTCTAGTAGAGGTATGCTTGGTGGAAGAGGGTTGACGGCCACGGTGGACTTCCAGATATTCTACTTAGGAGGTGGTGGAAGAAGGTAGAGGATTTTCAGAGAAGGAAGAGATGGATCCAAGGGGGGGCATGCCTAGTGTTTTATAAGGAAAGGTAGAGGCTTCCTATTGGTTGGTTTAGGTTGCCTAAGATCAAGGATTTGGTTGCTTTAGATTAGATCTAAGGGGATGGTTAGTATAGGTAGGATAAGGACCTTTGGATTTAAAATGGAGGGAGAAGATAAGGTTTGGTTTTTGTTTGGATTGGATGGAGGTTGTTGCAACAGCCTTATAAGATTGCCCTCAATTGGGATTGGATGGAAGTTGTTGCAACAACATTATAAAATTGCCTTCACTGGTCTCAAATTTTCGGTCTGTGTTCTGTTTTGAATTTCAAATTGCATATAAAAGAAAAGTTGTAGCCCTTAAAATCAGCTTTTCAATGTAACTTGAATCACTCAATTTGGACTTAAAATGCAAAAGTATGGCTAAATACTAGACATGTGTCAGGCTGTTACGAATTTCGAGATTCGGAATAGGATTTGCTTTAGGTTTTGTTTTCTAAGGGATATGACCTATTTTTGGCCGGCCATATTGGGTCTAAAATTAAGGCCCATGGCTGGCCTCTAGGTTGGTTAATTAGGTTAGGTAATTAGGCTCTAGGTTAAGGTTAATTAGGTTCCTAAATTGGGTTAGACCTAGGGTTAATTGGGTTCGGGTCTAATTGGCTCAATCCTCTTCCAAGTGAGCTCAATCTTGAATCTCATATCTATAAGGCTCCAAATTGCTTTAAACCTGATATCTACACATATTACACAAAAGACATCAAGATACCAAATATAAGTTTGGGTAAAATTGCAAAAAAATCCAAACTTATGCAATATTTATAAAATGCACTTATATGACTAAACTGACCTAACTAAATGCACTCTACCCTATTCAACCCTCAGATTAGTATTAGTTAGGCATAATTAATGTAAATATATATAGTAATATCAATCCACAACCTTTGGAGAGGCACCATGGCTATATCCAAGTATTATGGCACTACGAAAAATCTTTGAGATTAACAAGATGTGTATCAACCTATCTCTATATATGCATCTATTGTTGCCAAGTAGAGAGAAGCCATTCGTTCGATTCAGCTTCTTTCTGGACTTGGCCCCGAGTACAAAGCAGTGAAAGATCAATTCATGACTCTAGATGAGATTCCTTCACCAGAGGAGATCTATGCTCGTCTCTTAAGGCTCACCACCTTAGATTCCATCCTTACTTCTGATGCCTCTGCCATGGTTGCTGGTCATGGTAGAGCACATTTGGGTGGAAGAGGTGGCAGAGCTCGTGGTGGTGGTACACGTGGGTGTAGTCGTGGTCGGAATTCCTTCTATGAGGTTTGTCACAGGAATAGATACATTGTGGATTGATGCTAGGTCAAGCATGGTTATCCATTGGGTATGGATCTACGTGCCCACTAAGTATCTACAGAAGATAACTCTCAGGTGCAGGAGGATGATAGCTAGATTACTGTTTCCAGGGTTGATTATAAGTGTCTCATAACTTCACAGGGATCTACTTCTGCCTCAGTTCAGAGGTCTGCAAGTACTTATGCCATGTCAGTTAAATCCCAAGCTCCTGTCTAGCTTGCGGATTTCGGTGCCTCTTCCCACATTATTGGTGACACTATCCTTTTTTTCTTCTCTATGAGACCTTACTATGCCATTTTAGGTTAAAGTGGCTAATGGGGGTTTGTCACCGGTTACTAGTCTAAAAAATATCTCTATCTCTAGTACTTTGCTTCTCTCAAATGTCATGCATGCTCTTAAAGTTGCGCTTAATTTAATGTCTATTAGCCAAATTACTAGAGATTTGAGATGTTGAGCTGTATTTCATTATCAATATTTCTTCTTGCAGGACTTCCAGACGATGAGGCAGATTGGTGGACTTGAGCAGAACGGTCTCTACTACCTACATATCCTACCTCCTTCCGGTGTTGATGCTGTTTATGCCACTATTGTTGTCCAGTGGCATTTGAGACTTGGTTATCCCAGTTTACATGTCTTGCGCCATCAGTTTCCTGAGTTGTCTTTTTCCGATGTTTTGAGGTGTGAAGTAATAATCAAAGCAATAAAAGCAATCAAGAACACTTGGGTTTACATGGAAATCCCACTCACGAAGAGTGGGGAGAAAACCATGGGAAAAGGTCCTGATAGGGCACGTGTGTCTATATTTTATCAAAGAAGAATGAAGAGACACGCTGCCTATTTATAGGCTACCACACACTACACAGTCCCACGCTAACCAATGTGGGACTAAACTACACACATTCTAACAAAGAAGATGCTACAGTTACAGTTTGTTATCAAAGATTTAGGTCTCATCAACTATTTCCTTGGTATTGAGGTGCAATACATTGAAGGACTTGTGCTATTCCAATATAAGTACGTTCTTGACATGCTGAGAGACATGGGTATGCTGAGGTGCAAACTAGCATACGTGTCCATGGATGTGTCCTTGCCTATTGCAGATGATAACCTTCTATTACAAGAGGTCACTAGATATCGTGTAGTTGGTAAGCTATTGTATCTGACTGTTACTCGTTTTGACATTGCCTTTGCAGTTGGAAGGTTGAGTCGGTTTATGCAGTCACTAAGAGAAGTCTACTGGGTGGTGTTTGCTAGATTTTTAGATACTTAAAAAGTGCGCCTAAAGAACTCCTCTTTAATGACAATGGGCATTTGGATATTTGTGGATACTTTGATGTAGACTATGAAGTGTTCATGAGGATCAGAAATCCATCACAAGATACTGTACATTTGTTGGGGGCAATTTGGTCACATGGAATAGGAAACATGCAGTGGTATCTAGATCTAGTGTTGAATCTAAATACAGGGCCATGTCTCAGATTATTTGTGAGTTACTCTGGGTCCGTTCCATTCTAGAAGATTTTGGAATGCAGGTACCTGATCCTACTTCGATGCACTGTGACAATAAGGCCGTTACTTTTATTGCAAATAATCCTGTTTCCTTGAGGGGACTAAACATATTGAAGTTGATTGTTACTTCATTAGAGAGGTCATTTTAGTTAAGAAGATTTCTATACCCTACATATGCACTGAAGATCAACTAGCAGATATCTTTACTAAAGCACTTCCCAAGAAGAGATTACACTATATTTGTTTCAAGCTGAGCATGTTTGATGTTTATGCTTCAGCTTGAAGGGGAGTGTTGAGTTATTTACAGTAGGTGTTTTTATTGTTTTGTGTAATGCAAGGGTATATTTCTAATTCTCTCTCTGGTGCTTCTCTATATAAAAGTTTAGGGTCTCTCTGAATAAACTATGTTACTTCGATCCTAATACTAACTTATTCCTAATTATCTCTAATAAAATTACTACATGTGACACAAAACTTCCTTGGCTTGCATGCCAAGAACCTTAAGGCCATAGTGGCTGACTACTTGGGACTCGTAATGCCACATGGATAGTGCCATGTGGTCATGGTGTCATGTAGATTGTCCACGTGGCCTCCTCTTTATTCACACTAACAACAAGGAAACGCACTCCACCTACAAGAGGTGAAGCCTAATCGGGTTCATCGGTAATTTACCTTTTTATGGAAAATCTTCTTGTTAAAACTGAGCTATCAAAACTAAGCCATCTTTTAAAGAGATCGAAGAACTACTCCATTAGATCTAGCACCTGCCTCAATCCTTAACAAGTGTGTGATAAAAGGACCCCTGATCTCCCTCCTTACATTCCATGAAAACCTTGATCTTGAGGGAACAACAAACCCTTTTCCTTGCAACTCCCATGGTTGTAAGAAACCTAACACAGTTGCCATGTTCTAATCAGCACCAAGAACTCTGTAGTGAATTTAATGCCCTTTTTAATTGCTGACAATCTTGAACTGCCTAAGGTTGTATAGTAGGTGCACCTCCTAGGCAACATGTGGAGTTGTTGCTTTAACACATGGTCCATTGCTACCTCAAATATATCGGCCCTTCACTTATAGTATCGGTGAATGTTCAAATAAATAATTAAATAAAATGAACAAACAATATCAAAGTATCATATTAAAATACTTAGATTTACGTAGAAATCCCTCTTACGAGGAGAGGGGAGAAAATCATGGGATAAGCACCCTAATGTGCATAATCTTTTAATATTCTTTCCAAAGACAAATGGGGGCATAAGGGCTTTTATATAGGCCACCACAAACCTGTCTAGTTCCCACTCCACAATGTGGAACTAAACATGTAATTGGATCTACATTATTCAATTACCTAACACAACATTCATCTCTTTCAACACTCCCCCTCAATCTGGAGCATGGAATGCTCAGCTTGTACAACATACTTCCTTACTCGCACAAGCAAAATACAACTCTCAACTGGTGCAATCGGGTCATGGTTTTCCATGGCGAATGACGAAACTGCATTCTCGTTCTTGATTGTAGGTTGGAATCTGATAGATGAACTATTGAAGCTGGTTCTAATTGATCTCTCTCATAGTGACCTCAAATAATCCTAGTGCTTTCCCCATTGGAGATCTTAAGAGTGGGCCTCTCCCTTGGAAACCTTGAGATCGGCCTTTCCCACACGGAAACTCGAAGTAGGCCTCTCTTATACAAGAATTGAGAGTCGGACCTTTCTTATACTAAAATCTCTTAGTAGACTTCTCTTATATAAAGACTAGGAATATGTTCCTCTCACATAGGAACCAATATTATAGGGACTTGAAGTATGAGTCTCCCTCATATGGGGTTCACAATAGGCTCTCATATATGCCTAACACTCCTTTTTTCCATACACGTATAGAAGAAGAAACTACATGGAGAAAAAACTAGAGAAGAGCTTCTCCCCCTTTCTCTTCCACTTCATTTTTCCTCCCTTTTTTTTCTCTTTTTTTTTAATTCATCAACTACCTTTTTTTACTCCAACTTTCTTCTTTCCTTTTTTTTAAAAAAATCTTTCCCTTCTTTTGTTTATTTCTCTATTTTGTTCTTCCTCTCCTTTTTTTGTGTAAAGATACAAGCAAAAACACCAACATAAAGGGAAGCAAAGGGCCAAAAAATGCAAAATGCCTACAGTTTTCCTCCTTAGGGTTAGGGTTCGAATAACCCAAAATCATGCAACAAATGTTGTAGCTCCTGTTAGCCGTGTGGGCCATCTTGGCGAGGTTGCAGTCCTGATCATAGAAGTTCCATACACGGATCTTGATATTGACCTTCTTCCATGTCCCCTTCTCATGCGCAAGGCGCTACCACAACCGAAATATCGCTTGTGTCCAGATCAACACCTCAATCAGCCTGAGCTTCTACCCAGGACTCCACCTCCTCGTACTACCACGAGATCGCCTTGATCTGCAGCATGATCCTCCCATTCTCGCTTCTCAACATCATTGATTAGTTGATCAACTCCACCTGTTGTTGCTTCCTTATCTACGACTACTTTGTCGACTCGCAGTTCGATAACAACCTTTTCCACTTCCTTATGTAAGTGGTGCTCATCGGATCTGAATGGGAGGTCGAGCTCTAGTAGGGCGTTTGGTTGCTACTAGGCGATGCTGGCTTCGACCAACATCTCGCTTCATATTAGAACACCTCAACCTTGTCTAGATCTGATCAACTTAGATCCATAGCTATTACTAGATATGAACTTGAAAGTGTTGTTGCCCTTATCTAAACCTTGAATCCATTCCCATCTTCTCCTTGTTACTACTAGTCCTTGTTGGCATGTCCTTGTCACTGGACACGTCGGTGGCCTCGAGGATCTTGCCTTGGATCCCCAGTAGTTATGACATCTAATGTCTTCCTTGAGTATTCTAGTTGGTGTTTGAATGGAACCCATCAAAGCTACGATAGAGATCTTCTTGCTGATCCTCTTGTGCATCTAAGAATTCATAAAGAAGAATGAGAACATGGAGACATAGACAATGATAATGTTACCTATGTGGAACATCATTAATCATAAACAATGATAACACTTGATAACAAACTTAAGAATGACTTGCTCTGATACCTATTGAAATAAATAATCGAAATAAACAAACACACAATATCAAAGCAACATAGTGAAACACTTGGGTTTACGTGGAACCCTATTTCACGAGACAAGAGAAATTTACGGGAGAAGCAGCCCTATGGGCATGATCTTTCAATATTTCTTTTTAAAGACAAATGGAGGTACAAGGGCCTTTATATAGGCCACCACACACCTCTCTAGTTCCCACTCCACTATGTGAGACTAAACAACATGTGATTGGATCCACATTACCCAATTACCCAACAACAACATTCATTTCTCTAACAGCAAATCTCTTGCATGAGTTGCTTTGTCCTACTAGGCAACCTACCTCTATCACACACATTCGGTGACTTCTCTCGCTTCCATCTCCTTCATGTTGCCAATATAAGTTGCAAGTTGGGTGGAGTATTAAGCCAAGCCCTTGTAGGCTAGGTCCAAGCCCAATAATTTCGTTGAGCTTTGTATTGGGCTAAGGTCCATTATCTTTTCATTTTACAAGCCTAAGCATAAGATTGGTCCAAAATAAATCGGTTAGGCTTGGGCTAGATGGGTCTAGACTTTGTTGTATGTGATATGCACCCTCATTCGACATGATATTGATGTTTCATGTTTGATCATGTAAAGACAAACAGATTCATAACGTCTTAGTTTATAGCATGTTTTAGTAATGAAGCAAAGAATGCTCACTTTAAACATATTTATTATCATTTCTTATTGGGTAAACCAACAATTATCTATAGCAAGGGCTACGGGATGGGAGAGGGATAAGAATTTTAAGCCATTAGATTTAGGATGGTGCACCTAAATCTTTCCAATATTATATGCTTACATACATGCATGCATATATACACACGCTATATAATTTTGATTATTTTCAGGCCTAAGTATGGATTATAATTTAGGTTTTTGGCTTGGGCCTACCATGGCTTAAATCTAGTCCAAATAATTGAATGGGCCTCTCGAAACCCATGCCTAATCTAGGTAAGTAATGGACTTTGGGCTTAGTTAGGCCTGCTTGGTCCGATGCTCCATCCTAGTTGTGGCTCTTGCTACCGGAAGACACTTCCTAAGAAAGGAACTCTCATTGGTAAAATGGTTACACATTGAGGGTGCACTTGCATGGTTTTAAAAAACTAGCCTTGAGGTGAGGCGGAAGAAAATCGCCTCAAGGCTATAGTCTTGGGGTTGCAGTGTGAGGCGTGCGCCTCGGTTTGTTGAGGCGAAGTTGAGGCGGTGAGGTGGAACTGAGGCTATAACCTCAGTCAAAAGTTTACACTCTAAGGTCATGTTACATATGACCTAATAAAGCAAATAAAATCATTTTTCTAAAATCCTATACCCATCACCTGACCTTAAACAATGGCCCTAATCTCTTAAGCCCTAAAAAATCCATCGCCCTTAACTGTTGCAAGTCATTCTCCATCTTTGGACTCCATTATCATTGCCGATGGTTGTTGTTGCATCGTCAATTGCCAGTCACCTCCCCTAAATACCATCTCTCATCAGTTTGTCCCCTTTCCATTGCCTATCGTTGCCCTCTTCCCCTTTCAAGTTTCAATCTTACTTTTTGCTTTTGTTGGTAAGAGTCTCAACCTCTCTTGAGTTACATATTACATTTTTTCTTGTTAGTTATATCTTTATTTTACTATTTAGTCATGTTAAAGTATGTTTGAATGTTTTATGTGGTTAGTTTACATGTTATGTAATCATTGAATTGGTTTTTTTTTAAAGAGGCTTTGTGATGATTGTTTACTTAAATCTTGTTACATGTTTATTATTATTCTTTCAAAAAAATATTTTATTATTATTATTTTAATTTTTTTTACTACTATCATGTGACTAGTATTTTGATTTTTTTGAAGAGTTTACATATTGTGTGGTACTTATATGTATTTAAATCTTGTTATATTAGTTTATATGTGAATATTGTATGTGTACTGGTAATAATATTTAGTAATAGACATTTAAATGTCGTGATAGAGCAAAAATAGCATGAAAGTATGTTTTTACATATTTTTTTTATTACCACTTAATAGTATATACTTGTGTCATTTTTTCTTATTTTCGATTAAAAAACTAAGGCTTATGTTTTAAGCGCCTCGAGGCTTACACTTCGCCTCAATGAAGGCAAATTGCCTTGGTACTGCCTTGCACTTTTTAAAATCTTGTGCGCTTGGCCTAGGTTTAAAACACAAGGTTATCGTATGTAGCAATAATAACTGCTACAGTAAATGAATAGTGCAAAAGTATCATTCCACATCCATTACATCTATCATCATCCGTCACATCTACCCTTCATTAATCATATCCACCTCCACTAACTTACTCCTATCCATCACATCTACCTCCACCAACATAACTTTTACCTATTACATTTATCCTACTAACCCACTTCCAATACAAATAATAAAAAAAAATCAATAATAACATATTAACTCAACTATCACATCCACACCCATTAACACTCCTTTTACCCACCCACTTATACCTCCTTAAAACTTCCTAAAATTTATCCAGTCTTACACTTTAAACCTCTACCAAACTAACCTTGAGAGTACAAAGAAGTCCAAGCTTGGCTCCATTAATGATGGGCTCTGATGCTTTTCGCTTGCCTTCTGTTTGGATGCAGTTGAAACCTCTTCTAGCATGTGAAGAAAGTGCTTGATGCAGAAAAGGACGTTGGGTTAGTTGCTAGAGATAGGAAGTCGAAGTCTACATTGCCACAAAGAATAAGGAATTGGAAAATCCTTCCAAGAGGACAATAGGTCCAAGAAACTATAATAGGAAAATCTACATTGCCTGTCCCTTTGCTCAACAGTGTTGGTAGCAAGCCCGAGATTGGCCTTTTGATATCTCTTCACATGAGTCCTTCTAGGATAGAACTTGGGGACGCATGAAGGCGTTGGATAGAGATATGATTAGGCAATTGTAGATATCTTTGGTGCAAGTGGCAATGGGATTGTCTTCAGAGGGAGAGAGCTAGTATAGATGGGGTTTTATACCATTTTTCATCTTTATGCGGCCATAGGTGCAAGTAGCTCCTTTCATTAATGAATCTAGGTTGTTAATCCCCCTTTTCCTTTAAAAAAAAAAAAAGGATCTTGAATTGCTTCGTCAACAAGACTTCTTTTCCCACAACTAGATTTTGTATCTACATTGTTAGGAACCTTATCACTTGGAGAATAAGGTAATAGTTTTCTCTAGTTTGGTACAAAATCAGACTATGGGCCACGGCTCAAAATGCCACTAAGTTGATGTGGGTGCAGTTTGTTTCGAATGACTTGCATTTACTCAAGGGACTTTTCTTGGAGATGAAATGTGATAATTGAACATCGTTTTTTCATTGCCAAGGTTTTGAGGAGAGGATAAAGCTTGTGAAAGCTGATTGTCACTGCACTTGGGACATGATGTAGAAAGGCTGTATTTGCACCTCAATGTTGTTATTGAAGATCGAGTTATTGTCATGTTTCTACATGCTTTCCCTTGTTCTACATTTGAGTTGCTAATCTAAGTTAAGCATGATTGACATCTATGCTCTTGTTTGAGAGTGTTGGGATCAGAAACTTGTGGTTCTTTTTATGTAGGTTTTCCTTGTTCTTTTCTGACTTGAAAATATACTTGTAGTTTTCCCACTAGCCACTCTGAATAAGAAGAGCTAGAGTTTCTTGAATAAACAAGTTCATTTCTTTGTATGTTTGACAGCTCATATAAAGCCATTCAACAAATACAGGTTTTTGGATAACAATTAAGTTAACCACTTGATCTGAAGGTTTTTTTCCCCCACTTGACCATACGACAAACTTCTAGGTGTAAGAAAATCTTGTGGCACATGGCTGCTAAAATCATTGCTATTAACTGCGTAGCGGCTTCTAGCTGTGAGATTTTTTACCAAACAAACCAAAATCATTGACATGGGCTGCATGGCTAAGTACTTGGTTGTTTTCGTAAATGCACTCTAAATTTGGAAGTGCCATGTCATTTGGGTTCGCTTAAAGGATAAAGAAATTCTATTCATTATCTGCTGAATAAAGTCGTGTAGTTTCTACATTGGATTTCCCATTAAAGAGTTGATTTGCCAACATGAAATCAGAAGTTTTCTTAAAAAACATGAGATCATAAATTAAAAGTGTAGTAGCTTCTCTTAAGCTTTCTTTGTCTTTAATATAATGATTTATATGTCTATTATGGTTGTTATACATTGTCAAGAATGCAGGAATACTACTTGTATGTCTTCTTCACGGCCATCTCTTAGACATAGACAATGGAATACTTGTCTACGTAAATTTTATATTTCAGAACCTTGTCTTACATCCTTTCATTTTTTCCTTTAATAATTCCATTTCAGACCTCCATTAATAATCTAAAAAGTTACAGTTAGAAGTGCCATCCCTGTTTTGCAAAACCTTTTTTTCATGCATGCAGCTTTTGGTTGTTTGGTGCTAATAGTTGTTCTCTGGGTTAAAACTATCATAGTGCCCTTCTTATTCAAATATAAATCTTTACTGTCACTTTTCTTGCCCTGCAAATCAAGAAAAAAGTTCCAGTTGATATTTTGGTCAAATTTCATAAATCATTTCGATGAAAGGAGTACATTTGCAACCTTTCAAAACAAAAAAGTTATAAATTTGCTACCTACTTTAACAGTTTGGTGATAGAGCAAGCGGGCCCCCATCCAAAAGACCAGGGTTCAAACCTTACCTTAGTTGAAAAAAGTTGTAAATTTGCATATATCCTGGTACTGTTCAGTAGATTTTAGGAAATTTTGATGGAAATTGTGGTCTCTGAGTGTGCATATTTACTGGTAGTGTGTTCGGTTAGTTCTGTTGTATGTTGGTCTATTTTCTTTAGAATCTTCCTTTAAAAAAAAAAAAGTTCTTTATGTGATTAGGTTATGAAATGGATGTTATTAATTTGAAATCTTGTTATTTCTGCAAATTGCAATATGGACATAGATTGCAAAGGTCTGGATTAACTTGCCCTATCCGGAAGCTCATATGCTATTTCTTATGTGATTTTGATTAAAATTAACCTATTCAATGAATGGCAGGAATTGGTGAATCTTTCTGATAGATTTCCTGCCTCTTGTCCCCCTTTCAAGGTACTGATTGTCAGCTAGAATTTATATTCAAGTCTCTTCTTTCTAAACCTTGCTACTTTGAAAAGAATGTAAAGCAGCCAGGATTGACTGCTGGGGCTGTGGGTGAGGTACCTCATAGGGGCTTTCCTCAAAATGCCCGGTTGCTTAAGTTTGCTGATTGGATCTTTCAGATGTGCTTGAATGCTATTCCAGTTTTGATTGCTTTATTCAATGCTGTACTTTCCTTTTCAAAAAAAAAAAAAACCAAAGCTGTATTTTCATATTCTATAAAAGGGAATCTGCTGTTCAGTTTTGCCATCCATGGTTTGCCTTGCCAAGTTTTTGAAGTGTTATATTCTTGCAATTTGAAGGGGCTACCCACCAAAGAGGATAGAAGTGGAAAAATTGGAGCAGATGTGCTGTGGAATACCTCTGAAATTCTGTCATGTGGATCACTGGTTGGTCACATTCGTGTCTTTTGAGAAAATTGTGCTACCAGTCTTGCCTTGACTACTTCATACACGAAGGTTGGACTTCTATAAGCTACTGTCAGATGATTTATTATCTCATATTATCATGTTAACGGAAAAAATGTGCCTGTTTATAACTTTTTATTTACTGAAACTATGGAAGCATGAACTGCAATTATATAATGTGTATATTTTAGTTTTTCTTTTGCTTGCCAAATACATGTTGCCCGTCTACTAGTCACACACACACACACAAGTATGGGTTTTTTTGTTTGAAAAGAAAAGGACGTAGCCATCCGTTGCATTTCATCATAATGCAAAAGTGGAAAAAATTACAAGTGTGTCGTCCAAAATTCAGAAAGACCTTGGGACTCCCTCAAAACATTTTGCACCCATGCTCTCTCTCCTCGAAAAATTGTGGTGTTACACTGAAGCCAAATCGGCCACAGCGTAGCTACCGCAGAAATACAAGCTTGAGCATTTGTTTGGATGTTATTCCTGAAAGAGGTCTAGAAATCCTCCATGGAAGACACATTGAGGCAAGTCAATCTGAGCATCCTCCAGAGTTGCATGGAGAACTTGCATCTCCAGAACAAGTGTTGCACATCTCATACTCCCGACAACACAGATGCAAGTGGCCTCGGCTTCTACAAACCAATGACGCCTATACACCTTCATAACCAGCCTGCTTCGCCATAGTAACCATAGGAAGACCTTGATTTTCAACTGTATTTTCATCCTCCAAAAGAGTTGACAATCAAGAACGAGATCTCTGGTGTCAACCTCCTCATCTCTCAAAAGATTATACATCTTCATCAAGAAGGACCCACCATTCCATGCCATGCTATCTGGTGAGCTCAAGGATGGTCTGTGCTCCTACAAGGACAACAAAAATTGCAAATCCTGCAACCGAGCCTCAGAGTGCCCACTCTCAAACATTGGTAACCAAGCCAAAGTAGTCCTATCCTAAACATCCGCCACCAAGGGAGACTTATTCACAGCAAGCGCATACAGTCTGGGGCCTGGGCACCAAATCAAAAAAGGCTCCATTCTCTGACCAGTTATCCTTCCATAACTGAAAAGTGCTCGCATCTCTCAATACCAGATGAAAATTGTTGGGAGTTATTTATTTCATGTATTTTGGAGTTCTTTGTTATTTTTCATGTTGTATGGGGTGATGCTTGTAATTGTCTCAAGAGGTCTCTCTATATAAAGACCTCTAAGGTTTCTTAATGAAGATTCATTCCGTCTTTTCCAATTAACATGGTATCAGAGTATCAGTCCTAGACCAGTGTTTCGATATCCCAAAGTTTTTTTTTCCCAGATCATTGAATCCTCGATCTCAAGGGTTCTTCATTGACTTGATACCCTCTGGGGTGGGGGGGTGTGGAGAGATCCCTCACCTCCACCCACCTTGAGTGGCTGCTCCCCCTCGCTGCTGACCCTGCTAGGGGCGCTGCTGCTGCTGCAGGGAGACCACCAGCGCTGTCGCTCTTGCTGGCAGCTACTCCATTGCTGCCACCATCCTGTTGGCAGCCCTTTCAATTTCTGGCAGTAACAGCCTAGGTGGTTCCTAGGCCTCCATTGCTGCTGCTGCGGCATTTCTCTGTGATTGCAGGACCTTTTTTCCTCGCAGCCAGTAGCATCTGCTAGCCATCCAAAATGCTGCTGCAGTTTTCTATGTGCCATTGAAGCTTCAGATCTGAGTTTCATTTTTTTTGGATCCCATATATGGTCTGATTGTGTGGTAACTGCTGCTAATATTGTGTTTCCTACAAATTGGGTGCCATGGGAAATTACAAGGATATTCTTGGTGACTCATTGGGGAAGATATCTACCACGAGCATCTCTCCTCATATGCAAGGAACATCTATTACGTCCAAGGTCACTATTACTTGAGAAGAGTATGACAGGCTATTGATGTCTCAGCCTACATCTTATAGCGATGTCAGTTCGGTCTCATGATTCAGAATGGGTGGCAGATGCTCGTGCTTCCTTTCACATTATTGGAATTGTGACTTTGTTCTCCTACTTATAGTCTTTGACCAGTCCTTTCAATGTAAGGGTAAGGTTTGAAATGTTGATTTCGATGTTGTTTCGATAAGTTTCAAAGTATGTATTTCGAAGGCACGTCATGCAAACAACCGTATTTCGACATTAGATTTCAATGATTTCGATACCTTGAAAATAGTTCATTTCGGAGGTATGTTGACGTATACCGACAAAAATAACAAAAGTAGTCAAAATAATTACAATTTCAAAGAAACCATAAGCTTAAATGTATTTATGTAAAAATAATAATATTATATTTTAATATTCATATGCAATATATAATTACTATATCATGCTCATGTTCAAGATTTACTATACGAATTGATTTAAATCATGTAAAGATAAAAGATTAAAATATATAATTTATATAAAGTAAAAATTTAAAAGTT
The DNA here is from genome assembly GCA_037157565.1 of Thalassia testudinum. Taxonomy (NCBI): domain Eukaryota; kingdom Viridiplantae; phylum Streptophyta; class Magnoliopsida; order Alismatales; family Hydrocharitaceae; genus Thalassia; species Thalassia testudinum. The sequence goes on from JAZHRO010000013.1 coordinate 75,519,930, forward strand.
GAAATTTAAATATCTAACTAATTGATTTTGAATTAATTTATCATTTTGCTATGCATTAATAAATTTGAATAGATCTATATTAATATAACTATGTGTGTTGTATTATTCATATTTATTTATGTCACCCCTTATAAGTCATGTTGAGCTCTAATTATATTATACTTGTGTATAAAAAATAAAGGTTGTCACCTTAAAACATGGGATCATGGGTTCCTTGATTAGATGTTATCCTTAAAATAAATGATAATTAATTCATGAAGTAAACAGGCCTTTAGTATGTGCAATTTTCAAGTTTTATTCTTTTATGGATGGATACAAGTTCTTTATTCTCTAATGCTAACTCAAACTTAATATTTTATTTTTAGGAATTAAATAAATATTTCCTCAATTTTAAATTGTAATTAGATTTATATGTTTATAATAATAATAGATCTAAAGTCTAGTATATAGATTTATACTATAATTATGGATATGTGTGAAATCAAATCTTAAGAGAATCAGAGGAGAATAGTAGTGAGATAAGAGGGATTAACATCAATGGAGATTCAATTCAGATAAGAACATAGTAGCAATAACAGCGTGAGAAACAGTAGCGGTAGTAAAGAATGGTAGAATTAAGAGTGAAAAGCGATAGTAGCAAGTTGAAATGTCGAGTGTGTTTCGTCACTTGCTGACATTTCGATAAAATTGACATTTCATCGAAGTCCTTGTATTTTGACATAATATTGATATCAATATGGCCTAACATCAAAAATAGCTATTTCGACATGTCGATGGCCTGTAGAAATTTAAATCACTTACAAAATTATTGAGATATCTATATTAACTTTAAAATATGATAATGGTTTAAGAATTGTACCTAATTTTACTCATTTCCCTTAACTTATCGATATACTATCTATATTTTGTAAAATATTATACACTCTTGTATTTCGACATTACATGTGTGCTGGTATCGTTCTATGTTAGAAAAATGCCATTTTGTGGGCATGTCGTCAGCATTCAAAACAATATGTGAGGGTAGCTGATGGTACCCTATCTTCGATTACTAGACGTGGAGATATCCCTCTTACTAGATTGCTATCCCTAATGGATGTGTTTCATGCCCTTAAGTTTGCATTGAATCTTATCTTTATCAAGCAAATTACTAAGGTGATGAATTGTCGAGCAGTTTGTTATGATAATTTCTTCTTCTTGTACGATCTCCGGATGATGAGGTAGATTGGTGGATGAATTGAGCATGACGGCCTCTACTACGTGAGCCTTCCTCCTAATCTTTATCTAGCGTTGTCGCTCTTGCCACTACTACTCTACAATAGCATTTGTGTCTGGGTCACTAGGGTGTTTTTGTAGTGCGTAGTCAATTTCCAGAGTTATAATTTTTAAAGTCCTTTCGATGTGATGCTTGTGAACTTGTTAAGCATCATAGGATTTCTTTTCCTACTTGTCAAAATAAGAGAGCTGGGTCTCCATTTACCTTGATTCATGCTAATTTGTGGGGACCTTGTCGAATTCGTAGTCTTCGGGATTTTAGATACTTTCTCTCTTGTATATAATTGTACCTCTATTACTTCGGTCTATATGTTGAAAGAAAAATCTAAAACTCCTGTAATCATCAAGAATTTTTTCTTTGAAATAAAGATTTAATTTTCATCTGTTATTCATTTTTTTAGAGTGATAATAGCTTGAAATTTGTGAATGCTACTATTGTTGATTTCTTTATATCTTTGGATGTCTTTCATCAGATTTTTTGTGTTCACACTTCATAACAAAATAAGGTGGTTAAATATAATCTTTGACATTTACTTGATATGATTAGGATCATGATTTTTCATATGCATGTCCTGTATTGACGAAGGGCAAAACATCTTATTCTTTTTTGTTTCCGATGCTTTTCATATTCTGAAAATAAAGCATCGTATCCTCTTCTTAATAGCTTCATTAGAACTTTGCGGGAACAAAAACTGCCGCCTTGTGTTTCACCTGTAGATGTCTCATGTTTCTAGTGATTTGTCCATAATATTTCTATCTTGGAATTTCTGGTAATTATTTCCCTTTGATTCGTTTTTTTCATTCTTTTCCTGTTATATCGATTTTGAAGCATGGTATTTGCTTGTGACTGATGATGATATATTTTGGCCTAGGCGATGCTCCCCTCTGGCATTTACCAGGAGCTAGCAAGCTCCGCAGAGCCCCAAACCATTTGAAAGAAATCAGCAGACTAAATTCTTCGAAAACGAAGTATTATCAGTGCCTTGTAAAATTTTTATATTTTATATCTGAGGCCAGCAGCATCTTGTAGAATTTTATATGTCTACTCTCATCTTAGCCATATTTTAATGTTTCACCGTGACCAGTTTGATCAAGAATAGCTAAGAGCTTGTTACATGTAAATATTAGCTGAAGTGCGGTGGTATTTCGTTCATTTTGGTGAGCAACATTGTAGCGTCAGGATTTTGTTAAGTCACCTTTCTAGGGGAAAACAAATCTTAGAAGCCCATGATCTTTTGATGGAAAATTCTGTTTGAAATAACGTTTTTAGATCTTTAATTCTTTTCCTAATCAGTACAAGATATCAGAATGTCAATCACATCACATTTAATATAAAGCACCAAAAATTGTAGAGAATCTATGCTTATGACCAGAATCAGATACATCATGTATCCAAATCAGAGAGATTTTGTAATTTTGTTGAAACCTTACTGTTAAAGGCAAATCGATAATGATTACATAAGAAATCAGTGAATTCTCTGTGGCAGATGAGTGGAGTTTGAAACTACGTGTCATCTGCCAAAATTAGGAGCCCTCACCGTTCCATCATACCTTGATGAGCAGCTTTGATGAATTTCGCAAAGGCTTTTTACATAAGCCTATGGCCATGATGACTCTAATGGCAGAAGTGTGTGTTTATATCATTGATGCTCCTGATTTTCTAAACTAATTCCCCATTTCTATTCAGGATGTGGCAAACTACGTTACGCATGATAATAAGGTTACTCCAGAATAGTGAACCAGATATAAGAAACACACTAACTTCAGGATAAGGACTATCTCTCAAACTTTTTAAAATTATAACTCAACAAACGCAAATGACATCCTCCAATAACATTTATAAAAATCCCTACCTACTCTGGTACGGAAATAACTTATTGACATTGCAAAATTTCTGAGTCGAACTAAGCGTAAGTCCTCATCCTCTGAATACAAGATCACATGTATCATTAACATTACAAAATTTTGAAGAAAACTGGGATACTGTAATTTGTAACAGTGCTTGTAAAATTTTTACGTTCCTTTGTCTTTGAACCGGGGGACATTTGTAAATTAAACATCATTCTGAACATAAACATAGCACCTGCACAGGTACATGAACTGTCACTCCTGATTACGTGGATTAAGAAAGCCTTCACCCCAAAAGTGCATGCAGAATGACCATCCTGCAGCCCAAGTCGATGCATGAAACTGGCTCAGACTTAGGAACAGCTCAAGTCTAGAACATTGCTGGCCACAGAAAAGGGTTGCAAGCATGGTAGTAAGGCTGAAATAGGCCCAAGGACTGATGTAGATGAACCACCAGGAAAACGATCACCAAGGACTTGGGAGTAACATAGACATTTTTCAGTTCACTATATAGACTTGAGAGCTGAGAGTGAAGTCTGGAGAAGATCACCCAACATCCTGTTCAAGTTGGTGCAAGTGAATGCGAGGGAACTGCATGAAACTAACCCTTCTTCTTTGGACTCGTCACTTGGCTGGCTTTGAAGCAATCCCTCCAAGTATTTTCTCAGACCAACCTCTGCAATATTTAGCAACCTAAAGGAAGCATGTGTATGCATCCACTGGGAAACAATGTGCCCAGCAAGCAGATACTGTCCAGATAAGATGAGCTCTGATATGAAACATGGAAGCAGCAATCTGCAGAAAAGAATGGCAGAAGTTGCAGATTTGCTTCTTCTGCTTTGACTGTGCTTGAGCAGCTCCTCTTGGCTTTGTCGTGAGATATGGCCTGTCACATAGCACAGATATGAAAAAAGCTTGGAGTACGAAGGATCACTGGCAATGGAGGGTAAAAGTCCAGATGATAGGATGAGCATCAAGAGTTCAGATTCTTCCCTGGACTTGCTCTGAAGGCCTCCTTGTTTCAGGTCATCCTCCAATGCACCCAATGACTGGAACCAAAGATCTTCATAAGGCAGGAAGAGCATAACCTTCAAGCATAAAATGGAATCAACACCATTCAAAAGCTCTAGTAGTTCTTCTGCTTCGTCCTTGGATAAAAGAATGACTTGAGACTTCGCTAATGACTGATCCATTACCTTCATCAAAACTCCTGCTTTTGAAGGTTCGATGAGTTTTCGAATTGTTGCCATCCAACAAGCATGTAGAGGATGAACTGAAGGAAATTCATGCTTAACCCCCTTAGTAGATTCTTCCTCTCCCCAACCCTCACCCCATTCATCACCACTCCAGTTGATTTGTTCTTCGACAGACTCAGAAGATTTCTGATTATCCATCTGATTAACAAATAACTTTTCCCACTCTACTAAAACGGCCTGCAGTGTATCAATGTCCCCTTCAGAAACAGCTGCCTCTAACAAGAACAGATAGCAAGAAGTTGCGGAGTCGATGGTACCAAGGTCTTCAGAGGAGACCTTCAAGTCTGGAGAAATTGTAGCTACTAATTGATTTGACTTGAGGGCCACCAAGTTACTAGTCAGCCTGCAAGGAGCATCTGTATTTTCCTGTGTTCCATATTGGGTGACTGGATCATCCCATCCCTCCCATGTGAACACATCAGAAAACAAGCTATCAGAAAATTTATCGGCTCTTTTGCCTAGTATAGACTGCATCAGCTCAAGCAAATAAACCCGAAAATGACTAGAAAGTTGCCTATTCTCAGAAAATGCACTCAGCTTTTCCCAAATTACATGTCTGACAGCACTGAGATCCTCTAATCTATTGTCCACAAACTTGCTTAGTGATGACAATAATTTATGTAGATTGTGCTGATTGCCTGAACCATTGATCACCTCATTCAAGCAAAAATCTGCCATACTCGTGTACAACTGTATAAGGTCTTCAGTACCAGGTGGATTCAGAGTAGTAGTAGATTTTCCTTCTGAAAAGATATTTACTATTACTTTAAAACCACAACCAGAAAGGGCCATAGCCTTGCAGAATAATGAGATGTCCACACCCAAACAATTTGAAAACTTAGAGTACCTAGAGAGAGTACTCCAACCCTGAATTGCTGACACTTCATCTTCCATGATTGAATCGCTGAAAGCTGTGAAATATTTCAAAGGAGTGGAAGTAAAGCTCAATCCCTCAAAAAATTGACCACCAATTGTTACAGGGATATCTTCTGCAACCATAATCCAAAAATTCAGGAGTTCAAGCAGACACTCTTTTCCAAGAGATTCATTAGGCAAGTCGACATGAGCATCAGGGATGCAAAGGATGCACAGCTTCCCTAACATGCATAGCATTTCTTCCTCAGGGAGAGCCCTAACATATACTTTACAGTTCTCATAGCAGTCTTGAATACCACTTACAAAATTAATAAAGTTGCCAGATGATATTGGATAAAATCTTGCTTTGTACCCAGCATTTAGATCAGCTAGGATGTTTATAATATAATGTCTATAGACATCAGTTCTGGATATAAGATCTTTTGCCTTTGGGTCATCATAAATACTAACAAGAACCTGTACCATCTCTGCAAGTGCGTCTATTGTTGCTTCAGAGACATGCTTATAAACTTCCTCGCTGAAATGCTTAAAGCGCAGATCATGCAAATTAGCAATGTTTTTAAAGTTCAGATCTGTTATGGAAGAAATCTTTCTGCATTCTTGTTCAAGAATCTTGTAAAATTGAAACAGCTCTAGGCTATGCTCACGAGAAGGTTCTAGCAGAGGCACAAAATTTGAATCTTGAATCCTCCTCAAATAAGAACAACAAGCAGAAAGGATGCTATATATGTAAGAGATGCGCTGCTTATTGAGGCCATCAATTTCAGGGTATACAGCAGAGCCAATCATTGAAATGATGTCTGCAGCAGAGGCAACTACATCATCTTTGAAATCAGAGACTTCGGATAATATTTCATCATCTGTCCAAAGTGGAGATACAAGTGTGCAGCGAAGATAATGCACTAGCACCTGCAAATATTATATAACAGGTCTTTATCAAAAAAAATATTATATAACAGTTAGCCAGGATTACTTTGGCTATATAGCAGATAAAATTTGAAAACAGGTGACTGCATGCAGGAGCTGTGCAGCGTGCCATATAAAGAAAAGAAATTTGGAGTGAAATCTCCTTTTTCAAAAAAGCACTTCTAGGAATGCAATGTGTACCCAGAGAAATAAAAGAGAACAAAAATAATATCTGAAATGCCTCAGTCAGTTAGCTCAATCCTAACATCCACGTATTAACTACTTTAGGCAATTCCTGGCACATGTGTGAAACTGATCCTTAGTAGGAAGCTTTGTTATGGCATGAGAAGCCCAGACAGCCGAAGAAATAATACCTAGGTCAACAATATATGATCATGTCCCTTTTCAGACTTGCATAAAATCTTTAGTATTCTTCCTAATAAATTCAACATACCTATCCCCACACTTTTTTTTTGAAACGCATATCCCCACACTTTTGGTATATAGAGGTGGAGAATTACATTTTTTTGTAATTCATAAAGTAATAACTAAATATAACAACATTACCTTTAGTGAATTACTTCACCGTAAATCACTATTATGAAAAAAATGACTGACATAATTATTTGCCCTAAATCTATTTGTCTAGTGCTCAGCAAGAATCAGGAATTTCAGGACTAGATAATTTCTTGATAAATTAAATACTTTTTCTAGAAAAAGACTAAATCTATATATGTAATTAATCATGCACATTTTGACAGAAATCAAGTACGAGATTCACACATTATGGAAGAAATACATTTTTTTGCTAAGATGGCACTTACTTTCTATAAGATAACAGCCACGAGCATCCAAGAATACAGCCAGAGAGAGGGACAAAAAGCAAATCAACATTACTCTGTCACCAATATATATTGCATTGATGGATATTTCGAGCAAGTTATTGATAAGTTATTCAGCCTTTCAGAAAGTTAGCAGCGGCTGATGGCCCCACTCTAGGTGCCAAGTGAATCAAACCTGCTAGCCATCCACTGTATGTATCTCAAAATAAACCACAAATTGAGCTTAACACATTATTATTGTCACATCGATCTTCTTTTTTGCATATAATACCGCTTCCATTTTGCAGGTTATTCATTAAAGATCGTGTTAAAAAAAAAATCATATTAGACATCTTAATAAAAAGTTTCACAAATAAACGATATTTTTGAATAAGAAAGATGTATTAGCCTCCAAAAGAAACCTAGTCCTCGTTTTATACAAAACAGAATTGGGCAAATTACTTGAGTATCCCCTAAGGATAAAAGAAATAGCAAATACCCCTTCACAACTCAATACTCCCCCTCAAGTTGGGGCGTATGTGTCAATAAGACCCAACTTGTTGCTCAGAAAATCACGACGCTTCTTTAAAGGTTTGATAAGAATGTCAGTAATCTCAAGCTCGAAAGATATATAAGGGATACTTATTTTGCCTTCTAAAATAGTATCCCGTATGAAATGACAATAAACCTCAATATATTTAGTCCTCTCATGGAAGACTAGATTGGAGGCAATGTGGTTAGCAGACTTATTATCACAATAAAGTGGGACAGGTGCATCAACCCCCACCGCTAAATATCGTAGGAAGCCAACCATCCACATGATCTCACACAGCTTGAGCCATAGACATGTATTCTGCCTTGGCACTAGAGCGAGCAATTGCACTTTGTTTCTTTCTTCTCCATTACACTAAATTTCCTCCCAGGTAGATAGCAAAGCCTGATGTAGATCTTCTGTCCTCAATTGACCCTGTATAATCTCTATCTGAATATGCCACAAGATCAAGAGAGCCACTCGTACTGTAATACAGACCTCTCCCTGGGTTGCCTTTTAGGTATCTCAAGATGAGGCACACATCTTGCTAATGACTATATTTAGGATTCTGCATGAACTGACTAGCTTGATTGACTGCAAAACTAATGTCTCGTCATGTAATAGTTAGGTATAACAAACGACCAACAGTACTATGGTACCTGGTAACATCCTCAAACAAATGATCTATCTTATCGGTGTTGTGAGCAGAAGGTGCATCTATTGGTATCCTAGATGGTTTGGACCCAAGAAGTCCTACTTCCTCTAGGATCTGTAAAGTGTACTACCTCTGTGATAAGGATAAGCTAGTCTCTTGACGAATAACCTCTATCCCTAGGAAGTAGTGAAGATCACTTAAATCTTTGGTTACAAAAGTCGACTGGAGAAAGACTTTCGTTTCTGCTATCCCATCAATATCATCACCTGTCAAGATCATATCGACATAGACTGCCAAGATGATCACTCTCCATGTCCCACCATGTTTGGTTCGTCTAACAAATATAGAATGATCAGTGGTAGACCGTTGAAACCCCACCTTCTTGATCTCCAAAGTAAGCCTCTCAAACCAGGCTTGTGGGCTAGGCCATAAATAGCCTTCCGTAGGTGACAAACAAGCTCCCCTTGATTGTCATAACCTGGTAGCTGTCTCATCTATACCTCAACAAGAACACCATATAAGAAGGCATTCTTTTTATCAAGTTAGTGTAAAGGTCACTGCTTAACTACTGTAACAGACAAGATAATCTTGATGAAGGTAATACGAGCAGTTGGTGAAAAAGTCTTAAGGTAATCCACTCCATATATCTAAATGAATCCCTCGGCAACAAGTCTGGTCTTATATCTCTCCACTGTCCCATCAGAGCCGTACTTGATGGTGTATACCCATTTGCAACCAACAACCATGGCACCCTCAGGACATGGAACAAAATCCCATGTTTTCCTGGTTTGTAAAGCATGCATCTCCTCATACATAGCAGTTTTCCACCTCAGATCGTGGAGAGCTTGGAAGAAATCTTTGGGAACAACTGTAGTGGTGATAATAGATGCAAACTGCTTGTCTCCCTCATGGAGTTGGGAAACGGTAGTGTAACGGGAAATAGGATGGAGCACACATATGGCACTAAATCTCCTTTGCACGGTCTCCTCCTCTCTATCTGAATGACCCCTATCTAAGGGGATAACAAGCTTGGTTGGCTCATTATCAGAGAGATCATTTAACTGTGATCTCCTATGATACACCTGTGTCTCCTGTATAGTAGCCTCTATGGATGATCTTTCTTTTAAGAAGTAGGGGATCTTCTCAAAGGTCACATTAGTAGTGACAGCATACCTCCTATGAACTGGATCATAACTATAGCCCTTTTAGGTTTTGGAGTAACTAAGAAAGGCACATTTCGTGGCACAATGAGAAAGCTTATCCTGAATACCAGAGTTTTGAACAAAACATATGCACCCAAAAACTCATAGAGGCAAGGGAAAAATCCTGCTGCACTCAGGATGTATAACTTAGTGGGGGATTTGACCATGAAGCATAGAAGATGATAGTCAATTAATCAAGTATGCTACTGAAAGTGTGGCATCACCCCAAAAATGCCTAAGAACCTTCATATGAGACATCAAGGTCCTAGCAATATCAAGCAAGTGTCGTAACTTGCGCTCTGGAACCCCATTCTGCTGGGAACTATGAGCACAAGAAGTCTGGTGAATAATCCCCCTAGAGCAAAAAGCCTCCTGTAAATCACTGTGCATGAACTTTAATGCATTGTCACTGTGAAAAACTCGAATAGTAGTATTATACCGTGTCTACACCTCAGAGAAAAACTGCCAAACTATAGAAGGAATCTCACTACGCGCCTTCATCAGAAACACCCAGGTAAGTCTACTGCTGTCATCTACCATCACTGTAAAGTATCCATGTCCACCAGTAGAGGCAACTCTAGATGGTCCTTAGACATCACAATGTGCTAGGGAGAAGGCATTGAACTGATACCAGCATCTCTCCTGGGGTAGTTACTCCTGTGATGATTCCCCAACTAGCAGTCTTCACAATTTAGAATCAACGAATCAGATAATTCTGGATGCATCTGGCAAATTTTCTTCATGGAGGGATGCTCAAGCTTACGATGCCATAGCAAGGGATCATGAGAGATTGACACAGTCCCAGTAAAAAATGTAGGCATGTCCAGATAGTACAGACCATCTCTTTCCATGCCGTTGCCAATTATTTCCCCTATGGTTTGGTCTTGGAAATAACAGTGCCTTTTATCAAAGGTAACACGACATCCAAGATCTCTCTACTCACGGATAGGAGATTCATGGGAAACTCAGGAGCATAATATACATTTTCTATCTTCATCCTGGATGTAGCATCTACACATTCAACAGCTATAACAAAAGAAGTTGCTCCATTCGCCACCCGCACTCGGATTCCCTATGGAGTCACAGGGTCTTGCAAATGATCTCTATCTCCGATGAGATGAACGGAGGCTCCAGAGTCAATCACTCATGCACTCTTGTACCTCTTTCTCCCACCAACTTCTTGGGCTACACATGCGAACCCTGTAGAGGCAAAGAGTTAATCTCCTTAGACCAACTATCTTCAACATAGGCGAGAGAAGACTCATCGCCAATAACACTATGCACAAGAAAAGACTCATCACGCCAAACAAACTTCAAACCACATGAGACCAAGCACCACCAGCAAGAATATCATCCTCTACTGGCAGCATTAGGCCACTAATGGCGGTGGCATTGGCCAGGTTGTATGGCCCAGAGGTGGAGACAGTGCCCCTGGTGTCCGACTACAGCGATCAGTGGCCGACAACGACGACGTTGGCCGGACCACACGGTCCAGCGACGATTGTAGTAGTGACGTTGGCCGATTCATACGGTTCAGCGCCCACCATAGTCGGCGACAACAGTTGGTGGCTGGTGGCGACGCTGGAGAACCTCTTCGGTGTTGCCACTACTGTTACCACGCTCCATCATGCTTTCGATGATCAAATCCTCCTTATGTTGAAGATTTGATCATCGTTTCTAGATGGGTATTTGGTGGGATATTGGAGCACCGACCTAGGACCCCTACTTTGATACTATGTTGAATAAAAAATATGCATTAGCCTCCAAAAGAAACCCTAGTCCTATTTTTATACAAAAGAGAACCGGGGAAATTACATAAGTACCCCCTAAGAATAAATGAAATAGCAAATACCCCCTTATAACTCAATAGATATAAACTTGGTACATTGAGAAACAATGACCTAATAAATGTTGTCTATAGGCCCAAGTCCAAAGCAATTGCCAAAAGTTTAGGCCTAAGTTTAGAAGTTTTCATTCTCAACTTATTCAATAATAAGTCCCATTTCATCCATCAGCAATATGGAACTAAATTTGAGATGTCACATTCAAATTGACAGCCAAAAGGACTGCAAAAAAGGAAATGTCACCGGTGAAGTGGAATGCAGCAGAAATTTTATGGGGGTGAAAATTCATGGGGCATGGGAGGGGTGAATGACCTTTGTGCGCTCTAGAGCATAAGTATCAGCTAGCTTCACCGCTTCTTTTAAAACGTGCTTTTTCTCAAGCTTCACCGAGTCAACAAATGATAAAATGACATCTTCAATGAAATTGAGGTCACCAGACAGAAAACGTGCTGCATCCACTCCAGGAATAATCCTCTGCAGCACTCTTGCTTGTTCAACTAGCATTTTCTGCTCTTCTAACTTTGATGACCATTTTCTCCAGAATTGTGATTCTACTCCAGCAGTCTTGAGAACTTCATCTGTACAATGTAAGAAGGAAATAAAGGTTTCTACCATAAGCAAGAAGAATAAGTCTGCAGAGTTATGATCCAAAGCAGGAGTATGCTGTCAAAGTAGAAAGTACTCACAAAAGAATTACAAATCAAATAGCCAATTGTGAACTGCGACAATTTTTGTTATTACATGGAAAGCCTCTCGTGCAGTGTCCACTCAGGTGGAGATAAAGCTCTCCATCCAATCCAACCCTGTTCAAATCTTGGCCTCCACAAATTCTTCCAAAAAAATTGTTACATTTTTTTATTGCAAATGTTTTATTGTTTGCTAAATGTTCAGAGCCCTCAAGATTGCTGTTTAAAAAGTATAAAATCATAAGCGAAATCTTTGCTTCAGCAATGCAATCATTTAATGATACTAGATCCTACTAACAAGAAGATAAACTCAAATGTTCTCTTCTTTTTTAGAACAACTCAATCTAGGTATTCCTTCAGTTATAAGCTGTACAGAAAATGAGAATAGTCATAATCATTAGTGGATCACCTGTGCCGAATGACCAGTTCCTCTCTTGAAATGTACGGGATAGAAGCTTCCTTCTTTGACTAGGGCTGGAGCACCCTAGGGCTGAACTCTGCAAGGAACCATATATCATCCCTAAATTCATCATAGTGTAGGCTTCATGATAATCTCCCCTGCCTGTTAACTGTTCTTCTATCCATTTTACACCACCAAAAGAGTCTATAAGATTCAACAAAATTAAGCAGCCACTAACATCTTCCCCACTGTTTGCGGGGATTTCCATCACATGCTTTGCAAGAGACGCAATCAGATTGTCACTAGGCACAAGATTATTGGCAATTAACCATGACAATATGCACAATCCTGCTTGTACTCTCACAGACGAACAATCCGAGGCTGAAGAAGTTACTTGTTCCCCTTTCATGAACAGTTCAAAAAGCCATGGAAGCCTTCCAAAAACAAAAGAAGTATTTCCACTTTCCTTCAGGAAGCGATCCCACTTAGTTCTACTTTCAGTTGGCCAATCCTTGACTACACTATAAAGTATGTCTGTGATGTTTTTGAAATTGATGAGCTTATTATCATCACTGCTATCATATATAATGCCTCCAGCTGAAGCATCAAGATGACCTGCATCATGAATGACCTGTGCATGTAGTTGCATGTTCGGAGAAAAAGAGTCTGAACATGGGCTCCCTGTCAGTTGCATGAACTTCTCATTATAACTTTGCATGTTAATATCTTTCCATGCATGCAACAACTCCCCAACAGATTCATCATCACAATAGCTCAAAGCAAAGCCAATTAACTTCTTACGAGAAGCTGTATCCATGTTCTCCAGAATGGGCCCCCTAGCAATGGCAGAAGCCAGGTCCCAAACAGGTCCATGACCTTTTTCAGCCAGATTAATGCAAAGCTCAAAGGCCAATTGCAGGTCACCAGTAACAGCTGCTTCCCTTGCTACAGCTTCTTGGATGGCTGCTATGTCATCCTGAGATTTCAGTCCAAGTAATTTGGCAATCTCAATCAGTTCATCCACATCAAGATAAGCTCTAGTTTGGTTTGTGATCACCATGGTGATAATCTCCATAGGATTTCCTATTTGTCTAAACTGCATCGGTAGAAGAGTCACCCCAAGGTTTGGGAGTTTCTTTGTCAGAGCATCAATAATGTCCAACTCAGCTTTAACATTGTCGCTATCTGGAAACAAATGCAAGCATTCCTTGGCTTTCCATATCTGCAAAATCCCGCAACTGCAGTGAATAACAGATCATTTTTGCAAATAAAATTCTGCTTTCATACTAGAACAGGTCTGATTACTACAGATGTTTATCAGGTAAACACTTATGTAATGTACTTTCTTTTGTGTGCCTTTGAAATTTTAGAAAGTCATAAAACTGCTAAAGAACTGAAAAAGGAAATGCAGGAATACTCACTTCTGAGCTAGAAAGGCTTGATGCTGAAAAGAAATATTCTCTTGCAGCTTGAATAACTAAACTTTCTGCTTTCTCAGATGCCATAACGGTATAACCAGATCCTTTCAAATAGTTCCTTGCCAGGGAGAACTTCCTGGCCTTTAGTAATCCTCTGCAGAATTCTGTCAGCATGTACTCTATGTCCAGGAAAGAGAAAGCCTTTTCCTGAAAGCATTGCATATCATTCCACAAGTTTGCCCAATCAGCATCGGCCCTCCCCTGTTGACGGCTAAATTTTGACAGAAGAAGACGGATAAGTTGCTTTACATTCTTTTCATCCAAGTGTGCTACTAGGAAAATGCTCATTGGCTTCGGAACCTGCATGGCAGATTCATCGAGTTCCAAAACAGTTACACAGAACCGCCACAGAGTATTATTCTAATATTTAGAAGAAAAAACTAAAATGGAAAGATGCTTTTTTTCCAAAGGCTTCATCAGGAAATTATTCAAACATAAATCCCTGTTGGTACTGATGCAGTTAGGGCTGATATTCCCATGCTGCAATAACCAAATTACCAGTTATAGCCAGAGAAATAAGACTAAGCGATTGGTGATTATGAAGTTTCATTAGATGATTATGCATACCATGAAGACATCAATAAAATGCTATACTTAAAAGCCATTTCTTGAATTGAAAACAAGTTTTCTTCAGAGAAGGAATGCTGAACAAGATGCTGGAATTAGGTGCTGTACTAATCTTTAGAAACTGTACTGACTAGGATTCTCTGATCTATTAATTAGAACTTAAGGGTAGTACAACAAATGATCTTGCGCACTTTGTTCTATAGAAGGATAGTTCTACCCACTTCACCTTTTCCTGTTTATTTCCATCCTTGCTTCCCCTTGCCCTGTCTTGTTCCCTACCTTGGTGTCCACAATCATAGCTATTCTCAGCATGTATCTCGCTGTTCCAGATGCCGGGGGAGACATCATCTAAAAGCATAGATTTTCTTGCCATCATAAATGACTTCCCTACACCCAAAGAAGCACATTGGTCACGATCTCCTTATGTCACAAATGACCAATCCATCATAATCTCCCTCGACAAAAGTAAATCATGTCATCCCATGGAAATCATCATATCCAGGATGTTCACCAAAAGTGAGTCGCCCCTCACATAGATTCAGATGCTAAAGTTAGATCAATGTTGCACCTGGGTATAGTTGAGTCTAAAAATGAGAAAGCCTGTTCGCTGGAGCGGTCCAGATGCCATGAGTTACCCCAAGAGGAGAAGGTGAATTTACTCCACTCCTTGTATTTCAAAATTACCCATAGATAATTATCGTAATTGTCATAAGTCAGTGGTTAGATAACATCTGTATATAATCCGCTGCCATATCCATCACTAAGCAGATAGGATCCAAACCATCAACATTGTGCATAAATGGATACCTATAGATATCTTAGAGATATCTGATTTGCACCCTGAGAAAGGGAACTGTGGCATATATGTTTGAAGCAAATTCCACTTTGAGAGGTTTGAAAAAGCACAATCTAAGATATCCAATTATGGTTATATATATTTTAGATTTAACAATTCACACATAGTAATAACGCCTGCCTTAGGGGACAAATTGCTTCCAGAGAAATTGGGCCGCCAAAGAAAATTATTAAGCTCAAGGAGGGCGATGAGGGGTGCGAGTGGGAGGAGAGGGGAGGGCGATGGGAGGGGAAGCCATGGTTCTCTCTGCGAGGGGGTGTGTTTCAAGTGACACGGGGTGGGACATTGGGCGAGAGATTGTAGAGACCCAGTGGTGTATCTACGTTGTCATGGGATTGGACATCGTTGGAGATCTTGCAAGAATGGAGTTGTCAATCATGCGGAGCAAAGGTTGCCTCCACCACCTTCACCTCCTCCAGCTTGGGAGGTTGATTCGGCCTGGTCGCATGAAGTAAAGAATCTAGATGGTGTCCTTGATTCTTCCCTTGTGGGAACTATTATCCACGGATCACCGGAGCTAGATCAGATTAGGATGGCGATTTCTGAGGTGAAGCTGACGGCGTCAGGATGGAAGATCGCTTTCTTTGCAAAGACGAAGGTACTGTTGTTTGGGTTGCATATTTCCGACGTCGATCATTTGCAGTTTCAAGTTTTAAACTTTAAAGAGTTCTCTATTCATTGGAGCTCACTGGGCATTTACAAGGGTGCACATGTCGAATGTGTTCCTAGTCGCCCTTCTACATTGTTTCGCATTATTGGAATTCCATTGAGATGGAGGATGATTGGAACGGTGACAGCCTTAGGTTCTCCTTTTGGTCGTGTGAGGAAGTGTCATGGTATTGGTCTTCGCGAAGGAGATGCGACTACGGTGATGGTTGAGGCATAAATCTTGAGTGGAAAGAAGGTCCCTAGCAAGGAGATATTAAAGTTTGGGAGCTGTGCTTGTGTTATCTTGTTTGAAGAGGTGACAAAGAAGATGTGTGATGGAGTTTCGTATGCTCAGGTGGTGGTCGATGGACTTGGAAGGTGTAGAAGTGGGCTGGGGAGGATTACTGGGTGAGGAAGATAGCTCTAGGGACCATGAATGGTCATGGTGATGGTGCTCTGATGGCTATTGGAAGCCATGTCAGCATGCACCAGATCAAGAAGCCCAAGGAGCAACAACCAGCTGATTTTGAAAATTCGAAAATTGGGATCGGTGGTAGAGTTTCTAACTTTGGAGGCCATGGTAACGCTTATTTTGGAAGCCAAGGTGATGCCATTTCTGGTAGCCAAGGTGGCATGGCTGGCATGCTATTTTTGGAAAATCCAATTGATGGCAGGGCTGGCGTGGCTGACCACGTGATGTACACATCATGTGGTGATGAGTTGGCGCAACTAGCTTTGAGAAAAGCGCTGCAGGATGATGCAATGCACAATCTAGCACAGGAGGCGATGGTTTTCAGCGATGCACAGGTGGCTTTTGGATCCTTTGAGGGATCCGGACGTGGTGAGTCCTCTTCCTTGAAAGATATTCACTCTTGTTATGCATTTGCTAGGGGTGGGGGCCCTTCTCTTGCTGCTGGAGATGCGTTGCAGGTGAACTATTCGTTGGAGCAACAAACTGGACGTTAATTGGAGGAAAATGAGGGAGATTTTCATGGATCTTTGATGGAGATTATGGACCATCTTTGTGATATTTCGTGAGGCTCTTTGCAGGTGGCAGCCAGACTTAAGATTGGGTACGGTCGTGGTGAGTGCTCATCTAATGATGTACCTTTGAAGTCTTCTTTTGTTTCTTTGGGGCAAGTATCTGGGGGTCCCGTTGGGTGTTTTGATACAATGCAGGTGGCTGAGGTACCTTTGGCTTTTGGGCATATTTTCAAGGCATCTTTAAGGGGACTAGAGAATGATGGCTGCAAAGATGTGACAGAGGTTTGTGGGCAGGCTAAATCTAATGGGAAAGGAAAATGGCTGGTTGTGAGACCTTCGAGTTGTTCTTCAAATTCAGCTCGCACTATTCCACCGAAACATAAGTTGCTGCGTAGTGCTTGTTATAAGCGTAAGAGGGTGTCAAGAAACAACAAAGAGAGGCATGTGGAGTCGGATTTGAAGGTGGTGGATGGGCGTGTGGCAACGATTGTTGGGGTGAAGAAGGTGCACAGGGGGATGGCTAACAGATCTATGAATGCTTAGGGTGTTTTCGTGGAATATTAGGGGTCTCCGAATGAAGAGCAAAGATCAATTCTAAAAAGATTCTTGGCAGATTGGAAAATAGACATTGTGATGCTACAGGAGACACATTTGGATACGCTTTCGGTGCAGATGAAGAACAACATATGTGGTGATAGATATTCAGAATATCTTGAAGTCAAGGCAGAAGGTAGATCGGGAGGCATTCTTGTCCTATGGTAGGGTGATCAATTTTAGCTTGACTCGTCATTAATTGAAAGCAGGGTGAGATGAGTTTTCTTTTGTCATCTCATGTGTATATGGGTCATGTGAAGATGCAGCTAGGCTTGTTTTTTGGGAGGAGATATCTTGGGCATCATACTTTGTAGATGGAAGGCCTTGGCTTATGGGCGGAGATTTTAATGTGACATTACATATGGAGGATAGACCAGATGGGAGGTGTGTGAGAGCTACGCTTGAGTTTCAGCTTGTGTTTCAGGAGTAAGAGCTGGTGGATCTCCCGTTGTCTGGATCTCGATTTACTTGGAAGAATGGGTATGGGCACGGAGCTGGTGGATCTCTCGTTGTCTGGATCTCTGTAGTATCGCTATGGCTAAGGCCTTCCATGGGGTGGAGGTGATGGCGTGTGACAGGCCATTCTTGGATCATACACCCCTGGTATGGAAGAGTAATGAGAATGTAAATTTTGCTACATATTTTAAGTTCAGTACATCACGGTTAAAGGAACCTGGGTTCAAAGAGCTAATACGTGACAGATGGATAGCTACTCTTGTGTGTGATTCGGCTACTCGTATAGTAGCGAGTAGAATATGGGCCACCCGGGAGGCGATGATGGAGTTTAGACATGGATTACGTGAATGGAGAGAGGCAAGAAGGAAGGAGGCATTGTCTATGACTGTAGGGTCTCGGCTTTGGATAGACAGGAAGAGGAAGTGAGGTTGACTAGTCAAGAGTGAGAGTGCAGGAAAATGCAAACGGTGGTTTTGGAGGAAGATCACAAGGTGGAGATGGATTGAAGATAGAAATCTAGATAACTGTGGCTAGAAAAGGGAGACTAATACAAAGTTTTTTCACATGGCTACAAGCAACAAAAGAAGAGTGAATATGATCAATGGGTTGAAGGTTAATAATCATATGGTACGTGATCGGAGTCAGATTTGTGATGCCTTTCATGATTATTTTCATGAGTTCACTAGAAGGCAACCTGGGGGTGATTGGCATATGGGCACTTCAGAGCTGGTGCAGGTGAGGGAAGAAGCGAAGGTGAACCTTGTTCATAAGGTGGGAGAAGAGGTCATATTGGCTTTGAATGGGCTAAAGGCGAAGGCCTTGTCAGGACCAAATGGGTTGTAGATAATTTTTTACAAGGAAATGTGGATGTTGTGGGACGGGATGTGGTGGCTATGATCCAAGAACTCTTTGGAGGTAATGAAGGATTCGAGAGATTGAATTGCTTTTATTTATTTCTTTTGCCAAAGAAGACAAGTGTAGAGTTGGTTGATGATTTCAAGCCGATAGTGCTTTCGAACTCTATTTATGTGCTTGTGGGTAAGATACTAGCAAATAGATTGCGGTCTGTCTTGTCTTATCTTATTTCTCCTGTCCAATCAGCTTTTATTAAGGGTAGAGCACTGTAGGATTCCTTTGTTTTGGCAAAAGAGATGGTGGCGGCCTTAAAGAGGAGAAGAACGTCAACTTTTTTATGGAAAGTGGATTTTTCAAAGACTTACGATTTCATAGCATGGACTTATTTGTGGGATATTTTGAGAAGACAGCGCTTCCCTTTGAGATGGATCCAAATGATGAAAAGATGTGTGACCACATTTTTTTCTATTCTTGCTGATGGCTGATCTAATGGATCATGAATCCAACCATAACGGGTAGTGAGGCAGGGATGTCCATTAGCACCTATGCTTTTTGACATTGACGTGGATACATTGGCATCTTTGGCTTTTAAAGCATGTGAAGGTCATCTGTTTAGTGGATTCACATCGTATAAGGATGGCACTTTAATCACCCCTCTTTTGCTGCGGATGATGCAACTTTTTTTGTTGAGGGTGGCAGGACGAAGGCATCCCACGTTGCTTCTTTGGTTAGGATTTTTGCAGATATAACAAGGTTGAAGATTAACATAAGAGAGTCCTTGTTAGTACCTTTTTACATTTCAAAAAGGGAGGTTCAGGAGATTGGTAATATTCTGGAGACTCCCGTGTCACAATTACCAATTAGATATCTTGGTTTGCCCTTGAAAGGGAGAAGGCTTGTGGTAGCTGATTAGGATTGTGTGGTGGATAGATTGACAAAACAACTGTCCTCGTGGAGTGATGGGCTTTTATTGAGAGGCGATCAGGTGGTACTTCTGAAATCAATTTTATCCTCTAATATGATTTTTTTTTCTATCTGTTTTTAGGTCACCAAAGAAAATTATTAAAACAATGGACATTATCCAGAAGAGATTTTTTTGGAAGGGTGTGGATCATGTGGGAAGGTTTGCCCAACTTGTCCCTTTGAATGAAATCTGTCTTCCCAAAAGTGAAGGTGGTTTGGGGGTAAGGCGATTAGATGAGTTTAATATGGCTTTACTACTCAAATGGGTGGTTAGAATCATCTCTGGTGATACGTCAATGGTCAGTATGGTTATAAAAGATGCATATGGGGAGGATATGGATTTGATAGAGCAAGCCCAGCCAAGTAGAGGACCCTCGTCGATTTGCCATTCCATTAGGCTGATGCTACAAGATTCAATTAGTGACTTCAGGTCGATATTGGGAGATGGGGCTGATTTCAAGTTTTGGCTGAATGACTGGAGCAGCTTAGGGAAATTTTCAGAAATGTATCCACGTGTTTTCCACCTCATCAGCAATAAAGAAGCCTCGGTGGATGAAGTGTGGGATGAACGCCACAATGGATGGGACTTTAGAATGCCTCCAGGCTTCTCGGAGCCTAATTTACAGGAGTTTCAGCAGTTGTTGCGTGATATTTCAGATCTGAAACCACATAGAAATAGTACAGATGTTTTCAGCTGGAGGGAGGAGGCTTTCACGGTGAAGAAGGGGTATCTAAGGCTGTTGTATGTTGGTGGAGGCACTAATGAAGAAGTCAAGAATGATTCAAAAAATATATGGAATTGTATGCTGCCCAGATAAAATTATTTCTCTGGTTGTTTAGGAGAAAGCGACGGGTGACTAAATGCTTCATGCGAAGGTGGAGAGATGAAAATGTCACGTGCGCCTTTTGTCAATCTGATGATGAAGATCTGGACCACCTTTTCTTTCACTCATTTTCCAAGGACATGTGGTGTATTTTACAGCTTCAAACGATTGACGCTTCCAATTTCTCATCCTTTTGGAGGTCTTTCCGTGATCATTACAATCTGGATGTTGCATGGTGGGTTAAAGGATTTGCCACACTATGGCGCATATGGCTACAATAGAACGGCAAAATCTTTAGAGATGAGCATTGCTGGGTGGAAAATGTAGCGAGAGAGGTTAATTAGTTGTCTGAATTTTAGCTTCAAAATTTATAAGTCCGTTCTGTTTATTTAATACAATATCTGGATGATTACCGATCTCAGGAAATCTTCCTTTCTTTCCCTTAAAAAAAATGTTTGCTTTATCTAGTTATATTTGATAGACTTCTACACCCTTTTTCCCTTTTGCAAAGTAGAAGGATCACCTAGGACAATTGGTCGTCCATTTCTAATGAAGGGACGAAACTTCTATATATTTAATACATTTAACCATTTTTTAAATTGTAGGTTATATATAAAGCCTATTTAAGATTATAGACAAATATTCATATTTGAACACATTTTGATGCTTTGATGGAGAAGCTTGACAAAAGGATAGCTTCTTGGCGAGCATGCTTGCTTTCCAAGGGAGGTCGATTGGTTTTGTTTAAGACAATTCTATCTGTCATTTCGATCTTCATGTCCATTTACAAGATATTCCCTTACCTTTTCTATTTATCTATTTGTATATGGATTATTTTCCCTTTATCTTTTCATTTGGTCCTCTTATGTATTTACCTACAGCCCTCTCTATATAAAGAGGTGTAGGGTTTTCAAAGAATAATAGATTGAACGTTTCTTCCCACTTGACATTAAAGTGACAATCCTAGATCGATGCTTTGGTATTCCATTGAAAACCTAGCCGCCAAACCCATCCACCAAAACCCCCTCTCTCCTCCGTCATCGAGCTGTTGGCCTCCACCTGAGAGAGGTGCCGCACTGGCCCTCTCTCCTCTCTCTCTCCCTTGCGCGAGCAGACTAGACTAGCGATGGTAGCGCCGTCGGCTACTGCGTAGCTGATCGCTGCCCACCGATGAGCAGCACGACAAGGACCCCCTGTCCTTGTTGGGCGGCATCGTGGGGGCTTGATGGTCCTCTTGGTGGCCATCGTTTGATCCTAATAGGGCTAAGTTTTCCCTCTGACACAATATTCGGGACTTTTATACTCCGGATCTTGTGTTGGGATCTTCTTGTGTGATGTTTGAATGATTTGTAGAATCTGTAAATTCAATTTGAGATCTTGATTTAGTGGTCTTTCTCCCTGATTTGGCGTGATGGCATCTTCCTCTTCATCCGAAGTCACAACAAATGCATCCACAGAGATCACGAACATCAAGAATATGTTTTTTGTTCCCATCTCGAAGTTAAATGAGATCAACTATGCACGTTGGTCACAGACGTTCCTTATGATCGTGGAAGGACATGATAAGGAACATATCTTGTTGGAGACAGACCCGACCAACAAGATCGGGAAGTATGCCACATGGAAAAAGGACAATTCCACGGTCAGAGCTTGGATTATGAATGCTGTGGCCTTGCATATTGGAGATGGGATAATGTATTATAAGACCGCCAAAGAAATGTGGGATTCTCTTCATGATACATACTCTCATGAAAAGAATTCCAGTAAGGTATTTCATATTACTCATGACACGTTCTCTCAGACAGGATGATCTTTCTCTACCTTAGTACTATGCTAAGTTGAAAGGGTTGCTAGAGAATTATAATGCATGTAGGCCAATCTGTACATGTGCTACACAGAGAGAGTATCGCAAGGAGTTTGTGGTGCTCAAGTTTTTTTCTGGTCTAGGTCTAGATTATGAGTCAGCCAGATCTTAGATGCTTATGTTGACGGAGCTTCCTACTTTGGAGGAGGCATATAGCAAGGTCAGTAGACTGTCAGTCAGATCTACTGTTCTAAAGACCACAGGATAGACCTCGACCTTTGCTACTATTGGTGGTCAAGGAGGATGTGGTGGCTCTGCTATTCGTGGACGTGGTCAAGGCTGAGGGTAGCCTGGCAAACCACATCCAACTTGCACTTTCTGTGGGTGCATTGGACATGTTAAGGCATCTTGCTGGACCAAGCATGGGAAGCCACCTATGGTTAATCAGGTGTTGACTTCTACTGAGTCAGAGACATATAGTTCCAAGGGTAGAGTTTAATGCCCTTGCACAGAGATTGGCTCAAGTCACACAGGAGCCTCCTACTTCAGATACTGCTACCCTTGCCTCCTCAGGTATAGAGTGTGACTCTAGTCTCTCTGCACTTTTGCATTACAGTAGTAGATCTCATTGGCTTATAGATTCTGGAGCTTCACGGCATTTGAGTGGTGATCGGTCTTCTTTTAGACAACTATAGTCTATCAGTTCAGGATGCACAGTACAGGTTGTTGATGGTCACCATTCTAGAGTTGATGGATAGGGGGAGGTTTCTCCTACTCCCAGTTTGCAGTTGTTTAATGTCTTATTTGTACCTGAGTTTCTGTTTAATTTATTATCTATCAGCAAAGTTACAAAGGATCTCAATTGTCATGTTATATTTGATGATGTTGGTTGTATGTTACAGGACAAGCTTACGGGGAGGTTGATTGGTGGTGGACATGAAGGGGGGTATATCGCCTGCTTCAGACAGACATTGCTGCATCCTGCCAGGGTGAGTATGGGTTTGATTTTGGGACTGCTCTTCAGTAGCATCATCGCCTTGGGCACATTCCTCTAGATAAGCTACCACGTATTATCCCTCATCTGTCACCTGCTACTAAGATCATATGTGATGCGTGTCAGATTGGGAAACATCACAGAGCTTCTTTTCCTTCTATTTCTTTGCTATCAAAGTCTATTTTTGATTTGGTTCATTTGGATGTTTTAAGGTCCCAGTCGTGTTCCAAATAGGTTGGGGCATAGATATTATCTAGTTATTGTAGATAATTGTTCAAGAATGCCATGGTTATTTCTTTTGAAGAAAAAGTCTGATGTAGGCACTATTATAGAAGATTTTCTTATTGAAATAAAAACTTAGTTTTCGACTACTGTGAAATGTGTCGTGTGCATTCTACAGGTCACATGGTATTGTGTATCAAACTGCATGCCCACAGACATTCCAACAAAATGGGATAGCTGAGAGAAAGCACAGGCATATCCTAGATGTGACAAAAACTCTTCTCATACATCATAATGTACCCTAGGTGTATTGGGGTGATGCAGTACTTACGTCCTGCTGTCTGATTAATTAGATGCCTAGTTTTGTGCTATCAGAATAGATTTCCTAGCAGATTCTACATCCCGACAGAAATCTCTCTTGTGACACCTCGTACTTTTGGTTGTGTTGCCTTTGTACATGTTACTAGTCCAGGCAAAGATAAGTTGGCACGGAGAGCCACTAAATGTGTTTTTTTGGGTTATACGCATACTTGGAAGGGATACAGGTGCTGTGATCCCATCACCAGGAAACATTACGTGAGTGTAGATGTTACATTCCATGAAGCTGTATCATATTTTTCTACGGTTGCGAGACAATTGTCATTTGTACCACAGGAGAGATGTTCTCAACAAGCTCCTATGCCTGTGCCAACCATGCAATTTGGTGATTTTACACCTATTCCTGTGCCTATTCAGTCCTCCACGGATACAGGTGATGGTAGATTCAGAGATCCACCAGTGGTATATTAGATTCCAGTGACATACCGGCCACGTGTTACTACCCCCCTTTCCCCTACTACAGTGCCATCATCCTCCCCCACACAGATATGTGTCGATGATACTGACAATTCTCTGCCTCCTGATGTCTCTACAGGCTCTGATAGCATTCCTGAGGATGATACTCCACTTCCTACAAAAGCTGATAGTGACCTTCTTATAGCAGTTAGGAAGGCCCCATGCAACTGTGCACGATATCATGTCACTGGTGCGTCTGTATGTGATGGTCTTAGTACTACTTTTGCTACCTTCACTACGACTCTTATGGTGTCCACAATACCATCAACTTACCAGGAGGCCATGCTTGACCCTACATGGCATAAAGCTATGATGGAGGAGATGGAGGCTCTTTAATCCTATGGCACGTGGGAGCTCACTCCCAGACTCGTGGGAGCTCATGTGGTTAGATGTAGATGGGTCTTTGCCTTGAAATATAACCCTGATGGGTTTATTTCTAGGCATAAGGCTCGCTTGGTGGCGAAAGGGTTCACTCAAACATATGGAGTAGACTTTTTTGATACTCTCTCCTGTAATAAGGCTTTCAACAGTGCGTATTCTTCCCTCTGTGGCAGCCAACAAAGACTGGGCTCTTCACCAGCTAGATGTGAAGAACGCCTTCCTTTATGGAGATCTCCAAGAGGAAGTCTATATGCAGCAACCTCATGGCTTCGAGGTTGAGGTGGAGTGTTTGCAAATTGAAGAAGGCTACTATGGACTAAAGTAGAGTCCACATGCATGGTTCCACAAACTATCTGAGGTAGTGGAAGGCAAGGGTCTAAGAAGATCTACATTTGATCATTCCTTATTTACCAGGGAGACTGATAGGAGAGTGGTTGCACTCCTTGTCTATGTGGATGACCTTATCATTACAAGAGATGATACTACTGATATTCTACAGCTCAAGAAAAATTTGGTAGCACAATTTGTTATGACAAATCTGGGATTTCTGTGCTACTTCTTGGGCATTGAGGTGGCAAGAGGAAAATATGATATTTTACTGAGTCAGAGAAAGTATGCACTGGATGTTCTTAGGGAAACTAGGATGTTAAAAGCCAAGGTGGCTAACATTCCCATACGATAATGTAGAACCTGTGGATAGCAGAAGCTACAGACAGTTGGTAGGGAAGTTTCTCTACCTTACCATCCCTAGGCCAGATATTTCACTTGTTGGGAAGCTTAGTCAATTCATGGAAAAGCCAACTAAGCAGCATTGGAATGCTGCAATGCAGGTACTCAGATATTTGAAGAGAGCACCAGGCCGTGGATTGTTGTTTCACAAGGGGTGTCCTATGACAATTATATGATATTCTGATGCAGATTATGCTGGCTGTCTTGCTGATCACAAGTCTACCACGGGATTTTGCACATATGTTGCAAGAAATCTAGTAACTTGGAGGAGCAAAAAGTAGACTGTGGTATCTAAATCCAGTGTTGAATCAGAATATCGTGCTATGGCACAAACAACCGCAAAGATGGTTTGGATACAATCTATTTTGCGAGATTTATATGTGCAAATAGAGGAGCCTATGGAGATGAAGTGTAACAACCTTGCAGCTACTTATATTACTAATAATCCCATGTTTCATGAGTGTACAAAACATGTAGAAATAGATTGTCACTATACCAGAGACCTTATTCATAAAGGTGTTATTTTCACATCTTCGATTACTTCAAAGGACCAAATAGCAGATGTCTTTACTAAGCCATTGAGCAAGACTGCCTTCGACGTTGGTTGTGACAAGCTGAGTATGATAGATATCTATGCTCCAGCTTGAGAGGGGGTGTAAGAGGATATTCCCTTTCCTTTTCTATTTATCTATTTGTATATGGATTGTTTTCCCTTCATTTTTTTCTTTTGGTCCTCTTATGTATCTTACCCACACTTCTCTCTATATAAAGAGGTGTAGGGTTTCCAAGGAATAATAGATTGAATGTTTCTTCCCATTATATTTGATAGACTTCTATACCTTTTTTCTCTTTTACAAAGTAGAAGGATCACCTAGGACAAGTGGTCGTCCATTTCTAATGAAGGGGCCAAACTTCCATATATTTAATACATTTAACCATTTTTTAAATTTGTAGGTTATATATAAAGCCTTTTTAAGATTATAGACAAAGATCCATATTTGAACACATTTTGATGCTTTGATGGAGAAACTTGACAAAAGGCTAGCTTCTTGGCGAGCATGCTTGCTCTCCAAGGGAGGTCGATTAGTTTTGTTTAAGACAGTTCTATCTACCATTTCGATATTCATGTCCATTTTTTGACTTCCAGTTAAGGTTGTCACCCATATTGAGGTCTTATGCCATCGCTTCTTTTTTTTTTGAAAAGGAAAATGATAGTTATCCAGTTGATAACCACCCAGCCTTATGCCATCGCTTCTTATGGAAATGGGCCTTTGAACATGGGAGTGATGGGTATTTGGTTGCTTGGAAGGAAGCTTGCCAACCATTCTCAAAAGGAGGCTTAGTGTGCCAATATTATGAGTGGTGATGATCACTTATGTCCTTGGCTTTTGCATTCGTTCTACAGGAATACCCTGGATTGGAATCAGTGTGCAGTTCTCTCCAGTGGCGAATTGGCCTTTTGGAGGGGTCTTTCTCACCTATTTCCATGCCTTGCTGAATTCTTCACTCCAAGAGTGGGTGCTGTCGAAGGGTTCCTTTTTTGGCTGCCTTCTACTCACGCCTCTATAGCCTGGTGCATGCCCCTAATGCTACTCTTGCGGATTGTTGGTCTCCTATCAATGCTGCAGACCAAGGGAGCTAGACACGAACTTTTTGGGGAGGTTTGTCTGCAGCTAGAGAGGAGTTTTTCGAGCTTCCAGCTTCTATTAATTCCAACACTTTCCTGAAGGGAATAATGGATGGCTGGGATTGAGGAGCTAGGCACTTCTCCGTGAGCAAGGCATGTTCGTTGCTGCAGGAACCTTTACAAGAACTGGATGAGGATTTCCTTGCTGATTGTCATCTGTTATGGTCAGCAAAGGCCCCACTCAAGGTGAGATTCTTCATCTAGGAGTTTCGTGGAAGATGTCTTGTGAGTAAAGTTTGAAGGCATACTTGGATTCCTGATATGGTGGTTACTTGTTCCTTTTGTGATGGGGCAGATGAAGATGACAGCCGCTTATTTTTTTCGCTGTCCTTTCTCAAGATCAGTTTGGGAGGCCTTCCACTTTGATTGGCTTTCATTGGATTCATTTTAAAATTTCTGGTCTTCTTTCAGAAGAGGGTGATGCACACCTGGTCCTGCTATTTTCCAAATGAAGGTCGAGCGAGCTGCTCCATTATTGGTTCTTTGGGCTCCTTTGGTGTGAGAGAAATGGGACAGTCTTTCAGCGTTTGTGTTTTTATCGAGAGAACGTAGTGCAATGGGCTAAATCTTTGTCAGCAGAGTGGTTTCCCTCTTGATTGAACACATTTACTTTTTAATAAAGTTGGAGGGGTATACTATACTGAGTAACCTTCCCTTTTCTTTCCAAAAAAAACGGATATAGTGTTAACCTATTTATTGGACTAATTGTCACAAAGGGTGGAAGTCAGGTGATCTGTAAACGTAACTTCATATGAGGGTGTCTTTGTAAATGCCACCTGTAACAATCTTCAGTTTAGTATTAACAATAGATTATAATTGGTTTATAATTGGTTGAAATTAGTTAATTTTTTATTTAAAACCCTAGGCTCTCTTATGTAGAGAGACCAAAAAAAGTAAAAGTACAAGAATGCCCCTTAGGAGCTAAAAGCCCAAAATCCTTTATACAAATAAGATGTGTTAACACACTCTCTCAAGCTTAAACATAGATATCTATCATGCTCAATTTGGATACACATGAATCAAACAAAGATCTGACCAAGGACTTGGCAAAGATATTTGCAATCTGCTTCTCAGATGTGATTGGTGTTGTATATAGCAGCCTTTTCTGAATGATATCCCTGGTATAATGGCAATCAACCTCAACATGCTTCATTCTCTCGTGAAATGCTGGGTTGGCAATGAAAGTGGCTGCTCTGTTATCATACCGCATCTCCATCAGGCTAGAGAACTGTATCTACAAATTAGTGAGTAGGGACATGATTCACATCATCTTTGCAGTCGTCTGAGCCATGGCCCTGTACTCAAACTCGGCACTCGACCTAGTAACTGTGCCTTATTTCTTACTCCTCCACTTGATCAGATTCCCTACCAAAAAAGTGTAGAACCCCATAGTGGATTTTCAGTCAACATGACATTCGACGTAGTTCGCATCAGAATAGCCAACCAAGGTCATAGAAGACCCCTTGGAGAAGAGGAGACCTTTTCCAGGAGCCTTCTTGATGTATCGGAGCATCATCAATGCTGCATCCCAGTGTTGTCGTGTTGGCCTGGTAATGAACTGACTCAATCTCCCCACCGCAAAGGAGATATCGAGCTTCGTGATAGTGAGATATAGCATGCCCACAACTTGCATGTACTGCCTGCTGCCCACCAACTGTGCATCCTCATCATAAGGTGGTATCTTGGGGTCCATAGGAATGTTGGCCTCCTTGGCTCCAAGCATACCCACCTCCTGCAAAATATCCAACGCATACCTCCTTTGGGACAAGACTATGCCTTTTTTGCTGCAAGCAACCTCAATACCAAAAAAATATCGTAAAGTCCCCAAATCTTTCATAACAAACTACTCTGCCAGAATGTACTTAATATCAGTAATACCCTGCACATCATCTCCTGTGACAATTAAATCATCAACATATACAAGTACCACAGTACCTCGTTCAGTCCTCCTAACAAAGAGAGAAATCAACTATCGATCTCCTGTATGCAACTGCCTCTATAACCTAAAACAACCTCTAGAACCATGCTCTGCGACTCTATTTGAGGCCGTAGATGGCCTTCCATAGTTGGCATACACGCTCCCCTTAAGCCTCAAACTTAAGTGGCTGTTGCATGTAAACTTTCTCTTGGAGATCACTGTAGAGGGAGGTATTCTTCACGTCCAGCTGATGTAAAGGCCAATTTAGCTGAATTGCCACAGCGACCAACACTTGCAACGTAGGAAGTCTAGCAACTGGTGAAAATGTATCAAAGAAGTCCACTCCATAGGTTTGGGTGAACTCCTTTGCCATGAGGCATGCTTTGTATCTAGAATATCTCCATCTGGGTTGAACTTCATAGTGAACACCCATTGACAACCAACAATCGTAGCACCATTTGGAAGTGGAGTGAGCTCCCAGGTACCACGACCTCTAAGAGCTGCCATCTCATCCTCCATGGATGCCCACCACTTCGGATCAAGCATGGCCTCACGGTGAGTCGCTGGAATTTGAGTAGCAGCCAACGCCTGAGTGAATCCTGCAAACCCAGGGGCTAAGCTGTCAGTAGCAAGTGCCCCACCAGTGGGATAAGTAGTACAAGTCAGTGGTCTCTTCCGAATAGCTATCAGAAGATCCATATCATCACCTGCCGCATCATCTGTCATGTCCCTGTGATCAGCACATGGCAAACAAGCGTCAATGTCTAAAAGACTCACCTGAGAATCCGATGGTAAAGGCGAGGGTGGGGAGCCCTAAAAGGAAGTATGAGGACGGACGTATGTCTGAAGTAGCTCAGTCAGACAAGGAAAGGATAACGTAGCAGGTGGTGGTGGTGCAATAAGGACAAGAGCCTTAGGAAAACTCCCAAAGTGAATGGGTGTAAATGGCATAGGTGCCATGTCACCCTCAGAGAGCATCTCAGCAACATAAGTAGAGAAGGGTATTGCCTCATGAAAGGTAACATCCGCCGAAACAAAATTCCGAGAAGTGATCGGATCAAAACATTGATACCATTTTGTTTCCGAGTATACCTAAGAAAAACACACTTAACTGCTCTCGGTACTAGTTTATCCTGGCCCAATCCCAACAAGTGGATAAAAGCAATACAACCAAACGTCCGAGGGGTAACGTGAAACATGGGTCTATTAGGATACATAACCTGCAATGGAATCCATTCATGTAAAGCAGTGTTAGGCATCCTATTGATTAAAAAGCATGCAGTCAAAATTGTGTCACCCCAGTAAAGAGAGAAGACCAAGTGGTGAATCAACAAAGTACGAGCAACATCAAGTAAATGGCAACGTTTCCTCTCAGCAACACCATTCTGCTGAGAGGTATAGGGGTGCGTGGTCTCATGGATAAGACACAACTAGAAAAGAAAGTGCGCAATCGAGTAGTATAAAATTCCAAGGCATTATTAGATCGAAAATGTTTCACCAAACAAGAATGTTGAGTTTTTATTTCCTTAACAAAAATTTCAACAATTTGTCCCACATCAGACTTATTCTTCAAAAGAAATAGCTAACACGGGAAATGTCATCCACTAACACAAGATAATATCTATTCCCAAGTTGATCAAGAGTATGACAGAGACCTTAAACATCCATGTGAATTAAATCAAACATAGCAACAAAAGAAACTGAAGTAGAAGTGGGAAAACTAGCCCTGTGGTACTTGCCCAACTGACAAGCATCACAAGTGAGAGCAGTAGTGGAGGGTATGTGCAGCAAAACATGTTTGAGCCGATCAATAAGCAGGCGGCCAAGGCGGTGATGCCACTGGAGAGGAGATCCAGCAGAAGCAAGGCCCTGGGTAACAAAAAGCAATAACGATAGTAAACTTATCCTGCTGTTTCTCACACCCTCCACCAATAGCTCCACCAATCGTCTTCCCAGTAAACTTATCCTGCAAGACACAAGAAGACGTATCAAATATAACTCGGCAGTTCAGATCTCTGGTAATATTGCTAACAAACAACAAACTCAATGCAAAAACAGGCACATAAAAACCATCTATCAGTTGTAAAATAAGAGATAAAGACATCTCCCTTGCCAACAAGTGGCGAATGTCTCCAGTCTACCACATGTGTAATCTTGGCTAGTGTGACTGGTGCTAACTGAGAGAAAGATCCCCTACCGCCACATAGGTGCTTGGACGCACCAGAATCAATCAACCAATCACCAGAGGATAAAAGAGATGACATACCAGTCACAGGTGCCTCAGAGGAGGTGGCAATAGCTGCAGTACCTGGAGGTTGAGAAGAGGATGCCTGAGTCAACTGGGTAATCTGCTATCGTAAGGTCTCAATCTCTATGCTAAGGGAGCTAACATTCGAATTGGGGAAGACTCCATCAGTGATCTCGGCTACCTGATTGGCTATGGGTGGCCTACCATGCTTTTGCCAACATGTAGCCTCAAAGTGGACAAGCCTACCACAGTAGGTACACGGAGTCCTAGTGCGTGTACCAGAAGAGCGTCCGTGTCCACGACCACGTATAGGAAGAGAAGCACCACTACCACGTCCAGGGATCGTAGCCAGTGTGGATGTCTGAGCACCAGAGTCAGGAGTAGGAGCGTGCACTGCTATTCTGCTGAGTCTGCTATAGGCCTCCTCTAGAGTAGAAAGCTCAGGAACGGTGAGAATCTGATCTCTAGCTACCCTATATTCAGGTTCAAGGCCTGCCAAGAAAAGGGAGGTTACCAACTGTCTCCTAGAGCTCTTCCAGGACCCACAGGCACATCCTGGCAGATAGGAGTGATGCCTCTCTAGCATTCCCTTCATGAGGGAGTAGTACTGTGATAGCATATATCCTTCCTGATGCAAGTAAACAAGGTTGTAAAAGACCTGAAAAACCTGCGTAGAGTTCTTGGCATGTAAGGCTCACGCAAGGACTCACATCTCTGTTGTGGCGTAGTACATGATCACATCCCCTATTCAGGGAATAACTATTTGCACGAGCCATGCACAAACCATGGCATTGTCTCTATCTTAGTTGGCATTAGTGTCAATCTTGTCTGTAGGGTCCAAATCCGGAAGAATATGGCTCTTCCCATGATCCCTAACGGTCATAAGGTCGGGGACCACCACAGGTAGTTGATCTCATCTAACTTGACGATGGGACCAAAGAACGGGTTTTTGAGTACCCCGGTGTCCGAAGGAGAGCCGACATCACCTCGGACTAATTTAACGAAGCCATTTTTGCAATCCGCAAGCCTCAATCAGCCTTCTATTGCCAAGAAATCATCAATAGATTTGAAACATGACATTTTCAGATATGCATCTTTGATAGGAAGCCCTTTTAGACAGGTGTTGGCCTAACTTGAGTGCAAGGAGAACACTTGAGACGATCCAAGGGGGACCTAAGTCTCTCTCCCAGCGACTGGGAGGGACGTAGCCCTAGAACAAGGCTACAAACCCCTTAGTCGCTACCACCGCCGCCGCACAGATGCGCCACCGGCGCTCCTGCCACGCGGTGCGCGTGTCGCATCGCCGATCGCTGCCACACAGACACACTGCTACTACTCCTGCTACGCGTGTGCACATGCAGCACCACCGCTCGCTGCCGCGTGCAGACACGCCGCCACTCCTACTGTGCGTGTGTGCCTATAGCACTGCTGCTCGCCGATGGAAGTGCCGGCGGTGAGTTAGGGAGAGAGGGAGAGAGATTCAGTTGTAGGATTTCAGCGGCCTTGGGGTTAGGATACCTAGAGCATGATCTAAGATCGGTGCTCTAATACTAAATTGGTTGAAATGAGTTAATTCTTTATTGAAAACCCTAAGCTCTCTTATATAGAGAGAGGCAAAAAGGGTAAAAGTACAAGAATGCCCCTTAGGAGCTAAAAGCCCAAAATCCCTTGTACACAAATAATATGTGCTAACAATTACTATTCTTCCCATCCTGGTGAATTGAGACTACGTGATTGTCTCTGATTTCTCACAAATGGTAACACCGAATTGACATCCTTACCCAAAATTAAGACTAGATATGTATATGGTGAAAACACATCATGTCCCTGATATCAGGATTGGGGTGGATAATCATGCACACGAGACAAAACTAATCTGCCATTCCTTTTATAAAGGAACATCAGCCAACAATTAAAAGACCTAGAAGGATTAGACAAGCTATCACATTTTCAAAACTAGGCCGTACAAGAATATCAAACATGCTTATTACTTATTTAAAGAGTGAATGCTTGCCGAGGGGTAAATGAATAGGGTTTAACTTGGATGACCCCTTAGGTGTTTGCTTACAAAGATTTTGAGTAATTAAAATAGGGTTTCAAATGATATTATACTAATCAAAGAGACCAAATTTTTATATGGATTGCCCCTGGAATCATTTGTAATGATGCATGGACCATCTGACTTCTTACTATTTTTTTCAAAGGGACTTCTTATGATTTACATAGGTATCTCTATAGAACATGTCTTGTTTGCATTAATACCCCTCTATTTGCACATTCTATCAACTTTGACAAGATTGAACTTAAAAGTAAAGGATTTTTTCATTCAAGGTCCTATCACTCTAGTTTCCAGATGTCAAGGACCTCCCACTCCAAGTAGCTCCATTTGAACTATGAGGTGCTAGAGTCCATCAAAGACATCATTACATTGGTGGAACAAAAAGGGATTGCTGGAGAAGGAAGAGAGGTGGAAATGAAGTGGATGAAGGAGACAATAAATAAATGGAACCTTAAATATCAAAAATCTCTTACTTTCGGTAGGATTACTAAATTCCTTAATATTTTGTAACATAATGTATGTATGTATGTATATTGAAGAGGTAAAGGACAGTTACCGAAGGTCAGTAACCGTCTGTTTCATTCCACCGAAATAAAAAACTTACGTTAGTTGCATCCATGAGTCAAACAAAAAAGATCTCTCTAACAAAATTTTCAATCTAGCTTCGCTCCTCCCTAAGCACCAATCTATCATGCCGCAACCAATTGCCCAAAGCCCAGCAACAACTTTCATCCAAGACAGTTAGTATGAACTTCCTGGTGATAGGCTCTCCAAAACTCCTCCATAGAACGCTGAACCATGTGCATCAACCCTAACTCACTCTAGACAGAGGATGCAAAAGTGCACATAAAAATTAAGTGGTCGCAGTTGTTTTTTTGAAATGAGAAATGGTGGTTATCCGGATGATAATCACCTAAAAACCATATTAATGAAGGCCCAGAAACACAACCAAATTACAAGTTACAAGCCTAACAATTTGCTAAAGAAGAAATACAAGAAATAAAGTTCTCAGTGTATGGACGTTGCTCCTTGAAAATCACCGCATTTCTTCACAGCGAAATGCTCCAAAGGACTGCCAAAGTCTTTGCCTTCTCCTTCTTCATTCTAAAAGTGTTCAGACCACCACTCTAGGCTCCACTCTTAAAGGACCTCCAGAAATTAGCAAAGCCTGAATGTGCTAACCACTTGAAACAAAAGTGTCTCCATTCTTGAGAAGAAAACAAGCACCCGAAAAACAAATGGTCCACATCTTCATTTGCCACAAAACAAAGTTGACACATCTTCTTCGCCTTTGGCACCCATCTACCTCTCCATACTCTCGTCATGAGCCTTCCCTTCCTAAGCAACCAAGTAAAAATTTTGATTTTCAAAGGATAAGAAGCTGATCAAATCTGTCTACAATCCCTGATGAAATCCACATCCATCATCGAACCTCCATTACCCAATCTTCCATAAGCTTTCTTGACAGAAAACTCACCATCATCCCACAAGAAAGCATCAACACCACCTTCTAGTTGATAGATGTCCAACTCCCAAAGCAAAGTTTAGAGCTCTTGTATCCTTTGATCAGATAAGTTCCCCACAAAAGAAGGGCACCAAGATCCCTCTCAGCAATCAACCACCTTGACCACCCTAGAAGTGGCCATAGCATAAAGCCTCGAAAACCAATCGTTCAACTTCCCCTTGCCCATCTAATCATTCATCCAAAAGTGAAAAAAATCACCGGTGCCAATATAGGGGAAAAAACTTCATATCTTGGGCATCACCAAAGATAGGCTTCTAAAAAAGTGCAAAGTACCACCCAGAGGAGACGACAGAAAATCCCAATTCATGGAGTTGCCATAGCAAGCCAAAATAATCTTCCCTAATAAGTCCTTCTTACGCTCAAGGAACCTATTAATCCACTTAGCCAGAAAACTATCATTCATCTTCCTTAAGTCTCTAACCCCCAAGCTCCCTTTCTTTACAGGCTTACAAACCTCATCCTAGGCCACCAATCTCGCCCCTTCCCAATCGACCATAGTTTGTCAAAAAGAAATCTCTCATCAGACTCGATTTCTTATTTTTTATCATTTGCAGCAACTTTAGAACCAATGTAAAATAAGCAGGCATGGAAGACAACACTACCTTCAGGAGCACCAACCATCCCCCTCTAGAAAGAACCTT
The DNA here is from genome assembly GCA_037157565.1 of Thalassia testudinum. Lineage (NCBI taxonomy): Eukaryota > Viridiplantae > Streptophyta > Magnoliopsida > Alismatales > Hydrocharitaceae > Thalassia > Thalassia testudinum. The sequence continues at coordinate 75,555,495 of JAZHRO010000013.1, forward strand.
ATATGCCTATCCCACCAGCCTCCTCTCCATCCTTTATTTCAAAGGGACCCACTCTTGCAAAAAGGTCCTCCTATCTAGCAAAGGAAGGCCAAGATAGGAGATAAGTAAGCATCCACCTGCCGTATGAAGAGCCATACTACACCTATTAGTCTCCTCAATTGTCATTTGGATAGGGACAAAAGCTGACTTTCAGAAATTTATTCGTAGCCCTGACACCTCACCAAACAACTCCAGAAGTATACGCATCCTTCTTACCTTTATCTCAAAGCCTTCCACAAAGAACAGTGTGTCGTCAGCATACTGAAGCATCAAGACCACTTCCACATCCCCCGAGAAACCCTTAATCAAATTCATCTTGCATGCTCTGATAGTAGATCTCAGCAGTACATCTGCTGCCAGCACAAAAAGCATTGGTACCAAAGGGCACCCTTGCCTAACACCTCTCCTCGATTATATCCATCCACCTGTTGGATTCCATTAACAAGGATGGAAAAGGACGTCGTCTTCATACTGCTTCATCCAGTCCACCCACCAAGGGAAACCACTCTTCACTAAGGAGGCCCAAATCAAAGACCATTGCATCGAGTCCTACGCCTTTTTGAAATCAACTTTCTAAATAAATGCCCTCTACCTCTCCCTCCTCCAAAAGGTAAGAATCTCCGAAGCAATAATAAAGCCATCCAGAATATTACGACCCAGGACAAAAGTCGTCTGCACTAACGACGCAATCCCTTCCAGGACTCCTATTAGCTAGAACCTTTGTCACGATGAGGTAAATCGCATTAAATAATGCAATGGGCATGTACTCTTCAATGGCCTCAGTCCCATCCTTCTTAGGCAAAAGGAATATAAAGAACTTATTGAGCCTATTAAAATCAAGATTACCATTAACAAACTCAGTAACCACTACAAAAACGTTCTCCTTAACGAGGGGCCAAAAATCCTTATAAAAACACACAGGAGACCCATCAAGATCAAGGCAACCATTAGCATTCAACCCCAAATAGCCTTCCGAACCTCATCTACTTAAAGGCAACGTAAGCCCTTCAGCCTACTCCCTACTGATGCTCGGGATTACCATTCCTAACCACCTTCACCTCCCTCCCATCCTTCTTCCAGTGAAATCCCTAGAATACTTTGCTCCTACATGGCCTACATCATCCCTACCCACGAACTCTGTGCCATCCACCAGCAACTTGTCTATCCAATTCTTTCATTGCCTTCTTGAAGCCACCATATGAACGTACTGGCCAATGGAATCACCCTCCTTTAACCAATTCTTCCTAGATCTTGTCTTGCACTCAACCTCCGCCTTCTAATCCTACACCTGAATTGTATTCAAGTGCATTGCTATGGCTACTCAGTCTTCCTCAGATAATAGTCCCAAAACCTCCACCTTATCCAGCTTTGCAATCTCAACCAACGCCTCATCCTTCCTTCTATTCCACTCCTCCCTAACTTGCTTCCTATAGGTGGTCACAGTTGTCATTAATTTAGTTGGAGTCCAGTTATCTTAGGATTGAGTTTGTTATAAAGTTATGCAAGTTTTTTTATTTCTAGGACACTTTTTGTAATTTTTCATTCTCACCACTCTATATAAGAGAAGCTCGGGTTTCTTTTTCCAACAAAACAGCTCATTTTCTCCAATATGGTATTATAGTAGTCCTAGGTTGGTGTTCGATACTCATTTGAATCCTCTGCTCTCTCTTCCTCTTTCCCCCTCTCTCTCTCTGTACCTTGTGTAGTGTTCACTTGTGAGCTCCATAGCTTTGGAGGAGAAGCCCTCTAAAACTCCCCCCTCAATCCTAAGATAACTAGACTTCAACTAAGCTAATACTCTAAGATGGTACGGTTTGCTTACTCTTTCCACTATAGTTCTACATCAATGTTACCCTGAGATCTACTTGAGGAGATCCTCAAAAGGATTAGAAATATAAATCAGGCTCATGTCATCTCTAAGAACAAAGGACCTCTCCGTAGCATGAGTAGCATGGCAAGGAAGAGACATGAAAAGATGATCAGCATGTGTGCAACGTGTGGCAATTACCTTCATTCATATAGGATATGCCAACCAAGATCCAAAGAAAGATGAGCTTGGGTTTGGAATTGCTACATGTGGCTGAAGTATGGATTAGGCAAGTAGTCCTACAGTTTCCACCTTTGAGGTGTCATATCCATGAAGCCATTGATATTTACAACAGTAAGTTTGGAGTGATGCATGTTGAGTACCTTGAGGAGTATTGGATCTCTTGGGTTGTCTTTATCTGTATGAGAGAATGAGTCATTTTCTTGTTTAAATTCAAGCTAGTTTGGTTGTTCCTTTATTAGGATAGTTGTTTGCTTTGAATGAAGACTCAGGCAAATTGTCATTCAAGTGCATGGAATAAAATTTCAATTCCAGCTTCCTTTTTGAGTTATGGATATATTGGTATGATCTTCCCTCTTTTTGCAATGAGGACATTGCAAAGTCTAAGCATGGGGGAAGGAAAAATATTTTAACTCTTGCTGCATTTTATTTTGCATTACATCATTTTATGCCAATTTTTTTTTTTTTTAAATTGCATGTTTGCATGAGTTTGTGAGGTTTAAGATGGGAAAGGATGATGAGAAACATACCCATATTGGTAATTACTACACATTGGCAATTTTCCCCCAGCCTTTTTCTATCTTAAGGTCAACACAAGAGCAAGCTCAGTATATATCTTAGAACTACCCTATTAACTTACAACCTTAGTCAACATGACACCTGAAGGACTCAGAAACATACTCATATTTAAGGAAATAGCTTAGTTGGTTAAGTTTCTTTTTGAAAAACCCTAGTTAATTAAGTTGATCACAACAAACTCTCAACACTTACTCTTAAGGTAAGTGACTCTTGAATACCTAATTCTCACCATTCTTTCCTAACTCAAACCTCACAAATTCACGCAACATGCATTTTTTTTGAAAAATTTCTGGCATAAAATGATGTAATGCAAAATAAAATGCACATGCAGCATCAATTAAAATATTTTGTCTTCTCCCATGCCTAAACTCTACAATGTCCACATTGCAAGAAAATGACAAAAAGAGATCATACCAGTAAATCCACAACTCCAAGACGAATCTGCTGAAAAGAATTGAAATTTTATTTCAAGCACTTAAATAACATAATCTGCATAGGTCTTTATTCAAAGCAAATAGCTAACCTGATAAAGGAACAACTGTACTAGACTGAACTTAAACAAGCAAATGACTCATGCTCCCTTGCAAATAAAGATAGCCTAAGAGGTCTAATACTCCTTATGGTACTTAACATGCATCGCTCTGGGCTTGTTGTTCTAGATATCAATGGCTTCATGGATACGATGCCTCAAAGGTGGAGAAATGTAGTATTGCTTGCCTAATCCATACTCAGCCACAAGTAGCAAGTCAAACCTAAGCCCATCTTGCCTTGGATCCAAGGTGGCATATCCCATCTGGATGAAAGTAGTTGCCACACCTAGCACACATGCCAACCATCTTTGCACGTCTCTTCCTCGCTATGCTAATCATGCCGCAAAGATGTCCTTTATTCTTAGGCATTACGTAAGGCCAATGTATATTTCCAATGTTCATGAGGATCTCACGCAGATCTCGGGATAACACCAATGTAGGACTATAATGGAAGGAGCATGCAAATTGAAGGAATATGGGATGCCCATAAGCCATCTTTACTATAATTGGAGAAAAGAAAATGAATAAAAGAGCTCGCATAGGCAAGAAAACTAACATAAGTACAAAAAGACTATTGGAATGCCTCCAACTGTGGTGAATTTTACATCAACAGCTAGATGGTGCAAAGTCAAATCTCAAGGTCAAATAAGTGGAAGGTGTCTATGATTTGATCGTCTTGGATGGTTTCGATATAAAGCATCAATCTCTAGCCATTTACCTTAAACATATTCCGAGTTTTAGGTTCTTGAATGTCAACTACTCCATGAGGAAAGACATGTACAGTAGCAAATGGCCCATCCCACCTAGACTTTAGTTTCCCTTCAAATAACTTGAGGTGGGAGTTGAAATGCCAGACTCTTTGATTGGGTTCAAATGTTTTCCTTAGGATATGCCTACCATTGAAGGCCTTAGTGCGCTCTTTATAGAGTTGGGAATTCTAGTATGCATTTTTTTGCAATTCTTTGAGCACACTAAGTTGCGATTTCCCTTCTTTGTTGGCCTTGTCTAAGTCAAAGTTGAGTGTCTTCATGGCCCAAAAGGCATGATGTTCCAACTTGATAGGCAGGTGGCAACACCTTATCATTCTCAGACGAGTGAGCAAGTTGAGGTTTCTAATAGGGAGGTTAAATCGATTTTGGGAAAAATTGTAGGGCTTGATATAAAGGACTGATCTTTAAGATTAGAAGATGTTTTATGGGCTTACAGAATAGCTTACAAAACTCCCATTGGAATATCTCCTTACTGATAATTCATATTCTCCTTACTGACAATAGCAGTCTTACTCTTCATATTTACAAAGATTGCACAAAGCCTCGACATCCGGTGCCCAACCTCTCCTGCGAACCTTCGTGACCACGCACCCTCTTCATAAGAGCCACAAAAATATCCTCACCTTTGAGGGGATCTTCAGCTTCTAAAAAGAGGAATAATCCACCACCATGTCAAAGTTTGCCACTTTAGCCCCACCGCGCAACATGGAGTAAGCCTTCTTAACCATAAAACTCCCTCCATTCCAATGGAGTGTGCTTGCCCTCCCAATGTGAGGCAAGAAGTCCCCAACCAAGAACAATGGCTACTGCAGACCTTGGATTTTGGTTTCCGAGAGGACCTCGCCGAAAATAGGAGACCATGAATTCGTCGCACCATCCCATACACTAGCTATACACAGCCCCATATATATAGGAACCAAATATATGTCAATAGCCATAGGAGAGTCCTCTTGTAATGTAGTTAGCCATGTTTAGTCACCAAGATCAGGTGTACTCTACTTTTCCCGAAAATACCCCTGACCTTCACTTCCTTTTCAAGCTCAACCCTCACCCATCCTCACCCCTACCACCCTTCTCCCCATCATCTTCATCTACCTTAATGACTAGAAGTGTAGAGTGCTTAAAGTTTGATGGTGCCATGGGGGACATAAGAGGCAATGGCAATGTGGCATCGATTAGACAATTGATCTAGCAGGCAATGCAAAGGGCCAAGCACGAGTGAAAGGCTAAGTTTAGTGTTGGCGCAAGTGTTAGGGTCGATGGAGATGGTAGGGGAGGGCTCGTAGTAGAGGTTGATGTTGGGTTGGGGAGGAAAGGTGTTGACTCCATGGGCAAGCAAAGGCATTAGAGGTAAAGTCAATGTGATGATTGTTTTGATTTGCGGGAGTCATTTTGGTGGAGTGTGGAGGTTTACTAGTGATACATGATGGTCACCACCCAAAGGGAGAAGGAACATGGAAGTAAAATATTTAGATAATGTCCAAACTCATGGTGGTGGAAGGGGAATGGGTTAGTAAGGGGTTGCTAACAATATGGGGGGAGTGGAGGGGCTTGGTGGTGGTAGAGAGAGAAGGTTAATGGCCTAATTTGGCAACCATGGGAGAGGATTGCTAGCAATTTGGGGGAAAGATGGGGAGATTCCTAACAAAATGACCTTCAGTTAAAGATGGGGAGATGGCAATAGTTATTGAGATTAATTTAGGAGAAGAAATACATGTAATATATACGGGCAAAAATGTTAAACGTTAATGACACTAACAAAATGACCTTCAGTTATTACAAACTACTTTTTTGGACCCTCTAGATTAGTATGATATACCTTAGGGCCAATTATTAAATTGCTCTCTTTTTTTATGGTGCTCCACTTTCCAACACACGGCAATACTTTGCAAAAGGTAGCCACCTGAAAGGTAAGTTATAAAATCTTTTTCCATAATTATAACCAGCACGTTGTTGATATTTAATATGTCAAGGAATTGATGACACATCCCTTGTGACATAAAGGCAGTCAACATCTAAGCACGGAGTCAGAATTAGCTGGCCTTGTTGTTAGGGGAGAGCAGTTAAATGGTCCTAAACATTGTCATCCAAGTGGACAAACTGCAAAGAATTATTTGAATTAATCAAGTGCTATAGTCTTAGACCCGACACTTGCTCCCATTGATATCACAAATCTAAGGTAAGTAAATTCGTGTTACACCTTCTGGGATAAAAAATAAACTCATTTCAATAGTGATAAATCTAAGTAACAAGGCAATTATAGGAACACAATCGGAAACAAAAGCATTTAATCCAAATGATTAAAAGTCTTTCAACTCAATCCCCATAAAAAAAAAAACATAAACCATAAAACTGCAGTATAGAGGAAGATCAAGTCACCTGGTAATGTGCCAGAAGCCTGCCAACCTCAATGTGACCTTCGGCTGTTTTCACCCTTCTATCCAATTCCTCAGCTATACAAACTTTTTTCTCATATTCATCTCCTATTATACTTTCTAGCATGTTGGACTCCTTTACAGTGTCCATAGTTGCCGATGAATCCAACTTTCCAGATTTGCTAAAGGGTCTAGGAGAAGCAAACCCTCGAATACCACACCCAGAACTCAAATCCTCTATGCCTGTTGAAGACTTATCCTTTTGAATTCTTCGTGGAAGATTTGATATTATTGATGCCATGGTATTCCAACAATCCACTCGCGTGCAAGAATATAAGCAGGTTAGAGCAGTCTCCACTGCTTCAACCTCATCTTTAAAAATGCCATTAACCAACAAGCCTTCACATCCTTCCTTAATGACAGCTAAGCATACGTCTAGTTTATTCTCTGCAGCAATCTCCTTTAGCCATGTAAGAAGAAAGGATTCTGTATTTCGACACTCAGTTGATAGTTGGTCATCGCTCTTGGAATCACCATGCAAGGTTCTAGAACAATCTCGAACATGCATAAATGGGATAGCTTTCTCCAGTAACCTTCCAAGCAACATTTCGTCCTCCACTCCCTTTAAAATCATCTTAAATTTTTCATAATCTGGTAATTGCTCCCAAGATATGATGCTTAACATGGAATCTGTTTCTCCATCGTTAGAATATGTAAGATTATGTAAATATGTAACATCCTCGAGGAAATGTGTTAACTCCACAACCCCCTTGTGGAAAGCAAGGTCAAGTAAAGAGAGGCAATTGTCAAGTTGCCCACTCAGGCTATCAATTTCTAGAGCTCTATTTTTGTACCAATCAGACAGCTCAGAAGCCGAAGGCCAAACCAATCCTGAACTCAGTTTTAAAATATTTTCTGTTCTTATATCAATAGTGTACTCACAAAAAATATCACCCATAAAAGATACCATTTGTTGAGACTCAACCCAATCTTCATCCCTTGAGGTTATGCCAGGAGGGGGGCACCTTCCTGGAAGAAGCTGGCCATAAGTTTGAACAGGAATAGTTTCAGGAATAGCACCTAATATACGCAATGTGTCACCTGCAAGTGAGTATGGATGGCGCTTAAAGAGAAGGTTTAGAGCTCCAATTTTCCCACTCTCAGCAAGGGATATAGCAGATTCAGTGATGGGTGAAGCACGGAATTTGCTGTATTCTTTAATAGAGAACCTAAAGCAAGAGTTAAAAAGAAAACGTTTATCATTTGGACAATTGGCAAAATGAAAAAGCTTTCTTTATAAATATGACAATCCTCTGCATAAAACTTTTTTTTTAGAAGGGGACAACATAAAACAAATTGCTGCAATAAATATCATTGTTTTGGAGGACCATCCATAATTATGATAGTCATCTGGCACTTAAGAACATATTAAAACTGGCTTATGTCCTTAGGAATCCCTCTCTAACCAGCCCATAATAATAGCGGTTTCTCAAGGAACTAGCAGTCCACTCAAAATAATATGCTTTCACCTTTGACTGAGAATAGAGAATTAAATACTTTCCTGTTTATTTGCTGAAACAATATATATGACATTGTCCTCCTGGCATAGGCCAAATAAACCATCGAAATAGAACTGATCCTAGCTATGTCAGAAGAGCAGCAGAGAACTCTTTTCATCCTCTTCTTTTTTATTGCAAATGAAGTTCCAAGTACACCCTAGGCTGGACTCATCCAACCAATTGTTGGTGCACCTCTGTAATTCCATCACTGGGGACACAACACGAATCCATCCAGTCACTTTCCCCTTTCCATAACCTTGGTCAACACGAACCTTTCAGGAAAAAAAAACCTTTGTCAACATGCTCACCAACTTCTGATAAATGAAATTTCCATATACACCTCTCAGAAAACATCTAGGATGCTTCCCATTCCTCTTCTGCAAGCACCCAATATCTTTAGGCACAACTCTTCAACCCAGGCATATAAGCCACCAATCACAATAATCCAAGCAATGCTTTATTAGACAAATCCAACCATCGACCCTCCTCATCGCTCATGCAAAATTATGAATCAATGAGGGAGAATAGCACTGTACTTGACTGCACATTTCTCAGGTCTTCTCCATCAAACCATTTCGCAAAGTTAAATCCCTTCAATGCCCAATAAGCAGAATTAACGATCTCAGAATGGCCTACAAGAACATATTGGATTAAAGTTCAAGGCATTGACAAACATGAATATTCTTAGAAGTTACCTACAATCTAATAGCAGACCGATGAGTTATGACTTAAATTACATTTTGTACTTCTACCGAAATTATTTCCATACCATCCTTTTCGATTTGGGGGGGGGACTATGTGTGTCCAAGTCAGATCGGTTATTATGAAAATTACCAGGAGGATCTTTACTTTTATCTTTTTATCCTTTACACCAGCTTGCTTAGCCAGTGAATTTCATACTTTTCTAGGCCAAAACCAAGGCCTCCATCCCTAACAAAAGTATGTCATCCAAGATCTATTTGACATTTGCAGAAATTGAAATCCACCATTCCATTGTTGTATCCATCATCTCCACCTCCTCCTACCCCTGACTGCCACCACCTCCTAACCTTGCCTCCACATGTACCCTTGCCTTAGCACCATCTCCACCTTTGCTTCTACCCTTTACAGTCTCCACCTTTGATCCTTCTTGTTGCATGTACCTCTTACTGTCCACCCACCTCCACCATACACCTGTGCAGCACCACTGAACCTCCACCCACTCTCACCCCACACCCCACATGCAACTCATGGTCATCATGGATTCATGGAGGCCAATGAAGCATCAAAAGGTTGGTTGCAGGAAGTAAGTGACAACCGAGAGCATTACCAGCCATGAGAAGAGGGCTCCTTGTTTTGACAGGTGCGGCATTTTACATAAGTGCACTTTTGAATTTTCTACTATGTCAAGTTTACAAATGGATGTTTTCCATTTTACAATTGCATGTTTCATTTGTTCAAATCTTTCATTTTTCTTTATAAGAATCTATATGTTTCATTTATGGTGATAACATTTGCTCCAAGCTCCTAAACTCTCATCTATATTTGTTTTTCATTGTTCTATAAAGAGCTTGTTCACTTCTTATAAAAATATTCACCTGTTCTCACAAAACCATATGTCTAATTTTTCACACTTTATTGTTTGTTTCGGGATGTAAGGTTACTTTGTCTTTACAATTAATTATCTACTCGTTGCAAGTAGTTCAACCAATGCAGCCATTACCAGCACACAAAATCGAGAATAAAAAAAAAGGTATAGCGCTCATAAAGAATTCATAAGCAAGATTAGATCTTTTCTAGAGTAGCATTTTTGTTCTACAAGTGATAGCGTAATTGAGTAAATTATATAGCCGTTACAAATGGTTTATCTTTATTCCACAATTGGTTTGCTCACTCCTCACTTGCTGTTAACAAAGTCATGTATTTGTTTCACAAACTTTATTTATGTCACCTTTCCGAAAAGGATTTCATTTATGTTGGGCAGATGACAGACCAGATGGGTGAACTGATGAGGCTACCTTGTGTTTGGCAGAGCTTGCTAACGATTTGGAGTTGTATGACGTTTCCATTTCTGGGGCAACATTTACAAAGAGGACCAACTTTGGCTCCTGCTCGAGTATTCACAGATTACTTTGTTCTGATGGCCTTGCAGAACGCTTTCAGATGGCAGATGTTTTTGTGCAGCTAAGGCCTTTTTTAGACCATACGCCTCTAGTCTGGAATTCCAATGAAGGGATTTCGATGACCTCCTACTTTAACTTTCATAAATCCTGGTTGCTTGAGCTTGGATTCAGGGATTTCGTTTAGCAGAAGTGGAGGGAAATCCCTCCATCCTCGACTACACATACATTGGTGGCTCAGATTCAACATCTAGGTGCGACTCTAATGGTGTTTAAGGAGGTCGAGGAAAGAAGGGTGTGCAAATGTGTAGAGACGTTGGAGGGTGTTTCCAGGATTGACAGGGTTGAGGATGATAGGTACGTCTTCGATGCAGAATTGACCAAGGTGTCAATTACAGTGTGTTGTTCAGATGGAGAACCATAAATTAGAGGTTGAGTTGAGGTAGAAATCGCTTAAAGGAGGGGGATGCAAATACTTGCTTTTTCCACCTGTCAACTAGTGCCAGGCGTAGGACAAATCTTATTGCTTCTTTATGGGTTGGTGACGTTGTCATCACTGACAGGCGACAGGAGGCAAAGGCCATTGGTGATCACTTTAGTGAAATCACAAGGAGGCAATTACCTGGAAGATGGAGGCTATCGGTGTCGTATATGACCTCGCTAGATGACACTATGCGTCGTGATCTAGTTAGTGACGTTACAGAGGAAGAAGTGATGACACTATGCCCCAGGACTGCATGGTTTCCGGGCTCTGTTCTATTGAGAATTTGGGAAGGTGATGAAAGAGGATTTCATGGCAACGATTAGAGAGTTTTGTGCAGAGAATCATAATTTTGAGAGGCTTAATAGATTTTATTTTTTTCCTCTGTTGCCTAAGAAGCCAAGTGTAAAGAAGTTAAATGATTTCAGACTAATTGCTCTTTCTAATGCAGTCTACTTGATTGTTGCCAAGATTTTTGCTAATAAATTGCGAGTTGTCCTCCCTGAGTTGATTAGCCCGACATGGTCTCTTTCATCAGTGGTAGATCTTTGCAAGAGTCATTTGTTCTTGCTAAAGAGATGGTCGCATCGTGGAGATCTACGAAGAGTTGTTTTATTTGAAGGTGAGCTTTTTTAAAGCTTATGACTCTAGTAGATAGTCATTGTTGAGAGTTAGTTACTTATGTTTGTGACTTTTGGAGTTGTTTCTTATTTTTTATTATTGTATGGGGTGTATTATGTGATTATTACTAAGGTGTCACTATACAAAGACTCTTAGGGTTTTGTGGTGAATTAGATCATTCATTTTTTCCCTCAACATAATATTAAAGCAGTCCTAAACCGGTGCTTGGGTACCTCCACCAAATACCACCCTCTTCTTCCTTCCCGACAGCATTGATTCTCGCCCAGGATGCAGCAGCCACCAGCAACTGCAGCAATCCCCTTAGCCCCCACTTGTTCTGCAGCAGACCAGGCCAGCGGTAGCAACGCCACCCTCTTCTCCTGCGCTGACTTCTGTAGCGCTGTTAGACCCTCTTGTGTTTCCTGCTGCAGCATCAGCTTTCTCTGTACCACCTGCAACAGCATCGCCATCAACTTCTCCTACCCTATTGACGCCGCTAGGGCCCTTAAGGACCGTGGTAAGCACTCATAAGTGAGATACACATCTTGTTTGCCTTCAATCATGACCTGAAATCTACCTTTTAGATATAATTTGGGTTGTTTATGCCTTTCTGATGATCTTATTTTTCTATAAAGCAAGCCTATTTCTTCTCCTGCGAATCAGAACACCACGAGTGACTGCAAGGAAGATCCCAGCAACTCAATGGGGAAGTTATCAACCATGAGCACATCTTCTCATATGCAAGGCACCTCCATCAAACTAAATGGAACTAACTTTCTCCCGTGGTCGATGTCCTTTGCCCGATTCATGGGGTCTCATCGAAAGAAATACATCTTATTGAAAAAGGAACCAATTTCTTCACAGATGATTGGAAGGCAGACAATAACTAGGTTGCTACATGTGTTGAATAGTATGAAAGAGCCAATAGTGAAACAAGTCGTGTCTTACTCTTCAATGAAGAAAATGTGGGGTGTTCTACATGCGATTCACTCCCAGAAGAGTAACAGTAACTAGGTTGCTACATGTATGTTGAATAGTATGAAAGAGCCAATAGTGAAACAAGTCATGTCTTATTCTTCAATGAAGAAAATGTGGGATGTTCTACATGAGATTCACTCCCAGAAGAGTAATATCACTCAGCTATACAGAGTTCTCAAAGATATCCACTCATTTCGGAAGGGAACTATGTCCTTGGCGGAGTGCTATGGAACTATGAACTTATGGGATGAGCAAGATACTTATCAACCCTTGTCCTTAGATATATCAATCTTGACCAAGCAAAGGGAGGCCATCGGATCAATTCAATTTCTCGCCACCCTTGGCCTTGAATGCAAGGCCGTGAAGGATCAATTGAAGATCTTGGAGGAGATCCCTATATCAACGTAGATATATGCTCGTCTCTCTTGCTTGGAGATATATGATCCTGTCCCACTATCTAACTCCTCTATTATGGTGCTTGTTGGTCGTGGTAGCAATGGATTCTTTTGTGAGTATTGTCACAAAACGAATCAGACGGTTGACAAGTGATGGGTCAAGCACGGGTATCCTAAGGGGCAGCCTCCTTGGGAAAATCAAGTCTCATATGGGATCAGTGATTCGCAATTTCAAGAGGATGGTTCTACCACTCAGGTCACTTTCTCCAAAGAAGAATATGATCAATTGTTGACCTCTTCCCAGCCCACTTCTACAGTTAGAGTTTCTATTTTCATATCTGCATGTACTATTGCCATGTCAACCAAGTCTCATGATCCTGATTGTATTGCTAATTTAGGTGTCTCCTCACACATTACTGAAGATGCTATTTTATTTTCTTCCTTGCGGCCTCTGGCTAGCTCCTTCCATGTGGAGATGGTTGATGGTGCATTGTCTCTATCGAGATTTGTGTAAGTAGGAGCGTGAAGGCTCCTTGTCCGTGGGAAAATAGTCCTACGTGGACTATGTGCATGCAAATCAAGAGGGGGCAGCCTAGTGGTCGACAGCCCTGTGTGGTTGGCGTAGGAGGCCGACTACCTTGTTGATGGTGGCCAGCGGTGGTGTTGTTGAAGAAAAGAGAGGAAGTGGAGTAGAAGAATAGGAAATATTATTATTGACTAGTTAGATTACAAAGAGGGAAGACTCTTTTATAGAGTACACATCCCTATTCTTGGAAACCAAAGATCTTATCATATAAGGAAATATCTTATCTCTCTAATTAAATCAAATCATAATTACGTTTCCTAAAACATATTTAATAAAAATAGAAAACTTGACTCTTAAGCAAAGGACTCCAACTTGGGTTCTAGAACCCTATGACCGACTACCCTATTGGGCTCTTCAGATGTTGCCTACTGATTGCCACGTGGACAATCCACGTGGCTTTTTATTCCACGTTCCAACACTCCCCCTCAAGTCGAAGGTCGGGAAGCTGACGACTTGGTCTTCAACTTGTGAGGCTAGACGCCCCACCACTCTTCTTCTTTGAGAGCCATGCTCTCGATCTTCTCCTTTGACATGTCGACGACGAAGCCTTTTGTGACCTCCGAAGTTGTTGCCTCTAAGGCAACCAAAGTAATCGCTATGGTGGCCGTCGTCTTGTCTTCTCGAAGTAAAGCTCGTAGCTTTTCGAGGTCTTCATGAGTTAGGGAGTCCACTCGTGAGGTGCTAGTAGCCCCACATGATGGTCTTCCAAACTTCTCTCAGGACTTCTTGCGGATGGTTGTTCGTTCGTAGTACTAGCACTTCAGATAGACGCGGAAAGATCCATGTCCTCATCCTCGTCCACGCCCCACTCTTGCTTCAGGAATAGCAAGTGCAAAGTTCTCACCTTTCACCGAGTTTTCATCCTCGACAATCTCCATCTTGATAAGTCGGCAAAAAATGGTCTCAAGATTCATCCTCTCGTTAGAAGCCAGAATCTGATCTTGAGCAGCTCAATAACAGGGATGCAACCCCAATAGAAACTTGGCAGATTGCCAAACCACCCGAGTCTCCCCCTGCTTGTCACAACACAATGGCCCATAGATCTCCAACTCTTTAAACAATGCATTCATCTTCTCATAATATTTTGTCAAGGAGAGGTCGCCTTGACTGGTTGTCCAAATGCGATTATAGAGGTCAGTAGTATGCGCATTGCTTGAGGTTCGGGCATACCTTTTCTTGAGGGCCATCCAAATCTCATATGTGCTCTTTTTGTAGAGTATGTTTGAGGCGATGGACAGGTCCATCGAGTTCATGAGCCAGTTTATGACAACATAATTCTCCTTCTTGAACTTCTTGTCATCCTTCAACTCTGGTGGCTCCTCAAGGAGGATGTTAAGCTTCTCCTGGCCTCCAACAAATATCTTGAAGGTGCAAGCTCACAAGATATAGTTGGATGCGCCACTAAGCTTGATAGTTGTCCCGGAGACAACCACCTTACTTTCTCCTAGACCAAGCGTGGCATCTCCGACTGTCGTGGTTGACTTTGCCATCTTCTCTAGTCTTCCTTCTCTACGTAAGGGGCTAGATTTGTTGAGTACTTTCTAGATGCGGATATCACCAACATGTAGTCAAATATCCCACACGCACAGGAGCCTAGATCGAAGGCTCTGATACCATGTCAAGATTTGCACGAGTGTGGGGGCTATTTGTGCATAGGAAAATAGTCCCACGTGGACTATGTGGCATGCAAATCAGGAGGGGGCAGCCTGGTGGTTGGCAACCCTATGTGGTTGGCGCAGGAGGCTGGCTATCTTGTTGATGGTGGCCAGCAGTGGTGTTGTTGAAGAAGAGGGACGAAGTGGAGTAAAAGAATAGAAAATATTATTATTAACTCAAGAGATTACAAAGAGAGAAGGCTCTCTTTTATAGAGTACATATCCTTATTTTTGAAAACCAAAGATCTTATCCATAAGGAAAGATCTTATCTCTCTAATTAAATCAAATCACAATTACTTTTCCTAAAACACATTTACTAAAAATAGAAAACTTGACTCTTAAGCAAAGGACTCCAACTTGGGTTCTAGAAACCCTTGACCGACTGTCCTATTGGGCTCTGCAGACGCTGCCACGTGGACTATCCATGTGGCTTTTTATTCCACGTTCCAACAGTCTCCAATGATTGGACTTGGAGACCTCTCTTTCTGGATCTCTTTGATAGATGTTATGCATGCTTCGAAATTTACTTTAAACCTTATGCCTATTAGTTAGACTACAGAGGCACTACATTTTCAGAAAATGTTTTATGATCACTTCTTGCAGGATCTCCAAACGATAAGGCGAATTGGTGGACTTAAGCAGGATGGCCTTTACTACCTCATCCCACCATCTACACACCTTTCTGCCACTTCTACTCTTGCCACTACTGCCTTACAGTGGCATTTACACCTGGGTCACTTGAGTATCCCTGTGTTACATCATCAGTTTCCTAAGTTGCAATGTCTAGAGCCTTTTTAGTGCAATGCATGTCAACTTGGAAAGAATCATAGGGTTTCTTTTTTGTCAAGTCAAAATAAGAGAACTGAGTCGCCTTTTGCATTGATTCATATAGATTTATAGGGGCCATGTCGTGTTCACAATCTTAGGGGTTGTAGATGTTTTCTGGTTTTGGCGGATGATTATACCCGTGTTATGTGGGTTTATATGTTGAAAGAAAAATCTAAAACTTCTGTACTTATAAAAAAAACCCTTGAAATAAATACTCAGTTTTCTACTCTTATTTGCACTTTTCCATAGTGACAATGGCCTTAAGTTCATGAATGCTACCATGGTTGATTTTTTTACTCAATTATCATTCACCATACTTCTTATGTTCACACTTCTCAACAAAATGGCATGGTTGAACGCAAGCTTAGACACATTCTTAATGTGGCCAAACTTATGATGTGCTAGATGCATGATCCTGCTCAATTCTAGTCTGACGTTGTCCTTACTACTGCATTTCTTATGAATAGGTGTCTTCATCTATTCTGAAGAGGAAGATGCCCGATTCTATGTTGTTTCTAGGCTAGGAGGTTTTTTCTCTTATCCCCGTTATGTTTGGCTGTCTGTTTTGTCCACCTTTTCAAGGTGAACAAGTTGGCGCCCTGGTTCCTTTAGTGCATTTTTCTACGATACTTGCACTCCCTAAAGGTATATCATTGCGATGACCCCATAGCTCACAAGTTCTATGTCAGTGTTGATATAACATTCTTTGAGGTGGTTCTTTATTATCAACCAAAAGAAAAGAGCTCATATCCTCCATTGTCGTAGGATATCCCTCTACTTGTGTTGTTTGCGCTGCCTCTAGAGTCCTCTGAGCCATCCTATTCACCTCATACATCTATACCAAGTCCTTTAAGCCACCTCAGTCACCAGTGCCTTCACCACCACCACCACCATTCTAACCCAAGGCCTACCACCGACGTGTTCCTCTTCCACCTAGTGTGGAACCACTGTCTACCATCCCTGCTCTTGCTTATGCTAATCCTACCGAATCCAATGGAAATTAGGTATTACCTTCTACAAAGGGATCCAATATGGACCTTCCTATTACTCAACAGAAGGTCGTGCAATCCTGTGCGTACTATTCTCTTTCACGACGTATGTCTTTTAATAACTTGCTCGTTTATTCTCTCTTATGGGTGGATAGTCATCAGGTTCCTCGCAGTTACATCAAGGCATTACAGGATCCTATCTGGACAGCAACAATGCAGGAGGAGATGGATGCTCTCCAATCTCGTAGTACATGGGGTTTGGTTGACCTATCCTCAAGTGCTACAGTTGTTGGGTGTAAGTGGGTGTTTACCCTCAAATACCTCCCTAATGGCTCAGTTGACAGATACAAGGTCTGACTTGTGCTAAAAGGATACACTTCAACCTTTGGGATCAATTACTTCAAGACCTTCTCATTGGTGGCACGACTGAATTCTGTTCGAATTCTACTCTCTGTGGCAGTTAACCTCGACTAGCCTGTCTTCCAGCTTGACACCAAAAATGCATCTCTATGGGGATCTTCATGAAGATGTCTATATGCAGTAGCCTCCTAGGTTTGTTACTTAGGGGAGTGTCAGAAGGTGTGCAAATTAAACAAAACTGTATATGGATTGAAGCAGAGCCCTAAGGCATGATTTGAGAGATTTAGTAAAGCTATTCAGTAATTTAGCTTTACTAGATCATCTGTTGACTACTCTATTTTTGTGATGCATAAGCTGATATTTTGCTTATAAGAAGCGACAAGGCATCGAGTCTACTAAGGTGTTTTTGCATACCCAATTTACTACCAAGGATTTTGGGGTGATTAAGTACTTCTTGGGTATTGAAGTACATCACATTAATGGAGGCATTGTTCCCTCCCAATGGAAATATGTTCTTGTTATGCTCTGTGAAGCAAGTATGATAGGATGGGTATTCCATTGGATCCGACAGCCCATTTGATAAACCATTGTTAGAGGATATGACTCAATACAAGGTTATGGTTGGCAAGTTGCTTTATTGTACAGTCATTGTTTAAAAAATGCGCCTCGAGGCGCTTGAGGCGTGCACCTTGAGGCGAGGAGTGGCAAATTAGCCTCGAGGCTTAAGCCTCAGCTCGATTCTGCGAGGCGTGCGCCTCGCTTTGCCGAGGCGTGGCCAAGGCGCTGAGGCGCTAAGGCGTTGGAGAGGTGCCGACTCGGGTATGTGAGCAGCCTCAAGCACCTCATCGCAACCTCCACCAGCAAACCGACAGCTCCTGCTCCACAGCATCGCAGCCTCCACCGGCAAGTAGCTCCACGCAGCGCAGCGCAATGCTACAAGCAGCGGCAGTGCTCCACGCAGCACAGCGCAGTGCTCCAGCGCCAGCAGCGCGAGCACGCAGCGGCAACGCTCTACGCAGCGCAGGCTCCAGCACAGCACAGTGCAGCGCAGGTCCATGCAGCGCAGCGTAGTGCAGCACAACGCAGGCACGCAGCGCAGCGGCAGGCTCCAACGCCGCTGCAAGTCCAACAGCGCAGGCTCGAGCAGTGGTCCAGCTCCTGCGCAGGTCCGAGACTCCAAGCACAGCTTCAACTCCAGCAGCAGTGCTCCACTCTTCAGCAAGACGTATTTGAGGTTGAGGTTAGTATGTTGAGGTTAAGCTTAGTATGTTGACTATAAGTTTAGGTCATTTCATTTAGGTTTATTTTTCAAGTTTAGGTCATTTAGGTTTATTTGATTACCTATATTTGATTACCTATCATTTCATTTTCTATATTTTTTATGCAAATCCTGAGGCTTACACCTCAACCGCCTCGAGGCTTACGCCTCGCCTCGATGAAGGCAAACCGCCTCAGTACCGCCTCGCGTTTTTTAAAACCTTGCATATAGTCATTAGACTGGACATCACTTATACTATGGGGTGACTAAGCTAGTTTATGCAAGAACCTTAAGAGGTACACTGAGCTGGAGTGTGTTAGGTTTTAAGATATCTGAAGAATGCTCCTGAAAAAGGTCTATATTTTCAGAGATATGGTCACCTGAATGTGTGCGCATATTCCGATACAGACTATGCTAGAACCCATAAGGATAAGAGATCTACTACGAACTATTGCACATATGTTGCTGGCAATTTAGTCACTTCGAGACACAAGAAACAGAATGTGATTTCTAGATCTAGCGCAAAGTCAGAATACAGAGCCATGGCACATATGACCTGCTAGCTACTCTAAATCCAGCCTATCCTAAAGGACTTTGGAGTTCATATCTCTAAGCCTATTCCAATGCACTGTGATAATAAAGTTGCCACCTTCATTGCAAATAATCCTACATTCCACGAGAGAACTAAGCACATAAAGGTTGACTGTCATTTTATTCGAGAAGCTGTGATGACTAGATTGCAGACATTTTCACCAAAGCATTTCTCAAAAAAAAAAAAAAATCTTCACCAAAGCACTCTCTAGAAAACTTGCTCAAAGCTAAGCATGTTAGATATCTATGCTTCAACTTAAGGGGGTATGTTGAGAGTTGTTTAGAGTTATGTTTGTGACTTTTGGAGTTGCTTCTTATTTTTATTATTGTATGGGATGTACTATGTAATTGTTACTAAGGTGTCTCTCTATGTAAAGACTCCTAGGTTTTATGGTGAATTATATCATTCATTTTTCCCTCATTAGTCATATTTATGGAAGATACTCAGGCAACATTGATTCCCAGAAAGGTGGATGCAATGGATGAAGAAGTGTATTACGACGACTTCTTTCTCTATGTTGGTTAATGGTCGGTTGTGTGGCTCCTGGACACAACCACAACGTGGAGTAAGATAGGATTGTTTCTCAATGCCTCTTCTATTTGACGTTGTAACTAACACCTTTGCAACTTTGATAATTAAAGTGTGTGATGGTGATCTTTTCTCTGGCTTCGCATTACAGGGGAATGGAGCACTATTGACGCCTATTCTACAATATGCAGATGATACAGTTTTCCTTATTCAAGGCAACATTAGTCAGGCTGAGCATGTGGTTGTTTTGGTTGGGTTGTTTGGAGATATTTCTAGCTTGCGAGTTAATGGTAGGAAGTCTACCTTTATCCCCTTCCATTTGGACAGGGACTCTGAAGATTGTATCTCAAATATTCTCCATATGCTAGTTGTTAGGTTGCCTGTTACTTATTTGGGTTTGCCTTTGAAGGGGAGGCACCTAGCTGCATCTGACTGGAGGCCGGTGGAAAAGAGGCTAACTAGAAGGCTGAATGGGTGGAGTAGGAGGCTTTTGTCTATGGGAGGTAGACTGGTTTTGGTAAAAGCTGTGTTGTCGGCTATTCCAATTTTACCTTGTTTAGACCCTCGAAAAAAATCTTATCAAGATTGGAGATGGCCTGAAAGAGATTCTTCTGAAAGGACTCAGATCATTAGGGTCATTTCTTGCAGCTTGTAGCATGGAAGGAGGATTGCAAGCCAAGGAAGAGGGGAGGATTAGGTGTTAGAAGATTGGATGAGTTTAATGTTGCACTTCTCATGAAATGGGTGTTGCATTTGTTGGCAGGTGGCAATGGCCTCCTAGATAAACTTTTGAGAGATTCCTATGTAATGCCAGTGGAGGTTGATCAAGGTCGTTCCCAATCAGTTCGGCCATCTTCTTTTTGGGCCTCAATTTAGCCTCTTATTTTGCAAGGGATATTGGGGTATTTTGAACCGATGGTTGGTGTAGGGAGTTCCTTTCATTTTTGGAAAGATGATTGGAAGGGTTGTGGTAAACTTCAAATTTTGTTTCCGTGTCTTCTTGGTTTGGCTAAGGATAAAGAGGCGCTTGTTTATGAGGTTTGGGATGTAGATACCAAACGTTGGTCTCCTGTTTTACAGCCTAGTCTCTCTGATGCATCACTACAGGAGTTGCAAGAGATGCTTGAGGTTTTGCATGGTATTTCTATTAACGATGGGCCCATGGATGGTTTCCGTTGGGAGGATGGCATCTTCTCCATGGCTAAGGCTTACAAGAAGTTGACTTTGGAGATTAGTCCGTCGCCTCTTGTTTGGGAAGATTGTTCTTTGATATGGAGATTGTCGATCCCTTTGAAAGTTAAAATCTTTTTGTGGCTGTTTAGAAGGGAGAAGTTGGTGACTAAGGTTTTTTTGTTCCGGATGGGCTGGTGAGAATGACCTAGATTGTATTTTTTGTCAGGCGAGAGCTGAGGATCTTCATCACTTATTTTTTCAGTGTGACCTCTCCAGGGAGGTTTGGGATAATTGTAGTGTCAAGTAGGCTGATATGTCTTCTTTTGATTCCTAGTAGGAGTCTTTTCGGTCCTTGGTGCATGCATATATGACAAACTAGGCGAAGGCTATTGCTATGCTATGGTCTATTTGGTTGCAGCAAAATGATTCTATTTTTTGAAAGGGGAGGGCTTGGGTGGAGAATATTGTAAGGGAAGCATCATGTCATTTTGAGATGTGGTTGAGCATATTGTAACCAGTAACCATCCTTTTTCTCTATAAAAAATGTAGATAGCTGCTCTGGTTGCCATATTTGGAGAGATTTTTGGTTTGATGGTCAACCATACCAAATCTGCTTTTGTTCCTTTTCATTTGTCAGAGGAGGAGGTGGTGGCTTTTTCGCAAGCCTTCACACTACCGCATGACACCTTCCTTTTATTTATTTAAGTTTGCCTTTAAAAGGTAAACAACTTACTTCGAAAAATTGGCAGCTTTTATTGGAAAGAATAAGGAAGAGGTTGTGTTCCTGGAGTAGAAAGTTGGTGTTTAGAGGGGATTGTCTTGTTTTGTTGGAGGCAGTTCTTTCAGCTGTTCCTATATTTTTTTATTTGTTTTTAGGCCACTGAAGAAAGTACTGCATGCATTGGAGAACATGAGAAAGCAATTCTTTTGGAAGGGGACAAATCATAATGGGTGTTTCTTTTTTAGTTGGTGCCTTGGAACATGGCTTGGAGACCCAAGAAGGAAGGTGGCCTTTGAGTGCATGACCTTGCAAATTTTTGTGGTGCACTGCTTGCGAAGTGGGTGGTTAGGTTATTTTGGGACAAGGACTACCTTTGGCAACGTGCCTTGCAAGATGCCTACGGTGTTGATCTTTTTATGGCAGGGAGGGTGGTGATTCCCCATAATGCATTCGCTTCCTGGAGAACTTTGGTGCCGATGATGCAGAGGTGGTACCTTTTTTTCCATCCAGTGTTGGGAGATGGGGGAACTTTTAGGTTCCGGTTGGATGATTGGACGAGGTTGGGCACTTTGTTGATTTGGTTCCCAAACCTTTTGCTTTAGTAGATGACAAGGTGTGTAAGGTAATGAAGGTTTAGGATGAAGGGTCCAGCTCTTGGTCATTGGTGTTGGGCACTCTAAGGCAAGATTTTAAGTGCCAATTTGGCATCGTACCAATAAATTTCCAAGTGTGCATATCGGAGGCACAACATGGAAACACTCGTGTATCAACATCGAGTTATCGATGCCTCGAAAATCTCTGTATTGAAGGTATGCCAACGCATGCCAACAAATTTGCGTAAATGATTAAAATTACAAGTAAATCACAAATTACTAATTTCATTTACATGTAATAGCTTAATTTACATGTACACGTACTACTACTAGTAACTAAATACTATCTACTAAGTACCAACTACCAAGTCCCAACTCCCAAAGACCTAAACCACTAATTTCATTTTTAATTTACATTACAAATTCCATCTAAGTTAATTTCGTTTCATTTTTTACTTTTCACGTAGAAAATATAAATTAACTTCACACTATAAAATATAAATTACATAGATACATACCTAAATACATGTAATATATCTATATATCTAATACATACTTAAATACATACTTAAAAATATCTATACATCTAATACATACTTAAAATTACATCTAAATTAGATAATGCACCAAATACATACCTAAATACATCTATACACAACAAAAATACATACAATAAAGGAAGAGAAGATGATAATATACCTTCCTGACGTGTGGATAAACTCAAGAAGTGGATGGAGTTGGAGATCCGAATGGAATATGGCTTGGAGATTTGGAGTTGAAGCGCAAGGAAGCAGCAGCAACAATCGACAGCAGTGATAGCAAGTAGCAATGATAGCGCAGTAGCTGGTAGCAGTAGGAAGCACTTCAGACTCCAGAGTGCAGAAGTGTAGAGAGCATTCGTCGAAATGGGAATGCATACCACTACTATACCGATAAATATCAGCAAAGTGGCATATAATTTATGAAGGTAACCCTCGGTATGGGTCGATATTGTCGGCACAGCATCGACACATGGCAATATTTCATCAATATGCCTAGGTTTTGACATCAAGTATGCGCCGATGTGGTGATTCCCTAAAAAGACCCATATCAACAACATGCTATTGACATTTAAAACATTGTTCTAAGGTTAGGGTTCAAGACTTGCAACTTTTGCTCTCAATATTGCACAATTTTCATCCCTCTTCCACGGTGACTGATCAACTTATTTAGACTGAGGGTCGTTTTACAGTTGTGAAGGTGTACAAGTTGTTGAGGGGTGGTAAGCATCCTGATTCAGAGTGAGGGATTGTTGGGTTTTCTGGCACTTGAAGGTACCTTTAAAAATCAAGATGTTCCTTTGGCTCTTAAGGAGGGATGTCTTGCTTAATGAAAAGCGGAGTAGGTCGATGCAGGATCTTGATGCTACTTCTTGTTTTTGTAACAGTGAAGATGAAGATATTGCTCACTGCTATGTGATTTTTAAGGTGAGCCATGGGTCTTGTGGGTGTTAGTGTGGTGTCTAAGGATTCTTTTTGGAGGTCCTTCATAAATGGGTTTCAGTCAAATACCCATGATTGGGTGGCAGCAGTGACAGTGTTGTGGTCTATTTGGCTTCAACGTAATGCTTGAATTTTTAGAGGGGAGAGAGTGTGGGTTGAGAATGTTGTCAATGAGGGCCCGAGCCATATCCAATTCGTGGATGCCATTTATGTGAAGTCTTATTGATTAATATATGTGGATGATTACCAATCTCGGATAATCATCCTTTTTCTTTTCAAAAAAAAAAAAAAAAAGGCATCTTCGAAATTGGTGTTGATTATACGTTCTATAATTAATTTACCTTTATTGTGTAAATACTGAATTCATTTTACAAGTGGCAGCAAGCAGTGACTGCCCACATCTGCCACTGGACGGCAATGGTTGGCTGTCGACAGAGGCTGCTGGTTGCAGTGATGGCCAAATATGATGGCAGCAGAAGTAAGTGATTTCTTCATTCCCGGTTTTCATGTATCTGGGATGGGAAATTTGCATTTTGAAAATTACTAATTTTGCTATGCAGTTGTTATTGACAATGCCAAGTCTTTAGGTTGCCTCTCTCCTTTTTCATAACTAATATGTAGTTTTGTTAAGCAGTGGGTGGTTCTGTAACTACTTTGGTGATGTTGTCTTGATCCCTGGATTTATCGTCTGATGGTGGAGATAAGTTAGCTCAAATAGCTAGGCTCATCTAGCTCAAACATGTTAATTGAAAGGTTACAGCTTAGATTGTATCTCCCTTCCTGTGTGTGTGTGCACGTGCATCCTCTAGTAGTGGTGGTTGGGGACTTGGGGAATCCATATAGAGAAATATCTTCTTTTTTTTTAATAGGATATAGATAAAAATCTAAACTCAACTTCTCAATTAAAAATGTTGAAGTTGATAAATCCTTGAACAAAAGTTGAGGGGTAAATGGTACAGTTAGAGCAGTGTTTCTAGGGTATGCATAATGACAATGGTTATCAAAGCTAAAGAAAGAATCGACGTGTCACCCTCAAGTGTTTAGGGGAAGAAACCTTTTTATGTGGGAATTATGGGAATGTTATCTTTTGATTTGTAGGATTCTATGTGGGAATCGAGGGTCTGTTTCATGCCTGCTTTTGAAAGTCTTCTTGTGTAGGAATATGAGTTGTGAGGATTGTGTCCCTATACATTTGGTTTGTCTTTTCCTTTTTTGGAAAGAGAAAAGGATGACTACTCGAGGCCAATAGTTATGCATACTTCATTAAAACAATTAAACAATTACAGCATGAGATCCCACTGCATAAGCGATGCTTGGGCATCCAAAACAACATTCTCCATTTGTGCTCTGCTGCCCTAAAAAACTGTGACACTTCTTTCCTTACAATCACCCAAAGTAAAGCGAAAGGACTGGCTCTCTTGGACCTCATATAGGGCAAACCACCAGACCATGAGTAGATTGTCTCTTCTATAATATCTCCAAAAATCACCACAGGAATGTGTTCCTCTCCCCTCCACAAAGAGAGCAAGACGGATCCATATTTGCCATTCATTTTTATGCTGAATCTTCGTCACAATTCTTTGCCCTCTGAATTCCCAAGCAAAGAAACATACATCCAATGGTGTCCTCACCTTCCAAAGGAGTCTATAATCCTTCAAAAAAATACGCATCACCTAATATACAGAGAAATCTCCATCTTCCCACTGCTGGTCATGCATTTCCCCTTTCGTTAAGCGAATATCACCAATAGCTTCATGAATCTGCAGCAACTCCTTCGTCCTAGCCTCCAAGAGCCCCAAAACAAAAGATCCCAACTACCCCCTAGCCTAAACCAAGGCCCACTCCAATAGTCTATTGATTGTGATTTTTTACCCTGAGGCAAAGCATAAAAACTAGGGAAAGTGTGGAAGAAATAATAATGCCTCTCATTATTATTAGGAACCCTAACCCCCTTCATATAGAGTAGGGCTAAAACATTTACATAAGACACTCAAACGAGATACAAAATAGCAAACAAGAATAGAAATCAAACTAGGACTCTCGACTTAATTAAATAAACTTAACCTAATCATAATGAGACTCGTAATTTTTTTTTTTTTGAAAGGAAAAAGGGTGGTGATCTTTTAGATCCCACCCAGAAATTCATAAAAAGAAAATGCTAAAATTTACATCATTGAGCGGCACTCCAACTCAACACAAAAGCTTTCGCAGCCCCAACAAAATTATCTACATACGGGTGCTGCCCCCTAAAAACCACTGCATTCCTCCCCAGCCAAAGCGCCCAAAGAACCGCCAACGGCCTGACCCATTCTCTCCTCGACTGGAACACCCAACGCTCCCCGTTGACCCCACCACATATGAACAACTGCTAGAACTCTGCATGGGAACCAAGCGCCCACCACCGATCCCCCATCTGCTCCCATGTCCGCATCGCAAGTGGGCAGGCAAAGAAAAGATGGTCAATATCCTCCTCCGCTTGGCTACAAAGCGAGCGCGACTTGTCTGTGCCCGGCATCCAGCGGACTCTCCATGTTTTGGTCACCAGCCGTCCTCTCCTGAGGAGCCAAGCAAAGATTCTAACCTTTAATGGGCAGGAGGCCTCCCAGAGTTGCCTGCAATCTCTGACTAAGTCGATGTTCCCAATCATGGCCGGGCCGCCGAGACTTCTATACGCATCCCGCACTGAGAAATCTCCCTCCCATCCGAATCTGTCCATTCCATCTTTGGGCTGCCAACCCTGGAGATCCTGCAAGAGCACCTACATCTCACCATATCTCTAGATTGCCCACAAAAGACGGGCACCACGCGCCACTCCACACATCCGCCACCGGGGCTCCTCTGTCAGTCACCAGTGCTGCAAGCTTAGGGAAACGCTCCGCCAGTGCCCCAATACCCATCCAATCATCCATCCAGAATCTAAAATCCTCGCCTGAACCTAGCATCAGGGTGAAGAAAGATTGGACCTTCGACGCTACCAGCGACAAACTCCTCAGGAAATGAGATGCTCCTCTTAGAGGCGAGGTAAGGAGCTCCCAACTCACCGGCCTACCATAGTAAGAATGCAGGATCCTTCCTACCAGAGAGACCTCCCCCCCCCCCACACAGCAACCTGTCAATTCACTTCGTTAGAAGCTATCATTCATCCTCCCAACTTCCATAACTCCCAACCCCCCTCCCTGAATGGCAAACAAACCTCGTTCTAAGCCACCAATCTTGCCCCCTTCCCCCCTACTCCATAGTTGGTCCAGAAAAAATTCCTCAAATAGCTAGTAATCCTGTTCTAAACCTTCCGAGACATTTTGATCACTAAGGAGAAGTAAGATGGTATCGCTGAGAGGACTGTCTTAAGAAGGACCAGCCGCCCTCCTCTAGATAGCATCTTGGACGCCAATCCCGAAAGCCGACCCTCAATCCTTTCCATCATCGATGTCCAGTCCTACGCCAATATCCTCCTATCTGTCGGGGGGCAACCCCAAGTACCAGAGCGGAAGGGTTCCTTCTCCTGTCCCCAACGCTTCTGAACATATCCGTACCTCCCCAACCTCCATGTTGAGTGAACGAAAGAGGATTTAGAATAGTTTATCCGCATGCCTGATGCTTCGCAGAACATCTCTAGAATGATGCAGCACCATCTCGCCTGTCACCGACCCCTCAAGAAAGAAGAGGGTATCATCTATGTATTGCATGACCAAGATACCGTCCCCTCCCTCTTAGGGGAAACCCTGTAGCATCCCCTCTGCGCGTGTTCTGTCGGTCGCCCTGGCCAGGGCATCCACTGCCAGCACAAAGAGTAAAGGCACCAGGGGACAACCCTGCCTCATGCCTCTCCTTGGCTGATTCGACCTCCTACCGGGTTCCCATTAATGAGAACCGAGAAAAATACTGTGGTGATGCATTGTTTCATCCATCTAATCCAGATCTGTGGAAAGCCCCTCTTAGCCATGGCTGCCCACAGGAATGACCACTCCACCGAGTCATAGGCTTTCGCGAAGTCCACCTTCCACAAAAAAGCCTTTCTTCCACTTCTCCAATGCACTAGGATCTCTGTTGCCGCCATATAACCATCCACAATGTATCTCCCTGGGATGAAAGTAGTCTGCACCTCTGATACTACCCTGCCAATCACCTTCCTGAGTCTATTCGCCAGAATCTTCGCTATGATCAAGTATGCCGCATTTGACAACGATATCGATCTGTAGTCCTCAACTGTCTCCACCCCCTCTCTCTTCGGCACGAGGAACATGTAGAACATGTTCAATCTGTCGACGCCCCTGTTGCCTTCACTAACTTCTACCAAAACCTGTAGGAGTTCTTCCTTCAACAGTGACAAGAATTCTTTGAAGAAGAGACCGGGAAACCGTCCGGCCCCGGACAGCCCTCGGCATTCAACCCCTAAACTGCATCCCAGGCTTCGTCTTCCGTGAAGGGTGCTATTAATAGCTCCGCTTCCTCAGCCCCTATAGTTGGAGCCCCCAGCCCCCTCCATCTCCTCCTCTCCTCCGCCTCGTAAAGCCCCTAAAGTAACTCGCCACTTCTCTCCCCACTGACTTCCTGCCCGAGAACTCCGTCCTGCCCACCTGCAACTTCTCAATCCAGTTCCTTTGATGCCTGGCTGAAGCTGTCAAATGGAAAAACCTGGTGTTTGAGTCACCTTCTTTGACCCACTTCTGCCTAGATCTGGTTCTCCATTCCACTTCAACTTTCATGTCCTCCTCCTGGATGACTTTCATGCAGTCTGTCCTGTCCTGCCTCTCCGAGCCCGTCATCCGTCCCAGGTCTTCCACTCCATCTAATCTCTGAATCTCCGCAAGTGCCTTGTCCCGCAACTTGGTCCGTTCGTCTTTCAGATGTTTCCTGTACTCCTCCAGAAACCTCTTCAGTTCCAGGAGCTTCATCTCCAGCTTTGCGGCCGCCGACCTGTTCGGATGCATGTCCTTCCATTTGTTCTCCACCAGGCTCCTGAAACCCTTTTCCAACAACTATGCCCTCTAAAATTTGAAGTATATGCCACACCGAGTTCCTTCGCCAGACTCTCACATCAACGGGGTGTGATCTGAAAAAGGCCTCTCCATAGCATGGGCCCCAACCGTTGGAAATACCTCAACCAGCTCCACCAAGAAAAAGAAGCGGTCTAGCCTCGACATCCGACCCCCTAAATCTCTCCACATGAAAGCACAAGAGGTAGGGGGTATGTCCTGCCACCCATACTCTACAATGAGGCCAGCGAGCTCTTCCGAGCCCTGGTCCCTGCCCCCCGGCCTGTCTTCTGCCTGCAGTGTGACGTTGAAGTCCCCACCAACGAGCCACGGACTCCCCTGAAAACTCCTTGCCGCCTGGAGAAGACTTTCCCACAATGAACTCCTCCCCGCATCATCCGTATGCCCATAAACCGAGGAAAACGTCAGTACGAGCCCGTCACTCTTCCTCAGTTGCACCATAACCATACCCATCCCCACCTCCGAGCCCACTACCGAGAACAGATCCTTCTTCCAGCCAACAATCACCCCACCAGACCTCCCTACCGCATCAAGAGCCAAGAAACCCCACATCGTGTTTCCCCCAATCTCTCCCCACCTTCTCTGGTCGCACTCCTGCAGCTTCGTCTCCTGAAGAAAAGCCACATCCGGGTTCCATCTGGATAGGTATGACCTCAACATCCCCCTATAGGTGGGGTCGCAAAGGCCCCTCACGTTCCATGTGAGGGTCTTCACCATGGGGTCCCAAAAGCACCACCCCCTCTCACACGACCAAAACCAACCCCCTCCGCCACCTGTTCCAGCTCCCCTTCTTTAAAGGCATCAGCCCACCCTCCCTCAAGAACCTC
Source organism: Thalassia testudinum (assembly GCA_037157565.1). NCBI lineage: Eukaryota > Viridiplantae > Streptophyta > Magnoliopsida > Alismatales > Hydrocharitaceae > Thalassia > Thalassia testudinum. Next base: position 75,584,557 of record JAZHRO010000013.1, read on the forward strand.
AAACTTCCCACTCCCATTCCTCGCCCCATCGCCCACGCCCTCCTTCCCCACACCACTACCCTCCCTATCCACGCCATCACCAGCCTCCTCCCTCAACACCAACAGACCCCCTCCCCCAGCCCTCACCACAACAGCCTCCCTGCCGCGCCCCCCCGACCCAGGTGGGTCCTCCCCCTCCTCCAGGACTTGTCGAGGACCTCCCACATCAAGAGCGTCGCCGCCACCGTCGGGCCCGCGCTCCGTAGCCCCCTACCCCCCTCCACTAGACAGAGGGTCCACCATTGTCGGGTGAGCCCCACCCAAGCACCTAGGCGCTTCGCTGTTCTCACCGCTCCGACGAGGGTCCCCATGCCCCGACCCACCTCTACTCTCCTGCGAGGAACGCGCCTGTAATGGAGAGTCAAGAACTGACCTCTTAACCTTACCTCTGCACAGAAACGGATCCTTCTTCATCACAGGTGCCTCCTCCGATCCCCGTGCCTTAGGGGGTCCCCTAGTCGCCACCCACAGACTCTCGATCCTCCGGTGGAGCTGCTTGGTTGGATCACCCGTGCCCTCTCTCACGCCGAGGGTCGACTCCTTCGCCCAATCGCTCTCCAGCTTCCCCTACTCCCCAGGGCTCAAAGTGTTGCGCCCAATCTTCAACAGGACCCTCCACGGGCCATTTAAGAAAGCCACAAACCGATTTCGGGTCCAGGTGCGGATTCGGACCCGGATCCGACTTCGCACCCGCCTCAAAAGATCCCCTACGCCGCCTCTGGCCCTCCCCCGCATCCCTCAGAGTCTTCAATGCGCTGCTCTCGTTCCTCGCTCCCTCCCTTGGGAAACGCGAGGCTTTCAATGCACTGCCAACGACTGATGCAACCTCCTCCCGCCACAAACCCTTGGAATCTCCACCCGGCACTTCGCGCTCCCACGCCTACTCCTCGGGACCCGATTCATCTCGCATCATTGCGATCCTCGAGAAATGCACCTTGAAAGGCGTACCCTAGACCTAATTAAATAATTCTAATACTCTTAACACTCCCTCCTAACTTAGAGTGTGCAACATTCAACTTGTTACATAAAAATTTAAATCCCCACAAATGATAGCACCATCTGGCTGGAGGAGCAAGCAGGTAGGCAATCATAGTAGAAGTAGTTGCCTCAAACTAGTGGAAACCCTTTTCTCTAAGAGATGAAGAAAAAAAAACTATAAAGAGACATGCAAGCAGGAAATAACAAGCAGGCAGGAGACGATCCTAAGCAAGCAAGCAATAGAGACATGCACTTAAGGCATAACTGCGAAGAAACAACCAGGTGGTGAAAAAAAATCAATAAGGTATTAATGGGGCAGGAGAAAAGAGCCTCGCCCAAATCTCCTACCAGTCATCAACTTCATTAGAGAACCTAATTAGTGGATCAAAAGGGCTAGCGCCCTAATCAAAAGAGGCAATGGGGGGTGCAATGAGCATTCCACGCGCATGTGCGTGCATGATTTAATGCAAAGGTTGATATGTTGATCCACAAGGAGGAAACACCCATAGTCGTGCATGCGTGTTACAAGCAAGTGTCGCGTAAGTGTGTTTTTCGCTAGATCAAACCTTGCGACAACTAAATCCAATCATCGGAAGCGATGGGGGATCGTCAACCCCTAACTACCCTCTATGAGGCAACAGTAGCAGCAATAGCCACAACAATAGCAACAACAGCCACAACAACAACAAGAGTTCCTTTGGTTGTCGCTTTGAGGTCAGCGAAGGGCTAGCGATGTCAATGGGAGGATCGTTGGGGATGGGTGACACAGATGGCCATTTGCTTGAGCCCTTCGATCAGCCAAAGGTGGAGGTAGGAGCCTTTCTAGGGCCAACAACAACCAAAAAAAAGAGAGGAAAAGAAAAAAAAAAAAGGATCATGGTCCTTTTTCTAACCCTAAACCTACTCTGATACCATGTGGAAGAAATAATAGTGCCTCTCATTATTATTAGGAACCTTAACCCCCCTTTATATAGAGAGTAGGGTTAGAACATTTACATAAAAGACCCAAAAGAAATAGAAAATAGCAAACAAGAATAGGAACTAAGCTAGGACTCTTAACCTAATTAAATAAACTTAACCATAATAAGACTCATAATTAAATAATCCCAATACTCTATCAGAAAGCATCTCACAAGGACCAAAGTGTGCAGCTAGGGATGCAAGTTTTCGTAAACACAACCCAAACCCGACTCAACCCAACTCGAAAAGAATGGGTAAAACCTGACCCGAACCCAACAGTGTTCAAATATGGATTTTATCCAAAAAATTCGATTGGGTATGAGTATGGGTATAGATTTATACCTGATTACCCAACCCAAGTACCCGAATAAAATCCTCATTTACCTGAGATATATGTCTCCCTAAGTCCCCCTCACCCAACCTTAAACTCCCTCATGATTCCCTCCATTATTTTGAAGGTTTGGACTACTGAAGCTTTCATTGAATATTTATTTCTGGGATGGGATCTTTTATTTGAAATGTACTTGTATTTTGTCTTTCTTTAAATTTTTTATTTTTGATATATTCCCCTTGAAGTTCTTTTTTCTAATAATTTCAATGGGGATCACTAAAATTGAGTAGCTTAAGCCCCTATGTTTCAGGGGTGTTAAAAATAAACAATTGATGAATCGTGTTATCGAGGTTTTTTTTTTTCTTCTTTAACTCTAAATTGGACACAATTTGATTGTAAAATCAATTTATAAATAGGTACCTAATGAGTAGATGGGTATGGGTATGAGTTTGAATTTTTGTACCAGATGGGTAAATGGGTAGTATATGAGTATAAATTTTGTAAGTGGGTATGGGCATGGGTCTAGCCAAACCCAACCCATTTGCATCCCTATGTGCACCAATCATCGATCCAAAATATGAAGAGACGTCCATCACCAACATTTGGAGAAAAGTGCACAGGTAGGCTTGGGATGACCTCAATGAGTCCCTTCTAAAAGGGGGATTCACCTCCTCAATAAGGCACCTCTCCTCCCAATTCAAAATTCTACCATACAAATTACAAAATATTGAGTCAAGAATCTCCTACCATAATATTTGGACACTGTTTTCCAGGCAAAGTAGTGTTCGCGCCTTGCCTCCTAACCACCCCCCCCCCCCAACCACACAAAGAAAAAAGGCCACAAGAATAGCCGAAAAATAGCTTCCATTCTGCTTAGAATATCCTAGGGCTGCCAAAAAGATAGACATAAAAAAGACTGGTGTGGCTGCCAAAACCACCTGCAGGAGGGTCAAATGTCCTACCTTAGATAGTAATCAAGCTCTCCACCCTTCTAGCTTTCATTTTACCCTCTACAACAATGGGGCAAAGTCCTAAAGTCTCAGAGAATATAATGCCAATGGTAAGCCCAAGTATGTGGTCAATAAAGTCCCTCTTAGAGACAAGACTCAAGAGCACAATCGCAACCTCACTTGCCTCATCATTCACCCCAAGAGTGATGCAAAGAGGCTTTGTAAAATTTATAAAGAGCCTTGTCGCCTCCTCGAACACTGTTACTAAGACTGCAAATTTGTTTTTTTGAAAAGAAAGACTAATATTTTAAGCATGCTTCATCGATCCTTCAACCAAAAAGAGGGTCTCATCTGCAAATTGTAACAAGGGGATCATCAACTGTGATGCTTCTACTCCAGAAAACCCGAAAAGGCAATCTTATAGAACAAGAAAAACATGAGCTGATCGCCAATGCATCCACAGTAAGCACAAAGAGGAGAGGTGCAAGTAGGCATCCTTAATGTACACCTCTCCTTGGTTAGACGCATCCCCCTATTGGATTGCCATTCAAAAGAATGATAAAGGATGTAGTGGTGATGCATCTTTTCATCCACTACACCTAGATCTTTGAAAAGCCTCTTTTGACCAAAGCTTCCTACAAAGTCTCGAAGCCACAAAGTCATATACCTGTGCAAAGATCAACTTCCCAAAGAAAAGCCTTCGTGCTTTGTCTCTCCCATGCCAATAAAATCTCCAAGGTCGTAAGAAAACAATCAGCCAAACACATTCCCTTGATGACAGCACCCTGCACCAAATATACTAATGTATCCAACACTAACCTCAGGCAATTAGCAAGAACTTTAGCTACAATCAAGTACGTTGCATTTGACATTGCTATTGGCCAAAGATCATTGATTGTTTCAACTGTATCTTTCTTGGGCAAAAGGAAGAGAAAGAACTTGTTAAGGCAGTTAGATCCCTTGTTTCTAGACATTAATTCTCAAATCCTAGTCACTACAACACCCCCTACAACACTCCAAAAATCCTTGCAGAAAAATAGCAGAATACAACCAGCCAAGGGATCCCTTTGCATTCAACCCTTTCAGGGCTGTTAACACTTCCTTCGTGAGATCAACAATAAGCACATCCCTTTGTTTGCCCAGGAGATAAGGAATCTTCGAAACTCTCCAATGCCACATCCCAATTCGTTGTCTCTCACAGAATCCCTTGTGGTGTGTGGCTAGGAACTCCCCTACTACCTCCCTCCCCTTTTATCTCTTGGCCATCATTCATCAATTGCTCCATGTAATTTCTCTGTCTCCTCCCATTTGTACACATATAAAAGAATTTGGTATCGGAATCTCCTTCATCAGTCCATGTTCCCCATGATCTTTTCTTCCATTGTATCTCTATTTTCTTTATCCGTAAGCACAATAGCCTGATGTCAGGCCCTATCTGCAGCCTCCTCTGGTGCAAGAGGCCTACTGTCCTAAACTCTTGTCTATTCGGAATACTGCCTCAAGAGATTCCTGCTTCCCTTTCTCCTCGTCCACTTTAATCTTCTTGTACTCCTTTGGCCACTCATTTTAACATTGCCAATTTGGAAGCCAGTGTCCTTGTCATTGAATCTGCCGCTAGTAGTTTTTTCCACTACTCTTCCACTAGGGCCCAAAACTCCAGTTCATAGGGCCAAGACTCATCAAACTTGAAGTACATGCCATCCTTTAAATCTTAGTTTGAGCACCAGCAAAGGGGAATGCAATCTGAAAACATTTGATCCAGAAGAACCACATTTGATGAAGGAAAACGCTTGACACCTTTTCTCCCTGGGTCTGTCTTCATCGTTAAGAGTGATTTAAAATCACCCCCCAGCAACCATTAAACTTCTCAGAACTCTGCTCTCATACCTCTATCTCCTCCCACAAATCACAAATCAGCTCTTTCTGCCTCCGCATCTGGATCACATACTGAAAAGAAAAGAAAGAAAGCATTAGCTGTCTTTTGGGAAAGCAATGGTGACACCACAAATCTTCCAACTTTTGTCTGGATCTCTCCGTAAACTGCATCCCATCTGATTAGCTAACCTCTTGATCTGCCTATCAAGTTCTGCACCACCCAGCCTTGTCATCCGCTACCCACAGTTTGATTTCAAGTTTGAGGCGTGCATTCATCCAACTCTGTCTCTTGAAAGAAGAAACAGAGGGACCCCAGTGAAACAGAAACCTGGCCAATCTTTTCTATCTATTTCCATCTCGTAAGCCTTGTACACTCCACACACACTCCCCCCCCCCCCTCCAAAAAAACAAAAAAACCAAAGCCGCCATTTCCATTCTAGTACCAGTAGCCACTCAAACAAAACCCATGTGGATGGCTACCCTTACCATGATAGCCTCGTTGGGACCGATATGCCTTGCGGTACCTTCCAGCATTGGTTGCTATGACCTAACATCTGATGTTGAAAAGGAAGAAGCCCCCCTTTGGGCATACACCTTTGCCACCTTTCTGCACAAAGAAGCCCTTGCCGCCTCCATGCCTGAAAGCCCAGCTCTGCTGGGTGCAGAGGTATCGCCATGGCTGACATGAATCCCAAACGAGGCCTCGCCAACCATCTTTCGAGAATTCGGTGACACCTTTTTTCTCCTCAGCTCATTGAGCAATAGCCTCCAGTGTGAGGCCTAGATAACTCATGTTGGGTTGGTCCCATGCTATCTGAAAACATCTGGCAGCGGTAGGGCCATTTAGCAATAAATTCTGGGCAGCTAGAGTGTTGTGTTTTTTCTTCCAAAAAAAAAAAGGATATTGTGTGTTGTACACAGAATAAAACTGAAATAACTTTTTTTAATGTAATTCACTTTTCAAATTCTTTCTACAAGTACATGTTTATCTTGGCAGCATTTCATACATCTAAAATCCATAGAAAGTTATCTGAAATCAGATTTTCTTGTATTTCTAGGCACAGTATAAAAGGTAGTTTTTAGCACATAATAGATATTTAGAAGGTACGTAAAGAGAAGTCAATGCAACTCACCTGCCCATGTTAATACCCAAAAATGTCTCGAGTCTATCTTTGCATTGCAACAATTGAAGTCTTGAAACCCGATATTTCCAAATAGAACTGCTTTTATCATCTTCAAAGGCAGAAAATTGGTAGCAATCAGTTTGAGAAAGCCCGTGTAAAAGTAGAGCCAGTGCTGCATCCTCAGTCATTCCCACTTTTTCCACACATTCCAACAAAACAAATTCTTGATCCTTAACATTTCGCAAAATTGTATTTATATCCTGAACTCCTTGGTCAGAGCATAACCACTGAGATTTGTATACTTCATCACTGTCTAAATGATAACTTCTAGCAAAATCTAAAGCTTCTTGGTATTGTTTTCTCTTGATCAACATTTCATAGATTTCAGAAACTGACCGTTCTGACATTGAGATCAAATTCCAAAATGGGCAAGTATTTGGATGTAAATTATTTTCATGAGCACCATTTGTCAATTCCATCATGTCTGCCGTTTCTCCACGCAAAAGTGAGTTCGAGTTTTCTGTAGATGATGTACTTTCTAGAACAAAAATATGTCCATCATAACTAGCAATTCTTGATAGAACAGGATTATGGATTACTTGATCTTTTGTCGGAATCATCTGTCCATTTTGCACATCAAACATGGTAAGAGAGTTGTTGCGCATTGAAACGATAACAACGTGATCAGACCACCAAGAAAAATCGATAACATTCCTAAAGCACTTCCTCTTCCCCTCTTCTGGGTTCTCAGTGTTGAAAGAAATTAAAGAGAGAGTAAATGGTTGATGACAAATTGCACAGACATCTAAGAAGCCATTTAGGTCTAGAGCTGCCACATAATTGCCATGTGGCGAAAGTAACAATTTTGCAGCAATGAAGGGCCCTAGATTACCACTTGGGGGGAAAAATAAACCTTCAAAAGCAGGACTGTAGAATAAGAGCTCAAATCGTAGGTTTGTTGAAAGGCGCCACAGATAAAGAGAATAAAACCCTGAAAGACAAAAGACACCTAAAGTCAGCATCTAATTTACAATGTTATTCCAAAGCATTATATCCCTCCAGTACCAAGATTATGTTGGGGCACATAAATTTCTCAGAAATTCAGAAAAAGAGAAGTTTGAAATACTATATTGTTAATAGATGCTTCATTTGCATTAGTGCATAGGAGGTAATTTAAATTCTTTATTATTGTGTATAAAGTATGGCAAGCGAAAGAGTTAGTACCCCAAGGTTTAGGGTATAAAGTGCAATAGCTGGTAGGCAAAATATTGGAAATGAAATTGAAGGCAGTGCAGCTGGAACTTGACCAGTGGAGATGACAACCTTCTATTCTGTGGAGGGAGCAATAACTAAGTGCCTGCAGCCATTCATAGCTGCCTGACCATCAGCTACTATTACCAAGAATGGAAGATAATATCCCAAATAACCCTTCCATTTGGGGCAAAAAAATCTTTATGGGATAGCAAGGGGCTATGGAGCGGGTGATGGAGGATTTGCAAGCTGATTAGATTTTGCTACATGGCATGGATTTATTAGAATATGGCTATGACTTGGATATAAAAAAGATCCATATAAAGTCTAGACTTCAATTTATGCTTTGTAGCATTTTCTGCCTTCTCGAAGTACCTTTGATATGTAATTTTATATCCAATAAAAGTAACCAAACTTGTATGATTTATAATTCATCCAAGACCAATATCTATGGCCAACTGCAGATCATCCACATTAATATCCATCTCCATGATCCGCTATATAAGGACATTATAACAAGCTTGTTGAGTCAAGGTGTATTTGCTATTTCTTTTTTTTTATAGGGTACTCTTGTAACTAACCTAGTTCTCTCTCTTATAAAAGAGAGGCTAGGGTTTCTATTTTGATGTAATGCATCACTTTTTCTTCCACATGGTATCAATGCAGCAGTTCTGGGCCGGTGTTCCCCACCGAGATCCACCAACAAAATGATTGAATCACCAATATAAAAGTGATTCAATGAAGAAATCAGGCACAACGACAGCAGGAATGCCAGGGAGGCTCCCCACAGTGCCGCTGCCATCGCTGGCAGTAGCAGCAGTGCCGCAGAAGGCACACACAGCTCCTCAACCACCACCAAACAGACCTGCAGTGCTAGTGGTGTCACCAGCAATCTACCCAGCCACCCCAGCGTTGTCGCATGGGGTGTTACAGTGCTGCCCATGACCACCAAGGCTGGTGGTTGTCCTGGATCCTTCAACGCTGATGTTGTGATTTGAGTGATGAGCCTTCTCTCACACCTAGTGTGGTTGGCAATGAATCTTCTCTTGCCCCTGATGGAGTTTTCTTTTCCTAGCATGAAGAGTCTTCTCTCATGCAAGAAAAGGAGGTTTAACCCGAGGAGAGGGTCGTTTTCAAATCCAACAAGGCTCACATGTGCAACCCAAGAAGTCAAGAAGAAGGAGAAGATCGAGAGAGCCTGGGTGATTGATTCTGGTGTTTACGGTCATCTTACAAAAGATAAAGAGCGTTTGATAAATCCCATAGTTCCATGTGGGATTAGAGAGGTGAGGGTAGCCAATGGGACTACATCTCCAAACACAGCAGTTGGGAGTGTACGTGCATCCCCCAAAATGGTGATCGAGAAGGTTCATTGTGCTATGAAATTTCCGATGAATTTGCTATCAATGAGCTGCATATGCAAAGATCTTGGATGCTAGGTGGTCTTTGATGAAGAACATTGTTACTTCCAGGACTGACAAACAGGAGAGATTGTAGATTGAGGCATTGACAGAAACGGTCTTTACTATCTAGACATGCCAACTATGTTTGCAGAAGCCGTCTATTGCCAGTGATCCCCAGTTGTGGCATAAGAGACTTGGACACCCATTGGTCCGAAAGATGCACCAGATGTATCTAGAGTTGCCAAACTCCTTGACACTGGAGTGTGAGAACTGTCAGCTTGGAAAGAACCACAGGAGTAGCTACCCACAGAGAAACGATGAGGTGAGTGTAGTCCCTTTCTCCCTAGTCCATTATGATGTATAGGGGCCGTTCAAAGTACCTACTCCGGCAAAACATCAATATTATGCAATTTTTGTGGAAGACCAAAGCCACCTCCCTTAGGTCTTCTTGATAAAGGCACACTCAGAGATTCCTCATATTGTGCAGCAATTTCTCTTAGAGGTTCAAACCCAACATGCCACCACAGTCAGAATTTTACGTAGTGACAATGCTCTGGAATTCATGTAGTGGGACTTGCAAAAATTCTTCACTTCCAAAGGCATCATTCATCAGGCATCTTGTACTCACATCTCAGCAGAATGGCGTGGCTAAGTGCAAGCTACAACATCTTGCCAGGACCTTAATGTTTCGCATGAAGGTTCTAAGGCAATATTGGGGAGATGTTGTGTTTACTGCGGCGTACTTCATCGGGTGTCCTCATCGGTGCTTGGAGGACAGATTCCCTACTAAGTGATTTACCCAGACTGTTCTAGGTCATTTGCTCTACCCTTGAGGATATTTGAGTGCACATGTTTGTCCAGGCTTATGGCAATCGGGACAAGTTTTCTCCTCAGGTTGTCAAATGTGTGTTTCTAGGATACTACAGGACGCAAAAGGGATATAAATGTATGATGTTGTTCGCAAATGGTATGTTGTTACAATAGATGTGACCGTCTTTGAGAAGATCCCATACTTCTCAGAAAAAGGGATGTCTAGACAAGCTACCTTAGAGGAGACTAAGGTTAACCATAGAAGGTTATAGGTCCTGACACTACAAAGGGGAGAGATATTACACACCTTCAAGCCTCACCAGATGAGAGCAGATCAAATAGTGATGACCAGCACATACAAAAGAGGTCTAGTAGAGCATGCACGCTTCACTCTATGTCATAGTATACAAGGGTCTCACATCTGAAGGAGGATAGACAATTTGCCTCGACTATTACTACTACAGTTATTCCCAGAGATTTTATTTAGGCCTCTCAGGACTCCAGGTGGCATGCAGCCATGGATGAGGAGATGCAGGCTTTACAATCTAGGAAGACATGGGATCTTATGTTGTGTCCTCCAAATGCTACCGTAGTTGACTGAATGACTGTAGATGGGTATACTCCATCAAGTATAGAGCAGACAGGACAGTGGATAGGTACAAGACCAAGCTGGTTGACAAGGGATTTACCCAGACATATGGGGTAGACTACCTTGAGACTATTTTTTTTGAAAAGCCAAAGGACGGTTATCCAAAAGATAACCACCCTACCTTGAGACTTTTTCACCCGTGGCCCGAATTACTTCTATTAGGATCATTATCACAAGTAAGAAAATGACCGTTATATCAATTGGACATAAAAAATACCTTTTTATATGTTGATTTGTCTGAGGAAGTTTATATAAGGCAACCACCGGGATACAGTGTTCAAGGGGTGCATGTTTATTGTCCGAGAAAGGTAATTTATGGCCTAAAGCAGAGTCCACGAGCCTAGTTTGAGAGGCTTAGCTCAAAGATCCAGAAGATTGGGTTGCAGCGATCTACTTCAGATCATTCCATCTTCATCAAAAGGACTAGGTATGATGATGTCTATCAGGTTATTCTTGTACTTTATGTAGATGATATAGTCCTTACTGGTGATGATGAGGATGGGATCACTTAGACGAAAGCGTTCCTACAGTCCACCTTTGTCACCAAAAACTTGGGTGATCTTCGATATTTTTTGGGGATTAAAGCCGTTAGGCAAGGGACTAGTCTTTCTGTCACAGAGACAATATACTCTGTAGATTCTTGAGGAGGTAAGATTGCTTGGGTTCAAGCCTTCTGGTATAGTAGCAGAGTCTCATCGTTTTCGCACTACTGATGAGGAGGATGCACCATATAAGGATGTTACTAGATACCGCAGAACAGTGGGACGCTTGCTATACGTGACTATTATAAGGCATGATATTAGTTTTGTAGTGAGCAAAGCCAACCAATATATGCAAAGTCCTAGGTACAACAATTAGCATGAGGTTTGCCTCATCTTGAGGTACCACAATGGGAATCCAGGCAGACGGTTGTACTACAAAGATGAAGGAAATCTTGATATTCTGGCCTATTCAGATGCAGATTACGCTGGGTCTATAGATGACAGACATTCCATGTCAAGGTATGTAGTTTATCTTGGTGGCAATCTAATCTCCTAGAGAAGCAAAAAGCAGAATCTGGTGGCTCGTTCTAGTGTAGAGGCAAAGTATAGAGAAATAGTTCAAGCAACTTGTGAGATCATGTAGATACTTAGCTTTTTGCATGACTTGGGCATCAAGGTTGATATACCAGTCCCACTTTACTATGACAATAAGTCTACCACTTATAAAGCCTCTAATCTAGTCTTTCATGAGAGGACTAAACACATTGAGATAGATAGTCATTTTATGCGCGATGCAATCCTAGAAGGGAAGATTAGTACCCCGTATGTCTTATTTGAATTTCAACTGGCAAATATTCTTACTAAGCCCTTGAAGAAGAAGAGACATGACTTTCTTTGCAGCAAGTTGGGGCTTGCCGACACGTTGAACTTGAGAGGGAGTGTAGAGTCATAAGGGTGTATTTGCTATTTCTTATTTTTCTATGGGATACTCTTATAATTAACCCAATTCTCTCTCTTATAAAAGAGAGGCTAGGATTTCTATTTTGAAGTAATGCATCACTTTTTCTTCCACAATGCTCTTCAAGTCCATAAATATACAATCCATCTTTGACTTTTTGTATCATGGAATGTCGTGCCAATAGAATGCTACTAGCATGCCTCCAATATTTGCATGTCATTCTTATTGAAACTACTGGAAATCAACTGCATATCAGCAAAATTTTGTCGAGATGATATTAAAATTGCTGACACCGAGGCATACCAACAAAATTTTCCCAGTATGAACCCAGATGTTGACATATGTTAATATGATGATGTCAATGTGGATAATTCTGTAATCTTCCCTACTCTTTGGCCCACAAAAGGGTTGAAGATCTTCTTCGGGGAAAAAATAGTGTTGAAGGTAGTCTCATTTCTATCATGACAGCAAAACATGGGAGAGCTGGGGAAGGTTGGGAGGTCATATCAGCAAGGTTAGCTTGATGTAGATTTGCCTCTCGCCTAGATTCACCTGAGTGAATCAATGAATTAATAAGTGAACTCACTGAACTGAAGTCTCTATCACAATGCCACGAGTCAATTATGAGACTTCACGCATCTTAAACTCATAGGACGAAAGGAGGTTATCTTGAGGTCCTTATAGTCATTATGCCTATCAGTGAATGGACTGGATGTTCACCATGTCAAGTCTCAAATCCATGATGCATTCTATTTGACATCAGCACTAGAATCTGCACCAAAATATTCAAAACCCAATGGAACCACAAAGAAATCTTTGGTTTCAACAGATATGTAGCATAAAATGGAAAACTTATTAGGCACTAGATTCCATCTACCCCAAAGTCCAAATCCAGAATTGGTTTTTTTTTGTGATGAGAATACCAATATCAAGTTGGCCCATCTGTTTCTCTTTTTATTGTTATTGGAACCTCTTTCTTTCTGTATCCATCTCACATCAATAACTTCGCCCCTTCCGCCTATAGGTAATTTGAAGGAGCTTCTCTTGCAGTGGATGCCAGAACATCAAGTATGGTTTGTAATGATCTATCCTTCAGAACACATGCTGCTACTATGGTAAATGGTGGGAATTTTTATTGCAACTAGGCTTTTCCCTCTTAAAATATTGAACCACCTTGGAATATTGCCTACTAGTCATGGTGCAACAGATATGGGAGGAGCATTCTACAATCTGACTATGATGAATGAGTTGCGGCATGTCACTAGGATTTCCTTCGATTATGTCATTGAGGGAGAGGCAAGGAGTTGGAAATGCTGACAAAGTTAACCTTTACCACATGAATTTCCTCACAAGGATGATCAATTCACCCAAATCTATAACACACAGTTAAACTAGAGAATAAATAAGGGGGTGGGGGAGAGGAAGGTGCGCACATTCGTTTCAAAATTGGAGTTTTCCTTTTCTTGTTGGGGGGTGGGGTTGTGGGGGTTAGGTAGGTGAAGGATGGCTATTGGAGGTCAGAAGCTGTCTGTTGAAATTGGAGGGTACTGTCGTTATGTAGATTTAGCCCACCCCTTAGGGTTGTTTTCAAAGCATCACAAGCATTCTTTGGTGATTGCCCATTGTTTTGGTGCTCAATTGCAGAGAACAGTTGAGGATATTACTTAAAGTTTTAAAAATCATGGTTAATAAGCACTCACTTTTGAAGGCATGTTTGAGGAGCTACAATCGGAGGGCTTTAAAGGGACATTTGGAGTAGATGTCCTTAAGAAGGTTTTCCCCACTCATCTATAGATGAAGAAGCCTGTCATGATTGAAGTGAGGAGGGTAGAGGTTGCATACAGGCAGAAGTTAAGGCAAACTGGCTCAAAGAGTACTGAAACACACTTCATCTTATACATGTGCCAACAAAGGTTCTCTAGAATTCTCTCACTCAATATAAAAAGGCACCTTGGGAACAAATAATTCCCCTTCCTCTCCACTGATATTCGAGCTACTTGTAAGGATGGAGTTCACTAAGGTTGGGTAAAAGCTCCTTGAGAGGAATGTGGGTTTCTAGAGAATAGTAGCTATCCCTTATCTTGATCCCCTAAGAAACATAGAGAAAACTACAAAGATTTGATCATTACTAAGATCTTCACGTGGTCCATCATTGACATGACAGGAGCCAACACCCATTAGTCATGACCCAACCAAATGGCTATTGTAATTGGTAGATGCCTAACAGATATCTATGCTTATAGGCATAATGAGGCAGATTGGGCAATCTTATAAATGTTGATATTGGGGCATTGAAAAGGCCTTATTCATTGAAAAAAGATATCCTTCCGAGATGCATGTGGACCAAGAGGATTCTACATTACAGCCTCATTGTCGTTGCTTACAGCCAAGAGTGGTTGAGGGATACACCTTTAGCCTACAGTTTTTGTCATCTATTTTGGCAAGATTATAAGTGAATAGGGAATTCTTAAAAGAGAGAGAGAGGGTAGGAGAAAGAGAACTTTTAGAGGCTTTTCGATTGATGGTGGGCATGTTAACATACCTTCAATATGCTGAGGGCACACTACTTTTGATTAAGGGCATGATCCTCAAGCGGTGTACACCCTCCCTCATCCTCAAGTGCTTTAAAAAATATATATCCATCTATATAAAAAAAAGTATGGCTATTGTATAAAGGTCAATCATGCACAAGATTTTTACATTATTGGTGGGCTGAGGGAGTTGAAATAACGTGCCTAGTATGCTAGCTATGCATAGATGAGGGCAAGACCATCTACCACTAGCTCTAGCAACGCTCCTCCAAAACAGTATGGGGCAGAATATGTTACAAGTGTCAACAGGCTAACCATTCTTTGGTAGGTGTTTGGAAATTAAATCCATCTAAAGTAGGGCTACAAACAAATGCATGCATAGGGAAAAATGAGGTTTTCTTTGCAAACAACTTTGTCTCAATGTTCAACAAGTTTTTACATCTTGTTACCCAGTGGAATTTTTAACTTAGTGCCCAGATTTCTCATTTACTTCCAGATGGCTAAGGTTTTGCTTTGCCAACCTATCTCTAGTGGAAAAAACACACTGCAACACATAAAGGGATGCAAAAAACAAGACACCAAAATGGATCACTAACAAGACCCACAAATTTTACCAGAATCATTTACCAAGTTTCCCGATTGGCTGGCAGCATTGCATACCATAGCCACCAAAGATTCAGCTGGGTAGAAATCCAAGCATGCCACCTTCAGAGGAGACCGACCATTCATCTTTAGTTGACTATTAAGATTGAAACTGGTGGTAACACACGAGCTTGTCTTTTTATTGGTTTCAATGTAATGAAATGTACCATCTGTAGTAACAATACAAAAGCTGGACCTGTAAATTTACAACAACAATGTGTTCAGTAGGTCTCAAACTCCATATACATATGATCAATTTCCAGTGAAACATAAAGTATAAATTATCCCAAAAACAGGACACTTACAAGAGTGACCGTTCAGCAGTAAGATCTTGCAACGCAATCACACCAACAACTGGAAATAAAAGCTTCATCTGCCTTGATGTTGTCCTTGATATCTCTACTCCATCTGACTTTACAATATAAAGTGTGTCCATATCATCAACCACCCCAAGAATTCCTTGAGGCTCTAACCAAGCTCCATACATGTAAATGGTGGAGTCATCATCACCTGATAAGCAAAGAAAGTTTGCTTAACTTTAATCGCAAAGGTGCTACACCAAATTGCTAATGAATATATCAAGAAAGATCTGCGCCACCTCATTGTAGAACAGGTATATCACCTCAAAACAAAAAACTGCCAAATGAGGGGAAACAAGGAGGCCTGTAGATAAATAAAGAGGTATCATTCTGAAATTATAGATTTAGACAGCCAAACCAACACAAATCATTTCTTCCCATCTACCTTGTTCAGATTCAGCACATGCACACACATGCCAATACACGTGCAAACAGCACGCACATGCACGTGGGGAAGGGGGGGAAAGAGAGAGAGGCAGTGTTCTGAATGCCCATGGCATGCCAGCAAAATAGCATTTTTTCTGACATGAGGCCGTATCGACACATGTATATCGAAATGCAAGAATGTTAGTAATATTTTGCCAAATATCAATATTATATGTTGACAATTTCAGTGAAATGGATGGTAGTAGATACAATTCCTAGATTATTACCATATTTTACTGCCAATATAGGTAGCTCAGTAACCCATTTTTACCCATTATTATTGTCACATGCTTCATACTTGGAGTGATAAGATCTCTTATAAGTGTCTTCTCTCCCTATTTGCTAGATCTTTAAGGTAATTTAGCTTCTCCAAAGTTAAGCTACAAACCTTATGTTTATTGATCCCAATGTGAGTTTTAACAATTAAATTTGCATATCCATAAGTTTATGGTAAATTAACTAGTCCTATGATTGTACGATCTATATGTTTCATAAAGTTAAATTGTTAGATCTTAGAATTTAGTGTATAAATATTTTTTGATAGGATCGATGTTTATATGTTTATAAGTTTTTCTAATACAATTATATGAATTTAATACAATTCTAATCACTTTGATAGAATTCCGAGATTTCCCCTGCATGCCTCCGAAACGCCTATTTTTTGGGGTGTTGAAGTTATCCATATTCAACATCGAAATTATGGCATTTCCCGACTCCGGTGTGCCTTAATGTTGAAATCAGCATTGAAAACCTTGGGGAGAGGATTGTGGTCATGTGTTGCCTAAGTGAGAGGTGGCAAGCAAGGAGGGGCAGTGAGAGAGGTATATATAGTTTTGTTGTTTAAATTGAATTTTAACCCTGGATGGATTTTAAGATCCAACTCATCCAACCTTAGTAGATGTGTACAGTTAATTTATGTCCCCATACTAATTAAGGAGCATGGGTATTAAAGAGAGCAACTTTATGTGGCCATCTGCACGATTCTGAATAAATAGGAATATCTATGTAATAGCAAGTATTAAAGGGGTTCTATATAAAATCTCTTCAATAATATGTGGCTAAGTTTTTCTTCGTACATAATATGTGTAAGAGACTAAAAGATCACAGCTCTGCAGCTCCTCCAGACAATAAAGTGGTTCAGCCTCTGGACTGATGTCTGCATTAGGAGGAGCAAAACTCAAGTCCCATCCAACAAGTTGAAGACAAGGTTATGTAATAGTCACCATTACACGAATATAAATTATAAAGTGAAAGCCCTTGGCAACTTTTGGAAGTAAAATGGGTAGGTTTACAAGTGAAGACACCATTTTTTTTTTGTGGGGGGGGGGGGGGGGGGGGGGGGTGTGGGGTGGGGGTGGGGTTGGAATGGGTGATGAGGCCCCATTATTCATAAAATTACCAGTCATATATATGATTAAAAAGAAATTACCATCAAATGTGGGTATCAAACATCTGGAGACGTGAAATTCCAAAAATATGCATCAACAACGTGGATTTATTCATATAACAGTAATCCATCTATTACATGTATCCAAAAAAAAAAAAGAAGAAGAAGCTGCTTGTTGAGGAAAGTACTTGCAAGTAAGCCACAAGGACTGGTGTAGTTATCCTCCTTCCGCAGGATTGTTATCTGGTTTCCAGATGCTACAGCAAGATGCTCCCCATTCAAAGAGATAAAAAGAGATTTCCCA
Organism: Thalassia testudinum; assembly: GCA_037157565.1. NCBI lineage: Eukaryota > Viridiplantae > Streptophyta > Magnoliopsida > Alismatales > Hydrocharitaceae > Thalassia > Thalassia testudinum. Next base: position 75,602,016 of record JAZHRO010000013.1, read on the forward strand.
TCATTAAGAGCCCCTGTCCTCTTGTTTCCACTCCACTTCTCTTTGAGCAGCTGTACACCTTCAAAGGACAGAATACACGTGAACACCTTGTTTTCCCTTCGAAGGAGAAAGCACATTAAGGACCGATTTTCTATCAATAAAAGGTAGAGCATGCAAGTAGCGAGGGACAAGTTATGAACTCTGTGTACAGAAACTTCAAATTAAGCATGTCATGTGATACTGTGGCCTCAATGTTGAACAAAAGAGGTAAGCATTTCAGCAGAGATATGATGGTTTGGCACAATCCAGGTATTGAAATACTACTAGCAGGAACTACCTTTAACTCCTTTTAGGGAAGTTTTATACTTCTAATTAGGACAAATCAAAGACTTGCTAGTACTATTTCACGAAAAAGTCAAGTGAAGAAAATGCAATGGGCCCCTCCCACCTGGGATTCCACGAACCTCCCCTGAATGGCTCAACCATGCTGGACCTCCCTGGATTGATAGGCAGATTGGTAGGTTAAGGTGTTAAGAATTTAATTCTAAAGAAATGGGAAAATGCATGTACAAGATTACTGGACACATCAGGAAACTTACAACTCTCACCTATTGAAATTTCGTTCAAAAACCTCATATTGAGAACTTGTATAGAGAAAGATTTCCTATGCACAACAATAAAAGAAAAGGAGGGTTTACATAATGTCCCTATAAACTTCTGCAACTACAAAAACGCATCCCCTCTCAGAAGGAGAAGAAAACAAACACTACTCAAATGCACCTCCAAACTTTGCTCTGTTACACATAACACCCTTCTCTTAGTTTAAGGTTAAAGATCAGGCTTAATCATACCTTAGGTTGGACTCTCTCTCTCTGGAAACTTAAACATAGACAGCCAAAAAGCAATGGCTTCATTTCTTTCTAGAAACTTCAATTTAAAAAAGAAAGAAAGAAAAAAGAAACTTCAACGTTGACTCACATATCTTACCTTGACTTACTACCAATGCACAGTAAAATTTGCAGAGGGAGAGAAGGCAAGTGAGTATGGCCATGGTAACAACATAGCGGCAAGTGGGTTTAGTGTCTTTAGTGTCTCAATCCCAAGACCAAAAAGGTAGATAGTCGAGGTCAATAGTCATCCAAAATTTTATTAGTGGATGCGACAAGATTACATCATAGGTTACAAAATGTCCTGCTTCAACAAAGAAGAGCGAGCAAATGATAACACATTTTCAATATAAGGTCTCTCTCCCTGAAGATTCGTGCATTCCTCTCTTTCCATAAAGCCCATAGATAGGCCAACGGAGCAGCCCTCTCCACCCTGGAGCAATAACACTAGGCCCATTCATACTACTACTACTGATCCAGAAATCTGCAAAGGAATTGAGCTCAATCCAGGGTATGTTAGTCTCCCTCCATCGATGACCTACAAGTGGGCAACAAAAGAATAAGTGATCCACGTTCTCCACTCCCTCACCATAAAGGGGGCATGTAACAACTGCCTCCAAGGCTCACTCCTCCTTGCCTCCATTGTACTTCAATGCCTTCTGAACTCCTAAGAGAAGAAACGCACCTTTAACAGTGCTTTAGCCTTCCAAAATAGTCAATGGTCTTTGTAGAAATCAACATCCCCATCCTCTAGGATAGCCCGGAAAATGTGAAAAGCCTTCCTGACTGAAAATTATCCATTCTCCCATTCCCATTCATCTACTCCCCACTGTACCAAACATATGTAGCCGATAACTTCATGTAGCTGTAATAGCTCCTCCATCCTAGCATCAACGAGGGTAGAAATAAAAGGTGTCCAGAAACCTCCTTCCCCAAAAGGGCCACTCCAGCATTTCACAAACTTAGCCTCCTTTTCACATGCCAATGCATACAGCCTAGGATAGGCCTCCCTCAAGGATCCTACTACACCACACCAATCATCCATCTAATCCAAAATGCTGCCTGTTCCATGCAACTTGAATGAAAATCTGTGGCAACTATGGGACAACCTTCATCAACCCTTCCAGAAAAAGGACTCTCCACCCCTAGTTAAACACCTCTCCCAATTAAGCACATGACCGTAAAGCTCTTGCAGTGCATACATTGATGAACTGGAATCATCCCCCATCATCTTAGCACATCACTTGGTTGACAAGGCACTATTCATATCACAAAGGCTCTGAACTCCTAGGCCTCCTTCTGCCAATGGTTAACAAACCTCTCTCCAAGCAACCAGAACTGCAGCTTTGCCATCCCCTCCAGGTCCTTTCCAGAGGAATCAACTACATATTGCTTCAATGTTGTTGACAACATCCTGTGGGAGACAAAATACAGGCATAAAGACAACAAGGATGGTCGCCAACACTGCCTTCAGGAGCGTCAAGCGAACCCCCTTTGACAACAACCTGGAACTCCAACCATCCAGCTTCCTCTCCAACCTCCGCAAAAGTGGTGCAAAAAATCAATGTAACCATAAGGAAGAGGTAGTAAATGGAAGACCAAGAGACATAATCAGTAGATACCCCCGTGGCAACGACAATAGTCGCAACTACATTTGCTTCCAACTCCTCCCTTCCAAAAGTAATACAAATTGACTTGGTAAACTTAATAGAAAGACCAGAAGCAACACCAAAACCTCATACTAGAGTTGCAACATTTTCAACATTTGTCACTGAGCTTACCACAAAGAACAGTATATCACCAGCAAACTGGAGAAGAGGTGCCATTATCTGTGACTCTATTAAGCCTGAGAACCCAGAGAAGAGGCCAGTTGAACAAGTCAAAAAGAAGCTAATCGTTAAAACATCTGCTATAAGAACAAGCAATAAAGGCTTTGATGGGAAACCCTAGAAAACCCACCTCCTTGGTTGCATCCACATCCCCAAGGGTTCCATTTCAGCAACACCGAGAAAAAGGTGGTAGTGACATGTTCTTTCATTTATTGTATCCACAAATATGGGAAGCCCCTCTTCGACATCAAGGACTAAGGAAAGCTACAAGCGACAAAATCATATACCTTAGTAAAATGCACTTTCCACAGGACACCCTTCCTTTGCCATCTCTAGACCGAAATGATCTCTAACACTATCACAAAACAGTCTACCTGGTTCCTACCCTAATAAAAGCGGCTTGGACTAGGTGTATCAATGAGTCCATCACTTCTCTATGATGAATGGCAAAGGCATTTGCAACTGTTTTAATATGTGTTTTCTTTTTATTTCCTAGATAGTTTATTCCTATTCCTGTTTGGACTACCATGTCATTTTCCCTCTCATCTATCTCTATATAAAGAGGTTTGGGTTTCTAAGAAATACAATGAATTAGTTTACTTTCAACATGGTATCAAAGTAGAGCGACTCCTAGGCTCTTCATGCTCTAGTATCTTCCACCAAAACAAAAAAAAAAAGAGAAGAGAGATCCACTCTCTTTTCTTCTTCCTTTTTTCTTTTTCTTCTCTTGATCGGGTGTGACTTTCATTAGAAAATCACCACTAGACCACCACTACCTTTGCCTTCGGCCAAATTACCGGCATCGCAAACCCTCGCCGAAACCCTAGCTAGCACTACCATGTCAAGATCTCTTGGACCCAACATCGCTAGGCCTTGGCTGGGGTTCCCAACATCGAGGAGGGGGTCGATGGAGGGCCTAGGGCTCCCAACAACGCCACTAAGGACTATAGCAGCACCACCAATACTGTGTAAGGCCCCAGCAATGCCACCTAGGGAAGCTTAGTATCGCCTAAGAGGAGCCTAGGTCTTCTCTTATAACATGGATCCCTACTGCCTTGATTCTCGTTTGGTTTTGCATTATTTGATAGATCTCTCAATGCACTAAGTTCAATTTCACGAACAAATTAACTCTGCTTCTTCAACTCCTACATGGTGTTGTCGGGTCCCTCTACTTCTACTGAAGGCAAGCCTATGGCTTTGTCGACTACTGTGGTGCTTTAAGGCACCTCTATAAAGCTCAATGGTGTCAAGAACTATCTTCTCTGGTCCTTGGTGTTTAAGATCTTTGTAGGAGATTAGAAGAAGTTGTATATCCTAACAAAGTTCACTCCTATTTCCAAAGCCCCAGAATGAGAAGTGAGAACAAGATAATTATCTTATCATAAACTAAATAATGAACAGTAGATAGCCTCAAATTACTATAAACCTTTTATACAAGAAGACAGCCAAAGAGATTTAGGACAGCTTGGCCAAGAAATTTTCACAAAACTCCAATCATGCTTGCCTAGCTAATATTTATCGTCCGGTCTACTATTCAAGGGGAGCACTTATTAGTTGACTATTATACTAAGATGGAGGCACTTTATGAGGAGCTAAATGTCTTTCAACCCTCCTGCCATGATATTCAAATAATTTAGCGCCAAGTGTAGCAGGTCTACAAGTTTCTAGATGACATGATCCCTAGATACCACTTTGGTAGAGATCCGATTCTTACAGTAGACAATATTCCTAATCTAGAAACTATCTATGGAAGACTCCAGAAGATTGCTATTGATACAACTACTACTATGAAGCCCGTTGCTCAGTCTGTTGCTCCTACTATAGAGGTGTATGCTTTTGTTGCTTCCAGTAAGCATGGAAGCAGAGGAGGAGGTCGTAGATGCAACCATGGATTATGATGAGTTTATTAGCCATGCATTCACTACAAGCGGACTAACTATCCATCTAAGCGATGCGAGGAGACGTTTGGGAAGCCAAGCTTGGCTAATTCTGTTGTTGCCAAAAAGACTTCTCTTATTACTGTTCCTTCTCAGTTGTCGCTGTCCATGAAGGACTATGCACATCCGATGCAGCTCCTTCGACAAACAATTGTGTCCATAGAGTTGCAAAGTGTTTCTACCTCTTATGCTGGGTCAGTAGGTACTAATGTTAATTTGGCTACAGCATCCTCTACTTCCTAGGTGGTTGATTCTGATGCGTCCAACCACCTCAATGGTAAGAAAGATGAGCTTATCTCTCCATGCAGATCTACTGCTATTGCATTGGTTAAATTAGCTAATGACTCATATTTCCCCATTATGATAGCAACATCAGTTTTACATCTACACTTCGACTATTGAATGTTTACTGTGCTTCTAAGTTTCCACTGAGCTTGTTATCCGTTAGTAGATTATGCAAGTATCTAAAATGTTGTGTGAAATTTGATGAGCACTATGCTTTCTTGCAGGACATCCGGACAAGATAGATGATTAGTGGGGATATTGAAAAAGACGGGTTGTACTACCTCAACATTCCTAAGATTTTCGTCGATGTTGCATCTATCTCTATCGATATAGAGCTTTGGCATCATCGCCTTGGCCACCTTTCTGATGTTAGGCCTCGTAAGATGTACTCGGACTCTACTTCGGTTTCCTTTGACTGTAAAGCATGTTAGTTGAGGAAACACCACAGGGGTTCTTTTTCATCTAGAGAGAATAACCAAAGTCCTCCATTTCATCTAGTTTATTGTGATGTCTAAGGTTCATGTCATATAAGTAGTGGGTTTGACTTTCGTTTTTTTTTTATTATTATAGTCATCTATCCTGATATTTTGGATGAAAGATAGTCAAAGATTAGTAATGTATTACCAAAGTTTTTTAATGAAGTTCAGAATTTTTATTCTACCACTATTAAAATCTTCCACAATAAGAATGTTATTGAGTTCATGCAACGTGATATTCAGGATTTTCTTGCTAATAATGACACCATCTACCAAACATTTTGCACCTATATTTCTTAGCAAAATTGTGTTGCTGGGAGAAAGCTTTGCCCTATTCTTGATGTTACCTGGATTGTTCTCATTACTATAAGCGTGCCTAAACATTTCTAGGGTATTCTATTCAAAAAAAAACATTTCTAAGGGGATACCATCCTTTCTACCACATATTTAATAAACAAGATTCCTATCTTTGTTCTTAAAGGAGAAATACCTATCAAAATCTACTTGATTCTAAACTCTTCAATTTACTACCGAAGATTTTTTTGTTGTACCTACTTTGTTCACCACTTTAGGGTCACTGATAAACTCACTCCTTGATCTATAAAATGTGTTTTTCTTGGATACTCTTGTTCTCAAACGGAGTATCGCTGTTATGATCCAGTTGAGAGGAGATATCATGTTACTGCTAATGTCTCATTTTTTGAAAGGGTGTTGTTCTTTTCTGATGAGGGTAACTCTCTTGAATGGGATGTGCCGTGTCTGCATACCTACCAACGTTGCTCTAAGGATCTAGTGTCTATTCCTCTTCCATCCATGCAGGTTGATACTCTTGAAGACAACCCATCTAATTCGCAGGTCCCCAGAATTTGGTTTAGATGTTCCACCAACTTAGCAATCCAATGACCTACTTATTACTCCACAGATGGCTATAAGAAGTTGTACTCTTCATCCTATGTCCCATTATACTACTGTTAACAAAACTAATCTTGCTTTGAGAAAGTTTTCTACAACTTTATCTAGTATAGTGGTTCCAAACAACTACTTTGAGGTCGTGCAGGATCCCAATTAGATGAAATGACTTGATTTCATTAGAAACCCTAGAGCCCTCTTTATATAGAGAGAAATCGTAAAGTCAAAAATATATAAATATCCCTAAGGGACTAAATACCCATAGCACTTACAATAAGAGAAAATAAAAAGATCATATGTACTAACACTCTCCCTCAAGCTAAAACATAGATATCTATCATGCTCATCTTGGATAAACAAGAATCAAATAAAGATCTAGCCAAGGGTTTGGTGAAAATATCTGCAGTCTGCCCCTCAGATGCAACTGAAGTGGTATATAGCAACCCCTTCTGAATAATGTCCCAGGTATAGTGACAATCAACCTCAACATGCTTCGTCCTCTCGTGAAATGTTAGGTTGTTGGCAATGAAGGTGGCTGCTCTATTATTACATCACATCTCCATGGGGCTGGAAAACTGCACCTGTAGGTCAATCAGCAAGGATCTGATCCACATCATCTCTGCAGTCGTCTGAGCCATAACTCTGTACTCAGGCTCGACAATGGATCTCACAATTGTGCCATGTTTCTTACTCCTCTATGTGATCAAATTTCTTGCTAAGAAAGTGCAGAACTCAGTACTGGATTTACGATCGACATGACATCCAGTATAGTCTGCATCAGAGTAACCAACCAATGTCATAGAAGACCCCTTGGAGAAGAAGACCCTTCCCAGGAGCCTTCTTAACATATCTAAGTACCATCAATGCTGCATCCCAATGCTAACGTGTTGACTTGGCTATAAACTGACTCAGTCTCCCAATTGCAAATGAGATATCTAACCTCGTGATAGTGAGACAGAACAGCTTGCCCACAAGTTGTCTGTACTGTGTACTATCCACCACCTGTGCATCTTCATCATAGGGTAGTATCTTAGGGTCCATAGGAATATTGATCTCCTTGGCCCCAAGCATACCAACTTCCTACAGGATATCTAAAGCATACTTCCTCTGAGACAAGACCACACCTTTCTTGTTGCAAGCAACCTTAATACCAAGGAAATACTGTAGAGCCCCCAAGTCCTTCATAACAAACTGCTCTGTAAGGATGCACTTAACCTCAGTAATGCCCTGCCCATCGTCCCCTGTGATAATTAAATCATCAACATAAACAAGTACCACGGTATCTCGGGTAATCCTGACAAAGAGTGAAAAATTAGTTGTCAATCTCTTGAATCCAACTGCCTCAACAACCTGTGACAACCTCTAAAAGCAGACTATGGGACTCTGTTTGAGGCCATATATAGCCTTCCGTAATCGGCATACACACTCCCCCTAACTCTCAAAGCCAAGTGGTTGCTGCATATAGACTTCTCCTTGAAAATCACCATAAAGGAAGGCATTCTTCACATCTAGTTGATGCAAGAGCCAATATAACTGAACTGCCACTGCAACCAATATCCATACCATGGGAAACCTGGCAACTGGTGAGAAGGTGTCAAAGAAGTCCACTCCATAAGTCTGGATGAACTCCTTTACCACGATGCAGGATTTGTACCTAACACCACCATCAGGATTGAACTTCACAGTAAATACCGACCGGCAGCCAACAAGTGCAACACCATCAGGAAGTGAAGTTAGCTCCCAAGTCCCACGGCCTCGAAGAGCGACCATCTCATCCTCCATGGCTACCCGCCATTTCGGATCAAGCATGGCCTCACGATGAGTACTTGGAATCTGCATAGTAGCTAAGCCTGAGTGAATCTAGCAAATCCATGAGCTAGACTATCACTAGCAAGTGCCCCCACCGTGGGATACGTGTAGGTCCGCGGTGGCTTCCGAATGGCTATCGGAAGATCAAGATCATCGCCTGGCGCATCACATGTCCTATCCCTGTGACCATCGCATGGCAAACATATGTCAGTGTCTAAAGGACTCACTTGAAAAGCCGATGCTAAAGGCGAGAATGGAGGTCCATGATAGGTAGTATGAGGTAGAACATATGTCTAGGGTGGCCTAATCAGGTGTGGAACGGCATGCGTAGCAAGTGATAGTGGTGGTGTAGTAAGGACAGGAATCTCAGAAAAGCTCCCAAAGTGAATGGGAGTATATGGCATAGGTGCCATATCACCCTCAGGAGGCATCTTAGCAGCCGTCACAAAAAAGAAAGGTGCAGCCTCATGAAAGGTAACATCCGCATAAACATAGTGCCGAGAAGTAAGCAGATCAAAACAGCGATACCCCTTTCGTGTCCGAATATACCCAAGAAAGACGCACTTAACTGCTTTCGATACAAGTTTATCCCAACCTGGACCCAACAAATGGACAAAAGTAACACAACCAAAAGTCTGAGGGGTGACGTGAAACATGAGGCGATCAAGATACATAACCTAAAGAAGAATCCATTCATGTAACGCAGCATTGAGCATCCGATTAATAAAAAAACATGCAATTAAAACAACGTCACCCCAGTAGAGAGATGGGACCAAATGATGAATCAATAAAGTGCAGGCAACATCAAGAATATGACGATGTTTCCTCTTGCAACACCATTTTGCTAAGAGATATGAGGACATGTTGTCTCATGGATAATGCCACAACTAGAAAAGAAACTGCACAAACGTATAGCACAAAATTCCAAAGCATTATCAGAACGAAAACACTTCACCAAACAAGCATGCTAAGTTTTTATTTCCTTGACAAAGTTTTCAATAATTTGTCCTACATCGGATTTATTTTTCAAGAGAAACATCCAAGAAATACGAGAAAAGTCATCAACTAAAACAAGATAATATTTGTTTCCAAATTGATCAGAAGTATGACTGGGACCCCACTCGTCCATATGAATCAAATCAAATACAACAGATGAAACAAAAGTAAAACTGGAAAAACTAGTCCTGCAGTGCTTGCCAAGCTGACAAACATCACAGGTGAGAGCAGTAGTAGAGGGGATGTGCGGTAAAACACGTCTGAAGCGATGAATGGGTAGATGGCCAAGGCAGTGGTGCCATTAGAGAGGAGATCAAGCAGAAGCAAGGCCCTAAGTAGCTGAGGCAGCAAAAGCAGTACGACTCAAAGGTACACCCAATGTTCCTCACGCCCTCCTCCACTAATCATCTTCCCAATGAATTTATCCTGTAAGCAAGGTTTTAAAAAATGCAATGTGGTACCGAGACAATTTGCCTTCATCAAGGCGAGGCGTAAGCCTCGAGGCGATCACGGCGTAAGCCTCAGGATTTGCATAAAAAACATAAAAAAATGATATGATATATACTTGTTAAGTGCAAATAAGAAAATAATAATGCAACATACTTTCATAACATTTTTTTCTCTATCACAAGTTATAACCCCCCCCAAAAAATAAGTTACAAAATGATTTATGTAAGCACCGTATAGCATATAGCCCCCCAACCCCTCTCTCAAGCTAGAATCAAGCCTACTTGTCACATGGTATTTGACAGCATGATTCAAGAAGCATTAGAGAATGTTGAAGTCCAAATGAGATATTAGTGGAGATTCCCCCAAGGCACCTAGTCACCATGATACATATAGAGTTTGAAAATATTGAACATTGGCGAGAAAATGGAACTTTTGGAAGGAGATCTAGCAAATAAGCATTCCGCCTGATGCGCTAGATGACTTATAATGGACTCCAAACTTGTCCCCAAATTTTGGTGGGCATTTGTAGGAAACCTCTCTTTTTTGAAATAGACCGTCATAAGGCCCCTCTCTGGAAACTCAAATTCTCAATGATATAGACTAGCTTGAATTTGGTATTTAGGGAGACATAACTTAACTTGGATTTGATATTTAGGATCATGGCTTACAGTTTGGCATGAATTTCTTGGTGGACCTGGGTAAAATATTCAACTTAGTCTCAATTGTTGCACTTGTTCTACTATGATGGCTGGCAAATATTCAATCAAGGATTTGCAAAATGGGGAACCTATACATGTGTTCAAAAGAGAATTTTCTAGTGCAACAGTTGGTGGAACTGTTTTATGCAAACTCTACTCATAGTAGAACTAAATCCCATTGTGTCAATTTTTCCCCTGCAAGATAGTGTAAGACAAGCAATTTGATAAATTCTACCTTTGTTAAATTCTCTCCAAGGAAAACATAACTTGTGAATATTAGTGCCCTGACATAAACTCCTACCTCAGAAGAGACTTCTGCAACAAAAAAGTTCTGGAGATGAAGAAAATCCTTAATAACAGCCTGAGGTGACACCTCAGCATCGCCTCACCGCCTTAATGCGCCTCGACTAAGTGAGGTGCACACCTCATGCCTACAGACCGAGGCTACCGCCTCGAGGCTATTTTGGGCCACCCCACCTCCAGGCTCGTTTTTTTAAATCATGCCTGCAAGACATAAGAGGACGCATCAAAAATAGCTCAGCAGTTCAAATCTCTAATGATACTGCTAACAGACAATAAACTCAAAGGGTAATCAGGCACATACTAGACATCTGCTAGTCTCAAAGTAGGAGATAAAGACATATCTCCCTTGCCAACAAGTGGCGAATGTCTCCCATCAGCCACCTGTACCATCCTGGCAAGTGTAATAGATGCTAACTGAGAGAAAGAGCCTCTGTCGCCACATAGGTGCTCAGATGCACCAGAATCAATCAATCACTCACCAGAAGACAAAAGGGACAACATACCAGTCACAAGTGTCTCTGAAGAGGTAGCCATAGCTGCAGTGTCAGGAGTCTGAGAGGAAGAAGCCTGAGTCAACTGAGCAATCTGCTGCCGTAAGGTTTCAATCTCAATACTCAAGGAACTAATATCAAAAGTAGGAAGAGCTGCATCTGAGATCTTAGCTGCCTAATTGGTCACAGGTGGTCTACCATACTTCTGCCAACATGTAGCCTCAGAGTGACTAAGTTTGCCACGGTAAGTACACGGCGTCCTAGTACATGTACTAGAAGAGCATCCACAACCACAACCACGTGCAAAATAAGTGGTACCCCTACCACGTCCAAGGATCGCAGCCAGTGCAGACGATTGAGCAGTAGAGTCAGGAGCAAGAGTGCACACTACAACTCTGATGAGTCTACTATATGCTTCCTCCAAGGTAGGAAGCTCAGGAGCAGTGAGGATCTAATATCTAGCTACAGCATACTCAGGTCCAAGGCCAACTAAGAAAAGGGAGACAACCAACTGTCTCCTGAAACTCCTCCAGAACTCACAAGCACACCCTAGCAGGTAGGAATAGTACCTCTCCAACATTCCCTTCATGAAGGAGTAATACTGTGACAGCGTGCATCCCTCCTGACGCAGATAGAAAAGGTCGTAAAAGACCTAAAAAACTTGTGCGGAGTTCTTGGCATGTGAATACGTATCACGCAAAGACTCCCACATCTCCTTTGTTGTGGTATAGTACATGATCTCATCTCCTATTCGGGGAATAAATGTCTGCATCAACCATGTACAAGCCATGGCATTGTCACTATCCCAGTTGGCATTTGTGCAAGTCTTGTTCTCAGGCTCCGGATCTATAAGAATATAGCTCTTTTTATGACCCCTGACGATCATAAGAAAGGTCTGAGACCACCACGGGTAGTTGGTTTCATCTAACTTAACAACAAGACTAAAGAACAAGTTCTTGAGTACCCCGATGTCCGAAAAAGAGCCCGAAGACACCTCGGATTGATCATCTGAAGCCATCTTCGCAATCCAGAAGCCTCAATCAAGCATCTAAGGCTAAGAAACCATCAAATAATCTGAAAACAATCGGATTCAGATCTGCATAGCTAACAAGAGGCCTCCTTGGATAGATGTTGGCCTCACCTGGGTGCAAGGAGAACACCCAAGGTGGCCCCAAAGAGACCTAGCCTTTCTCTCACAACAACAACTGGGACTACAGTCCCTAGATCAGGGCAAGAGGCCCCTCACGATCGCTGCACTAGGATCAAAAACCCCATGCACCGTTAATGTTGCCAGTCGCGTCGCCAATCGCCGCCGGTCGCTGCCGCAAACGACCGCCACAACGCTGCACAGGTCGTCGCTATCAACTGTTGCAAAGCACCGCCGCCTACTGTTGTAGCAAGTCGCTACGCCCCTGCTGGGTCAGACGACCACCGCCGAAGCGCCGCTGGCCTGTTTCAGCAACCCTCGAGCCGCCGTAGCCCCGCAGTGAGGGTTGATGCGTGCCTCTGGAGCACCGCTGGGGGCTGCTAGGGCTATTGTGTACAACCATAGGGCCACCGGAGGTTGCTACCGTTGCCGAGGAAGAGAAAGAGGAGATCGGGATTCGGTGGTAGGGTTTAAGAGGCCTTGAGGGGTGGGATACCTAGAGTCACGGTCTAGGACCAGTGCTCTGATACCAAATTAGATGAAATGACTTGATTTCATTCGAAACCTTAGGGCCCTCTTTATTTAGAGAGAGACCATAAAGTCACAAGTACATAAATATCCCTAAGGGACTAAATACCCATAGCCCTTGCAAGAAAAGAAAATAGAAAGATCATATGTACTAACAATCCCGAATGGAGGCAACTATGAATGGAGAAATTAATGCTCTTGTTACTAGAGGCACATGGGAGTTGACTACTCCTCTTAAGGAGCAAAAGTGGTTGACTGCATATTGGTTTATACAATGAAGTATAAACCAAATGGGATAGTTGAAAGACCAAAAGGTCAACTTGTTGCAAAGGATTATACACAGACGTACAAAGTCAATTACTTCAATGCATTTTCTCCAGTGGCTCACCTTAGCTCTTTCCGCATCATATTATCTATGGTAGTAAACAAGGGTGCAAAAATCAGTCTATATGATCGATTAATCAGCCGCATAATCGTATGCAGTCCAAAAACAGATCGAGTACCTATATTCGACCTTATAATTGATCTACCTGATTAATCAGTCGATTATCCGATTAATCAACCTAGTAAGTTTTAATGTTTCAATTCTTTTTTAGCTTTGACGCACGTGCAATGTACCCCCAAATCAAAACTCGACTAAACCTGACATCTAAATGCACCCAACTAAACTTGACTTCTCCCATTACCCCAAGTTCCCAATGCACAAAAGCCTCAGCCCTAAGCAAAACCCTCGAACTTGAGTCCCTCGTCTTGTCTCCTTTAGATTTATGATGCACCAATCTTAGTTTATTTGCCTTATTTTATATGTCGTGATATTGATAACTATTTGTTAGACACTATAATGAGAGAATATGTATATCATAAAAATAATATTAATATGCATGTGATATTTCAATTCATATATATGTATACTTAATATGTATAATAGTATATATAATTATATTTAAAATTTTAAATATTAAAAAATACTACACCGGTTAATCCTAAATTAATCATCCACATACCGTATACTCCTTAGTCGGTAACCTCACCGACTGCATGCCAACTACCGATTTCTACAGCTATGGCAGTAAATAAGTAGTGGCCCCTGCAACAGTTAGATGTAAAGAATGCTTTTTTCTATGAAGATCTATAAGAAGCTTACAAAACCCAACCACCAGATTATGAGGTTCAGGGGGAGAAGGTATGCAGACTCAAGAAAGTGATGTATAGCCTGAAACAGAGCCCCTAAGCGTAGTTTGAGATACTTGAGCTATGAAGTCAAAAAAATTGGCTTTGCTAGATCTATGTTAGATCATTCTGTTTTTGTCAGAGGCAGAGATTCTGATCTAGTCATTCTAGTTGTTTACGTTGATGATATGATCCTTATTAGTGATGATAGTATAGGAATTCATGAAAACAAAAAGTTCTTGCAAAAGACATTTGTAACGAAGGACTTAGGTAGTCTTAGATACTTTCTTGGCATTCTAGTGGTATGATCCTATCATAGAGAGAGTGCGTTAAGGAGATCCTTAAGGAAGCTGATCAACCAAGAACCAAGTCATCATCTATTTCAGTGAAAGCACAAGAGCGAGTAAAGGACGAAGATGATCCTTTATTTGAGGATAAAGAGAGATACAGGAGCATTGTTGGGATGCTTTTATACTTTACAATTACTAGACCCACATTAGCATTGCAATAAGCCAAGTTAGCCAATTCATGGAAAATCCTCACTACAATCATTGGCATGCATTTTGCTTGATTCTAAAATACTTGCCGAACTCCCTTGGAAAGGGCTTATATATGAAAAATGATGGTCACTTGGATGTGTGCTTATTCTAATGCAGACTATGCCAGGTCAATTGATGATAGCAAATCTACAATTGGATATGCTACCTTTTTTTGAGGCAACTAGATCACTTAGAGGAGTAAGAAGTAAACTAAAATGGCTCATTCTAGCGCTGAAGTAGAAAATAGAGCCATGGCTCATACAACATATGAGATTGTATGGATGGTCAATTTCTTGGTTGATCTTGGGTTGAAAGTGAAGTTACCGGTTCCTATATTTTGTGATAATCGATTTGCTACCTTCATTTCTTCGAATACAGTATTTCCAAGCATACCAAACACATTGAAGTCGATTGCCATTTTATCAGGAGTATGGTCATTGAAGGGAAAATCTGCACACCTACCACATCCTCTGAGCAACAGGTGACAGATATTTTTACAAAGACTCTTCCACAAAAGCGCCACACCTATCGCTGGGCAAGATCGATATATATACTCCATCTTAACGTAGAGTGTTGAAATATGTGTTTTCTTTTTATTTCCTAGCTAGTTTATTCTGTCATGTAATTTCCCCTTTTGTCTCTATGTAAAGAAGCTAGGGTTTCTAGTTTACTTTCAACAGCAACAATTAGATTGCATTTGATAATATTATAGGCATTAAAGCATGGAGAGTCCCGACATTAACCCATTTAGGTAGCAAAAATAGGAAAAATTCATTTAAGCGCTAAAAAACCGTTCTCTATCTTAAATTCCTAAATCACAACAAAGACATCACTGACAAAAATATTCAAACCTCCTTGTAGAGGAAGATGGAAAAGCCATCATGCCCTTGGTAGCCATTCACATTCAATAATTTCAAAGCTTTCAAAACCTCTTCGTAACATCGACCACCAAAGCTATCTTTCAAAACCACTTTGTAACTATTGGGATTTCGAGTTAGCAAGCCATGTGCCACGTGCCACATGCCAAGATTTGAGGCCCACAGGGAGCTGGTGGTTCTTGGTCCAAAGGACCAATTTTGGGTGCACTAATTTGGTTATTTTCTATTTTTAGGAAAGTTATTTTTAGGAAATGTGCTTGGAATTTATCTTATTTAAGAGATAAGATGTTTTCTCAGTAGAAATAGAACCTTTTGTTACTATTTTTAGGGATATTTCTCAAAAAAAACTATTTTGAGGGATATGTTCTCTCAATAAATAGAACCTTCCCAACAATTCTAATTTGAGTAATACAATTATTTCCAAACATCCAAGAGGCACATCTCCTCTCTCTCTTCTCTCTCTCTCGAACCAATGCCCACCTAAGCCACCATGGCCACCATCCAGCAGGCCACCAAGCCACACGGTGGTACTCCTCCATGCCTCCAAGCCACACATGCATAGTCCCCCTCACATGGACTATTTTTCCACTTAGAGTCTCCACGCTCCAATATTTTGTCAATTCTTAACATGGTATCAGAACCTTCGATCTAGGCTCCTTGTGCGTGTGGTTATCCAGACCACACGATGGTTCTTGCATCCAAGAAGTCCTCAACAAATCCGACACCTTACGCGGAGGAGACTAGAAGATGACAAAGGCTGCCACGACGGTCAGAAACGCCATGCTCGACCCCAGAGGAAGCAAGATAGTTGTCTTTGAGGCAACCATCAAGCTTAGTGGCGCTTCCAACTACGTCTTGTGGGCTCATGCCTTCAATATCTTCGTTGGAGGCCAGGAGAAACTGAGTATTCTCCTGGAGGAGGCACCAGAGTTCAAAGATGACAAGAAGAAGAAGAAAGAGGAGATCTACCAAGTTATATCGCTTGTAATCATCATACTCTTGACACCTTATATCTTATTTTTTACTCTTCTCCAAAAGAGGAGATTTTCCCAGAGAAAAGATGTTATGGAGAGGACACCATGGTCCATGCAACGACTTTCGAGGTTGCCAAAAGCAGCAGTGACTTCCCAGGTTGCCAAAAGACTAATGATTGATCCAAGCTCCTTTCCTAAAGATCCAGGCAAGTTCAGGAGACCACCACGTGGGGCTACTAGCACCTTAAACGTGAAGTCCCTAACTCATAAAGACCTTGGGAAGCTATGTGCTCTACTTCGAGAAGACAAGACGACGGATGCCATAGCGACGACCACTCATGTTGCCACAGAAGCAACGACTTTGAAAGTCGCAAGAGGCTTCGTCGTCGACATGTCGAAGAAGACCAAGAGCATCGCTCTCGTAGAAGAAGTTGAATGGTGGGGCGTCTAGCCTCACAAGTTGAAGACCAAGTCGTCAGCCTCACAGCCTTCTACTTGAGAAGGAGTGTTGGGATTTGGAGTTGGCCACGTGGCAACTAGCACGCCACGTGGCACGTGCCATGTGGCAAGATCTAAGGCCCATAAGGGGCCAGTGGTTCTTGGTCCAAAGGACCAATTTTAGGTGCACTAATTTGGTTGTTTTCTATTTTTAGTAAAGTTGTTTTTAGGAAATGTGTTTGGGATTTGTCTTAATTAAAAGATAAGATCTTTTCAAATGAGATAAGATCTTTCCTCAATAGGGATAAAATCTTTTGTTACTATTTTTAGGAATATGTTATCTCTATAAATAGAGTCTTTCAACAACTTTAATTTGAGTAATACAATTATTTCCAAACATCCAGGAAGCTCATCTCCTCTCTCTCTTCTCTCTTTCTCCAACGGATGCCTACCTAGGCCACCATGGCCACCATCCAGTAGGCCACCAAGTCACACAATGGTGCTCCTCCACACCTTCAAGCCACACGTGCATAGTCCCCCTCACGTGAAATATTTTTTCCACATACTTAGAGTCTTCACGCTCCAATATTTTGTCAATTCTTAATAGTAACATTGACCGCCAAAGTTATCTCTTGTCCATTACTGAGCTACGGTATGTTCTAATTTTTTTAGTGAAATGAAGTAGATGACTACTAAGTGATTGTCCTTTTACTTTTCCAAAAATCAAAAATAAAAAGCTTAGGATACATGATCTCCTCCACCTCCATAAGCTAGTAGTTTGTTGCTCATTAAAGAGGTTCAAATGCGTAGCCATGTGCTCATCAACTGCATCTCCCCCTTTAATCTCTTGCCCATCATCAGGCATTCAATATGGTTCCTCCTTCCATTGAAACAAGCATGGATGAACTTGGTATCAGCATCACTTTCTTTGATCCACTTGTCTTGATTTTTGTTTCCATTAAATTTTAGTCTTATTATCCCTATCCTCCACAATAAACAAATGCTTGACCCTATCCAAAATTTCCTCCTACAATAAAGGACGTAAATCCCACACACCATCTATTCTTGAGATTGCCTCAAGAGAATCCTACTTCCTCTTCCCCCTTTTTTCTTTGATCCTCTTCTTATAATCCTTCATGAACACCTTCAAAGCCATCAGTCTAGAGAGCAATGTTTTTTTTTTTTTGAGAGAAAAGAGAAATATTACAATCATCCCGTAAATATATTAAATTACAAAATGAATAAACTTACAAGTTTTGAAGCCAAAAGTCAAAAAAATAACAAGTCTCCCTCACTACATTCTCCACCTAATATCTATCATTATTGAAAACTTTATCGTTCCTCTGCAACCAAATAGCCCAAAAAAAAGCAAATACTTTGCACCAACCAGCCATGTCCAAATGCAGATGATCCCGGAACGTCTCCCAGAAGGAATCAAAGTCAATAGTTGACCGTATGAACCGCACAATGATCCCAAACCTCTCTAGAGAAACCACATTCAAAGAACAAATGATGAATATCCTCTTCTGACTCACCACACAACAGGCATGTGGTCCCAGTAGATGCACACCATTTACTCCAATACACTTTGGTTGTCAATCTCTTTCTCCTAAAAAACCACAGGAACAACTTGGCTTTGAGAGGACACTTACAACTCCACAACAGCTTGGAATCCTTCTACATTTGATGTCCACCATTAGAAATCAGAAGATTGTACACATTCCTAATGGTGAATCTGCCATGTTTCCACTGCTTCATATCAGGTCCAATAGTGGGAGAGAACTCCCCCAATGCAGACAGCAGCTGCTGAAATTCAATAAACATGGCATCAGAAAGCCCATCTGGAAGCCTGATGTCCCAAACATTATGCTCTCTATCCCACATATCGACCACAAGTGACTCCTTATGTTGAATATGTTGGAATAACCAATTATAAAGTTCTGAAAATCTGCCACTTTCAGTCCAATCATCGCAACAGAATTTGAAAGAAAGACCATCCCCAAGTGTCGACCAAAGTGGCTAGCAAACTCAACCATTCAAGAGTGCACAAAATGCCAAAAGGTAGAAGAACCATTGGTTGCTGCAACCCTTTGGACAAGACTCATGTCTCCTCCATAAGAATCTTTCAAAGTGGAAGTGAGATGTCCTAGCCATTAGAAAACAACCTCACCAACCACTTCAACAAAAGAGCCTTATTGAAGCAATCCAACCTGCCCATACCAAGGCCACCTTCTTTCTTAGGCTTGCAAATATTCTCCCAAGAAACCAATTGTGCAAATCTCCCTTCCCAATCTGCCTCCTTCCAAAAAAATATTTTCCTTATCAATCAATGTTCCTTAATATCTTTTTCGTTGGTCCAAACACCAACATGAAAAACACCGGGATAGACGACAAAAACGATTTAAGAAGAATCAAACATCCTCTTCTAGACAAAAGTCTACCACTCCAAGAGGACAACTTCGTAGATAATCTTTCAATAAGAGGACTCTAGTAAGAAGAGTTCAATTTCTTCCCCTTTAATGACGAACCAAGGTATTTAATCGGAAGTATACCTGCCAACTCATTCTCCTCTCTACAGTTCATGCCCAACGAAACCAACATGGACTTACTCTGATTAATTTTAAGGCCTGAAATTTCAACAAAGATTTTCACCAATGAGGAGACATGGGACACTTCTCTTCCTCCCCCTTCAATAAAAAAAGTCGTGTCATTAGCATATTGCAAAATTGAAGTAATAATCCTCTCATCATTCTTAATAGCGTATCCTCTAAATAAACCACCGTCACAAACTCAAAAGGCCATATTTGCAAGTGTATCCACTGTAATGTTGAACATCGGTGCTAACGGATAGCCCTATCGAACTCCCCTCTGTGGCTGAGTCCAAGCCCCATTTGCCATTCCATTCACCAACACTGAAAACAAGGATGTGGTCACACATCTCTTCATTAACATTATCCAACAAACCGGAAAACCCCTTCTCTTCAGAACATCCCACAAAAAATTCCAAGAGACGAAATCGTAGGCCTTAAAAAGGTCAACCTTCTACACAAAGGCCTTAAACTTCTACCTCTTCCAAAAAGCCAAGAATTCTTCTACTAACACATAGGAATCTTGTAACGATCTTCCTTTCATAAAGGTGGACTGGACAGGTGAGATGATATCGGCCAGCACATAGCGCAGCCGGCTGGCAAGAATCTTTGCCACAAGAAGGTAGATAGAGTTTGAAAGTGCAGTGGCTCTAAAATTTCCTACCTCCTCAGGTGCTTGTTTCTTAGGCAAAAGGAACAGATCCAATTTATTAATCTTTTCAATACCTGCATTACCTTCAAAAAATTCTCTAATCATGGTCATCACGTCTAGGCCAACCACCTCCCAAAATTCATTATAGAAAATGATTTGTAGACCATCTGGGCCTAGAGAACCTTTCGCCTTCATGCCATTCAACACAACCAAGACCTCGTCCTCCACAACCTTTACAAAATTAAGCTTCATTGCATCACTAATCTGATCCAGATGCAAATTAGCCAGACACCAATCACCACAAGGTTGTCTCTTTTTACAAGAGAGCAATGTTCTAGCCACCAAATTGGATTCTGGTATTTTGATTCACTGCTCTTCAACTGGATTTTTGAAATCTAGTTCACAAAACCAACTTATACTTATTAGATCACCAATGCAAGGGAGTGATTTGAAAATGTCCCATCCAATGGATTAGATCACCAACGCAAGGGAGTGATTTGAAAATGTCCCATCCAATGGGACCACATCACATAAAGGAAAGTACTATGCAAAATCCACAGAACACATGAACCCATCCAAGCGAGAACACAACTCCTCAAAAGCTAAACTTGGCCATGTGAACCTGCTATTTGTCAAAGGAAAGTCCACCAATTCCAAATATATGAACCTACAATTTTTCAAAGGAAAGTCCACTAATTCCAAATATGCAACAAGGTTCCTAAAGGTGACAACACTCCAATCTCGAAGGCCTCTATGTGGTTGGGTCCATAGCTCCACTACCTTCATCATCCGTATCAGGCACAATGCCTATAATAGGTGCATCATTCACAGCCTCACCACCAAGCAGAAGTACACCCGTGTTGCATACACAACCATCTACTTGCATCGCAATCATACCACATCCACTGCCTCATGGTTGTATCACATAAGCTCACCGGTTGCATCACCCGATGGTGGTGCTCCATCCTTAATACTTGTAGCTAGCGACGCTACATCCTTACCACTTACAACAAGAGAAGCTCCAAAACCATCATCGTTCATAAATGGTTCCCTTCGGTCATAGAAACCCACAATCGCATCAATCAAGTCTATAGGAGCCCCTATGCCCATAAGGGCAAGAATGCTAACGAAAGAGGATTAGTGATCAATTGGATGGTGACAACAAAATCCTCAACACACATTAGCAACCCATTATACCCCCTCCCTTAATTAGAAAGGAAGCAAAGATTCGACTGTAGGAAACATCTAGATCGAATTAGATCTAAAACCACATCGCAAAGGTAATGCCATAATAGGAAAAATTAATCCATCTTCACACATGGTCATTAATGAGGCTAAATGAGGCCCTAAGGTTGCCTCTTTTGTAGCGTAAGAGTGGCACAATCATTTAAATCAAATCTCTTGAATCGATCATTAGCACATATCATACTCGAGATATACGGCTCCATAGTTGGAAAGTTTCCTTGTGTGTCTGCTTAACTTCAATAAATATTACACAATTCCCTTTTGGGCTTCCAGATTTGTTGCCATTACACAAACTGCCTTGTTGGTTGCCTCACCATCGCGATCATTGTCATCGAAGAAGACAAGACAATGCCTGCGTATGTTTGCTTTTTCTCTAGTGAAACCATTGTCCGGAACACAATCACCAACATGGACCCCCCTGTAGGATGGCCTTTAGAGGAAACATCATTGATCTTTTTTTTTTTTTTTTTTTTGAAAAGGAACATCATTGATCTTGTCCACCCAAATTCCTACATCAATCCAACGTAGCTCAATGACTTCAGGCCCTAGCATTGACACAACTTTAACCTTGCAAACGAGGACATAGGTGTCTCAATCACCACCAACGAATGCAAATGTTGGCAATCATCTTTTGCAATAGTCTCTCCTTTAATAATCCATCCGTGCATGCCAAACTCCTCTATCTAATCAATCTACCGCTCACTCGAGAAGTCATGAGCTCAACCATTCTACATCAGCCACTCCAAACCCAAGAAGCAGCAGCTTATTATCTATTAATAGATGAGATTTAATCTCTAACTCGGATATGACCCTCACCGCTGCAAATATTGATTCCACCATAGGATGGCCCTCCACAACATCTTTAACCAGAGATAAATTGAGCGACTCTAACAAATGGCGCAAGGGTGACCGTAGGGTAAACATGATTTGGAACTTGCATATTCTCCCTCCCCCCCCCCCCACCCATCCTGCAGCGCACAATCTCCCCATTATCGGACACCTCGATACTCCGTCTACAAGTTGCCTAATGGTATCCAACCCCATGACATCAAAGACAAAACAACAAGATCATTACATTGAGCCACCAAATGACCCCTACCATAGCACCTAAAACAAACCACAAGGCACCTCCACACACACTATCATCCCCATTTAAGGGCCTCACTGCCATCCCCCCCCCCCCTCTCTCTCCTACACACACTCACATGTTGGAACCTAGCTCTGTTCATGTTTCAATGTTAACAAAACAAGTTCACTATCGTTGCATTTTTGTCCAAGCTAACCTTGTCATAAAGATCAAGTCTTGGAAACCAAGAAAAGAGCTTACGCAAAAAACAAGATTATTTTTTTGAAAAGATGAAGGATGGTTATTCATATGATAACCAAAAAACGTCAAAAATTACAAGAGTGTTACATGAGGGACTCCCAAAAATGCACAAGCGAAGAAATACTAATAACCAAATTCTCAAGATAAGGGCTCTATCCCTTGAAAATCGTTGCATTCTTCCCCAACCAAATGCCCTAAAATACTGCCAGCACCTTGGCCTTCTTTTTGTATCTGAAAACATGTTGGCCCACATGTAAGCTACCCCATATGAAAGAACTCTAGAACCGATTTTGGGTGGTGTGCTCAATCTACCCAAAATCTAATTGTCTTCGGATTTGTAAGGAGAAGGCACACCCAAAAAATAGATGGTCAATGTCCTCATCCCCTGCTTTACAAAGTGGACACACCTTCTTAGCCTCCAACTTCCACTTGGCCCTCCAAAGTCTAGTCATCAGGAGCCCTCTTCGCATCAACCATGAGAAGATCTTGATCTTCAATGGACAATTGGCTGTCTAGATGAGCATGCATTCTCTGAGGAAGTCAATATCTGTCACCTACCCTACATTCCTCAACCCGGAGCATGCCTTCTTAGCCAAGAACTCCCCTCCACCCTCAGGCTCATAGCCATCTAGCTACTGCAACAAAGCCTGTACCTCTTCCATCCACTAGTCAAAGAGATTCCCCACAAAAGTCAGACACCAGGATCCATTCCAGCAACTGCCCATCGTCATCTCCTTATCAATGGCCATGGTAAAGAGCCTAGGAAATCTCTTACAAAGAGGGCCATCCAATCGTCCCTCCAAAATCTAAATATATCCCCTATGCCAACATAAGGAGAAAAGAATCTCCACACCTTAGGGACTACCTTCGCCAATCCCCTATAAAAATGAGAAGATCCACTCCAAGGCGATGCCATCAGCTCCCAACTCAACAATGATGCATAACATGGCTCCAACCCCCCTCCCCCCCACCCACACAGTGTAAACTGGATCCTACAGGTTACTTCATGTGATATCAATGTGGGTTTAGCAAGGAGGCATCACACACCATCTTGCTATAGCAACACTAGCAAGGAACCAAAAGCGGCAGTCTAATGTTTGATCACCACTCTTCGACGAATCTGATTATAGATACTGAAAGAAGAGAATGAGAATCTTCCTCAAATCCATGGAAGAAGGCATTTGGGAGACTATCGAGTAGAAGTATGTAAAGCCAAAATGGAAAGACAAACTTGAGTACACAAATGACCAAAAGAAGCAAACCTTGAAGAATGCCAAAGCAATGAACACTCTTTACTATGCACTCGCAAAAGAAGAATTCAACCAAATCACAGCATGTGAATCGACATGAGATCCGGAACACTCCTCAGATCACCTATGAAGGGACCTCGAAGGTAAGAGTATGAATGTTCCAGGATAAAGAAATGAGAGAAGATATGGGACATGTTCACCAGGTTTGGTGATATAGTGAACCCCTTTAAAGACCTTAGGATGAAACTCACTCAAGAAATATTAAACTAGAAGGTGCTAAGGTCAGTTACGAGTAACTGGTCCTCCAAGCCTACGACCATTTAGGAGGCCAAAGATCTATCAACTCTAAAGCTAAACAATCTCATGGGTAGTCTCATGGCCCATGAAGTTCACTTAGAGAACATGAAGAAGAGACTAAGATGGAACCCAAAAAGAAAACTCTTGCATTCAAAGCAAATCTTGAGGACACTAACTCAGATGAGGTTGAGTTAAAAGACGACAAAGAACTTGCACTTTTGGCAAGACAACTCAAGCAATTCATGAAGAAGAAAGGTAAGAGACCTTCCAAATTTTCATCTGGCATTGTTTGTTTTAGGTGCAAAAGGAAGGGGCATGTACAAAAGGATTGTCCCGCACTAAAGCAAAAAGGGCATCAAATAAAAAGAAGAAAGGCCAAGAAAATTGAAAGGAAGATAACAAAGAAAGCATTCAAAGCAACCTATGATGGCAATGACTCGGAGACAAAAACAGATCAAGAAAGTCAAGAAGTGGCTCACCTTTGTCTCATGGCATCAACCAAGTCAAGTGAAGATGAGCTGAACACTAACTTCACCCTAGACAAATTACTCGATGCATATAAAGACTTGTATAGGATCACTAAAAGAATAAAGAAAGAGAATAAAGAACTCAGAAGCAAGTGTCTAAGTCTACAAGAAGAAAAAGCAAGCATAATACTCGACTTAGAAAGCTACAAGGAGTTAAAAACAACCAAGCTTGTAAATATAGAATATCATGAAAAAGTGGAGGATCCAAAGGAGTAGTAATATCAACTTCAAGGAAACCTTAAATGATCTTAAATATACAATAGGGTTTATACACACTTCTACGAAGAACTTAAGAAGAAGACCAAAGAAAAGGTCAAAATTAATACACGAAGAAAAGCACCTACACCTACACATGCATGGATTTACTAAAAGACCAGGAACAAAGGCAACTATAGACCCACCACTTCTTATGAGGTCTATAAAACTAAGCCTTTGAAAGGTGCTACACACAAGGGCCCAAAAAAAAATGATACCTACAAGGGGCATTCTAAACTATCTTGCAAGATGCGAAGGATCAAAGGATAATAGACAATGGTTGTTCTCGACACAACGGGAAACTCAGATCTCTTCATCGAGTGGACGCCACTATAGGATGGAGGATTCGTCAAGCTTGGCAACAATAAACGTTGTTGCATAAACTGTAAAGGTACGATTGGGAACTCCACTAAGTAGGTACGTAATGTTATCCTTGTTGATAATCTAAAACATTATTTGCTTGGTGTATCACAAATTTGTGATAATGGTTACAATGTTTTATTCACTAAGAAGGCTTTAAAATTCTTATGGAGCAAATACTATGGTTATTAAGGGTTTTAGAGTCGGTGACATCCAAGACGTCCACTTCTCAAAAGAGAAGTCAGTGGAATGTCGTTTGCCCACCTTAAATAAAGTAAATCTTTGGCACCATAGGTTAAGCCTCATTCACCTAAAGCACTCGAATAAGTTATCCCACAAACAATTAGTTTGGAACCTACCCAAACTAACTTTTTAAAAAGGATTCTCTATGCAAATCATGTGAACTCTGAAAAATGCATAGGTCTTTAAATCCAAAAGCATAGTTTCCACTTCACGGCCTTTAGAGCTATTGCACGTTGATCTATTTAGGCCAACCCAATTTGAAAGTCTAAGTGACACAGCTCAAGTTTTTTTTAAATAACTAAATAAACAAATAATTTGCCACAAAACCAGCTACGTCAGAGATAGGAATCTATGTAGCACAACTACATCGAAACTGCAAGTCATGGCAGCAACCGTAGGGATTGTTCGGAAGAGTAGCGGAAAAGAGTGGTGGAACGAGGTGAAGATGGTGGGGCTAGAGGCCACTAGGTGGAATCAGACAACAGGATAGTGAGCTCCGCCAAGTGAGGCAGTGGTTGACAAGGGAGGGCGGTGATGGCGGAGCCACAGCAGCCAGCGTCATGTCAAGGTGCGTGGTGGTTAGGGGCAGTCAATGGTGGTGAGCTTGGCGACAAAGGCAACTTTGCAGGAGAGGGATCAGTGGAAGAGATTATGGTAGATTTATGGAGTGGAGAAGATATGGTATGGTGGTGGCTTTGGTGGAGTAGGAGGTGAGAGGTGAGAGAAAAGTGTGGTGAGAGGGAAGGGGAAGATGAGTTTAGGGATGGGGAGCTTTTTCAATGGAGTTGAGATGAGTTTAGGGGTTGGATGAGTGGAGAAGGGAAAAGTAAGGGGGTTGTGGGGAGGAATGTCACAGGTGGGATGGGAAAGAAGCATGGAGGTGAGGAGGAACTAGGGGGTGAGAGAAAGTACGATGGTGAGAAAGGCAAGAAGGGGGAATAGAGATAAGAGATAGAGAATTAAAGGTAAGATAAGGTTGAGATGAGAAAATAATTTTGTAACATCATTTCAATTTATCTTTTGTTTTTATACAACCCAACCCCTTAAGGATTACAGAACCCCACAAGACATGACTCTTGGATTGCAACTCTTAACCAAGGCATCCCTTGGTTGAAATTAAAAAATATATAAGATAAAATAAATGAAAATTTTGTAATTACACACTTAAATGTTAATTTCAATTTTAGGCTACACCACTAAGTATATCAAGATTCTGCCTATTGATGACTTTTCGAGATTCACTTAAATCGCCTTCTTGAAACATACAAATAACTCACTTGATTCCTTTCTTAATCTCACTTGGAGAAAGCTCTCAAATTCTTAAAATTAGGACTAATCATGGGGAAGAGTTTGAAAATGAGAAATTTTCAACCTTTTGTTGTTATGATACGCTATATTATAAGGAGCATTTTGTCCTTTTATTATTTTGTTGGACTTATGTTATAATTTTTTCCTCACCTCTCTCTATATAAAGTGGTATATGGACTTAATAATTACGAATTTTCATTTTCTTCAACTTGGTATCAGAGCCAAGTTGAGGACCCCACCAAGAAAATCCTAACCCTACCACCAAGCCTCACCACCGTCGGGCAGCAGCGCTGCCTGCAACAACACCACCGCCAGCAGAATGGGATTGCAATCGATGTTTACTAAACCATTATCTCGCCCTTAGTTTGAGAAGTGTAAAAACAAGCTGACCATGGTAGTAAAAACCTTTGGTGTAGAATGGACCTGTAACCTGCTAAGTCTCTCGTATATCTCCTCAATAGGAGGAAGATCAGACAATGTCAAAATCTGTGTGCGTGCAGCAAAATAACTATCATTAAGCCCTACCAGAAACATATGTGCGGAGAACTCCTTCCTCTAATCCCTACACATGGCTAAGGTACACATGGGCCTACATGCATTATATTTCTCCAAGAGTCCCTTCATGGTGGAATAGTACTGCAAGAGACTCATGGATTCCTGCTTCAAGTGACAGAGGTCATAATGAATCCGAAAGACCTGGGTGGAGTTAAGTTCATGAGAATATGCATCCTTCAGACCATCCCACAGCTATTTGGCAATTTTGTAATACATGACTTCATCTCCAATGCGGGATATCACACTATTTAGTATCGAAGCGCTTACCA
Organism: Thalassia testudinum; assembly: GCA_037157565.1. Lineage (NCBI taxonomy): Eukaryota > Viridiplantae > Streptophyta > Magnoliopsida > Alismatales > Hydrocharitaceae > Thalassia > Thalassia testudinum. Next base: position 75,629,615 of record JAZHRO010000013.1, read on the forward strand.
TGGCATCATCTCTGTTCCAGGTTGCATATTTCCTTGTCTTCTACTCTGGTGGTGCTTCTATGAGGACATGTTGTTGCAGGCTGTCAGACAAGTACTACTGCGAGGAGTAACTTGCAACGGCACAGACGACTAGGCCATCATTCACTGGACAAGCTACGCCGAATCATCCCTCACCTGTAGCCTGTCGTGAAGATTCAGTGTGATGCCCGTCAGCTGAGAAAGCATCACCGTACTAGTTTTCCAGCTTCTATTCAGTCTAATAGTTCTGCTTGTTTCAATTTATTACGTTGTGATGTTTAGGGTCCTAGTCGTGTGGCAAATCGACAGAGTTATCGGTATTATCTGTTACTTATGGATGATTTCTCCCATTTATCATGGATATTTTTGATGCGGAATAAATCAAAGGTTGGATCCATTATTCAATAATTTGTGATGTTTATGAAAACTCAGTTTGGTATATGCATTAAGAAGATCAGAATTGATAATGCCTTAGAATTTTGTACTAAGAATTTAGCATTCTTGTATAGGTCACTTAGCATTGTACATCAGACGTCCTGCCCTCACACGTCATAGCAGAATGGGATTGCTAAAAGGAAACACCGTCATATTGTGGATACAGCTAGAGCCCTACTCATCCAGAATAGTGTTCCATATAATTAATGGGAAGATGCTATTCTCACTACTTATTATCTCATTAACAAGCTTCCTTCCTCTGTGCTTCATGAGTAGATCCCATGGAACATTCTTTATCCTGACTCAAATTTGTACACCAAAGACTTTTGGTTGTGTGGCATGTGTACACCTCCTTAGGCCTGGTCGTGATAAATTAGCTCCTAAGATGATTAAGTGCATGTTTCTTGGCTATTCACGCACTCAGAAATGATATAGGTGTTTTAACCCTATACACCAGAGGCACTATGTTAGTGCAGATGTGACCTTCATGAATCTATTCCATATTTTTTCCACTTCAAGTCATCAGTTGAAGGAGGTTGAGATGGTTGTGTCAATGCATGTACCTCCTGTAGCCATGGATGATTTCTCTCAAAGCAGTAGTGTACCTGCTACAGAGTAGAATGTGGGCACATTCAGAGTTGTACCATCATATGATAATACCTTTAAGAGTGCTATATATCAACTTCCAGTCAGTTGTAGAAAGAAGACACACCCCCCCCCTCCTCCACAGTTCCTACTGAGCCACCACCGTCTTCCCCCACTCAGGTATGTGTTGACGATACTAACAATACTTCTCATAATAGTGTCTCCAGGTTCTACCTCTATGCCCATAGATGAGGATATTCCCATTGTTATCAGAAAGGCTCCACGATCTTGTGCCCAGTATCATGTTGCTGGGAATGTTATTTCTGTTAATTCTCTGGGTATGGAGTTTCATGCATTCACTATTGCAGTTTTCAGTGCTAAGATACCTTTCTCTTACCAGCAGGCTCTACTACATCCACACTGAAAGGCAGTTATCGAGGAGATGTCTGCTCTTACTGACAGAGGCACCTGGGAGCTTACTACTTTACCTCCTGGTGCGCACTTTGTTGGAACCAGATGGATCTTTGCCTTGAAATATAACTCAGATGAGTCTATTTCCTGATACAAGGCTCATCTTGTGGCCAAAGAATTCAACTAAACTTATAGGGTGGATTTCTTTGACATATTCTCTCCAGTTGCTCGACTCTCCACAGTTTGTATACTAATTTCTATTGCAACTCATTATAGATGACACCTACACCAGTTGGATGTCAAAAATGTGTACCTCTATGGAGATTTACAGGAGGAGATATAAATGCAATAGCCGCCTGGATTTGAGGTTCAGATAGAGTGTATATGTAGGCTTAGTAAGATCATTTATTGTCTTAAACAAAGCCCCCAAGAGTGATTTTAGCGCCTGTATGAGGCATATGTTATTGGGATGCAGATGTCCCTGTCTAATCATTCACTATTTCTAAAGAAGACCAGTGACTCTACTTGTGTATGTAAATGACCTTATCGTCACAGGTGATGATGCAGCTGGTATTTCTCATGTGAAGGAGTATTTAGCACGCCAGTTTGTCATGAAAGACCTTGGGAAGCTGAGATATTTTTTTAGCATTGAGATTACCACATCTAAGTAAGGGATAATTATGTCACAAAGAAAGTATGTTCTTAAGATTCTTTAAGAGACTGGCATTCTAGGATCCACAGATGCCAATATTCCTATAGATCCTAAAGTTCACTTCTTTGATGATGCTATGAAGCTGAAGAACAAGAAGGCATATCGACAACTGGTGGGAAAACTCCTATAACTAATCATTACTAGGACAGATATTAGCCTTACAATGGATAAGCTAAGTCAGTTCTTAGACAAACCTACTGATGATCATTGGCAGGCTACGATATAGGTGTTGAGGTACATCAAAAGATGTCTAGGTAAAGGCATTCTATTTCAAAAGAAGGCTTCCACCATGTCTATTCTTACTTACTCAGACACAAATTATGCAGGAGATGTTGCAAACAGCCGATCTACCACTATCTTCTGCACTTTTGTAGCTGAAAATTTGGTGACCTAGAGGAGTAAGAAACAAAGTGTAGTTTCATGCTCTAGTGCTGAGTCTGAGTATCGTGCCATAACACATATTGTAGTTGAGATGATATAGATAAGATCTTTATTACGAGATTTTCATATTACTATTCAGAAGCCAAAGGAAATGCATTATGACAACTAAGCTACAACATACATTGCCAACAATCCCATGTTTCACAAGAGACCAAACATGTGGAAATGGATTGTCATTACACTAGGAGTTTGATTCAGTAGGGTCAGCTTCGTACTACTTATCTTGCCTCTTCAAACCAGACTGCCGACATGTTTACTAAGTTGTTGTCTCACCTCAGTTTGAGAAGTGTAAAAACAAGCTAAACATGGTGGATATATATACTACAGCTTGAGGGGGAGTGTTGTGTTACATTATATTGTGAGGAGTGTTTTGTCCTTTTATTGTTTTGTTGGATTTATGTTATAATTTTTTCCTCACCTCTCTCTATATAAAGAAGTCTAAGAACGACTTAGTAATTACGAAATTTTATTTTCTTCAACTTTTGTACAAGTATGGTATAACGCATGAGTTGTCCTTCCCTCATGCACCATCTCTAAACAGTGTTGTAGAGCACATGAACCGCACTCTACAAGAATATTGTATTGCTCAAATCATCTCCACCACGCTTGCTATAACCTCATCTTGCTCAGGATCATCTATTAATCTTTCCAATTTTTGTTAAGCAATGTAGAGCAGCAATCCTAGTTCCTCCTCATTTCAGTTAAAATCAAGACCTCCATTGCTCCTACAGTGTTAGCATGGGCCAATATCAAACTTAATGGTGAAAAGTATTAACTGTCAGCCCAGCATTAAAGATCTCCACTGCAGGCCTAGAGGAGCTTCATGCTAGTATCCTTAGATTGTTGTTGTAAAAGACTGGGACTCTATCACAAAACACGCACTCCCATTAAAGGTCCCATAAAGCCAATAAAGATCTTAAAAGCAAGCATCATGCATTTATTTTCTTATCAAAGGAGCTCCAAGACAGCATACCTTTGGCAATGACGTGCGACAGAGAACCCCTTTTCAACCCTCCACCGAGCTGCAACAATCCACATAAAACAAAGATGAACACTCAATACAACCCACCGCATCAATACTCTAAGGCCCCATCTCAATCGCCATAACATAATTGAGCCGCAAACGCAACAGAATGCTATTTTCCAAGGGTTTTCCAATTAAGTCCAGTTTTGATTTCCGTAACATAATCAAATTTTATGAAAAAAAAACAACTTTTGAATAATCCAATTATAGAGATTCAAAGCTATGGAAGGTGATCAGAAGATTTCCATGCTAATTTAGATTGCAAAGTCAAATACTTTGTTCTTTTTTAGAAAAGTTGTAAAATCGAATGCTACATTACAACAAAAATCTAACACCGGCATCCACTTGCGTCGGAATCATTCCCACGGGCTCCAATTACGTTAGGACAAACCAAATGGGGCCTCAAAGTCGAAACTAACCAGGAGATCAACTTACGCATCGCATTCAAAAGGACTGCCGCAACCAAATTACAACGGAAAAAGTTGGAAAACGGTGTTGATTTACTAATCGGGGGAGGAGGAGAAGGAATCGGACCTGTAGGGATAGGTCACTAGAAGAAGGGGAGGGAGGGCCGCCCCTGGCGTGGTGCTGGATCTCGTAGAGCACCTCGACGGGACCATCGGAGCTCGAGGAGGGTCGATCGGGGGATCGTTCTTCGTCCATCGGCATCGGGGAGTGGGCGGGGGAGATTGGGGTTTCGGTGGGGATGGGGAAGTGGAGGTTGGGGGTTGGGGAGGAGACGAGGGACAGGAGGCGGTGATGGGGAGAGGAGAAAGAGCGGGGAGGAAGTAGGGAGTCGAAGGGGGGGCATTCTTATGTGTTTATTACAGTAGGCGAATTGCAGATTTATCGTAAAGAGAGAGAGAGAGAGATATTTATAAATATTTTTAATGTTTTGTCAACATATATTTTTTTTTTAAATTAACTTTTCATTGCTAAAGAGAAACATCCAAAGTCATACTTCCGATGAGAAATATAATATAAATCTCAATCAACATAAAATAGCAACGATCAATCTTGAAGGTATGAACAAATCTGCTGTACTCCATCCAAAAGATTCAAATACGAGAGAATCTAATATATTGAAAAAAGAATTTACCTGGAGATGTCAATAGGTATATCTAAATATACATACCACGTGCATCTCCAACAAAATCAAGAATAGAAACAATAATAATTGAACAAATAATATCGCACAAGAACAACAACAAACTAAAGAAACTAAAAATATAAAATGATCGTAAAATGGGGCGACGAGGTTAAGCAAAAATAGCATCCACGATCCAAACCAACTTGGAATTGACAATTAGAACATTTCAACAACAATGACGAGCATAGAACGAGAAATTGAGCTTCCAGGAGAAACAAGCCACGACACTAAAGCCTAGATTGGCAGGAATGCTGATGGCTAAGGCATGAGGACAAAATCCGAGCCAAAGACTGTCGCACATGCTAGTACCATCCCCAACAGCGCAAGGCAACAATCAATGCCATAGCACCCAAGTTGTAGAGGAGGCACCATCTAAAAGGGGGTGAATAAGACAATATGGCAAGGAGATTAGGCAACATAATGGGGAAGAGAGGTGGGAGGGACCCTAGCCAGTGTTGGATGGCCGATCAAAGCCCTAACACTAGTGGATCTAGAAAAGTTAGGGCTTAGTGGGGTGGGAGGGTGGGTTAGGCATGGGAGACTTTGAAGTCTCTCAAAGGAAAGTGATCCAAGTCGATATGAAAGATTGGATGGCCTATCCACCTAATCTTTGGATAAAGCAAGGCTGAAACAAGTGTCTCCTGTGCAAAGGTCAAGGAAGAACCATCTTGGCAATTAGGCACTTATTTGCAATTTTGATCAAACTGGTATGTATCATTAGACACTTATTTGCAATTTTGATTAGACCTTGACCTAAAAGAAATTCAATCAAGTAATAACTCATCGTATGCTAAATATTGTTTGTCTCTTTTCTAAGGTAATAAAAATGTTTGGATTCATCTATTGGTGTAGAAGCTCAAGCTCTCACAATAAATTTAAGTCATACATTTTAAGTATTGAAAATGCTACCGAACATCATGAATAGTTTGATTCGATTAAATACAACTTTCATTTCCAACGTCATGCTTGTATTATCTTTTTCCTTTGAGAGTTGATTTTCAATTATGCAATTATCTATTTAACATTTTTGTTAAAAAGTTACATTTTACTAATCATTTATGATTACATGATATAATAACATGTTAATTGAATTTAAAGAAAATTATAAGAGGTTATATTGGTGTGAATTAACTTTTTTGGTTCCTATCCTTAAAGAACAACTCCTTCATAGTTTGAGGACTTTTTGTATCATACCTTACCCCAAACCAACAACTTTAACAACAAACTTTAAGTCAATTATCATGCTCCCAAATCCAAATACAAGAGTCGTCCCTCCCAATACAACCCATACACTCTCCTCATCCAACTTGCTAATATGCTCCTCGAAAGCTAGTCTCTAAAGTTGATGGAGAAAAAGCTTTTCTAGCTTGATTGGCATCACTAACACTAGAGGTGTCAAAATGGATTTGGACCTGATAAGCGGATGCAAACCTGACCCAATAATGTTAGATTCCTAATCAAGTTGGGTCAGACTTGACCAGCCTCTTTATCAGGTCGAGTCTTGGATTCAATTTTTGGATCTGCATGGACTCAATGGACTTGATAGATAGGACCCAATGGATTCAATATGGACTTGCATGGACTCGATAATAGGATCCAATAAACCCATATTAGACCCACATGGACCCATAAAGACCTAATGGACCTGACAAAGAGGACCCCTTGGACCCACATAGACCTACATATGACCCAACCAATATCAAATTAGGTCAAGTCTTGGGTTAAGGACTTGGGACCTACTTGCTTATCGGATTTGACCCGACCCAACCTGAAAATTTTCAAGTTAAGTGAAAATCGAGTCCCGACCCAATTGACAACCCTAACTAACACCGTGGTATTTATTAATCAATTAGGCTCAAGTTTATAGTAGACGAGGTGTGGAGGCATGTAGAGTGTTGTGAGTTGTAACTTAAAATGGAAAACTTTTAAGAGCTTTTACAAATATAATTCGAAATCTTTTGGAAAGACACGAATACCCTTGTATAAAATTTATTTACATATCTACCCTTCATATTTACATATATACCTTCAAAAATTCAACTATTGACATCTATATCCTTAACAAGGGACTGGATCAAGAATAAAATGATTATTATTTCCATGCCCCTAAATGTTTTCTTAACCTCTCAATTTTCTTCCCCCTTTTCTTCCTCCTCGTCTTGTCCAACTTCCTTTGTTTCCTAAAATCGTGTGCAATGGGGTCGTCAGAGGTGAAAGCACAAAGCTAACAATGGGGCACAAGCAGAGGTGGGTGTACAGAGGGGCTGAAGATTCAACAAATGAAGTGCAATGAAGCAACAAGTAGAAAGGGCAATGATGTGCAAAGGGAGGTGGTGAGGTTGGTGGTAGGAGTTGGTTGGTGCTCGATGGTGGTAGTCGGAGTCACACGACTAGAGGAGGCACTAAGGCCCCGTTTGCTATGATTTTAAAAGGGAGTTTTATCCTATGTGGTAGTAGTTACTACTACAATGCAGGAATAGTGCACAAGTTTTATTCTCCACCTATCACATCTATCACTATCCATCATATCTATCTCTCACTAATCATATATACTCACATTAACTCACTCACACCCATCACATCCACCTCCTACTAACATACTCCCAATACAAATAAAAATAAAAACTAATTATAACATATCAACTAAATTATCAGATCTATGCTCACTAACCCTCCTCTTACCCATCCACTTACCCCTCCTTAAGATTTTCTAACTTTACCCAATCTTAAACTTTAAACCTCTACCAAACAGGGCCTAAGGGTTGCACATGAGAGCAAATCAAAGGCACCGCATGAGAGGGGTATCGGGAGTTGTGCGCAAGAAAGGCACCGAGGGTGTCACCAAAGGAAGGAAGGGAGAGGGAGAGGCCATCCAACATGGGAAAGGGAAGGGGGGAGGTTAGAAGAGGAGGTGGTGGCAAAGGAAATAGAAGGGGAAGGAGAGGGGAATAGAGGGATAGAAGGTGGAAGAACGGGTAGATCATGGAGGGAGGGAGGTTGGACGTTGTTACGACCCGATTCCCGAATCCCGACAAGACATGAGACCGGACCAACTCAACTGATCCCAAGACCCAGTCGCCCAACAAGAAAGTAACTAAAAAGCATAAAATAAACCACATTCACCATGCAAGCAACTAACAGTAACAAAAGTACAGTAGTAAAGAAGTAAACTACTACAGCACACACCACCACAACAGTAGAGAATTTAAAAATGTACAGGAATATAAAGTTTACAATAAAAGAGTACAGAAGTGTAACAAAAATACTCACTACAATGGAAACGGGCTACAAACAAAAGGTACCACTACTGGGCTCTACTGGGCCCAGCACCCTCTGCAGCTGTAGGCTCTGGCTGCTCAGCACCTGGACCTGAAACAAGTTATGAGTACAAAAACGTCAGCAAATGCTGAGTAGAGTGGCAACCAGCTAATTAAACAGTAAAGGTGGACAGGTAACTGTTGTTTTCAATTTCTTTCTTTATTTAGCTAATTATTCCTTCTTTCATCACTTGGTTTATTTATGGTCTCTTTCTTGATCTCGAATGTTCTTCGTGGGAACGATCTCGATTGCAATCTTTTCCGAAGAGTAGAAGTAGCACGTGATGCTCTCCTGGCCGAGAGAGTCCCCCGTGGTGGTCCTACACTCAGTCAACCACCCCAAGGTCACTGACAGACGTAACGGTGACTACGGCATGCTCGATAAACGCACGGGTAGCTACCCCGTACTGGCACGCGATCAATCGTTTCCGTTAACGGGTGCACTCAAAGCACAGCACAGAACCAGTATAGGGCATAACCCTCTCAGTAACATGGGTCTAGCCCCTAAGAACCAAACAGGGGTCTCGCCCCTCCACAGTCCGCGCACCCTCGCCTAACTACCCTGGTTTGCCTAGTGGGCCTAACAAGTCGGTGTATGACGACTAGCTGAACCCCGAGCCCCGTGGGGTGGCTAGCTCTCTCCCTATAGTACTAGCTCTCCCCGGTACAGTGTACACGAGGGCCAAAAAGTCGGTATAGAGTGGCCAATCCTAACCTCGAGTGCCAACCCTAGGGCGGCTAGCTCCGCTCTGCACTAAACAAGGGGACAATCGCTCTCCTTGGTACTCCGTACTCAAGGGCCAGCTCACTTCCCCATTCCCATTTTCAGTTCCATTCCATTTATTTCTAGGAGCTCTACTCCTAATTTCCCGTAAGGTTCATGCTCATGTTTCTCAGCCTAAGCCATACTATGTTTCATCATTTCTATTTCCATTTCATATACAGGCAGCTCGTATTTAATTGCAACAATAGGAATTACATGCAACAATTGCTAACAATAGTACTTTACATTCCATAGACAGTTGTTAGCCAATTACAGGCAATTGTTATTATTTTATTTACTCATCCAAGACTGTAATTCATACATTCAATACAATTATTCCAGTGTTTCTAGTCCTAGGATTCATGCCATACCCTAGGATCTAACATTCATTCCAGATATGCATTCATGTTTGTAATTAATCTAGGGGAAGCCACTCTACCTGTAAAACCAGGAGTAATTGGGGCTTAATCAGCAGGTCCACATGCCCACGCAACCCCTAATTCCGCAATGGAACGAGGTCCTAACACAAGGATCAACCACAAGAAATCACTTAGAACATGATAAAAGTACTCCAACAAGTAGAGGAACTTATACGAAGAAGAACAGAATCTTAATTGCGGAAATCGGACCTCAAACGGACCATAAACGGGTCAAAAACAGCAATTCTGCCTCAAATCAGACATCTGGAATACCTTCCAGACGTCTTAAAAGAAGCCCAGAACCATACCTCACTCTGCGTTATTCCTCAGACATTCAGGGACTCTACTGAACCGTATGGACCCAGTTCCAGACATCCGACCACCTCTCCGGACGTCAGGAGACACTTCCTGTCGTCTGGTGCTTCGCCCAGACGTCTAAATTGCGTGAGAGGGCGTGTCATGTGCCTTCCCAAAACGAATCCTGCACACACGACAGAAAATCTTCTCAAAAGGTCACGGAGCAGTGCCTCAGCGGAACGACCTGCATGGCCATATCAGCAAAGGGAGGTGTAGGACGCGGAACGTACCTCTCAGTCGTCTGGAGCTTCTTCCAAATGTTGCCAACGTCGCTTGGACGTCGATCCAGACATCTGATTTTGGGAAAATCCTAGAACCAGAGACTGCCCTCGCCTCCTCGCACCGCGCGCGTTCGCGTCGCGCCCGCTCGACTACTACTCTAACTGCAGCAGCGTCGGGGAGAACCTCCTCGGTGCACCTCTCCGCCCTTGCGCACGCCCGATCGGCTGTGAGCTTCTCCAGAAAGCTCTCTCGCGAGCTCGCATGCTCTCCTCTCTTTCCCCCTCGCTGCTCCTCCTCTCCGCCGCTTCGCTCGTTGCACTCGCACTCGCTGGAGGAAGGAGAAGGTGGCTGGAAGTGGGGTGGTGAACGAGGGAGAGGAGAAGGGTTTAAGTAGGCGTGGGGTAGGGTTTTGTCGGTGAGAGGGGATAGAAGAAGGCGGCTGCGCACAGTCTGCGCGTGGCACGCGTGCAGACTCGAGGACGTACGCACACAAAATTTGATTTCCAGACGTCTGGGAAGGTGTCCAGACGTCTGACCCAAGTCACAAATGTCTCAAAGGGCTTTAATAGCACGGGTCTTAACAACATAACAAACTCAAAGGAAGTTTCATCCCCGAAACTTGCGCTAGCTAGGGTGCGGAAAAAGAACAACATACACATAACATACTTAAAGAGGATTGAAGTTGGTCCGAAAAGACGTACCCTCAAAGAGCTCCGGGTACCGTTCTCGCATTGCCGCCTCAAGCTCCCAGGTAGCCTCCTCGTACCGCTGGCTCCTCCACAAGACCTTCACCAACGATACCTGCTTCCGTCTCAGACTCCGGACGGCTCCATCGAGTATCTGCACTAGCCACTTGAGGTAGGTCAGGTCGTCACCCACCTCGACGCTCTCATGGCTCAGAACGCGACTAGGATCGGCGACGTACTTCCTGAGGTTGGACACGTGGAACATGTCGTGCACACCAGGAAGCTGGGGAGAAAGGGCAAGCCTGTAAGCAACGGGTCCAACCCGCTCCAGGATCTCAAAGGGTCCCACAAACCTCGGCGCGAGCTTCCCTCTCACCCCAAACCCCTGTAGGCCCTTCATGGGCGAAACGCGAAGGAAGACGTGATCTCCAACCTCAAACTGCACCTCTCTGCATTTTCGATCTGCATAGCTTTTCTGTCTTCTCTTGACAGTGCGGAGTCGCCTGTGAATCTGCTCGATCACCTCCTGACTCTGCCGGATCAGCCTAGGGCCAACCTCCCACTTGGTCCCCACCTCGACCCAACTCAAGGGTGCAGTACACCTCCGTCCGTATAGAGCCTCGTAGGGTGCCATGCCGATGCTCGAGTGATAGCTATTATTATATGCAAACTCTGCCAGGGGCAAGTGCTCCTCCCAAGAGCCCTTCCAGTCTAATACACAAGCACGAAAAAGGTCTGCAAGTGTCTGTATCGTGCGCTCTGACTGTCCGTCCGTCTGGGGTGGTATGCTGTACTAAACCTCAACTGTGTCCCCAAGGCATATTGAAACTCAGCTCAAAACTGGGACGTAAAGCGGGTATCTCGATCGGATACAATCTCCCACAGAACTCCGTGCAGACGTACCACGTTGTGGATATACCTCTCTGCCAACTGTGCTGGTCCCAAAGTTACTCGGATCGGCAAGAAATGTGCCGTCTTCATCAATCTGTCTACGATCACCCAGACTGCGTCATGTCCTCGCTGGGTAACGGGCAAGCCCACCACCAAGTCCATGATGATTCTCTCCCACTTCCACTCTGGCACCGGAAGTGGCTGCAACGGCCCTGCAGGCCTCTGATGCTCGGCCTTCACCTGCTAGCACACTAAACACCGTTGCACGAATTCACCTACATCCCGCTTCATTCCCCTCCACCAAAAGTTGCATCTCAAATCATGATACATCTTTGTGTTCTCGGGATGTATAGTGAACCTGGAACCGTATGCCTCAATCAGGAGCTCTCTCAACAACTCCTCGTCCCTGGGAACGTACAAATGTCCCCTCATGCGCAGCACCTTGTCTATAAAGGAGAAGTCTCCAGGGTCCCTAGACAGTACTCTGCTACACAACGACTGCAGGTACGACCCATCTGCCCTGTGATGATGCGGTTTATCAGCTCCGGCCTCGTTTGCTAGGTCACAATCATTGCCCCACAGTGCCCCAATAACTCTAGGGGTCGCCAACTGCCCATCTCCTCCATGAGTCTCTAACTTTGTGGCTGTAGACTGGCCAAGTGGGCGGGCGCCTTCCGGCTCAAGGCGTCAGCCACCAAGTTGGCCTTCCCCGGATGGTAGGAAATGCTGCAGTCATAGTCCTTCAGGAGCTCTAACCAACGTCTTTGTCTCATGTTGAGCTCCTTCTGATCAAACAAGTATCTGAGACTCTTATGATCTGTGAAAACCTCAAAGGTCTCACTGTACAGGTATTGCCTCTAAGCCTTCAACGCGAAAACGACAACTACCAGCTCCAGGTCGTGGGTAGGGTAGCTATGCTCATGGGGCTTCAGTTGCCGCGAAGCGTAAGCGACAACGTGACCCCTCTGCATGAGCACACTCCCTAACCCCTGCAAAGAGGCGTCCGTGTACACAACGAACCCGCCACTGCTGTCTGGGATAGTGAGCACGGGAGCCGAAGTCAGCCTCTCCTTCAGCTCCTGAAAACACGCCTCACAAGCGTCTATCCAAGAAAAGGGCACGTCCTTCCGAGTCAGTTGTGTCATAGGACGTGCAATCTGCGAGAAACCCCTGATAAACCACCTATAGTTGCCTGCCAGTCCCAAGAAACTGCGGATCTTTGTCACTATGCGTGGTCTCTCCCACCTGAGCACTACCTCAACCTTGGCTGGGTCCATAGCCAAGCCATCCCCAGAGATCACATGACCCAAGAAGGTCACCTCCTTCAACCAGAACTCACACTTGTAGTATTTGGCGTACAACCTACGTCGTCTTAGTGTGTCCAAAATCATCCGCAAATGCTATCCGTGCTGCGCCTAATGTCGAGAGTAGATGAGCACATCATCAATAAATACCACCACGAACTGATCCAGATACGGTCTAAACACCCGGTTCATCAAATCCATGAAGGCTGCAGGGGCATTAGTCAACCCAAACGGCATGACCAAAAACTCGTAGTGTCCGTACCGGGTGCGGAAAGCTGTCTTGGAGACGTTTTGTCTCCTTGATCCTCAACTGGTGGTACCCAGGCATTAAGTCTATCTTGGAGAATACCATGGTACCTCGCAACTGGTCAAACAAGTCGTCAATCCTTGGCAGCGGATACATGCTCTTGATGGTGACCCTATTCGGCTGTCTGTAGTCCACACAAAGGCATAGGGTACCATCCTTCTTCTTCACAAACAATACCAGGGCTCCCCATGAAGACGCATTGGGCCTCACAAAGCCCTTCTCCAGAAGGTCCTGCAGCTGGGTCTTGAGCTCTCACAGCTCAAGGGGTGCTATCCTGTAAGGTGCTATGGGAATAGGGCTGGTCCCCGGTACCAGTGAGATCTCAAACTTAATCTCACGCTCGGGCGGTAGTCCTGGAAACTCATCTGGGAACATGTCGGGGTACTCTCTGACCACCGGGATACTCTGAAAGTCTACCACAGGGCTGGGCTCCGCCACCACACAAGCCAGGAAGCCCTCACACCCCTGGCTTAAAAGTCTCGCCGCCCGAAGTGCAGAAATGCACCTGAAGCCTCCGTCCACTAGCTATCTGATGAGAGCCTCATTATAAACCCTAACTGGCATAATTTAATCTAAATAAGTGTGAAGAAGCTCCTACAAAACCTTAAGAGAGACTTAACTCAGAGAATTCTGAGTTAAAGAATAAGACAAATCACAAGGGGAAAAACTGCAATGTCACCAATGCAGTGCGCAAACAGGGTAATTAAGGGTCTAAATGAAGGTCAAATGAGCTTAATAAGGAGGAAAGTGGGATGATCTGATCTGAAAAGGGTTATAGCAACTTCTAGGAATTAAATGACATTTTGTAACCCTAAAACAAACCCACATTAATTCACGAGGTTAGAGGAAGGATAAAAATCAACTAAACCCTCTAAAATTCATGGAAAAATATTCTCTAGGGTTTAGAACCTTCAATTTGGCCTTTGCAACCTGTTTTGACCTAAAATGAGAACCATGCCCAATTTATGACTTAATTTGGATTTTTACGCAAATTGATCGGTCAAACATGGTACAACCTAAAATCAAATTTCACCATTAAAATCCTTAGGTTCAAATTAGGCTGGTATAAAAATTTGGGCTTAAGAAAAGACCATCTTGACCGACTTTACAAATTGGTCCTCTTGAATTACTTCTTGACCCTTATCTTTTGAAACCCTTGCAAATGGCCCCCTATCTTTCTCGTTGTTCTTTGCAGAACGGTCCTCCCTGCCATTTCTGAGCAACGCCATACCTCTGGCGGCCTTGCGCGGAGGTTGGCGCCACGCAGGGCATGGCGCCCGCTCTCAGGAATGAGCGGGAGGTTCCCTGCGTCGTCCTTTATCGCAGGGACCCTCCCCTGACCTCTGCAACCGGCTATGCCTCTCGTGCGAACGCACGAAAGGCATGGGTCTCCTTCTCCGGCCATCTCCAGCGTGCGCTGCACGTCTTTCCCTCGGGCCGCTCTCCTCGCTAGCGCCTTTATAAGGAGCGGCAAGGGCGTCCGACCAAGGCAAGCTAGTTTTGGCCGAGAAAAACCCTCGATTTCGTCTCTCCCCTCTCCGGTCAGACAGCCCAAGCTTCTGGCGATCTTTCCTCCTCCTCGTCGCTCTACTGCCATACCTGCAGCAGAGCCCACTCTGCCCGTCTTCCCACGCCAGGCCGCACCAGCTGGCTTCTTCGGATCCCCTCCTCGTCGCCGTTACTCCTCCTCTGGGCACCTTCGTCCCCAGCTCCGGTAGGCACGAGCCGGATGTCTTCCTCTCCCTCTTCGTCGACTAAGTAGGTAGGAACCTTCCCCTTACCCTCCTCTCACTTTTCCCTTATTCAATTAGCATTTCAGACCCCTCGACTGCCACTACCACCTCCATCTGCTTCACCTCCGGTCGCCATCTTCGGCGAGGTCGCTCCACCTCCACAGGCCATTTCACCCCTCGCCGACAAGCCCAGAAGCTCCCCCTCGCTCCACTCAAGCGTTTCCCCCACTCCATTCACCGCCCTTCACCTCCCGACCACCCCCGAACACACCCACTTCCGCACACACAGTCTGCCCTAGGCACAAGGACACAGGTGCTCTGGTGCCTCACCGACCCTCGCACTGCCTTCGCCACAGTCCAGCGAAGCTCCCTGTGTTGTCTAACATGGCCGGGAGGTCGTCTTTATGATTTCAGGGTTCAACCTCCTCCTGCCATTGACGAGCTGCTGGTGCTTCTTCGCAGGCAGCTCCAGGTCTCCTCCTCTCCAGGTGTGAGCTCCAGGTGACGCGGGGCAAGCCAGTGAAGGCGCCCAGGTTCTCGATTGGGAGCGCGAAACCTTCGCTGCTGCCCAAATCAACAGCTGCTTCTCGCCTGCGGGCGCGCGGAGCAGAGGTGGGACTTTAGTCCCACCTCGTAAGTGTGTGGCCTCGCGCCCACACTTAAATTGAAAAAGTGACATTAGCCGTTTGCCTCCAGTCACACAGGGGTGAGGTCCCTCACCTATTCACGCGCCTTGTTCGCGGCACTGCCCACGCGAACCTGGTGACCCGACCCGACTATCCTGCCTGTGCACTCCTCGTGCACCACCCACCCCGGTGCACCTAGACCCGGGCGCGCAACCCGACCCAATTACCTGGCTCTGGGAGAGCTTTCCAAAGAGAGATCCAGAGAGAGAGAGACGCAGGGAAGGGGTAGGGGTAGGTTTTGCACTAATCTGTGTATGTGTGCGTAGGATAGAAGGAAGAAGCAGGCGAAGAAGAAGAAGAAAGGAAGGAAAGGAGTCGAAGGAAGAAAAGAGGAGCCGCACTATAGCAAACGCACAGTTAAGCCGTCTGAGCGTCGAGTCAGACGTCGGAGGGTCAGAAGCCAGAGCAAAGAAAAACTGCAGCCGCTGAAGAAGAAGAAAGAAGACGCAGAGAAGAAAAAAGAAGACAGGAGAGAAAGAAAGAAGACACAGAGAAGAAAAAGAAGATAAGAGAGAAAGAAAGAAAGAAGAGGAACGTCCAGAGCAGAAGAAAAGAAGAAGAAGAAGAAAAGAAGAAAGAAGAAAATCAGAGATGAAGAAAGGAGGAAAACTTAGCAGCTGAAGGAAATCAGAGAGAAGGCAGAAGCCTCTGCAGCCGCAAGAAAAGAAGAGAAGAAAATCAGAGAGGAAGAAAGGAGAAAGAGAAAGAGGAACCACAGAAGCAGAGAAGAAGAAAGAAAAAGAAAGAAGAGAAAGCAAAGAAGAAGACAGAAAGAGAAGAAGAAAAAGCCAATTCTTTCTCTCTCTCAATTTTTGTAAAACCTTATATTGAGAATTTATAGGCTTCTAGAATTATAGTTGCTCCCTGAGTTCGACCTCGGGAAACTTGTCATTCCGAGTAATAAATTGTATTAAACTGGTAACTATTTTGTTATATACCACAACGAGTATAATAACTATACAGACAAACGCAGAGCCAGTTTTTGGCGCTGTTGCCGGGGAGCAACAGCTATTCTACAAGCTATTAATTCACAATTTTTTAGTCTCTATTGATCTCTTTTCTTTTGTTGTGCAGGCACATGAAATCAAGAGGACAACAAGCAACCGCACAACAACCACACCTAAGACAAGTAATTTTCTATCCTCTCATTTTAACCCCTAAATTCTAAAGAGGAAGAAAAAGAAAGAAAAAGCAATTTAGGCATAACCTGTCTTCCATACTTAGTAAATCATCAAAGCTGCCTGTTTTCAATTTCAACACAGCATATCTGTACATCCATTAAGGGTATTTAGGGCTAACACCTTCTTTCTTGAGCCCTAATTACCCAATCTAAAGGAAGTTAACTGGACTAAGTAGAGCCAATATAAGATTCAAAATTAGGGTTTTAGAGACACACTTTCTAAGCAAGAATTGAGAATTCTCAAAAGAAGTGTGCCTAAGCCATTGTTTGAAAGCACCTATTTAGAGAAACCCTAAGAAATTTGGCTCTTAAAAAAATAATTGAACCCTCAAAGACAAACACCTAATAAGCTCTCAAAGGAACTAGTAGGTGAAGTTGACCCCTTGGGTCAACCAACCTTAAACTTAGGTCACTCTTTGCACTCAAAAGGCTAAAGTTCAAGTGAAAACCTAAGCACCTTGATCCTAACTAAAAAAGGGTAGTCTTAAGAGGTCAAGGCCCCCATTCTGGTCTACCTGGAATCTCAGTGACAAGAGAGGTTAAGTGGGGGAAACCCTGTAACCCGTGGGGTTGCTCTACCGTGTAGGGGTCTTCACGAGACTCACCCTCTCTGGCTACCTAGGTAATTCTCAGGTGGACGATCTTTTGATTAAGGGGTCCATCTGCCCCGAACCTTTATAGTCACCCAACATTCTGGGTGTCTTGATTGGGTCCAGCACCTGCTAAACTCATCCTCTCCATCAGTGTATGTTTGGTAGGAGGTCCTTGAAACCTCCTTTAGAAATTCACTCTCCTCGAGGCCGAGCCTCGGTACCCTTGTTTGTGCAGCCAACACTTCACATAGACCTCTCCTCCGACTCCGAACCCAACTCACCTTCTTCTTCCACAATGGCTCAGCCAGTTGAGGAAGAGAACAATCTGGAGCACCAGCTCCAGTGACTCAATGACCTCTTCCAGAACTTCATGCACCCACCGCAGCGTCCCATGCTGCGAGATCATTATAATCATGTTGCATTGGCTATTGAGCCTCGAGTCAGAATCCCGACTAGAGGACCTGATTCTGAACTAAAGCCCAACATGATTCATGCCATACCTAAATTTTATGGGCTTAATTATGAAGATCCCTTCCAGCACATTAAACAGATAAAGCATCTGGCCCAGACTTTTGGGTCAGATGCACAAAATCGGGATATTCTCCTCGTGAAGATGTTCTCCTTCTCCCTTATAGACAAGGCCGCCCATTGGTACCAAACACAGACCCGGTCGATCAACAATTGGGAGGAACTTCAGTCCGAGTTCTTGAAGTTCTTTCTCGTTGGTTGGACCAATGCCTTGCACCATCAGATTACCCACTTCACGCAACAAACAGGAGAAC
Source organism: Thalassia testudinum (assembly GCA_037157565.1). Lineage (NCBI taxonomy): Eukaryota > Viridiplantae > Streptophyta > Magnoliopsida > Alismatales > Hydrocharitaceae > Thalassia > Thalassia testudinum. The sequence continues at coordinate 75,647,631 of JAZHRO010000013.1, forward strand.
CTCTCCATGAGGCATGGGATAGCTTTCAAGATCTCATGAGGAAGTGCCCCCATCACGGAGTTCCTAAATGGGAACAAGTCCAGTCTTTTTACGAGGGACTCCGTGAAGATATTAGGCTTTTCATCAAAGCAACTTGCGGAGGGAATATCATAGGTCAGCATGAGGACACCGTGTGGGAGATTCTCGAAAATATGTGTCAGAACTCCATCAATAATGACTCCACGGGATTATTCGATAGGACGAATACCTGCGCATCGACGAACCTTAGGAGAGAGCACGAGACGCAGGGCCTGTCCTCATCAGTTGACCTGGAATTGATGGCCAGTCGATTGGACAAGGTCTCTATTATTGAGAAGAAGGTGGATGAGTTGACTCAGCACTTGCAGCGAGCCACCTCTGCGCATAATTCCTTTGCACAACCTCCTTCCACACGGGAGACTGTGCAAAACATTCTCCACCGACCTTCTCCTGGGATGGATCCGTATCCACCCCCATCTGATTCTCCAATCGGAGGACCCTCCGACCCTTTCTATACTAGCCAAAAGAATTCCACTCCCCTATTCTCTGACTCTTCGAAGGTTCCTCAGACCTGCGAGGACCTCAACACCATCCAGAATGACCCATTTTCCAATACCTACAATCCTGGATGGCAAAACCATCCCAACTTCCAGTGGGTGGGAAATTCCCAAACTCAAAGACCACCCTTTCAGCCCCGTCCACAACCACCTCGTCCTTACCAGCCGCCTCAGCTTCGGCCCAACCCTACTTATCCATCAGGGCCAAACCAAGACCAAATGTCCCTCATCCTTCAGACTCTGGCTGACATTCAGAGAACGAATGCGGCTATTCAGAAGCAACACAATGACGAAATCACAGAGGTTCGAAACCAACTGGCCCAGTTGGCAAATTCTTGCCAACCAGGCACACTTCCTTCTCAACCTCTTCCTAACCTTAATAACGTGCCGACCCAGCGACGCGTTATGAACCCAAATCCGGGCCAAGCACACATGATTTATCAGGCCCCCTCTGTTCCTTCACCTAACAGGATGGAGGCTTCAACTTCTTATGCGAGTTATCAGCAGCAACCCATCCTATCAAACCCTAACCAAAACCAGGCAAGACTGAATTCTGTGACCACCCGCAATGGTAAGGAGACCCAAGATCCACCTTATCCAAACCACTCCAAGTCTGGTAGTGACCCAAAACCTAGTACAGTAATCTAGGACGTTCCTATCCCTGTCCCAGATCAAAGACCTGGACCTATCCTAAAGAATCAACCAGGGTTCCATTTCCCGAGGCCTTGACCAAGGGAAAGAAGAAACCAATCCCGTGGCTCCTGAGGAGGACCTGGTCAAGCTTTTTGAGCTGGTCCAAATAAACATCCCCTTGATGGATGCGATTCTCCACGTACTGGCTTACGCACGATTCTTGAAGAATGTATGTACACCTCAGCGTAAGCCACGAACCAAGAGTGGGAGTCCAATTGTACTGTCAGAGCAAGCCAGCTCTGTAATCCTGAGCAGACTCCTACCCAAGGCAAAAGATCCAGGTACTCCCCTGATTTCATGCAAAATAGGTGAAACCCGGTTCGACAGAGCATTGCTAGACTTGGGTGCTTCAATAAATCTGATATCCACATCCTTACTTAACCACCTAGAAGAATCCGGGCTAAAATCGACTGAGGTGACACTCCAGTTAGCAGATCGATCTATAAAATCACCTAAAGGGATTCTTGAGGATGTTATTGTAAGAGTGCGGGATTTCTATTTCCCTGTAGACTTCATAGTCTTCGACATGGACGCACCTGAAAACCCTAAGGATACACCGATCATTCTAGGGAGACCTTTCCTGGCCACTGCTAGTGCCAACATTAGTTGTGAGGAGGGCCAGATAGAGCTGAAATTTGGGAATCAAACCCTCAAAATTGATATCTTTAAAGCCCAATAAGAAATCAATTGCAGTGTCATTGAACAAATCTGTGATATTAGAGCTTTGGTTGATGAAACACAATTTGAGAATAACCTGATTATGCCTCATCAACTACAGAAAGATCTTGAACCGCAATTAGAGGAGACAAACCCTGATTTAGACAAACTCATAACTCCTATCCTTGAACCTCACACTTACCCTGAACCACCCGCTGCTGCTGATAACCCCATCCTTGAACTAAAACCCCTTCTCGATCATTTGAAATACATATTTTTGGGTTCTAACCAGACTTTTCCTGTGATTATAAATTCCAAGCTCACTCCTGATCAGGAATCCCGTCTGATTGCTGTTCTCCAGCAACATCGCGGAGCCATTAGTTGGACTCTCGATGACTTGACTAGAATAAGTCCCTCTTATTGCGCACACCGTATTTATTCTGAAGAGGGCGCACGACCTTCCTGTGAGATGCAAAGTCGTTTGAATCCCAATCTACAGGAGGTCGTGAAAAAGGAGATCATTAAGTGGTTAGATGCAGGGATCATCCACCCGATCTCCGACAGTCGTTGGGTGAGCCCAATTTAGGTTGTGCTTAAAAAGGTAGGGCTCACCACTATTACGACTGAAATCAGAGAGATCATACCTACCCGAATAGCCAACTCGTGGAGAGTCTGCATAGATTATCGAAGACTCAATTCCTCCACGAAGAAGGATCATTTCCCACTACCTTTCATTGATCAGATTCTCGAGAAATTAACAGGAAATCAATTCTTCTGCGTTCTTGACGGGTACTCTGGTTATAACCAAGTAGCTATTCATCCTGAGGACCAAGAGAAGACCACGCTCATCTGCCCCTTCGGGATGTACGCATTCCGAAGGATGCCTTTCGGTCTCCGCAATGCACCCGCGACTTTTCAGCGGTGCATGCTTGCCATATTCTCTAATATGGTAGGTGATTATCTGGAAGTCTTCATGGATGACTTCTCAGTTTTCGAGGCATCATTTGATGATTGCCTCCAGTACTTGGTTCATATACTCAGGTGTTACATCGATGTTAATTTGGTTCTTTCCTGGGAAAAGAGCCACTTTATGCTGCCTGAGGGGATCGTCCTAGGACACCTAATTTCTAAGAAAGGCATCCAAGTGGATCGAGCCAAGGTTGATCTAATTTCTCGGCTTCCTATGCCTAGCTCGATCAGGGACACCCGTTCTTTTCTAGAGTACGTCGATTTTTACCGTCGTTTCATTCCTGATTTTTCGAAAATCGCGCGCCCCCTGACTACTCTTCTCTCTAAGGATGTACCCTTTGAGATCTCTAAGGAATGCACTCAAGCCTTTGAGAACCTTCGTGGCCGAGTCACCCAGGCCCCGATCCTACAATCCCCTGATTGGTCTTAACCCTTTGAGATCATGTGCAATGCATCTGATTCCGCTGTAGGAGCGGTTCTGGGGCAGAAAGTTGACGGGTAACCCGTGGTCATCTACTACGCTAGCAAGACACTTGACGAGGCTCAGCGTAACTATACAGTTACGGAGAAAGAGCTGCTAGCCGTAGTATTTGCCCTTAAAAATTTTTGATCTTATCTCCTGGGTTCCTACGTCATCATCTACTTGGATCATACAGCTGTGAGGCATCTCCTTGCCAAGAAGGACGCGAAGCCCCGACTAATCTGATGGATCTTGCTGCTGCAAGAATTCGACCTCGAGATTCGCGACAAGGTGGGAAGACAAAACGTGGTAGCTGACCATTTGTCTCGCCTTCCTTCTGAGATCATCAACCCTTCTGGATCCATCACGGAGCATTTCCCTGATGAGCACCTACTGACTATTGGTACTAAACTTCCATGGTTTGCTAATATAGTAAACTACCTGGCATCTCATCAGATCCCGTCTGATTAGGCGGAGGCCAGGAAAGACAAATTGCGCTCTGATGCCAAGTACTACATGTGGGAAGATCCGTACCTCTTCCGCATAGGTGCTGACCAAATCATCCGGCGATGTGTCCCGAAAGGTGAAATCAAGGATATTCTCCTTCTGCCATGACTAGGCATGCGGTGGCCACTTCTCTGGGCACAAAATCGCATCAAAAATCCTCCAGTGTGGCTTTTATTAGCCCACTTTATTCAATGACGCATACAATCACTACAAGGCATGCAGTCATTGCCAAACTTTGGGCAACATGAGCCATCGCGACATGATGCCTTTGCAGCCGATTCTCGTATGCGAAATCTTCGATATTTGGGGGATTGATTTTATGGGCCCCTTTCCTGTTTTGGATGGCTTCGAGTACATCCTGCTGGCTGTGGATTACGTGTCCAAATGAATTGAAGCCATACCGACCCGAACCTATGGTCATAAAATCGTTATCAAATTCATTCATCACAATATCTTCTCACGATTCGGGATTCCTCGTGCAATCATCTCTGACGGGGGGACCCATTTTACGAATGCTCAGTTCAGGTCACTGATGACCAAATACGGGGTGTTTCACCGAATCTCCACTCCTTATCATCCCCAAACTAATGGTCTAGCTGAGCTATCAAATCGGGAGATCAAGAAAATCCTGGAGATCACTGTTCGGCCTGACAGGAATGACTGGTCGTCCCAACTCCCGGAAGCTTTGTGGGCTTATAAGATCGCCCACAAAACCCAATTAGGCATGTCTCCTTTTAGACTGGTGTACGGGAAGACATGTCACCTTTTCGTCGAACTGGAGCACAAAGCCTATTGGGCAATACTGAGATGTAATTTAGATCTTTCTAAGGTTCGAACCCACAGAAAGCTTCAGATAAGCGAGATCGATAAATTACGCCTTGATGCGTACGAGAACTCGCGAATCTACAACGAGCGAGTTAAAGCCTTCCATGATAAGCACATATCTAGAAAGATCTTTCATCCTGGTCAGAAGGTCCTACTCTTTGATGCCCGACTCAAACTCTTCCCTTGGAAACTGCGATCCAAGTGGGACGGACCATACCTTGTCTGACAAGTTTTTGGAAATGGAGCCGTAGAAATCAGTCCGCTCAACAGTGATTCCGAATCTTTCATCGTGAACGGTCAGAGACTCAAACCGTTCATTGATGTAACCCCTACAGATTTGGCTGAATCATCATTTATCCTCCATTTTCCCTGAGCATATTGCTCCCAGCCGATGGCGTAAAACTCAACGCTCAACGAGAGGCAGCCCGTCATCCTTTTTGAAAAAAACCCGAAACCTTTTCTGACACCTCTTCGCACTTGAGGTTCACCCTTTATGACAGCTGACTCCACCTCAGGTGCTTACATCAGAGATTAAAAATCATCCACAACTGTCACCCCAACCCATTCACTCATCAAAACATCTGTCCTAATGTATGAACTAAGTTAAATAAAAACCCTCCTAAGTTGTAATGAGGACATTGCAAATCTTAGGCATTGGGGGGTATGAAAGTGCAAAACTCACAAGAAAAGGTTTAAACAAAAAAAATTAACATATGCCAAAAACACCATAAAAAAAAAAGAAAGAGAGGAGGAAAGAAATTTTGTGGACTCTACAAAGAAGGAAGAGAAAAAGAACAAAATGATCAAAAGAAGGAGCACAAAATGAAAGAAAAGAGATAGTCATTGGTAAGAAATTAAGGAGTTAACTTAAGTTCTAGACCTCATTCAGGAAAAGAAATGGAAACTGCACAGCGAGATTAGTAAGAACGCAAACCTTAGGCATTCTTCGATAGACTCTTAGTACCCATTAAGATCTAGACATTCCTAAAGAGGTTGAGGAAAATGAAAAGCCTAAGTATTAGGTCAAAGGCTTAGGGAGTATTTGGCCTCGTTAACTAACTTTTGGTTTACGTGACTCAGTAACCTAAGCACCCTAACTTCACACACAGCCTGGTTCAGTAAGCACAAAAATCAAAATCACGCAGAAGCGTTGCAAAAATTCTGAAAATGACACCTAGAGTAGGAGCGGCCGATTAACACAAGTTGATTTGGAGGAGTTCCCAGCGCGAAGAGGTGGGAAATTCCTCTCGAAGATGCGTAACAAAATATCATCTCCTCGGTGCTTGTCTCTTAAAATATTTACATGTCCTACTTGGGGCATGTAAGCACTCTGCTGGTTCAGATTCCATGGATGGCATTATCGCGAAATGTCAATTGCCAGGGTCTGAATTCGGCCACGGAACACCATGGACGGGATTATCTCGAAATCTCGAAAGCTAGGGTTCTGGGGGTTACCATGGGTGGTGCTATCTCGAAGCATCGACTGCTAGGAATCCTTGAGGATTGATAATGGGGACAAGGAATCTGATACAGACCGTGTTGAAAAGCCAATCCTAAGTTAGAATTAAAAGAAGAAGAAGAGAGAGAAAACTCTCCAAACATATAAATCTTCTACCTCTCTTTCTTACAAAACGCACTGTGAACTGAGCTAGGGCTAAAATTATCTCAAGCACGGGTCCTTTAACCACAAAGTCCAATAAGCCTTAGGTTAGCTCTTGTAGGCCTTAAAAACCTTTGCTAAGGACTGAGGCTAAGGCTAGACAGATCTGGATCTTGGTTGGTACTAGAGTACCTTTTAGGCCTATGGTTGGCATTCTAACCTAATCAAGGTTACAAAAGAAAAAGCACTTATCTAAACTCACTAAGAACTTCATGGTCTAGAACAAGGGTTGAAACATTAAAATTTTGCTAAGGGACTAGCAAAAGCTAGCCATTGGGGTATGATGAGAGCCTATCATAAACCCTAACTGGCACAATTTAATCTAAATAAATGTGAAAAAGCTCCTACAAAACCTTAAGAGAGGCTTAACTCAGAGAATTCTGAGTTAAAAAATAAGACAAATCATAAGGGGTAAAACTGCAATTTCACCATTGCAGTGCACAAATAGGGTAATTAAGGATCTAAACGAAGGTCAAATGAGCTTAATAAGGAGGGAAGTGGGATGATCTGATCTGAAAAGGGTTATAGCAACTTCTAGGAATTAAATGACATTCTGTAACCCTAAAACAAACCTACTTTAATTCACGAGATTTGAGGCAGGATAAAAATCAACTAAATCCTCTAAATTTCGTGGAAAAATATTCCCTAAGGTTTAGAACCTTCAATTTGGCCTTTGCAACCTATTTTGACCTAAAATAAGAACAATGCCTAATTTATGACTTAATTTAAGTTTTTGCGTAAATTGACCAATCAACCATGGTCCAACCTAAAATCAAATTTCACCATTAAAATCCTTTGGTTCAAATTAGGCTGGTATAAAAATTTGGGCTTAAGAAAAGACCATCTTGACCGACTTTACAAATTGGTCCTCTTGAATTACTTTTTGACCCTTATCTTTTGAAACCCTTGCAAATGACCCCCTATCTTTCTCGTTGTTCTTTGCAGAACGGTCCTCCATGCCATTTCTGAGCAGCGCCATACCTCCGGCGACCTTGCGCGGAGGTTGGCGCCGCGCAGGGCATGGCGCCCGTTCTCAGGAACGAGCGGGAGGTTCCCTGCGTCGTCTTCTGTTGTAGGGACCCTCCCCTAATCTCTGCAACTGGCCATGCCTCTCGTGCGAACGCACGAAAGGCATGGGTCTCCTCCGGTCATCTCCTGCGTGCGCTACACGTCTTTCCCTCGGGCTGCTCTCCTCGCCAGCACCTTTATAAGGAGCGATAGGGGTGTCTGACCAAAGTAAGCTAGTTTTGGTCGAGAAAACCCTCGATTTCGTCTCTCCCCTCTCCGGTCAGATGGCCCAAGCTTCCGGCGATCTTTCCTCCTCCTCTGCGTCGCTCTGCTGCCATACCTGCAACAGAGCCCACTCTGCCCTGTCTTCCCACTCCAGGTCGCACCAGCTGGCGTCTCCGGATCCCCTCCTCGTCGCTGTTACTCCTCCTCTGGGCACCTTCGTCCCTAGCTCCGGCAGGCACGAGTCGGACGTCTTCCTCTCCCTCTTCGTCGACTAAGTAGGTAGGAGCCTTCCCCTTACCCTCCTCTCACTTTTCTCTTATTTAATTAGCATTTCAAACCCCTCGATTGCCACTACCACCCCCATCTGCTTCACCTCCAATCGCCATCTCCGGTGAGGTCGCTCCACCTCCACAGGCCATTTCACCCCTCGCCGACAAGCCCAGAAGCTCCCCCTCCCTCCACTCAAGCGTTTCCCCCACTCCATTCACCGCCCTTCACCTCCCGACTACCCCCCCGAACACACCCACTTCCACACACAGTCTGCCCTAGGCACACAGACACAGGCGCTCTGGCACCTCGCCGACCCTCGCACTGCCTTCACCACACTCCGACGAAGCTCCCTGTGTTGTCTAACATGGCCGGGAGGTCGTCTTTATGATTTCAGGGTTCAACCTCCTCCTGCCATTGACGAGCTGCTGGAGCTTCTTCGCAGGCAGCTCCAGGTCTCCTCTCCAGGTGTGAGCTCCAGGTGATGCGGGGCAAGCCAGTGAAGGCGCCCAGGTTCTCGATTGGGAGCGCGAAACCTTCGCTGCTGCCCAAATCAACAGCTGCTTCTCGCCTGCGGGCGCGCGGAGCAGAGGTGGGACTTTAGTCCCACCTCGTAAGTGTGTGGCCTCGCGCCCACACTTAAATTGAAAAAGTGACATTAGTCGTTTGCCTCCAGTCACACAGGGGTGAGGTCCCTCACCTATTCACGCGCCTCGTCCGCGGCACTACCCACGCGGACCTGGTGACCCAACCCGATTATCCTGCATGTGCACTCCTCGCGCACCACCCACGCCGGTGCACCTGGACCCGGGCGCGCAACCCGACCCGATTACCCGGCTCTGGGAGAGCTTTCCAAAGAGAGATCCAGAGAGAGAGAGAGACGCAGGGAAGGGGTAGGGGTAGGTTTTGCACTGATCTGTGTATGTGTGCGTAGGATAGAAGGAAGAAGCAGGCGAAGAAGAAGAAGAAAGGAAGGAAAGGAGTCGAAGGAAGAAAAGAGGAGCCGCACTATAGCAAACGCACAGTTAAGCCGTCTGAGCGTCGAGTCAGACGTCGGAGGGTCAGCAGCTAGAGCAAAGAAAAACTGCAGCTGCTGAAGGAGAAGAAAGAAGACGCAGAGAAGAAAAAGAAGAAGACAGGAGAGAAAGAAAGAAGACACAGAGAAGAAAAAGAAGAAGACAGAGAGAAAGAAAGAAAGAAGAGGAACGGCCAGAGCAGAAGAAAAGAAGAAGAAGAAAAGAAGAAAGAAGAAAACCAGAGATGAAGAAAGGAGGAAGACTTGGCAGCTGAAGGAAATCAGAGAGAAGGCAGAAGCCTCTGCAGCCGCAAGAAAAGAAGAAGAGAAGAAAATCAGAGAGGAATAGAGGAGAAAGAGAAAGAGGAATCACAGAAGTAGAGAAGAAGAAAGCAAAAGAAAGAAGAGAAAGCAAAGAAGAAGACAGAAAGAGAAGAAGAAAAAGTCAATTCTTTCTCTCTCTCTTAATTTCTGTAAAACCTTATATTGGGAATTTATAAGCTACTAGAATTATAGTTGCTCCCTGAGTTGGACCTCAGGAAACTTGTCATTCCGAGTAATAAATTGTATTAAACTGGTAACTGTTTTGTTATATACCACAACAATTATAATAACTATACAGACAAATGCAGAGCCACTGTCCGTGAAACTTGAAAGAAGGCATCTCCGGTATGGAGAAAACTATCTTCCTCTCAAAACAGTCCACCAAGGCGTGGTAAGCGGACAACCAGTCTATCCCCAGAATCACGCCAAAGTCCTCCATCTGTATCACAATCAGATCAGCGGGGAGGATGTGTCCTCAAACACTGACCTCACAACCTGTGTAAACCTCCTCAGCTACAAACAATTGACCACCCGGACCTCTGATCACAAACAGATCCTCTAACAACACACAGTTGTGCCCCAAACTAACAGCAAAACTGGCAGCGACAAACCAGTGCGTGGCGTCAAAATCAAAAAGTGTGTAAACTAGTCTGCTGGAAACTGTAACCATACCTGCCACCACTGATCCTAAAGCTTTGGCTTCTATGTGTGTCAGGGCGTTGATACGCCCCTCAGCCTTAGGTGCGGACGAAGCAGCCACACTCTGTGTCGGACGGGTAGCCGCTGGCCAGTACCCTCCCTGCGACTGCTGTCCCCCCTACGCGCCTGGAAACCGCAGCCTCCTGCTCGTCCTCCAGTGCTCAACGCGGGGAGCAGCTGCTGACCTCCAGCCCTAGACGGACAGTCCCTCCTGATGTGGCCCGGCTGTCCACACTGGTAGAAAAGGGGGACTCGACTCCCGCCCTCAGTGGGTCCCTGCTGACGGCTGGGTGGGGGTCCGGTGCTCGCAGCTGGCCCCTGTCGGGGGCCCCCAAAGGCCTCTGACGATCCCGCAAAGTGTGACGGCTCTCCTACAGGCGCCATGTGCCTCCTCTCTCGTCAGCCCTGTGAGTAGTTTGGCTGATAGGGCCTCTTCCGTCCACTTTCAGTGTCACGTGCGGACGGGTAGGTCCCTTATGTGTCCCGGCTGCCTCCACCACCCTCGAGAACGTAGGCAGCTTCAGGGGTTTGACATACTCCCGAATAGCAGGCCGGAGCCCCTCGGTGAACCTTCAAAGATGCTCCTCCTCGGTAGCCACAGTTATCGCGGTGAAACGAGATAGCTCTAGAAAACACGTGCGATAGGTGCTCACGGTCATCGTCCCCTGGAGGAGAGTGTGGAACTCTTGCCTCCTATGGTTTTTCCACGTCTGGGGGAAGTACTGCTCGCAGAAGAGGGTGACAAACTGGTCCCAAGTCATCTCGGCCCTCTCCTGACCCCTGACTGCCCTCCACCACCTGCGTGCCGCGCTCTACAACTGGTATGTGGCAAAGGCCACGCGGCACTCCACAGGGGGGCGAAGGGTGTCAAACACCTTCTCGATCTGCTCGAGCAAGTCCTCTACCTCGGTCGTGCCCTCATCCCCCTTGAAGGAGGGGGCTTCAGCTTCCGGAACTGTCCGAAAAGCTCGTAATGGCGCTGAAGGGGAGAAACTGATACGCCTCCAGGTGAGGAGGGCTCGTGCTCGGAAGTGCTGGAGGAAGGTGGGGACGGTGGAGGGCCACCCCCTCCCCCACGTCCAGCGTCGTCTCTGTCCTGAGGTCCCACAGAGGACTTCCCCTCCGCAGCCCCAGGGAGAGACGCTCGTGGAGGCAGGTGAAGCTCCTCTCGTACGATCTCTCATATCAGCTGGGCAAGGTCCTGGGCCTGAATGCCCGAAAGTAGTGGATGGTCCACTGAGGCGTCGGGCTCAACGCGCCCGCCCCTCCGACCTCGTGCTCTGCCGCGTCTGTGGCCCGCCTCGCTGCCCCTTGTCGAGGCATCTCCTGCAAGGAGACGCGAACACAGAACAGAAAAGACGTCAATTCTAACCGACATTCAATGAAACAACCTCAGAACAGAAGGCAAAAGGTACGTTGAGGTGGTTACTCTAGTTACAAGCACGTGAACTGATCATTTTCCAGCTAGTTGGTTCACTTCTCGGGGCAACCTTACTCTGATACAATCTTGTTACGACCTGGTTCCCGAATCCCGACAGGACACGAGACCGGATTGACTCGACTAATCCCAAGATCCAGTCGCCCAACGAGAAAGTAACCAAAAAGCAATAAAATAAACCACATTCACCATGCAAGCAACTAACAGTAACAAAAGTACAGCAGTAAAGAAGTAAACTACTACAGTACACACCACCACAACAGTAGAGAATTTAAAAAGGTAGAGGAATATAAAGTTTACAATAAAAGAGTACAGAAGTGTAACAAAAATACTCATTACAACGGAAACGGGCTACAAACAAAAGGTACCACTACTGGGCTCTATTGGGCCCAGCACCCTTTGCAGCCGTAGGCTCTGGCTGCTCAGCACCTGGACCTGAAAAAAGTTATGAGTACAAAAACGTCAGCAAACGCTAAGTAGAGTGGCAACCTGCTAACTAAACAGTAAAGGTGGACAGGTAGCTGTTGTTTTCAATTTCTTTCTTTATTTAGCTAATTATTCCTTCTTTCATCACTTGGTTTATTTATCAGGTCTCTTTCTTGATCTCGAATGTTCCTCGTGGGAACGATCTTGATTACAGTCTTTTCCGAAGAGTAGAAGTAGCACGTGATGCTCTCCTGGCCGGGAGAGCATCACGTGCTACTTCTACTCTTCGGAAAAGACGGAGAGTCCCCCATGGTGGTCCTACACTCAGTCAACCACCCCAAGGTCACTAACAGACGTAACGGTGACTACGGCACGTGCGATAAACGCACGGGTAGTTACCCCGTACTGGCACGCTGTTAGTCATTTCCGTTAACGGGTGCGCCTAAAGCACAGCACGGAACCAGTATAGGGCATAGCCCTCTCAGTAACAAGGGTTTAGCCCCTAAGAACCAAATAGGGGTCTCGCCCCTCCATAGTCCGCGCACCCTCGCCTGACTACCCTGGTTTGCCCAGTGGGCCTAACAAGTCGGTGTAGGACGGCTAGCTGAACCCCGGGTCCCGTGGGGTGGCTAGCTCTCTCCCTAAACTAGTAGCTCTCCCCAGTACAGTGTACACGAAGGCCAAAAAGTCGGTACAGAGTGGCCAATCCTAACCTCGGGTCCCAACCCGAGGGCAGCTAGCTCTGTTATGCACTAAACAGGGGGACAGTCGCTCTACTTGGTACTCCGTACTCAAGTGCCAGCTCACTTCTCCATTCCCATTTCCAGTTCCATTCCATTTATTTCCAGGAGCTCTACTCCTAATTCCCCGTAGGGTTTATGCTCATGTTTCTCAGCCCAAACCATACTATGTTTCATCATTTCTATTTTCATTTCATATACAGGCAGCTCGTATTTAATTGCAACAACAGGAATATACATGCAATAGTTGGTAACAACAGTTCTTTACATTCCACAGGTAGCTGTTATCCAATTACAGGCAATTGTTATTATTTTATTTACTCATCCAAGATTGCAATTCATGCATTCAATACAATTATTCCAGTGTTTCTAGTCCTAGGATTCATGCCATACCCTAGAACCTAACATTCAATTTAGCATTTCTAGTCCTACGATTCATGCCATACCCTAGAATCTAACATTCATTCCGGATATGCATTCATGTTTGTAATTAATCTAGCGGAAGCCACTCTACCTGTAAAACCAGGAGTAATGGGGGCTTGATCGGCAGGTCCACGTGCCCCTGCAATCCCCAATTCCGTAACAGAACGGGGTCCTAACACAAGGATCAACCACAAGAAACCACTCAGAACATGATTGATGAGAGCCTCATCATGAACCCTAACTAGCACAATTTGATCTAAATAAGTGTGAAAAAGTTCCTACAAAACCTAAAGAAAAGCCTAACTAAGAGAATCCTAAATTGAAGAATAAAATAAGTCATAAGGGGTAAAACTGTAATTTTACCAATGCATTACACAAACAGGGTGTCTGAGGGTCTAAACACAGGTCAAATGAGCTTAATAAGGAAGGAAGTGGGATAATCTGATCTGAAAAGGGTTATAGCAACTTCTAAGAATTAAATGACATTCTGTAACCTTAAAAATAAACCTTCTTTAATCCACGAGGTTCTAGGCAGGATAAAAATCAACTAAACCCTCTAAAATTTATGGCAAAATACTCCCTAGGGTTTAGAACCTTCAATGTGGCTTTTGCAACCTATCTTGACCTAAATTGAGAACGATGCCCAATTTGTGACCTAATTGGATTTTGTGCAAATTGACTTGTCAAACGTGGTCAAACCTAAAATCAAACTTCACCATTAGATTCCTTAGGCCCAAATTAGGTTGGTACAAAAATTTGGGCCTGAGAGTAGACCATTTTGACCGACTTTACAAATTGATCCTCTTGAATTACTTTTTGACCCTTATCTTTTTGAATCCTTGCAGTTAGCCCCCCATCTTATCTTTCATTCTTTGCAGAAAGGCCCCTCTGCCACCCCATGCAGGCGCCCATACCTCCGGCGACCTTTCGTAGAGGATGGCGCCGCGCAGGGTATGGGGGCCGCCCTTAGGAATGAGAGGGGGGTTCCCTGCGTCGTCCTCTTTCGCAGGGACCCTCCCCTTTGACCTGCAACTTCCCATGCCTCTCATGAGAACGCACGAAAGGCATGGGTCTACTTTCTGGCCATTCTCCGGCGAGCTCCCCATGTCGCTCCGTTGAGATCCTCTCCTCGCCAACACCTTCATAAGTAGCAGCAGGGCAGCCGTTTGGGTCAAGCTCGTTTTGGCCAAAGAACACCCCATACTTCGTCTCCTCTCACTCTGGTCAGACAGCCCAAGCTTCCGGCAATCTTTCCTCCTCTTCGTCGCTTTGATGCCACAGCCGTAGCAGAGTCTACTTGTCCTAGTCTTCCCACGCCTGGCCGCACCAGCTGGCGCCTCCAGATCCCCTCCTCGTCGCCGTTACCCCCCTTCTGGGCACCTTCGTCCCCAGCGCCGGCAGGCACGCGCCAGGAGCCTCCTCTTTCCCTCTTCGTCAATTAAGTAGGTAAAAACCTTCCCCTTTTTCTCTCTATTTTTGTCCCCTCTTAAATTGGCACTTTTAACCCCTCGACTACCATTACCACCTCCATTGCTCCACCTCCGGCCACCAACTCCGGCGAGGTCGCTCCACCTCCACAGGTCATCCCACCCCTTGCCGACAAGCCCATAAGCTTCCCCTCACTCCACTCAAGCATTTCCCCCACTCACACCACCACTCCACACACCCAGACCACCCCTCGAACACACCCACCTGCACCTCTGCAGTGTGCCCTAGGCACGCGGCCACAGGCACTTTCCCGCTACGCCGACCCCCGCACTGCCTTCGCCGTACTCTGGTGAAGCTTCCTGAGTTGTCTGACGTGGCCGTGAGGCCATTTTTGTGCTTTCAGGTCTCGCACTCCTCGCCGCCATTAACGAACAGCAGGAGCTGCTTAGCGAGCAGCTCAGGCCCCTTCAGCACCAGGTGCATGCCCCAGGCAACGCGGAACACTTCCGCGAGTGTGCACAGGTTCTGGTCGCACGCCTTCGCTGCTACTCCAATTGCTCGCAGCTTCCTGCCTGCAGGCGCGCGGAGCGGAGGTGGGACTTTATTCCCACCTTGGAAGTGTGTGGGCGCACGCCCATGCATAAATTGAAAAAGTCGCAGAGGCATTTCGCCTCGAATCACTGCGGTGAGGTCCCTCCTCACCTATCACCTCGGTCTCATCCGCGGCTCTTCCCACGCGAACCTGACCTGACCCGACTATCCCTACTCCTGTGCACTCCTCGCGTACCACCCACGTCGGTGCACCTGGACCCGGGCACGCAACCCGACCCGATTACCCGACTCTAGGAGAGCGTACCGAAGAGAGATTCAGAGAGAGAGAGATGTGGGAAGAGGGTAGGGTAGGTTTTGCACTGAGCTTGTGTGTGTGTGCAGGGATCAGGTTAGGAAGGAAGAAGCAAGGAGCTGCTGAAGAGAAGAAGGAAGGAAGGAAGAAAGAAGAAGAGGAAGAGCAACGGCTGGGACTTAGCTGCAGAGAAGAAGAAAGGAGAAGGAAGGAAGGAGAGGAGCAGAAGAAGCCAGAGAAGCCAAGAGGAAAGAAAAGGAGAGGCTGATCAGTTAAGGCGTCTGATTTTTGAATCAGACGTCAGAAAGAAAGGAAGAATTGGAGCAGAAGAGAAGAGAGAAGGACGAGCTAGAGAAAAAGAAAGAGAAAAGAGAAGGAAGAAGCAAGAAGCTGCAGAAGAAAAGAGAAAGAAGAAAATTAGAGAAGAAGAGAAGAAGGAGGAAGAAGGACACAGCAGCTGAAGAAAGAAAGAAAGAGGAGGCAGCTGCAGCAAAGAAAAAGAAGAAGAAAGAAGAAGACAGGGTGAAGAAGAGAACCAGCTGAAAGAAAAGAAGAGAGAAGAAGAAAAAGCCAAAAAGAGAACTTTTGCTCACTCACTCTCTCTCTTTTATTCTTTTTGTAACAGAATTGTGAAATTATGTTCCTAGAATGACGTGTGCTCCTTGAGTTCGACCTCGGAAAACTTTTAATTCCAAGTAATAAATTGTAAACTGGTGATAGCTCTTCATGATATACTACAACGCCTAGAACTTTAAAATAACACGATGAACTCAAGCTCCAGCCAATGATAAAAGTATTCCAACAAGTAGAGGAACTTATACGAAGAAGAACGAAATCTTAATTGTGGAAATTAGACCTCAAACGGATCCTAAACGGGTCAAAAATGGCAATTCTGACTCAAATCAGACGTCTGGAATACCTTTCAGATGTCTTAAAAGAAGTCCAGAACCATACCTCACTCTGCGCTATTCCTCAGATGTCCAGAGACTCTGCTGAATCGTCTGAACCCAGTTCCAAACGTCCGACCACCTGTCTGGACATCTGGAGACACTTCCCACCATCTGGTGCTTCGCCCAGATGTCTGAACTGCGTGGGAGGGCGTGTCCAGCGCCTTCCTGAAACGAATCCTACACACACGACGGAAAATCTTCTCAAAAGGGCATGGAGCAGTGCCTCAGCGGAACGACCTACGTGGCCGTATCTGCAAAGGGAGGTGCAGGACGCAGAACGTACCTCTCAGTTGTCTGGAGCTTCTTCCAAACGTCGTCAACATTGCCTGGATGTCAGTCCAAACGGCTGATTCTAGGAAAATCCCAGAACCAGAGGCTACCCTCGCCTCCTTGCGCCGCGCACGTTTGCGCCGCGCCCGCTCGACCGCTGCTCTGGCTGCAACAGTGTCGGGGAGAACCTCCCCGGCGCACCTCTGCGCCCTTGCGCACGCCCGACCGGCCGTGACTTCTCTGGTGAGCTCTCTCGCGAGCTCTCCTCTCTTTCCCCCTCGCTGCTCCTCCTCTCCGCCGCTTCGCTCGCTGCACTCGCTCTCGCTGGAGGAAGGAGAAGGTGGCTGGAAGTGGGGTGGTGAATGAGGGAGAGGAGAAGGGTTTAAGTAGGCGTGGGGTAGGGTTTCGTCGGTGAGAGGGGATAGAAGGTGGCTGCGCACAGTCTACGTGCTGCACGCGCGCAGACTCGAGGACGTACGCACACAAAAATTGATTTCCAGACGTCTGGGAAAGTGTCCAGATATCTGACCAGACATCTGACCGAAGTCCTAGACGTCTTAAAGGATTTTAATAGCACAGGTCTTAACAGACGTGAAGGAGAGAACAAATGGACAAAAATATAGAAGTACTTGATTTTTTACTCCACTTTTTCATCATAGGCATACAAATTGGAAAGCTGATGTTCTAGGAGATAATATGTAAATACAAGTTATAAGGGATATTGACATCTCTATGAAAAATTTCTAAGGGATATATACATAGAAACTCGAGAATTTTCTAGTTTTGTTATAGGTACAAATTCTAAATACTTTAGTTACTCTTGAAAGCATACTTAAAATAATTACGTCAAACTTATTTTATAGCTTTTAACTTTTAGGAGAAGATCATCATATTGTGTAATAAACTAATAGTTGTCAAGTATAATTTGTGTTTTCCAAATTTTCAAGTAAGAATTTCAATTTTATTACACTATCTAAGAGTTTTCTTCTCTTTTACTTATTCTTGAATATGTCCTCAGACCTTACGAGTAATCAAATTCTTTTCTTATGTTTTTCTACTAGTTAATTTACAACAAATGTTTTCGTGTATTTGCAAGATAATAGAATTATGCGGTTAGGCATCTTTGGAAATAGTTGGGTCTAGTTAATATAATTCAAGACTACATTATTAAGTTTTAGGACATTGCATATGCTTAATACAATCTGCGTTGATTTTCAATACCACCTTCGTTCCACCATCTTAAAAATAGTCAATTTCTTTAATAACCTTCCCTTTGCAACTTGTCCTCTATGAAATATCTCAATCAATGCATTAATCTCATTTTGTTGTTAACATCAAAATCAATTCATTTGGCACAAAATGAATGCATCAATCGCTACAAGATGATCCTTGTGCTTTCATAAACCCAACATGGTTACAAGTGTCAATGCACTACTTGAGGATTATCATGTACAATGAAGGCTTCACTAATAGGTGTTGCAAGCATGTGACAAGCATGACTACAAAGAATGGTTCTTGTGCTCTTCTCAAGCCTAATGGGAATGCAAGCAGTGCTGCACTGCTTGAGATGGTCAAATGTGAGAAAAAAACTTAAAATTAGAGCTTGACATGTACATGAGAGGCATATTTGTTGAAGCCCAGAATTCCACCTAGCTTCAGATAGAGGCTAGACTTGAACAAGAACTTAAATTAACATGAGAAAGCAAAGACAATAAGATTGTTTGTCAAGTTCCACCTAGTAGAGTATATGTCTAGGAAATAGATCTAACCCTCAACTTTCATCAAGTATAGAATATGAAATACAGGAAATGCTCTCTCTTAATATAAGTGCTTTAAAGACTAGATTAATGTAAATAATTGAAATGATCCTCCACACCATCTCTACATGTCCTTGTATACACAACAATAATCCTAATTCAGTTAGGATTCTCCTAGATAATAAAGGAAAGCTCATTTCGTGAATGGTGGAGGATTCCTTGATGGAATTTCTTATTGACTGATGAGAGCCTCATCATGAGTCCTAACTAGTACATTTTTTGACCTAAATAAGTATATAAAAGCTCCTACAAAACCTAAGGGAAAGCCTAAATAAAAGAACTATAAATCTGAATATAAAGCAACACCCAAGGGGTAAAACTGTAATTTTACCAGTGCAGTACACAAACGGGATGTCTAAGCGTCTAAACACAGGTCGAATGGGCTTAACAAGAAAGAAAGTGGGGTGATTTGATCTAAAAAGGGTCATATCAATTTCTAGGAATAAAATGACATTCTATTTGTAAGCTTCTGGAATCATTGTGTGCTCCCTGAGTTCGATCTCAGGAAACTTTTAATTCCAAGTAATAAATTGTAATAAACTGGTGATAGCTTTTCGCAATATACTGCAACGAACGTTAATTTTTATAACACCGTGAAACGCCTAGAGCTAACATCACCAGTTTTTAGCGCCATTGCCGGGGAGAAACGGGCATTATAGAAGCTTTTAATTCATAATTTCTGATTTACTATTGGCTTAATATCTTCTCTTTTGTTGTGCAGGCACAGGAAATCAAGGAGCAAGCAGCCGCGCAACAACTACTCCAAGGGATAGGTAATTTTCTATCCTCTCTTTTGAGCCCCTAAAATTCTAAAAGAGGAAGAAAAGGAAAAAGCAATTTAGGAGCAACCTGTCTTTCATACATAGTAAATCGCAAAAGTTGCCTGTTTTCCAATTTCAAACACATTTTATCTGTTCATCCACTAAAGGTATTTAGGGCTAAAACCTTCTTGCTTAAGCCCTAATTACCTAATTTTGAGGCAACTAACTGGACCAATTAGAGCCAACTTAGGACTCAAAGCTAGGGTTTTAGAGACACTTTCTAATTAAGAATTGAGAATTCCCAAAAGAAGTGTGCCTAGGCCATTGCTTGAAAACATTTATTAAGAGAAACCCTAAGCAATCCGGCTCTTAAGACACTTGAACTTTAAAAGACAAGACCTAATAAGCTCTCACAGGAACTAATAGGTGAAGTTGATCCCTTGGATCAACCAACCTTTAAATTAGGTCACTCTTTGTACTCAAAAGGATAAAGTTCAAGTAAAACCCTAAGCACCTTGATCCTAATTAAAGTGGTAGACTTAAGAGGTCAAGGTCCTCATTCTGGTCTACCTGGAATCTCAGTGACAAGAGAGGTTGGGTGGGAGAAGCCCTGTAACCCGAGGGGGCGCTCTACTGTGTAGGGGTCTTCGCGGGACTTACCCTCTCTGGCTACCTAGGTAATTCTCAGGTGGACGGCCTTCTGATTTAGGGGTCTCATCCGCTTCGTACCTCTATAGTCACCCTACATTTTGGGTGTCTTGATTGGTCCAACACCTGCTCATCTCGTCAAATCCATCAGTGTATGTTCGGTAGGAGGTCCTTGAAACCTCCTCTAGAAATTCTCTCTCCCCGAGGCTAAGCCTCGGTACCCTTGTTTGGGCAACAACCCCTTCACATAGACCTTTCTTCTGATTCTGAACCCACTTCACCTTCTTCTTCCACAGTGGCTCAGCCTATTGAGGAAGAGAATAATCTTGAGCACCAACTCCAGCGACTCAACAACCTCTTCCAGAACTTCATGAACCCACCGCAACGTCCCATGATGCGAGATCACTATAATCCCGCTGCAGTGACAATTGAGTCTCGAGTCAGAATCCCGACTGGAGGACCTAATTCTGAGTTAAAGCCCAACATGATCCACGCCATACTTAAATTCTATGGGCTTAACTCTGAAGACCCCTTCCAGCACATCAAACAGCTTAAGCATCTGGCCCAGACCTTCGGGTCAGATGCGTAAAATCGGGATATCTTACTTATGAAGATGTTCTCTTTCTCCCTTATGGACAAGGCATCCCATTGGTATCAAACTCAGACCCGTCCGATCAACACTTGGGAGAAACTTCAGTCTGAGTTCTTGAAAGAGTTCTTCCATGTTGGTCGGACCAATGCCTTGCGCCATCAGATTACTCACTTCACGCAACAGACGGGAGAACCTCTTCATGAGGCATGGGATCGTTTTCAGGATCTCATGAGAAAGTGCCCCCATCACGAAGTTCCTAAATGGGAACAAGTCCAGTCCTTTTACCAGGGACTCCGTGAGGATATTAGACTGTTCGTCAATGCAACTTGCGGAGGGAATATCATGGGTCAACATGCAAACACCGTGTGGGAGATTCTTGAGAATATGTGCGAGAACTCCATCAACAATGACTCCATAGGACTATTCGATAGGACGAATAACCATGCAGCGACGAACCTTAGGGGAGCAAATGAGATGCAGGGCCTGTCCACATCAGTCGACCGGGAATTAATGGCCAGTCGATCGGACAAGGTCTCTATTATTGAGAAGAAGGTGGATGAGTTGACTCAGCATTTGCAGCAAGTCATCTCTGCGCAGAACTCCTTCGCACAACCCCCTTTTGCACGGGAAATTGTGTAACACATTTTCCACCGACCTTCTCGAGGGATGGACTCGTATCCTCCCCCATCTGACTATAGGATCGGAGGAACCTCCGATCCTTTCTATTCTTGTCGGGGGAACTCTACTCCCTTATTTTTTGACTTTTCTGAGGCTCCTCAGACCTGCGAGGACCTCAACACCATCTAGAATGACCCTTTTTCCAACACCTACAATCCTGGATGGCAGAACCATCCCAATTTCCAGTGGGCAGGAAATTCCCAGAATCCCAGGCCACCTTTTCAGCCCCGTCCATAAGCACCTCGTCCTTATCAGCCGCCTCAGCGTCGACCCAACTCCACTTATCCACCCGGGCCTAACCAAGATCAAATGTCCCTTATCCTCCAGACATTGGCTGACATTCAGAGAATGAATGCGGCTATTCAAAAGCAACACAAGGACGAAATCACAGAGGTCCGAAATTAACTTGCCCAATTAGCAAATTCTCGCCAACCAGGCACGCTTCCTTCTCAACCTCTGCCTAACCTTAATAGCGTACCGACCCAGCGGTGCGTTATGAATCCAAACCCGGGCCAAGCACACATGGTCTATCAGGCCCCTTCTATTCCTTCACCTGATGAGATGGAAGCTTCAACTTCTTATGCGAATTATCAACAACAGCAGCCTATCCTACCATCCCCTAACCAGAACCAGGCAAGACTTAATTCTGTAACAAGCCGTAGTGGTAAGGTGACCCAAGATCTACCTTATCCAGACCACTCCAAGCCTGGTAGTGACCTAAATCCTAGGGCAGTCATCCAGGATGGTCTTATCCCTGTCCCAGATCAAAAATCTAGACCTATCCTAGAAGAACCAACCAATGTTCCATTTCCCGAGGCTTTGACCAAGGGAAAGAAGACAACCAAACCTATGGCTCCTGAGGAGGACTTAGTCAAGCTCTTTGAGCAGGTCCAAATAAACATCCCCTTGATGGATGTGATCCGCCACATACCGACTTACGCACGATTTTTGAAGAACGTGTGTACACCTCAACATAAGCCGAGAACAAAGAGTGGGAGTCCAATTGTACTATCAGAGCAAGCCAACTCTATAATCCTGAGTAGACTCCCACCCAAGGCAAAAGACCCAGGCACTCCCTTGATTTCATGTAAGATCGGTGAAACCCAGTTTGACAGAGCATTATTGGACTTAGGTGCCTCCATAAACTTGATACCCACATCCCTACTTAACCATCTCGAAGAATCTGAGCTAAAATCAACTGAGGTGACACTACAGTTAGCAAATCGATCTATCAAGTCACCAAAAGGGATTCTTAAGGATGTTATTGTAAGGGTGCGAGATTTTTACTTCCCTGTAGACTTCATAGTCTTAGATATGGACGCACCTGAGAACCTAAGGGATACACCAATCATTCCAGGAAGACCTTTTCTGGCCACTGCAAGGGCTAACATAAGTTGTGAGGAGGGTCAAATAGAACTGAAATTTGGGAACTAGACTCTCAAAATTGATATCTTTAAGGCCCAATAAGGAATTAATTACGGTGTCATTGAACAAATCTATGATATTAGGGTCGTGGTTGATGAACCACAACTTGAGGACAACATGATCATTCCTCATCAACCACAAGAGGATCTTGAACCGCAATTAGAGGAGGCAGACATTAAGATAGACAAACCCATAACTCCTACCTTTGTACCTCACACTCACTTTGAACCACCCGCTGTTGCTGATAACCCCATTCTTGAACTCAAACCCCTTCCCAACCATTTAAAATATATCTTTTTGGGTTCTAATCAGACATTTCCTGTGATTATAAACTTCAGACTCACACCTGATCAGGAATCCAGTCTGATTACTGTTCTTCAGCAACATCGCAGAGCCATTGGTTGGACTCTCGATGATTTGACTGGAATAAGTCCCTCTTATTGCACACACCGTATCTATTCTGAAGAGGGCACACGACCTTCCCGTGAAATGCAGAGACATCTGAATTCCAATCTGCAGGAGGTTGTGAAAAAGGAGATCATTAAGTGGTTAGATGCAGGGATCATCTACCCAATCTCTGACAGTCGTTGGGTGAGCCTAATCCAAGTTGTGCCTAAGAAGGCAGGGCTCACCACTATCACGACTGAAACCAGAGAAGTCATACCTACTCGTATAGCAACGCGTGGAGAGCCTGTATAGATTACCAAAAACTCAATTCCTCCACGAAGAAGAATCATTTCCCACTACCATTCATTGATCAGATTGTCGAGAAATTAGCGGGAAATAGATTCTTCTGCTACTCCGGTTACAACCAAGTGGCAATTCATCCTGAGGACCAAGAGAAGACCACATTCACCTACCCCTTTGAGACGTACGCGTTCCGAAGGATGCCTTTCGGCCTCTGCAATGCACCTGCGACTTTTCAGCGGTGCATGCTTGCCATATTCTCTGATATGGTAGGTGATTATCTGAAAGTCTTCATGGATGACTTCTCAGTTTTCGAGGCATCATTTGATGATTGCCTCCAGCACTTGGTTCATATACTCAGGCGTTGCATTGACGTAAATCTGGTTCTTTCCTAAGAAAAGAGCCACTTTATGATGCCTAAGGGGATCGTCTTAGGTCATTTAATTTTTGAGAAAGGCATCCAAGTGGATCGAGCCAAGGTTGATCTAATTTCTAGACTTCCTATTCCTAGCTCGATCAGGGACATTCGATCTTTTCTGGGGCACGTCGGTTTTTACCGTCATTGCATCCCTGATTTCTCAAAAATCGCGTGTCCCCTAACTACTCTTCTCTCCAAGGATGTACCCTTTGAGATTTCCAAGGAATGCACTCAAGCTTTTGAGAACCTTCGTGACTGAGTCACCCAAGCTCCGGTCCTACAGTCCCCTGATTGGTCTCAACCCTTTGAGTTCATGTGCGATGCATCTGACTTCGCTGTAGGAGCGGTTCTGGGGTAGAAGATTGACGGGAAACCCGTGGTCATCTACAACGCTAGCAAGACACTTGACGAGGCTCAGCGTAACTACACAGTTACGGAGAAAGAGCGGCTAGCCATAGTATTTGCCCTCGAAAAATTTCGATCTTGTCTCCTGGGTTCTCACATCATCATCTACTCGGATCATACTGCTGTGAGGAATCTCCTTGCTAAGAAGGACGCGGAGCCTCGATTAATCCGATGGATCTTGCTACTGCAAGAATTCGACCTCGAGATTCGCGACAAGGCGGGAAGATAGAACGTGGTAGTTGACCACTTGTCTCGCCTTCCTTCTGAGATCGTTAACCCTTCTGGACCCATCATGGAGCATTTTCCTGATGAGCACCTATTGACCATTGGTACTAGGCGTCCATGGTTTGCTGATATAGTAAACTACTTGGCATCTCATCAGATCCCGTCTGATTGGCCAGAGGCCAAGAAAGACAAGTTGCGCTCCGATGCCAAGTACTACATCTGGGAAGACCCGTACCTTTTCCGCATAGGTGCTGACCAAGTAATCTGGCGATGCATCCCAGAGGAAGAAATCAACAATATTCTCTCTTTCTGCCATGACCAGGAATGCGGTGGCCACTTTTCTGGGCACAAAACCACATCAAAAGTCCTCTAGTGTGGCTTTTACTGGTCCACAATCTTCAAAGACGCATACAGACGCTATAAGGCATGCAGTCCTTACCAAACTTTGGGCAACATGAGCCACCGCGACATGATCCCTTTACAGTCGATTCTCATATGCGAGATCTTCGATATTTGGGGGATTGATTTTATGGGTCCCTTTCCTGTTTCGGATGGCTTCGAGTACATTTTACTCACAGTATACTACGTGTCCAAATGGATCGAAGCCATTCTGACCCAAACCTGTGATCACAAGATCGTCATCAAATTCATTCATCAGAATATCTTCTCACAATTCGAAATTCCTTGTGCTATCATCTCTGATGGAGGGACCCATTTTACCAATGCTCGTTCAGGTCACTGATGACCAAATACGAGGTGTCTTACCGAATCTCTACTCCTTACCACCTCCAGACTAATGGTCTAGCTGAGCTATCAAATCGGGAGATCAAGAAAATCCTACAGGTTACTGTTCGACCTGATAGGAAGGACTGGTCGTCCCGACTTCCGGAAGCTTTGTGGGCCTATAGGATCGCCCACAAAACCCAATTAGGCATGTCTCCTTTTAGACTAGTGTACGGGAAGGCATGTGACCTTCCCGTCGAACTGGAGCACAAAGCCTATTGGGCAGTACGGAATTGCAACTTAGATCTTTCTAAGGCTAGAACCCACAGAAAGCTTCAGATATGCGAAATTGATGAACTACGCCTTGATGCATATGAGAACTCGTGAATCTACAAAGAGCGGGTTAATGCCTTTCATGACAAACACATATCTAGAAAGATCTTCCACCCTGGTCAGAAGGTCCTACTCTTCGATGCCTGACTCAAACTCCTCCCTGGGAAATTGTGATCCAAGTGGGTCGGACCATATCTCGTCCGACAAATTTTTGGAAATGGAGCCGTCGAAATCAGTCCTCTCAGCCATGATTTCGAACCTTTCGTCGTGAGCGGTCAGAGACTTAAACCGTTCATTGACGTAACCAGTACAGATTTGGCTATGTCATCATTTATCCTCCATTCTCCTTGAGGTTATTGCGCCCAGCCGATGGCGTAAAACTCAGCGCTAAACGGGAGGCAACCCGTCATTCTTGAAAAACCCAAAACATTTTTTGACATTTCTTTGCACTTTAGGTTCATCCTTTAGGACAGCTAACTTCACCTCAGGTACTCATACCTGAGATTAGAAATCACCCGCAACAGTCACCTCGACCCATCCACTCACCAAATACCTATCCAAATGCATGAACCAAGCTAAATAAAAACCCATCTAATGTACAATGAGGACATTGCAAATCTTAGGCATGGGGGTATAAAAGTGCAATTAAACAACAAGGAAAAGGTTTCAACCAAAAAAAAATCCGCATATACAAAAAAAAAAAAAACTAAGAAGGAGAAAAAGAGGAGGAGAAAAAGAGCAGAATGATAAAAGGAGCACAAAATGAAAGAAAAAAAGGGATAGTCATTAGTAAGAAATTAAGGAATTTAACCTAAGTTCTAGATCACATTAAGGAAAGAAAAAGGAAAGTGCACAACAAGATTAGTAAGAACGCAAACCTTAGGTATTCTTGGATAGACTCTTAGTACCCATTAAGATCTAGATACTCCTCAAAAGGTTGAGGAAAATGAAAAGCTTAAGGATTAGGTCCAAGGCTTAGGAAGTATTCAGCCTTGTTCACTGACTTTTGGTTTACTAGACTCAGTAACCTAAGCACCAAATTCACACATACAGTCTGGTTCAGTAAGCATAAGTATCAAAATCACGCAAAAACGTTTCAAATGTTCTGAAAAGTCACCTAGATTACGAGCAGTCGATCAACACAAGTTGATTTGGACGAGTTCCCGACGCAGAGAGGAGGGAAATTCTCCTCGAAGATGCGTAACAACATATCATCTCCTCGGTACTTGTCTCTTAGGATATTTACATATCCTACAGGGGGCATGTAAGCACTCTGCCGGTTCAGATTCCATGGATGGCATTATCACGAAGTGTCAATTGCCAGGGTCTGAATTCGGCCACGGAACGCCATGGACGGGATTATCTTGAAATCTCGAAAGCCAGGGTTCTGGGGATTGCCATGGGCGGTGCTATCTCGAAGCATCGACTGTCAGGGATCCTTAAGGATTGATGATGGGGACAAGGAATCCGATACAGATCGTGTTGTGAAGCCAATCCTAACCTAGAATTAAAAAGAAAAGAGAGAGAAAACTCTCCAAACAAATAAATCTTCTGTCTCTTTCTTTTACAAAACGCACTGCAAACTGAACCAAGGCTAAAAATATCTCAAGCATGGGTGCTTTAACCACAGAATCCAATAAACTTTGAGTTAGTTCCGGTAGGTCTTAAAAACCTTTGCTAAAGACTGAAGGTAAAGCTAGACAGATCTAGATCTTGATTGGTACTAGAGTATCTTTTAGGCCTATGATTGACATTCTGACCTAATCAGGGATATAAGAGGAAAAGCACTTATCAAAACTTGAGGGAAGAAGTTCATGGTCTAGAACAAAGGTTAAAACCTTAAATTTTTGCTAAGGGACTAGTAAAGCTAGGCATGGGGGAATGATGAGAGCCTCATCATGAGTCCTAACTAGCACATTTTTTGACCTAAATAAGTATATAAAAGCTCCTATAAAACCTAAGGGAAAGCCTAAATAAAAGAACTATAAATCTAAATATAAAGCAACACCCAAGGGGTAAAACTACAATTTTACTAGTGCTGTACACAAATGGGATGTTTAAGGGTCTAAACACAGGTCAAATGGGATTAACAAGAAAGAAAGTGGGGTGATTTGATCTGAAAAGGGTCATAGCAATTTCTATGAATAAAATGACATTCTGTAACCTTAAAACAAACCTGCTTTAATTCACGAAGTTCCAGGCAAGATAAAAGTCAATTAAACCCTCTAAAATTCATGGAAAAACATCTCCTAGGGTTTAGAACCTTCAATTTGGCCATTGGAACATTTCTTGACCTAAATTTAGAACCATACCCAATTTTTGACTTAATTTGGATTTTTGTACAAATAGACTGGTCAAACATGGTCAAATCTAAAATCAAACTTCACCATTAGATTCCTTAGATCAAAATTAGGTTTGTACCAAAATTTAGACCTAAGGGAAGGCCATCTTGACCTACTTTACAAATTGGTCCTCATGAATTGCTTTTGACCCTTAACTTTTTGAACCCTTGCACTTTGCCCCCCAGCTTCCCTTTCGTTCTTTACAGAACGGTCCCTCTGCCACCCCGCGCAGCTGCCCATACCTCCGGTGACTTTGCACGGAGGATGGCGCCGCGCAGGGTATGGGGGCCGCTCTCAGAAATGAAGGGGAGTTCCCTGCGTCGTCCTCTTCCGCGCAGACCCCCTCCCATGACCTGCCACTGCCCATGCCTCTCGTGCGAACGCACGAGAGGAATGGGTCTCTTCTCCGGCCATTCTCCAGCAAGCTCTCCACTCTATCTTCTCGAGATCCTCTCCTCACCAACTGCTATTTAAGGGACGGCAAGGCCCTCCTGTCGTCTCAAGCCTGTTTTGGCCAAGGAATTTCCCCAACCTTCATCTCCTCCTCCTCCGGCCATTTTCCCGCAGGCTCCGACGACCCTCCGCTCCCTCTCTCGTCGCCCTGCCACCATACCAGTGGCAGGGTTCGCTCTGCCATTGTTCGTCGTGCCTCGCCGTACCAGCAGGCACTCTCTGGTCTATCTGCCTCATCGTCGTCATCTTCCCCACAGGGCATCGTCTCCGGCGATGGCAGAATTGTGCCATCCGCCTCCTGCCCCCCTTCAT
Source organism: Thalassia testudinum (assembly GCA_037157565.1). NCBI lineage: Eukaryota > Viridiplantae > Streptophyta > Magnoliopsida > Alismatales > Hydrocharitaceae > Thalassia > Thalassia testudinum. Next base: position 75,675,853 of record JAZHRO010000013.1, read on the forward strand.
CCGTTTAGCTAGGTAAAAGCTCCTCCTCTTTCTCCCCTCTTTATTTCCCCTTCGTCAATTGTCACTTTTAACCCCTCGACAGCCGCCAACCACCACCATCATCCACACCTCCGGCAGACCACCGGCGAGGTGACCCCGCCATTCCACGCCTCCATCTACGTCACCAAACCCCTTAGAAGCGCCACCATCACTCCCTGATCAGTTTCCTCATCTCCATTGACCGCCAACTCCTCTGCATTCGCCCCCTAAACACACCCAACTCCACGGCCACAGTAAATCCTAGGCACGCTCCCACAGGCATTCCCACGCCTCGCCGACCACGTCTGCACACTCGCCGCACTTTGGCGAAGCTCCCTGAGCTTTTTAACGTGGCCGCGAGGTCGTTTTGGTGCCTTCAGGTTCCAGGGGCTTGCCGCCATTGACGAGTAAGTTGAAGCTGCTTCGCGAGTTGCTCCCGGCTGCAGTGCCCCAGGACCCCAGGTCCAGCAGCTACGGAACACCTTCATGCACACACTTAGCTCTCAATTGGGGTCGAAGGCCTCTACCGCTTCCCCAATTGGTTGAGCCTTCCTCCTGCAGACGCACGAAGACGCAGGTGGGACTTTAGTCTCACCTTAGAAGCCGACGTGCGCCCGCACCAGTATAAAGGGAAAAAGTGATTGAGGCTATTCGCCTCAAGTCACACAGGAGTGAGGTCCCTCACCTATTCACACGCCTCGTCCGCGGCACTGCCCACGCGGACCTGGTGACCCGACCCGACTATCCTACCTGTGCACTCCTTGCACACCACCCACGCCGGTGCGCTTGGACCCGGGCACGCGACCCGACCTGATTACCCATCTCTGGGATAGCATACCAAAGAGAGATTCAGAGAGAGAGAGACGCGGGGAAGGGTAGGGGTAGGTTTTGCGGTTGCGTGTGTGCAGGGAGCAGGTGAGAAGAAGAGGAAGCAAAGCGACGAGGACTTACTCGCAAAGGAAAGAAGAAAGAAGAAGGTGAAGGAGAAGCCGCAGTAAGGAAGAAAAGAAGAAGAAGCCAAGGATGAGTTGCTACAAAGAGAGGAAGCTGAGAAGAAAGAGAAGGAGAGGAGTCGCAGCAAGAAAAGAGAGAAAGAAGAAGAAGAAAAAGCCGCAAAGACAACTGAAAGGAGGCACTGTAGCAACAGGGCTGATAAGGCGTCTGATTCAAAGATTCAGACGTCCGGAATAGGGAAAGGCAGAAAAAGAAGGAAAGGAAAAGAGGAAGAGAGCCGGGGAAGAGAAGAAGAGAAGGGAAAGAAAGAAGAAAAGGATTTTCTTTATTTTATCCTCTCTCTCTCTTGACTTTTTGTAATTGTGAATTTGTAAGCTTCTGGAATCATAATGTGCACCCTGAGTTTGACCTCGGGAAACTTTTAATTCCGAGTAATAAATTTTAATAAACTAGTGATAGCTTTTCGCAATATACTGCAACGAACGTTAATTTTTATAACACCGTGAAATGCCTAGAGCTAACATCACCATTGACCATTCCTCTTCAAGAGTTTCAAGAAATCTGTTATAAAGTTTGCGATTGATTACAATTGATGCGGGACCCTCGAGCACTCATCATTCTGCTGGATAAACTTATCTACCTGAGTAGGTAGCTGCACTTGGTAGAGGCTATGTTTCAATTAGGCTCGCTTGATGGTTGGGTGAAAAAGCTTATGTCAGCTAATTTTTTGCCATTTCTCTTTTCCTCAAGAGAGCATGGAGAGCTTTGCTAGAGTTCTAAGGAGGCTTTGAGGTCTCTTAGCCACTTAAATTGGGCATTCGAGACTCTTGGGCTCTTGTATAATGTAATTGTTTTGTGAAGGTAAAAATCCTTCCTCATCACATATCATATGCAAAAGTATAATGCAAGTGCAATAAAATCTAAAGCTTATGTGGATAAATCAGGCAAAGCTAACTAGGTGATGACAACCTCATCATGAACCCTAACTAGTTCTTTTTGACCTAAGAAAGTGAACAAAAGCTCCCACATAACCTAAAGGAAGGCCTAATTTAAGGGATTACAGTTCTAGGGAGAAAACATGAACTAAAGGGTAAAACTGCAATTTTACCATTGCAGTACAACACTGGGATTTCTTAGGGGCTAAACATAAGTCAATTGGACTTAATAAGAGGAAAAGTAGGATGGTTCAGTCAGAAAAGGGTTATTGTGATATTTAAGAATTAAAGAACTTTTTGTAACCTTAAAACAAACCCACTTAATTTTACAAGGTTATGGTCATAATAAAAATCAAATAAATCCTCTAAAATTCATATAAAAATATCCCCTAGGTTTTAGAACCTTTAATTTGGCCTTTGGAACCTGTTTTGACCTAGATTGGGGTCCTAGCTCAATATTTGACCTAATTTGGGTTTTTATGCAAAATATCCAGTTAAACGTGGTCAAACCTAAAATCCAACTTCACCATTAGATTTATTAGGTCAAAATTAGGTTTTTGCCAAAATTTGGACCTAAGGGAATGTCACCTTGACCTACTTTGCAAAATAGTTTACCTACCTACATTATGGCCCCTAACTTTTGAAAACCTTTACGTAGACCCCCAAACTTCCTCGTCACTTTTTGCATTTCGGTCCCTCTGCCATTTCAGCCGAGGACCCATACCTCTGGCGAGGTTTCGAGGAGGATTTCTCCCCGTTTCCCCAGAGACCTCTCAGATTTGGCAGGGGGATCATCTGAGGAATCCCCTACCGTCTGAGCGCAATCCCATGTCCTAGTTCGCACCATATCCCTCGTGTGAACAACAGGGTATGGTGAGCGCTGCGTCCTCTGACAAGGTTCTTACGCCTGGAAGCTTGCCTTCCAAGCACAAGGTCCTCTACCAGCAGCTATAAAAGGATCCCTGGTCCTAGATGCATCTTCGAAGATTGTTTTGGTCACGAATACCCGCTGAATTCGGTCCTCTCTAGTCTCCGGCCATCTGCCCGCAAGCTCTAGCGATCCCTCCTCCCTCTTCTCGTCGCTCTGCCACCATACCTGTGGCAGAGTCTTCTCCACCGTGCTCCTCCACGTCGCACCGTACCCGCGCACGCCTCTCCGACCCCTTCCTCGTCGCCGTCATCCTCATCTTAGGGCTTCTTCTCTGACGACGACACCTACGCACCACTCATCCTCCGCCTTTCCCCCTTTGTCCAACTACCCTCAGTAAGTTCCCCTCTCTCTACTCTTCATTTCCCCTGTTTTAATTTGCACCTTCGACCCCTCAACGCTGCAGACCACCACCACCTTCCTCATCTCCAGCAGACCACCGGCGAGGTGAAACCGTCGCTCCACCCCTCCTCACGCCTCACCACCTACCTTAGAACCTTCGCCATCACTCACTGATCACCATCCACCCCTTCATCGACCGCCAACACCTCCCTAAGTGTCCACCGAACACACGCACCTTCACAGCCACAGTCCGACCTAGGCACGAATGCCTAGGCCGTTCTGCGCCACGTCACCCTCCTCCTCACCTTCGCCATGACACGGCGAAGCTCCCCAAGTGATTTGATAGGGCCGTGAGGCCGTATTCGTGAAGTGCAGGTTCAACCCTCTTCCGCCATTAGCGAAGGCGTGAAGGAGCTTACTCGCGAGCTCCTGGTCATCCCTCTCCAGGCAGACGCGTCCCAGGCGCGCGGAACCCTTCTACGAACCAATCGCACCCAACAATCAAGGGCTTCATCGACTGTAGCTGCCCCAATTGCACAAGAGTTCTCCCTGCGGGTGCGCAAAGAAGTGGGTGGGACTTTAGTCCCACCTCGGAAACGCCCAGCGCGGGTGAGTGGTTTTTATTGTTTTTGTGTTTCCTGCTTAGCGCCTCAAGTCACGGGGTGTGGTCCCCTCGCCCACACTTGCCTCGTCCACGACCACTCCTACACGGACATGGCTGACCCGTTTACCTTGCACTCCTCGCGCACCATCCACGCCGGTGCGCCTGGACCCGGGCGTGCGTAACCCGACCTGTTTACCCGGCTGGCTCTGAGAAAGCAAAGAGAGAATAAATAGAGAGTGACGCGGGGGAGGGTAGGGGTAGTGATCAAGTTGTCAGTTTGATTTGATTTTATTACTCGAATACAAAAATTCTCCGAGGTCGAACTCAGGGAGCAAGCTTGATTCTAAAAGCGTAGAAAATCACAATTTACAATAATACACTATTTTACAAAAGAACAACTAGAGAGAATGAAAAAAAAAAGTTTCTTCTCTGTTCTTTTCTTCTCTCTTTCTTCTTTGTCCTTCTTTCTCTTCTTCTTTCAGTCTTCGGACGTCTGATTCTGGAAATCAGACGCCTTAAGTAGCCACTTGCTACAGTGCACGTCTCCTTCTTCCTTTCTCTGCTACTGCTGCTGCTCTTGCTCTCCTTAGCTTTTTCTTCTTTTCTTCTTCTTTTCCTTTCTTGGCCTTCTTCTTTGCGACAACTTCCTCAGTTGGCCTCTCCCCTTCCTCTTCTTCTGCTTCAGCTTCTGTCTTCTTCTTTCTCTTCCTTTTTCCTCTGCTTCTGCTCCTAAGCCTTCTTCTTTCTCTTCTCTGTGGCTGCAGCTGCTTTCGTAGCTAAGTCGTCAGCCGCCTCTTCTCCTGCTTCCTCTTCCTCCTTCTCCTTCTTCAGTTTCCCTGCACAAGCATGGTTAGGCAAAACCTAACCCCTACCCTCCCCGCGTCTCTCTCTCTCTCTCTGTTTCACTCTTGGATTCGCTCTCCTAGAGACTACTCGGGTATGCGGGTCGGGTAGCGCGCTCGGGACCAAGCCCACCGGTGTTCGGTGGTGGGCAAGGTGTGCAAGGTTTAAGTAAAGGGTCAGGTCAGGTCCGTGGGGGGTGGTCGCGGACGAGGCTTGGTGAGCGAGTAAGAGGGATGTTACCCCGTGTGATTGAGGCGATAAGCCTTAGTCACTTTTTCAATTTATGCGCCTTGGGGTGCTTGCAAAGTTACGAGGTGGGACTAAAGTTCCCACCTCCTTGTTGCGCGCCTGGCAGCAGCAAACGCGAGCAATCACCACTCCAACCAAGGCTTCAGATGCCAATTGAGGACCTGGAGCTGTGCGCAGAAATCTTTCGTGCGACCTGGGCTCTTCTCCTGGAGCTGGAAGGGCCTCGAGCTACTTGCAAGCTTGCTTCAAGCTCGGTGTCAGTGACAGCGAGGGCTCGGGATATGAAATCAAGAATACGGCCTTGCGGCCCTGTCAGAATGCTCGGTGAGCTTTGCCAGAGCACGGCGAAGATACTGCAGGGGTTGGCGTGGCCCAGAATGGCCTAGGCATGCGTGCCTAGGTCGGTCTGAGTCTGTGTGAGTGGGTTTGTTCGGGGGGAGGCAATAGTGGGTGGCGCGGTCAGTGGAGGGTCGCAAGATGATCAGTGGGTGGAGGTGATGCTTCTGAGGGGTCTAGCGAGGTGGATGGGTGTAGGGAGGTGACGGAGACACTTCGCCGGTGATCTGCTGGAGGTGGAGGAGATGGTGGTGGCTTGCGGTTGTCGAGGGGTTGAAACAATAAATTGGTAGAGGGGAAATAAAAAGGAGGGAGAGAGGGACTTAGCTGTGAGTCTAAAGTTGTTATAACCAGGCATCAAGCGTCGTTTAAGATGTCTGGGAAGTGGTCCAGACGTCTGGTCAGACATCTGGAAGCCTTCCCAAACGTCTAGAATTAAATTTTTTCGGCGTACGGGTTCACGTCTGCATGCATGCGCGCGCAAACTGAACCCGCTGCCCTCCTTCTCTTTCCTCTCCCTCCCTGCAGACGCAGCTTTTCTCTTTCTCTCTCCCTGTTGCTGCCTTCAAATACGCCTCTCCCTCACCCTCGCTCCAACGCCTTCTTCTTCCTCCTATCAGCGAGAGAGCGAGCGGGCGAGAGCGGCAGCCGCGACTGCTGCGAGTGTGTGGGGAGGAGGAGCTGTTGCGAGAGGAAGAGGGAGCTTGGCCGCGAGGTTGCGAGCTCGCCAGAGCCGACCGGCGGGTGCGCAGCAAGCGTGGGGTGCCGCGGAGAAGCTGCTGCAGCTCAAGCAGCAGGCGGGAGCGGCACGGCGTGGCACAGTACGGCCGTGTGCTGTGGGCAGAGGGCGACGAGGTCCTGATTCTGGGAAAATTTCCCAGAATCAGACGTCTGGACTTACGTCCATACGATGAGGAGACGTCTGGAGGAAGGTCCAGACGTCTGAAATGTACGTTATTTTATCTTCTTATTCTTTCGCGTGTACGGCCATGCAGCCGTTTCCACCGAAGTCTCCTGCATCCTTTCGTGATGAGAGAGGGCGTGTGTGTGTGGAAAACTTGTTCAGGAAGGCGCAAGGGCATGCCATCCCACACGGATCAGACGTCTGGGCACGGCACCAGACGACGGAGAGGGTCTCCAGACGTCCGGAGTGACAGTCGAACGTCTGGAAACTAAGTCCAGATGGTTCAGTGGGCTTCTGGACGTCTGAAGGATCGCGCAGATCGAGGTATGACCTGAGCGATCATTTAAGACGTCTGGAAGAAGTTCGAGACGTCTTATTTTGGACAGACTCGTCGTTTTTGACCCGTTTAGGGTCTGTTCGGAGTCCGTTTTCCGCATTTCAAGTTTCGTTCTTCTTAGATTTAGTTCCTCTACCTGTTTTCAGTAATCGTATGCTGTTCTGAGTAGCTCCTTGTCTTGATCCTTGTGTTAGGACCCCATTCCGTTGCGGCTCTGGGGGTTGCTGAGGCGCGCGGGCTTGCCGATTACACCCCCAGTACTCCTGATTTTGCGGGTAGAGTGACCCTTTCATTTATTTATCAAAATTATGCAATTGTGAAATAATTAATAGAGTTTAGGGTATTGCATGAACCCTAGTACTGAAAAACTAGATTGAATGATAGATCCTAGGGTATTGCATGAATCGTAGGACTGGAAAACTAGATTGAATGATAGATCCTAGGGTATGGCATGAATCTTAGGACTGGAAAACTAGATTGAATATCTATACGTTGCAGTCTTGGAAAAGTAGAAAGGAAACAATAACTGCCTGTAAAATTGGTTAACAACTGCCTGTTTATGAATGAATAATTACTGTTGAGAACATGGGTTATATGGATATAAAGCTGGAATGGTGAAACCTAAATTGGCTGATTTAAAAGAGCATGAACCCTACGGGGAATTAAGAATAGAACTCCTGGAAAGTGAATGGAATAGAATTGGGGAAGTGAGCTGGCCCTTGAGTACGGAATACCAAGGAGAGCGACTGTCCCCCTGTTTAGTGTAGAGCGGAGCTAGCCGTCCTAGGGACCCGGGGTTAAGTCTGGCCACTTTGTACCGACTTTTGGCCCTCGTGTACACAGTACCGAGGAGAGCTACTAGTGTAGGGAGAGCACTAGCTACCCCACGGGCCTCGAGGTTCTGCTAGCTCTCCTACTCCGACTTGTCAGGCCCACTGGGCAAATCAGGGTAGTCAGGCGAGGGTGCGCGGACTGTGGAGGGGCAAGACCCCTGTTTGGTTACTGTGGAGGGGCTGGAACCCTGTTACTGAGAGGGCTTTGCCATATACTGGTTCCGTGCTGTGCTTTGGGCGCACCCGTTAAAGGAAACGACTGATCTCGTGCCAGTGCGGGATAGCTACCCGTGCGCTTATCACGCGTGCCGTAGTCACCGTTACATCTGTCAGCGACCTTAGGGTGGTTGACTGAGGGTAGGACCACCACAGGGGACTCTCCCGGCCAGGAGAGCACCACGTGCTACTTCTACTTTTCAGAAAAGATTGCAATCAAGATGGTTCCCACGAGGAACATTCGAGATCAAGAGAAGGATCTGAGAAATAATTCAAGAGTGAATAAATGGAAAAATATGAAGACAGAAATTAAAAATATAACAGCTACCATCCACCTTACTGTTTCTTAGCTTTTAGTTGCCACTCTACTCAGCGTTTTGCTGACGTCTCACCTTTGTTACCTTTTCAGGACCAGGTGTTGAGCAGCCAGAGACGGCGGCTGCAGAGGGCGCTGGGCCTAGTAGAGCCCAGTAGTGTTACTTGTGTAGTATCCACTGTACTTTTCTTTTGTTGTTGTGAGTAGTTTCTGTTACCCCTGTACTCTTTTCATTGTAAGCTTCACGTTTATGTACATGTTTATTTCTCTACTGTTGTGGTGGTGTATACTGTAGTATTTCTTTTCTTTACTACTGTATTTTGTTACTGCTAGTTATATACATGGTGAATGTGATTTATTTTACTGCTCTTTTGGTTACTTTCTCGTTGGACAACTGGGTCTTGGGATCAGTCGAGTCGGTCCGATTCTTGTATCTCGTAGGGATTCGGGAACCGAGTCGTAACAAAAGTGGAGGGGATGCAGAGGTGGAGAGTGGCCGGTGCTGCGTTCATCGGGGATGAAGGTGCCAAGGGGAGAGAACAGCGACGAGGAAGGGGAGATGGAGGGCCCTCGCTGGTACGGCGCGGCGCGGCGAAAGACGACGGAGTTAACTTTGTCACTGGTACGGTGGCAGGGTGACGAGAGAGGAGAGGGAATGTCGCCGGAAGCTCTGGAAGTTGGCCGAAGTTGGTGGGAGACGAATAGGAGGGGAGATCTCAGGTCAAACAAAGCTTGAAGGATGTGGCAGAGGGTGCCGCTCCTTAAATAGGTGAGGGCAGGCCAGCAGGCGCGCGAGAGCAGCGGGAAAAGCTTCGACGAAGGTATGGCAGACGGATACCCATACCTCTCGCGCGTTCGCACGAGAGGTATGGCGGCTGACAGGGGATGGGAGCCGGCCCATGCGGTAAGGGACATCGTAGGGAGTCTCCCTTTCAAATCTGGGGCTAGTTCCCCATGCATGCACGGCGCCATCCTCTTTGCAAAGTCACCAGAGGTATGGCCTGCTGCTGCGGGTGGCAGAAGGATCGGGTTGAAGAAAACGACAGGAAAGTTGAGGGGTTAGTTGCAAGGTTTCAAAAAGTTAAGGGTCAAAAAGTAATTATTGAGGATCATTTTGTAAAGTGGGTCAAGACGACCTTCCCTTAGGTCCAAATTTTGGTATAAACCTAATTTGGACCTAAGGAATCCAATGGTGAAGTTGTATTTTAGGTTTGACCACGTTTGACTGGATATTTTGTATAAAAACCCAAATTAGGTCAAAAATTAGGTATGGTTCTCAATCTAGGTCAAAATAGGTTCCAACGGCCAAATTGAAGGTTCTAAGCCCTAGGGGATATTTTTCATGAATTTTAGAGGATTTAGTTGATTTTTTATTTTTCCTGAAACTTCGTGAATTAAAGTAAGTTTGTTTTAGGGTTACAGAATGTCATTTAATTCCCAGGTTTTGTCATAACCCTTTTCAAACCAAATCATCCCACTTTTTCTTTTATTAGGTTCACTCTACCCATGTCTAGACCCTTAGAAATCCAATTCATGCACTGCAATGGTAAAATTACAGTTTTACCCCTTGTATAATGTTTTATTCTCTACTCAACAATTCCCTGATTTAGTCCTTCCCTTAGGTTATGTAAGAGCTTTTATTTAATTTATTAGGTCAAAATGTGCTAGTTAGGGTTCATGATGAGGTTTTCATCAGGTAGGTTTAGCTAGTGTGCAGGCAGAGAAGAAAGAAGGAGAAAGGAGCTAAGGCAAGGTGCAACCGTTGAAGAAGAGGTTGAAGAAAGAAGAAGGAAGGAAGAGGCATGGCTGAAGAAGAAAGACAAGGCAGAAGCCAAGGAAGAAGAAGGCAGGAGGAATCAAAATGACACGAAGAAGAAGCCAAGGAAGGAGAAGGAGCTGAAGGAAGAAGGAGCCGCAGAGACAGAAGGAAAGGAAGAAGACAGAGAAGATAGAAAGTAGAAGAAGAGAAAGAAGGAAGAAGAAGAAGACAGGCAGAGACAGAAGGAAAGGAAGAAGAAAGATAAGACAGAAAGCAGAAGAAGAGAAAGAAGGAAGAATAAGAAGACAGACAGAGGCAGAGAAGAAAGAGAAGGAGAAGGAGCTGAAGGCACTGTAGCAATCGCAAGTTAAGACGTCTTATTTACAAAATCAGACGTCTAATTCATAAGAAAAGAGGAAAATCAGAGAAAGAAAGAAGGAGAAGGTACGGCCAAGCAGTGAAAGAAAAGGAAGAGAGAGAAGAAAGAAGCCATCAAAGAGAGAGAGAAGAAAGAAGAGAGAATAGTCAATTTCCTCTTGCATTTTTATTCTCTTTTTAGTTTTCATATACATTGAATCTCATTTATATTATTGTTAAATATCACATTTTGAGATTGTGATTTTAGTTTTTAAAATACCAATTTGCTCCCTGTGTTCAACCTCGGATACCTAGGTTTCCGAGCAATAAATTCTTATTTGTTTTCGAGGCGATTTCAACTATGCTTCAATGCGACATCTTTATTTTAAAACCACGATTTCAAAAACTGGTAGGCTGCGTTCCCTCTCTAGGGTTTTGTCGTAGTATAGTGCAAAGAAACGGTCACCATTTTAATAGAATTTGTTACTCGAAAATAAAAAGTTTCCCCATGTCGAACTCAGGGAGCAAACTATAATTTCAGAAGCATATAAATTCACAATACAATGTTTTATAAAAATTAAGAAAGAGAGAGAGAGTGTGTGAGTGAGAGTGAAAATTGCTCCTTTCTTTCTCCTTTTTTTCGTTCTTCTTCTCTGCGGCAAGCTCTTCTCTTTTCTTTTCCTTCCCTTTCTGCTTCTTCTTCCTTTTCCTTCTTTTCTTTTCTGATTTCTTGTGCGGCAGTCTCTCTCTTTCTCTTGGCTTCTTCTTTTCTTTTCTTTTCTACTGCTACCTCTTCTCCTTCTTTCTTTCTTTGCTCTGGTCCTTCTTCTTCTTCTTTTCTTTTTGCTGCGGCTGTCTTCTTCTTTTCGCCGACGTCTGATTCAGAAATCAGACGCCTTAATTGATCAGCCTCTCCTTTTCTTTTCTTCTTGGCTTCCTCTTCTCTTCTCCTTCCTTCCTTCTTCCTTCTTCCTTGTGCTGCTAAGTCCCGGCTACTGCTCCTCTTCTTCTTTCTTCCTTCCTTCCAACGCACACACACAAACGTCAGTGCAAAACCAACCCCTACCCCTTCCCTGCGTCTCTCTCTCTCTCTGAATCTCTCTTTGGGAAGCTCTCCCAGAGCCGGGTAATCGGGTCGGGTCGCGTACTCGGATCCAGGCGCACCGGCTTGGGTGGTGTGCGAGGAGTGCACAGAAGTTGGAAGTCGTGTCGGGTCAGATCTGCGTGGGTGTGTCGCGGACGAGACCCGATGAGTAGGTGAGGGACCTCACCCCAGTGCTATCGGAGGCAACCAGCCAATAGCACCTTTTCAATTTATTTATAGGCTTGCTCCCATACACTTCCGAGGTGGGACTTCCGATCTCGGGTGCCTGCAGAGAAGACTTCGAGCAATTGGGGTAGCAGCCGATGCTTGCAACCCCAATTGAAGTTCTGGGTGTGAGGGTGACTCCTTTCCGTGTCACCTGGAGCTCGCGCCTGGAGCTGAGGAGACCTGGAGCTGCCTGCGGAGAAGCTCCTGCTACTCGTTAATGGCGGCGAGGAGGGCGAAACCTGAAACACGCAAACGGCCTCGCGACCACGTCAAAACGGTCCAGGGAGGTTCGCCAGAGCGCGGCAAGTGCGGTGCGGGGGTCGGCGAGGCACGAGAGTGGTTGTGGCCGTGCGCCTAGGGCACTCTGCGTGCGTGAGAGTGGGTGTGTTCGGGGGGTGGTCTGGAGGTGCTAGGTGGTGAATGGAGGGCGGATTCGGTGTCAGTGAGGTGGTGCGGAGCTTAAGGGGTAGCTGGCGAGGCGGATGGAGGCGTGGAGTGGCGAGTACGCCTCGTCGGAGGGCAGCCGGAGATGGAGAAGGTGGTGATGGACAGTGGTGGTCGGTGGGTTGAAATAGTAAATTAGGAAGGGGGAAATAACAGGGAGAGAGGGGAAAGTTTTTACCTACCTAATTGACGAAGAGAGAGGAAGGTGGCACTCGACGCGTACCTGCCGGTGCCATAGACAAAGGAGCCCAGAGGTGAGTAACGGCGGCGAAGAAGAGGTCAGGAAAACGCCAGCTAGTGCGGCCTGGCCCGGGAGGACGAGGCAGAGTGGGCTCTGCTGCAGGTATGGCAGCAGAGCGACGAAAAGAGGAGGAAAGGGCCACCGGAGCCTGCGGGTGTTTTGGCCGTGGGCGGAGGAGACGAAATTGGGGAGGGAACCTTGGCCAAATCAGGCTTGGAGTGGACGGCAGCCCCTGCCGCTCCTTATAAAGGTGTTAGCGAGAGGAGAGTCTCGAGAGAGAGACGTGGGGGAGCTGCCGGAGATGGCCGGAGAAGGAGACCCATGCCTTTCGTGCGTTCGCACGAGAGGCATGGGCAACTGCAGGTCACAGGGGAGGGTCCCGGCGATAGAGGACGACACAGGGAACCCCCCACTCGTTCCTAAGAGCAGCTGCCTTACCCTGCGCGGCGTCATCCTCCGCGTAAGGTCGCTGGAGGTATGGTGCTTGCGCAGGGTGGCAGGGAGGACCGTTCTGCAAAGAACGAAGGAAAAGATAGGAGACCAACTGCAAGGTTTTGAAAAGATAAGGGTCAAAAAGTAATTCAAGGGGACCAATTTGTAAAGTCGGTCAAGATGGTCTTCACTTAGGCCCAAATTTTTGAACCAACTTGATTTGAACCTAAGGAATTCAATGGTGTAATTTGATTTTAGGTTTGACCATGTTTGACTGGTCAATTTACGTAAAAATTCAAATTAGGTTAAAATTTGGGCATGATTCTCAAATCAGGTCAAAATAGGTTGCAAAGGCCAAATTGAAGGTTTTAAACCCTATGGAGTATTTTTCCATGATTTTTAGAGGGTTTTGTTGATTTTTATTCTGCCTAGAACCTTGTGAATTAAAGTGGATTTATTTTTAGGGTTACAGTATGTCATTTAATTCCTAGAAGTTGCTATAATCCTTTTAAGATCAAATCATCCCACTTCCTTCCTTATTAAGCTTATTTGACCTGTGTTTAGACCCTTAGATACCCTGTTTGTGTATTACCTTGGTAAAATTACAGTTTTACCCCTCATGACTTGTTTTATCCTTCAATTCAGACTTCTCTGAGTTAGGCTTTTCTTTAGGTTTTATAGGAGCTTCTTCACACTTATTTAGATTAAATTGTGCTAGTTAGGGTTCATAATGAGGCTCTCATCACCCCGTTAACACTAGGTCAACTAGATGGGTAGCTCAGTGCCATCATGATGCATGGCAAGATGAGTTTTGGTCCCCATTGGACCATTACATTAGCTGAGCCGCTACCTACGGAGCCCATCATTTAATCAAGCTTGGATTGAGTAAAAACTACATTGAGCTTAGCCTAACTCATGGTTACGCATATTCAAATAATGGATATAGTTTTTGGCATGAAGTGTGTGGCTGGTCTTGACCCACCTATTTCAAATCAGTTCTCCTCCCATGAAGGCATCCATTTGGGATCTAATTGTGAGAAGGGAAGCTCTGCCTTCCCCTATTGCCATTGTTTACTCTCCCTACACAAACAGTCATTGAGATCTTTTTCCATGTTAATCATAAAGCTAATTGTTTCCAACGTTGTCTCATGTGTGTATTTCTAATTGGGTTGTTCGTAACGGGGGGAGTTGGGATGTGAGTGGCCTTTTGTAGGACATTTTGAATCAAATTTCATAGGGTTAGTTTATAGAGGGAGTTATCCCCTCTTTTTAAGGGATAACCTCCGTTTACCTTACAGGATAACCTAACCCCTCATGACATCCTTATCACGGGGTTTGTTGGGAGGGTTAACTTATCCCCTTACTAATCCCCTCAAATTTACTTACATCTTCCTTCACATCACTGTATAACTCCCTTTCCTAACTCTCGTTCAGTAAACACAAACTGGGGTTTAACCTTTGTTCTCAAGTAAACAAAAATAGAGGTTATCCGCTAGTGCAGAGAAGTTAACCCGTGTTAGCTATCTCCTACCGTAAACTAGCCCATAGAGATCCATTGTTTTGAGTGGTGTTGATAGCATTTCAATGCATTCGGTGGGTCTAGACCTTATATACATAAGATTTTCATCTAATTGAACTTATATCCTTAATTTTTATCCATGATTATGATGTTGGTTTTGTTTGTGGCAATTTGATGAAGAAATTAGAAGAATGAAAATCGGACTAGGGGCATGACTACTCCTTGAAACATCTGACATCCACATATTTGGATTCTTAACAATGCATCTTTTACTTGGGCCTCCCTTTCCTTGATTGAGCACATTTTGGATATTTGATAACATAATGTAATTTATAATTAATAGAGTGTTTCTTCATTTTACTAATGGACAAATATTAGTAAAATATTAGTTTATAATTCGTGAGTTATTGTAGGAGTGTAAAAGTCAATTATTATGGAAGTGTAAAACTTAATCATATGAAAGTCTAATATAATTTTCAATCGATGCATCTTAGCCTTCAATTAGTGAAAAATCAATACACCGTACGTTGCAAAATATATTGTCCGATGTATCTTGATTTTCGATCGATAGGGAAAAAGAAACATTGATCGAAAATAAAAACATACCACGCATTTCAAAATGTATTACTCGGTGCATTTTGATTTTCAATTGGAGTCGTAGATTATGTTTATACTGTCTGGTTTTATATATGTACTATTTCATATTTTTACAGAAATATACTTAATATTAATTTCTAATGAAAAAATACAAGATAAAGAGGTCAATGATAAAGATGAAATTTGAAATAAACTCACAGTGCAAAAAAAATTAAAATAAGAGAAAAAAAAAGATCAGAGGGAGCGGAAGGAATAGAGATATGAGCCGTAGAGCAAAGTAGCGAAAATGACAAAAAAAAATTTATAGTGAACTGAACATTACATCACAAATTTATTTTCCTCGTGCTGAGTCAATATGTTTGTAGAAGGATAAGTTGTTAAAATCATTATCCAGGCAGCTCTGATTGTTTGGATTAGTTTGGTCACAGACGGGTACTAGCAAAGTCTGCATAGATAAATGATTTGGGCATATCAATCCATGATTTGGCCTAAATCGAGCTTCTGTGAAGTGTTTTCAAACTTCGATCTATTGGTTCGTCCCATGGTTTAGACCATTTGAATGTGAAGTTGGGAAAAAGACCGTGTCCATGACTGTAAACAACCAAATCAACAAAAGTGGAGGAATGTATGGATTTGACTTGGGTTACATCGTTACTGTCATCGTTAGTTGAACTCCATTAAAATGAAAGGAATCATATAAAGGGGAGTAGTTTAAAATAAGAGAGAGAACGAAATCCTAGAGAGAGGAGATGAGCCATAACGTCTCTTAAAAAGGAGAAACAGCAAAATAGAAAAGAAGGTTTTTATAAAGCCTGATTTCTTAATGGCATGGTTTTTATAAAAGCATGATTCTTTAATGTCTAGGTTTGTATAAAGCATAATTTCTTAATAGATAACAAGATCCTAGGTGATTGCTCCATGCTTTAAGATAACAACAAGAGGATTTTAGATGATTAGAATGACTTGCGCTAATGAGCAAATCGACCAAGGTTAGCAATTTGGAATGAGTCGGAAATTCTCAATCCTGTAAAGGTCTAACTCCATGTGTGATCCCCAAGCAAAGAGAACAAAAAAATCATAAACGAGTGGGACAAGGTGTGGTGAATGGAGGTAGCATTGACGATCGAAGCTGAGATATACCCATAACAAGAACTATGACAGTCATAGGTGACAATCATGCCACGGGGGAGCCAATCACCTGAAAGGAGAGGATCACAACTTATTGAGGCTGACGGTAGCAAAGAGCGAGCAAGGGTTAAATCAAGCCCAAAGACGCCCTAGCCAACTCATGGTAGAGCAATAAGCGAAGCTTTTCAAATGAGGAGATGGAAACTAGCAATCATGTCACATATGGAGGGTCATATCCCAAAGATTTGGCCAAGATCGTAAACTGGAGGCACATCCTTGTTGTCTAGGGGTAGTCGTGGGTCAGGTATCCGCCTCATTCCCACTTGACCCTATCTAACTCAATCTTAAGTAGGTCATGATCTGAATCGACCAATTCAAATGGAAATCTAATAGATATGATATCTAATTGTATTAAATTGGGTCATGGGTACCCGTTGGGTACCTAGTTAACTAGTTTTGCTAAAATATAAAAATGTAAAGACATTAAATATAATTGAAAGAAAATTATAAACAAATAAAAATATATATGACAATATTCATTAAAATGATAAAATACGTTTATAAATATATAAAAATATTTTAAAATATATAAAAAAAATAACTTTATATAAAATATAAATTTAACCAGAAAAATGTTATTAAATAAAAGTAAATTTAAAAATAAAAATAAATAATAAATACTAAATAATAATTAAAAATTAAAAAAATTAAAAAATTAAAAATTAAAAATAAATAATATAAATAAATAATAAAAGAAGATAAAAATAAAAATAGATCTCATATCAATAAATCTTGATGATTACTATTAATAGTAATAGTCATTTCTTTATTTAAAAAAAGAATAAAACTTTAAACATGTAACAATGTCTTCAAGATGAGGTCAGGAGGAATGTGCATGATTACTGAGCTATGTACACACTAGCGACGATGAGAAACGACGCATGTGCATTACATGTTGTCAAGAAGGCGTGTGTGACCGAAGACGACGAGAAGGGGTTTATCGATTGAATAATCAGGGGAGGGAAGAAAGCAAAGAAGTACTAAAGCCATCGTGGCAATACCCTCTTCGGTTGCCACGTCACGTTCCACATCTTTACCTACTTTCGGTTCGAGCTCTGTGACCTCAAGCACCTCTTCGCCTTCGAGCTCGACCACATTCGCGACCTTACAAGCTGGATCGAGCCTAGATCTATTGCCCTGGGGATCCTCGACGTTGCTCCCGTTGATGTCAACTACGACGCGACCTCCTCCTCCACCACCCGACTCTCACCCCTCGCTAGCAGCCCCCTCTCCTCGATCTGCCTAAAGGGATAAGGGTGGTAATGACCAATGGGTTGGGATTGAACTGTGAGTACAATGAGGGCTAAGGAAAAGGGGGTCGCAAGTTAGTTTAGCTGGATTATGAGATTGACAATATAGATGGATTATGGACAGGTTATATGATGGGTCAGTTAATGAATACCCGTGGATATCTTGATGGATATACAAATAAAGACTTGAGATGTAACTGGTCATATTTAATGAGTACCTAACCCAATAAGGTAAAAAATGATGGGTTGGATCGGGTACCCAAGATTAACATATTTTTTAAACACCCCTATTGTTATCGACAGAACCACAAAGTCAACAAGGAAGATACCAGCTGAAAGGAGAGTGGAAAGTAACGTGCAAACACGGTGAAATGGTTGAGTGATGGTAGCAACATGCAAGGTTTTTAAGGTTCAGAAGCGAAAGGAAAGGAAGAACAAGAGTGAAGGGGGGCGGAAAAAACAAATTGTCACGTTTGGACCCTAGCCGGCACAGTCAAAATTTATCCGCATAATCCACAAAATATTAAAATTTATACTTTCTAGAGACAATGGCCGAAAACATAAATAAAAACAAATTGTCACGTTTGGACCCCTAGCAGGCACAGTTAAAATTTATTCGCATAATCCACAAAATATTAAAATTTATGCTTTCAGGGACAATGGCTAAAAATATAAAGTGGTATGAGTATAAAACAAAATTGCCCCTACGCTGGCTCGAATTACGGATTTTCAGTTTACAAGACTAACGCTTTACCACTGAGCTGCAGAGCTCCGCGACTAAACATGCCGTACATTTTGAAATATAATTTATTAATCTAACTTACTGGAAATCTTTTTCCTGAAATTTCTTTAGTCAGTCAGAATAAAGAATATTTTTTTTTTGAAATATAAGTTTAGTAGTAGAGGAAACAACGAAGGAATTGATGTAAAAATTGAAGAAGAGTGTATTTCAATAAAAGATATTTTTAAGTACCTAGCATTCATTTTCCAACATAATGGTGAAATTAATGGAGATATTACACATATAATTAATGTAGGGTGGTTGAAATAAAGGGGTACTTCTGGTGTTCTCTATAATAAGAAGATTTCTTTAAAAGTCAAAGGAAAATACTATCTAGCTGTGGTAAGACCAGCCATGTTGTATGGTTCTGAATGCTGGACTATAAACTATAGACATGTACAGAAGATATTTGTGGTAGAAATGAAGATGTTAAGATGGATGTGTGATCATACAAGAAAGGACCGTATTTCAAATGAATTTATTAGAAATAGGATTAGGGTGGCACCGATAGAGGATAAAATGAGAGAGACCCGTTTAAGATGGTTTGGACATTTACAAAGAAGGCCACTAGATGCTCCAGTTAGGAGAGGTGAGAAGTTAGAGGCTGAACCCGCTAAGAGGGAGCGAGGAAGACCAAACAAGTGTTGGAAGGAAACTATTAAGTATGATCTCAATTACTTTAATTTAAGTCTTAAAATGACTAAAAATCAATCTGTATGGAGGCAAAGAATCCATATAACCGACTCCACTTAGTGTGGAAAAAAACTTAGTTGTTGTTATTGTAATCAGAACAAAGACATGCATTCTGAAACGTCTACTTTATGCTGGGACAACTTCAGAAAATCCTACTCAAATTTCTCTATGTTTAAAATGACAATTTTTTTGGGTATTAAAGGGTCATTAAGTCTGTGCAAAAAAGACGTACATAAATAAGGATCAGAAACACTTCCCACATCCCAGCGAAATAGATGAGACTTCCAAATTTTGCTAGGTATCCGAGGAATAATCTAAATCAAAAGTTACGAAATGCATGAACACAAGCAACTTCACCGTGTTTTGAGACATAGTTGCCATATTGACAATAATTACGCACGCAAAATTTATTAATGAAGGGACCACGAATCAATGCACAGTGACTACAATTGCACATGGAACCAAAAGGGTAAATAAGGAGAGATTTAGCTAAAGACACGTTTTTATCTAATAGCACAAGATAAGATAAACCTCAAACTCCACTGAGGTTGCATTTGGCAATGGATAGTTGGGGGTGGGATCAAAGCTTACAATTGAGATAACGGATTACGGATTTTTTTAATAAGATATCATAATTTTCTATTCACATCACATCAATATTATTTCCTATATTACATCAATTCTAATTCACCCTCGCATCAACTTCAATGTAAACTAGAATATAGCTACTTTATCAAATTATAATATTAAAATATTACCTACTAAATAATATTATCATATCAATCATTATAAATTCTCAAATTAAATACTTTTTCAACTTATTTCACTCAAATTTTATCTCAAGATAATCTAAACTCCCTACTGAACACAACCTAATTGAATAACCGATTGGTCATACATGCGCCAAGCTTCTTTGGCACGGTAAATCATTAGGTTATGACGCTTCCAACATTATCTTCAATCTTCATCCTCTCATAATTTCTACGTGGGGGTGTTGCACCTTGCTTGTTGAGTGGATCTGTAAAGATGGCTAGTAGTGTGAGAATCCCCTACTGCCACAGCCAGTACAACATGTCTGTAGAGATCATGGAGGTACGCCTTCATGGTTACTTCATCGGATAAGCCCTTGACAAGCTCTTAAACACACATAACCCAAGCTCTTAACACACATAACACAGGGACTCATCCAAGATCGTCTCAGTTTGCACTTTCATCAAGTACGACGCTGGAGGAAGCTATATCAGCTACCCAATTTTCTGGAAGACCTTGTAAATACTTGGGAGGCAGAAAATAAGACAATCAATCGACAAGATTTTTGGTTTTCTAGAAGAATTGCTTAGGAAGATGATTGCGGATAAAGGTGCCATCTATTGTTCAGGTTTCTATGGGTGTTGGCTGGGATATGTTTGATAAGACTATCTAGTTGAGGACAGTTAAAATAAGTATCCTCCAGGGGATCAATTTAGATCGTTTACTAGGAACCTATTTATGGTAGCACGGTCATGTCTGCAACCACAAGCATGTTGTCAACACTCTTGAGATTTTTATAACAGCAAAGTTCAGTCAGAACTCTCTTTACGTAATTGGTATCATACAAAGCATCATCAACTTAACATTGTCTCTAGCAAACTCCTGGTTACCGTCTTCATTTGGGGACTACCCTGAAAGTCCCATGTATCACCGCCATTAGGAGGAAACGCCCAAAAGAGCCCAATGATCTTCCCACACAAAAGATCAAGGCACCACAAGCATATAGAAAAGTTTCCACGAGGATAGTAAAGACTACATGCTTGCATATCAAAAGATGAGGGCAACACGATCAATAATCCCAACAAATTGATATCTTGACATGCAATTACATGTAAAAGAACTGCCCTATGACGTATGACTACATCTATTGCCGACCAGAAGTACAGAAAACGTAAAACACAGACTAAACAGGTTTTAGAATAAAAGATAAAAATTCAAGTTTTTTTTTTTTCATTTGGATGTAAACTGCGAGAACCTGAACGTAAAGGTGCAATGAGAATAGGTCATCAGAACATCCTTATAACCAAGTAAGAAGATGAAAAGCAAAAATTAGAGTCTACTTTAACTATTCGACATTGGCAAAAGGATGGGAGAAATATAGGCCTGCTAGCTGACTGATGTTAAATCTGAAACTTTGGGATACTTCTCGCTTTTCTTGTGTCATAAGAAAACTTCTACACGGAGGCCTTTCCTTGTTTTGGTCCGATCCACCATCTACGGTTACCCAGAGATGAAAATTCAATTCAGGGTCACTCAGAAGCCGAAGATGCCTAGCTCGCTTGCCCTTTCCTTCTCAAATGTCTCAAAGTACTGGTAGATGATCGTAACAGCCAACAGAATGCCAGTTCCTGAACCGATTGCCCCCATGAAATCAGCCATCACAGTCAGAGCACCAATGCACATGCCACCAAAGGCTGCTGCCGTTGGAATGTACCGGTTCAGCTCCTTCTGGAGGTTTGATTCCCTGTGCCCTGGCATCACCATTTGTTGTTCCTGCAAGAAGGATTGATATTGCCAGATTAGTATCATTCATTAAGCAAAACACATGTAATGACATGTGTCAACTATCTCGGTTTTCACATATGCCTCTGCAAATCAAAGAATAACGTTGGCTCTCCCGGTTAAAACAAAAGTTCTTTCAACACAAATAGCAACCCCGTGTACTAATTTCTCAAAAAGGTTAAATAAAAAGGAAGGTCAAATACTAGAATCACCAATTTTCTGGACAGCAGAAAAAATTATAATCTCTGAAAATGAAGCGCACTATTTATTTAATGTGCCATCACCATTCTCTGGCATACTTCGCTTCAATGAAGCTCAAACAAAAATAGATAAGTGCAAATGAAGAAACATGTAAGAAAATGCGGCAAGAGGTCATCCAAAGGCTCAATAAAAAGGCTGGCTATACTGATCATTAAAAGGAAAACCGATGACAAAATCCATTATTCAACTTCTGTGACCTCATAAGACGATCTCACCTATGTTGTGTAACAAAACCATTTTTTTTTTTGTGTGTGTAAAAGAGGTAGGGATTAGAAATGATGAGTTCTTGAAAATTACCCGGAGCTGCTTAGCCACATCTTTTGCCGATGATCCAGAGACCTCAATCCAGGTTTTAGAGAAAAGAGCACATGCAGAGAGCATGAAGACAATATAGAAAAGTGCATGGAATGGATTTGCAGCCATGTGAGACAAGCTGGAAAATTATACAACTATCAGTAAGGTTGGCATGCCCTTAGAAAAGATTCAGGAACAGTAATTGGGTAGAATTGCAAAGTTACTGGAACAAGAATGAAAGAATCAAACGTTTCCTGGGAAAATAGAAGAATTGATTTTAAAAATCACCTTGCTGGTGCTGTTATGTAGTAAGCAAGACCTCCAACTGGTATGAATTGACCACCAGAATATTCAGACTCTTTCCATTTGCCAAGCAAGTTGACAAAGAAGTTTCCACTGAATCTTCTATATAGCAACTATACAAATAAACAAACATAAAACTTCCACAAGATAGATAAAATGATTATCAGGATAATGAAAAGAGTCAAGGCAATGTAAGCCTACCACCCTAAAATAAAGAAAAAATCAACGTAATCAAGAAACACTACCATGTTATACCTGAGAGATAAAGTATAAGTTTGAGACGAGGGCAGACTGCAGTATGATAGGCATGTTTGAGGTATAGAAGAGCTTGATAGGATATGAGCCCTGCTGTCCCCGAGCATTCTTCGACCTCACAGGAAGAACGACACGGAACCCTTGAAAGTATACAACAACAAGGAAGACAAAAACCGTGGCAAGTAAATTTGTCACATTTGGAAGATTTTGGCGGTAGAAAGCCTCACGAAGGGCACGGACTTTATCTGTTCTTGTTATCAACAGATGGAACAGAGCGATAACAGCACCTTCGAATTCAGCACCACGACCACTATTGATTGTTGTAGGGCTAAACGCCTTCCAGATAATATTCTCACTAACAATAAAAACCATATCAGAAAGGCAAGAACTTGCATGATGGAAAGAAATTGAAGATTGAAACAAAATTGCTCACCATATATTTGTAGCAATAAACAAAGATATGCCAGAGCCAAGACCATATCCTTTTTGGAGAAGTTCATCTAAGCAAATGACTATGATGCCAGCAAAGCAAAGTTGAAGAATTATAAGAATTGCATTCCCAGTACCAAGTTGGCTGACACTGCCATACATTCCAGACACAACATATGCAACTGCCTCTCCGATAGCGATAAGAATGCCAAGCAGCTTTTGCGCACCATTTCTACATAAATTACACATAATATTTCAATTCCAAAAGAAAATTGGCTCAAGCAAACTGGAAGAAAAATGCAAAATAGTTAGTTTCAAGTACTTGCAGATGTTGGCATTGCACAAACTCTAAGCATTGCCATTGAAATGCTTTGGTCATTTTCCTCTCAAGCAACGCTAGACTACCAAAGTATGGGAAACCTGAGGAATTTGAACATGATCTTTTCTATAGGATCGTACTATAGATACCCTTTAACTCAATTTTATAGCAAACATGTGACGACAAATAATTACAATGTGCAGGCTTCTTCCTTTTTTTTTTTGGAAAGAGGTGAAGGCTTGCTTTTGCAGCTGAAGAAAATCCCTTTGCAATGTTAGCATGGAAAGACTCGGGAAAGTCCAATTCTATATTGGTCAAGTGACCATGCAAATAATCACAAAGTTTGACTTGCAAGAAAAAAAAAAGGAAAATCCCCGTGCAAGCTTGGATTTGCATCTCAAGGAGACCCCTTTCTAATGCCAGATCAAATATAGTACAAGCATTTCAAAATTCCAAATTAAATAAATTAAGTGGGTGTCCTTTCATAGCATCCAAGTAGCGAGAGAACCTTTTTTTCAGAAAGGTACAGAGACTACTTTTGAGGGACATGGTGAAGAAGAAAGCAGAAAACAAGGTGACACTGAATGTATTTGATGGCACTTTCTGAATAGTTTCACTACGATACTGATAGATTCTCTTCTCCATCCACTAATGCTAATAGAACTACATTACCGTGAGCTTCCCTTGGTGTCACTATAACAAACAGCGATGCAAATACTTTGAAAAGGAAACAAGCATCAAGTATTTGACAGTTAAGACGAAAAGAAATGAGGCAAAGAACCCCAAAGGGAAAGAGAGCATGCAGGGTCACTTACAGAAGAGCACGGTCCTCTCTCACATTGTTGTCAACTTCGATGATCTTGGAACCAGCCAAGAGTTGCATGACCAGCCCGGATGTCACAATGGGCGTAATACCCAGTTCCATGACAGTTCCACGGTTGGATGCGAGAATGACACGCATCCAATAAAAGGGATCTGCCCCAGTCGTCGAGTGTATCCCATAAAGGGGAAGCTGACTACACACCAGAAAGATGAAAAGAGAGATAACTGTGTAGATCACCTTCTCTCTAAATGGAATCTTCCTATCCGCACTCTGAACCTCAGGCAAGAATGCCAAAAAAGGCCTAACAAGATGCAATACTCTGAATCCTCCCGGCATTTTCCTGTTTCAACGTAGAAGCCCACTCACAATCAACCTTAGCAACAATCAAAACTTAGCTTCCGGCATGCAACACGCAACTTTGCAATAAATCACAATGATTAAAAAAATACAAGTTGACTTTGAGAAAATGATACATAGAACAAACACTATCACAATGGACATGCTTGACCAAACAAACATATGCCTTAAATTACAAATTCGCCTGGAAATCTTATGAAATAATCACGCATTCATTGACAAACGTAAAACAAAATATTTGCTTATTGCAAGTACACCAAGAAAATTTAAAATTCCATTTGGATACCCAATTTGAGAACCGAATTTTGAGCCCAAATCCAACATTAGATCGAGTCTTCTTTTTCTGAATAACCAGATCAAGCCTTGTTTCAGACCTTCCAAACGATCATGGACTAAAATTCAAGCATAAAAATGCAAAATCCAAACCAAAATACCGACCTCGTGGGCATCCACACAGCTGAAATTATAATACGAATTCCATCTACGTCTAAAACCTACTCTCAACCTTGGGGGCTCACCCGAATTAAACTTCAAAATAACGCATACAAGATATCGTCAAACACGCAACTACAGAAAAGGCTATTTCACTCAAAATCCGGACCTAAACATCGATCACAGGGTGGTAATCCAATTCCAGATCACAACCTCGAATCTCTAACTGCTAAATACAATACCCAAATCCAGATCTGATCAAGCGAGGGCTTCGAGATGTCAACTTTCCAAGTACCGGAGAGGTAGAAATCCAAACCACCAACACCATTAACAAACCCTTATCAAGAAACACACCTCTCGCCACTTCCTTATCACCGGCTAATGGAGCACCACCACCACAGATCAGTAGATTTGTGGGGGAATCTGGAATCGACAAGAACAAACCCTTGATTCGGAAATCTCGAATCTAGATGTGGAGAGATCGGCGCTTTGGCGAGGAAAGGTGACGACATTGGGGGAAAAGGGGGGCACGAGGTGGAAACCCTAGAAATTACCTGTCGGGGCGACGGAGGGGAAGTCGAAATGCGGAGGATACCGGTGTGTGATTTGGTGTTCGGATCGCGGGGTAGGAGTGCAGGCACAAGACGCGGAGGGCGGGGCTGGCCACGTCTATCTTCCAATAGATATGTGCCACGTGGTCACGATGGAGAAAGAACTGTAGCTACTTGTCTTTCATAGTAATTATTAATTTATTTTAAGTTTTGAAAAATTGGAGAGTTACTCATGTATGTATCTAGAAATATACCTATTTGATGTGTTATGTACGTTGATGTTAAGTTGACATCTGACTAAATAATTTGCTTATACTATGGTTACATGTAATAACCACTGTATTGCTGGTTATGATTAGTTGATATTTGAAAGAACGATCTTCATTTTCATTAAAAACTTTAATATAAAATATTACGTCGTTATAGTATGTCACGACGTAGAAAATCATTTTACAAAAATATTTAATAATTTAAAACTAATCACGAAAAATTAGGTCGTCTCCACAAGGAGGAATTAGCCTATTATACTCGCAAATGCTTCCACACTAGATCTTGTTTCAAGAAGTTTAATTAGCAAAGTTATTCTTTTTTACATTTAATCAAAAGTACTTTTCTTATATAAGAGATAGTTAATGGATACGTCATGCAATTGTCACCCAGTGGAGTATCATAGCAAATATTACCTCGTGCTCCTCAAGATTAATCCTTCAAAAGCATCATAGAGAGCACTTGACAACAAGAAGAAAGATGTATGGGAAAATCAAAGAAAGAGGAGGGCATGGGAGCAAGTTCCCCTCAATATTTCCTTTAAAATATAAAAGCAACTCTTCCACAATGGCAATGAATGAAAATTTTAATACCTCTTGCACTGTTGCAAAATAGGGGAGATGGAAGGAGGGCTTGCACGAGTTGAGGAGAGGTCGTCAGCTGCGAGCTTTGACGGAGGAGATTAGCAGGTGGAGGGGATCTCACGGGCGGTGACGGCACAGAGGTTGGCCACTGGACATGGCCGTTGGAGCGATGGGGTTCTCAGCTGCTTTGGATACTCGACGCGAAGGTGAATCCGCAGGGGGTGTCTGCGAGGGCGTCGGTGCAGATGAGGGGGAGTAGGATGTTGCGCCGGTGGAGGAACGATGGCTAGAGGTGGTGGGGGATGAGCGGTGGTAGTGGTGGGACGTTGGGTTTCTTCGGAGGTTGCAGGTGGTGGTGAAGAAGAAGAATCTTAGGCGTGGATGAGGGCGTGGGATGTGGGTTTTGGGTGCAGGGGCGTTATGGTGGTCTTTGGCTGATGGGTTCCTCGGCTGGGGGAGGAAGCGGTGGAAGAGATGGAGGAAGAGGAGAAGATGATTGAGTAGGGAGCGGTGGGTGGTGGTGGTGTTCTCTATTTGTGCGTGGGTTAGGGAGAGAAGAGGGAGGTGATGGGTTGTGGTGATCTTTGGTTGATGGGGAAGGATGTTGGGAGAACGGCTGGTGGTGGTGGTGTTCTCTGTCACTGAGCACCACTGCGTCAAGGTGAGTGGAGGAGAGGCGAGGCAAACGTTGGTCCACGGTGAAGCGACATCCACAGTGTTCGCCTTCTCCACTGTGCCGGGGGGAAGATGGATGAAGCCCTTGAAGGGGAAGAGATGGTGAACTCCTCGTAGGGGAGAGGAGATAAACTACCACTGCCTGTTTCTCTGTTGCGATTTTCCTCTTTCATTCTGTTTCCTCTGAGATCTCGGCTCTTCTCCAACGGCAGTGGTGAGGTAGTGGCTTTGGAGGCGGTGCTGCGATGGAGAGGAATTTTTGGAGGCGGTGATGCGGTGCATTTGAAACCCGTCGGCTGCATCAGATGTCCAAAATAATCTCTAGACGTCTTAAAAATTAAATTTGGCTATATATAATTATTTATAATATCACATAAATTTTACAAATATAAATTATAAAGTATGCATTTATTTTATAATCAAATGCAAATATTAATATACTCTAAAAAGTAGGACTAACCAACTTAGGTTAAAATTAATCTAATGAATTAGACTCATCAATATTCAGAGTACTGTGTTGTAAGCGGTGAGTTTTTTTTTAACAAATGTAGTAGTATCAGACCTTTTTCACTGTTGTGCATGTTCCTTGTTTAGGTAACATTGCTATAATCATAAATGTCGTCAGTCTTCTTCTCCGTTAGCATGAAACCTTCAGGTCAGTCATTGCACACTCACATGCAATGAGTGATTTGAAAATTAATTATCATGCCTTTATTAGTCCTATTGATGCTCACGACACTATCCTTTATATTGATAGTATCTGCACCCAATAGATACGTATGAAGCCAAAGATATTTACCGTTGGTGCCGACAACATATATATCTACGTTCTATATGTAGTACTTTACAACTATATAAATGCTGACAGTATTATATTAAATTATTACTGGGATAATATAATTTTTAAACAACCATAAAAAACTCAATATTAATTTTTTCTATCAAGCACCGCCTTTGATGGTTAAGTCATTTCATCACGGATGGCAACAACATAACGTAAAAATCATGTCAGCATCATTATGAAGAAAGAAGTGGTTGCAAATGCTGACCGCATCATGTCAGTGGATGCCGATAACATCACATAAAAATTATGTCAGCATCATTGTGAAGAAAGAAATGGTTGTGAATGCTGACACCATCATGTACACGGATGTTGACAGCATCACGTAAATATCATGTAAGTTGATGCTTTAATACATCTGTTGGGTTATTTAACACTAAATAGGTGCCCTTGGCACATATTCGATAACTTCTATACTGCTTAAGTATCTATTGCAAACACTTATAATTTATTTTGGTGTTGTTAGCATCAATTACGTAAACACCTGTTGTTGGCATTGGTGTTAATGATATCACCACCGGTCACGTTAAGATGCCAACAGCATCTCAAATAAAAAAGATAAGAATCACATTAACGTAAGCTTAAATACCAACGTCACCACGTATATTTTCGTGTTGGTGCCCTTGGTACCTATTCAATAACTTTTATAGTACTCAAGTATCTACTACAAACACTTATCACTTATTTTGGTATTGTTGGCATTAATTACTTATTACTTATCTTGTTGTTGTTGGTTTCAATTATGTAAACACATATTGTAGTCTGACGGTACCACCATAGATGTTAACGGCATCACCACCACTCGCGTTAAGATACCAACAACACCTCAAATAAAAAAGATAAGAATCACAAAAACGTAAATTTAAATACAAACATTATCACATACATTTTGATTGTCTAACAAATCAAGCTTACCCTTTCAATTCTACCCAACAAGTCAAGCTTATTGATGATTGGTCAAATAGATAATGAATGATGCTCTTTTTATCAAGACTAAATCACAACTATGAGTAAAATATATTGCTATTATGTGTTTAGTTGTGAAAACGAATGAACAATGAGTTGTACCATACAGCCAAAAAAAATGACAAAATGAAAAGGACATAAGAAAGGGTAGCATTAGTGGTTAGCATTCAGAAACTTGTAAGGAATATTATATTGTAACTAAGATCATCAATCCATCTCATCCTGTGGTTAGTTCCATTACGGCAAAAAAGTATTCCAGACCACTAATCAATTAGTGGTCAGCATTTATGTACTTGTAAAGTGTTACATGTAGTACATGGAGATGCAGTCAGCATTGAAGGTCAGTGTCGTTGGCATCAACAATGCAATTACACGAAAATGCTATCAGCATCAAGGTCGGTGCTAACGACAGCATCATTGGATTTATATAGTTATAAACGGGGATGGATATACGTCACGGGTGAAGGAAAGCATATAAATGTTGGAGTCGAAGGATCTCATTGGAGCCAAAGTCGGCTGAACTCAGTTGGGGTCGGAGGAGGTTGGGTTGGAGGAGGAGATCAATCGAGCTTAATTGGAGGAGCTCGATCGGGGTTGGGATGGGGTTGAAGGAGCTTGTTGGTGCTCAGTTGGGGTCGAGATGGGGTTAGGGCTGGGATGAGGTCGGGGTTGGAGGAAGAGCTCAGTTAAGCTTGAGGTTGAAGGAGGAGAATATCTAAGGAGCTCGACTAGTGGAGGTTAGGGTCGCAGGAAGGGGAGCTCGCCGAAGGAGGAGCTCATCAGAGCTTGGTGTTATTTGCCAGGAAGCTACTAGTAGGGGTAGTAATGGATGTGGGTGGTGGGTGGGGGGGGGGGGAAGTAGGTGGGATGTTTCTTTTGTAGGTAAATTTTGAATTCAAAATTGGTGGACCTCACAGGGGAGGGGGGGGAGAGGTTACACATGGAATCCTATTATGATTCCACGTAGGATTATGGTATGTTATAGGGTAAAAGAGTATATATAATACTACCTTTAATTTTTTTAGGTAGGGGAAGGTGGGGAACGGGTAGGTTAATTATTTAGCTTGTTTGATAGAGGATTTGTTATCCATGACGTTGTTGACGGTGGTTAAGGATGTAAATATGTTGTATTGGAATTTGAGTCTTACTAAATCTATAGTTATATTTATTTATAAAATTTATATCTATATTTTAATCATTTACTCATTTGATATGAAAATTTAAATTTATATCCATATTTATCTACTCATTTGATATCTATTTATCCATTAAATACTTATTTATAAATTAATTTTACAATCAAATCACACCTAAATTAGAGTTAGAAAAAAAAATATACTATAATTTATTAATTATTTATTTTTAATAAATCCATAGAGGCTCAAGCTACTTAGATTTTATTAATTTTCACTGATATTATTCTAAAAAGAGCCTTTCAAAAAAATATATAAAAAATAAAAAATACAAATACATTTGAACAAAAAAATTCTTATTTTTGAAATAAATATTCAATAAAAAATTCAAAAATACTTTTAAGATTCAAAATCATAAAGGAAATCAAGAAAGAAATTAATGTTAAGAGAATAAGAGATTTAAGGTAATATTTACATATCTTAGATAAATGAATATATTATTCACATATTTATGCCGAGTAATCAAATATAAATTCATACACATATCTATACTCAATCCCATTGAAAACTTGAGATAAAATCCATACTCAAATTTTATTGGGTTCAAATCATATATATTTTATACATTATATTCAAGTTGGATTAGAGTTGGATTTACTGAAAAAAAAAAAAGTTACATCCTTGGTGCTGGCGTCATTCTTCGTGAACCGAGAGGGTAAATCAAAATCATTCGATTTTTTGGATAGGCATGAGTTTTAATTTTGACCATGACTTTTGTATATTTATACGAGTTAATTGTTATTTTCTTGTATTCTGGTCTCGTCTTTCTTGGATTTGGTTACATTTATTGTGTAATAAAAATTTGAATCACTTTATTTATTTGGTGCTGAATGTGTGCTCGTCTATTTTTCTTTTTTCGTTGCAAATACCGGTAAACTTGATGTCATTGAGTTTTCTTATAAAGCCCAACATGGGTCAATTTCTTTTGCTCAGCATGATTGTAAATGCATGTTTTCACCTAGAAATCGTATATTTTATGTTAACAGATACTCATGCATTAAGAAGGATGTGACATTCCTTAAAATAGATAAATAGGCAATTTGATGGATAAATGTGTATTTGATATGGGACAGACATGGGCTTGGATTTTATTTTAAGCAGCCGATGAGTATAACTGGTTAGGTCGGAAGTGGGTTTATAAGTACTGGATATGGAATTTGGGTATTAGTTAAGCTTTTGACTTGAACCGATTCGTTGATAACCAGAATGTTACTTGACTTGTGTATCGATACATGGAGATCCATGTTAAACCTTACCCTGACTATTAAATTGGTTATTTATGAACTTGTTGGGTACAGTAACCATTTTTATTTCACCATGGTCATATTCTTCTTTTTTGTCTTCTTGAGTCGAAGGGAGGAAGGGTAGGGGTCACGGCTTGAGGCGGTTATCGTGTATCTACAAATGATATGACGAGGATGGCAAAGACAATCTCAATTGTGCAAAAACCTAATATGTAGAATTGACCAAAGAATAGATTTTAATGATTTATGATATTAAAGTAAATAGATAATTTATTTTAAATGATATGATCAGCGTAGAGATGTAAATATTGTAACATTAAAAAAAAAAATTTTATATTAAAAATTCATGAAAATGAGTAGTGAGATTTAAATAATTAAAAATTACTATATTATTTGAGTTTAATTATTTTGTATAGTTGCTTTAGGTTCACTTAGCTCACATCTACTTAGTTGTTAAAGATAAGTTTTTTCAATTAAACTTAATTCAGATCCAGGTAGTTACAAGTGGTATTAAAGTTAAACTCACTCTAATAAAGAAAAATGACCGTCCTTAGGACGACCAAAAATTTATACGCTATATGTAAGAATCGATAATTATTACTTGATAACTTAGATTTAAGCATATTGCGTGATTGCTTGTGTTCATTGAGCTTATACAAAGCAA
Organism: Thalassia testudinum; assembly: GCA_037157565.1. Taxonomy (NCBI): domain Eukaryota; kingdom Viridiplantae; phylum Streptophyta; class Magnoliopsida; order Alismatales; family Hydrocharitaceae; genus Thalassia; species Thalassia testudinum. Next base: position 75,707,231 of record JAZHRO010000013.1, read on the forward strand.
GTTGTTAAAGTTGGCTTTTTCTCGATTAAAATCAAATTTAATTTGAAGTCATTACAAATTGTATCAGAGTTAAAGTCTCACTAATATATAGGAGGAAAATATTGCCCTTAAGATGGCCAAAGAGTGAACGACGAGATTGAGTCGCCGTTAATGTTGGGAGTATCTTCATTAATTAACGGAAGCTTGACAAGGACATTAAGATTTCAAGAATGAGAGATTGTAATATTTCAAAGATAATCCTACATAGTAAACTCATACCAAAGCTTAAATTGTTACAAATATGCTTTGATCAATCACAACTTAACCTTACTTGATTAGACTAGAATAGGTAAAAACATATGATTTATAAGGAAGTGTGATTAGGGTTTTAATTTAAAAATCTAATTTGGTATGAGTATGGATACGAATTTGACTTTTTATCTATATTTTCCAAACGCATTTATTGACATGTATCTACATATTTAAATATACATGTACACATTTGGGGATTTAATGGCACGTGACGTTATAGGTATCTGTTGTCATGAAAATATCTGTATATTGAATGATCCTTTCGAGTTTTCACGTTAAAAATGTTCTTTTACCATGTTTCTTTCTTTCTTTTTGTAAGTATTAGGCACGATAAGCGTACTTTTATCTTGAGTTATAATCGTATTTGTGGCATTGTTTATAGGGGTTTTTTATATAAATATTTCTATAATCTTTTGATATATATATATATTACATAAATATCGTTGAAGTCGTATCTTTGTTAATAAATATGTCATTACGTTAATTTTAATTTTAACGGCCGTTAACTATGGGTGAGTTTTTACATAAATATCCATGTGATCTTTTGATATTACATACATATCCTAAATTCTTGGATATTACATAAATGTCATTGAAATCTTATTCATATTTACATGAGATACCCTTGAGTTAACTTTCATTAAATTTAACTTTAACGATTGTTAACTCTAGGTCAAATTAATATTGTCACTCCTAAAAGGTAATGCACAACGGTGTGATGAGAGATAGCTCTGTTGGTGTGATGCGTTGTGATGTGATGAGGGTAGTGGTGGTGATTACTTAGATCACTGATGGCATGATGCGAAGAGATGTGATGACAGAGTCGTTGACTATAAAGGGTAAGTGATGACTAACAAGATAAAGAGTTAGGGTTTGTTTTGCTTAAGAGCTGTGAGTAGGATAGAACATTGGGTCGAGCTGGCTCGATCCCGACCCAAACCTGACCCGAAAAAGCTTGAGCTGGCTCGAGCTCGAATATTATGTGGGCTGAGCTCGAGCCTTAATTTTTTAAAAAACCCTCGAAAAGGCCAGTTGGGCTCGACCCACCCGACCTAAGTTTCCAACCTTTTTTTCCTTTTAACTAAAAATTAGAAAAGGAATTCCAACCGTCACCCTCCCCAGTCCCCCTCAATCCTGCACACAGAATCAGAATCTCCTCCCACCGTGCAGCCGTGCCCGTGATTACAAGGCATCAAGTTGCCTTACGCCTTCGCCATCTCGGGCATCCATTGACGAGTCTTGCTGAGTCTCCTTTCCTCTCCAATCGATCTCTCAGTGGCGGGTCATCTCCGACGACAACGTTGTTTTGTAACTTGAATCTTATGGTAACTTTGTGTAATGTAACTTATGTTGAATAATATTGAATAATGTTATATCAAATCTCCACTTTGAATAATATTTATAACGAAGTAACATAAATTTAAATTACTAGCTACGAGATGCAAGTCCTGATTTCAAGTAAGTAATTTCGTTATATATCAAAGCCTAACATTTTTTTAGGAAAATAATAAGGTATATTTTTAAGCCTACTTTATTTGGTTGGTAGGTCTTATTTAAATATTAAAATAAAAATGACCATAATAAAATTTATGGGCTTTAATGGGCTTTTCTGGGCCCAACCCGAAAACTCGACCCAAAAATCGAAATCAGGCTTAGCTCAACCCGACCTTAGGCCCATAAACATGGGTCTTGGGTCGTGCCCAGGTCTTGATTTCGTAAAAATTTTAGACCTTTGGCCCGACCCATGGCTTGAAAAAAAACATGGGCTTTCTCATATTCGGGATAGGCTGGGCTCGACCCAATGTTCCACCCTAGCTATGAGAGGAGCATTGAAGGGGGATGGCAGGAGGTGTAAGTGGTACTGTGGCTTGAAATATGCAAAGTTGGTGGATGACTCAATTTTTTCTTGCATTCCCAGATAATGCATCGACTATTGAAGTTAACTAAAGGTCATGATACCACAATTAAGTTTAGACAATCTTCAATTAAGTTGCTAATAACACACTAACGGAGAGTCATATCTACCAATGGAGACGAGAATAAAGGGATATTTATGTCATATCTAAGAAGTCATAGTTAATGGTTGTTAAAGTTAAAACTAATGGAAGTTCACTGAAGGATATCTCATATAAATGACAACAAGATTTTAGGAGTATTTATGTAATATCCAAAAACTTAGAGATATATATGTAATATCAAAAGATTACAGGGATATTTATTTAAAAACTTTCATCCACAATTAACACCTGTTAAAGTTAAAACTAATGGGAGGACTTATTTGTTAATAAAGATAAAATTTCAGAGATATTTATGTAATATGTAAGAACCAAGATATATATATATATATATATATATATATATATATATATGTAATATTAAAATATTATAAAAATATTTATTTTAAAACCTCTTTTATATATATATATTTATTTATATATATTGACACACACGCACACACTCAAATCCAATCTTATTGGGACTTGTAAACATCCCTAAGAATAATGGTTCTTGAAAGGGTAAGAGATAGCTTATAAAGTGGGGATTGCAAATTTTTGTTTGTAAGTTTTGATAATGAGGTACCCTCTTTTTAGTTAGTTTCTAAAACACTGCAAGTGTCCCAATTTTATGGCTTTCAGGTAAATTTAATGTTGTCAAAACTTGAATCGATGACTCCATTCCCCCAATAGTGGTATAAGAACCTTACTAACTGAACTATCCGCTTGGGGCAATTTGTGTTTGTAAGTTACAAATAAAGGATATGACTTGTTAGTATTTACTTGGAACCTATGAGTCTCCCCTTAGTGGTATTTCATGCAAGAGGGGATAAGGTAGGAATGATTCCTTAATTTGATAAGTTGGAAGAGAGAAAAAAAAAAGGAGAGATGAGTTATTTGCCTCTTCAAATGTGGATTCGATTGAACCTCGGTTTTGAGCTAAACCCATTAAGATATCCCTCTTGGTAAAAGTGATATATCCCCTATTTTTAGGGATGTCCCAACATGTAAACAAACCCTAAATGAATATCTTGCTAATAAGAGGACACCTCATAGGCAAAAGGGCCTAAATATGGTTTTCGGCTTTAGAAAGAGACGGATTTGGATTTACACAAATCCGATCCTTGAGGTTCCCATTTTAAGCTAACATTCGCAATGAGACTACCCGTAGTTGCAAGTTTTCCTAAATAACAATTACCTAAATTTTATTTATTTATTTATTTTTAGGCTTTGCGTCGGCTAAGGGGAGGATGCTTCGGTTGCTTTCCACATGTTTGAATGCATCATGCATGTCAAAACGTCGACTTCCGTGGAACCAAACTCCCATCTCAAGTCCAGTGCTTTGGCTTGGAAAGCCTGACCTTTTTGACCATCGAGCCTAAGTGGTTTATTGCAATTGCAGCAACCCCTTGGACTTATTCTGTTCACAACCCAGGGCCACGATTTGAGCTCATGCGTCATCCTCCACCAACTAGTGGGAGATGTATAGAAATAGGGAATCGTTACCTCACCATTCTCTCATTAACCATTTACGTTATGGGATATCCGGTGTTTACGAAAGGAATAAATGAATTTGTGTTTTACCCTGAACTCAGGTATAGGCAAGGGATGAGTTATCCCATGCCCTAATATATTACAACACCTGTCATTCTCTCCTCATTTGCCCTCCCCTTTCTCCTTACCTTAAAAAGAGAAAAAAATCCACTAATCAACATAACCATCAATCTAGGAGGTATAGTTTTCTTTTGACAACTTATCCCTTCTTTCATCCCGTATATCCAAGTAAACACTATAATTTTCCATCCCCAGCTTATTCCCACCTTATTTCCTAATCACGTAAACACCCCCACAGAATTATCCTGAGTTACACGTAAATACCAACACGGGATATCCGCTATCTGCAAGTTTTTATCCTACAGAATATATCCTGCAACGTAAACTAACCCTCAAGGGTATCTATTAGGAGAGGCATCCATTCTTTCTTGCATTCACGACATAGTTCTGATATTTAAGGGCTAATTTACTTAAAGTGTCATAAAAATCGAGTTTACACAAGTGTTAGTGGTGTTAACACTCTTTTTTATTTACTTTGCAGGATTTTTGTTTACTAAAAACAGGTGTTAACAAATGGTGTCAAGAAGGAGAGAGGTAAAAAAAGGAAGATAAACACCAGTTCCATCTTAACACCAGTACCGTGAACTTGGGTTTTGCGAAACCCATATTTTCTCTCCAAAACACAAGTTTTTGAAGGTGGTGTTAACCAACAAAGTAAATGGAAGTTAACTCTTGTTTACTAGGGTTAACCCTTAAAGTAAATTAGGCCAAAAATTGTACATTAAGACTTGTAAAATAAGAGATATCCTATGCTTGTGATTACTTAAAAGGTTAAACAAAATAATATTGTGTGTGTAAACCAAGAAAGGATAAAAAAATGAGAGCATATCCTATGAAAGAGAACCAACAAAACATTACTGGTTAGGGTAAAGTCATGCTAAATGCTTAACCATTGATACACAACCCCTTGATGAACAAGGGACAAGTGATATCTCCTGCCGTAAACAGGCCTAAGGATCAGATTGGAATGGAATTTTCGCTTCTTCAAATGGGTAGGATGGGATGAGGATTCTGGTGCAAGCAGATCTATGATTTCACTGTTACCTGTTAGGGTTGCTTTGTTATAAGTTATCACTTAATTAATCTTCCTTTCCAAGTGTGCTTTATCAAGCTGATCCCTTTATCTTGGTACAGTTTTGGTTATTTTTAAAATTTTGAGAGATTCAGTACGAAAATTTTATCATGTATTTGGTTCTGTGTTGGCCATATCAAATATGCCTACCATTTCACATACACAAGCAAAAAAAAGGGGTCCTGCTTGGCACCATCAGAAATCTTATGCACTGGCTTTGGATTATATCAAGTTTTTCTGGATACCGCCAGATAGGAGGGAGAAAAGAACAATCTAATCATAAGATGTTGGATTGAATCGCAGATTTAGCCATTTAATCCAGTTTAACCAGTATACGTAGTTCCCCCAGCTCATATTGGTCTCATTTCAAGTTTTATTCACTTGGTCAGCAGCAAAACTTGACCAACCATCAAGACGGACTACGTTTACTGAAAAGCACGTCTGAAGCTTGATATGCATTTCTATATAAATACACATATAAATATGTACTTACAGTTCATAGTTATACTTTCAAATATACCTCTCCATTCTCCTATCATCTTTGACTTGTTAAACCCCAGATATAGTAGAAAGCCCTTAAGCTTAGTCCTTACAGAAGATTTATGGCTATCATACACATCACACCCATGATCCATACCAAGTATTCCACACTTAAAACATCCACCAATCTACTACTGATCAGTCTACTGCTGGTTGACAATGTTTATAGAAGTTCAAAACAAGTTGGCCAACATTAATCAATCCCCAAGCTAGAAAGCAATACTTGGTATGCACTCTTGGCCAAGATCGCGTTAGCTCCATCACTTGGGTGGTAAGGATCCCAGAACACGTACTCGGATCGATTTCCACACTGCAGCCCTGGAAGGCACAAAATCCTGCCATTCACTCTGCCAGCACCGCAACACGCCTTTGCCGCGTACTTGAACCCTACACACAATTCCAAATCAACATAGGGGATGCACATACACGAAACAACTAGACCTCTGCATTAATTTCCATATCGGAGAATTTTGGGGATTGTGAGCCTTCCCATGCTTACCATATTCCTGAAAGTTGTTGATGATATCAATGCTTGAATTGTATGAATCCCAGTAAAGAAAGCTTGACCCCATTAGCTTCATGTTGAGTTCTGGAATAAGCATTGATTTGAGCTTGGAGTTGAACTCTTTCACCAATTGATTCCTCTCCTCCACGCAAGCACTCGAGCTGCTAGATCCAGTGGCTATCGAGTTGGGGATGCAACCAAGAGGCCCGAGGTCTGCGATGAGAAGATTACGTGCCCCGAGATGGTAGAGTTTCTGTTTACAACATTAATTTATACTTAGGTTGCTTGGTTAAGATGGCATTGCCCTCACATGGAAGGCATTGCAAGTTTATAGCATATTTAGGATTTAGAACATATGGGCAACATTGTGAAAAAGTGGATTCTCATTAGGACAACTAAGATAAGAATTGTCAAGCTAATTGTTGATCAAAGATGGTTAATCGAATCGAGAGATATGTAACTTATGATGGAAAATCCATCTGCCCATGGCATAAAACCTATTCCCCTTTATTGCGTCATCATCTTATTTACCAGATGAAGAGTTTCCAAAAAAAAAAGAATTATTATGTTTTGAGAATCATAATTCTGTATTGGAATCATGGTCCATTGCTAAAAATTTTGTATCAGAACTTCATTTGTTTGTGATCTGTTACCTTATTAGGAGAGACTATCCTAGAGAAATTTGTGCACCACAAACAAAAATGTAGGAATAATGGTTAAAATTATTTTCCCACGATGATATACTGTACATCGAAATATTTATGAAAATATTTTAATTTGAACCCATGTTTAAGCTCCACCTTAATGGAGCAACACTATTCTAATAATTTATTGAACTTGAATGCAATATATTCAAATCAACCACCCATCCTTTACAACTACATCTCATTTTTTACGAGCTTTCGATGTCATATTATTTTTGGGACGTGAGTACTAAAATTTATGTTGCAATGCATAATCCTTAATTATGCCTCCATTCAAGAAAATAAATAAAATCTATTAATTGAAAATGAAAAACACAACAGTTGAAAATTCAAATCATCAGTTGAAAATCAAATAGATCAGTTGGAAATCAAGATACATCAGTTGAAAATGATTTTTCATTAGTTGAAAATGAAAATGCATCGATTGAAAATGAAGACACATCGGTGTGTTTTGACTCTCAACTAGTATCGATTCAAAATGATTTTCTATAATTGAAAATTAAAATACATTAGTTGAAAATGAAGAACACATTTATGAAAAATAATTTTACTCCTATAAAAAGTAATTTCCACTGTTTAAAAATTAAATATATCAATTGAAATCGTATTCTTTCACTCTATGCGTTACAAAATGGATTGCAACATACATTTATTTACCTTTTAGCTTATCTTTAGATGCCACAAATGCTTGTTCATAAATCAAATAATAATTATGCATGGAATCTGTTCAAGAACTTTTATACCGTGAGTTCACATCAACTTTCTCTAACTTTTGCATTAGAACGTATTTAGTAGCTACTAGCTAGGTCAAAAATATTAGGAGAGCAAGCATATTAACGATTATCATATATCAACATATCTTAAATCCTGTATTAGCAAAAAGGCTAATTCCCTATTTAAAAATTAAGGTAAAAAAAAACCATCAATTGGAACCAACTTTAATCCTTTTTTTTCTTTTTTTAGATGACCTTCAGTTGTCTGCGATATTCCTGGATTAGGAGGGAAGCAAAGCTCTCTGGGCTATATCGCTTGGCCTTCTTGCAGAATGGAAGAACATAATTGCAGAGGTAATCATTAAGTCCAATGTATATGAAGAAGAGTGATCTATAGATGAGTTCCGAGGCATTTTTCTCTCCCAAGTGAAGCCGCAGTGCCTCTTGTGTCAACTGAAAATTTTGTATTTGATCATCCATGGAATAGAGCTCACCCTGTTTATATATAATTTAAATGTGATTAATTCTGAAGGAAAATAAATGTTTTGATTTGATAGAAATAGCTTTCTTATTAAAAGTAAAAAAAAAAAAAAGTTTCCCTACTCTTTATTAGGGGCATCTCTTTATAAGTTAAATGTATCAATTATTAATTCTTTCCAGGTCTAGATGAATGTGATGATTGAACTAAGCCGGTAACTAGTGATTACGGCTATGATGATTGCTTCGATTTAAAATCCAACCATTTTTATCCTAATAGGTGTTGGAATTGAATTTTCTTTTTAGATAATTGATCAACTTTATTACCACTTATGCGAAAATATTATCACTGCAACACTAAATCATGGACACAATTATGGAGATGTTAACTTATATTACCACAATATCCAATCAAATGCCACATTGAAGCATGTTAAATTTAGCATGGAAAATCCTTTTGCTTCTTAGGGGAATTTTACTTCTAGTGAAAAATCATGGGGCCAAACTCGAAGATTCAATGTGGTAATTACATCAACACTTTGAAGGGAGAGCTGTTGCTCTCTACCAAATCCCTTGTGGGTACGATTGGAATAGTGGTGCATCAATCCAACTAGGTCCTTAACGAAGGGAAGCCCTCATATTCTCGTATAAGTTCAAAGTTAAGATCTTTACAAAAGAAGTTCAAAGTTAAGATATATAATTGGTTGGCATTGATTACATCTGAAGTAACTATACCATGGGACCGTCCTCTACATATCTAGAAGTAACAAGGTTTACCATGTGTGGTTTCTATTAATAATTAATAATTTGATTAATTAAAGATTAGCATCATGCATCATTTTGATTGAAGCTTTTATTCTCACCCAACTTTAATTATTACTTTGGTACCAAACTGGGCAATTTCTGATATATATATATATATGCAACAGAGCTTCTTCCAAGTAGAAATTGTAAGAGACCTGGTATGATATGAGGCAAGAGACATGGTATTTCTCATCCAGTGTTATAACACTTCGTTTACAATAGATTTTCCTTTATTGCTCTGTCATTTATTTTTTTCATGGGTTGTTGGACTTGATTAATGATTAGCTTTTGACTTACTTGATTATGTTGCCAATGCTCATTTAACTACCCCTCGTCCCTTGATGTTTATGTGTTAGGTAATGTTCCATAGATTTTGTTAATTAGTGACAACTTGGTATCTCTTGATACCTTGTTGTTAGAGGAGGGAGTTGGTCCTTTATTCTTTCACAATCTATTCTAAGCGCGAGGGTGGACTATTATGTGTGATTGTATGCTATGGCATGGAGGTAATATGGTGCATGTAACAACCATATTGTGGTATACTGTTGGGCACGATAGAACATGAATTAAACATGCATAGCATGTGCACAAATATAGGCACACAATTTACCGATGGTTGGTTTCCTCTTACGACCAGTAGAGAAGAGAAAATTTTTATATGAAAAAAAAATGGAGTACAATTATCTTCACTTTCATTCTCTTTCTTGCTTCTCTCTCCAATTGGCATTTTGAAGCTTGGAGGCTCCACTCATCTTTTTATAAACACAATATACCACCCAACTCTTTTTATAAACACAAATACAAGATCCAAAATCCTACTCAGAATCCTATTCTAATAGAATTTTAAACTCTTTTTGGACTCAAGAATTCTAAACCTATTAGAATTTGCAATTGTTTAGAAATCAAGTTAAATAAAAATACAAATACTTGTAAATTCCAAACATTTTCTCCCTTAACTTGAATTTCTTTCCACAAGTAATATTCTTGTTGAGCCTTACAATAGTCCATCTTAAATTTTTAGGTCCTCTATTGCAAAGTTGCACTTGGCTTTGGGTACTGCACCCACCTAGGGCATATGTGTCGCTTAGCATCGTCAAATTAGTTGACATAGTGCCATTTGTCTCTCATCACTAGACGATGTGCTTCTGTCCTTATTTAAAGTAAACTTCACTCGTTTCTTGTTGCATCGTCCTACAATAGAGATGTTGAGGATCTATTATTCTCTTCGTATAATACTTGTCTTGGAAATAATTGGAGCTCCATCATACATTATGACTCTTCCCTTGAGCCAGTATACCTTGTTTGACATTATTCTTTCAAGCACTAGTATCTGCACTCTTTTGCTTACTCTAAGAACTCCTCCTTTATGAGAGATTTGATGCCCATTGAACACTAGAGCTCCCAACAAAATTAGATTCTTTGTAATAGTAGGCACACGTCTAAACCTCGCAAAATTCCTACCATCCTATCAAACTTGTAGAATTGCACCGATCCTACTCCTATGACATCATGGACCTTCCAACCTACCAACTTAGCCACGTTGCTTCCATTACATGCTTGATTTGTGCTAAACTGCTTCTTAAATGAGCACATGTACTTATAACTTGCCAAGTCCAATAACTATCTTAATTTTGACTTGTCTTCTATTGTCAAGCAGGTTACCATGTTTCTTTCTGATAAGACAGTGGATGCGGAGTCATCTAAGTGTGAGACAGCATTAGCTTCTCATTCCCTCTGATTTTCTTCATTTCTTTCTTTTGCTTCTCATCTTCCACATGTCTTTAACAATTGGCAATGATGTGACCCTCCTTCTTACAATAGAAGCATGTAGGGGTCTGTGCGCTTGTATTGTTCTCCTTTGCCCTTTTGACCCTTCAATCTTCCTCAACTACTCTCAACAATTAGTGCTCGAATGTCTCCAAAACTTGCTTCACCTACATCCTTCCATTATGAGAGTTCACTAGCAATAAGGCAATAGTTTTGTCCAATGTGATCATCTCCTTCTCATAGAGCAACATTGTCATTGTGTAATCAAAGGAAGGTGGAAGTGAACTCAATAGAATTGGTGCTTTGTCCTTGAAACAACCCGTCACCTTTTAATCTCTTAAGACGTCTGGAATGTTCCCCAGACGTTTGTTCAGACATCTAGAGAGAAGGCTAGATGTCTGAAAATACTTTTATTTTTGGTGCGTACCGTGCGCACGCCACTCCCTCGCCTACGCCTTACGCCTCACCGCCCCTTCCCCTGCGACGACCATCACCCGTACTCCGCACCACTCCCTGCGACACCCACACCTCTCCCCTCACCTCATCTCCCTTTATAAACCCCCTCCTCCTCTCCATCTCACACCATCACAGTCGAGCGAGAGGAGAGTAGGGAGCCGGAGAGAGAGCAAGCAGAGAGCGGGCCTGAGCGCAAGAGTGGAGGGCGCTGTGCTGCTCTGCTGCAGCATTTGCGACTAGGAGAGCCCAGAGCGGTTCTTCAGAAGTCATTTTTCCGCGGAATCGGATGTCCGGAGTGACCTACAGACGTCAGGGAGGACGTCCGAATGTATTATGAGATGTCTGGTAGAGATTTACTTTTTCCGCTACTTAACAGTCGAGTCCTGACAATGCGTATGCATGTGCCAGAGGTTGGGAGGCACGGTGTAGCAAGAACTGAGGTGATTTCAGACGTCCGAGAGCATCTCCAGACGTCTGACGGAACCCTTGGACATTGGCACTGCGTTCCAAATGTCCGACAGAGGCGCCCCAAGAGAAGTATGCCTGCGAGTTGGTTTGAGACGTCTGGGATCTCTCCCAGACGTCTGATTTCTGTCAGATCTCGTGTTTTTAGGCCCATACAAGGCCCAAACGATGTCGGTTTTCCGTAAACAAAACGTCTTTGTTTCCCATACGTTTTCTCCATGTAATGGTACCTTGTCTGTAACACTTGAACCCTTTTTGACCTATCAATCAATGTCTTAGGTCTCCAATCCGTCGAGTGTACGGGACCTACGGAGACGTCGGGAGTTGTTGTACAAACCTCCATTCCACCTGGTTATCCTGGTAGAGTGGTCCTAACTAATTCTTCAAGTTAAATAAAATGCAAGCAATTAGTTAAAACCTAGGACGTGAGATGAATCCTATGAAGAAATAAATGTATGCTCTAGAATACAGCTATCCAATTGAACCCTAGGTTGTGATATAAACACTAGGGCTAGAGAAAAGTGCATGTAAATAATTGAGTAAATCATGAGCTGTCTGTATTATCTATAATGAACCACATTACGAACAAACCTGCACTATGATTGAGCTGCCTGTTCTGTACATATTAAATTGGATAAAGGGAAAGTCATGTATAAACCCTACGGGGAATATAGAACGAGCCAAGAATACTGATGTTCGTTCGTTGCGGTTTTCAAAAGATACTAATATCCCAGCACCGAGCACTGGAGGCTAATCTGGCGGCTACGGTTACCAAGCCCGAGGAGGACAGTAGCCGCGAGGAGGGTATCAGCCCATTGCCTCCCGCCCGACCCAAAGCACGGCTATTTCTTCTGTACCGAGGGCTAAGGGGTGTGTTAACGCTCTGACTCATAGAGATGCTAGAGCTTCAGGCTCTGTAGTGGAAGATATGGTTACTATTTTCGGCAGGCTCGTTTACACGCTTTTCGATTCCGGTGCCACGCATTCGTTTGTTTCTGCGATTTTTTCTATTAGCATGAGGGCAAGCAGTGTACTTTTAGAGGTGCCCTTCCTGATTAAAGGACCAGGTGGGTAAGTGTTTGTTATCGAGGATGTTTTCATTGACCGTGAGGTCACGATAGGGGGACACAGTCTTCCGATAGACCTGATCATGATCCCAATGGAGGATTTTGGTGTAATAATTGGGGATGGACTAGTTAGCCGCGTATCATGCCCTTGTAGACCGTTTCGGGAGGAAGATTATTTTCTCCATACCACGGTTGCCTCCTTTCGAGTTCCACAGCCAGCTAGTAGACAGAGGATTCAAATGTATCTCCACGCTTCAGGCAGCAAAGCTACTGAGCTAGGGGTGCGAAGGCTTCCTTGCTTGCATCCTACTAGAGCCCAACCCCGTGGTCAGCTTACAGAGTATTCCAGTGATTCGTGAGTACCCCAACGTTTTTCCAGAGGAGCTGCCGGGATTGCCACTTGAGCGTGAGATAGAATTTGAGATCTCACTGGTACCAGGAATTGACCCCATTTCTACTACACCATACCAGATGGCCCTGCTTGAGCTGCAGGAGCTCAAGTCACAGCTACAGGACCAGCTAGAGAAAGGCTTCGTGAGGCCGAGTGCCTCCTCGTGGGGAGCCCTGGTCCTGTTTATGAAGAAGGACGGTACTCTTCGGTTGTGCATCAACTACAGATAGCAGAACCGAGTCACCGTCAAGAACAAGTACTCGTTGCCACGCATGGATGACCTCTTCGACCAGCTCAGAGATGCCACAGCATTCTCCAAGATATATCTGAGGTCAGGCTATAATCAGTTGAGGATTAGGGAGACTGACGTCTCCAAGATAGCCTTTCGCACGTGGTATGGTCACTACGAGTTCTTGGTCATGCCGTTTAGGCTAACCAATGCCCCTGTCGCTTTCATGGACCTGATGAACCTCATCTTTCGGCCATACCTGGATGAGTTCGTGGTGGTTTTCATTGACGACGTACCCATCTACTCCTGAGATCAGACACAACATGAGCGGCATGGTTGCTTCCGTCGTTCGTATGCTGCATTTCTTTCTCTTAATGATTAATTCGTTATAGTATATTACAAACAATGGTCACTAGTTTACAATTTATTACTCAGAATTAAAACTTTCCCGAGGTCGAACTCAGGGAGCACACGTCATTCTAGAAACATAAATTCACAATTCTATTACAAAAAGAATAAAAGAGAGAGAGTGAGTGAGTGAGCAAAAGTTCTCTTTTTGGCGTTTTCTTCTTCTCTCTTCTTCTTCTCTTTTAGCCAGTTCTCTTCTTCAGTCTGCCTTCTTCTTTCTTCTTCTTTTTCTTTGCTGCAGCTGCCTCCTCCTTTCTTTCTTCAGCTGCTGCGTCCTTCTTCTTCCTCCTTCTTGTCTTCTTCTCTGATTTTCTTCTTTCTCTTTTCTTCCTTGATCCGGACGTCTGATTCTTCGCGTCGGATGCCTTAACGGCGCTGTTGCTACAGTGCCCCTGCTGTCTTATTTTCTTCTGCAGCTTCTTCTCTTCGCTGCGGCCTCTCCTTTACTTTCTTCTTCTGCTGCAGGTGCCTCTTTCTCTCTTTCTTTTCTCTCTTTTCTCTTGGCTTCTTCTGTGCGGCAGAGGCTCCCTCCTTCTCTTTTCCTTTCTTTTTCTCTGGCCCTTCCTTCTTCCTCATCTCCTTCCTTCTTCCTTCTTCTTCTTCCCTGTTGCTACTTCTTTGCGGCTAAGTCCTTGCCGCCCTTCTTCCTCTTCTCTGTTCCTTGCACACACACACGAAGCGAAACCTACCCCTACCCTTCCCGCGCGGCTCTCTCTCTCTCTCTCTGAATCTCTCTTGGGTACGCTCTCCCAGAGTCGGATTATCGGGTTGGTCACGCGCCCGGGTCCAGGTGCACCGTCGTGGGTGTGGTGCGCGAGGAGTGCACAGGAGTGAGGGCTAATCGGGTCGCGGGTCAGATCCGCGTGGGCAGTGTCGCAGACAAGACCCGGTGGATAGGTAAGGAGGGACCTCACCCCAGTGTTTCAAGGCGAACAACCTAGAACACCTTTTCAATTTATGTGTGGGCATGCGCCCACACACTTCCAAGGTGGGACTAAAGTCCCACCTCCTGCTGCGCACGCCTACAGGAAGGAAGCTTCGAGCAATTGGGGCAGCAGGGAGGGCTTGCGACCCCAATTGAAGACTTGGGCACACTCGCAGAAGTCTTCCACGTCGCCTGGGGCTTGCGCCTGAAGCTGAAGAGGCTTGGAGCAGCTTGTGAGCTTGCTCCAAGCTTGTCGTCAATGGCGGCGAGGGGGCGCGACCTGAAAACACTAAAACAGCCTTGCAGCCACGTCAGAAAGCTTAGGGAACTTCGCTAGAGCGCGACGAAGGTCATGCGGGGGTTAGCGTGTGTTACGAACGCGGCCTCAAGACGATTTTTAAGACGTTTGGGAAGTGGCCGAGACGTCTGACCAGACGTCTGGAACCCTTTCCAGACGTCTGGTATTTAATTTTTGCGGCGTACGGGGTTGCGTCTGCGCGCATGCGCGCGCAGACCTACGCCCGCTGCTCTCTTCCCTCTTTTTCCCTCTCTCCTCTTGCAGGGCGCGGCGCTCTCTCTCTCTCTCTCCCCGCGCGGCCATAAAAGGCCCCTCGCCCTCTCCCTCACCCTCATCTCCTCCGTGTCCCTCTTCTTCTTCTCCCAGCCGGTGCGAGAGCACGAGCAAGCGAGTGAGCGGCGGCAGCAGCGGCCGTGGCAAGTGTGCGGGAGGAGGTGTTGCGCGAGGGAGGAGACGCTCGACCGTGAGGGCTTGAGCTTGCCGGGGTAGCTAGAGTCGGCCGGCGGGGGAGCAGCGGATGTGGAGTGTCGCGGAGGAGTTGCTACAGCTCGAGTAGCAGGCGGACGGAGCGCGGCGCGGCCGCGCGTCGCGGGCGGAGAACGAGTCGAGCTATGATTCTGGAAGTTTTTCCAGAATCAGACGTCTGTGCTTCCAACCAGACGACAGTGAAGACGTCTGGACGGTAAGATATTTCTATCTTCCTTTTTCGCGTGTACGCCATGCGGCCGCCCGCCGCGCCTTCGTCTGCGACTCATCGTACTGAGAACAGGTGTGGGTACGTGCAGGTTCTGCTTGGGAGGGCGCGAGGGCTCACCATCCCACGTGAATCGGACATCTGGCCGCAGTGCCAGACAACGGGAAGGACATCCAGACGTCCGGGGTGACCATCGGACGTTTGGGAACTAAGCCAGACGCCCCCGCAAGCTTCTGGATGTCTAAGGGACTACACAGAATGAAGGTACGCTCTGACCCACATTTTAAGACGTTTGGAAGAGGTTCCAGATGTCTGATTTTGGGCAGTTTTGTCATTTTCGACCCGTTTAGGACCCGTTCGGAGTCCGTTTTCCGCGTTTCGAGTTGCGTTCTTTCCGGAATAAAATCCTCTACCCGTTTACAGTAATTATATACTGTTCTGAGAAACTCCTTGTGTTTGATCCTTGTGTTAGGACCCCGTTCCATTGCAGTCTTCGGGATTGCGGAGGCGCACGGGATTTCCGACCACGCCCCCAGTACTCCCGTTGTAGCTGGTAGAGTGGCTTTTAATTTACTTAATCAAATTTGTTACAATTGTGGAATAACTAATAGAGTCTAGGGCACTGCATGAACCCTAGGATTGAGAAACTAGATTGAATGATAGATCCTAGGGTATTGCATGAAACCTAGGACTGGAAACTAGATTGAATGATAGATCCTAGGGTACGGCATGAATCCTAGGACTGGGAAACTAGTGATATGTATATAAATATTGCAGTCTTGGAAATGTGGAAAGGAAATAATAGCTGCCTGTAAATTTATTTAACAAGGAATAAATATGATTGAGAACATGGGTTGTATGAGCATAAAACTGGAACGGTGAAACCTAAATATGCTGAGTTAAAAGAGTTGGAACCCTACGGGGAATTAGGAGTAGAACTCCTGGAAAGAGAATGGATGGAACTGAGAAAGAAAGACGTGGAAGTGTGTTGTCTCTGGGGTACGTGGTACCAACGAGAGCACACATTACCTCTTAGTGTAGAGGGGAGCTTGCCGCCCTCAGGTTGAGACCGGGGTGGGTTTGGCCACTTTACATCGACTTGCTGGCCCTTGCTTACGCAGTACCGAGTAGAGCTACTAGTGTAGGGAGAGCACTAGCTACCCCACGGGCCCCGGGGTTCTGCTAGCCTCCTACACCGACTTGTTAGGCCCACTGGGCAAACCAGGGTAGTCAGGCGAGGGTGCGCGGACTGTGGAGGGGTTGGACCCCTGTTACTGAGAGGGTTCTGCCCTATACTGATTCCGTGCTGTGCTTTGGGCGCACCCGTTAACGGAAACGATTGACCGCGTGCCAGTGCGGGGTAGCTACCTGTGCACTTATCGCACGTGCCGTAGTCACCGTTACGTCTGTCAGCGACCCTGGGGTGGTTGACTGAGGGTAGGATCACCATGAGGACTCTCTCGGCCAAGAGAGCACCACGTGTTACTTCTACTTTTTGGAAAAGATCGTTCCCACGAGGAACATTCGAGATCAAGTGAAGGATCTGAGAAATAGATAAATTGTGAAATAATAGAAGGATGTAAATAAAGGAAGAAAGAAAATATAACAGCTACTGTACACTCTACTGCTTCTTTAGTTTTAGCTGTCACTCTACTCAGCGTTTCACTGACGTGTTACACTTATTACTTTTCAGGACCAGGTGTTGAGCAGCCAGGGTCAGCGGCTGCAGAGGACGCTGGGCCGAGTAGGGTCCAGTAGAGTTACCGCAGTTCTTTTTGTACCCTTTTGTTCCACTGTAGTGAGTAGTTCTTGTTACTCTCTGTACTTCTTTACTTGTAGCTTCATGTTATGTTATAACTGTTGTTCTACTGTTGTGGTGGTATATACTGTAGTAGTTCCTTTTCTTACTGCTGTATTTTGTTACTGCTAGTTATATTCATGCTGAATGTGGTTTATTTTACTGTTCTTTTGGTTACTTCCTCGTTGAACGACTAGGTCTTGGGATTAGTCGAGTCGGTCCGGTTCTCGTGTCTCGTAGGGACTCAGGAATCGGGTCGTTACAGCGTGGCGTGGGGAGGCCGGAGTGTGCGTGCATAGGGCACACTGTGTGCGTGAGAGTGGGTGTGTTCGGGGGGTGTTCTGGGTGTGTGGAGTGGTGGTGTGAGTGGGGGAAATGCTTGAGTGGAGTGAGGGGAAGCTTATGGGCTTGTCGGCGAGGGGTGGGATGGCCTGTGGAGGTGGAGCGACCTCACCGGAGTTGGTGGCAGGAGGTGGAACAGATGGAGGTGGTAGTGGTAGTCGAGGGGTTAAAAGTGACAATTTAAGAAGGGAAAATTAAGAGGAGAGTAAGAGGGAGAGTTTGACCTATTTAACTGATGAAGGGGAGGGGGGGGGGGGGAGGCGCTCGTCGCGTGTCTGCCGACGTTGGAGACGAAAGTGCCCAGAGGGGAGTAACGGCGATAAGGAAGAGGTCAAGAAGGCGCCAGCTGGTGCGGGAAGACGAGGCGGAGTGAGCTCTGCTGCAGGTATGGCAGCAGAGCGATGAAAGGAGGAGGAAGGGCCACCGAAGCCTGCGAGCGTTTGACCGTGGGAGGAGGAGACGAAGTTTGGGGGGAATCCTCGGCCAACTCAGGCTTATTTTGAACGGCTGCCCCTGCCGCTTCTTATAAAGGTGCTGGTGAGGAGAGGATCTCGAGGGAGCAACGTGGGGTGCTCGCCGGAGAATGGCCGGAAATCAGACCCATGCCTTCGTGCGTTCGCACGAGAGGCATGGGCAGCTGCAGGTCAAAGGGGAGGGTCCCTGCGAAAGAGGACGACGTAGGGAACCCCCCTTTCATTCTTGAGAGCTGCCCCCATATCCTGCGCGGCACCATCCTCCGCGCAAGGTCGCCGGAGGTATGGGCACCTGTGTGGGGTGGAAGAGGGGTCGTTCTGCAAAGAACGAAAGAGAAGGTGGGGGGCTAATTGCAAGGGTTCAAAAAGATAAGGGTCAAAAAGTAATTCAAAAGGGCCAATTTGTAAAGTCAGTCAAAATGATCTTCTCTTAGGCCCAAATTTTTGTACCAACATAATTTGGACCTAAGGAATTGAATGATGTAATTTTATTTTAGGTTTGACCATGTTTAATCAATCAATTTGCACAAAAACCTAAATTAGGTCAAAAATTGGGCATGGTTCTCAATCTAGGTCAAGATAAGTCTCAAAGGCCGAATTGAAGATTCTAAACCCTAGAGAATAATTTTTTATGAATTTTAGAGGATTTAGTTGATTTTTATTCTACCTGAAACCTCGTGAATTAAAGTAGGTTTGTTTCAGGGTTACCGAATGTCATTTAATTCCTAGAAGTTGCTATAACCCTTTTAAAATCAGATCATCCCACTTCCTTCCTTATTAAGCTCATTTGACTTGTGTTTAGACCCTTAGACACCCTGTTTGTGTACTGCATTGGTAAAATTACAGTTTTACCCTTTATGACTTGTTTTATTCTTTAATTTAGAATTCTCTGAGTTAGGCTTTTCTGTAGGTTTTGTAGGAGCTTTTGCACACTTATTTAGATCAAATTATGCTAGTTAGGGTTCATGATGATGCTCTCATCACGGCATCTCCACATGGTCTTGGATACCTTGTGACGGCACAGGCTGTACGCTAAGTACAGTAAGTGTGAGTTCTGGTTGAGACATGTCACCTTCTTAGGTCATGTGATCTCAGAGGATGGGTTGGCTGTGGATCCAGCCAAAGTAGAGGTAGCACTCAGGTGGGAGAGGCCGCATATGGTGACAGAGATTCGCAGTTTCCTGGGACTAGCTAGTTACTATAGATGGTTTATCCGAGGATTCTCGAAGATTGCATGACCTCTGACTTAGTTGACCCGAAAGGACGTACCTTTCGCTTAGATAGACGAGTGTGAGTTTTGCTTTCAGAAGCTGAAGGGGAGGTTGACCTTAGCTCCTGTACTCACCATCCTTGACAGCGGTGGCGGATTCGTTGTCTACACAGATGCCTCGTTGCAGGGGTTGGGGGGTGTGCTTATGCAGTGGGATCACGTTGTCGCCTACATTTCGCGACAACTGAAGCCCCATGAGCATAACTATCCCATCCATGACTTGGAATTGGCGGCAATTGTCTTCGCACTAAAGACCTGGAGGCACTACTTGTACAGAGAGACGTTTGAGATTTTCACTGATCATAAGAGCCTCCGATATCTGTTTGATCAGAAGGAGCTTAACATGAGGCAGAGACGTTGGTTAGAGCTCCTGAAGGACTATGATTGTAGCATCTCTTACCATCGAGGGAAGGCCAAATGTGGTGGCTGACGCCTTGAGTCAGAAGGCGCCCGCCCACTTGGCTTGCTTACGAGCACAAAGTTGGAAACTCATGGAGTTGAGCAGCTGGCGACCCCGGGAGTCACAGGGGTACTGCGGGGCAGTGACAGTGGCGAGGCAGACATGACCAGAGCTGATGGATCACATTGTGATTGGACAAATGACGGACCCATACCTACGGGCATAGCAAGACCGAGTGTTGGCAGGGAGCCTAGGAGAGTTCTCGTTCATTGACAGAGTCCTGCATATGAGGGGACGCTTGTGCATTCCTAGAGACGAAGAGCTGTTGAGGGAGTTCTTGATTGAGGCACATGGATCCATATTTCCCATACAACTTGGGAACACGAAAATGTATCACGATCCACGACGTGATTTCTGGTGGAGGGGCATGAAACGGGATGTTGGCCTTTTCGTTTAGTAGTGTTTGATATGCCAGCAGGTGAAGGTCGAGCACCAGAAGCCTGCAGGGCCATTGCAGCCACTTCCCGTGCCAGAATGGAAGTGGGAGAGTGTCACTATGGACCTGGTAGTGGGATTACCTGTAACACAGCGGGGATACGATGTAGTCTGGGTGATTGTAGACAGATTGACAAAGACGGTCCGATTTCTGCCGATCCGAGTCATATTCGTACCCACATAGTTGGTGGAGCGGTACGTCAGAGACGTTGTGCGCTTTCACGGGGTCCCCCACGAGATTATTTCAGACAGAGACACTTGTTTCATTTCCCAGTTTTGGGAGAAATTTCAGAGGGCTTTAGGGACACATCTGAAATTCAGTACAACTTATCATCCCCAGACAGACGGACGGTCGGAACGCACCACTCAGATCCTTGAGGGCCTTCTACGCACTTGCATACTGGACTGGAGAGGCTCATGGGAGGAGCATTTACCCCTGGCAGAGTTCGCTTACAACAACAATTACCACTCGAGCATCGACATGGCATCGTATGAGGCTTTGTACGGGAGGAAGTGTACAGCTCCCTTGAGTTGGGTTGAGGTGGGGACCAAGTGGGAGGTTGGTCCACGGCTAATACGCCAGAGTCAGGAGGTAATCGAGTAGATCCATCGACGACTGCGTACTGTTCGGAGCAAGCAGAAGAGCTACGCTGATTTAAAGCGTAGGAAGGTACAATTTGAGGTTGGGGATCACGTCTTCCTTCGTGTTTCATCTCTGAAGGGCTTGCAGCAGTTTGGGGTGAGAGGGAAGCTTGCACCAAGATTTGTGGGGCCTTTGGAGGTCTTAGAACGGGTAGGACTCGTCGCTTATCAACTTGCCCTTCCTCCTCAGCTCTCTGGAGTGCACGACATGTTTCACGTTTCCAACCTTAGGCGAAATATCGCCGATCCCAGCCATGTCCTTAGCCACGAGAGCATCAAGGTGGGAGACAACTTGACCTATCCTGAGAAGCCGGTATAGATACTAGAAAAAGCCACCCAGAGTCTAAGACGGAAGGAGGTACCCCTGGTCAAGGTCATGTGGAGAAGCCAATAGTACGAGGAGGCGACTTGGGATTCTAAGGCGACAATGCAAGAGCAGTACCCGAAACTTTTCGAGGGTATGTCTCTTCAGACCTACTTCGGTCCTCTTTAAGTTTGTTATACGCTGTTACGTTATTTTCCGCACACTAGTTAGTTCAAGTTTCGGGGACGAAACTTCCTTTAAGTTTGTTATATTAAAATGACCCATCACCTTTTAATCCCTTAAGACGTCTGGAATGTTCCCCAGACGTCTGTCCAGATGTCTGGAGAGAAAGCCAAACGTCTGAAAATACCCCTTCTTTTCGACGCGTATCGTGCGCACGCCACTCCCTCGCCCACGCCTCATGCCTCATCGTCCTTTCCCTTGCGACACCCACACCTCTCCCCTCCCCTTCTCTCCCTTTATAAACCCCCCTCCTCTCTGTCTCACACCATCACAGCTAAGCGAGAGGAGAGCAGGGAGACGGAGAGAGAGAAAGCGGAGAGTGGGCTTGAGCGCAAGAGTAGAGGGCGCTGTGCTGCTCTGCTGCAGCATTTGCAGCAAGGAGAGCCCAGAGCGGTTCTGCAGAAGTCATTTTTCCGTGGAATCGGACGTCCGGAGTGACCTCCAGACGTCGGGGAGGACGCCCGAAGGTATTATGAGAGGTCTGGTAGAGCTTTACTTTTTCCGCTACTTATCTACCGAGTCCTGACAATGCGTACGCATGTGTCAGAGGTTGGGAGGCACGACGGAGCTAGGACCGAGGTGGTTTCAGATGTCCGAGAGCATCTCTAGATGTCTGATGGAACCCTCGGACGTCGGCACTGTGTTCCAGACGTCCGACAGAGGCACCCCAAGAGAGGTATGCCTGCGAATTGGTTTAAGACGTCTGATTGCTATCAGATCTCGTGTTTTTAGGGTCGTACAAGGCCCAAACGATGTCGATTTTCCATAAACAAAATGTTTTTGTTTCCCATACGTTTTCTCCATTTAATGGTACCTTGTCTGTAACACTTGAACCCTTTTTGAGCTGTCAATCCATGTCTTAGGTTTGCAATCCATCAAGTGTACAGGACCTACGGAGACGTCAGGAGTTGCTGTACGAGCCCTCATTCCACCCGGTTATCCTGGTAGAGTGATCCTAACTAATTCTCCAAGTTAAATAAAATGCATGCAATTAGTTAAAACCTAGGGCGTGAGATGAATCTTAGGAAGAAATAAACGTATGCTCTAGAATACAGCTATCCAATTGAACCCTAGGTTGTGATATGAACACTAGGGCTAGAGGAAAGTGCATGTAAATAATTGATAAATCATGAGCTGTCTGTATTATCTGCAAAGAACCATATACGAACAAACCTGCACTATGATTGAGCTGCCTGTTCTGTACATATTAAACTGGATAAAGGGAAAGTCATGTACAAACCCTACGAGGAATATAGAACTAGACAAGAATACCGTAGCACGAAGAACTGGATGGTTCTGGAACTGCCGCCCCACGGGTGGCCGTTAAGGGAAGTGAGCTGACCTTCGTGTACATAGTACCGAAGAGAGCAACTATCCCTTGTAGTGTAGAGGAGAGCTTACTGCCCTTCGGTTGAGCCCCACGGTAAGTTTGGCCACTTTATGACGACTCTTGTTGGCCCTCGCGTACATGGTACTGAGGTAAGCTACTTAGTGTAGGGGAGTTAGCCGCCCCAGGGGGCCCAGGGTTAGGCATGGCCACCCTACACCGACTCTTGTTAGCCCGTTAGGCAAACCGGGATAGTCGGACGAGGGTACACGGACTGTGGAGGGGCGAGACCCCTGTTCTGTTCTAAGAGGGCAAGGCCCTGTGCTGTTCCGTACTGTACGTTTGAGCGTACCCGCTAGCGGAAATGACTGACCGTGTGCCAGTGTGGGGTAGCTACCCACGCGCTTATCATGTGTGCCGTAGTCACCGCTACGTCACGACCATGACCTCGGGATGGTAGACCGAGTGTATGATTACCACGGAGGGACACTCACAGCCAGGAGAGTACCACGTGTACATCTTACATCATGGGAAAACTGCAAGCAAAATTGTTCCTTTAGGGAACAAGAAGATTAAGTAATGTGATGGACCCTAATTAGAGATCTCTACACAGAAAACCGTTCTATGATAATTTGGATCAGAAAGTTATATGTTAAGCTACTTGTTAAATGCATGTTATGTTTTAACCACCACTCTACTCAGCGTTAGCTGACCCCAGGTATATAACTTTGTACAGGTCAGGGATTTAAACAGCCCGAGCCACCGGCTGCTAAGGACGCTGGGCTTAGTCGAGCCTAGCTATAGTTTCTGTTGCTAGTTGTAGTGAGTTCCTGTAGTTATATTTTCAGTATTTTTTTGTTATGTTCTCTATCTATGCTAGTTTTGTTGTGATGGATGTATTTCTGTTCTTGGAGGCATGTAATATTTTTGTATTACTGTTCTATTTCTCCATTTATGCCAATTTCCTTCTGCTTAGCTACTGTACTTATGTGGTAGATGGATTAATGCATGTTATTTGGTTATTTCTCGTTATACGACTGGGTCTTGAGATTAGTTGAGGCAAGCTAGTCTTGGGTCTTATAGGGATCTGGGATCGGGTCGTAACAGTCCTCATTAGGATATGTCCCTTTTTTTTCGATATTCTCCTCAAGGGTGACTATATTTGTCACAATCTTGTTGAATTTGTCCAAGTGCGCTTCCAATTTGGTTCCCTCAATGATTCTTAAACGTTATGACCTTTTCTTCATCGATAGCCTACTTGTCAAAGATTTGGACTTTTATTTTCTCTCAAACTTCTCCCAAATATCAGCCAAATCATCCAACCCTATGACCTCACAAAGGCTATTGTTTGCCAAGAATAGCTGTATCATTCCTCTTGCAAGATATGAAATCTCTTGCCACTTTTCGTCTATCAACTTCTTAGGCTTCTTATTGTTTTTTTGGATAGCTTTAACAAGTCCTTGTATGAGGATATTCTTCACCTTCTACTACCAAAAGGCAATGTTGTTCTTCCCATCAAAATGCTCTACAAAGAATGACGTGCCTTTCAAGATGAACTTTGCTATTAAATTTGTGGATCGATGTAGTGTTCTCATAGTCCTCAAGTGTTCGATCACCTCCGATAAAATCAGATATCCACTAATTATCTCAAAATCGATGAAAATCATACTAACATGCATGATTTAGAAAAATTGAAGCTGAGTCTACTTGATCTAAGCCATCCACTTCATTTGGAGTGTGCTAAAACCTCAATCAAGACTCGTAGATTACCAACATTTGCCTTTGATTTTACGCGTTGAATTTTAGGCCATTAAGGTGCACCCCTTTGGTTCAGCTTGTGGTTTATCTCCTTGGCTTGAGGTCGTTGTTGCAACGTTTTCCTTCATGTAGAGGTTGCCTTTGCAACCTTCTTCTTTGGGACTATTGGGATTTGACAGCCCCACACCTGTTATTAATGGCTTCCTCTTCATGGTCGAGCATCAACCCCTTAACCTTGTTGGCTTTGATAGCAATTATTGGGCATGGCAAAATGTAAACTAAACATGCATAGCATGCATGAAAATATGGATGCATGATTTTGTTGGTGCAAGGGCATCACAATCATTGATTTTGATGATAACAAAATACGTGTATTTTGACATTGCAGTTGAGTGTCTAAGTTTCAGAATAAATGCAAATACAAGGAGTTTAAGCTCACATCTATGACGGATTGTAGGAGCTTGTCTTGGACAAAAGCATCAAGGAGCATGAAGATGATGGAGCTTCGCATGAAGCAAAAGCTTGAAGAAGGAGATGAAGAATAGGATAGATGATGTCTTTCATGTATTTATAATTGTAGTTATTTTAGCTCTTTATGTTTCCTTATAATATTGTAAAGAGCCCAATAGTACATCACCATAGTCTTAGGAACACTCTTCCATCTGTAGGACACTTAGATAAATTTAGAAAACCAAAATAGGCTTCAAATAACCTAATCAGACATCTAATATGGACATCAGACGTCTGATAAGTGACCTTAAGTTGTCTGACCTTTTGGCCAGACGTCTGATCACTTAGGCTGGAAATTAATAGTATGTGCCTTTCCATCTAGATGTCCTAACCACGATCCATACGTTTTACAAGATGTCTGATGACCTTACCAGACGTCCAATTAGGTGACCATTAGCTTGTCAGCCTTTTCCCTTTAAGGGCTAAACGAGGATATATCACCAGACGTCTTTAGAAGTGTCCAGACGTTTGATAAAGAGACGTTGGACCAAAATCCAAGGATGTCAAACCCAGATCTGACCGTAAGCTCCTTGAAATCAATTCTCGCAACTTTTAGACGTCCAGATCATATGTCAAACGTCCGACCTGTCATTTGACACATATACACTAAAACCCTATTTAGAGCTAATCCATTTCTAGGAACCAAACCTACTATGATTAGACGTCTGATAACTTGACCAGACGTCTTACAAATCCTAGTTAGACGTTTGACTAGATCCATGATTAGATCCAATCATTTCTAGAGAAACATCCCATCAGGATCAGATGTCCAAAACTCAGATCAGACGTAATACCAAACATCTGATAATAGAATTAGGCGTCTGATAACTGTGTCAAACTTATTATGACCCTGATTTAATTCTGATTTCGACCTAAATCTCCTTGGAATCTTTCCCAACTGTTATCTAAGCCTTCTAAGGGCTTCTTAGGACCTTTATAAATAGAGAATGACCCTTCTTTGGCTTAGAGATACCTAAGACACGCATGATACAATACTTCCACCTTTCCTGAGTGAAAGAGAGATCTAAGAAGAGGCTTTTCCACTTGCTCTCAGTATTCTACATTCCACATCCAAGAGAACCATTTTGCTGCGCGATCACGTGTACGCACTTTCAATTAAGAGAAGATTTCTTGCCTATAGTAGCATAGTTAGATCCTTTACTATTTGGGCTCTATAGGTTTTGTTTTTCCTTTCGTTTTGTGGTTGGGTATTCGCATGGTGAATTCCTGTCTCCATCACGAAACAAAATATTCCTCGTGAAGAGAAGTTTTGAAGTATGCTACCCTTAGGTTAAAGTAACATGATTGTACTTGAGATTGTGTCACTCTCGTTCAAGTGATACATAATGCATTTGGTCGACTTGTTCGACTGAGAAATCCTAAGTTGAGAGGCTTAGGTGGTTGTTTTTACCATTGGGGTTTCCACCTAAAAATTACTTGTCTCTTGTAGTGAATAAGTTTATGTGATTGGATTTTATTTCCTCATATTTTTTATACTGCACTATTCACCCCCTTTCAAGTATGAAATTTCATATTTAATGATGGTCGATCTTTTTCCTTTCTTGCAACTATCACCAAAAAAGAGAAGCTTTCACTATGAAGAAAAATGGATTACAAGTTTCTGAACTCTCGCTCTGTTTCTCTTCTTTCTCCAATTGGCATTTTGGAGCTTGAAGGCTCCACTTCTCTCTTTTTAAACACAATACAAGACTGAAAATCCTGCATGGAATCCTATTGGGATTCCAAACTCTTATTTGGACTCAAGAATCTTAGACTTATTACAATTCATAATTTCTTAAAAATTTGATCATATACAGATAGGAATACTCATAAATTCATAATTGTGATAAGGGATTTCAACATGCATTCAATTTGGAGTTATGTTCCCTACTGGTATATGACATCTTTGGAAGAAATGGAATAAAAGATAGATGTTTGGGATTATTGGCAAATGAGTAAAATAGTAGATGTTATTGTTTTTAATTTAGGTATTACATGTAATTGGCAAGTGTGAGGCATTGCAACTGGGGTGTAGTAGCTTCAAGGCATTGGTGAAACGGTCAAGCTCCCTATTGGCATCTAAGAGGTCATGGATCAAATCACACCTCCACCATATTTACCTTCTTTGAAAAAAAGGATATAGGCCACATGGTACTTCCTTCTAGGAAACTTCCATTAGGTTGTACACTGTGAAGTGTAAGATAAAAGAGGTAATGGTTACACAGATAAAACATAAGGAGTTAGTTGATCAAATTCACATCAAACTAAGCACACATCTTGAGTAAGATGAGATCTCATGAATCCAATATATGACTTGCGAGAGTTTAGGGTCAATGCAAGAGGCTCTGAGTACAATGTACTTTGTTGTGTTCAAGTGTCTGATCTCCCTCCAAGCTTTTTGTTGTGTGTGTGTGTGTGTATTGGATCTTGGTAACTCACAAGATAGGAGATTCCAATAGTCAAATATATATGGACAAGAGTTCACATAATTCTAGAAGACATTTTATTCTTTGTTATGTTTGATTTGTTAGGAATGATGAGCAACATGATCTTCCATTGATGTTGGTTTGCATTTTAAGCTTAATGTAGTCCTTGATTTTCTAATTTCGGAGTCACGATAAACAAGTGCATAAAGTTGAGGCAAGATTGTTGTTTGGGTTCTAAGTTAGAGCTTAAATGCATTTTGGCTTTTATAGCCTCATAAATCATGACTAAAGTTAACCATTTATTTGAACATGTTGAAGGACTCATTAATAACATCTAGATGTTTTAAATTATAGATGTAATTTTGCTTTCGCAAAAATGGAAAATTTAATTTTCATGAAGTGAACACCATTAATTGTCTTTAAAGAGGTTTTTTCGCTATAACTAAGGATCTGTAAATCAAATAGAAATGCAAGAAAATTTACACATATTAATATTCCTTAGGAAAAGAAATAATGGATAGTGGAAATGCGATGATTCATAATGTCAATAAATCTCCACTTTATGCAAAATATATCAACTTTGTGATTTGATTCCTTTAATTGTAAGATGCCAGGTAGTGTTGTTAGTAGTTATTTGGTTACCTTTTTAAAGTTCAATTCTTTTAGGACACGAGTACGGAAACACGTATTGTAATGCATTTTGCAACGTGTAATAAAAAATCAACCGGTTGTAAATCAGAATCAACTTGTTAAAAATCAAGCATATCAAAACACATAGGTTGCAAATCAAAATACATCAATGCGCTATGCCTTTTTATGGAAGGAAAATGATTTTTCACTTAAAATGTGATTTTTCACCTATGGGAAGTGATTTTTCACTTGGAAAGTGATTTTTCATTGGTGAAAAATAATTTTCACCGGTGAAAAATTAAAATATATCGGTTGAAATCACCATTCTCATTTGTGTGTTGCAAAATGTATTGCAAAGTACATTTATTTACGTTTTCTCATTCTTTTATTGCATTCATGGTATCGTGCACCTTCAAATGTAAAGAGGGATATATATTTTCACATCCCAATCTCCACCTCATTTTATAACCCTTTCTCCCCACCTAAATGTGGGCCTCCCACCTTGAGTGTGACTTCACTAAATAGAGTGGAATTGTGGAATTGAAGGTGAGTGTGTTTGATAAAGGATTTGGAGGTGGGTTAGAGATGGATTTAAAGGTGAGGTTAAAGAATTTACTCTTGTTAATTTCATATAAACTATTACCATCATTTAATCACACTAATAATAATATATATTAATACATACTCATTTAAATATAATACATTCATAGTATTACATCAATTGGCTCACAATATTAAAAAATTATACCAATCATTAACCTACCAATCATTATAGATTCACCAAACAAACACCTTACCTAACTTAACGCATTTTAATTTAAACTTGGATCTACGTAACTACTAGCAGTATGGGGTATACAGGGTATATGCACCGATCTTTAGGCCTAATTTACTTAAAGGGTTAACCCCTCATTTACTAACCTGGGTTTAACAACTTTAACACGGGTTTGTCTAACACCAGTTTCAACTGGTGTTAGCCAAATCCGTGTTAAAATTCTACACCACTTATGTCTCTGACATCTATAATGTTTTATATACCTAACACCACTACCAAGCAAACACCATAAGGGTTAACACTACAACTTAACACCAATTTAAGTAAACACAAACTGGTGTTAACACCATACCGCAAGTAAACACAATTATAGGTTAATACCAATTTCATATTTCTTAACACTACTTTTCTAACCTCTTAAGTAAACTAACCCTTAAAGTGTAAAATCTAATCCTTCTCTTTGTTGAAAAGGGTAATCTCCTAACACCACATATCTTTTTATTAACACCGTAATGTTTCCGTTTTCATTACCGCATTGCGTATGTCACGGCAAATTATTTGGATACAAAGGGATACTATAAGTACGTAGAATTCAGATATATATTTCCTTGATAGACACTATGATGCATATTTAAAATGAAAATTTTGATCTTATGGATATATTTCCAGGATTGTTTACCATAAGTTTCCTCTCTTACCAGGACATAAAATGGTGTTTGTCAAGGAAGGATGTACACCCACTGCAAGCATTAGAAACCCTTGAAAGTCACGGGTGCGTGCGTGTGTGTGTGTATATATATATATATTTTTTTTTTTTTTTTTTTTTTGTTAATTTGAAAAAGAAGAACAGCAAGACCTTGGAAAGCAGCAGATGGAGATGGATGGCACTCACATATGCTTTTCCTGTGTCATTGAGTATTCCGCCACCTGCAGATGCGTAATTGACTCCAAACCGCGGTTTGTCTCCTTCTCCAGCTGGACCATTGAATGGAGGAATCAAGGGCAGACCCAAGAGGTCACCTGTGATTTAAAATTACTTAATAACGCGTACCCCATTGTCACGAATATTAATTTATATTCACATTGACTAAATTGGTTCCAAACAGCCTCTCACATGCTGCCCTTGTCAGAAATCACATAGTCAAAAATTTTTAAAAGTAAAGAAAAAGAAAAATCACATGGCAAATTAACACACACATACAGATATACGCGCGCACGCCTGTGCAGACACATCCACGTGTATACGTATGTACACAATCCGTTGGCTGTCACGTATACCTATACAAATATTATTCGCCTGAGGCTACCACGTGCTCCATCAGTTAAACTTTGAAAGGTTTCATGGTTAATTTTTTTTTTCCTTTCTTCCTCGGTGATAGACCGGTAATGATGAGTTGCAGATGGTGCAGTCCAGGCCATCATAGTTATCAAAGAATTTTTTTTGAATAATAGAAAATAAAATATAACTATAAAAAGATAAAAATAAGGATGAAGTCGCAGAAAAATAGAAAATTATTAACTTAATTTTATCTCTGATGGATGTACATGCAAGGAGGAGTTCTGTAGGTGATAGGGCAGAGGAAATAGTAAATTGTAGGTCATTTTAAGTTGATGTATCTCTTCTATCATGTAGGTAGGAGTTACCTATGTTAACGGAGAATAATGAGAAATAATAGAGGAGTTAATGGAGTTGGTTGTATAATCAGTAACGAAGAATAAATAAGTTGATTATGTGAAGGTGATCTACATCTTTTTCATACTCCCACGTGGATAAGGTTTAAGTCTATTCTATTCATCTGATAACAAGTCACTTGAGTTTATTTTATAATTATAATTTCTTCTCTCATAGATTACCTCACTCTCGTGGTCTCGATGGCCTCCTTTTTAACTTTCTGTCGGTTAGACCGAAAGTTTCGAAGGATTTCACGGTTGCTCGTCGCTTGTATTTTATATTACATGGGAAAGAGCGATGTTAGCGGTGCAAACAAATCAGGGAAACTTTTATTTTTTTTTTTGCTATTCTTCGACTCATGTTGCGGAAGTGCTTAATGGTAAGTACAGATCTCATTGATCATTACGCCCTTCCAATCTCTTTTATATATGTATATATATATATATATATACACGTATATGTATATACTTACTGAGGTGATCGGCGGTGGTCATCCCATTGCAGAACCTCCCGGTGATGCCATTGGGGAAGTCAATCCCATGTGGGTAGAAGTTGGCTTTGGCCAAAGTGGTGAGGTGGTTGTTGTTGCCCGGATCCAAAAGCGAGTCACCGAACACGAACATGGCGGGAAACCTTACCACCTTGGCCGTTTCTAAGGCACTTGATCTCACCATGCCCATCACCAGAAGAGGAGCAAGAATCCATGGAGCTACGGGTGCCATAGGTGGGGTTTGAGGGTGAGAGGGAATTAAGTGGATGAAGAATCATATATAATGTGGGTTAATTTTGTGGGAAGGAACGAGGATAAGCCTCGGGAAGGAAAACCATGCATCCATGCATGCACGGTTGCACGACTATCAGTGATGTATGTTAGTCATGGATTTATTATTAATTAGGAGGATACTCACATGATACCCCCCGGGAGGGGGGTGTGTCGGGAAGGGGCGCTCACGGGAAGGATGGGGTTAGATGGTCTCATTTGAAAGAGGAAGCTTTAACATGTATGTCATACCTCAAGTATGCTGTGTTTGGTTGGGAGCCCAGTTAACTTCTAGGAAGTGTAGGGTGGAAAGGAAACCGTTTGATCAGATCGATAAATAAAAGGTTGATTTTATTATTTTTTTGGGTCATTAGCGAGAGATAATGGATTAGATGAAATAAGTAAGATGATATGTCGTATATAGAGAAGTGGAAGGTAGTTAGTTGTTTTGTTTGTCATTTGATGTTCGGTTAGTTTTTCAACAGGATTTTTGATACATTAATTGAAACCTTATGCGCTACCCAATCCTTCATTTTGAACTTTGGATGTTGTAGATCTAATCCCACTCAAGGTAGATTAACTCACCACTTAACCCACTAGCAATGTAGGCTTAAGGATCCATTGTTGGGGCTCAAGCCTCACTTCTTCGCCTTGAATGCCGAATTTGAGATTGGGTTGCTACCCTTTGACAATAGAGTTAAAATTAAACATGGTCTATGTTATTATCGGGTCAACATTGCATTCAGATTTCTCACTAAGATACGGTTGAATGGTGACCAGTTGGGACTCCCAATGATAATAGGAGAGATTTAGGTTCAAACTTCCATCTTTACACTATACCCAGGATGGGTATGTGTGTGGTGGATGATCAATTTCTCCTTAGTGTACTTAAATAGGATTCTTTGTCTCCATTTGAGACAATCTCTTTCCTATTCGATTTCGTGAAAATGTTACATTCCCTGTACCCCTTTTCTTTTTTGGCATCCTCTAAGATGAGTGCTAGTGGATAAAACTCTCAAGTAATATAAATTCTAGGTTAATAGGTTGGGATATTCTCTTAGATTCATCCCACCCCTCCCCCTTGAATTGGATAACCTTAGAATCAAGGGTTCTAATTAGGAATTGCAATAACCTAGGATTCAAGAATTCAAACGTAATGTAAACGATCCAATTCCTATAAACAAACGGTCCCTCGCGTCCAAGTCCGACTCCTCCTCGTGGGTCCCTAAGGGGGTGGTTTGGGGTTTCGGTAAGGATCGAGTGTATAACAACAAGTATTCCTGCCTCTTGCGTTTGTGATCGATCAACTGTGGGAGAAGAGGGGGCGTTGGGAGATCGTGGGAGACATCATGGCCGGCGGTGGTGGGAAGGTTTCGTTCAAGGTGACTCTCACCTCCGATCCGAAGCTCCCCTTCAAAGTGTAAGAAAGATCCATCAATCTCCCACAAGAACCCCCT
The DNA here is from genome assembly GCA_037157565.1 of Thalassia testudinum. Classification (NCBI taxonomy): domain Eukaryota; kingdom Viridiplantae; phylum Streptophyta; class Magnoliopsida; order Alismatales; family Hydrocharitaceae; genus Thalassia; species Thalassia testudinum. Next base: position 75,739,927 of record JAZHRO010000013.1, read on the forward strand.
TTTTGTTGTTTTTTTTTTTTTTTTGGTTTACTCTGTTTTGGTACACTTTCCCCTCGTTCCGATCGTTATTTTGAGGTCTTCCTCAGGTTCAGCGTACCGGAGGCGGCGCCCTTCACGGCCGTTCTCAAATTCGCAGCGGAGGAGTTCAAGGTGCCCCCTCAGACCAGCGCCATCATCACCAACGGTATTGCCATCACTCGCACTCCCCCGTATCTATTGATTGATCGGTTGAATTCTCGATTAGATATTATAAGGAAAAGCTTCCGGTGTTTAGACATCCGATTGCCTGCCGCTGACTTCGTGTGGAGTTGTTACATCTTGAGTGGACGGAGGATGCCCCTTTGGACGTTACGCGGATCTCGTATTCGTTACGAAGAATTTCTGATGATCTCTCATTCTATGGGAGACTTGAGGTTAATTTCTCCGGTCGTAGACGATCGATGCGGATATTTTCGATGCACGCCCTTTGTTAGGATAGATTTGCGAACAAGCGAGGAGTATCTCGAGGCCACACGATGATCGGTAGGGAGCCTTATCCTTCTACAAGAAGGATCTTTTGTTGGGGACTCTCTCCTTGTTCCGGAATCTTCAATTTGAAGTCACGTATCAGTTTATCCAATTTACTTGGTGATAGATAAATGTAATTAGTGGTGAGAATTTTTTTTTTTTGTCTCCTCCAACCTCAACAATGATAATTGGAATTGGTACGATGATATGCAAAACTTCCTACCAAAGAGGCACATTTGTGTAGTGTGATATGCTCCTTCAAGGCCAATGCTTGCACTTGAAATGGGTTTCGGCTAATGTGTTTAGATGGCTTATCTTCAGAAAGCAAGTTATGTGGTTCTTTGCCAGCGCTGTCGATGTAGGGTTGCAATTAGCAACTCGATGCTCTCGATTTATTTTTTCTTGGTGAAACAAAATTGGGGTTTGGGGAGGGGCAGGAACGGTACCTAACCGATCTAGGATCGATGCTTGATACCATGTTGGAGTAATCTAATTGTCAATCCCTAGCCTCACTTATATATGAATATGGGACTAGATGGTAAAATTACATGAGCTAGAGATAAAAGGAACAAATGACTAGGAAAAAACTTACACTTAGGCTCAAGAACTGCCAATAAATCTAACAGATACATTGTGGCTGCAAAAGCTTTTGCAATGTTAGTTTCTTTGGCATCTTTGTGGTTGCAACTGTAATCATGTTTCTTCTGTGATGACATCTATTGGTATTCCCTGTGATGGCTGTTAATTTGATGATTATTTTTGCAGATGGCGTAGGGATAAACCCCCAACAAAGTGCAGGTATGCTTTTCTATGCAGTAGTAGTTTATGTTTGTTTCATTTTCATTTCAAGGCCTCACTTTTAAGCATTTATAAATCCTGTGTGGTTTTATTATTTAGGTCTTTTTGTTCCTTTTGTTGTTTGTAATGCAAACTTAAGATCAATATGCAATAGGATCTTAAACCAGTAACAAACTATCATAATGATCCACATGTTAATTCTATCTTTAGTGGAGGAGAACAAAGAAATAAGAGTTTTAGTGTGTTCTCTCAAGTTTCTCAATAAAACTTAATTCCTAAAGATTGAGGATGAGTAGCATTGGATGATTATATAGGCTTGAAATCAGAGGTGTTTTTATATGAATACAATTAAGGACTTTTGATGCTATATAAATGCTACTATATACTTCAAATTTTCATAGGGCAATTGGAAGCTTAACTCTTTTTACATAAATGCCGCCACTAGTGCTAGGCTCCATTTCAAGGTGGTTAGGATGTAATTCAACCTTCCCTTCCCCTTCCATCTGCAACTGGTATCTTTGTCCCATATTTGGCTTTGGCCTTGTCATCCTCCGAACTATCTAGACTTCCAAATATGTGTTTCCATATGTCTCCTAGCTGGTCATGAAGGAAGTTAAGTGTCTTTCAAGGGGATATAAAACTAATTGATTATAACCAAAGTTAGCATCTAGAAAAACATGTAAGATTGATCAGCTCCATTATCAACAAGTTGATCAAGCAACTAGACTTAACACCTAAGACTCCAACTAGGGCCAGCAACCCCACCTTGACCAATTGTCTGACTACCACGTGGCCTTTCTTCTTCACAAATTATAATAAATTTCAATGTCTCCAAAAGTCCTTAAGCATCTATCTACCTTTGGTGAGGGGTTGATTTCCCAGCTATGGTGTTGAAGTTTGATGTGAATCTAGCATTAGAAAGGTGGAGACGTATTTGAGGTGCTTTTCCCTATTAATAGGTGAAATCAAGAGTTCCACCAGACCATGGAATAGGTGTTATTGTTCTCAAAATCAATAATAACCTACCTGTAAGGCTTAATCAAATTTATCAGCACCATCATGAGCTTGATGCCGATGGAATTCCCTTTATTTTCAAGTACATGGTAGACGTTTCTCCCTGTTATGAACAACGCTACCATTAACGGGTTAATATAGGGGTTTTTCCACATTCATTAAATTGTCCTCGAAGGAGAAACAAGTTTGTTGTGTGAGACTTCTCTCCTTGTGTTGATTCCTTTCATGGCCTAAACATAAGCATCTATCATTTGAGGTTAAGGGAGGCAGACACCCCCTCCCCACCAACACACATGCTACCACACTCACCCACCCACTCACAAATAAATGGCCTACCTTTTATTTTTTTACTTCACACTCAGATTGCTGGATGGGGGAGCACTTGCTTTGATGCTGACTACTTGATTGCAGCTTGAAGGTGGGATTAGCTTGCTCTAGCGACTCTGCCATAATAGCCTGATGCAACTTGAAGTTCGGTTTCCTCAACTTTTCCTTAAGGATGATGGCACTCTTGTCGTTGCCTCATGCTCCTAGATCTATTGCGGTGTAACTTTCTTAGAAGTCATCACGATGTAACCCCAGTTTGAGGTCCATATGGACAGTGATTTAAATGCCAGCGGCATGCCGACAAAATGGTGATTTTTGAAGATATGCCATGTCGACATGCTCAACTTGTTGAAACGTAGGTGTTTCGCTGACATGTTAGCGAAATCGTCAGCATGTCGTCAGTAAGCTTGGCATGCCGACGACATGTTGCTACTCCTGCTGTTGTTGTTGCTCCTGTTGCAGCTCTGCTGCTACTGCTGTGTATTGACATATTACCTATGAAGTAAAAGACGTGATTTAGGGTTTAAATAGAAATATTTATCTATTGAAATAGTTATTTTTAAAATTTTAATCATTTTTATTACTTCTATCATTTTTGTCGACATGCGTTGGCATGCCGACGAAATGAGCGTTTGGAAATTTATCGAAACGATGACATTTCGAACCTTACATATGGCCACATCCTTGTTAATAAATGCAATCCTTCATGGGATTTTTGGAAGGTTTCTACATGCAAAACCTTCCAACTTTGTTATCGGGGAGCAAAGTTTGCAAGTTGAAGAAATACATAGAGCTTAAGCAAAGCCCTTATACTTGGATTTATAAGATCATTCTCTTTTTACCATGCACTAAGCATTTGGCTTTGTGATTCCTATTGTTTTTTGAACGATATTCTTCTCATTGGAGCTGACAAGCTTGGTAGTTGGTATAAGAAACCTGGAATTTCCTCCAACCTTAATTCATCTCAAAAGAAATTGGTCTCAACTATTTTCTTGGCAACAAAGTTCACCATACTAATGGAGGTTTAGTTCTCTCATAGAGGAAGCATGTTCTTGATTAATTAGCTGAGATTGTGTTATTGATTGTAACCCCACTATCCAGATACATGGCAATATCACCCTTCCAAAAAAAAGGGATATATATCAATATCTGTTACGACCCGAATTCGACCCCTGTGGGAACCCGGGTATGTCTCGCCTCGACTAACCCCAAAACCTAGTCGTTCAACGAGAAACTATCTCAAGCGTACCAAACAAACCACAAACCACAAACCACGCATGCAAGTAGCTAAGCAATTGAAATAAAGCCAACAACAGAAATTATAAATGAGATTCCAGAAAGATAACATGCCAAGAGTAGAAACATAGTCACTAACCATCATAACTAAGGCAAAAAGGTATAACGATAATAGTTATCAACATAAAACAGAAGTACTCACTAACAACAAAAGTACCGAAAACGGAAAGGAACAAGTAGAATTATGGCTGGGTTCGACTGGCCCAGCACTCTCTGCAGCCGATGATACTGGTTGTTCGACTCCCTGATCTGTATACGGTTGTATATGACGGTGGTCAGCTAACGCTGAGTAGAGTGGTATATTTAAAGCAGTTATAACATTTAAAATAGTAAAGAAAAGTAATTTTGTGCATGCATTTATCTAACTCATACAGTTAATTTACTACTAAGTGTTTATGAGTCATTTCTGTAACAAAGGTCCACAGTGCCTCTTAAATCTTCTTGTTCCTTAAGGGAACAATCTTAATTGTAGTTTTTCCCCATGATGCAGGATGTACACATGACACTCTCTTGGTCGAGAGAGTACCCCGTGGTAGTCCTACACCTGGTCTACTACCCCGAGGTCACGGTCGAGACGTAGCGGTGACTACGGTACACGCGATAAGCGCACGGGTAGCTGTCTCGCACTGGCATGCGGTCAGTCGTTTCCGTTAGTGGATACGCTTAAACGTACAACACAGAACAGAACATGGGTCTTGTCCTTCAACAGTCTACGTACCCTCGCCCGACTATTCCGTGTTACCCAGTGGGCCTCAATGGGAGTTGATATAGGGGGGCTAGTCCTAACCCCGGGTCCCATGAGACGGCTAGCTCCCCTCCTACACAAAAGGAACAGTAGTTCTCCTCGGTACCACATACACGAGGGTTAGCTCACTTCCATACCAAGGGATAGTTGCTCTCCTTGATATCGTGTATACGAGGGCCAGCTCACTTCCCTTACTAAGTTCGAACAACCGCCCGTAGGCAACATGTTCTATCATTCCACAGATTTTCCATATCACGGTTTCAGTTTCTTTTCACATTCCCCGTAGGGTTCATGCATGGATTTTCTTATTTCCGTAGCATTCACATATCTCTATTCATGTCATGATTAATTGAGCACATAGCAGGTAGCTTATGATTTCACAATCCGGCAATTATCTCAGCAATCAATTATACCAGATCTAACATGTATTTCAGTTCAAGTCATGGTTCAATAATCATAACAAGCAACTCATAATTACCATATTCAGGAAACATCACAACGGATTAAGCATGCATATTTCTCCATTTCAGCCCTAGGGTTCATTGCCCATCCTAAGGGTTCAATCAATAGTTCTAATGTAACATGCACTTTAATTATGTAATTCACAAGGCATAGCAAAAACCACTCTACTAGCGTAACCGGAAGATGTGGGGGCACAAATGACGAACCTCGCTGCCTCCGCTAGTTCTGTGCATACCACGAATGGACGACCTACGAATGGTCAACACACATTCTCAACAACTCACATGACAGGAATGTGCTCAACACAATTAGAACCAAACTCTATCACATTGGAAAATTCGACAGGAAGCCAACGGTACTTTGTTCGCGAAAAATCGACCTCGTTTGAGTCCTGAACTGGCTCAAACACACTTCTCGGTTCACCTGAATCGGTCCAGCTGGACTGGGTGCTTGATACCTGGAATATTCCAAACAGGCTAATATCAAACGTTTGGAACAACTTCTAGATGTCTTAAACGACACCAGAATGCTCACCTTGCATTCTGTGCTGAAGATGGACGTCTAGAACACCTTATGATCGTCCAGGGGTCCTTCCAGACGTCTGGCAGTACATTTGGACGTCTGGGACAGGTATCAGTCGTCCAGAGAGACATCTAGATGTCCTAAAGTGTCTGGGGAGCTATGCCTATACCTCTTCCCAACGGCCCTGCACACAGACAGTGACATACAGTCACGCGTAGACTATGCATACGAAAAATATAGGACAAGATCTTACCGTTTGAATCTACTTTATCGGACGTCTGGTGTTACTTCCAAACATCCGGTCAGATGTCTGTTGAGAGATACAGGTCTAATCTGTAGAAAAAAATCTTTCCAGAGTCCTTCATAAGCCTTCCTCTCCTCACGAAAAGTAACCCCTGTCCTGCGCAACGCATACCCCAAGGCGCTCAGCCTTACGTCTATCGGGCAAAGGAGATTGTACTAAAAAATGCGCACAAGTCTCGAGCAGGGCGTTAGCTCAAATTCTGCGCGGTATCAGATGTTCGGTGACAGCTCCGGGCGTCCGATTAGACGTCTGTTGGACTCCCTAGACGTCTGGTTCTGCGGAAAAATTACTCTGTAGAACCGTTTGCGAGCCTTTTCTTCTTGCGAAAACGGACACCCCGCACCAGGAGCTGCAGCAGCAATGGTGCTCTTCAACTTCGCATGCATGTCCTTCCTCTAAGCTCCGTCGCCAGCTTGCCCAAGTTCCCCCTTGCGCACTTTAACTCCCGCAGTGGGAGCTCCTTGCGCGACAAGGAGGACACGGAGAGGACGGGGGAGAAGGGGAGTCGCTGGTGGCGTCGAGGGAGGAAATGGGAGAGGTGGGGGGCTCAGGAAACGAGGTAGGGGGTTTAAATAGAGGGGGTTTAGGGTTTAGAGGTGTGCGTGGGTGTGGGTGGGGCCGGGGCATTTTGCAAGAAATGCCCCGCAAGAGTCTCATTTATCCACAGAACCCCCCAAAATAGAAAATCTAGGGGATTACAAATTGCAGCAACCCCTCTCAAGTTTCCGAAAATGATCCCACGACTCTTTGGAAGGGTCATTTCAATATCAAGCTCTTGTGGATAAAATAATGTAATTAATGGTTACCCAATCAGAAATATCCTTTGCAGTTGGTTGAGTCAACTCATGGATTAGTAGCATCAAGTTCATTGCAATGCGATGCATCATATACCTTCGTATCTGAGGTATCTCCTAGAAGTGGTTTGTTCTTTTAGAATCATAGGCGTCTCAAAATCATTGGATGCTCAGATGCTGGTCATTGTGTCTCTTGTGAAGACAGTTTTAGAACTGGATGCTGTATGTTGGTGGCAATCTGGTCACTTGGTGGAGGCAACGAACTACATGATGTAGATCAAGTGCATAATCAAAATATTGTGCTCTGACTAGAATTGCTTGCAAGTTGTTATAGATTGCTTCTCTTTGTAAGAAATGGGTATATCAGTATAACAAAGATTGCTACCTCCATTTCCGGTAATCTGGCTTTCCACAAGTGAGCCAAGCACGGACGTGGACCACCATTTCATTTCTGATGCTATCATGCATGGACAAATTAGAATTTGTTAGCACTCTATTTCTTCAACTTTTAGAGAATGACACTTAGAAGACTCGTTTTATGTATATTTTGTCCAAGCTGGGGCATGCAAGATATGATGCTCCAACTTGAGATTGACATGGAGCATAAGAGTTTATAGTTTTCAACAATTGTGTGCGACAATCTTCTACCATGTGGCTTGTTACTTATTGTTGCATATGTGTTGCAACCATCTAAGAGAAATCCAAATTAATATGCTTATTTAAAGTAAGGATAGGGTACATTTTGATTCCAGGAGATACTATGACGTGTGTGCATATGCTTTTAAATGTCATTATCCTCACCCTTCTTAATTTATTCCAGGAGTGTATATTTTAGTTTATTTATATATTAGCAGTTATTGAAGGCTTAATTCTATGATTTCCATCCATTCAAGCATGTTATTGCTTTTGAGGATTTCTGAGGCATGCGGGTGGCATGTCCTTGGTCTGCCCATTCTCTAAGGTGGCAAGATGATGTTGACATTGAACCGTGATTCTTGAAGGAATACGTTGATTCTTGGTGCTGAGAATGCATCTGAGGCATGCTTGAAGACTAAATGTCTTAATAAGTGTCTTGTGGCATAGTTACCTCTTCCTGTTGGTTCAGATGATCCAGTTTACGATGGGCAGGCTTAGTTTGATGGGAGGTTTTAGTATTGTCGTTTGGTCCCTTGGTGGCTGGGTTCATTCAAAAAGTTTCCACAGGATTGTCACTTTCTTCCGAGGGCTAAGGCCCTATTTAGGCATCTTCTGTTACATTCTTGGTTAATCATAAATTGTGAAGCAAAGCTAGATGGTTGATTGGATGATATGGGTACAGCATTATCATAAGCACAGACGTAAGGTAACTAAAAAGTCCATGCAAAAGTTCACGTTCCTTCTCTCCTCCATTAATTAATTTGTACCTGTGATATTTGGACATGAACACCCTTCTAAAAAAAAAATTTAGCCATAAACATATGATATCTGAATTTTGAACTAAATGACATTGGTGATATTTTCATTATAAATCAAATATCACTTGGAGATGTTTGAATATATAAATTTTGTACCAAATATCACAAATGATATCTAGTTTTTAAAGGTTTCATGAACTTTTATGTAAACTATTGAGTTTCAAAACTACAATCCTTATCATAATATAAGTGTATTTTGATGTGCTTGTTCACAAGTTAAAAACCACCTCCGGGGCCTTTTTGTTTAATATCAAAACTCTGCCATTAGAAGGTTAGAGCTGCTTTTTGGGTATTTGTTATAGCATTCTTAAAGAAGGTTTTTCTCATCGATGTATCTTGAATATCCCATATCTTTTTCGTAAGTTGTGCTGCTTGTCTTGCAAATTAATTCTATGCAGTTTGCATGACTTGTGACTGTTTTGAATGTCCTTGCAGGTAATGTATTCTTAAAGCATGGTTCCGAATTGCGTTTGATACCTCGTGACAGGGTTGGGGCCTTTCATGTGTAGATTGAGCACCTTCTGTAGCGAAGTATTATGTAAAAGGATCTTCTCCAGTAACCTTTGGGTGATGGTTTACATAAATGCCTATTGTTTTATACATGGGCTACATAAAGGAGTTAAACTTGGTCTATATAAAGGAGTATCATATTTATAGCTGGTATTATATTGGTGGATATCATACATTGTTGCGATAGAATGACATGCTGTGTTTGTGTTTATTACCAATTTGTATGTCAAGGACTTTCATCTGTTCGCACAAATGCAAGATGCGTTTCTTATTTGGGCGGTGGCTTCTATTTTTGTAATTCGGTACGAATTTTACTGCTTTTAAACACAATTGCACGTGCCAGAATTTATTACCATACCGAGCATGCATGGGTAGTGGCAATCTCAAACAAGGTGATCACAACATGACGCTTGATTGCATGAAAGGACAAAGTGGTTTGCTTTGCTTAGGTTCGTTTACTGGAAAGTAACGAGTTGTGACAACGTAAGTTTGGTATTTCTTTGGCTGAGTAAAGAAGGAAGCAAGTACTAACAGTTTGTACATACGCATATGGGAATTCCTTGGCTTTGGAGTTATACCTTGATCTACCATCAGCCTTGAATCAAAGGTCTGACCTAAGGTTGTATTTGATTCAGGCCTTAGAGGTTGGTTAAGGATTTAGAAGTGGATTTGAGGTTTACGTTAAAGAATTTTGTTTATATCAATATATTAAAATATATACTTTAATATAGCATATTCATTAACATATACGCACAATTCATATGAATTTACTCACATTTTTATTATAATATTAAATAATTTCAGCCACGGCCCAAATTTATTCGCTCTGAGCCTGAAAATCTGCTCAATCGGTTTAAGCTTTAGTTATCTAAATGAATCGAATCAAAAAGTGAGAATGACTGGAAAGAAAAAGGAGACGGAATTGTTGTTATTAGATTAACATTGAAATCATTCAATAAGCGAACAGAATGGAACCGCAAATATGTCAACTGCTAGCGACTCCAAATTTGTTGATTTGCTATGAAGCAAAGCATGCTTTCAATAGATTGGTACAACACTTGAAAACCATTTGTGTATTGTTGGGTTCATTTATTGATCGTCAGTTACAAAGGATCTTCTATCCCGTTTGTTGGTGGGAAGTTCCCCTATTTTAAGTAATACATTTCACGATAAACCAAGTTATGATTTCAAGGCAGATTAAAGTACATCCTCGTTTCTTTTGCTTATTTCTTGTCTCACGATTCACCAGTCAAAATCAAATCTATTAACAAAATATTCCTACAGCTGAGCCCAAACTGGGTAAAATCAGGAATCGTGGCTAAAGAAGCTGTCATTCCTCTAATAAATTAATACATGGCTAACGCTTTTGATCTAGAATTCGATGTATCTGTATGTCACTCCACTGTTTCTTTTATTTGATGGAAAAAATTGTCCATGTTTATATTTTTAGTTAAGTTCAACAGAGGGAATTGATGGTTCTTAACTCAAGGGCATCTAGGTACATAGGAATCTTGTAAGCCTAAATCTATAACTGTAAAAGACCATAGCATTGTAAATGTAAAAAGACCATGTATTTACATGCATATGCATATACATTACATATGGCAATGTACTAACGATTTCCTTGATAAGAATTAAGAGGCATTGTTCCCTTCCAGGGTGTCTATTACGTTAGAGTGCTCCACTATCTTGTAAGCATCCATGATCTTGTGTTTACATTTGTTACTGTCAACAAGGCATGCAGAGATTAATTACCATTACACCAAGAATGGCAATTAACATGCCTTTCACTACTTCCATCTCTTCTGAAGACTAGGTTATAGATGTCTTCATCAAGCTTACTAGCCTTCTGCCTTGAACTTTGTTATACATATACCCTACCTCAGGGCTGCCATTTTCTATTTCTGACAATGTACTAATGGTTTTCCCACTAGTAATCACTATATACATGATTATGAATTCATTGCCCAGTAAGAAAACTTGCACTCTTTCTACATTACACAATACAGACAATATGCAAATATATAGGATACCAAGCAAAGCAGCACAACTTAAGATACTCGAATGTGCTATCTTGTAAGCAGGGATTCCAGAATCCTAGCCATCTAATGTTGCAGAAGAAAAGTTGCAAGAACGAGCTAGTAATGGGTTTTCCAGGAAAATTCATGAAACATAACTGTGAGACCAGCCATCTATCAGGAGAGGGCCAGATTCCAATTCCATGTCCTACAAGTGCTTCACTGGAGCTGAAGGATCCTTGTTCTCTATTAAAACAACAAAATTAGAAAGAAAGTGAGATCTTTGATCAGAAAAAAGAACAAAACCATACGTCATATTTACAAGCGTTTTGAGTGGTTCATCTTGGAGTTTGCTACAGTGCTGCTGGTAACTTTACCGTTGGTAGATACATATGCAAAACAGTTAATAACTTTATTTTACCGGAAGGGAAAGCTTTCAAGTTTGGACATTTAGTGGTGGATGCAACTTCGTTTTCTTGATGGAACTTCACCTTCCATGTTGACCTTAGGCTTTCCAAGCTCTCCATCATTGCATTTTCTGATTCTATAACCGTATTTAGCATATTGCACATGTTCTGAGGATGGAGCCTTATTACTATTTTGCCTGATTCGGATACTCCTTGTTGGTCCATCAAGTATGTCAACAGTAGGGTCATGACAATTCTCCTTGTCAACTATAGTTTCATTTGTAACAGAAGCAGCCAGTTTTTCCTTCATAAACCCATTCGTCAAATTCTTGTCCACATCAGACAGTGGAGTATCTATATTGGATTCCATGAATCCTTGATTATCAGTGTTAGCCTGTTTCACAACAGAGTATTATTCACAGAAGCAGCTCCAAAGGAAAACCTGTTATTGGAAAAAAAAATCTAAAACTAAAATTATTGTGTAACTATACCTGAGTAGGAGACCTGAATTTAATCATTCTCTCAACAAAGCGTTCACAGAGGAACTTCTTCCCAATGTACTCAGACTGAAGAAAAATGTTGGAAGTATTAAAACCTGATACAGTAAGGGGGAAGAAAGAAGGAACAAAATAATCCCACGCAGTTGAAGTCTCTATCCAACTTTCACAGAGGTAGCAAGCACTATTAATTGAATGGATCATGTGCAGCTTCGCATTTTTAATAATAAACATACAGGGAAAAGTAGACAATCACTTCAACTTGTTCAAAAATATATTGTAAGCTCTAGAGCATGTGAAATTTAAAAACAGTACAAAGACTGAAGGCTAAGATATATTCAAAGGGATCCTACATCTGAAGAGATGCTTGGTTGAGAACCTTGTTTTCAAGGACTTGGGTCCTCTTCAATATTTCTTTGACGTTGAGTTTGCCCATAGCAAGTGGTTGAATGATCCCAGTGGAATTATCTATAGACCTGCTTTAAGGAGGCTAAATATAACATCCATTTCCATAGATTTGAGAGTCCACTTATATGATGACAGTAAGCTTGTTGATGCTTGTCAGTCAGAGGATTTGTAGACAAACACTTATCTTACCATGAATCTGGTGAAAAACAGGAAATAGGCAACTTGTCTTGATTTAGTGTTGAGTCTGAGTATTGAGCCATGACATAATGCAGCTGAAATGATGAATGCTTGATTTGTTCTCATTGAAGTGCATCTTCTTGTCTCTTTACCCATGGAAAAGCATTGTAATAATAAAGTCACCTCATCAAATGTTCATGTGAAGCCCAAGTGCATAAAGGCATACTGGCATTATAATACCCAAGATTTGGGATGGAAGAAGCTTAGTTGTGCTACCCATGTTTCATCAGAGATAGGACGATATTCACCAAGGCACTTTCCATAAAATCCTTTGACAGATGTTTCTAGTTTTGCATGGCTGAAATTTATGCTGTAGGTTGAGGGAAGCTTTTAGATTACCATTTATTTGCTTATTTACCTTTTCTGTATTTTATCCTCTACCTTTTTTTTGGGAGGAGGGGGGGAGTTTAGGAAGTTTATCCTTGACCATTCCTAAATCCTCTATAAAGATTAGGGTTTCATTAAAGACTAAATTTCTCATTTCTTCTAAGTTCTAATATTAAAGTAAAGAATTATGATATTTCCTTCTATAGTTAGGTAAACCATTCCCTCATGTTATGCACATAAAGCATGTAACTTAGCTGCATTTGAGCATTAGTGCATGACATTATGTCATTATGTGTAGATATTATCATGGAATGTGGAGAAAGTTGCGAATCTGTAAATGAGGGAAGTGTCTCAATTTCAGAAGGCTTGGAGCCTATATTCCCACTGAGTTATTGTGTTGCTTGTGATTGGGAGTGAGCTCCCAACCTTATACCTTTGTTGCTTGCATCAAGGATCGAGCTCCCATGTTGAGGAATGGCAATTCCTTCTTGGTAGGATGCTAAGTGAGGGTTGGGAATGATACATGGGGAATTTTTCCATACAGATAATTGTTGAACTTCAGGACTACCCAGACAACATGTTAATTTCTGCTAATTTTTGGTACTTTTAATGTCACTTAGGGCTCCAACATTATAGCATTAGTATTTCTAGTCCACCATCGGTTATCAATTAAATTTATTTCTGCATTTCACAAAAACTTGGAGAAAAGATAACTACTGGCACTATTTAAACATGTCTTTTTTAAAAACATGCCTGGTTAAGTTGAGAGCCAAGATTGACTCTGTACAGTGATGATGGCAGAAAAATCATTCGAGGAGCACTGACTGCAGGGTTGAGATCACGGCAAAGATGCTTTACAGCAAGTGCACCGATGTGTGAAAGCATCTGTAATTTCTGCAACAAGAGCCAAGGAAAATAGTTTGTTACTACAATAGGAAAGGCAAAAGGTAAAAAGTCTTAACATGTGTTTGATAGGAACACTAACAGTGGTGTTGAAAGAATTAACGGCATCTTCAGCCTTCTTGATAGCACGGAAAATTCCAACCAAATTGGATGCAACATCATTCAGATTTCTTTCACATTCATCAGCAAAAAATCTGACTATTGTTTGCAAGAGAATGATAAGAGGCCTGAAAAAATGAACATCAAAGAAGATGCTAAGCACTAAACTGATCACAGCAATTTTATGGTCATTTGTGTGCCAAACGTAGGAATATCACACGAATTGGATGAAACCAGACCAGCAGGATAAAGCAAAAACTTCCGCATCTTCACACTCCACTGAAGGGAAGCTTCGATCATTTGCAAGAGTGTGAATCAAGAAAACTACCAAATATTCTGGGTGGTCCTTCATTGCTCCCTCATCATCAGATTTCTGGCTATTCTGACTTTTGCCGCCACACTTCTTCACAAACTCAGCTAAGTATTTTTCAGACTATGGCAAGAAGACAAGTGAATATATTAAAATAACAAGACAGAAAAGAATGGAGGCATTCATACAATCAAAGGCTTACATCTGATTGAATGTTCCCTTGACCATATGAGGCAGCGACTGGATATGCACAAGCATATCTGTTTGGAATGACATGTCGATTTAAAAGATTCCTTACTTTATTCAGAAACTTAGATGCATAAGGTGAAGCAGCCTGAACATCAAGCAAAAGATGGTCTTTTTAATTTGCATACAACATATTACTGGTGAAATAAGAGGAGATGTTCTTGGAGAAATGGACTGACTACTTCCACCATGTTACTACAACTACAAAAGAAAATAACATGATTTGAAATAAGTACAGAATGGCCAGTTGAGTTAATACTTGCTTTTCTAAATTTCCAGCTGGCAGAAATATGAAAGAAGCCCCTAGAAGTCATCAAAACAACCCGTGCAAAAGACAAACACAAAATCTTTAACCACAAGAGAACCAATCCCTAGGAAGACAATCCTACTTGTGTAAATTGCCATCATCTGATGGTTAAAATTCCAGCTATAAGAAAAGCAAACCCCAGCAACCAAGAACCTGCATGAATGGCCAATTTATCCCAAAGATGAATCCAAAATCAAATTTGAAAATGACTTTTCCTATGCCCTTTATGCAATTTTTTTTTTGAAACGGTAAAAGGGTGGTTATCCCTTAGATAACCACCCAGAGAAATATATTAATAAATAAAACAATCAATCAAAAGGCACATACGCCATCTTACAAAAATGCACCCCAACCCAACATAAAAGACAAGAGGCTACAAAATTCTCTACATAAGAGCGCTGCCTCCTAAAAACCACCGCATTTCTCCCTAATCAAATAGATCAGAGAACTGCCAATGGCCACACCTTCGCTCTCCTTGTCCGAAACAAGTTGGTTCCCCTGCCCAAGCTTCCACACCTAAACGATTTCCAGAAGCTATTAAGGGAATCGACTGCCTACCACCTCTCTCCAATCCGACCCCAAACCTTTATGCAAAATTATCACACTTGCATTGCCTTCACGATGATTTCAACCTCATCGTATGTAGCAAACCACTGTGATGCATGGAATTGCACCACTAGCAGGTCCCACAGCTATGCCAGGAAGTGGGAACATGTGAAAAACATCTGTGGAAAATGATCTGGAAACACAAACATTCCCCAAAATACTGAATCCTTTAGATCAGGAGATTCAGTTCCCTATTTTATGATCATGAGCCTGAACCTTCTGAGAATTAAAAACTGTTCCCCTTCTCAAAGAAAAAGGCTTCCTCCAAATGTCGAATACTTGCTGCTCTTCATTCTCTAGGAAAGATTCCTTTGGAAAAGGATGCCATTCATATCCCCTAATTCATCACTAGGCAAACCTTGACTATCAAATGTGGTGAATTGATCAAATTTTGAACTACCAACAGAATCAGCTTGCACAAAGAAACTGCCTTGCAATCAACATGTCTAGTGAATTTGTTTCAATTGTCAGTGAGCTTGTCATAAAAACATCGAAGAAATTTTGAAATCAGCATACTGCCTTGATATCAACATGTCTGTCTATATGCCAGCAACAACAGTGAAAAAAAGAAAATTTGGCATGGGAGACACTCCTTCAGGTGGGCAGATGTAATGTCTGAAGTATTCATCACTTTCAAACTGCTAGCAACAATGTCATAAACAACATTTTATGGATTCAGTCCAGCATGATAGTATCCTAAGCACATATCAAAGAAAGCCTTCAGACGTGCCGAGAAATGGAATTACAAAGATGGCAACCTTGCCAATGGAAGAAACCTCCATTTGGAAGGCGTAAATTCCATGGAAAAAAGCTAATGGTATCAAAAACATGCAGCTAATGTTGCCTCCAACGAGGCAAAAAAGTCTGCAGGCATGTCCATACAACGCTCAACATATCAGTCTAGGCTATCAACTCGGCTCAACATATCCACACAAACACAAATTTATGCTCATCTTTCACGCTTGAAGATGTGTGACCATGTCCCATGTTCAAACTCTTCTGCTATGGTATCCTTTGGTTGTGGTTGAGGAGAACCTAAAGGAAGGGAGAGAGGGCATGCAGTTAGAGGAGGTGGCAGTGGCAGTGGCCGTGGTTGTGGCAGAAGTCATTTTTTTTGTCAGCATTGTCACAAGATCAACCATACCATCAACTGCTACTAGATCAAGCATGGTTCCTTAGGCTCCTCAACCACATCTTCTCTGGTGAAAAGGAGAGTCAATACCAGGAGTAGGAGCATGCTAGTCCCCAAATTGCTTTCTCTAGGGAGGAGTATGATAGATTGATGCCCTCCCAATCTATGTCTACTGCAGGAGCTTCTGCAGTTCGCTAGACAGGTGTTGTAGCCATTTCTACAAATATCCATGATCCTGCATGGATCGCCGACTCATGTGCTTCTCACATCACGTGAAATGCTACTTTATTCTCTTTCCTTCAATTTCTTGCCACACCTGTTCATGTCAAGGTGGCTGATGGTGCCTTGTCCCTTGTGACTGACCTTAGTGACATCTCCTTGTTTGGCTCTTTGTCCTTAACAAATGTTATGCATGCCCTGAAATTTACTTTGAATTTAATGTAGATAAGTAAGACATTAAATTGTCAAGTTGTTTTCCATGACTAGTTGTTCTTGTAAGATCTCCATATGATAAGGCAGTTTGGTGGAGGTCTTAAGCAGAATGATCTCTACCATCTTGACCTACCACCTATACATCCATTTATTGCTACCGCTTTAACCACTACTGCTTTATAGTGACATCTTCACTTGGGTCATTCGAGTATCTTTGTCCTACGTCATCAATTTCTTGATTTGCAGTTTCTAGATTTTTTTCCCTTGTGATCCTTATCAACTTGGCAAGCATCAAAGGTTGTCGTTTCCTATTCAGAATAAACAAACTAAGTTGCCTTTCTCTCTTATCCATGTTGATTTGTAGGGACCATGTCGAGTATGAAGTGTTAGGAGTTTTTGATATTTTCTTGTTTTGGTGGATGACTGCACCCATTTGTCTTGGGTTTATAATGAAAGAAAAGTCAGAAACTCGTATATTGATTCAAAAACTTGTTAATGAAATAAACACTAAATTTTTTGTTATTATTTGCATGTTTAGGATTGACAATTGACTAGAATTTGTGAGTACTTTTCTTCAAGGATTGTTCACCAGACCTTGTGCTTTCACACTCACAACAAAATGAGGTGATTGAACACAAGTTGAAGCATTTGCTTGATGTGACATGGACAATTATGTTTTAGATGCAAGTGTCTTCCCAGTTTTAAGTTGATGCAATCCTTACAGCTGCATTTCCTATTAATAAGGTGTCCTCATTTGTTTTAGGTGGTCAGATGCCCTATCATGTCTTCTTTCTAGGCCGAGAGGCATTTGTTCTTCCTCCTATGATCTTTAGGTGTGTTTGTTTTGTCTACTTGTTCAAGGTGAATAAGTTGTTTCTTTAATCCGTCAAGTGCATTTAATAAGGTGTCCTCATTTGTTTTAGGTGGTCAGATGCCCTATCATGTCTTCTTTCTAGGCCGAGAGGCATTTGTTCTTCCTCCTATGATCTTTAGGTGTGTTTGTTTTGTCTACTTGTTCAAGGTGAATAAGTTGTTTCTTCAATCCGTCAAGTGCATTTTCTTAGGATACTCAAGGACCCAAAAGGGATATTGCTATTATGACCCAAGGACACAATTTTTATGTTAGTGATGATGTTAGAGGAGATTCCGTACTACTTTGGGTAGGGAATGCCTCCTCTATGCCACAGGATATCCCTCTTCCTATGCCACAGGGTCGGGAGACCTTGTAGGAGTTCCGACCCTCACGAGCTTCTCCGACCTCGCTAAGTGTCGGAGCTGCACAAAGAGCATCTTGCGGAAGTTGGGCTGTATCTAAGACTTGTACTTGTGCTCTAAAGAAGGACTCCTCCCTCTAGCCTTCTTCAGCACAACCAACAACCATCTTGGCCCCAATGGCGGAAACAAAGGTTTTTGGGGGAAACAGAGGATCCTTGTTGGAGTAGAGGAGGTGATGATGGGGAGTTGTAGGAGGAGAGGTGCAAGAAGGGAGAGGGGGCCGGATCCAACTCCCACCTGACAGTCCTCATCCTGACATCGCTGATGAGGAGCACCTTGTCGGTGGGGAGCAGGACGATGTTGCCCATCACCCTCTTCAGTGGGTGATGGACCTCCTGAAGAACGTAGGCGCATTGATTTAAATGCCGATGGCATGCTGTCGGCAAGGCCATTTCCGAGCAAGGGTCGTGCCAACATGAATAAAATATCGATTTACAGGGATATCGTCGGCATGGTCGGCATGCTGGCAAAATTGGTGCCCATGCCGAGGTTGCTGTTGGTTTTTTTAATTTCTTTTGTTATTTTTGTCGATATGCATCGGCATACCCTCGGCATGTTCATCAGCATGCCCATCAAAAAATAGGCATTTCCACGGCATGCCCACAAAATGCACACTTGGAATTTTATCGATACGACATCGAAATCGGCATTTCGAACCTTGCGTGGGCGTGGACACCCTCACCATCATGTAGAGCTCCTCCCAAGCTGTCTTCGTATCCAACCTTGCAGCCAAAGTGGAGGTCCCCCTCGTCGATGGAGGGTGTGCTGGGCTTGAAGCCCCATGTGGATGCCCGTGAGGTGCTCGATGAATTTACCCTGAGGTGGATCGAAAGATTTAGGATGGGTTACCTGGAGGATGAGGTCCCTGATCCAAACATATTCAGTTTGTGAGCTTATGATACTGTAGAAGTGCTAGTGGTTGTGGCCGAGAATTAACGACCATTAACCTCAGGTAGTACCGAAGGTTAACTGAGGGACATGACCTACTCTAGTTAGGTATTATTGGGGGTATATACGTAATTACAAATTAAGTGAGGGTATAAATGTATTTGCATAAATTACCAAGGGCATATATGTCAAAACCCCATACATAAACCCTAACACATATTATTGTCTATAGTTTGCCCTACTCAAATGGCCCGAAATATCAAAGCATGACCTGTGTGCAATCCAAGGCACAAAGAGATGATAGAAATATGAAAGCCTCTTGACAGAGCTACTACGTTCAATGTATCCTTTCACAGAATATGCTACAATAGATGAAAGACTCACGGGCATACCTTCGAAATTAATATAGTATGATGAAAGAGTTGAGGAGAAATATACAAGTCCCATCTTGAAGAAAGATAAAGGACAGCTTTTGCTGAAGCAAGTCTAAGAGGCACCAAATCATTGCAACTGCAAGACAGAGAACTCCACATAACGAGCTAGACTAGAAGGGAAATTTAGAAAATTCAAGGACGAGGAAGACTACTAATCACCATGTTGAAAAAGAATGTGCAGAATTATGCCTACTTGATGGATGCTATATTCTCTGGAATTAATGAGCAAGATGTATTATCCGAAAATCCTAATCCTCATCATATAGAGGATTGCAAAACATCCAGGCAGAACATTGCAGAAATAGCAAACACAAAGAACTGTAATAAAGAGAAATAACAATAATTTCAACACATCAAGCTGAAGCATAGATATCATTCTTAAGTAAATCTATCATTCGATTCTCTTATGAGACATCAATGGTGTGGATGAGCCCCTTTTAGATCGAATCTCTGAGAAAGTGGCAATCTACCTCTGCATGCTTGCTTCTATCCCAAATATGAGATTTTTGCAATATATGACTAAACCTGATTATCACATCACAACTTCATAAAGGAAGAAATAGGCACCGACAAATCATAGAGGATAGAGCATGTCCATAATATCTCAGCTGTTGTCTTGGCCATAGCCATATGGTGTAACTCCCCACTACACCTAGAGAACAAGACTTGTTTCTTCTAACTCACAATGTTATTAGCAACAATAAGCTCAAAAACTAGTAGTGGACAAAACCTATTCCTTCTACGTCAAGAAATTATTAGCAATGTAAGTTCAAAAATCAATAGTGGGCATTCCAGACAGCATGAATACAATATCACATGAGTCACCTTTATGATTGTAAGTCCCTTACCTACAGATGATCTTCGATGTAACAACCTCACTTAGAACTAGGCAAATAAAATTTAAAATAGGAAAATGGAAAGGGTATGCAGCCACTTGTGCAGGAATGTACTTCGCCCCCCACCTCCCCAGTTCCAGAGTGGGACCCATTTTATCTATTTCTGGTCAGTGGATGGCTGTGACGAGCTGCATAGATCATGCAGGAGAAAACCATCACCCTTAAAAATCATGATGCCAATAGTAATAGTTGTATTAGTAT
Organism: Thalassia testudinum; assembly: GCA_037157565.1. Classification (NCBI taxonomy): domain Eukaryota; kingdom Viridiplantae; phylum Streptophyta; class Magnoliopsida; order Alismatales; family Hydrocharitaceae; genus Thalassia; species Thalassia testudinum. The sequence goes on from JAZHRO010000013.1 coordinate 75,760,283, forward strand.
TAGTTCTGAAATTAAACAAAAATAATTAATGGCGATGATTAACCAAGAAAATCTAGTGGTTTAACAGTTCTGTTCTTAAACTCCCACTCAAAAGGTTGTGGGTTTAAGTCCTCTAATCGACACATAACTGTTTTGCTGTGAAAAAAAAAATTGCAATCATGGGAGGGGTATCGTTCTTTGTCGCATGGGGGAGCATGGAATATATTAAGAGTGGGTAGATTGACGTAGAATCAAGAAGAGAGATAAGAATAAGCATGGAGTGCATAGGATAAGGATAAGGTTTCAGCAGAGAGATGAGGTGGATAAGATAAAGATGAGGTGGCAAGAGAGAGGTGGGGATGAGATGGCAGGAGGATAAGAATGGGAATTGGAACAAATAGAGAAGTATCAGATCATAGGAGGAAAACAGAGGGACGTTACAAGAATTCAAGAAGGGCAAGCAGAAATTGAGATCAACAAAGGGAATGGAGGATAGGAAAAGAGAGGAAAGGAAGATGAAATAAGGTAGGATTCCTCTTAAATTTAGGAGAAAAATGGTTGTTCTCTTCACTATAGAAACCCTAGACCTCCTTACATATGGAGGGGCTAAGGAGCTATTACGGGCATGCTCTTAGGAAAAAAAATAAGAAAATAAAAAAGAACTCTCAAATATAAGAGGAAGAATGCTCATCTCTCACCACACTCATCATGCTTAGTTTGTAACAACATTGATCAAATGAAGTGCAAGAAAGTGCCCGGGTGAACATATTAGCCGTTTGGTCTCCAAAATCACATGAGAAGTATAAATGAATCATTTCTAGATCATGTTGCATGTGTAATAACAATTTACTTCCACATATTTTGTCCTTCCATGGAAGTCTGAATTGTTAGCAATGAAGAAGGCTGTCTTGTTATCACACTTCATCTCCATAAGGCTAGGTATAGCCATAGGAACATAAAGATCCTCAAAGATAGAGCGGATCCACGTGAGCTCAAAAGTGGTTTAGGCCATCACCCTATCTTCAAACTCAACAATTGATCTGGCTATCACAATATATTTTTTGCTCTGCCATGTAACCATATTTCTCCCAACAAAAGTACAAGGTAGACTTTCTATCCTTAAGACACCCTGCATAATTTGCATTTGTGTAGGTCACAACATCTAAAGAACTACCTCTAATAAACTCTAAGCCTTTCTCAGATGCAAACTTTAGGTACCTAAGAATCATCATTGCAGCATCCAATGTACCATCCTTGGTTTATCCATAAATTGTCTCACCTTACTCATTGCAAGGTAGATATCAGGTCGCATGATAGTAACATACAACAATTTTCCTACTACGTTCCTAAATTGCCTAGCATCAACCTATCCCAAGCCATCTTTGTAGAGATGTATACTCGAATCATGGGTATTGAGATAGGCTTGGCACCTAACATGCCTAACTCCTAAAGAAGATCTATTACATATTTCCTTTGAGAAAGAAATACTCCACGTGCATTTCTAGCTACCTCAATACCAAGGAAGAATCGAAAAGACTCCTAATTCTTCGCAACAAAGTGCTTGGCCAAGAACTCCTTGGTAGCCTTGATTCCTTGTGTATCATTGCCGGTCAATATGATATCAGCTACATACACCAACACGATGATCCCCTTGCCAATTTTTCGTACAAAGAGAGAATGATCTGTAGTAGATCTTCTTAACCCAATCTTCTCAATAACCTCAAATACCTTCTGAAACCATATCTTTGGACTTTGCTTAAGTCCATAGATTGCCTTGTATAATTTGCAAACTTTGATACACTCCCCCTTAGACTTAAATCCAAGGGGTTGTTGCATGTACACTTTTTCTTAAAGATCACCATAGAGGAGCACATTCTTGACGTTCAGTTGATAAAGTGGCCAGTCTCGATGAATAACAGAGATGAGCATTCGAATTGTAGGCATCTGTGCCACAAGAGAAAAAGTGTCAAAGTAAGCTACGTTATATATCTGTGTATAACGTAGTAGGTTCCTTTACGACAATGTTATGGAGCCATCTATATGTTACCTTAAGGGAGCCATCTGTATCGTACCTTACCACTTACATCCAATCACCACTACATCGAAGCGTGCCTCAACAAGATTCCAAGTGCTATGCAACACAAGTGCAGACATCACATTCCCCATGGCTTTACACGATTTTGGATTACTAATTGCCTGCTGATACGTAGTAGGTTCCTACACATAAGAGAGTACAGTGATAAAACTCTCATACTGAGAAGGAAAGTTTGCCATTGATGTGTACTCAGAAATTGGATGCATAGTACACGATCGAGTGCCTTCCATAGGGCAATCGGCATATCAAAGTTGTCATTGTGAGAATCATCTATCTCAGCAGATTCAAGCTCAGAATCTTCCATTGTTGTACTCGTGGGCTGTAATGGTATATTAGAATTTCCCTAACAAGCAAGGATGGTGGTCTATAAATGACCTAGTACAAGACTCCCCTCGGATGTATAAGAGGCTATTGAGTTAGGAATAGGCGTAGTGTGAGCCGGTTCCTCTTGCTGAATCGGGCAACGAGAGTAGGTCATCTTGAACATGCCATCAAGATGGCTATTTGGAGGTGGACTCTTGGGTGATTACCTCTGTGGTGCATTTGAGGGTATCGAAAGCAGAATGGCAATCACACTTTCAAGTGCATGAGTGCTAATTTAAGCGCCGAATGTAAAATAGTAAGGGATTGACGCATGAAAAGTAACATCAGCATTGACATAGTAGCATTGACTAACTGGATTATAATATCGATATCCCTTTTGAGTTTTTTAGCATCCTAAAAAGATGCACTTGACTTCACAAAGCATAAGCTTATCTCTGTCAAGCCCATGAAGATGCACAAATGCCACGGTAGAAAACCTTGGGTGACACCCTAAATAATTCACGATAAGAAAACAAGATGGAATAAGGAACCTGCATATCGAGAACTATAGATGGCATCTGATTAATGAGATAACAATCAGTCAACACTACATCTCCCCAGTATGTCGCCAGTACACTATTCTGTATCAAGAGAGTCCTTGGAACATCTAAGATATGTCGATGCTTTCTTTCTGTCATGCCATTTTGTTGTAATGTGTAGGGGCAACTTGTTTGGTGGATGATTCCATGCTCCTGACAGAAGGCACAAAAGGAGTTGGTATAAAGCTCCAATGCATTGTTTGATTGAATGATCTTCACATTGCCCCAACTTGACTTTTGATCTTTGCCAGAAATGCCTTGATCATATCACCGTCTTCAGACTTGGATTTCAAAAGAAATGTCCAAGTGAGGTAAGAGAAATAATTCACTACTACAAAACAAAATCTATGTCCCAGACGAACCAGCATCCAACTAGGTCCCCATTGTCTAAGTGGAGTACTCGGAACATAGCTTATGAACTTTGATGTTGGCTTCTTGGGAGTGTACTGTGATATTTACTAAGTTGACATCCTTCACATTGGAACATGATTGTTAGTGAAAGTTGAAGTGGCATCCTTCGAAGCTTATGCAAAGAAAGATGACCAAATCGGAGGTGCCTCAGGTAGCTAGAAGCCCCTCCTAATGAAAAGAGACATGACTTGCATAGGGTGACTATAGATGACAGTAGACACCACCCTCTTCTCGACTGCAACCAATAGTGTGCCTTATCAGAATGTCTTGGAATGTCAGAGATAATGCATTAAATACCACTCTATAATTCAACTCCTTCATGATCCTACCTATAAAGAGTAAGCTTGAAGGGAAATCTGGAACTAGAAGGACATTCTCCAATTTCATGTGAGGAGCCACATGTACCTCCCCCAAACCAGCAATGGGGGAACACCAACCATCGGCTACTAGCATAGTCCTACCTGATGGGACCAATCTAGGGGTAGAAAATTGTCCTGCATCACCACGTGTTAGGATGCACCTAAATTAACTAGCCAACACCCACTTGAGTGGCTTTATACTCCCTAAGTGTCCAAATCAATGTATCATACTCTATTCGTCAAATAGCAACAGTCTTGTAAGCCTATGTACAACAGAGGCCTTGTACTCAATACTTAGTCTTCGACTACCACAACCATGCCAACGTCCTTGAATAGACAACAAGCTATCTCTGCCTCTTTCCTAACAAGCAATCATAATTGATGAGTACTTCTTGGATTCGATTTGACTTGGACGTTCTCTTCTCTACGTTCCTCAACTTTGTGAGGAAACGTTTGCGACCATATTACATGATTGGTCTTGTCAGACTCCACAATTGGGCCAAAGAAGGAATTCTTGAACTTCCGTTGAGTCACATCACCTTGGGACAGTCTACCAACAACTTCAGATGTCATATTTCCTAGAACAAATCAAAATACCATATAATAAATCTACCAACTTGAGAAATCACCTCATAGATTCCTCTTTAGATCCATAAAAGATTCACCTCATGTGAAGAAAGCAACGTTTTCTTAATAACTGCAGATTCAAAAATCGAGAATGCAACTCATTTCGACAAAAGGTCGATAGTGTCAACAGCACAAGTGGAAGGTCAAAGTTCACACACTTGCCAAATCACTCTACCATTCCCTAAAGGTCAACTTGTGATTGTACTCATCGTTAGAGCCTCCACTAGTGACAGCATTGAGCAATGGGATGGTCAGATGACCAGTTGTCAATCAAGGTGTTGGCTACTAGTCAGGTGAGGTCCAACGACACCTTCATCAATGGCTGGAGTGATTCAAGGACGTGGTTGACCAAAGAGGCTCCTCTTGTTTGGCGTTGAATAGTACACTTTAAGGCACGAGCCCCTTAGGGCTGCAAACCACCTTGTGGAGCCTCCTCTCTGCTAATTAAGATTGATAACCCTAATACAACTAGTAGAAAAAACTTGTATTATTTGGTGGAGAAATAAAGAGGGAGAAGGAGGTATAAAGCTCCAACCTAGAATCGCTACTTTGATGCCATGTTAAGGAGAAAAATGATTGTTCTCTTCACTATGCAAACCTTAGACCTCCTTATATAAGGAGAGGCTGGGGAGCTATTAAAGGCAATCCCTTAGGAAAAAATAAGAAAATAAAAAAGAACTATCAAGCATAAGTGGAAGAATGCTCATATCCACAACTATGGATAACATAATATAATACAATATCAACCTGAGAAATAAGAGATTGAGCACACGAGCGTTGCTCTCAAGATTGAACCATTAAAGGTATTTTGTGCTTAAACATAACAGTGGCGATGGTAGTGTACACACATATTAGACTAGCCATATTATTAGAAACCAATTATTAGGAGTGTTAATGTACATGCCACTCTAGTAGGGGATTTTGCAAGTCCTCAGTAGCGTACTGTACACGGATAACCATCACTATGTATTCAAGATGCCTAATTAGAGGAATTTGGAGATCTGGTTCTATATTGGTCCATTACCAAGAGAATTGGATTTATGAAAGGCAAACATGATAGTTTCCTGACCTTTGGAAAAGGTGGAAGAGTTATTTGCAAAAGCTTTTAAATGGAATCATTGTGGTTGAAATTAAGACTAGAGATGAGTTAGGTTCAGCTTGAAACCAACCCATTGAGTTGGCTTGGGTTGGAGAGCTTTAATGGGTCAGGTCAGGTTGAGTTATATTCTAGCCAATTTGTTAAAATACAGGTTGGGTTGGGTTGGGTTGAAGGTGCAACTTGATCCAACCTAACCCATAACCTATATAAAACATTTTAATACTTATTTTTCATAAGTATATCGTATTACTACAAATCCAAATAGTCTACCACTCCTTATACTTAAATGGTGTTGCATTGACTTTTAAAAATTAAAAGCCCACCAAAATTTGATGCCTCTACCATTTCCTCCATTGATGGCCCAACGATACTTTTGTTATAAGTTTTAGATTATTTTTTAATTTTATGTTTAAAATTCTCTTTAATTTTCAAGTATTTTATTTACCCTTATAACTTGAATGGTTGCATTATGAGTTTGGATTTTTTGTCACCAAATGGATAATATATAAGAAAGAAACCCAATAGTTTGGCTACTCAACAACCCAGTCCAATCTAGCAACTCAACTCGGTTTCACAGGTTGGGTTGGATTGAGTTAGGTAGTAAGACAAGTTGGAAAAATCCCACTTGTAGATAACTTAGGTTGGACTGAGCTAAGTAGTAAGATGGGTTCCTAAAATCCCATCTTGTAGATAATGTATTGTGGTTTGGGTCCCAACCCCAACTCGACCCATGTGCAACCCTGGTTAAAACCACAAGAGATTTTAGCAAATTTCAATGTTTATTTGATCCATGCAAGCTACCAAAGAATAAAGAAGTGACAAGCTAAAAATTATGGAAATTGAGAACACTATTGGAGCTAATGATTTCCGTAGCATATTTAGTATGTTTTTAAGGAGGAAGGGATCGCTCAAGAAAATGCCAGAATGAGGAGACAGTGTTGTGATTACTCTTATAAAAGAAGCAAATAGACAAAATTGTTTATGAATCACATGATGAAACCCTAGGATAGGGTGATTGAAATGAGGTTGAAACATGTTTCTAATATGACAAAGAATCAACTTGTTTTCAAGTTTGAGCAAGTGATAAATCTTTTTAAGGCACATGGTCAAAATTTCTAAACTTAAGAATAAATAACTAAATAAGATTTTTATTTATCTAGAAAAGGATCACGATTTTTATGGATCATGAAAATGAGCCCTTTGCCGTCCCTTTCTATGCATGATCTTTCTTGACTAGGAAAAACTATGGACAGCAATCAATGTTAATGAAAATGGTTGATCACACAAGCACAACCTTTTTTCACTCACCTACCGTGAAGTTCAACATGATAACTCCACAAGTGAAGTGAAGCCCACCTTTATCTGTTTCTAGGTTCTCACCTCACCTCAACTCATTGCTCTTCAAGTGGGCTAGTCCGGCCACTAAGATCAAGAAGACCTCCACTATAGTTGAATAGGTGGTAACTCAGACAACAAAGCCTATGTCGCCACATTTATGAATAGCTCGAATAAGACAACATACTCAAGGAAGAGCCTCCATCCTTCCCCCAAGGAAACAGTATTGGAAAGAACTTTCAAGGGACATATTGCGGAGAATTTTAGAGAAGTGTACCAGCTCGTATATTGACCATATAAATGACATGATGATAGAGATATAATGTATGACAATTCACATATTAACCTATAAACAACGATGGTGCTCTAGTGCATAACAAGCTGCATTCAAATTAACATCAATTTGCAACATTGACTTTTAAGTCCCTATTTCTTCACTTTGGTGATGGATATGATGAAACACATACAAGTTGAGATACCATGATGCGTGATTTTTGCAAATGACGTTGTACTTGTGGATGAGCCAAGTGAAGAGAGCAACAAATGAGAACCTAGCGGTAACCGACCTTTGAATCTAAAGGCTTACGTCTAACTAGAATGCAAGTGCAATCATGGAGGATAGTGAAATGAATCAGAGGTAAAATTGGACACAATTCATACAAGATGAAGAGATCTTCAAGTACCTAGGATCAATCTTCCAACAGGGTGATGCAATTAATGACAGTATACCACACATAAATAGCATAGGTCTGTTGAAAGATAGGAGCTTCAAAAGTTTTTATGATGACAAGATTCCTTTGAAAGTTAAACACAAGTACTATATAGTAGCAATAAGATCTACAATGCTATATGGGTCTAAATGTTGAGTTGTCAGTTGTAGGTATGTCCAAACAATTTCTGTGCTAAAATCAAGGTGTTGAGGTGGACACATGGCAACAAGTGAAGATCAAACCCAAAATGAGGAAAAGAGGAGGTTGGTGTGATACAAATAAAGGACAAAACGAAGGACACAGTTGAGGTGTTTTGGACATTTTGAGAGAGCCTAATAATGTTCCAGTTCAAAGATGTGAGAAAATTAGGTAGCGAAAAAATGAACAAGTGTTTGAAAGAAACTATCAGACATTATTTTGATTTTGTGGATCTATGTTTAGACCTGAATGAGGTCAAAAATCCATGAAGCTATGCGTGGAAGGCTTGGCTGTTGTTGTTGATGATGATTTGTTGTAGTACACATGGAATTTGTCATCTTGAAGGTGTAAAAAAAGATGGCATTTGCAAGCTTGGTATACCTAGTAGCAGCAATAGCTGGTATTACTGTTGTTATATAGCAGTGGTTGCTGTTACAAAAAATAGCAAAGATGCCCCTCCAAGAAGCTATTTTGCTCTGCCTGGTCAAGTCATCAAAGGGACAACTTTAGGGAGAAATGGCAAAGTTGCCTCTTTAAAAGGGAATATTGCTTAATGTACATAAATGTCACCGTTTAAAGAGGTTGATTTTAAGGCCAATTTTGGCAGCATTATACCTTTTCCACTATGATTCATAGAGAGTAATAATTTTGGTCTGTTCCACAAGCCTCTACAGAACATGTTTTTGAACCCCACAATGCAAACCACAGATTGAGATTATGTCCTATATTCATTAACCAATAACCAGAATCTGGAATTATTTATAACTGAGTAGAGAAGAAAGAGGTGAGATATAAAAATAGTTTATTGATTATAACTTAGTAGAGCACAAAGAGGGGAGATACAAAATAGTTTGCTGAAATTCAATCCAATGTTTGAATGTTCATAGCGATAAAAGGGTACAAGGGTATTCCCTCTAGGTCTGCACAAGAATATGAAACCTATAGATCAAAAGAGATACCTTGGATTAGTATCTTCTGGGTCATCTTCCTTTAGTATCTTCAACAAAATGTCCAAGAGATCCCCAATCCAACATCTGGCATGAGTAATTCTAGGAGCCATAAAAATCTTTACAAGTGCTCGGAGCCCATAAACCTACACGAGCATGTAGGAAAAAGAATAAACCTAAATAATTAAATTTTCTTTATACTTGAAACAGAAGAGAACATGAGGACACCTAATAAGTTGCTGGAGGCAGAAGAAAAGAAAAGGGACCTTTTTTTTTTCTTACTTTTAGTTTTAAATTGCAGAAATCACTAGAGGCAGAAATAGAGTTTGTTGGTATCTTCAATTCTGATGATTTACCCTGAAAAGAAAGAATGAAAGATGCTCTGTAATTCACACATAGAGTAGCACAAGTTTAACAGGTTGCAAAGTAAACTAGCACTTCTAGAAGGACCTACCCTCAAGGAAGAAAACATTTTGTCAAAAATGGATTTAATAATTTGCTCCTCTACTGACTCAGAGACATACGTGGAATGATTTGCTATGCAACCTAACGACTGCAAGACTGTTGGCAAATTCTGGCCAGAGCAAAGAGATCCAAGAAGCTTCTGCTTGAGATAAAAAAGGAACAAAATTTAGAAGAATGCACAAAAAGAAACAGAAATTTTAAATGACCTTGGATCATTGTTAGAATCCTTTGCTTTCAAGCAATGTTTTAAATATCGATATCGATATCGTATCAATAAGTGAAAGAAGGGATATATCGGGGATATATTGTATATGTGTGTGTGTTCAGCTCTTCAAACCTCCCGCCCAACCATTTTCCTTCCCGCCAAAAGCCACCGCCATCAACAGCCAACCCGCCAATATCTTGGGGATATCGCCGATATCCGGGAAAAAAATACCTTCGGTGATATCGATATCACCCAACCCCGTCGATACTAATATATCGGCGATATATCGATATTTCAAACCTTACCTTCAAGCCAGCCAAGATGTGCTAAAGGATTTTGATAATGATGCAACAGTAACAACACATGTGAACTTACTATTAGAATTGATCTATATACATTATTGTGGGCCATATTGCTAGTAATACTAGTATAACATATGAGTATGTTAGTTACATCCTAGTTTGCACCATCGTGAAAAGTTGACCAAGGTCAGGATCTCACCAGGATAATCAACCGTGAATCAACTGTTGATATTTTAAAGACAATTGCAGCAATAAAATATTTGCACATGGTTCACCAATAGCAAATAGCCACGCCATTCTTATAAAGTACCTGAGAGAGATCACAAAAGATTGGTTGAACAGCAGCATCATCTAGTGCAGCAATTGCAGAAATGGCAACTTTGGACTGAGATCTCGTTCCGTGCAAACAAATTTGCTTCAAGAAAGGATTGACATCACTGGGAGAAATGCAAACAGATATGTTTTTTTTATCACAGTGCCAGAATAAAAATAGCATCCCAAATTGCCGTATTCCTATGCAATCCATCAATTAACATTACTTCACCATAAGCATTTTAAAGAATTGCCTAAAAGTTGATGTAACATATCAATAGGTTTGATAGCTCAGGCTCCATTCTGTTTCATGGTAATACATCATTTTCAATTTGTAGAAAAATATAAACTCAATACAATTATTTTAAACCAACCTCCTGGTCCGGAAGCATGTCTTTTGAACATCTAAAAGAACATCATATTCAGTTTTTTGTGAGTCTACTATATTTAACACAGATAAAAAGTAAAAGAATATGAAATACCTTAAACTGATAGAAACATGGCGAATCGTCCTGGTTAACAATGGGAGAAGTTTCTCATTTGACAAGCAGGCTATCTCAGTAAACAAATTCAGAAAGCTCCTCTCAGATCCTCTTAACAGCGATGGGAATATGCATACAACAATCTAAACAGACAAAAGAGTGTTAACAATGCAGTAAATGGCAAATATTACAATAGCATATGGAATATATATAACTTCTTCACTAAAAGAATTTTTTTTTTTCTTCTAAGGGGATTCACTAAATGAATTTTCATCGAAATCAATACACAGAAGATGAAAAAAGAATCTAGATTCAAAAATGCAACATGAAGTAAAAAACAGATGTTCTTGGATATAGATGCAATGGCATGTGCAAATTGAAACAAGTTAAAGGAAATTGATTCTGCTATTTTTATCCCTCGATATTCTTTTGTCTGCAGCATATAACTATTATTAGTTTCCAAACCTCCAATGCACAAGCACCCTGGTATGTGGCATACCAAATACACTCAGGAGAAGACATTGAGTCATTGACATGTTCACAAACAGATAGCATCGTCTGCAACAAAGAAAGTGGGGCCATCTATTTGTCGTTCCAAAGTAAGGTATACATGCCATAGTTAGGTGTGTGGTTGTTAGATCGGAATGGGAGTAATAGGTAGAGGGAATTGATGACTCTGTCTATATTGCTTGATATAGTTTGTTTCATACTATTACTAGAACAAATGAAAGAAATCCATCACCTCTACAATATTGTCCCCTTGCTATTGATCATGTTAGGAAATAAATAAATTACAATTATTTGATTTAGGATTTACTATTTTTAGTATTTGATTAGTTTCCATGTATATCATTTACCCCTCTATATAAAGAGGGTTCAAGTCTCTCTTATGAAATAACAAAATCACTTTCCCAAAAAGTCAACATGGTATTAAAGCGCTCTGGGCAATTATTCTCTAGGCCAACGTTCTACCCAGCTCCACTCCAAGTTCTTTCCAATTTCCTCATCATCCTCCATTCAAGGTCGAAGTCTTTTCCGGCCCCTAAAAAAAAAGCCAAACTCTTTTCCGACCAGGTCGAAGTCTTTTACAACCCCTAGAAAAAGCCGAAGACTTTTCCAGTCACGCCGAAGTCTTTTCCGGCCCTCAACTAAAACCGAAGTTCTTTCCGATTCAAACTATCTTGGAGGATGGTGGCGAAATCAGAGATACAAGTTTTCAGTGAAGAAAAAAAGAAGAGTGATGAGACATCTAGACCAAGTTATCGACCTCTCGACCTTCGACTTAAAGGGGAGTGTTGGGAATCAAAGAAGAGCCACGTGGCAACCATCGGGCCACGTTGCAGTGCCATGTGGTAGTTATCTAGAAGGCTACTTGGGCCACCGATTTTAGGTCTATAGGATCAAAAATAGGAATTGATTTCTTAGTTGGCAATTAGCCTAAGTTAGTTTATTTGTTTTAAGGAGATTCGTAAAGATTTGATAAGTTGAGTCTAATTTTAGAAATAGGAATACTTGTTTACTATTTTTAGGGGATATGTAATATCTATAAATAGAGAACATTCCCAAAGGTTTACTTTGAGCAATAGAAAAATTCTTCCAATCAATTAAACTCCTCTATGCTCCGCTTTTGCACCAATTCCCAACATGATATCAGACCGGGTTTGATCCCGTGACAAAAAGAGAATAGGAAAAGAAACCCTAAAGGGGAGGAGGCCCTCCGGCGACATCGTTGACCTCCGGCTAGCCACTCGAGAGGCTTTCTCCTCTCCCAAGATCCTCTTCTCTTCTCCTTCCTCGAGCCCACAAGACACCATCAGGAGCCCATCAAATCAAGTCACTGGAGGGGGGCTTGATTGAAGGCTCTGAGCATGACCAGAGAAGCCCATCAGGATGTCCTCCATCCTCGAGCCCTCGAAGCCCAGCTTCTTCCCAGCAATGACAAAGATCGTGGGGACGCTCAAGGCGAAGTCGCGGAGCGTGAAGGCCATCTTCGCCTACCTCAAGGCCGACATGTCCGTGGCTCGGTTCGATTTCTCATGGGGCACTGCCGCAACATCAGAAGGGCCTCCAGGGAACGATCGGCTGCGGATCCAGGCTGAACTTGGTCTAGAGGTCGTGGTTGACGTTCTTGAAGGTGCGACGAAGGTGGTAGAACTCCTTGTAGGCTGCAAGGATCGCCACCCTCCTCAACGCCATGCCGTTGCTTAACGTCGTCACCCGCTCGTCTCTGCTCCTCGAAGATTGGGGAGCAACGAGAACATGGAGAAGCGAGGGTTTGGGAATGGGCATCGCCCATAAAGAGGAGGTGGAGGAAAATCCTTAGGTTTTGGTGTTCCCTTCATTAAAAACAAAAGTATTTAGGATTATTTATGATTGAGTCCACTTTTCTATTTTCCTTAAAGAATAGACTTCTATGGTTGGGGTATTTATCTATAATCCCTCAAAGTTGAGTTATCTCAATTGGATCCTCGTATGTTGAGTTGAAGATACAACATTTGAAGATAGGAGTCGCCTCAAGATGTCGACGTTCGGGTAGCACTCTCACACACCTCAAGAGAAACCGAGCGTTGACTGGCTCTGTGAGGGCATACAAGAAGCAGCACCCAAGGTTGAAGGCACGAAGAGCAGACTACTACGTCAACGAGAGTGGATCTTCACTACATTATGGATCTAAGACTTTGCTGTCTCTCGTGTCTTGTCTTGCGGGGGAGTGTTAGGAAATAAATAGATTAGGATTATTTGAATTAAGATTTACTATTTTCAGTATTTAATTAGTTTCCATGTATATCCTTTACCTCTCTATATAAAGAGGGTTCGAGTCTATCCTTATGAAATAACAAAATCATTTTCCCAAAAACTCAACTGACCATTTTGGAAAGAGGAGAAACAAAAGCGGTCAGTTAGTAATACTCATAAATAATGTGAATCGGGTGGTAAGGTAAATCCTCTAACGAGTCCCGTTGTCACGTCCCTCATGAATAGCACAAGCTTGCATTTGCTACCAAAATAAAGGTCACATCTTCAAGCCCAGAGAGAACCCAAAACATCCTTGCAAGTGGATGGCAAAGAAGAGAAGAAAATAAGGAGACAAAGGGCAAAATCCATCGATACATGGTGAAAGGCAGTGGAACAATTCAACAGGTTGTCACTTTTTTCAATAAATAGAAACACAAGGCATTGACATAATTCTCTTTGGTTTCCAATGCATAAAATGCACTGATTTATCCCATAAAGACATACATAGGAGAAGGCATTGCCATGTACACAAGCAGATGGCATTGAGTTGTACAAAAATCAACGTGAGGCATTGACATAATTTTATTTAGTTTCCAATGCACAAACAAACCATCATTTATCACATATCCTCAGCTCTATAAGTTAAAAAAATGAGCCTGAGCAAAAATTCAAGCTAGATAACCTTGTCAAGTCAAACCCATCAATCTATATATGTATGTATCCACATATGCATTACAAAAAGACATGTCTCAAGGTGCTCTAGGTGTATGCCTCAAGGTGAGGTGGGCCATTTCATCTCGAAGTGACCACCTTGATCTGCCTCCAACTAAGTAGGCATATGCCTCAGAATGAAGTAGGCGCTCGAGATGCTTGGCGCAACATAGTCAATCAGTAACATCTTCAGCATCCTTAACTGACCATTTTCCTTGGCAATTATCTAAGCCATCGTATTATCACAACCTTACACTACAAAAGGGAAAACATTAAGCTATTCACAAAAAAGATGTTAAAGAAAACTAACGATCTAATTGAAGTTTACCAAGAATCCAAACATTCAAAAGAAATTAATTATTCTTTGTTGCCACTGATATATAACTCACAAGATTTGTCTAGCTAGGAGATGATGTATCAGATCATCCAACTTCTTTATACAAATAGAACTTTTATATCCCAATAATATCTCCATCATTTTCCACTTTCAATGGTTTTTTTATTCTTACTTGCAAATAAAAAACTAAATAGTCCAACGTCAAGGTGAAATTTATTCCTTTGTTTCACATTGAAGAAAAATAGGAATGGGAATATATTCTTGAATGAGTCCCTCACATTATTAGCACGTTAGAAGCCATGTTATATTTAATTTTAAGATTTTTCTCCCTAAAATGGAGGCTTTATGCATTGATTACCTAAAGGCTTACACCTCACCTTCATAACATAATACTGTCGTGTTTTGCTTCAAATTTTAACAAACCTTGTGGGTAAATATGTATATATGCATACCTATAGGGGTGCATGCAGATTGGATGCACCAGCAATATGATCAAAACCTGATCCAATTGGATTTTCCATCTCCAATGGATTGATTGGAAAAAATTTTATTCACCAAAAAAAGGATTGGATTGCGTTAGGACTTTAATCCAATCTGATCAAATCCATAATCCACAATAAATAACATAACATGTATAATATACATATAACATTGACCATTGATTTCCTTTCAAAAGAAATGTTGACCATTAATCTGGCATTCCACCAAATCCAATGGTCCAAAATCCTCCCATCTTCTTAACCCTAGGTTTGAATCCACTTTCCCCTCGCAATGTCATAATATGTATATATACAACATAACATGTACAATTTATATAATATTTTTTTGAAAAGAGTGTACAATTTACATAATATATACGTCATATTGAACATTGGTTTGGCACCCCATCAATCCAATGGATTAAAATCCCCCATCTTCACTAACACTACGTAAGCATTCCCTTCCCCCCCGTACAAACCATTGTTATCGCCTATAACACCAGCATCCCTCCCACGAGTCCTTCCAACAACAATTCACAAGTTCTCTCTCTCTTAATCCCATGAACCGACACTCATCTCGATTTAGGATACGTTATTTTTGAAACTTATGGTGAAAAATGCGCACGATCATATACCATTTTGAAAATAAGAAAATTTCAATCCAATCCTAATTTTCATGGATTGAACTAAAACGAATTAGACTTGTAATTGGATTGGATAGGATTGGAAAAGTCCCAATCCAATAAAAGTGGGTTGGATTGTGAATTTAGCAAAATTTGGTCCAATCCAATCCACATTAAACGTTAAGTACAATCATATGCATCCATGTGAAAGAAAGAGTGTGCGTTTGTGAATAATATAAATTTAATATATCTATGCATAATATGTAGACATATATAATATATACATACATGTGTGCATGCATGCATAATATATAATACATATCAATAAATAATGTGTCCGTGTGTGCGTATACGTGTCTATATATATATATATATATATATATATATATATATATATATATATATATATATATATATATATATATCATTTGACCCAATGCTTTAGAAATCAAACTGGCCATCTTTAGTATTGGTTTTCAATGGTCCAATCGGTGATGATGTCATCATTTGAAAAATTGGAAAAAATTGAACCATGTATCATTTGGTTTGGTTTGCATTGATCCAATCGAGATATATAAACAATTAAATATATCTATTAAAACATTTAATTTTTTGAGTTTAATTGTACTACAAATTAAGAGCTTAATAAAGGCATATAAGAGCTTGGAATGGTGTGTCGACCAGACAAAGATGTGCACAGGAGAAGTAGCAAAGAGAAGAGAGGAACATGAGCAATGTCGAAACAAAGATTGATGGCGATGGCCTGATGGGGGCCAAGATGGTTGGGGTAAGGATTAGGGAAAAGTGATATAGGGAGGTGGAGGGAGGAATCAAGTGTAAAGGACCAGGGAGGAGGTTTGAGTTAAGCGCT
Organism: Thalassia testudinum; assembly: GCA_037157565.1. Lineage (NCBI taxonomy): Eukaryota > Viridiplantae > Streptophyta > Magnoliopsida > Alismatales > Hydrocharitaceae > Thalassia > Thalassia testudinum. The sequence goes on from JAZHRO010000013.1 coordinate 75,776,468, forward strand.
TGGGGAGGACTTTTCCTTTTTTTCCAAAAAAATATAGAGGTGGTTCAACCAACGGGCCGATTTGACCAGTTCAGCCAGTTGAATTGAGTTTTTTCGATTCTCCCCAGTTTCAATCTGCATTCAACAAACCCATCGGTTCATCCAGTTTCTCGTTGGCTTTTAGTCTGGCTGGTCCAATTGGTTGCCTTGATCCAATTTCTACAACATTGATTTAAGCAATGTACTCACAAGACCACAAAAAAGCCCACACTTGCATCCATCAGATGATGTTTTCCTTTAATGGAATCCACTAAACATGCCAAAAAATTGTTTATGAAATCACCCTTCGTCTAGAAAGTATCTTTTCACATAAATGTCAATTGCATTACAACTCTATCCATCAACAATATTTAGAATATAATCACTCAATTATTATATTATTATTGGAAAGTGATATTGCATCAATGATTGGTTGTATCAAGACTCTCTTCTTTAATTAGAATGAACTTGTATTACAAGTTTTTGCATGTATTACAATTCAGTTTCCCACTTGTAATACAATTTTCCACACCTCTATTACATTAAATATTTATAATACAAATTCATCGCATGTATTACAAGTCTATTTTTCACTTGTAACACAAGTTTTTGCACTTTTATTACAATAAATACTTGTAATACAAGTTCATCGCATATATTCCAAGTCTATTTTCCACTTATAATACAAGTTTTTACACTTCCATTTACAATAAATATTTGTAATACAAGTTCCCCGCATGCATTACAAGTTAGTTTCTCACTTGTAGTACAACTTTTTGCATTTTTATTATAATAAATACTTCTAATATAAGTGTGTATTACAAGCAATTCCATTATGGATACTTATATTATGTATGCATATATGGTTCCCTTTTATGGATGCCATTAATATTTTTGTCACCACATTTGGAATGTTCCACCTATATGAGATCTTTATTGATTTATATTTTTGGAAAGCTTCATAAATGATGGGTATTTTCCTATTTATAGGAAAAGCAAGTCCATTGTTTTTACGTAATGTGAAACCACTATGTTACTTTTGGTGGCTTCTTCAAAGAACATTAGATTTTCATCGGATGGAATACATTTAGGGCTTTTTGACCTATTTTGAGTTCAATGCACTTTTCAAAAAGTATAATCATATATACTAGAAAGAGCATGTGGAGCATAGTTGCATATAAGTTAAGTGGAGCTTGGTCAATATTTTTTACTACAAGTAATGTTTGGAAGTAAGATTTTGAATATCAAAACCACTCCATTTAAGTAAGCTAAGCACAAAATTTCAAGCCAATTTGACATTCTTATCCCTTATATCAAAAAGGGATCAATTTGTCCTACTTCACAGAGGTGCGAAGGTCATCTGATCTCGACGAAATTTGGTGCACTTCACGTTTTTATTAAATGGTTGCAACCCCAAGTTTTCATTTTGAAATTTTAATTGTGTATAAAGTAATAAACTAAGCTACACACTTATTGCCCTCTAATAGGTAATGCATGTTTATGGGAAACAAGTTCTGGCATATAAGTGGCAGTGTCTTATTTACGGTAATTACTAGATTGACTTCAATGTGAACAAAAGCTAGCAAGTTTTTGTTTCATCAAATGTGTAGTTCTGTATTTAAAATATAGATGTTTAGCCATATTTGTTCATCATTATTTTCTTATTTTTGTTGACGATTGGTCTAGAGACTGTTGGCTTTACCTAGTGCAAGGAGAACTGCACGGTGGGCCAATCCTGATGCATATTTTCGATGAAATAAAAACTAAATCTTGGTTTTCCAATAAAAATTTGAATCTGATAAGGCATGAGCATTCATCCTACTGATTGCATGCATTCATTTCAACTGGTGGCACCTTACATCAGGCATGTAATCACACTTCAGAAAATAGTGTGGCTAAGTGCAAAATATGTCATCTCTCAGTGTTGACCATTTCAAAGAAGATTCTGCATGATGCTCGATTTTGTTTGAAAAGGCTGCATGATGCTATATTGACTAAACTTTTACATCCAATACAGCTTGGTCCACATTGATGGGAAAGATATCCATATACCATTGAAGGCATTCAGCTGAGCTTTCTATGTCCATTTGTTCCCCCCTCCAACTAAGCTGTCTCCTTAGGCCATGAAGTGTATTTTTGGATCATTAAAAGAGTAAAAATCTCGATGTTTTGATCCTGTCAGGGAAAAGGTTATGACGTGAAGCCTCCTATGCATTCTAGATTTAAAGAGTTGTGTCACAAGAAATACATGCATCATAGCTTGACTATGAATTAGAGTTAGAAGAAATGAGGTGTCCAGTTCATTATTGAAGTTCTAATTCCCAATAATGTAAAGGATTTGGGAAAACTACATGTGGACCCTCATATAATTGACAAGTAGCAAAGATTGAAAAGAAACAAAACAGGCCTAATTTCAATAATCCCCCTCAAGTTGGAGCAATGTCTAGAAGAGACATGAGTGGTCTAGATGAGGTCCTTTTGAATTAAATCTCTAGCGTAATAAACAGATCACTTCGACATGTTTCTTCCTCCCATAAAACATAAGATTGTTTGTGATGTAACAAGCAACCTACTTGTCACGTCACATCTCCATGGAGGAATCACCGAATCATGCCCACATTATCTCTATTGTTGTTTGGCACTCGATATCTAGAGACAACTTGTTTCTTGCTTGTCAAAGTCATAAGGGTCTTAACGACGTGTAGATGCTTGTAGTAAAGTTTCTATCAAGACACCTCACACAATCTACATGTTTGTAGGCTAAAATAGCAAAGGAGGTGCCTTCTATGAACAAAAGTTCCATCCCTAGCAAAGGACTTCAACTACCTAAGAGCCATCACGACTACGTCCCAATGCACCTTTATAGGCTTATGCATAAAATCACCAAGCTTGTTGACAACCAATAAGATGTCAGACTGTGTAATGGTCAAATATATAAGCTTCCTTACCAAAGACGTGAACTTGTGAGCATCAATTGGCATCGCATTCTCATCATAGAAATGAACCTTCGGGCCTAGAGGGATATGTGTTGGTTTAGCCCCTAACAAACCAGCCTCCCACTCGAAAATTTGTAGCATATTTTTTCTGGGATAAAATAATAACCGATTTGCTATGAGAAATCTTGACCCCAAGAAAGTACCTTAAAGGACCTAACTCCTTGATCACAAAATTCATAGCCAAGCATTTCTTCAATTCACATTTGCCCTAAGCATCATCATCTGGAACTATGACGTTGTCAACATAGACAAGCATCACCATTATCCCTTTAGTTTATCGTGCACACAAGTAATGATTGATTTAGGATCTACAAAATTTAAGGGTCTTAGCAATAGCTTCTGGAGCTAGGCTTTAGGACTCTATTTCATGCCATAAATCAGCTTCTATAACTTGTATACTTTAGAAGACTCCCCTTGAGACTCAAATCTAGGTGGTCAATGCATGTACCCAACACCTCTAGCAAATCATGTTGTACTACTGCCACTTAGATGAGAACTTCGGTTGTAGGAAATCCACTCACTAGGAAAATGTATCAAAAAGGTCCATGCCACAAGTTTGCGTGAACCCATCTACACTAGGCCTTGAATCCCTCAACTAACCTTTCTACGTTGTATTTCACAAGATAGAGCCACTTAGAATCTACCACAGTGGCATCTGGTGGTGGCTGTCTGAGCTCTCATATTCCTTATAATCTAAGTGCAGTCATCTCCTCATCCATAGCCTGTTTCCACCTTAGATCAAGAAGAGCCTGAGACGAATCAAGAAATGCATGGATATGGGATGTCATGTCCAGCTACATGGAACCATAGGCAAGTCTAAATCATCTAGAGCAGCACGTCTCCATATAAATGGGACTTGTGACATCACTAGGCAATACAATACATCATCAATGGGTAAAACCTTCTTAGTTAGCTCAAGGGCGGGCTATTGTGCTACCTCAGAAGGGTTGGTACAACTATGCAATATATAGGGATGTTGGCACTTGGGACAATCAGAAAAGGTAGTAGAGATGGGTATATCCTTCAGGAAAACAAGAGGATGCATAGATGTAACATCAGAAAGCATTATTACCTTGGACCCTGCAATCGAAAAAATATTGTCCAAATTCGAAGGTAAATTTGTCACTAATATGGTGTCATCAATGGAGAGGATCATAGAAACCAATGCCCCTTCTAAATCAGTGAATACCCAAGAACACACACTTGACCACCATTGGTGCTTGCTTCTCCCTACCAAAACCAAATAAATGAATGAAAGCAACGCATGCAAAAATTTTAGGGATGAACAAAATATGAGTCCTTGTCAGGATCATAGGGGAGGGCCTGTGATTAATAAGCATCTTCCTAGTAGACAGAAGGGACACCATTGAATATCACTATGTCGTAGCAACATCTAAAATATGGTGAGTTTTATGCTATTCAACTCCATTTTGCTATAATGTTATGAGGGCAGTAAGTGTGATGTATAACTCTCTGAGATTGTAGAAATAATATCAAGAATGAATACAAAATGATAATGATTGCAATAAACGAATAATTGAAAGTTGTAACCTAAAGCTTAGACGTAGAGTGGCACAAAGCCTCCCAAATTGGGTTAACAATTGTCTTGTCTCTCGTGATTTGTTTCTTCCAGTTTATATAGTATCACAACTACGATCCATCGTATAAACAGATTGTGAATAAGAAATATAAAGGGGAACACGGAAGAGAATGGTGAAAGAGTGATGGAAGAAACCGTGATGGGAGTTGGCAACGGGAGGTGGTCTGTTACAAGAGTAGTACTACCGTGTAAGGGGGTTGGCTGTTAGGAAAATGAATGATTATTCTCGAGTCCTGGTACCTTTATATTGAGAGGTAAAAGGAAAAATAATATAACACACTCACATAGAAATAATAAAACATAAATAAGTCCCCCATACAATTCAACAATCCTTATCAAGTTGGAGCATAGGCATCAAGCATGTTCAGCTTGGAACATAGGATCTCAAGTCACTTCCTGGAGAGTGCTTTTGTAAAGATATCTGCTACCTGATCTTCAGTGCAAATGCATTGTGTGTAGATTTTTTTATTTGCAATGGCCTCTCTGATGAAGTGACAATCCACTTCAATGTACTTTGTTCACTCACGAGATGCATAGTTATTGGCAATAGAAGCAGTAGCCTTATTGTCACAATACATAGAAACAAGACCTAAAGCATGGATGCCAAAATCCTGCAAAATGGATCAGACCCATAGTAATTCGCAAATAATATGCGCTATGGCTTTGTACTTTGATTCGACACTCCACCTCAACACCGGTGCTTACTGCTTGCACCTCTAAGTGACGAGATTGCCTCTACATAGGTGCAATACCTATTGGTGGACCTCCCATCTTCCTGTGCCCTAGCATAATCAACATCAGAATAACCACATATATCAACATGCCCATGATTCTGAAAGTCAAGCCCCTTCCGAGGGGCGTGCTTCAAGTATCTCAATACCTAACACACTCCATCCTAGTGAATCTCCCTAGGTGCTTGCATAAATTGACTCAGTCTCCCACCTGCAAAGGCAATATCAAGGCCTGGTAACCGTCAGATACAACTTTTCGACCATGGCACAATATCTAGTCACGTCGTGCAATAAGGGGCTATCAACATCTACAAGAGGCAATGAGGCATTCATAGGCACACATGTTGGTTTGCACGCCAGCATACCACTCTCTCTCAGCATGTCAAGAAAATACTTGTGCTGAGATAGCATAAGCCCTCCTATTTGTTGTATACCTCAATACCAATGAAATAATTGGTAGGGCCCAGATCCTTAGTAACAAATTGCGAATGTAGCAATGTCTTAATATCTTCTATGCCTTTCATGTCACTACCAGTCAAAAGAATATCATCGATATAAACAATAAGTATGACAAAACCTATCTCCCAATGCAACAAGAACACCGAGTGATCTGCAAAAGACCTAGCAAAGCTATGTTCCTGTACAACTTTACTAAACCTTTCAAATAATGCCCTCGGACTCTGCTTTAGGCTATAAATGACCATCTTTAGCCTATAGACTTTCTAACACTGCCCCTGACTTATGAAACCTGGAGGCTGCTACATGTAGACTTCCTCCTCTAAATCTCCATACAGAAATGCATTCTTGATATCTAATTGGTGGACAATCCACCTCTTGCTGACAACCATAGACAAGAGGATTATGACAAAATTAAGCCATGCCACTGAGAATGGCTTAAAGTAATCTACCCCAAACATCTGTGTATAGCCTTTGGCAACAAGGCGAGCTTTATAATGTTTCACAGTATCATAAAGACAATACATAAGGATAAACACCTACCTACACCCCACAACTGTAGCTCCTGGAGGTAAGTCAACAAGGTCCCACGTTCCATATGACTACAGTGCCGCCATCTCTTCTTCCATAGCAAGTGTCCAAGATGGATCTTGGAACACATCATGATAATCATGTGGTACTTGATTACTGTCAACAGCTAAAGAGAGATGTCATCCACCTACAAGTAAATGGTCAAGTGACATAAACTGAGAAACAGAAGATTTGGCACAAGATCGTTGAGCCTTCCGTTATGTTATGGGAAGGTCCAGATCTGTGCTATCAGAAGCAAGAGATACCTGGTCTTCAAATGAGTCACCAACGACTAGAGAGGACTGAGCAAGAATGATAGACAAAGGCTCATCAACCTGAGGAGTATCCACAGACCTGCGTCGAAATTGTTTTAGAAAAGTATCTGTAACATCCAGATGTCAAGGAAAAACTCCAGGATAAGGCAAGTCTTCCTTCAATATAGGAGACTCAAAGGGTTGCGAATAGGAAGGGGGACTTCCTAGGGTATGACCTCTGTGGAAGGTTTCCCTCATTTTAGGGTAATAAGGAATATCCTAAAACAATGTGGCATCCACATAAACATAAAAACACCGTGCATAGGGTCGTAGCACTGATATCCCTTCTGTGCCTTAGAATAGCCCAAAAAGCTGCACTTGACCGACCGAGGAAAATTTTGCTCACAAAAGCACACACCCAAACACAACACGACTGTAGAAAACAAATCTTTGCTAGGAAACAAAACAAAGTACGAGGTTTTACCATCCAAAACAAACAAGGACAATCAATTCACCAAAAAAGTAGCAACCAAAATTGCGTCAACCGAAAACGACGAGAGAACATGTGGAACATGATAGTATGAGCAACGTCTAATAGATGATGAAGTTTACGTTAACCCACCCCATTCTATTAGGAGATGTGAACGCAAGACATCTAATGAATAATCCCAAGGGACTGAAAAACTAAGTAAGCCTGACATTCACAAATTCTAAACCATTATTACTCATGAAAATTTTTATAACAGTGGAAAATTGAGTCTTAATTTCTTGAATAAAATTTTGAATAATAAGAACTTCAAACATCTCCTTCATCATAAAAACTCAAGACATCTTGGTACAATCATCAAGTAAGAAAAAGTATCGAAACCCTATAAGACTATGGACCCTACATGGGTCCCAAACATCAACATGAATCAATTCTAGCACAAACTCGGTACACTTATTTTGAGATGAAAAAGATGACCTATGATGTTTGCCAAGTTGGCAAGCCTCACAGCAAAAGGACTCTAGAAAAGATTACTCCAAAAAATGATAACGTAGCATGAGCAAACTAGGGTGGTCAAGACAAAGGTGTAAACAACATCAGCAGTAAACAACGATGGAATGTGGAGGTAGTAAAGGCTATTCTACTCAACTCCACCAATCCGCCTTATCATCTGGAGGTCTTGCAAAAAGAAGTATTGATCATGAAAGACAGCTCGACATTGAAGATCTCTGGTAATCTAACTAATAAACATTAAATTCAGAGCAAACTTCGAAGCACGCATAACATTAGATAGAAGCAGAGTAGGAGATTGGAAAATATTCCCAAGTCTTGTAACCGGTGACAAACCACCATATGCTACCTTAACCAGGAAGGGAGTAGCAAGATATCAAGGGGAAGAAAACAACCTGGTATCACTAGTAATATGTGAAGAAGCACATGAATCAGCAATCCAATATGGAGCATCAGATCTAACAGACATGGTTGAAGTACCTGTGGACTTTTGAACTAAGGCCTCGGCTAAGGTAGAGGCCTACGATGGAATACACCACTCATACTTTGCCTTTGATATAGAAATTTGACCATCATCTTCATGTGCCTAAGTGGAATCCTCTATACCTGATGAGCACGTGAATCTATCCCCTAAGGATAACCGTGCTTCACCAAGCAACAATCTACTATGTGGCCATTCTTGTGACAATACTCACAAAAGAGGGAACTTCATCCACAACCACGGCCACCATGTGCACCACCATGGCCACAACCACCTCAACCTTCAATAGCAAGATTCCCCCAACCACGACCTATGGATGCCATGGTAGAGGAATCTGAGAAAGGAATAGGGTAAAAGGTCTCTAATCTCGATAGACGGGCATATTTCTGAGCCGAAGTAGGAATTTCATTCATCGTCATAAATTGATCCGTGACTCCCTTGTACTCAAGGCCAAGGCCAGATAGAAGCTAAATAGAATTGATTGCCTCTCGCTGTTTTGATATGATGATTGCAACAGTAGATATGGGCTGGAGTTCAATAATATAAATAAGCGGAAGCAAAATGATATCAAAGCATAAACAATGAGAAAACACTTAAGTTTACGTGAAAACCTCACTCACAAAGAGCGGGGGAAAACTACGAGAGAACGCCCTGATAGGGCTAATATCCATATCACTCTTATCAAAGAAACAAGTGTGGGGTACATGTCTATTTAAGGCTACCACACACAACACAAAGTCCGACTCCACTATGTGGGACTAAACAAACTACATACTCTAACACTCTCTCTCAAGCTAGAGCATGTAATGCTCAGCTTGTACAACACAAAAATCTCACTCTACATAATAGAACACAACTCTCTAATTCTTGCTTGTAGGCAGGTGTGCAAATGACGACAGGGTTGAAGCTACTCAATGAACTACTATAGCTGGCTCTGACAAGGATCTCTCCTCTAGAGACGTTAACTGGTGCTTCTAAACCCCCATTCAGTATCCCTGACATAGGTTTTCCTCTGAAGACCTCAAAACAGTATTTCCCTCTCTAGAGTCCACAAAACTAGATCTCCCACATAGAAACATGATATAACCCCTTCCTCTGAGTACCTCAAAATTAGATCTCCCTCTCTAAAGACCTCGAAACTCTGGATCTCTCAAAGTTGCAGTTTCTCATGTGACGATCTGCAAGAAAGGAACTCCCAAATGGGGGATGGCTATAATAGCATCAACACTCCCCCTTTCTCCCATACTCATACGAGTGATAAATACAACGATGAGAAGAAAAAATATCACAAAGAAAAAAGCTTCTCCCCTTTGTTCTTTAATTTAAACCTTTTTTCCCCTTTTTTCTCTCCTTTTTCCTTCCTTTTTACTCCTCTTCATGCCTTTGTTTTCTTTTTTTCCTTTTTTTATTTTATAACACCAACCAACTACACAATTTTAAAAGAAAACCCTTCGACCTTACCTCTTAAGGCACAACTAAAGCAAAGATCGTGTGCCTCATCCTCTCGCCTTTGTAGCCGAGAAGAGAGGCACCTTCATTGCCACCATCCTTTGATGTAGCAGAACTTCGTTGCGAAAAGATTTGAGTTTAGAAAACACATCGTTGTAGTGCGATTCACAAGAAAATCCACCAATCAGATAATTTTTTACCAAAACTTGGAATGAGTCCCAAGTTGAGCACGCGGAAGCTACGTCGATTTGAAATCCGCAATTACATTTTTTTGTAAATTTTGTTTATAAATGAGACATTCACAGTAACCGCTATTCTACTTGCAAAATAAACACTAAAACTAAAGAGAGAAAGAGAGATAGAGTGAGAGAGAAAAATAACTTGTATACTAAAAATAATGTCATTACAAATACAACTAAAAATCGGGAAATCTAATCTAAAAAGTGATAAAGAGAAGGTGAGAAGTTATCATCCTCGACGGCTGCTTGGAGGATGAGCCGGACGAACGTCGCATGGAAGGAGAGCAAAGACGGATGACGAAGGATGGATCGAGAAGAACCGAGGGTGAGGCAGGGCATCGACGACGTGGGATCCACTTCCAAAATAGGGACAAGAAGACGACTAGTGAGGGCTCCGCAAAGGGGATGAAAGGTGGAAAAATTTGTACTTTTACTCTAGCGGAGCTTCCCGTAGCTTGAGAACACTAAAGTGAGGTTTAAAACTTGAGTTCTTAGCTCTTACAGAGGAAGAGAGATGATGAAAGGGATGAAGAAAATGTGGAAAGCATAGGAGGCTTTATATAGTTGAGCTACAAGTGCAAAAAGAGCATTTTATCTTTGAAAAATTAACTATGCTACCTTTAGTGACACATGCGCACGTCACCGTGTCACCGTAGATAAGCATTGGTGAAGACGCGCGCTCATCTCTGCTGCTTGCTTCTGATCCGACGCTCCACAACACGCTATGTCGTCACGGCCTGATCTTCATGAGTTGAGGCATGCTCCCATAATCTCGAGATCTTAGCCGTCCAATCAACAGATCGGACGGCTTAAAAGACGCGTACACAACGCAAGCACGTAGATCACGCGTGCAGCTCGGCCTCAAATCGCGCGTGGGTGAATCGCTCACTCAGGTGGCGCCACGTAGCCACTTTTTTCTTCACCTGATAGCGATCCGATGGGCGTATTTTGCTCCCACTCACTCGTTCGCCTGATTTGAGGAGTGCGGAGAGTCAAACCTACGCCTTCAGCTCGTGTTTTAAGGACATAGCCATTGTGCTATCGCCGTTACTTTGTCAAGTTCTTGTTTCTTCCTCTAGCACTCTCCACCGTTGGATGATGATCCGACGGTGGAGATCAATCTAATCCTTGTGAAGGAGTGCTATGGCGATAGCCGCGGTGACGTGGACGGCCGGGATGGCGCCACGTGGCCCCCATCTAAGCCGTCCATCTTCTTTTGCTTATAAGTGGTGCCACGGATGTCGGACTGCACCGATTTTCGCATCGTTATGCTGCGATCGTCGATCAGAACCCATCCGTGCGATTGAATTTATCATCTGAAGTCTGGATTTTACACCACCTTGCTCATTGACCTATGATCTTCCTTAGACTGCATTTGATGCTACGGAAATTCGATAGGGGCGATCTCGAAGTCGTTGAACTTTGATAATCACCCTGATCAGATCCATATGGTTGGATCTTTAATCTGAGGCCCCGATAAATATTACCATGTTCCCTAACCACAAAAGGGGTAAATTAATATATAATTTATACAAATTAACCTAAATGCAGGATGATGTATGTTATGCAATATTTACCATGCATTATGATTCTATAACATTAAGAACATACACAAATAGACATTTTAGGCTACTTAGATGTACGCACATCTCATCACCATGCATATCTTTTACTAGTCCCTAGCAAAACTATATGCTATTTATAAACAGAATTATGATCAAATTACTTGGGCAACACTAGAAAATTTCTATTAACGACCTGAACTAAAAAGACAAAGCGCCTGGGTGTGCCAAAAATGTAGTCCGCCCAAGCCCTCACTTTATTCAAAAGAAAAAGGATCATTTTCTTTTTCTTCTTTTCTACTTTTTTTTGGATTTTTAAGTTTAGGATTTCGAGGCAACTTTCTACGACTATCCAACCCACCTAAAACTCGAAGAGAATTCTAAATATTAAGCATCTTTTTCTGTGAATGTGATACCCACTGATCAGCGATTAGAACAGACTTCTGATTTCTACACCCCTAAGTGACCTTTCCTAAAGGTGTATCTATACAACCAGTAAATTTCTACCTACTTTTTATTTTTATGAGGTCAACACAAGGGCGAACCCAGTGTATATCACCCCAACTTATTCCACTTCTCCGCTTCTTCCTAAGTGTTCAGAATTAAACGTGCATTTTTGTGAACTGGGTTTTGAACAATCGATTGATGAACTGTTACCACCACCAACTTGTCAGCCATACTCATGCGGTGAAGTGTGACTAATTTATTTCTTCTTTTCCATTTCTATTCTTTTTCCTTTTATATACTTTATTTTTTTAAGTACGAAGCTTCCCTGATCTAAATTTACCGAAAGGCAATAAGAAGAAAATGATCGTGCGGCTGAACTCTGAACAATCAGCTGATAAATTGTTACCACCGACAACTTGCTAGCCATGCCACCCTAGAAAGTTCATTAGCTACCCAATCTCCGTTAAAATCGCGAGTAGTGAGTTAGTGCAAATAGTGTGTAGATGCTTAAACTTAAAGTCCACTCAAATTAGAGGACGAATTGATAAGTCGTGTACTTACGACCTCAACTTATTTAACCAATTTGAAATGAATTTTTAAATAACGAAGACTCGAGAAACATGTCCACATTTTAGTGTACACCCGAGCCTGAAGACCAGAAGTGTAGGTCCTACTGTATCATTTCCTATGGTTGAAAATTTCTAAAGCCCAAGTTTTCTTTTCCTAATTCAAAATACTTTTTTCTATTTTTTTCAAATTACAAAAGGAAAAATAAGGAAAATTTACAAGAAATCTAAAGAGCTGACAATATGATTCAAAAAATGAATCCACCCCCCATGCCTAACTCATGCAATGTCCTCATTGAAAATAAAAGGCATGAGAAAAGGGAAAAAAGGAAAAATATCGCCAGTATTCCACGATGCTCTGGTCAGCTCTGAGTCAGACTGTACAAGTGTTGATTTTAGTGCCATCAGCTAGGCAGGGTCCAGCCAAAGAAGTCAGATTAAGGACAAAGCAACCTTATCAGAGACGGGTTCTAGAATAACGCTGTCAACATAAGGTTTCAAACGCTGTCCGTTGACCTTAAAAGAATTACCTGTCTTTGGGTTAGAAATCTCAACGACCCTGTTTGGGAATATCCAATCGATGATGAACCGATCGTTCCACTTCGACGTATGTTTGCCGGAAAAGAGCTTAAGCCAAGAATCAAAGAGCCAGACTTTCTGATTTGGTTCAAAGCTCTTGCAGGAAATTAACTGGTCATGAAGAGCTTTGGTCCTAGCCTTATAGGACTTGGCATTCTCGTATGCGTCATTTCTAAGCTCCTCCAACTCAAATAGTTGGAGTTTCCAGATCTTTTCAGCTAAACTTAAATCAAAGTTGCATGTCTTGATTGCCCAGAATGCTCGATGTTCAATCTCTACGGGTACATGCCATGCCTTACCATACACCAGACAAAACAGTGACATGCCGATAAGCGTCTTGTACGTTGTATAGTAGGCCCAAAGAGCGTCATCAAGCTTTTGAGTCCAGTCTTTTCTATCAGGCCTAACTATCTTCTGCAGGATGTTCTTGATCTCCTGATTGGAGATCTCGGCCTGTCCACTCGCCTGGAGGTGGTAAGGTGTGGAAATTATATGATTCACCCCATATTTTGCCAGTAAATTATGGATTGGACATTGGTGAAGTACCACCATCGCTGATGATGGCCCTCGAAATCCCAAACTGACTGAAGATATTCTTCTTGACAAAATTGATGACCACCCTGTGGTCATTGGTTTAGGTGGGAATAGCTTCAATCCACTTGGACACGTAGTCAACAGCTACAAGAATGTACTAATGTCCAAATGAAGGGTCCCATGAAATTGATGCCCTAAATGTCAAAGATTTCGACAGGAAGAATCAAGTTTAGAGGCATCATATCTCTCTTAACTATGCTCCTAAGTGCCTAGTATCGGGAACACGACCTTGAGAATTCTTAGGCATCCTTGAATAAAGGCGACTAATAAAATCAATATTGTAAAATTTTTGCAGCCGTCTTTTTCCCGAAGAAATGTCCACCACACGCAAATGCATGACAGAACTCAAGTATACTTTGGAACTCATTCTCTGGAACACATCGGTGAATAATCAGATCAAAGTCGATACGGTACAGTTTAGGGTCATCCCAAAAGTAGTATTTCGCCTCAGATATAAGTTTATCCAGTTGTTTCTTGGTCTGATCCTAGGAGATTTGACTAATGGCCAAATAATTTACCATGTTTACAAACCAAGGGGTTTCGACACATGAAACTGCAAGAATAGTCTTGTCCGAAAAAGTATTAGTAATCGGAATATCCGGACGAGAAGAGTCACTTAGGAGTCTAGAAAGATGATCCACCACCATATTTTGTGCTCCGGATTTGTCTTTAATTTCAAGATCAAATTCTTTAAGTAAAAGAATCCATCGGATGAGCCAGGATTTGGCATCCTTTTTGGCCAAGAGATGTCTCAAGGCTAAGTAGTCGATATAGATTATAACATGAGATCCTAACAGATAAGCTCTGAATTTTTCCAATGCAAATGCTACATCCAGTAATTCCTTTTCGATAACAGTGTAGTTTCTCTGAGCCTCGTCCAGAGTATTTGCTAGCGTAGTAGATGAAAGAGGGCTTCCTGCCTATTTTCTGACCCAAAACAACCCCGCCTGCATAATCAGAAACGTTGGTCATGATCTTAAATGAGGCTGTCCAAACCAATAGTTGCAACACAGGAGCACAAGTGACTGCTGTTTTAAGAAAATCAAATGCCTTGTGGCATGATTCATCAAAACCGAACGACGTATCTTTGGCCAGAAGGTTGCTCGAGAAAAGTCCTTAATGAACCTCTTATAAAATCTCACATGACCAAGAAATGATTGGATTTGTTTGACAGATATAGGAGGAAGTTTGAAGATAGCATTCATCTTAGCTTTATCAACCTCAATTCCCCGCTCAAAGACTACATGACCGAAGACGATATCTTCTTGTGTCATGAAATGACTCTTTTCCCACCTAAGGATCAACCGTATTTTGATGCATCTCTTAGGGGTAAATTCTAGGTTAGCCAAGCAAGAATCAAACGAATCTCCGAAAATGGAGAAATCGTCCATGAAAACTTCCATAAACTCTCCCACCATGTCTGAGAAAATGACTACCATGCACCATTGAAAAGTCGTAGGTGCATTGCAAAGTCCGAATGGCATTCGACGGAATGCAAAGGTTCTGTAGGGACAGGTGAAAGCCATCTTTTCCCGATCCTCGAGATGGATATGAACTTGGTTGTATCCCGAGTAACCGTCCAGGAAACAGAAATACTTTTACCCGGCTAACCTTTCAAGTATTTAGTCCATGAAAGGCAAAGGAAAATGATCATTTTTCGTGGCTATGTTCAGCTTCCTGTAATCGATACGGACTCTCCAGGAGGAAGCTGAACAAGTTGTGACAGATTCTCCTTTCTCATTAGTCACAACGGTAATCCTGCCTTTCTTGGGAACAATTTGCACGGGACTAACCCAAGGACTATCCAAGATTGGATAAATGATTCCTACGTCGAGACACTAAATGATTTCCTTCTTGACCACTTCTCGCATATTAGGGTTTAATCTCCTCTACATTTAGTGAGAAGGGTGGGATCCATCTCCCATAAAAATCTGATGATTGCAATAAGATGACTCAATCCCCTTAAGGTCATGGATGGTCCAACCAATTGCCTCCTTATGTCTTTTTAAGACCTCAATCAGTTTCAACTCCTACTCCTTAGTCAATTTTGCACTTATAATCACAAGGAGCATTTTCCTAGGTCCTAAAAATTCATATTTCAGACTCAAGCAATGATTTCAGTTCAAGCTGGGGCGGGTTTAGGATGGAGGGTAAGGAGAATGCGAATGAAGATTCATCAGGATGATCTAAAGGAAGAGGTTGGAAGTGAACAAAATCAACCTCTTCAGAATGTGGCAGGTCTTCCACAGAAGGATGTGGGTTGGGTTCATTGGTGCAAGAGATTCTCAAGGACAGTAAAAGCCATACAAGTCTCAACATTCAGATTATCTTCCTCAAGTTCTTCAATATATCAACAACCTTCAAATTTGTTAATCGCCTTGAAAATGTCGAGTTTCATTTTTCTATCCCAAAACGTGATTTCCATACTATCGCTTTCACAGTTGATATTGACCTTAACGATAGCCAGGAACGGACTCTCAAGAATGATAGGCATGTTCCTTAAATCCTCAGGTATATCCATGTCAAGGACAAGGAAATCTACAGGAAAGTAAAGTCATTAACCATGACAATAACATCCTCAATAACACCTTTCGAATTTGTGACCAAACGATCCACTAACTACAGTGTTACTGAGGCTGACCTAAGTTCACTTAATCCAAACTTTTCGTAAAGAGAAGTCGGAATTAGGCTAATGGATGCACCTAGATCCAAAAGTGTCGTGTCAAAAGTGTAATCCCCAATAACACAAGAAATCAAAAGGGGCACCTGAATCTCTCTTTTTTCGAGGAAGGTGATGCAGGATAACAGAACTAACTTGCTCGGAGAGAATCACTTCCTCGGGGTAGATTCCCTCGGCTTACGCTTCTGAGTGCATAAATCCTTTAAGAATTTAGCATAAACCGGAATGTGTTTAATAGTATCGAGGAGCGGGATATTGATTTCAACATTCTTGAATATATTCAAGAACTCCTTGTCACTATCAACAGACTTCTTCCTAGGTTTAAGTAAGGCTTCAGGGAATGGAACATGAGTCAGATCTTTAAAATCAGGTTCCTGAGTTTTGATTTCTTCTTCAGTGTTCTCCTTTCCTTCCCCAGGCTCACCAGGGTGTAATTGACTAGAAGACAGCAATTTTGGATCCTGGGTTTACCGTCCACTCAAGGTAGCAGAATTTGCAAAAGCGTATGAGTTTGGGTCTTGGGGAGAGTTAGGAGAGATCGGAGGGGCTTGATTAGCCAGATATCCCAAATTAGATGAAGCAGAAGGACCCTACTCAACCACCTAAACATATGTGTGTGGGTCCCTTTGATTCCCGTACCCTTGGACTCGATTGCCCAAATTCTGTATGTTGCAAGATGTGGGTACAGGTTGAGATGGCAAACATCCAGGATGACAAGAACTAGCAATGAGCCCGGATTGCAAGTTGTCCAACGAGGTTTTCATTTGTTGCATAAGCTGGAACATGGATCCATGCATCTCTACCATCTGTCAATTCAAATCAGCCTACCCTACAGTTTGACAGGCATTCCAAGTTGGCTGATTGACCTTATTAGGGGGCAGCTGAGTGTATACGTGACACTGACTCATTGGTCATTGCGGTGCATAGTTGTTGGGTCGAATTTGGGTCTGCTACCCCAGATTTTTCCAAGAGAAGTTAAGGTAGTTCCTCCGAGCCGGATTATAGAAGTTAGAATATGGATTAGACCTAACATTTTCCTGTACTGCATACACATCCTCATAGGGCGAGGATGGTGGGAAAGGAGAGGGATCAAAGAAACTGAGATCAAAAGCCCCAGTTTGGAACCCGTAGGGTTCCGAGTAACGCTAGCTCACAGGTTGAGCCGCTTCCAGTTGATTTACAAACTCCCGTCAAGTAGGAGCTCGTGAAGAATGGAATCCTGAGTTCTGGGATTGAGTGGATCGAGAAGTATTTACAGAGTTTCCAGCCATCCACTTTTCTATTCTTTTAGTAACCAGGTCCACTTTATCAAGCTTATTGCAAATCAGTTCCATATCGAATGAATGATAGTCATGGACATCATTAACATTCGATGTGGGTTGTTGGGATCGGTTAAAAGTATCTATGGAGGCATGATTGATGGAATTTTCACTCATTTTCTCAAACAATTCATGCGTACTATCTACATCCTTGTTGAGGAAATTACCTCCGCAAGAAGAATTCACAGGAACGGAGTTGCTCAGTCAACTCAGGATATAAGATCTGCACGAGTCACCATTTCGACACCTCGTGGTGTGAACACTACCGCAACAAATCCTTGAATCGCTCCTAAGACTATGAAGCGATTCCCCCGACTGTTGGACGAAAGTAATAATCGCCCAACTCAAAGCATTGCTACACCCGACTAGGAAGAATTTCTTTATGAAAGTCGATTTAAGATCATTCTAAGTTGCGATCAACCTTCCAATAGTCTGGTACCAATGTGCAGCCTTATCCCTAAGAGAGTGGGGGAAAAGCCTCATGATCATTTGCTCTTCATCCACATTTCGAGCTTTGGTGGTCCAAACCAAAGTGGTCAAGTCCTCCACATGCTAAAACAGGTTTTCAGCGCCAAGTCCATGGAAATGTTTGATTAGGCTTAACACTTGGGGCTTGATTTCTACGTCACCGGCTGCAATCTAGAAATCAAGACCCTACCTGCATTTAGAAGGATCATAAAAATCCTTCAAGGGCTGAGCACCCTGACCATGCATTTGTTGGAACCATTCTTGCATTTACTGCATTTGTTCCAAATGACTTTGCAACATCTCTTGCGGATTCAAAGGCAAAGGAGGTAGTTGATCAGCCATGGGATCAATTGGATTAAAATTCAACCTACATCTTCTTGAATGGTCGAATGGTCCTTCCAAGCAAGGATTCAATGACCTCCTTCCAAGCATAAACTACAAAAGTACTGGGGATAAGAACCCTGGAGCACAACAATACAAGCATGTCCTTATGTTGAGTAGCCTAAGGACATATGCTTCAAAGTAAAGTCAAACCACAACACGAATTTTGTGTTGTCCCTAATCCAAAAGCTCGTTAAGTTGGGATGGCGAGACAGGGGGAGCGTGTCCAGAAGGCCGCTAATTACACAAAACCCTTGCCTGCTTAAGTCGTTTGACAATCAGGCCACCCAACTTAGCACCTTCTAAAGAAAGCAGACGTTAAAAATTTGCGCTGTAGTATTAGAAATATCCTGAAACGGACTGATGAGTCTTAGGGCCAATGTCAACTTGATTTTAAATTAGGCATGGGATAATAGTGCTTTTGGAATGTGATGGACTCTTAAAATGGGTTGTGCCCTTACTGATTGATTGAATAAGTATGAATGCGTGCACAATCAGGATTTTCAAGCAAGATTATTTGGATGAGTGGCTTTTAGAATTCAAATCTTGCTTAAGTAGCTTTTAGGGTTTGAATTAGGTTGATTTCAATCAAATTTAGGAGGCACACCAAGATTTGCAAACACGAGTGAAGATGTTTTCCTTTGAAATCAAAATAAAGTAAAGTGCCTGGTATTAACTTTAATTGTTAACTCTAGTAAGCAAGCAACTTGATGAGTTATTTTTATATGAAGTGGTGTGACCCAAACAACTCAAGCAATTGGCCTTAATGCACCACTGAGTTAGGCACACAAATGGTTACCTAATCTGATTTCCGCTCAATTATGTGTTTGGTCGTGTGTATCGATTCCAAAGATCAGGATACCGGTTGAGTATGGAGAATCAGAAGAGGTTGTGTACCTCTGTGGTTTTTTATTTTTAGAAATTTTTTTATATGCATGGAGGGTGAGGTGAATGGAGGTGGAAATCAAAGCAACCAAACTAATCCTAGGGTTTATGAGAACACCTAGGGTAATTAGGATTTAAATTAAGGTGATGGAATGAATACTATGGAGGGGAAAGAATTGGGGAGCGCTTACACTTATCTTCAATTGCACTTTACTCATTTCTACCGCTTGAAAATTCCTGGTTGAACTACCTGCAAGACAATAGAAAAGGAATACAAGAGGCTTAGAAAGCAAATAAGTGCGAGGAATGTGGAAAAGAAATCAAGATCCATTGCCTCCCCGGCAACGGCATCAAAATGATAAATCGGAAATTCATTACAAAAAGATTTGAGTTTAGAAAATCGATCGTAGTGCAATTCGTAAGAAAATCCGTCAATCAGATAATTTTTTACCAAAACTCAGAATGAGTCCCGGGTTGAACACGGGGAGACTACGTCGATTCGAAATCCGCAGTTATATTTTTTAGTAAATTTTGTTTCTAAATGAGACATTCACAATGATCGTTATTCTACTTGCAATATAAACACTAAAACTAAAGAGAGAGAGAGAGAGAAACAACTTTTATACTAAAAATAATGCCATTACAACTACAACTAAAAAGCGGGAAATCTAATCTAAAAAGCAATAAAGAGAGGAAGGTGATAAGTTATCCTCCTCGACGGCTGCTTGAAGGACAAGCCGAATGGACGTCACTTGGAAGGAGAGCGAAGACGGATGATGGGGGATGGGTCAGGAAGAACAGGGGTGAGGCAGGACATCGACGTCGCAGGATCCACTTCCAGAACTGAGACGAGAAGACGGCTGGCGAGAGCTCCACGAAGGGGATGAGAAGCGAGAAAATTTACACTTTACTCTAGCGGAGCTTCTCGTAGCTTGGAAGCACTAAAGTGAGCTTTAGAACTTGAGTTCTTAGCTCTTAGAGAGGGAGAAAGATGATGGAAGGGATGAAGAAAATGTGGAGGGCGTAGGGGGCTTTATATATTTGAGGTATAAGGGCAAAAAGGACATTTTATCTTTGAAAAATTAACTCTGCTGCCTTTAGTGACACATGCGCATGTCATTGTAGATAAGCGTTGGTGAAGACGCGCCCCTCATCTCTACTGCTTGCTTCTGATCTGATGCTCCACAACGCACCACGTCATTGCCTCCTGATCTTCATGCGTTGGGGCCTGCTCCCACGATCTCGAGAACTCAACCGTTCTATCTCTTGATCGGATGGCCTAAAAGACGCGCGCACGCTTCGCCTCGTCAGCGCACAATGCCAGCGCGTACGATCGTGCATGCAGCTCAACATCAAATCACACGTGGGCGAATCACGCGCTTAGGTGGCGCCATGTAGCCACTCTCTTCGCCGTCCAATCGCGATCCAACTGGTGTATTTTGCTCACACCCGCTCGTTCGCCTGATTTAAGGCGTGCAGAGAGTCGAACTCGTGCCTTCAACTCGCATTTTGAGATCGTAGCCGCTGTGCTATGGCCGCTACTTTGTCAAGTTCTTGGTTTCCTCCACCGCTCTCCATTTGATGATGATCCGACGGTGGAGATCAATCTGATCTTTGTGAAGGAGTGCTACAGTGACGACTGCGGTGATGTGGATGGCTGGGATGGCGGCACATGGCACCATCCCAGCCGACCATCTTCTTTTGCTTATAGGTGGTGTCATGGATGTCAGATTGTACCAATTTTACGCTGTTGGGCTGAGATCGTCGATCTGAACCCATTCGTGCAGTTGGATTTGTCATCTAAAGTCTGAATTTTACACTACCTTACCCCTTGACCTCTGATCTTTCTCGGACTGCATCTGATGCTACGGAAATATGATCCGAACGATCTCGGAGTCCTTAAACTCCAATTGTCATCCTGATCAGATCTGTACGGTTGGATCTTCAATCCGAGACTCCTATAAATATTGCCCTGTTCCCTAACCACAAAAAGGGGTGAATACTATACAATTTATACAAATTAACCTAAATGCATGATGATGCATATTATGCAATATTTACAATACATGATGCTTCTATGACACCAAGAACATGCATAAATAACCATTTTAGGCTACTTAAATGCATGCACAGCATCCTCGTTGGTGCACCATCTATGATCGGATCTCCACCACAATCCCCGTTACGTTTCTCGTCGAAATCACTGCCCCCTTCTCACGACCCTTCTCTATCCTCATGCAACTCCTCAAGCATCACCATCGCTCCCCTAAGCACCGCTAGCACCTTCATCACCATCACTAATGTTGTCCTCGCGACCCCTGAGCCATGGCGATCCCAGAGCCTTCATCGCATGACCGATGGAGACGCTGTTATCTTCATTGCCACTATCCTTAAATCGCCACCAACGCTCCAAAATGCCACCGTGGCCTACACGATGGCCCCATTCTTTGCCATCACCTCCATCTTATCTTACTCACCTGCAGCATCACCTTCCCACAACATTGGGGTGCTGTCTGCGTTGCTCGACACCACCCGGAGGGCTGTAATCTCTCACAGCCCCTGCTATCTTCATCGCCATTATTGCCCTCTTCACGTGAGACTTCATCGACCACTCTTTCTCCATCGACCTCAGACCAATGCGCTCTTCTTCAGGCGGGTGTTGATTTCGTGCCTCCTTATTGCTGCTATCCCCATGGAACAATAAAAATAATAACTCCAAAACAAATGATATTGATAGAAAATGTCTTCAATAAAAATGAGATAAACCAAAGATCGATACCAAGTTGAATAATATAAACGAGCGGAAGCAAAATGACACCAAAGCATAAACAATGAGAAAACACTTGGATTTACGTAGAAACCCCACTCACAAAGAGCGGGGAGAAAACCACGAGAAAAGGCCCCAATAGGGTTGATATCTGTATTACTCTTCTCAAAGAAACAAGTTGAGGGTGCATATCTATTTATAGGCCACCACACACAACACAAAGTCACACTTCACTATGTCAAACAAACTACATACTCTAACAGCTGATGGACGTCCTATTCATTCCACAAGTTCTTCATCATGTCATAATATTCTGCTAAGGACATGGAACCCTTCCTGCGTATCATCCCCAACACGATACAACCAAGTGATATTACTCTTGTGGTAGTGTACCTCAGTCAACATTTCCTACATTTTCTTGACCGACGCATAAGCCATGACATGCTTGGCAATCGTCTAGATCATGATATTCAGGAGACATGTAGCAACCCAATCATTATCTACATCCTAAATCTGTAGAGTTCACACCAAGTTCAACTGGGGTCAAGATGTATTTCTTCCAATCGAATCCAATGAACCAGGAGGACCTAGAACAGAATAGGAAGTTGGATCCGTCCAACTTGATAGAAGTCCCCTGCATGTCCAAAGTCGCTTAAAGATTCCTTTTGGTCAGCCACAATGTCCAGAGTCACGATCCAAGAAAATAATGACTTCTACACACAATCATAGACTTTGAAAATTGTAATTTCATACCCCACAGAGACCAAACACAATCCTCATAACCAATTAAAATCAGGATCTCAGATCATAGAATGCAAGGACTGCAACAAGATATTGTAGTGCACAAGCTAAGGCATAGATAAGGCCCTAGCAATGCTCGTCCTATCATAGAAGTCTTGTAGGCAACCTATGGGAGTAGAGAAGATTGGTAAAGATGAGATAAAGGAAGAAGAGGGCCTAATGGTCCTAATCTAGGCCAACGCAGCCCCAAACAAGAAGTGCAAGAGGTGACATTGGACCAAAAGGGAGCAGGCGACGCTGGTCGATGCCCCCTGCAGTCCCTAGCAGTGGCGCTGCAAGCGACGTAAGGCAAGGGACAGACCAACAACAACGATCTACAAGGCCTACAGGTCGCACAGGCAGTGCTACTTGCCTGAGGGTGGCTGACAACACTGAAGGAGAGGAGAGGGAGAGGAAAGAAGTGTTTTGGTGGAGGGTTGAAGGCTAGGTTTTGGGTAGAACACCCAAGCACCGATCTAGGACCACTGCTCTAAGAAAATATAAATAAGTCCCCAATACAACTCAGCATTGGCCATAGGAGGAGATCTTGTTTGAGGAGGGGAATTCCTCCCCCACCCTGACCAGGTCCACTAGCCATGGAAGTGGAGGAAGCATGGTCTGTTGCGAATCAAAGAAGAGCCACATGACACGTCATGAGGCAAGCGTCACTGCCACGTGGCAGTTATCTAGAAGGCCACTTAAGCCACCGATTTTGGGTCTATAGGACCAAACATAGGAATTAGTTTCTTAGTTACCAATTAGCCTGATTTAATTTATTTATTTTAAAGAGATTTGTAAAGATTTGGTTGTTCTAAGTCTAGAAGATTTGATTGGTTGAGTCTGGCTTTAGAGATATGAATATTTGTTTACTATTTTTAGGGGATATGTACTCTATAAAATAGAGAGCCTTTCCATAAGTTTTCTTTTAGCAATAGAAAAATTCTTCCAATCAAAAGCTCCTCTCTACCTCTCTCCACGTGGTAGCTCTTTCTCTTCCTCAAAAAAAATCACGCCAATTGCAACAGCTATAACAGGGAAAATTCCTCCCTGTTTCCACGTGAAATCAGTCCCATCATAGACTACTTTCCACGCCAATCAAGCCTCCACACCAGATCGCCACAAATCCCAACATGATATCGCAGTGGTAACGCTCTAGACAACTATTCTCAAGTCGGAGTCCTTCCCGACCTTCTCTATAAGCCGACGTTCTTCCGGTTAGGCCGACGTTCTTCTCGACTCCAACTCAAGCAAAGTTCTTTCCGATTTTCTCTCAACTCAAAGTCTAAGTTCTTCCCAACCTCTATAAGCCGACATTCTTCCAACTAAGCCAACATTCTTCTCGGTCACAATTCAGCCGAAGTTCTTTCCGATCGAAGTTCTTCTTGACTATCTCTAGAGTCGACATTCTTTCCAGCTAGAACAAAATTCTTCTCAACCGTGACCAAAATCGAAGTTTTTTCTGGTTCAAACTACCTTGAAGGAAGATGGCAAAATCAAAGATATAAGTTTCCGATGAAGAAAAGAAGAATGATGAGGCATCTAGACCAAGTCATCGACTTCTCGACCTTCGACTTGAGGGGGAGCGTTGGGAATCAAAGAAAAGCCACGTGGCACATGCCACGTGGCAACCATCAGGCCACGTGGCAATGCCATGTGGCAGTTATCTAGAAAGCCACTTGGGCCACCGATTTTGGGTCTATAGGCCGAATTTAGTTTATTTGTTTTAAGGAGATTTGTAAAGATTTGGTTGTTCCAAATCTAGAAGATTTGATTAGATTTGATTGGTTGAGTCTAGTTTTAGAAATAAAAATATTTGTTTACTATTTTTAGGGGATATGTACTCTATAAAATAGATAGCATTCCCATATGTTTTCTTTTAGCAATAGAAAAATTCTTCCAATCAAAAGCTCCCCTCTACCTCTCCACATGGTGGCTCTCTCTTCCTCAAAAAAAACCATGCCGATTGCACCAGCCATAACAGGAAAAATTCCTCCCTGTTTCCATGTGAAATCAGTCCCATCGTGGACTACTTTCCACGCCAATCAAGCCTCCATGTCAGATCACCACAAATCCCAACAGTCTCCTTTAGTGGGCAATCTTCACGAGGTGCTTCGTTTTTTGTTGGTTGGGTACCTTTTGCAAGATGATCTCACTGGAAGCAGTCAAGAGGAGTCTTTCTCATTTGAAGCTTGTTTTTGTACAATAGAAAGTGGCTTCGTTCTCTCTGAATAGGCTACTTGTCTTTGATTTGCAGCCAAAGGACTTAGAGCATTTGAAGTTCAAGGAGATGAATGTAAGGAGAGGGTGGGTTAGATTGAGGTGCCCTTCTCATGGTGGGAATTTGAAGGATCAGCCACTTATGAAACCAATTTGGTGGGAATTCGAGGGATTTAGCTACGGTTGCACACCACTGAGATGATTGAGGGTGTCTATGCATCTTTTGCAAGGGTGAGGAGGTGCTCACATATTGGTTTGTTGGTAGGAAATATTCTTCTGTGGTTGTTGAAGGTGAGCTTTACATGGGTTGTGCCTTGCCCTCAAAAGCTATTTTAAGGCTTGGTTGGTCCTCTTGAATCATTTCCTTTGAAATTCTCGAGGAAAGGGCCTTGCCTTGTTGATCCTTTGCTAACGTGGTGGTTGCCAAAGCAACGATGGTCAAAGCAGCATCGGTATCGAAGGACAACTGCCAAATCTGGAAACAGAAGGCAATGCATGGGGTTTCAATTTTCGAAACACGACTAGTTGGTCCTTTTATTTTGAGTGCCACGAAGCTTAGGAAGGACCACCAACCTGTCCTACACCTTAAGGAATTACCAATGAGGCTAGATGGAGCAATTGCTTAAGATGCTGCGACTCCATAAGTGTTGATGTGGAAGATTTGGCTTCTAATGCTAGCGCTACACAAGGTGCTTTCGGATCCGAAAACAAATCAAGAATTGGTGAGTACCTATTTAACCCTTGTTGTGACTGAATCTGTTTTAAACCTAATAACCCAAATTTCTTTCATTCGACTCTTGTTGGCCCTTTTCTCTCTGTTGGTTGCTATAGTAGTGATATGGACCAGCAAGACCCTGCAGCATTTGGGTCGCTTTTTCGTAATGCTGCAACAGTGGAGGGTGACTATTTTCAAGTGCTACCATCATGGCTCAAACTTTGTAGCGATGTTGGGTAGTGTGGCGAAGTTGATTGCCATGGCGATTGACTTGTTGGCTAGTTGAGCAGAGGGGGGAATTTGGTTGCTGCAACAATAATGCACAACAACGAGGAGGGGATAGTGAAACATAATCATCAAAGAGGTCACCTTCGTCTAGCAGAGGTTTGGGTTCATCCAAACCCCATCCAAGTGAAACATGGGTTGCTCTTTAGATCGAAATACAAAAGGAAAGCTTCCAAAAAGAAGGTTGTGGTCGACTCCACGATTATTGAAGGATAGAAGGCCATATCTAATGTGGACCTGAGGGCTGCACAGGTGTTGAAAGTCAAAAGGGTGACCCAACAAGCTGCTGAAGGGAAATCTACTCATTCCCATGGTTAGAGTCCTCACATCGAATGTCAGGGGCCAATGGGACCCAATGCGTAGGTCTATCCCGTGGAGGTCTCTGGTGGCTTAAAGGATCAATTTTATAGCATTACAAGAGACTCATTTGGAAGTCTGGACTCATTTTTGAAGAGGAGCCTAGGCGATGACCAGTATACAAACATGGTTGCAATAAATTCAAGTGGGGGGGCTGGTGGTCAGCTTATCATGTCGAACAGTGACAAATTTCAATTGGAGTCTTCCTTGGTAGGACCTAAGGTGATTACAGAAAATTTTACCCATGCATCTAATGGATCTACATGGGCCATTTCTAACATTTATAGTCCTTGCAGTGCTGCCTCAAGGCAAGTCTTGTGGGATGAGATGAATTAGGTAGGCGAACATGTTGATGGGTGTCCATGGTTGGTTGGGGGGACTTCAATGTCACCTTAAGTGCAGAAGATATGCCTGATGGCAAGATGGATGCTTCTACTAGCAACTTTTGTTAGCTAGTGTACGATCTTGAGCATCTCGATCGACCAATATCAGGGGTTGTGTTTGCTTGGAGAAATGGATCTAACTCGACATCGAGGATTGACCATTTTCTTTGCAATGTGGTTCTAGGAGAGAGGATCATTAGGGGGGTTCCATCTCGACCATGATGAGCCCTTTCTCAAATCACATGTCATTGTTGTGGGACAATGGTGAGGGGGAGTCCTATTTCAAATTCCAGAGGTCTTAACTTTCTGAGCTAGGATTTTGGAATTCTGTACACGAGAAGTGTTCTAAGGTGTAGTACTCCACGTCTGCTGCGCGCACCCTAGTGGAGAAAATTAAGGCATTAAGGGTAGCACTGATGGGGATAAGGAGGTGCGTGAGAGGAGAAATCAGGTCAGGCAAACAGCCTTGGAGTCTATTGCAGAGCTTAATAGGAAGGAATGTCTTATGCAACTCACAAATCAACTGGAGAGATCCAAATTGGAAACCAAGGTAAGAGGATATGAAGAGGGAGATGGACTGGAGGGAGAACTCAAGACAATTGTAACTCAAAGAGGATGACTCTGACACCAGATTTTTTCATCTACCAGCATGTACCAGAAGGAAATCTACTCTAATCACTTCTTTGAGGGTGGGAGATTTAGTTCTTGAACAGAGGCTGTAGATTTGTGACGCTAATACAGTGCACTTTCGGGAGTTCACCGAGAGGAGACTGTTGGGAGGTTGGAGGTTAGGACAGTCTTAGATAGCCAGGCAAGGGTGAACCTGGATCACGACATTGATGAGGGAGGCTTGTTCTTGACAAGGCGATTCTTTCATCCATATTTAGATTACCTAAGAAGATCTTGCCGAAGTTGGACGTGACCCATAAGAGACTCTTTTAGAAGGGTCCAAATCATAAGTTGGGTTGAGCATCGGATCGGGCTGCCTTGACCCAACCCTGAGCCCAACCCGCTAGGCTCAACTTAGGCACAGGCCCATAACTGAAAGGGTTAATGGGCCAGGGTCAAGGCTCAGGCTGGTATAAACCCAACCCAACCCAAGACACGACCCATCTAGGGCCTGATTACATATTATACATATATTTATTCTATATATACATAAATTAATATATTCAAACTTAAAAAAACAAAAAAACAAACAAAACTCTCTTCTCATTCACTAATAGCCCACCCATTCCTACGAGTGGCATACCCACTCCCAATCTCGCAAGTTCATAACACACCCATCAACCTGGTCAAGCTCATCGAGTATTTGATATGAATTAGAATTAAGTTGTATAAATTTTCTTAATCATTTTAAGGATTTTTATTTTATAAATTGCACATTTTATCTTTCTTTTTTAATAATAAATGGGTCTGACCTGATTAGGCCCTAGCACATGTACTTTGCACTAGGCCTCGGCATGGGCCAAGATTTTACAAATTAAACAAGCTAGGGCCTAGCCAATGGGGCTGCTTATTTAAATAGGCTTGGGTCGAGCCTAGGTTGGCCATGAAGGGTCGGGCCCATTGCACAACCCTACCTTGGAGGGATATATGTAGGCCCAAGAAGAGGGGCGAATTGGTTGTCAAATCACTAGATGAGGTAAATATTGCTCTGCTTATAAAATGAGTGGTAAGGTTCTTGGGAGGTGGTGATGGTCTCCTAGAAAAGGAGTTGTGGGATTCCTATGGCTCCATAGTTGATGTGGCTTTGGGATGTTCGAGATCTAGGAGATCATTAACTTTCTGGAGTTCAATTGCTCCTACCATTTAGCAAGCCCTTAGCTCTTCCCTCTTTGGTCCAAAGCTGGGAGATAGGTCTTTCCTTTTTTGGAAGGTTGATTAGACAAGGGAAGGAGCTCTCTTTAAGTTGTTCCTGCAACTGTTTGGTTTGGTGAGCGACAAAGATGCTACAGTTTCAATCGAGGTCTCCAGTTTTGCAGCCGAGGTTATCAAAAGCCTCTTTGGTGGAGTTTCAACGTCTTGTTGGATTGCTGGAAAATGTGCAACCAATTTTAGATAGGTCAAAGGAATTTCTGTGTAGGAGAGATTTTCGATGAGGAAGGCCTACAAAAGGCAATTTGTCATGGATAATACACCTCCCAACCTTTGCTCCATCATTTGGAAGTTTCCTAGGTCACTGAAACTAAAGATCTTCGCTTGGCTATTAAGCAAGATGGGTTCAAGATTCAAATACAACTTGTTTCTACAGAGGAGTTGACGAGGACCTGAGTCACTTAGTTTTTGTCTATCATTTCTCTAGGCGATTGAAGGGAGGTGCACATTCGAGGGGCTGACTATTCCACATTTGAGGGCTTTTGGTATTCCTTTCGAAGTTCGACTCATGCCAACACAAGTGGCTAGGTTAAAGCTCTTGCTACTTTATAATGCATCTGGTTGCAGAGATATGCTATAATTTTTAGGAAGGGGCGGGCTTGGGTTAATAACATTGTAAGGGAGGTTCCTTTTCTTTTTGAATTATGGCTCCATAATATGTAAGTCTATTCCTTTTCTTAATATATTTCATGGGATGATTACGGGTAATGTTCCCTTTTTCCTCTAAAAAAAGTTAATTAATGCAAAATTGAAGAGCATTATCGGAACAAATTATTTTTTATCTTTAGAATGGAACTTATTCTTTATTTTCAAAATGAAGTTTTAGATAAATACACCAACATCAGACTTAGACTTCATAAGAAATACCCAACAAAGACAAGAAAACCCATCAACCACTACGAAATAAAGCCAATGCCCCTAATGATTAAGTACACAACTCAAACCCCATATATCCATATGCAATAACTCAAACAAATACTCTAATCCCCGACTCCTACTAGGTGGATATGTATTTTAATGGTGCTTTCCCGATTGGTAGGTTTCACAGCCAATCTTACCATAGGGAGAAAGCTAAGGAATAGAATTTTTTTTGAAAAAGGAAAGGGTAGTTATCCAGAGTGATAACTACCCAAATATATAAATTATAGAATCAACAGCCACCGCCAATACAACTAGCAGACCCCAAGGTCCCCCACTCACAAGGATCCACACCAAAGATTAAACAAGGAAATAACAGACTCAACAAAATTCTCCACATAAGGTCTCTGGCCCCTGAAGACCACAACATTCATGCCCAACCAAATGCCCTATAACACTGCCAACGGTCTGGCCCTCTCCTTCTTTGTACGGAAGACGATCCGTCCAACATCACCTCCTCCGCTTCTGAAGCTGTGCCAAAAATCTTCAAAAGATCGACACTCCCACCACCCCGCTCCCACCCGGCCCCATACCTACACCACAAACGGGCAAGTGAAAAAAAGGTGGTCTATCTCCTCCCCCCCTCCACACAAAGGGCAGACCTTACTCTCCCCAGGAGCCCATTTTGCCCACCAAACCTTGGTCACAAGCCTTCTCCTCCTAAGTAGCCAAACAAAAATCTTGACCTTTAAAGGACACGCGACCTTCCAAATTTGTCTGCAGTCCCTCACCAGATCAAGCTCAACCACAAGATTTTCAGTGGACAATCTCCTGTAGGCAGCCCCTACCGAGAACTCACCTTCATCCCAACCAAACATATCCGTACCAGAAGCCGGTTGCAGCCCTTCTAACTCTTCAAGCATAACCTGAAAATCATGAGTTCTCGCATCTGAAAGGTTTCCTACAAAGCGCAGACACCACCCACCTTCCCACACCTCAGCCACAGATGCCTCTTTATTCTGGGACAAAGCAAACAACCTCTGAAATCTTCTAGCAAGCACACCTTGTCCCGTCCAATCATCCAGCCAAAATCTAAAAATCTCCCACGTTCCTACCACAAGAACAAAACAATTCCGCACCCTAGGAGCCACCATCGACAGACCTTTCAAAAAATGAGAAGCATCCCTCGACGGAGATATCAGGAGATCCCACCACACCAGGCCACCATAAGCTGTCCCAAACACCTTGCCCACCAAATTCTCCCTACATTCCAAGAGGCTTCCCACCCATTTCACCAACAGGCTATCGTTACCCTAGAATGTCAAAGCTTGGACAATGAAAGATAACCCAGACAAAGGTGCCCCTGGACACTTAAAGTGTAGTGGTAGGGATAAAGACACAAGCAGTTTGAGATTGAAGCAACCGGTACACACTCCCCTTTTCCATGGCTACCACAAATTGCCTTTCCTATCAGAATACCTTGAAAAATGCAAGACCTGGGTCAAATATCACCTAATAGTTCAACTCATTTGTAATTCTACTAACATATAATAAGTTTGGGTTAAAGTTTTTGCCACCTTGTGGTGCGTCTAGTTGCAGCGTAATGCTACCATCTTCAAAGGGGAAGAGCCATGGGTTGAGAATTTAATTAGGGATGGAAATTTTCTTTCTGATCTATAATCAATAAGTCCATTCCTTTTGATAATGCAATTTTCCCAATGATTACCGACCTCTGGTAATCTTCCTTTCTTTTAAACAAAAAAGGCTAATAGAAAAATATGGAACAAGCAACATTTTCATCAACTGCATATTTGGAGTGGAAAGAAACTTCTTTTGACCAGTGATTAGCAACTAACACCCATTGGCAATGGGAACTACTTGACCTTGTGGAACAGGCCAAAGTCTAGAATCATTGCCAATTGCCACATAAGTGATGGAATGCTACTTTTTTTTTGAAAAGAGTGATGGGATGCCCCTAATCTATGAGCCAATCCAAATCACACACAACATTAGTTTGGAGCAAAAGTGCAAATGATATACTTAAGGAAGAAGCAAAAGGCAATAGTGTTAACAGGTGCAAGGACATCTGGAACAAAAGAAATGGCGATATCAAGCACTACAGAAGCTCATTATAATCTATCTTGCTCACAACAAAAGTGTATCCAGTGGATTCAGTAGGGACTATTGCCTTGTTGGCTAATGGAGGCTATCCATGCTTCATCCAATATGTATCCTTTATGTGGTCAGACTTGCTATAATATGTGCAAGTAGGACATCCTCTGCCTTGGGAGCTACATCCCCTACCACATCCTCTCATGTATGGTAATCCTCATCCTCGACAATAACTAGCCACCATAGCTGAAGTCTCCAAGTCAAGTGCATCTATGACTTTGGTATTGCAATTTAGCTCATCCTACCTACTATAAGCCTCCTCCAAGTTTAGGAGCACTAACATAGTTAACTTCCAAGTTCATGTTGTCATACACTCCAAGTCTGATGCAGCAAGGAACTATAGAATTGACACTTCCTTCCAATAGGCCTTCTTGATACACATAGGTGCACATTGCCCAACAGGCATTATACTTCTGAAAAATGCCTCAAGGACAAAAAAATACTGCAATATTGACCTACCCTCCTATTTTAGATGCCATTTCGTTGTAAATCTAGGTAGGTACCCCTCAAACTATCTTGCATCTCCTTTGTTGTTTTGTAACATATGATCTCATCCCCAATTTTAAGGATGACAAAGTTCTTAATCCATGCACAAACACGAGTATGCTAGTGGCCTGGCAGTCAGCAGCTCTGATTGTTGAGGAAGTTAGAAGAGGGGCTTACTCTAATGGTGGTGGGAAAAAGGAGACTTGATGGTTGGTCAACAGTGCTTGCTTGTATGTACAACCCTCACTCGAATGTTGACTACCTGGTGCTTTGGCAGGAGCTATCTGGTGTTGCTGAAGGTATCCCTAACATCTCCCAAATAATTGGGGATTATTTCAACACAATACTTACAGCAGATGAGAGTTAAATGACTCATAGAGGTTTGTCGTGCTAGTGCACCAAATTCTGTTGATTTTCACTAATTGTCTGGCGCTCTCTGCTACAACCTGTCGCTTCACCTGGAGAGGTACAGCTTCCCATGAGCAAGTCGAAGTTGGATGCATTCCTGTCAAATATTGAGCTTTCTTGGGCCTCCCCACTGGCTGATGTTTCCATCTCAGAACAACCTTTTTTCAGATCACACTCCTTTCGTTTGGTGGTCCAACAAGGAGTGCAGCCTCAACTTAAATTTGAGAAATTCTAGCTTACAGAAAAAGGGTTCAGAATTCTTTTGGAGAAGTGATCTATGAACCCAGACAGGTCTTCACTCAACCTTTTGAGCTTAAGTCTAAGTTGAATGAGTATGAGAAGGAAGTTAATGCACGAAGGGGGGCTAGAAAAAGTGAAGCTAGTGCAGAAATAGCTTGTTTGGATGATGAAAATTACATTGACATGCCTTTCGAACAAGAGCGAAGGAGGTCTAGCTCAGATATTGTCCATATTGAAGACCAGAAGGTCGAGGTAGAATAGAGGCACAGGTCGCAGCAAACCCAGCTCAAGAAGGGCGATACAATATTCTTTCACTAGTTTGCCGATTGTAGATTGCAGAGAGAAGATTGACTAGCTGCAGGTTCATGAGGAGTTTAACAGATTGGTGAAGCTTACTGTTTGCATTTCAGGGCTTTTACAAGGAGATGTCCCTGTGGTCTGTGGCAACAGGATAAAACTAGCCTAGCTTATCTCAGTCCACAGCAGGGCCAATCCTTGTTTTTGGTTGGTTCAAAGGATAAAGCTGGGAAGGTGATTTCAGGTTTGAATGCTAAAGGCTCATCAGGCCCAGACACGCTTTTGATTTTGTTTTTCAAAGAGTTTTGGCCTCACATGAAGCATGATACTGTGGCAGTTGTACAGGAATTCATGGAAGAAAATAGGGGATTCAAAAAACTCAACCAATTCACCCCTTTTCTCCTCCTAAAGAAGGATGGCCAGGAGCAAGTGGAGGACTTCAAACCTATTTCCCTCAGAATGTATCTATTTAATTGTCGCATAAGTCTTGGTGAATGGATTGAGAAAAGTTTGGGGGCCTTGTTAGCCCAGTCCACACAACATCTATCTCTGACAGGTTCATTTTAGATGGATTGTGGCCTCCCGGAGAAGGGGTGGGGGTGTTGTTGTCCGATAGGGATGTGTGTTCTCAGCACTTTTGGCTGCATTCACCAGAGGAAAAAACTAGGATACTATGGCCCAGCTTCTACATGCCAATGATAATATTTTCATCACAGAAGGCTCAATCTCTGAGGCAAGGCATTTGGTATGATTGCTTAAATTTTTTGGTGATCCACCAGGGCTTGAAATTAATTTTGCAAAGTCCACTTTCATGCCCCTTGAAATGGATGAAGATGCCCTTAAAGTAGGATAGATCCTAAATACAGGCTGGGGCTCATTTCAACTGTCATATCTTTCGTGTTGCCTTTCTCAGACAAGCCCATTTCTACTCAGAACTGGAGAACTTTTATTGAGAGAATAGAGGTGAAGTAGACTAGCTGGCTGTTAGAATTCTCTCCAAGAAAGGCAGGCTGGTTCTCCTAAAATCGGTGCTTGCATCCATTCCAATCTACTGTGTCCATTTCCATGATGCCTGCAGAGTTTGTGAAAAGACTGGGTGGATTGATGAGAATTTTATTCTGGAAAAATTTTGGAAATTCAAGGAGGGTGTCCTCGGTTGCTTGGAGTAAGGTGTACACCTTTTCCCGAAGGTGGTTTCATCATTTTGGAAATTCAATTATTAAATGAAACTTTCCTATGAAAATGAGTGGCTTGTTCGATGGGGGGAAAAATGAAACTCTTAGAAGATGTATTGCTGATAGAGGATCCTCTTTTTTGCTGGAAGTGTGGCAGGGTTCTGTCAGAAATTGGCACCGTACATGATCCCCATTTTTTGTTCAGGAGGACTCTTTCAGTTTTGCAAAGATGGTTGGACATGCCAAAATTGCCTTGCAAATAGATTTCCTTGCTTATTTGCACTGGCAGCAGATAAAGACACCATGGTGGAGGCCTGTTGGTGGGATGGCTCATGGGCTCCTACTTTTATTGCCCCTATTTCTAAAACGAGATCGCTGGAATTCATTAATCTCCTCCAGCTTTTGAATGACCTCCAACCTGCTGGTGGTGTAAATCAAAGTTTGGCATATCCCCGATATATCGATATCGATGGATATCTCCATATCGATATCACATGCCATCTCCTTTTTTCATGATTACCGATATCGCCAATGTATCGGTGATATATCATCGATATCGAAGGATTGAAGTAGAATTTTTCCGTTAAATTAGTGATATGTGACCGATATGGGAGATATGTCGATCACATATCTTTATCTACTTGTGCAACTCACATGGACACACATTCTTTCCATTTCTTTTCTTCCCTACCATGTGCAACTCACATTTACACATGATTTGTCAACAGATTAAATTATAAAAAGTCATAAAATATTAATCAATAATTCATCACCTTCAAGTGAAACACAAGATGATGATGATGATGATGATGATGATGATGATGGAGATGATGATGCACAGATGCAATGATAGTTGACGAGCCACAAGCAGAAACTAGTGATGGAGGAGATGAGGGATATCATCATCAAGGTCCTAGTAGAGACTAGAAAAGATGCCTAACATGAATACACGCAGAGATATACAAATATACATGAAGACCCCATGCCAAGTCCACCTTATGACTATGACACAGGAACATGGTATGGATATGCCTCAGGACATTCTACGATGTCTATCGATGACTTAAGTTCATCGGTGAGATCCCTTAATCTAGCGGCGGAATCAATCTTTAGAGGTGGCCTAGGATCATCATCATCAAGTTACTATGGTAGCTACGGATCTTAATATACCAACCCCAAGATGATGCACAAAGTTCATTTAATTACTTCCCCAGCTACACCAACTCTCCATCTTATTATGGCTCCTCCTGTGGGTATGATGGTCACCACGAAAGTGATAATACCCAAAGTGATACTGCATCTGCAAGTTATGGCTATTGGATATTCCCTAAGTACTTTGCATTTCAAGGTCCTCAACCATTTTCGTATCTTCCCACTTTACTGCACCACATCCTTGGTCACCATGAAATTCATCGATGAGACAACGTGAAACTTGTGAATTGTCAGGTTCTACATTGAAACAAAGTAGTTCTATCAGGTCCACAGATTCAAGAAGATATCAAGATGAATCTACTTAAGATAGATCTAGAACTAAAAGCAAATGCAGCTTATTCGACAGCCATAGTCAATATCCACGTCTTAGAATACTTCTGTATTGCAGTGATGAAGACCATCAACGATACATCAATGAATAGAATATTGGATACAGCTACATGACGTGAGTCATACTGTGAATATGTTAAAATGCTACGAATAGAGGAAGATAATCAGAAGAGAGGTATGAAGCCAGGTTGAAGCTCAACCTGGTATTGATTTGGTAGCATTGGTCAATGCTTCCGTGCTTGGTGTGGTCAACTCATACTCTAACACTATTGATATTTCATTTCTTCTAGTGAGTAGCATTACTATGAACATTTTTCAATTATTAGCATATTATATACACTTTATTTTCAATATATGACTTTATCGATATGCGACTAGTGCATTTCTATTATGTTTTCATTCAAAATCTATGATTTCGTCTTCTAGGTATTTCTACATAATGTACTAGTTATTAAAATATTAATTTTCATCAAATTTATGACATTTTAAGATATTTTGGACCTTTTTTAGCAATTTCCTCAAAATTCACCAATATCAGTGATATATCAACAATATATCCCTGATATATCTCTTTTTCAACTTATCGATACGACATCGATATCAATATTTAAAACCTTGGTGCAGATCATTTGGAATGGGATGAAGGGGAATTCTCAGTGACAAATGCTTACAAAAAATTGAGGTGTGCAGCCTCATAATGACGAAAGATCCATCCGAGACTACCATTTGGTTTGGTGTGCTTTTTACCCTCTAAAAATCAAGGTTCTCTTTTTGAAAATACTAGTCCAAAAATCAAGGTTCTTGGATGGTTCAAAGGGAAAGTGTTCACAAAAAGGTATACCATTATAGATGGGCCACTGACGATGAGAGGATTTTAGGTAGCACTTAGTTTTTGGATGAGTTTTTCCAAGGCAGATACGAGATATTTCAAATACTCATTGGGTGGATTCCTCACTGTTTGAGATACTCTGGGAGTCTTTTCACAGTGATCTAAATTTCAACGGCATACCAACGGCATATCGTCGATATGGGTAGTTTTGGGATAAGGCCATATCGACATGAACATAATGTCAAAACAGAGGGATTTCGACAAAATTTCATCGAAATGGTCAACATTGGTGAAATGCACTCGACATTTTGATAGTTACTCTTGTTCCTCCCATTCTTCGTTATTGTTGTTGCTGCTATGTTCTAAACCCCATGTTGTACCTACCTCAAAAGAGTACTAAATCTTCAACTCATGCTTAATTAATGTCAACAACTCTAATGATTGGTGGAGGAACTAAGTGTCATAGTCATCCTCTCCCCCCCCTACCCTCTACCTATCTGAATGCCTCATCCTAATTTTACCTTCTCAAGAGAAGGATTTTCGTTGACATGAGACAACTAAAATTGTTGCTCTATTCTTCTCTTAAGATTTGATTCCATTCCACATCTATCCCTAATTATAGAGTAGATCTACACACTAAAGTGTAGATTTACTATTATTACAAACATATAAATCTAATCACAATTTAGAATTGAGAAAACTTTTGTTTAATTCCTAAAAATAAAATCCTAAGTTTGAATTAGCATTAGCATTTTTCTCCTTGTAATCCTTAATTTTAGAAATAATAATTCATTCAAATAAAAAGTCTAAGGTGGAATTTAGAGCTTAACTGAAAATATTTATCCTTTTAAATAGTTATTCTTAAAATTCTAATCATTTTCACTACTACCATTTTTGTCGACATGCATCGGTGTGTCTCTCGCATGCCCTCAGCATCCTCCGAAATGAACTATTTTTGAGACATTGGAATCATCAAAATCTAACATCGAAACACGGATATTTTGACGACGTGCCCTCAACGTGTCAGCGAAATGTGCATTTGGAAATTTATCACAACGGCATCGAAATCGACATTTTGAACCTTGCTTTCTCTATGAACAGTGTCATCCAAGCCCTACTATATTCAATCAAAGGTCAAGAATGCCAAGGTGCTAGCTATTTTATCATATGTTTGGCTTGAAAGAAATGGTGTCCTGTTTAGGTGTTCAACATGTTGTGGATAATGTCTTGCATTGTATTTTCAACTTGGTTCTTGGTGGGGAAACTTGTCTTTACAATGACCCATTGATGTAATACATGCAAATTTATTGATGATATAGGGGGCTGTTGCCTTTTAACCAGCCTCCCTTTTACCTTTCAAAAGAAATAATTGGTTTTTGGAAGTGGAAGACTCCACAACCATCTTCACTTTTAGACAAAAGAAATTCAATGAAAAGAAATGAGCTAATCACAAAAGTGAAAAATGACTTTTGATTTCATTCCATGAAAATCTACCAAAACTTGAAGGAACAATTAACTTACACTCAAAAGATCAAAAATGGTCTCTGCATGCTCATCTCCACTACTTTGCCTCAAGAAAAATATTTCTAAAAAGCATTGCACATGCTCTGAAGTAAATATTGAATGCGAGCATTTCAAAGAGAGGATACGTAAGTATTCAAAGTCGGGATGCTTGTCTCCAATCCTCTGCAGGAATGAATCCTATAATACAAGAAAAAATAGCAAACATAATAAGTCTCCAGCTCTAAGTGATAAAACGACTCAAATTTCTCATAAAAAGAAAAAAAACACAAAATTGTTGTGGAGAAAGTCAGGCACATAATACAGATAAAGCTTGAACAAAAAGTGGCCACACAAGATACATTAAAATTTAAGACAAACATGGCAAATGAGAACGAAAATCAAACATTAAAGAAAGCTGATCCAACCCAATAGAATAAAAGGATGCAGCCATTATGATTCTAAGATACTTGAAATCATTGCCAGGAAAGGCTTCTGCATTTAAAGGGGCATCCTCAGACAGTTAACATACTGTGATGAAGCCTACAGATGAAGTCCGAAGGACAGGAATCTACTATCTACATGTATATAGCAGAGAATCTAGTTACATAGAGAAGAAAGAAGGGCTGTTGTCTCCAGTTCAAGGGCAAATTTGGAGTATCATGACATGGCATAGATGGTTGCCGAGCTTATGTGGATACAGTCACTCCTTACTGAGTGAACTTCACCTACCAATTACATCCTCCATGGAAATGCAATGTGACAACAGGGCCAACAATCTAGTACTCGGGTATGATCAAATATGTTGAAGTGGATTCTTGCCACATTAGATCTGATCCAAGGAACAAGCTGCTGATCTTCACTAGGGTGCTTCCACACAGCCTTTTTGACAATAGTTGTTCCAAGCCAAGCATGATTGACATCTATACTCTAACTTGAGAGAGAGAGAGAGAGTCAAGCCTTACTTTTATTTGTTATTTGTCTTTCTTATATTCTACTTCTATCTCAAGGGTACCTAAGTAGGTTCCACCTTAATCTCTGTGTATTGATAGATATGGATTCATCATTCGTTAGAAATCAATCAACTATATTCTTCCAACTACTTTGAAAGGAGAGGATGTTTCTCAATTTTCATCGAATTCTAATTCACTTGGTTAAAGCAAAGAGTTGGCTAAAAAACGTATTAAGATGAAGTGTGAAGAACATCCAATGCATTTAATTACCACTAAGTACAAACATGACAATTTTTCTTGGTCAAGAAGAATTCCTCTCTCCTCAGCCTTTCCTTTCTTTCCATGGGCCCAAAGCCCCAGTTGAAACTAGGAGGGGGAAGGATAGAGACAAAACAGAAAGCTTCAAACTATAATCATAAAAAAGGCAACCCACTAATACCTGATTAAGCAAAGCAAAAAAAAACATAACACTGTTGAATATGATAAAATTAGGAATTGACTAACTCACCCGAGTAGATTGTAGAGTTTCAAATGTTGTCATGCTGATCAAATCAAGCAATGCTTTAAAAATACTGTCGTCTTTCATTTGATGCAACCTTTGGAGGAAGTCTTCAGCCTTGGAGACATCCAAGAAGGAAGTTGCTGTCTTCATCAAAGAGGAAGAGCTTTTCTCTTTTGCCCCTTCAGAAAAATCTGCCTATATGTCAAGACAATATTGTGAGAAAAAATATCAAAAGAAAGCTAAGACTTTCCCCAACTGAAATTTTAAATGACGTGTAACATTACATGGATGATGGACCCCACACGGATAGAATACTAAGGATGGGAGAGTGACAGTATTAATCCAATAATGGTAACACAATACTAATAAAAAAACAATGTTAACAAAATTTAAAGGATAACATAGAAAACATCTTTAACTTGGCCATTATTCAAACCTTTTTAAAAGATAAAGAGTAAAAACTCCTACTCAGGAATCACTTATTTTTATTAATGTAAAAACTAATAGTTACACAAAGTAGCTGCACAAGTTACCACCTTCTAGACATATGAACTATCTCCTTCATAGAGTCATGACCACAGAAGGGCAAAGACCATCATTCCCCTTTGCTTTGATCTGAATTGAATTGTTCCTAGTCCCTTGCATCCTTGCCCAGAACAACCCTGAACTGCTCCTCATCTCAATGATCAATCCAGCCAAGAGCATTCTGGTTCCACACTTTCAAAGCAAAGAGGCAAGTGAAAACTCAGTGAAAAGTAACCTCTGCTAGTCCCTTGCATCCTTGCCCAGAACAACCCTGAACTGCTCCTCATCTCAATGATCAATCCAGCCAAGAGCATTCTGGTTCCACACTTTCAAAGCAAAGAGGCCAGTGAAAACTCAGTGCAAAGTAACCTCTGTTCCAAGCCACAGAAGCATAGCAGGTGCCCACTTGGACCCAAATTCGTTTGCAAGAACTTTTTTCTGCCAAAATAACCAAAAAAATAGATGTATCTTCAGCAGAAAATAGCATTCTAATTGACTTTCGCATAGATCAACTTACAACCTCCAATCAATTCATGATCCTGGCTGGGAGGTGCCCCTCATTCTTAATAGCCATCACAAACTGAGAATTCTCCACAATCCCAAAATAGGCATCCGACGCATTGTTTGGGCAACAACAATTGATCCTATACAACAAAACCGCAAGGTTTCAATCATCTGGTTTGATAAAGACACAACAAAAGAAGGAATCCAGGCCTTCCCTCGTATCATATCCACCACACCACCAGTCAGAAACCAAAGTATTTTTTTGCAATGCCAAATCACATAATTTTGGGAATAAGTTTATCAAGAATTCTTCCCCAACAAATCATCTTTCCAGAATCTAAATTAACCCTTGAACCTAGCCACCAGTGATACTGCCCCAATAGCTAAACCAAAATGTATTCAAAAGAAATCCCTTGTCAAGCTCT
Source organism: Thalassia testudinum (assembly GCA_037157565.1). Lineage (NCBI taxonomy): Eukaryota > Viridiplantae > Streptophyta > Magnoliopsida > Alismatales > Hydrocharitaceae > Thalassia > Thalassia testudinum. The sequence continues at coordinate 75,817,538 of JAZHRO010000013.1, forward strand.
CCCATCTCTTTCCCACCTATACAGGAGCAACCAAAAGATCAATAGCAAATAAGTTTCTCTTAAAAGCGATAGGAAATAAGTTGGCAAAGCCAAAAGGACAGACTTAAGAAAGACTAGGCTTCCTGCCCTCTAAAGTCTCTTCGAAGCCCATCCCTCCAACCATTTCTCCATCCTAACCAATAAAAGAATGTAATCCCTATAATTAAGCACAGCATCAGACAAACACAAACCAAGAGCACTAAATGAATCAATGTCTGGTTGCAATTTTTTGCCTCTTCGTCTGGCATTCTAATTGGAATCAAGACAGGCTTTGTATAATTCAGAATGAACACTGCCCCAAAAACTCCAGAAGCCAACTCAAGTGACTCACCTCTGCAATTGACTCATCCATTTGGACTAAGGCATCATCTACATCTTGAAGAATAAGAAACAGAATGTCTGAGTGATCATTAGGAGTGAAGAAGGTGATTAAGCTTCAAAAGCAAGCTGAGAAAGTACAGCGAGCAAGAAAATCTACTGCTAGAACAAAAAGCATGAGTGCAAAAAGGCACACCTTCCTAATTGCTTTTAGGTTGGATCCATCCCCCATTGGATTCTCATTCACAAGATCAGAGAACAAGCAAGTCATCACACGTTGCTTCATCCACACATTTCATTGCTCTAAAAATCCTTGAAAGACCAATTCATAGAATCAAATGCTTTCAGACAATCAACCTTCCACTAAATAGTCTTTTGCCATACATATGCTAATAGAAAATAATCTCCAGCATAGCACACAGCTGCCTGGATGCCGAAAATGACACCGTCATCCACCTAAAACTATTGGCTAGCACCTTCATAACTATCGACTAAATAGCACTAGGCAGAGCTACAAGTGTGAAATCCTCCATCTGAACTACACCCTCCTTCTTAGGCATCAGAAACAAGAACATTTCTAACCTGTTGAAGCCATTATTCTCCTCATCAAACTCCTGTAAGACCAGCATCACAACATTCTGCTAATAACTAGTACTCCTTGAAAAGATATTTCTGTAACTGTTAATCCATCTAGCCTCAAAGATCTATCCACATTCACTCCTCTAAGCTCTTGCTTTACCTCCTCATGAAAGATGTAGTCAGCAAAGCCCTCTATCAAAATGTAAAATGTAAGTAGTAGCCCGTCTGATTGAACCCAAAGCAGGTCAGCCGGTAAACTCACTAGAGTAAGAGGCTAAAGAAGCACCCACCACTTCTTACCCAACTTCTCTCTGGCCAGTGTCTTTATCAATCCAGTTCCTCCATCTACTGGGAAAAAGATGGAAAACTTTGTCATTGCCATTTTGAGCTAACTCTACCTCAATCATTGCCTCCACGAAGGCTTCAAATGCTGGTTTCAATGCCGTTTCGATAAATTTCTAAGTGTATATTTCAAAGGCACATCAAGTACACGTCATGGAAGCATCCGTATTTCAACATCAGATTTTGATAATTTCGATGCCACAAAAAGAGTTCATTTCGAAGGCATGCCAAAGACATGCTAGAGGCATGTCGATATATATCAACAAAAATGATAGAAATAGTCAAACAAATTAGAATTTTAGAGAAATCACAAACTCAAAATGTCTATATAAAAATAATAATGTCATATCCTAATATTCATACGTAACATGTAGTCTACCATGTCATGTTCAAGTTCAAAAATCAAATATCAAAAAATTAATGTGTAAATTGAATTAAGCCATGTAAAGAAGAAAGATTCAAATATATAGTTTGTAGAAAACTAAAGTAAAAACTTAAAAGTTGAAATGTAAATATCTAAGCAATTAATCTCAAATTAATTTATTATTTAATTTAAGGTCTTTCACTATGATAAAAGATTAATTAATTTGCATCTAAATTAACATAACCATGTGTGTTGTGTCCGCTATTATTATTTACGCAACCTCCTATGAGTCACGTTGAGATCTAGTTACATCATATTTTATATATCAAAAATATATGTTGTCACCTTCCAACATGGGACTAAGGGTTTCTAAGTTGGATGTTATCCTTGAAGTAAATGATGATTAATTCATGAAGTAATCAAGCTATTAGTGTTCACAATTTTCAGGTTTTTATTTTTTATGGATGGATGCAAACTCTTTATTATCCACTACTAACCCAAACTTAGTATTTTACTCTTAGAATTAAACAAATGTTTCCTCAATTCTAAATCATGATTAGACTTATATGTTCATAATAATAATAGATCTAAAGTCTAATATGTATATCTACTCTATAATTATGGATAGGTGTAGAATCAAACCTTAAGAGAGTTAGAGGAGAGGAGCAACGAGACAAGAGGGAGTAGCAGTAGCAGAGATTCGATTTAGATAAAAGCAAAATAGCAACACTAGCAGTACTAGAGAAAAATGGGAGAACTAAGAATGAGAAATAGTAGCAACAAATCGAGATGCTGAGTGCATTTCATCACTTGCTGACATTTTGGCAAAATTTCAACAATGTCGCCAAAGTCCCCATGTTTCAACATTATATTGATGTCAATATGACTTAACCCCAAAAATAGCCATTTCGATAACATGCTGAGGACATGCCGTCAAAATTTAAATCACTTACATACAGTGAAAATAGCTATTGAGACACCTATATTGACCTTAAAACATGATAACGATTTAAGAATTGTACCTTATGTTACCCATTTCTCCAAACTTATCGATATATTATCCATATTTGACAAAATATTACTGACACTCCTGCATTTCAACATTACATGTGTGTCAATATCTCCCCACATTAGAAAAAGGCCATTTCTTAAGCATGCCATGGGCACACCGTGGACATTCAAAACAGTGGCCTCCACACAACCTCCTACACCAATTAATGGACCATTTCCATCCTTTATGCCACAAATTTTTACTTCTCGATACTCTTTCAAAAATTTAATAAAAAAAGACTCATTAACAGAAAAAAGTATTTATCTTCCTTTCTTGCTGCCCCTCCCGAAGCTAGTTCTTATAGGATTTGAGGAATGCATACAATGAACAAATCTTGCATCTCAAGGAACATCTCAATCTACTTCTTTATCAAATCAGCTCCATGAACCTCAGACACTTAAATTTTAAATACCACAACTCCTTCCCTCATTCATCCTTCAAATCAAAGGCATGTATGTAACCAAAGAATGCATCTCCAATGGATGAACCTCCACGAGTAGAAATAGCTTTAAAAATTCCACATCACTAAGAAAATACTAAGTTTAGAAGCCTGGAATGGTGAATCCCCCCAACTATAATGGCACGCTCATAATGGTAGCTTTATAAGACCGTACTTAACAATAAAACCTGGAAAAAAAAGTCAAGATGGCCGAGTTGATCTAAGGCACCAGTTTCAAGTACTAGTTCAAAAGAGCATGGGTTCGAATCCCATTCTTGAGAAAAACTTACTTGCTTTTCCTTTTCAAAAAACAATAAAACCTAGAAAAGCCCTAACCCATTTTTTTTGTACAAAGTCTATCTTCTACCCACAATGTGACATTGATTGTTGGAACGACAGAATAAAGCCACGTGTACTGTCCACGTGGCAATCAACAGGAGGCCCATAGGGGCCAACGGTCATTGGTCTTCGAACACAAGTTTAGAGCTTTTTGCTTAGGGATTAAGTTTTCTATTTTTAGTAAATATATTTTAGGAAGAGTTTGTGGTTTGATTAAATTAGAGAGATCTTTCCTTATGGGATAAGATCTTTGGTTTCCAAGAATAGAGATAGGTACTCTCTATAAAAGAGAGCCTTCCCACTTTGTAATCTCTTGAGTCATAATAATATTTCCAACTTTACAAACTCCTATCCCTCTCTCTCTTCTCCACAAGGCAACCAACCACTAAAGGGCAACTGGCCACCTACGCCAGACACCAAGGGTTGTCAACCACCTCTTGCAGCCCAAGAGCCAACAAAATATAGTTGGACACCCCATAAAGCTTGATGGTTGTCGGGAGACAACCACCTTGCTCTCTCCCAGTCCAAGCGTGCCTTCGTTGGCCATTACTGATGCTTCCGTCACCTTCACTAGTTCTTCTCTGCGTAAGGCGTCGAATGTTTTGACTAAGAGTTTCTTCGGAGACGAGAATCACCAACACGTGATCTAGAAACCACACGCACAACGAGCCCAGAATGATGGCTCTAATACCATGTCAAGATTTGGCACAAATTGGAGCATGGAGGCTCCTTGTGCATGGGAAAAATAGTCCCACGTGGGGGCTATGCACACGTTGATCAGGAGCAACCCTTGGGTTGCAAGAGGTGGTCAGAAACCCTTGGTGGGTCCCATACTAAATCATGATCACTATTAAAAAGGCATAAATCATGTCACCTACCTCAGATTTGACCTTCAACAGAAATAACCAAGACGAGAAAAGTTATCCAGAATAACCAAATAGTATCTGTGTCCCAAACGATTTGGAGTTCAACTAGATCCCTGAATATCCATATGGAGCAACTGAAATAGAGCTTGGGATCCCTGATGCTAACTCCTAGGAAAGGTATTCCTATGATGCTTCCCAAATTAACCTGCCTCACATTGAAACGTAGCAATAGAAGAAATTTGTGGTAGCATCTGTCTAAACTTCAACAAGGGTAGATGACCAAACCTAAGATGCCACAAGTAACTAGTAGCGCCCCTTAATGACAGTGAAGCATGTCCAGCATATGGTGACTACAGAAGACGATAAACACTACCTTATGGCCACACCCAATAGTATGCCCAGTGAGAATATCCTCAAAATTGAGACGGCATAGAAAATCACCCTACAGTTCAATTCCTTTGTAATCTTGCATACTGACAGCAGACTCAGTAGGAAGTCAGGGGCTAAAAGAACATTCTCCAACTTCATATGCGGGGCTATACGAACCTCCCCTTACCAGATATAAAAGATTGTCTCCCATCAGCTACCTACATAAATTTGCCTAGTGGTATTGGACGACTGGTGGTGAACTGTCTCTCATCACCATAGACATACTGAGAAGCTCCTGAATCAACACGCCAATCCGAATCTCTAGCTTGAGACAAACAAGCTATACCCGCTTAAGAAGCACCATATTGCCTATACACCTAAAGCAATGCCTCATACTCGCTCCTAGAAACAATAACAGTGTCAGGTGTCTCACTTGTCATTAAAGAAACCTTCTCCCCGAAATCAAAGAAGGGACTTGCACACACCCCAAATTCAAAAGACGCCACACCACCTCCAACCACTAAAGCAGATGAAGAGGCACTAAATCATCCGGACATAAATAACTCCAAGATCTAAAATTATATATTTAGACCATAGTAGCACTAAATCAAATCAAAAAATTGATTTAATTCAATTGGAAAGATCCAATCAACCTCCAATCACAGCTACAACCACCAAAAAGAGGGCTACAGCTACTAGTACCAATAAATCAGACCCGAGGCAACACCACTACAGGTGATACTACTACAGGTAAGGCAGCAACACCTCTTGCAACCAATGCAGCACACCTCCGATCACCTGCTAGCAGCAGACAACGATGTTGGAGCCTTCAACTACAGGCAACAATAGTGTACGAGGTGGTGAAGGCTAGCGACGCCACTAACAACAGAAACCACCCCCCCTAGACCTGCCCATGGACTAAGGGCCCCATCGACCTGACTCGACCTGCCTGACACGCAAATCATTAATATTTAAAATCAAGAACTGAGTCTTAACTTGGAACTCCAACAATTCCAATCCACCCGTTGGATGCCAAATTTTCCATCTATTTAACTATTGTCTCGCTTCCCCAAAATCTTCAACTATCTCCAAGTACCATACGAGACGTCCAAAAATCACCATTGAAAATTACGAATCATCCATTTAACCTAAGGTACGAGAATCATCTATTAGACCAACAACCACCATCCAACTCTTCCACCGTCTATTCCTTTATCTTATTTTTTTTTACTTGTGAATCAAGGACCTTTAGTATACCCGTATAAGCACAATCAATCATAGGAAAGCATGGGGCATTATACTTAACAGTTAACATAGTACAAAGTAATAGATTTAAAGCTATTAATGAGGACAAGGGATTTAACTGCAAGCACAATACAATTGGATTACTTATATTCTTCCTAAATTCCATGTAATTTATAAATTTTCTAGGATATGTTTTCTTGGAGGATTAATAGTTTAAAAACTTCAATAGTTTATTTTTTATGCAAATGATAAACCTTCGTGACTTTTATAACATTTTAACTAAAGTAGATTTAATTCTTATTGTTCCTTTAACTAATGGCATTTTTTTAGCATGGCTATGTTTATGTTTTCGATCATTCATATTATATCATTATCCATGTCTGTGTTTAAAACTTAAAGTACTTTATATTTGACCCATGGGTCAGCCCAGGCCTGACCCGACCCTCAGAAATAGGGCTTGAGCCAAGCTTATAAGCCCATGGGTCGACCCGACTAGGGTGAGACCAAGGCTTTTGAAAATTTGACTCGATTGACCTGACGCATGGCCAGGTTTACCCTCCCCAACCCAACTCATTGCCTAAAGGAGAGGGACCTACCATTAGCACTAACTGCCGCTGGTGGCTTGCTGCCGCATGTTGGAGGATATCTAGTGAAGTAAGAGCAACTGACCATGGTGACTTAAGAAGAAGAATAAGGGATTGAGGTGAAGGCTTGGAAGCTAGAGCTTTTGGTAGGATATTGAAGCATCAACCTAGAATCGTTACTCTAATACCAAGTGCAATAAAATGAATAGTGTCACATTATTTTGAAGTCATACCTCTTAATATATAGAGAGGTGGGAAAAGTACAACCAACCCCATAAATAAAGATAAGAAAATACAACCAAGGACAATAATATAAAAACACAACTAAAAGAGTGAAGAGATACAACAAGATACAAACCTATCGAACAAAATCCAAGCAAGGAACCAAGAGATCCCAAGCAAGCTCCCAACAGCCAAAGTGAAGAATGAAGTAACAAAGAGCAGCCAAAAGGTATTCACACCAGAAGGGTTACCCAAAAGATCCTAATGCAACTACGACAAAGCTACAGATCGCAGCAAGTGTGAGGTGGTCTGGGAAGTTGGGTTTGGACCACTAGCAAGGAAGGTGAAGACGAGACGACAACAATGGGCAATGGGGTCAACAACGTATTAGGGTTAGGTGAAGGGGTACATCGATGGTGGAGTCAAGGACTAGGGTTAAAGTGTCATGGAAGCAGAGGTTGGTGGCAATGGTGGTCGATCGGCGAGGAGAAGCACCGATCGAAGCACGGAAGACAGGCTCAAGCAGATGCATTGGATTGGAGAGGTGGAGTGCTGGATGCAAATAGGCAAAACCAAGTTGTAATCCCGCAAAGGCGAGTAAGAGCACACAGGTGGTCGAGGCAATGTTACAGAGCCGTTAGGCGAGAGGCGGAGGATAAGGCGGAGTTCGACATCGTGGCAAGGAAGCACAAGCAATGGCGAGGTCAGAGGTGCAACAATGATGTGTGGTGTAGGTGGTGGTGTGTTCGAATGAGGGACTTAAAGGGATGAGAGTAAGATGAAGGGTTCGATGGTGGTGGGTTCTTCGGTGAAGGAGTTTGGGGGATGAGGTGAGTGGAGAAAAGGGTGAGGAAGGGGGAAACAATGAGGGGTGAGAAGGTGGGGTTATAGGAGGGGATGGGGAAGTATGGAGGTAGGGGAGAAATTTGAGATGAGAGAAAGGTAAGTAAGCTGAGAGATAGAGAGATGAGATGAGAGAGAGGAAGTCGTAACCATAACTTTCACAAGGATAAGAATCTAACTTTCGTACCTATTTCTACAACTGCTTACCCCATTTTATAGGGCTACATGATAAGAAAAAATAATAAAATAAATACATTAAACTTTTGACACATCCCTTCGCAAAAAGTTGTATCCCTTCAAAAGGGCTCGTGGATAATTTCAAAGATACCCCCTCAAAATTAATAAACGATGGAAAACTTCCATAATGGCACTTCAACAATTAGTGAATGATCATATGGCTGCATCAAAACCACTGGACCTCCCTTCCAGGATGTTAACACCACCTCCACAAGACTGCTTGAGTAAAGGCAAGAGAACCTTTTATCCCCAAGGCATTCACACAACCAATACACCTCACTGTGGGTAGCAACAATCACAAGCAACATGACCCCAACCACAACATCAAAAGCAATGAGTAGGTGAGGTTCCTCCATATCAATCACTACCTATCATGAAAGAAGTGAGCTTCTTCACCAACATTCCATCTTATCTCCACCCTTTCCCAACTACCAGAACCTAGCCACCTATTCCTACCCTTGCACATGTTTCAACTTGAGGATTCTCACTTTAGGTTTATTATCAAGCATTTATAACAACTTCTAAAAAGTTTTTTTCAAGAGTTGGCTTATTAAAAAATTGATTGTTGTTTCCTTGCATCTTATTTACAATAGTAAATAAAGAAAATTTTAAAGTTCATGAGAACTACAGTGGAGATCTAACTAAATCAAGAAAAAGGATTCACATATGTTGTTTATTGATTTAGAAAAGGATTATGACTATGTTCAAAGAGATATCTTGTTGAAAATTTTGGAAAACAAACAAGTACCAATTCTACATATCAACATCATAAAATATATGTAATGATGAAGCTACAGCTTGTATAAAAACTAAGGTTGGATTCATAAACTACTTTGCTATCACCACCAGTCTGCATCAAAGATCAACTTTAAGCACTTCTCTTTACCTTCGTTATGAATGAGTTGATAAAGCATATTCAAGCAAAGGTGACATGGTATATGGTTTTTGCTGATGATATTATATTAGTTGATGAGACAAGATGGAGTAAACAAGAAACTTGAGCTTTGGAGAGAAGTCCAAAAACCTAAAGGCTTTATCTAAGCAAGATAAAGATCGAGTATATAGAATGTTAGTTTAGTGGTAGAAGGAACAGTGAGGGGGATAGATATTAAAAATGAAGAAGAGTGAATTCCGAAGAAATATGTTTTTAAATATTTGGGATTCATTTTTCAATGAAATGAAGAAATTAATGGGCATGTTAGACATAGAAAAATGCAAGGTGATTGAAATGAAGGGGAGCATCTAGCACTCTATGTGACTAGAGGGTTCCATTAAAAGTTAAAATAAAGTATTAAATAGAAGTTGTGACACCTATCATGTTGTATAGTTGACAATGTTGGGTCATCAACTATAGCCATGTGCAAAAGATGCCTATGAAAGAAATGAACATCTAAGGTGGTATGAACATTTACAAAGACGGCCAATTAATGCCAAATCGAGAAATATGAGGAGTCTGATGCTAAACCTCCAAGAAGGCTAAGGAAATGTTAGAAGGAAACTATAAAGTATGATCTCGATTACTTTAATTTAAGTCTAGAAATGACTCAAAATAGATTTGAATGAAGGAAAAGAATATATATAACTAACCTTACTTAGTGTGGGAAAGGCTTTGTTGTTGTCATTATTATTCTAACTTGATGAGATATATTTTCTTAACTACCAAACAGAAGAGAAGAGTATTACAGGCCAATGATCAGCTGAAACGACATTGTACGAGCACACAAGTCTAGTTTACACAAGAATTCTATCAGAAGAACAAAGCTACATCAGTTTTTGGAACTCAGATACCTTGTCCTCTCTAACAGAAAGATAGCCCTGCATCTCCACCTGCAATCTGTTACAAGTTCAACGTTACATATTGAAGACAAATATAGGATTATTACTTTCAAGAATAGAACAGACAAATCTCATATGATTCTTTTACAATGGTTGGCATTCTCTAAAGATGAAACACATATATTTTTGAAACAAAGACGCCATACACATGTCGAATTTAAGCATATATCAAATTAGGTCTGGAGTGCTCTACAATATGCTTGTGGGAATAAATAAGCAACCATACCATTTTAAGAAAAAACAAGGGCTCCTATTGTGGAACCAAAAGAAATCCTATAATACATAGAGATGCTGAGTGTTTTTTCATCAAGATTTCGGAGTGCAAGACATAGAGGCAACAGAAAGTTCATTACAATGAGATGTACTACCAAGTTTGGCTTGTAAATGTGAATCCTTGACTGTCACCGAGGAGAAGTGTGCCTTATGCATAGAGAGGCACCCATGAACATAACAGGAACAGAAGTACATAAAAGGCAGCACATGCTAAACAAACAAATAAAAGGAATGCCATCGAGGATATAGGGAATAATTATAATGAAAACAACTTCCAACATCGCCCCTCTAGCTAGAACAAGTAGACTCATTCTCAATATGGAGAGATTGGAAGATGGAAGTACGAAAATCTTAGTGTAGTCGTTAGCCAACTAATTCTCTATGGTCAAAGCATGGAGTAGATATTTGGCATCCTTGGCAAATTGATAATCAACCTATATGTGCTTCGCACTTTCATGGAAGACAGGGTTGTTCGCAAGAAAAGTGGCCACCTTGTATCGTAAAGTAGCAATTCCACAAGGGCTTGCAAGCAGTGTAAGTTATGGCCTAGTATTCTCACCCTGCACTAGATTAAGAAACCATTATCTATGTGTTGCTTCTTTAAGTGACTAGCCTCCCACCAACAGAAGTGCAAAACCTAGTACTAGATTGCCTATTGTAATATAATCAACACCGGAAGAACATGAGCTTGAAAATGCCATTATTATGGGGAAAAAATAACGCAGTTGCATGCAGCAAGAGATCCCTTTAAATTTGGCATGCAGCTTCCTTACAAGAGCATGTTAGCTCACAGTGGTAAACCTAAACTGCAGGGCCATATGGTGTTCCAACAATGAGAAAGAGTGATGGAAATGGAAAGTGGTGATCCAAGGAGGCAACAAGATATCTGATGGATGGCACAGAGCACGAAAACCGAAGGCATTTTCGACTCTGATACCAAGTAAATGTGAATTTGTGACTGTTCTTGAGAATGCATGCCCTCAAGATATAGATAGACACCTAAGTATATAATAGGAATGGGAATAAAACAAAGGGAAGTACACAGAAGGAAAACAAATAAAAGAATGTCACTAAGCCTATTGAGAACACTTACAACAAAGGCTCTATTTCTTTATGATGAAACTTCAACGCCTTAAGTGGAGCCGACAGGAGTGCTGATATAAAATTTGGATCACAAGTAGTCCTTGCAAGTTCTAGATAATGTTCAAAATTTACAGAGAAAAATAGTTTTTCCCTTCTTCAAATAGCTTGGCCTCTGAGCCTGTCATTTTCTGATAAGATATTCTTCTATCCAGCAAGGATGAGATAGTGTACCATTTAAGGACAAGATGCTGCTTTTTTTTTATTCAAGACCAAACAACAGACCTGTCCCGCTGTTCCCCCTACCTGTCATCACTGCCTCTCAAGCACCCACCTCCACCTCCCGCCAGTGAACCAGAATGCCTTTGTACCACTGATCTCTGATCCAACTACCAATCCCTCTTCTCTACTCTAAATCTGCTGACAAACTAAAACACCAGAATAACAGTGCATAACTGACCAATAACAATATGTGGATACACTAAACAGCTTTTAAACCAGCAAGGCTAACTACAGTCATTTGAATGGTGATAATTATCTGGCCAACCTTTCAGTCTTAGAGGACCAAGCGAGTCAAACACAAGGCCATCAAACCAAAGCTTAACCAAGCACCATGACATATCATCTACAATATAAGAATACACCTATTCTGACAGCTTCATGGAAAAGTAACAAGCCAAACAGACCACATTTACATGGTTTCTATCTAATGGCTCTTGGATTCCATCTAATCACCATATCATCACTAGAAATAACCTAACTCCTATTTTGAGTATCGCCAACCCAAGCAAAATTCTACAACTGATTGTGCTAAAGTTCTGCGGTATTGTAAAATCACTTGATGCCCTTAAATACTCTAACGGATTTTAGCTCCCTGCCAAATTGTTTCACAATCAAATGATGTAGTCAGTAAAATCCACCAATACCTGTGCTTCTGGGCTAGGATGGAGCTTAAAGCTCTCTTATGATTCACTGAGAAAAAGGAGAAGAAAGCAATCCAGTGATTTGCTCTCTCTTTAATTGAAAGATTGGCTGGAAATAGATCCTCAGCAAGAATAAGCTCCATGCTTTCTGGCCTGAACAAGAACGCAATAACATTTTTTTTTGCTTGAATCGTAGGGCATTCAAATCTAAGGACATGGAGATGCAACACAAACCTAAATTCCTTGCAATCGTTGTCAAAACAGAGAGCTATAATTCTGGAGGGAATCTGCTCAAATTCATCGGTAATAGGTAACAGGCCCTCAAAACATCTCTTACAGTATGTACGATATAGTTCTAGAAGTTTTTGCATGGCCTTCCGACGGACAGTAACCTGGAAAAGAAGCCGATGAAATTGATGCAGTCAAGACACCGGGATAAAAGCCTTAAATGAGCCAATTCTAGAAGATTTTCCAACCTTTTTGTCACGAAGTCTATCTGCAGCACACAATACTAATGCAGGTCGAAAGGATATAAAGTTACAAGAAGCCAGATCACAGACAAGACTAACAGCTTGAGTTCTCACTTTGTCATCAGTATCTAGGAGGCGCTCTTCAAGAGCATCTGCAAGAATAGCCAGAAAAAAATAAAAGAAAAAGCATCACAATAAAGTAAACTAAATATATCAATAAAAGGAGTGTTTTGACATTACTAAGAATTTCAAGTGCAGCAGTCGACAAGATGTTAGACATGTAGCAAGGTTGAGAACATTCAATGGTACGTATTCTAACTTCTGTTGATTTGTCAGAGAATCTCTTCAGGAATTCTACAAATAGCGGACGGTACTCCATAGCAGCTTGGAGTTCAGATTTTGCAAACAACTTCCCAACTAATTGAACTGCCTTCATTCGAACATCCACCTGGTCTGTCTGTCAACACCCAGAAAATGCTTTTGTACTCCATGAAATAGGCACTGAATGTTGAGTAAAAAATGCATATTTGAAGGAGTAATAAATAGTATAAAATATAAAAGTTACATACTACTAACTCCAATGCCAATTTTGGAATGACAGAACTCAGTATTTGAGGAGAATATTGAAAAATCATAAAAATGATTTCATGATAGAATTCCTTCAGCTCGAATTCAGCAGCATCCCTTTCCAAAATACAAGAAATCAACTGTCCGCGAATAAAGGGCTGTAATTTTTCTGCACAATTTTGAATTACGGCAACAGCAAGGTTGCAGGAAGCCAATGAATCCCTCTGCAAAAGAAGGGAAGGAAAAGAAAAGGTTACTGCAAAACATGCAATCAACAAGAAACAACCAAACAAGAACGTCATACTGCCAATACGATTTGTGATGGTAAATAGTCCTTCCCATTCCACATCTAGGGTTCTTTGTTCAGTAGACTACATGACATGCGAGTTTCTATCTATATAAGCCTTAACTTGAACCGAGCAAGGAAAAAATGGAAATTCACCCTCATAATCTCAAAATGCTACCATATTTAGAAAATAACCCACAATCATATAATTTAAACATTTGACAACCGTGATTGCCAAATTGGGAAAAACCATATTACCCAAAAATGTACTCAGATTATGTTCTTTTAATGATTGTACAACATCTATGACAGCTTTTGCCACATTAAGCAGGATTGACTACATGGGCATTTTACAAAGACTATTCTCTTTTCCTGTTTTTTTTCAAAAAGAATTCTCTTTTCCTTTTCCTCCACTTTTTTGCCCTTTGCCTCCATTCAGATTTATTTTGGGTCATTCCCTACAGCCAAATCAAAAGAACCATGATCACGCTCTTCCAAGACTTAGATCCTAACAACCCAGATTACACCTGACAATTTCCTTCCATTCCAATACTCTCTTAAGTACTATTGAGAACAAAAAAGGATGGGTGTGATTGCAGCAACACTTCATCTTGAACATGAGGTACACCATTGAAGTTCTTTATGATGATGAGTGGGTCAGTGATGTGGTGCACACTCATGCAGCACATCCCTCCAAGTCAAAAGCTGATGGAGCTACAGCACCAGTAGGTTGGTCTAAAGGAAGAGGGGATTTCTGGGTAATTTGACAGGATTTTTTTGGAAAGAAGAGCTGTTTTTGATAGTGTGAAACTGATGGAAGATGATCGACCCAAGATTACTCGAGGATTTAACGATAGAGATTCATATGAGACCAGGTAAGCGGCTTATGCAAGTTGGCAGTTGCAAGGGATTTCATATGACAGCTGCATTATGAAAGTGTACATAGAGATGTTGGAAGGTGTTGCTCACTTAGATGCGCTAGAGGATTCCAAAAGCTATCAAGTGTCATAAGAAGTGCTGAGTTATAAGGGTGTAGTTGTCATTTATTTTTTATGTTTTGCGTATCATTGTAATTAAGTCAGTTCTCTCTCTTGTAATAGAGAGGCTAGGGTTTCTTTTAAGAACTAATGCATCATTTTCTTTTCATATGACATCAGAGCAATGATACTAGGATGGTGCTCTGATATCCCACTAAAAAAAATCACCCACAAGATGATCGAATCACTAATCTAGAGGTGATTCGATTGAGTTAAGATGTGGTAGCAGCAAGGAGCCCCCCCACAATGCTGCCACTGCCACCAACAACGGCAGCAACACTACAGCCATCACCGGGGAGACCGACAGCACTGGTTGCGCCGCCAATGATCGGTCCAGCCACCCCAACGCCACAGCTGGGGGTGCTGCAGCACCAGCAAGGTCCAACCAGGTTGGTGGTCGTTCCCGATTCTTCGAAGTTGATGTTGTGATTCCTGTGATGAGCCTTCTCTCATGCCTAATTTTGTTGACGATGAGTCTTCTCTTGCCCTTGATAAAGGAGTTTGAACCAAGGAGAGGGTCTAATTCAAATCCAACAAGGATTGCATGTGCAGCCCAAGAAGTCATGAAGAAGGAAGAGAGGCTCAGGAGCGCATGGGTGATTGACTCCAACACCTCTATTCATCTTACGATGGATAAAGATCGTTTGATAAATCCCATAGTTCCATGCAAGATTGGAGATGTGAGGATAGCCAATGGGGCTACCTCACCAATTACTGCAGTTGGGAGCGTATATGCCTCTACAAAGATGATCATTGAGAAGGTGCATTATGCTCTGAATTTTCCAATGAGTTTACTATCAGTGAGCCGTATATGCAATGATATCAGAAATCGAGTGATTTTTGATGAAGAGTATTGTTACTTCCGAGATCAATAGACGAGCGAGATTGTACATGGGGGCATAGAAAGAGATGGATCTAAGGCTATAAAAAAAATCGAACCCGCCTAACCCGACCCGAACCCGACCTGAATATTGGACCCGAACCCATTTATTTTAAACAGGTTTAAACCCATTTAACCTATTTAATAAACGGCTCGGGTTCAGTTTTAAACCCATGGACTCGTTCTACCTATCCAACCCGATTAACCTACCCATTTAACAACCCGTCAAACCCATTTAACAACCCATTCACCCATTTAACCCATTTAAATCCACCAAACCAGCCAACCCATTTAACCCATCAAACCCGCCAAACCCATTTATAACCCATTTAAACCCAACCAACCCGCCAAACCCGTTTAACCCATTTAATTCAATGGGTTAAACGGGTCAAGTCGGGTTTTAGGAATTTAAACGGGTCAATTTCGGGTTAGGGGTGCTAGACCCGTTTAGTAAACGTGTCTAACCCAACCCAACCCGACTATTAAAGGTTTTGGGTTAAACGGGTCGAGTCCAACCATTTGACACGTCTAGATGGGTCTATACCATCTAGACAAGCCCACTTTGTTTGTTTAAGCAATGTCAATTGCCAGAGATCCTTTGCTGTGGCACAAGAGACTTGAACACACCCATCAATTCAAAAGATGCAACAAATGTGTCCAAAGTTACCAAACTTCTTGACTCTAGATAGTAAGGACTATCAACTTGGGAAGCACCATAAGAGTAGCTACTAGCTACCCACGGAGAGACGATGGGCTGAGTGCAGTTCCTTTCTCCTTGGTACATTGTGATGTTTGGGGCCATCCAGAGTTCCCACTCCAGGAGGACAACGACATTTTGCCATTTTTGTAGACCACAGTCGTCTAACATGGGTCTTTTTGATGAAGGCACAATCAAAGATTCCTTCTATTGTGCAGCAGTTTCTCAGACCCAGCATGCCACCACGATTAGAATCTTCCACAGTAACAATGCTCTGAAATTTATGCAGCAAGATTTGCAATTTTTCACCTCCAGAGGTATCATTCACCGGACATCTTGTGCTCACACGTCTCAGCAGAATGGCATGACTAAGCATAAGCTGCAACATATTCTCAATATTGCCAAGACCTTAATGTTTCACATGAAGGTTCCAAAGCAATTCTTAAGAGATGTGCTTACTGCAGCATACTTGATTAATCGGGTGCCCTCATCTGTACTTGGAGGACAAACACCATACCAGGCAATTTATTTAGATTGTTCTCAATCGTTTGCTCTTCCCTTGAGGATTTTTAATGTGTATGTTTCATCCAAGCTTATGACAAATCAAGACAAATTTTCACCTTGGGTTGTGATATGTGTGTTCCTTGGATACTCTAAGACACAAAAGTGATATAGATGCTATGATCCTATCCAGCGACGATATATTGTCACAGCAGATGTCACCTTCTTTAAGAAGATTCCATACCTCTCAAAAGAAAGAACATCCATACAAGCTGCCTTGCAGGAGACTCAGGTTCACCACAGGAGAGAGGAAACTTTATCTGATACTTTACAAGAGGGTGATTCTACACATCTTCCAGCCTCATCAGATGAGAGCGAGACAGACAGTGATGAGTACAAAGGAGGCCTAGTAGAGTGTATACTCTTCATCCTATGTCACAGTATACAGGGATCTCACATCTAGAGGAGGACGATCAACAATTTCCTCTATGATCACCACTACGGTTATTCCTAGGGATTTTATTCAGGCTTCTCAAGACTCCAGGTGGCGTGCAATAATGGATGAGGAGATGCAAGCCTTACAATTTAGAAAGACATGGGATCTTGTGTCATGTCCTCCAGGTGCTACTGTAGTTGACAACAGATGGGTGTACACCATCAAGTACATAACAAATGAGACAGTGGACAAGTACAAGTCCAGGCTTGTTACCAAGAGGTTTACCCAGACATATGAGGTACCAGTGGCTCGTATTACTTCTATCCAGATCATTATCTCAAATGGCAGTGATTAGGAAGTGGCCTATGTATTAGTTAAACATCAAAAATGACTTTTTGTATGGTGATTTGTCAAAGAAAATGTATATGCGATACCCACCAAGATACAATATTTAGGGGAGCATGTTTGTTGCTTAAGGAAGGCGATTTATGACCTGAAGCAGAGTTCACAAGCCTGGTTTGAGAGACTTAGCTCAAAGATCCAAAACATTGGGTTCCAGAGATCTACTTCATATCATACCATCTTCATCAGGAGGACTAGATATGATGTCTATCGAGTTATTATTCTTGCAATGTACATTGATGACATGGTCCTTACTAGTGATGATGAGAATGAGATTACTCAGACAAAGAAGTTCCTACAATCCACATTTGTTACCAAAGACCTGCGTGATCTTTAATATTTTCTAGGAATTGAAGCTATTAGGCAAGGAACTAGTCTTTCTTTGTCACAAAGACAGTAGACTTTGCAGATTCTTGAGGAGGATGGATTATTTGGCTCTAAACCATTTGGTACAATGGTTGAGTTTCAGCTTGTTTGAGCTATTGATGAGGAGGATCCCATGTATGAGGATGTTACTAGATACCATAGTACAGTGGGGCATTTGCTATACTTGACTATTACTTGACCTAATATCAATTTTGCAGTAACCAGAGTCAACCAGTACATGCAGAATCCTAGGTATAGTCATTGTCGTGGTGTTTGCCTTACCTTGAGGTACCCCAAAAGGAGTCCAGGTACAGGTTTGTACTACAAAGATAGAGGAAAACTTGATATTATGGCTTATTCAAATGTAGACTACGTTAGGTCAGTGGATACTAGACATTCCATGTTTGGATATGCAGTGTATCTTAAAGGTAATCTAGTTTCCTAAAGAAGTAAGAGGTGGTGGCTCGGCCTAGTACAAAAGCAGAGTATAGAGCAATGGCTCAAGTAGCTTGTGAGATCATGTGGATAGTCAGTTTCCTGCATGGCTTGGGTGTTGAGGTTGATATGCCAATTCCACTCCATTATGACAACACATCTACCACTTATATAGCCTTTTAATCTAATCTCCCATGAAAAGACTACACATATTGTGGTGAATTGTCATATTATATAAGATGCAATCCTAAAAGGGAAGATTAGTACTTAAATGTCTCCTCTAAGTTTCAAATTGCAAATATTCTTACTAAGCCGTTGAAGAAGAAACGTCATGACTTTCTATCCAACAAGTTAGGACTGACCAACATATACGCCCCAACTTGAGGGAGAGTGTTGAGTTATATGGGTGTAGCAATTTATTTTTATATTTGGAGTATCATTGTAGTTAACCCAATTCTCTCTCTTATAAAAGAGAGGGTAAGGTTTCTTTTGAGAACTAATACATCATTTTCTTTTAACAAGAAGGAAAGATGAGAACTGCAAGAAAACAGAAGTGACTAGAGGCAATGGCTAGTTAAAACCTTGAAGAAAGGTGACTCTAACACAAAGTTCTTTCATCTATTTGCTAGCATGAGGAGGCATCAGTACATTGACAGATTGAAGATCAAGGATACTTTTAGGACAAGCAGACATTTGATTTGGAGGCACCAAAATTGCCCTTCATAAACTTCATGGGGAAGCACCCTGTTGGCAGTTGGAAGCGGACCAGTATGTGCATCAAAGGGATGCCTCGGTGAAAGAGTTTAAGGTGAGAAGATCCAGGAAGCATTTTGCAGATTGAAGGCAAAAGGGGCTGCCAAGGCCGGAAGGATTCCTTGTACTCTTTACAAATTCTGGATTCTTGCCAGCAATAATGTTGTTGTTGGCATGGTGAAGTTTGCCCCTCAGGAATGGTGGGTTCCACAATTTGAACAAATATCTCTTTTTCATATTAACATAGGACTGAAGGCAACAAAAAGATATCGATCATCGACTTATTGATTTATCACAACCATCGTTCCAACAGCTTCAAAAGTGCGAATTTCAGAGATATGCCAAAGGCATTGTGAAGAAATGAAAGTAAACTGATGTCTTTTTAGCGATTTCAATAGCTTGAAAACATAGGCATGCCAATGAAACCTTTAGAAAATGGGATATGCTCCAAAAAGAGAGAGAATTGACTGCAAATTGCAGTATATATATTAATATAACAATTTAATTTAAACACAATTGAATTTTTGACAAGCAACAACAACGAGTATGTCATTGCCATTTGGCAACAAATGACATTCACCAGAACCAGGAGTTTTCAGCGAGCTCTATTTGGCAGCTATCCTCATCATCACTGCTCTATTTTTGGCAGAAGTTGTACCGTCGAATTAACTCAATGTACTCACAATATGATGGCCATGTCTTATAAAGAGTACAGACTGCACTAGTCCACTAGATATTGGGGATATTATTGTTGTATGGTATGTGCTAACATCCCAAGATGGGGATAAGTCGCACTTTCAGCACTGCATTGAGTCTCTTAACAAAAGCCGTTGATTTCTTGGATGTTCCAACTCCAAAAGCATAGAATAAGCCTTGACCTTCTAATATCCCTTCCATGATCTCCCTGCGGCATCCTGGACCATCATTTTCACTATTCGCATAACTCGCAGAGGCTTCCTTAGTGGGTTTCTTATCCCGATCCACCATTCTCAACACCAGCCAACACTATTCACATAACCTCATAGAGGCCTCCATAGCGAGTTTTTTATCCCCATCCACCATACTCAACACGAGCACAACCAGCTCCATTTTTTCATTGCCCTTGTAAAACTATCCCAACATTTGGTGTTGTTGGTAGGCAAGAAGACCATGAATTTTGCATGGGCATCCATGAAAGTTGCCAGCATGTCCACATTATGTTGATAAAATGACCATAGAGCCCCATGATGACAAATTTTCCAGGATGTACTTGGGGAAGTCGCCATTTTGGCACTACACTTGGGGTTTCAGCAGAAACAGCCATTTTGATGACATGTCAACGGTTTCGCCTGCATCCATCAGTGTCATGCATTTTCAATACTTCATGACCAAATTTTTTTTGAAACAAGGGTGGTTATCCATAAGATAACCACCCAAATTCATTCATCATCAAAAAATTACAACAAAGTCAATTACACGAAGGACTCCCAAAACACCACCTGGGAAGAAATGGATGAGATGAGCCTTTGCCCTCTAAAATTACCTCATTCCTCCCCAACCAAATACCTCAAATAATAGCCAACATTTTCTCTCTATCCTTATTCGATCTTAAGACACCATTCCTTCCTTGTCTCCCAACCTTCCCAAACGATGTCCAAAAGCTATCCAGGCAGTCATGGCTTATCCAATCTATCCCCATTCTTCAAACCTACTCAGCAAAGGCACATTTAAAGAACAAGTGATCAGCGTCCTCCTCCATCAGAGCACAAAGAGAGCAAGTCATATCCTCTATTGGTGCCCATCTTGTCCTCCAGACCTTCATAACCACTCTTCCTTTTCTAAGCAACCACGCAAAGATCTTCATCTTAAGAGGGTAATCAACCGACCAAATTAACCTACAATCTCGTAAGAAGTCAATATCATGCACCTGTGCAGACCCCCTCGGCTTTCTATAGGCCTCCGCAACCGAAAAATCACCCTCCTCCTAGTGAAAACCACCCATCCCATCCCCCAACTCCCACCCCTACAGGCATTGTAGGAGCTCCTACAACTTACTTCATGACCATATTGAGTTGAGGCTTCACTGAAATTGGCCATTTCAGCAGCACTGCCGCCACTATGATATTTCATTCTTTACCAAATGTAGTCTCATTGTGAAGATTTTACCACCAAGTGGAGGGAGGCGCTATCGACTTTGATAAAGTTGATTCAGCCAGCATTTATTGATGGAAGAACCTGTAGAACTTATCTGTGGTGGCATTTGAACGTGCAGTGTGTAGCAAACTATGACTAAGAAAGATTTTTTGTAGAAGGTTGACTTTTTTACGTCTCATGATTATGTTTCTTTGCTAAGTCATTCGAAACATTTCAACGTCTTCATTTTAATAATGCCAAAGAAGGTTATATGTGAATGTAATTAGGCAACAATTTTTTCAAAAGGCTGCCAGATCTTCTTGATCTCAATTTAATGGCCTGGGATGATGGTTGTCAGCCTATTTCTGAAGGGGGTTTGGGGTACATACTTGCAAAATTCTAAAGAGGTGGGGCTCTCGAGGTGGCTGGTTTAGCTGATAGAAAATGGGAATGACTTGTCAAGTAAAGTACTTCAAGTATGTTATGGGATTGCTATGATTTGGGAGGAACTAAGGCAGGTTCACAAGGGAACTTTCATTTTCCAGAAGGATATTTGAATGGGCATGTAACTCTTACCCTTCTCCAACACTAGGATTAGGAGATGTCTTTAAAGTTTGGCAAGAAAATTGGATAGGGTCCACATCCTTGGTTGCTTTATAATACAAAGGAAGGCCTTCCACCTTTTTTTTTTATTGAGAAGGACAGTTGCACAATGTTAAGATGGGCCTCAAGTGAAAAGCAAGGGTTGCTGGTTACCTCAAGTGGGAGGTAATCTTTTTGGTGCTAAGTTTGTTGATCTGTAGGAGTTGATCTTTTGTCCAAAGGGTAGGGCCTTCTTTTTTTTGAAGGACAATTGCATGATGTTAAGATGGGCCTTAAGTGAAAAGTAACAATTGCTGGTTGCCTCAAGTGGGAAGTAATCTTTCTGGGGCTAAGTTTCCTGATCTTTAGGAGTTGATTTCTGTCTAATGGATAAGGTTGTTGATTCTGTTTGGTATTTTGGCAGTTTTCTTAGAGTTACTTGAGCTTGAGCGTGTGGGTTGACTTTTACAAATGGCAAGTTATGAGTTGGTTTGACTCTTTCATACGAGCTACTTGAGCTTGAGGGGTGAGTTGACTTTTTCAATAGTAAGCCATGTGCTATTGTTTTGACTCATAAAGTGCCAAACCAGATCAGGTTGTTCGTTGGGTTTCTCCATGAGAGGAAACTTGTCACTAGGCCCTTTAAAAGCAAATAGATGCTTAACTGTGATGTTGCTTATATGTGGTGTTGGATAGAGCTCGAGGATATAAATCACTTGCTCTGTGGATATGGCTCTCTCAGTCAATTTGGGCATTGATTGGGCTTATTTGGAAGATAATGTGTCTCCTTCACAAAGAGGATATAAGTCATGACAATGTGCACGAATGGAGTGAGAAACCTATGAGAACCTTATAAACACTATGGCTTTAGAGGAGTGATACTTTCAATATGTGGGAGCTTGTGTGGATTGGAAATGGCATCTTGGATAGATTGCATTAATCTCACCAATGAGAAATAAGTTGTCAACTTGTATTGTATTCAACTAAATGGATCTGAGGTGTGGATCCATTTACCTCATGTACCTATATATTGTATTCAAACCTCACCTTCCATTTTTGTCTTGGCAAAAATAATCCCAGTTGCCAATAAACTCTTGGGTGTGTATGCTTCCCCATGGTTTTTCTCTCTCGTTGGATAGGCTTTTCAATGTAATTTATTGTCCTTTGTGCTTGTATAGTTTATTTTACCGTGTGATTGTGTCCACAGGTTATCAAAGATACAAATCTGCTTCCATAGCTCGAAGTTTAGGACAAACATGGACCACTCCCAGAATTGTTTCTTTGTGAGGATACTACCAATCTTCAGGCAGCTCATCCCTTTCTCTTTTGATTGTTATTGGCCTCTTGAGTCTTCTTTTCCCCTATCTATACATTGGTTCCAATTTGGGCCATTTTTTGCATGATCTCCTTTAGGTGACTCCATGAAGTCCAGTGCTCATGAAACGGATCATGGTATAGAGGATCATTATACATAGTTCAATAATTTCATGTATGGTCATAATCTTAGTGGTTGATCATTGAGATTGGTGGCTAGTGATGGCATGGTTATGGAGGGTTGATATCTCATTGAAACTTGCACTCGAAGTGATGCTGACCTGTTTGAAACCCTTTGCAAATCAAGTTGGATATTGGTTTGTAATCAGCAGGTCAAGCATGTCCAATCGATCAATACTATTCTTGACCGATCGGACAAACCTTGTAGTTTGGTCAACTTTTTTGTGTTCATCCAACCAATCAAGCTATCACCTAACTAGTTGGATGGTCTTGGTTACAGTGGATCATTGTTGCAATAGTTCTATCCAACCAATTACTTTCACACCCAAGAAGTCAGACAGATTTAATGGGTTGGTTGGCATTTTGGATTTTGTCCAAGTAATCAGAATCTCCTGACCGGTTAGACAGATTGGTCCCACATGACGTGACTTGATCAGCATTTTCGAGTTGGTTTTGTCCAACTCATCAGTACCCTTAATTGATCAGGCAATCAACAATTATCCTGAATATGCTTCTTTGTATGAATCTGCAATTGATGTTTCCGGTGTTAGATGATTGCGGTTTACCTGGTCTTTTAGCTGCCAATCACACTTGATTATGCTCTACACAAAAACATTGATTATGTGGTTGCCTCTTCTTGTGCTAGTGATCTGGCAACTATAGTTCATATGTCTTTCATCAGGTTCAATCCTCTCTCTCTTGTGATGAGAGTTGTACTATAGTTGCATTCCCTTCATCGTGAAGAGGCGGTCTCATTCATCCCTAATCATCCAAAGTTCCTGATCCTTGCGCATGATCTTTGGAATCAGCCATCTTCCTATAAAAAGGGGAGGAGTCAACTGAGCATCTCAACAGAAAGATTGAATGCCTGGATCAGATCAGAGTTCATGATGCATGCCCTAAATAGAAAGGAGACATAGGCTGCAGGGTTCATGATAAAAGAACACCAAACAAGATATGCACACTCTTCCATGTCCAATGTGAATCCTCACGTTCAACTTCTGTTGGTAGCTTTGACCAACCACCATCAGCAGTCAACTCGTTTGCTACTGGGGTGGGGCTTGGCCTCTAAAGCATACTTGGAGTGAGTTTAGACCTTATATAGCTCAAGTCATTGAGTAGATATCGGAGATCCTTTGGAATGAACAGAAAAGGAAACTGATACCAACCTGATTTTGAACAAGCATCCTTTTTTTCTCATGTTTCTGCACTTCGCCTTCATTCTATTTCATCCCATCTCATGGAGCGACGATGGATTGCCCCAAAAAAATTGCAATGGTCATCATCTGTCCAATCACAGTCGCAGCTTGGACATCCACTGATGCCCACCCATTCTGTCTCATCCTAAATGGAATGGCTCAAGTAGTTAAGTGTTGATAAATAAATAACATCAGATATTAAAAACAAATGCAAATATCAAATCATAAGCAATAGGAACACTTGGGTTTACGTGGAAACCTCACTCACATAGAGCGGGGAGAAAATCACGAGAGAATGCCCCTACAGGGCAAGATGTTTCTATTTTTCTCAAGAATAAATGGGGGGGTTACAATGGCCTTTATATAGGCCACCAAACACCTCTCCCTTTCCCACTCTACTATGTAGGACTAAACACAACATGTAATTGGATCTCCCACTATCCAATTACAACCCTCTCAACACTTTCCCTCAAGCAGGAGCATGAAATGCTCAACTTATACAACATAAACCCTCACTCTCACAAATAGAACACAAACTTCAACTGGTACAACTAGGTCATGGCTCTCCTCTAGGCGAATAGCAACAGCTACATCCTCATTCTTCCTTGTAGATAGGGTGGGCTAATGATGACACATTAGCATAAGACGAAGTCTGGTAGATGAATTGTTGAAGCTAACTCTGATTGGTCTATCTCCTAGAAACCTCAACTAGTGTCCGTGCCTTCCTCATTGAAGATCTCAAAATTGGGTCTCTCCCATAGAGACCTCAAGATTAGCCTCCCCTATACGGGAAATTGAAGTAGGCCTCTCCCTTAGAGACCTCAAAACTAGCCTCTCCCATACAAAAATCCCTCACAAACTTCTCTCATATAGGGACCAGGTAAGTGTTCCTCTCATATAGGAACCAATTAGGAGTCTCTCGTGTGGGACCTCAAGGAAAGAGTCTCCCACATATAGGGTCACAATGGACTCTCACTCACACTCCCCATCTCCCATACTTGTATAGGAGAAGAAAGTAACATAAAAAAGAAAAGATAAAATAAAGAAGAGCTTCTCCCCCTCTTTTTCTTTAATTTCTTGTCATTTTTTTAATCTTTTTTTTCATCTTCCCTTTTTTTCTTCTCATTTTCTTTTTTTTCTATCACTTTCTCTCTTTTTTTTTTCTTCTCTTCTCTTTTTTTTGTTTTTTTAAATGGACTTGCTACTATCCTCTTCCCCCGTTTTTTGCTTTTGTAAAGTTACCAGGACATAAAAGGAAAAAACAAGGGGTTAAAACTGTAAAAAAGAAAAAGCATATCAACTTCTTAGGGTTCAAATGAACTCAAGAGCCACGACACAGCCACAGGAGGAACTTCTTAAGGTTCGAAATGCCGATTTCGATGCAGTGCCGATGAAATTCCAAGTGTGCATTTCGTGGGCATACCGAGGGCATGCTGTGGAAATGCCCATTTTTCGATGGGCATGCCAAGGGCACGCCTCGGCATGTCGATGCATACCGACAAAAATAGCAAAAGTAATTAAAAAAACCAACAGCAATCTCGACATGGGCACCGATTTCACCAGCATGCCGACCATGCCAAGGGCATGCCCAACAATGCCGACGATATCCCTATAAATCGACATTTTATTCATGTCGGCACAACCCTTGCTCGGAAATGACCTTGCCGACAACATGCCAGCGGCATGCCGTCGGCATTTAAATCACTGAAACTTCTCACGATCGCACCTGAGATTTCCATCGAGGCTTGCACCACAAACTGCGACAGCTATCTAGCAGCGCACAATAGCGTTCCCCCATCTCCACACCGACACTTCACAACACTACCGCAACACAAGATCAAAGGCAAGGGGGACCTCTAGCGACGCTATGAAAGGAGCCCCAATGCAACAACAACTACGTTGGGCCCTATAATAATGGGGCAGCGGCGCTAGAGCACTGGAGGCGTAGGCAGTGGTGGCGCTAGGTGCTACAAGCACGAGGCAGTGATGGTGTTGGGCCTAGAGGTGACCCATGGCGTGGTGGCGAAGGAGTTGGAGGCGAGATACCTCCTCTAGAGGCATTACATGACCCCTGTCGAGGCTGGCAGCAAGCCCAAGCCCACCACCAGAGGCGGTGGTGGTGCTAAAGCAAGGGCAGCAAGAGTTTCCTCCCATGCGGCAACGCGAGGAGGAGCTACCCGATGGTGGCAAGGTCCTCCAACAAGCAAGCTTGCGAACAAGCCACCATCTCCTCCGAGGAGATCATCCTTGAGATGAACCAAAGAACAAGACAGGATGAGGATGATAAAACCCCTAAAAATTAATTTTTGCCCAAGAGTCGACTTGCTCTGATACCATGTTGATAAATAAATAATGTGAGATATTAAGAACAAACAAGAATACCAAAGCATAAACAATAAAAACATTTGGGTTTACGTGAAAACCCCACTCACGAAGAACAAAGAGAACCACAAGAAAAGGCTCCTATAGGGCGAGATGTTTCTATTCTTCTCAAGAATAAATGGAGGAGGGGTACAACAACATTTATATAAGCCACCAAACACCTCTCTTTTTTCCCACTCTACTATGTGGGACTAAACACAACATGTAATTGGATCTCCCACTATCCAATTACCCAACTACAACATTCTCCTCTCAATAGTTCGCCTCACCTTAATCTGAGTCCCCACATATGCTTTGATCAGCTTGAAAACTATTTTTCTTGCCAACACAATAGGGCGGTTACGCCCTTCATTTTGCACTTTCAACCAACCATGCATCCCTGTTGCTACTCTCAGCTTAGCCACAAGTCACTAGGTGGAAGCAACTCTTAGCCAAGATAGAAAGCCTCAAGTGTCCTTTCAAACTTTACTGAAAGAAGTGGGGGCTGGAGGTGGATAATGCTAAAGGTGGCAAGTGTAGGTGTACATGGCTAGAAGAGGCAAGCATCGAGGTACAATCCAGTGATGGGAGGAATGGTGAGAGAAGGTTGAGGCATGAGAAGGGAGGGGAAGGTGGAAGAAAGGAGGGAAAGAAAAGTGTAGGGGTGAAAAAACAAATTTCCTTACTTCTTAGTCCAACACCATTAACCCTTAACGTTGTTAACCAGCGAAGTAGCTTTCAAGTAAACATGGCAATTTCCAAGTGGCATTTTAAGTAGTCGAAACATGAGACAGCTCATAATTCAAAGGTTTACACTGATATTTATGTAAAAACCCCTTTAATAAATTATCTAAGACCATCGCATGCACCATTATTATGATATCTTCATAATAAAGCCATACAAATAATAGAGCCTATCTAATACGCACACTGTTGCTACTTTAGTGAGATTTGTAACTTACTGTCAAGAATATGACTGTGGTTATCATAAAATATTTTTTTTTTAGAAAGGTTATCATAAAATAGTATTCTGATATGTGTAAACACAACCTCTTAAATGAAGAAGAAATATAGTGACAGAAATTAATAAATATGATTGTGTCCCTCGCTTAAGAATATGTTTACTGTGCAGTTTTATTTTTTGGTATTTCATGAAAAGGAGAACTATTAGCAGACACTTCAATAGATATCTCTCCTTATGCCCACTTACAGGTTATCTCAGCCCCTATTCAAAATCAAGATCCAAAACCCTGAATGCCGTAATTGCCACCCACCTAATGTTGCCTACCTGCCATTGTCAGATGTAGTGCAGGATTAAGGTTTGGGAAAACAATTGGCAACTAGAGAATATTGCCAGAGTGTTACAATTGCATAAAATAATTCTATGAGAAAAAAGAATACAGATAAACCCTAGAAATCTTACAAATTTTGCTACATATTTGATATGGACCTCAGAACAGGAAATAATACTCATCTCAATTTGCCCCTAAAATGGAATGCCAAGACAATGATGGTATGCACCACTTCAGCAACATTACCTTCTTATCCTTCAGTAGATTCCTCAAAATTATATCAATAATAGATGCAGAGACATTCTCCTCTATGATTTGACTCATTATAGACAAAAAGGCACGATTCAAGCTTGGTTGATGATCATCCCTAGTTATAAGAAGAACTCAAAGTTAGAATCCAAACAAAGAAGAATGCATGAGTTCATCAATCCATTTGGATATCCATGAGCCAAATAAAATGAACACAGATATAGAGCAAATGAAGACCAAAAAGCTGCCAAAATATATAACAGAAAAAAATTAGACCAGCAGAATTATGTATATGTTTATAATACTCAAGAATGCAAGGATGTACTTATTTATAGATAACCATAGGCTCTCGATGTCCCTCATTTTTAACTAAGAAAACCTTAGGCATGGAATAGAGCATTATACTGCCATCATGAACCCCGTTAAAATCCCTGTGCCTTTGTGTGATTGCATAACCAATTGTAAGTTTACATGGTATGAGAAACAGTTTGCTAGAGATCATTGTTCGTGACCTTTTTTTTTTGCTTGAGCAACCAGCAGCAAAGGTTTCCTCTGCAGCCTTTGCTGGGACCCATGGTCATCAGGGTCAACTGAAGCCCCTATTCCAGCAAGTCCAGGCAAGCAGGTGTTTAAGGAAGCAGTTTTTGCTCCCACAGTTTTCAGGCATCCTAGTCCAAAGGGCTTTATCTGCATCCACAGGCATTGATTCTCCATAAAAGTCATTAAAAAAAAAGACATGTTTCAGTTTTTTTTTCCAGACAGCAGCAGCAAGGCAATTCTTGCTGCCTCTCTTATCACTTGATAGTCTCCAATCACAAGCAGTCCTGCTGAGATTATGAGATTCTGCACAGACAGCACTGACTTGATGATTATTCTCGTTACCCAAAATTTTATTTCATGAAAGAAAAACTTGAGCCTTGTTCATCGAGTTTGGAGCTTTCTTCGACAGATCCTATGAGTGAAAACTAAATGTCTCCGAAGTGATAGGGCAAATGCATCTCTAATGTAAGGTACCCAACAATAAGAGTATCATGAGCCAAGCTACCCAGTTATGCCACAGCAAAATGGTCTCACCGAGGAAACACAGGCAACTTATGACATTCTCGAGTATGATGCATGAACCACCTACTTATTTTTGTTGCAGAATCTTTTCACAGTTTCTTAATTGATTGGATTCCATCTCATGTGATAGAATTGACTAAAAATAAGAAAAAAATTTCAATCATGTTCCTTGCAATTTTACAATCTGTTTTTAAAGTATTATCTTTGTTCATTTCACAGGAGCACGAAGATGCATTTGTAGACTACTTTGAGTACCAAAAAGGCTATAGGTGCTTCAATTGCCAAGGTGGCCCAGTCCAAGGTAATAACACATAAGATTGAAAAGACATGTTATTACCTTGGACTGGGCCACCTTTGGGAATGGAATAGCTCGAGGTAAAAAGTTCAGTACAGCAGAGCGAAGTGGAGCAGGATAAGGCCTGTCTCTATCTCCATAGACTCGTAGTGTGGAGTGAATTTCATTCCCAGTCTCTTTCTCCCCACCCCCCACCCCCCCAATGATTGTCCCACTCCAGGAAGGATTCGGTGTGGTCCCACACTCCTCAATGTTCAATTTAAATCTTCAAGTTCACTTTTAGGGGTAGCTGTGAACAACCACCAACAATCGGATCGTTGGTAAGGCAAGAGCTTCAAGGCCAATTTACGGTGGCATAACCCCAAAAAACCTTCTTTTCCATATAAGGGTGCCTTAGGCCATATCATCTTATTAGTCCTTGATCATTCCCTTCACAAAGTCAGTGATCCTTCTTGCTTTATAATCACATATGCTTTATTGCATGGTAAAGAGAAGAGAGCACAAAAGAATAGTATGTAGAACACACTGCAGAAAGATTTTAGATATCACAAGTTGTCCCCCACTCTCCTCATTCAATAAGGAAATGAAGAAAGGAAATGTAACAAAACAAAGCATTTCGAGAGAACGAGCATCTCCCCTGTCCGGTAATAATGGCTTGCTCTGACCAACACTCCACTTTTCGGTTATTCGGCCGTGAGGTATGAACAGATCCAGTTGTTCACTCTTCATTCCACTTAGGCATCTACTCAATCACAAACATCTCTAAATGGCAATCCCAGCCTAGGCTGCTTAACATGCTCGCAAAAGAATAAAAGAGACAATCTAGTGTAACATAGCCAGAGGAGAAAAAACCCTCAGGCCACCATGGAAAACACCAATTTCAAAGCTTTTAATCAATTTCACCTGTGTTTAGTACCTTGACTTACTAGGCAAAGAAGATTGTTACTAACCATATGACTCAATAGTAACACTCACTTGTTCAACACCATGCCATATTGCCAAACCTATGCTTCCATCGAGGCTCGCAACAATGTCTCCTCCCACAGCTTCATACTTCAAGGCACCGTTTGGAGTTTAAGGAGTAATGGTTGGAGCACAAACTATAGGAAACTAATGCACTACCTGGCAAGCCATATGTATCTTCCAATGGAATTGTCACCATATTTGAAAATGATGTAGATAATGCCTGCACATGGTAGGTCCTCACGGTGAGTTTGATGGGAAAATGACTCTTCTACAGTATAAAAATTCATTGGGAAAGTCTAGAACACTCATTCAATCTTTACTCACTAGACAACAGGTTCTTCATAGTGAATTTTGTTACTCAGAAAGGAGCAATCGAATGCATTCATAGAAGGTCCATGGTTTTAATGCATCTGACTTGTGAGACATTGGTCTCTGAATTTCATCCTAGTGAAAGACAAACTATGCTTACCTCAATGTGGATAAGATTTAGAAGCTTAGATCTTCATCTTCAATTTGAGCTCTCTCCTCATTCCTACCCTCGCTAAAATACATCCACTCAGCCTTTGTCAAGCCATAGTGGAGCCAAAGTTGCTATCTCCATACTATATTTTCAGAACTTTTCTAAGACAGTTGCAAGTGATAAGAGATTAGTGGTTGTTAGTTTATAGCAAGGTCAAAAATCATCAGGTCAAGACAATCTGCTCAAGCTCAAATGGAGGGATGCTATAGATGGCAGTACAAGGATGGAGGGGGATCCAAATGGGACAATCACACAAACTGCTTTAAGATTGAGGATTGTCCTGCCAAATGCATCTTCAAACAAGCAATTGATCTTCCGGTTCCCTTCTTGCAACTAGATGAGGATCAACCTAGGGGACTCCGGTTCCACAAGGACACTTCCATCATGTTCCCAAGCCCTTTGTTGCAACATTTTCTCCGTAAACTTCCATTATTTTAAAACTTCTCCATTTAGTTCTTATATTCTTGAATATCATTTTCCTTTTTAAAATTCTTTATCTGCATATCTATCACCAGTTAGACAATGATGAGCAGTTAAACCATCCCTTGGAACAACTTTACAACCTTTGTAACACAGCCCATCTCTTCTTTACAAAGAAATCAATCGATGTTCTTATGGTACTCTTCTCGCAGGTAACCAAATGCTATTCTCTTTTTCTAGAGAAAGAATTTGGCATTAGCTACAAAAAAATCATAAGCCATTGACAATCCAAGGAAAGCCTTCCCATTTATATTATCAAAGCCATAATTCCCATGAATTCTTGCACAATCCAAAGCATTTTATCCCAATTGTCCATTTAAATCTCCACTGGAGTAAATCTTTTTTTTTTTTGTAGGATTCCTTGAATTACCATTACAAGCTCCTTTGAGTACCCTTTTCGATCATTTCCTCCAAACCAACTTAAGATGCATAATCCAAAATAATATTCATACTCTCTGCGTCTAGGAACGGTTTTATCACAATACAATCTCCCAACCTCTTAACCTCAATTAACTCCTTCAAATCCCTATCATTGATACTACCAATTCCATTTCAAGTTTTCTCCTTTCCTAAGCATCATGAATGAACCCCATCCTCTTAATCTTCCTTGGCTTTCACTTCTACCCACTTTGTCATTGTTGGGATTTTGGGGAGAATCTAAACTTTATTGATTTGAAAAGAGAAGCCTTAACCCTCTTCACATAGAGAGAGGGCCTTGGCATACCTGAAAACACAACTAAACACTTACTAAAAATAACAATGACCTAAATAGAAAACAATTCAGCAATATTTCTTTGATTTTATTTCCTAACACTCCCTCACAAGTCGAGACACAAGAGATGGCGAAGACTTAGATCCTTAAGGTAGTGGAGACCAACTCTTGTTGATGCAGTAGTCCCTTCTTCATGTCTTCAACCTTGAGTGTCTCTTCTTGTACTCCCTCACAGAGTCAGTCTACGCTTGGTTTCTCTTAAGGTGCGTGAAAGCACTGCTCATAATCTTGACATCTTGAGATAGATCCCATCTTCCTTGTGTCTCCCACTCAAACATATGAGGACCCAAACAATAAAACTCAAGACTTTTAAGGGTTACATACAAGTACCCAAAAACAAAGGACTTAACTTTAAATTGGACTAAATCATAAAAATAACCTTATTCTTTTTTATTTTACCATAAAAACACAACCAAAGGGCCTCCTCCTCTCCTTTTTTTTTCTCCTTTTTTTTCTTCTCTTATTTCTCTTCGAGCAGCAGCACAATAGAGGAGGAGCGTGGCGATGCTCCGACGAGGTTGAGGGAAGACCAAAGTACCTCGATCTGATAGCATGGCCCTCAAGCAATACAATGATACCCTCAAATCCTCGATCAAATGAGGTTTAGGGGGCCAAAATAGGGATCCAGTCCATCGCCTTCATAGGCAACGCCAAACAAAGATAGGGCCACCAACAACACGTCGCTGGTCTGATGGCCACCGGAGTAGATCGGTATGAAAGCTAAGGCACCACCGACCACTCTTGTAGTGGTCATTTACCAATGCGCGATCAGTGGCGGAGCCGGCAAGCTTTTCTTCCCCGACGGCAATGAGAACATCCGCAACAGAAGAGGAAGAAAGAAGAAAAGGAAGAGTCGAGGAGAGAAAAGGACCTCTCCAATGGCTCGCCGGAGACTGGCGACACCGCCAGAGGGCCTCCCCCCTCTAGGGTTTCTTCTCCCTCTTTTCTCTTTTCCCACAAGATCAAACCCACTCTAATACCATGTTAGGATTTTAGGGAGAATCTAAACTTTATTGATTTGAAAAGAGAGGCCTTAACCTTCTTTATATAGAGAGATGACATTAGCATACATAGAAACACAACTAAACACCTACTAAAAATAACAATGACCTAAATAGAAAATAACTCAACAATATCTCTTTGATTTTATTTTCTACAAGTCACCATTAGGGAAAGGATTTGAATCTTTCCCTAATCATCTTATCCACAAACTTCATGAGTTTGCTTGTTCTAAGTGCAAATATTTCAGACTAATTCTCAACTTTTTGGAGATCATTCTAATAGCAAAGTAACAAAACTAGCTTATTACTCGCACATGTCCCTCCTATGAGAACCCATGAAGATTTTGGATTACATCTAAGTGGCAATATTAGCAAAACTCTTCTTTAGTTACATCCATCCCTCATACAAAACTGACTTGTCCAATAACAAGGAAACAAAAAGGAAAATGGTTATGGCAAATATCATAGAGCACAACAATCGTCTTATCCAAGAAACCATTAAGATGCAGTACTTGTTATTCCTAGTCAAATAATTATTCAAAAAAAAAAAACAAGAAGAAGAGCTTTTGGCACTTAATGATATCTTTTAAATCACTATTAAAATGACAAGGTATGGTGAAAGTCTGCATTTAATTTGATCTTCCTTACATGAATATTCAAAAAAAAAAAGGAAGACCCTAGGCATCTTCCCTCATTAAGTAGGGTCAAGTAATATCCAAAAGCTTTACAAAAAATATAAAATAAAAAAGAAGCACCACATATCAATCCTAAACACAAGAATAGTTATCCACAACTGGAAATAAAAAAGAGCACTGAGATCACTCTTATGAGGGATACTTATCAGCTAATGGAAGTATGTATATGTTACATCTCAAAATGCACACATGCATGCATGCATGCATGTAGGATGACTTTGCGAATGCTTGTATCAATACCTGATAACGGAAAAGAAAATGTTGAACATTTCAACAACCAGACTGTCACAACCTATATCAAGCATTAAAACACAACACTTGACAGCAGCAACAGTCTGCAATATCTTAACTCTCCTTGTAAAATAAGGGCTGCTGATATCACCCAATTCAGCAAAACAGTCAACGATAAGTTTAAAAATGTCCTGTAAATATGAAAAGATAATAGAACAATGTCAGGAAAAAAGGGACAAAGCATTTTATACTCAAAAGCAGTTATATGAGTCCATGTGGATGCATGACTTTACATCAAAGCCACAAATTAGTTCATCTGCCAAAGTAAGTAGATAAAAAGAAACGTTTGACTCTTCTTTAGCATTTTAAACATTTCTTTCTTCTATCAATAACTAAGAGGATCGCATATGTCTGCCAAGCTTCTTGGTGCAGGAAAAAGTTCAAAAAGTTGAAAACAACAAACATAGCTGGATATCAATGCCATTAACAAATTGTCAAATATTCACATTTAACTGAATATGTCACAAAGAATGCACTGAATATTCATAATGTGTGACACTTATCGATGTTTTTTTTTTTTTTTGAAAACATTTATCAAGGATATGTATAAAACGGGCAACAGGGACTCTGGTGAAAATCACTGAGGATTGACATAAAGAAAACAATACCTTCAACACTTTGTCATTAAATGGCGTTTGAGGAGCTAGAATACGGATAATTTCACTGAGACAGACTGCCACAAAAAGCTGAACATCTTTATCTTTATGATGAAGTGTATTCCTCTGAACGAGAGAATTACTTAATGGTACCAAAGCATCTGTTAGTGAAGTACACTGCCGTAATTTTGCCAGGGAGGTCGCAGCTTGCTGCACAACAAAATATAAGAGCATCAAAACTTCATTGACAATAATAATACCAACCAAGATGAAATCAATGAGTAGCATTGGTACATTAACTTGAAGATTTAGCTTTCCTATCATAAAACAGGGAAATTTATTAAAGTGGTACAACACTACATATTCATCTGGAGATTGGCTCAATCTTTACCAAGAAGAAGTAAAAAGTTTATTCAATCAAAAAGTAATTGTGAATGTAAGCCAGCAGCAAAAAGCAAAGGCATGATGAGAAAGCTGTCAGCCTCCTAAACACTTGTCTATTCCATTTTATTTGGAAAAGGAAAGGCAACCCTGAGAAAAAGGAGGAACCCCCTGTGTATCTATAATAAAATGGGTCCAAAAAGGACACAAAGATGTCCACAACCACCTCTATTTCATCCACAAGATCAGGATGGCTTTTGAGCTTCATTCTACCCAAAGTTCAAGGGTTCTCATGGTCGGTAAGTTGAAACAAGTATAACCCAAGGGCCATCAATGTATTCCAAAGTTCACAGTTGAGTAAGTACATCACCTACTTATAATATCAACCATCAAAGTGTTGATACTCTAATAAGCACAACATTTCAAGAAAATAAACATTAAATAATACGGAAAAGGTGGAAAATATGATGTTGAGTGCCTCTGGAGTCTTCTAGAGCAAAATAATTCATGGCAACCACCACTAAGACATCAAGTTTACAATCTATAATGCCCTATGAAAGAGTTCAATGTTTATCTTTTAGGTATGAAATAAAAGATGAACAAATAAATATTCCTCATTGCAGTAACTCATTTAATGGGATCATATTAATTTTTTATGTTACATATCTTCTGTCAAATCATCCTGTTTAAAGCATAGAATACCATGCAGCAAAATGGCTCCAGCATTGCCTCCAATATTTACAATTTCAACCAAGTTGCATACAATACACAGATTAGGAAATCAACTGCACGCCGGCAAAGTTTTGACAGATACAATGCTAAAACTATCGAAATCGAATCATACAAGCTACAGGAATGTCAATATTTCTTAGTCCTTTTTTTAAGTAATTTTTTAGTTATATTTACCAACTACTGATACTAATTACTAGTATTGACAACTATCTAAGTATCAGTTAAGTACTACTGAGCATGGAATTACTAATTAAGCAATACATAGTCTTACAGAAACTACTAACTAGTCTAATATTGATCACTAAATAGCAAATTCTTGGTTTGGGAAAGTGGTGTGCACTTTGTATTTTGTAGGAAAATGTAAAATGATAAAGTTCTTGGTTACTATAGGAAGTATTAACTTATGTGTTCAAGTAACAAACGTATCAAGTTCTTTTTTGAGCAAATTTCTCATTTTTCTAGAATTTCATTGAAATGCCTCCAGCACACCTCCATTTTCAATAGTCAAAAATATCACGTCAATTTACATTAATTTCTTCAGCATGCCACACACTTTCAAAATCGTTGAAATGGTGCTGAAATTGGCATGTCAAGCCTTGCTTTTAAGCTTGTATTAAACTAAATGAGTATAGTTCCCTAGTTACAGTGCAAGTAACAAAGACACTACTATCAGAAGACTTAACTTTTGAAAGAGTAATGACCATCAAGAGATGAGTCGAACGCTTGTACTCATCCGTACGTAAACTATTTCGTAGGAAGGTCATGTACAATTCTGTCAGGACATTAATAGTGCCAGAAAAAATATAAATAATGCAAGAAAGTTTTATGCACTTAACCCAATATTGGTAAAATTTTATGTTTCAATCGTTACACAATGCTCACCATACCTAGGTCGATGTCCAAAGTCAAAAGGATAACAACCTTGCACTTTACAATCAAAATTATGGCCTCACTGTGAAAGAACAGTATAGAATATGTGCCAGCAATAGAAAGCATTGAAGTAGATAGAATTATTTCAACAAATACAATGACATGAAAGACTTTCATTACGTAGAAAAGCCATCTCCTGAGAGAAGAACCCCCTAAAGCAGGATATTCTATTATCTATAAGAGACATATATATATGCCACCATACACCTCTCAAAATCACACTTAATGTGGGACAAACCCACTTAAATGGATCTTCATAACATCCATTAACCTGCCAACAAAAATCCTTCCCCTTAAGCTTAAGCATGGAATGCTCAACTTGTTATGGATTAAACATCCTTACCTTCACAAGCAAAACACTTCACTAACAAATGATGCAACATGAGCCGCGGCACTCCTCTTGACAAATGATGACAAAGTCAAACCGTGTTCTTGGTTGTGGGTGGGTATACTGATGAAAACGTATCATCTAGCAGGTCTCTCTTTTGTGGAGACCTCAACAAAAGTGTATGCCTTTCCCCTATGGAGACCTCAAGAATGGATCTCTCCATTGGAGATTTTGAGATGGACATCTCCTACATGGAAACTCAAACCAGAGCCTCTGCTATATAGAAACCATCACAATAGGTTTCTCATGTTCGAACCAAGAATAAGTTCCTTTCAATAAGAAACAAGATTGAACTTCTCTCATGCGGTGCATCAACAAAATCGTTGTCATTAGTAACATGTGAATAGAGTCCATGGTCCTTGAGATACTGCAAGGTCATCTATTCTAATGCCATATTGAAGCAGATACATGTAACAATCACAAAGCAACACAATACCACAAGAAGACCTTTATTTACACAAGAACCTCTCACATGAGAAAAGGAAAAAACTACAATGAGGAGCCATTAAAGATAGGATATCCTCTTTTTCCCCTCAATGAACTTAAAGGGTAGAAGAGCCACATGTATAAACCATCACACACCTCTCAAATTCACACATGCAAAAGGTGGGACTAAACCACATATTGAGTCTTCATAGAATCCATTAACCCAACCACTGAACGCTCATCTCTCTGAACAAATAGTATAGCAAAAATGGATAGAAAAGTAGTGCAATTAACTGGCATGGACAAGTTTTCCTCAAAAGTAATCACCTAGTCATGAATAGCTCAAACTAAGGACTAATGGAGAACTACAAAATTCAGATCTTCTCTGCATTTCATATCCCAAATATCAACAAAAAAAAGCTCATACAAATTCTATTCATCCCTAATGACTTCAAAATTTAGCAATTCTCTAACAATCAACAACTCCTACATGAAGTTTTCTATTCTTCGACCAAACAACTAGGAGATGTTGGACTTACAGTAATATAGTCAATGCTAAGTCCTCCACCAAAAATTTAAGAAAAAAAACATCGCATGTCTCGCTGATATGAAGTTGCATCCAAGCTATATTACATTTTCATCTGGCTAGATGTTATTGGTTAACACCAGATTGGGTAGGTTCCAAGGATTAGGTTACAAACCCTTCACAGCTACCAAAGTTAGAAACCTTCCTCTTTTTACGCAAGTTGAATGCTTTGTTTTTTGTTTTTTGTTTTTTTTTTTTTTTGAAAAGGAAGTCGAAGGGTTTGTTATCAATATAAGTTTGCATGTTAAGTTTATAATACTAAATTATATGGCTACCAGTTCATTTTTAATGCCAATTAGCACACCAGTCTCATCTTCACGTTCAAAATTGTCAAGAACAAATCACCATAATAAAACAGTAGTACCATAAGTTTGAAGCATCAATATCGCTAGTAGCATGTGTAGATCAACCATAAGAATATTACAATTCCACCCTCCCCTAGATCTCAAAGCCAACAATGCAAACATGGAAACAAGAAAAAGGTGAAGCTTGATCATCAAAAGAGAGGTAAGTACTACATAAGAGAGTGTGCAAGAAACAAGCGCAACAATGCATGAGAGGTGGAGCAATAAGCCAAATGCGAAGAATGGATTGGCAACAGAGGTAGAGAGGCTAATGATACAATATAGAAAATAGCATAATAAGCTTATTATATAAGTAGACCTTCATATATGTAAAGGCACTAAAAAGTATCAAATGAGAGGTCCTTAAACACATAAAGGAAAAAAAACGCGAACAAGCACAAATAAAAGTGGAAGACCATTCCAACAAGCTTTACAATGATGGGTAGGAAAACATTTTAAAAAGTATAGATAGATCTTGCATTCAACAGCCAAGTAAACATTCTCCACGTAACTATTGGAGGTTTCTTACATGTTCTCAAGATGAATATATCATGTCGCATATTATTGAATAATGCATTGGACTGAAGATATCACTCCGCTTAATATTAACTAATGCACCAAATAGCAGATAAATCGTGCCAAGATCCATTTTCATTATGCAAGTTTGATTTCAATAATGGTTTACGAGATCAAGGCATAAGGTTAAGACTTAAAGGGAGGGATAAGCTTGTCAAGTTATTTCCATTTTTCAAATTTCAAGTTTCGCAAGAACTATGCTTTCATTCTCCATGCCTACGAATCCTCATATATATGGTGAACTAAATAAATGTAGAGGGAATCTCAATAGACACAAGGGAAGCATGCAAGATTTTCACAACGCGTGAAGAAGTTGTTAAATCACTACGAGTACAAGGTTGAAGGGGCATTTATCATATCAAACTCCAAGAGAGAGAGAGAGGTTGAGGATCATTTCAAATCAATTCAAGTTTGGTCTGATAAAGTATATTGCCAAGATGTGAAACACGGAACAGCCCTCTGTTCGGGAATGACCTCAACCGACATGACATTCTGTTTGGTAGTTGCTACCATCTCAACTATTAACAAGACAATGCCCATTCGGCAAGTCAAAACGACCGAGATACAACATGTTTGGTCGTTGGTACCATCTCAGCCAATAAAAAGACAATGCCCTGACCTATCCATTCCATTTCAAGAATCAAGAATTGTGATTGGCACAATTGACGCAGCAGAACGCCATTATTGCATGCTTCCGAGCTTCTTCCAAACTAGCATTCTT
Organism: Thalassia testudinum; assembly: GCA_037157565.1. Taxonomy (NCBI): domain Eukaryota; kingdom Viridiplantae; phylum Streptophyta; class Magnoliopsida; order Alismatales; family Hydrocharitaceae; genus Thalassia; species Thalassia testudinum. Next base: position 75,857,368 of record JAZHRO010000013.1, read on the forward strand.
TCCAGCTCTTTTCAGAAGACTTCTTTTTCAGCTTTTAAGTTTCACAAGGACCGCGATCAAGAAACTCAGCTGCTCACGCAACTCCACACGCACACTCTTGGACTATCAAAAAAGAGAGGCAGAGGCATGAAGAAGCTGCTATCAGCACGGACAGAGGCGGAGGAGGACGAGTGTGAGGGAGGAATAGAAGGAGCTTCAAACAAGGGTGTTAGCTTCTTCATGCAAGTATGGCCAGAGAAAGCTGAAGGGGCATAGGGGTCCTTCATGCAAGTATGGCCAGAGGAAGCTGAAGGGGCATAGGGGTCATACGACCACATCAGTGCTTCCTAGCATTGTTGTTAGCATAGCATCATGTGTACACAAGGCATAGCATGCATAGCACCACTGCTACATAGAATCGCGGCCACAAAACACCAGTGCCACGTAGTGCCGATGACTATGAAGGATCGATGCCCCATGGCGTCATGGCTATGCAGCGGCGATGCTACGTAGTGCTAACGACCACGTGGAACAGATGCCATCAGCGCTGTGAAGTGCTGATCAAGGACGGCGCCGAAGCATCGGTCGATGTTATCTCGTTTCGCATATAAATATATGCGAACGTCACCTCTGTCCATCGGACGCGAGATGTTGGAGAACATCGGAATACACGTCTTCTGAAAGGGAATAAAGGCGAGAGAAGGGTTCGTTTGTTCGTCGAGGGGGATCGCTTTGGTCGGAAGTGGCGGTCGGTTGTTATTTGGGGAGACGCACCTTGAGGAGCTTGACGAGGGAGTCCTTGTTGTGGCGGCCCTGCGAGAGCCGCCTCCCAACGTCGGACGCGATCTGCGATTGCTCCGCCTGCTGGCCGTCGCCCTTCATTGGTCCAAGACCCAAAACCCTAGAAGGTGGTGACGGACAGCAATTAGCTTTGCCACCACCACCACCACTCTACGGTGACCTCCCTTCGGTTTGAGAACTTGGAGTTGGGAGGGAGGGGTCGCTTTGAGAACTTGGAGTTGGAGGGAAAGGGTGGGGTTGTTTGGCGCGGGGGCCAAACTAGGCCCGAAAACCCGGTGGGACTGGGTCCCGGATAGACTCGGATTTGGCTTATTCTTAGTACGTAACTATTAGTTTGTTTTCGCGGGAAAGAAAGGAATTACGCTTAAATTATTCCGTGAAAGATACAAGAATATTGAATGACATAGATATTATATATAACAAAAATTGTAAGAGGACATTTTGTAAATAATATATGATTTGATGGTGCAATCATATTCATTCATTTTGAATGATTGATTATATAATTTAATTTTTTTGATATCGTTGAAATATGAGGTGAATAAAATGTAACAGTAAGTGAAATATGGTATAAAGGGGGGAGAGAGGCAAGATATATTAATCTCATATTAAATCTTGTTTTGTTATTTTATATAATAATTTCAGAAAAAAAATATTGACAACCCTCTCACATGAGAATGGTCTATATCCAAAGAGAGAAAATCATTGCTCTTTATTAAATTTATATCAATCTAATGTGAGAGAATTTTTGATATAATTTTTTAAATTATTTTTTTATTTACGTTCTTATTGAAACTTTAAGTAGAATTAGTTATACATTTCTTCTTCATGTATAGTGGATTTTATTAAATTTTTACGGTTGTTTCTATTTTAAGATCTATGACACATTAATTTAATTTTTTTCTCATTCATTTGATTTTGAAGGACCTATCTTTAAAAAGGTAAATTTAAATTCTACCTAAAATTAATGATTCACGATGATAAATAACTTTGACTCAATTGATTCATAATTAGAATCAAAAGTTATTGTCATGAATAATTTAAATTATTTTTATCTATTTTAATGTTTTGAGTAATATATATATATACGGTAGTTTTAGTGATCCAAGTTTTACATTAATATAATTTAGATTATGATACTTTTTACTTATCATTTTTTTTCTAGATGTTTGCTCTGTAATTTATCGCAGCCACGACGACTTTCGTTGAGAGAGAGAGTAGGGGAACGGGAGCAAGGGAGGCATGGGGGGAAAGAGCATAGAGCGGGGATTGAGGGCATACAGCAACACATGGCAGATTGAACCTCACTTTAGTATATAATGTATAGATTGTGTATCTCTGTATATAAATGGTGTGAACTATACTAAAAAATTATTTATTTTTTAAATTATGAAAGATCTTTTATATATATATATATATATATATATATATATATATATATATATATATATATGTTGCTGTACGTATTTAATTTGACTTTACTATAATGATCATGTGTTGGAAATGGGCCTATCTAACATGAATCTGGGTCTATATTCATAAGTTTCAAGCCAATCTCGAGTTCAAACATCTCTGTTTTGGACTAGTCTACGAGGTTACAGTGGAATTAAAAGAACTTAGTGACATTAAACTCGTCAGAATACTCATACAATTGTTATGATTGTCATCCACTTCCTTATCTTGTGGCTATAGAATTATCACTTGCATTTCAATAGTGGCTTCCAATAAATGTAATGTCCATGTTCCTTTAATTAGATTTCAACAAACATAATTCTAAAAAACTTATCGTGAACAAATAATTGAGTTTGAGTCGGAATCAAGACAACCATTTAAAATATTTAAGTTTGAGCTATCTTGATCCTTGTTACCATATCTTTCATGAATTTTTAATGTGTAATTATTACAACAATATTACAATAGTCATTCATAAATAATAATTCTATCATAAAAAGAAGTTTAATCTACCAACAACTATTAACTTTACAATTTTAAAGACGCAAAGCCTGGCAAATGTGACAAAAGATAATATTTATCACATAAGTGTAAGATATAAATGTCAACTAATTTTTATATATTGATCATAACTAGGCTACCTAAGTCACAAGTAATATTTTGTGTGCCTTCTTGGCCAAGATTGCATTCATGGCATTGCTAGGATGGTAGGGATCTAAACACATATTTTGGTCAATTCGCACATTGTAAGAAAAGTACAATAGCAAGCTCCTCGATTTACCAACTCCACAACATGCACTCTTTGCATACTTAAAACTTATATACTATATGATTTCAACATTAGGAACATACATACATTAATCAACAATCAAATTTTGACTTATTTTGTACAGATCAATTGGAATGCATTTAGAGATATGTTTATCATATTTTTTGACGTTGCCAATAATATCAATACTCAAGTTGTATACATCCTAGTAAATAAAAGTTGACCTTGTGAGATTCCCATTAAGATTTGGAATGAGCATCACTTTGAGCAAAGACTTAGAACTTCTGCATTAAGCGATTCTTCACTTCTACACAAACATCAAAGGGACCTGCCCCAATTGCTATCAAGCATGGGATGCAACCAAGAGCCCTAAGGTCTCCAATTAGAAATTTACACCCCACAAAGTCATAGAGTGTCTATATTCAATGAAATCATATACTTGTTTACTAGATTGAGTAAAGTGACAATATGAAATTGTAGTTGCAAATGGAGCAATAGAATAAATGGTAACAAAAATACATGGCCCTTGATAAAATTGACTCTATTAATAAGAATTTGCCAATATAAATGCCAACTCAAAGATGGTTTCTAATGCAATATCTTGAGCAATAATATGATTATATCCTTCCACGTATATCATAATTTCAGTTGGAATATGTAACATATAAGTTTTAAAAATAATTAAAGAAATTTCCTTTTTAACCTATAGTTCTTATATAATACGACACTTATAAAAAAGGACTAATATCATACATACTTTTGCGGAGAAGACAAAAATATGGGAATATTGGTCAAATTAGTCCTATCCACGGCCTTACAAGTAAAAAATGTATGTATAAAAAGATGTTTATAAAAGAAAATCATGTAATAAATTAATAACCTTAAACTATATTATTTTGATTGAATCATTGGAAGTTGTTTTTAATGCAAACATGTATGCTAGTTCAAATTCTCCTAAATAATGTTTTGATGATTTTACAAAATAAAATAAAAGAAATAAATATTGGATATACCATATTCTTTCTCTATCATAACTCAATTGCAGGTTTCACCAACAAGGAATCAGAGCATGAAGATATGTATGTAGTCCAGGTCTTAGGATTTATTGTAATTTTCTCTTTATTTGAGTGTAGAAAGAGTTATAAAGAGCCCTCAAATAAAACATATATCTCTAAACATAAGCTCACAACACTTAGGAAAAATTAGAAAAAAAATCAAATTCAAAAACACATCTAATCATATTCATGGACGTTTGATTTTTCAATTAAGCCGTTTGACATCTTTACCAGACGATCAAATGGTCGTTGCCTTGCCTTAAGATTTTAAACACTTATGCTTCAGTCAACGAAACCTAACTCCAGACGTCCGTAGGTCTAGTTAGATGTCCGATAAGACCATCAAACATCTTTAGAGAGTACTATTGATCAAATTATTTCCAAATCTTCTTTTGTCAGAACATATCCAATGATAGGATTGCCTTAACCTCTGTCCTAGACATCTAGACATGTCTCCAGAAGTCCAACAATAGAACATTACACCTAAATCTCTGTGCGAAGATTTGTCATAATAAATCTTATTTTTTATATTCAAAAGAAATTCGAATCCCAGGATAATTATGATCTTTAGACATCCAAAATATGTCAGACGACCAATCTAATGTCTGACTCCTAAACACTAGAACCATGTTTAGTTCTGGTTCAAAACAGGAATAAACCCACAAAAAATTAGACGTCCAAAATTTTCCCATACGTCGTATGATAGTATCCCAGACATCTAACCTAAAACCCTGTTTACGTCCAAAAAAAATAAGAACTCTGACCCTTTGTATCAAACATCCAAATATATTGTCAGATGTCTGATTCTGCTGTTAGAATCATTATGAGCATAATTTGAGTTTGATTTCATCTCAATCTCTTAAGACTTGCCTTCAACGACTAGGAGCCCTCTCCCAAGCCTTCTGGAAGGTTCTAAACTTACCTATAAATACCTCATAACCCCTCTTAGGAGAAACACCTTGAAGAGATAATTTACAAAGAAAATCACTTTTCTACTTGTTCCATTGCTCCCATTGCCATACTACTGTGCAACAATCCTCTCCTGGGTAAACTCATTGTGCTACAACTTTCATCATGAGGGAGTTCACTCACCCTTAGTAGCTAATTTAAAGTAATCATATTCTGGGGAGCTCTATAGGGTGCTTTATTTTCTGTTTACATATATCTATTGTAGTTCAGTATCCAGCCTGTCGAATCCCCGTCTCTTCTTAGTGAAGGGAGTGTTACAACCCGATCTAAGCTCCTTACAGGACCTGTGATCAGCTCGTCTTGACTAATCCCAAGACCCAGTAGTCCAACAAGAAATAAACAAAAGCAGAAAATAGTTCACAACCACACATGCAATGTAACTAAGCAGAAATAAATAAGAGGCAGTAATGGAAATCAAAACGAGAAGTCTAAAAAATATTACATGCCAGAAGCAGAAGAGTACTACACATACATAGCCATCACAACTAGAACAGAAAGAAATAGAGTAGAAATATAGCAAAAACAACTTATATGCTAAAGGTACTCACTGGTACAAAAGAGCTCTGAAATAGAAAAGTAACAACTATGGCTGGGCTTTGTTGGGCCCAGCACCCTCTGGAGCCGGTAGCGCTGGCCGCTCAACTCCCTGACCTGAACATGGTTATATAATTCGTGGTCAGCTCACGCTGAGTAGGGTAGTGGTTAAGGCATTTACATGCAATTTAACATAAAGAAACAAGCAAGTAACTAATCATTCATTTCCACTTATCTCAACTAGGTGTTTCTGATTCGGTTATTCTAATAAGGATCCACAACAGTTCTTAATCCTCTTGTTCCCTAAGGGAAAGATCTTGATTGCAGTTTATTCCGCGATATAGGATGTACACGTGGCACTCTCTTGGCTGGGAGAGCCCCCGTGGTAGTCCTACACCCGATCTACCACCCCGAGGTCACGGTCGCGACATAGCAGTGACTATGGCACGTGCGATAAGCACATTGGTAGCTACCCTGCACTGGTACGCAGACAGTTGCTTCCATAATGGCACCAGTCGACCCACCCCTCCATCCGGGCATCCAGGCCCAAGATCTCGCCTAGCTGATTCGAAACATAGTGTGAGAGGAGCTCCAGCAGCCTCCTCCTCAGCTACCCCTCCCTGAGGACGTGGAGGGAGAGTCCTTTGTGAGACAAGGGAGTCGCCACAACGTTAAACGAATTGGAGGGGGAGGGGGTGATCCTCCACTACCCCCACCACCCTCAAACACTTCTGAGCACGAGCCCTCCTTTCCTGGAGGCATGCCTGTTTCCCCATTTCAACTTCACCATGAGCTATTTGGCCAGTTCCGGAAGTTGAAGCCCCCCTCCTTTAAAGGGGATGAGAGCCTGTCTGAGGCAGAGGACTGGTTGGAGCAGATAGAGAAGGTTTTTGACATGCTCTACCCTCCTACAGAGTGCCACGTGGCCTTTTCCACGTACTAGTTGGAGAGTACAACCCACCGGTGGTGGAGGGCAGTCAGGGGATAGGAGGGTCGTGGGATAGGTTCGTGGCACTCTTCTGCTAGTAATACTTCCCACAAACCTAGCAAGACCAAAGGAGGCAGGAGTTCCACATCCTCCGCCAAGGGGCAATGACAGTTAGCGCGTACCGCACGCGTTTCCTGGAGCTGTCACGCTTCTACCTGACGGCTGCTTCTACAGAGGAGGACCGCCTGTGGAGGTTTACTGAGAGCCTCCGACCTGCTATTTGGGGGTATGTGAAACTCCTGAAGTTACCCACTTTCTCTTGCGTGGTCGAGGCGACCGTGACCTATGAGGAGACCAACCCGATCATGCGAAACATTGACGAAGAACGGAAGAGGCCCTACTAGCCGGAGTACTCATATGGTCATCGGGAGAGGAAGCACACAATGCCCGCAAGGGAGTCTCGCTTTGTGGGGCCACCAGTGGCCTTTGGGAGCCCCAAACAAGGGCCAGCTAATAGAATCGAACCCCCGCCCAGTCACCAGCAGGGACCGACTGAGGGAGGAGGTTGTGCCCCTCTCTATTACTGGTGTGGCCAACCAGGCCACATAAGGAAGAACTACCCATTTAGGGCTGGAGCACAGTAGATTCTCCCAGCACCAAGCACTGGAGGTCAATCTGGCGGCCGTGGTTACTAGGCACGAGGAGGACAGCAGTCACGAGGACGGTATCAGCCGACTGTTACTCGCCCGACCCAAAGCGCGGTCGCTTCTTCTGCACCTAGGGCTGCGAGGCGCATCAATGCCCTGACTCATAAAGACGCCAAAGCTTTAGGCTCTGTGGTGGCAGGTATGGTTCCAGTTTCCGACAAACTTGTTTACGTACTTTTTTATTCTGGTGCCACACATTCTTTTGACGCCATGAGTTTTGTCATCAGTTTGGGCCTGAGCAGTGTACTGTTAGAGGTTCCATTCCTGATTAGAGGCCCAGGTGGGCAATTGCTTGTCGCAGAGGAGGTCTTCACAGACTATGATATCTCTATAGGGGGACACAATCTTCCCGCCGACCTGATCGTGATCTCAATGGAGGACTTTGGCATGATCTCAGGGATGGACTAGCTGTCTGCCTATCACGCCCTGGTGGAATGTTTTGGGAGGAAGATCGTATTCTCCATACCGGCCAGCCATGGTAGACGAAGGTTTTAGGTGCATCTCCACGCTTCGGGTAGCGAAGCTCCTAAGCCAGGGGTGTGAGGGCTTCCTAGCTTGTATTGTAGCAGAGTCTAGCCCCGTGGCCGACTTACAGAGTATCCCAACGGTTTGCAAGTATCCCGACGTCTTCCCAGAGGAGCTGCCAGGCTACCGCTGAGAATAAGATTGAGTTTGAGATCTCACTAGTACCGGGAACCAGCCCCATCTCTACTGCACCAAACAGGATGGCCCCATTTGAGCTGCAAGAACTCAAGTCTCAATTACAGGATCTATTGGAGAAGGGCTTTGTGAGACCCAATGCATCCCCGTGGAGAGCCCCTGTGTTATTCGTAAAGAAAAAGGATGGTACCCTTCAGCTTTGTGTTGACTACACACAGTTGAATCGGGTCATCGCCAAGATAAGTATCCGCTACCTCGTATCGATGACCTCTTCGACCAATTTAGAGACGCCACGGTGTTCTCCAAGATAGACTTGAGGTCAGGCTATCATTAACTGAGGATCAGGGAGACCGACGTTTCCAAGACAGCCTTCCGTACTTGGTACGGACACTACGAGTTCTTGGTCATGCCGTTTGGGCTGACCAACGCCCTTGCTGCTTTCATGGATCTGATGAACCGTGTTTTCAAGCCATGCCTAGACCAGTTTATGGTGGTATTCATCGACGACGTATTAGTATACTCTTAGGATCAGGCACAGCATGGACAACATCTACGTATGGTCCTAGATACATTGAAACAATGCATGCTGTACGCCAAGTACAACAAATGCGAGTTCTGATTGAGACATGTGGCCTTCTTGGGCCATGTGATTTTAAGAGATGGATTGGCTATAGATCCAGCCAAGGTAGAGGCCGTACTTAGGTGGGAGATGCCACGTACAGTGGCAGAGATACGTAGCTTTCTGAGACTGGCAGGCTACTACCAGCCATTTATCAACGGATTCTCTCAAATAAAGCGTCCTATGACTCAGTTGACTCGGAAGGACGTGCCTTTCACCTGGATAGATGAGTGTGAGTCGTGCTTTCGGGAGTTGAAGGAGAGACTGACTTCAGCTCCTGTACTCACCATCCCAGACAGCAGTGGTGGGTTTGTGGTTTACACTGATGCCTCATTGCAGGGGTTAGGTGGTGTGCTCATGCAGTGGGGCCATGTTGTCACTTACACTTCGTAGAAACTAAAGCCCCATGAGCATAACTACCCCACCCATGACTTGGAGCTGACAGCAGTTGTTTTCGCGCTGAAGACATAGAGGCACAACCTGTATGGTGAGACGTTCAAGATCTTCACGGATCATAAGAGCCTCAAGTACCTATTAGATCAGAAGGAGCTCAACATGAGACAGACGTTGGTTAGAGCTCCTAAAGGATTACTACTCCAGCATCTCCTACCACCAAGGGAAAGCCAATGTGGTGGCCGACGCCTTGAGCTGGAAAGCGCCCACTCACTTGGACAGCTTACAGGCACAGAGTTGGAGAGTCATGGAGGAGGTGGGCAGTTGGTGTTGGTGCTAGAGCACCGCGATCGTTTGTTTTGATGATAACAAAACACGTGTTATTTAACATTTGCACTTGGAGTCTTAGATTTCAGGTAAATTGCAAATGGAGACGTGACTAAATGGAGTTCGAGCTCGCATCTAGGATGGATTGGAGGAGCTTGATGGAGAATAGAGGAGATTCGCGAGGAGCGATAGATTGAAGATGGAAGGACAAGAAGAATAGGATAGAATTCTGTTTATTTCTTTCATGTACTTTTATCTTTATTTCCTTGCTCTTTTTGTTCCTTAGAACATCATGTTAAAGAGCCTTAAAGTACCCTAACAGTAGTCCTAGAAACACCGGCACAACCTTAGGATACTTAGGTTTTCTGTAAAGAACTTAAAAAACCAATATAGGGTTCAAACAGCTTTTTCAGACGTCTAATTCCAAAATCAGACATCTGATAATATGTTTTAAGACGTCTGACTGTTGATTCAGACATCTGATAACAATTGAGCTGGACTTAGCTAGTTCTGTCTGATGAAATCAGACGTCCAGACCTTAGTCCAGACGTCTGATGTTTTTGCCAGAAGTCCAATTAGTAGACCGTTGGCTGGCTTAACAAACACCGAAGGATATGACCGTTAGAGCCTTATCAGACGTCCTTAAGTCTTTCCAGACGTCTGATAAATGACTGTTTTGCCTCGGCTGACCCAAAATCTCCTCTCAAAGATTTTCTAGCCGTTGCAACGCTTGGAAATCCATTCCCGCAGAAAAAGTAGGTTTCCAGACGTCCAGACATAGTGCCAGACGTCCTTTATGTCGTCTGATGGACTTGCACTAGAACCCTGTTTAGATCTGATTCAAGTCAGGAAGAAACCCGCCTAAAATCAGACGTCTGACCTTGTTTTCAGACATCTTAAACTGGTTTCCCGGACGTCTGATTACCCTGTCAGTACAATCATTGTTCCTGATTTTGGCTTGATTCTCTTGGGCTTTGCACCCAACGGCTATGGAAGCTTTCCAAAGCCTTCCAAAGCCTTCCTAAGGCCTCTATAAATAGAGAGGAACCTCTTGCACACAAACATACACCTAGATACACAAGGCACACCTAGTAATACACTTTTACACTCTTTTGTGTCCAAGGAAAGCTCTTGCTCTCCAAGCTCAAGTTCTACATCTTAAGTGCATCAAACCTTTGCGTACCCGCTCTCACGCCGTAGTTCACGAGAGCGACGTTGCGTCGTCACGTGGCTTACGCACCCATGTCATCGATTTGATGCACTCCTCGTAAAGGGGAGTTTCCTAATTCCTCTAGAAGTTAGGTTTAAATCTTTGTTGGCTCTATAGGACTATATTTGTTATTTTACTTTGTTATTTGGTTGGGTATTCGCTTTACGAATTCTCGTCTCCTTCGTGGGACAAAATCCTTCTCATGAAGAGAAGGGGTTGAGGAACACTACCCTCGCACTTGTAGCTTGGTTGTAATTGAGGTTGAATCATCCTCGTTTAAGTTATTCGTTTAGTGGATTTGATCAACTTGGTTGATCGGAAAATCCTAACTCGAGAGGGTTAGGTGGTGGTTTTCACCCGGTTTGGGTTTTCACCTAAAAGTAATTGTGTACATTGTGTGATTGTTTATTTTGTGAGATTGTTTATATTATATTTCCGTAATTTATTACGTCACCCCTTCCTAGTAGGGAATCTACAGTTGGCGACCCCAGGTGTCAAGAGGGTATTGCAGGGCAGTGACAGTGATGTGGCAAGCACGACCAGAGCTGATAAACCGCATCATTACAGGGCAGATGGTCAATCCATATTTGCAGACACTGCGGGACAGGGTGTTGATAGGGGACCCAGGAGATATTTCTTTCTCTGGCGAGATACTACGTATGAGGTTATGTCTGCGCGTTCCTAGAGACAAGAAGTCGTTGAGAGAGCTCCTGACTGAGGCACATGGGTCCAAGTTCACCATACATCCTGGGAACACAAAGATGTACCACGATCTGCGACGCGACTTCTGGTGGAGGGGAATGAAGCGGGATGTTGGTGAGTTTGTCCAACAGTGCTTGGTATGCCAGCCGATGAAGGCCAAGAACTAGAGGTCTGCATGGCCGCTACAGCCACTTCCTGTGCCAGAGTGGAAGTGGAAGAGTATCACCATGGACATGGTAGTGGGTCTACTGGTTACACAGCAAGGACACGACGCAGTTTGGGTGATAATAGACAGGTTGACGAAGACGCAGTTTCTGCCTATTCGAGTGACCTTTGGGCTAGCACAGTTAGCAGAGCAATACATCAGAGATGTAGTGCACCTTAATAGAGTCCCTCGCGAGATCGTATCTAATAGGGATACTCGCTTCACTTCCTAGTTCTGGGTAGAGCTTCAGTAGGCCTTAGGGACTCTTTTGAGGTTCAGTACTACCTACCATTCCCAGACCGACGAACAGTCGGAGCACACCATACAGACACCCGAGGACCTCTTACGCGCTTGTATACTAGACTAGAGAGGCTCCTGGGAGGAGCATTTGCCCCTGGTAGAGTTTGCATACAATAATAGCTACCATTCAAGCATCGGCATGGCAGCTTACAAGGCTCTGTATGGGAGGAAGTGTACTGCACCCTTGAGTTGGGTCGAGGTGGGGACCAAGTGGGAGGTTGGTTCCGAGCTGATCTGTCAGAATCATGAGGTGATAGAGCAGATTAGCAAGTGACTACGTACTGTCAGGAGCAGGTAGAAGAGCATACTGATAGGAAGCGCAGAGAGGCGCAGTTCGAGGTTGGGGATCACGTCTTCCTCCGTGTTTCGCCCATGAGGGGTTCACAGCGTTTTGGAGTAAAAGGGAAGCTTGCGCCGAGGTTTGCGGGGTCCTTTGAGGTCTTGAAGCGGGTAGGACCCGTTGCTTACCGGCTTGCCCTTCCTCCCCAGCTTTTTGGAGTACATGACGTGCTTCATGTGTCTAACCTTAGAAAGTACATCGTCGATCCTAGCCACGTTTTGAACCATGAGAGCATCGAGGTGGGAGACGACCTGACCTACCCTAAGAGGCCAGTTCAGATACTAGACACAGCCATCTGGAGTCTGAGATGGAGGGAAGTGCCACTAGTGAAGATCCTATGGAGAAGCCAGCAATACAAGGAAGCGACTTGGGAGCCCGAGGCAGCATGCGAGAGCAATACCCGGAGCTTTTTGAGGGTACGTCGCTTCTGATTGATCCTCTTTAAGTTTTTTATGTTCTCTTACGTTCATTTCCACACCCTAGTTAGCTCATGTTTTGGGGATGAAACTTCCTTTAAGTTTATTATGTTGAAATGACCCTTCCAAAGGGTCGTTCGAGTTTTCCCCGGAAAGGTAGAGGTGTAAGCGTAATTTTAAACCCCCTGGGTTTAAGTTTGTGGGCCTTGCGGGAAGGTACAATTTGTCCTTCCCGCATGCAGTACAATTTGTCCCTCTCTCTCTCCCCCCACACAACACACCCACACATGCACCCAACACACATCCTGTCTTTAAAATCCCCACCCCTCCACCTTTTCCATCTCCACCACCTCGACCTCCACATGTCCACCACCTCCACCTCCACTTCTCCACCACCTCGCCACCGACGAGCTCTCCTCCCCTGTCCCCTTACAGCCGCGAGTGGGGAAGAAGGAGAGGGGTGGAGCACGAGAGAAAGGGAGAGCGAGAGCGTGGGTGAAGGAGCCAGAGGTGCGAGGGAAGGAGCGAGGAGCGAGGTTTAGCTCAGGAGAGAAGGCGAGGGGTGGAGCCAAAGGTACGAGGAGGAGCTCGGGAGAGGAAGTGTGATCTCCTGTAGCTGTTGGAGGAGCAGTTGTGGTCTCTGCGGGCGAAGTGAAGCGCGAGGAGAAGGTTCGCAGGGAGTATTGCGGAATAATTTTTTCTGCAATATTAGACATCTAGGATGCCATTCAGACTTCTGGAGGAGCCTTAGGACGTTCGGAGCTGTCGCCGGACGTCTGACAGCACTCAGAGTGACAAGGTATGTCATTTGTATGCGCCTGCATGCACGGACATATTTTTTTTTACGTGTTGTGTTTTTAAACCCGTGCGCATGCGCAGGTACGAGACGTTGGAAAGGCACGTGGCGTGGCCTTTGAGGTGCTTTAGGACGTCTTAGGATAGTGCCAGACATCTAACTACACTCCCAAACGACTAGAGGGAGCGTCAGACATCTAGGATCTCTCTCAGACGACTGCAGAGGGGTTCGAATGTCTGAGGAAGCCGCAGGAAAGCAAGGTGAGTCTTTGTGGTCGTTTAAGACGTCTGGGTCTAGTCTAGACATCTAATTTTAGTCAGGTACACGTTTTTGGCCCGTTTATGACCCAAACAAAATCGATTTTGCATAAATGAAGTATCATTTGTTTCAGTTCGGAGTTCTTTACGTGTTTGTGTCACTCATATACTTTTGAAATCGTTTGATGTGATTTAGTCAATTGTATAGGTCTCCAACCAGTAAAGTATACGGGGCCCGCGGAGACAATAGGATCTGCGATTCGAGCCCCCATTTTACTCGTGTATCCCAGTATAGTGGTTTTTCTCAATATTATGACTTAATTAATCAAGTGCATGCTATCTTAGAATGAATTGATTGAACCCTAGGATATGAAATGAACCCTAGGGCAGAATTGAATGAATAAACATTGCTTGAGCCACACAGTTTATTCTGAAATGCTTGTTAGAACCTTTCATGCTAGCAAATGAATAGTTAAATGATGTGATGCTTCTTTCAGTTATTAAATCATGAGCTACCTGTTATATGGTTAAGAATCGAGATGTGAACAACGAGATATGCATGTCGTGAAACGAAATGAAATGAATACAATGTATGAATCCTACGAGGAACTAGAAAGGAACTCTCGTATACAGAACGAATATCGTATGTAGGAGGGAAGTGAGCTGGCCCTCGAGTACACGGTACCAAGGAGAGCAACTGTCCCTTTTGCATAGAAAGTGAGCTGGCCCTTGTGTACACGGTATAGAGGAGAGCTACTGTCACCTTAGTGTAGGGGGGAGCTAGCCGCCCTTGGGTTGAGAGACGGGGTTATGAATGACCCCCTACTCCAACTCTTGTTACTTTAGTGTAGGGGGGAGCCAGCCGCCCCATGGGACCCGGGGTTAGGACTGGCCACCCTACACCGACTCTTGTTAGGCCCATTGGGCAAACCGGGATAGTTAGACGAGGGTACGCAGACTGTTGAGGGATGAGACCCCTGTTCTGAGGGATGAAACCATGTTCTGTTTTGTGCTATACATCTGGGCGTATTCATTAGCGGAAACGACTAACAACGAGCAAATGCGGGGTAGCTACCTGTGCTTATCGCGTGTGCCGTAGTCACCGATACATCGCGATCATGACCTCAAGGTGGTAGACCGGGTGTAGGACTACCACGAGGCTCTCCCGACCAGGAAAGTGCCACGTGTACAACGTACATCGCAGAATAAACTGCAACCAAGATTGTTCCCTTAGGGAACAAGAGGATTAAGAAATGTTGTGGATCCTTATTAGAATAATCAAATTAGAAACACCTAGTTGAGATAAATGGAAATGAATGATTAGTTACTTGCTTGTTTCTTTATGTTAAATTACATGTAAATGGTGTAAAGACCCGTTCTGTTTTGAGCCGTTTAAGACGTCTAGACTGTCAATCAAATGTCTGGACCACTTCCCAGACATTTGGAAATTGAAAAATCTGTACGCGAAGTTGGTTCTGCGCGCAACCAGCGCGCAGACTCCTTTTCCTTCTCTCTCTTCTTGTTTTTCTCCCCCTAGTCGAACCCTAACCCCTGGCCTATATAAGGAGCCCCCTCCCTCTCCTCTCCACTCTGCCACCACCACCTTCCTTCCCCCTCCACTACCGTGAGCGAGGCGCGTGAGAGAGAGGGAGGAAAAGCGAGGAAGAGGAGCGACATGAGGAGGAGGAGGCCAAGGTTGCAAGCTCAGGGAGGCTCACCGGAGTGTTGCACGACCACCGCAGCGCGTGCGAGAGGAGGAGAGCGTCGGGGCATTGTCCCTGACTTCCTGCAGCGGTCGGAGCTACAACCGAGCGGGAGGAGTCGCGGCGGTGCGCGGCGAGAGAAGTGGGAGCGCATTCTGATACTGGAGTTTTTCCAGTATCAGACGTCCGGAGTGCCTTCCTGACGACGGGCTGGACGTCTGTGGACGACACCAGACGTCTGAAAGTGGGTATTCGCGCAGGTATGTCTTCCTTGCTGTTACAGCCATGCAGGCCACACCATAGAGGCGATTTGTTTCGCTAAAAATGGTGCGCTACTCTGTTGTGTGCAGGAGCAGCTTTAGGAAGGTGCGCGGCACGCCCTCCCACGCTTTTTTAACGTTTGGACAGCTTATCAAACGACCGGAGGCACTCCCAGACGACCGGAGGACTAGTCGGACATTAGGAGCTGGGTCCAGACGGTCGAACAGGAGTTCTGGACGTCTGAGGTCGTCACAAGAACTTGAGGTAATACTCTATTGACATTTAAGACGTCTGGACTTTATCGCAGGCGTCTGATTTGGGTCAGTAGACTTGTTTTTGACCCGTTTAGGGTCCAATCGGGGTCCGTTTTATGCAAACCAAATATCTATGGTTTCCTTGTGAGTTCCTCCATATGTTAGAAGCCTTTATATACTGTTCTAAGCATTCCATTGTGATATGTTCCTTGGTATAGGATTTCGACCTGCTGCGTGTCTGGGGCTTGCAGAGGCACGTGACTCTGCAGTTTAAGCCTCCAGTACTCCTGGATTGTCTGGTAGAGTGGTTTCCCCCCTATTTTACTTATAAAATATGAATGCATCTATGAGAATTAGATAACTAGAAACCTAGGATGTTGCATGAACCCTAGGACGAGAAATGGTTGAACCTCTTGCTTGCGTGATTGAACCTATATTTTGAATGAATGAGCTAAATTGTTAGCAACTGTTGTTAATGAATAAGAGTTGTCTGTTAGAATATGAAATGCTTGAGATAACTAAATAGTTACCTGTGATATCGCTTGTTGCATATGTTAAATTGTGAAAATACGAGCTACATGTGTATAATACAAGAATGGGATTGTGAATGATGAAATCTGGTATGAAATAATATGGTGAATATGGGCATAAATCCTACGGGGAGTTAGGAGTAGAGATCCTGTGGATGAATGGAAAGGTCTGGAAATGTGGATGGGAAGTGTGCTGGCCCTTGAGTATGTGATACCAAGGAGAGCGACTGTTCCCTTTTTAGTGTAGAGCGGAGCTAGCTGCCCTTGGGTTGGGACCCGGGGTTAGGATTGACCACTTTACACCGACTTCTGTTGGCCCTCGCGTACACGGTACTGGGGAGATCTACTAGTGTAGAGAGGGAGCTAGCCACCCCACGGGACCCGGGGTTCAACTAGCCACCCTACATTGACTTGTTAGGCCCACTGGGCAATCCGGGGTAGTCAGACGATGGTGTGCGGACTGTGGACGGGCGAGGACCTTGTTTGGTTCTGAGGGATTAGACCCCTGTTTCTGAGAGGGCTAGGCCCTATACTGTTCCGTGTTCTACATTGGGAGTACCCGCTAGTGGAAACGACTGACTGCGTGCCAGTGCAGGGTAGCTACCTGTTCGCTTATCGCACGTGCCGTAGTAACCGCTACGTCTGTCTGTGGTCTCGAGGTGGTTGACTGGGTGTAGGATTACCACGGGGGACTCTCCCGGCCAGGGGAACACCACGTGTGTCTTCTACTCTTCGAAAAAGACTGCAATCAAGATCGTTCCGACGAGGAACATGCGAGATCAAGAAAGAAATCTGAAAGTAAACCAATGGGGTGAAAAGGAATTACTTGTAAAATAAAATAATTGGAAAAGATAAAATTTACCGGCTAGCTTTTACTACTTTAGATAGTCTAGTTACCACTTTACTCAGCGTTCGCTGTCTCCGTTTTCTCATAACCCTTTACAGGTCCAAGAGTTGAGCAGCCCGACTTACCGGTTGCAGAGGGTACTGGGCCCAATCGAGCCCAGTAGTAGTTCCATACTATTGTTGTACTCTTTTTCTGCTAGTGAGTTTCAGACCTTGTTTACTGTTCCTATTACTGTACTTTTATTCTACTTTCCTGTTGTTGTGGTGGTATGTACTGACTAGCAGCTTTTACTTCCTTTACTGCTTGTACGCTTTTACTTTTAGTTACATTGCATAGTGAATGTGGTTTATTTTCCTGCTTTTCGATTATTTCTTGTTGGACGACTGGGTCTTGGGATTAGTCTAGTCGAGCCAGCCTTCGGTCTTGTAGGGATTCGGGAACCGGGTCGTAACAAATGGCTTAACCATCACTCTACTCAGCGTTAGCTGACCACAGATTATATAACCATGTTAACGTCAGGGAGTTGAGCAGCCAGCCCCACCGGCTACAGAGGGTGTTGGGCCCAGCCGAGCCCAGCCATAATTATTACTTTTCTGTTTCAGAGCTCTTTTTGTACTAGTGAGTACCTTTAGCATATAAGTTGTTTCTCCTATATTTCTACTCTATTTCTTTCTGTTCTAGTTGTGATGGCTATGTATGTGTAGTACTCTTCCGCTTCTGGCATGTAATATTTTTAAGACTTCTCGTTTTGATTTCCATTACTGCCTCTTATTTATTTCTGCTTAGTTACATTGCATGTGTGGTTGTGGAATATTTTCTGCTTTTGTTATTTCTCGTTGGACTACTGGGTCTAGGGATTAGTCGAGGCGAGTCGATCTCAGGTCCTATAGGAAGCTGGGATTGGGTCGTAACAAGAAGAAACCTCCGTTTAGGGATTGAAGGTGGGAATTGTAATCGAAGTACACTACCCTCATTCTAAGTAGTGCGGATAGTGGATTGATCATGATTGTGTTCGTAAATTCTAAGTTAGGGATTGACTTAGATGGTGGTTTTCACCAGGTTTGAGTTTCCACCTAAAAATCTTGTGCCTCCATTTTGTGATTGAATTTTTATTTAGGTATTATCTTTCAATTTCACTATTCACTTCCCTCTAGTGCAATTTCATTTGATTTCAGAGCAACTTTTCGCATCTTTTGAGTAACATTCACGGAAGATCCAATGGACGGGAGAATCGTATCAACTAGCTGGATGGAGGGGTAGCCCACCACTCGTCCACTGCTCTTCGAGGGTACCAACTACTCCTACTAGAAGCTATGGATGAAGATGTTACTTTAAGGCAATGACTTCTCCGTATACAAGAAATGTGAATCGAGCTACAACATTCCCGTCAAGCCGAAGACGGGATACACCATGGTGCAAATCCATCACCTTGGATTAAATGCAAAAACAATAAACTCGCTTTATTGCACACTTAGCTTAGAAGAGTTCAACCACGTCAGTTAGTGCAAGATCGGCCATGAGATTTGGAAGTCTTTAGAGGTAACCCAAAAAGGTGCGTCAAAAGTCAAATCCTCTAAAATTAACATTTTGTCTCAGGAATTTGAAGCTTTCATCATGAAGGAAATTGAGAGACTTGGGGATATGTACACCAAATTCACGTTAATCATGAATAACCATAAGTCTCTGAGAAAGACATTCATCAAAGGGGAGCTTCAAGCCAAGCTCCTTCGCTCCCTTAGACCAAAATGGGAGCAAAAAGTTACCGAGATAAAAGAAGCAAACCAAGTAAAAGATCTACATAAGGGCAACCTACTTCGAAATTTGATGGCTTATGATACCAAGATGGATCAAAAGAAGAAGTCCATCACACCCAAAACAAAGAAGACTTTGGCCTTTAAAGCAACATCGGACAATGAGGTAAATACCAATGACGAAGAATTCGTTTTGTTAGCTAAAAAGTTTAAGAAGTTCCTCAAGAATAAAAGAGGCATCAACGGAAAGAAAGGGAAAAGGAACCTCTCGCATGGTACTGTTGCAAGAAGAGAGGTCACATTAAAAAAGAGTGTCTCTTGTTGAGAAGGGATGATGAAAAGAAAGGCAAGAAGACCCTAGACCTTAAAAAATTCTCAAAGATGAAGCCATTCAAGAAGAAGGATGATGGGAACATCATCATGAGCTTTAACTAGCTCAATTTGGTTTAAAAAGGTTGATAAATGTTCCAACAAATCCATCAGAAGGTCTTAAGGGCATATTATCCAGTTTTGAAAATAAGAGAAGAATACAAAGTTATTTCTGCAAGATTAACAGCATTCCACAAATATAGAATAACCACGGGTATTTCAGGGGCCTACTAAATGTCATATGGTCATTAATGTCTAATAAGTGGGTCTATGTAGAACAAAACGGGTTTCCATGCATTTTAAGAATTAATGGACATCTGAAATAAAACAGGTTAGGATAAAATTTACCTTAATCCTCTAAAATTCAAAGAAGAATATTCTATAGGGTTTTATATCTTTGATTTGACTATCAGAACCCATTTTGCCTGAAACAGAGTCACAGACAGAAAGTTGCCCTAATTTGAGCTTCTACATAATTTTTCTTGTCTAACGTGGTTAAAATCAAAATCTGACTTTACCATTAGATTCCTTGTGTCCAAATTAGGTTTGTACTAAAACTTGGGCCCAATTTGAGATTATCTTCACCTAGTTTGCATTTCAATCCTGATTTAACTCTTTTTCTTGCAAATTGACCCTCAGCTTTTGAATTCCTTGCAAAAAGCTCCCAACTTCTTCATTTTTTAGTCTTTGCTGCCGTTGGAGGTCAACCAACCTCCAGGTGAGCTTTGACCGATCGAAATCTTACTCAAACTTCAATCAAATCCCACCAAATTTGGTGGGATTGATGTTCACACCAAAGGAAACCTATTGGGATCAATTCCGACTCCTAGCTTGTTAAGACCCGTGCTGTTTGAATATTTTAAGACGTCTAGACTGTCGGTCAGATGTCTGGAAATCAAAAATTTTGAGTACGAGCTCGCGTTTGCGTGCGGGCTACGCGCCGACAGTACTCTTTTTCCTCCTCTCTCTTTTCCCCTCCAGTGAACCCTAATCCTCACCCTTATAAAACCCCCCTTCCTCCTCTCTCGTTCACCCCACTCCAGTCGCTTCTTCCCTTCCTTTTTACCCCAGCGCGAGCAAGTGAGCGCGAGAGCGACGACGAGGAGGAGCGGCGTGAGGAGAGGAGGAGGAGTTGTGCTCTCGAGCTCGTGTGGGAGCTCTCCGGAGAGCACATGGCCGGAGCGGTGCGTGCGCAAAGATGAGGAGTGTGTCGGGGGAGTCCTCCCCGACACTGTTGCAGCCGGAGCTGCAGGCGAGGAAGCGAGACGTGGCCACACGCAGCGTGAGCAAGCGAGAGCAGGTTCTGGTTTTGGGTTTTTCCCAGAATCAGACGTCTGGAGTGACGTCCAGACGACAGAGTGGACGTCTGGAGGCGGTTCCGGACGTCTGAGGAGAGGGCTTCTCAAAGTTACATCCCCTTTACGGATATGACCATGCAGGCTGCTCCGCAGGTACCCTTTTATGTGCCTATTTTGAGAAGATTTGGTGGATGCATGTAGGATTTGCTTCGGGACAGCGCGGAACACGCCCTCCCACACATTTCAGATGTCTGGGGTGCTTACCAGACGATTGGAAGCACTTCCAGATGTCCGGAGAGGTGGTCGGACGTCTGGAGCTGGTTCCAGACGGTCCAGAAGAGTTCCTGGACGTCTGAGGTTGACGCAGAGCTTGAGGTATGGTACTGGACACTTTTAAGACATCTGGAAGTTGTTCCAGACGTCTGATTTGAGTCTATAACCCTATTTTGGCCCGTTTAAGGTCCGATTTACGTAAATGAGGTACCGGTGTTTTCCTTGCGTGTTCCTTTACTTGATAGAAGGCTTTTTATATTATTCTGAATGTCTCATTGTGATTGTTCATTGCTATAGGACTTCATTCCGTTGCCAGTTCGGGGCTTGCTGAGGCACGTGAGCCTGCCGTTCAAGCCCCCAATACTCCTGGGTTGACTGGTAGAGTGGCTTCCCCTAATTTAATTATAAACCTGAATGCTTGTGTGGAATGAATGATTAAAACCTAGGATATGGCATGAATCCTAGGATGATAAATACTTGAAATGTATATATTGGATGATTGAATTGCAGTTGATGAGAATCTCTTCGTAAACCCTAAACTAGCACCATCTAACACAGATTTGCAAGAAAAAGCTCCTACATAACTATAGAAAGGCTTGACTCAGAGAAATTCTGAGTTTGTAAAGAAAACAGAAACTAAGGGGTAAAAATGCAATTTCACCAATCCAATCTAAAAACAGGGTAACTCATGGTCCAAACATAGGTCAAACTAACCTAATAAGAAGAAAAGTGGGATGAGTTGATCCAATAAGGGCTACAGCAACTCAAAGGAATTAAATGACATCCTGTAACCCTAAAAACAAACCTACTTCAATTCACGAGGTTCGAGGCAAGGAAAAAATAGACTAAACCCTCTACAATTCGTATAAAAATAATCTCTAGGGTTTAGAACCTTCAATTTGGCCTTAGGAACCCATTTTGACCTACATTGAGAACCATGCCCAATGACTTAATTTGGGTTTTTACGTAAATTGATCGGTCAAACAAGGTCTGATCTAGAAATAAAATTCACCATTAGAATCCTTAGGCCCCATTTAGTCATGCATAAAAACTTGAGCCTAGGAAGAGACCTTCTTTACTGACTTTGCATTTTGGTCCTCATCCATTACTTTTTGACCCTCAACTTTTGAAACCCTCGCATTTTGACCCCTAACTCTTCTTCGTTCTTTGCATTTGGGTCCTCCCTGCAAAACCCTGAGTAGCGCCATGCTCCGGCGACTTTGCACGGAGCATGGCGCCGCGTAGGGTAAGGGAGACCCTCTGCCAAGTCAACCGGGGGTTCCCTGTGACGGCTACCGTCGCAGGGACACCTCCATGGTCTCTGCAACCACCCGTACCTCCCATGCGAATGCACGGAAGGTATGGGTCTCCATCTCCGGCGTCCTCCGGCGAGGGAGGCACATCGCCTCCCTCCGTCCTCCTCTCTGATTCCACCTCTATAAAAACCGCCCTCGTCCACTAAACTCAACAGCTCGGTTCTGACGGAGAAACCTCCCCCCCTTTCCTCTCTTCCCACTCCGGCAGAAGCCCCCTGCTCCGACAGTTCTTCCTCCTCCTCGTAGCTCTGCCGCATTACCAGCAGCAGAGCCGTCTTCTCCCGCTCTTCCCGCGTCGCGCCGTACCCAGCGCGCGCTCTCCCGCTCTCTCCTCGCCGCCGCCCCCTTCTCACTGGGCATCTTCTTCTCCGGCGACAGTCGATACGACTGTCGCCCTACTCCGGTCCCCCTCGTCCCTCCAAGTAGGTACAGTTCTTTCTCTTCCTCCCCTCTTTCTTTTCCCTACTTCAATTTGTTCAACCACCCTTCAACCGCGCCAAATCGCCCTCACCTTCTCCATCTCCGGCCAACCTCCGGCGACTCGCTCCAATCATTCCACCACCCCGCACGACTCGCCGACCGACCCAAAACCTCCTCCTCATCATGCTGAACCACTTCCACCCCTTCACTGCCACTCCTCACCTCCACATCACTCCCCCGAGCAAACCCATTCCCCTTGCCACAGTCCGGCCTAGGGCAGCCCCTACACGCCTCGCCACCACCCGCACGAGCTTCGCCGCACTGCGGCGAAGCTCGCTGCACCTTCTGATTAGGCTGAGAGGCCGTTTTGCTGTGAGCAGGTCACCCGTCCTCCGCCGCCATTGCTGAGCAGGTGAAGCTTCTTCCGCCTGCAGCTGTAGCCTCGCTTCGCCCAGGCCAGACTCCCCAGGACGCGAGGTTCGCCCTTGCGCACCTGCCCAGGTCCGCAGCTGGGGAGAAAGCTCCGCGCACAGTCGCGATTGCCTGCAGCTTTCTCAGCTGTAGGCGCCCAATTGGGGTTGGACATTTAGTCCCACCTCGGAAGACTCTGAAGCAGCACGCCTGCATAAATTGTAAAAGTGTTGTAGGCTTATCGCCTCAGCACACGGGGTGAGGTCCCTCTCACCTGCTTCACCCGCCCGGTCCGGGAGCTCATCACGCGGATACGGCCGACCCGACCCGACTTGACTCGAACACTCCTCGCCACCACGCACGCCAGTGGGCCTGGACCCGGGCATGACCCGTACCCGAATACCCGGCAACTCTGGGAGAGCTATCCTACGAGCGGAATCTGAGAGAGAGAGATGCGGGAGAGGGTAGAGTAGGTTTTTGCCCTGACCAATCTGTGAGTGTGCAGGCACAGAGGAAGAAGAAGAGAGGGCAGACTGCAGAGGAAGAAGGATAAGAGAAAGAAGACAGGAGCAGGCAGAGCTGTGGCTGCTTGAAGAAAAGCGAGGCAGAGAAGAAGAAGGCCGACGAAGAAAGACTGAAGGAAGAAGAAGGAGGAGCACCAAGCAGCACTGTAGCAGCGGCGACTTAAGTCGTCTGATTGGAAAATCAGATGACGCTCTGCAGAGGAAGAGAAGAAGGAGGAAAAAAGAGCAGGCACCACACAGAGGAAGAAGAAAAAGGAGAAGCTGAAGAAGAAGACGAGAAGCGCAAGGAAGACAGAGCTGAAAGAAGAAGAGAAGAAATAGAAGAAGCTCTGAAGGAAGAAGAAAAGAGAAGATCAAGGAAGAAGATCCGAGAAAGAAGAGAAGAAGACAAGCAAAGAGAGAAAGAAGAGAAGAAGAAAAATACAACAAAATGAATCTCTCTCTCTCTTTTCACTTTTGTAATAGAAACTTTGTGCTTCTAGAATACAATTTGCTCCCTGAGTTCGATCTGGGAAAATTTTTATTTTCCGAGTAACAAATTATATTTTACTGGTAACTACTCCTCTATACTGGCACCGAAACAGCAGTCTTGAATGAGTGGATAGAAATGTTAACAACTGCCTGTAAATAAACAAAAGCTGCTTATGAAATATGAAATACTTGTGCTAGTTAACTATTGCATGTGAATTTCATGTTGTATACGTTAAATGACATAATACGAGCTGCATGTGTATAATTTGAGAATGGAAATGTGAATGGTAGAAATACGAGCTGCCTGTGTATAACCCGAGTATGGAAATGGGAACGATAGAAATACCAGTTGCCTGTGTATAACCTGGGAATGGAAATAGAAATGATAAAACCTGCTATGGAATGGCATGAAGAATATGAGCATGAATCCTACGGGGAAATAGGAGTAGAGCTCCTGGAAATAAACAGAATGGATCTGGAAATGTGAATAGGGAAGTGTGCTGGCCCTTGAGTGCGGAGTACCAAGGAGAGCGACTGTCCCTTGTTTAGTGTAGAGCGGAGCTAGCCGCCCTTGGGTTGGGACTCGGGGTTAGGATTGGCCACTCTGCACCGACTTCTTGGTCCTCGTGTACACTGTACTAGGGAGAGATACTAGTGTAGGGAGAGAGCTAGCCACCCCACAGGCCCGGGGTTCAGCTAGCCGCCCTATACCGACTTGTTAGGCCTACTAGTCAAACCAGGGTAGTCAGGCGAGGGTGCGCGGACTGTGCAGGGGCAAGACTCCTGTTTGGTTCTTAGGGGCTAGACCCCTGTTACTGAGAGGGCTAGGCCCTATACTATTCCGTGCTGTACTTGGGTGCACCCGTTAACGGAAACGACTGACCACGTGTCAGTGCAGGGTAGCTACCCGTGCGTTTATCGTGCGTGCTGTAGTCACCATTACGTCTGTCTGTGACCTTGAGGTGGTTGACTGGGTGTAGGATCACCACGAGGGACTCTCTTGGCCAGGAGAGCACCACGTGTGCCTTCTACTCTTTGGAAAAGACTGCAATCAAGACTATTCCCACGATGAACATTTGAGATCAAGAAAGAGATTTAGAAACATATAAACTAATGGATGAAAATGAATAAATTGTAAATTAAAGAAATTGGAATAGCTAGTTTACCTGTCAGCTTTACTGCTTTAGTTAATTAGTTGCCACTCTACTCAGTGTTTGCTGGCTTTGTGTACTCATAACCCTTTTCAGGTCCAGGTGTTGAGCAGCCCGAGTCTACGGCTGCGAAGGGTGCTGGGCCCAGTAGAACCCAGCAGCAGTAGCTTCTTTTGTTGTACTCCTTTTGTAGTAGTGAGTTAGACTCTTGTACCCTTATGTTCTGTACTTTTACGTTCTGTACTTTATGTTCATGTATCTTGTTACCTTTTTACTGTTGTGGTGGTGATATGTACTGTACCAGTTTTTACTTCTTTACTATTGTACCTTTTTACTATTAGTTGCTTAGCAGAGTAAATGTGGTTTACTTTTCTGCTTTTTGGTTACTTTCTTGTTAGACGACTGGGTCTTGGGATTAGTCGAGTTGAGCTGGTCTTGGGTTCTATAGGGATTCGGGAACCGGGTCATAACATAACTCCCTCTGATTTGTGTGTGCAAACCTACGAAATCAGTGGGGCTCTTCTTGAATCCAAGCAAGCTGTGAAGCTTGTTTCCAGTTCTCCAAGCTCTCCTAAGCCCTATAAAAGACCTCCCATCCTTACCTTACTGATGAGAGTCTCATCATAAACCCTAACTAGCATAATTTGATTTAAATAAGTGTGAAAAACCTCCTACAAAACCTAAAGAAAAGCCAAACTCAGAGAATTCTGAATTGAAGAATAAAACAAGTCATGAGAGGTAAAACTTTAATTTTACCATCGCAGTACACAATCAGGGTGTTTAAGGGTCTAAACACAGGTCAAATGAGATTAATAAGGAAGGAAGTGGGATGATCTGATCTAAAAAGGGTTATAGCAACTTCTAGGAATTAAATGACATTCTATAACCCTAAAAATAAACCCACTTTAATTAATGAGGTTCTAGGAAGAGTAAAAATCAAATAAATCCTCTAAAATTCATATAAAAATACACCCTAGGGTTTGGAACCTTCAATTTGGCCTTTGTAACCTATTTTGACCTAAATTAAGAACCATGCCCAGATTTTAACCTAATTTGGGTTTTTACGTAAATTGACCGGTCAAACGTGGTCAAACCTAAAATCAAACTACACCATTGAATTCCTTAGGTTCAAATTAGGTTGATACAAAAACTTGGGCCTAAGTGAAGACCATCTTGACCGACTTTACAAATTGGTCCTCTTGAATTACTTTTTGACCCTTATCTTTTCAAAACCTTGCATCTAGCCCCCTATATTCCCCTTCATTCTTTGCAGAACGGTCCTCCCTGCAACCCTGCGCAGGCACCATACCTCCGGTGACCTTGCGCGGAGGATGGTGCCACGCAGGATAAGGCAACCGCTCTCAGGAACGAATGTGGGGTTCCCTGCGTCGTCCTCTGTCGCAAGGACCCTCCCCTGTGACCAGTGGCTGCCCATGCTTCTCGTGCGAATGCACGAAAGGCATGGGTCTCCATCTCCGACCATCTCCGGCAAGCACCCCACATCGCTCCCTCAAAACCCTCTCCTCGCCAACACCTTTATAAGGAGCGGCAGGGGCTGCCATCTCTTTCAAGCTAGCTTTGGCCGAAGAAAACCCCCCTACTTCGTCTCCTCTCACTCTGGTCAGACAGCCCAAACTTCTGGCGATCTTTCGTCTTCCTCCTCATCGCTCTGCTGCCATACCTGCAGCTGAGCTCACTCTGCCCTGTCTTCCCACGCCAGGCCGCACTAGCTGGCATCTCCAGATCTCCTCCTTGTCGCCGTTACTCCTCTTCTGGGCACCTTCATCCCCAGCTCCGGCAGGCACAAGCCTGGCGTCTTCCTCTCCCTCTTCATCGACTAAGTAGGTAGGAACCTTCCCCTTACTCTCCTCTCACTTTTCCCCTCTTAAATTGGCACTTTAGACCCCTCGACTGCTACTACCACCTCCATCTGCTCCACCTCCGGCCACCATCTTTAGCGAGGTCGCTCTACCTCCACAGGCCATTTCACCCCTCGCCGACAAGCCCAAAAGCTCCCCCTCACTCCACTCAAGCGTTTCTCCTACTCCATTCACCGCCCTTCACCTTCAGACCACCCCTCGAACACACCCACCTGCACCTCTACAGTGTGCACTAGGCACACGGCCACATCCACTTTCCCGCCACGACGACCCCCGCACCACCTTCGCCAAACTCTGGTGAAGCTTCTTGAGCTGTTTGACGTGGCCGGGAAGCCGTTTTCGTGCTTTCAGGTCTTGGCCTCCTTGCCTCCATTAACAGACAACAGGAGCTGCTTGGCGAGCAGCTCCAGGCCCTTTCGGCACCAGGTGAAGGCCCCAGCCAATGCGGGGTACTTCCGCGAGTGTGCCCAGGCCTTCAATTGGGGTCGCGAGCCTTCGCTGCGACCCCAATTGCCAACACCTTCTTGCTTGCGGGTGCGCGGAGCAGAGGTGGGACTTTAGTCCCATCTTGGAAGTGTGTGGGCGCAAGCCCACACATAAATTGAACAAGTGACATTAGCTGGTCGCCTCTGAATACACATGGGGTGAGGTCCCTCACCTATTCACCGCCCTCATCTGTGAGCTCATCACACGGATCAGGCGCGACCCGACCCGACACCCTCTTGTGCACTCCTCGCGCACCACCCACACCGGTGCGCCTGGACCCTGGCACGCGATCCGACCTGATAACCTGGCTCTAGGAGAGCGTACCCAAGGGAGATTCAGAGAGAGAGAGACGCGGGGAGAGGGTAGAGTAGGTTTTGCGCTGAGCTTGTGTGTGTGTGTGTGCAGAGAACAGGTGAGGGAGGAAGAGGCAAGGCGCCACTGAAGGGAAGAAGGAAGGAAGAAAGAAAGAAGAGGAAGAGCAGCGGCTGAGACTTAGCCGTAGAGAAGAAGAAAGGAGAAGGAAGGAAGGAAAGAAGCTGAAGAAAAGAGGAAGAGCAGCAGTGTAGTGGCAACGTAGTTAAGGCATCTGATTTCTGAATCAGACGTCGGAAAGAAAGGAAGGAGTGAAGAGCAGAGGACAGGCCAGAAAAAAAGAAAGAGAAAAGAGGAGGGAACCTCTGCAGAAAAGAAGACGCAGAAGAAAATCAGAGAAGAGAAGAAGAATAAAGAAGGACTTAGAAGCTGAAGAAAGGAAAGAAAGAAGAGGAAGCCTTCGCAGCAAAGAAAAGAAGAAAGAAGAAGACAAGCTGGCTAAAGAGAAGAAGAGAGAAGGAGAAAAAGCCAAGAAGAGAATTTTTGCCCTCTCTCTTTCTCTCTCTCCTTTGTCTTAATTTTTGTAAAACTCTATTTATTGTGAATTCATATGCTTTCGGAATCATAGTTTGCTCCCTAAGTTCGACTTCGGGAAACTTTTAATTCTGAGTAATAAATTGTAACTGGTAACAGCTTTTCATGATATACTACAATGTCTAGAATTTAAAACACTAGTGACAAAAAGTCTCTAACCACTTATCTCCTTAGCAATAAATAGAGCCAAAAACCCATCTTCTTCCTTCAACCTCCGGCTCGCTCCACCTCGCTTCGGCAACTCTCCACCTCCTGCCTCTTCGTCGGCCGCCACGTACAATAGGCAGTCGGTTCTTCTTCCCTACGTCTTTTCACACCTCGCAATACCGGCGAAGTGCCCTTTAACCCTTCGTCATCACCGTTATCCACCTCTGGAGCATCCTTCGTCTCCCACGCCAGCCATACCAGAGTCGGTGCCTCCTCCGCACCCCTTCATCTGCTACATAGTCTTGACAACTCCCTATCATCTGCTAATCACCACCATATCATCACCACTTCGAATCGACCCCTCATGTGCCCTCCACACCTCTGTCTTCCAATTCACCGGTGTACCTCCGACGAAGCATTCCCGCCGCCACAGACCATCTTTCCAGCTGCCACCATGTTCGCGAGCATCGCCTCGCCTCACTGAGTAAAAGCCCCAAAAAAATTTGGGGCTTAGCTCTCTCTATCTTCTCACTCGACTCACGCACCTCCATCCGCCTTCTTTAAGGTCATCAGGTCTCCCTGACTACCTTCGTAGCACGCCATCGCCACCATCACATTCTCCGCACTTGCACGAAACCTCTGAACTGGTCTGACGTGGCCCATAGGCCGTTTTCTTCCTTTCAGGTATTCGACCGCCATTGCCATTGACAGAGCTCCTTCGAAGAGATTGAAGCAAGTATTCTTGCCACAGCAGGCCCATGCATTTCCTCTAGACAGTGCGAAACCCTTCCAGGAAGATGCCCAGGCCTTCGATCAGGAGCGTTGACTGCTCCCTCACCCTTAATTTGACCAGCCCTCAGCCGCTGCTCGCACGCAGAGAACAGCAGCCAATTTAGTCCCACATCGTGGACTAAGGAGTGGAAGAAGGCGCATGAATTGATTTTCTGTTTCCTCCTTATCGCCTCAAGACACGGGGTGAGGTCCCTCACGCACCCTTACCCGCACACTTGACCGCCTAAGCTATACTGCTCGCCTGCGATCACGCCCGCAAGCCTGCACCAAGATCTGGTTATTGTTCCTACCCGATTACCCGGTTAACCCCAAGTCTTTGAGAGAAAGAAGAGAAGGGAAAAGAGAGAAAGGAAAGGGGGGGGGGGGGGGGGGGGGGGTTTGCCTCGCTCTCTAACTCTCTAACAATTGAGGAGAAGAGGCCTTTACCTCTGTGCATGACTTGAGAATGGGCAAAGCAAAGAAGAGAAGAATAAGAACAGTGCACACGCACTATAGTAGGGGGTTGTTTAAGTCGTCTGTCTCGAGCATTCGACGTCTAATTCCACCACTTTATTCTTTTGAGGCTATACTGCTTACTTATCTTACGTAGAATTACTTGGTTGATACTATGCATTTATTTGGTATAATTGTAAAGGGTAATTGGTGATTTAAATCACCATTTTACCCTATTATTTTTGCACATTGCTATTGATTCTCACATATATATATATATATTATTCGTGTATGGATTTTTTATTATAAATTGCTCATATTTGTGGTTATATTATGATCTTCATATTAATTGCAGTACTTGCTCCTAGAGAACGACATCGGACTTTTAAATTTGAGTATAAATTGTATTTGTTTTCATGTAATTTCGACTACACTACAACGAAGTATTTTAAAACATTGATTTCGCGTGTTAACAAAGGCATTCCAAGCAACTTAGGATAACTCTATCTCCGAAGAAAAAGAAGAGGAGGAGACAAATGAAGAGACCGCATGCTTGGGGCTCATGGCAACAAACGTTGCCTCCGAATCCAACTTCGAGGAGCCCAAGGTAGACTCTTATTCTCTAGATGAATTACAAGATGCATTTAATTCATTGTATTTAGAGTTTAAAGAAGTAAAAACTAAAAGCAAAACACTAAAAATTGAAAATTTAGAAAGAAAGGAAATAATAAAGGATCTTAAGAAAAAGAATCTACTTCTCACGAATGAAACAACCACCTTAGCTATGCAAGTGGGAAACTTTATGATTGAAAGTGAATCATTAACAAATGATTTATATACAACTATGAGAAAACAAAAATTCCTAGATAGAGAAGAACCACTTGATAAAATTCATGTTATTAAAAAATCAAACCCCTTAAAAAGGATGAGAATGGCTTACTTAGATTAGAGATTAGAGGATCAGAAGGTAAACTAGATATAATAAAAATAGAGATAACTCATCTTAAAGAAAAATCAAATCAATTGCTTGAGGACCTAGCTAAATTTATTAAAGAAAATGATAATTTGGACAAGCTCATTGCTCATCAAAAACCTTCCTTTAGCAAATTTGGACTATGCTATTATGAGACTAGCTAATGAACCAAAAAAAGATCCTCCTCCAAAGAGGATCGCTAACAAATCCGAATCCACACTACAGTGGATACCAAAGAGACATCTTGCACTTTGTTTTGTTGATTTCAAGGGACATTATAATCTCAAAAATTGAATCTATAGAATGAAGGAAGGGAAACTTAAACTAGAACGACCTAATGAAATCTGAAGTCACCAAAGAAGGTCGTTTGTATGAATAAGAAGATCTACAAGAAAGATAATGAAGAGATCGCCGCCATCAAGGAGGCCGATGGGTGATGGATTCCGAATTTTCGAAGCATATGACAGGAGACAAGCACATATTTTTAGACCTCAACCTACAGATGGAGGAACGATCACCTTTGGCAACAACCACAAAGATCATATTATTGGCCTCGGTACAATAGAGAATTCTCTAAGATTATGCAAAAAGAATTTGAGATGAGCCTGATGAGTGAACTTAAGTTCTTATTGGATTTACAAATCACTCAACTCGAATTCAGCACCTTTGTGTGTCAATCCAATTATACAAAAAAGATGCTGAAACAATTTGAAATGGAGAAAAGCAAGGGTAAGAGCACTCCTATTAGTGTTACAACTTTCCTTTATATGGCTGAATCAGGTATGCCCATTGAAAAAAAATTGTGCCATAATATGATTGGTTTGTTACTGTATTTAACTTATAGTAGACCAAACATTTTGTTCAGTACTTGTTTATGTGCAAAATTTCAATCAAACCCTAAACAATCACATCTAAATGCAGTTAAAAGAATATTTAGATACTTAGTTGACACATTTGATTATGACCTGTTCTACCCTAGGAGTAGTAATTTTGAGGGATTTTTACATATATAACCCTGTAAACTTTCAACAAGACGTATATACCCCCATCTTTTTGATATTTATATATATAGCCCTATAAAGTTATTCCGTTAAAGTCGTGTGCCCCTGTTATGTTAAACTCAGCAAAAAACATTATAAAAATAAAAAAATAGGAGAATTTATATTTTCATCCTCATATTCATCACACTATACTACATCCCCCCTACCATCCTTTAAAATTTCATATATTCTCCTTTAAAAAAAAGGTTCCACAGATCTCCCACTTAAGATCCGAAGGCAGTGGCGTGACGACCCCGCCCCTCCTCCTGGAGGAATAGGTCGTTGATTCCTCGGAAGGGCACGTGGACGACCACAAGAGCGAGGCCGATAGCAAGGTTGATGAGGATGTTGGCGGTGACACCCACGAGGAGGATGACGAGGGTGAAGACGGAGAGGGAGGCGAGGACGGCAAACTTGGGGACGGCGCATCCGAGGATGACGAGGGGCTCGTTGTCGCGGAGGAAGTAAAGTAAGAGCTAGGTGAGCATGTAGGTAAGGAAGATCATGAGGGAGATGGGGTGGTAGAGGAGGGAGACGAAGACGACCATGAGGACGACGGTGGCGTATGAAATGACCCGTTGCCTTTTTAGTCGGATAAGATGTCTGAAGTTTCAGTCAGACGTCTGAACACATGCTCGGACGTCTGAAAGTGAGAATTTTCGTACATCACTTTGCGCTCTGGCGCAGGCGGCACACAGAAGCCCCTCTCCCTCGCACCCTCACCCCCTTAAACCTTAAAACCACCCTATATAACCACCCCCTTTCTCCTCATCTCACCCCCCTCACACCACTCGTGACACTGCCACCTCCTCCTCCTTGCGATAGTCGCACCCTCCAGCCTCCCATCCCTACTACTGTAGCCACAGTGAGGAAGAGAGGAGCCGGCGAGGGAGAACGGCGAAGTGCGAGAGTGAGAGTGTGCGAGGGAGTGAGAGCGGGGGAGGAGGGTGATGGCCGCGAGAGCTTGGTGGAGCTCGAGGAGTCGTCTGTGGGAGAGAGTAGGATGCCGGCGAGGAGCTTCTCAAGGTGTTGCAGCTGCTGGAGCTACCGCTGCGGGCGAAGAGTGAGCGAGGCGAGCTGCGTGGAGGAGTTATGGTACTGGAAGTTTCCAGTATCAGATGTCTGGAGTATCATCCAAACGGCTGGCAGGGCACCCAGATGTCTAGAGCTGAAGCCGGACATCTGAAAGCATAATATCCCGAGGTATGTACCTTCCTGCGCTACTTTCCGCCATGCAGATTGTAGCACAAGAGGTATTGGGTTTAAAAAGGGTGTATGTGCTTTGCACATAGGCGCAGAGCGTCAGGAAGGAGCGGGTTGCACACTTTGAGGCGATTTTGGATGTCTAACCGCATCGCTAGACGTTCGATTACCCTTCGAGATGATTGGAAAGAGGGTGAGACATCTGGAGCTGCCCCCAAATGGTCGTGGAGGGATCCAGATGTCTGAGAATACCGCAGGAAACACAAGGTGAGATCTGATGTCTTTTAAGACATCTGGGACTAGTCCCAGATGTCTGATTTTGGTCAGTAACCTCGTTTTTAGCCCGTTTACGGCTCAAACAGAATTAAATTTCTGTAAACGAGGTACCGCTGTTTTCCACTTGAGTTTCTCTACGTGTTCGTGTTCAGTATCTACTATTTTGAGCTCATCTGATGTAAATTTGTCGCTGGTACAGGTTACCAACCGGTGGTGTGTTTGGGGCTCGCAAAGACGACGAGATCTGCGGCACAGGCCCCCATTCCTCCGGTGATACCCGGTAGAGTGGTTTAATGCATTCATTAAGACATGAATAAAGAATATGCATGCTTAGATTAAATTGATTGAAACTCTAGGATGTTGAATGAACCCTATGGTAGAAATGTATGAGCATGATATTGAACTACTCTGGTTTACTTGAGATGCATGCTAAGACACGAGTTGTCTGTATGTAAATGAGAAATTGAACTATGAAATCATAAGCTGCATGTATATGATTGAGAATTTAATTGTGAAAACACGAGCTGCCTATATATGAATGAGGAACGAGTTTTGGGAACATGAGGTCTGAATATGGATAAATGAGATCAATATGAGCATGAACCCTATAAGGAATTAGTAGTAAAACACTTGTGGATGAAAGGAATCTGGAATGTAGACGGCAAGTGAGCTGGCCCTTGTGTACACGGTACCAAGGAGAGCAATTATCCCTTTTTAGTGTAGAGCGAACCTAGCTGCCCTTGGGTCAAGACT
Organism: Thalassia testudinum; assembly: GCA_037157565.1. Classification (NCBI taxonomy): domain Eukaryota; kingdom Viridiplantae; phylum Streptophyta; class Magnoliopsida; order Alismatales; family Hydrocharitaceae; genus Thalassia; species Thalassia testudinum. The sequence continues at coordinate 75,891,254 of JAZHRO010000013.1, forward strand.
CGGGGTTAAGATTGGCCACTGTACACCAATTCTTGTTGGCCCTCGCGTACGTGGTATCAAGGCGTGCTACTAGTGTAGGGAGAGAGCTAGCTACCTCACGAGGCCCGAGGTTAAGCTAGCCACCCTACACCGACTTTGTTAGGCCCGCTGGGCAAACCGGGGTAGTCGGACGAGGATATGCAAACTATGGAGGGGCAAGATCCCTGTTCTAAGAGGGTAAGGCCCTATACTGTTCCGTACTGTACTTTGGATATACCCGCTAGCGGAAACGACTGACAGCGTGTCAGTGATGGGTGGCTACCCGTGCGCTTATCACGCATATCGTAGTTACCGTTACGTCTCGACAGTGACCTCGGGGTGGTTGACTGGGTGTAGGACTACCAAGGGGGACTCTCCCGGCCAGGAGAGCACCACGTGTATCTTCTACTCCACGTAAAAGACTGTAATCAAGATCGTTCCTACAGGGAACATGCAAAATCAAGAAATACTTGGATACTTTGAGAAATGAATGAATCAGAAATACATAAATGAGATAAATAGAAATGAGAATAAAACCTGCTTGTTGTCTTACTTGCACATAAATAATGTAAACACCACTCTACTCAGCGTTCGTTGACTCCGTCTTTTCATAACCCTGTTTAGGACCAGGAGTTGAGTAGCCTGAGTTTCCGACTGTAGGAGCTAGGCCCAACCGAGCCCAGCCGTAGTTGTTTTCTTTCCATCTCTTTAGTTCTTGTTGTAGTTGTGAATATTGGACCCTTGAGCTACTATTTCTGTTACTTTCTGTTTTCTTTCCATTGTTGTTGTTGTGGTGGCATGCACTATTTTGAGACAGTTGTTTTACTTTTGTTTACTGCTTCGTTCTTTCCCTATATTTAGTTATATTGCACATGTGAATGTGGTTTATTTTTCTGCCTTTGGTTATTTCTCGTTGGACGACTAGGTCTTGGGATTAGTCGAGGCGAGCCAGTCTCAGGTCCTGTAGAGATCCGGGAACTGGGTCATAACAGCGTAGTTCATGGTGAAGTAGGAGGGGTTGGTGCAAAGGCGAAGGAGGGCCTCCAAGAAGGAGAGCAGGAGGGAGAAGGATGCCAAGTGGAAGACCTCTCTCCAGGGGCGGTGGGAGGGGAGGGCCTCGCGGCCGCGGTTTCTAGCTTGAGAGATGAAGCCCATGGAAGAGGAGGAAGGAGTTGCGGCGGTGGTGGTGGGATTGGGAAGGGGGAGGAGGAGGTGGGGATGGTGCCGTAGGTCGCCATGGTGGGTTTTTATTTGTGATTAGGGAGGAATCATGAGAGAGGTACCTATGGGGAGAGAATAAGAAGAAGAAGAGAAAGGAAAAGAAGGAGAGGAAAGAGAGGAGGAACACATGTAAGAAGGAAGGAGAAACCAAGTTGTGGAGGAGATCTTTTGTTTCTTCATTGGATATTTTTTCTCCTATTTCGCCCCTAGATCTTGACCCTTTTTTTTTAAAGGATGGTGGGGGTGATTTTGTATAGTGTGATGAATATGGGGATGAATATATAAATTTTCTTGTTTTTAAAAATTTTTATGACGTTTTCTGTTGGGTTTAATGGAGTTGGGGCATGCGGCTTTAACATATTAACTTTATAGGGGTATATATGTAAATATCAAGAACATAAGGGTATATACATCTTATCAAAAGTTTACAGAGGTATATATTTTAAAACGCCTAATTTTAACTTAATTACATATAGTGATGCAGATTATGTAGGTTGCCGCACATATAGAAAGAGCACTAGTGGGATGTGCCAATTTTTGGGAAAATCATTAATCTCTTGGTTCTTAAAGAAAAAAAATCTAATGTAGCCCTATCAACTATGGAGGCTGAGTATATAGCCGCCACCTTAGCATGTTCTCAAATTTTATAGATGAAAAATACTTTAAAGGATTTCAATTTGATATTTAGTAAAATAAAAAATATTATGTGATAATACTAGTGCTACCAATCTCTAGAAAATTCTCGTACATCACTCCCGTATAAAGCATATTGATGTTCGACATGATTTTTTACGGGATAATATACTTAAGAGAGAAATCGATGTTAGATTTATTTGTACTAAATTGCAATTTGCTAATATTTTTACTAAATCCTTGAATTATGATTGATTTAACTTTATACGTAGAAAGTTAGGCATATGCAAGCTAACTAATATTTGAAGAATTTGGTGATTTAGTTGGATTTTGTTTAAAGAATGCATGGAGATTTCAACAGTTGCATTTGATTTTTCACTTTCTAAGTGAGAAATCACTTATCATTCAATTGAAAATCAAAATACACAACTGGTGTATTTAGTTTTCCACTGGCGTGGAAAATCAAAACACACCAACTGAAAATACACCGGTGCGAAAAATCAAAACACACTGATTGAAAATAAAAATACATGATATGTTACATTGCGGAAAACGAAAATACACCGATGAAATTTTAAAATGCATTTATTGGTTTTCCATGCAGATACAACAAATGAGAAAAAAATGCAGTGTTGCTTTCCCATGCCGCAACAAATGAAAGTTGAAGAGAATAAATAAACGAACAGCTTCGAAAGATACCAATGCAATAGCAAATAAAAAAAAATACCTCGTTACTTTCCCATGATGCAACAAATGCAAGTTCAAAAAAATAATAATAAATGAATAGTTGGCACCTCTTAGTGTAAGTTTCAAAAACAGACAAAAACAAAAATAGTTAGCACCCTCAGTGCTCGATGAAAGCTATTGTCAATTGAATAAAAAAAAATTCGACAATGGTAACCGTCAGACTCAACGCCATATGTGCTTTCATGGTATATATAGATGTGACATTACTTTCTAAATAGAGTTTTTGCCTATTACACATCTATTTGAGGTCAAATCTCATGTGATTACTAGACCCATCAAGTGGCAATGAAATAAACAAGATAGAAAATTAACTCATCAATTCTTTTCCTATACATCTAACAACTCAAGATGTTCTTCTTTGATTAAAATTAGTATATAGGTTTATAATCCTAGTTATCAATGTCTCTAAGGTAAGATAAGGAAAGAAGCATAATTGCACAAGCTATCTATAATAAAACCAACTTTTGTCGATACATTGTTGATAGATGACCTTAAGTTGTCTACCATATTCATTAATTAGGAGATTGGCATAGCTCTTTTGAGTGATTGTTTTACCTTCTTGGAGGAAGGTGTTAGTGGGTATCACTAAATTGATTGAATTTTACTATTAATAAAATAATATATATTGGCTTGACTTTGCATTCCAGAGATAAATTAGAAATCAAGATGAAGATGTGAGTTGCATATTTTGATAAAGTTCAAGAAAATAAAAAGAAGCAAAGCATATATGTTGATTAGCTCAAGAAAGTATTGAGGATGAAGCAATACATTCTAAGACTTCAACTCAAAAGAAGTCTCAAGTATCATTTTTGTTTTGTTTTTTTAGAGGGCTTGGAGAAGAGTTAATGCACTACACATAAACACTTGGTACGCTTCTAGAAAAATACTTAGAAATTTGAAACAAATTAAAAATATTCAAAATTAATTGATTAGAGATGTTTTAAGATAATTTAGAAGGTTAGTTATGTTTTAAAATTAACATCTTCTCAAAAAGACATATTTCAAATTTTACAATGTTCAAACTAAAAAATTAATCGATTAATTTTAGGACTGAATGCAAACTCTAAGCACTAAATATACAAAAATTAATCGTTTGGAAACTCATCAGGATGCTCGTGAACTTGGATTATTGAATTAAGAAAAAGTGATTAATTGATTAATTTTGGATTTCATGTTCTACCATGAACTAAGATGTGTAGGAATTAATCAATTAATTATTTTTTCATTGATTGATTAACAACAATACATTAATTGATTAATATGAGTGTTAATCAATTAATTTCAAGATTTGAACTTCACATCATTTCATTTTGATTTTTAAAAGTTTGATCTTGAACTTAAGGTGGTTATTAAGTCCTTAAACACATTCTATAAATATCATATAATGACTTAAGATTTTCATACATAATACTCTCTCTTGTTTTAAATTTCTATCATTCTATAGATTTACAAATTGATTTCAAAGTACTTCGTTGGTCTTTTCAACAATGAAATAATTTTTACTTTGCTTCCTTCGTGCTACTACTTCAATTTTGAAAAAGGGAAGTTAAAGGGAGTAATTTTCAAGTTATATTTTGAGCACACTTTTAATTACACATGATCTTGACTCTATAAGATTTATTATACATATTAATTTAAGATTTTTTTTATTATTAGGTGCTTAGGTTTTATGGTTTCGTTCTTCTTTTTTAAAGAGACAAAAGGCTTCTTAGGGTTCTCTAATAAGAAGTTTTGTACTAAAGGTACACCCCTCCCTCGTATTTGAGGTGTGGTTTAGTGATTCTTGCATTGGCAAGAGAAAAATCTTAGTTAAGAATAACTAGGTACAGATTTTTCTTGATTTTGGTTTCCTTTGTAAACCTTTGTATCCATTTTTAGTTTGATTTTTATAGTGTGATTTGAATTGTATAATTTTTTTATCTTAAGCACAAATCACCTCCTCCTATGTTGATTTCAAAAGAGAGTAAATAATTGCTAATGTAATCAATGATGCTAGTAGAAACTAAGAAAAGAGATCTACAATTGAGCTCTATGACCATGTTTTCTTCCAGCTAAACTCATAGTAAGCATCACTTCAAAGTTCTACATGGGTTCATCCATTGAGTATACCTTATATTGTATATGTATAAAATTAATGTAAATAATTTTAAACAGAAGATGTGATTTTAATTTATAGAAATGTGGTTATTTTTTGAAAAAAAAAGAAATTTTTCTTTATGTTTTTTATTAATATGCTTTTTGTTAGTTATATGAAGATTTTCTTCATTTTTGGTAGTTACGTAGAAATCAATCCATTAATTAATAGGTATTTTTTGTTTATACTATTTTTTTGTACTATGCTATCTTCCCTCGTCAAGGTAAAGTTGGGTGCCTTATTTGAAATAAAAAATAAAAAGTTTATGCAAATGGAATTGGAGGGGCTTTGAGGTATGCTTTAATTTTCTCTAAGGCTACCTAGTATTATTCAATATGCTTTAATTTTCTTTAAGGTTTACTAACATTGTGGAATAAAAAAGTTTACTATGTAGCTCTTCCCTAATCTACTATTCTCAAAGAAGAAGATGACATTGCTCAATTGTTTCCATAAGAAAATATTCCAGAGTTGCCATTTTCGTAATAAGAGTGGAGATTATAACTTTATGATTATTTTTATCTTCTTGATTTGCTCCTAGTTTGTAGATAAATATCAAGAATTTAATTTTTTTTCTTTTATATATATTTTTATTAAACAAGCATATCATAGATACACACTAAAAAAGATTTCTCATTAATGAAATTTGTAAAAATAAAGTTGGTAAGATCTTGAAACATTGCACTAAAAGTTTTTAGTTGAAACATGATTATACAATATTTAACTGTAGTGTACATTATGTGTTCAGAGTAAGCTAAGTATAATAGTGCCTTAAATTGGCATTATGAAAGGACAAGCACTTCTGCTTGTTACTTGATTCCATTGTATCCTAAATCTTGCATGAAAAAAAGTTGTCCTTGGCAAATATCTCATTGTGATATGTAGAATTAATGTGCATCTCTCATTTCATGTTAGGGTTTCTACACTAAGATTACATCTAAAATTCACTTTTGATATATTGAATTTTCAATAAAATCCACTTCTAATAAATTTTTAACGTGTTACCAAGTAGTGTAATCTATCCCCGAGAGTGGATCTCGTTGCTTGTTGGTAAGGAACAGGATGAGATACTCTTTAATGTATAAAATGATATCATTCTAGCAACATAATTTTTTTTATCAAATCTATTCTTAAGTTTTAGTGGGCCCAAGATCAAAATGGGCGTCCCTTCATGGGGTATTTCAACTCCAGACTCTCCGCCAGTTTCAAATTTCAACTCTTCCTACCGCCTTTCCCCCAACGTTCCTTTTCCCACAAAGAAACGTTACTGCCATTTCGTCAAACAGGTGGTTGGCGCCGGCCCCATCTCCTCTTCGAACCAATCGACAGGTACCCACTTCGTTCTATTCTCGATTTATAACGCGCACACACTCTTCTGCTGTTAATCCCAAACGGTTTGATGCCATTAGGGTTGCCATAGTTTGAACTCCTCCATGTGGCTTCTCAAGATTCGCGCTAAAAGATCGCATCTTTTGCTTTCTGAAGCCATAATTCCACTTGGATTCTTCTCGGATTTGCCTGATTCGTGAGAAGTTTAGGCTTTTCCCTTCTTTTAGGCTTTTCAGATTTGTTAGTTACTTTGCCCTAAAATGTGGACTTCCGTGTGCAAAGTTCTGATTTTGTTTGGTCTTCATTTTGATCAAATTGATCTAAAATGTCAGTTTTCCTGGAGCTCATATTGTTCTGTTCGAGTTGTTTTCCTTTTCCTTTAATGTGATCCTGTGGTGTGCATGAGCATGGTTTTGGCCATTAGTGCAGGGGGAACTGAAGATTGGGAATTATGGAGATGGAGGCTGCATGTAAAGTATTAGAGGAGCAGAAGGCAGCTCTGGAGAAGCTCTTGGATGGTTATCGTGAGAAGCTTGAGCTTTCAGATAACCTGAGGAGGGCATATGATGAGGTGCTCCGCAAGTTCCACGAGGCCAGGCAGGAGATCGATTGCCAAACGAGGGAAATTGTCATCAAAACTGACGAGAATGCATTACTAACGAAGACGTGCAATGATCTTAAGGCCTCGGTCTGTGAGAAGGAACGTGCTCTTAGGCAAGTCAGTTTGGTGTGTGAGCAAATCCAGGTGTCTTGCAGGCAGAAGGTGGAGGAGGCTGAAGATGGGAACCGAAAACTTGCAACTGCGTTGCAAGATGGCCACGCAAAAGCGGAAGAGCATGAGAGGAATATGAATGCTTATAAGGAAGAGGCAAAAGGGCTTAAGGCCCTGTTGTTGGAAACTCAGAAGAAATGCCTAGAGGCAGAGAACAGAGCACAAGCTGCGAAGGAGTTAAGGGAGCGCGAGGAAATGATATCTCAGGTAGAGCACGAGAAGGCCAAGATTGGAGAGCAGTTCAAATGGAAGGTGGAACAGTTTAATCACCTTGAAGACGCGCATGGGAAGCTGCAGAAGTGTTTCCATGAATCCGAGGAAGAGTGGAGAGCCGAGAAGTCTCGACTCATTGATGAAATGTGTACTCTTCAAAGTAACCTGGACTCCCAAACTAGAGCTGTGGAAAATGTCCAGTCAAGGCTGCAGATGTGCAACCAAGCGTTGGCACACGAGGAAAGTCGGAGAAAGGTTTTGGAGATTCAGGTTTCAGAGTTGGGAGTTTCCCATGAAAACGTTGTCATGGAATGTGAAGAGGTCAAGTTGAAGATCGAGAAGTTAACCCAGGTGAGAGATGAGGAGATAGGTGAGGTGAGGAACATGCTTGCTTCTAAGCAATCACGTCTTAAGGAGGTTGAGCTTCAACATGTCCTCCTTAAGCAAGAGAACCAAGACCTGAAGGTTGCCATGAAAGAACTAAAAGTTGACTTGGAAGCAAGTGCCAATGCAAAGATGGTCGTAGGCAAGGCTGAGCAGAAGCATAAGCGTAGCTTTGTTCGGGAACTGGAGCAGAAAGAAAGAAAAATTGAAGATCTGCTACAGGAAGTGGAAAATTTGCAGGAAAAGTTGGCAGAAGAAAGCCACCTCAAATCCAATGCTGAAGTTGAAGTTGAACAACTCAAAATTGAACGTGAAACTAATATGAATGACATTGAGGCTATTATTCTGGCCAAGGAGGAAATTACCAAGGATGCAGAGAAACAGAAACAGGCATTTATGCAGGAACTGGCAGCGAGAGACAGAAAGATAGATGACCTGCAGCAAGAAATCGCTCATCAACAAGAAGCCTTGATGAAAGTGGGAAAGTTGAAATCCGATACCGAGCACAATGTCAAATGTTTGCAAGACAGATTTGCAGGCGCGAAGAAGGACTTGGAGGTTTCTATTGATGCCAGACGAGAGATCGAAGATCTGCTTGAGAAGCAAACACATGATACTGTTCAAATATTGGAAATGAAGTGCAAGAAGATCGAAGATTTACTGCAAGAAAATGCAAACCTACAGGAAGCTTTGGTGCGAACAAGCAAGGCAAAGCTGGATGCTGAACTTGCATTAAAATCCTTGCGAGATGAAAATGAAGCGACAAGGAAGGAGTTGGAGTCACTCACACAAGTCAAGATGCAAATTGATGAAGCATTTGAGAAAGAAAAGCAGAATTTCAGTAGAGAACTAGAGCTGACAGACAGAAATGTGGTCAATTTGCTTCAAGAAATCACCCACCTGCAAGAAGAGCTGCAGCATACAAGTGAGTTAAACATGAATGCGAATGCTGAGATTAAGGCGCTAGAGGATGAGGGCACCAATATAAGAAAGGAGTTGAATGCTTTTATCCAAGAGAGAGAAAGAAAGATTAAAGACCTGCAGCAAGAAATTACACTTATGCATGAAAAATTTGCAAGTCAACAAGCCAAATCTATAGCTTTGACAAGAATCCAAGCTAACGATTTCTTAGATAAAGAGAGGAGCTTTCTCAAAACCATTGAGGAGAAAGATTGTGAACTGAAGCATCTCCTTGCAGAGCTCGATTTTCTGGAGCAAGAGCATGCCCAGAAGGAGATGGAAGCTGTTGTAGTACTGGAGCAAACAAGAAGAGGATTTGATAACATGAACAGAGAGAAAGATGGGGTGATATACCATCTTCAGAATCAGGTATTGTCTCAGGAGCAACTCACCAAGTCTGTTGAAACTGCCATTACGTTGGAGCTTGCAGACAGACAGTTTGAAATATCTACTCTTAATGGGTTGCTGAAGAGGATGGTGGAAGTGCATTTTCTGCACTTGCTAGAGAATGAGTTCTTGAGCATGTTTAACCATGAAAAAGACCAAGAATTGCACATTTTAGAACAGAGATTGGATTTGCAAATGAAACAGATTGCTGATTTGGAGAATTATGTTAAAAAACTGAATCAAGATGTGGAAGTGCAAAGGGTTAGGTTTGAAGATACCATGAGATTGATGCAGACAAAGGAGAAGCGTTTGGTGGCAGACATGAACAAGGTTCGGAGCCTGATTGTGGAAAGAGATCAGAGTATCGTGCTACTGTTGGCACAGAGAGAGTCCATGGTGTCTCAGATTGCAGAGATGACTGACAACATTGGCAAGCTTTCTCGTGATGGGGAGCTGGTGCAATGTTGGCAAAGAATTACAGAGAAAGCTGGAGGTAGCAAGGGTACCCGAGAGGGATACATTGACAATCAATTGCAGATGAAGAATAATATCTCATTGAGACAGAAAAATGAGATTGCTTCAGAGTTTAGGCTGCCTCTGATAGAGCACAATGGGTATGTGTAATTGGAATGCTTGGAAGCTGAAGCATATGTGTTAGAATTCTTTTCTTTTCCTTTTCAAGAAGTTTAAGGTTAGTCATGGCTTGTTTTCAGTTGCACATACACGTGCAATTTTGTTGTACTGTAATCTGTTTTCTTCGATCCATTTCAGCATCTATTTTCTCATCTGTAAATATGTTGTATCGAGGCAGGCTTACTAACACTAGCACTTTATCAGCACTGCCTTTCAGTTTACTTAAAATATGTTGATTATTTAATTCTTTAAATATCAATTAGATTTTGTTTACGCAGCCAACATATACATATTATAAAGTTCCTTTTTGGGAGACAACCACATTTAAACCTCTTGAGGAATGATGTATTCCATTATACTATTGTCATGACATAGCCTAGAGCAATAAGAAGTTAGAGAAATTTATTAATTGGATTGCGAACTATGGGGTTCTAATTGAATAAGGCCTTGATAATTTCTTTGCAGTAGATGGGTATCCAATTTTATAGACATAACAAATCAGTCTTGTAGTTAGCCTTCCGTTGGTAAAATTGATCATATGGTGTAATAAATGTCTAAATTACACCTCTCACTTAATTTACACCTTATCTACCCCATAATATCATCAAAATCTGTTCAAAAGGGACAATTTTGCTTTTCATAAATATGAGAGGATCTTGTTATACACAAAGTTCATCTCTCATTTTGGTTATCTACACTTCCATTAGAATAGATTTTAACAATCCTATCTATAAACACTAGCTAAGGCTAGAATAATTTGTTACATGTCTCTAAGACTGGTCACCAATCTATCCCTATTTGATGTTTGAGAACTTAATAAATTAGATAAAAAAGTAACCATGTTTTGTTAGGATACCCAATGTTTATCAGGGAAGGTCCTTTAACTTGAGTACTCGGTATAAAGATCTTGACTTTGGCTTGATCATATTTCTGTATGTATAAAGCTCTTGATCTTAGTTCGATCATATTTCTGTGAGTATAAAGCTCTTGATTTTAGCTTCATTATATTTCTGTATGTATAAAGCTCTTGACTTTAGCTTGATCATATTTCTGTATGCATAAAGCTCTTGGCTTTAGCTTGATCATATTTTTCAAATGCAAGTTCAAAATGTGGATTTTGTTTGATGATCTTTTATCTAATCTTTTCTTCTTGTGGTCAAGTTTTCTGTTTGAAGATAGGCAAAGGGTATACGCAAAATGAGGGCTGTACACAAACATATTTTGCAAGTGGAAATTTGCCATTAGATGCTCCTTCTAAAGTGATTGAAGAGGCATTGATCAAAACCCTGTTTTCTACAACCTGGAATCCTTGCTAGCAGCAAGAAGGGTAAGGTTGGAGGCTAGTGCTCCTACTTAGTGTTACAGAACGAGAGAGGGAGAGGAAGAAAAGGAAGAACAGAACATAGTGAGGAGAATGAGCAGAGGCTTCATTAGCACCAATACTAATGCTCCTTAGTAGTATTTATAAACCTTTTCTTCTGTTTGTTACAGCAGTTGTATAACAACCTTAGGTACAATTTCAGAATACCCCTTACAACTATTGTAAATTATGATGCTATCTTAACACCTCCCCTCAAATTGAATGTTTTGGAAGAACATGAAGCTTGGCTTTGAAATATGACAAGCGGTCAGCAGAAGGTGGCTTTTTAAAAAGATCAGCAACCTGCTCAATACTAGGAAGATAATGAACGAGAAGCATGCCTGCAGCTACCTTGCCTCTGACAAAATTGAAATTAACCTCGATATGCTTGCTTCTGACGTGAGAAATTGGGTTTGAAGTCATGTATGTAGCTCCTATATTGTCACAGAAGAGAAGTGGTAGCTGGTGCAGTTTGATATCCAATTCAGAACATAAGGATAGAATCCATGCTAATTTGGTCGTAGCATTAGCAATTGCAGAGTATTTGCCTTTAGTGCTTGACCGTGCTACAGTTTATTGTTTCTTGGAGGCCCATGATATCAATGAATCACAAAGATAAATGGCATATTCAGAAGTAGATCGGTGATCATCTTGAGAGCTTGCCCAATTAACATCTGAAATGGCAGCAAGATCATCTGTTGTCTTGGTGAAGCTCAGAACATCAGAAACTGTGTGCTTCAAATAGCGCATAAGCCATTTGAGACTTGAGAGCCTTGAAATGTTAATTAGTGGGAGCACTCATGATCTGACCAAGTTTGTTTACAGAGTAAGCCAAGTCAAGATGGGTGAAGCTTAGGTACTGAAGGCTTCTATCAATTGTCGAATGGTTGTTGGATCAGAAAGTGGTATGCCATCACCTTTAATAACTTCCTCAGAAGAATTTGTGGACATGGGTGTCTTAATAGGTTTGACTCCATCAAAACCATATTTGATAAGTAAATCAGTAATGTACTTTTGTTGAGAGAGAGTAATTCCAGTTGGTGTGTGCTGCATTTCAATCCCAAGAAAATAAGCAGGAATGCCCAAATCACATACCGGGAATTCACTGGAAAGCTTGAGCAGAATAGACTGTAATACTTGCATAATAGATGCTATGGCTATTAAGCCATCCACATAGCCTAAAAAATACATAATGGAGCCACCATGATTGAAAATGAAGAGGGACGTATGAGTTTTGGATGGGACAAAACCATGATTTATAAGAGAGGAGGAGATCCTCTTGAACAAAGTGCAAGGAGCTTGTTTTAAACCATACAAGGACCTTTTTTATTTGCAGACATGGTTAGGTACATTTTGATGTATGAAACCTTGAGGTTGAGACATATAAATTGTTTCATCCAGAAAACCATGGAGAAAGGCATTATGCACATCCAACTGTTGAAGATGCCATCCATGATTTACAGCAAGAGCCAAAAGAAGACGAATTGTTGTTGCTTTGATGATTGGGTTGAAAGTATTTGTAAAATCTTGACCTTCAATTTGATGGTACATTGTTGCAACTAATTGTGCTTTATATCAAGCAATTTTTCCATTAGGATGATGTTCAGTGTGATAAACCCATTTATTTCCAGCAACATTCATGTCTTTGTTATAGGGAACTAAATCCCAAGTATTATTAGCCAAGAGAGCATGAAACTCACCTGCCATTGGTGCTCGCCAGTGAGAAATTTTGTTAGCAGCAGTGAAGCTTGTAGGCTCAATTTCATCAAGAGGCTCCTTAAGAGGATGAATGGTGGCTTGAAAATTTTTCTTTTTAAAAATACCATCCATTGCTCTTGTGCACGTGGGATGAGTATGACTGGGAATTTCTGCCATAGGAGATGCATGAAGAATGCCCTCTGAGAAATCATTAGCATGAGGGGGAGTGGAAATAAGAGATGAAGGTGTTGGTGAAGAGCCATCTGGTGGTGCAGCAGCAAACTGTCCAGTAGTAGCAGCAGAGGTGGGCAAAGTATTTTGATGGAAAGAATCCTCAGTTCGTGAATGAGCACTCATAGTAGTGGTTTGAGGAGCTGTGTGGGTGGTAGGGAGATTTGTAGAGCAGGGAACAGCAGAAGATGAGGTTGAGAAGGATGTATGCCAATAGGTAAACAAAGTTTCATCAAAAGAAACAAACCTGGAAATGAGGATTTTATTTGTGGTAGGATTAAGACACTTGTATGCTTTATGTTGAGAACTATACCCTAAGAGGACATGGAGGGTGGATTGAGGGTGTAATTTGTGAGAAGTATATGGCTTAAGAAATGGGTAACAAGCACAACCAAAAACTTTTAGGAAGTGTAAATCAGGAAGTGTTCCAAATAGAAGTTGATGTGGTGATTGGTGAAGGAAGAAGATTAATTAGATAAACAGCAGTGTGAATGGCATGGGATAAGGGTACGTTAGTGAGAAATAAAAAGGGCATGACTGACTTCACAACAAAAGAGTCTTCTCCCTTATTTTTACTTACTTTCCCCTTCTCTTTTAGGAGTGCTATTGTTATACATTTTTTCAGAAAGATGTAATGGATTAACTGAAGTTGCTCATTGCTAATTGAAACTGAAGAAGTAGCATCTGTCATAAAAGAGCAGCTGCTAGAAGGAGCTATTGAAGGAACACCGCTTGAAGATGCTCCATTGATGTCAAATATAAATCAGTGGAGCAGATTGGAGGTAGATGTTGCTGCTAGAAAAGTTGAAGGCCTGCAAAATTGAGATTAAGAAAACTACTACCAGAGGAAATCAATGATAAGGTAGTTAACACTTTCTTACTTCTCTTATCATTTTTCTTTTATGATCTTGACTTGCCTTGAAGATGAAGATCTTACTTTTTTTTGAGAAGATAGAGTTCAGGGAGACTCGACCCAAGCCTAATCCTTTTATTTTGAGTTGAGCTTAATTTGGATCGGGAAAAAAGGCTTGACATGCTTTGACCCAACCTAGCCCACATAACTTATTGGGCCTGGACTTATGTGCCTATCATGGCCCGCAAAGATCCAGTTCAATACTCCACTCTACTCATGAAGTTACTTGCGCTTTGGGACATGCCCCACAGGACCGTCGTCAAACTTTCGTTGCTTGGTAGTATTGGGACATCTCATGTAAAATGGAGGTGCTTTTTGGTTTATTTTAGAGTGTAAGTTGTGCCAAAAATTGTAATTAAATTTTGGACACCTCAAGATAGGGCTTTTATTTAAACTAAACATTTGAGAGTCCAATCCAAGTTCGTTTGACAGTAGTTCAAAAAACAAAAGTTCATGTAAATGAAAATTGATCAGGAGCTTCAAATTTAAGTCGAAAAGCTTAATGAATGAAATGTGAACTGATGGTATGACGAACCCAACTACTAGGGGGAGGATGTCCTCCATTCTCATGGTGGGTTCTGGCTTTTGGGGGTTCCCTGAAGTCCATTGTGACTCTGAAGAAGAAATTATCATGCCACTCTGGATGGGTGAGGATGGTATATGGTTTCCTTGCTTTTTGTGGGGGTCAACCATGACCTTCCTTTGGGGAGACAACATGCCCTTGAAGATAATCTAGGTCCTTCTTTTACTCCTTTGGTGTTTGGTAGGTGGGTTAAGTCTCCTTTGGTGTTTGGTAGGTGGGTTAAGTGGACTTAACCTCTATTTGGCCTCACTTAACCCGTTTACCTCTATTTGGCCTCACTTAACCAGTTTACCACTGGTGTCAGGTTAAGGGAGACTTAAAAGTTATTCCACCTCCTCTGTGGAATAACTTTAATCCGTCAAATCTCTTAAACACCAAAATCTACTTATTTTACCATTCTATTTCACTCATTTCCTATTCCTCTGGTTATTCTACAAGCCTATTTCCCTTACCAAACATCACCTTAGGATGGAGAGTGACTTGTTTCTAAGTGCAACTGAGGGTGATGGATGTCTTCCCTACTGTCATGAGTCAATGCAACCCTCCTTCAAGGAGCTAGCATAGTAGCTTAACTAGGGTAACCAAGGCCTTTTTTTCCACCTTTACCAGGGTGGTTGTAGCCCTCCTGTTGGGAAGTATCATGCTTCTCAATATGGGTGAGGGAAACAAATATTTTCTTTGCACATGTGGTGGTGGCTATGACTTTGTGGGGGCAACATGATCTTCCCTAGCTTTGCAAAGGTGGGCGTTACTCGTGAATTGAGAGCTATCGTTTAAGGCAACACGGGCCTTAGCATTTGGTGCAAGTTTATGCATAGGTTTAGACCTGTGTGACGAGTTAGAATGAATAGTTGACATGGGTTTGGTATGATTTACAAGAGAGGAGTCATGTAATGTTCATATTTACACCATACCAACTCATATGTTATATCTAACCGTTACTCCACTTTCTAGAGAAAAATAGCAAAAAAAAAAAAAAAACCAACATAAAATATAAAGCAAATAAACCTCAATTCTCACTATACCTCTCCACTCTTAACACAAATAAATAAAATAAGTTACAATATATCAACTTATTATTACATCTAATCCATTACTTATTCCACTACTTTCATAACATAAACACTCCTTCAACTTTATCCTAGCTTAAACAAACACTCATCTAAATGCAATCATAGGTTGCATAAGCATTTCAACTAATACCATCAGCAAATTATACTTATGTATTAACACTTGTTGTTTTACAAAATTTGTTTATATTGATAAATAGACATATTATATGAATTCTTAGCAAAAAATTAGTTGCCAAAATATTAAAAAACTAGCAAATCAATTGCGGTATAGTTGGTGAGCACTCCTTTCATTTAAAGGAGAGGTTGAATTTGTATCCCTCTAGTTGTAAGTGAGAAGAGAATTCCACTAATTATACGATGCATTAGAATTGAGGTGAATCATGTAGCTACTAAAGACAAGTATGCTTTTTGTGAAACATGAGAAGGCAGGCTGCAATTATGGTGCATTACAAAGAATGGTGGATGAAATTATGGAGTTTGGAAGGACTTAAGTCCGTGTCTTTCACATTTATGATTGGTTGTTAGTATCCCCTGCTTGTGTGCAAAAGTTAAAATCCACCAATTACAAGTAAGTGTTAGTGTCCTTGCATGCAAAACATTGTGTCCTCCTCCTATATGGGTATAGCATCCCTAATTATGGGTAGGTCCTAAGTTTAGGTTTTATGTAATTTGCCTTTGACTCTAACAAAAAAAAAAAGACTAAAAAGCTAGCATCCAACATATTTATCTAAATTTTTTAATACAACTTTTGTTTAACCGAAATCAAATGTTCGTAATCAAACTTAATTCAGACATAGGTGTAGGTAAACAAATCTTTTATCATACTAAAAACTTGGCAAGCAGAACTTAAATTTTTGCACTCACGTACACCCATCTTGATAAGCCAACCCGAAATCACTTTGATATCACAACGAGCCAAAGCTAACATGAGAATTAATCACCACATTTCACTTGCAAATAAAAGATGATATATAAAAGTAATTTTTACGTATATGTCACTAAAATATTTTAAAATTATTTAAATATCATTTAATTCTCTATATTTACAAATATATCATTTAAAAAGTAACGTCATTTTCTTATTTACTACTTTATTAATCATAATTGTTAAATTTAATAATTTTGAACTAAAATATAACAAAAGATATTTTTTAATTTTAAAACTTTTTTAGGTCTCAAATTTTATATTTTTAATTTTCACCCGCTCCCCCCCCCTTACGAGTTCACCTCTCTTCCTCCTCACTTTTGACCACTCTTCCACCCCGACTCTCCAACTTTTGATCACCTCTTTCGCTTCCTCTCTAATCACCACCTCTTCTCAACTACCTTCTCCTCCCAAGATGACATAAAAAAGGAGGTCTTCGAAGCCCACCACCATCACCACAACATCTTTGGACGCCTCTTCGACCATAAGCTTAAGAAGGGTGTCATCATAGATGACAAAAAGTTGAAGAAGGGTGTCACCGCAGACGACGAAAAAATGAGAAAGGAGGTCAAGGTTGTCACCTTGGGAGGAGGAGGTGGTGGTTAGAGAGAGGGGGCAAAGGAGATGGTTGGAGGTTGGAGAGTGGAGGTAGAGGAGGTGGTTAGAGATGAGGAAGAAGGGAGATGAACCGGTGAAGAGAGGGGATGAAAAATAAAAAAGAAAATTGATGAGTAAAAAAAATTTGAGAACTAAAAGAGATTAAAGATAAATAATTTTTTATTACATTTCAGTCAAATCGTTAAGTTTAACGGTTATAACTAACGAACTAGCAAATATGAAAATGATACTATTTTTTCAATGACATATTTGTAAATATAGTGAATTGAATAACATTTAAGTAATTTCAAAAGATTTTAATGGGTAAATCAAAGTTTTCCTAACTCTAACTTTACCTGCACACAAACTTTACTTGAAAGGTTAGAAGAAATGTGATATTAAAAAATTTAGAATTGATATTAATGTGCAATCATATTTATTTGAATTGATATTAAGCTGTAGTATTAATTCTTGTGATATTTAATTGGTAATGATGCTAAGAATATTAAACACGAAAAGTATCAAAGATACGAGTGTGATATAACTTTAACACTTATTTGATTAACATCAATAGATATTGATATTAAATAAACAGATGTAACTAAATCCAAGTTACCAAATTGAATATTAAGCAATCAAGTAAATAGAGATTAACTCGTCAAGTAAACTAAATTTAAAGGCTAATTTGCGTCAAGAGATAAGAAACCTACAATTGAAATTAAATAAAGAATATCCCATGTTAATGTTTACTTTTTTTTTTTTTTTAGTGTTTGCCGAAATGGCGGTTAGAGAGAGGATATGATGGGGTTCAAAGGGCAGATGGCAGGAGGAATTTGTCCTTTTCTTTTTGAAAAGAACATTTCATTAAAAAAGGGAAGAATATGATATAAGAGACGAGCCTTTGAAGGAGAAGGGAGAGACGAAGATCCTCACTGGTGGAGAAATATGCCTTGTAAAATGGGTGATGGTAAAAATAAAAAACAAAGGAAAAAAAAAAGAAAACATCCCTAGATTAGGAATTGAATGATCTCTCAAAAGAAATCGACTCTACATTCATAGAACGGTAAAATGATAATGAGATAGAATCTTGAAGACCATACTAACGAGAACCGAATATATCAACCCCTAACATGCGTAAGGAAAACTCAATTATGATTAAGAATGGAACCACATGTGATCCGTAGAAAATAAAATTACCTAAACTAAGAAAAAAAGAAAAAGGACTTTAACTTCATTTAACAAGACTAGGCACACTAAACAACCACCCACCCACCCACAAGCCTGTAACAACCATTGATACCCATATGCAAGCGATGATTGCCACAAGTAGACCGGCAACCAAGACCACATTGTCCGTGAGTCGCCATGTGCAAATCACAACCCAGCTTGGTCGAACACCTCCACCGCAAGCCAGGGACCTCCACGACCACCTCCATTGCAACCACGCAATTGGAGATCAACACGAATGGAACGCAACTCGACCACATGATCGCAACCTCTAGGAGCACGACGACCATCAGCATGACCGCCACAAGCACGATCAAGGTCAATCGCATGACCCCCACGTGCAAGAGGCCACAAACCTCTACGATCCTAGCTTGCAATTGCGTAACCTCCAAGCATGACCACCATTGCAACGAAGGATGATCGAGCCTCCGCATGCAGCAAGGGGAAGGCACACGGCGAACAAGAAACCGATCAATGGAGAGGAAGTCCTAAGGTAGGAGAGGAAAAGCCGAGGGAGAGGGGGGGTGACTCGACCGACCGAGGGAGAATGAGGCCGATCGAGACCCCGACAGTGGCTAGATAGGGTTCGTCAAAATAAGGGGGAAGGTTGGGCCAAGGAAGGCGGGAGGAATTTGTTCTACTCCACCCATTCTTGGTTTGGCAAAATCTAGAATATGGGCGAAATCGGGACCCTCAACTCACTGCATAAACGAGGGATATCTCTCGAGATAAATGAGGCCTAAAGGATGCCTTTTTGGTCAAATTGTCGCAGAGGAAAATGACCTGCCGAAAGATATTTCTCACAATTTCATCATTTAATTTCATTTTTAGAATTTTTAGTACTTTCTTTAAATCTAAAAAAGCAGTTCCCCAACACAAATTTCTTCATGTGCATGCAACCCCCCACCCCTACACACACACGCACGCAAAAAGAAAACAATTTCCCATTCTTTTTCTCCCTAAAACCATCGTGGGATACCATAGCTTCTTCAAACACGGTCATACACTTCAGAATAAGGTGAATAGGGTATCTTTTACAAGCGTAATCTTCCCAGCAAGAGATTGCAAGAACTCCGGCATCTGTTCAGGCGCCAAATGGGGACACGACCAAATGCCATTGGCACAAAATTAGGGATAGCCTTTGATCCTGTGGGAGAAGGATTGGAATATCATCATTTACGCTTGTCTACACTGGAAGGGGCAGAATTCTTGCTGAATTCACGGAGACCCAGTCTCAATTTCTCAAGATTGACTCCGTTCCCAACGTATATACTTGTCACTCCCATTTTGGATACCTGGAAGTATAGTAATATTAGAATAGAAAAAGATTTTGAAAAATAATTAAGCTGATGAAGCAGTGGAAGTTTCCAATCAATGGGATAAGTACATCAACCGGTGCATCAATCGACTTCTTAATTGTGTAACTTCCAAAATTACAAACAACAAAAAAAATTCATTTCCCATGTGTTGGGTAAAATTTTTGGAGTGACGAAAAATGAGAAAATATTTCTAAAAGAATTAAGATGCCAAAAGGAACCAACATTCGTCACAAATTGGCTATTGATAAGCGAGATTACAAGCCTTTCAAAAGCTTGTGTATTTGAAAATCTTCCAGTTAGTCCAAGTTGCCCCTGAAACGCAAAGTCAAACCCGACCTGAACCCATTTAATAAACCCGGAGCTGATCCAATTAGTGGACTCGAATTCAAACTTGGACCCGTTTAAAAAAAAGGTGGCAGTTAATAAATGGGTCGGATTCACATGAGGTTGCATGGGCCCACTAGATCCATTGGATCTGTTGAAGATTAGACTACAACCTATTTAGGATCCGTTTAGGACCCAAATAGGACTGGTGGATCCAATTAGGACTCGTGGATCAAATTGACCTATGGACTTGTTTACCTAAATGGACCAGGTCTACTTATAAATAAATAGGTTAGGTAGCGGGTCTATGAGTTTAGACATATTTAATAAATGGGTCCACCCACACTTGACCCATTTATAAATGGGCCCACTTTAAATGGGTTGGCTCGGACCAGACCAACCCATTTGACACCCCTATAATGAACCTTTGATCTGCAGAGAAAAATTGATCCCTGAAGGGTAGAAATTGAAAGACAAGATTTGCCTTACCAAATAACAGGACCTGGGTGAGTGGATAGTTTGAGGTGCCAGAAGAGGCCAAGACCAAAATCTCAAATTGAATTGAGGTGCTTCCAAATCTCAACCACTGATCATGAAGTTCCTATCTTGATATATTCATGGACCAAGGGTTATTAATGGCCATAAGATGGGATTCTCTACATGGTCCATTGATGGGATACTCAGCAAGCATATGGTTTAATATTCCAGTTTCTTACTTTAACCAGGTAAAGAATCAAAATCTTACAGCTTCAATATTCCTGTCCTCATCATCAAAGAAGAGAATAGACTTGAATGGCACACCAGTCCTCCTGTGAATTCTCTGGAAGTGTTCTGTCTTGTGGGTCCAACTGGAAAATATCTCCTGAATCAAAGTCATAGCTTAAGTATTAGAAATGATGCATCAACCACTACCAATGCCCTGAAGTACCGAATAGAGAGTGAAATAATCCAAATTTAAACAAAAGCATTAAACTCATGAGCTCCTCCAACTTGAAGGTTCGTCATATGTAAAATGGATATCATGCTGGCAATTCGGATTGATTTAGAAAACATGGTTTATAGATATAACACCTGATTTAGTCCAAAATCGAGTTTGTTGGCAGCATGTAATAAAAATAATGAATACGTGAAGAGAAATGAAAGAAACCATAGCCACTTTTATATAGTTGGGATGGAGAAATTCCAAGCAACTCCAGTAAGGATACTAAGAATATGACAAATATAAAAGGATAAAGAAATATATAACTTTAATACTCCCCCTTTAAGTTGAAGCGTAAATACACATCAAGTCAACTTGTTGCACAGAAATAGATGTCTCTTCTTTAGCAAGGCCTTCATAAGGATGTCATCAACCTGGAGTGCAGAGAAGACACAAGTGGTAATCTTCCCCTTCATCACTGTGTTCCTTATTAAGTGACAGTCCACGTTAACATGTTTTGTTCCCTCATGAAAGACATGATTTAAGGCAATATAAATGGCAGACTTATTGCCACAAAACAAAATTGGAGCCTGTACTTTTATCCTAAGATTTGTAAGAAATGAGATGATCCACATCACCTCACAAGTAGTGTGAGCCATCACTCTGTACTTAGCCTTAGCACTGGAGCATGCAACAATAGATCGAAAATAGAGAACTTTCACCCCTTTTATATGTAGAGAGCTATGGTGAAAGAATTACATGGTAGTCTCTAAAGAAATGGAAACACCCCCCTGTGCATGCTTAATGACCTACTTATCACCAGCAAGTTCCTTCAATAAGTCCTCAAGGGTCGTGAAATACTTAACCAAAGTCATGTTGCCCTGATTAGTATTTCAGATTCTCCAGTAGATGTTAGCAAGGCAGGAATTGCTCGTCTTCTTGGAGCACTGCTTCTTTAGCAACTCTCAGATCTCCTTTACGAACTCCTTGTAGAGCATATTGGCTGTGATCGATTGATTGATGTTGTTTGTCAACCCATTTATGATAAGAAAATTGTCTTTCCCCCACTTCTGTACTTTGCTCTCTTTGGAGCCAGGTGTGTTCTTAGTCAGTATATGCAACTTGTCTTGCTCTCCAACAAAGATGTGAAAGGCACAGGACCAGAGGGCGTAGTTCGAGAACTTGATAACTTGATCCTGGATCCTTGAATGAGTATAGAGGTTGAGAGCTTAGCATCTTAAGTCATGGAAGACTTCAGTTTGGCAATTAGAACAAGATGAAACACACAAGAGGTGAGGGCCAGTCAAGTGGTGCAAAGGCTATCTGCTTGGATGATAGGGGGTTTTCAATGATCAAATTAGATCAATTTTGATCTAGACTAGTCAGTCAGGTTATGCAGCAGTGCAAGTTGGAGTAGAGGTGAGGTGGAGCCTTGTCGATTGATGTAGCCAATGTTTTAAAAATCAAATTGGTCGAGCTTCGATTTTGATTTTTAATGATCCAACTAGTGATTTGAACCGATCGAAACAGTGAATGATGTCATTATTTGTAAATATCGAAAAAAACCAAATTGTATGTTCTTTGATTTGGTTTGCATTAGTCCAACTAGGTTGAATCGATTTGGATCAGAATTTGGTGTGTGTGTGTATATATATTAGAAAATATACTTTTAAAAGTTTAATTACACAATAAACCAAGAGCTTAATAAAGACATAGGAGTTTGGAATGTCATGTCAATGTGTTGGAGAAAATGTGTTGGAAAAGTGGCAATGGAATGAGGGGAGCAAGGGCAGCATCAATAGAGACTAGTGATGATGGGGGTTGAGATGGTAGGGATGATGGTTAACCAGAAAGGTGTCAAAAGGTGGGGGTGGGAGGAGTAAAGTATGAGGGACCAAGGGGGAGGTTTGAGTTGAGGGATTATGAAAGACTTTCTTTTTTTTTTTTTTGAATGGTGGTTTAACCAGTGGGCCGATTTGACTGGTTTGATTGGTTGAACCATGTTTTTTCTGGTTCACATCACCTGGTTTCTTGTCAATTTATGGTCTGACTGGTCTAACGGACCAATTCGGTCCGGTTGTTAAAACATTGGATGCAGGTGTCACAAGGTCCATACCGAATCAAAACCAGTTATATCTGGTTGGTTCGATTGGTCGAAGGGGTGCTAGGCAATGGTGTTGTACTGAATGCAGCAGGGAGAGAGAGAGAGAGAGAGAGAGAGAGAGAGAGGAGAAGGTGGCAATGTCCACATTTAGGTAGGGTAGGGTGGCCTGCATTTCCCTCGGTAGAGAAGAAGGGCTGGCAGCTCCTTTAAGTAGGAGAGAGAGAAAGGCGAGTCCTAAAGTTAAAGGTTTTTTCCTAATCTTGCTCTGTTGTCATGTTGGAGAAAAAGCCTTATTCAAATCAGAAACTCTAACCCCCTTGCTTCTTTTATATCATGCGAAAAGAAATGAAATGTCAAAACCTGGAAAAGGAACCCTAGCCTCTTTTATATAAAGATGTAGGATGGAGAAATTACAAGCAAGTCTACTAAGGGCACAAATAATATAACAAAAGCAAAAAGATAAAGTAATTGTTGAAATCAAATGATTGCATTGCCTCAAAAAGAAAACCCTAACCTTTTTTATAAGGAGGATTGGGTTAATTACACAAGTACCTCTCAAGATAAATAAAAAATACTAATACCCCCTTACAACTCAACACACCCCCTCAAGTTGGGGCGTATATGTCAATAAGCACTAACTTTTCACTCAAGAAATCATGTCGTTTCTTCTTAAGGGGCTTAGTAAAGATGTCGGCTAGCTGTAGCTCAGAAGAAATATAAGGAGTACTTATTTTCCCCTCCAAAACGATGTCCCATATAAGATGACAATCAACCTCTATATGCTTTGTCCGCTCATGGAAAACAGGATTTGAGGCAATGTGTAGCTGATTTATTATCACAGTATATAGTCACCGAGGTATCAACTAGCACCCTAGATCCTGGAGAAACCCAACCATTGACATTATCTCATATGTAGCCTATGCCATGGAACTGTACTCGGCCTCTGCACTAGAGTGAGCAACGCTTTATTTCTGGCTTCTCCATGAAACAAGATTTCTCCCAAAATAAACAGCAAAGCCTGATGTAGACCTTTTGTCTTCTACAAATCCAGCATAATCTGAATCAGAATAGGAAACAAGATTTAGAGTGCCACTGGTATGGTAATACAAACCACGTCCTAGGGTACCCTTCAGATATCTCAGAGTAAGACACATCATGCCAATGACTGTACCTAGGAGTCGACATAAACTGGCTGGCTCAACTGACTGCAAAGTTGATATCTGGACATGTAATAGTCAAATATAACAAACGGCCAATCGTACTGCAGTATCTGGTCACATTCTCAAACAAAGGATCCGTCTCACTTGTGTGGTGACCAAGAGATGCCTCTATGGGTATCCCTGATGGCTTGGACCTAAGAGGACCAACCTCCTCTAGGATCTGCTAGGTATCATGTCTCTAAGATAAGGACAAACATTCCTCTTGACGAATAACCTCTATCTTCAGAAAGTAGCGAAAATCACCTAAATCTTTGATGACAAAAGAATAGAGAAATGCTTTCGTCTCTGCTATACCACCAGTATCATCACCTATCAGAATCATATCGACATATATTGCCAAAATAACAACTCCATATCCCACCATGCTCAGTCCATCTGATGAATATAGAATGATCAATAGTAGATCTCTGAAACCCCAATTTCCTGAGCTTGAGATTAAGCCTCTCAAACCAACCTCGTGAACTCTACTTCAAGCCATAAATGGCCTTCCTCAAGCAGCAGACAAGCTCCCCCTAATTGTCATAGCCCGGTGGCTATCTCATATATACCTTCTCAACTATATCTCCATATAGAAATGCATTCTTTATATCAAGTTGATGCAATGGCCAATCTCTGATCGCGGCAAGTGACAGAATAATTTTAATGGAAGTAATACGTGCAACAGGGGAGGTCTCAAGGTAATCTACCCCATATATTTGGTAAATCCCTTGGCTAAAAGTTTGGCTTTATATCTTTCTTTTGTCCCGTCAAACCTATACTTGATGGTGTGTATCCATCTGCAACCAACAATAGCATTGTCAGGGCATGGAAAAAGATCCCATGTTCCTCTGGTTTGAAGAGCTTCCATCTCTTCATCCATGGCCGCCTTCCACTTCGGATCATGAAGTGCCTGCACAAAATCTCTAGGCACCACAGTAGTAGTAATAGCAGATGCCAACTGTCTAGCCTCCCCTTGGAGATGAGAAACTATAATATACCGAGAAATAAGGTGAAGAGTAGTATCAGGTCTCCTTTGCACAATCTTTTCCTCTCTATCTGAATCACCTCTATTTGAAGAGATAACAAGCTGAGCTGGCTCCTCACATGCACAGTCTCGTATCTGTGACCTCTTGTGATATGCTTGTCTCCTCAATGGTAGCCTTTATGGATAATCCTTCTTCTGAAAAGTAGGGAATCTTCTCAAAGAAAGTCACATCTGCAGTAACAAGGTATCTCCGGTATGCTGGATCATAACATCTATAGCTTTTCTGAGTCTTGAAGTAACCCAGAAAGGCACACTTCATGGTACGAGGGGCAAATTTATCCTGGTTGCCATAGTTCTGAACAAAAACATATACATCTAAACACTCGCAGTGGCAAAGGAAAAACTACTATAGTCAGGATGTATAATCTGATATGGAATTTGACCCTAGAGCACCGAGGATGGCTACCGATTAATCAAATATGCTGCTGACAGTATAGCATCACCCCAAAACTACCTAGGAACCTTCGTATGAGACATTAAGGTCTTGGTAATATCAAGCGTCACAACTTATGCTCTACAACTCCGTTCTACTAGGAAGTATGCGCACAAGATGTCTGCTGAATAATCCCCTTGGCCCGAAAAGCATCCTAAAAATCACTATGCATAAATTCTAATGCATTATTACTGCGGAAGACCTAAACAGTAGTACCATATTGTGTCTGTATCTCAGATAAAATGCTATACTAGAGTAGGGATCTTACTACTAGCCTTCATCAATAATATCCAGGTAAGTCTACTGTTGTCATCCACTAAGGCTGCAAAATACCTATATCCACCAGTAGCAACCACTTTAGATGACCCTAAACATCACAATGTACTAGAGAAAAATGGGCTAAACTAACACTAGTGTCTCTCCAAGGATAGCTGCTCCTGTGATGTTTCCCCAATTGACAATCTTCACAATTTAGAACCAAAGAATCTGGTAACTCAGTACATTTTGTGCATCTTCCTCACAGATGGATGCCCAAATCTCTGGTGCCAAAGTAAAGGATCACAAGAGATAGATACTGCCCCAGCAAACAATGTGGGCGTGTCCAGATAATAGAGACCATCTTTCTCTATGCCACTCTCAACAATCTCCCATGTATGTTGATCTTGAAAATAACAGTGTTTCTCATAAAAAACAACACAGCATCCAAGGTCTCTATAAGCCTTGCTTATCGACAGGAGATACATAGGAAATTCTAGGGCGTAGTAAACCACCTCCATCTTCATCCTAGGCGTAGCAACTATACACCAACCGCAGTTATAGGAGAATTCATTCCATTTGCCACATGTACTTCTTGCAATCCTTGTGGAATCACATGGTTCTTCGAACGATCACAATCTCCAATGAGATGCACTGAAGCTTGAGAATCTATCACCTATGCATCTCTGTATCTTCTTTTCTTCTCAATTTGTTGGGCTGCACACGCTAGTCTCATGGATCCTGAAGTTGATTTTGATGGATCAACTTTCTTCCACATAGGCAAGAGGAGACCCATCACCACCAAGACAAGGTGTAAGAGAAGGCTCATCACGCAATATATTGCACCAAACGCAGGGAACCCACACTTCCAACTTCCTATTCTATCGAAGGTGGTTGATCCATTGTATTAGTGAGGAACAAGGTCTACACCCTGCAAATCGGTGGTATTGAGGCCATCACACCCCAGTGGGTGGCGCTGGCGACGATGGCAGGGGTCAGCGATGACTTCGCGTGGGTCTGTAGGAGCGGCGACAACGTTGTGGAGGGCTGCAGACCAGCGAATCGCCGTTGTGATGCACTGTAGTGGTGG
The DNA here is from genome assembly GCA_037157565.1 of Thalassia testudinum. NCBI lineage: Eukaryota > Viridiplantae > Streptophyta > Magnoliopsida > Alismatales > Hydrocharitaceae > Thalassia > Thalassia testudinum. Next base: position 75,917,977 of record JAZHRO010000013.1, read on the forward strand.
CACAGTCCATTGGCAGTAGCGTGGGGTTGCACAGATCAATGGAGCGCACTATAGCGACAACGCACATCATCTACGGCAGCGTGAGGCTGGTTGCCACACGTGATGGAGAGGAGATACTTGCGATCTCCCATCGATTCACCTTCATGTAGGTGATCCAATCATAGTTTGGTAGTTTTCTTTGGTGGGATATTGGAGCACTGACCTAGGACTGATATTATGTTGGAATCAAATGATTGCATTGCCTCGAAAATAATCTCTAACCCTCTTTTATAAGAAAGAGGATTGGGTTAATTACACAAGTACCCCTCAAGATAAATAAAAAATACTAAAACCCCCTTACAACTCAAAAGTAACATATAACTCTAACAGAAGAAAACCACAAGAATAGAGTAACCAGTCCACAGGGATGCAACTTCTTGCAGTATGTTGCAACATGGCAAATGAAAATCAAGAAACTTTTTTATGTGCATTCTTTAAGTAATTTGAACCTCTCCTACAGTTTTTGGGTAAATTGCTGGTAAGACCAAATGACACAATGCATAACTGATTATGTGAATGGTGGTGTTTGGATGGAGTTTCTTGAAGGATATTTTTTATGGCCAAAGTTATAAGCATTTCAAAATTAAATTTAAAAAACTATCACCAAAAGAAAAAGATAGCAATATCAACGAAGAATTTTGGCAAAGATAAATCCACAGTTACGGCAATGAGTGTTGTTTTCCTTTCTCACGTAATAAAAATATTTGACCATATAGATCTACCACCAACCTAAAAGGTCAGAAGTGCAACCGAAAGTGAAGAATCTATCATTTATCAGGGTGAACTTAAACAGACATCTACACGTAGAGTTTGAAGAGTATAGGCTCAAGGCCTTCCTCCATTCTAATCACAACAAATAATGGCATTTCTCTATCCAAGTGGGGACTACAAAGAGTCTCTTTAAGCAATGCTCAGATTCTCGAGGGTTTGATGCGCTGTGGAGCATCTAAGATTTGGCTTAAATTCTAATTACAGAATGAGGCTGCCTATGTCAATCCATACTGGTAACTTCATAAAATTGAAAAAAAGGGGAAAAGGCACAAGGAACCTTGCAGCCCCATGCATGTAAGCTGCACATGTGAGCATCACAAGCCTCTGCTTACTTTTGATTGCCAATAGGCAATAGTGATGGAACTCTGGTGCTAGAGAAGCGATTAGCACCTAGATTGAGCATGGGAGTGGCTGAAGGGTTCTCACAAGCATCAATGCCACTTGAAAGAGAGCCTACACGGATGCTACACTACTGGAAGAGTGTGATGCCAGCATAGGAGGCATCTAGCATCAGCTCTAAAGCTTTAAGGGGCTCATTAAGTGCTAGAGTATTCGAGCGTAACACTCAAGAGAATGTTGAGCTTCATAAACGCTTGCTATTGCTACAGGAGGGCATTGACTCTGATCTAAGACCACCATTTTAATACTATATAAAGAGAAATGAGTAACTTATTCTATTAAAGAAGCCTCAACCTTTTCTTATAGAAGAGACTTGTAGGAACATTACAGGCAGGGCTTCAAAGAAATAAGAAAAGATAACATAAGAAAGGGAATTAAAAAAGACACTTATCACACTAAATGTGATTGCATCTTTTTTTTTTTGAGAGGAAAATGTGATTGCATCTTATCATCAAAAAAGGGTGATTGCATCTTGATGACTTTTGCCTTTAGATAATTTTGCAAACAAGATTAAAATATGGGACTGTCACTTTTAAATAGTTGGATTTTATCTTAAATTTTCAGACATGCAATGTCTTAGGTATATGCAGAGAAGGCCAATAGATGTAAGACGTTGGACATATGAGCCTTGGAAGAGAGGTTGAAACGTTAGACCAAAGAAAATAAGTGTTGAACAAAGAACCAGGATCAAATGGAATGCAGGCAACAAATAGGTATACAGCTGCTCTTATTTAAGAATAATGGTATGGTTTACCAGAATTGTGTTTAATATAGAAAATGTCAAGGGGATTAATGATGCATCTGTCATTTCCTCTGGTATGACTGAAGGGCAGAGCCCTCCCCTCCCAGTTGTTTTCAAGCTGAAGACGACCTAAGATAATTGCTCTGGATCATCAAGGAGATGGACTCTCTTGATCTCTTCAAGGACTGATGCCAAGTCCAAATGTATACCATATGTGGAGACTCCAATTCCAGCAATATGACGTAACGGTGACATTCGCTTCCAATTCCAACAATATGACGTAATGGTGACATTAGCTTTCACTTACCCCGCACAAGGTAGGGAAGCACCGAAAATGAGTTGAGTGTTAAAAGAAGGGCAGGGATTACAACACATAGAGATGTGACATAAAGCTTTTGGCAAATGATAACAATCATTGGAATCATTCTCCCTCAAAATCTGGTGATAAGCCTGACCCATGCATTAATATAGTGATCCATCCACACAACTACATGACAATATCAAGTTATCAAGCTAATATTGCTTGCTGAATTTCATTTGTCATAAAAGCATTTTGAGGGAAACAAAAAATAACTCTGGAAAGGGTAGTTCAGATTTTACCTAGATGGCATCCATGTCCAGATCCTGTTAGCCATTTCACTAACACATGATCTCCACTATTTTGTGATTTCTCTTGGCATCATCATAATCTAAGTGTACATTTCTGAAACTTTAAACTGGACAAGCAAACATTTGTCACTAAACCTAAGCTGTGGTAGTCCACACACCCATGTGCCTCCCCCCCCCCCCCCCCCACACACACACACACAAATTACAGCAGAGGATACTGTAGCAGATTACAGTGAAGTATGACAATTTACATAAACAGTTCATTACTAGATATATTTCACTAACCTTGGCCACAAATATTGATTGAATACCCAATTTATCAAGGAATGTTTTTGCGATAGCTGGAGTCGGTGATCGGGAGGCAATGGCAATATCTACCCCTTTATCCTTGAGAGCATATAGAATGCCCTTGGCATGTGGATACATAGATGGTGTATCTCTTCTGGAACGACATTCACTGGGATTGTACATAAAATGATGTTAGTTTATATTTACAGAGCTGGTATAAACACTTGTATGAAATATGTGTATAAGCATTTGTTTGGATGCAAAAAGGAGCACTGATAATATGTATTCAAATAAGGTCTCAGCCATCCCAAAATGTTGGTAGTGGAAATCATCTACATGCTAGAACAAAGCATTTTTATGTTCATGCACCTTACTTGCATATTCACATTCTTTTTTAAAAGATGGGTAGCACATATTTATTGGATGAAAAACAACCAACAGGGAAGTGCCAACAGATCAGTGTTAAATTCGTTAACAATGTCATAAATAGGAAGAACATAAACCAAATGGATTAAAGGACAAAAAAGATGAGATTGGCATTGAAGATGACTAGAGATTTGTATGAAACCAAATACAAAAAGATGACTCATCATATGTCAAGGTGTCTGTGCAGTAGCTTTTCTTGATGATGTTAACTATGAGAGTGGATTTAGTAAGATGGTCAAGATTAGGAGGCCAAGGATATTGGAGGTTGGCCGTGTAATTGGTTATGATAGAGTGGCATATCAGCTATGGCTAATGTGTAAAGTTATGACTGACGATTTGAGGTCATTTTGATTTGACATTGATGGCAATGAGTAAATGTCATTGAAAATAAAATGTATGTCATTGAAAATCCCACAAGTGGGTATGTCTCAAATGATGCTTTATCTTTCCTATTAAGTTTGATCAATTGAGAATTAATTTCTATTAGGTCCATCCATTTATCTTTCATGGCAAGTCCTGTAGCACATGCATACTCCTCTCAGCCATCACAATAGCATACCACCTTGGTGCATCTTCCTCTCAATATCTCGTATTTGAATCTATTTCATGGGAGGTAATAGATTTAAACAGCTGAAGATGACAACGATGTATTACAAGAGGAATAAGATGAGGATTAAGAATCAGTAGGAGAAGATGAAGAGGAAGGCCATTCCCATAACACCAATCACTGTTTTAAGCACTTAATAACCATTGTGGACGAGAAGCCTTATGATGCATTTATGGAGAACAATGAAGATGGTAATATACTAGATGATAAAGAATAAGAACTAGGTCTTGAAAGGGATGTGGATAATGGAGAAGATCCCCTAAATGCTTGGCCCTACCTATCATGCAGTGATGGTTGGATCAATCAGATGCAAGATTAAGATGAGAACTTCTATCAACATGCAAGAGTACAACACAATGCAAGGAATTATTGGTGGAATGGAAGATGGCATACAAAAGAAAAATTATAAGATCCATGGCAATGGAGTGTTGAGAAAGGTGTGGACTACAAGAAAGTGGTATCTAAGAAGATCTTAATAGTAAAGTGGGTGCATGATGCATGCAGTTGGTGCTTACATGCATCAATGAGAAACGATAATTGGATTGTATCTTCATATCATAAGGAACATTGGTGTAGACCAGGTACAAAGAGGTAATAGGTAGTGTGGTTTAAAATTAATAGTCCAACACATTCTTCCATAGTTCATGCGAATTTGTCACTCTCCAAAGCAAATCATAGTAGATATCAAAACAAGATATTGCATAAAAGTGTCATATAATAAGGTATGATATGCACGCCAGAAGACATTAGATCACTCTCCAAAGCAAATCATAGTAGATATCAAAACAAGATATTGCATAAAAGTGTCATATAATAAGGTATGATATGCACGCCAGAAGACATTAGAGCATGCATATGGAAATGTTGAAGAATTATTCCTTGATTTGAAGAGATTTTTGCGAGAATTAGTAAGGAAAATTAAAGACACAGTATGCCATTTGTAGGACAATCTTTAAGTCAACCAAGACAATTAGAGTTGTTGCCTATTTTGAGCATCCACATAATTAAAAAAGTCCAACATTGTTGTCGTGTACTCTGCATTAATGGAAGGTGGCATGTAGTAGTCGATATATGTATATAGCAATGAGATGTATTCTCGTTAGCATTTGTTGTAGCCGAAAAGAAGGAGAACCTTAGTATGTGGGATTGACCTTTTTTTATTATTTAGCACATATTGTTAACACGGATAACATGACATGAGTTTAATTAGCGACCCATTCACAATGTTGGTAGATGTGGTTACTAGAGGACACACTCATATGTATTGCTTAAGACATTTGCATGCAAATATGCACAAAACAGGTTACATTTCAAAGGATTTTCAAAATCACTTTTTTTGTAATGATAGAAGAAAATTTAACAATTTTGGGCCAAATTGAGTTAATGAATCAAGGAGCATACAAGTGAATCTTGTGACAAGATAATAGAGATAGAAGGTTTTGGATATTATGGTACGATGAAGAAAGAAGATAGGGAGTATGGTGACTATCTTAGTTGAAAGTTTTAATAATGTCTCAAGGGGTTGTTGAAGTCTAACGATTGTGGCACTTGTAATTGATATTATTTCGATTCAAAAAGTATTTTCCAGAATGGGCAGACCAAGGACAAGCAATGGTGCAGATATACTTATGCCAACCTTTGATAAAATTGTCCAAAACGATGTTCGAGAGTCCATATCGGTACGTGCTTCTAGATTTAGCTGTAATAACTATTATGTATAAGATTGATAAAGACCTGCTTTCGAGCTAAATGGTCAACATTTGACTTGCTCATGTAGGTTTATGCAACTGAAGCATTTGGTACATGCTCATGCCAAAGCAACATGTGTAACTACGAATTTAGATCATGCATCATATTGTATTCAGATATTTCACAGTACTTTCATAATGCAAATGCCGAATCATTTTATCCAATACGAGATAAAAGATTTTGGGGTTAAAGAGAATCTCAGAAGCTATTGCCTCCCGAGAGTATACAAGTTACTCGAGAGACGGCTAAGAGACAAATAATACGCAATGACACGTGAGTATATGAAATGAGAGTCAACAAATCAAATGTAGTATACGTAAAAAAATTAGGTATAATAAAGCAAGGTGCTCGGTACATGTAAACCGTTGGGAATAAAGTGGGCCATGTGACTATGCCACGTGGCATCCAATTAGGCCACGTGGCAGTGCCATGTGGCAACAGGTTAGGAGCTCACTTGGGTGCCAATTTTGGAGTTCTAGAAGTCCTATTTTAATCTTTGCTTAAGTTGCAAGTTTTGTTTATTTATTATGTTTGTTTTTAGGAAAGTTGTTCAGAGGGTTTATTTCAGTTCGGATTTGTTCTTTCTTATTTAGGGGATAAGATTAGTTTATTTTTTATTTTAGAGAATATATTCTCTCTATAATAGAGCCTTCCTATTATATTTGTCTTTTAAGTTATCAATAATATTTCCTATTCTCTATGAACTCCTCTCGTTCTCTCTATCTCTCAAATGCTGCTGGCCACCCTTCCTAACCACCAGCCACTAGTCGTCGATCACCATCAACGCCCGACCACCATAAGTAGCCGATGGCTGCTGCTGCTGCTGCTCTCTCTCTCTCTTTGTTCCAATGTGGAACAGTCTCACGTGGATTATTTTTCTCTACACCTAGGAGCCTCCACGCTCCACGTGTACCAATCTTGACATGGTATTAGAACATACGATCTAGGCTCCTCGACGTGCATGTTCTCTTAGTCACATAGGTGTGGTTCCCATCTCCGACAAATCTTCCTCATCAAATCCAACACCTTACGCAGAGGAGGATCATAAAAGATGACAGACGCCATGACCATAGCCACTGAAGCCATGTTATTAGGAGAAGGCAAGATGGGAATTCATTCAATCAAGAAAAAGAAGTTTGAGGAGGAGATTTTTTAGAAGGTAATTCAGTATGTATGGTACTTTTGTATTTGATTTTTTACTGTTTAAAAAAGAAAGTTCTATCCGAAAAAAGGGTACCAAACACTTCAAGAAGATCAAAGGGTGCTAACGAAGCATCGACTATTGAGGGTGCGTCAAGACCGGTGGTTGCCGAATCAACTCCGACTCAAGAATGAGAAGAAGGGGCATAATGTAGCCTCTTCACAAAGGCTATCGACTTCTCCACTTTCTCTTGGTGACCTTGACTCGAAGAAAAGCCAAAGGTCTTTTTCAGCTCACGAGCAAGGCGCCATACTCTTCGAGGAAGTACATGGAACCCTCTAACGCACCAGGGAACGTCAAGATAAAGGGCTCGACTCTCGAGAGCAGAAGAAGAGGCACGAAGACCATTCTCAATTCCTCAGAGAAGAACGGTGTAGCAACATCATCATCAAGTTTAGTAAGTCATCGTCCTCCCGTCCTCGACAAGGGGGAGTGTTCGGAATAAAGTAGGCCATGTGATTATGCCACATAACAGCCAATCAGGCCACATGGCAGCAGGTCAGGAGCCCACTTGGGTGCCAATTTTAGAGTCCTAGAAGTCCTATTTCGATATTTACTTAAGTTGCAAGTTTTGTTTATTTGTTATGTTTGTGTTAGTATATATTAGTTTTTTATTTTCCCTCTCATTTTAAGGGCTATGATAGTCTTTGTCCCTCAGGGATATTTATGTAATTTTGACTCTACGGTCTCTCTTTATATAAAGAAGGCCTAAAGTTTCTAATGAAATCAACTCTTTTCATCAAATTTGATTTTAGAGCGCTGGTCCTGGACCGTGGCCTCTTAAACTCTATCAAATTTGGTATTCCACCCCTCAAGGCCTCTTAAACTCCAACACTGAATTCCGATCTCTCTTCCTTCCTCAACGGCGGCAAGTCCTTCGGTGGCCCTTCGACTGCACGCAATAGCCCCAACGGCCCCCGGTGGCGCTTCGGAGGCAAGCTTCAGCCCTAACAATGGGGTTGCGACAGCGTGGGGGTTGCTAAACCATCGCAGTGGAGCTCAGGCGAGGGTCGGTCGACCTAGTAGCGACGCTGCGGCTGCGCTACGACCTACTACAGCAGTTGGCAGAGGCGCTACCGATCCAAGGACACTTGGCGACGATCTACAACAGGTGCTAGCGCTGGCGACACGCTTCAGACCGGCAATGGCGACCTCTTCAGCGTCGCGGTGGCCATCTGCGGCTGCGACAGGTGGTGATTGGCGACGCAACCACCTGCTGAAGCGGCGCATGGGGCTTCTGATCTCTGTGCAGCGATCGTGAGGGGCACCTTGCCCTGATCCAGGGACTGCAATCCCTGTTCTTGTTGCGAGGAGGCTAGATCTCTTTGGGGCCTCCTTGGGTGTTCTTGCACCCAGGGGAGGCCAATATCTGTCAAAGGAAGCCTCTTATCAACTATGCAGATTTGAATCTGTTGGTTTTTTTTTCAGATTATTTTATGATTTCTTGGTCCTAGACGCTTGATCGAGGCTTCCAAATTGCGAAGATAGCTTCAGATCAATCCGAGGTGTCTTCGGGTTCTATTTCGAACACTGGGTACTCAAGAACCCGTTCTTTGGTCTTGTTAAGTTGGATAAGACCAACTACCCGCGGTGGTCCCATACCTTTCTTATGACCGTCAGAAATCATAAAAAGAGCCATATACTTACAGATTCAGAACCTGAGAACAAGACTAACACAAATGTCAATTGGGATAGCGATAATGCCATGGTCTGTGCATGGCTGATACAGATGGTTACTCCCCAAATAGGAGATGAGATCGTGTATTATACTACAGCTAAGGAGATGTGGGAGTCTTTGCGTGATACCTATTCATACGCCAAGAACTCCGCATGAGTTTTCCAGGTCTTTTATGACCTCTTCTATCTGTATCAGGAGGGACGCACGCTGTCACAGTATTACTCCCTTATGAAGGGAATGCTGGAGAGACACTACTATTTGCCAGGGTGTGCCTGTGAGTCCTGGAGGAGTTTCAGGAGACAGTTGGCTATCTCTCTTTTCCTGACTGGCCTTGGACTTGAATATGCTGCAGCCAAAGATCAAATTCTCACTGCTCTTGAGCTTCCTACCCTAGAGGAAGCATATAGTAGACTTAACAGAGTTGCAATACGCACTCCTGCTCCAAACTTTACTGCTCAGTCGTCTGCACTGGCTGCGATTCCTGGACGTGGCAGGAGTACCACTTATCCTGCACGTGGTCGTGAACATGGACGTTCTTTTAGTACATGCAATAAGACCCCGTGTGCTTATTGTGGCAGGCTTGGTCACTTTGAGGCTACATGTTGGCAGAAGCATGGTAGACCACTTGTGGCCAATCAGGCAGCTGAGATCTCCGATTCCGCTCTTCCTACCTCTGATATTAGCTCATCGAGTATTGAGATTGAAACTTTGCAGTAGCAGATTGCACAGTTGACTCAAGCTTCTTTCTCTCAGACTCCTGACACTGTAGTTATGGCTACCTCTTTAGAGACACTTGCGACTGGTATGTCATCCCTTTTGTCTTCTGGTGAATGACTGACTTATTCTGGTGCATCCAAGCACCTATGTGGCAACATAGGTTCTTTCTCTCAGTTAGCACCTGTTACACCTGCCAGGACAGCACAGGTAGTTGATGGGAGACACTCGCCACTTGTTGGCAAGGGAGATATGTCTATCTTCTACCTTGAGGCTAGCAAATGTTTATTATATGCCTGATTTTCCTTTGAATTTATTATCTGTTGGCAATACCACTAGAGATCTGAACTACCGAGTTATTTTTTATGTGTCCTCTTGTGTCTTGCAGGATAAATTCACTGGGAAGACGATTGGTGGAGGGCGTATGAAACATGGGGTGTACCATCTAAACCATACTGCTTTTGTTGCCTCTGTTACTCAGGGTCTTGCTTTTGTTGGATCTCTCCAGTGGCACCATCACCTTGGCCATTTATCCATTTATCGCCTTAAACGTGTTCTACAGTACATCCCCTCTACTATTGCTTTCACCTGTGATGCCTGTCAGCTTGGCAAGCACCACAGGGCCAGTTTCTCCAGTTCTTCCTCTGTTTCATTTGCTGTTGCATTTGATCTGATTCATATGAACGTGTGAGGTCCCAGTTGTACTCCTAATCGACTTAGGAACAAATATTATTTGTTTTAGTTGACTTTTCTCATATTTCTTGGATATTTCTCTTAAAAAATAAGTCTGATGTGGGACAAATTATTGAGAACTTTGTCAAGGAAATAAAAACTCAATATTCGTGTCTGGTGAAATGCTTTGGTTCTGATAATACCTTGGAGTTTTATACTATGTGTTTGCATAGTTTCTTTTCTAGTTGTGGCATTATCCATGAGACAACTTGTCTACATACCTCTCAGAAAAATGGTATTGCTGAGAGGAAATATCGTCATATTCTTGATGTTGTCTGCACTTTATTGATTCATCATTCGGTGCCATCTCTTTACTGGGGTAATGCTGTTTTGACTGCATTTTTGGAGTAATCGGATGCCCAATGCTGCGTTACATGAACGGATTCCTCTTCAGGTCATGTATCTTGATCGCCCCCTGTTTCATGTCACTCCTCAGACTTTTGGTTGTATTACTTTTGTCCATTTGTTTGGACCAGGTCGGGATAAACTTGCACCAAAAGCAGTTAAGTTTGTCTTTCTAGGGTATACCCGAATACAAAAATGGTATCATTATTTTGATCCACTTACTTCTCAACACTATGTTTTTGCAGATGTTATCTTTCATGAGGTTGTACATTTCTTTTCTGTGACGACTTCTGAAATGCCTCCTGAGAGTAATATGGCACCTATACCATATACTCCCATTCGCTTTGGGAGCTTTCCTGAGATTCATATCCCTACTACACCACTACCTCTTGCTACACATCCCTTTCCACACCTGACAGGGCCCACTCCAAACATATGTTCGTCCTCATAGTACCTATCAGAGACCCCCACTCTCACCTTCACCATCGGCTTCTCAGGTGAGTCCTTTAGACACTGACGTATGTTTACCATGTAATGGTCATAGGGACAGGACATGTGATGCGCTTGTGATGATCTTGATCTTCCTATAGTCACTCGGAAGCGACCACAGACCTGCACCACTTATCCCATTGCAGGGGCACTTGCTACTAACAATCTAGCTCCTGGATTTGCTGGATTCATTTAGGCATTAGCTACTACGTAGATTCCAGCTACTCACCGTGAGGTCATGCTTGATCTAAAATGGTGGATAGCCATGGAGGATGAGATGGTCACTCTCTGAGGCCGTGGGACTTGGGAGCTAACTCCCCTTTCCGATGGTGCTACACTCGTTGGCTGCTGGTGAGTATTTGCTGTGAAGTTCAATCTTGATAGTAGTGTTGCTAGATACAAAGCCCGCCTCGTAGTAAAGGGATTCACCCAGACTTACGGGGTGGATTTTTTTGACACATTCTCACCAGTTGGCAGGCTTCCCACGATCTGGGTATTGGTTGCAGTGCCAATTTAATTAGATTGGCCCTTGCATTAACTAGATGTTAAAAATGCCTTCCTTTATGGTGATCTCTAAGAGGAAGTCTATATGCAGCAGCCACCTGGCTTTGAGAGTCAAGGGGAGTGTGTATGTCAATTACGAAAGGCTATATATGGCCTCAAATAGAGTCCCAGAGCCTGGTTTCAGAAGTTGTCACAGGTTGCTGAGGCAGCTAGATTCAAGAGATCGATAGCTGATTTTGCACTCTTTGTCAGGAGAACTACACGAGGTACTGTGGTACTTCTTATTTATATTTATGATTTGATTATCATAGGGGACAATGAGCAGGGTATTGTTGAGGTCAATGGCATCCTTGCATAACAGTTTGTCATGAAAGACTTGGGGGCTCTACGATATTTTCTTGGTATTGAAGTTGCTCGCAGCAAGAAAGGTGTGGTCTTGTCTCAGAGGAAATATGCTTTACATATCCTACAGGAGGTTGGTATGCTTAGAGCCAAGGAAGTTAATATTTCTATGGACCCTAATATGTTACTCTATGATGAAGATGCACTAGTGTACAGTAAACAGTACAGATAGGTTGTGGGTAAGCTGCTGTATCTTACTATCACGATGCTAGATATCTCCTTTACAATTGGGAGACTGAGTTAATTCATGACCAAGCCAACACGTCAGCATTGAGATGCGGCATTGATGGTACTTAGATATATCAAGAAGGCTCTTGGGAAGGATCTTTTCTTCTTCAACGGGTCATCTATGACGTTGGTTGACTACTCTAATGCAGACTATGCTGGATGTCATGTGGATCGCAAATCTACTATTAGGTTCTGCACCTTCTTAGCGGAAAATTTGATCACATGGAGGAGCAAGAAACAGGGCACAGTTACGAGATCCAGTGCCAAGTTTGAGTACAGAGCTATGCCTCAGACAACTGCTGAGATGATGTGGATCAAATCCTTGCTTATTGATCTACAAGTGTAGTTTTCTAGCCCCATGGAGATGCGATGTGATAATAGAGCAGCTACTTTCATTGCTAACAACTCAGCATTTCACGAGAAGATAAAGCATGTTGAGGTTAATTGTCACCATACCGGGGACATTATTTAGAAGAGGCTGCTATATACTACTTCGGTTGCATTTGAGGAGCAGACTGCAAATATTTTCACCAAGCCCTTGGCCGAATCCTCATTTGATTCTTGTATGTCCAAGCTAAGCATGATAGATATCTATGCTCCAACTTGAAAGAGAGTGTTAATATATATTAACTTTTTATTTTTCCTCATTGTAAGGGCTATGATAGTCTTTGTTTTCCAAGGATATTTATGTACTTTTAACTCTACGGTTTCTCTCTATATAAAGAGGACCTAGGGTTTTTAATGAAAAAAACTCTTTTCATCTAATTGTTTGTTTTTAGAAAAGTTGTTTAGATGATTTGTTGTATTTGGGATTTGTTCTTTCTTATTTAAGAGATAAGATTAGTTTGTTTCTTGTTTTAAGTGATGTTCTCTCTATAAAAGAGAGCTTTCCTATTGTATTTATTTTTTGAGTTAGCAATAACATTTCCTATTCTCTATAAACTGCTATCCTCTCTCTGTCTTAAAGGTTGCCGGCCACCCTTTCTAACCACCGGCCACCAACAGTCACCGACCACCATCACTAGCCGGCCACCACAAGCAGCTGGTGGCTGCTACTCTCTCGCTTTCTCTGTTCCAATGTCTAAAATCAGTCTCACATGGACTATTTTTCTCCACGCCTAAGAACTTCCACACTCTATGTGCGCCAATTTGACATAAATAGTTAGGTATAATAAAGCGAGGTGCCCTTAAAGATATAATTAGATAGATATAATATTCTTTTCATTGTACGTCATGTAATATCATTTATTTTATTTGTTGTATATTATTGTATGTCATGTATTTTATTCATTGTATGCCATGTACTTTATTCATTTGAATTTTATTCATTATAAGGCATTTCTTTTAAAGTTAAACTAAAATGAATTTTCCTTATATATGATAGTGTCAATGAGTGTATTAATGAGGCATTCCCAAGTACCATGCTCTACATCAGATGATGACTCATTTCTACTGGTCTATACATTAGGTCGATGAGTAACAAAGAAAAAAATGCTTATAATACTTAATTATTTATTATTAAAAAAAACTCATTTAACTATAGGTGCGATATAATGAAAACATAATAAATTTAAAGAAAGTGATGGTGAAAAGGAATAAGTTTATTGAGGAATAACTAGAGTGAGTAGGCTTTAGAGCAATTTATTTCTAGAGGATAGGGGTTGATCATGCTATACTATAAGCCTTATTAGAGCATTGGCAACTAAAGACACCTTTGACTTCCAGTGTGAAGAGGAAGTCATTACATTTGAAAATGTAGTCATGATTAGTGATTTAAATAACGACGACATGCTGCGGCATGCTGCCAGCAAGCTTATTTTGGGGAGGGGGTCATGCCGAGATGATTAAAGTATCGATTTACAGGTGTGCTGACAGCATGCCGACGATTTTGAGGGCATGCCGACATGTCAATTGTCGTGCCGAATCTAATGCTACTGGGCAAAAGTACTGCTATCACAGGTCGATTTTTGGAATCCTAAGGACATAGAAGGTCGATATTGAGGAATGTAAGGGTCTAAGGACGTACACACATAAGATCATTATGAAATATCTTTATTGTTATATAATCATTATTTTTTGAAAATGATATCATTTTGATTATTTATGTGATTTTTTGTTGGCATGTCCTCGGCATTTCCACGACGTACCTTCGGCATGCCCATCGGCATGGCCATCGAAAAATGGGCATTTCCACAACGTACGCTCGACATGCCCACGAAATGCATACTTAAAATTTTATCGATACGACGTCGAAATTGGCATTTCGAACCTTGGTCATGATAGTCGATCTTCGTGTTTATGATCGTGTAATTATCAATTTGCCTCCTAACTTAAGTGATTAGGGAGAGTATTGCCTAAAGATGCTCAAACACAACCTTTTTTTTTAAGTGGCACAACTCATTTCTTGATAGTGTGAAGATAAAATAGTGCTTGAACAAAAGTGGCTTAGAGAAAAAGTTTTTTGATTACATTGACACGATGCATATCCAAGATCAAGCTATTTAGCATACACGACCTCTCATTCTCTATTACATCGATTGCAGCTTACTATTACATGCGTTACAGGAGAGGATACTTTTAGTGCAAGTATATGATACTGTTAAAATATAAAATTCATTTAACTTTAATAGAATATTAAATAATAACATTTAACTCTATATTGCATGTACCTACCTTTTTTATAAGAATTAAAAGTATGCAATGACTAAGCTTAGTGAGATTACATGATGAATTAAAAGAAAGGCAATGCATTATTTTATTTACTAATGGTAACAAATAACCAAACCTTTCCTTTCAATATTTCTTTTTCTTTTTAGTTAATTATAATTAATCCATACCATTCATACTTTGGATATGCATACCAAAGGAAACTCGTGCTCTGCCATAAGAACTTAGACTCTGTATCATGCAGAGGGTAAGGCCAACCTGTCGATTCTTTGTCAAAAAAGGGATCGAAGGCCCTCAAATTATTCCAAGTAGGCAGCATTCATGAGTCGCTCATTCAACTGTCCCTTGGAGATAGAGTCAAGAAATGCCATGCATGGTCGTCCTCATCTTAATCCCACTGGAAGGGGGGGGGTTGGGGACTTACGCAATGGGTTATGCCACCCAAGATTGATGAGAGACGTCACATTTGTCCCATCACAAGCACCCACAATGTCATGATCACCTTGGTTGACCCTTTTGGGTAGTTTAATAGATGATCGCCCCTCCAACAATCAAAGGTATAAATATGAACACTTCTCTACCATCCAACTTGCATATTGGGAGACTAGTGCCGACACTCTTTTTGCGTAAGTTGGTATGCATTGCACCGTAGGGTGAAAGGCAATCACAATATTCCCTTAATGTTCTTCATTTGTATAATTTATACAATTAAACATGGAATGGGGTTGAGAAATATCATTTAATTTAGATATGTAGAAGGAACATTAGGTACTTAACTAATATCATTTTTTTTTTTACTTTTTAATTTCACCAATGATTAATCTTCAATTTCTTGTAGATTGTCCGGAAACCCTATGCGAATGCCAATCTAGAGATGATTCATGAAATATGCACGCAAGTTCGAGCTATTTGGATATTAAGGACAATCCACACCTGCCTCAATATTGTTGTCAATTGTCATGCATGCCTTGGATCGCATAATAACGTAATTCGAGAAGGCAAAACATCTTCCAATCCAATGAAGATTTTTTCTTAAGAAGATGATTGAAATCGTCTAAATGCATATTACGTCTCATATCATACCCAATATATCCAATGATAGAATGCTTGATACCAATACACTTTTCAAGAACATTTAATTCTAAATACATAGATTGAAGTGCGGTAGAAATACTTGTAGTGGTACTACGATATAATCAAAGTATTTATACAAGAAGAATGAGTACCTCCTAGAGTTTCCTACTAAGGACTCATAGAGAAAGGATTGGTAAGTATAAAATGTTTCAAAATTTGACATCACTTTTTCATTCAAAAACCATGTTAACTATAAATTACACTTATCTCTTCAATGTCCAACTTGCATTTCGCACTAGAGATAAGATTAGAGTAGATGAAGAGATTGCATTGAATTGAGTCGAGGAAGCTTCATTCAGATATAGCAAATGTTGTTCAAAATAACACAAGCATGCTCACAAAATTCGATCTAACAAATTATGAGCATTCATATTTTCAACTGATTATTCAATCAGGATCTGGTACTTATTTTATAGCTCAAGCTACTCATTTTGAGACAGTAAGTGCCTTTCTCGTTTCTATTTAGGTGTACTTGTTTGACTTTTCTAGATGAGTTGATTGACAATTTGTTTTTCATATTCAGTTCAGACTTGGATCTTAAGATTATGAGTTCGGTGTGATAGCCCTTAGTTCTCAATTCAACGAGGGAGCTCATGCAACACAATTTAATATGGGAGGTCCTCCTTTCTAGTATGACGTAGGAATCCCGGTCTACAATTTCGAAGTAAGCTTCACACATTTACCGTCATCGACTATGCATGATCCCCTATTGGATGTCGCAATTTTCATAGCCAACACAACCATCCATAAAATTATTTAGAGTGGAGGCACAGTGGTCCACTATGATATTGTAGCAGGGTTACTGTTGTCCAATACATTACTCGGAGCAAAAGCACAGCCGTCTAGTATGTTGTTTGGAGCACACAACTGTCCATTACATTCAGAATAGGGACACAATCGTTTAGCATGTTGTTCAAAGAAGGGGTACAATTGTTCAACACATTTGGAGTAGGGGCAACTATTTGGCACATTGTTTGGAGTACATATTACCATACGTGATGGAGAGTATGTTCAAGCACAAGAAGGATGAAATGTTCACAGCAGATGGAGCATCGATATTCGACCACATGCTCATGCTTGAGGGCATGCCAAGTTGAGGATGATATTTGAGAGAGGAGAAAGCCGTATAGCTACATAGTTTAAAACATCCAGAGTAGAAAGAGGAGCACATAGAGGATAGCGAGGAGCAGGTAGAGGAGAGAGGAGCTGTCGACACAGAGGGAATGTGGTTGCTGTGACTAATGCTGTTAACATTGCATTAATAGATATAATTCAAAGAATTTCATGGAGGTGAAATTTGTTTTATGACTTGTAAAGTATATACATCACACATTATTGTATATAAACCATTGTTCTAATAAATAAAGTTCATTAGTTCCAACAAGAGCAAATTTGTAATAAAAAATTTCATATTCTATTAAATTATGATTAACAATATGAATGAAGCGAAGAGAAACAAGAACAGGTTGAGACAAGAGAAAGAGGGGAGGGTGGAAAATAATAAGGGATAGATGAGAAGGAAAAGAACAAGAGAGTAGAGGCAAGAAGAAAGGGAGTACAAGAACAAAAAAGGAGGAAGAGAAGAAGACAAGAAGAAGAGTAGAAGGGAAAAAAAGTGAGTGGAATAACATGAAGGAGAGGAGGAATGAATGACGATAATGAACAAGGAGAGGAGAATCAGGAAGGACATGGAGAATGGAGAAGAAGAATTATACAAGAAGGAAAAGAGGGAAATTAAAAGAGGTGGAACGAGGAGAATGGAAAATGAACGGGGAGGGGGGATATGAGGTAAAGGGGAGGGGGGTGGGGGGCACCATTGGGCACTGGTGGGGACTAGAGACGGGTTTACCAAGCTTGTTCCTATTAAATGAGTAGGTAGGAGACGGGCTTGCTAAGCTTGTCTCCCATGCCTTTTCTTCATCATTCAGGTGCACACCCCCTTTTGTTTAGAAGTGGCCTCCTGTGCCGCTTTATCAAACTTCCTCTAAAATACGCTTAGACTGAAATGAGCTATGAACAAGAATATGCATATTTGTAACATATCTAATGGAAATCCAGAAGAGTAAAGTGGGCTTCCTTTTTTTTTTTTTGAATAGCAGATTAAAGTAGTTTTTCCAGCAAAAGGTTGAAGAATGTAATGATGTAAAACAAAATTTCCCAAGCATAGCCGGTCTGCAAACCCCACGGAAATCAAATGGCAGGACTTGTCCACACTGAAAAGAAAGTGTTTTGACTTATCAATTCCAAATAGTTTTACAAAAAAAAGAGTGGGAGCTGAGAAAATCACTCATTTTTATTCTCATGTCAATGTTCAGAAAAATGGTGCACTATTCGGTTGAACACGTCACCACATGGTGTGTACTCGATGTGCGGATGAGTTTACAGTTTCGAATTTTAAATAATTAAAAATATAGAATAATGTTTATGAAAGGGCATACAAAATTTTCAAATAATTATTTTATACCATTAATTAAAATTTAGAATAACAAAATCATACTACAATGTAGATTGATTTCAGGCAAATAAAGATATAGCTAACTTGCTAAAATGCACGATTGATGAGCCCTAACCTCTCAAAAGGGAAAAAAAACTTATTGATAAACAAAAAGTCATAGTAGAATCATAATCATAATAAAATGCAATTACATAGAACAATTGATTGACATAATTATATCAACAATGCATACTTTTCCAAATGAATAATTGATACACAGTAAATGAACATAGAAAAATGTACACGATTGATTGGAAGGATCTTTTTTTTTTCCGTGAATAAGGTCTCTTTCCGGAAAATGGGCAAGTAGTTCAGCGAGTATATGGAGTATTCAATTTGGTTGCTCGTACAGACCACATGGTGGCCCGATTGTATATGCATGCACTTCGGTAAGGTGGGTGCCTATAGGAGCACTCAGCCGGCCATTCGGGCCGAGGCGACTGTTCTTCTAAACACCGTTTCTTGTGCAAGCTTGTCACTAGATCACACTGACATCCTTATCTCTTCCGAACTCTTACAACCAAATCGTCGTGAAAAATGCTCCTAGCTATCAAAATCTATGTCAAGGGTCTAATATCACTCGAGTAAAGGCTCATGCATCTTCCAGCATGCAATGACGACTCTTGACTACTGTACAAGTTTGTCTCCCCCATATGGTGGGCATATCACATCACCTCAAATAGCTCAGACAATCAACCGAGCCAAAATTGCTTCATGAAAAGAGAATCAAGATACCAACTTTCCCATAGAAATCAGCTCGTAGCAGTAAATAAAGACGAAATCGACGTTGCCCAAATCTTGAGACGAACCCTACATCAAGAAAGAGAGGAAATTTCTGGGAGGGGTTGATTGCTCACCAGTAGAAAGGCCAGAGGGTGTAGTCGAGGTCGAACACGACCAATCTGGGGAGGACCTCGAAGAGCCCCATGATCTGGAGGGCCTCCGCCTTCACCCTCTCGTAATCCCCCATCTCTCTCTCTCCCTCCTTCCTGGAAATGTTGGGATCCTGCACCTATGTTCCCCCACACTCGAACGAGAAAAGGGCAACTTTGTCTCTCCAGAGATTCTCAACTTTTCCACCGCTTAAAAAAAGAGTCCCACTTTCCACCAACGAGTGCTTGACACGTGGGAGGCTCTTTCCGTCCCTTTCAGCACGATGGCGTTTCACCAATAAGCAAGGGTCAGTAGGCTTCCAATCCCATCTCTGATTATTCGCAATTGAGGGAGAGGAAAAGTCAAAACTACCTAAAGACCATTGTACGGGGTATTAAGCAAAAGGATACATCGCAAAATTATTAAGAAGAGGTGAGTGAGAGGTCGTTGTGTGATTCAATAATTTTTATAGGTCTTTAGATTATCCAGTAAATTTTTATTTATCATAAATGGGGAATCATATTGAAGTTTATGTGAGTAGATGAGGTGAAAGATCAAGTGACTCAAAACTTTTTATGCATGTGATAAAGGAAGGAAATAAATGAAGGATAAAAAAAAGTATATTTGAGAGATATGGTTGATGTCTCGAAATTGATTTTTTGTATCCTACTTGGTGATGATCTGTTTTTCTTTTCTAATCCACACCTTTATTGGTGTTCATCTTATGAGAAATTGGATAGTGAAAGTTTGGAATGAAGAAAAATTCATAAGTGGAAACTTGGTAGTCATTAATATTGTCAAAGTGTAAAAGGTTGTTAAATAATCTAGTGACCTATCAAAGAATTCGATGATCTTCACCTCATTTACCTACACAACCCCATTCACGCTAAGAAAAAGGTCGTTGGATGATTCATCCTATACCTATAAAGGTCGTCGAATCATCGAGCGACCTTTTTGCCCCTTCTTAGAACTTTTAGGATTCTATTCTTCTTTTCTAAATATCACTAGATATCATGCCTCTTTTGCTTAATACTGCCATTGCACAGTATTAAGTATATTTCATACACGTGGAAAACATTTTCCTTCAAACTTTATTAAGTATGAGAGTTTCAAGATAACACTTGAAGATGTCTTCGAGTTTGGATAGAAGCATATTTTTTGAACATTTCAATTATATTGCAATCTATGCTCCCTTACCAAATATTAGTTTTTAACCTGCACCTTGCTTTGGGAGCAAAAAAATTAAAATTATATTAAAATTCTATTATTTAAAAACTACTACAATAAAAAGAAGAAAGTAAAATAATAAAGAAACATATATCTTAATGGGTGGTGATTTCAATTGGTGCATTTCAATTTTTCACTTTTCAAATGAAAATCACTTATTATGGATGAAAAATCACTTTACATATATATATAAAATTAATTAAAAATCAAAATATATGATACGTTATAAAATACATTACAATATACGTCTCTATATTTTTATTAAAAAAAATTTCCATCTGATAATTTAAAAAGAATTTATTTTTTAAATATATTCTCTAAAAAAGTAAAGACATTTATATTAGTACATGTGCAAAAAAAAAAAAAAAACCACTGCTGTTACCCGATGCAATAGTAAGAAAATAAAGACATTCGTACTAACACATGTGAAAAAGAAAAAAAAGAGAGCCAATCAAATGAAAATAATAATAAAAAAAAGGCTCTCACCTTCCGCGTAACGTAGTAAATCAAAGTTTAAAAAAATAATAAATTAACAGTGCGGTAAACAGTTATCCGACGGTTCTAATGCTGCGCTTCAATATATTAAAGATGGGGAGTGTTGGGTGAAGAGCTGTAACCATTTCCCCTTGTCATTTAGCGGGACAAGAATTATGCAGATTAAAGTTTTCCGAGGAGAGTATGCCAGGAGGTGGATCAACCGTTGCTTTTTGGGATGAATAACGAGTGAACAGATTGATTTGACGTCTTCAGAAATCTATAATGAACATCAAAGCTCTACGGTAGTTCATAAATAATGATTTTCAAATATACACTTTGATAGGATTCTTCTTGATATTAAACCGAAACGATTTACATAAGGTTCAAAATGCCAAAACCGAAGTGAGGTTCTAGCGTCTAAAGTAGAAGTCACGTTTCCTTATCATAAAGTGATTGTTTGCTTTACAACATACTGAACCGCGAGATTTTCAAGGAGCGGTAATAGTTTGGCATAGTTACCCTCGTGGAGGTTGTTTCCCAAAGATCCATTTGGATGGAAGGCATCTCCAGGAAATCCTTGGTCAGAGGAATACACGAAGCATAGATCCTCCAAAGGGTGAGAAACAATTTATCTCACTCCATAAAATAAATACCATTATCTATCAAAATATACCACTCCTAAACTATCAAATTACCTCGTAAAGATCAATATATATTAAAACCTATACCAACTTTAATATAATATCTCCATTAACATATATTCACTACATTTCATCAACCTGTCATATATCATAATATTAGAATATTATCTACTAACGTCACATACTAATCATTTTATCGTACTAATCACATTCTAACAAAACATCCTCGGTAACTTATTCTAAACCTATTCCGTCCAAAGTTGAGTGTATCCCCGATCCGAAAACAGCCTTGTAGTTTGAAATTAACGAGGGAAAAATTAAACCCCCTCCCCATTTATGTACTAAGTCCAAAAATTTCAGCGGAATTTTGCCTTTCGACTTCTTTGAAACTCAGCATGCATCTGGATGCGCTGGGACTACCAAATAGAGTGAAAAGCTGACCAATGCCACGAGACTTAATATCATGTTGATAATGAATAGGTGTAAACACTTTGTCTTGCAAACGTAATTCCTCCACCATAAAAAAACTAATTCTTCCTATAAAGATATACCAAACACAGAAAATCATCTTAAATGTTAATAATCCAGCGGTTACACATGAGAGTAGGAAAACTAACCATCACCCTAACCATCATCGAAGGCAAACATAAAAAAAGAGTAATGGGCAATTCAAGTCTAAATCCAAGATTTTTTTTTGAATATTTTATTCTATTCATTCATCCCCACAGCACATATATTGTTCGGCATCACGTGCTCTCCGAGGATATGTATCTTTTTTTTTTTTTATCTATGTAGAACTTTAAAAGTGACTGAACTTTGGATTGGATTTCCCATTTTTCACGAAAAAAAACCCGTAACTTCCACCCCCTGCAGGCACAGATGTCCACCCGGCGCAAGAAGAGCAGATCGTACCATTCTTATTATTTAATGACCTTTGGACATCAATTAAGACATTCTAAGCGAATTATGAACTTACCTTTTGGGTCTTTCATCAGGAACCAATTTTTAAACACAGATGTTAGAGGGGCATATACATACTTTAATTGGTTAATAACCGTGGAAGAAATATGTGATAGTTCAAACTATCCCAGAAACTAAGCTGCTTGCTGATGCCGTAAACGGCAATACATGAGTATCATATCCATCCCATTCCAGTCCTAAATCCTGCTTCAACATGTTGACATCATCAACGACTGCAACTGCAGATATTCACATTATTAATCTTGAGGGGCCGTCGAAACACTCGTGCTTGCCATTTTGGGGAGCCAAAATTTGAACAAGGCCACCCAATGCCCAGGATGGTGCATCATTAACGCAACTTCTTTGGTCGCTTGAGTGGCCTTGCAGGCTTGGTGGAATCCTTCGTATCTTCTACGATTTTAGGCTCTGCATGGATCTGCCAGATCACAAGAGACAGTTGACACCATATCCATGAACTCCAATTTGTAGGCAAAAGAATCAGCAGTTGGCTTCAGTTCCAAATAAGAAATACTTTCAATCATATATGCTAAGGATAAATATTCCCTTCATTGGAGTGCTGCAGAGCAATTACCAGAAATATATCCATAGAAGCTATCAGATCTTGCCGAAATCCATTCTTGGAAGAAGCAACAAGTAGCTTATTACGAATCCACTTACAACAGTTGTTGAGATTAGTTTATTTTTCTATTTTCTATTATTGTTCATCTTTCCAAAGTTTTTGAGGGCCTCTTATGTAATTTTCACTTTCCTAATCCTCTAATATGATGAGGATTGGGATTTTTAATAGAACCAAGATGCTCATTTCTCTAAACTGATGTTTAATACCTACCTTGATTTCAATCACTTTTTTCTTCTCCACTAACAAAAAAACCCACAAAAACCCTAACCTTAGGTGCTTCTTCAACCGAAAGTCATTAGAACCCTACACAGAAGAGTGGCAAAAATGTCACATGGAAGAAAGATAATTCTATGGTCGCATTGGGATCATGAATTCAATCATTCCTCATTTTGGGAATAAGATTATGTACTACACAACCGCTAAGAAGATGCAAGATAGCCTGAAGGATACATACTCTCATGAGAAGAACTCTAATAGAGTTCTCCAAATCTATAGTGAGATGACACATCTCTGACAAGAGGGCAAGTCTCTTTCACAATACTACTCCACCTTAAGGCATTGTTTAAGAAATATAATGCTTGTCACCTAATTTGCTCCTACAAGCAATAGAAGGTGTGCCGGAAGGAGGCAATAGTTCTATAGTTCTCGAATCCTGGCTAGGTTAGGATCGGAGTATGCTGCAGCATGGTCGTAGATTTTGACTATGTCTAAGCTTTCGACTTTCAAGGAAGCTTATAGTAGGATGAGCCAGATTTTAGTACTTTTAGTTGTTGACGCACATGAGTCGCAGACTTTGACATTGGTTGTGAGTTATGACCAAGGATGTGGATTAATCTCTATTAGATGGTAGGGGATGCAAGTCCTAAAGCAAAGGACGTCCAACATGCACCTATTGTGGGAAGTTTGGTCACTCTGAGGACATACGCTGGACTAAACATAGGCGACCTATCCTTGCAAACAAGGCAACAATATCTATTGAAACCCCTGAAGACATTATTACTAATGGCTAGAGTTCATTATGATGAGCTTCTCCAACACCAAAAGTAATTATCTTCTATTGCTACACCTACAGTTTCTGCCCCTTGAGATACTATTTCATTTGCATCCCCATCAGGTATAACATACGCATTATCCACTCAATCAACTGATGAGCATGATTCAGATTAGTTAGTTGACTCTAAAGCCTCTCACCACTTATGTGGTGATAGATGTCGATTCACTCGACTTCGATCCGTTCCTAAAGGTTAGATGATTCAAGTCACCGATGGGTGACACTCGCCTGTTATTGGTAGGGGGGAGGTTCTAGTAGACCCTAGTATGCGGTTGACAGATGTGATACTTGTTCCAGAATTTCCTATCAGCCTGTTGTCTACCAATAGAATTACAAAGGAGCTTAATTGTTGGGCCATTTTTGACTCGGTATCTTACATTTTTCAAGACACTTTGACAGGAAAGACGATTGGTGGCAGCCATGAAGGAGGGTGTATCATTTTGCTTTAGGCTGGCAATGTCTCTCTTCCGTCTACTACATCGAGTCTTTAGTGGCATCTCTGTCTTGGTCATCTTCCATTGACAAAGCTTCATCGTATCATTTGCTTATCTTGCTCCTACTTCCAGAATTGACTGCGAAGCTTGTCAGATGGGAAAGCACCATAGGAGTTATTACCCACCTAGTTAGAGTCATGGTTCCAAGTCCTTGTTTGAATTGCTAAATATGGATGTTTAGGGTCCCAGTTGTGCCCTTGATCAATTGGGGCATCGTTTCCATTTAGTGATGCTTGATTTTTCTCATCTTTGTTAAGCGTTTCTTTTGAAGTCAAAATCTAATGTTGGTGTCATTGTTAAAGACATCATTTTGGAAATAAAGAATCAATTTGATACTCTTGAATTTTACAATCATTTCTTGTATGATTACCATAAATCTATGAGGATGATCCATCAAACGAGTTACCTTCACGCATCTCAGTAAAATGGGGTTGTTGTGCATAAGTGTTGTCATGTCCTTGATGCTACTAAGACATTGTTGATTCACAATAATATTTCTACTTATTAGGGAGATGTGTTAACGATCTTCTATCTCATCAATTGCATGCCCTCTTTTGTGGTTGATGAGTGAATACGTATTCAGCTTCTATATCCAGTTAGGGATCTGTTTACCGTTCCTCTCCAAATTTTTGGGCGCATTGCCTTTGTTCACCTTTCTAGTTTGGGTAGAGATAAGTTGGATCTTAGGGGAGTGAAGTGTCTTTCTAGGATATTCGTGAACTCAGAAGGGATATCGTTGTTATGATCTTGTTAATAGGCAACATTATACTAGTGCTGATGTTACCTTTCGTGAGTCCATTCCCTAGTTCTCTACTACTGAATCCAAGGTTCTTAACCCTACTAAAGTTGCCCTTGTGCCTATTCCTCATGTGGCTTTGGAAAAGATCCCTGTCTTTGACACATACAGGTTTATTTACTGACATCATGTCTCCAGTTCTAAGCCAGCACAACAATTGACCCTTGAGATAGCTACAGATGTTTGGCCTACGAATGGTGTGTTGCATAGTAATGACACAAGGTTCACGCAAGTAGCATTTGATCTAGATGTGCCTATAGCCTTGAAGAAGGCTCCATGGACCTATACTTCACATCCTATATCCAAACACATTTCCATGACATGGCTTGGTCCATTATTCAGGTAGTTTGCAACAACCCTCTCAACTATATTGATTCCCTTTTCACATCATGAGGCACTCCTTGATCCGAAGTGCAAGCAGGCTATGGATGGGAAGATATGTGCACTCTAATCATGTGGAACCTGGAAATTCATAGAACCACCATTGGATGCTACTTTAGTTGGCTTTACATGGTTGTTTATTGTAATCAAATAACCACCCATTCCCTTTCAAAGAATGGTTATTTACTATAAAGCATAACCCAGATGGCTCTATTTAACGATACAAGGCCAGGCTTGTAGTGAAGGGCATTACTCAGGCTTGCAGTGTAGATTTTTATCACACATGCTCTTTTGTTGCCCTACTTCCTACAGTCCAAATTCTCACATAGTAGTAGTACAACGTGATTGGCCTTTACATCAATTGGATGTGAAAAGTACCTTCTTATATGGAGATTCATTGGAGGTGGTTTACATGCAGCAACCGCATGGATTTGAGGTTTGAGGGGAGTATTATGTTGATTGAGGAAGACAATATATGGGTTTACGCAATCCTTGAACTTGGTTCTAGAAACTCTCTGAAGTTGTTTAGACTCTGGATTTTGCTGATCCTCAACTGATTATTCCTTGTTTGTGCATCAAACTTCCCGATAGATGGTAGTGATGCTCGTTTATGTTGATGATATAATCCTTACGGATGATGATGCTTAAGGGATTTGCAACATGTAGAAATGCTTGATGGAGCTTTGTGATCAAAGACTTAGGTCCCCTTCGATATTTACTTAGGATCGAGGTTGCTTATAACAAATGAACTGTTGTGCTATCTCAAAGGAAGTATGTGATGAATTTGTTGTAGGAAACTAATATGTCAGGGCCAAACTGGCATATATTACCATAGATCCAAAGGCCCATCTATATGGCAAGAGTGTAGCACAAGTTGATGCTTGTCAGTTTAGGACCTTAGTGGGATAGTTCTTATATTTGACTATTACTCGTCCTGACATCTCATTGGTTGTTGGAAACTTTAGTAGATTCATGCACAAGCAAACTAAGGTGCATTAGGATGTAGTTATGATAGTACTCAGGTGCATAAAGTCTTCACCAGGAAAAGAGCTCTCGTTCACCAGAGGCATATCCTTCAACATTGTAGCCTACACAGATGCAAATTATGCGGGATGTCTTAAGGATAGAAAATTTATAACAAGCCTTTATTATATAGCGAGGAATTTTGTGACTTGGAGAAGCAAGAAGTAAGGAGTTGTTTCTAGATCAAGTGTTGAGTTTGAATATCACGCCATGGTGCAAACTGTGATAAGAGATGATGTCGATATGTTCTGTGTTGAGTGAACTACATATTTCTATTGACTCTCTTATGGAGATAATATATGATAACAAAACTTACATGCTTAATATTCCAATGTTTCATGAACAAACAAAATATGTAGAAGTGGATTGCCATTATACAAGAGGTCTCATCTAGAAGAGACTTATTAGAACCACTCATTTTTCTTCCCAAGATTACACAGTGTATGTCTTCACCAAGGCTCTCCTGAAGTCTTCATTTGACAAATGTTGTTCCAAGTTGAACGTGATGATCATCTATGCTTCAGTTTGAGGGAGAGTGTTAAGATTAGTCTATTTCTCTAGTTTAGATTATTGTTCATCTTTTGTGAATTTTGTAAGGGCCTCTTATGTAATTTTCACTTTTCTAATATTCTATATAACGAGGATTAGAGTTTCTACTAGAACCAGGATGCTTATTTCTTCTAAAAATAGTCTTTCAAACATTCACCATGGTTCAGATTTTGTGCTTCCCCCCATCAGAAAAACAGATTACTGTATACAGCTGTCAAGTATGGCAAAGTAAAGAGCATGATTCAACATAAGGCAATGAGTACAGAAGTTTAACAGCCCCAGACAGACACTAGCTTAAATCATAAGATTATTCTCATAAGCACCGTTAAGTAGAATAGACGGGAGAAGGTAAATCCTGGAAGAAAGATCTTCCATCATTAGAACTGCAATTCTGAAAGATCCATGTTCTGCCTCGACCTATGTTAAAACCTTTCCACCATTACTACCGAATTGAAATGCTGCAAATTGCAAGTTGCAACTCCGTGCCACAGCCAAGATCTCCAATATGGTGCCCCCTTTCCCCCTGCTTGGTTGCTCAGAGCTAATTGGTGTCAAAATGAATGTCTGTAACATAGTTGCATGGGGGTGTACTAACTAATTGTATGGTTGATGTCTAGGTGCTTTTATTTAACCAAAATATGATTAAACTCCATATAGTTCTTGCAAACAAATCACCAAATACAAGTGGATCACACTATTATAAAGTTCTGTGAGCATGAACAGTGCTCACTTAATACCATGCAGTGGAAATTTCCTTGTGATGGAGAACAAATTCTTAGCATTATGGCTGGATTAATATCCTAGAAATTCAAACCTTGAGTGAGAACATCTTAAAAAGAAGTGGTGTGGCATGCTTGCAGACGTGGCAGACTTCAATTTCCTAAGCCTATCAGATGGGTCCTCCTGGTGCACCTAGATATGCTTAAACAGACTTCAGAGTCCAATTACATTAACTTGACAAAGGCATTACATATTCAACAACTAAATGAGCAATTTACAGCATAAGATCCTTTTACAAAACCTGGTTATGACCAGAGCCCTGACCTCTCTCCATCAATCAGCATGATATAAACATAAAACTAGTGACCGATAGATTCTGTGCATAAAAGTATTTCTGTTGGCTGTTCTCCAAATGAAGCATTGGTAACCTCAGAAGAAACTTCACAATAAGGGAGGTGTGCAGAGCTAACATTTGGGTGGCGTGGGTGTTGCATTTGAATGGGGGTTTGCTTTGAGCCTCTTGTAACACAAAACTGATTCATCTATTCTTGAAAATGGGTAATTATTGATCTGGTGTGAATAGTTGATCATCCTTTAAATTTTCAAAAAAAAGGAGAGGTCTGTGTATGTGATCTACTTTAGTAAGCAATTAACAAACCTCACAGCACAGAGACACTTCTGACCAGTCTTGTTGGCAAATAAGAGAAATAATTAATTAACCAAGTCACTGTGCTATATTCATATCTTTTTGAAGAAATACATACAAAAGATAAAATTTAAACGATCACTCCACTGCACTTAACTACCGATGACACAAAAAATCTGATTAGCACTCAACCACAAATAGGAGAATAATGCCCTCAATTAATTTAAGTATTCTCGTAAGCCCAGGATTTTCCACAAGACTCTAGTGAATGGGAAAGGTCTCCAAATCTACAGTCAAAGGGAGAAAAAAAAGAAACAAACCTCTTCCCATTTTTTCTGGAGCTCTAGAAGTTCACGACAGTATGCGAGACATTCAGCATGATATGCAGCAGCTAGATCCTTTATCAAAGCTTTCCTTTTTATAATACCTATCACTGAAAAGAGAAAATGAGGAATCGATCATAGATAAAGCAAACCAATTCCCATGAATTTGAAAGTACTGACAGCCACAAGTAGTATAATCAGGTAAATCAGCAAAGTTTTTCAAAAAGAACCAACAAGGTTGCATTCAAAGGACACAGGTTTTGTGCAGGATGCTAACACCTTCAATTTTCCCTGTATATCAACCTTTTCTTTTTAACTGTGTTTCAACCCTTTTGTTTTGAGCAGATCCTGAGGGTCAAAGGAGGACGTCGTTTTCTTATGATCCCAAATGCAAGAGGTCATTGAATAATGATGACCATCAAAGTGGAACCTCATTTTTTATTGCATTATAATTGAGTGAACCTGATGAAAGTCAGCAGAACAATAGTAGAGGCATGAAGACTGGAGCTTCTTGTAGTGCTAGCAAGAATTCAAGTGAATGAACACATACACAAGTGTGTAAATAATTTGTGCAATCACAAGGTACATGCACAACTTTGTGGCAACATAGAAGGAACTCATTCCTGATAGAGGCAATAGGATATTTATTGAAGGTAGCCAAAATGAAGATCAGAGAAGTTTGTTACCAATTGAAAGTAAAAAAGACAGCAATTTCAAGGGTAGTTGAAAAAAGAAGCAATGAAGATCATAGAAAGATGTGGGGCCAAGAGGGGAGAATGTAAAAGGAGGGAAATGGATCTTTCTTTCAGAATACACCCTTAATTAGACAGCGAAGAGAATGCACTAGTACTCAAGTTTAAATCTTCTGGATATAGAAGTCATCCAAAATCAAACTGCCACCCTAATAAGCAATACAGATAGCCAATTTTTTAATATATGTGGATGTCCTATTGATGGAAGCCCTCCTTTCGATGCACTACCAGATTCGTGTGTAAAGAAAGGGTCCGTTCAAGCTAAAGTTTAATCAAGCAATCACACAAGAATAAGGCACGAGAATTGGCTACCCAGTTCAAACTTTATGAAAGTGTACATCTAGGGAGGGAGTGCAAACCATCGAAATATGCA
Organism: Thalassia testudinum; assembly: GCA_037157565.1. Lineage (NCBI taxonomy): Eukaryota > Viridiplantae > Streptophyta > Magnoliopsida > Alismatales > Hydrocharitaceae > Thalassia > Thalassia testudinum. Next base: position 75,948,121 of record JAZHRO010000013.1, read on the forward strand.
CTCAATAGCAAGTAAAAATTCAGTACAATGTGAAAATATTGTTCTCTCTTTTTTTTTTTCCTTTGGTTGCATGCCCCAGGGCAGGAGCTGTGGATCCTCCTTTATAGATGCCCGAGTGGTTGTACTAACCGTCAGTCAATCCATGAATCCCGAGATCTCTGGGATTCCGCCCCTTTTATAACAAACAGGGACATTATGGACACATCATTCACATTACGCACGTCACCTGGTTTCATTGGGAGTCGTGGGTAACGGGCTGTAGACTAGCCCAACCATTCCCTGGTAGATATTTGCCAGGGAGGTTTGCTGATGCAAACGACTAACTACTTTGCCGACTAACCGATTTTGAGAGACCAATTGTTTTTCTAGTCAGGTTTCTTGAGCTTGGTACTGAATTTGTCTGCTTGAGTTAAGTAGGTGGATGCCTATCCACTTGGCATTATGTTTTAGGGCCTGTTCTTTGGGCCTTCGTGGGCCTTTGTAAGTTGGACTTCGAGGGGTATTTTTCCTACCTCCTCACATATGGATTTCATTTCCCTTGCCTTCTTCTCCAAGCATTACATACGTACGATACCAACTTCAATTCAAATTTTGTAGCCATTATAAACATAATTACAAAATGCCAAAAACAACCATTTCCAAGCATAAAGAAGGAAAATTTATAAGAGGAGGAAATGGAATCTTTCAGAATAAGCCCTCAATTAGCCATGTAAATGTACATACTATTATTTGAATCGAAATGTGTTGAGTATACTAGTCATCGGAAATCAAACCATTATCTAAATGACAGTAAACCACACAGATAGCAATTATTAAATAAGGATTCTGTATGGATTTCTTTTTCCTTACCTTCTCCTTTTCCAAACATCACACAAGTACCGCGCCAACCCTCAGTTGGAATTCTACATACATTATACAGCCTAGACGCCATCTGAACCAGATTAGCAACTCCATCCAAAGTAACGATATCAAACCATTAAAACAACTCTCTCTTCTGATTGATGACCAACCTTCGGATAGCTGGCATGCAAATCTTTCATTTTATTTCATTTTTAATGTATTTCAGAGGTCCATAAAGAATTGGTTTCACAAATAAGTCATGCAGAATTCGTCCAGAAGATCACTGATCAGTAGGAATGTCGCATGGTGGCGAGCACGCGGGTGATTTAGTCGATTCGAAATGTTTAGCAACAATACAGATTTTCCTTAATAAGTACATAAAATTGTAAAGATACTCTAATTCGATGCATTTTTCCGCACGTGACATTGCGACATCAGCAACCCCCATAGGGCGAAAGACGGCACGAGATGTGGCGATTAGGTTGAGAAGATGCGAGGAGATCGAACTGACGTGCACAATCTGTTCACATAAGCATGGATGTGGACTAATTTCCAAAGACGCCATAGAAAGATCACATCAGAACAACCGGTGACCTTAAGAGCAACGAAACGAAATTTGAAGGGAAAGGGGCGGAGGAGATTTACTGCGGGAAGGGTCGATGGCGACGTCCGCCCCCTTCTCGGGGGGCGTCTTCTGATTCGGAGGCCCCTTTTGATCCATTCCTCTCTCTCTCTCTCTCTCTCTCTCTCTCTCTTCTCTACGTTTTAGGGCTCAGAACCATAGATGGAAACCGACGATCACTCTGGCTGGCTTTGGCTGTTGGCGCAGTGGAGGATGCGCGGAGTCAAGGGAGAAGAAAGGGGTTGGCTTTACTCGGGATGTATCTCGTACATTTTGCGGTAAGGCGCTCCGTTTGCTTGTAAGACCCAAATCATCTTGCCGTTCTTGTAGCGGAGGGCTACTTTACTTCAAAGTTACCAAATTCCGCATGTCTACGATGCCAATCTCTGAAGTAGCATCAGCGAAATTGCTTCGGTATCCCAAAAAAAAAAAAAAGAAAGAAAAGCAAAGACTCGCAAAGAAGGGAGGTTTACCCTATCGGTGTCTTGCACGGAGTGTTAACGAACGTAGGTCAGCATGTAAATGGAGGTTAAATAGTAGGGTTATATACTCACATAAATGAAGAGTTAACTCCCTGGATAAATGTTAAAATTGAGTTATTTTATTATTCTTAGTAAATAGAGGTTAACTCCTTTTTTTTTTTTTTTATTTGTAGATAACTCTTAATGTAGACTAGCTCCAAAATGCTACGATCATAGGCATAAGTTTAACATGTGAGGAGGTAGGTAAGGATTTTTACAATAAGATATACCTCATGTTTGTGTTTAATTAACAAGAAGAAATGTCATGTGTCTGTGCTTTATAAAGATTTAATATTTGTCGGGGGTAATAAGGGAAATGATCTTTCGATCATCATTGGGTTTGGGCAATTTAGTGTTAAAGGCCCTAATTGGTGCTTGCAAAATATGTTGAGTAAGTAGGGGGATATCCTGTGAAATTAAGGGACATTTCCCTTATTGAATTAGTCTTTAAGTGTGAAGTTTTCATTTTGTTGATGTTTTTAGTTCTTTTATCATGTATTCTTAGGTTAAGTTTCTCAAAAGAACATGCCTTACATCTAAAGGAATAAATATATATGTGTCAATCAAGTTAAGTTACAAAAAAATTATTTCTCATTTTCCAATTATGAATAAGAGATATCTTAAATCTCAAAAATTAGGATTTACAAGTAAACTCTTGTAAATAACATTTTCTACGGACATGATATAGTTACATAATGTGAATGCACACTTTAGTGGTGAGGGGGGGGGGGGGGGGGGGGGGGTGTGTTAGTGTACTTGTGTAATAAACTAAGAATTAGTTAAGGAGTAAGAGACATCTTGTATAAGGTGGGAAATGGTCTTTTGATCATCATTGAGTTTGGGAAAATTTGTTTTCAAGGTCCTAATTGGTGTGTGACGACCCAAGTTCCGCTAAATGACGAGATTCAAGTCGTCATGTGCTAACAACTAACACAAAAAACGCGTAAGATCGCAGTCACCCAACATAGCGTCATAAAACATCAATAGCCAATATACATTCATAATGCATCAAATAAAAGAAACTAAATTACTGATAATATAGTTGAAAATCACCCTAAATAGAAATAAAAGTCCCGTACACCTATCAAAACAATTGGAATTAAAATTCTAATAGCGAAAAGGAAACCACTACTATGAGCCACTGGCTTAGTACGGACTATCTCCTCAGGTAGGACTCGGTTCTGTAGAAGTCTGATTAACAGTAGCTGCGACACCTGATTACTCAGCAACACCTAAGTTTGGAACCTGAGACAAAACGTCAATGAAAACTAAGTAGAGTAAAACAATTAAACATGTAACTCAAGGAATAGAGTACAGGAAAAAGGCACTATGTTGATAGTTCGTCTGTTTATAATTTATTGCATATCAAGTCCCTTTATGTAATTTGCTCATATTCTTATTGTTATCAAACTATCAATCAAGATTTCGTGTAGCTTCCTATGGTGCAAGATCGGTATAAACCACCTTCTGGCCGGGAGGATTGCTTATATCCATCGAGTCGCTACGCTCCGTCACCGTGGGGTCATCACAAAAAGGGGTAGCGACTACGTCATGTAGCGTGAACATGTACAAGCGCTGTGTACGCTGAACCACAGACAACCAATGACCAACCCATTGGCTGAGAAGAATCACTCCAAACCTCAAGCCCTACAATTCGCTATCCTAGTTGGTCGCTAAGCCTAACTAAAGAGTCATAGGGAGGTCAGCCACTTCCTGAGCCAGCCTCTGAACCCGATTTGAAAAGACCAAAAGCTACGGCTGAAAACCCGGCAAGTAGCGGAGCTGAAAACCAGTTATCTATTCTTTTTATTTTCCCGACATATCCGTCGTATGATATATCCAATTACCAGATAACTATAGCTCTTATTTTGTCAATTCCAAGAACCTTTAGTAATTTCATATTACTAATACCAGGGTTAACAATTATTTATATTATCTCCTAATTTATTCATTCACAAGTAATTTTCATCTTGTACTAGTGGTTCCATATTATTTAAATATTTCTAAAGATAATAAAACTTATTTTATGGAAAACATGGTTTGTTTCATGCATGCGATAATAGGTGATGGGAACACCATCATGAGCTCTAACTAGCTCATTTCGACCTAGAAAAGAGAACAAAAGGTCCTACATAACCTAAAGACAAGTCTAATTCAAGGAAGAACTGTTATAAGAAGAAAATATGAAATAAATGGTAAACTGCAATTTTACCATTGCAGTACATCAACAGGATTTCTCATAGGCTAAACATAGGTAAATTGGACTTAACAAGAGTAAAAGTGGGATGGTTCAGTCAGAAAAGGGTTATTGTGAGATCTAAGAATTTAATGACATTTTGTAACCCTAAAACAAGCTCACTTAATTTAACAAGGTTCTGGTCAAGATAAAAATCAACTAAACCCTCTAAAAATCATGGAAAAATATCCCCTAGGGTTTAGAACCTTCAAATTAGCCTTTGGAACCTATTTTGACCTACCTTGGGGTCCTAGTTCATTATTTGACCTAATTTGGGTTTTTGTGTAACATATCCAGTCAAACATGGTAAAACTTAAAATCCAACTTAACCATTGGATTCCTTAGGTTCAAATTAGGTTTGTACCAAAATTTAGACCTAAGGGAAGGTCACCTTGACTTACTTTGTAAAATAGTCCACTTAATTACATTTTGACCCATAGCTTTTGAAAACCCTTGCGCAAACCCCCCTATCTTCCTCGCCACTCTTTGAATTTAGGTACCCTCTGCCATTACAGCGGAGGAGTCCTACTCCGGTGAGGATTTGAGGAGGATTTCTCCCCGAATCCTCAGAGATCTCCTCCCAGATTTGGAAGGCAGATTCTCTGAGGAATTCCCTACCGTTTGAACATGATCCCAAGATATGATTTGCACCCAATTTCTAGTGCAAACGCTCGAGATAATTGGGTATCATCCACACCTTCCATCTATGGCGAGATCCTTGCGATTGGAAACTTGCCTTCCAAGCACAAGGACCTTGGCCAACAGCTATAAAAGGACTCCCGGTCCTTGCCACATCTTTTCAAGCTTGAATTGGTCGCAGAACACCCCTAATTTCTTCCTCCCTCTTCTCCAGCCAACTGCCACCATACCAGTGTGTTACGAACGTGGGCACCAGACGTAGTTTAAGATGTCTGGAACCCTTCTCAGACGTCTGGTATTAAATTTTTTCGACGTACGGGTTCGCGTTTGCTCGCGCATGCGTGCGCAGACTGAACCCGCCGCCTTCGTTCTTCGCTTTTCTCTCCCTCCCTGAAGACGACGCTACTTCTTTTCTCTCTCTCCCCGCTGCCATCAAATACCATCGCCCTCACCCTCACTCCACCGCCTTCTCTTCTCCTTCTCCCTGCTAGCGAGAGTGTGAGCGAGCGAGTGAGCGAGTGCGGCAACAGCGGCTGCTGCGAGCGTGCGGGAAGGAGGAGTTGTTGCGAGAGGAAGAAGAAGCTCGACCATGAGGGTGCGAGCTTGCCGGGGCAGCTAGAGCCGGCCGGCGGGGGAGCAGCGAGCGTGGGGTGTCGCGGAGGAGTTGCTGCAGCTCGAGCAGCAGGCGAACGCGGCGCGACGCGGTCGTGCATCGTGGGTGGAGAGCGAAAAGGGTCCTGATTCTGGGAAAATTTCCCAGAATCAGACATCTAGACTTACATCCAGACGACACAGAAGACGTCTGGAGGAAGGTCCGGACATCTGACAGGTACAATATTTTCCTACCTTCTTTTATTTACGCGTGTACGGCCATGAAGCCGTCCGCCGCGTTCACTGCGCCTCTTCGTGATGAGAGCGGGTGCGTGTGTGCGCAGGTGTTGTTCGGGAGGGCTCGAGGGCTCGCCATCCCACACAGATCAGACGTCTGGGCGCAGTGCTAGACGACGGAGAGGACCTTCAGACGTCCGGGGTGACAATCGGACGTCTGGGAACTAAGAACAGACGATCCAGTGGGCTTCTGGACGTCTGAAGGACTACGCAGACTGAGGTATGGCCTGATCGACATTTTAAGATGTCTGGAAGAAGTTCCAGACGTCTGATTTTGGACAGACTCGTCGGTTTTGACCCGTTTAGGGTCCGTTCGGAATTCGTTTTCCCCGTTTCAAGTTTCGTTCTACCCAGATTTATTTCCTCTACCTGTTTACTGTAATTGTATACTGTTCTGAGAAACTCCTTGTGTTGATCCTTGTGTTAGGACCCCATTCCGTTGCGATTTTGGGGGTTGCAGAGGCGCGCGGGATTGCCGACCACGCCCCCAGTACTCCCGATTTCGCTGGTAGAGTGGCCATTTAATTTATTTAACAAAATTTGTACAATTACGAAACAATTAATAGAGACAAGGGCATTGCATGAACCCTAGGACTGAGAAATTAGATTGAATGATAGATCCTAGGATATTGCATGAATCTTAGGCCTGGAAAACTAGATTGAATGATAAATCCTAGGGTATGGCATGAATCCTAGGACTGGAAAACTAGTTGAATATATAAACATTGCAATCTTGGAAAAGTGAAAAGGAAATGATAACTGCTTGTAAATTGGTTAACAGTTGCCTGTTATGAATGAATAAATACGGTTGAGAACATGGGTTATATGAATATAAAGCTGGAACGGTGAAGCCTAAATTGGCTGAGTTAGAAGAGCATGAACCCTACGGGAAATTAGGAGTAGAGCTCCTGGAAATAAATGGAATGGAACTGAGAAAGTAAAACGTGAAAGTGTGTTGTCTCTTGGGTACTTGGTACCAAAGAAAGCACATATTACCTCTTAGTGTAGAGGGGAGCTTGCCGCCCTCAGGTTGAGACTGGGGTAGGTTTGGCCACTTTGCACCGACTTTCTGGCCCTCGTGTACACAGTACCGAGGAGAGCTACTAGTGTAGGGAGAGCACTAGCTACCCCACGGGCCCCAGGGTTATGCTAGCTCTCCTACACCAACTTGTTAGGCCCACTGGGCAAACCAGGGTAGTCAGGCGAGGGTGCGTGGACTTTGGAGGGGCTGGACCCCTGTTACTGAGAGGGCTCTGCCGTATGCTAGTTTCGTGCTGTGCTTTGGGCGCACCTGTTAACGGAAATGACTGACCGCGTGCCAGTGCGGGGTAGCTACCCGTGCATTTATCGCGCGTGCCGTAGTCACTGTTACGTCTGTCAGCGACCTTGGGGTGGTTGACTGAGTGTAGGACCACCACAGGGGACTCTCTCGGCCAGGAGAGCACCACGTGTTACTTCTACTTTTTGGGAAAGACTGCAATCAAGATCGTGCCTACGAGGAACATTCAAGATCAAGAGAAGGATCTGAGAAATGATCAATAGTGAATAAATGGAAAAATATAAAGAAAGAAAGTAAAAATATATCAGCTACTATACACTCTACCGTTTCTTTTAGCTTTTAGTTGCCACTTTACTCAGCGTTTCATTGACGTGTCACCCTTGTTACCTTTTCAGGATCAGGTGTTGAGTAGCCAGAGTCAGCGGCTGTAGAGGGCACTGGGCCTAGTAGAGCCCAGTAGTGTTACCTGTAGTACCTTCTGTACTTTTCTTTCCGATGTAGTGAGTAGCTTTCTGTTACTCCCTGTACTCTCTTTATTGTAAGCTTCATGTTATGTACATGTTTATTTCTCTTCTGTTGTGGTGGTGTATACTGTAGTATTTCCTTTCTTTACTGCTGTATTTTGTTACTACTAGTTATATACAAGGTGAATGTGGTTTATTTTACTGCTCTTTTGGTTACTTTCTCGTTGGACGACTGGGTCTTGGGATCAGTCGAGTCGGTCCAATTCTCGTGTCTCATAGGGATTCGGGAATCGGGTCGTTACACAGTGGCAAAGTCATCTCCGCCTTGCTCCTCCGCGTCGCGCCATACCCGCATGCGCTCCTTCGACCCCTTCGTCGTCGCCGTCATCTTCACCTCAGGGCCTTCTTCTCTGACAATGGCACACACGCATCACTAGTCCTCTGCCTTTCCCCCTTTGTCTAACTTCCCTCAGTATGTTCATCTCTCTCCAACTTTTATTTTCCCCCACTTAATTTCATAAAACCCCCCTCGATAGCCACCGACCACCTCCATCTCCCTCATCTTCGGCCAACCACCGGCGAGGCGAATCCATCGCTTCACCCCTCCACACGCCTCTCCACCCACCTCAGCACCTTCGCCATCACTCCTTGATCACTAGAAGTTTGGTTAAATCGACCGGTTTGATTATGTTTTATTACTGGAATATAGAAAATCTCTAAGGTTGAACTCAGGGAGCAAAACTTGATTTTAGAAGCATAGAAAATCACAATTTACAATATATACTATTTTACAAAAAAGGATTAAAGAAAGGAAATTTGTCTCTTCTTTTCTTCACTCTTTCTTCTTTGGTCTTCCTTTCTCTCTCCCTCTTTTTAGACGTTTGACTCCAAGGGTCAGACATCTGAAATGCCTCTTGCTACACTGCTTCTGCTGCTGCTGGTTCTTCTTCTTCTTTGCTATCTCTGCTGCACGCCTTCTCTTCTGACTTCTTCTTCTTTCTTCTCTACTGCGTGCCTTTCTGCGTTCTTCTCTCTTTCTTCTCCTTCTGCCTCAGCTTCTCTGCCGCTACAGTGTCGTTTTCCTCCTTTGCTTCTCTGCTGCTCTAAGTCCTTCTCCCTTTCTCTCTGACCTCAGCTCTCTCCCTGCGACTAAGTCCTCGCCACTCCTCCTCTGCTTCCTCTTCTGTTCCCTACACAGGCGACCGGTTAGGCAAAACCTAACCCCTACACTCCCCGCATCTCTCTCTCTCAAATTAACTCCACGGTTTGCTCTCCCAAAGCCTTAATCGGGTATGTGGGTCAGGTGACGCGCCCGGGACCAGGCGCACCGGCGTAGGTGGTGCACGAGGTGTGCACAGGCAGGGTATTCGAGTCGGGCCAGGTCTGCGGGGGATAGTCACGGACGAGGTCGGGTGAGTGACGGTGAGGGACCTTACCCTGTGTGACTTGAGGCGATAAGCCTAAGTCACAAAAACAACTTATATAACTCACTACACGCTAAAGTTTCCAAGGTGGGACTCTTGCGCCTGCAGGAGGAAGGCGCAAGCAATTGCAGCTGCCTGAGGCCCCTGACGCCAAGTGAAGGCCTGGGTGATTTTGCGAGGGGATTCCGCACCTTCTGGACCTGGCAGCCTGGGGTGCTGGGATCTGCACGAAGCTTCAAGCAAGCTTCAGCTCCTACGCTAATGGCGGAAGACGTCGCGACCTTGAAACCACAAATACAACCTTCCGGCCCTGTCAGATCATAGGAGAACCTTCGTCGTATCACGACGAAGGTGAGGCGGGGGTTGGCTGGCTGCGGGGCGGCCTAGGCATGCGTGCCTAGGTCGCTATGTGGCCGTGGAGGTGGGTTAGGTCAGTGGAAGTGTGGGACGGTGCTGGCAGTTAGTGAATGTGCAGAAGGTGATCAGTGGATTGTGGCGGAGCTCGTGGGGCGTCTGGTAAGGCATATGGAGGTGTGACACGGTGGTTGCACCTCGCCGGTGGTCTGTCGAAGGTGGCGGTGGTGCGTGATGTCGAGGGGTCGAAAATGCAAGATAAGAGAGGGGAAATGAAGAGGAGGAGAGAGGGAACTTATCTATGAGTCTCTGGACGAAGGGGGGAAGCGGTGTTAGAGAGCAGCTGCATTGCCGTCGTCGGAGATGAAAGAGCCCAGGAGAAGGGACGGCGACGAGGAAGAGGTGCTGGAGGGCACTTGCTGGTACAGCCAGGCGCGACAGACAACGACAGAGGTAACCCTACCCCTGGTATGGTGGCAGGGAGACGAGAGAGGAGGAGGGTCACCGGAGCCTGCAGGCGAATGGCCGGAGGAGGAGGAGACGAAATTTAAGGGTTTCCTTCGGCCAAATCAGGCTTGAAGGATGTGGCAGGGGTTGTTGTTCCTTAAATAGGTGTTGGCAGAGACAGAGTCGCAAGGAGGAGACGAGGATACCTCACCGGAGGCATGGCCGGAAAATGACCCATACCTCTCGAGCGTTCACATGAGATGTATGGTGGCCGACAGGGCATGGGAGCCGACCCATGCTGTAGGGGACAATGCAAGGAGTCCTTTCAAATCTGGGGTCAGCTCCCCAAGTCTGTGCGGCGCCATCCTCCGCGCAAAGTCGCCAGAGGTATGGCCAGCGCAGGCGGGTGGCAGAGGGACCTATTTGAATAAAATGATGGGAAAGTTAGGGAGGTATCTGCAAGAGTCCAAAACGCTAAGGGTCAAAAAGTAATTGTTGAGGACCGTTTTGTAAAGTGGGTTAAGGAGACCTTTCCTTAGGTCCAAATTTTGGTATAAACCTAATTTGGACTTAAGGAATCCAATGGTGAGGTTGGATTTTAGGTTTGACCATGTTTGACTAGATATTTTGCATAAAAACCTAAATTAGGTCAAAAATTGGGTATGATTCTCAATCTAGGTCAAGATAGGTTTCAATGGCCAAATTGAAGGTTCTAAACCCTAGGGGAGATTTTTTCATGAATTTTAGAGGATTTAATTTATTTTTATCTTACCTGAAACTTTTTGAATTGAAGTGGATTTGTTTTAGGATTACAGAATGTCATTTAATTCCCAGATTTTGTCATAATCCTTTTCTGATCAAACCATCTCACTTTTTATCTAATTAAGTCCATTTGACCTGTGTATAGACCCTTAGAAATCCCGTTCATGCACTGTAATGGTAAAATTATTGTTTTACCCCTTGTGTATTATTTTATTCTCAGATTTGCAATTCCCTGATTTAGGCTTTTCCTTAGGTTTTGTAGGAGCTTTTGTTAAATTTATTAGGTGAAAATGTGCTAGTTAGGGTTCATGATGAGGTGTTCATCAATCACCATCCACTCCTCCATTGACCACCGCACACACCCCAAGTGCCCATCGAACACACGCACTTCCACGGTCACAGACCAACCTAGGCACGCTCGCCTAGGCCGTTCTGTGCCACACCAACCCCCGCCTCACCTTTGCTGTGATATGACGAAGCTCCCCAAGTCATTTGACAGGGCCGAGAGGCTGTGTTCATGTGTTTCAAGTTTGAGCCCTTTCCACCATTGGAGCAGGCTTGAAGGAGCTTACTTGCTCGCTCTAGGCCACCCGACTCTAGGCTGAGGCATTCCAGGTGCGCGGAATCCCTCTACGAACCGTTCGCACCAGCAATTAAGGGCTTCGTCGATTGCAGTTGCCTCAATTGGACGGACATTCTCCTTGCAGGCGCGCGAAGAAGCGGGTGGGACTTTAGTCCCACCTCGGAAAGTCAGGAGTGAGGTGCGTAGCTTAAATTATTTTTGTGTTTCTTGTTGGTCGCCTCAAGTCACGGGGTGAGGTCCCCTCGCCCACGCCACCCACCTCGTCCGCGACCCACACCTACGCGGACCTGGCCGACCTGTTTACCCTGCACTCCTTGCACACCACCCACGCTGGTGCGCCTGGACCTAAGCGTGCATAACCCGACCTGATTACTCAGCTGGCTCTAAGTGAAGAGAGAAATAGAGAGAGAGCGTACACGGGGAAGGGTAGGGGTAGGTTTTGCTCCGCTCTGTGCAGGGAAAGAAGGAGAAGGAAGAGACAGCTGCTAAAGAAGGACTTGTGAAGAGGAAGAAGCTGAAGTCAGGAGCGGCTAAGGAAGGAAGAAGAAGGAAGGAATTGGAGGAAGAAGCTGAAGAAAGACAAGGCAAAAGCCAAGGAAGAAGAAGGCAGGAGGAATCAAGAAGAGAAGAAGAAGAAAGGTAGAGAAGGCAAGGCAAGGCAAGCCCGCAGAGGAAAGGAAGAGAGTTAAGAAAAGAGGAAAGTCAGAGAAAGAAAGAAAGAAGGAGAAGGTGCAGCCGAGCAGAGAAGGAAGAAGAAGGAAAGCTAAAGGCAAAGGCAGAAGCATGGAAATCAAGGCTGAAGAAGAAAGGAGGACTTGAAGGAAGAAACATAAGCCAAAGAAGAAAAGAAGAGAAAAGGAGCTGCAGAGAAAAGAAGGCAGAGAAAGAAAGAAGAAAATTAGAGAAGGAAGAAAGAGAAGAATGAGAACAAACATTCTTTTTGCATCCCTATTCTCTCTTTAGCTTTCATATACATTGAATCTCATTCATATTATTGTTGAACATCATATTTTGATTAATTTGAGATTGTGATTTTAGTTTTTAAATACCAATTTGCTCTCTATGTTGGACCTCGGATACTTAGGTTTTCGAGTAATAAAATTCTCATTTGTTTTCAAGACGATTTCATTTATACTACAACGCAACATCTTTTAAAATCGATTTCGCCTCTTAACAACAATAGGGGTATATGTACTTGTTAATTCTTTATCAATGACCTATTATTTTTTGTTTATAGTGCCCAAAATCAGGAAAACATCGGTGGGGTTCCAAACTTAGCAAAAAGGAGAACACACGTCGACTAAGGCAGTATACACGAAAATAGCACAGGCTAGGTCTTCGATTACCTAAAAAATCGGTTAAATCGAAAGAGGGATAGACTACTCTACCTAATGTTACCGGAAGGTCATGGTGACTCCAAACCTTGTGTGATTAGAACCTCATCATGAGCCCTATCTAGCTTATTTTAACCTAATAAAGTGAACAAAAGCTCGTGCATAACCCAAAGGAAGGCCTAACTTAAGAGATCACTAGTTTGGGAAGAAAACATGAAACAAAAGGTAAAACTATAATTTTACCAGTGCAGTTTATCAACGGGATTTTCAAGGGGTTAAACATAGGTCAATTGGACTTAATAAGAGAAAAAGTGGGATGGTTCAGTCAGAAAAGGGTTATCGTGAAATTTAAGAATTAAATGACATTCCATAATCCTAAAAAAACCCACTTAAATTCATAAGGTTTTAGGCAGGATAAAAATAAACTAAATCATCTAAAATTCATGTAAAAATATCCCCTAGGGTTTAGAACCTTCAATTTGGCCTTTGGAACTTGTTTTGACCTAGATTGGGGTTCAAGCCCAATGCTTGACCTAATTTGGGTTTTTGTGCAAAATACTCGGTCAGACATGATCATACCTAAAATCTAACTTCACCATTGAATTCGTTAGGTCCAGATTAGGTTTATACCAAAATTTGGACCTAAGGGAAGGCCATCTTGACCTACTTTGCAAAATGGTCCACCTAATTACATTCTGACCCCTAACTTTTGAAAACCCTTGCGAAAATCCCCTCAACTTTCTCATCCCTAATTACATTTTGCATTCAGGTCCCTCTGCCATTGTAGTAGGGACCCATACCTCCGGCGAGGTTTCGAGGAGGATTTCTCCTCGTTTCCCTAAGGAGTTGCTCCCAGATTTGAAAGTGGAGTCTTCTGCGAAACCCCCTATCGCCTGAGTAGCTCCCCATGCCCTGAATCACCCCATACCTCTCGTGCGAACACTCGAGATGTATGGGTATCACCTCCGGCCTTGCCTCCGGCAAATACTTTTGGCCGCCTCCTTGCGCCTGACCCTCTGCCCGTGCTTATATATAGAAGCACCAGGTCCGGCCGATGGGGTAAGCTTGTCCTAGCCTGAGAAAACCCCAAAATCTCCTCCGTCCTCATCTCCGGTCAGACGCCCGCAAGCTCCGGCGACCTCCTCTCCCTCGTTTCGTCACTCTACCACCATACCAGTGGTAGAGTCTGTTGGTGCTAGAGCACCGCGATCGTTTGTTTTGATGATAACAAAACACGTGTCATTTAACATTTGCCCTTGGAGTATTTGATTTCAGGCAAATTGCAAATGGAAACGTGATTATACGGAGTTCGAGCTGACATCCAGGAATGATTGGAGAGGCTTGATGGAGAACAGAGGAGATTCGCGAGGAGCGATAGATTGAAGATAGAAGGACAAGAAGAATAGGATAGAATTCTATTTATTTCTTTCATGTACTTTTGTCTTATTTCCTTGCTCTTTTTATTCCTTAGAAAATCATGTTAAAGAGACTCAAAGTACCCTAATAGTAGTCCTAGGAATACCTACACAACCCTAGGACACTTAGGTTTTCTATGGAGAACTTAGAAAATCAATATAGGGTTCAAACAGCTTTTTCAGACGTCTAATTCCAAAATCAGACGTCTGATAATATGTTTTAAGACGTCTGACTGTTGATTCAGATGTCTGATAACATTTAGGCTGGACTTGTTAGTTCTGTCTGATGAAATCGGATGTCCAGACATTAGACCAGACGTCTTAGAAGTCATCTGATGGACTTACCAAATGTCTAATTAGTGGATCGTTGGCTGGCTTAACAATCACTAAATGATATGACCGTTAGAGCCTTATCAGACGTTCTTAAGCCTTTCCAGACTTCTGATAAATGTCCGTTTTGCCTCGGTTAACCTAAAATCTCTTCTCAGAGATTTTCTAGCCGTTGCAACTCTTGGAAATCCATTCCCGTAGAAAAAGTAGGTTTCCAGAAGTCTAGACATAGTTCTAGACGTTCTGTATGTCGTCTGATGGACTTGCACTAGAACCCTGTTTAGATCTGACTCAAGTTAGGAAGAAACCCGCATAAAATCATATGTCTGATCTTATTTTCAGACGTCTTAAACTAGTTTCCCAGCGTCTGATGCCAGGATCAGACGTCTGATAACCCTATTAGTGAAATCATTGTTCCTGATTTCGGCTTGATTCTCTTGGGCTTTGCACCCAACGGCTATGGAAGCTTTCCAAAGCCTTCCAAAACTTTCCTAAGGCCTCTATAAATAGAGAGGAACCTCTTGCACACAAGCACACACCTAGACACACCTAGACACACCCAAGCAACATACTTTCTACCATTTTGTGTCTCTTGATCCTAAGAAGAAAAGCTCTTGCTCTCCAAGCTCAAGTTCTTCATCTTGAGAGCATCAAGCCTTTGCGCACCCGCTCTCTCACCGTAGTTCACGAGAGCGACGTTGCGCCGTCATGTAGCTCACGCACCCGCGTCATCGATTCGACGCACTCCTTGCAAAGGGAAGCATCTTAATTCCTATAGAAGTTTAAGTTAAAAATTACTTTGTTAGCTCTATAGGATTGTTGTTATTTATCTTTGTTATTTGGTTGGGTATTCGCTTTGCGAATTCCCATCTCCTTCGTGGGACAAAATCCTTCTCGTGAAGAGAAGTGGTTTGAGGTACGCTACCCTCGTATAATGGAGCGTGGTTGTAATTGAGGTTGAATCACCCTCGTTTAAGTGATTCGTTTAGTGGATTTGATCAACTTCGTTGAACGGAAAATCCTAGCTCGAGAGGGTTAGGTGGTAGTTTTCACCCGGTTTGGGTTTCCACCTAAAAATCTTTGTGCCTTTTGTGTGATTGATATTTTTGTGAGATTGTTTATATTATATTTTCGCAATTTATTACGTCACCCCCTTCTAGTAGGGAATCTACAAAGTCCTCGCCGTGCTCCTCTGCATCGCGTCGTACCCGTGCGAGCCTCTTCGACCCCTTCCTCGTCGCCGTCGTCCCCATCTCAGGGCCTTCATCTCCGGCGAAGGTAGGAACGAGCCGTCCGCCTCCTGCCCCCCTTTCGTCCCTTAAGTAGGTTAGAACTCTTTCTCTCCTCTACTCTTCATTGTCCCTCATTCAATTTCGTAAAACACCCCTCAATAGCCACTGACCACCTCCGTCTCCCTCATCTCCGGTAAACCACCGACGAGGTGCAACCGTCACTCCACTATTCCATACGCCTCGCCACCTACCTCAGAACCTTCGCCATCACTCACTAATCATATTCCGCCCCTTCACCAACCGCCACACACGTCCTACACCTGCACCGAACACATGCACCTTCACGGCCACAGAGCGACTTAGGCACACATGCCTAGGCCGTCCTATGGCTAGCCAACCACCGTCTCACCTTCGCCGTGACACGGCGAAGGTCCCCAAGGCATTTGACAAGGCCTCCAGGCCGTGTGCGTACATTTCAGGTTCGCGCCTCCGCCACCATTAGCGAAGGTGTGAAGGAGCTTGCAGCAGCGCTCTAGGTTTCGTCCACCCAGGTGCTGCGCTCCAGGTGATGCGCGTTGATTGCGCGAACGCCTCCAGCCAAACAGCAGGCGTCGCGAGGCACCCAGCTGCGTCAATTATGCAAACCTTCTTCCTGCGGGCGCCAGCAGAAGCGGGTGGGACTTTAGTCCCTCCTCGAAAATGCCCGGCGCAGGTGAGTGCCTTTTATTGATTTTGTGCTTCTTAGCGCCTCAAATAACACGGGGTGAGGTCCCTCGCCCACCCCACCAGCCTTGTCCGCGACCACTCCTACGCTGACCTGGCTGACCCGATGACCCTACACTCCTCGTGCACCACCCACGCAGGTGTGCCTGGACCCGGACGAGCGATACTCGACTTGTTTACCCGGCTGGCTCTGAGAGAGCGAAGAGAGAAATAGAGAGAGAGTGACGCAGGGGAGGTCAGGGGTAGGTTTTGCTCTGTTCTGTGCAGGGAAAGGAGGAGGTAGTTGAGGAAGAACTTGAAGGCGGGCGCAACAAAGGAGAAGGAAGACGGCACTGTAGCCGTAGAGAAGCTGAGGCAGAAGAAGAAGGACTTGGAGGTGTAGCTGAAGAAGACAAGGCCAAAGTTGAAGAGGGACGTAGCCGTAAAGGCAGAGGCTGAAGAAAGAAGGAGAAGGTGCGGTTGAAGGTAGAGGTAGAAGAAGGAGGAACTCAAGGCAGAGAAGTGATAGAGGCTGAAGAAGAAAAAGAAGAAGAAGGAGCTGCAGAAGAAGAAAGTAGGAGTGGCCAAGCAGAAGGAAAAGGCAAGGAAAGAAGCCAAAGAAGGCAGAAGAAGCACAGCCGCTGCAGAGAAAGAAGAAAGAAGGAGAAGACAAAAATCACATCTCAAGCATTGTAGCACTCTACAAGTTAAGACGTCTGATTCACCAACTTAGACGTTTGATTCACAAGAAAAGAAGACATCAGAGAGAGAGAAGAAGAAAGAAGAGAACATTTAATCTCTTCTCTTTTTGCATATTTTTTCTTTAGCTTTCTTAAACGTTGAATTGCATTGATATTTTTGAATATCATCTTTTGAGTAATTTCAAAGTTGTGAATTTAGTTTCTAAAATACCGATTTGCTCTCTGAGTTCGACCTTGAAAATTTTGAATTTCGAGTAATAAAATTGTAAATTGTTTATACGACGATTTCAAACTATATTGCAATGAATGTTTTTTTAAAACACAATCTCGTCGTGTAAACAATGGGCACAAGGCCTGAAAACAATCTCTATGCCCCCTTTAGAATCTACGCACGCACTAGGGAGAAGATCTAATTCAAACTAACCTATGATGGGGTCAGAGACATCTAATTACATTTTTAATTTTCTAATAAGGAGAGCATATTCAAAAGTGGAAATAATTACATCTAATTACATTTCTAGTACGCATCAATACGATTCCAATGGTACCTTATTTGTTAAAATCTGAGGTCGGAAAGGTCTCGAATCAAACGAAACAGCACAAAGGGGTCCATAGTTAGACCAGATTGCCCACGTGACCTTCCCTCGCACGCGCCACGCAACGTGCCTACGCACATGCCACGCATTGCATGCTCACTCGCCTGCGTGCCTCGTCCCAAATAGCATTCACTGCCGCGTCGTTGTTGCTGATTGTGCCACATGTCGCAAATAGCTGTGCTCCTGCCTTGCGAATGTGTGTGCGCGTTCGAATTTGCGCTGCCACGCATTGCTCCCAGACGCTCCTCACCACTGCCGCGCTACATGTCGCATGCTCACGCCCCGTCGTTGCCACAAGTCGCAAGCTCATTGCGCACTGCTACTACCGCCGCAACTTTTGCGGTGGGAACCCATGGTTTTGCGGATTCGCACTTGGGGCCCCAAGAAAATATTTTTTATTTTTGAGATGGAAAAATTAAGGTTTTTCCGTTTCTCTTTCTCTCTTGATTAGAGAGAGTTGGAGACTAATGATGACCTAAGGGACCTAAAGGGATCCTTTTATATGCCTAGGGATAGTTGCAACTTGGTTTAGGTGGGTGAAATACTCAAATTACCCCTAGGGTTGAGTCCACATTACATTAAGGTCTTTGGTGACTTCTTTTGGTCATAACTTGAGCTATGCACCTCGGAATTGTGTGAAACAAGTGTCGTCGGAAGGCTTGCGACAAGAGGAATTCAATGGTATCATATATGACACCCTTGTGACAAGGTTTGACTAGGGTTTGCCCGAAATACACGATTCTTGGCAATTTAAGGAGGTTCTGATACCTGCACCAAACCCTGATCAGGTTTCCAGATTCGAACTGACTCGAACCACTTTGAACTAACTCGAAACCTGGATTTTGAAACCTTACATGATGCTTGCGAAACCTATTAAATAAATAGTGGGATATCCTATGAAAATGAGGGATATTTCCCATGTTGAACTAGTCCCAAGTGTGAAGTTTTTCATTTTGATGGCACTTTTAACTCTCTTGTCATGGCTTCTTAGGTTAAGTTAGTTTCACATATTTAACAATTGACATCAACTACTTGGAGTGCACTAACACAAAGGCCTAGGTTGCTAAAGAGAACATACCTTATATTTAAACGAACATATATATATATATATATATATCATTTTCCGAGAACAAGTTGGAGTTAGAATAAGAGATATGTTAAATCTCGAACATTACTATTTGAAAGATTGCCTTTTGTACGGATATAATATAGTTAATGCACACTTTAGGAAAGATAAATATTCTTCCTTTGAACATTGCCTTCTTTGGTGAGGCAAGGGCAAGTATGCCTTTTTGTAGATGCTTCTCCTATAGAGTGGAGTATTGGATTCAATCTAACTTGAATCCACTAAGACCCAAAATTTTTTCTCAGGCCATGAGATGGGTTGAAGGCCCAAAAACCTCGGTCAATCAAGGTCCAAGAATTTAAGGCTTAGGTTCGTGTTAGGTTGGGTCCATGGTTGATTTGGATAATTTTTTCACATGCTAAATAATTTTTATAATAGTGGATGATAACCATATAGAAAAATGTCATCTCAATGGAAGTCCAATATAATTTCTTTTTACAAATAAATGGAAATTACCACCTTCTTTTGAGAATTACTAATGTCTGGATCTTCAAGTAAACCAATGCATTACCTTTTTTAGTGACAGATGCATATATATAAATTTTATTTTTTTTCCATTAATTACAATTATATAGTTATTCCTATACATTTATAATATGTATATGTATATTCCATGTGAGTATATATGTTTTCAGTACATTGGGTTCAATTTGGATTTGCTTGGTCGAAGATTAAATGGGCCTTAGGTTAGGTTACGATCCTTCGGCTTGGGTCAACCTAACCTTATGCTCCCCTGTACTCTCCTACATGCTCAACAGACAAATAAACAAGAGACAAGGAGAATCTTATGATGGACAGTTGTAAACGTTGACAATAAAGTGTCGGTACAAAGCCAAAGGACCGTTTAAGGAATATCAACGTTCTCAAATGCATATTTATTCTTATTCAATTTGTACTCTGGATAATATAGGGATAGAGATTCGAGCCTGAGTCTCTCCTAGTAAGAGTGTACACCATTTAACCACATCCTTTGTGGGCTTAATTTGTACTTTTGTTTAGAATTATTAATTTATACATTTATAACATATGTACCTTGAAGCTCCATCAGGTATCATATTTGTTCATATACCTGATTTTCATTATGCTTTGAGCTTACATATATTAAATTTGAAATATAACAATATATTGTAGCAGAGATAAAAGAAAGGCAAGGTAAATGAGATCAATTGCGATCACCAAGAACCTGAGTATTGTATCACAGAGAACATGTAAAACCTTGTGTAGTTTTAAGCTTACATTTAAAGAGATTACTTTTGTTATCATTTCATAATTTTTGTTAATACCTTTCGATTCGAGTGGATTAAAATCAAACAAATTGAGCTACAATTACTTAGGATGGAATGGGATTTTTTTTTTTTTTAATATAACGTTCATATCCAACCAATTTGAACTAATTCCGCTGGTCAAACATGTGACCTAGTTGGGCAGAATCTATACAAGGGCATACTATGTCTCATCAACTAATTAGATTGATTTGATTGAGCGATCCTGGATGAAAGGGTGTGGGCTTAAGCTTGGCTCACAAGCTAATTGGTCACTGCCAACCTAATCGATGAGAGCAATGCCCTTCGTCGGAACCTCTTTATGGTGGTTAAAAAGGGTTACACCATTTTCTTAGGTTCTTATTATTTTTAAGATCTTTTCTTTTTGAGGAGGCATTTTAGGATATTTTGTGCATTTCTTGGTTCCTAAAAATCCATTTGAAGGCTTAAATTCCATTGGAGAAACAACATGATTATGTATACGTTCTTGAGGAACTTTTTTCATGATCCTTACACTCATATTAACATTTTTAGGCAAAACTTTCCATTTTTTTTTTTTTGATCTCTTGAGAGATCTTTGAGGTGGGCCATCTGAAGTTTCTTTTAGCCTTTGTGTATCTTGATTCAAGAGATGGAATCACTTGATAAGGGGAGCATTCCACGCTGTTCTATTTACCTAATTGGATGCTATAAACATTGGAATTTGACCTTACATTTATTGATGTGTCCAAGTAGATTTATGAACATTAATTAAGCAAAGTAAGGTAATTACCTTACTCTTTTTGAAGGTGCTTTAATGAGAGCATGTTAAATATGGAGAGAGTCAACATGCATAAATAGTTATGTATGTTTTTGGTTAATTGCCTTCTTATTTACTTATCTATTTTGACATCTTTATAACATTATTTAACCTTATCTAGTAATAAAGCTCAATAGTAGAAAATGTACTATTTTCGACGGTAAATTTTCAACCATTAAATAACGATCGACAAAAATAATATTCTCGACCGTTATAATATATAATGGTTGCCAAAAGTACGATCATTAACTTTGTCACCTACCTACGGGGTAGAGTGGTTGAGACCATTTTCAACCGTTTATAACGGTTGAGAATAACAATATACTCGACTGTTATTATATAAATGGTCGATGAAATGACCTGTTACCTTTTTAGTCGAATAAGACGTATGGAGTTTCAGCCAGACATCTGGACACATGCTCGGAGATCTGAAGGTGGGAAAAATCGAGACTTATTTTCCCTCCGCGCATGCGCGGCACGCGGACGTTCTCTCTCTCCTATCGCCTCTCACCTGAAACCCTAACACCCGACCCTATTTAAACCCCCCTCTCCTAACCACCCTCACCCCTCACCACCAGCCATCGTTACTTCCCTGTTCGGACACCCCCGTGAGGCAGCGGCAAGGAGGAGCGAGGCCGAGCAAGGATCGGCGAGAGAGAGAGAGGGTGAGGGTAAGCGAGAGAAAATGAAGAGGAGAGAGAGGAAGAGCATGAGAGAGGAGGACCAAGGTCAGTGGACCTTCGGGGAGCTCGTGTGGAGTTGGAAAGCCTTGGCCGAAGCTCGGGGGAAGCTTCGACGGGAGCTCGGTGGAGCTCACGTGGTCGGCGGCGAGCACACGTGCGAGGAGGAGGGGCTTAGGGAGGTGGGCTCCCAAACCTCTACAGCTGTTGCAGTTGCTGCGGTGTGCTGTGGACTGCGCTGCGAGAGTAGCATCGCAGAGGAGGTTCTGGTACTGGAAAAGTTCCAATATCAGACGTCTGGAGCATCGACCAGATGTCTGGAGAGGTATCAGGACATCCAGAGCTGAAGCCGGATGTCTGAAAGCATAATATCGCACGAGGTACGTGTTTCCTATGCTACTTTCTGCCATGCAGATCATAGCACAGAAAATGTTTGGCTGTTAATGGGTTTGCGTTTCATATGCAAGTGCGGGGCATTGGAAAGGCATGTAGTGAGCCTTTCCAGGCACTTTTGGACGTCTGACGACATCGCCAGACGTTTGACGGCCCTTCTAGACAACTGGAAGGAAGGTGAGACATCTGGAACTCTCCTTAGACTGTTGCAAAGGAGTCTGGACGTCTGAGACAACTGCTGGAAGTGAGAGGTAAGATTTAACGTCTTTTAAGACGTCTGGGACTAGTCCCAGACGTTCGATTTTAGACAGTAATCGTGTTTTTGGCCTGTTCAGGCCTCAAACGGGATCAATTTCCGCAAATGAAGTACCGTTGTTTTCCACTCGAGTTTCTCTACGTGTTCGTGTTGAGTACCATTGTTTTGAGCTCGTCTGATATAAATTAGTCGTTAGTACAGATTACTAGCCGGTGGCGTGTTTGGGGCCCACGGAGACGACGAGATCTACAGTGCAGGCCCCCATTCCTCCCGTGATACCGGGTAGAGTGGTTTACTATAACATTAAGATTTACACAATGAAAGAGCATGCTTAGAATACTTGAATAAACCCTAGGATGAGAAATGAACCTTAAGGTAGAAACAAATGCGAATGGTTGAGCTACTTTGTTTACTTGAGATGCATGTTAAAATACGAGTTGCCTGTATGTGAATGAGAAATTGAACTGTGAAACCATAAGTTGCATGTATATGATTGAGAATTGAATTGTGAAAACACAAGCTGCCTGTATATGGATGAGGAATGTTATGACCCGATTCCCAAATCCCTACGAGACACGAGAATCGAACCAACTCGACTGATCCCAAGACGCAGTGGTCCAACGAGAAAGTAACCAAAAGTGCAGTAAAATAAATCACATTCACCATGCATATAACTAGCAGTAACAAAAGTACAGCAGTAAAGAAAAGAACTACTACAGTACACACCATCACAATAGTAGAGAATTAAACATGATGTTTACAATAAAAGAGTACAGTTATAACAGAAAATACTCACTACAACAGAAGAACCGGTACAGTAGGTACAACACAAGTAAAACTACTGGGCTCTACTAGGCCCAGCACCCTTTATAGCCGCACGCTCTGGCTGCTCAACACCTGGTCCTGAAAAGGTGGCAAAGGTGACACGTCAGAAAAACGCTGAGTTGAGTGGCAATCAACTAGCTAAGAAAGCAGTAAGGTAGACAAGTAGCTGTTATTTTTAATTTCTTTATTTTCTATTTACTTATTCTTGAATTATTCCTCAGATCTTGCTCTTGATCTCGAATGTTCATCGTGGGAACGATCTTGATTGCAGTCTTTTCCGAAAAGTAGAAATAGCACGTGGTGCTCTCCTGACCGGGGAGTCCCCCGTGGTGGTCCTACCTTCAGTCAACCACCCCAAGGTCACTGACAGACGTAACGGTTACTACAGCACGTGTGATAAACGCACGGGTAGCTATCCCGCACTGGCACGCGGTCAGTCGTTTCCGTTAACGGGTGTGTCCCAAAGCACATCACGGAACAAGTATAGGGCGGAGCCCTCTCAGTAACAGGGGTCCAGCCCCTCCACAGTAACCAAACAGGGATCTTGCCCCTCCATAGTCCGCGCACCCTTGCCTGACTACCTTGGTTTGCCCAGTGGGCCTAAAAGTCGGTGTAGGAAGGCTAGCAGAACCCCGGGACCCGTGGGGTGGCTAGTGCTCTCCCTACACTAGTAGCTCTCCTCGGTACTGTGTACGCGAGGGCCAAAAGTTGGTACAAAGTGGCCAGACCTAACCCCGGGTCCTTGGGGCGGCTAGCTTCGCTCTGCACTAAACAGGGGGGACAGTCGCTCTCCTTGGTACTTCGTACTCAAGGGCCAGCTCACTTCCCCAATTCCATTCCATTCACTTCTTAGGAACTCAACTCCTAATTCCCTGTAGGGTTCATGCTCATATTTCTTTAACTAAGCCAATTTAGGTTTCATCATTTCAGCTTTATTTTCATATAGCCCATGTTCTCAACAGTTAATATACATTCATAAATAAGCAACTGTTATTCAATTATAGGCAATTACCATTATTCTTTCTACTTTTCCAAGATTGCAATTCATGCATTCATGATATTCGTTTCAGTGTTTCTGTCCTTAAGATTTATGCCACACCCTAGGATCTATCATTCAATCTATTTTTCCAGTCCTAGGATTCATACCATACTTTATGATCTATCATTCAATCTAGTTTTCCAGTCCTAGGATTCATGCCATACCCTAGGATCTATCATTCAATCTAGTTTTCAAGTTCTAGGATTCATGCCATATCCTAGAATCTATTATTTATCTTATAAGTGCATTAATGTTGATAAATAATCAAGGGAAGCCACTCTACCAGCAAAATCGAGAGTACTGGGGACGTGATCGGCAGGTCCACGTGCCTCTGCAACCTCCAGATCCGCAACAGAACGAGGTCCTAACACAAGGATCAAACATAAGGAACTACTCATAACATGATACAAGTACTGTAAACAAGTAGAGGAACTAATTCTGAGAAGAACGAAACTTGAAACGCGGAAAACGGACTTCGAACAGACCCTAAACAGGTCAAAAACGACAAGTCTGCCCCAAATCAGACGTCTGGAACATCTTCCAGACGTCTTAAACGATGGTTCAGGTCATACCTTATTTCTGCGCGGTTCTTCAGATGTCCAGAATCCCGCTGAACTGTCTGGACCTAGTTCCAGACGTCCGACTATCACTCCGGACGTTGGAGACCTTATCCGCTGTTTGGTGCTGTGCCCAGATGTCCAATCTGTGTGGGAGGGCGTGCCCTTGCGCCTTCCTGAACGAACCCTGCACGCGTACGCAATTGATCTCGGCACGGTAAAGAAGCAGAACCTTCGGCGAAAAGGCCTGCATGGCCGTACATGCGAAAGGAAGAAGAAAAGAAATATTGTATCTTTCAGACGTCTGTGTCTCACTCCAGACGTCCCCCACGCCGTCTGGACATAGGTCCAGACGTCTGATTCTGGGAAAATTTCCCAGAATCAGGACCTCCTCGCCCTCCGCCTGCTGCGCACGGCCGTGCCGCGCCGCTCTCGCCTGCTGCCTGAGCTGCAGCAGCACCCCCCCAGTGCCACGCTCCTGCTGCGCGCCCGCCGGCCGGCCCTGGCTGCTCCGGCGAGCTCGCACTCTCGTGCTCTTACTCTTCTCCCTCTCGCTGCACCTCCTCCTCCCCGCGCAAACTCGGCAGCAGCTGCTGCCCTCGCCCTCTCACTCTCACGCTAACAGGAAGAAGAAGGAGGAGACGGTGGAGTGATGGTGAGGGAGAGGAGAGGGGAGGTATTTGAAGGCGTCGTGGGAGAGAGAGAGAAGAAAAAGAAGGTGCTGCAGGATGGGGAGGGAAGAGAGAGAAGAAAAGAGGGCGGCAGGTCAGTCTGCGCGCGCATGCGCGCAGACTCACAATTGTACGCCGCAAAAATTAATTTCTAGACATCTGGGAAGGCTTCCAGACGTCTGACCAGATGTATGGACCAACTCCCAGATGTCTTAAAAGACGTTTGATGCCGTGGTCTTTACAAGGAACGAGTTATGCACCATGTGATCTGAATACTGATAAATGGAACGAATATTAGCATGAACCCTATAGGGAATTAGGAGTATAACTCTTATGTATGAAAGGAAATCTGGTATGTAGATGGGAAGTGAGCTGGCCCTTGTGTACACAGTGCTAAGGAGAGCAACTATCCCTTTTAGTGTAGAGGGGGAGCCAGCCACCTCTTAGGTTAAGACCCAGGGTGGGATTGGTAACTCTACACGGATTCCTGTTGGCCCTCGCGTACGTGGTACCGAGGTGAGCTACTAGCGTAGGGAGGGAGCTAGTTGCCCCACGGGGCAAGGGGTTTAGACTAGCCAACCTACACTAACTTTTAGGCTCTCTGGGCAAACCAGGGTAGTCGGACAAGGGTACGCAGACTATGGAGGGGGGAGACCCTTATTTGATTCTGAGGGGAGAGACCCCTGTTCTGAGAGGGCAAGGCCCTATACTGTTCTGTGCTGTACTTTTGGTGTACACGCTAGTGGAAATGACTGGTCGCGTGTTAGTGAGGGGTAGCTACCCGTGCGCTTATCACACGTGTCGTAGTCACCGCTACGTCGCGACAGTGACCTCGGGGTGGTTGATTGGGTGTAGAACTACTGCGGGGAACTCTCTCGGCCAGGAGAGTACCACATGTACCTTCTACTCCACGAAAAAGACTGCAATCAAGATCGTTCCCCCGAGGAACAAGCAAGATCAAAAATTACTTGGATCCTTTGTGAAATAAATGAATCGGAAATATATAGATGAAATAAATAGAAATGAGAATAAAACCCGGTTGCTTATTTTACTTTACTTGCACATAAACAACGTAAACATCACTCTACTCAGTGTTTGCTGACTCTGTCATTTCG
This sequence comes from Thalassia testudinum, assembly GCA_037157565.1. Classification (NCBI taxonomy): domain Eukaryota; kingdom Viridiplantae; phylum Streptophyta; class Magnoliopsida; order Alismatales; family Hydrocharitaceae; genus Thalassia; species Thalassia testudinum. The sequence continues at coordinate 75,974,213 of JAZHRO010000013.1, forward strand.
TAACCCTGTTCAGGACCAAGAGTTGAGCAGGTCGAGTTTCCGGTTGCAGAGGGTGCTGGGCTCAGCCAAGCCCAGCCATAGTAGTTTCCTTCCAGTCCTTTTGTTTCTGCTGTAGTTGTGAGTACTGGACTTTTAAATTACTATTCCTGTTACTTTCTGTTTTCTTTCCGTTGTTGTTGTTGTGGTGTCATGTACTATTTTGAGACAGTTTGCTCCACTTTCCTTTACTGTTTCGCTTTTCCTTCTGCTTAGTTATAATGCATGCATGGATGTGGTGTTATTTCTTGCTTTTGGTTATTTCTCGTTGGACGACTATGTCTTGGGATTAGTTGAGGCGAGCCGATCTCGGGTCCTGTAAAGATTCGGGAACTGGGTCGTAATAGTCGAGGATATTCTCCTCGTAAATCGTCAATATGAAATGTTATATTTTCAAATGCAATTGTTGGCCGTTCAATCTAAAATAGTCGAGAAAAGTCTGGTCTAATAACGGCAAGGTTGAGATCATTCTCGATCGTTGATAATGGTCGAGAATGACGATTGACGATGGTCTTTTCGGAAACTGCCAACTTAAAAAGCTACTTTTCAAACTTAATTGTCGATTGTTTTCTCAGAAACAGTTGAGAAAGGTTGACCTAAATCCTTGTGCAACCTTGACACCCTCCCCCTTTTTTTGAAATCTCCCTCTCCTCTAGGCCTTCCCCCTCTGCTCCTCCGCAACGAAGCCTCAGCTCCTTCGTCATCGTGCAGTCCTCTCTACGTGCGATCCCCGTCGACGTTCACCTCCTCCTCAGGTAGCACCTTTACTCGCCTCCCCTCGCTAGCGTGGAGGACAAAGGTCGCGAGGCTAACCTCCTCGCCATCCTCCTCCCCTCTCCCCATCTCATCCTCAACGACGAGCACCACCACCTCCTGCTCGTCCTCCTTCCCTCACAAAATGCGGTCGTGACCACCACCACCACAACTACCCTCCTCTCTGCTTGCTGCCACCACCACCGGCCGCCCCTCCTCCCTTCGCCACCACCACAACCGGTCGGCCACCAGCACGAGCACCTCACCACCACCAACAGACTGGCCCCTCTCCCCTTTCCTTCCCTAGCTTGCTGGACCTCCACCACTGCCAACGCCCTCCCACCGCCGCTAGCACCACCTCAGGCCACCACCACCACCTCCTGTCGCCACCACTGCCACCTTAGGCACCACCATCGCCACCTCGTCCTGCCACCACCACCACCTCCTCCTCCCACCACCACCACCCCAATTTCCCCCCTTAGGTTTAGAAATTCAATTTTAGGCTAATTTATTTTTTTTATGTACTACTTAGGTTAGAAATTTAATTATAAATGTAATTAAACTGTATTTCAATATTTAGTTAAATTATCAGTGTTTAGCTAAATTTAGTTTAAAATGTTTAATGTTTGGTTCAATGTTTAAATTAACATGAATATTTAGTTCAATTATTGTTCAATGTTAGGCATGAATGTTTAGTTCATTATTAAATTTTGAGTTATGGATTTGGGTTATAGGGTTTAGGATTTAGTGATAGGTTATAGGGTTTAGTGTTAAGGGTTTAGGTTATATGGTTAGTTAAGGGTTTAATGTTCTTAGCGTTTAGGTTTAAGTGTTTTTTGGGTTTAGGGTTTAGTGTTTCTAGGGGTTAGGTTTTAGTGTTTATAGGGTTTAGGTTTTTATATATGTTATAGGTTTTTTGTGTTTAGGGTCATGGGTTATGCGATGGGTATTTTTATGGCTTAGACTTTAGGGCTTAGACTTTAGGGCTTAGGATTTATGTCCTTGGATTTAGGGTTATGAAGTGAATGTTTAAGGTCTAATTCCACACATAGAAGGTTAATGCTATAGATATGATGCTGTAAAGCACCTGTGCAATCACATGTTGCATGGCAAGTGGTCTTGATGAGCTAGAGAGTCAGATTGGTTAGCTAGTCAGATTCCACAATGCTAGCTAGTCTTGGTGAGCTTCTTCCTTGAAGCGTCCTCAATATGATAGGATGCGATGTGAGATTGGGCTAGAGAGTTGCTTAGTGAGAAGGACCATGAGGCCACTAAGCTTAGACCTAGAGCAGTAGCTTGCAGACCTAGGTTGGTTGAGGGACCTAGTAGGTCCATGAGGTGCACTTGGGATGTATTAAAGGTATATTAATGAAGTATACTAAGAGAGCCTAGCAACAACCAAATTGGAAGAGATTGGTAAGCTTGGATTTTGCAAGGTATGTGAATTGATAGTTACTTATATTTGGAGAATAATAAGCTTTAGAGAAGAGGATATTACTGGAGAAAGTGAGCCACATTGATAAATATCAATAGGATATTTAAGATAGCTATTTTAGTTTGAAAGTACCTTTGTCAAGCAAATCTAAAAGGCAAATGACTGGCTATACTTCTATGTCCTAGTTTCATTCAACTGTCCTATATATCCTATTTTCATTCAATTGTCATATATCAGTATCTTATTGTAGGAAAAATTGATGTTCTTATGCTTCATAGTGATGGATGTTCAAGAATTACCATATAGGAAGAGAAAAATTCCTTTGCAAGGAAGATAACCGAAACGCCTTTTTGAGTTAGATTTTTGCCAAATTTTTATTATGAAAATTTTCTTACAACTTTGTAGATACACACACTTGCACAAATTTAGATGCACTTGATGACAAACAATAGAAATTCTAACCCCCTAGGTAACAGGTTGTGGGAGGGATATAATTGTGTCAAAATACTAGCCCGTCGAGACTTATAATCATGTTGTATGGACATTGCAGAGTGTGTGTATACCTCACTACATGCATGATGTGTTGTCTTTATAACATGCCATAAGTGTTGTCGTCTTTTGCTCAGAGAAGTTCTGAGTAAAGGGAGGTCCTTGAAGATTTGATCACAACTTAGGATTACTTCTTGCATGTAGCTAGTATTTGGAGAAATTTCGGTCGCATTTTCTCGCTCTTTTCTGGCATACCAACTAATCTTAGCTCCGTTCCTGAAGCGCCCTTTAGTGGGGGATTTTTGGGTATGTAGTTAAGGTTAGTCTTGAGGAGTATATTGGAGAAGTGCGGGGAAATGTTGTCGAAATTTCTTCAAACACTGGTTGCATGTAAGAAGTAATGTTGTGATCAAATCTTCAAGGATGGGCTATCAAGTTGTCTGTTTTGTTTAAATTTCCTTTAAATTGTTTTATATTTTATCAAACCTTATGTTCATTTATATTTTAAAACTGAAATTTATTTTATTGCCTTCTCATATAGGTTCCTCGCATTCTCCTATTATTTGTGCATCATTTTTGGATCATTTCGTCACTATGGTGAGTTTCTTACTACTTTTTTCTTTAAAATGCTGTTGTCATGTTAAATGTGGGATGTGCCCATAATGGCGGTATGACTAGGTTTTGTTGTTTTGTTATAGAAATGGCGTTGTAGTACAGATAGTCATTGCCACTATTACAATTTTTACTCGGAAATAAAAGATCTCCCGAGGTCGAACTCAGGGAGCAAACTGTATTCTAGAGATACAAAGTTTCTATTACAAAAGTGAAAAGAGAGAGAGAGAGAGATTTATTTTGTTGGCTTTTTCTTCTTCTCTCTTCTTTCTCGTCGTTGTCTTCCTCTCTTCTCTTCTTTTGGGTTCTTCAGTCTTCTTCCTTCTGTTCTTCTTCTTTCTTTCTTCTTTAGAGCTTCTTCTTCTCTTTCTCTTTTTTTCTCTACGGCAGTGGTGATCCTCCTCTTCTTTTTTCTTTCTTTTCTTTCCTTGCTTGAGGTTATGCCTTCTTTCTTTCGTTTCTTCTTCCAAGCTTCTTCTTTTCTTCCTGCAGGCCGTCGTTTGATTTTTCAATCAGACGACTTAAGTAGCTTTTTCTACAGTGCGTCTTCTTTCCTTCTTCTCTCTGTGGTTCTCTTCTTCTTCTTCTTCTCGCAGTCCTTCTTCTTCTTCCTCTGAGGTCTGCCTTCTCTTCTTCTTCTTCCCCTGTGCTTGCACACTCGCAGTTTGGTCAGAGGGCAAAAACCTACTCTACCCTCCCCCGCATCTCTCTCTCTCAGAATTCACTCGTAGGATAGCTCTCCCAGAGCTGCCGGGTATTCGGGTACGGGTCGCGCCCGGGTCCAGGCCCACCGGCGTGCGGTGGTGGGCGAGGAGTGCAGGTCGGGTAAACGGGTCGGGCCAGGTCCGCGGGGGGTGGTCGCGAACGAGGCCGGGTCGAGCGGGTGAGAGGGACCTCACCCCGTGGTCAGGAGGCGAAGAGACTAAGGTACCTTTTGCCTTTATGCGGGCGCGCGACCTCGAAATCCCACGATGTGGGACTATCTTCTGCTGTCTTCACGTGCGCCCGTAGGACGACTCCACCTCGCCCTCTGATCAGCTGCAGCCGATGTCTGGGCCAACTGAAGAGGCAGAAGCCTTTGCGGACTTCGCCCCAACCTGCAGCACCTGGGAATCTGGGGCTGCAGGGCCTGGAGCTCGCCTCAAAGCTGCTTCAGTCGTCGCTAATGGCGGCTGGAGCAGCGAACCTGTTAGACAGGAATACGGCCCTTCGGCCTAATCAAACACGCGGGGGACCTTCGCCGTGGCAAGGCGAAGGTGGTGCGGGGTGTGGCAGGTCGTGGGTCGACGTCCGGTGGCGGGGCTAGGTCGGACTGTAGCTGCGAGAATGGGTTTGTTCGGTGGAGTATGGTGGAGGTGAGGAGTGGCAGTGAAGGGGCGGAAATGGTTCAGTGGGACGAGGCGGAGGTTTTGGGTCGGTTGGCGAGTCGTATGGAGTGGCGGAATGATGGGAGCGACTCGCCGGAGGTGGGCCGGAGGAGTGGAAGATGATGGTGGTCGGGTCGGTCGAGGGTTTGATTGAGCAAATTAAAATAGGGAAAAGAAAGAGGGGAGGAAGAGAAGTAACTGTTACCTACTTGCAGGGACGAAGGGGGAGGAGCAGGCGGCAGTCGTGTCGACTGTCGCCGGAGAAGAAGGTACCCAGTGGGGGCGGACGGCGACGACGACGGGGCTGAAGCAGCGCGCGCAGGTATTGCGCGACGCGGAGGAGAATCAGGAAGAAGTCTCTGTTGGTGCTAGAGCACCACGATCATTTATTCTGATGATAACAAAACACGTGTTATTTAACATTTGCAATTTGAGTCCTGGATTTCAGGTCAATTGCAAATGTAGACGTGTTTAAACGGAGTTCGAGCTCGCATCCAGGACGGATTGGAGGAGCTTGACGGAAAACAGAGGAGGTTCGCGTGGAGCGACAGATTGAAGATAGAAGACAAGAAGAATATGATAGATTCTTTTTAATCCTTTCTTGTATCTCTTGTCTTTAGTTTCTTGCTCTTTTTATTTTTCTTAGAATATTATGTTAAAGAGCCTCAAAGTACCCTAACAGTAATCCTAGGAACACCTGCACAACCCTAGGATACTAAGATTTTCTGTAGAATACTTAGAAAACCAATATAGGGTTCAAACAGCACTTCCAGACGTCTAATTCCCAAATCAGACGTCTGATAAAGTACTTTAAGACGTCTGACTATTGTTTCAGACGTCTGATATCTGTTAGGCTGGACATAGCTAGTTCTGTCTGATGAAATCAGACGTCTAGACCTTAGAACAGACGTCTTAGGAGACGTCTGATGGACTTGCCAGACGTCAAGATAGTGGACCATTGGCTAGCTTAGCAAGCACTGCAGATTATGACCGTTAGAGCCTTATCAGACGTCCTTAGGCCTTTCCAGATATCTGATAAATGACCGTTTTGCCTCGGCTGACCCAAAATCTCTTCTCAGAGATTTTCTAGCCGTTGCAACGTTTGTAAATCAATTCCCACAGTAAAAGTAGGTTTCCAGATGCCTAGATATAGTGCCAGACGTCCTATATGTCGTCTGATGGACTTGCGCAAAAACCCTGTTTAGATCTGATCCAAGTCAGGAAGAGACCCGCCCAAAATCAGACGTCTGACCTTGAAATCAGACGTCTTAAAGTGGTCTTCCAGACGTCTGATTCCAGAATTAGACGTCTGATAAGCCTGTCAGAACAATGATTGTTTCTGATTTCGGGCCGATTCTCTTGGGCTTTGTTCCCAACGGCTATAGAACCTTTCCTAAGCCTTCCAAAGCCTTCCTAAGGCCTCTATAAATAGAGGGGAGCCTTTGACACACCAAGACACACCAAGAGAAACACAAGACACACTTAAGCAACATAGTTCCACTCTCTTGTGTCCTAGCTAGCTCTTGCTCTCCAAGCTCAAGCTCCATTCTCTTGAGAGCATCAAGCTTCGCGCACCCGCTCTCCCGCCGTTGTCTACGACAGCGACGTTGCGCCGTCGCGTGGCACACGCACCGCGTCATCAACTCGACGCACTCCTTGCAAAGGGGAGTTTCCTATTTCCTATGGAAGCTAGGTTTAAATTCCTTTGTTGGCTCTATAGGATTACTTGTTTTATTTTATCTTTGTCTTTTGGTTGGGTATTCGCTTTGAGAATTCCCGTCTCCTTCGTGGGACAAAATCCTTCTCGTGGAGAGAAGGGGTTGAGGAACGCTACCCTCGTACTTGTAGCGTGGTTGTATTGAGGTTGAATCACCCTCGTTTTAAGTGATTCGGTTTAGTGGATTTTGATCAACTTGGTTGATCGGAAAATCCTAACTCGAGAGGGTTAGGTGGTGGTTTTCACCCGATTTGGGTTTCCACCTAAAAACAATTGTGTACATTGTGTGATTGGTTTTCTTTGGTGATATTGCTTTCTATTTTATTTCCGCATTTATTACGTCACCCCTCTTCGAAGGGAAATCTACAGTCTCTGCGATTGGTTTTGCGGCAGAGTGAAGAGGAAAGGAAAGGGGGCTCGCCGGAGCTCGCTGGGTGTCTGCCGGAGTGGGAAGAGAAGAAAGTTATGGGTGGTTCTCCGTCAGAATCGAGCTGGAGAGTGTGGCAGAGCGACGGGGGCTTTTATAGAGGCGAAATTAGAGAGGAGGGCGGAGGGAGACGACTTGCCTCCCTCGCCGGAGAACGCCGGAGATGGAGACCCATACCTTCCGTGCGTTCGCACGGGCGGTATGGGTGGTTGTAGCGACCAGGGAGGTGTCCCTGCGACGGAAGACGTCGTAGGGCACCCCCGGTTGTCTTGGCAGAGGGTCACCCTCACCCTGCGCGTTGCCATGCTCCGCGCAAAGTCGCCGGAGCATGGCGCTGCTCAGGGTTTTGCAGGGAGGAGCCAAATGCAAAGAACGAAGAATTGTTAGGGGCCAAAATGCGAGGGTTTAAAAAGTTGACGGCCAAAAAGTAATAGATGAGGACCAAAATGTAAAGTTGGTGAAGAAGGTCTCTCCTTAGCCTCAAGTTTTTATACATGACTAATTAAGACCTATGGATTCTGATGGTGAATTTTATTTCTAGATCAAACCTTTTTTGACCAGTCGATTTACGCAAAAACCCAAATTAAGTTATTAATTGGGCATGGTTCTCAATGTAGGTCAAAATGGGTTCCTAAGGCCAAATTGGAGGTTCTAAACCCTAGAGATTATTTTTCTATGAATTTTAGAGGGTTTAGTCAATTTTTCCTTTACCTCGAACCTCATGAATTGAAGTGGATTTGTTTTTAGGGTTATAGGATGTCATTTAATTCCTTGTAGTTACTGTAGCCCTTATTGGATCATCTCATCCCACTTTTCTTCCTATTAGGTTATTTTGACCTATGTTTGGACCCTGAGTTACCCTATTTTCAGATTGAATTGGTGAAATTGCATTTTTACCCCTTAGTTTCTATTTTCTTTACAAACTCAGAATTTCTCTGAGCCAAGCCTTTCTAGAGTTATGTAGGAGCTTTTTCTTGCAAATCTGGGTTAAATGGTACTATTTTAGGGTTTATGACGAGGTTCTCATCATACCCCCATGCCTAACTTTTGCTAGTCCCTTAGCAAAAACCTAAGGTTTTAACCTTTGTTCTAGACCATGATGTTTTTAACAACTTCAGATAAGTGCTTTTTCATTTGAACCTAGATTAGGTTAGAATGCTGACCATAGGCTTAAAAGGTACTCTACTACCAACCAAGATCCGGATTTGTCTAGCCTTAGCCTCAGTCTTTGGCAAAGGTTTTTAAGGCCCACAAGAACTAACCTAAGGTTTATTGGGCTTCGTGGTTAAAGCACCCCGTGCTTGAAACGACTTTTGCCCTGGTTCAATTCGCAGAGCGTTTTGTAAGAGAGAGAGGTAGTAAGTTTTTCTGTTTGGAGAGTTTTTCTCTCTCTTTTTCTTTTTAGTTCTAGCCTAGGATTGGCTTTTCAACACGGTCTGTATCAGATTCATTGCTCCCATCATCAATCCTCAAGGGTTCCTGGCAATCGATGCTTCGAGATAGCACCGCCCATGGCAACCCCCAGAACCCTGGCTATTGAGATTTCGGGATAATCCCATCCATGGTGTTCCGTGGCCGAATTCAGACCCTGGCAATTGACACTTCGTGATAATGCCATCCATGGAATCTGAACCGGCAGAGTGCTTACATGCCCCTAGTAGGATATGTGATTATCCTAAGAGACAAGCACCGAGGAGATGATATTTTGCTACGCATCTTCGAGGGGATTTCTCGCCTCTCCGCACTGGGACTCGTCCAAATCAACTTGTGTTGATCGGCCGCTCCTATTCTAGGTGTATTTTTCAGAGTTTTGCGACGCTTCTGCGTGATTTTGAATTTTTTTACGTTTACTGAACCAGGCTGTGTGTGGGGTTGGGGTGCTTAGGTTACTGAGTCCCGTAAACCAGGAGTTAGTTAGTGAGGTCAAATACTCCCTAAGCCTTGGACCTAGTACTTAAGCTTTTCATTTTCCTCAACCTCTTGAGGATTGTCTAGATCTTAATGGGTATTAAGAGTCTATCCAAGAATGCCTAAGGTTTGCGTTCTTACTAATCTTACCATGCACTTTTCATTTCTTTTCTTGAATAGGGTCTAGAACTTAGATCAATTCCTTAGCTTCTTACTAATGACTATTACTCTTTTCTTTCATTTTTTGTGCTCCTTTTCATTTTGTTTCTTTTCCCTTTTCCCACAAAATTTCCTTTCTCCCTTTTTTTTTTATGGTGTTTTTGGCATATGTGAATTTTTTTGTTTTTAAACCCCTTTTTTGCAAGTTTTGCACTTTTATACCCCCCCATGCCTAAGGTTTGCAATGCCCTCATTGTGACTTAGGGGTTTTTATTTACTTAGTTCATTCCTTAAGACAGATGTTTTAATGAATGAATGGGTCGGGATGAATTCTGCGGACGATTTCTAATCTCAGATGCACGCATCTAAGGTGGAGTCGGCTGTCTATGAGGGTGAACTTTAAGTGCACAAAAGTGTGAAAAGGGTTTTAGATTTTCAGAAAATAACGGGCTGCCTCCCGTTAAGCGCTGAGTTTTATGCCATCGGCTGGGTGCAATAAACTCAAGGGGAATGGAGGATGAGAGATGATTCAGCCAAATCAATAGAAGTCACATCAATGAACGGCTTGAGTCTCTGACCGTTCACGATGAAAGGTTCGGAATCGTGGCTGAGTGGACTGATTTCGATCGCTCCATTTCCAAAAACCTGTCGGACTAAATATGGTCCGACCCACTTGGATCGCAGTTTTCCCGGGAAAAGTTTAAGTCGGGCATCAAAGAGTAAGACCTTTTAACCAGGATGAAAGATCTTTCTCGAGATATGCTTGTCATGGAAGGCTTTAACCCGCTCCTTGTAGATTCGCGAGTTCTCATACGCGTCTAGGAGTAATTCATCGATCTTGCTGATCTGGAGTTTTCTGTGGGTTCCAGCCTTGGAAAGATCTAGATTACAGTTCCACACTGCCCAATAGGCTTTATGCTCCAGTTCTGCGGGAAGGTGACACGCCTTTCCGTACACCAGTCTAAGGGGAGACATGTTTAATTGGGTCTTGTGGGCGATCCTATAGGCCCACAATGCTTCCGGAAGTCGGGACGACCAGTCCTTCCTGTCAGGCCGAACAGTGACCTGCAGGATTTTCTTGATCTCCCGATTTGACAGCTCAGCTGGACCATTAGTTTGGGGGTGGTAAGGAGTAGAGATTCGGTGAGACACCCCATATTTGGTCATCAGTGACCTAAACTGAGCATTTGTAAAATGGGTTCCCCCATCAGAGATTATAGCACGGGGAATCCCGAACCTTGAGAAAATGTTTTGGTGAATGAATTTAAGAACAGTCTTGTGATCACAGGTTCAGGTCGGCATGGCTTCGATCCATTTGGACACATAGTCCACAGTAAGCAGAATGTACTCGAAACCATCCGAAACAGGAAAGGGGCCCATAAAATAAATCCCCCAAACGTCAAAGATTTTGCATACGAGAATTGGCTGCAAAGGCATCATGTCACGACGGTTCATGTTGCCCAAAGTCTGGTAGCGACTGCATGCCTTGCAGTGACTGTATGCGTCTTTGAATAGTGTAGCCCAGTAGAAGCCACACTGGAGGACTTTTGATGCGGTTTTATGCCCCGAGAAATGGCCACCGCATGCCTGGTCATGGCCGAAAGAGAGGATATTGCTGACTTCCTCTTCCGGGACACATCTCCGAATAATTTGATCAGCACCTATGCGGAAAAGGTACGGATCTTCCCATATGTAATACTTGGTATCAGAACGCAGTTTGTCTTTCTTGGCCTTCGGCCAATCAGGCGGGGTCCGATGAGATGCCAAGTAGTTTACTATATCAGCAAACCATGGAAGTTTAGTACCAAGAGTAAGCAGGTGCTCATCAGGAAAGTGTTCTGTGATGGGTCCGGAAGGGTCGATAATCTCAGAAGGAAGACGGGACAGATGGTCGGCTACCACATTCTGCCTTCCCGCCTTGTCGCGAATCTCAAGATCGAATTCTTGCAATAGCGAGATCTAACGGATTAGTCGGGGCTTCGCGTCCTTCTTGGCAAGGAGATGCCTTACAGCCGTGTGATCCGAGTAAATGATGACATGGGAACCCAGAAGATACGATCGGAATTTTTCAAGGGCAAATACTACGGCTAGCAGCTCTTTCTCCGTAACTGTATAGTTACGCTAAGCCTCGTCAAGTGTCTTGCTAGTGTAGTAGATGACCACGGGTTTCCCGTTAGCTTTTTGCCCCAGGACCGCTCCTACAGCGAAATCAGACGCATCGCACATGATCTCAAAGGGTTGAGACCAATCAGGGGATTGTAGGATAGGTGCCTGGGTGACTCGATCATGCAGGTTTTCAAAGGCTAGTGTGCATTCCATGGAGATTTCAAAGGGTACATCCTTGGAGAGAAGAGAAGTCAAGGGGCGCACGATTTTCGAGAAATCTGCAATGAAACGACGGTAAAAATCGACGTGCCCCAAAAAAGAACGGATGTCCCTGATCGAGCTAGGCATAGGAAGGCGAGAGATCAGATCAACCTTAGCTCGATCCACCTGGATGCCTTTTTCTGAAATTAAGTGTCCCAGGACAATTCTCTCAGGCACCATGAAATGGCTCTTTTCCCAGGAAAGAACCAAATTCACCTCGATGCATCGCCTGAGTATTTGGACCAAGTGTTGGAGGCAATCATCAAAAGATTCTCCAAAAACTGAGAAGTCATCCATGAAGACTTCCAGAAAATCACCTACCATATCTGAGAATATGGCAAGCATGCACCGCTGAAAGGTAGCGGGTGCATTGCAAAGACCAAAAGGCATCCTTCGGAAAGCGTATGTTCCAAAAGGGCAGGTGAACGTGGTCTTTTCTTGGTCCTCAGGATGGATTGCCACCTGGTTATAACCGGAGTACCCGTCAAGAAAGTAGAAGAACCTATTTCCCGCTAGTTTCTCGAGAATTTGATCAATGAAAGGTAGTGGGAAATGATCCTTCTTCGTGGAGGAATTGAGTCGGCGGTAATCTATACAGACTCTCCACGCATTGGCTAATCGGGTAGGAATGATTTCTCCGGTCTTAGTCGTTATGGTGGTGAGTCCTGCCTTCTTAGGCATAACCTGAATTGGGTTCACCCAACGACTATCGGAGATCGGGTAGATGATTCTAGCATCTAACCACTTGATGATCTCCTTTTTCACGTCCTCCTGAAGATTAGGGTTCAAACGTCTCTGCATTTCACGAGAAGGTCGTGCGCCCTCTTCTGAATAGATATGATGAGTACAATAAGAGGGGCTTATTCCAGTCAAATCATCGAGAGTCCACCCGATGGCTCTGCGATGTTGCTGGAGAATAGCAATCAGACGGGATTCCTATTCGGGATTGAGGTTGGAATTGATAATCACAGGGAGGGTCTGATTAGAACCTAAAAAGATGTATTTCAAGTGAGTAGGAAGAGGCTTCAACTCGAAGATAGGGTTATCAGCAGCAGCGGGTGGTTCAGTGTAGGCGTGAGGTTCAAGGGTAGGAGTTACTGGGTTGTTTATATCCGGACTCCACTCCTCTTTTTGTGGGTGATGATGGTCGAGGCGTTAACTAGGTTTTGTTGTAGAAATAGCGTTGTAGTACAGCTAGTTATTGCCATCATTACATATATTTTTTTACTCGGAAAATAAAAGAGTTCCCGAGGTTGAACTCAGGGAGCAAGTCGTATTCTAGAAGTACAGTGTTTCTTCTTATTACAAAAATAGAGAGAGAGAGAGAGAGAGAGAGAGAGAGAGATGGAAATTTGGCTTCTTCTTCTTCTCTTCTTTCTTCCTCTTTGTCTTCTCTTCTCTTTGGCGCTCTTGAATCTTCTTTCTTTTGTTCTTCCTGTGTTCTTCTTGTCTTCTCTTCTGCCTTCTGTTTTCAGGACGTCATCTCTCCTTCTTTCTTCTTTTCTTCTTCTTCCTTCTTTTTCTTCAGATCTTCTTCTTCTTCTCTTCTTCTTTTCTTGTCTTTCCTCTTCTTTGCCGCGGTCCTGCTTCTTCTTTTCTTCTTCTTCCTTGCCTTCAAGACGTATGCTGCTACAGTGTACCTCTTAGCTTCCTTCTTCTGCTTTGTGTTCTCTTCTTCACCTGTGCCTACACACTTTAAGGTTTTCGTCAAAGGGCAAAACCTACTCTACCCTCCCCCCCGCGTCTCTCTCTCTCAGAATTCGCTCTTAGGAAAGCTCTCCCAGAGCAACCGGGTAATCGGATACGCTGGTCGCACCCGGGTCCAGGCCCACCGGCGTGCGGTTGTGGGCGAGGAGTGCAGGTCGGGCTAATCGGGTCGGAGCCAGGTCCGCGGGGTGTGAGCGCGGACGAGGCCGGGTAATCGGGCGGGTGAAGGGGACCTCACCCCGTGATCTGAGGTAAAGAGCTTAAGGCACTTTTTGCCTTTAAGCGCCCACTCGCCTCAGTGGGTTTCCGAGGTGGGACTAAATGTCCCACCCCAATTTGGGCGCCTGTGCGAAGGAAGCAGCGGCGGTCAAGGCTTCACACGAGGGCTTCGCGCGAGGGTTCGCCTCAACTGCAGCCTGGCGCTTCGCGAAAATACCTCGCACAGCCTGGGAGCGGGCCCTGGGCGCGGCGCGCCTGGAGCAGCAGGTCGAAGGAGCTTCTTCACCTCAGCAATGGCGGCGGCGAGTGAAGTTCCTGTTTACAGAGAAAGGGCCTCTCGGCCTAATTAGATACGCGAAGGACCTTCGCCGTGGCACGGCGAAGGTGGTCGGGGGGTCTGCAGGTGGCGGGGCGGAGCCTAAGGGCCGCCCTAGGTCAAACTGCGGGTTGGAAATGAGTGTGTTCGGTGGAGTTGCAGAGGGCGATTTGGGGGAAGTGGAAGGGCGGAGGATGATCAGGGTAAGGAGGCGAAGGTTCTGCGGTGGTCGGCGAGCCGTGTGGGTTGCTGGAGTGATGGGAGCGGGTTGTCGGGGTGTGGCCGGAGGTGTGGAAGATGACGGTGGTCGGGTTGGTCGAGGGTGTAATTGACTGTAAAATAGGGAGGAAAAGAAAGAGGGGATAGAGAAAACTAATTCTAACCTAGCTAAAGTGACGAAGGGGACGAACAGGCTGCCGGCTCGTACCTACCGGAGCTGGAGAAGAAATGCCTAGTGGGGGAGGACGGCGGCGACGACGGGCAGAGGCCGCGCGCGCCGGTATTGCGCGGCGCGGGAAGAGCGAGGGAGGACAACACTGCTGCTGGTAGTGCGGCAGAGCGACGAGGGTGAGGAGGAGAAGCCGCCGAAGCAAGGGGGCATCTGTCGGAGTGGGAAGAGAGGAAGTGAGGGGGTATCTCCGTCGGATCCGAGCTGGGAAGAACGGCGGAGCGACGGGGGTATTTATAGGGGCAGAACCAGAGAGGAGGGCGGAGGGAGACGACGTGCTCCTTCGCCGGAGGACGCCGGAGGAAGGATACCCATACCGTCCGTGCGTTCGCACGGCCGGTATGGGCGGTTGCAGCCATCAGGGGGGTGTTCCTGCGGTGGCTGACGGCGCAGGGCACCCCCATTTGACTTGGTAGGCTCCCTCCCTTACCCTGCGCGGCGCCATGCTCCGCGCAAGGTCGCCGGAGCATGGTGCTGCTCAGGTTTTGCAGGAGGGACCTAAACGCAAAGAACAAAGGAGAGTTAGGGGCCAAAATGTGAGGGTTGAAAAGCTGAGGGCCAGAAAGTAAATGTATGAGGACCAAAGTGTAAAGTTGGTCAAGAAGGTTTCTTCTTAGGCTCAAGTTTTTATACATGACTAATTAGGACCTAAGGATTCTGATGGTGAATTTTATTTCTAGATTAAACTTTGTTTGACCGGTCAATTTACGTATAATCCCAAATTAAGTTGTTAATTTGGCATGGTTCTCAATGTAGGTCAAAATGGGTTCTTAAGGCCAAATTGAAGGTTCTAAACCCTAGAGATTATTTTTCTATGAATTTTAGAGGGTTTATTCTATTTTTACTTTGCCTCAAACCTCATGAATTGAAGTGGGCTTGTTTTGGGGTTACAGATTATCATTTAGTTCCTTGGAATTGCTGTAGCCCTTATTGGATCAGATCATCTCACTTTCCTTCTTATTAGGTTGTTTTGACCTATGTTTGGATCCTGAGTTACCCTGTTTTCAGATTGGATTGGTGAAATTACATTTTTACCCCTCAGTTTCTGTTTTCTTTGCAAACTCAGAATCTCTCTGAGCAAAGCCTTTCTAAGGTTATGTAGGAGCTTTTTCTTGCAAATCAGGGTTAAATGGTGCTAGTTTAGGGCTCGTGATGAGGTTCTCATCAGTGGGTCAAGATCCTTCTGTTGATGAGGCATAATAAGGTCATTCTGGAAGTGTGTTTCATCATCCAAAGTCCTAATGTCACAAATCTGTTCGATCACACCGCAATTAATTCCTTGTTGGGCCTTAAATATATCAATTTTCAAGGTTTGATCCCCAAATTTGAGCTCTATTTGGCCCTCCTGATAGCTAATGTTGGCTCTAGCAGTAGCCAAGAAAGGTCTCCCTAAAATGATTAGTGTATCTCTAGGGTTCTCAGGTGCGTCCATATCTAAGACTATGAAGTCCACGGGAAAATAGAAAACCCGCACTCTTATGATAACATCCTCGAGAATCCCTTTTGGTGATTTTATGGATCGATCTACTAATTGTAATGTCACCTCGGTTGGTCTTAGCTCAGATTCTTCTAGATGGTCAAGTAAGGATGTGGGTATCAGATTTATGAATGCACCCAAGTCTAGCAAAGCTCTATCAAATTGGGTATCACCTATCTTGCAGGAAATCAGGGGAGTACCAGGATCTTTTGCCTTGGGTGGGAGTCTACTGAGGATTAAGAGCTGGCTTGCTCTGACAGAATAATTGGGCTCCCACCCTTGGTTCGCGGCTTACGCTGGGGTGTACATACATTTTTTAACAATCGTGCGTAAGCCGGTACGTGGCGGATTGCATCCATCAAAGGGATGTTTATGTGGACCTGCTCAAAGAGCTTGATCAGGTCCTCCTCAGGTGCCACGGGCTTGGTGGTCTTCTTTCCCTTGGTCAAGGCCTCGGGAAACGGGATCTTGGTTGGTTCTTCTAGGATAGGTCCAGGTTTTGGATTTGGGATAGGGGTGGGAACGTCTTAGATTTCTGTCCTCGGCTTGGGATTGCTACCAGGCTTGGAGTGGTTTGGATGAGGTGGGTCTTGGGTTTCCTTACCACTACGGGTTGTTACAGAATTAAGTCCTGCCTGGTTTTGGTTAGGATTGGGTAAGATAGGTTGTTGCTGGTAACCTGCAACAGAAGTGGAGGCTTCTATCCCGTCGGGTGAAGGAAAAGAGGGGGCCTGATAAATCATATGGGCATGGCCCAGGTTTGGGTTCATAACGCGCCGCTGGGTTGTGATGAGTGGCAGATAACTTATGACTAGGTTTTCTTAAAGAAATAGCGTTGTAGTACAGCTAGTTATTGCCATCATTACAGATATTTTTTACTCGAAAAATAAAGTTCTCCCGAGGTCGAACTCAGGGAGCAAGTTGTATTCTAGAAGTACAGTATTTCTATTACAAAAATAAAGAGAGAGAGAGAGATATGGAAATTTGGCTTCTTCTTCTTCTCTTCTTTCTTCCTCTTTGTCTTCTCTTCTCTTTGGCTCTTGAATCTTCTTTCTTTTGTTCTTCCTGTGTTCTTCTTCTTCTTTTCTTGCTTCTCTTTCTTTCTTTAGATTTTCTTCTCGTGTTCTTCTTATCTTCTCTCTTCTTTGCTGCGATCCTGTTTCTTCTTTTCTTCTTCTTCTTCTTTGCCTTCAGGACGTCGTCTGATTTTCCAATCAGACGACTTAAACTGCTGCTGCTACAGTGTCTCCTAGCTTCCTTCTTCTTCTTCACCTGTGCCTGCACACTCAAAGTTCGATCAGAGGGCAAAACCTACTCTAACCTACCCCCGCGTCTCTCTCTCTCAGAATTCGCTCTTAGGAAAGCTCTCCCACGGAAACCGGTTAATCGGGTACGCGGGTCGCGCCCGGGTCCAGGCCCACCAGCGTGCGGTGGTGGGCGAGGAGTGCAGGTCGGGATAATCAGGTCGGGCCAGGTCCGCGGGGCGTGAGCGCTGATGAGGCCGGGTAATCGGGCGGGTGAAGGGGACCTCACCCTGTGATCTGAGGCGAACAGCTTAAGGCACTTTTTGCCTTTAAGCGCTCGCTCGCCTCAGTGAGTTTCCGAGGTGGGACTAAATGTCTCACCCCAATGGGACGCCCGCGCGGAGGAGGCAGCGCACAATCGAGGCTCCACGCGAACGCTTTGCCCCAACTGCAGCCTGGGACTTCTTTGCGGAGATGCCCCGCGCAGCCTGGGAGTCTGACCTGGGCGTGGCGCGCCTGGAGGAGCAGGTCGAAGAAGCTGCTTCACTCAGCAATGGCGGCGGCGAGCGAAGTACCTGCTCACAGAGAAACAGCCTCTCGGCCTAATCAGATACGCGGAGGACCTTCACCGTAGCACGG
This sequence comes from Thalassia testudinum, assembly GCA_037157565.1. Classification (NCBI taxonomy): domain Eukaryota; kingdom Viridiplantae; phylum Streptophyta; class Magnoliopsida; order Alismatales; family Hydrocharitaceae; genus Thalassia; species Thalassia testudinum. Next base: position 75,991,533 of record JAZHRO010000013.1, read on the forward strand.
CGAAGGTGGTCGAGGGGTCTGCGGGTGGCGGGGCGGGGCCTAAGGGACGCCCTAGGTCAAATTGCAGGTTGGGAGATGGGTTTGGTCGGTGGGTCTGCAGGTGGCGATTGGTGGGAAGTGGAAGGGCGGAGGTTGATCAGGGTGAGGAGGTGGAGGTTCTGTGAGGGTCGACGAACCGTGTGGGGTGTTGGAGTGATGGGAGCGGGTCGCCGGAGTTTGGCCGGAGATGGAGAAGGTGAGGGTGATTAGGTGCGGTCGAGGGGTAATTAGATAAAAATAGCTGGGGGAAAAGAGAGAGAGGAGGCAGGGAAGTAGTTCTAACCTAACTAAAGGGACGAAGGGGGCGAGGAGGCGGACGGCTGTACCTGCTGTCGCCGGAGAAGAAGGTGCCTAGTGGGGGAGGACGGCGGCGATGACGGGGCAGAGGCAGCGCGCGCTGGTATTGCGCGACGCGGAGGAAGATTAGGGAGGTGGCTCTGCTGCTGGTATTGCAGTAGAGCGAGGAGGAGGAGGAGAAACCACCAGAGCAAGGGGGCGTCTGTCGGAGTGGGAAGAGAGGAAGTGAGGGGGTATCTTCGTCAGATCCGAGCTGAGGAGAACGGCAGAGCTTGTGGGGTTTTTATAGAGGTAGAGACAAAGAGGAGGGCGGAGGGAGGCGACGTGCCTCCCTCGCCGGAGGACGCCGGAGGAAGGAGACCCATATCGTCCGTGCGTTCGTACGGCCGGTATGGGTGGTTGCAGCACTCAGGGGGTACTCCTGCGACGGCTGACGACGCAGGGCACCCCCATTTGACTTGGCAGGCCCCCCCTCACCCTGTGCGGCGCCATGCTCCGCGCAAGGTCGCCGGAGCATGGTGCAGCTCGATTTTTGCAGGAGGGACCTAAACGCAAGGAACGAATGAGAGCTAGGGGCCAAAATGTGAGGGTTTAAAAGTTGAGGGGCAAAACATAAATATATGAGGACCAAAGTGTAAAGTTGGTCAAGAAGGTTTCTTCTTAGGCTAAAGTTTTTATACATAAATAATTAGGACCTAAGGATTCGGATGGTGAATTTTATTTCTAGATTAAACCTTGTTTGACAGGTCAAATTACGTAAAAACCCAAATTAAGCTGTTAATTGGGCATGGTTCTCAATGTATGTCAAAATGGGTTCCTAAGGCCAAATTGGAGGTTCTAAACCCTAGAGATTTTTTTTAATGAATTTTAGAGGGTTTATTCGATTCTTTCTTTGCCTCGAACCTCGTGAATTTAAGTGGGTTTGTTTTTAAGTTTACAGGATGTTATTTAATTCCTTGGAGTTGCTGTAGCCCTCTTTGAGTCATCTCATACCACTTTTCTTCTTATTAGGTTATTTTGACCTATGTTTGGACCCTGAGTTACCCTGTTTTCAGATTGAATTGGTAAAATTGTATCTTTACCCCTTAGTTTCTGTTTTCTTCTTAAACTCAGAATTCTCTGAGTTAAGCCTTTCCTTGAGTTATGTAGGAGCTTTTATCCTTTGTATTAGGTCAAAATGAGCTAGTTATGGCTCATGATGAGGTTCTCATCAGGTTGGCACGTTATTTGGATTAGGAAGAGGTTGAGAAGGAAGAGTGCCTGGCTGGCGGGAGTTTGCCAACTGGGCCAATTGGTTTCGGACCTCTGTAAGTTCGTCCTTGTGTTGTTTTTGAATAGCCGCATTCGTTCTTTGAATGTTAGCCAGAGTCTGAAGGATAAGGGACATTTGATCCTGATTTGGCCCTAATGGATAAGTAGGGTTGGGCCGAGGTTGAGGCGGCTGGTAAGGACAAGGGGGCTGTGGGTGGGGTTGAAAGGGTGGTCTTTGGGTTTGGGAATTTCCCTCCCACTGAAATTTGGGATGGTTTCGCCATCCAGGGTTATAGGAGTTGGAGAACGGGTCGTTCTGGATGGCGTTGAGGTCCTCGCAGGTCTGAGGAACCTTCAGAGAGTCAGAGAAAGAGGGAATGGAATTCCCCAGGTTGGCATAGAGAGGATCGGATGGACCTCTGGTTAGAGAATCAGATGGTAGATATGGATCCATCCTAGGAGAAGATTAATGGAGAATATTTTGCACAGTTTCCCTTGTGGAAGGAGGCTGTGCAAAGGGGTTATGCGCAGAGGTGGCTCGCTGCAGGTGCTGAGTCAGCTCATCCACCTTCTTTTCAATAATCGAGACCTTGTCCAATCGACTGGCCATTAATTCCAGGTCGACTAATGCGGACAGGCCCTGCGTCTCATGCGCGGGTATTCGTCCTGTCGACTAATCCCATGGAGTCATTGTTGATGGAGTTCTCGCACATGTTTTCGAGAATCTCCCACACGGTGTCCTCATGTTGACCCATGATATTTCTCCACAGGTTGCATTGACGAAAAGACGGATATCCTCACGGAGTCCTTGGTAAAAAGATTGGACCTGTTCCCATTTAGGAACTCCATGATGGGGGCACATTCTCATGAGATCCTGAAAACGATCCCATGCCTCATGGAGAGGTTCCCCTATTTGTTGAGTGAAGTGCGTAATCTGATGGCGTAAGGCGTTGGTCCGACCAATGGGGAAGAACTTTTTCAAGAACTCGGACTGAAGTTCTTCCCAAGTGTTGATCGGCTGGGTCTGAGTTTGATACCAATGAGCGGCCTTCTCCATAAGAGAAAAGGAGAACATCTTCATGAGAAGAATATCCCGATTTTGCGCGTCTAACCCAAAAGTTTGGGCCAGATGCTTTAGCTGTTTGATGTGCTGGAAGGGATCTTCAGAATTAAGCCCATGAAATTTAGGTATAGCATGAATCATGTTGGGCTTTAATTCAGAATCAGGTCCTCCAGTCGGGATTCTGACTCGAGGCTCGATGGCCACCGCAGCAGGATTATAATGGTTCCGAATCATAGGATGCTGCGGTGGGTGCACAAAGTTTTGGAAGAGGTCGTTAAGTCGCTGGAGCTGGTGCTCCAGATTATTTTCTTCCTCAACTGGCTGAGCCATGATAGGGGAAGAAGAAGAGTTTGATTCAGAATCAGATGAGAGAATGATGGGGTTAGGTTGCTGTTCGAACACGGGAGTCAAGGCTGGGCCTTGACGAGAGTGAATTCCTAAAGGAGATCTTAAGAGTGGTCTCAAGGATCTCCTACCGTTCATGCACTGTTGGAGTGGAAGAGTTTAGAAGGTGCTGGACCCAATCAAGACACCCAAAAATGTGTTGGGTGACTATAGAGGTGCGGGGCAGAAGGACCCCTTGATCAGAAAGGTCATCCACCTGAGAATTACCTGGGCAGCCAGAGAGGGTGAGTCCCGTGAAGACCCCTGATGAGAACCTCATCATGAGCCCTAAAATAGCACCATTTAACCCTGATTTGCAAGAAAAAGCTCCTACATAACCTTAGAAAGGCTTGGCTCAGAGAGATTCTGAGTTTGCAAAGAAAATAGAAACTGAGGGGTAAAAATGTAATTTCACCAATCCAATCTGAAAACAGGGTAACTCAGGGTCCAAACAAAGGTGAAAATAACCTAATAAGAAGAAAAGTGGGATGAAATGACTCAACAAGGGCTACAGTAACTCCGAAGAATTAAATGTCATCCTGTAACCCTAAAAATAAATCCACTTAAATTCACGAGGTTCGAGGCAGATAAAAAATCAAATAAACCCTCTAAAATTCATAGAAAAATAATCTCTAGGATTTAGAAGCTTCAATTTGACCTTAGAAACCCATTTTGACCTACATTGAGAACCATGCCAAATTAACAACTTAAATTAGGTTTTTGCGCAATTTGACTGGTCAAACAAGGTTTAATATAGAAATAAAATTCACCATCCGAATCCTTAGGTCCTAATTAGTCATGTATAAAAACTTGAGCCTAAGAAGAAACCTTCTTGACCAACTTTACACTTTGGTCCTCACCTATTTACTTTTTGGCCCTCAACTTTTGAACCCTCGCATTTTGGCCCTCCTCTTCGTTCTTTGCATTTAGGTCCTCCCTACAAAACCTGAGCAGCACCATGCTCCGGCGACCTTGCGCGGAGCATGGCGCCGCGCAGGGTAAGGGGGGGCCTGCCAAGTCAAATAGGGGTGCCCTGCGTCGTCAGCCGTCGCAGGAACACCCCCCTGATGGCTGCAACCACCCATACCAGCTGTGCGAACGCACGGACGGTATGGGTCTCCCTCCTCCGGCGTCCTCCGGCGAGGGAGACACGTCGTCTCCCTCCGCCCTCCTCTCTGGTTCTGCCCCTATAAATACCCCCGTCGCTCCGCCGTTCTTAACAGCTCGGATCTGACGGAGATACCCCCTCACTTTCCCCTCTTCCCACTTCGGCAGAAGCCCTCCAGCTCCGGCGGTTCCTCCTCCTCCTCCTCTTCGCTCTGCCGCAATACCAGCAGCAGAGACTTCTTCCTGATTCTCCTCCGCGTCGCGCAATACCGGCGCGCTGACTCTGCCCCGTCGTCGCCGCCGTCCTCCCCACTGGGCATTTCTTCTCTAGCTCCAGTAGGTACGAGCCGGCAGCCTCTTCGTCCCCTTCGTCACTTTAGCTAGGTTAGAATTAGTCTTCTCTATCCCCTCTCTCTTTTCCCCCTGCTATTTTTATCTAATTTCCCCTCGACCGCGCCTAATCACCCTCACCTTCTCCAAATCCGGCCACACTCCGGCGACCCGCTCCCATCACTCCAGCAACCCACACGGCTCGCCGACCACCGCAGAACCTTCGCCCCCTCACCCTGATCATCCTCCGCCCTTCCACTTCCCCCGAATCGCCCTCTGCAACTCCACCGAACACACCCATTTCCCAACCCGCAGTTTGACCTAGGGCGGCCCTTTGGCTCCGCCCCGCCACCTGCAGACCCCCCGACCACCTTCGCTGTGCCACGGCGAAGGTCCTCCGTATATCTGATTAGGCCGAGAGGCCGTGCTGTTGTAGACAGGTGTTTCGCTCGCCGCCGCCATTGCCGAGTGAAGCAGCTTCCTCAACCTGCTCCTCCAGGCGCGCCACGCCCAGGTCCGGCTCCCAGGCTGCGCGGGGTATCTTCGCGAAGAGTCCCAGGCTGCAGCTGGGGTGAAGCCCTCGCGTGAAGCCCTCGTGTGGAGCCTCGATTGGGCACTGCCTCCTCCGCGCGGGCGTCCAATTGAGGTGGGACATTTACTCCCACCTCGGAAACTCACCGAGGCAAGCAAGCGCTTAAAGGCAAAAGGTGCCTTAAGCTGTTTGCCTCAGATCACGGGGTGAGGTCCCCTTCACCCGCCCGATTACCTGGCCTCGTCCGCGCTCACGCCCCGCGGACCTGGCCGGACCCGACTAAGCTCGACCTGCACTCCTCGCCCACCACCGCACGCCGGTGGGCCTGGACCCGGGCGCGACCCGCGTACCCGATTACTCGGTTGCTCTGGGAGAGCTTTTGTAAGAGCGAATTCTGAGAGAGAGAGACGCGGGGGGGAGGGTAGAGTAGGTTTTGCCCTCTGACGAAAACCTTAAAGTGTGCAGGCACAGGTGAAGAAGAAGAAGAAGGACTGCGGAAGAAGAAGAAGACAGAAGCTAAGGGAGACACTGTAGCAGCAGCGGTTTAAGTCGTCTGATTGCAAAATCAGACGATGTCTTGAAGGCAAGGAAGAAGAAGAAAAGAAGAAGCAGGACCGCGGCAAAGAAGAGGAAAGACAAGAGAGAAGAAAAAGAAGAAGAAGATCTGAAGAAAAAGAAAGAAGAAGAGAAAACAAGGAAGAACAGACGACAGAAGAAGAGCATGAGAGGAAGATCTGGAGAACAGAAGACAGAAGAAGAGCACGAGAGGAAGATATGAAGAACAGAAGAAGGAAGAAGAGAAGACCACGAGGAGATAGACAAAGAAGAAGAAACCAAGAGCCAAAGAGAAGAGAAGACAAAGAGGAAGAAAGAAGAGAAGAAGGAGAAGCCAAATTTTCATCTCTCTCTCTCTCTCTCTCTTTATTTTTGTAATAAGAAATACTGTACTTCTAGAATACGACTTGCTCCCTGAGTTCGACCTCAGGAACTCTTTTATTTTCCGAGTGAAAAATATATCTGTAATGATGGCAATAACTAGTTGTACTACAACGTTATAACAAAACCAAGTTATCGCCACGATCATCAACCCCTACACGGTAGAGCGTCCCCATGGGTTACAGGGTTTCCCCCACCCGACCTCTCTTGTCACTGCGGTTCCAGGTAGACCAGAATGGGGATCTTGACCTCTTAAGTCTACCAATTTTAGTTTAAGATCAGGGTGCTTATGGTTTCACTTGAACTTTTAGGTATTTTTGAGTGAAGAAGTGACCTAATTTTAAGGTTGGTTGACCCAAGGGGTCAACTTCACCTCTTGTTCTTTTGAAAACTTTTGGGTCCTTTCTTTTTAGGGTTCAGGTGTTTAGAGAGCCATTTGCTTAGGGTTTCTCTTGTGTAGATTTTTTCAAGCAAGGTTTAGGTACACCTCTTTTTGGGAAGATCTTTTCTTTGTTAATAGAAGGTGTGTCTCTAAAAACCCTAGTTTTTCAATTCCTGAGTTGGCTCTAGTTGGACCATTTTAGTTGCCTCAAAAATGTAGTATCTAGGGCTCAATCAAGAAGGTTTTAGCCCTGGTTACCTTAGCTAGACGGACAGTTAAAATGTGTTGAAATGAAAAATTTAGGCAACTTTGAGGAATTACTATGTATGATGCAGGTAGCCCTAAGTTGATTGATTTTTTTGTTCCTTTTTAAGGGAGTTTAAGAGAGGGCTAATGAAGATTATCTGTTTGTTGGAGTGTTTGTTGTGCGGCTGCTCTTCCAATTTTTACCTGCACACAAGAGAGAGAAAAAGATTAGCAATTTCTTGAAAGAAATTTAAAGCTTCTAGAATAGCCGTTGCGCCCCGGCAATGGCGCCAAGAATAATGGCGGTATGACTAGGTTTTGTTGTTTTGTTATAGAAATGGCGTTGTAGTACAGATAGTCATTGCCACTATTACAATTTTTACTCGGAAATAAAAGATCTCCCGAGGTTGAACTCAGGGAGCAAACTATATTCTAGAGATACAAAGTTTCTATTACAAAAGTGAAAAGAGAGAGAGAGAGAGATTTATTTTGTTGGCTTTTTCCTCTTCTCTCTTCTTTCTCGTTGTTGTCTTCTTCTCTTCTCTTCTTTTGGGTTCTTCAGTCTTCTTCCTTCTGTTCTTCTTATTCCTCTTCTGTTCTTCTTCTTTATTTCTCCTTCAGAGGTTCTTCTTCTCTTTCTCTTTTTCTTCTCTGCAGCAGTGGTGATCCTCCTCTTCTTTTTTCTTTCTTTCTTTTCTTTCCTTGCTTGAGGTTATGCCTTCTTTCTTTCGTTCTTTTCTTCCTGCAGGCCGTCGTCTGATTTTTCAATCAGACGACTTAAGTAGCTTTTGCTATAGTGCGTCTTCTTAAGTAGCTTCCATACGTCGTGGGTCGGCGTCCGGTGGCGGGGCTAGGTCGGACTGTAGCCGCGAGAATGGGTTTGTTCGGTGGAGTATGGTGGAGGTGAGGAGTGGCAGTGAAGGGGCGGAAACTGTTCAGTGGGACGAGGCGGAGGTTTTGGGTCGGTCGGCGAGTCGTATGGAGTGGCGGAATGATGGGAGCGTCTCGCCGGAGGTGGGCCGGAGGCCTGGAAGATGATGGTGGTCGGGTCGGTCGAGGGTTTGATTGAGCAAATTAAAATAGGGAAAAGAAAGAGGGGAGGAAGAGAAGTAACTCTTACCTACTTGCAGGGACGAAGGGGGAGGAGCAGGGCGGCAATCGTGTCGACTGTCGTCGGAGAAGAAGGTACCCAGTGGGGGCGGACGGCGGCGACGACGGGGCTAAAGCAGCGCGCGCGGGTATTGCGCGACACGGAGGAGAATCAGGAAGAAGTCTCTGCCATTGGTTTTGCGGTAGAGCGAAGTGGAAACGAAAGGGGGCTCGCCGGACCTCGTTGGGTGTCTGCCGGAGTGGGAAGAGAAGAAAGTTGTGGGTGGTTCTCCGTCAGAATCGAGCTGGAGAGTGTGGCAGAGCGACGAGGGCTTTTATAGAGGCGAAATCAGAGAGGAGGGCGGAGGGAGATGACGTGCCTCCCTCGCCGGAGAACGCCGGAGATGGAGATCCATACCTTCCGTGAGTTCGCACGGGCGGTATGGGTGGTTGCAGCGACCAGGGAGGTGTCCCTGCGACGGCAGACGTCGCAGGGCACCCCCGGTTATCTTGGCAGAGGGTCTCCCTCACCCTGCGCGGCGCCATGCTCCGCGCAAAGTCGCTGGAGCATGGCACTGCTCAGGGTTTTGCAGGGAGGAGCCAAATGCAAAGAACGAAGAAGAGTTAGGGGCCAAAATGCGAGGATTTCAAAAGTTGAGGGTCAAAAAGTAATAGATGAGGACCAAAATGTAAAGTTGGTCAAGAAGGTCTCTCCTTAGCCTCAAGTTTTTATACATTACTAATTAGGACCTATGGATTCTGATGGTGAATTTTATTTCTAGATCAAACCTTGTTTGACCGGTCGATTTACACAAAAATCCAAATTAAGTTATTAATTGAGCATGGTTCTCAATGTAGGTCAAAATGGGTTCCTAAGGCCAAATTGGAGGTTCTAAACCCTAGAGATTATTTTTCTATGAATTTTAGAGGATTTAGTCAATTTTTTATTTGCCTCGAACCTCGTGAATTGAAGTGGATTTGTTTTTAGGGTTACAGGATGTCATTTAATTCCTTATAGTTGCTGTGGCCCTTATTGGATCATCTCATCCCACTTTTCTTTCTATTAGGTTATTTTGACCTATGTTTGGACCCTGAGTTACCCTGTTTTCAGATTGAATTGGTGAAATTGCATTTTTACCCCTTAGTTTCTATTTTCTTTACAAACTCAGAATTTCTCTGAGCCAAGCCTTTCTAGAGTTATGTAGGAGCTTTTTCTTGCAGATCTGGGTTAGATGGTGCTAGTTTAGGGTTTATGACGAGGTTCTCATCAGCCCACTTAGATTTATTTTTTGTGTGAAGTGTGTCCACTTAGGTTTATTTTTTGTGTGGAATGATGCATTTATTTATTTTTTGTATATTGAATGTTTTCTGTTAAATCTGGAGAAGAAGAAGGAGAAAGGGAAATGGAGGGGAGATGGAGGAAAAGATAAGAGGTATGAAAAGGTGGAGGGAAATGGAGGAGAGGGGAAGGGAAATGGAGGGATGGGAAGGATAAAGGAGAAGGGAGAAAGAGAAGGAGAGGAAAGAGGAAGGGAGAACTGGAGGGAAATGAAAGGGAGGGTAAGGGAAATGGAGGGATGGGAAGGAAAAAGGGGAAGGAAGAAAGAGAAGGAGAAGAAAGAGGAAGGGAGAAGTGGAGGGAAATGAAGGGGAGGATAAGGGAAATGGAGGGATGGGAAGGGAAAGGGAGAAAGAGACGGAGAAGAAAGATGACGGGAGAAGTGGAGGGAAATGAAGGGGAGGATAAGGGAAATGGAGGGGAGAGGAAGGGAAATGGAGGAATGGGAAAGGGAAAGGGGAAGAGAAAAAGAGAAGGATAAGAAAGAAGAAGGGGGAAGGGGAGGGAAATGGAGGGGAAGGAAAGGGGAAAAGGGAAGGGAGATATCATTTCATTTTTAGTTTCATTAATATACACTTATTTCATTTTCATTTATTTACATGCTTATTTTATATAGGATTTTTGAAATATCACAATATAGAGGGGAAATGCTGTCGATTTTTTTTTTTTAAATTTGATTATTTGTGATGTTTTTACACAGGTTATTTTCAAGAAGAAGACTAATAGGAGTCGCAGGGAGGAGGCTCAAGCCTCTCAGCAGCCTAAGTCCTCCCGCCAACAGCCTCAGCCTCACTGCCGGCAGCAACCCACTCAGCCATAGGCACCTCACCATCAGTTTTTAAGGCTTGGAGATGTGGTTCGATATTTCCAGAGTAAGGGGAGGTCAGGTAGGGCGAAGGGGAAGAGTCCGATGCCTCCTCCGACGGATCTACTAGTAGAGGATTTTGACTATGAGGAGGATGCAACCATTGATGAGGAGGAGGATAGTAATTCAGTTGATAAGGAGGACGTAGCCAAAGCAGACGGCTAACCCAGATCCTTCTCAGCTGGGATGTTTTACACCACCACCACCCTTACGCTGTTTAGGTATGAATTTAAGGTTTTGATAAATGTTACGATTTATTTATTTCTTTGTTATTTAATTTTATGTTATAATTCTGTCTTATAGGTGCATGTAGGGAAAGAGGTCCCATGTGGAACAGAGACTTATACTTCGATTGGAGGAAGGTGACAAACGAACTTAAAATGCAGCTTATTTGAGAGTTAGAGGTAATTGGTTAAAATTAATAACTTTTATACATTACTTTATATAAGTTTAAATTATGTAACAATTTTTGTTCTCTTACTAATGCAGGCCACCTTCACTTGGGGAGATGATCCGATCATCGCCAAATATATCCTTAAGCATGCAGCGAAGATTCATAAAGATTAGAGATTGGAGATGAATACTAAGGTAAAAGATAAATTTTAACTGTATTTGTTTATTTCCTTTACCATAATTCAAATATTATTTCTAACATTACAATTATATTTTTTAGTATTAGACGAACAGGAATCATGATGAGACATTGTATAATGTGTCTCTTTAGATACAACCATACGCTTAGAAGGAAGCGTGCGAGCATTGACATGATCTAGTGACGCAGGTAAAAGTATTTCATATGTTATCATTTATTTAACTAATTTCTAAGTTAATAAATTGTAACTTTATTTCAGGAGCAGGTTAAGAAGAATAAGGAAAATAGGGTTAAGGCTCCACCGAAGACCCATGTCTTGGGTAGGAGGAGCATAGGCTTAATGAAATCCATATATGTACGAAAGTACCTTTAATTATTTTTTTCTTTTAAACCTTACAAAAATTTTTAATTTTGTTAAAATTAGCAGTTTCAAATTATTGTAGGTGCTCAGCCTGATTGGGTGGGAGTATATGAGGCCACTCATAGCAAGATGAGTGATGACGGAAATAGAGAGTGGCTTCACGACAGATACCAATAGAGACACATAAGTTAAAAAAGACAATACTTTTATTTGATTTCGTAATTATATAATTAAATGAAATTATTTAACATAATTCAATATCTTTCAGGATAAGATAATCAGCTTAATCATCCTCCTGAAAATGCTAACTCTGCTACAGTTCAACAGCCACTGACAGTGGAGGAGGCTTACCAGACTGTTATGCCACCTGAGCATGGCGGGTACGTCCGTAGCGTAAGGAGGAGCGAGATTTTCTCGAGGTGGTATGGGAGAAGGGGAGTATCATCCTTTTCAGGTGAGATGCATGAGATGAGGAAGGAGATTGCGGCATTATGCCGCAAAGATGAAGAGAAGGACTAGCGGATCGTTGAGCTAACGATGCTAGTTAGGGACAACGCGATACAAATCAAGGAATCCAACAAGACCATCAAAGAACTGTTGGCATTACTTCAGAAGGAAGGTATTAATTACCTATCCTTTCATCAGTATAGAGATCGTCGTAATGACAACGATTTAAATAGTAGTGGTGTTGGAGGCATTGGTGCCACAACATGATTATATTTTTTATATACATTATCGTTTGTAATGAACTCTGTATACATTATTTCATATATGAAATTTTTATTTTGATTTCGTGTGTTTTAATTAGATGTAAAAATATTTTAAGTTGTGTGGTTGGTTATATTTTTATTAGATTTGTAGTTTTTTACAGGTCTTCCACATAAATTAAACACATTTAAAAAAAAACGCTTTTTCGACCATTTTTAACGTACGGCAATATTAGTATTGTCGACCGCTATTTAAGAAACATTGACAATATTAATATTCTCGACTGTTTCAAATCAGTCGAAAATATTGGAATTTCCAACCATTATATACGAATGGTAGAGAATATTAATATTCTTGACTGTTCACAAACGGATGACAATACAAACATTATCGACCGTTATTGATAAATGGTCAAGAATATGATCTTAGTTGACTGCGTAAAGACCGGTTGAGGTAAATATTTTCATCGACCGTTTATTTAGAACGGTTGAGAAAAAGTTTTCTCGACCGTCGAAAATAGACAAAAGAAATAACCAAACGTCGTGTAGTGGTCCACCTTTTTCTCGACAATATTATTCTAAAACGGTTGAGAAAATCCAATAGCAATAGTATATTCCTCGATCCTTTTCTTGACGGTCATTTGAACATTGCCGACCATTTATAACGTTCAGTAATACTCAATATTTTTGTAGTGGTTGTTTTCTTGTCACATTGTAGAAGGGTATAAGAAATTAACAATGGTTTATTGACACCAATGACCAAGTCAAAATAGATCCAAAGACATCCCTTTAATCAACTTCGATTTGATAATTACTCTATTTTTGGTGGTGGTGAGTGCAAAGTACACTTTGTACGTTTACTAATTGGACATGAATGTGTCTTCTAGGACTCTGATTGAGTTTCCACATGAGAATAAGAGGAGGAACGTTAATTAACTTCCATTATATTCTAGTTACTTGATTTTAAAATTAATGCTCAATGAGGGCAAGAATGACAAACAGCCATTGTGTTCTTATGCAAGAGATTTTGGGTCAAAAATAAGTTAGATCCTAAGTTCACATTTAAATTTTATCACAACAAAGCTTGCACTATCTTTTCTCATTTAGGTGCATCACAGAAGTAACAAAAATTTTGGGTCATCAAATATGATACTTAAGATATTTGAATCATCGACACAAGCAATCACATAAAAAAAATATCAAATTTAATGTGAAATAACCTATTCACCTCATAGATAAGAACCGCGTGGGGCAACTTGGAAATTTATTATAATATAAGGAATTAGGTTGGCTACTTGTAGGAAGAGTGCCCACTCTTAACATAAACTTGAACATTATGTGGACTACATCTCTTTAAGAAAACCTTTCCACCACTTAGGGAAAAAGCCATGAGGAGGGGGACTTAACAATTGACTATTCTAAAAGGAATTATATGGGCACCTTATAGGGAGATTTTCTTATTCTTGGCCAAATTCCAACTAAACATCTTTTGGATTACATCTCTCTTTCTAATCCCAAGGCATAATAAGAATCTTCCTCTCTATTTTCAAACAAATATGAAATTCTAGAAATCCTACTCTTATAGGAATCAATGCTGCATAAGATACAAGTCAATCTTGGCTAAAAATAATTGTCTCCCCTCTTAAGAGAGAGACATTGAAGAGTAAACAGAGGCTACGCTTGGATGGAGGCCCTAGAAGCAAAAGAAAGGATAGAAAGAGACGATTTGGAAACATGTTTGGTTCAAACTAATTGAACGAGAGGGCAAGGGAGGGAAAGGTTGATTAAAGAGAAATTTTGAGAGATCTCTTCTTGTGCCAATTCAAAGGGGATTAAGAGGAACTTTTTAAAGTTTGTCCCCTCCCTATAATAAAAACACTTGATACCTTCTTTAAAGAACTCTAAAGGCATGTTGAAGAATTATCGTAAATCTTCTCATTCCTTTCTCATCAGTTATGTATTGAGAAACATATAATATCAATTTTCCATTTTTTTCCTAACAGGAGGAGAATTTTATTGATTACAAGATATCACAAAATTCGGGTTAATCATGATGTCACCAAAGGCAAGTGCTTTCCAACGAAAGGTATGGAGGCGGACTAAGCTCATGGCGCATTATCAAATGCTGGATTATATTATGGAGTCCGAAAAATGGTTATGTTCATCTTCCCTTGTCTATAAACATATGCTGTGCATCCCATAGTATTTGCTACTTGTGAATAGGTGCTAAAAGTCCAGGTCTGATATAATTGGCCTTTGACTTTAATTTTATTTTTTCTTGTCGTCACACCTTTTAAGACTCCAAATAATAAGCTAGAGGAGAAGGTCATGGGTGACTCTATAAGATGGTTCTCTAAATTTAGAGAGGGAGAAAGAGAGAGAGATGGACATTGTCCACTTAATCGAGAGAGATCTGTTTACTAAATTTAAGGAGAGGGTGAGAGGTCAGTTACTAAATTTAGATAAATATTGAGGACGGGGATTGATGGGGATTTGGGGAGGGAATCACTTGATTGGAGTTTGAAGGACTGATGAGCGTGGAGGACCATAGAAATCAAGAGAGAACAATGCCATTGTGAAGTCTCGGAATCAAGGAATGAAACCTCCTCCAACCTCTGCAGAGCATTCTGCAAGTCAAGTGCTGACAACCAGTATAACCACTCCAAAGTTGCAAGGCATCCTTAGTGCTAGGTACTTATTTTCATCTTCTCATGAGTTCTGGTTATTTTCTTTTCATGCTTAAAAGATATTATTATTGGATTTTGTGTGGCTTCATTAAAGAAGTAGGCCTTTTGGGTTTGAGGGAGATCCTTGGTGGTACATGATCATAAATTAAAGTATCATTGTTGGTATCAAGGAGTTGCTGGATTAGAATTCTGAATTGTGCAGGCTGCGGAAGTCCATCTCATGGGCTGGGATATTAAATTTTTCAGTGTTGGTGATTTTATATCCTGAAAAGCATCTCATCTGATTGCATCACCATATAAGATAAAATCAAAAAAATCTAGAAAGAGGTTAGAAATCATAGGCATACCCTTATGCGGATAAGAAATGCAGTAAAAACAGTTGTCGATACATGGCACAAACATCATTAATCCAATTGACCATTTCTTTTTTTCCCCTTGGGAGTATTTTATACATCAATCAAATGTCTTATTCCAAGTTTTTATCTTTGTGTTGCTCTCCTTGGCAGATTGACCAGTGAAGGCAGAGAGGAGTTTGGAGGGAAGAGGTTATGTTGCAGAGAGCTGCAAGCAATGCCTACACATGGTGGTGGGCGAGCCACATCAGGACCAACCAGTCCAAATGGCTCGACAACAACCTACAAGGTCTCTTCTTGTCTCCTTGTTCTTCCATCTCCATCCTCCGGTGTTTCGAAAGATTTTCTGGGTACCACCAAAATGTATCAGTTTTTGCAGATTCTGAACGAAAATAAGAGTGCTGGAATAACTTCTTTTAAAGGGGGATGATGTCATCTAATCTTTGGTTAATGGGGGTTAGGATGTGGAATAAGAGAAAGTTAAATAATCCTATGTTCCACCTAGCAAGCCAGAATAGCCATTTGTGGAAATCCAGCATTCGATGGAACTCCCATCCAGAGAAAAACAAGGATGATCACACAAATTGAAGCATTACTTTGCAAGGATGATGACGAGAGAATATCACAAATATTTTCAATATGGGATTCACATGGAAAGAATTGCATTATCTTCTTTAATAGTTATATTGTCCACGTTAACATCTTTCGCAAGCCCTATCTTTAAGGATGTAAGTAGGAAAACACGCATTGCAACACATTTTGAATACATTTTGCAACGTGTAGCTCTCGCTCAACAAAAAAAGTAAAAACATATTGTTTAAAAAATATAATGTACCGATTGAAAATCAAAATATACTAATTGAAAATCGAAATATATCAGTTGAAAATCAAATAAACTAGCTAAAAATCAAAGTACACTGGTTAAAAATGATTTTCCACAAGTTAAAAATGAAAATACACTGATTCAAACTGAAAACACGTCGGTGTATTTTGTCTTTCACCGGTGGAAAATAATTTTTCACTTGAAAAATAATTTTCACCTATTAAAAATGATTTTTTACCTATGGAAAATGATTTTTCATTTGAAAAGTGATTTTTCACCTATCGAAAATAGTTTCTACCGATGAAAAATTAAAATACACCAGTTGAAACCACCATGTTCTCTCACTTTACATGTTGCAAAATGTGTTACAATGTGATCTTTACTCTTTTACCATCTTTAAATAGAGAAAAGAGTTAAAACACTTTGTCTTTGATATGATTAGATTCCCATGTTCATGTATTTATATGTATGTCTTTTAGATCAAATCATTTATGAATAGAAATCACGTCTCCCCAAGGTTTGGTCCAACATTTCAAACAGAAATCACCAAAACTTGGATTAGTTGAAATCTTTCTCCTTATTTTGTAATTTTGAGGTATTTCCTTGTTATACTTGACAAGGAATAGGATCTCAATTCAACTTATGAGTAGGCTTGGCTTTCAACTTTGCATATCATTTTCCAATGAATGACATACATTAATTGCTGCTTTATTTGTCTTAAAAGTAGAAATGGTGTGCATCATTTTTGCATTACTAATGGTTCTGATTGGCCACTGACGTCAAATAGTCACCCCTTCTACCTCTTCCAGAAGAAAATGTAAAAGAAGGAAGAAACAGAGAAGCTATATAAGCACTCAATTTTTCTCATTACAATATACGGTTGAGGCAGATATAGGTTAATTCCTTGCATATGCGGATCTCATATTTGCGATGGTAAATAGGGTTCACCAAATCATTTTGATTGATCCATTCATTGTACAACTTTCCATCAAAAATCTGTATAAAATCAATAAGAACACTATGGCTCTATCAACGATTCAGTGATTGGTTCTTAATTATCACCGTTATATGCTACTTTCTTAGCAGATTAGACTTCTTTTTTTTTTTAGCATTGCTCTCTTCATGTTCATGTCTTTTTGTTACGTCAAAAAGTAAGAAAATACATGCTACAATACTGTTTGTAACATGTAGAGTGAGAGAATGTAGTGGATCACTGTACGTAATAATTTTAACTGGTGTATTTTAATTTTTTATCAATGGAAATTACTTTTCATAAATGAAAAATCACTTTCCATATGAGAAAAATCACATTTCAAAAGAAAATGCACTTTCCATACGTGAAAAATCATTTTCCACTCGTGGAAAGAAAAATATATCGACGTGTTTTAATTTTCAATCGGTATATCTTAATTTTCAGCTTGTCTATCTGATTCCAATTGACATTTTTGATTTTCAACTGATTTGTTTTAATTTTAGGTTGACGTATGTTAATTTTCAATCGGTATATCCTAATTTTTAATTAATATATTTTAATTTTCGATCAATATATTTTATTTTATTTTATTTTTTTCCTTAACAGAGACAAGAGTGAGGATTATACACCGTGAAATATATCGTAACTAGTATTTTTCAATTCACATCCTTTTATTTTAAATTCAAAGCATTGAGATTTCATGATCGGTTGAAGGAATAACAGATACGAATGCTTATAATTTCTACCATATGCATTTCTCGTGCGATCAAGAAGAAATCCTACATGCTAAGAAATAGGAAGTGATAAATTCCCGTTCAAGAAAGCGTGCCGTGCCACTAATAGTTAAACAACAACCCTAAATTGGTGGTCAGATATTTATTTCTTTGAAAAAGTCTGTTTTTGGTAGATTATCAAACAGGTTTCAAAGTAGTGGAGGCATGATAGCTTGGGAGTGCAGTACAACAGATAAGCACCGCTTGAAAAGGGTTACCAACTTTATATATTTTCTATTGTATGGAAACTTGAGTCAGAAAGCTGACTTCCCTAGTCTATCCGACGACTATTTTCTTGGACTCGTCGAATAGCTCAACTAATCATCAAACTCATATCATTTAGGTGAAAATGATAAGTTTCAATTCAAGTCTTAATTAATTTGAGGAGATAGATTTATCTCTCTCACCTAGGATGTGCGTTTATCATCGATGGCTATGCTCTTCCCACTTGCTCTGTACACTCCTCTTGCCGGTTTCGCTAAAGTCAAGGATCTTTGTTCGAGTCAATCAATTGTTGGAGAAGCCCGCAACGAAGATCAACAGCTTTATCCCCTCGAAACATGCTTGATGATTTCTCAACTTCATGCCCAATTTATCTTCCATCAATGGTAGAAAAGTGCATGTAACGTGAAGAAATTAACTGTGGTTTCTATCCATTGCTTAGTTTTACGTACAGATTATTGACCTACATAATTAATTCGAGCAACATGCTATGCATGGTTTCCTCTTCGTGACATCGATCACCTCTAACGTCGAGACTTTGTGCTAGCAGATATGGAGGAGAAAGTTAAGTCCATGCTCAACCTCATCGAGGAAGACGCGGACACCTTCGCGAAGAAGGCGGAGATGTACTACAGGAGGAGGCCGGAGCTGATAACCTTCGTGCAAGAGGTCTACAAGTCCTACCGGGCTTTGGCGGAGAGGTACGACCACCTCTCCGGGGAGCTCCACAAGGCGAACAACACCATCGCGACGGTCTTCCCCGACCAAGTTCACTTCGGCATCGACGACGAGGAGGACGAGATCTCCCCGAAGCCTTCCCCCGTCCATTCGATCAATTCGAGCAAAGCCCACAAGCTCTCCCGCTCCCTCGACGAGTCTTCCTTGGTCTCAACCAAGAGCCTGAAGCTGCCCCCGGTCCAGAAGTGCTCACCCGAGCACAAACGAACCGTGTCTCTGGTCATAAGCAAGGAGAAGGCGCAGGAGGAGATCGACAAGCTCCAGAAGAGCATCCTCGCGCTCCAAACGGAGAAGGAGTTCGTCAAGAGCTCGTACGAGACCGGGCTCGCCAAGTATTGGGACATCGAGAAGCAGATCACCGAGATGCAGGAGAGGGTTTGCAGGCTTCAGGACGACTTCAGCGCGGCGGAGACGGTGATCGAGGATGATGAGGCGAGGGCGCTTATGGCGGTGACGGCGCTGAAATCGTGCGAGGACACGCTGGTGGACCTGCGGGAGAAGCAGAGGCGGTCGTCGGAGGAGGCGCGGGCGGAGTCGCGGAGGATCAAGAACGCGAGGAGGAAGCTGAGGGCGCTCAAGTGCCAGTATGGGTACCTCGAGGCGGAGGGGCTCGACTCGGCGGACATGACCGGGGAGAGCTCCGCGGACGAGTACGCGTCGTCGTCGACGTCGGACGTCGTGGCCGGCGAGTTGCTGAAGCAGGAGAGGCTGGAGCTGCAGACAGTTTGCGAGAAGGTGAGGAGGCACTTCCAGATGAACTCGGAGGTGTCGGTGCTGGAGCTCGCGGAGAAGATCGACGGGCTCGTGAGCAAGGTGATCGGGCTGGAGAGCACGGTGTCGTCGCAGGCGGTGCAGATCGGGAGGCTGAGGGTGGAGACGGACGAGCTGCAGAGGCAGCTGCAGGCGCTGGAGGAGGAGAAGACGAGCTTGATCGATGGGTCAAAGGATCTGAGTGATAAGTTGAGGAAGGCGGAGGAGCAGCTGAGGGGGCTCCAGGAGTTCCACCGGTCCGTCCGCGACGAAGGCGGGAAGCTCCAGGCGCACTTCAGCGAGGCCTGTGAGACCTTCAACGACCTCTCCAACCGCTTGCAGTCTCCCAAGAAGGGAGATCTCGACGAAGCGAGGAAGTCGCAGCTCGAGCCTTTACCGACTACGGGTGAGCGACCTTCACCGACGGATGGGGATGCAACCGTCACACCTGAGGTTTTGGCGGGAAATCCCGAACGACAAGATCACGCGAATCCTCCTCGAGAAGAGGGGAAGGGCACGGAGCAGCAGGAGTCCTCGTTGCTCAACTGGCAGCAGATGTTCCTCCTGGACGAGCTGGAGGACAGGGAGAAGATCCTTCTGGCGGAGTACATGTCGATCCTCCGGAACTACAAGGATGCGAAGCGGCGATTGACGGAGTTGGAGGAGAAGAACCAGCACCAGCTCTTTGAGACGATGGCGCAGATGAGGGACCTCCGGAGCATGGTCGTCATGAAGGACGAGGAGATCCGCTCGCTCCGCCAGAAGCTCAGCTTCGTCGAGCCCGGCTGGAACGGGAACTCCGATCCGAGCGACAGCAACCCGGAGGCACCGAGTACCGACGGCGACCGGACCCTGGGGTCGCTCTTCAAGGACGACAAGACATCCGTTCGAGGCGGCGACGGCGGCGGCTCGTTCTGGGCCGACGAGCAGCAAGCCGGCGGGTCGACCACCGAGGAGAGGTTCAGGCGGGACCTCGACGAGCTGCTGAGCGAGAACCTCGAGTTCTGGCTGCGGTTCAGCTCGTCGGTCCAGCAGATACAGGCGTACCAGGCGGCGTCCGACGACCTGCAAGGCAAGATCGCGAAGTTGAGGGACCGGAGGAGGGGCGAGAGCGGATCGGGTTCTTCGACGTCGAAGCAGCAGGCGGCGGCCGCGAAGGAGGAGGCTACGTCGATCTACAAGCAGCTCAAGGAGCTGCAGGCCGACCTGGCGGTGTGGATCGAGCAGAACGCGATCCTGAAGGAGGAGCTGCGAGGGAGGTTCGCGTCCCTCTGCGGGATCCGCGAGCAACTGGCGCGGGTCGCCAGCGGCGGCGGCGGCGGCGGCGGCGGCGGCGGCGGCGGCGGCGGGGACGACGACGACGACGACGGCGCGGGGTTCACGGCCTACCAGGCGGCCAAGTTCCAAGGGGAGGTTATCAACATGCAGCAGGAGAACAACAGGGTGGCGAACGAGCTGCAGACGGGGCTGGACCACGTCAGGGAGATCCAACACGAGGTCGGGAGGGCGCTCGCGAGGCTCAGCGAGAGCTTCGACCTGCGGTCGTCGACGTCCAAGGGGCCGCACCAGTACCACTTCAGGAACTTCTCCACCAGGTCCAGGATACCGCTCAGGAACTTCCTCTTCGGGGTCAAGCCCAAGAAGCCCTCCATATTCTCCTGCATGAACCCTGCATTGCAGAAGCAGTATAGCGATCTCAGGTCCTCTCCTCACCGTTAGAGATTGTACGTCGATCTTTTTTCTTTTCTTTTAATTTGGACGCCAATCTTTAGTGTTGGTATGTAGTTTGGATATTAATGTAAGATTGGGTTTCCTCTTTTTTGTTTTTGTTTGTAAATTAATTTCTGGAGGGAATTCTGCAGTTTTTCATTTTCTCCAATGCTATTTGGAATTTTGGATTTGTTAAGTAGCTGTTTAAACGTTAAGGAAATATTCTTTCTTAATTTGTTTACAATTGTGTGGGTTTAGGAGGAGGATTCATGACGCCAACGTAGTTGTTTGGGTTTTCCTTTAACTTCTTTATTTGACTGACATGAGAAACGTGGATGTAAATCGTACGTTAAGTTGGAAAGGAAACGACACTTGCACAGCATGTTTGGAGGTTATAAAGTAAATGTCACTCTAATATTTCAAAATTACTTTCTTTTTATTTACCTTTTAAAATCATTTTAAATATTATTAAAAAAGTGAGATCGTTTTAGTAATTGTCATCCTGATAGGTGAAATCGTTAAAAATTAACGTAGACTTGCCGGTAATGAAATTTTAGAAAACTTCCTCTGCAACCACCACCACCCCCTTCCTGCCAACCCTTTTCCCACCTTTCCCAACCTCTACCGCCACACCATGGCCACCGCTATCTCTACCTTGACCTCCCACCTCCACCTCAACCTCCTACAGCCTACCACCATGGAACCACCCCCTCCTAAAACTCCCTATGACACCCCCACCTCCGCTTCCCTCCCTCCTCACTTTCCTTCCTATCTTCTTCGCCTTCAACTACCCCTCCACCATCACCACATGGTTGCCACCTCCCCTCACTGGCCCCATCGATCTTCACACTCTCCCACCTCTACCTCCACCCCTCCCTCCCTACCTTTCTCCCCATCCCCTCCGCCTTCGACCACCCCCTTCACCCCCTCTACCACCATCGCTTGGCTACCTCCTCCCCGCACTGACCCCACTGACCACCCTCTTCACCCTCCCTCCCCACCTTCCTCTCCGTCCATCACCTCCCCCTCCATCCCTCCTCTCCTCCACTGGTGTTGAGGCCAAGGATCTATGCGAGTCCACTCCTCCACTACTTTCTAGAGCTACTGTTGTTGTTGCTGGTCTTGTTTGTTGTTGCTGCTGTTGTTATTTCTTGTTACTGCTTTTGTTGTAGTTATTGTTGTTGTGGATGGATTTGGGGGCATGGTTGCAGGAGCAGGAGGACGAGAGGGGGATCGAAGATGGAGGTGGTTGTGCCAACATGCTTGTTCACCATGGCAAGGTAGTTTCAGTCGATCAAAGGAGGAGTAGGAAAGAGGGATCAAAGGAGGAGGAAAGGAGGGGGATCAGAGGATGAGAAGTGTTGTCGATGGTGGTGGAAGGAATGGGGAGGAGGAAGGAGGTGAAGGAGGAAGGTGGTGTCATGGAGAAGGGGGAGGAAGGAGGGAAATGGGGAAAAGGATATAGGAGAGGAAAAAAGTTTTCTAGGTAAAAAAATATAACTTTTCGTTACTTCCGAGTCAACAACTATGAACTTTAACGATTCTAAGTAACGTAGTGGCAATTACGAAATTGACGTCATTTTCTCAATAACATTTAAAGAAATATTTGGAATGAATAGCAAGAAAGTAATCCTTTTGTATGGATGCACCTCCAAATTGTAAGGATAAGAGTAATATGAATAAGAATAGGAATGGGAATGGAGATGTTGTAATTGTAACCATGGCATATAAATGTACAATATAGATGATCTTAAGCACATGCTAGAATGAGAGGTTAAATAATGTGGTATAAATATAATAAGCAATAAAAATAGTAAGCTACAAATTGAGACAAGATTTATAAAAATAAATCCTATCAAGTCAAAATTTCTACCCAAATCTCTTAACTTGGGATTTTGAATCCAATTCTCTTTTCCAAAGAAAATGAATAGTTTACTCATCCAAACGAGATAATTAATAGATTACCTCAATCTAATTAAATTACAATAAATTAGAAGAATGTGAAGAACTAGGCACTAGCTAAGTGCTTAGTAGAACGAAAATACAAATGGAATACAAGATATAGAAAGCAAATTGCAAAAGTTTCTAGAGCTTTAAACAATGTTACCAGGAACTCGTAAAAGGATCAAGGTGAGAAATTCTTAGTCAAAATGCGTAGAATGCAAGTGCGTCTAAAGCATTGTGAGAATATTAGTGTTTGGAGTGCACAATTACTTTTCTAATTCAATTGAATTTTCTATTGAGCGTTGTATGCGTAAGAAAGTGATAAAATGCCATATTTATAGGTTTTTAATAGCCTAATTTTGAAATAGAGTTGACACAATTTAGTAAGAAATTTAATTTAAATCAAGTTAAAAATAGAAAGTAGATTTGCTCACAATTTTTTGTTTTATTCAAACTTGATCAAAACCTATAACTATCTTGTATTGATCAATACAAATTCATGTGTATTGGTGTAGTCTATTCACAATTTTTAAGCTATGCCTGACATGTATCGATACAAAAATTCTATACCGATATGGGTATGTTATAGTTTATACTTGTTGATCAAGGTTAAAAGACTTGATCAAGATAATAAGTTAGAGAGTAGGAAGAATTAAATTACACCAACACTTGAAAATTAATTACCTAGTTCCACCACTAAAGGTATACGTTTGGAGATGAGTTCTAACTCTTTTAATTTGCACTATCTTATTATTTGTGGGAGTTTTTTGAAAACAATATTGCCCAACTTAATTGAGCTCCTTTCAAATACAATGTTCCTTTTTTTAGGGTATGGGGAATGCATCGCCTGGGGGAGCCCTCTTGGGCTGTCTCCTAGAGGGGGAACGTGCGACATGTGCAAAGGTTGGGACGGACGACTTATTCTTGACTATTAGCCTTTTTCAGGCTTGCCCTATCATCGAAGGCGCAACCTTCATTGAGGTGGTGTAAAGCCCATCGTACATCATGCTTGGTGCACAAGCACTACAACAAAATAAGATTTTAGTGACAACCTATGGGGATGAATTTACAAGCTTTGGGGATGAAAATAAAAGCAAGTGACAGATAATCTCTCCCTAAAAATCTGTCATTGAAATGAGGGTAACTAAAATTTTTGGGGTCATTTTTTCCATCCTCACAACTTGAGTAACGTCAACTTTGTCAAAATAGATTGGACACAAAAATTTGTTGATGACGTGACATAAAATTTTTTAGGGACGGATGATTTTGTCTCTATAATTTTTGGAGACAAAAATAATTCTTTTTAATTATCTTATGGAGATGGCTTGATTTGTGGATATAACATTATTAAGATAAAAAATCCATTCAAATGTCATTTTTAATTTTTTTCAATGACAACCAAGCACATAATTTGACAAAATTGATCTTTAACATAAGACATCACTTTTATTAAATTTCAAATATAAAGTATATGTTACACAAACCTGGGTATCTCATGTAAATGGGAATAATATTTAAGGGGTGTAATGTAATATCTAAGAACCTAGGTGTATGTATGTAAGATCAAAAGATTACAAGAGTATTTATGTAAAAACTTTCACCCACAATTAACAACTGTGAAAGTTAAAACTAATGGAATGACATACCTGTTAGCAGATATAACATTTTAAGAATATTTATGTAATATTCAAGAACTCAAGGATATATCACTACAAGAAAACTACTTTTCGCAACGTTTAAAAACCATCGCCAAAAGTAATAAAGCCGTCTTAAGTTGGCGTCGCGAAAAGTTGCGAAGCGAATAGTTTTTCGCGATGGTTATTTATACTAACTGTTTCTAATAGTACTAACCTTATCCGTCATGATTAGCTTTCTTTTGTAACAACTTATAATCGTCATTAAAATACTTTCGCGATGGTTATTAAACAACAGTCGCAAATTTATTATTGGCGACGGTTATTTGATAATCGGCTCTAAATATAATTTCATCACAGTTTCATAACTGTTGGACAAAATAGGTTGTGAGGGTGTTGACTTTTCGCGATGGTTGTACAACCGTCGCAAAAGGACATTGGCAATGGTTATTCTAATAATCGTCACCAAATATAATTTTTTTAATTGATTAGATTTTACCAATTTAATAAATGTAACATTTAAATTAACCTACGTAACATCCAATAACATATATATAGCACTCAATAAAACAAATATAATAGGAAATTTACTACAATTAAACTTAAGATCAGTAACATTACTTAAATAAACCCTAAACATTACATAAATAAAAATAAGAAATATAAAGAAAAGATGCGAGTTAAACTCCCACACCAATACCATGACCAGTACCTCCTTGGCCAAAATCGTCGTCCAGCCCACGATGTGCAGCATAATGGAAGCTGCTATAATCAGGTCCACCTTCACCTTGAAATATGGCCATCATCTCCGCCCACTACGCTTGCTGCTGTGCCATCTGCTCCTTGAAATCCAGTCTCTACTGGTGGATCTCCTCTTTAGTAGTTTGCAACTCTCTGATCACGTCATTCAGCTGCATCTACGTATGCTGTACCTACGACCTTAACTACTCCACCTTAGTAGAAGATACGCCAGGAAATCCCTTCCGTTCGTACCAAGTGGTGAGCGTCTGACTCCAACCTCTACTATAAACAAATCCACCATGTTTCAGAGGCATGACTGTTCGAAAAGCCTCCTCAGGTGTTCTTCAGTATACCGCCAAAGACTAACCTTAACTACATTCCTAATAACTTCCATTTAAGGGAACTTTAGGAACGTAAATAAGATCAGTTGGTATACCGGAGAAGAGCGAAAAGAAATTATTGAAATTCCTCCAGATATCGGTTCTATGTAACAAGTAACCCTAAATTGTGATAAAATCTGCAAGGACCCCCATTAGTTTAGAACTTCTCTGAACTAAGGGCGACGACTCTTATGGCATGCTATAAAGACAAAAGCTTGTGCGTGTAAGTGAGGTATACACACACTCCACATTATCCATATAAGATGATCATAAGTGTCAACAGGCATGTATTTTGACACGATTATCCCCTCCCAAAACCTGTAACCTAGGGGTTAGAATACCTATTGTTTGACTTCAAGTGTATCTAGATTTATGTAAGTGTGCTTATCTATAAATTCATAAAACACACATAATTAATCATATAAACATTTACAAATTAATTTGATACATCACATTCATTCATAAATGAAAATAACATAACATTCATAATTATGTCGGTACACCTCACATATATTCATTCACAAAAATAACATAATTTCATATAATTAAGTGGGTATACCCACAATCATTCACATTCACAACATAATTAATCTAAAAATTTTACATTCATATCTCGATAAAATACTAGAATCGATAATGGCGATTCGGACAAGGTTTAACCTGAATTGAATGTTACAAATCAAACATAATTAATATCAAATTTTAATAAATCTAAATCTTAAAAACTTTAAAAAAAAAAAGAATGGAAAGGGTTTAGGGGGAGGTGGTGGCTGGGGGAGGTGGCGGATGAGGTGGGTTGGCTTAGGGAGGAGAAGGAGGGGTGGGGGCGGTGGAGGGGAGGGCGCAGGGGGTGGCGGCAAGGGTCGGGCAGGGAGCGGGGGCCAACTGCGAGGGCGTTGGAGGGGAGGGTGCAGGGGCGAGGGAGGGGGCGGCGTCGCAGGGAGGGGCGGTGGGACGGGGAGGGGGGTGGCTCACCGGAGTGAGGGAGAGTCGACGGCGGACCGAGGAGAGGTGGGGAGGGGGGTGGCTCGT
The DNA here is from genome assembly GCA_037157565.1 of Thalassia testudinum. Lineage (NCBI taxonomy): Eukaryota > Viridiplantae > Streptophyta > Magnoliopsida > Alismatales > Hydrocharitaceae > Thalassia > Thalassia testudinum. The sequence goes on from JAZHRO010000013.1 coordinate 76,017,813, forward strand.
CTGAGGAAGGAGAACTGTTTCGAGGGGGAGGGGGAAGAGGTGTGGGCGTGGACTTATATTCATCATTGGCGACGGTTTATCCGATTAACTGTCGCCATTGTGAGTAACGTAACTTTTCTCGCCTTACTACGGCTCACATTCGTGACGATTTATACGATTAACCGTCTCAAAATGTGAGTATCCATCTCACGTGGGAGTAGATATTTTTTAGGTGCGGTTCACATTTGCAACGGTTGATCAGATAAATCGTCGCGAAATGTCACGCACATTTTCTTGCCTCACGTGGGAATACATTTTTTTAACTGCCGGTCACATTTCGCCACGATTTTATAAATCGTTGCGAATGCACATTGGCGACGATTTTATGATAAATCGTCGCAAATGTGAAAATGACAACTTCTCCCACCCAACGTAGGAGTAGATATTTTCGCGCGGCGTCACATGTTCGCGACAGTTGATCTAACAAACGTTGCACATTGCGAGTTAACATTCCCTCACAAACACTTTGACAATTAGAAACGGTTTACAGCGACAATCGAACACATAACCGTCGCTAATGTGAAACTATTAGCGACGATTGTGAAATCGTCGCAAGTTTAATGTCGTTAATAATAATTTTTCTTGTAGTGTATACGTAATATCAAAATATTATAAGAATATTTATATAAAAATCCCTTAAACTAATACAAGGGAAGTAAATTCTCTCAAAGCATGTCACGTGGCAGGTTTTACGGAAGAAAAGAATGCACGAACCACTCGAAGTATTTGCTACACATCTACCCAACGAAGCAAATCTGTCACATCCACGCACTTGGAAAGACGCTACCGAGTCCCTATCCTCAATATGATCATGGCAGCCAAGAGGAATGCTGATTGGAAAACGACAGGCAAACCACTAAGAACAGATTAGCTACTCTTCTCAACCAGGCCAACCTTAGCCTGTTTCAGGTTGGCCCTTAGTTACTTAATATCATAGCAATTTATTTGTCGATCGACATGATCTTGGAACAATTTATAATTTCCCTGCCATGATTGCACGTCATGTTCAATTAATTTATTCAACATTAATATGGTGGATGAAAGGGTTCCCTCTTCTATAAATAGAGACTTGGGTGCATGGTGATCGGCACCCATGTATACAAAGCTAAAGAATACATAATGAAAACCAAGGCTTTCATCATTCTCCTCATGCTCGCCATCCTCTTTGTCGTTTCCACAGGTCACATTAATCCTCCTTTGCCTTATATATATTTAATTTTACGCATTGAGCATATATATATATGTGTGTGTGCGCGCGCGCGCGCACGTATACGCGTGTGTGCAATCATGTAGTCAACTGCATTGCATTGAATGGAGGACATAAAAAATCACTTATCGTTAATGTTGTTACTAATGTATCTGCTTAATTATTGTGTAGAAGCACGTAGTGGGACTTGTGTGCTCAAGGGAATTATCTACTATTCACCCCGATGTCGACACCTGTGTAGGCGTTATTGCAGGGCATTCCACTACCGCCATTTTATATGTGTGAATTACTTCTTCCTATGGGGACAATGCATCTGCAGGAGGCGTTGCTAGATAATTAAGCCGCATAAATTAAGCTGCCTACAATTTGGTGGGGTGGGGGGGGGGGGAGGAAGAAGGAGAATAAGGTGCATGTCTAAAGGCTATGGCATCGTCTTTAAGACCACCGTTATCCCGTTTCTTGAGATTGTTGTGGCCTCATTCCAGTATTAATTGTTGACTTTTCATGTATGTGGAAGTGCGTTCTGCTGGTTTTCTATTTCTTGAGTCATTTGGATTATGTAATATAATTATATTTATATTTGAATAAAAAAATTAGATTATTCTTTAATTAGTATGAGTAGGGTGACATACTTAACAAAATCGAATAAATATGATGTATATTGATTTAAATATCTAAACAGTTTAAAAGTTTTTATAATATATTAAGAAATTATTTGGTTTGATCTTTTTTTTTTTTTTTGTCTGAGTTGGGATGGTAACTTTCTCCGGTGGTCGTCGCCTGGAGATTCAGAACTATCACGTAGGTTAGATTAAGGAGTTAACTTGATGAACCAGGAGATAGTCGAATTCCCTCTCTAATATTGCTTTCATAGAAAGGCGTATCCCTTGACCTGAGACAGATTTGTCATTGTTCACGAACACGTGCATTTGGTGGACCGATAATAAATGCACCCACCTAGATGCTGATACTAAAAAGGTGGTCTATATATATATATGAAGGGATAAGAGGTGCATGATCTTTCAAAGAGATTACACAAATCAGTTACGTAGGTGTATGTGACGAATTAATCATATGAGCTTGCTCCGCGTAAATTAGGAAATCACAATTTTACATATGGTTACAAAGTCCTAATGAGACTCAATGCGAAAAAGAAAAGAAGATAGTCCTTTGGGAAAGGATCTGATTTTCTTTCTCATCCCAATAATGCAAAAATATGTTGAAAATAATATTATCCAAAAAAGAATGATGGTATTTTAATGAGATTAGACCCCAAGATAATATTATCCTCCATGTATGAAGAATTTATAATATTTAGAATACTTAGGGAGGCGTAATATCATAAATCCACAAATTTTAAAGCTTCACTATTGGTGTGATGAAACCAATAATGAATTTGATGGATTCTTATTTGTAGCATAGATCAATTATAATTTAAAGAGTTAAATTACATTTAATTTGATGATTAATTGAATCTAATTTAATTAGGTAGAAAATTCAAAGGTTAGATTGCAATTAATTTATGTTTAGATACTAAAACCAAACATTCCATAATTTATTAAGAGCATATAATGTAAAAATCAAGTAGAATTTGATCCTTACCCTTGGATGAAAATTCAAAAGTTACCATCAAATTAGGATTAGAGTTGAATTCCTATAAATATCTCTCAAGAAAACCCTAATTCCTCCGAGCAATCACATAATATCCAATTAAGCCCAAAATTTCTCCACAAATGGTGAGGGAGAGAGAGAGAAGCAACGATAGCGACTTTCACAAGTCTAGTGCGCCTTTCAAAAGTCTAGAAATCATTCTAGACATCTGATAGAGGTAGGTTTAGACATCTAAAAGATGTTCTGATGAATATCTTCTATTAACACCTGAACATCAAGGCAAGGAAGGAGTAGAATGATCATCGTCCTCAATTTTTGTGAAGGTGTTTGTAGGACAGTTCATCATTGGATATCTTCAGCGTGTAGGATTTCATTTATCTATTGAGGAGGAGTTTTGGTTCATCGAAACTTATTATAGGAGACACCGCACGTGAGGTGTTGTATATACCACCTAGAAGGTAATTGAAAATTAATTTCAATCACGTGAATTTGATTTAAGATATTTTTATTTTATTTTTTTTGATAGACTTTAGACATTAATTTATTCTTGATTTTTAAAAATTCTAAACATTATTTTTCACTTTCACGTTGTCACAGGTCAATCCCATCCATCCCTTCGAGTTAATGTATCGAAGCAGAGTGTGATGGAATATGCGCTATTTTAGAATTCTTTTTTTCATGGTTAGAAGTGGACGGCAGAAGACCAATGAATGAGATGTGCCACTTTTTTTTGACCTATAGTTGCGAGAAGCATCGTTTGAGAGTTCCAATTTGACATCTACTTGGTAGGACGAAGAATCAACATAGCACCAAATGTATAGGTTAGGAAGAAATGAAACGTTGACACTATATGCATAAGGACTGCTACTAATGATGTTGCATGCCGATATCTTCAGAGAATAATCTACGTACCAAACTTCTCTATCTGACGATATGGTCGACATGCACGATATGCAAATTAACCTAAATTTGCTGTCGGTGGAAAGCTTTCATCACGAAGGATGGTTAAAAAGATTTTGGAACTAGCTAAGGAATCTAGAATACAAAGAATAAAAATATTATACATAAGGATCGATATAATATGATCATTACTTTGTAGTTGATACAACGTTTTCCTCATTTTAACTTGAAACAATGAAGTACAACCAGTCCTATGTATAAAAGCGTATTTCTGATTTTAAATATGTATTATTTAACAGTATAAATAAACCTATCCAATTATCTCAACTTGAAACAATGCAGGACAATTAGTTCTATTGCTGAGGACGTTTAATAGACAAATGTCGGTATAAGGTCAACATATGTCGGCGTTACTTCCATTGATGTCATTATAGGACCACTTATTGTCAATCTGGCAATGTTTATTTTTAATGTCGATATAGCATCAACGTTTCTGAAAAATTAAACGTCCGCATGTAGGATCAAATTAATCGAGTTAAGGATTCTCAAATTAGCATTCTACCTTACATGAACTTGAGATGTCGTAGAATGAAAAATAGAGAATCCACCAAGGATCTTATAGTACAGGATTTACAGATACCATTAATCTTCTGAAAAGTCTCCAAAAAGATGCAAACATTTGAATAATTGATATCTACTGAACTCACTGATTAAAGAATGGGAAACAATAGTTATAGAAAGAGCAGATTGTTCGAACATGGTTTGCTTACTTGTGATGCCATGGATCAGATTCCGTAACCTCAGCACTTATACCAAGCAAATTTACTATGGTAGTCCTCTAATTTTTTTATCTTTTGCCATCACAAGGAGAAGGGTACAAGTAAAATTGTCTCCCAACCAATCAGGTGAAAAAGATCTGGAGTGGTCTAAAGAGACTCTTGATACAATCAAAGTGGTGGTGAACAGCTATAAAATATGATTCAAAACATACCGTTCCAAAAATTATTGTCCCCATAGAAAAGAAATGGGCATCTACTTTTCATATTTTCTTTCCTTTTCAAATTTTCATTGAAGCTGTATAGGGCAAGGGAGAAGAGATAAATCTAGATGCCCCTCCGAGAAGTAGGTTGGTGGGGGCCATCTTGTGGATATTTTCTCTAATTATCTGATATCTATCCAATTACTTTTTAGGTTGATTGTCTCCTTTTTTTTTTTTTTTTTTTTTTTGGCAGTTTTTAAATTGAAAACCAATGTCATAGGTTAATTACTTTTAGGTCCAATTTGATTGGTTAGTGGTATAATTAACCTCGGTGGATAATCCTAGTAGTTTGAGGGGTATCTTACAGATTACAATTTCCTTAGAATAAAAGCAACAATTCTGTGGTGGAATATCCTTCCTGCAGAAAAACAGAAAATTAGGATATCTCTGAGGCATTTAAAGATGATAGAGGATGACCATCCCATAACCAAATTAGGGCTTGCTGTAAAGTATACCATGATAGGTCCAGAATTACCTTGTTCAATTGGAGTACCTCCATCTGGCCACTTTTCCCGTCTTTTGGATGCGTGGCCACTAATTATAGAACTGTTGTTAGCAATAAAGAGAAATTTAAGAAAAAAGGGCAAATGATGTTGTTATCATCTACACCATGCCACCATGGTATCCCTTTTTGCCATTTAATAACATCTCTAATTCTACAAGTTCTTTTTTTTTGGAATGATAAATATGATAAGCATAGGATTTGATCCCGTAATCTCGAGATACTCTATAACCGAACCAATCCCTCAGTAGCTAATTCCACAAATTCTCATCAGTCTCCTTCACTTCATTTAATATCGTCTGGTGTCATTTAATGTTGTTAAGAGGGGTGGGGGAGAGGTTGACATCTGTGGATGGGAGAGGTGGATTGTTGGGGACGGAGGGAGGGGAAGGGTTTGGGGAAAGAGAGGAGAAGGGGTTGGGGAAGAAAGGGTGAATGGAATTAAATCAAAAACTAGAGTGGTGGATGAAGCTAAAATTGTTGCAAATGAGAGGAGTGCAATGAATCAAGTGGTGCGTTAGAAGGAATGGTGTCCTATTGGCTTGAAGGTACGATTATACCAAGGAGTATTTTGACAAAGACAATGAAGATGGAGGTGAAATATGATTGGGGAGGCAAGCTAAAAAAAACATAGTATGGGACGATACATGTATACCTTATGAGGAAGGGGGACTAGGCGTGAGAAATATCGAAGAAATGGAATTTCTCATGTCCTATGAAAGGGCATCCAAGTTGGTGAATGGTCAAAGACTTAGATAGTTGCCATAATGGACCAGAATGCTCAGGATACAAGCTTAAAACTATGTAAAAGTTTAAACAAGGAAAGGAGTGGAGGTGGCCTTTGAAAAGGGAAGACGGAGTTTTCAACAAGAAGATTTGGTAGGAGGTAAGCAGAAAGGGGGAAAATGTGAATTGTAAAAGGCTCTGTGGGGGTGGGGGGGGGGGGGGAAGAGAGTGTCAACCGGGAAATGGTGCACGCTATTGGAACCTTAAGAATAAATTGGTGACAAAAAGCGAGAGTGGTTGATTAGGGTGGACGGTGCTTTATGCAGAGAAGGGAAAGAGGATAAGCGACATCCATTATGAGCCCATTCTCGAAGTCCTTGTCGGTCCCAAGATGAGGATAGAGAGGATGTGGGATTAGGTGACGTGACAGTAGCGATGGCGAGAGAATTAGACTGTAGAAATTCTTTTTCTCAATCTCATCCATCCATCATGTCTTCATCTCTCGCATCTTTGACCACTTTGCTGTTTGAAAATCAGAGGAGCAGGAAGAAGGAACCTTTCAGGACAATAAACTTTGCCATAAAGACTACCATCAATGTAGACCAATGGACATCTCAACACACTCTTTCTAGACTAACTGCAAAGAAACAGAAAAAAAAAACAAAAACAAAAACTACTGGGAATACACAGGGATATCCAATCTTAGAATCCTTCTAACCTGGGGATACTGCTTGTACCCCTTCACTCCCTCTGTTGAAATTGCCTCCTTGCCCTCTTTGCAAGCTCGATTCAGTAACGTGCACACTGATGGGCATGAAGACGTCCAAACAAAAAGCACTCTTCCATGAATGAACGAAGCCAGGATTGATTCCTCAGGATGAAAAGGGTATAGGGATTTCTAGTAAGACTTCCCATCCTCTACATCCTACGACTCCCACATCTGATTCGCAGGCTCACCGCTTCACATGGATACAAAGTGAGGTGGGTACGTATGAAGAATTAAAAGGGTTATATTTGTCAGAGAATTGCGAGGGCAATGTACCACTATCGGTAGTCCTTCTTCACCACGGAAGGATACGAAATTTTTTTGTGATCCAAAATAATACACGTCAATCACAATCTAGATTAAATTTGAGTAAAAATCTATTGCGTAAAAATGATAACTTTTTGGAAAACTATATGGTGCAATTTGAGTGTGCAATACAATGGATGTCCATATTTGAGGAATTAACCTAATAAGCATGCATAAATTGCTTTGATCATAACCTTGCAAGAGAAGGCAAAACTTGATGTTGAGGCTTTTAATACTTGTTTCGTTGCGTTTGTGGAGCAACACAAGCATAAGAATTAATTAGACTTTTGAAAAATCGATATTATGTTCTTTTACTGGTTTTTTTTTTTTTTTTGTTGCAAAGCTTTTGATTAAGACCAAGTAATTAAAGAACATATACAGAAAAAACTAATAGAATAACGACTCAAAGATAGAAACAATGGCTTAAACAAAATAGAATTTAAACAGATACGGACTATAGGGAGAAAAGAAACCTTGATATTTTAAATTAAATGCATATGTATGATGTCAGATGAGGGGCTGCGGAGGGGGAGGATAAGTTGTGTGGGGACTTGGAGAGAGAGACAGAGAAGACAACCTAAGTCAAAACCAAAGCATCCTCTGCCAGCTGTGCATGGTTCCACGAGAGGCAAACAAATAAAAGGTGGGGGTGGAAAGCAAATATTAAGAGGGTCGCTGATACGATTTGATTCTGATTCTATATAGCTTCTGAGAATAATCCGTCTTCACTAAATCTTAAAATTCATTCGTTCAATGAGAAATAAGTAGATGCATAAATTATTCTATAATTATACATGTAATGTAACTAAGTAGAAATAAATAATAGATAACAGTGAAAATTAGAACAGAAAATCTAAAAAGTACTACATACTACAAGTGAAAAAGTATGAATACAGACACAGCCATCACAACTAAAGCAGCGAGAAATATAATAGAAACAGGTATTACATGCTAAAAGTGACTACTAATAAAAAGCTTCTACAACGGAAAAGAGAAAGGACTACGGCTAAGCTTAGCTCCTTCTGCAGCTGGTGGCACTGACTGCGTAACTCCCTAACCTGAACATTATTATATATATTGGTGGTCAGCTAACGCTGAGTAGAGTTGTGCATATATCATTTACATGCAATTAAACATAAATGAACAAGTAGCTAACAAATCATACAATTTCTAATTATGTATCAATATCTGTTTCCGTTTAAATCATCTATGTATTTCTGATTCGATTTCTAGTAAAGGTCCACAACATTTCTTAATCCACTTGTTCTCTAAGGGAACGATCTTGATACAGTTTTCCCGCGATGTAGGATGTACACGTGACACTCTCCTGACCTAGAGAGTACCTCGTGATAGTCCTACACTCGGTCTACCACCCCAGGGTCATGGTCGTGATGTAGCGGTGACTACAGCACGCGCGATAAATGTACAGGTAGCTACCCCACACTGGCATGCGATCAGTCGTTTTCGCTAACGGATACGTCCAAACGTACAGCATAGAACAGAACAGGGGCCACACCCTTCAACAGTCTGCGTACCCTCGCCTGATTATCCTAGTTTGCCCAGTGGGTCTAACAAGAGTCAGTGTAGGGTGACCAATTCTAATCCGGATCCCAACCCAAGGGGCAGCTAGCTCCCCCTACACTAAATTGATAATAGCTCTCCTCGGTACCGTGTACACGAGGGGCAGCTCACTTTCTGTAACTAAGTCCATACAACCAACCAGCCCGTAGGCAACATGTTCCAACATACATCGGATTTCCATATCACAGTATTTTGATTCCTTTTCTAGTTCTCCGTAAGGTTCGTGCATCAGCATTCGTCTTATCTCATGATACAACATATATCTGAAGGTTCGGCCCTACCAGGAGGGGGTGACGTAATAATTGCGAAATTGAAATATAATCTCACAAATAAGCAATCACACAAGTACACAAGAATTTTTAGGTGGAAACCCAAACCGGGTGAAAACTACCACCTAACCCTCTCGAGTTAGGATTTTTCGATCAACCAAGTTGATCAAAATCCACTAAATCGAATCACTTTAAACGAGGGTGATTCAACCTCAATACAACCATGCTACTTAAACGAGGGTAGCGTACCTCAACCCCTTCTCTTCACGAGAAGGATTTTGTCTCGCGAAGGAGACGGGAATTCGCAAAGCGAATACCCAACCAAATAACAAAGATAAAATAAACAAGTAATCCTATAGAGCCAACAAAGTAATTTTAAACCTAGCTTCTATAGGAATTAGGAAACTCCCCTTTGCAAGGAGTACGTCGAGTTGATGACGCGGTGCGTGAGCCACGCGACGACGCAACTTCGCTCTCGTGAACTACGGCGGGAGAGCGGGTGCGCAACAGCTTGATGCTCTCAAGAGAATGGAACTTGAGCTTGGAGAGCAAGAGCTAGCTAGGACACAAGAGAGTGGAAAGTGTATTACAAAGTGTTTCTTGTGTATCTTGGTCTCTCTAGGTGTGTTTTTGTGTTGCAAAGGTTTCCCTCTATTTATAGAGGCCTTAGGAAGGCTTTGGAAGGCTTAGGAAAGGTTCTATAGCCGTTGGGTGCAAAGCCCAAGAGAATCACCCCGAAATCAGGAACAATCATTGTTCTGACAGGCTTATCAGACGTCTAATTCTGGCATCAGACGTCTGGAAGTTCACTTTAAGACGTCTGATTTCAAGGTCAGACGTCTGATTTTGGGCGGGTCTCTTCCTGACTTGGATCAGATCTAAACAGGATTCTAGTGCAAGTCCATCAGACGACATATAGGACGTCTGGCACTATGTCTGGACGTCTGGAAACCTACTTTTTCTGTGGGAATGGATTTTCAAACGTTGCAACGGCTAGAAAATCTCTGAGAAGAGATTTTGGGTCAGCCGAGACAAAACGGTCAATTATCAGACGTCTGATAAGGCTCTAACGGTCACATTTTTGAGTGTTTGCTAAGCCAACCAACGGTCCACTAATTGGACGTCTGGCAAAGTCATCAGACGTCTCCTAAGACGTCTGGTCTAAGGTCTGGACGTCTGATTTCATCAGACAGAACTAACTATGTCCAGCCTAATAATTATCAGACATCTGCATCAACAGTCAGACGTCTTAAAACACTTTATCAGACGTCTGATTTTGGAATTAGACGTCTGGAAATGCTGTTTGAACCCTATATTGATTTTCTAAGTTCTCTACAGAAAACCTAAGTATCCTAGGGTTGTGCAGGTGTTCCTAGGACTACTGTTAGGGTACTTTGAAGCTCTTTAACATAATGTTCTAAGGAAATAAAAAGAGTAAGCAAAATAAAGATAAAAGTACATGAAAGGATTAAATAAAATTCTATCATATTCTTCTTGTCCTTCCATCTTCAATCTAGCTCTCCTCGTGAATCTCATCTGTTCTCCATCAAGCTCCTCCAATCCGTCCTGGATGCGAGCTCGAATTTCGTCTAAATACGTCTACATTTGCAATTGACCTGAAATCTAAGACTCCAAGTGCAAATGTTAAATAACACGTGTTATGTTATCATCAAAACAAATGATCGTGGTGCTTTAGCACCAACAATATCTCCATTCACAATCCGGTTCTTAATCGTATAACATGCAACTTGTGATTCAACAAATTAAGCAATCACCACATCAATTAACTATTCAGTTGCTAGTAGTAAAAACTTTAACATACATTTCATAATGTAACAGTGGGGTTCCAATAATGTACATCCATCCTTCTCAACCCTAGGATTCATTTTATATCCTAAAGTTCAATCAAATCATTCTAATATAATATGCACTTTAATCATTTAAATCACAGTATTAGAGATGACCACTTTACCAGGGCATACGGTTGGTATGGGGGCTCGAACAGTGGATCTCGACTCTCCGCAGGTCCCGCGTACACTACGAACTGGAGACCTATATTGTTGACCAATAATGTCAAACGGTTCAAAACAGTATAGATATGACGTTTACACGTAGAGAATTCCAAGAGAAAACCAATGATACTTCGTTTGTGAAAAATCGATTCCATTTGGACCCTGTACCAACCCAAAAACACGTATTCTAACCAAAATCAGACGTCTGGGGCAAGTCCCAGACATCTTAAATGAACGCAGTAACTCACCTTGCTTTCTTACATCTTTTTCAGATGTCTGAACCCCTTCGTAGCCGTCTGAGGGAGCTTCCAGACGTATGACACTGCTCTTGATCATCTGGAAGAACAGTCAGACGTCTGACATGATCTCCAAACGTCCTAAAGCACCTCAAAGGTCGCACCACGTGCCTTTTCAATGCCCTCATACCTACACATGCATGCACAGCTTAAAGTGCGACACCTAAACATGACCGTACACACATGCAGACTCGTGCATGGCACATACTTCGACACCCTACGTGCTATCAGACGTCCTGAGCCTTCTCTGAACATTCGACGACACCTCCGAACGTCTGACAAAAGTTGCAAACGTCTAATAATGCAGAAATATCTATGCACAAAGCTTCCTTGCGAAGTCCCTCTTCTTGCAAACTCCTCATCTCCACCCATGGAGCTAAAGCACCTACTCTTTCTACTTCTCTCCCTCCCTCGCGCTCTCTCCTGCTACCCTCTTTCTCTCCCTCTCTACGTGCTCCTTCAACTCCCCTATTCTCCTCCTCCACACACAATTGCAAGGGGAAGGGAAGGAGGTGGACAGGGGTGATGGATCAAATGGAGGGATGCCCTCCGTGGTCCTGCTTCCTTCCTCTCCTCCTCTTGGCCGCAAGGTGGAAGAGGAGATGGGAAGGGCGACGACTGCAAGTAGTTAAGGGGAAGTGGAGGTGGTGGTGGTGGCGTAGGAGGTGTAAGAGGGTGGAGAGGTGAGGGGATCTTTTTAAAGAAGAGGGTTTAGGATTTGGTTGCGTGTGTACATGAATCGAGGGTGGAGGGGTGGAGGTATTTTGCAAGATTGATCCCCTCAAAAGCCTCATTTTCCTCGCATAGCCCATAAACTTAAATCCAAGAGATTTAAAGTTACATTAACACCACTACCATTCTGAAAAAATTACCGAACGATCCTTGAAAAAGATCATTTCAGTAACCCTCACCGGCCCCACCTTGTTCTTGTTCCCTATCTCTGGAATCTGGATGGAACCTATGACATCATCCCCCTTCTTCTAAAAAGGGCCACAACTCCAACCTCCATCTCGATAATTTATGCGCAATTATTTCACTGGAAGTTCGAACTCTCCTACATGATCACCCAGGGAGATTTCCTGACTCCCCCCCTCTCCTTGTCCTTTTCAGCTAGAAAGAATTCGTACTTAGATGTAGACCGATACGGATGCACATACAAAATGTTTTTGAAAATTCCAAACCTCAATCGTGATAAAGTTATACAGGAATACAAAAAATGAACAAATAGAAAACGAGTATAAATTACATGTTGTTAGGAAGCGGGCTGCTACTTAATATAATACAGAAAACGGACCATCCTACTGTGAATCGGGCATCATCAACCACAGAATTTTATATCAAGGTATGTATAATCGCATTTTCGAGGGTACCATATTTCATGAAGGAGCAAGTTCTTTGACACGTGCTCAGACAATATTGGAAGTACTCTTTTGCTTGTGCATGACGGCATGGGCCGGAGGAGACGAGCGTAAATGGCATGAATGCTTCTTAATACTTGATGACGTGGCGGCGTAACCAGAGTTCGTACATCACCATGTGGAATGCGTCAAACGGCACTGGTGGTGAATGCCAAACGAAATGCTTTTGTATCTGAAAAACAAAAGGTTTAAATTAGTATCTCTACAGCAAAGTGAAAAACTCAAACCCTTTCCCGAGCCCTCCCCACTACAAGATTAGAGGAAATCGCCTCCCAAAGTGGGCCCCACACCCCTTCATCTGCTTGCCAAAAACGGGTGGTGGGATCTCCTGTGCGAGATTTGTCGTGGAAAAAGGACTTGGAAAAACCATCGCTCTTTGAGAAAAGAGCATGTCTGCAACGACCGTGATAACAACAAAAGATTGAATATGACAGTTATTAGCTCTCTTTTCTAAAATCCATCATGATTTTGTTCTCGCTTTTTTTTCCCCTGAAAAGGAGAAGCATGTATACCGGAGGTCAATAGTTACACACTTCATTCATTTATAAAACCAAAGAATTTACAAATGCTACCTCCACAAATTGAAGAACCCGCAGGTATCCCTTACAACATTCTCGATCCACACTCTTTTACCCTCGTAGATGGTCACATTTCTATGTCATCTCATGTTATTAGTCAGGAAATACAATAATCATCACCATACAAATTTGGCAATGATTGTCAACTGGGATTGGCAAATTATCAATATTTAAAAGTTTAACATGAATATATACATATAATTGGAGAAGGGAAATGTACAAAAAGTTAAGAAAACCAAGTATACTAATAAAGTAGGAATATGACAATCATAACTGCTATAATATGAAATGATTAAAGCAAGGTGTATACCTCAATCAAACTTTTGTGCAATGATGCAAACCCTTCGTCTGAAATAGATTTAAGAATGGATTTTAGCCGGTAAACATCATTCTCCTCGAGAATAACAGAAAACTTCCGCCAATCAAGAATGTCATTGAAAGGTAAGTCATAGTAGTTCGACAATATCACTGCATTGAAGAGTTAGAACTTTAGCCGTTTGATTGAATCACAAAATCAACCATAAAGTGGAATGGCAGAATAATGCATACCAGGTACACATCCATAGTGAATGGAATCAGCAATACGAGCACTATTGACCTGAGATCCACCAGGGCAAATACAGAATTTGGTTCTGTAGAACGTCTTTTGATATACCAATTCGCCTATAGCTCGGCTTATGCGGTTGTTGCTTATAGCAAGTTCCGTATCATTTTCCCATACACGTGCTAGAATAACTCTTATCTTGGAATTACGATGACCAGCCCAAAAACCAAGCACCGTCCTGAAAGCATTTGCTGCTGTTAGATATCTAAGTCTTTTCCTTGAGATTATTTTAGCAATGTTAGATGTAAATTTTAAGTTCAGCAACCACATGTAATCATAAGCAATCTAAGCAAAACCTGGTTCAAGTGCTATGAATCTCCGGCCAATAAACTTAACCAAAATTCTCTTCATAGCCAAAAGAAAGTGTTAGTCTATAGGATTACTAACACACTATTAAATGTGTTTCCTTGATAATAAATCTCCTTAGCAGGTATCTTGTATTTGACCAACTTTGCAGGTATCAAGGGGAAAAAAGAATAAATGAAAGAAAATAATACCCATGTGATTGAGAAGAAGAATGAAGGAGAACAAGAAGTGAAGACAGATTTTTTGATTCATTTGGTAAAAGTCGTTACTATATGTTTAGAAAATTTGTAAGAGCCATAGAATATCTCTTACATCCTACAGGTACTTGATCCACCCTTACGAATGTGTACTAGAACTAAAACTCTAGGAAAGGTACATTTATACAGTGTAAGATAACCTACCTCTCACTTGAGACCGTCCAGCTCCTTTTTCACGCACCAACTGATGAGTTCATTAGACGACCCTAAGCAAACAACCTCCTTGATTTACTTAGATTCTTTTTAAGCCATTTATGATGAGTTCATTGGTCGACCTTACGCAAGGAACCTCTTATATTTACTTAGTAAGACATCTGATTCCATCTTAGATTGAATTTAACTAATTTTAAACCTTGATTAAGTGGACCTTTAGACAACTCAACCCTCATTGCCAGCCATCTAGCTTATGAATGGCTTGTTCCAAAACTTAACCTAATTCCTTCCAACTACCTTAATCACTTCATCAATGGCTAAGTTGATTCATTTGACCATGTTAAGGTTGTCTGACCACCTCATCAGACAACTGATCATTTCTAACTGTGACGAATAATAAGGTCATCCATTGAACCTGTGAAATTTGATTGACAACCAGTAAAATTGATTCTTCAACATTCCTTTGACCCGTGGACTGATTTTTATCTCAAGGTCATTCGATGTTCTTCCATCAGACATGTATTATTTGCAGTAGTCAACCTTGATGAGTCTTAAACATGGACATAAAGTTGTTTAATATTTCTTATGCAACAGCCATCTTGTCTATTTCTCAGTTGATGCCTTTATTGCAAATCCATGCACTGAGATCTGTTTTTGGTCAAACTTAATTGATATAACCCACTTCAATTGTTTCTTCACTTAGCACATCATTCAACCCATAATCTAAACACGACCTGATCTTCAAGCATCAGATGACTAGTCCTTTTTTAAGGTCATCTATCTAATCAGGCTGACTTTAGGTCTTCTAGGCATCAGTGAAGACCATTCCATCCATTGGATTTGTCTGTAAGACACCTCTAGAGTCCTAAGCACTCTATAAATACTCTAGGGCATCCTCTTGGCATTGAACAAGAGTCACTAATACTTCCAAAGCTTTTCACTTTTTTCTTCTATTTGTGTCATGCTTGCAATTTTTTCTTTTTTTGAATAGCCATCCACTTCATTCCATAAGAAATACTTACAAATTTTACGTCCAAAACTCAGACAACACACACACATCCCTCACAACAATTTCCACCCACGCCCTTTCCCTTTCCCCTCAGAAAATACTTGAGTTGCGCTACAACGAAATGGCCCACACCGCCGCTGCCACAGATATCCACGCATGAGTGCTAGTCTGAACACCATTTCTCAAGGACCAAAATGCACCCTCGGACGAGACATCAACCCTAGGCAAGTCCACGTCTGCCCGTACATTCCTGGAGTATTGGCACGCCCAAGAAAGACGCTAAATATCTTCATCCTCTCGACCACAAAGGGTGCAAGCAGCAGCGATGTCCCCAAACCACCTTTTCCTGTACACCTTCGTGACCAAATTCCCATGCCACAAAAGCCACAAGAAAATTTGAACTTCAACGAAATCCTCATCTTGTAGAAGCATCGGTAGGCCTCCACCAAATCACCACCAAGGCCCCCCACACCCCTTAGAAGGTTATATGCTCTGTTCATGGAGAATGAGCCTCCATTCCATACCAGATGATCGAGACAAACTGGCAACGGTCAGAAGTCCCTGAGGATTGAAAGGAGGGATTGCAGATTGTAAAAACGGCATCAGAAAGAGCACCACCCAAGCTAGGGGGCCAAGATGATGCCTTCTCATCCCAAGCCTCTGCCACCTATAACAGCTTGCCATCTACAAGTGCAAAGAGACGAGGTACCACCTCTGCTAAAACACTGTTCTCCAACCAGTCATCCATCTAGAACTTGAAAATCCTTCCATCACCCATAACATGATGGAAAAATGAGGATACCCTTTGTAAAACCAGTACCAAGGATCCCCACAAAAAGGATGACCCCTGCGAGAGAGTCACCATCTGCACCAGATTCAAACAAGAGTCCTTCAATAACCTATGCCACATTCTCTGCCTCTCTACTCCCACCCTCCATGAAGGAGAGGGTATCATCTGTGTACCGTAGAATAGGCATCAGTAGTGCACCATCTGTTGAATCTGCAGGATCTCAAGCACACGCTAGAAGAGGAGTGGAATAGTGTGGTATAAAAATGACATGTAAAAATAAGCAAATCACAAATTTGACACAAGATTTATAAAGGAAAACCCTACCAAGTAACAATCTCTACTCAAGTTTCCCAACTTAGGATTTTAAATCCGATTCTCTCTACCCAAGAGAATCAATATCACTAATCAAAAACTTGAGGTAATTAGCGGGTTACTTCAACCCGAGGTACAATGGATAAATGAAGAATGGGGTGTTAGCAAAGTACTTAGCACAATAATAATACAAAAGAAATATAAGATCAAAATACAGAAATTCCTATAGCCTCCCTTGATATAAGCATTAAGAACAATGATATCAGAAGCTTAAAGAAGATCAAGGTTGAAGATCCTTGATCAAGATGCAAACTGCGGGCATGTTGAGAGCATTTATAAGAATTTGAGGCATGCAATCACTTTTCTTATACGGTTGATTTTTCTCTTAAGTGTTGTTATATGTAAGCAAGTGTAAGGGAGTCTTATTTATAGATTTCAAAGGCATTATCTCAAATTATAGCCGTTAGACACAAATTAAGAAAAGATAAATCAAATGAAACCAAAAATAGAGATTGAATTTGCCATATCGATCATGTGTATCGATGCAGGATAAGCTGCACCGATACATCATGCCTACGATCAACAAAAATCACCGATGCAATGCACACGCTGATACTCGTACCGGTGCACATTCTTTTGTACTGGTGCATGTGTATTCCAGCTTTTAATCTTTCACCAAAAATCACTTGTGCAAATCAAGAATCACATGTGCAAATCAGATATCACTGGTGTAAAGATCAACAATTATGATTTTCATAAAAAAATCATTGGTGCAAAATAAAAAAATCGGTGCAAATCAAAGACGATAAGCTACAAGTATCGATGCAAAAGTATCTGTTTCGGTGCATATGTGTGTTACAGTCCCAAACTTCTTTTTAAAGTTAAGGAGATATTGTAGCTCACTTGTACAAGTACACATCAAAGCATACCAGTGCACCAACAAATTTTTCAAAGTTTAATAAATTTTTAAGACAACCTTATGCTCATTTTAGTCCTAATGACTTCTATCTAACATAGATATAAGTTAGGCTCTTTTGGAAGTGAATATGAAAGGATTCCTTAAGAGATTTAAAATGAGCTTTTGAGATGTTCTCAGAAGTGAGTTTCAAATCACATGATAATCAAATGATTTTTTTTTTAAAGGTGAAAGGGTGGTTATATAACCACCAAAAAATTTCATTAAACCATGGCACTAAGCCAAATAGCATGTTAGACTCCACAAAATTTTCAATATACGAATACTGATCCTTAAACACCACCATGTTCCTCCCCAACCAAATGCCCCACAAAACCGCAAGAGGTCATGCCTTTTCTTTCTTCGTGCGGAAAACATTAGGTCCACTCCTAAAGGTCCTCCCTCCAGAAGCCATCAAAGGAGGCGTACATCCACTAACCACCATCAAATCGACTCCAGACTTGGGCCGCCAAAGGACACTGGAAGAACAAGTGCTCCACATCTTCATCCTCCCCACCACAGAGAGGACATATTGTGCCTGCCTCAGGAGCCCACCTGGCTTGCCACATCTTTGTCATAATTCAACCTCTCATGACTACCCAACAGAAAATCTTCACCTTCAACGGACAAGCTGTTGACCGAATTTGATTGCAATCTCTAATAAGATCCACATCTCCCAACCCTCCCGGAGTTCCCAGCCTTTTATATGCATCACGAACTGAGAAATCCCCATCCTCCCACCCAAACGCATCCACCCCATCCTCTAGTTGAAAGCCCTTAAATTCCTACAGTAACACCTAGACCTCCTCAATCCTCTGGTCAAACAGGTTCCTCGAAAAAGCAGGTCACCAACATCCATCCCACAACTTTGCCACCATCGCCCTCCTATCAGTTGCCAATGCCGAAAGCCTAGGGAAACGATCTGACAACTTCCCATGCATTGTCCAATCATCAAGCCAGAACTTGAATGGTCCTTCAAAGACACGTATTGACGTAAAAAAATCATGCGCTCTCGATGCCACCACGGAGGGGCCCTAAGAAAATGTGACGCACCCCAGGGAGGAGATATCAAAAGATCCCATCACATGGGGCCCCCATAACAAGTCCACATGATCTTCCCCACCATCCCCTTTGCACCTCCAAGCAGCCTGATAATCCACTTGGTCAAAAAACTATCATTCATTTTTCCAACCTCTCTAACACCCAGACCTCCTTCTCTAAGAGGCCTGCATACCTCCTACACCACCAACCTCACCCCCTTCCTCCCCGATTCACTGCTGCCCCAAAAGAAACTCCTCATCAAGCTCAACAGCTTCTTCACCTGCCACGTCATCTTCAACACTAAGGCGAGATAGAAAGGCATGGAAGACACCACAACTTTGAGAATCACCAACCTTCCCCGTCTAAATAGGAGTTTTGACTTCCAACCCACCAGCCTCCCCTCCATCTTCTCCACCAAAGGGATCCAGTCCCACGCTGAGATCCTCCTATCCGTCAGAGGAAAACCCAAGTAGGAAATCAGCAGGTCTCCCTTCTATGTACCCAGCACAGCACTACATCGAGCAGCCTCACCCTCGAACATAAGGAACAAAATGAAGGTTAACTTCCGGAAGTTAATCTACAGTCCCGATGCCTCTCCAAACAACTCAACGAGAATGCGAATCTTCCTCACCTCCGTCTCCACCCCATCCACAAAGAAAAGCGTGTCCACAGCATATTGAAGCACCGAAACTACCTCTCCATCATCTACCGAGAACCCCTTAATCAAGCCGCTCTTACAGGTCCTCAAAGACGCCCTCGCCAGTGCATCAGCTGCCAAACCAAACAGCATAGGCGCCAAAGGACATCCTTACCTAACACCGTTCCTTTGCTATATCCACCCCGCTGCTGGATTTTCATTAATCAGAACAGAGAAGGATGTTGTCATAACGCATTGCGTCACCCATCTTATCCAAATCAGTGGGAACCCCCTCCTGATCAAAGCTACCCAAATGAAAGACTAGTGCACCGGGTCATAAGCCTTCCTGAAATCAACCATCCAGAGGAAGGTCGTCCTCTCCCTCCGCCAAAAAGTGAGAATCTCCGACACTGCAACATAACCAACCAGAATGGTCCTCCCAGGCACAAACGCAGTTTGCACTTGAGAAACCACCCCGTCCAAAACTCTCCTCAGCCTGTTTGCCAACACTTTCACCATAATCAAATATATGACATTAAAGAGAGCTATTAGTCTGAAATCATCAATGGCTTCTGCCCCTTCTCTCTTTGGCAAAAGAAACATGAAGAACTTGTTGAACCTGTTAAAACATAGTTATCTCTAGATTAATTTTACAAGTTTATTTCCAAAGAGAGGCTTTACAAAAGATCTAAATTATACAACATGAGAAACTAAAAGCTTGCATGATTTTTCTTAAGTGATCTTTTGCATCCTTTTGCATGAGTTCATTTGAGCAGCTTCTAGCATCCTTTTGCATGAGTTCATGAATGCACTTTGCTTCTTGTTTGACTATAGCTTTTCATCATTTTGCACCACTAATAATAGGCCGCATAGATCAATTTTTGCAGCCTTGCTTAACAATAACACAAATGAAATATAAGGTCAAGATATAGAAATTCTTCCCTTAATATAAGTATTAAGAACAATGTTATTGGAAGCTTGAAGAAGATCAAGATGTAAAAAATATAAGCATAGTGAGAGCGTTACGAGAAAATGAGCGTTTGAGGCACACAATCGCTTTTCTAACTCAATTGACTTTTCTCTTGAGTGTTGTATGCAAACAAGTGTAAGGGAGTCCTATTTATAGAATTTCAAAGGCCTAATTTTGAATTATAATCGTTAGACACAAATTATAAAGAAATCTAAATCAAATCAAGCTAAAAATTAAAATTGAATCTACCATTTCGATCATGTCAATGTGCAATGATGCATAATGAGTTGTACCGATACATAATGTCCATGGTCAACAAAAATCACCAATGCAATGCACAAGTTGTAAGATACTTGTATCAGTGTAAATTCCTTTATTTTGGTGCAAGTGTGTTACATCTTTTGGTCTTTCACCCAAAATCACTTATGCAAATCAAGAATCACTGGTGCAAATAAGAAAAAAAGATCGGTGAAAATTAGAAATCACTGTACAAATCAGATATCACCGATGAAAAGTAAGATCAACAGTTATGGTTTTCATCAAAAATCATTAATGCAAAACAAAAAAAACATCGATACAGATAAAAGGCAGCAAACATGTATCAATGCAAAAATATCCATACTAGTACACGTGTTACGGTCCCAAACTTGTTTTTGAAGTTTTTTTTAAAAGTAAAAGGTTGTTATTTGAATGGTAACCACCCAACTCCTTAATAAAAGATGGCATATTACAGGAATTTCTCCCAAAAGGAAAATAAAGAAGAAATGCAAGTAACAAAATTTTCCAAGTTCAAGTGTTCTCCCTTGAAAATTGTTGCATTTCTTCCAAGCCAAATGTCCTAGAGAACAGCCAGAAGCCTTGCCTTCTTCGTTCAAAAAGTATTGGGGCCATGCTATTGCCATCCACATTTGCAGGAGCTCCAAAACTCATGTTCATCCATGTGCTTAATCCAGCCAAAATCAAAATGATGCCAAACTTGTCAAGAGAAACCACACTCAAAAAATTAATGATCGATGTTCTAACCGAATTGACAAGGAGCACAAGAAATAACTGCCTCAAAAACCCATCTTGACCTCCAACTCCACGTCATGAGCCATCCCCTCCACATAAGCCAGGTAAACATCTTAATTTTAAGGAGGCAGGATGCTAACCACGAAAACCTACAATCCTTAAGGAAATCAATGTTTAGCAGTTGCATTACTCCTCACAGTCTAACATAGGCTTCCCGAATAGAGAAGTTTCCATTGTCCCACAAGAAAGCATCAATACCACCCTCTGAACAATGAGCTTCAAGAATATCCATCAACTCCACAAGCTCCTATAATCTTTGGTCAGAGAGATTGACAACAAAGGTAGGTCCCCAACCATTATCCTAGCACTCAAGGACCCACGCATCCTTGTTAGCAACCAGTGCATAAAGTCTTGGAAAAAGAGATTTCAAAGATCTTTAACCCGTCCAATCATCCGTCCAAAAACGAAAACAATCCCCCACTCTAAGATAAGGTGAGAAGTGTTGCTACAGTTTAGGAAAGACAACAGCAATTCCCTTAAGGAAAGAAGATGCCCATTTGGAGGTAAGGCCCTCTATTCCCAGTTAAAAAACTACCCATAGCAATTAGAGAAAACCGTATTAAACAAATCGGCATGGGGTCCCATAATCTTAGCCACCCATTTGGCAAGAAAACTGTTGTTCATTGTGCAAAGATCCCTTACACCCAAACCATCTTCCTTAACTAGCCTACAAATCTCCTAACAGGCTATCAACCTTGCTCTCCTGCCATTAGACCCATAGTTCGTCCAAAAAACGTCCCTCATAAGACCAATCAGGCATCTTCCCACCTTCAGTGGCAATCAAAACACCGACAAGAAATACAACGACATGGATAGCAAGACTAACTTCAATAACACTAAACATCCTCCCCTTAATAGAATTCAAAAGGCCCATCCCAACAACATCCTTTCCATTTTCTCAATCAACGATGCCTACTCTGTTAATACCTCTATTTTGATGAAACAAAATTATACTTTATTTGTGGACTAATCTTTCAAGCACATCAGCATGGATATTCTCTCGCTCTAGGTTAAGGAAGAAAGTCTGAGTTTGTTGCAGTTTTTATTTTTGTTAAGTCTAAAACTTATGTACGAAACCTTAAATATTTTGATAAATCTCTTTGTACTCGAAAACGTTTCTTTACATATAAATTTTGCCAACTACTAATCGACCAAAATTTATTGATCGATTAAACAGAATATATTATGATCGACCAAAACATCTTCACAAGGCAATCAAGTTTCAGAAAATAGATGGATCAAAATAACCTCTTAGGTGATCGACCAATGTAAATATTTAATTGACCAAAATCTAATTTGATCGACCAATTTAGTTTAAATAATTTCCAAAACTGGTCATTTTCAACTATGAATAGAACCCTTCGGCAACCTTTTGCTACACAACTTTCAAAGCAATCTTCAAGAGAAAAAGTACTTTTTCTCACTCTAATGTTTTTGTGTTCATTCTTCCACACTCTCCAAAGCACTTCAATCCACGCTACTGCAAAAAAAACTCGATTTGATTCTTATTTTATTGAGGCTCCTTAGGATAACTATTTGTATTATTTTATTCTTTTGGTTTGATTAGGGACCCAAGTTGTTTAGGATTTCCGAAGTTTTTTTATTTAACTACTCTTAGGTGTAAAGGAGAAGGGCTATTGTAAGAGGCTGCACTACCCTCGTTCAAATGGTACGTACTAGTGGATTAACTAACCCTAACTAGTCGGAAAAATCATAAATTGGGAAGCTTAGATAGTGATTTTTACCCGAAAGTGTTTCCAATGTAAATCCAGGTGCACTCGTGTGATGTTTGTGGATTGAATTATTTCTTAAGTTTATCATATTTTGACAATCTACACTATTCACCCCCCTCTAGTGTAGACTTTTAGATCATGCAGGCACTTACACACTCTTGTAGCATAATTGGTCTGTCAAATAGCGAACGGCTGAAATTGGTCAAAGGCAATGAACCCTCCGAGGTCCTAAGAGAAAGGCTACACATTTGGGCTTCATCAGTGGTCATCTAAAAAGCTACAAATGTTGATTTAGAGAAATTAATTTCCAAGCCCGAAGCATCCCAAAGAGCTTGAGGTATCTCGACCTTCTTGCTTCATGTATAGAACCTTCAATAAAGAAGAGAGTATCATTTGCATATTTGAGGATCAAGACAACAGAAACATCAGTATTTGCGGAGAAACCACAGAAAAGGTTCGTTAAACAAGCTCCAAAAGTAGCCCTCGCCAAAGCATTTACTGCCGAAACAAAGAGCATCGAAGCCAACAAACATTCCTATCTAACTCCCCTTCGAGGTTGCACCCATCCACCTGACGGATTTCCATTCACTAAGACAGAGAAAGAAATTGTCGTTACACATCTCTTCATCCGATCCAACAAAATAGGGGGAAAGCCCCTTTTCGTCAAAGAAGACCAAATAAATGACCACTGAACAAAATCATAAGTTTTGCTAAAGTCCACCTTCTAAAGGAAAGCCTTTGTCTTCTTTCTTTTCGAAAAAGCCAGAATCTTCAAAGCGATCACAAAACCATCAAGGATATTTCTCCCCAGGATGAAAGCAATCTGAACAAGTGAAATGATATCCCGGTGCACCCGCCGCATCCTATTCACCAAGACCTTAGCCACAATAAGGCAAATAGCATTTGAGAGGGCAATAGGCCTAAAGTCCTCAACAACCATTGCTCCCTCCAATTAGGGAGGAACACGAAAAATTTATTAATTCTGTTAAACCCAAATTTCCTGCAGCAAAATCAACCATTATAGCCAAAATGTCCTTCAATAGTGACCAGAATTCCTTATAGAAAAGAAAAACCAAGAAGCCACCTAGTCAAGGGGAGCCCTTAGCATTTAAGCCCCACACCTCCATTCGACCCTATGCTTCCTATCTTCATGGACAATGGATAGACATTTGGTCTTAATCACCTATTCCCCCTCCGTGATGCCTTTATTGTCCTCAATACAATCCAGCCTCTCAATTTCAACCAAGGCATCATTCTTTCTTTTCTTATGTTGTTCCCAGACCTACTTCCTGTAGGTTTTCAAAAAGGAACGAAGCCCAGAAAGTTTAGACTCCAGTCTAGGCACAGCTAATCCTACAGGGTTGAAAGACATCCACTTCTCTTCCACCAGATCCCTAAACCCTCCATCCAAAAGCCAAGACTTCTCCAATTTCAAATAAGTCCCAAGCTGCCTTTCCTCATTGGAATGCCACATCAATGGAGTATGGTCAAACAAAGGTCTCTCCATAAGATTGTAGAAGCCTCTGTAAATTCAACATTACACAGAACTCTGTCAATTATGGATTTCAGACACGCAGAACTTTTCTATGTGAATTTACATGAGTTAAAAGGTAGGTCCACCAAGCCATGAATCAACAAAAGCCTCCAAACCTGGATCCCTCATATCCCCCAACCTACCTTTAGCTAGTAAAGTAACATTGAAGTCACCCATAATCAACCAAGGAACATTGTGAAATCGAGCAACCACCTCTGTCAAATCCTTCCATGACTAGCTCCAAGCACCATCATTTGATGGACCATATTATGTTGATATAATCATCTGAAGGTTATCTCTACGTCATGACACCCTTACAATCAAAACATATCGACCTTTCATTGTTTCCTCCACCAAGAACATGTCCTCCCTCCAGCCAATAAGAACACCCCTGACCTGCCTAAACCATCAATCATGGTGACCCCCTCCATAAAGCCTCCTCCCACCTCCCTATAGGTGCACTACAAGCAACCTTCCAACTTCATCTCCTAAAGTAGGACCATATCAGCCCCCATGAACGGATGTAGTGCCTCAGGGCTACCCTCCTCGAGTAGTCATTCAAGCCCCTCACATTCTACGAAAGGATGGCCAACATAGGGCAACTGTCTAAGCCACCTAGCTCCATCGAAAGTGGATGGCCCTCGAAACATCCAACCTCTCACTAGCCTCATCATCGTTCGCAACCAAATGAGAGAATCTTCAGGACATTGTTGCGGCTCCATCTCAAGCCCAGTGTCCACCTTCCTTGAATTGTCATTCAAGCCCCTCATATGCTACGATAGGATGGCTATCATAGGGCAATTGTCTAAGCTCCTCCTAGATGCACCAAGAGCCGATGACTCTTGCAACCTCTAACCTCTCACTAGCCTCATCATCGTCTGTAATCGGATGAGAGAATCTTCAGGGCATTGCTGTGGCTCCATCTCAAAGGACGAAAAAGAAAGCAGCACTTAGGACAGTAAGTGCGCTTCCACCTCTTGATCAGAAGCCTTCTCACAAACGAGCCATCTTCAGTGTCACCCACGTTACGATCATCCATCCTCATCGCCTGCGTCAGGGTAGGCGCCACCTAGGTTTCACGCTCTTCGACCTCTAGAAGCACCATCGCCACCTCGACAGGAACCTACTTCCCCATCGCCATCACAGGGGGACTTGCAGCATGCAGGGGTCCTATACCTCATGGAATTTCTGCATCACAACAATACGGGAAAAAGGGCAGCACACACTGGAAAAGGAGAGGAATAGTTTGACCCACGTGAAGAGAAGGGCCCAAATTGGTCAAGTGGAGACTTACGAACTCCAGATCCATTTACGAATCTGGATTCCCCTATTGAAGGTCTAAACCGACGACACCATTGTCACCCCTGCCTTCTAAACTCATTTGCAGCAAAGAAGGAAATTTCACTGGCAACCCATGGACTTCCAGATCTTGCGGCGTGAGATTCGATCCCCTCCCAGAATTTGCAATGCAACTCTTGGCCTTCCAAATCCGACACGTCACCAGTTGCCTCGACGTCGTCGACACCGGAGCTCCTCCTACTACCACCTACGTAAAAGTCCACCTCCCAAAATCAAAGGTAGCCACCCTCACTACGAGCACCCACAACGATCCCTTGTGCCAAAGTATGAGCTTCTCTGAAACACAGCAACCAACAATCATCTCCACCTCAACTCTGACCGCAAATAAATCTCCCTCCTGGATGCCAAGATCGACGCATGACTTCAATCTTGCAAAGGAAGAGCAGATAGATTCCACCACCTCTATCGTTCTAAAGCGAAGGGCAATGCCCTCAATAGCAATCAAGACCTCTTTCACCAGTGGCCTTTTGCCTAGAGCCCCATCATGTTAGCATTGACAACCTCCACCAGATTCACACATCACCAACATCCATCTCCTTGAAACATAAGGCATCCTAATCCGACAGCACAATGTCGAAGATGAGGCATTGTGAAGCGAAAATCACAACCTTGACCTCCCCTACCGTCAAGACCCCTTCACGAAGTGTCTTCTGACCAACAACAACGTCGCGATGCCCCGCAAGACCTCTCCCACAAGCACAAACTCCAGTTTGGAGTCAAGCAAGTCCACCATCCAAGACCAAAGGGCCACCACCTCCACCTCAGGAGTGCAAGGAGGTGGTGGCAAAGAAGCCAACACCTGAGGACTCCTAGGACACGACAATCGATGTTGGCCCACTGCTCTACACCGAAGGCACCACACGAGGTCGCGGCACTCCCTCACGAAGTAACCCCTACCACGACACTTAAAGCAGACAATATCGCCAACGACCCTCTGCAGTGCAGATCCTTGCCATGACAATTAAAGTGACCTCTTGTTGGTGGCACGTATCCAATCCCCCTCCTTTGTGGAGATCCCACAAGAGTCCCCCCCCCCCCAAAGATCGCCTCTCCGACACCACGCTCTCTCCCCTTCTCATCATCTCCTCCCTTATGACCCCTACCACGACACTTAAAGCAGACAATATCGCCTACAACCCTCTGCAGTGTAGATCCTTGCCACGACAATTAAAGTGACCTCTTGTTGGTAGCACGTATCCAATCCCCCTCTTTTGTGGAGATCCCACGAGAGTCCCCCAAAGATCGCCTCTCCGACACCATGCGCTCTCCCCCTCTCATCACCTCCTCCCTTGTTTGAAGTTAAGGAAAGGTCGCACCTCACTTGTATAAGTACACATCAAAGTATACTGGTGCACCAACAAATTTTTCAAAGTTCAATGAATTTTTAAGAACTTGATGTTCATTTTAGTTCTAATGACTTCTCTTTAACATAGACATAAGCTAGGCTCTTTTGGAACTGACTTTGAAAGGATTCCTTAAGAGATTTAAAAACAAGCTTTTGAGATGTTTTCATAAGCTTGTTAAAATCACATGATAATCAAATGTTAAAATCTAATTATCTCTAGATTGATTTTACGAGTTTATTTCCAAAGTTAGGCTTTACAAAAGATCTAAATTATACAACATAAGAAACTAGAAGCGTGCATGATTTTTCTTGGGCGGTCGTTTGCATCCTTTTGCATGAGTTCATTCGAGTCACTTTTTACATCCTTTTGCATGAGTTCATGAATGCACGAGGCTTCTTGTTTAAGTATAGCTTTTTATCATTTTGAACCACTAACTTACAATCACAAATTAATATCCAACATGAGCCTCATAGGGGCTTTGTTAGCACCAAGTTCAGACATGTGGAACATTATTCCAATACCATCCCCCCATGAAGAGTAACCAAAGAACAAGCCTCCCCTAGAAGCCTTTAAAGCCAAGGTCGCCAAGGTATCAATTGCAATATTAAAAAGGAGTGGCACCAAAGAACATCCCTGCCTAACTCCACGTTAGGGCACATCAACTTGCCATTAAGGCTCCCATTAATTAGAACAAAGAAAGAGGTAGTCATGATGCACCTCTTTATCCACTGAATCCATATCTCCGAATCTCTGAGACTCCAATAAGTGTATTCTCCTAAAGATCTCACAGAGATATAGTCATGAGACTGAGTCATAGGCCTTTGAGAAGTCAACCTTCCACATAAAACAAGTCTTCCTAAACCTCCAAGATGCCACCATTTCTTCTTCCATAACGAATGACTCCAAAGATTTACTATGTATGAAGGCCGATTGCACTAGGCTAATCAAATAGGGGAGTACAAGCTTCAATCTATTCGCCAACACCTTTGCCACAATCAAATAAATAGCATTCGATAATGCAATCGGGCAATAATCACTAATCTCCTCTGCACTTAACCTCTTAAGAAGGAAGAAGAAAAACTTATTAAGTCTCTTGAACCCATGATTTTCCACCATAAATTCATAGGACATCACCATGAAGTCATCCCTTAACGACTTCCCAGAATTCCTTAAGATACAAGACCTGAACGCTATCTGGGCCTAGGGCACCTTCTACCTTCAAACACGGAATTGCAGCTAATACCTCCTCATTAGAGACATCCTCAACCAACTCATCATGCATATCGTCATCAAGAACCAATTCTAAGGTGGATAGCAACCACCTTCCTGAAGGTTTGCTCCTAGTGAACTCATGAAAATGTCGAGCAATGACACTAGTAATCTACCCTCAATCAAAAAGACCTCATCACCAACCCACAAGGAACAAATGAGATTGGTCCTTCTTCTAGCACTAGCTAACATGTGGAAAAAGCAGGTGTTTGTATCACTCTCCTTCAACCACAATTGCCTTGATTACTACATCCAATCCACCTCCCTCTTATGGTCCTCTTGTTGGATATCCCCCTAAAGGCACTGACGTTCTTCCTATTCTAGTCCAATGAGAGACCTATTATCCCCCAGCCCGTCCAATGTCACTATCCCACTCAAAACCTCAAGTTGCAACCGCTCTCGTCTCTCCTTAATGTCCTTCTCATAAGTAATCAAGAAGGCCCTTACAAGTTGGATTCCAGGGCCAACGTGTGCATAGATGAAGACAAGCACGACACTTTCCCCCATTGCTAGCTAAGCAAATCCCAAAAACCTTACTCTAAGAGCCAGGATTTCTAGAACTTGAAATAAGTCGTGAACAAGAGACCCTCATTGGACTTCCACATCAAGGTGTATGATACAATAAAGGTCGAGGTCTTGTTACATCAACCATCTGAAATCGCTTTACCAAGTCAATGGGGCAGAGGAATTTGTTGATCTTAGACCTAAAGCCTAACAAGTTCCTGTAGGTGAAACTAGCACTGGAGACCAAGATGTCACACAAATCAAGTTCCTCTACCAAACCAGCGCAGTTATGTGTCACCCCATCAATCTGACCATCAGCCTATCATCCGTCAACAACATGACATTAAAGTTGCCCCCACAAGCCATGGTCAGCCATCCATAAAAGCAACAGCTTGCCTCAGCTCCTCCCAGAAACCCATACGAGAGGCGCATCACATGGCCCGTAAACCAAGGGCAACACCATAGTAGCCCTATCACTCTTCCTAACCAAACCAGCTAAGAGGACCCATCTCCCAAACCTCGAATCCACAAAGGCACAAGACAAATCATTCCATACCATAAGAATCCCACCCGATCAACCATCAGAGGCCACAGATAGAAAAGAATTGAGGAAATTTCCCCAAGGGTCCCCCCTTCACCTAAGCATTAGCCATCTCAAGATGCATCTCTTGAAGCATTACATAATCGACCCTCCACTCCAATAAGTATTGCGAGAGAGAGATGCCCTTTGCACAGGGTCCTGCAAACCCCTAGCATTCTACGTGAGGATGCTAATCGTTGCTAGGTATTAACCCCCCTGATTCTACCATTCTTTACATTGATAACAAGAGCCACCCGATCATCGGCCTCATTATACGCAACGCATGATCCCATCTCGAGCCTCCAAAGCAAATAGGGATCCTTCAGCTTTCTTCTCCAACACATGGAGTTGGAAAGGAGCTCTGCCTTGTTGTAACCAGGCACCACCCTTGGACCCACGACTGAAGCAACCGCGCGACTTGCTTTGGGACTATCTTGAGGCACAACACCCCCATCGACACCATCCTCATGATTGTGAAGCTAATCACACCCTAAACTCATGGTAGATTGCGAACCTGATTCCCCAACCCCCTTAGGCCTTCCCATGTGACACTGGCTCTAACGATGAGTACCCAAGGTAGGGTCACCTGTCGCACTCCCTCAACTTGAGCATCTTTTGGAATTGTTGCACAATCAGCGACCACTAAATGGACCACCTCGTTACCCTCGACATCCTCTAGCAAAGGAATATCATTGCTGATCGAGCCGCTTAGGCTCGACAAGACATGTAAAGGAGGGGATTATCGCTAAGCACCATCAAACCACGAGAGAGCGATTTGGTGACCCAGTTCCACCTTGAGAGTGTACGTATGAGGGGATCTAACCCTCAACTATTCACTAGTATGTGCTCAAATATACATTGCCTAGGCCCTCTCTTTTAAGACACCCAAGACCTTATATAAGGGGTTCTTGGGAAAGAAATAGATATCAATGACTACATGAGCAGAACTATGCCCACCAGGTTGCCTCGTTGACCATGTCGGCACCTATATTCCCTATGTTGTCACTTCAATTCCTGAGCCACCGCCTTGGCCTTTACTTGTTGAGCCTTGGCCAAAGTCCTTGGCAGCTAGATCACAAGCGCACTCTTTGAGCGGGCGAGTCATTTGGCAGGTTCTGGGGGGCTGTCCCGGGTAAAAAAGCAGACCTGGCAAGGGCACACCTTGCCTTTAGATAGGTTGGGCTATGGGCCCTCCTTGGTGGGCTTTTCCTGGCCATGTTTTGTAAGGGTTTGTTCCTTTCCTCGTCAGTTGACTAGGCCATGCAAGTCTAGAGAATTAAAATGAAGCGAGGAACTATTCCGCAAGCAAGAATTGGCAAAACAAACTGGGTTGTCAAGGAGTTGGACCATATCGGATCCGAGAACATATACGATTGCAACCTACATAGGTTGCGGGCCATTTGGGCCCATAAATCTCCCATTCAAATTAAGAAAAACATCGTCCACATCAACCCAGGGTGGATCTACAGGGGCCCACATGTAACCGCAATATTAATAGCTAGCGAAACCTCACCTGTGTCGTTCAACCTTCCAAAAACGAGCATCTCCTCCACAAGAGTTTCGCAATTCCCTGCAAAATGTGCCAGACTCTTCAGTTTTCAAACCTAGTGTTACTACCATTGCTCCCGTTTACAGCTCTCAACCACACCACTAGTTGTCAGCATTAAGGACGAGACCACCATTGGAGAACTCTTCATAGTGACATGAATCTCAACTTGAACGATCCACGAGGAACCTTCGAGACGAAGAAGTCTTGCAAGGATACCGTCCATCTCCCAGACCTCCAACGTCACAACTACCCATCGAAGGTCCTCATCTTCCAAATCCACCCACCAACAGAGCTTAAGGTGCAAGCTAGAGACGAGGACCTCCACCTGAAGCATGCGACGGTACAACGGGATCCCACACAACCAACCTCAAGCATGTGAAGGTATAACGAGATCCCACACAACCAAAACTCCACCACCCACCTCAAAGATCTCTCATCGAGCGCACCATCGAGGGCACAGAGGGATCTCCCCATCTTGATGAGCAATTGAAATCGTAACATTGTGATGTCCTTTATAAAGCACCCACATCAATAAAGACAATTATATACTCGGTCAATCAAGAACAAAAGATGTCCAAGGCCCTCTTGAGTCTTGACCAACATCAGAGAGGGGCACCCAACCACAATATCACCTCCTAGTGCCCCAGCAAGGAGTTGCTGAATGGACTACAAGGCAAGGGACCATGGTACCTGAATGGTAGGAAGAAGGGAAGGCTTACTGTCATCCCCCACCCCCACCGGCCACCCATGGACCCTGGAATCCTAGAGTGTTCCCATTGACGTTGTCTACCCCCCAACATCTCACACAGACCATTGGATCACAACAGTCCCACACTATGTGCCCCGATCACAACAACAAAAGCAGTGCACATCTATCACCTTTCCTGCAACATTCCTCTCCCAAGATACCCTTCAACATTGACCAGCAACGAGAGACCACCCATCTCCTTCATCTCCTACACCAACCTTCTCTCTCACACCCTCTCGCCCTCTCACACAAACATCTCTATCTCCCCCCTTTCCTAAAGAGCTACTCAATAATTTTTGCATCTAAAGTTTCTATATAAGAGAATGGAGTCTCAAATAATATTGAGCCATTACATTCCTTGCATGGTATCGAATCAGTGATCCTAGACCAATTATCCATGCCATGCTTGAGTCTCTCTTCCCTTCTGATGGCGAAAAGAAAGTCAGACCCAACAGAGGACGGCCATGATGAAAGTATGCCCAAAAAGAGAGCCAACCTAGCCCACAAGCAAGGCAAGCCCACCCCTACACCTCTAGCTAGATAGCGATGCCTCTACTCAAGGCAAACCACCCAAAGCCAGCCAACTAGTCTACCCACCCAAGAACATTCTGTTGGGACCCCAAACGGTGAAAGATCACACCTAAGATTGAGACACCACAGCCTGCCGCCACAGCGATCCTGATCGTGCCAAAATCCAAAGGGGCATAAACCAAAGCAACAACACAAAAATCAAAGTGGCAATATGGGAATTGAGGTGCTAGCATGGATAATTAAACCACCAAATGGAAGATAAGGCAACCTATTGAGGGATAGCACCCCACAAAGGATAAATGTCGCTAGTCCACATAACTAGGAAAATCTCCCTATAAAAGAGCGTTCATGTATTCGAAAAAAAGGAGGCTACACACATCATACAAAGATTAGTTTCTAGTAGATAGTTGAGGATTAGACCCCCTCCCCAGACGTACACCTATAAGGTGGAATTGGGTCACTAAACCACTATGTTCATCATTCTCCATTCATGTGCTTACACTACTTCCATCTCCTGTATTTCCTATTGAGCCATTCCCACTTAATCATTTGGCATCATCCGTGGAACGTGTAACAAAAAGCCAAGCCTCTTCAGGCCAAGGACGAGATCCCCACCCAAACCACACCCAAGCATGGTCCCGCACGTGTCGAGGCACCCTTCAACCGTAAACCTAGCCAAAGGGGCACCAAGCGCACGCTAGAAACTCAACACCACAAATCAGAGGAACCCACGAACTCTTCCCAGGAAGGAGAGGATGCTCGTGTGCATAGAGAATAAGCATCGCGACCTTCCATCGACAACAGCCATCAATGGCCAAATGCTCAAACAACGAAGAGTGAACCCTTGCTCTCTCTTTTCCTATGAAGATGACACTGCAAAGCTACGTGCTGGCCCAATCTTAAGCCACTCGATTCACCCACCTCGATCCAACGCTCATCCAAAAGAACCCCCTGTGGCTGCTAACAATCCCAAGCCCGATGGCACTCGCCTACATCTGACAAGGAGCGGCCCCCTCCCTACACTCTCGTTCCTCAAGGGCACCCAAACCCAGCGGCGCCCCCCAAGGGACGTGCATAGGATTGAATCGCCTTAGCACCCCTCGATCAAGGAGCCCTTGGGCCAACTATGCAATGTTCCACAGCAGATGAAGAAGAAAAGCATCCCTTGTCGAACCCCTTGCTCTCTCGTGCCCTTAGCCCGCGTCACCAGGATCAAACAATTAAACATGGCACACGGGGCATCGATTGACACCACGAGTTGCTTTATGGTTCACAAGCAAGTGACCAGTCAAAAGGGAGCCACATGTCCACCCATCATAGCAAGCGCCTCGCTTGAGCACCGCCCCCACCTCCGAGGATGAGCATTGCCCGCCTATATAAGCATACCCCATAAGGCACCTGTATGGCAAACTACCCTCGAGCACCTCATCGATGAACTCGCACCCCACTAACGAAGTAAGGACCCCCTCCCACTTTCCGAGTACAGCACCCCCAAGGCATGACAGAGCCCTCTAAGCAAGCAGTAAACCCTTCTGCAAAGGAAGGGGACCCATCGAATCAAGTGGCAAAGCAAATTACAGCGCTAAAGGCAACAAGCTGGGAGGACCCCGAACCCCCTATCATACTAGAAGAATCGAGAGGAGACGCCAGAAAAGACCTCGTGTCACCGTGGAGGGAGCTGCACACTAGCAAAGCCAACTCGAAGAGCCCTAAGCCCAAAGGAGCACGATCCTCAAGGTTTCAAGAAAACCTATGAATTAAAGGCAGAGGATCTCATCCCCTCCCCCCACTGAAACGAGTTGGCACACCTAGGCAATCTGCTTAGGCACCGAATCAACGCCAGGTTGTGACCGACCGCCAAGATCTACTCAATTAAGCCAACGACACAACATGGGAAATATGGAGACGCGAATAGGGCTTCGCAACACCCCAACTAAATGCTTAAGAGAGAGAACCACTAGCACCCCCCCCCCCCCCCCCCCCCCTGTTTCCCCTAGTAGAGGAGAGAGGAGGGGCATGGAGAGTGCACAAACAGGAAATCATATTCAGTCATTCCACATCAAGAGTGCAGTAATAAAAGCTCAAAACTCTTTATTACATCAAGAATTGGTATCAAGCCTTAGAAGAGACCATTGGTGTGGCAATTCCCATGAATTATTTTTTTTCAATTTTCAATGGTGGAGGGCAGAGCTCCCCATGGTACGGATCAGCAACAACAAGAGATTTAAAACATAGAATTAGATTGCTTATATCTTAAGTCCTGCATGTTAAACCCACAACTACATAGAGGAGACGCAACAATAGCATCATCGACACCAACAACACTATAATATCACCAACACCAACACAAATTGAGGCAATGAAAGTGGTTGGATTGGGCCACTGAACTTAACCAAAGCCAGTTCGATCTTCCTACGTGGTGTCGCCCAATCACGCAGCAAACTTTACTATGTAATTGAAGCCCACATAGTGATGCAGGGACTAGATTGGTCTCCTTTAATCAGCGTTGTGTCTGAGATAGGCCAAGCACTAAAGCTTGGCAACACTTCAAGTGAGATGAAGATCGACGTAGAAAGGAGAAGAATCGAGATAAAAATCTCAACAATAGAGCAATACATGGTGACACATATAGAAGACATGGGGGCTGTGCACGCACCCCAAGCAAGGAGGTGCCAAGATGAACCCACTCTGATACCATGTGGAGATTCTGATAACTAGAAATCATTCATTCCAAAAATATCAAAGAAAAACATAATTGATCCCTTTATATAAAGAATGATCAATAATAATCCTAATCTTAAATATGTAAACAAATCAAAACGTATCCCTATCATTTGGAAAGAGATAAACAAAGAAAGAGATAATTCTACTTTCCTAAATACTATTTCCTAAATTATCTCTAACAAAGCCAATTGATCAACCAAAGTATTGTCCACAACAAAAAAAGTAACCAATTGTCTAGATTAATTTTTCCAACTATTGTTCCTTATTATATAGTGAGAAGACAAGCTGCAGTTTTCAATATAAAAGATCTATGACCCTTTAAACAAAACAAATGTAGATATATAATAATAATAATAATAATAATAATAATAATAATAAACAAAAATGGATCTGAACCTGTTTGTGATGTCACTTCCTCCGGCAGGTAGAGCAAATGGTTGCAATACTTGAGGAAGAGCAACATCCTTATGAGGTATGTATCCAACATCATAGCTAGGTGAACAGACAACTCTGATTGCATTTTTAATAAGAAATTGAAGCCCTTCAGTCGCCCTAACACCAACATCATGACAAGTGACAAAAAAGTGATCTGCACCCAATGTTCTATTCCAGTAGGGATATTTAGCCATCAAGCCTTCCACATAATCTCGCACAATAATGGTCATGTTCTCATAGGATGTACCCTGCAAGGTTCGAAATAGATATCAAAACCTTGAACGTAATGGTCAACAATGCCTAGCTTGACATTAACTTTTCCTTTTTACTTTCGGGCTTAATCTGATATGAAAAATCATTAACCAAGTAATCTATTGTCACATTTATATCGAAAGTTTGGCAGTTAACAGAATGGAAGAACAAACATGTCCATCATTCTATTATAATTAGGAAGGTACATGTATAATAATTATAACAATCACCTTAATTTCTTTTCACTTTCCACATCTTACAGGTATGAAGCAAGCTTGCCCAAGTTATTACATATCAAAAGAAAAGATAAATGCTCCAACTACTTTTGGCATCTCATCAACTTGCCATGATTGCATAACAAGTTAGCATTCTTTAGTATTAGGATTACATAGAAAATAATTACATAGAATACAAAACATAATGGGACAAACCCAAAACATCACAGAAATCCGAATGAAGGAGTTTACTTGTCACGCCATCTTCTGCGGGCTGACCTGTCACTTATTCTTGGAAAGGAAAAGGGTGATCTTTCAGGCTCAGTGATCATCCATAAACCAGCTATGATAAAGTTTTACTAAAACACATTATAGAACGCACATCACATCAAGAGTGATCACATCAATCCAGACCCCATCAACATAAGGTCTCTCGCACCGAGAAATCACTACATTGCATTGCGATCACAAGGCCCGAAGTACAACCAAAACACCTGCCCAATCATGCCGGGATCTGAAGCACAAATCAACATAGGGACACGGTCAAATCCATTTAGCTCCCGTAACTTCCCTCTCACCCCGTGGCAAGAGATGAGCATCTAAAAATGCTACGAAAGATGCCTTCCACCACCAACACCCCCTCCCCTCTCCAAGGGGAAACATATAGGAAGAGACGCATTCTCTTCTACCATCTTCGCATCTTGGAAATTAAACCCAATACCTTCACCCCCCAAATTGTTACAAAGGAGATAGGGATGTAGACGTGCTCCACAGGGTCAACCCAACCACGGTATACGAACGAAAACGCATTTCCCCATCGGATCAAGGCATTCATGCGATCGAAAAATGCCGCAAAGGGCGCTCTCCGTATAGGAACCACATGGGAGGGAGGCGTTCACGCCCAACTTCTATCCATCGATATTTATATAATCGGGTAGTTATCAAGGGGGATGTGGATGTAATTATACCTTTCCCCTCATCTTGTGGCAAGAGATGGGGATGAAGAAGAGGTCGGCGAGTTCGGGATCGTCGGTGCGGAATCTGCTCTCCCGAATGTTCTGGAAGAAGTATCCCTCGCTGGAGTACTTCCCCGTCAGCTTCCTGGGGGTCTGGAAGAACGTGTTCGGGTCCCCGTCGGGGTATATGTAAACCCTAAATCGCCTCGCCATCTCGGCGTAGTCGCGGAAGAAGACCTCGGGGGAGTGGTACACGGAGGATGGGGAGATCTGAGGCGTCGATGTGACGGCGGCGTCGGAGGTGCCATCGGGACCTGCAAGGAGGACCTTTGGGGAGTGGTAGTGGGGGGGGGGGGGGGGGGGGGGGGGTGGTGCGGCGGGGGGGGGTGTGTGGTGAGAAAGTAGAGGAGGAGGAGGAGAGATCTGTTGAGTGGGGAATGAGGTTGGGGGAGTTGAGTGTGTGTACCTGAGAGTGAGGGGAGGAGGGGCGGAGGGAGGAGAGGGAGAAGAAGGTGAGGAGGAGGAGGGAGAGGGCTGCGAAGATGAGGAGGAGGCGCGGGAGGGGTAAGGAAGTGGGGAGATGGAGGAGGGAGTCTGGAGGTTTGCCGCCTGCCATCATTGGCCAACCATGGGAATACTGGCAGTCGCGAAGAGAGCGCAGGCGTGAGGAGAGGAAGAAGCTTGAGCAAGACGACAGGTCCGGTATCGAAATTTATAGGGATATTTACAACTATGCTTCTTAAATCTTATTGAATTATACCTCTATTCCTGTAAATTTTCTATATCCACCTATATCCTTGAAAACATAAATAGTTATATCCCCCACGTTATTTTTCATTAGTCGGAGGAAATTATTCCTTGGATTATTCATCTAACACCGTTAGAAGTATCTGGTATAAAGTTTAAAAATTGTGTGTGTGTATGTGCACGCGTGTGTGGTAGTTTTTTACAGTTTTAAAAAAAGATATTTACAATTATGTCTTTAAAATTTTATTAAATTACATCTGCGAACTTCATTTTCCTTCCATCTTCCCTCCATTTCTTCACGGTCTCTTTTGATTTCTCCTCTAGTCCTTCCATAGACAACACAAGGGAGGAGGGCGACAACCACCACTAATCATGATGCTTAGCTTCTAGCACCTAGTCGACCCCCACTAGCTACGGTGACGCTCCACCTCGTCACACAGATATCTTTCCTCTTCTCTTCTTCTTTTTCACATTTAAGCTCTTCAACCCAAAAGATCTCCACCTCTAGCCACCATGACCTCACTAACTATCCATCGACCATCACCTAGCCATAGAAACCCCACCAGAGGTGGTGGCTGCAACGAGGGTGGAGGAGGTGGTGGTGGGGAGGAGGATCAAGAGAGGAGTGTGGAGGAGGTGGTGGTGGTGGTGGGTGCAGGCTAGGAGGATCAAGGGAGGAGTGTGGAGAAGATAGTGGCTAAGGAGATGGTGAAGAAGGTGATGGCTGCTGGGAGGTGGGTGGAGGAGGTGCTGGCGATGGGTGCAAGGGAGCAAGATCAAGGGAGGAGTGTGAAGGAGGTGGTGATGGGTAAGGGAGGAGGTGGTTGCAAGAGGGGTGCCTGTATGGAGGACGAGGTGGTGGGTTTTGTTTTTTTTCTTTCTTTTAAAGGTAACTCTGATATATAAAGTTTACCAATAAGATTTCAGGTGCATGCATGTAAATATCTTAAATCTTAACCATGGTTAATTTACTGTACCTTTAAATACTAAAGGAAGAGCATATGTGATAGGCGGTGGAAGTTTGTAGGAGTTTAGGTACATAAATGGAATTTACAAAGGAATAAATGTAATTTAATAAGATCTTAAGGATATAGATATAAGTATCCCAAATATATATATATATATATATGAGATCATGCAAGGTATCAATGTCACTGAAGTTACATCATGATCTTTTAGCCCAAAAATCTTTTAGGCCCTTAATGAGATCGGGAGATCTGAAGTGAGGAGAGTGATGGCTGTGGCAGCATGACACTTAATTTTGGGAAATTTGACATTTACCGGTGATGCATTTCTTTTGGATCATTTTATCTTTACAATGGAAGAAACGTATATATCGTATACTGGTGAGATTGTTTGATTGCGTGGCATTATCAAAATATGTTTAAAAACAAGAAGCAGATTTTACTTTTAAGTGTGGATCGAGATACGTCAGGATCTGCGTATGGAGTTGAATCTCGAAATAGTGTATCACCCGTGGAGTGACAGAAACAGAACGAATTTATCTTAGTAGCATAAAAAGGATCATCCAAATCCTGATTTTTTACATCATATGACCTAGCATAAAAAGGATCGTGAGGAGAACATTTACCTTCAACGGATTTATCTTGGTAGTATTTATTGGTCTAGCATTCAAGTGGCACCATTTAAAGAGCTATATAAACAACACTGCAAATCATCTCTGTGTTGTTCAGAGGTAGCAACAAGTTTGAATTTGTCAGTGGAAGAAAGGCTACGATTATAATCACCTACGATGGCTAGAATTTGCATTTGGAGATAAAATTTTCTCCAACCATGAAAGGAATTATGAGATTTAGAGTTAAAGGAAGGTTGGAAACCAAACATACTAGTCCTTCACAGACTTTAGAGAGAATCAAACTTGTTTTATATCGCCTACCATAACACTCAAACTTAGTAAAGCTTCTTGACATAATTCATTTCTCTAATGTGTGTTCCAGAAAAAGGCACACAATCGATTACGTCTCGAGGAGCAGTATGACTTAGCATTAGAGATACAGCTACTCGAAATACTAAACAATAAAATCGGAGATCGTTTCTATGAACAAAGTGATACTGGCAATGAAATGTCCTAGACGAGCCTCGTAGATGGAGAATCACTTGCGAATTAAAGTGAAACACGAGGATATACCGACACTTATTCCAAGGTACAATATGGTTTCAGACAATTTTTTACCAATAAAGAATATAATCCTCTAAGAAAGTATAAGAACCGGATCGACAGAGACATGACCACAAATCTCGAGGGATTATTGCCCATAAAAAATATATATATGCTGTAGCAGTGCAGACCGTATTTGTTACCTTTCGATTGTTACTTCGGTTGCCTATAATTATAACATTTTGACGGCAGAGATGAAGGGTGGGCAACCTCCATGCGCAGTTGATGCTCTCAACGTCCGACCACACTAATCCTATATTATCGTTCCTACGTAAGCAAAACACCCAATAAACACGACCCGAGTTCAATATTTACATCCCGTTGATCGCAAGAATAATAGCAATGTCAAGAAAACATCAAGGAACGCATAGGGAGGCTACAGCAGAGGTGGTCCGAGAGGAAGAGGCAGATCTAGACAGCGTTTCCGAACAATGGAGGAAAAAACTTACTGTGAATAGCCAAAAAAGGAACTGTACAGGACAATACACAGATAGGCTTTTTACCAAAGAAATGATCCGAACTTCCCACAAATGCCCCCATTTCCCCTTCCCCTCACCCGCCGTGAAGACGGTATCTACATAAAAATTACAGGGACGCGTTGTGTGCCACGACATCCCCCCGTCAATGTGCGCCACCGCATCAACCGAATCCAAAACCCTCGTTAGCTTCGTGGATGGCAAGCAGCAGTCTCTCCTGCAATTGTTCCTTGGTGGGGTACTCCGGAAGATCTAGCTGATTGAAGCTGCAGGAGAAACAAATATCAAGATATGTTAGCCACATGCAACAACCGAGAGCTCGCGAGCAAATCAGCATACGAGTAGGAAGCTGGCATCCACAAAACAAACGCCATTACACCGCGACACCGACGCACCCCCATATCCACCAACCATTCCTCTAGAAGTGAAGCATTGTTCAACCATACCACAACAAACCACGTTCAATCCACCTCTTCTTTTTAATGAAGATCTAGAAGCTACTTCGCATCCTAGTTGGCCTTTTCCAGTTTTGCCCTCGAGAATTTCTTTGGTCAAACTTTTCCGGGTTCACTAATTTTTAATTTTGATGAAAGAGGCAAAAGCATTCCACTCAAAAAAGAAGCAAAAGCTGAGCATTGTTCAACCATAACACAACAAACCACGTTCACTCCACCTCTACTTTTTAATGAAGATCTAGAAGCTACTTCGCATCCTAGTTGGCCTTTTCCAGTTTTGCCCTCGAGAATTTCTTTGGTCAAACTTTTCCGGGTTCACTAATTTTTAATTTTGATGAAAGAGGCAAATGCATTCCACTCAAAAAAGAAGCACATGCTGCACAAGTTCAGAAAAACAGGTACGTACCATGTATGCGCAGAGGGTAAGTGGTCGGGACTTCCATATGCTTTGTGGATCTGAAACCTCTGGGAACCTGATATTCCTTGCAAAGCACTGAAACCTTCCAGAGGAACCTGGACGATCCAGACCAACACAAATTAGGGAACACCAAGAAAACCCATCTTAATACATATTTTTTAACCCAGCTTGAAATTGTCAACAGCCAGCTTACCTTCGAAAAATTCAAAATAGAAAATAATCACTAGAAGAAAAATAAATTTAAGGTGTACGAGAAAGGACCATATCAAGAGGGCAGTTATCAATCCCTCTGCAGGTTTTAAATGTCACTAAAGCGACGAATAAAATCAAAAAGATGCTGAACATGCCAAACCTCTTGCTTAATGCTACTAGGCATAACCATAGACAATGATAAGCTAATTATGCAATCATGATAACATACCGTACAGATTCTTCAAGAACCATACAACCGCTGCATTGTTACCAAAGAGAAGCGTAAAAAAAGGGTTTTAAAGAACCAAACCTTTGAGGTGCCGGTCACAAATTGCAACAAACGAGCTTTATCCTCTTTGCTGAATCCCTGAATCACCTCCCAGAACCATTGTATAACCGGAGATGCATTAGTGTAGCCAGAATATTCCGCATTTGCACGCAGATCATCCACTGCAGGACAGGAAAAAATTACAGATGTCAGTAACGTAAAATGTTATGCTGACACACAGCATACACACTTCAACACTTTTGTGAGAATATTTGAAACTCACAATCAATGTCAGGGAGTCCACTAATCAACAATTCTAGCTCTTTGTCATTAAAGATAGAAATCAAATCCTTCGGGATCAAATCATTGAATCCTTCCATGAAAGCATTTATTTGTGGGCGAATGGCAGTTGTCAACCGATGTTCCGCAACAAGATCAACATATTCATGCTTATTTTCTTCAGTTACTCTGATGTTCCTTCCACCAGGTTTCAGTTCATAATCTGTTACCTGCTCAACCACAGATGACGATCAATTATCAAAACAACTAGAGAACTACAGCAACGAGCTTTAATGCAATGAAAGCAAACAATAAACATTGTCAACACATTTCTGATAAAATCGTGCAAAAAAAGAAAACAAAATGGATGTAATGATTTTGTGTGCCAACCAAATTTATGTTGCAAAATTTCAGACATATG
This sequence comes from Thalassia testudinum, assembly GCA_037157565.1. NCBI lineage: Eukaryota > Viridiplantae > Streptophyta > Magnoliopsida > Alismatales > Hydrocharitaceae > Thalassia > Thalassia testudinum. The sequence continues at coordinate 76,060,338 of JAZHRO010000013.1, forward strand.
CCAGTACCAATTTGTTTCAAAGATCCCAAAATTTTAGGAATTCTGAGCACATATTGTAGAAAAGCATCACGCAAACAACCATGATATCATTTAGCCAACGAGTATTAGTGAAATAAAAAAGAACCCATATCCTGTACCTCTGATCTCTCGTACAAAATTAGCTTCTCTTCATCAGCATCAATGCTAAAAGTGAGTCCCAGCATATCACTAATGTCATTCTGCAAGGGCAAAGAAAGGTTGTTACATCAACAATTGACAATAAGGAGAGTAAAACAAGGTACATCCATAAACCCGCAAAAATATATAAAAGTTTCCTACCTCCAGCATCCATTTCAAGTTCTTGTAGTAATCAGGATCGATGGCCTCAATATCATGGTATGTGACCTTCACACCTAGAATATGCTTATAGAAAGAGCGGGTGAAATGAACATCAAGGAGCTGGCTATCAAATAAAGCCTTACCAACCTGCAAAGAATTACCAATCAGTCTTCATGCAGGAAACGAAGATAAAGTTGAGCGACAAAGATATTATAGCACTCACCACTCGTCCCACAAACTTGAAATATGAGAGGTGTTCAGTCTGGAAGACAGAGTTTGGATTAGGCTGAAAAGTGGACTGATTGCCAACAGTAGTAAACAGCAGTGCTCCTTTGTCAAAAATAACCCGGGACAACAGCTGATACCACTCTCTTGTAAGACCCCCAGCATCTATACCTTCCTCTCCTTGAAAATGAACGGTTAGCCTTCCTTTCAGTTCTTGTGGAGAGCGCATGCGCAGCTGATGATATGAATCTTCAAGAATATAAGCCCTTCTAACTGAAATTCTAAGAGAGCTGTGATGGTGATCATGTTGATGCTTTATCTTAGATCTGAAATGAGCACGCTTGTTATCAAAGTCAATGAAGCGAGGCACTTTCAGCAACAGAGAGAATGACTTCTCAATTAAGCCAGGGTTCTGTCTGACAAATGCATTTAACAATTTTCTGTGTTTCTCCGAAAATCTTACAAACGCATGATGCCTCTCATCACTTTTGGTTGTCCCTAATGTTTTCTGTCCACCTCCCATAGCTGTGGCATCTTCCATGTCTGAGGAAGAAGTGCCAACGTCTTGGATGATCGCAGCAGATTGTCCAGGATGCAGCTTTTCACAGGTCACAAAAAAGGACTCTATGTAAGGTAAGATATTCTGTGTTCCCATAGGAAGTGGAGGCACCGTACTAGTGCTCGACAAAACAGAACTTGTAGGCTTAGAAGCGAAATCAGATATGGATTCTGAAGAGCTTTCTATCCTGCTGATGCAATTGCTCAACTCTAACCATAAAGGCTCCAGCGTTGCATTTATGCCACTTACCACTGAAAGAGCATCCCTACGATCCTTCTCCTGAAGTTCTGGAGTTTTCTTTTCATGTAATGTGGAAGCAAGAGAACTTAATGCCTGTAGGACCCTCAAGATTGCAGTCCCATCAGAAGAAGATGAAGCCAGCATAGCCTTCTCCGTTTCTTCACATTTTTGCAATTCCTTTACTGCAGACAAACTTAAATTCTGGATGGCATTAGCTAGTTCTTGGATGAAAAGATGACAATGATCAGGAACTATAGCCACCAATTTTTTCAGCACATCGGCCACAAGAACATAGGCACTATCAGACAAGCTGCAAACAAGTTCAACAATAGTGCAATGATTAGTGTTTTGCAAGTCAAATAACGAAGTTCAATTCCTAGTTAGAAATACAAATGCGAGCATCACCAAGATATATTTTGGTGCTTTACAGTTGCATGAATAGTTATGAATCTGAGACTAGATGAAGTCTCAGAAACTGCTGCAACAGCCCAGCATGGATAACACTCAAGTAATCACATTTATGGGTTACATGATTTGTGATGAATGCTACATGGCATCACAAAGAAGAGCAGTGAGATGACAAAATCAGAGGTGGCAAACATCAACTTCCAAATTTGTATATCACTAACATATAGCCTACCAAGACTATAACACAAGACAAGACTCACATTCCAATAGACCATGCAAGAGTCTTGACTGCTTCAATCGCTGAAATATATTGAAGGCTTAAATTTGGAAGGAAGGTAGATTGTCTATGTTGTCTCTTTATTCTTTTTTTTTTTCCTGTTTAGCATATAAGCAAACCATCATATGGAAAGAAAACTAATGCTGAAGACGATTGACTACCCCTCTTTTTTATTTTGGTGGCCAACAGAAGTTGATGAACATAGGGTTATCACTTATCAGTGAGTGTGCGTGGGATTTCTCCAGCCACAATTTAACTAGCGCTTTTTGCAAGGACTGCCAAACAAGAGATTCAAATAAAAGCTCATACACATTTGCTCTTTTGAAAATAAGCACTTTATACAAATAACTACGGACTAGCATAGCAGCAAAACTAACACCCACATTGCTAACAACAATTTTAAGTGCTTTTTGCAAGTCTCTCCAAACAAAACATTCAAATAAAAGCTAATACACATTTACTATTTTGAAAATAAGCACTTGATACAGATAACAACAGACTAGCATAGCAAGAAAACTAACACCCACATTGCTTGATAAAATGCAGACTATTCAATATGCCTGGCGATGTCAATTCTTATTGCTTTACCTTGTGAATCTCACTGACATTTTAGTAACATATCCAGGAGAATCTAGTTTCTCCCCCTCTCATCAAAAAAGAAAAAAAGGGAAAGCAAAAAAAGCAAAGGCTCATGTTATGACTTGGTGAAACTTCCTTTAGCTCCTCTGCTAAATGCAATGATAGCACTCCCACAATTGAGGAGATCCATCAAGCACTCACATCAACTGCCTTCCCAAAAGACTAAAGCCATGATGGGTTCATTGAGAGGTTCATTCAGTAACGTTCAGGTATTATCAACACTGAAATATCATGTGGAATTCTCTTCCTTGTTGGAGGTTGGATGGTGGGGCAGCATGATCACTCTTTACTATGCTCCTTCCAAAAAGGGGATGCAATTCTATGTTGCATGACTTTAAACTAATTGAGTGATAAATTTCCGCAAGGAAGTGATACCAAAGACTCCTACTGCTATGAAAAAGGACTCTTTATGACACAGCCAGACTTGGCACTGACCAGCCCTGAAAATATCGTCGAAAATGGTGGTCTCTTATCTGGGATGTACCCACCTATCTGCCTCCTATCTCCACCTCCACAGAATAAAATTCACCACTCTATTATTTTAAAAAAAACACTATTTATCTCTTGACATGCCACCTCTTGTCCTTTCCGAATCTGTTGAGTAAAAAGAATTTTACCTGAATCCTCGTCATTTCCTTTCCAGCATATTCGAGGCAAAGTGAACAAAAACAACTTTCAACAACCAAATGGCCAAGCTTTATTTAAGGCAACATAACAGCATAGAAAACCAAATTAATTCATTGCCTATGAAAGTCACTCCTGTCAACTCACCCAAATTAATTCTTAGGGGAATTCACCACCCATATACATGCCATTTGCCACCACTACAAAGTGAGACTAGCTAATAAAGAACCAATGATAATGAGGGAGACCCATTACAATAAAATTCCTCCCCAAATAAATACACATATTTCCAGAAAAATGATGCCATAGTCTACCTCCCACTTAATGCATTGACTATATTGAGTAAACTTAAAAAAATAAAAAAAAATCGAGCACTGCATACTTACAAATATTTGCAGGAATATGAGACCTAAATATAAAAGGATTATATTCACATACCCTTCACGAGCAAGCAAAGAGCATAACTGTTGCAAGTCTGATTGCGGTAGATTGACCAATATTGAACATGTATCACTGGCATTATGACCATCAGCAGTGGATGGAGTTGTGACAGCTGCAGAGGATTTACCATCATCCCCAGCAGAGGGTCCAGCAAGGTCCATATTTGTTGAAGCATCTTGTATAGAACCCCCAGGGGCAGAATTTGGCTCTGATGGTTGACTAGTCTTTTCAAGCATATCCAAATCATTCTCAGCACTACCCACAATGACATCCAGCAGACTAAGAAGCTAAAACAATGACCAGGGAGGGAAAAATCAACACACAATAAAAAAAAAATAACATGAGAATACATACAAATTACCAAAACAACACCTTACCTGCTCAAGGTGAGCTATACTCCTCAGATAAAGTGGCTGATTTAAAAGGCTAAGAAGGAGAACAAAAGTACCACTTTCTTTCTTGTTTTCAGCATTGTCATCTTCAACAATCATGATAGCTTTACCGCGGCCATGATCAGCATTATCCACAGAAGGTGTGGGTAGCTTAAAATGAAGCAAGAGCTTGGCAACATTTGGGTGGTACTGGGCCAAGTACTTCAATGTCTCAAGAATTCGTCGTGAAACCAGAGGCGGAACACCTGCAAATTGGTGAAGGCAATCTTAAGTTGAACTTGCATTAATCTCCCCCAACCCTAAATAAATAAATAGAAGGAAAAAAAAGTCAAACTTGCATTGAAAGCCACATAAAAGTCATGATGAAAGCTGTCTACAAGTACAAGCCCAAATTCAGAAATTTGGCAGAACCATACCATTAGAAAATTGAGGACGGGAATAGCTAATATGACTTGGGCAGCCATACAGTCGATATGGTGGTTCTCCATTACTACTAGAACTCTTACCATTTCCTTGTACATCAAGCATTAGCATATCCATAAGAAGTCGCACAAGAGAGGATCGGGTTTCATGATGAACACATAAATTGAGAAGCAGCTTCTGCAATTGACCCTTGTATAGTGGCTGAAGAGATATATTGAATTCAGTTACTCTCAATGCCACATGATGATGAAATTAAAAATGTTTCTTGCCAATGCAATAAAAACTTACCTGGACAACACGAAGCAACCGAATCATAGCTCGCAATGCCTCTGTATCAACTAGAGGAGCTCCCTCAGCTTCTACAATTTTGCTACCCAAAGATCGACGTGAGGTCCCACCTCTATCCAAGCTAGAAGCCATGGTGTCACCCCGCCTCGATATCTCCCCACGCCTACTTCTAGGATACATACTAAATAAATTGTTGCCACCATGATACCGATGTGCAAATCTTTCACGTAACAAATTTGCCTCAGCAACAAGTGCAGGTGTTAGACTAGCCAGGACAGATTCAGGAGAAGTCAAAAGAACCTGACAAAGCAAAGAAAACATACAACAGTAAGGACTTTTTTTATGAAAAGTACTAGTAATACATTTTCCTTTTGTTTTTTAGAGGACATATTTTCCATTTGTATCACATTAAGAAAAGGGGAACAATGGTTTGGCCTTCACAAGGGGACAAGAGTATGGAAGAAAGAATCTCTAAGTTGCAGCAGTTCAATTAGACTATGAGATTAATATGGTTAAGTCAATAAAAAATGTGGCACACCTCTTCACGCAACTCAGATGGAAATGTAGCAATAATGGAAACAGTATCCATCTCCACAGGTTGGCCTTCCAGCTCCTGAGATTGATGCAATCTCTGTGCTTGCTGCTGTGCCAGTACCTCTGCCCGTATATCAGGGGGAAGAGCTGCAAGAAATTCAGGATCTATATCCCCTGTAGCCTGGGGTTGGTCATTTGATGATGGCGCTCCTTGATTTTGCTGTGCTGAAAGTACTTCAGCTCTCAGCTCCTCAGGAAGGGCCTCCAAGAACGTAGGGTCTATAGAACTAGAGTCTGCATTTCTGTTTACTGGCTGCTCTTCGGGCTGATGATCTTGGTGTGCTTCTTGGGTAGGATGTGATGGAACTTCACTAACACTTTCAAGAGATATCTCCCTATTCCCTTGGTGAACAGCTGCACCAGCAGGTCTCCTCACCCTAACTGCTTGCTCACCATGTCGTTCTCCATCATCATGTCCATCTGCACTTCCAATTTCCACATCCAAGCTGCGTAAGCTTTCACCTAGTGTTGCACTGCTTCCCCCACTCTCTAGGCTTACAGCTTCCATGTCCCTAACAGTAGCATCATTCCTATCATATTGCATGTCGACAGCTTGATCAGTAGCAGGAGCTCTCTCTCTCTCTACAAGCAACCCACCATCAGCAGGCCTAGCATCTGCATTTCTAGAGACATCTGGTGCAGAACTAGGCTGCTGAACAGGCAAACCAGCACTGCTTGGCATGTTCTCACTAGGTGTATCTTCAGTCAAACCAGCTCTCGCTTCTAACTGACTGGGTTCATTGGTTTCTTGGTGATGTGGAACTGCCACGTTATTCTCTGAAGTTGGACCAGGGGTAGGCCGTCTAAGATGAGAAACAAGCAATTCTTCAATGCCTTGAGGAACTGCAGAAGTACTGGACCCCCCACGCTGGCGAGCATAATCATCTGCCCACATACTGTAGCGGTGGTGACGGGTATTCCTTAGAGAACGGAAGACGCTATCCAGCCTTGAGGAGGTGTTCCCCGGGTTTCTATCTGAAAAAGCAGCATCTACTGCATTCTCTAAAATTTTTAAAAAAGAACAAAATCACTGAAAAAGATAAAAGACACACAAATACATATCAAGTAATTATGATACTATAAGAGAGAGCTAACCAGGCTGCCTTTGTTGGACTAGCTGCCTTATAGAGGAAGGCTCAGCAAGAAGGGGATGTTCCGCTGAGAATCCATGGTCACCGCTACCTCTACCTAGAAGGTTATATATGGAAGCACTCCGACCTTGGCGTCTGGAACCAAAGACTTCAAGAGGCATGACACGCAATGTATCATTGTGAAAATTGTTTCCCCCAGGACCAAAAAGTTCAATATGATCAAAGACGTTTATACCATTGATACCTTCCTCCAAGCGGAGTATAACCCCATCGTCGTCGTCCTCATCCTCATCATCTTCTTCTTCAACATCCTCATCAAATTCCTCTTCATCGATCTCATGCTCTTCCTGATCAGTGTCGGGATGTGACAGGTGATGGACATCATCTTCCTCCAGATCATTATTTTCTTCGTCGTCCTCATCATCTTCTTCCCCATCGCCTTCTGCATCATCACCAGACATGTCCTCATCACCATCTTCCTCACCCATATTATCCTCCACGTTTCGTGGGATCTCAAAACTAATTTCCACAGTGGAGACACCATCCTCAAGACTTCTACCTGCTTCAGATGGCTCAGGCTCATGCATAAAATCATCTTCTTCAGGAGTAAAGCCCCCTTCCATGTCCCTGTCATGATCCATATCATCAGTGACAGAATCAGAAAATACTGAAGTTTGAGCCGCATTGAAGGTGGCCATCTGATCGGCAACCATTTCCCTATGATCAGGTTGAGATGCTCTCTCCAAGGGCAAAAACCTGTTTCCATTGGAATCAATCCTCATTTGTTCATTTTGTTCACTTGAAGCCTTAACAGAAGGATCACCTTTTGAGCCATGATCCGTGGAATGAGCATGCTCCTTGGTCACCAGTTCCAAAGCTTTAATAATCCCTGTGACAACTTTAGAAGAATCAGCATGATCCAAGTCCAGTACCTGGAGTGTCCCTGTAAGAGATCGAACCAGTCCAGCATCTATGAAGGTTACAGAAGCTTCAGAAGAAATATATGCTCCCGTAGCAGAACGCCCAGCAAGAATATCATTGAGTAAATCGATGTAAGCATGTAACTTGCTGTCTGGAGCCTTGCACCTGCAAGAAGACTCCACAAAGTCCATGAAAATGTTGTTGACCTCTGAGAAAATTCTCTTGCGTCCCTCTGTAGAGCGAACACATGAAGCCACCAAAAACTGGTTAGCTCGTGTGGCCAACTTCTGTCTCCAATTACCATCTGATTTCTTATCTTTCTTCCCAATCCCATTGTATGCCAGAAATTCGTGAAGGATGTGATGGAATACCCCATTACCAGCCCCACTTGAGGAACAGCCCTTTTGAGATCCACGAAAACTACTTATTTCAGCATCCCTTCGGAGGATGACATGAATTGATGAAGTATATGTCATAAGTATCTCTGTCAACAACTTCAAAATAAAAACTGACTTAGCAAGGGAAGCTGAAGCTTCCCCATTGGCAGCTTTACTGACTTCATTTGAACTAGCCACGGCTTTCCCCTTACCCTTACCAAAAGTGTTATCAATTTCCATATCCGTTGAAGGTGTGCAACCAATATCTTCAACCAGGTCATCAAAATTGGCAGGTGGCATAAACATCACAACATCATCCAACAAAAGCTCGATTACGCTAGTGAAACTCTGAGGAGGTTTTCTATGTGATTTCACACTTTTGCTGCTTGAATCTAGCAACTTACTAGGACCACCTTCAGGTGCCACAGGACCTGCATCACCTCCGCTTGGCTTTCCATCAGCCATGAGTTGCTTCTCTTTATCAGATGCTTTCTCCTTCACCTTCTCTTTTTCACGATCTTTCAACAGCACCACAAATTGCCTTTCTCCAGCCATCTCTATCTGACAAGTAGCATGAGCAGCTTTCATAAAAACTTCAGGGTCTCGAGAAATAACAGATGACAAGCTTTGAACAAAATGTCTTGCTGTGAGTCTCCCATTAGAATGTCTATTTGCTGCTGCTGATAATGTATGCTTTATCTCTGATTCCATAGCTTGCTGAAGTGTTTGAGGGTCCTCAAGAATATGACGAACAACTATAGCAGTTAGACTGTCAAATCCAGGAAACAGACTACTGGTTGGTAATCTAAGCAGTGCACGGAGACCTCCAGAATCAAGAAAACTTACTGCAACTGGATGGTCTTTGGTTAGAGTGGCACATAACTGCATTGCAGCATGCATGGTATCAGATGGTAACTGGGCTTTGATACACTTGCACGCAATCTCAATGAACCTTTTTTTATCTTGCGTCTTCATAACACTGGTGTTTAATCCCAAGCTGAATTTCATATCATCCATCTTGCTATCATTATTCACATCAGATGTCTGGCGATTTTCTGAACCAATGATTTCTGGGCTAAAATTGGGATTTATCTGTAACATCTGATCAACGGCAAGAAAAGATGCAGTTACCCACTTAGGAACAAGAGCTTTTTCACCAGAACACAATTCAGGGTCCCATTGAGAAAGAATGTCAAACACAATATCAATTAAACCAGTATTTGAGGCCACTTCACGTGCACCTGCATCCCCATGGAGGACCAAGGCAAGCACATGCATAACTGCAGATAGAGCAGTAGTACTGCTGGTCAACAACTGGCCAGAATAAGTCTTCAGCTGATCAGCTAGGGTCTGGACGACCTTTGATCTACATTCACCTTCTTTCTGAGTGGCTATGGTCACAAGCAGATCACGAACAGGAAAGACAAAGGATTCATTTGCCTGCAGAAGCCTAATACATGTCGATAACAACTCCTCAACAGGAGGGAGCTGAGTTAACTCCAACTCCTGGTAAGTTGGGCCAGCATCAGTGGCATTTTCATTTGGAGATGCATCTGCATTACCCAGGGACAACTTCAGAGCACGAGCAAGCTCATCATCTTCCTGGGGCTCTTCTGGATGGGAAAATAGCCAATCTGTAGCTAGCTCAACACTATTTGTTCCCACCTGCCTCAGTGCCTCTTCTGCACGGGACCTAGAAAATCCCATCTCCACAATCAATGAAATCGTAGCTTCATCTGGAGGGGGGCCACTTGACCTTATTCCACCGTGCCCACTAATGTTGATGACCTCCACACCCGAGTAAACATGTCTTACAACTGAGATAATTGCTGCAATGAATTCATATTTGCATTCCGTAAATCGAGGATCGTTCCAAATAGGCAGTACTGCTTTCAGTACTTTAGACTGCAGAACCTTAACAAGAGTCTCTGCATCGCCTGGAAATGGAACATCGCCATTCACAATTGGTTGCTCAAGCAACTGTTTTGAGGAAGAAATAATAAAAGATGATGTCACCAGGTGATCCATAAGGCCACCATAACTGGCCAGTGGAAGATAAATCCAAGAGTTATCTGTTTCCTCTTTTACATCTTGTTTTGAAATTTCATCATCTGTCTCCATGGGAGAAGCTGCTGGTTTATTAACAGAAAATAATAACTGACTAACAGCTTCAAAGGTGTTCAAAATCCTCTCAACAACCCCTCGGACAAAGAAGCAGTTAACCAGGACAGGATTACAAGAATCCGGCTTCTCCATGAGAATTACATCAATGAAATCAATGACCTTTCCAAGGTAACGACATTTTGTAGATGATGGAAAGTCACCATGTTCCCTGAAGTTCAAATGCTCCACAGCAACAGAAGCAATGGTAGTAATAACCGATTTAGCAGCAGGAGAAATATTGGCAGGGTCAGCACCTCTACGAGAAGAATGCAATGCTGCCTTGCCCAATTCCAAAAATAAATGGCTGATATGATATGATAGTGACCTCATCAAGTCACGACATGAAGAATAATAAGACTTCTGTTTATCAGCTTTATTGGAAGCAGCAGAACCACTGTCTGCAGAACTGGAGGATGGAGTTTGAGAACTACCAAGGAGTTGCAAATTTGCAGATAGATCCTCAACTGGTCTTCTCAAATTGGTCGCTGCACGACCAATATCACGGTACATACTTATAAGATCCAGAAATTGAGATTCCATACTCCATCCAGAAGATCTTCGCCTCAACAATGGATCAATGTACTGCCTAAGAGAACTGAACCTCTGCTCTTCACTGTCATTTACACCTGACTCTGAACTCGATGCATCACCTGCACTAGAAACATCAACTTCTGTCTCCAGTCTTGCATCTTCAAGAAGGGCATTTTGCCACAAAACTTCTCGATGTAACTGCCCAATGTCTTCCAACACATCTTTGTTTCCATTCCCAAACTCTGTAAGAAGCACTGTCATCCAACGATGATCTTTACACTGAGCAAGGAATAAAAGAAATTCAATCACAAAAAGAGGTGAGAATATTCCACAATCTGGTGTGGTTTTAGGATTCAGTAAAACTGAACCCGAAACGGAATTAAGGCTACTAAGAGCTTTATGAAGATGATCCCTGAGAGAAGAACAAAATGCTTGAGCCAAGACAGCCGAATGGTGTTGAGCAAAACCTTTAAACACAACTGTGCCATGCAAAGCAATAGGTGTGGCTTCAGTTGACTCAGCAATGCAAGGCAGCAACAGAAGTTTCATCATAGCATCAATTCCTTTCTTTTCCACAAATAATCTACATGTTTCAGAATTCTCCATTGTTCGATGGACCAAAACCATTGTATGAAAGATGCACAATTGGATAAAGTGATCATTACTAATCCCATCTGTATCCAAGTCCAAAGCACCAACCAAATTCCGACCTCTGCTCTCTTTGTCATCAACATCCACTTCCATGGCACCATCTTCGTCCACCTTACTTGATGATGCATGACACTTGTTTTCCCCCAGGCAAGCAAGCCTGTCAATAATTTCAATAATTATCTCAACACCTGTACTTCTCAGCGATGATACATGACGCAGAAGTTCCTCAACAGCATTTGCTAAAAGAACAACACCCTCATTCATTGCTACCAGATACTTCTTTGTAGTGAAGACATCTATGAGAAATCTCAATGCAGCAGTCTCCTTCACAGCTTCTAAACCTTTTGCATTAAGACAAATTGCACCAAGAGCACCGGGAATGCATATAAGTGCTTTCGAAGATGGAAGTATACCAGACACAACTGACGACAAAAATGCATCAGGAAGGCCAAAGTCAACCAAAATGTTAAAGCATGTAGGGTCCTTATGAATCATTTCGCTCATAAGAGTTACAGCAGAGAAATAGATATCACCCCCAAACTTTTCTGCATTAGAGAAAATTAAAGATAAGGAACCAGGTAGAGAATTGTCATTGGAATTCTGGGACCTTTGGGAATTGGCTGGAGAGTAGGTGGCAGAGCCAAGTGCCTTCAGCAAGATCTTAATAAGCCGCTTCTGAGAGTATAAGGCATCATCATCAGGCTTGAATGAATCAGCATAGGGAACAGTTTTATTGCTCTTCATGCCTACATCAATAACTCTTGAAACCTCTGTTTGCAATCTTTGCACCAAAAGTTCTACACCCCCAAGATCCTTAAATAAAGTAACGGCTGGGTTGCTGTACTCCATGAGCTTCTGAAGAATCTTAACAGCAGAATAAACTAAATGGACATGTGTTGGATCTGTGTCTCGCAAGAGGGGCAAAAGTGGAGACACCATTCCCGAACCCCTAATAGCACTCCCAGAATTTGAAGATGACAGAACATGAAGCAGAAAAAACTGCAAAAGAGCTTCTACAAATAAAATAGCAGTTGGATCACCTGAGTTTTCTAAAGACAAGATTGCTTTCTGAAGCACTGTTAACAGCACCATTCGATTCCCCCCAGCTGAAATAATACTGGAACCACTCAAAATCCTTGCCCGTTCATGTGATGATGTGTATGCTGCCAACTGAGCTCCCAACGCAAACATAGACAGAGCCTTAATAGTACCAGGAACAGAACTTTCTGACCGGACAAGCCTAATCAATTCATTTGTATACTCAGGTTCATGAGCAAAGAAAGATACCAGCTCATCTTGTGCATCATTAGACTGAACTAGAACAATGAAAGCAAGAATGCATATTCTGCTGTACATTCTACATGTTCTAGAAGAATGAAATGCATGAGCATATCTAATCCTTGTCAGCAACGAGAACCTGTGCTCATTAGGCACTTTGTATTCATCAATGCACTGCTTTAAAATGGTTAGGTCATCATCCTTACGAAGATGTAAGTCCGAGATATGTATCACATGCATGTGGCTGGACTGGCTTCTGTCAACACGCTGCCCCTCACTGCTATCGGTAGAAGAGTGGAATTCAAAGTGCAAGGTAGAACCGAGTCGATACTGATTACTGCTGCAAGCATCTTCGACTTCCATTGGGAACAAGCATAACCCATCATGCTGGCTCCTTTCATTGGCCACAACACAGGAGAACAAACCCAAGCCTTCTTCCTTGCTACCCCAACCCTGTGCCAAAGATAATAAATAGTTGTTCAACGAACCACAGCCAACTGGCTTCACACTTCCATGTAGCTTTGATAAGTTAATTCTGACAAGGGCAGAGAGCGTCTCCAGAGACGCAATCAGAATGTCAGGATCTGTTGATGAAAGAAGAAGCTTGAAGTGCTGTATCAAAAACAAATCAAGAAAATTGTCAGATAAACAGACATGCACAATTATATAATGCTGGAGAATGGAAGACAACCCATTAAACTACCTCCAAGCCACCAAATGAGCTTTTGTTGTGGCAGTTGTCCAAAATTATTTGCATGACTCTTAAAATCTGTAGAACAGAGTGCTTTGGAAATGGATCATCTTCAAAAATACCATCTGTCAAAAGAAGGTCTTTCCTACCAGACAAATATGTCTTGAAGTATGTGTCAAAATGTATAAACAAGGGCCTCCAATGGTGGAAGTTTCCCTGAAAAGCCAGTACAACAGTTAGGGACCCAATTACAATTGAAATAGCATAGTTAGCATGTAACGAGAATTTCACCTTATTGTATTCCCAACGAAAACCAGAGAGGGGAATAGCTATGTCATGTAAAGGGCTCTTGATAACTCGATCAATGAATGCCTTCACATCAGGAGGCTGCAAAATGCACTAGAACACATATCAGGAATTGCAATAAAATAAGCTGCTGAGACTTTAAAAAGCCTAGGAACATTAACAAAAAGTTAAAAGACTGTTGTGGAAAATCAAGAGAATACATTTGCAATGAACAAATATCTTAAAGAATCCCCAAAAAGAAAATTTGCAATGAACAAATATCTTAAGGAATTCCCAAAGAGAACATTTGCAATGAACAAATATATTAAAGAATCCCAAAAAGAACAGATGAAAGATGATAACTCTTCTGCAGGGCACATAAGTACATCTGTATACGTGTGAGAGTAACCTATGTTCCTTGGCTATGTTTAGTAAATAGATAAAAATGATGTATATGAATAACCATATTGAATTTATCTTGCAACTACTAGGCCTACTAGCAAATAAGACGTGTAAAAATTTATACAGATTAAAAATGAAGTATATAAATAACCATATTGCATCATCTTTGACTGCTAGCAAAATGACAAGTAAAAGCTTTATAAAAAGTTAAAACATTTGGAGTTGCATTCTAATATTACTGCTGAGCTTTTTCAATTTTTAAAAGCGAAAAAAAAAAAAAGCAATACTAAAGAGTCCCTTTTTGGGAGGAAATTCCAGATAGTCAAATTTCAGCAGATTTCTTCAGGGAACTGGAAAGATTATAGATTTAACATGTATAAAAATCCAAAAGTATATCTTAAACTACAAATCCATACAAATCCTGCAACTGGAGCAGTTCCCCCTATGGTCTCTACTAATTTTCTTGACTATATATGCCACGGACTTTACATGTTGTGGCCTCCTCTCTGACGATGGGGCCTTTTCTGATCTTTTTTGTCTTCATCTGACTCCTCTTTTGATGATGTTGGAACGTCAGAATAAAGTCACGTGGGCAGCCTGTAGAAGGCCCAACAGGGCAGGCAGTTATGGGTCATTGGACCCAAGTTTGGTGTCTTTTGCTTAGGAGTCAAATTTTCTCTTTTTAGTAAATGTGTTTTAAGAAAAATGTTTGTGATTTGATTTAATTAGAGAGATAAGATCTTTAATTTCCAAGATCAGAAATATGTACTCTCTATAAAAGAGAGCCTTCCCTCTTTGTAATCTCGAGTCATAATAATATTTTCTATTCTAAGAAACTCCTCTCCCTCTCTTTCTTCTCCACAAGGCAGCTGGCCACCTACGCCAACCACCAAGAGGGCTGCCCTCCCTACTCCACGTGCGCATAGCCCCCCCCCCCCCCCCCCCCACACATGGGATTATTTTCTTTTTGAAAAGTCCACATGGGACTATTTTTCTCACACACAAGGAACCTCCACGATCCGATTTGCGTTGAATCATGACATGGTATCAAAGCCACTATTCTAGGCCCATTGTGTGTGTGGTTTTAGACTACGTGTCCGTGATTCACGTCTCCAGAGAAAGTCTTCTTCAAAAGAGTGCCTTACGCAGAGAAGGACTAGTGAAGATGACGGAAGCATCGACAGCAGTCAACAAAGCCACACTTGAACCGGGAGAGAGCAAGGTGGTTGTCTCTGGGACAACCATCAAGCTCCATGGGGACGACAAGAAGAAAAAGAAGAGAAGGAGATCTATCAAATTCTATCGCTTATGATTTTCATACTCTTGACACATTATATCCGATTTTTTACTCTCCTTCAAAAGAGGAGATTTTTCCAGAGAAAAGACATCAAGGAGAGGACACCATGGTCCACGCAACGACTTTCAAGTTTGCCAAAAGAGGCAATGACTTCCCAAGTTGCGAAGAGACTAATCGTTGATCCAAACTCCTTTCTTAAAGATCCAGGTAAGATACAGAGACCACCACATAGGACTACTAGCACCTCACGTGTGGACTGCCTAACTCATGACCTCGGGAAGCTACGGGCTCTACTTCAAGAAGACAAGACGACAGCCGCCATAGCGACGGTACTCAGGTTGACACAGAGGCAACGACTTCAAAGGTCACAAGAGGCTTCACCGTCAACATGTCGAAGGAGAAGACCAAGAGCATGTCTCTCGAAGAAGAGTGGTGGGGTGTCTAGCCTCACAAGTTGAAGACCAAGTCGTCGGCCTCCTGACCTTTGATTTAAAGGGGAGTGTTGGAACATCAAAATAAAGCCACGTGAATTGTCCATGTGGCAGCCTGCTCCACGTGTGCATAGCCCTACACGTGGGACTATTTTTCCCACACATAAAGAGCCTCCACACTCCGATTTGCATCGAATCTTGACAGATGAGATACTACAAGTTGAGTAGATCTACACGAGGAACACGAAGACTAGTTGATGTAAGTCATGAACCTACCAAAATGGGAGGCTAGTAACTCCCATTGAAATAATGAAAAATTGAATTGCTAAGTATATTGTTCAATTCCAGACACAGCAATTGCTCCACAGAAATACGAACTTGGCTCGCTCCTACCCACCTCAAGGCACCATAGCATATCGGAAATCAAGGGGGACATACTGGACATGACAAATCCCATCGATTGGGGGTTGTGCCACCCTGCCTTTCAATCAATAAACAATTGAGGAAACTGATCACAAATGCTATAGGTGCGGAAGCAATCCCGGTGAGTCAGGGAAGGCTAAGACAATGCCTTGCATATGGGTAGCAAGAGGACGCTTATAACCCAACGATGAGGCCTTATGGGGAAGTGCACCTCTGTATCGACAGAATCACTCTATGTTCAGGTAACGTTGGTGGAACTGATGAACCATACGGGTCGACCTGAAATCCTTCAATCTACGTCTCAGTCAAAGGATAAGTCTGACCCACTTTGTCAAACCAACAAACTTAGTGAGTCCTCTCGTCTGAACTTCTCTCCCGACTCTAATTATCAGTATAAGGACGAGTACAAAGTGAAGCGAAGCTTATGAAGTGAAGCAAAGTGAAATGAAGCAGAACAAGACATGTCTCCTTCACATCTGACTCGCTCATCTTTGTCCTTTACGTCCATAGACTCGCAACATGAACCCTATCACATGCTTGAAGTCTAACCCACCTCGTCTTCCCATCTCGAATCATGAGCTTGCCTACTCACGTGATCGATGATCTTTCTCCTCTATCCTACTAGCACCAACCTGCTTTCCTAGTTTGAGCTTTCCCAAGTCGGGGCAAACTTGCACTTTCCATTACTTGCTGATGATACAACGATTCAAATGTCATTCTGATGTACCTATCTCCCCTTCTCCTTTGGCATTGAGGACTGTCAATTGTTCTTACTCATCTACTAGTCCAAAACTCACGATAGCATAAAGAGTTTCAAGAACAAGATATGGAGATATACAAAATGACAATACATCTAGCACATACGAGCCTGCAACTCTACAAAGATGAATAAAAACTGAAACATGGAGCTATCTCACCGCATTTCTATGGAGAGAAGCAAACTCACTCTGCTCTGCTAAATTTTGTACCCCATCACTACTTGAAACTACTCCACAAACTAATGAACATCCTTTATATCTAACTCAAGCCAAAGTTAAACTGCTTTCCTTCTTTCCTACTCGTTTTGGCCAACAACTCATCTGGCAGAAAGGTTAAAGACACGAAGCATTGTCGGCCTACGCCTGAGCAAGCAAGATGAAGGGAAGAAAGGTTGTCAAAAATTCCAAGGCTCATTCTTTGAGAACTAGGCTTTCCATGGATATAAAGGAAGAACAAGGTATGAGTCAGTATGGCAAGCTTGCCTCCTATCATTCCTATATTGAGCAGCCCCCTCCCCCTTCCCCACCCCCCCCCAACACACACACACAAAAACAAAAACCAGAATGTGCTAAGGAACAGGAGAGGGAAGGAATTGCATGCTTTCAATACCTAAGTTATAAACCTACAACCAATTATTCAACAATGGAGAGTGAGGCGAATATATATAAAGAAGAAAGATGTCTTCCATCATCTATTTTCATGGAGACTTCCTCCTTCCCCATGGAAAACTAGTACGCGTATGCTTTTCACTCAATGATCTACTTTCGTTCCCGCACGATTGAGGAAAGATCAACCACCACCATGAGAGCCACTAGCAATAGACTATTGGAGCTAGACATCATATTAATTAAGGACGTACCAATACCAGCTATGATCTAGTGCCCATGGATGATATGAGTGAATCACTAAGTTCCCTAATTTGATGGATTCATTTTTTGGGGGATGGTACGTCATCGAGCTCCTTCAATCTTAGGCCAATCCCCATGAGGACCCCATTAGGGCCAACCCCAAATCCATGAAAGGAAACCACTTTCTGATATTATATATTCCCACAACCAAATCCTCCAGCTCCAGTGTATTCCCATGGTTATGGTAGTTATGAAAGTGATTGTCAAAGCAACAAAACAATTACAGCTCAAATACAAGCAGGTATGCATATAAAAACAGCAACAGTATCTTTCCAAACTACTCTCCTTCCATATATGGCCAACATCAACCATCCCACCACAAGAAGCACCACCATAATCATCACACAGTTCGCCAACTTGTCCATGATTGTCAAGAGAGAGAATCTTCAATAAACAAAACACATTCTTCTGCCTTCTAGTGTCTTTAACACGTCTTGATGATAATGCCTCCCAGCAACATGTCCAAAACAATATGATGCACTCTATCATGACCGTTTTGAATTTGTTGAAATGGAACAACAACTTGGATAGCCACCAAGACGGAGGAACCAAGTGCATTATTGAGCTAGGAATTGGACAAGTACCACAAAAAGGGAGTGTGGTGATTTGTTTGCACTATGATTTCTTCAACCTTTAATATGATGCTCTTGTTTTCACAGAGGAACTCAGAACATGTTCATTAATAGTGTATTTTTCTTCAGATTCTAAATTAATCTTGTTTTTTATAGTAATCTTTTATGTAGAAATCACAAAAATGATCCTCCTAAACTTGCCAATAGTGCAGATTAAGTACTTGTTTATGCATTTATCAATCATTTGGATACAAATTATGCGATGAGCTTGAAAAGGCCATTTTGATCTATTTGTGTTTTTTCCTGTTTTTTCTTACCCGTCATCAGCACATCCCTTTAAGCACTTGACAACAGGATCAGCACTCAAAGTCTCAATGCCAAGCAACTCTGAGAAAGAGTGGCTTTTTGGTGCATGTGTTCTCCTTTTTTACAAAAAGATGCTTGTTTTTAGTCTATTCTTTTGACTTCATAATCATTGAGAAGAAGAAAATCATACAGATTATGAACTATATCTAACTGTTCCAACTTTGGTAGTGTCCTTCAATCTCTTGATATATCAATATTGGAGTGTCTTGAAAGCCATTGAAAAAATTGTGCAGCAACCTAGTCTACAAGCAATCACCATAAACTATACATCTGATTTGAAGGTAGCATAGATAGCAGCAAGAATCCTAAGTGCAACTGTAATTCCATCCCAGTGGCTTCAACATTGTTGAGCTTACTTCAATCTTCCATGGCAGGCAGGCCAAGTTTTTTTTTTATTTGTGGAAAAATGAACAGGCCAAGTTGAATTGAAGTATCAAGAAAGATACAATTTAACATTTTCTAGAAGAGCAGTTAAAAACAGTTGCCCACGCACCCCCCACCAAACAAATAAAGAAAAGAAAAGAAAAGAGAAAAGAAGACAAAAGAACATAATACGTGTTCAGAACTTCTCTAATGTCTCAACCATCTTGCAAAGTAGCACTCTCAGCACAACAAAAGAAGTTATCTATCATTCAACTCCCCATGCATTCACCGTTTCATTTTAACTACACTTCCTAAATACCTTGCTACATTTGCCAACTCAAAAAACAAACTTCGGACAGACCAAGAAACAGATGCCGTCTTTAGATTTAGGACCATGACGATACTCGGTACATACCCATACGTATGTGCAAAGGCATGCATCTCATCTCATGGCTGATGTTGAACCCATATCCAGGGAAGCATTTAATATCCCATTTGCAGTATATCACAATCTAAATTATTTAAAAATCCTAATCAAAATAATTGCTATATGTCATCGTAGACTTAAATGTCTTACTTGCACTCATGCATAAATGAAGGCAATCTTCAATATCCCCTAACTGCTCTATGATTTAAGGTATTTGAGAATTAAAGGATATGTCAAGACAAGGGTGTCATTTTCATGAGGTTTGCTGGGCAAGGCAGGGGAAGCTCAACTGTAAACCAAATGGGGCAAAGGTGTGAGGTGATTTGCTAAAGCATTGGTGTAGTAACATTTCAAAGAGACTATTGTATGGAAAAGTGAGACCATCTAGACATGCAAACATAATGGGACTGAATTGAAACGTCTACATTATTAAGAATTGGTACAATGACCATATATCCAATTTCAACTATTTATATGAATGTTGTCTAACGAGGGCTCTTCGCTCGAGAGATCCGCGGAGATCTCACAGAGGACGACTGGGATCCACGGGATTCGGGATGCACCGGAAGCGGAAAGGTCGGGAGTTGCATCTGTGGAGGGGCAATCCGGAGGCAAAGGTGGAGGACCTTTAAACCCACCATGTGCGGGGCACGTGCTAGGGCGTGGAGCTGCAAAAAGGAGGAAGGTCCGAATTCGGATCCTCCCCCAGGATCCAATGCCGCATTTCAACCCATGCAGCAGGGGTCCAGACCCTAGGAGGCAACTCAGACCGTCGAACGGCACAGATCCGGATCCAAAACACCAGTTTGTGAGCTCTCCTTCGAACTTGAATCTGGGGGGCTGCTCACGGACCATCTCTCGAGCCCAAGGCTGCAAAAGCAATGCGCGAGTAGATTCTCGAGGGCAATGGCCCCCCTGGTTGGTCCTCGCGGCCCCTGAGATCGGCGAAGGAGGTGGACGATGCTGGGCAGAGGGTGACAGAGCACCGAGCCTTGGTACTGCGAGGAGCGGGTGATGAGGATTGGCCCTTGCCAGGGGCAGCTCGACCACTGGTGGAGTTGGGGGAGGACGCTTGTGGGTCTACGGCAAGCAAGATGGGTCACCATCGAGGAGACAGCTCAGAGGACCCGAAGATACGCTCGAGGTAACAACTGGATGGGGACCTAGGGGATAACCAAGTGGAGATTGTCCTGACAGGGTGAACGTCGCGATTGGTGAGCAGGGGGCACAGTGGTGGCCTCCGCTATCTAAAGAGGTGGTCATTTCGGGGCAGGCAGAGGCCAAGGGTGGTAGTGGACGGACGTGGACGAGATCCTCAGCACCCACCGACGAAAAAGGCGCTAGACGGTGACGATGAGGAGGTGCGGAAGACGACGAAAGCCGGTGGCTTCAGGCCGATCACACAGAAGAGTGCAACACCTGCTAGATGAACGGAGTGATCACCTGGAACATGTGGGGCCTCAACGACCCCACAAGGAGGGCAGCTCTGGGGAGATACATCAGGCAGTGGAGGGCGGATATTGTGCTGCTACAGGAAACTAAGATGGCTGATTGTGGAGCACGGGTTTGGAGAAAGATTGGAGGTCCGTGGATGGAGGGGTTTCAGGCCCATGCCATGAATGGTAGATCAAGAGGACAGATCCTTGGTTGAAGAGAGGAGGTCTTCGCCTTGGAGGACGTCCGATATGGAGAACACACCATCTCGACGTGCTTGGTCAAGAAGGTGAGAGGCGCCAAACTGAGGGTTACTAGGGCATACGATCCCATAAACGCCCAGGCGAGGAGGATAATGTGGGAGGAGCTTACAGCAGTGGCGGCAGATTGCGTTGGAAGTCCTTGGTTATTGGGGGGGACTTCAATGCAACATTGAAGGTGGAGAACAAGCCAGGTGGGCAGGGGAGGCAGGATCCCAAGTCGGATATGTTTGTGGAGTTCGTCAAGGCTCATGGGCTCATGGACTGGTCCCCCACAGCCTGCGCTTACACATGGAGGAATAACAATGGCTAGATGTCCAGGATTGATAGGTTTCTCTCTAATGTGGAACTAGTTGACGTGTTCCCGGTGGGAGATGTAGGTGCGTTGGAGAGACCTTTTTGAGACCATACTCCCCTAATGTGGCGACCGAATGAGGGGGTACGATTCGGCACATATTTTAAATTCGACAGGTCGTGGCTTCTGGAGGAAGGGTTCAGGGCCTTGGTGGAGGAAAAGTGGAACGCGTTGAGAGTGGAAGGCTCGGCGGCTTTCTGTTTGGCGAAGAAACTTTCCATGTTGCGCGACCATCTAAAGCTTGTCAGGAAGGAGATAAGGGCATCCAAAAGGGGAAGGAAGGAGGCGGCGCTTGCAGAGATTAGCAGAGTGGACAAGCAGGAGGACCAGGCTCCTATATCCTCGGAGGATAAGGAGATCAGGGCGAGGATGTTGAAGGTGATCCAGGAAGAGGACAGACAGTTGAAGTTGAAATGGAAGGTGAAATCCAGGCAGAAATGGCTGAGAGAAGGCGATTCCAACACCAAGTTCTTGAACCAAGTGGCCTCAGCCAATAGGCAGAGAAATTAGATAGACCAGATGGTGATTGATGAGGATGCTTTCTCGAGCAGGGAGGAGGTGGGGCAGGCGGTGGCGAAATACTTTAGAGAGTTCACTGGGAAGCGGAAAGGGGAGGATGGAGGTGGAGGGGGTGGATGTGCAGCGTATTTCGGAGTCCCAGGCGGAGGGTCTCACGACAAGCTTTTCAGAGGAGGTGAGGGTAGCGATGTGGGGCCTCAATGCGAAAGGGTGCCCTGGCCCGGACGGCTTCCCTATCTTCTTTTTCAGAGAGTTCTGGCCCTTCGCAGGCACAGATGTGATGCGGGTGTTGGAGGAGTTTGCGTCAAGCAACAGAGGCTTTGATAAATTGAATAAATATTACTTGTTTCTGCTGCCTAAGAAGGAAGGGGCGAAGGACATCCTGGACTTTAGGACGATTGCCCTGTCCAATGCGGTTTACCTTATTGTGGCCAAAGTCCTGGCTAACAAACTGAGGGGCATCCTGGGGGATCTGGTCTCCCTAATCCAGATAGCCTTTGATCCAGGGAGGGGCATATTGGATGGATTTGTGGTTGCGATGGAGGCCTTGGCGACATGGAGGAGGGAGAAGCAGGCTTTCTTATGGAAAGTGGACTTCTCCAAGGCATATAACTCGGTTCAATGAGACTTTGTGTGGACGTCCTTGCAGAGGAGGGGTTTCCCTTCGATCTAGATTGATTGGATGAAGCGATGCGTGACAACAACATCCTTTTCAATCCTTATCAATGAGAACCCGACGAGAGGTTCGGTTCAGCCTCGAAGAGGGGTTAGACAGGGGTGCCCTCTTGCGTCCATGCTTTTTGTTCTTGCAGCAGATGCGCTGGCACGGGCAGCACACAGGGCTTGCAACAGGGGGCTGTTTAGGGGCTTTGACTTGGGCAGAGGCAGGGAGGTGGTGGTCTTACAGTATACTGATGATACGCTCTTCCTAGTCGAAGGAACGAGATTGGAGGCAAGGAGATTGAGGATCCTGCTTGAGCTTTTTGGTGAGGCATCAGCGTTGCGGATTAGCTACCAGAAGTCGAAGTTTGTTCCGTTGAATCTGTCCGCTACGGACACAGAGAGGGTGGGTGTTGCTCTGGAGACAGAGAAGGGTTCATTGCCGTTAGTATACTTGGGCCTTCCTCTGTCAGATCGTCGCTTGAGACTGCAGGACTGGATCCCGTTGCTGGAAAGGATGGAAGGAAGGTTGGCTAGGTGGTCCTCCAGGCTCTTGTCTAAAGGCGATTCTTGCCTCCATGCCGTCTTACTTTTTGTCGATCTTCCGTCTACCGCGCCAAGTTGAGAAGAAGGTTTCGAGACTGATAAGAGACTTCTTCTGATCCACCACAGGGGCCACGTGTAGGGGGACAAGGTTGGTAGCATGAAAGGAGGTGTGCAAGCCTACACAGGAGGGGGGCCTTGGGGTCAGGGAAATGGACAAGATGAACATCAACCTTCTCATGAAATGGATTGCGAGGCTGGTGGGGCAGGAGCAGGGGCTATTCGGAGCTGTTATGCGTCGCTGCTACAAAGATTTTCTATTGTGGGGACCCCTCTGCTTCCCCCTAGTGTGTCTCCCTTCCTCAGGGGCCTGACAACAATGGCTGGGAGTGTGCGAGGTTTTTTTGACCCGGTACTTGGTGCGAGAGACTCCTTCCGCTTCTGGCAGGACGACAAGCAGAGGGCTGGATCTACTCTGGGAGAGAAGTTCCCTCGCCTCTTGAGCAGTGTGATGGATTCTTCGGCAACGGTTGGGGAGTGTCGGGACAGATCCTAGTGCCCCATCTTTCGGGGGGCTCTCCGACCAAAGGTATGACGAATTCTAGCGGCTGCTGCAGGAGTTGGTGGGTTGGGCACCGAGCGAAGGCCTTAATAGTTTTCATTGGAAGGTGACTTCTCAGTGGCAAAGGTTTACCACAGGTTGGGGACTGGAGGGGCGAATGTAGACGTTGACCTCATGCGAGATTGCAGACTAATAGAGACGGCGAAGTGCCCACTGAAGGTAAAGATCTTTACCTGGTTGGTGAGAAGAGGACGGATCATGACAAAGCAGTGGAGAGCGACATGGGCCAGCACTGACGACTTGGCGTGCCCTTTGTGTGGGGGGGCGATAGAGGATGTGCAGCATCTCCAACTCCAGTGTCCGTTTGTAAAGCTGATTTGGCAGAAGATGGAGATTGTATGGATCTCCCACCAGGACGCTGACAATTTCTAGTCTTCCTTCCGCAGGGGAAATGTAGGGAGCGGAGTGTTCACCTTTCGCTCCAAGCATGATCGGGCCAAGATCTTGGCTATTTTTTGGGGGGGGTGTAGCTGGGGAGGAATGGGATGGTGTTTAGGGGGGAGAGACCTTATGTGGAGAACTTTGTTTCCGATATCTCCTCCCAAGTTGGTTGAGGCCTGGAGATCCATCTTGTAACTCATGATGTAATTGTTTCTATGGTGGAATGAATCAACTTGGGTAATTATCTTTTGGATAATCGCTCTTCGCCTTTTTATACATGCAGATACATGAGACCAAGACTAATACAACAACCTAACGTTTGATGAAGCCTAGTAGAGGTTACATAAATTTCAAGTGCATGTGTGCAATTTTTCAAAATTTTAAAGGGTTGAAGCATGTATGTGCAATTTCTCCAATATTTCTGTTGTGCAACCAAGGGATGCCTTGGTCAATCGTAGAGAATTGTGTAGTTTCCATTTTCTTGGCCACATACCCAATTTAGAGGACAAAAGTTATATTGCAGAAAGGATCAAAAATTGGGTTTCTTTCTGTGACTTTTCACAGTTATCTTTTCCTCGCTCTCTCTCTCTCTCTTTCTCTCTCCTTTTGTAATACCTCTCATCCCATCATTCCCCACACACTTCACGTACTCTTCACCTCCTCTCTCTTCTTATCTCTGCTACCATCTTACTCTACACCATCGACAATCAATACCACCATCCCCCTTACCCCCATTCCCACTCACCCCTTCCTTCCCCTCTTACTACACCTTCTCCTCCCTCACCTCTCATCTCCCTCCACCGAAAACCCCACCCCAAGCCCATCACCACCGTCCCTCTTCCCCTCCCCTCCACTATAACCACCACCTCCACCATAACCCCACGGCAACAATAGCCCTATACAGTCACCACTCAGCCAGTCCAACAACTCCCTGGCCATTAGCACCACCGACGTGCGACCACAGTGTTGTCCACCTCACGACCACCAATGAAGCTACTGGTCTCCACCGCCACGGCCAACCCACACCACTGCCCCACTTCCTTGTCATAGTAACTCCAACACTGTACTCACCAATGCCATTCTGCCACTTGCCATTAGCAACAGCTACCATCGACTCCACCGAACTCACTGTCCAACCTACCTCGCACTCGCCGCATCTCGCGATTCTGACATTGTTGCACAAATACCTCAGGGTACCCCTTTGGTATAATTGTAAACCTCTCTTACTACATTTTTCCCGCTTTTTTAGCTTGTTACCGTGGTTTTGCGTGGAACTACTTGAATCTATGTTACAGTTACCACCTATGCGTGTGTAGCTTGTTGCCGTGATTTCACTCATCACCTCTAGTTGGCCAATCATAAATTGTGGGATTCACGCGGAGCTAATTTAATTTCCATCATGTCATTAGTTAATCTAGAATATTTCCTCTTGCTTCAACAAATTTCAGTTGCAAGGGACTCATTTCACTTTCCAATTAAATTTCAATCAAGCATACTTTGCGAATTTTGCAACTTCATTTGCATCAAGTGGTATTAGAACCACTATTAGAACCACCCGATTGTTTTGCCAGAGTTTGTTATGTTCTCTTTCTTTAATTATTTGAGCCATACCAAAAAACTTGTGCTAATTATCTTATTTGTAGCATTCGTTTGTCAAAAGAAAATCATTGTATTTCTTTTGTGGGTCCCATATTAGATAAATACAAAATCATTATGGACAATCAACGTCACTAGATCAGAGGAAACCGTGGCCACGACCATCCGAAACATATCTAGTCAAGTGAACACAATAATGTTGAATATGTTAAAGTGTACCCACCTTTGAGGGCGGGGATCAAATCGGTCCACTCAAGAGAGTAATCAACAACGTCGTCATTGAGATAGTTCCTCATCCTCGGAGTCGAGTGACTATAATAGTGTTGAGTCTAAACCAGTTGTGGACCCCGAGGAAAACCCATTTAAAGTGGAAGAGTAGCCCCCTCCTCCTCCCCCTCACCCACAAAACCCACAACCCCCATCTTAATCCCCTGGGCAAGACCAATGGTAAGATCGTGGCATCCGCATTGATGTCCCTCATTTTGATGGGCATCACTATCTTGTGACACCTTCCGCACCTTTCTCAACTGCATGAACCATGTCAGTCACTTCTTTGACTAGAAGGACCTTTCTACTTTCTAGTGAGTACAAGGTGCAATTTGTGACCCTCAAGCTTGAAGGGTATGCCTTACTATGATGGAAGTGCCTCCAAGAGAAGCATCGCTGCATCACCGCAAGGGTTGAGGCTGAAATCATTACTGACCTAAGAAGAAGCTTAAGGAAAAGTTTCTTCCCGAGGAGTATTGCCAGAATTTGTACACCCGAGGTTGCAAAATTTGCGTCAAGACATCCACATTGTACAAGAGGACACCGAAGAATTCCTAAGTCTGGTGGCTAGGAGAAATCTTAGGGAAACGAAAGTACAATTGTTTTCTTGATACATCCATGTTTTGTGATCCAATATACAAGATGACCTCTACATGTGTGATTGCAAAGCTATGGATTATGCATACGATCAAGCTCTTAGAGCCAAGTCCAAGTTGGCTAGGCTCACCAACTGTAGGATCACACAATCAACTACCTCAATACCCCCTATTACACCTACCTTCACTCTTCCCCTAAGGGACGCCAGGACCATTACTCGTCCACCTCCTTAAGCCTCTACAATTTCTCATACGCTTTCTATACAACCCTCACCCTACTTTCATTGGATCCAAATTCTGAGGGAATACACCTAATGTAGGACCCGACACTTGTTTTCGTTGCTACAAGAAGTGCCATCCAGCCGTAAAACATCCTAATCCCCAAGTAGCTAATGCTCATTTAGTATAGGATAAGTCCCTTGATCTCTTTTCTTCTCCCCTACTTGATGTTGATGGACATCACACAATGGTGGTTGGGTACACAAACCCCAATGAGTGATTTGATTGCATAGATGTCGAAGGAGAGTCTTCTAGTTTGTTCGTATTAATTGAACACCAAGCATTTCTTGGTGCAAAATAGTCAACCGACACAGACTATCAAACAGTTAATGCTTACTCCCCAAGTGGAAGACAATGATTCCTAGTTGCAACGTAGCATTTTCAACACATGTACCTCTAGTGGTCATCACTGCTCGTTTATCATTGATGGTGGGAGTGTTGAAAATTTTTTGTCCCAATAGATGGTAGACAAGTTGGGTCTACAGGCACAACCCTTGGACCAGCCTTATACTTTTATAGTGTGGCATGGTTCAAGGGAGGGACCCTAATACCTGTGCAACATCAATGCTTTGTCCAATTCTCAATTAGAACTTTAATAAGGATGAGGTATGATGCCACATTGCCCCGATGGATGTTTATTACATCCTTCTAGGATGACCTTGGCAAGGATAGTAAGAACACCTATGCATTCTTTATGGGCAATATTGAAATTACCTTACAACAAGTTGACATCGGCGTAATGCCCACAGTCCATGACATATTGAACCCTCTACCTACTCTCGTCCTACTTATGCCCTTACTCCTTTCCTTCCATTCCCTTCCCTTCCATCATCAAGGGCAACCAATGATAGTAGACAAAACTCTAAATCATTTACTTTATTTTAAAGTCATTTATGCTTATTAATGATGCACCATTTGAACATCACTTACGAGACTCACTCATGGTGTATGCTTTAATAGGAAGGCACATCAACTGGAGTACACAATTGTGCCCCCTGTGGTACAACATTTGTTGGATGAATTTGCTGGCATCATAATACAAGAGCTACCTATGGACATGCTTGACATGCATCGAGCTATAAATAAGATAATTGTCAAGTACAAATTTTCTATCCTGTGTCTCGACAACATGCTTGACAAGCTCTCAGGAGCAACCATCTTCTCCAAAGTGGCCTCAAGGGCAGATATCATCAAATCAGCATCAACCAAGGCAACAAATGGAAGATGGCTTTCAAGACACATGACGATTTGTATAAATAGTTGGTCATGCCCTTTAGGTTATCCAATGCCTCTAACACCTTCATGTGTGTCATGAATCACATCCCTCGTCTGGACATTCGTTGTCGTTTATTTCAATGACATTTTGCTTTACGGTACAAGTCCTTCCAATAACTTATTCCATCTTCAACAAGTGTTGCGAACCTCAAAAGAGCATCAATTGTATCTCAATCTCAAGAAATGCACATTCTTAACATATCCGATTACATTTCTAGGGTACGTTGTTTCCACTGATGGAATCAAGGTTAGCCCCGAAAAAACAAAGGCAATTCGCTCTTTGCCAACGTTTAAGACTCTCAATGCATTAGATGCTTTCACGGGTTGGTTTCTTTTTATAGGCATTTTGTTAAGCAAGGTTAAAAATGTCAATTTCGACGTCGTGCCAATAAAATTTTAAGTGTGCATTTCGTGAGCATATCAAGGGCACGCCGTGGAAATGCCTATTTTTTGATGACCATTCCAATAGGCATGCCAAAGGTACACCGTGAACATGCCGAGAGCATGCCGACAAAAATGACAAAAGTCAAAATGATATTAATCTCGAGAATCAAATGCTGACTATGTAACAATAAAAGTGTTTCATCAAGCATGTCAAGGACACACACATGCGCACACGCAACAACACACCGCAGCAGGCATGCCCGAGCACAGGCATTGGCATCGGCATACCGTCGACATGCCGGTGAATACCAGAATTTCAACACCATACTCATATCGACATGGAGGTTTTCCAAAACAGGACTTACTGACAACATGTCGTCGACACTTAAAACGTTGTTAAGAACTTTGCCTCCATAATTGCGCCTATAACGGATTGTCTGCATGGGAACTCCTCTTGGATCCCAACCATCGATAAGGTTTTCTAAGGAATCAAGGATCACTTGACTTCTATTCTAGCCCTTCCTAATTTCTCTAAAATTTTTGAAGTTGATTATGATGCTTCACTCTGGCATTGGTGTTGTTCTCAATTAAGAAAGATGCCCCATTGCCTACTTTAGTAGGAAGCTCAATGATCTTCCAGGTACCCTACATATGATGTAGAGTTCTATGTTATTGTCCAAGCACTGAAGCATTGGCATCATTATCTTATCCAACGTGAGTTCATCCTTAATTCCAATCATGATGCCACAACAGATCGAGAAGAAGATCTTAGGTATGATGTGAAACTTTTTCTAGACCAACTACAGTGCAGCTAGAAAGGAGGTGAGGTTGATGGCTTGGAAGGAAGTGTACAAGCCCTTGAAAGAGGGGGGTCCTGGGTGTTAAGGAGCTAGGAAGGATGAATGATAGCCTTTTAACAATGTGGATTGGTAGGTTGCTGGAGAACAGGGAGAGACTTGTGGGGAAGGTCCTCCAATCATGATATGTTGGCCCGGTGCATTGGGACTTCCTCCTTCCCCCCCATGGGGTGCGTCGCACTTCCTTAGAGGTTTATCCTTGGTGGCACCTGAGTGCAAAGTTTTTTTGTCCTAGTTCTTGGTTCGGGTGACATGTTCAAATTCTGGCTGGATAACTGGACGGATCATGGGAGATTGTGTGAGTGGTTCCCTAGAGATTATGTGAGTGGTTCCCTCGACTCTTTGCGATGACTATGGACAAAGAAGCCTTGATGGCTAACATTTGGGCTGACTGCAGGTGCCCGACATTTGTGGGGAACCAATTAGACCTGAGAGTACAAGAGTTTCAGACTTTGTTGTGGGAGCTGGAGGGCTTTCAACTAGAGGGTGGCATTGATCCTTTCTCGTGGGATGAACGTAATTTTACTTATAGGGATGCGTATAGAAAGCTAGGAAATAGAGGTCCGCTGGTGAACTTAGATTTGATTAGAGATTGTAATCAAATCTGGTCGGTGGCCTATCCTCTGAAGGTAAAGATTTTTGCTTGGTTGCTCAGGAGACACAGACTTATGACAAGAATGTGGTAGGCTAGGTTGGCACCCGAGGCGGAGAAAGAGTGCCCCCTATCTTAGGGTGGATGAAGATGTTGAGCACTTATTCTTTAGGTGCCCTTTTGCTACCCAAATCTAAAGTCGTCTTGATACAGGGTGGTGGAACTTTTCTATTTTCAATGAGTTCTGGAGATGTTTCAAGAGTGGGGGCAGCAATGTGAGGCAGAATGTTTTTTGAACGTAGAAGGAAAGGGCGAAGCCATTGGCAGTATTGTAGAGCATTTGGCTGGGGAGGAATGCTATCATATTCAAGAGGCAGCGACCCTATGTGAAAAATATTATGGAATTTGTTTCCTCTTTGGTTAGATTGTAGAGTTCTGATTTGTAATCTACCTGTGTCCCTTCGTATTTTTTGATATAATATAATTTTTCCGAGTGGTTATCATTTGGATAACTATCCTTTCCCTTTTCAAAAGATCATGAGGCATTACGTTATCTAAATGCACAATGAAATTTGAGCAAGTGCCATGTTGAATGGGTGAGCGTCTAGGAGTACACTTTTCACTTCAAACAAGGCTAGAACATTGAATCGGATAGACAATGCACTGAGTCGACGAGCTTCCAGTCCAGGCTTTCAAGTTTAAGTTTCTCAACGACTTATAGTTGAATGATACTTCAATACTTTTTTTTTTATGACAAGGAACCCTCCGTAGAGGAAAACCCTAGGAAGCCCGACCCGCGAAGACGATGCACTTTTAATCACACGATACATCACGTCGAACAGATTGTCGTAGCATAGACTCGCCCCCATGGCTCTATGCGAGTATGGGCATGCTGCGGGGTTTCAAACCCGCACACCCCTCACAGGGAGAGCCTTATGGGATGCGAGCGCACCAACTGTGGAAACCCTACTTCCCACTTCGATACTATTTATGACGAGTATCTAAATGAATCCTCTGGCCCTATATCTCTGTATCTTATCTAGGATGGGTTTTTTTTTTCCATGGGGACATGCTTGTGTATTCCCACAGCCTCCTTCCACAAGAACTTAATACTAAAGATTCATGGAGCTAGGTTACGTAGGCATTTTGGCCATAATAAGACACTATCCATGGTGAATGAGTGCTATTTTTCGCCTAGAATCAAGGGAAACATGATAAGGATAATACATCATTGCCAAACATGTAGGGAATGACACCAAAACACCTACAACATTTTGGCACCGTTCAACATTTAGTTACACCGATTTACGATACAGAAATAGAGGAGTTGGAAGAGTTAGGATTTGATTGGGTCTACCCTAGGAGCAAAAAACCCAAGCCTATGCATAATAAGAACACCTCTTTGAGTTCAAAATTTGAAATTAGATTAGATCCAACTCAGGTTGTTGATTTTAAGCATCATGATTTGTTCTGTAATAGAAATCCCGATCTGGAATCAGTTTCAAAAACTAATTGTCGCAGATTCTCCGATGATTTCGAATCATACTCTGATTTTGGAAAACCTTCGCTTCCAGACGATTATGAACCAGTTTACATCCTCAACATCCATGACTCGTTCTTTGATTCCGATGCTAAGGCCACTGATTTGGACCTCAATGCAACCACACCCCATACAGAGCCTTCCAAAATTCGATCCCAACTCTGACCCACCACCGGAATCAATTTTTACTCTGATTTACCTCTCTCTGATCCGGTTGCATATGATTCACCTCCATTTTTTATCGGGAATCGAACATTAATCAAATCGTTAATCACATCTTATCTTTCTCCGATCTCACCAGTAGGGTTCCTACATTCTCCACAGTTCCATTTTCAATTGAGGACCCCTACTCTAATCAGGCTAAACCGATTCAGCCACACCCAAGATTCTCACTTCCACATCTTTCAGAGCTACATAGCATCTGATGGGCTCCACATCTATTGATTCACATCTATCAACCCACCAGACTAATGGGATTTGATCTACATCATCAGCCTCTTAATCTAAACAAACACCTGATTGAACCAACCAAGCTACTCATCAAAGTGCTTGCTCTACAAAATTCCACCACCCCTTCTCCTTGACAACCTTCTACTCGGGTAAAGGCATTTAATGTTAACGCTTAACTTGAGGCAACCCGTCACTCCAAAAATCCGAGACCCTTCTTATCATCTTTTTAAGCTACACTCTTACTGCATTTAAAAGTTCAACTTTAGAACAGCCAACTCCACCTCTGGTATTCGTATCAAAGCTTGAAATCGTTTGCAACAGTCATCCCAACCCATTCACCCACCCTTTCACATTGTTCTAAACTTTGAACCAAACTGAATTCACACCCACCTAGTTTACAATGAGGACATTGCAAAACTTAGATATTAAAGGGTGTCAAAGTGCAAACAAATAAAAAACCAATTCTCTGAAGGGTTCTCACAAAAAATACATATTAATAAAAATGGAAAAGGGGAGGAAATTTTTGAAGAAATAATTGAAAATCTTTCTTAAGGAAAAGAGGAGGATATGCAAAATGTCAAAAAAAGGGCAAAAATCAGAAAAAAATTAATAGTCATAGCAAATGATTACGGGATTTACTTAAGTTCTAAACCAAATCAAAAGAAAGATTAAGTCCTGAAATGCTAGAGACTGTGAAATTAGTAAGAGTGTTGATCTTAGGCATCTTAGGCTTGTTTTAAGGCTTAAACACTCAAATATTCGTTAAGATCCAGATTAATCCTCAAGAGGTTGAAGAAAGTGCAAGACTGATGTAGTAGGTCAAAGGATTAGTGATTATTCGACCTCGTTGCCTGCTCTTGGATTTGCAGGACTTGGTAACCTAAGCTCCTAAAATCCAAACACTAGTCTGGTTCAGTGCGCTTAAAAAAGAAATCATGCCAAAAGTATTCTTTTCTAAAAAGCTGTCTTGAGGATTTAGCTTAGGAGCGACTTGCCAACACAAATTAATTAGACGAGTTCCCAACGCGGAAAGATAGAAAATTCCCCTCGAAGATGTGTATTAACATAACGCCTCATCGATGCTTGTCTTCTAGAATATCTAAATATCCTACCGGGAGCATATACGTACATTGTGCTAGTTCAGGTGCCATACACAAAATTATTCCAAAATGTCGATTGCCAGGGCCTGTATTTAGCTACATAACATCATGAGAAGCACTATCCCAAGGGGTCGAAAGCCTGAAGTTCTGGGGGTTGCCATGAGCAGTGCTATCTCGAAACATTGAAAGCCAGAGACCCTTCGAGGATAGATGGTGGAGACAAAGACTCCTATACAGACCATGTTTAAGGTCAATTCGAGGCTGGATTTAGGGAAATATAAAAAGAAGAGAGAAAACTCTCAAAATGAAGAATCTTTATCTATCTCTCTTATCAAAAATGCACTGGCAAACTGAACCTGGACTCAATACGTCTAATGCACAGGTGCTTTAACCACTGGGGTCAACGAACCTCTAGACAATTTTTGCGGGCCTTAGAAACCTTTGCGGCAGACCTAGACTAAAGCTGGTCAGGTCTAGATCTTAACTGGTACTTGAGTACCTCTAGGCCTATTGTTAAGATTATGATCTAGTTTCTAGAGAAGTAGTACAAATCAGGCATCTGAACATCAAAAACATAGTCTAGAGATCTAGTTCTTTCCCTAAGATTTTGCCAAGGACTAGCAAAAGTTAAGCATGAGAGTATGATGGTAATACCATCATTAGCCATAAATAACTTGAATTAGTGAAAATCCAAAGATATATGCTCTTACATGACCACCTGAAGATCTTAATTCCATGCAAATCCATTTTGAGAAGAAAACATTAAATCAAGGTTAATTCTGCAGTTTTAACACATCATAAATGCAGAGTAACCACGGGATTTTCTAAGGGTTAATTGAAGGTCTAAAGAACATTAAAGTTCAAAGAGTGGATCCACATAAATAGAAAATAGGTTTCACGCATTTCGAGAACCAAAACAACACTCAAAACCTTAATTTCAGACCCATTTGAATTAAAGAGATTTTGGTCTGAATAAAATTCATCTAAACCTCCTAAAATTCATAGAAAAATATTCTAAGAGGTTTGGTACCCTTGGTTTGAGCATCTGAACCTATTTTGACTTTGAACAGAGTCTCAGACAAAATTTTACCCTAATTTAGACTTCTGTGTAAATTTCCTGGTCAAACATAGTCAAAACTCAAATCCAACTTCACCATCAGATTCCTTAGATCCAAATTAGGTTAAGGCCAAAATTTAGACCCAATCAGAATTTATTTAGACCTAGTTTGCAATTAAGTTCCTTAAAACTCTGTCCTTCAAACCTAAGCCCCCAACTTTCGAAATTCCTTGCATTTAAACCCTCCAACTTCTTCACAGAATGACCCCTGCCGCCATTGGATTTCAACCGACCTAAGCACCTACTTTGACCACCTCCAAACCTCATTATACCAACACCAAATCCCACAAAATTTTGTGGGATTGATATTCACGCAGGAAGGAATCACATGAATGTGATTTTGGACTCCAATTCGCGGCAGAGAAACCGTGCGAATCCATGAAAATCGTGAGATACGTTGCTTCCAAACCAAGGTCCAATTGAGCTTCTTTCCTTAATTAGAGCTTGAGTATGAGCTCTATTAAAAGTTCACGATCAATCCATCATCCTTCTTAGCAACATTTAGGTCCAAAATCTTCCTCCTCTCCTTCCTCTGGCCTTCTCCAATCGAGCTCTAGCGAGCATCCTCAACTTTCTTCCTATGGCCAGCCAACAACCAAATTGGCTCGTCATCCTCCTTCCCCGACTTCGCCGCTCCTCGACGGCCAACTCAGGAGCCGCCTCGACCCCCTCTTCCTCGTCGTTCCCTCTCTGAAGTTTTCACCTTCTCTGGCGCCGGCAATCACACCGACACCAATTCCTCATCCCCTTCGTCCCTTAACCAGGCATACTTCTTCCTTTACCTCCCTAAATAACTCCTAGCCCCTTAGCGTCTCAATCCGATCACTGTACACCTGCCTCCCCCACCGCCTTCTCCAACGACAACCACGCCTCTAATGAGGCCGCCACACCAATCACCCAATCATCACCACCACTACCTTCGTCTTGGCCCCTTAGAACAAAAACCCTAACATTATTAGGCCTATTAACCATCCTACCATCTCCCCGATCAAGCCACCACAGCAACTTCATCTCTGGCACCGACACACCACCACACACCACCATACCCACCACCATCACCTTCACCACCACTTGGTGAAGCTCAGCAACGTTTTAACTGAGGCTTTGGAGTCCATATTCATCATTTCAGGTCTTCGCCGAAGCACCGTCGCCACAACCACCTTCTCCAATTCTATCCACAGTTCTCCGAACATCAACCACCCAGCAGCTGCCCTCAGCAGATGCAGATTCATCTGACGAAGTTTCCCATGTCCTCAATCAAGCAAAGGAGCAACTGTTGTGCCCCAATTCCTCGAAGTAATCAACTAATATGCACTCAAAGAGGAGGAGCTCTTCTTTAGTCCCACATCGGAGACAAGCACACATGATCACGTATAAACTGATTTTGTGAACTCAACCCCTCACCCAAGACACGGGGGTCGGGTACCCTCACACACGAGCCTCTCCACTCCTCACTCGTGCCCACATGCACACGGGTCTAGACCCTGTATTTGATCCAATTACCCGATTCAAGGTCCAATTAGTGTATAGAGGGGAATTTCTGAGGAGGGGGGAGGGTTTTGCTTCAGGATCTGTGTTATGTTGCCTCAAGATGCATGCCTACTCGCTCCAACACTTAGCGAACATTTGAAGAAGCTTATGATCCTATGTTGGCTCTATGCCAAAGCCTTATGCCTTGTGCTCCTGAGGTTGTGCTGATGCTCTGTGCTTAAGCTTTGGCGACTTAAGTCGTCTAACCTTAGGGTCCGACATTTCTTGTCCCTTGTGCTGTGGGGTTATTTGGCTCCTTGTGCTCCGTGCTTGACTTTGGCTTAGGTCTGAATTCTGATTACTGTGGAGAAATTTGAGAACTTAAATTGGCTTGAAGCATTTAAAGATGTGCTTAATGTGGTGATTTAAATCACCATTCTTTTTAGAGTTCTCATCTTCTTTTTATCCCATTGTTTCCGAGCTACACTTTAGCTATTATAGAATATATTTCAGCGTATAACATTCATTGAATATCTTTCTTGTACTTAATTGATTGCACTCATGATTTCTAAATGTGATTAGTGTAGTGAATTCCATATTTGCTCCCTGCGAACAACCTCGAACTCACATCAATTTCGAGTTATATAAATTTAAATACTATTGCGTTTTTATCAACTATACTACGACACAAATTTCATAAATCGATGCAAAATGCAACACTCATTTTGGCGACGTTCCACTTTAAGGGCCATACTCAAAACATCGATCTATATAACCCCTTATCCATCCCCATGAGACCATGGGAGGATATTTCAATGGATTTCATGCAAAAGTTTAACAGCTCGTAAAGTGAATTCCATTTTTGTGGTGGTTGACAGATTGTCAAAGATGGCACATTTTATTCCTTGCAAAAAATCATCCAATGCATCACATGTTGCCGACTTGCTTTTCCCAAATATTGTTCGATTGCATGGTGTTCCATGCACTTTTACTTTAAATCGAGATACTCATTTTCTAAGTCATTTTTTGCAAACTTTATGCGCTAAGTTGGGTACGAAATTGCAATTTAGTACTACATACCATCCCCAAACCGATTGCCAAACAAAGGTTGTCAATAGATCTTTGAGCAACTTATTACATTGTCTTGTAGGTAAGAGACCAACACAGTGGAACTTAGTGATTACACATGTAGAGTTCGCTTATAACAGCTCTTCCAACCAATCAATCGACAAGTCTACTTTCAAGTGTGTATGGGTACCCTACTCCCCGACTTCTTAACCACATTCCTATTGACCAAGGTTCGAAATGCCGATTTCGACACCGTGCTGACAAAATTTTAAGTGTACATTTCGGCATGCCGTGGAAATGCCTGTTTTTCGATGTCCATGCCGATGGGCATGCCGAGGGCACGCCGTGGGAATGCCGAGGGCATGCCGATAACATGACAGAAAATCACATAAATACTCAAAATGAAATAAAAAATCACATATATACTCAAAATGAAATAGAAAATCACATAAATACTCAAAATGAAGTGTGTGTTTACTTGGAAAGCTTGAGTGTCTCTAGTTGAGCTAATCATCGTGTGTGTGTCATTTCAACCCCCCACATTCCCAATTTCGAATCTCCCACTCCTGCATTCAAACCGCTCTGTTTGAGTGTGTGACAGTCCCCCAATTTTCAAATTTCAGCCCTTGACTAAGCCCCCCTATTTCAGATTTCAGTCCCTCCGAATCTCCAGCACCTGCATTTCAAACAGAGTGTCGATCGGCATGCAAACGTCCCTCCGAATCTCCTGCAACGTCGATCGGCATGCCGGCAAAATTCATCGGCATGCCGACGGCACACCTGTAAATCGACAACATGTTCATGTCGGCATGACCCCCTTTCAGAAATGGCCTTGCCGACGGCATGCCGTCGGCATTTAAATCAATGCTATTGACCCACCTGGAAGGACAACTGCAATAGCTGAGGAACTAGCAAAACAAATCCCCCAAATCCACCAACAAGTCCAAACTCAATTGCAAGCCATGATTGCCCAATAACAAGCCCAAGCCAACACCCACAAGAGAGAATCTAAATTTCATCGGAGAGATTCAGCAATGGTGTATGTCCACAAGGAGAAATTCCCAATGAGTGCCCACCAAAAATTAAGTGCTAGAAAGTTCGATCCATTTAGAGTGATTAAGCACATCAAGCAAAATGCCTACATGTTTGATGTTCCACCTAATATTCCCACCTCGCCAATCTTCAACACCTCTAAGCTCTTCCTCTACCATGGTGATTCTTCTACAGCAGACACTTTTAGAGATCATGATCTAAGCCAACTTCCTTTTCGAGCTTCACCAACTTCCTTTCTAGAGACAATTGATAACATTCACAATGTTCATGAAGTTGCCACCTAACATGGTCTCTCTCGTCACTTCCTTGTATCTTGGGCAGGGTGTATTATCCATGATGTTACATGGATCAACGAAGTCGAACTTTGCAAGTGTCACCCTAATCTCCTATGCAATTATTTGGATGTCATCTTGCAGGAGCAAGATTTTTCACAACCTAGTAGAGGTTACATAAATTTCAAGTGCATGTGTGCAATTTTACAATTTTTAAAGGGTTCGAGCACATATGTGCAATTTCTTCAATATTATTGTTGTGCAACCAAGGGATGCCTTGACCCACTATTGTTGTATGAAGGGATGCCTTGGTCCACTAAAGAGACGTGTAGTTTATATTATCCCATTGTATTTTTGGTCATGTACCTTATATAAGGGCAAAAGCTACGAATATGAAGGAATGAAAAATGGGTTTCTTTGTGTGAAAGTTACTATTATCTTTTCCCCTCTCATCTCCTTTCTCTCTCATCCCTGTTCCTTATCCCTTTCCATAGTACCTCTCATCCCATTCCCCACTCACTTAACATCCTCCTCACCTCCATTCTCTTCTCATCTCTATTCTCATCTCCCTCTACACCACCGAGGACTAATACCACTGGCCCACTCAACCCTCCCTTCCCCTCTTACTACACCTTCTCCTCCCTCACCTCTCATCTCCCTCCATTGAAAACTCCAACCCAAGCCCATCACCGTTGTCCCTCTTCCCTTCCCCACCACCGTAACCACCACCCCCACCATGACCCCATCGCAACAACAACCCTATACCGCCACCACTCCACCAGTCCAACAGCTCCCCAACCAACAGCACCACCAACGCGCAACCGCAGTGTCGTCCGCCTCTCAACCACCAATGCCACTGCTTGTGTCCACCACCGCAGCCAACCCAAACCACTATCCCACTTCCTCGACACTCCAGCACCGTCCTTACCGACGCAACGCTGCCACTTGCAGCAGCTACCATCAACACCACTGAACTCGCTGTCCAACTTACCTCACACCCACCATGTCCAGTGGTTCTGATGCCGTTGCACGATTACCTATGGGTATCTCTTTGGTGTAATTGTAAACCTCTATTACTACATTTTCCCCTGTTTTTTAGCTTGTTGCTACCGTGCTTTTACATGGAACTACTTGACTCTCTATTACAATTACCACCTGTGGGTGTGTAGCTTGTTGCTGTGATTTCTCTCATCACCTCCAGTTGGCCAATCATAAATTGTGGGGTTCACGCAGAGCTCAATTTAGTTTCTGTTGTGCCATTTTCGAGCACATTTATTTATCCTCACACATTAGTTAATCTGGAATATTTCCTACCACTTTAACAAATTTCAGTTGCTAGGGACTCGTTTCATTTTCCAAATAAATTTTGATCAAGCATAGTTTGCAACTTTTGCACCTTCATTTGCATCAATGTTCCATCCAATTGCTCACTTCTTTGTTCTCCTACTTCTATGTCTTAATTAAATATATCATAATTTTCTTGTTGTTAAAGTGGTACAAAATGGCTGCATCCAAGAGTTTACTCCACAAAGATAGACTAGACATCCTAGCCCCCCCTGCCCACCCCAAGGCACCATAATTCACCAGCAATCCGAGCAGGACACATGAAAAGGTTATCAGCAAACTGCTTTAAGACAGTTTCAGATGATTCAGTTGGATGTTTGCAACTCCTGTGAGACTTCCTTGGCTGTAAGCAGTAAGCATGTTGAGAAATTACCTTTCAAAGAAAAAAAAGCATGTTGAGAAATTAAAGAAGCATCTCATCATTTGTGAAAAAGGCAATAGAAATCATTACTTCCTCCTCCTATCAGTTTTTCCTCCCTCCAATAGATCATTTAGCTACATAAGCATGCCTCTTGCAAGTTGCAACTCCAGGAAGATCATTTTTCTTCAACTACAGTGCTCTAGTTGTAACCAGGGCGTCCCCTTCAACTGTTCCTAGATATCTAGGCCTTGCCAAATGCAGATGCAGCATAAATGACTTTAGACAACTCTTAAGGGCATACATATAATTATCTCAGAGTTCCATTTGAGGAGTAAAGGTAATTTCGCATTGTACGTTTTTATTTTTGTTAGTGCTTGGGATTTTAGGAGTTTAATAATTAAGGAAATATTTTATTTCATTAGATAACAAGTCAGATTGTGATTAGTTATGTCCTCAAATCATGGAACTCGTCTTAAATAAAAAACCCGAACACTATCATTCTTTTCCCTTTCGAGATGTAAAAGTATTACTACTCAAAATTA
This sequence comes from Thalassia testudinum, assembly GCA_037157565.1. Classification (NCBI taxonomy): domain Eukaryota; kingdom Viridiplantae; phylum Streptophyta; class Magnoliopsida; order Alismatales; family Hydrocharitaceae; genus Thalassia; species Thalassia testudinum. The sequence goes on from JAZHRO010000013.1 coordinate 76,100,639, forward strand.
GTACACATTTAGTTTAAAATATCTAATCAATTCAAAGTAAATCAAAATCTCGAATGATTACACCCCAATAGCACTTCCTCCCAAGAGCCAAAAAGAACCTTTTCTCTATTCATAATAGCTTTATCTTCCTAGAAACGGCATTCTTCCTTTCTAATCATATTTTTTTGAAAACATAACCACTATTTACTATTGTTTTATACATTTCCTTTTGGAGAGAATTCTACTACGATATGAGAAAGAATAATACTGTAAACATATTTAAAGGGTTCGTGAAATTATCTCTCGCACCTAAAAATCTCCCTCAATCTTCCTAACCTACCAATCCCCCCCCCCCCCACCCCAGTTTGAGACCAACTACAACCATCACCCACAGGCCACTTTCACCTAGACCAACTATATCCACTTCCTCAAAACAATCACTACCACAGCTCTGCCCCAATGACCACCATCGCCTCTCAGACAAGCACCATCATCTCCTGTCACCAGCCACCAACACCAAGTATAACCCTTCACAAATCGATGCCACCACCGAGCAATGAATTCTGACCCTGCCAGGCACCACCTACACAACTGTCCTTACCCTTCATCCCCCAGCCCCAATGGTACAACGATACCATTGGCCATCTGTAGAAGCAAAGGACCATGAAACAGGGGCAGACCAAGCACTTGCAGACAGGAAGAAACGAATCAAAAGTTGTGGTCGAGTCAAGGAACAAAGGCACAAGGCACTGCCACATAACAATTGATCCACTGGAGACATAAAAGTTCCTAAGTGAATAGCCAGGTCACCTTGAACAGTGATGCTTCTGGGAAGACCACTGGAATATCCAGATCAACACCCACCCCACCTTCAACAGCCCACATCAAATGCTCATTTTCCTATCACTTGCCATCACCCCCACCCCCACTCCCGACACCATAACTCAAAGTTCTAAACCCATTTAATTTGTTGTTGGCATCCATGTCTCAGTGACATCCCCCATTTGGTTGCATTGCTATTCATTTGTACAACAACCAGGTAACAATATCTCAATATACCACAAGCTATCAAATTTTCTGTACTGATCCCCCAGCAATGCAGAAATGCCCCCAACATACCACGATGCATGTCCCCTTTCAACACACAAAATAATAACAAGAAGAAGAATTCCAAAGTAACACTGCATAAAATTTTCGCTCTTAACAGATGCCTCGAATTATCTCGCTCACACACGTTCACGTTGTCAAACCTCGGCAAACAATCACACTAAGTATAGGCAAAGCACTCACTTTTCTATCCTAAGCAACTATAAAGCATTCACCTTTTTCTCCTATCATAGACCTTCTCAACACAGCTACGGAAGAAAATCACAGAAAGCAGCGCAAGCTATGAACTTTTCTGCAAAAACCCTAATCCTCGCAAGATAAGCAACAAGAGAACAACACAAGGCAACAGATGAACTACTACGAAGACGGGGAGATGCTTACGGGGTCGGACTCCAGCTTCAACGAGGGAATCGCCGACCTCCCGCCGAGGAGGATCTGCTGCAGCCTCGCAGAAGGGTTCGTCCTCGGATTAGCCATCTCATGTCCCTGCAAGCAACAACGCACGACACACACACGGTAATCGGAGTCCAAAGAAGCCGCGAGTTCTCCGGATCGAAAGAAGCGTCAATCGCCAAACCCTACCTCCTCCGAGCGCGCAGGAGAACTAGGGTTTCCTACCGGAACCCCCGCGCGATCGGCAGAAACGACGCCAGCGAGCGCCGGAGGACGAGGGCGCGGATCGAATCGATCGAGTGAGGATCGAGGGGGATCGGCTTGGATTTGGGGGGAGCCCGGTCTTCGATCGAGGGAGCCCTAAGGAGAGAGCGGAGGCGTAAAAGGAGCAGCGAGGGCTCCAGTGGAGAGGGAGGGGGGAAGATGGGAGGAGAGAGGAGAAGGGCGTAAAACGGAGTGGAAGAGAGACGGGGTCGGGGTACTTATGGTGGAGGAAAAGGGATCATCGGGTCGTCGGATGGGGGAGGAGAGGGGGATCGGGGGCCGTTGGATGGGGATGTTCGTTTGGGATGCTTTCTGGCTTTAGTTGCCGACCTGGTAGAGGGCGTTGTGCCGGAATTTCTTCCTTTGCGGTGGGATGAGGGAGAGACCTGGTTGCTGCCAGATTTGTATTTGGGTTAGGGTTTCTGTATATTATTTATGAATGTTTCCTGGTTATTCAGAAATGGTGAAAGGAAATTAAATTTTTCAAATAAAAAAAAGATAACTTTTAAGTAGATATACGTGTGCTCAAACTCATCTTCATAACTTGTATGTACTTGGACTTAGCATTTTAGAAGACAAGTCCAACAAGAACCCTTGATAAAATTAAGTATTAAGTAAATAAGTATTAAACTTACGTATTTTGCATATGAGTAAGACTTACATTTTCTAAAGTTGGATCTTTTACACCAGAGATTACTTTACCTATAAAAAGGGTAAGTTTTTGATATCTCAATTCACGTGGCCAACTTACCTTTCCTAAGCATGAGTTTAATGTCCTAATTAAGGATTATTATTCTCCTTTGTAATAATTAACATATACTATTCATTAATTACATTATCTAAGATTTTTATTTTCTTTAAAAAGCTAGGTTAGAATTAGATGATGTAATGAGAGTTGTCATTACATCGAGTTGGCAAAGCCTTCAAAGACATACAGAGCAAATGCAAGTTTTTTATTTTGTATGGTAATATACTTAGTTCAAATGTCATATTATTTTTTATAATTTGTTGTTGTCAAATTTCTACTAAGCTTGTAGACAACAAGATATGGGATAATTTCTTTAAGTTGCTATTGCTGAAATTGTGTGCTCTTGATTAATCAACCTAAATGAAAAATACTTCATTGATAATTGAGATCCAAATATCAGATCACATGGACATACTAATATAGTTAGTGAGAATGCGCTAGAGGGCGTTGATTAATGCAATCGAGCATAAAAATAAAATTTAAACAAAATGAAAATGCACAACATAATCAAACCAAAAGAAACACAATTTTTTAGGTAGAAACTCATATAGATAAAAATCACCACTTAAGCTTCCCCGACTTAAGATTTCTCGATTACAAAAGCAATCAACTATCCACTAACCAAGCCACTTGAACCAAGGTGGTGTACGCTAGTTTACAAATCCTTTGTTCAGTCTCAACTTTACCCTTCCTTGTGAGAATAAATGGAAATCCAATAGGCTCAATACCCAACTACAATGGTAAACAACAAAACAAACTATAATTAAAGACTTATGGAAACCAAGGATTGAGAATGATATAGGCTACAATAGATCTAAGAATATTCCCTTATGTATTGGCTAACTTGAGTACTAAGCACAATGAAATTAGCTCTCAATGAATGTATGCGCTAGTGTAAAGTGTTGATAGAGCTTTAAACAAGCTTGGAGAGCTAGAGAGTGTAAGCAAGTAGAATTTAGTTTTCAAAAGTTGTAACCTGACTTAAAGATGCTAGGACATATTTATAAATTTCATAGGATGGCTTGAGAGAGTTGATAAACTCTCGTTTATCATCATTTTTAAGCACATTTCACACCTAGTCCCCAAGTACTTTGCACCTACACTACAGTAATTAGGCATGCATTAAGCATTTCCATGTTAGTAGGAGTAATTAGGCATGTAATAAGTCGATACGTGGCAAATCGCATCCATCAAAGGGATATTTATTTGAACCTGCTCAAACAGCTTGACAAAGTCCTCCTTAGGTGCCACGGGTTTGGTTGTCTTCTTTCCCTTAGTCAAGGCCTCGAGAAATGAAACATTAGATGGTTCCTCTAGAATTGGCTCAGGCTCTTTTTCAGGGATGGATGTGTCTTGAATGACCAATCTAGGGTTAGGGTCTGCAGTCTCAGGCATGTCGTGGCTAGGAAAAGGTAGGTCTTGCGTTGCTTTGCCACTACAGGTAGTGACGGAATTTAATCCTGTCTAATGTTGGTCTGAGTTGGGCAAAATAGGTGTCTGCTGCTGAAATCCTGAGTATGAAGTTGAAGCATCCATCCCATCAGGTGATGGAGCAGAAGGGGCCTGATAAACAAAATGAGCGTGGCCCTGATTTGGGTTCATAACACGCCTCTGGTTTGGCACGTTATTCGGGTTTGGAAGAGATTGAGAAGGAAGTGCACCAGGCTGGTGAGCACTTGCCAGCTGGGCCAATTGATTTCGTAGCTCAAAGATCTCTTCTTTGTGTTGTTTTTGCATGTCAACCAAGGTTTGGAGAATCAAAGATGTCTGATCTTCTTTAGGTCGTCCAGATTGGAAATGTTGATTAGACCTTGGTTGAGTGGATTGATATGGTCACTGGTTTTGTGGTCGGGGTTGGAATTAGGATCTCAGATTCAGGTTATTTCCCGACCACGCAATGTTAGGATGATTCCGCCATCCAGGGTTGTAGGTGTTAGGGAAAGGATTATTCTAGACAGCGTGAAGATCCTCGCAAGTCTGAGGAGCTCCAAGATAATTTGGGTACAGGGGTTCAGAGTTCCCCCAACTGTGGTGGGCTGACACGGAGTTGCCTCCGAAGCCATAATCAGATGGGGGTGGATATGCATCTATCCCCAGGGAGTGGTAGATGTGCGCAGCCTCCCTTCCCGTAGGCGGGTGTGCGTCTGTGTTTTGTGGTGCAGAGGTAGATTTGTGTAGATGACGAGTGATGTCGTCCACCTTCTTTTCGATAATGGAGACCTTATCCAATTGACTGGTTACCAACCAGATCAACGGATGCGGAAAAGCCTCGGGATTCGTGTACCCCTCGATTGTTTGTCAATGCGTGGGTGGACTGTTGGTGCTAGAGCACCACGATCATTTGTTTTGATGATAACAAAACACGTGTTATTTAACATTTGCAATTTGAGTCCTAGATTTCAGGTCAATTGCAAATGAGGACGTGTTTAGACGGAGTTCGAGCTCGCATCCAGGACGGATTGGAAGAGCTTGACGGAAAACAGAGGAGGTTCACGTGGAGCGAAAGATTGAAGATGGAAGGAAATGAAGAATATGATAGATTTCCTTCTTTTGTACTTGTTGTATTTTTTCGTTTCTTTTGTTGCTCTTTATTTTCCTTAGATATTTCATGTTAAAGAGCCTCAAAGAACCCTAACAGTAGTCCTACAAACACCGGCACAACCCTAAGATACTTAGGTTTTCTGTAGAATACTTAGAAAACCAATATAGGGTTCAAACGGACTTTCCAGACGTCTAATTCCCAAATCAGACGTCTGATAAAGTATTGTAAGACGTCTGACTGTTGTTTCAGACGTCTGATAACTGTTAGGCTGGACATAGTTAGTTCTGTCTGATGAAATCAGACGTCCAGACCTTAGAACAGACGTCTCAGGAGACGTCTGATGACTTTGCCAGACGTCCAATTAGTGGACCGTTGGCTGGCTTCGCAAACACTCCAGATATGACCGTTAGAGCCTTATCAGACGTCCATAGGACTGTCCAGACGTCTGATAAATGACCGTTTTTGCCTCGGCTGACCAAAAATCTCTTCTCAGAGATTTTCTAGTCGTTGCAACGTTTGGAAATCAATTCCCACAGTAAAAGTATATTTCCAGGCGTCCAGACATAGTGCCAGACGTCCTGTATGTCGTCTGATGGACTTGCGTAAAAACCCTGTTTAGATCTGATTCAAGTCAGGGAGAAACCCGCATAGAATCAGACGTCTAACCTTGGAATCAGACGTCTTAGAGTGGCCTTCCAGACGTCTGATGCCAGAGTTAGACGTCTGATAACCCTGTCAAATGTAATCATTATCCTGATTTCGGCCTGATTCTCTTGGGCTTTGCACCCAACGGTTATGGAAGCTTTTCCAAGCCTTCCAAAGCCTTCCTAAGGCCTCTATAAATAGAGGGGAGCCTTTGCAACACAAAGACACACTAAGAAACACACAAGATACACACCTAGAGAGACCAAGATACACTAAGATCAAGTATTTCCACTCTCTTGTGTCCAAGAAGCTCTTGCTCTCTAAGCTCAAGCTCCATCATCTTGAGAGCATCATTCCCTTCGCGCACCCGCTCTCCCGCCGTTGTCTACGACATCGACATTGCGCCGTTGCGTGGCTCACGCACCCGCGTCATCGTCAACGCACTCCTTGCAAAGGGGAGTTTCCTAAATCCTATAGAAGCTTAGGTTTATTACTTTGTTGGCTCTATAGGTTTGTTGTTTATTTTATCTTTGTTATTTGGTTGGGTATTCGCTTTGCGAATTCCCGTCTCCTTCGTGGGACAAAATCCTTCTCGTGGAGAGAAGGGTTTGAGGAACGCTACCCTCGTACTTGTAGCGTGGTTGTACTGAGGTTGAATCACCCTCGTTTTAAAGTGATTCGGTTAGTGGATTTGATCAACTAGGTTGATCGGAAAATCCTAACTCGAGAGGGTTAGGTGGTGGTTTTCACCCGGTTTGGGTTTCCACTTAAAATTACTTGTGTACTTGTGCGATTGATTTTTGTGAGATTGTTTATTTTATTTCCGCAATTATTACGTCACCCCCTCCTAGTAGGGCCCCAAACCTCACATGGACGTCCGGTCGTACGCACCCAATGACTCATGTTCAGGGAGTTCTCGCACATGTTCTTGAGAATTTCCCAGATCAAGTCCTCATGTTGACCCATGATGCTACCACCACAGGTTGCATTGACAAAGAGCTTGATGTCTTTACGGAGTCCATGGTAAAAGAATTGGACTTGTTCCCACTTCGAAACTCCGTGATGGGGGCACTTACACATGAGATCCAGAAAATGATTCCATGCCTCGTGTAGAGATTCCCCTGCTCCTTGGGAGAAGTGCATGATTTGGTGCTGCATTGTGTTTGTATGACCAATGGGGTAGAATTTTTGCAGGAAGGTGGTCTAAAGTTCTCCCCATGTGTTGATCATGTGTGGTTGAGTCTGAAACCATTAAGCGGCTTTATCAGCCAGAGAAACTAAGAGAAGAGTTTCAAGAGTAATCTGTCCCGATTCTGCACATCTGCCCCAAAAGTGTGGGCCAGATGTTTTAGGTTTTTGATATGCTGGAAAGGATCCTCGGAGTTCAAGCCATAAAATTTTTGGGTCATATGAAGCATGCTAGGCTTAAAATCCACCTTGAGTCCTCCTGCGAGAATGTTGATTCGGGGTTCGATATCCACCGCTGCAGGATTATAGTGATCTCGTATTTGAGGACACGGTGGTGGGTTGATGATGGCATTGATTCAATTTTCTAAATCATGTATTTGTTGCTCAAGGTTAGGTTGATCTGCTTGGTGCTCCATAGCTGATAAGGGGGAAGTAGGTTTTGAATCAGAAGATATGTCAATGTGATCAGGTTGTTGCATGACAACGTTTTATATAACTGGGTTTTATTGTTATAGCGTTGTAGTATAGCCAGTTGTTGCCATCATTTCAAATATATAAATTTTTTACTCGGAAAATAAAAGAGTTCCCGAGGTCGAACTCAGGGAGCAAGTTGTATTCTAGAGATATACATGTTTCTTTTACAAAAATAAAGAAAGAGAGAGAAAGAATTTGTTGTCTTCTTTTCTCTTTGCTTCTCCTCGTCTCAGATCTTCTTTTATCTTCTTCTTCTTTGTCTGCAGAGGTGATGTTCTTCTGCAGTGGTGATGTTCTTCTTCTTTCAGCTGTTCCTGCTCTTCCCTTTTTTTTTCTTTCTTCAGATCTTCTTCTTCTTTGTTCTTCTTCTTTCAGTTCTTCCCTTGTTCTTTTGTGTTCTCCTCTGCCTCGCCTTCTTCTGTTATTCTTCAGATCTCCTTCTTTCTTCTTTTCTTTTTTCAGTCAGGACGTCGTCCCTCCTTCTTTCTTCTTTTCCCTTCAGGACGTCGTCTGATTTTCCAATCAGACGACTTAAACCGCTTGTTGCTACAGTGTCTCCCTCAGCTTCCTTCTTCTTCCGCGATCCTTCTTCTTCACCTGTGCCTGCACACTTCAGAGTTTACATCAGAAGACAAAACCTACTCTACCCTCTTCCCCCTCGTCTCTCTCTCTCTCTCAGAAACCGCTCATGGGATAGCTCTCCCAGAGCTGCCGGGTAGTCGGGTACGGGTCGCGCCCGGGTCCAGGCCCACCGGCGTGCGTGGTGGGCGAGGAGTGCAGGTCAGTCTAAGTCGGGTCGGGTCAGGTCCGCGGGGCGTGAGCGCGGACGAGACCGGGTAACCGGGCGGGTGAAGGGGACCTCACCCCGTGTGCTGAGGCAGTAAGGCTTATTCACAAAATCAATTTAAACGGTGAAAAAGTTGTGAGGCTTACCGATGTGGGACTAAACGGAGGCCTCTCCTCGCGTGCGCCTGCTGGAAGACCGCGGCCTTGCTTCTGCAGCTGCAGCTTCGATTTGCGTCGGTTGCTGGCTGGCTGTCTTCGCAGGAATCCCCGTAATCCGCAGCAGCTGGAGACCTGGAGTCCTCAAGCCTGGAGCGCGGGAGAAGCTGCTTCAATGTGCGTTAATGGCGGTCGAGCCTCAGAACCTGTCGGACACGAATATGGCCTCTCGGCCTGATCAAACTACTGGGGAACCTTCGTCGTGGCACGGCGAAGGTGTGGAGCTGTGCGGCAAGCCGCAAGGTGGTGTCTGGCGGCAGCCCTAGGTTGGACTGCAACCGGAGAAATGGGTTTGTTTGGGGGAGCGTTACGGAGGTGTGGAGTGGCAGTGGAGGGGTGGGGGGTGCTCAGTGTGATGAGGCGGAGGTTCGGTGAGGGTCGGCGAGGCGTGTGAGGCTGTGGAGCGATGGGGGCATCTCGCCGGAGGGTGGCCGAAGACGAAGGGGGTGACGATAGACAGAAGCGGTCGAGGGTTTAATCAAATAAAAGACAGTGAGGAAAAGAAAGAGGGGGAGATGGGGAGGAGTTCTGACCTAGCTACGGAGACGAAAGGGGCCGGGGCAGGGCGACAGTCGTATCGACTGTCGCCGGAGAAGAAGATGCCTAGAGGAAGGGGCGGCGGCGAGCAGGGAGCCGGAGAGGCGCCAGCTGGGTACGGCGTGGCGCCGGAAGAGCACGGGAGGAAGTCTCTGCTGCTGGTATTGCGGCAGAGCGAAGAGGAGGAGGAAGAACCGCCGGAGCTGGTGGGCGTCTGCCGGAGTGAGAGGAGAGGAAAGTTGGGGGTTTTCTCCGTCAGATCCCAGCTGCCGAGGTCGGTGGAGCAACGGGGGTATTTATAGGGATCAAAACAGGGAGGAAGGCGGAGGGAGACGACGTGTCTCCCTCGCCGGAGGACGCCGGAGATGGAAACCCATACCGTCCGTGCGTTCGCACGGCCGGTATGATGGGTTACAGCGACCAGGGGGTGTCCCTGCGACGGCTGACGACGCAGGGCACCCCCGGTTTACTTGCCAGGCTCTCCCCCTCACCCTACGCGGCGCCATGCTCCGCGCAAGGTCGCCGGAGCATGGTGCTGGCAGGTTTTGCAGGGGGGACCTGAACGTAAAGAACGAAGGAGAGTTAGGGGCCAAAATGCAAGGGTTCAAAAGTTGAGGGCCAAAAAGTAAATATATGAGGACCAAAGTGTAAAGTCGGTCAATGAGGTTTCTTCTTAGGCTCAAGTTTTTATACATGATTAATTAGGACCTAAGGAATCTGATGGTGAATTTCATTTCTATATTAAACCTTGTTTGACCGGTCAATTTATGCAAAAACCCAAATTAAGTTATTAATTGGGCATGGTTCTCAATGTAGGTCAAAATGGGTTCTGAAGGCCAAATTGAAGGTTCTAAACCCTAGAGATTATTTTTCTATGAATTTTAGAGGGTTTATTCTATTTTTACTTTGCCTCGAACCTCGTGAATTGAAGTGGATTATTTTAGGGTTACAGATTATCATTTAGTTCCTTGGAATTGCTGTCGCCCTTGCTAGATCATCTCATCCCACTTTAATTCTTATTAAGTTGATTTGACCTATGTTTGGGCCCTGAATTACCCTGTATGCAGATTATACTGGTAAAATTACATTTTTACCCCTTATGACTTGTTTTCTCCTTAAACTCAGAATTCTCTGAGTTAAGCCTTTCCTTGAGATATGTAGGAGCTTTTATCCTTTGTATTAGGTCAAAATGAGCTAGTTATGGCTCATGATGAGGTTCTCATCATTGCACAAACACGGAAGTCGAGACTTGACCTCGACGAGAGCGAATAGCTAATGGAGGCCTCAAGGGTGGTCTTAAGGACCTCCTCCTGAACATGCCCCGATGGACTAGATGAGGGATAGCAAGTGATGGACCCAATCAAGACACCCAAAAAATTTTGGATGGCTATAGAGGTTCGAGGCGGATGATACCCCTAAGTCAAAAAGTCGTCCACCTAAGAATTACCTGGGTAGCCAGAAAGGGAGAGTCCCTTGAAGACCCCTACATGGTAGAGCGCCCCCATGGGTTATAAGGTTTCCCCCACCCGACCTTTCTTGTCACTGAGAATCCAAGCAGACCAGAACCGGGACTTGACCTCTTAAGCCTACCATTTTTAAGTTAAGAGCACGGGTGCTTATGATTTCACTTGAACTTTAAGATGTTTGAGTGCAAGGTGACTTGATTTGAAGATTGGTTAACCCAATAAGGTGGGTCAACTTCACCTGTTTATCCTTTGAGAAATTTAGGTCCTACTTTCAGTGTTCAAATGAAATTAAGAGCATGATTTTAGGGTTTGCTTGAATAGATCAATTCAATCAAAGTTTAAGCCCACACTGTTTGGGAAGGTTAATTCTTGATTAAGCAAGTGTGTCTCCAAAATCTTAAACTGAAAATCCTAATTAGCTCTGATTGGTCCAATTTAATTTGTCCAAATGTGGTACCTAAGGCTCAAGCAAGAATGGCATAGCCCTAGATACGTTAAAACCCTAAGTAGGTGCACAAATCAGGGTTGGGTGTTTTCTAGCAATCAATCAAATCAGGCAACTTGTTGTGATTGAATCTAAAAGCAGAATGCAAGTTAAATCTAATTAATTTCTTCTTTTAGTTTTTGAGGATCAGGGGCTTAGGAGAGATTGGATTTGTGGTTTACCAGCCCCTGGAGTGGCTGATGTGCAGCTGATCTTCCTCCAATGAATCCTTAAAACAGATCACAGTCCAAAGAGATAAAGCAAGTTAGTACCAAGTCAGGAATTGTAATCAAGAGATCAAATTGCACGTTGTTCCTCAGCAACAACACCAAAATGTTGGTCGCTCTGAAATGGGTCTTAAGGTCGTTACGTTGTAGTATAGTTCAAATCAGCGCAAAAAATAAATAATATTTATACTCGAAAGAAATCCAGGGTCGTTCACTGGGAGCAATTGGCAATTTAATCTCAAAATCATAATTCTAAGTAAAAGATAGGAGCAATTGCAATCAGAATTGATTCAAAATGATATAACAATAATTTCAAGTAGCAATGTGTAAAAAGAAGAGGGTAAAATAGTGATTTGAATCACTGAATTACTATACAATGTTAAGCTTTGCAAGTTACTCAAGTGATAGAATCGTATAAGCCAAGCAAATCTCAATTCAACCAATAGAACCAAGGCATCAGCAAATATTAAATGACAGAATAGGCGCTTAGATGCCTTAATCGATGCTCAGTTGTAACGACCCGATTTCCCGAATCCCTACGAGACACGAGAATCGGACCGACTCGACTGATCCCAAGACCTAGTCGTCCAACGAGAAAGTAACCAAAATAGCAGTAAAATAAACCACATTCACCATGTATATAACTAGCAGTAACAAAATACAACAGCAAAGAAAGGAAATACTACAGTATACACCACTATAACAGAAGAGAAATAAACATGTACATAACATGAAGCTTACAATAAAGAGAGTACAGGGAGTAACAGAAAACTACTCACTATAGCGGAAAGAAAGTACAGAAGGTACTACAGGTAACACTACTGGGCTCTACTAGGCCCAGCGCCCTCTGCAGCTGCTGACTCTGGCTGCTCAACACCTGGTCCTGAAAAGGTAACAAGGGTGACACGTTAGCGAAACGTTGAGTAGAGTGGCAACTAAAAGCTAAAAGAAGCAGTAGAGTGTACAGTAGCTGTTATATTTTTACTTTCTTTATTTATATTTTTCCATTTATTCACTATTCATTTATTTCTCAGATCCTTCTCTTGATCTTGAATGTTCCTCGTGGGAACGATCTTAATTGCAGTCTTTTCCGAAAAGTAGAAGTAACACGTGGTGCTCTTCTGGCCGGGAGAGTCCCCCGTGGTGGTCCTACCCTCAGTCAACCACCCCAAGGTCACTGACAGACGTAACAGTGACTACAGCACGCGCGATAAACGCACGGGTAGCTACCCCACACTGGCACGCGGTTAGTCGTTTCCATTAACGGGCGTGCCCAAAGCACATCACGGAACCAGTATAGGCCAGAGCCCTCTCAGTAACAGGGGTCCAACCCCTCCACAGTAACCAAACAGGGGTCTTGCCCCTCCACAGTTCACGCACCCTCTCCTGACTATCCTGGTTTGCCCAGTGAGCCTAACAAGTCGGTGTAGGAGGGCTAGCAGAACCTCGGGGCCCGTGGGGTAGCTAGTGTTCTCCCTACACTGGTAGCTCTCCTCGGTACTGTGTACACAAGGGCCAAAAGTCGGTACAAAGTGACCAGACCCAACCCCAGGTCCCTGGGGCGGCTAGTTCCGCTCTGCACTAAACAGGGGGACAGTTGTTCTCCTTGGTACTCCTTACTCAAGGCCAGCTCACTTCCCCAATTCTATTCCATTCCCTTTCCAGGAGTTCTACTCCTAATTCCCCATGGGGTTCATGCTCTTTTAACTCAGCCAATTTAGGTTTCACCGTTCCAGCTTTATATTCATATAACCCATGTTCTCAACCGTATTTATTCATTCATAACAGGCAACTGTTAACTAATTTACAGGCAGTTATCATTTCCTTTCCACTTTTCCAAGACTGCAATGTTTATATATTCAACTAGATTTCCAGTCCTATGATTCATGCCGTACCCTAAGATCTAGCATTCAATCTAGTTTTCCAATCCTAGGATTCATGCAATACCCTAGGATCTATCATTCAATCTAATTTTTTAGTCCTAGGGTTCATGCAATGCCTTAGACTCTATTAATTGTTTCATAATTGTACAATTTTTGTTAAATAAATTAAAGGGCCACTCTACTCGCGAAATCGAGAGTATTGGGGGCATGGTCGGCTATCCTGCGGGCCTCCGCAACCCCCAGAGCCGTAACGGAACAGGGTCCTAACACAAGAATCATCACAAGGAGTTTCTCATAATAGTATACAATTACTGTAAATAGGTAGAGGAAATAAATCTGGAAAGAACGCAACTTGAAAGACGGAAAACAGACTCCGAACGGACCCTAAACGGGTCAAAAACGACGAATCTGCCCAAAATCAGGCGTCTGGAACTTCTTCCGGACGTCTTAAAAGGTTGATCAGGTCATACCTTGGTCTATCCTCCAGACGTCCAGAAGCCCGCTGGATCGTCTGGTCCTAGTTCCCAGACGTCCGATTGTCACCCTGGACGTCTGGAGGTCCTCTCCGTCGTCTGGTACTGTGGCCAGACGTCTGATCCGTGTGGGATGGCGAGCTCTCGTACCCTCCCGAATAGAACCTGCGCACACACACCTGCTCTCATCACGAAGAGGCGCAGAAGAACGCGACGGACGGCTGCATGGCCGTACACGCGTAAAAAGGAGAAGATAGGAAATATTGTACCTGTCAGACGTCTAGACATTCCTCCAGACGTCTTCTGCGTCGTCTGGACGTAAGTCCAGACGTCTGATTCTGGGAAAATTTCCTAAAATCAGGACCCTTTCCACTCTCCGCCGGCAACACACGGTCGCGCCGCGCCACATCCACCTGCTGCTCGAGCTGTAGCAGCTCCTCCGCGACACCCCACGCTCTCTACTCTCCCGCAGGCCGGCTCTAGTTGCCCCGGCAGGCTCGCACCCTCGCAGTTGGGCTTTCTCTTCCACTCGCAACAACTCCTTCCCGCACGCTCTCTGCAGCCACTGCTGCTGCACTCGCTTGCTCTCAGGGAGAAGGAGAAGATGAAGTGTTGGTGCTAGCACACCACGATCATTTGTTTTGATGATAACAAAACACGTGTTATTTAACATTTGCAATTTGAGTCCTAGATTTCAGGTCAATTGCAAATGTAGACATGTTTAGACGGAGTTCGAGCTCGCATCCAGGACGGATTGGAGGAGCTTGACGGAAAACAGAGGAGGTTCGCGTGGAGCGAAAGATTGAAGATGGAAGGAAATGAAGAATAGGATAGATTTCCTTCTTTTGTACTTGTTGTTTTTTCGTTTCTTTTCTTGCTCTTTATTTTCCTTAGATATTTCATGTTAAAGAGCCTCAAAGAACCCTAACAGTAGTCCTAGGAACACCGGCACAACCCTAGGATACTTAGGTTTTCTGTAGAATACTTAGAAAACCAATATAGGGTTCAAACAGCACTTCCAGACGTCTAATTCCCAAATCAGACGTCTGATAAAGCATTTTAAGATGTCTGACTGTTGTTTCAGACGTCTGTTAACTGTTAGGCTGGAATTAGTATTCTGTCTAATGAAATCAGACGTCCATACCTTAGTCCAGACGTCTTAGAAGACGTCTGATGACTTTTCCAGACGTCCAATTAGTGGACCATTGGCTGCCTTAGCAAACAGTCAAGAATATGACCGTTAGAGCCTTATCAGACGTCCTTAGGTCTTTCCAGACGTCTGATAAATGACCTTTTTGCCTCGGCTGACCCAAAATCTCTTCTCAGAGATTTTATAGCCGTTGCAACGTTTGGAAATCAATTCCCACAGTAAAAGTAGGTTTCCAGACGTCCAGACTTAGTGCCAGACGTCCTGTATGTCGTCTGATGGACTTGCACAAAAACCCTGTTTAGATCTGATTCAAGTCAGGGAGAAACTCGCATAGAATCAGACGTCTGACCTTGAAATCAGACGTCTTAAAGTGGCCTTCCAGACGTCTGATGCCAGAGTTAGACGTCTGATGACCCTGTCAAATGTAATCATTGTCCTGATTTCGGCCTGATTCTCTTGGGCTTTGTTCCCAACGGCTATAGAACCCTTCCTAAAGCCTTCCAAAGCCTTCCTAAGGCCTCTATAAATAGAGGGGAACCCTTGCAACACAAACACACACTTGGATACACTTAGCTACACACTCTCACACTCTTGTGTCCAAGAAGCTCTTGCTCTCTAAGCTCAAGTTCTACATCTTGAGAGCATCAAACCGTTGCGCACCCGCTCTCCCGCCGTAGTTCACGAGAGCGAAGTTGCGCCGTCGCGTGGCTCACGCACCGCGTCATCGTCGACGCACTCCTTGCAAAGGGGAGTTTCCTAAATCCTATAGAAGCTTAGGTTTATCACTTTGTTGGCTCTATAGGTTTGCTGTTTATTTTACCTTTGTCTTTTGGTTGGGTATTCGCTTTGCGAATTCCCGTCTCCTTCGTGGGACAAAATCCTTCTCGTGGAGAGAAGGGGTTGAGGAACGCTACCCTCGTACTTGTAGCGTGGTTGTACTGAGGTTGAATCACCCTCGTTTTAAAGTGATTCGTTTAGTGGATTTGATCAACTTGGTTGATCGGAAAATCCTAACTCGAGAGGGTTAGGTGGTGGTTTTCACCCGGTTTAGGTTTCCACCTAAAAATTACTTGTGTACTTGTGCGATTGATTTTTGTGAGATTGTTTATATTTATTTCCGCACTTTATTACGTCTCCCCTCCTAGTAGGGAACTTTCATGAAGACGGTGGAGTGAGGGTGAGGGGAGCTCTATTTAAAGGCAATGCAGGGAGAGAGAGAGAAAAGAAACGGTGTCATCTGCAGGGAGGGAGAAAAAGGAGAAGACGAAGGCGGCGGGTTCAGTCTGTGCGTGCAGGCTCGCAGACGCGAACTCGTACGCCGAAAAAATTTAATACCAGATGTCTGGAAAGGGTTCCAGACATCTGGAAAGACGTCTGGGACACTTCTCAGACATCTTAACTACGTCTGATGCCCATGTTCGTAACATCAGCAGATAGAGGCAAAGGCCTCTTCCTTTCTTCTCTTCAAGCCTCAAAGAAAGGCGTAGGCACAACAGCCCCAGAGGCGAAGGCCTCCTAATCGACTAATCTTAGAGAGGGCATGAAGCAAAAACCTCCCTTTCTCTTCTCTTTTCTTTGTAAGGCTAGGCGGACTCGACTATCCGGGTATTCGGATCAAAACCTGGACTCGCGCAGCGTGACTGTGGGCGAGGGCATGTGAGCGCACGTGGAGAGGGACCTCACCCCATGCTTACTGAGGTAACAAGAGAGAGGCACAAAAATAATTTAAGGCATGCGCGGGCTTTAGGTACTGCCGATGTGGGACTAAAGACGCCCGCTTCTTCCGCATGCACGCTACAACAGCTGTGGCTTGCGATTGGCGTCGAAGGGATGCCTAATGGCTTCAATTGGAGGCCTGGAGATGGACCTAGGAGTCTTCCGCATCACCTGGGTGGGAATCGAGGAGGAACTTAGCTGGAGGGCAGCAATCGGAGGCGGAGAAGACTGTGCGGTGGTGGAGCTCCAATGAAGACACCTGAGACAGAAATACAGGCTATAAGCCCTAGTTAAAGCGCTCAGGAGGATCGCCAAGGACCGACGAGTGCAACGGTGGCGTTGGTTTGGCGTGCGTGTGTGTGAATGTGCATGGCGAGGTCGAAGAGGGTTCGTGGAGGTGGGTGTGCTCGGGGAGACGAATGCGAGGGCAATAGTCCTAATTAGGTTAGGGCTTTTGCTTCTAGAGTCGCGGTAGAGGTTTTGAAGGTGGTGGTGTGAAGTTTGATGCGATGTGGCAATGGTGTGGGTTCACTAGAGTTCTGTCGGCCGTGAAGAAGATGAAGTGCGGGGGGATTGGTTGGCAGTCGTGCGTGTGTCGTAAGTGCGGGAAAAAGAAATAGAGCAAGAGAGAAAGAGATAGAAGGAATTAGCTAGGTGGGAGAGAGGCAAAGGCAGTCGATTTTGGTCGACTGGTGCCAAAGAAGACGAGAGATCGACGAAGCGGCGACAGCGAGTTAGGCAGAGGCACGCCCTCCCTTTGGTCGGGGAGGATCACGACAAAGAGGAGAGTCAAGCGGGTCGACCAATTTGATCATTGGATGGCCGGAGGAAGGGGATCAAAGGAGGTCATCGAAGCAAGGGTTTTGGTGGCCAGAGGAGGAGAATTAGAGGTGGTTGACTCACCAAAATTTGTTGAGAAGCACGGTGAGGCATTGGGCATGCTTATATAGGCCATAGGATGCCTTGCCAAGCTTGGAAAGAAGCTTCCAAGCTCAGAAGGTCCTCGCGAAATAGGATACTCGAACCTTCAAATAGTTTGCATGACCTTTTGGAAAAGAAATGGAGCCCAAGATTGGTCTCATGTGGAAGGGAATTCCACATAGAATCTCTGGTTCAATTTTTGGAAGGTTTGATTGAGAATCGAGCGAGAAATCTTCGTTCGAATCTCGTCGGAACAAGGTGCGTTCACACCAATGGTGGCAGGGACCAACTTGTAAAGAAGATGACAAAAGTTAGGGGCCCAAATGTAGATTTTTTGAAAGCTAGGGGCACAGGTGTGAGATAAAATAACCATACAAGACCAAAATGCAAACTTGGTTAATATGACGTCAGATTGGGCTCAAATTTTGGTGCAAATATAATTTGGATCCAAGGAATCCAATGGTGAAGTTAGATTTAGGTTTTGACCACTTTTGACTAGAGAAATTGCATAATTACCCAAATTAGGGCAAAAGTTTGTTTGTGGCTCTATTTTAGGTTAAGACGGGTTTTAATAGTCACATTGAAGGTACTAAACTCTAGAAAATACTTTTATATGAATTTTATAGGATTTAGGTAAATTTTATCCTGACCAGAACCTCAGTTCTTAAGCGGGTCAGTTTTTAGGATTTCAGATGTCCACTAATTCCCATAATGCTTGAAAACTCGTTTCATTCTGTATGAACTCTCTTAATAGACTCTAAAGCACATTTGACCTTTGTTTAGCCCCTGAGAAAATCTATGGTTATTCTGTTTTTATGATAGAATAGTAATTTGCAGAAATAACCATGTTTTCTTATTTTCTTCTCTAAAAGGATTTGCAATGAATTATGGCCTTCTGATGGTTATGTAAGAGCATTTAGTGACTTCATCAAATCAAATTGAGCTAGTTATCGCTCATGATGGTGTTCCCATCAGCTAGCTAGATAAGTTAACTGCTAAGTCTACATTCATCTCCACCTTAGCTTATCTCAACTTCATACCAGCTCAAGGTAGCTCCTCTTAGCTATTAGCTAGGTACTTAGCTACCCTTCTCCTCCACCTAGTTGATTCTCTACTTCCACCTTGTGGCACCAAAAATCACCATTTAACCACCTCAACCTTGCACCAAAACCAACTACAGCTAGCTCCTCTTCACGCCTCTTCATTTCCCTCCAAAAATCACCTCCACATCCCTTCATTTTGGCGTTGAAAAGACCCATAACCACAAATCTTAATCACCTCCCTACACCCTTGACTTGGCGACAACTTTGACATCCCCATATCCACCCTCCATCTAAGCAACCACCACTATCCTAACCCTTGGTTTTGGCGCAAAAAAACCCACAGCCACCACCCTTTTAGAAGATATGGTTGGCTCCTGGTGATAACATCATCATCAGCCATATCTAGCTTTATTTAGTCATAATCAAGGAATAAATGCTCCTACATAACCGCAGAGAGACAATTCACTGCACATCCTTTTTGAGAGAAATACAATAAAATAGGGGTGAAACTGTAGTTTTAACAGCACATCTTAATTGCAGAACAACCATGGGTTTTCTCAGGGGTTAAACAAAGGTCAAATGGTCATAATTGTCTAACAAGTAGGTCTGTGCAGACAGAAACAGGTTTTGGCGCGTTACAGGAATTAAATGACATCTGAAGTCCTAAAAATAGACTCACTTAATTTACTGAGGTTCTAGCCAAGATAAAATTCACATAAACAATCTAAAATTCATATAAAAATATTCTCTAGGGTTTGGCATCCTTGAATTGACCATCAAAACCCAATTTGGCCTAAAATAGTCTCAGACAGACAATTGCCTAAATTTGAATTTTTGCATAAATTACCCAATTAAAGTTTGCCAAAACTTAAATCTACCTTCACCATTGGATTCCTTGGGTCAAAATTATCTTTGTGACAAAATTTGGGTTCAATATGAAATCATCTTGACTTAGTTTGCAATTTAGTCATGTCTGAGTCTTTTCTCTCACACACGTCCCTAACTTTTGAATCCTTTACAAACAGATTTGTAACTTCATCATCTTCACATTTAGGTCCCCACCGCCATTGGTGTGAACACACATTGCTTCGGCGATATTCGAGCGGAGATTTCTCACTCGATTCTCAATCAAACCTTCTCAAATTTGAACCGGAGATCCCTCTTGAAATTATCTTCCAATCAGACCGATTCTTGAGCTTCAATTCTTTCCCAATATGTCATGCGAACACATGAGAGATTTGGGTTTCCTACTCGGCAGCCTTCCAAGTTTGGGAAGCTTGCTTCAGCTTCCCAAGCTATAATCACCCTCTAAGGACCTATAAAAGGAACCCCAGTGCATGCCGTCCACTCCACGCTCAATTTTGGCCTGGAACACCTCTATTTCATCTCTCCTCTCTGGCCGAGAGACTCCTCGACGTCCAGCGACTCCTCTTGATCTTCCTCGTCGTCCATCCGCAATACCAACGGTGAATTCTTTCCCCTCAACTTCTTTCGCTCTTGGCTGTACCAGCAGGAGCTCCTCAACCTCCGTCATCGTCGCCGTCCTACCTCCACCGGAGTACTTTCTTCCCCGATGCCGACATACCACCGACACGGTCGTTCTCCTCCCTTCATCTATTAGATTAGGTTATATTTGATTCTTAGTTCTCTTAGGTTAGTTTTACACCCTCAAAAACCAAAATATCTCCTCAACGTCGTCAATCACCCTCGTCTTCCCCATCTTCGGCTACTCCAACGAGGCGTCTCCTCCGCTACACCCCTCCATCCACGTCGCCAACTACCCCAAAACCTTCGCCACAACTCCACCAATCAAACCCCTCTCCTATTCCGTTCCATCGCACACCCAAACACACTTTCGAATAGACCCACTTCAACCATCTCTGCCTCCGCCAGGCTGCCACATGCCTCGACTCACCACGAAATCACCTTCGCCATCATCCAGCGAAGCCTCTGAGCTCATTTAACGTGGCCGAAATGCCATTTTGTGGATTTCAGGTACCAAAGCTTCTACACCATTGACGTCGAAGCTTCGCGCTTGCTTGGAGTTTGCTCCAGGTCTCGTTAAGCCCAGGAGACACCCCCAGGTTGAGCGGAAGACACCTAGGCATCCACCTAAGTGCTCACATGAGAAAGTCAAGCATTTCGTCAGCTTCAATTGGAAGCCATTCCACCTGCTACTGCACGCATGAGGAGAGGGACGCATTTAGTCCCACATCGGAAGTGGCAACAGTAGCGGCAGTGCATAAAAGGAAAAAGTGTTGAGGGTTGTTTGCCTCAACACTTGGGGGGTGAGGTCCCCCGCACCCCTTCACACGCCTCGCCTATGACACTCTACACACGGGCCTGGTTCGACCCGTTTACCTATCTATGCCCGCACATACCTCAGCTACGACCATGCCCACAGCCCTGGTCCCGGGTGCGCTTTGATCCGAAACCCGACTACCCGGTACTGTGCATGGCCCTGGGAGGTTGTGAAAGAGGGAAAACCAGAGAGATGGAAAGAGAGAGAGAGAGCAGGGTTAAGGGGGGTTTTGCTCTGTTTTGTAATGGCTAACACTTAGCCGCATCTGAAGAAGAGTGCCCCATGTGCATAAAGGATAAGAGAAGAAGAGGAGGGAGAGATGAAGGGAAGAGCAGAGGACAAAAGAAAGAAAGGAGAAGAAAGAAGATAGAGCAAAGAAAGAAGAGAGGAAGAAGAAGAAGTACAGTGCCCTCTTGGCATTGCAGCAGTGGACACTTAAGTCGTCTGGCTGAAAGAATCTGTCGTCTGATTCCCTTAACAAGGAGTGCACTGTGCACTTGGTTTGAATAGTTGATATTATTTGAGTATTTGCTACATGTGTTAGACTAATAATTGGTGATCCAAATTACCATTATTTTGTCTATATTACTTTTTCACTCATTATATACTCATGCCATACATTGCATATTAGATTTTGAGTAATTAATTGTGCTTATTTACATTATTTGTTGAGTTTAGCACGTGAATTCCATATTTGCTCAAAGCGAACGACCTCGGACTTCATTTCTAACATTAGAGTTATAAATTTTATCCGTTGTTCGAACTATTTTTGAGGAATTATTATTATAATGAACGCATCAATAGCCTTGTCAACATTTTGGCATCGTTGCTGGGGAGCAATGTGCAATTCACTGCTATTCTCTTGCTATATTTTGATTATATTTGAGCACTAATTTGCCCTGTTTGATTTCTTGTGATTTTGCAAGGTACTTCACAAGGAAATCTTCTACGCAAATCAACCACTCCAGGGCAGGTAACTTCTTCATTCTTCCCTAATCAACTCCTAATCTTGGGAAGACAAAAAGGAAACAATCAATTAGGAATCACCTGCCTTATTTTTCATAGTAATTATCATTCTAAAGTCAAGTTTCCTGATTTGCGAAAATTTTTTCAAATATGATTGAAGATTGAAACGACTTTATTTAGAATTTCCTACCCCAAATTTCCTATGCCTATTAGGGATCACGCTTAATTTCTGATCATCTTGGACTACTCACCTTCTTGTTTGAGTCCAAGGTGTACATGTTGAGATCGAATTGGATATAGAATAGAGCCAATTAGGGTTTCAACTCTAGGGTTTTGGAGTACTAGTTCACACTTGCCTGCATAAAAGGAAATAAAGCAACCTGCATTTGTGTGCTACCCAAGCCCTTGGTTGAAAAGATCTAATCAACAAAAATCCTAAAAATCAAGCTCTAAATCCACTTGAACCCTAAAACCCTTGGGCCTAATAACCTGGAGTAAAATCAGGGTGATTTCTAGGTCTTGACCTAGATCTCATTCTGCCATCTTTAGGGCAGGTCGGTTGAAGTTGGTCTATATTGTAGGCCAACCAACCTCCAAATTAGGTCACAAGTTGAATTAACTTTTAATCAAATGAAACTCAAGGCACAAATTAGGGCATTAAACTGGTAGACTTAAGGTCTTAAGTTCGTACATTCCAGTCTACCTGGAACCTCAGTGACAAGGAAGGTCGGATGGGGGAAACCCTATAACCCATGAAGATGCTCTATCATGTAGGGGTCTTTGCGGGGCTCTCCCTTCCTAGCTGCCTAGGTACTTCTCGGGTGTGCGAATTTCTGATTCAGAGGTATCATCCACCTCGAAATTGCCTTAGTCATCCAAAAATCTTTGGGTGCCTTAATTGTGTCAAAAATTCACACAGAATCCCTCATCCCTTCTATTTAGGGCAAATACACAGATCATCTTAGGGATTGCTTTCAAGATCTGATCAACTTCAAATCTAATCTTGAGTTTGATTCTATATCTTGATTACATCGCTTGATTCAAAAATGCAGCCTAGCTATATAGGAAGACCGTTTAAGAAACCTGAGTCCTGAATGAGCATCAAAGAAAAGATAATTAAGAATGCTTATAGAAATCATGAAGAATATTATAAAAGGGACATTAAAGAATGATTTTTGAAAACAACAAACATCATCGCAAACCATGCAGGGATAATATGGGCACAAATGAACCATGGTTCAACCTGGGATAATCTACTCGTAGAACACAGTGAATTGGTGAAATTACACAACAATGAGTGTCTGCAATGTTGGTCAAACCTTTCATTTCTGGAAAAACTCAAGGAATTTTTAGAAGAACAGGGAGAATTGCTGAGTAGGTTATATAGAACCATTGATCAAAAATACTTGTCAGAAGTTAATAAAACATCTTGGAGTAAGTCTAATAATCAACACAATTTCCCAAATCCCGGGTTCAATGATAATAGTTGTTGTGGATCCCCAACCTAAATGATTTAGATTCAAATTTGATAGCAATTGACATTCCTGATCTTGATGAGGGTTGAGAGGATCCAATTGCAGGTGTTCCCTATCTCGAGACAGCCCTAGAGATACAAGAGCCTGGTTCACCAAGTTTAGATTTCCCAGAAACTTGTAATACTAAGATTGAATCAGAATCTCTCGAGAATGTAAATTCCATCCCTTATTCTGATAAGGTGACTCTCGACAGTAATTCTTACATCCCTGTAGAGCCTAACCTAGATTCTAGTGATCCAACCCACACCCTTAACCTATAATTTGGATCTGAGCCTTATTGGGATGATTACAAGGCCCCGTATAATGGAAATTAGATTTTGAATTTAGATTATGATTCTGGGCCTGTATTTGATGAATGCACCTCTCCAAGCTCCTCAGAGATACAGATTGATTTTTCAAAAATCACGTCGATCTACGATATAGAAACCGAAGAGCTGGAAGAGTTGGTTTTTGATTGGGACTTCCCTACAAGCCAAGAACCCTAGCCCATGGCTAATAGGAACACCTTTTTAAGCTCATAATCTGAAACTAGGTTAGATCTAAGTCAGGTTGCCGATTCTACATCTTTTGATTTGCTCTGTGGTGGAACCTCTGATCCCGAATCAGGTTCAGAACATGATTCTCGCAAGTTCTTCGACGATTACTAAAGATACTTTTGTGGAACTCCTCCACATAAGTGTGTTATTCAAGTAGACATTGTTACGGATTCTTCTTTTCAATATAAAAATTTCTTGCCTTTCAATTTGTGTTCCTTTATTTCTATGCTTCTTTAAGTTTCTTAGTTGCACTCACTTCCTTCCTAATTACCCTAGGCTGCACGTGCCTAGGGTGAGCTTAGGAAGGTTGTCTTTTCACTTTAGTATTTTTGTGTTTCTGTCTAAGTATTTCCATCATCTTGTTGCTGACTTTTTTCAAAACCCAAAAAACTGCAAAACCTAAAAAGCCAAGAAAAAGAAGATTTCAAGAAAGTGACAAGGAGTTTCATCATTTATATAACTAAAGTTGTCTCTTTTGACAACCCTAGATACTCCACTATTTGGGAATATAAATTTTAAAAACGATTGGATTTACATGTTACAACGACTTAATTCATATCTTTTGTAAAACCACATTTTTTTCCATATCAAGGGCTTGAGAGTGATCTAATAGCCGTTAGAAACTATTTGGGTTAGGTTTTCTCACGCATAGAAAAGACTGCTAAGAGATAAGCAACTAGCCGGCATCAACAAACATCTGATTAATTTGTTAGACATTTGCAAATCAACAATTAGTTCTCTGACAAATATAAAGGTCAACTAATTTGCATTTGCTCAGAAAATAGGCCAAAGATACATAAAGTGAAAGTACACTAGAGGAGGGTGATTAGTGTTAAAGGCAGTAAACAAACACCTAATTCTAATTAATATAGATTTAAGATAAACTCAAGCAAACCACAAATGAACACAAGGATTTATAGTGGAAACCCAACCCTAGGAAAAACCACTACTTAGATCTCCCAATCTAGGATTTTGCCCTGAGTCCAACTCGGAATACCAATCGGTACTTATGGGGTATTAAACCCTTTTCCAAACCCTTTTAATATCCCAATCAAGAGCAATGGGTACCAAATCCTTTTTCAATCCCTTTTGATATTACAATCAAAAGCAAACCCTTCTTTCTCAAGAGGAAGGGAACCTACAACCTGGGCCCTCATATTACAAGTAGATTAAGGAATAAAATAGAATTAAAGCACAATTTAGCTCATATGGATAGTTCCAATAAGATATGCAATTAATTATATAAACTGGCTATCTAGAAGACTAAAAAGAACTCCCTTAGTGATTGTGAGAAGGTGATGCTGCTGAGAGTTGAGGTGGTTGAGCTCCAAGGAATGTGGTCTTAAAAGACAAGAGCTCAAATCACCTCCAATGAACACCAAGTATAGGATTTAGCTGAATGTAGACTTGAATACACTTTAGAGTATGTTTTAGGGTGTTCTTTCTCTTCTATCTGTTCCCAAAGAGTGGGAAACTATCTCATATAAATAAAGGGGTAAATGGACTAGTTTAGTTGTGCATAAGGCCCCTCTTCAATGATTAAAATGTTTCCCAATTGGATTTGCCAACGGCTAACTAATATGCTCCAAAAGTACTTCATCTAACGTTAGGTGAACTATCTAATGTTTGGTACTCAGTTAGGTCCAAAGTTCGCTATCTCCTGGAAGTCTCTTAGACGGCCTAAAGTGTACTACCTAACGTTAGGTATACTCTGTCTAATGTTAGGTCAACTACCTAACGTTAGATGCTCAATTCAACGTAAAGTTCATTATCTCCTGGAATCCTCAAGTTGACCATAAACTAACTACCTAACATTAGGTAACTTAGACCTAATGTTAGATGGGCTGTAAAAAGTTCTCTAACTATCCAAATCAAATTTGTTGATCCTATGAGGTTCTAGGATGATCCATTAGCACCTAAGGATATGTTTTATCATATTTTAACCTATTTAGGCTATGTGCGATGTTCTTGTGAGAATTGCATATGAACCTCTTATGTTTATCCTAATATGATATCTAATTGGGGCTCTCCTTACATTCTAAAGAATAAAATATTACAACTCAATTCCTATAATACAAAGAGACCTAAACTTGAAGAACATGATCTCGTCCTTCTTTTTGGCTTTGGATTTCATCAAGAGAGCTTCAACCTGAAAATCAATCTTGCAATATCTATGCATAAGATCTAATTTTAATTTCAATTACTTGAGATGCTTGTCATCATTAAAAACCATCATTAAAGGCTAATGTGGTGCCTCATTGTTTATGCACCAACATAAAGGTCATTAGACATCTAATGAAAGTATCAAATGACTTATTTTCAATAAGCGTCGTATGATCAAAAAAGGAGTCATCTGATGAGAGCACCGAAAGTTCTTGGACTTGGCTTGAGGAATAAGATCTTCTGTACAGTTCATAGTCTAAAGTGTTGAAACTTTGGGAAGATGCCTAGGGAAGACCATCAAACTTCTAACATGCACGTAGACAGGATGGTCAGACATTTGAAAAAGTTGGGAAAGGTGTTTCACGAACTTGATATGATAATGGTTGATTTGATTCTTAACATATTTTAATGTGTCAACTAGGATGATCATTAAACTTTCAAGGAAAGGTCTGGACGTCTAATATCAAAGTTAGGCAATCTAATGTTGAAAGGTAAAGTTAGTTATTTTGAGTTATCAATCAGTCGTCGTAAATTCAAATTGTCAGAAAATCAGATGACTTATAGGTCGTCGATCATGTGGGTAGACATCTGATGATAGGTATATGTCACTTAGAAGTATTGATGGAGGGGTTCTATCTTGGTGTAGTTTAGTTCTTGAGTTCCTAGTTTTTATGAAGGGTCTAAGGGCTCTTTACATTGAATTCTAAAATACAACTTAAGAAGTTCTACATCATTGCTACAATTGACTATCTAATGTCTTCAAAGATTCGAGCAACTTCACTTGACTTTGAACTGTCTCCTTCCTTCATCATTAAGGAACTTGTTCCTTGCAAACTTAGCACGCGCATGGATAATATGGAACAATCATATATTTCATTAAATGACCATTGATTATTTATGTTAACCTTGTTTTATAAAATCATCAAAACAAGATTAGAGGGGTTGCACCAACAATCTCCCTCATTTTAATGATTTTAAAAAGCAATCTCAAGTATAGAGCTCCCCCTTACTTTATTGTCCCTTTACGAAGAGAAATCATCAACTTTGGTGAGGAAACTCGCAAAACGACTGATTTGAGGAATCAAACTGTAGCAAGGAAACTTTTCAATCACGTGAAATGCGAGAGTTCCGTAAGGTAGGAATAAAGCGAGAATATGTCATATTCATAAAAATGCATATTTTGTCAGTTTTAGATCCTAGAATTTGTCTCCCCCTTTTTGGAACTCATCAAAAAGAGCAATGCACACATGAGTAAAGATATAGAGCAAGCATGACATATATGATATTGAGCAAGCTACACTAATAAATCATGAACCAATATGAGAATGGCATATGAGAATGTCAAAAGGATATAACATAAAAACTTCATTGACTGCAAATGAAAGATCAAGATTCTAGACATTCACCTCAAGCTCGAAGCTATTCTATAAGAGAAGTTTGGCATATATATGTACCCAATATCTACCTAGCATTGTTCACAATAATTAAAGACATATGGAGCTACAACCCCTTAATACAAAACAAAGTGCATAAATGAAACACAAAACAAGCAAAAAGGGAACAGCAACAGCCACACTAGCAGCAACCATCAACACCAATAGCTAGCAGTAGCAACAGAGCAACATACACCAACAGTAATAGCCCGTTTCAGTGGTGGCACCTCCTTTGATTGTGATCTTACTCGAATGAGGAGAGGTAGTGATCCAATCATCCTACATCGTCATGAAGGCAAAGAAAATCCAAATGCAGTTCTTATTGATCATCGAGGATGAGTTGAATGCCCTCTGTAAGAGCGGGATCAGCGCATTATCCCCATTGCCTCCCATGATGAGCTAAAGTAGAAATGAGGAACATGGAGAGCAAAAGGAGGTTTCAGAGGAGGATAAGAAGGCAGGTCTTCATCTTGATCTAGCCTTGGTCATCGTACGAAAGAATGCCCATCTTAGAGGTGGTTACATGATAATATGGATCGATGTTCTTGTTGGCTGTTTGGTCGGTGAGGTTGACTCTAAAATGCTTAAAGATGTGGCTAATGATGGCAGAGAAGCACCATGGTCCTCATTCATGATCGAGAGAAAATATCCAGAGAAAATAAGTAGCAATAGTCAAAAGGAATTTCAATGACAGATGTACAAAAGAGACAGGTGAGGTTGCGGGAAATATAGTTAAACCTAGTAGACTTATTGAGTAAGTCCCAACTAAAGATGCGAGTTAGCAAACAAGGAAGTGGTTTTAGTTTATTGCTAGGGACCATGTTAAGACTGAAGTAATTGATCGCATCAACCCATGGCATCGCGAAAGTGTAAAAATAGGCGTTTTAAATTTTCAAACCACAATACCCAATCGATGTCGAAAACCTGATCATGCAAACGAAATAAAAACACCCTAGAACCAAAAGCGCATGATTAGAATTTATTTTCAACTATCCCAAGATCCAATGAGATATCGAGGTATACCTTATGGGTGGCGTCATATAACACTCCTCGTGTGATGCCTCCTTAAATAAATCCCGACAGATCTGACCACCTTCTTCGTTACGGGTGGATGAGACCCTTCATGTCGAGAGTAACTGTAATTACCCACTACGTTTTAGCCATTTAAGATGTTTGGGGTTTCAGTCAGACGTTTGGACCCGTTCCCGAACGTATGAAAGTGGATTATTTCGTACTACACTTTGCGCTCTGCGCACGGTAGGCGTGCAGAGGCCATTCTTGTCTCTCTCCCTCATTTCCCTCCCGAACCCTAAACCCTACTTTTCCTCCTATTTATACCCTCCTTTCTCCTCTCCTCTCCTCCACACACCACCAGCCACCACCACCTTTAGATCTCCTGTGTGGCGGCGGCAAGGGTGGATGAGAGAGGCAAGAGGGGGCAAGCAAGGGAGAGCGAGAGGGAGGAAGGTGGAGAGCGTGGAAGGTCGGGGGACCTTCGGGAGCTCGGCAGAGCTCGCACGACCGGCGGCAGGTGCGTGCGCACGTGGAGGACGTCGGCTTGGAGCTGTCCAGGCTCCTGCAGTAGTTGGAGCTGCCGCCGTAGGCGGTGGTGCGAGCGGAGCAAGCTGCGAGCAGGTTCTGATACTGGAGGTTTTCCAGTATTAGACGACTAGCGTGACATCCAGATGACTGGTGAGGGACCTGGACGTTCTAAGCTAAGGCCGGACGTTTGAGAGCACATAATGCGCGAGGTACATACGTTCCTGCAGTGATTTCTCTCATGCAGAAGATCTCAGCGCAAGAGACGTTGTCGGCTGATCGCGCCTACATTTGCGTACGCAGGTGCAGCTTTGGGAAGGCACACGAAACGCTTTCTCACGCGCTTTTGGACGTCTGATCACATCACTAGATGACCAGAGGTGCTTCCAAACGACTAGAGACCTTGTCCGACGTCTGGAACTATCCTCAGACGTTCGCAGAGAAGGTCTGGATGTCTGATCAGCTGTAAGAGACACAAGGTGAGGTTTGACGTCTTTTAAGACGGCTGAGATTAGTCCCAGATGTCTGATTTTGATCAGAAACCGTGTTTTTGGTCTATTTAAGGCCCAAACGGAATCGAATTTCCGCAAATGAAATACCGTTATCTTCTACTCGAGTTCTTCTACGTATTCATGTTGAGTACCTATTGTTTTGAGCCTGTCTAATGTACATTGGTCGCTGGTGCAGGTTACCAGCCAGTGGCTTGTTCGAGGTTCTTAGAGACGACGAGATCTGCGACACAAGCCCCTATTGCTCCCGTGATACCCGGTAGAGTGATTTAATTCAGTTATTAATATTTAAATAAGAATGTGCTTGGTTTAAATAGCCGAATGGAACTGTAGGAAGTGGAATGAACCCTAGGGTAGAGAAATGAATGAGCCTGTTTGTACTATACTATTTACTTGCATGCATGGTTAAGATAAATTGCTAGCAAATGCTTGTATTATAATTAGGAGTTGCATGTTAGAATATGAGCTGCCTGTATTTAATGAATAATTGCCTATGAAACCACAAGTTGTATGTTATTGAGAATTGAACTATGAAAACACGAGTTGCTTGTATATGGATAAGAAATGAATTATGATACATGAGATCTGGATCTGGATAAATGAGGTGAACATGAGTATGAACCCTACGGGGAATTAGGAGTAGAACTCCTGTGGAAAACGGAATTTGAAATGTAGACGGGAAGTGTGCTGGCCCTTGAGTACGTGGTACCAAGGAGAACAATTGTCCAATTTTTGTGTAGAGCAGAGCGAGCCTCCCTTGGGTCGAGGCGAGCTACTAGTGTAGAGAGGGAGCTAGCCACCCCACGGGGCCCGGGGTTCAGCTAGCCATCCTACACCGATTTGTTAGGTCCTCTGAGCAAACCGAGGTAGTCAGACGAGGGTGCGTGGACTGTGGAGGGGCGAGACCCCTATTTGGTTCTGAGGGGCAAGACCCCTGTTCTGTGAGGGCAAGGCCCTATACTATTCCGTGCTGTACTTTGGGTGCCCTATCCAGTGGAAATGATTGACCGCATGTCAGTGCGGGGTAGCTACCCGTGTGCTTATCACGCGTGCTGTAGTCACCACGTCTTGACAATGACAACAGGGTGGTTGACTGGATGTAGGAATACCACGGGGGACTCTCCCAGCCAGGAGAGCACCACGTGTACCTTCTTCTCTACGGAAAAGACTGCAATAAAGATCGTTCCCACGAGGAACATGCAAGATCAAGAAATATCTGGATACTTTGCGAAATAGATGAAATAGAAATATATAAATGAGATAAATAGAAATAAGAGTTAAATTTGTTGTTTTTACTATTTTTGTACTTAGATAATATAAACACCACTTTACTCAGCATTCGCTGATCCTATCTTTTCATAACACTGCTCAGGACCAGGAGTTAAGCAGCTCGAGTTTTCGGCTGCAAAGGGTGACTGTTCTGCTACTTCTATTTCCTTTCCGCTTTTAGTTGTTGTTGTTGTTGTGGCATGTACTGAAACAGTTGTTATACTTACTTTACTGTTTTGTACTTTTCCTCTACTTAGTTTTATGGCATGTGTGAATGTGGTTTATTTTCCTACTTTTGGTTATTTCTTGTTGGACGACTAGGTCTTGGGATTAGTCGAGGTGAGCCGATCTCGGGACCTGTAGGGATCCGGGAACCGGGTCGTAACAAGATAGTATCAGAGCAAGGTCGTCCCGAGAAATGAACCAATCGACTTAAGAATAACCACTCAAGTGCATATAACTAGGCTAGCCACTACAACGTATCGGCATTTCTTGCAAGGTCTCTGGTTTTATCTTTCGTGTCTCTTTGCAGGAAATGCCTCGTCGAGGAGTTCTCGATGTGGGTCGTGGTCGCGGCCGTGGACAAGGTCGGAGGGGCGGACATGTCAGACCTGAGGTACCAGTTGACTCACCTCATCTCCCGGGCGTTTAGGCCCAGGATCTCGCCCAAATGATCAGAGACATCGTGTAGGAGGAGCTCCACCAGCCTCCTTGGGCACCTCTCCCTAAGGACGTGGAGGGGGAGTCCTCGGTGGGACAGAGAGACTATCGCAGCGTTGAACGAGCAGGAAGGGGAGGGGGTGGTCCTCCACCGCCCCCACCACACTCTGACACTTTCGAGCACGAGCCCTCCTTGCCTGGAGGCGTGCCCGTTCCCCCACTATAGTTACACCACGAGCTTTTCGGACAGTTCCGGAAGTTGAAGCCCCCCTCCTTTAAGGGGGATGGGGACCCGTCTGAGGCAAAGGACTGGCTGGAGCAGATAGAGAAGGTGTTCAACACCCTTCGCCCTCCCACGGAGTGTCGCGTGGCCTTTGCCACGTACCAGCTAGAGAGTGCAGCGCATAGGTGGTGGAGGGCAGTTAAAGGTCAAGAGGGGAGAGAGCTGACGTGTGACTAGTTCGTGGCTCTCTTCTGTGAGCAGTTCTTTTCGCAGACCTGACAGGACCAGAGCAGGCGGGAGCTCCACACTCTCCGCCAGGGGACGATGACAGTTACCGCGTACCACACGCGTTTTCTGGAGCTGTCATGTTTTGCCTTGACAGCTGTGTCTACAGAGGAGAAGTGCCTGTGGAGGTTTATTGAGGGGCTTCGACCTGCTATTTGGGGGTATGTCTAACCCCTGAAACTACCCACTTTCTCTCGTGCGGTTGAGGCATCCATGACTAATGAGAACCTCATCATGAGCCCTAACTAGCATATTTTGACCTAATAAAGTGAACAAAAGTTCCTACATAACCAAGAGAAAGGCTTAATTCAAGGGATCACTAATTTGGGAAGAGAACATGAAACAAAGGGTAAAACTGTAATTTTACCATTGCAGTGCATCAACGGATTTCTAAGGGTCTAGACATAGGACAATTAGACTTAATAAGATAAAAAGTGGGATGGTTCAGTCGGAAAAGGTTTATTGTGAAATTTAGGAATTAAATAACATTCTGTAACTTTAAAACAAACCTACTTATATTCACATGGTTTCAGGCATGATAAAAATATATTACACTCTGTAAAATTTATGGAAAAATATCCCCTAGGGTTTAGAACCTTCAATTTGGCCTTTGGAACCTATTTTGACTTAGATTGGGGACCAAGCCCAATATTTGACCTAATTTGGGTTTTTATGCAAAATATCCAGTCAAACGAAGTCAAACCTTAAATCCAACATCACCATTGGATTCCTTAGGTCCAAATTAGGTTTGTATCAAAATTTAGATCTAGGGGAAGCTCGCCTTAGCCTACTTTGCAAAATGGTCCACCTAATTACATTTTGACCCTTAACTTTTTAAAACCCTTGCAGAAATCCCCTCAACTTTTCATCACTTTCTTCATTCAGGTCCCTCTGTCATTGTAGCAGGGACCCATACCTCCGGTGAGGTGTCGAGGCGGTTTTCTCCTCGTTTCCCCAGGGATTCGCTCCCAGATTTGAAAGGGGAGCTCTCTGTGAAGCCCCTTACCGCATGAGCAGCTCGCTATGCCCTGAATCGCCTCATACCTCTAGTGCGAACGCTCGAGAGGTATGGGTCTCACCCCAGCCATACCTCCGGCGATGAGTTATGGCCGCTTCCTTGTGATTCTCCCTCTGCTCGCGCCTATTTAAGCAAGCCCAAATCCCTTCGCTTCTTCCAAGCCTGTTCTGGCCGAAGAATTCCCCCCAATTTCGTCTCCTCCTCCTCCATCCATCTACCCGCAGACTTCGGCGACTCTCCCTCCCTCTTCTCATCACTCTGCCACCGTACCAGTGGTAGAGCCATCTTCGCCTCACTCCTCCGAATCGCGCCGTACCTGCATGAGCCTCTCTGACCTCCTCATCGTCGCCACCTCTCCATCTCAGGGTCTTCGTCTCTGGCGACGACACATACGAGCCATCCGCCTCCTCCGCTCCCCCTTCGTCTATCCACTCGCAGATAAGTTCTCTTTCTGCCCTCTTCATTTTCCTCTCTTCAATTTCACAAATCACGCACCGACCACCACAGACCACCATCACCTTCTCCACCTTCGGCAGACCACCGGCAAGGTGCCTCTGTCACTCCATGCACCCATCCACCTCGCCAAACCCCTTAGAAGCTCCGCCACCTTCCACTGATCATTTCCCTCCTCTCCATCGACCACCATACGTCCCACATTCTTCCCCCGAACACACCCATCACCATGGTCACAGAACAACCTAGGCACGCATGCCTAGGTCGCCCCGCACCACACCACCCACCGAGACACCTTCGCCGTGTCACGGCAAAGCCTTCTGAGTGTTTTGACAGGGCCTTGAGGCTATATTTGTGTTGACAGGTTCTGACCCCGGCCGCCATTAGAGCAGGCTTGAAGCATGCTCGCAACCTTCACCTATTGCTTTAGGCCTCAGGAAGTAGGGTCCCAGGTGCGCGGGCTCCCTTCGCGAACCCCTCACGACAGGAATTGAAGTCCCATGGCACTGCAGTCGCTGCAATTAAGCAAGGCATCTCCTGAGGGTGCACGCAAAGTGGGTGGGACTTTTAGTCCCACCTCGGTCGTTTTCAAGCGAGCGGAGTGGTATAAATTGTAAAAGTGTCAGGGGCTGATCGCCTCCTGACACGGGGTGAGGGCCCCTCGCCCACCAAGCCTCGTCCGTGACCCACACCACTCCAGACCTGGCTGCCTGACCTGACTACTCGTAAACTCCTCGCCCACCACACACGCCGATGGGCCTGGTCTCGGGCACACATACCCGACTCGATAACCTAAGAAGGCTCTGGGAGAGCAGTCCTAAGAGTGAAATAGAGAGAGAGAGAGAAACGCAGGGAGGGTAGGGGCTAGGTTTTGCTCCTATGTGTGTGCAGGGAAGAAGAAGAGGAGCAGCTGAGGGAGAAGGAAGGACTTGGAGGCGTAGCCAGAGAAGAAGAAAGAAGAAAGACTACAAAGGACAAGGAAGAAGAAGGAGGAGGCGCAACAAGAAAAGAGAAGAAGAAGAAGCCAAGGAGACAGCAAGGGCAAAAGAAAGGCAAAGTAGGAGAGGAAGAAAGAAGAAGAAGACAAGAGGAAGCCGCAGAAGAAGAAGAAGGAGCTGCAGAAGAAGAAGAAAGAGGAGGCGTAGCAGAGAGAAGAGAAGAAGCCAAGGAGGAAAGCCAAGTGAAGAAGAAAAGAAAAAGTAGAAGCACTGTAGCAGTCGTCAATTAAGACGTCTGATTCATGGAATCAGACGTCTAAGAAAGGAAAGATAGAGAAAGAAGAATAGGAAGAGAGAAAGGAAAGAAAAAGAAAGAGAGAAGAGAAGAAGGAAAAAAAGAAAAAAAAAGAATATATTTCTTTGTTTTTTACATTTTCCTTTCTAGCATTTATATACATTGCATTATTATTGAGCATCTTTCAAGTAAAATTTGAGATTGTGATTTTGCTTCTAAAATACCAATTTGCTCTCTGAGTTCGACCTCGGAAGTTTTTTGGAATTCGAGTAATAAAATTGATAATCATTTTCGCTGTGATTTCAAATACACTACAACGAATATCTTTTTAAAACACGATCTCGTCACGTAAACCCAATGATTAATGACTTAGGAGGAGACCAACCCGGCCGCGCAAGACACGAACAGTGGATGAAAGAGGCCCTACCAGCCAGAGTACTCTCAAGGCCATCGGGAGAGGAGGCACATGGCACCTGTAGGAGAGCTGTCTCATTTTGCGGGGCCATCAGTGGCCTTTGGGGGCCCCAGACAAGGGCCAGTTGCTAGCACCGGACCCTCGCCCAGCCGCCAGCAGGGACCTACTGAGGGAGGAGGTCGTGTTCCCCTTTGCTACCAGTGTGGCCAGTCGAGCGACATCAGGAGGGACTGCCCATATAGGGCCAGAGCACAGCAGATGCTCCCCGCACCGAGCGTTGGAGGTCGAGTCGATGGTCGTGGTCACCAGGCGCGTAGGGGAGGGCAACAGTCACGAGGAGGGTGCCAGCCAGCGGCTGCTCGCTCGACCCAGAGTGTAACTGCTTCGTCCGCATCGAGGGTTGAGGGGCTTGTCAACGCCCTAACACACAGAGACGCCATGACTTCAGGTTCAGTGGTGGTAGGTATGGTTTCTGTTTCCGGCATATTAGTGTACGTACTTTTTGATTCCGATGCCACACACTCTTTCGTCGCTACGAGTTTTGCCATCAGCTTGGGGCAGGGCAGTGTACTGTCAGAGGATCCATTTGCGATCAGAGGCCCAAGTGGCCGGTTATTTGTAGCTGAGGAGGTCTACACGGACTGCGAGGTCAGTATAGGGGGACACAGCCTCCCCGCTGACCTGATTGTGGCACGGATCGAGGATTTTGGCGTGATCCTAGGGATGGGCTGGCTGTCTGCCTATCACGCCCTGGTGGACTGTTTCGAGAGGAAGATCATCTTCTCCATACCGGAGTTGCCTCTCTTTGAGTTTCGCGGACAGCCGGTGGACGAAGGTTTCATATGCATCTCCGCACTTCGGGCAGCGAGGCTTTTGAGTCAGGGGTGTGAGGGCTTTTTGGCCTGTGTAGTGGCAAAGCCTAGCACCGTGGCTAACTTTCAGAGTATCCCGGTGGTTTGCGAGTACCCCAACGTTTTTCCAAAGGAGCTGCCAGGACTACCGCCTAAGCGTGAAATCGAGTTTGAGATCTCACTGGTACCGGGGACCAACCCCATTTCTACTGCACCGTACCGGATGGCACCTCTTAAACTGCGAGAGCTCAAGTCACAGCTGTAAGACCTGTTGGAGAAGGGCTTTGTGAGGCCCAGTGCGTCCCCGTGGGGAGCCCCTGTGCTGTTTGTGAAGAAGAAGGACGATACCCAGCGACTTTGTGTCGACTACCGACGGCTGAATAGAGTCACCATCAAGAACAAGTATCCGCTGCTGAGGATTGACGACCTCTTCGACCAGTTGCGAGACGCTACAGTGTTCTCCAAGGTAGATCTGAGGTTTGGCTATCACCTATTGAGGATCAGGGAGACTGATGTCTCCAAGATAGTTTTTGCACCCGGTACAAGTACTATGCGTTCTTGGTCATGACATTTGGGTTGATCAATGCCCCCGCTGCTTTTATGGATTTGATGAACCGGGTTTTCAGGCCTACTTAGACCAGTTTATGGTGGTGTTCATCAACGACGTGCTCGTTTACTTGTGGGATCAGGCTCAGCATGGGTATCATTTACGCATGATTTTGGACACCTTGAGGCGACGCAAGCTGTATGCCAAGTATAGCAAGTACGAGTTTTGGTTGAGGCAAATGACTTTCTTGGGTCACGTGATTTCAAAGGATGGTTGGCTGTGGATCTAGCCAAGGTTGAGGCGGTATTCAGTTGGGAGAGGCCACGTACAGTGACAGAGATACGCGGCTTTTTGGGACTGGCATGTTACTATCGATGGTTTATCAGAGGATTCTCTCAGATTGCACGTCCTATGACCCAGTTGACTCGGAAGGACGTGTCCTTTGCCAGGACAGATGAGTGCAGGGCATGTTTTCAAGAGTTGAAGGAGAGACTGACTTCAGCTCCTGTACTTACCATCCCAGACAGCAGTGGCGGCTTTGTGGTTTACACAGACACTTCGTTGCAGGGGTTAGGGGGTGTGCTCATGCTGCGGGGTCTTATTGTCGCTTATGCTTCGCGGCAATTGAAGCCCCATGAGCATAGCTACCCTACCCATGACTTAGAGCTAGTAGCGGTTGTCTTCGCGCAGAAGACTTGGAGGAATTACCTTTACGGTGAGACTTTCGAGATCTTCACGGATCATAAGAGCTTCAGGTCCTTGTTTGACCAGAAGGAGTTTAATAGGAGACAAGGACGTTAGTTAGAGCTCCTGAAGGACTATGACTACAGCATCTCCTACCACCCAAGGATGGCCAATGTGGTGGCTGATGCCTTAAGCCGGAAGGGGACCACCCACATGGCCAGTTTATAGGCACAGAGTTGGAGACTTGTGGAGGATTTGGGCAGTTGGCGACCCCGAGAGACACTGGGGTATTGTGGGACAGTGACAGTGACGTGACCAGAGTTGATAGACCACATCATTGCAGGGCAGATAACAGATCCGTACTTACAAAGGCTACGAGACAGGGTGTTAGCAGGGGACAGAGGAGACTTTTCCTTTACAGGCGAGATGCTGCGCATGAGAGGACGCTTATGCGTTCCTAGGGACGAGGAGTTGTTGAGAGAGCTCCTGGCTGAGACGCACGGGTCTAGGTTCACCATTCATCCTAGGAATACAACGATGTATCATAACTTACGACACAACTTTTTGTTTAGAGGGGTGAAGTGGGATGTTGGTGAGTTTGTGTAGCAGTATTTGGTGTGTCAGCAGGTGAAGGCCGAGCATCAGAGGCTCGCAGGGTCGTTGCAGCCACTTCCTGTACCAGAGTGGAAGTGGGACAGCATCACCATGAACTTGGTAGTGGGTCTGCCAGTTACCCAGTGGGGACACGACGCAGTCTTGGTGATAGTAGATATGTTGACGAAGACGGCGCATTCCCTGCCGATCCGAGTCACCATTAGACTAGCAAAGTTAGTAGAGAGATACATTCGAGTTGTGGTGCACCCGCACGGAGTTCCGTGCAAGATTGTATCTGACAGGGATACCCGTTTTACTTCTCAGTTCTGGGCTGAGTTTTAGCAAGCTTTGGGGACACGTTTGAGGTTCAGTACCGCTTACCACCCCCAGATGGACAGACACTCAGAGCGCACCATGTTGACACTTGAGGACCTTTTACGTGCCTGTGTACTAGACTGGAGTGACTCCTGGGAGGAGCATTTACCCCTAGCAGAGTTTGCATATAATAACAGTTACCACTCGAGCATCGTCTTGGCACCTTACGAGGCTCTATACGGATGGAGGTGTACTGCACCCTTGAGTTGGGTCGAGGTCGGGACCAAGTGGGAGGTTGATCCCAGGCTGATCCAGCAGAGTCAGGAGGTGATAGAGCGGATTCACAGACGACTCCGCACTGTTAGGAGCAGATAGAAGAGTTGGCTGACGATAAATGCAGAGAGGTGCAGTTCGAGGTTGGGGATCACGTCTTTCTCTGTATTTCGCCCTTGAAGGGCTTGCAGCGTTTTGGGGTGAAAGGGAAGCTTGCGCCGACGTTTATGGGGCCCTTTGAGGTCCTGGAGCGGGTAGAACCCGTTGCTTACCTGCTTGCCCTTCCTCCTCAGCTTTCTGAAGTGCACGATGTGTTCAACGTGTCCAACCTCAGGAAGTATGTCGATGATCCCATTCATGTTCTGAGCCACGAGAGCGTCGATGTGGGTGACGACCTGACTTACCCCGAGAGACCAGTACAGATACTAGACAAAGCCGTCTGGAGTTTAAGAAGGAAGCAGGTACCACTGGTGATGGTCTTATGGAGAAGCCAGCGGTACGAGGAGGCGACTGGGGTGCCTGTGGCAGCTATGCGAGAGTAGTACCCGGAGCTTTTTGAGGGTACGTCTTTTTGGACCTACTTCAGTCCTCTTTAAGTTTGTTA
Organism: Thalassia testudinum; assembly: GCA_037157565.1. Lineage (NCBI taxonomy): Eukaryota > Viridiplantae > Streptophyta > Magnoliopsida > Alismatales > Hydrocharitaceae > Thalassia > Thalassia testudinum. The sequence continues at coordinate 76,139,288 of JAZHRO010000013.1, forward strand.
TGCGTTTTTACGTTCCTTTTTCTGCACCTTAGCTAGCTCAAGTTTCAGGGACGAAACTTCCTTTAAGTTAGTTATGATGTAATGACCTGCTACGTTTTAGCCATTTAAGATGTCTGGAGTTTCTGTCAAACGTCTGTCCAGACGTCTGGACCTGTCTTCGAATGTCTGAAAGTAGATTATTTCGTACTGCGCCTTGCGCTCTATGCGCGTGCGACGCGCAGAGGTCTTTCTCTCTCTCTCCCTCATTCCTTCCCGAACCCTAAACCCTACTTTTCCTCTTATTTATACCCTCCTTTCTCCTCTCCTCTCCTCTCCTCCACACACCCCCAGCCACCACCACCTTTAGATCTCCTATGCGGCAGTGGTGAGGGTGGACGAGAGGCAAGAGGGGAGTGACCGAGGGAGAGCGAGAGCGAGGAAGGTGGAGAGCGTGGAAGGTCAGGGGACCGACGGGAGCTCGGCGGAGCTCACATGGCCGGCGGTAGGTGCGTGCACACATGGAGGACATCGGCTTGTAGCTGTCCAAGCTCTTGCAGTGGTTGGAGCTACCGTCGCGGGCGGAGGCATGAGCGGAGAGAGCTGCGTGCAGGTTCTGATACTAGAGGTTTTCCATTATTAGACATCTGGCATGACATCCAGACGACTGACAAGGCACCTGGTCGTCTGGAGCTAAGGCCGGACGTCTGAGAGCACATATCACACGAGATACGTACGTTCTTGCGCTGATTTCTCCCATGCAGAAGATCTCAACGCAGGAGACGTTGTCAGCTGACCGCGCCTGCGTTTGCATACATAGGTGTAGCTTTTGGAAGGCGCACGGAACGCTTTCCCATGCGCTTTTAGACGTGTGATCACATCACTAGACGACCAGAGAACTTGTCAAATGTCTAGAACTGTCCTCAGACGGTCGTAGAGAATGTCTAGATGTCTGATCGGCTGCAGGAGACACAAGGTGAGTTTTGACATCTTTTAAGACGTCTGGGATTAGTCCCAGACGTCTGATTTTGATCGGAAACCGTACTTTTAGTCTATTTAAGGCCCAACCGGAATCAGATTTCCATAAACGAAATATCAGTCTTCTACTCGAGTTCTTCTACGTATTCATGTTGAGTGCCTACTGTTTTGAGCTTATCTGATGTACATTGGTCGCTGGTACAAGTTACCAGTCAGTGGTGTGTTTCGGGCCCGCGGAGACGACTAGATCTGCGGCACAGGACCCCATTCCTCCCGTGATACCCGATAGAGTGGTTTAATTCAGTTATTAATATTTAAATAAGAATGTGCTTAGTTGAAATAGCCGAATGGAATTCTAGGATGTGGAATAAACCTTAAGGTAGAGAAATGAATGAGCATGTTTGTATTATACTATTTACTTGCAGCGTGGTTAAGATAAATTGTTAGCAAATGCTTGTATTATAATTACGAGTTGCCTGTTAGAATATGAGCTCCCTGCATTTAATGAATAATTGCCTGTGAAACCACAAGTTGTATGTTATTGAGAATTGAACTATGAAAACACGAGCTGCCTGTATATGGATGAGAAATGAATTATGACACATGAGATCTGGATCTGGATAAATGAGGTGAACATGAGCATGAACCCTACGGGGAATTGGGAGTAGAACCCCTATGGATAAACGGAATCTGGAATGTAGACGGGAAGTGTTCTGGCCCTTGAGTACATGGTACCAAGGAGAGCAACTGTCCCCTTTTTGTGTAGAGCGGAGCTAGCCTCCCTTGGGTTGAAACTCGAGGTTAGGATTGGCTACCGTACACTGACTCCTGTTGGCCCTCGTGTACGTCGTACCGACGCAAGCTATTAGTGTAGGGAGGGAGCCAGCCACCCCATGGGGACCGGGGTTTAGCTAGCCACCCTACACCGACTTGTTAGGCCCTCTGGGCAAACCGTTGTAGTTAGATGAGGATGCGCGGACTGTGGAGGGGAGAGACCCTTGTTTGGTTCTGAGGGGCGAGACCTCTGGTTTGAGAGGGTAAGGCCCTATACTGCTCCGTGCTGTACTTTGGGCATACTCACTACCGGGAACGACTGACCGTGTGTCAGCGCGGGGTAGCTACCCGTGCGCTTATTACACGTGCTGTAGTCACCGTTACGTCTTGACAGTGACCTTAGGGTGGTTAATTGGGTGTAGGACTACCACGGGGGACTCTCCTGGCTAGAAGAGCACTACGTGTACCTCTACTCTACGGAAAAGACTGCAATCAAGATCGTTCCCATGAGGAACATGAAAGATCAAGAAATATCTGGATACTTTGAGAAATAGATGAAACAGAAACATATAAATGAGATAAATAGAAATGAGAGTTAAATATGTTGTTTTTACCATTTTTGTACTTAGATAATATAAACACCACTCTACTTAGCGTTCGCTGACCCTGTCTTTTCATAACACTGTTCATGACCAGGAGTTGAGCAGCCCGAGTTTCTGGCTGCAAAGGGTGACTGTTCTGCTACTTCTGTTTCCTTTCTGCTTTTAGTTGTTGCTGTGGCATGTACTGAGGCAGTTGTTCTACTTTCTTTACTGCTTTATACTTTTCTTCTGCTTAGTTATATGGCATGTGTGAATGTGGTTTATTTTCCTGCTTTTGGTTATTTCTTATTGAACGATTAGGTCTTGAGATTAGTTGAGGCGAGCCGGTCTCGGGTCATGTAGGGATCCGGGAATCGGGTCGTAACAATAACTAATCGCAAATGTGATCCGCAAACCCTTCACGAATCTGAGGCAACCGCTTGCCTCGAATCCTCAGCCTTACAACAATAACTTTTTTAAAAGGATCACAAAAATCCAACCAAGGTTTGATCGAACAACCAACAAGAAATGTTGGTCAACTATTTTGTGAAGTGTTGGATCCTATCACCAATACCTTTTGTTAACTCGGCTATGCTTATGTTTGATGTCCAACAAGGGATTTGGACGACTTGCTTAAATAGGAACGATTCCCTTTAACGCTTTGGTGGCTGTGACTCTCGTGGTTTGGTGGAGATTATGAACTTATGGTGATTAGGGTTTGCACTTGAGAGATATTTGTAGGGATTCCAACCCTAATTCTACTTTATTGGCAACCCTTGGATGGAGATCTAAATGTGTGAATCGAATCCTGCTTGAATTTTGTAAGAGAAGGCATAATTTTTGAAATTGATCACATCACAAATTTACATAATTTTTCTAGCTATTTTTTGCGTTATTTTCAAAATTTTTATGTTTGCATTTGTAAATAATCTACTTTATTTTACTTTTAAAGTAGGAGAAATGTGGGGAAAATATAGCTAATATGGGTCTCATATGAATGGACATGAGATGGGTAAGTCAATGGTGAAGATAGTGCTAAAACATAATGATTGTGTAAGTCACAATGAAGAAATGAAGAAAATCGACAAAAAAAAAGTGTGCTAACATCATCCCTATTCCTCTCTTACGCCATTTGTGTGCTAGCGCCTCAACCACCTCAGTACCCTCTCCAGCACAACTCAATGTGTGAAGGATGTGCAAGTTGCGTGTGAAGTGCGTGCTCTACGCACCAAAAGCATGATTTTTTCTCTTTCTATACGACAAGTTCTAATCCTAATATAATTACTTGTATTCTCTTACTATATTTTCAATCCTAAACTTATTTGAAGTAGGATTTAAAGGGGTGATGAATTTAGGGTTCTCCAGGTTCTATAAATACCATCCTTAATTTCATATCTCCCATTCATCCTGCTCCCTTTCTTCTCCTTTTCTCTCCCTCTCTTAGAGCATGGGGAGGCTCTGGCGCATTTCCGCCTTCTCATTGCCATAGCTGACGTTCTACCACTCTCGCATCAACACCATCGCACTAAGATCCTCCCCTTACTCAATCCTTCTCTCTTTAGTCTCTCTCTCTACTTGCAATTCAACATTAATTTTTTTCAATAAAAATTTATTTTGTATTTTTTTATATTTGCATCAATTTTCTATCTTCTAATTTAGTTAGTTTTTTCCATTCTTTTGTGAGTTTTTTTGTTAATTTATAATTAGTTGTTAGAATTAGAAATGTTTTTCATATCTTGTTATAAAATTCTAAAAAAGTATGAAAAATCCATAAAAATCCAAAGTAATTAGTTTAGATTAATATAAAATGATTTATATAGTTTTACCGCTCTTAGAATGACTCAAACTCCCGCTATACTTATTTCATTTCTTTTGAGAGTTTGGTGATTTTTTGTAAATAATTGTGTTTTTACGCATGACAACACTTATTACTTTGTGAATCGCATGATTAAGAATGTTTAGATCTGAACTTAAATTAATTGTAATCTAATACTTGAATTTTTCTACTTAATCTTATTAGGTGCAATTAAGCCTCCAAATCTAGTGTAGTTTAACTCTTTAAACTACAGTTGATTTATCCTTCAAATATAATTACATCGAAATCATTATTAATTTTATCATGTCGATAATGAAGCTATCGGATTCTTGAAATTTTGGTACTACACCCCCTTAAGTATTTCAAATACTCATGGATCCTTCACACATTAATTAAAATATTATCTCGATGTCTAATCTCATTAAACTATCCGCATTCATCCTTGGATAATATTATTCTTTGTCTCCTTGTATCATTAGGAGGAAACAAAGATCATATTTTTCCTCGAGGTCTATCTTCTTCGCTTTTTTACATTGAGTCTGATCAGGATTCTACAACCATATGAGGAATTGTCGTTCCCAATATACGCGGAGCAAGCTCATGCTTCCATTCTGTTACATACACTTATGTAACGTATTTTTGTGATTCTTTCGAGAGATCACACAACTGATATTCCTTCCCACATGTACCAGCTTTCCAATATTAACTCCAAGATGGGTGCATCAACTATTGATCTACCAAATGAAAATATTCATGAATAGCGACATATATCTGTCTCAGGTCAAAAGATACTCCTTTGTGATTGCATTGGTGAATGACTTCGGCTATCTCTTATTTCATTAGGTTAACTCCTTAACCTGACTCGCATGGCATTTCTTCAATTTTCAGTCAAGAACATCAATCAGGCGACAACCTCTAAAGAAGGTTGCCATCTCAACTCAAACTAGAAACAATTGATTGAAATAGATGGTTTCTCGATGTCTTGTCGAATCCTCTGAATCGTTTAAATCTTCGAATTAACGTGCATCAGGTTTATTTGATTTGACTAAGTATGTTACCCTATTTGTACTAGGGGATCAATTTCATTTACTGGAAATTTATCTAATTCTTTTATTTAGATGAAAATATAGCTATAGTACAATACTCAAAATGCTCACCTAGGACACACGAAAGACAATAAAGACTAGTGTGATAGTCTTAGTGGACAAGAAGCTCCCTGTTGACTTGTTCAGAATTAATGTCTTGATTAAGCTCCTGAAAGTAATCGTCTTCTTTAGGAATCACAAGGATATCAGAGACAAGCCCAACCGTCGCCTTAATTTCCACCCCTAGGATCGTGGTGTTTGAGTTAGGTGGAATTGTCCTGCCTGTATCCACCATGTTCGCGTAGAAAAAGAGAATAAGATCGGGGTAGATCCCAACGCATCCAACGTCGAGATGAAAATAATGGTCAAAATATTTTGGTAAGTGAAAGGCTTCAAGATGATCCTTAAGGCAAAAGAACTCAAAGTCGAACCAAATGATAGTACGAGAATTTGGACCTTGGAGTTTTAAATGCGTTGAAATTTATATAAGGCTCCCTTGTTAATGAATTGATTAGTTAGGACATGAGCCTGGCAGTGCAAGGGGGTTAGAGGAAAAAGCCTCACCTTTCTTAGAACTACATGTAGGCATCATAGGTAGATTAGGCATTTGGTGGGTGTCGAATCACGAGTAGTATTATTTAATTATGTGATATTAGCATGAAAATAAATATATTGGAAATGGTTAACTATAAGCGATCCTACATAGATTTTTCAAGTGTATTTTAACATAGACTAAAGTATGCTTTAAGATTGTCGGTTTTAGGCCGATGCTCGATCTCAAGGAGGTGGGCTTAAGATAAATCGATTTCTGCGGGGATCCTAAAGACGAGTCATTTCCTTTCGCTTATTATTTTTTTGGATATTTCTTGGTTTTAAGATTTTTTTTGTGATAACCTTGGTCCTTAAGGTACACCCTCAAAATATGTCCTTGGCAACCCACTAACTTCAATTCGAAACAATCTCGCTATGCATGAGATCTAGTACATGTAAAGTCAAGGGTTATCTTTTCTCTTTTATTCTTTTTTGATATTTTCTTAATTAACAAATAAAAGATAATATGAGAATGAAAGAAAAATGCGGGAATTGAAATAAATGGAAATATTTAGCTTATTTATATATGTACATATATATGTATAAGATATATATGTCTATGTATACATGTAGATATATAGATATATATATACAGAGAGAGAAAGAAGAAAAGGAGGATGGGATTGGAAAGTGGAATGTAGCACTCTAATAGGTTAACCGACGTCTAGAGAGACGTGATTAACCCTAGCTATGTGCTGCGTAGTGTGTGGATTGGACGTGTGTGTGAAGGGCTTGATGTGGGCAGAAATCACGTCTGTGTTCGCAATTGGTGTGTACACATGCACAATAAAATGAGTGGTAAATCGAGATGTGTGCATGATGTGAATGGGTATATGTGTATGTGTATGAATATGTATATGTATGTGCGTGTGTCTATGTGAGTGTGAGAGTGAGTGTATGTCTATGTGAGTGTATGTGTATGCGTGTGTGCGAGTGTTTGTGTATGCATGTTTCTCTATCTGTGTGTGAGTGAGAGAGCAGTAGTGCGGAGTGGAGTGAGGTTCACTATCTATGTAAAGGCCCTAGGTAACTCCCTCGGATTTGGTTCGGGTTGCATGTAGTCGAGTCATCAATTCTTAAGTTTAATCCACTTAATAACCATTCGAGTTTCACATGGCATAATTATATGTACAATAAGTTTTGTAGTAAGAAACTTATAATCAACAAGCGCTGTAAAACATGAATAACCACAAAGTACAACATCAAATATCACGAGCACCATAAGACACTACTATCATCCCATAGTGTATACTTAGGAGTCAATTCACAGTTCATACACATCATGATAGTTGATTACTACAACACAGTAACAACAAAGTAGGGTCCAGCCGCTATTTACATTAAACAGAGCCTACAGCAGCAAAAGAGACAAAATACAAGCTACCCAAGGTCATATTTCCACCAACTCCTGCCATCACCCATTAGTGGGAAGGTCTAACAACAGTACCTGGAATAGAAGTTCCATTGTTTAGGCCTCCATGCCCTATCGTATCCTGCAACAATGGCGTCTCACTAGAGACCAACGAACTCGCACCAAACGGCTCGTAGCCGTGGTATGACTACACGACCTCGAGTCTTGAAATTTAGCCACAAAGTAGGGGTGAGCCAATTGGCTTAGTAGGGAAAACTACAGCGATTACCACAAGAACCAACGGGTAGTGTACAAGTTACGGTGCCCCCAGGCTAACTGAACCAATCACCCCATCCCTGTAATTAATTATTCCATGTCTTTCGTTTCAATTATCATCACTATTATTTTCTCACTTGCCTCAAAGGATCTGATTTTCGAAATCATTCCTCTCTATTAGAAGGGATGTCGGCGCATCCTTCTCTCGTATCACAGCCTAGCTGTCCCTCCTTGATCAGGGGAGGGACTAGCAACGCTATTGATCCTCAAGCAGGAGTACTTATTCTCGCAGTAGGAGGACATTGTTTGACTTCCGTCAGGGGAGTCGGGACTCCTGGGAGCTACCCAAGCTGTTACGAGCGCGCGGCTTCAGACGTATTTTAAGATGTCTGGGAGGTGGCCCAGACGTCGGACCAGACGTCTGGAACTCCTTCCAGACGTCTGGGATTCGATTTTTTTCGGCACAACGGTTTCGTCTGCGTGCCTGAGAGCGCAGACTTGTGAGCGCATCTCTCTCTCTCTCTTTTTCCCTCTCTCCTGCAACTGCAGGCTGCACCCTCAGTCCTCTCTCTCTCCTCCTCGCGCGGCCTTAAAAGGCCACGCCCTCCCCCTCACTCCCGTCACCTCCGCCCCCTTTCCTCTTCTCCTTCCAGCCGGTACGCAAGAGCGGGCGCGAGTGAGCGGTGGCAGCGACAGCCGCGGTGAGCGTGGGAGGAGGTGCTGCGCATGGGAAGAGGCGCTCAGCCATGAGGGCGAGCACTCCTGGGCTGCTAGGGCCAGCCGGTGGGGGAAGCAGCGGACGTGGGGTGATGCGGGAGGCCTGCTGCAGCTCGAGCAGCAAGCGGGCGAGGCGCGGCCGAGCGGCGCGAGCGGAGGGCGAGTCGCGCCCTGATTCTGGAATTTTCTCCAGAATCAGACGTCTGGGCTAACAACCAGACGGCGGGGAGGACGTATGGAGGACTGTCCAGACGTCTGAAAGGTGAGTTATTCCGTCTTTCTTCCTTTTCTTCGACTGACCGTACTAAGAGAGAGAGGAAATGGGTACGCGCAGGATCTGAGATTCGCATCCAACGCGAATCAGACATCTGGGTGCAGCGCCAGACGACGGGAACGACTTCTAGACGTCCGGGGTGATCATTGGACGTCTGGGAACTAGGCCAGACGCCCCCGCAGGCTTCTGGACGTCTGAGTGACCACACAGAGCAAAGGTAATCTCTGATCCACTTTTTAAGACGTCTGGAAGAGGTTCCAGACGTCTGATTTTGCACTGTTTCGTCGTTTTTGACCCGTTTAGGGCCCGTTCGGAGTTCATTTTCCGCGTTTCGAGTTGCATTCTTTTCGGAATTACGTCCTCTACCCCTCTGCAGTAGTTGTATACTATTTTGAGAAACTCCTTGTGTTTGATCCTTGTAATAGGACCTCGTTCCGTTGCAGTCTCGGGGGTTGCGGAGGCACGCGGGATTCCCGACCACGCCCCCAGTACTCCTGTTGTAACCGGTAGAGTGGCTTTTATGTTTATTAGTATAATCTGTTAATTATGAACCATAAATAGAACCTAGGACATTGCATGAATCCTAGGAATGAGAAACTAGAATGAATGGTAGATCCTAGGGTGTTGCATGAATCCTAGGGCTGGAAAACTAGATTGTATGATAGATCCTAGGGTGTGGCATGAATCCTAGGATGGGAAGAACTAGTGGAATATATGAATAACTGCTGTCTTGGAAAATGTGGAAAGGAAATAATAGCTACCTGTAAATTGGTTTAACAACTACCTGTTATGAATAAATGAGCATGTCTGGGAATATGGGATGTATGAATGTGAAACTCGAAAGGTGAAACCTGAATGTGCTGAGTTAAAAGAACTGGAACCCTACGGGGAATTAGGAGTGGAACTCCTGGAAAGAGAAAGGAATGGAACTGAGAAAGAAAGACGTGGTAGAGTGCTGTCTCTTGGGTACGTAGTACCAAGGGAAGTACCTGTACCTGTTTAGTGCAGAGCGGAGCTAGTCGCCCCAGGGACCCGGGGTTAGGACTGGCCACTTTGTACCGACTTGCTGGCCCTCGTGTACGTAGTACCGAGGAGAGCTACTAGTGTAGGGAGGTACTAGCTACCCCACGGGCCCCGGGGTTCTGCTAGCCTCCTACACTGACTTGTTAGGCCCACTGGGCAAACCAGGGTAGTCAGGCGAGGGTGCGCGGACTGTGGAGGGGCAAGGCCCCTGTTTGGTTACTGTGGAGGGGTTGGACCCCTGTTACTGAGAGGGCTCTGCCCTGTACTGGTTCTGTGCTATGCTTTGGGCGCACCCGTTAACGGAAACGACTGACCGCGTGCCAGTGCGGGTTAGCTACCTGTGCGTTTATCGTGCGTGCCGTAGTCACCGTTACGCCTGTCCGTGACCTTGGGGTGGTTGACTGAGAGTAGGATCACCACGGGGGACTCTCCCGGCCAGGAGAGCACCACGTGCTACTTCTACTGTTCAGAAAAGACTGCAATCAAGATCGTTCCCACGAGGAACATTCGAGATCAAGTGAAGGATCTGAGAAATCGATAAATTTTGAGACAATAGAAAGACGTAACTAAAGAAAGTAACAGAACATAACAGCTACTGTACACTATACTGTTTCTTTTGTTTTAGTTGCCACTCTACTAAGCGTTTTGCTGACGTGTTACACTCGTTACCTTTCAGGACCAGGTGTTGAGCAGCCAGGGTCAGCGGCTGCAGAGGACGCTGGGCCGAGTAGGGTCCAGTAGAGTTACCACTGTTCTCTTGTACCTCTTTTTGGTTCCACTGTAGTGAGTAGTTCTTGTTACCGTTGTACTTTTCTTTACCTGCAGTTTCATATTATGTTTTGAATGTTGTTCTACTGTTGTGGTGGTATATACTATAGTGGTTTCTTTCCTTACTACTGTATTTTCTTACTGTTAGTTATATTCATGCTGAATGTGGTTTATTTTACTGCTCTTTTGGTTACTTCCTCGTTGGACGACCAGGTCTTGGGATTAGTCGAGTCGGTCCGGTTCTCGTGTCTCGTAGGGACTCGGGAATCGGGTCGTTACACAAGCCAAATAACTCGTGGACAAGATTAGCTATCGCTGACCAAGTTCCATGAAACAAAGTCATCGATCAATCAGATCATCCCAAATCATAGTATAGGACATGGTTAGACATTGTCAGGTCACATCTATGCTCCCTCTGAGAGCTTACATCCCTGATGTGCCCTCTCAAATCCATCGTCGGATGAGGTCCCCACCATCTCTCATGGCACCCTGGCGTCATCTGTCCTTGCGAGCACCTACGGATCTTATCGCTACAAGTACCTCACATTGAGTCTGATTTAGGTAAGTTCAAGTACCCCGTTTCAATGACAGCCTGTGGTTCGTCACCACAACTGGGAACTGTTCAGGTTCCAAGGTTGGTCACTGGTAGGCACTAGCTGCATAGAATTCCTAGGACTTTCGCCCACAGTGATGAGGTCATGGCTCAAGGAGTCAAGGTGTTAGCCCTACAAGCCCACCTATCTGACCAACACATCACATTTGTTTTTATTCACAGTTTCTCTTAGGGTTCCATTTAGGATCCTTAGATTTGGGTTTCAAACTCCAAATGGGGCTTAATACCTTCATTCTTTCATATTTGGCTCAGATTTAGCTAAATAGATCAAGCTCTTGGTCCTTGTGAGGAGTTTCTACACGAAATGGGACCACATATGCCTTATTGGACGTCCAATAAAAGTATCAAATGTCCAATTTGACCACTTAAGACTTCTGATAAATGTCTAGACATCCAGAACCTGTCATCCAAGAAAGATCCTCTCCCTGTCCAGTTATTGGCGAGGATTTGCCATCTGGGCAAGTTGATTGTGAACCTCTGTGATCTCGTCTCTCTGTTGTTTTTGCATAGCTGCATTCGTCTTTTGAATGTCAACCAGAGTCTGAAGGATAAGAGTCATTTGATTTATCCGAGTCGGCCCAGATTGATAAGTTGGGTTAGGCCGAGGCTGAGGCGGCTAATATGGACGAGGAGCTTGTGGTTGGGGTGGATATTGAGGTCTCTGATTTTGATTATTGCCTGACCATGTGAAGTTGGGATGATTGCGCCATCCAGGGTTGTAGGTGTTTGAGAATGGATCGTTCTGAATGGAGTTGAGGTTCTCGCAGGTCTGAGGAACCTCGGGAAAATCAGAATATGAGGGTTCAGAGTTCCCCCAATTAGAGTAAGTGGATCCGGAGTTTCCTCCCTAGCCAGAATCAGACGGGGGTGGATTTGGGTCCATCCCCTAACATGGTTGGTGATAGATGTTGTCCACAGCCTCCCTGCCAGCGGGTGGTTGTGTGAACATTTTTTGCGCAGAGGCGGCTTGCTGCAAATGTCGAGTTAGCTCATCCACCTTCTTCTCAATAATAGAGACCTTGTCCAGATGACTGGACATCAGTTCCAAGTCAACGGAAGAGGACAGGCCCTACGTCTCATGTGCTCCCTTTGGATTCGTCAATGCACGGGCATTCGTTCGGTCGAACATGCCCATGGATTCATTATTGATGGAGTTCTCGCACATATTCTCGAGAATCTCCCACACGGTATCTTCGTGTTGACGCATGATGTTTCTTTCGCAGGTTGCATTGATGAATAATCTAATATCCTCACGGATTCTATGGTAAAAAGACTGGACTTGTTCCCATTTAGGAACTCCTTGATGGGGGAACTTTTGCATGATATTCAAAAAATAACCCCATGCTTCGTGAAGTGGTTCTCCTGCTTGTTGTGTGAAATGTGTGATCTAGTGCCGTAAAGCATTTGTCCGACCAACAGGGAAGAACTTTCTCAGAAACTCGATTGCAGTTCTGCCCAGTTGTTGATCGGACGCGTTTGGGATTGGTACCAGTGAGCAGCTTTATCCATGAGAGAGAAGAACATTTTCATGAGGAGAATATCTCGATTTTGAGCTTCTGACCTGAAGGTCTAGGCTAGATGCTTGAGTTGTTTGATATGTTGGAAATGATCTTCAGAATTACGGCCGTGGAATTTAGGAATGGCATGAATCATGTTGGGCTTGAGTTCAGTGTTAGGACTTCCAACGGGGATTTGTACTTGAGATTCGATTGCCACCGCAGCGGGATTGTAGTGATCTCGCGTCATTGGATGCTGTAGTGGGTTCACAAAGGCTTGGAATAGATCATTGAGGCACTGAAGTTGATTTTCGAGATTATTTTCTTCTGCGGGTTATGCCATGATGATGGATGGAGAATCAGGTTCAGATGAATCGGAAGAGATATCAATAGAATTGGGTTGTTGCACAAACAAAGAGGTCGAGGCTTGGCCTTGACGTGAATGAATGACTCAAGGATGGCCTTAGAGACCTCCTCCCGAACATTCATCGATGGAGTAGATGAGAGGTAAAATGTGATGGACCCAATCAAGACATCTAAAAATTTTGAATGACTATAGAGGTTCGGGGCAGATGATACCCCTTAATCAGAAAGTCGTCTACCTGAGAATTACCTGGGCAGCTAGAGAGGGAGAGTCCTGCAAAGACCCTTACACGGTAGAGCGTCCCCACGGGTTATAGGGTTTCCCCCACCTGACCTCTCTTGTCACTGATATTCCAGGTAGACCAAAATGGGGACTTGACCTCTTAAGTCTACCATTTTTAATTAAGAGCAAGGGTGCTTTTGAATTTCACTTGAACTTTAAGATGTGTTGAGTGCAAAAGTGACCTAATTTGAAAATTAGTTGACCCACAAGGTGGGTCAACTTCACCTGTGGTGAAGTTGTGATAACCCTAGATACCTTAAGCTTTATGTAGGTGCACAAATCCGGATTTCTTGTCCAAATAAGATGTTTCAACTCAGGCAACTTGATGAATTATCTACGGATAGAATGCAAGTACCCCTAATTGATTCCTTTTCCTTTTATCCTTTTCAGAATGAGGGTCTTAAGAGAGAGAGTGGTTAGAACTTACCTGGCCCTGGCGTGTTTACTGTGCAGTTGATCTTCCTTGAATGTATCCCTCCAGAAACAACCACGGCAAAGGAGATATAACAAGTTAGAATCTGAATAAGGAATTGTAATAAAGAGTTCTAAATTACTCGTTGCTCCCCGGCAACGGCACCAAAATGCTTGCGCGCTAAATCGGTGTTTAAGATTGTCGTGTTGTAGCATAGCCAAAATAATGCTTAAACAAATAAATTTTATTACTCAAAAGAGGTTTCGAGGTTGAACACAGGGAGAAATATGGAATTTGAAGCTCAAGATCGCAATTTAAATCAAGAATAAATATTGCAATAAAAGTAATGTCAGAATCAATTTAAAATGGTGATTTAAATCACCAATTACTCCTCACAAATAACACTTAAATCAATGTCTCAAATATATGCAATCAAAGTATCAAACGTCTTAAGTAGCCCTGTTCTACAATGCTAAGATTTTTCTTCTTCTTTCTCTTCTCTTGTCTTTTTCTTTTGCTTCTCGTCTGTGGCTTCTTCTTCTTTTTCTTTTCTGTTTTTTCTACTACGGCTCCCTCTTCTCTTCTTCTTCTTCTGTTTAGCCTCTTCACACAAGGAGGGGGGCTTCTATAATTGGCTAAGTGTTGCCAATACTTTCTACAGCAAAACCCTCCCCCTTCCCCCCGCACGCTCTCTCCACTCTTTCTCCACTTAGGTCACGCTCTCCCAGAGCCTCCAACAATACCGGGTATACAGTTAATCAGACCTAAAGTGAACCTGGGACTAGGGCTGCGGGTGTGGGTCGCAGCCGAGGAGTGCTTAGGGTTAGGCGGGTTATCAGGCGCACCAGGTCCGCAGGGTCAGAGTCGCGGACGAGGCGCGTGAGGCGTGCGTGCGCGGACCTCACCCCTTGTGCGTGTGAGGCGATAAGCCTCTAGCAGAAATTCAATTTATGCCCTGGCGGGCGCTCTTCAGCAACCGATGTGGGATTAAACCATGCCCCTTTCCTTCGCGTAGCAGCAGCAAGGAGGATCCTTCCAATTAAGGCCTGGGACGTAGTCAATGCTCCCAATTGACTACCTGCTCCTTTGCCTGGGTGTACTTCGCTTCACCTGGGGCGTGTCCTTGGTGCTAAAGCTTCACGAACACGGCTGAAGCTTGCTTGAGCATGCTTCATTAACGGTGGTTGGAAGTTGGAACCTGAAAACATGAACACGGCCTCACGGCCACATTAGAAGAGCTCAGGGAATGAAACTGTGGTGGTAGCGTAGCGTGCAAGTGGATGTGGAGGCCTGTCGACCTCATAGATTGTGTGTGAGAGTGCGTGAGTTGGGGGGGGGGGGGTGGTGATAGAGGCCAATCCCCTCAATTACCTGAGGGGTCTCGATCAATGAGTCGATACATTGGTGAGGAGCTTGGAAGCGGTGCAGTTGAGCGAGTGTGGAAGCCGCTAGGGCTCATCGAAGGTCTGCTAGTGATGTGGAAGATGAAGTCGCGGAGGGCGTGTTGGCGGTTGAAACGAAGTTGCGGATGTTTGAAAACGAAGAGTGCAAGATGAAGAGACATTTAGGAGAGGAGGCAGATGAAGGGGAGCGGAGTTGGCACCGGTTGAGGTATGGCCGGCGCCAGAGATGAAGCTGCTCTGATGAGAGGTGGACGGCGAGGATGAATGAGATGGGGGCGCCGATAGGTGCTGTGCAACGCGGAGGAAGGCAAGGAGGAAGAGTTTGCTGCTGGTATTGCAGTAGACGACGAGGGGAGGCAAGGAGAGTTGTTGGACCTTGAAGAGCAAATTGGCCGGAGGAAGAGAGAGGAATTTAAGGGTTTCTCTGGTCGAATTTAAGCTTGAAAGGATTGGGCAGGCCTTGGGAGTCTTTATATAGGTATGAGGGGGTCGATTAGAGCTTCGAAGCCAAGCTTTCAAGCTTGGAAGGTCGCTGGAGTTGGAAACCCAAATTTCTCATGCGTTTGCATGGGAAATTGGGAAAGTTTGAAGCACAAGATCGGTCTGATTGAAAGAGGATTTTAATAGGAATCTTCGATTCAATTTTGAGGATGTTTCATTAATCAATCAAGGTGGAATCCTCGATTGATTGTCACTGGAGTTATAGGATTAGGAGTTCTGTGCAGTGGGGATCTTTTTGTCAGGACGATGAAAAAGTTAGGGTCCTATTTGAAAAGTTTTTGAAAGTTAAGGGTAGAAATGTAATTAAATAAGATCAATTTGTAAACTAGGTCAAGACAAATTTATTTTAGGTCCAAATTTTGGCACAAATCTAATTTGGACTCAAGGAATCCAATGATGAAGTTGGATTTTGGTTTTGATCATGTTTGACTGGGTAATTTATGCAAAAACTCAAATTAGGATAAATATTTGTTTGTGACTCTGTTCTGGGTCAAAATGGATTCTGATGGTCAAATTGAAGATTCCAAACCCTATAGAATATTTTTCTATGAATTTTAGAGGATTTAGGTGAATTTTATCCTGATCAGAACCTCAATTACTTAAGCAGATCTGTTTTTAGGGTTTCAAAAGTCATTTAATTCTTAAAATACGCGCAAACTCTTTTCTATCCATCTTAACCCACTTGTTATCATTTAAGACCATTTGACCTTCATTCAACCCCTGAGAAAACCCGTGGTTGTACTGCATTCATGATAAGCTGGTAAAATTATAGTTTTAACCCTAGTTTCTTATTTTTCCTTCCGATGATTATATAATGACTTGTGACTCTCTAGTGGTTATGTAGGAGCATTTACTGACTTAGTTTGGTCAAAATGAGGTGGTTATGACTCATGATGGTGTTCCCATCATACTCCCATGCCTAACTTTTGCTAGTCCTTTTGCAAAATTTCGAGATATTAACTTTGATTCTTGACCATAAAACTTTTGATGCTTAAAACTTTGATATGTGCTTCCTTTTGTATATTAAGTTAGAATGCCAATAGTATTCTTAGAGGCACTCAAGTAACAACCAAGATCCGGATCTGACCAGCTCTAGCCTTAGTCTACTGCGAAGGTTTCTAAGGCCCACAGGAATTAACCTAAGGTTCATTAAACTCCGCGATTAAAGCACCTATACTTGCAACATGCTTTAGCCTAGGTTCAGTTTGCAGTTCATTTTTGTTAGAGAGATATAGAGGAATTTTTCTTTATTTTTGGAGAGTTTTCTTTTCTTTTTATATCTAGCTTCGGATTAGCTTTACAACACTGTCTGTATCGGATTCCTTGTCCTCACCATCAATCCTCGTAGGATCCCTAGCAATCGATGCTTCGAGATAGCATCGCCCATGGCAACCCCCAGAACTCTGGCTTTCGAGATAATCCCGCCCATGGCGTTCTGTGGCTAAATCCAGATCCTTGCAATCGACATTTTAAGATAATGCCGCCCATGGCATCTGAAGCAACACAGGGTGCTTACATGCCCCCGGTAGGATAGGTAAATATCCTAGGAGACAAGAACCGAGGAGACAATATGTTATTGCGCATCTTCGAGGGGAATTTCCCGCCTCTCCTCGCTGGGAACTCGTTCAAATCAACTTGTGTTGATCAGCCGCTCCTAATCTAGGTAACTTTTTCAGAACAAGTTTAACGCATTTGCATGATTTTGAAACTTAGGCACACTGAACCAGACTGTGTGTGGATTGGGGTACTTAGGCTACCGAGTTTCGCTTACATCATTCATTAGTATAGGTGTTAGGTGGGTGAATGGGTCGGGGTGACTTGTTGCGGACGATTTCAAGCTCGGGTACGGGTACCAGAGGTGGAGTCGGCTGTTCTAACGGATGAACCTTAAAGTGCAATATAAGTTCAGCATAAGATGTCTTAGGTAGGGTTTCAGGTTTTTCAAAATGACGGGTTGCCTTCCGTTAAGCGCTGAGTTTAACGCCGTCAGCCGGACGCAATGAGCTCAAGGAGAATGGAGGGTAAAAGATATCTCAACCAAATTTGTATCTGTGAGTTCAATGAACGGTTTGAGTCACTTACCGTTCACAACAAAAGGTTCCGAATCGTGGCTGCGCTGATTGATTTCGACAACACCATTTCTAAAGATTTTTCGGACAAGGTAGGGTGTAACGACCCGATCCCGAGTCCCTACGAGACACGAGAACCGGACTGACTCGACTAATCACAAGACCTAGTCGTCCAACGAGGAAGTAACCAAAAGAGCAGTAAAATAAACTGCATTCAGCATGAATATAACTAACAGTAAGAAAGTACAGCAGTAAGGAGAGAAACCACTACAGTATATGCCACCACAACAGTAGAACAACATTCATAACATAATATGAACTGCAGGTAAAGAAAAGTACAGCGGAAACAAGAACTACTCACTACAGTGGAACAAAAAGAGGTACAACAGAACAGTGGTAACTCTACTGGACCCTACTCGACCCAGCGTCCTCTACAGCCGCTGACCCTGGCTGCTGAACACCTGGTCCTGAAAGGTAACGAGTGTAACACGTCAGCAGAACGCTGAGTAGAGTGGAAACTAAAACTAAAGAAAACAGTAGAGTGTACAGTAGGTGTCACGTTCTGTTACTTTCTTTATTTATGTCTTTCACTTGTCTCACGATTTCAATTAATCCTCAGATCCTTTACTTGATCTCGAATGTTCCTCATGGGAACGATCTTGATTGCAGTCTTTTCCAAAAAGTAGAAGTAGCACGTGGTGCTCTCCTGGCCGGGAGAGTCCCCCGTGGTAATCCTACTCTCAGTCAACCACCCCAAGGTCACGGACAGGCGTAACGGTGACTACGGCACGTGCGATAAACGCACAGGTAGCTAACCCGCACTGGCACGCGGTCAGTCGTTTCCGTTAACGGGTGCGCCCAAAGCACAGCACGGAACCAGTACAGGGCAGAGCCCTCTCAGTAACAGGGGTCCAACCCCTCCACAGTAACCAAACAGGGGCCTTGCACCTCCACAGTCCGCGCACCCTCGCCTGACTACCCTGGTTTGCCCAGTGGGCCTAACAAGTCAGTGTAGGAGGCTAGCAGAACCCCGGGGCCCGTGGGGTAGCTAGTACCTCCCTACACTAGTAGCTCTCCTCGGTACTACGTACACGAGGGCCAGCAAGTCGGTACAAAGTGGCCAGTCCTAACCCCGGGTCCCTGGGGCGACTGGCTCCGCTCTGCACTAAACAGGTACAGGTACTTCCCTTGGTACTACGTACCCAAGAGACAGCACTCTACCACGTCTTTCTTTCTCAGTTCCATTCCTTTCTCTTTCCAGGAGTTCCACTCCTAATTCCCCGTAGGGTTCCAGTTCTTTTAACTCAGCACATTCAGGTTTCACCTTTCAAGTTTCACATTCATACATCCCATATTCCCAGACATGCTCATTTATTCATAACAGGCAGTTGTTAAACCAATTTACAGGTAGCTATTATTTCCTTTCCACATTTTCCAAGACTGCAATTATTCATATATTCCACTAGTTCTTCCCATCCTAGGATTCATGCCATACCCTAGGATCTATTATACAATCTAGTTTTCCAGCCCTAGGATTCATGCAACACCCTAGGATCTACCATTCATTCTAGTTTCTCATTCCTAAGATTCATGCAATGTCCTAGGTTCTATTTATGGTTCATAATTAACAGATTATACTAATAAACTTAAAAGCCACTCTACCGGTTACAACAGGAGTACTGGGGGCATGGTCGGGAATCCCACGTGCCTCCGCAACCCCCGAGACTGCAATGGAACCGGGTCCTATCACAAGGATCAAACACAAGGAGTTTCTCAAAACAGTACATAGCTACTGTAGACGGGTAGAGGATTTAATTCCGAAAAGAACGCAACTCGAAACGTGGAAAACGGGACCCGAATGGGCCCTAAACGGGTCGAAAACGACGAAAAAGTGCAAAATCAGACATCTAGAACTTCTTCCAGACGTCTTAAAAAGGTGGATCAGGGATTACCTTGCTCTGCGTGGGCTCTCAGACGTCCAGAAGCCTGCGGGGGCGTCTGGCCTAGTTCCCAAACGTTCGATGGTCACCCCGGACGTCTGGATGTCGCTCCCGTCGTCTGGTGCTACTGCCAGACGTCTGATTCGCGTTGGGTGGAGAATCACCGAACCTGCGCGTACCCATCTCTCTCTCTCAGTATGGTCACTCGAAGAAAACGAAGAAGACGGAAATAACTCACCTTTCAGACGTCTGGATAGTCTTCCAGACGTCGTTCCCGTCGTCTGGATAGAAGCCCAGACGTTTGATTCTGGAAAAGTTTCCAGAACCAGGGCGCGACTCGCCCTCCGCTCGCGACGCCCGACCGCGCCGCGTCTCGTCCGCCTGCTGCTCAAACTGTAGCAGTACCCCCCTCGCATCGCTCCGCGCTCGCTGCGCCCCCCGCTGGCCGGCCCTAGCAGCCCTGGCGAGCTCGTCCTCACGGCCGAGCACCTCTTCCACGCGCAGCACCTCCTCCCACGCTCACTGCGGCTGTCGGTGCCGCCGCTCACTCGCGCTCGCTCTTGGGCACTGGCTGGAAGGAGAAGAGGAAGGGGGCAGAGGTGACGGGAGTGAGGGAGAGGGCGTGGCCTTTTAAGGCCGCGCAAGGAGGAGAGAGAGAGTGGGCAGGGTGGGTCTGCGGCCGCAGGAGAGAGGGAAAAAGAGAGGGAGAGAGAGAGTACGCCGGTCTGCACGCTCAGGCGCGCAGACGAAACACGCGTGCCAAAAATAACCGATTCCCAGACGTCTGGAAGTGGTTCCAGACGTCGGGTCAAACGTCTGGGCCACTTCCCAGACGTCTTAAAAGACGTCTGAAGCACGCGTTCGTAACATAGGGTCCAATCCATTTTGATATGAGTTTTCCTGAGAGCAATTTGAGTTTGACATCAAAGAGTAGGACTTTTTTTACCAGGGAAAAAGATTTTTTTGGATTTGTGCTTGTCTTGAAAGGCCTTAGCCTGCTCTTTGTAAATTCGCGAGTACTCATACGTGTCGTGGTATAATTCATTGATCTCACTCATTTGAAGCTTTCTGTGGGTTCCTGCCTTAGAAAGATTAAGATTGCAGTTCCGTATTGCCCAATAGGCTTTATGCTCCAATTCCATGGGGAGGTGACATGCCTTCCCGTATAGTAATCTGAAGGGAGACATGCCTTCCCGTACACTAATCCCGTACACTAATCAAGAAGAATCCCATAGTGATTCACTATGCTAGTAAGACACTAAATGATGCACAAAAAAATTATACAGTTACTGAGAAAGAGTTGCTAGCGATAATATTTGGATTGGAAAAGTTCAGATCTTACTTCCTCAGGTCTTGAATCATTGTGTACTCTGATCATTCCATGATCAAACACCTTCTATTGAAGGACACGAAACCTATGTTGATCAGCTAGATCTTACTTTTGTAAGAATTTGACCTAGAAATTCGTGACAAGACAGGAAACAGAATGTCGTTGTCAACCACCTTTCCCACCTTCCCTTTGAGAGCATCGAGACAACTCCTCCAATCACCAACACTTTACTAATGAGCATCTTTTAACTATCTCTACTGATCTTCCTTGGTACGCCAACATCATTAACTATTTGGTTACACATCAATTCCCATTCGATTGGGACTGGAATCACAAATCACGACTCAAATCAAAAGCCAAATTCTATTTCTGGGAAGATCTGTATTTGTTTCGACTTTATAATGATCAAATCATCAGGCGTTGTGTATCTTCTTATGAGATTGTCTCTATCCTCTCCTTTTGTCATGACCAGGTTTGTGGCGGTCATTTTTTGGGACATAAAACCGTTGCGAAAGTTTTGCAAAGCGGATTTTATTGGTCCACTCTTTCTGCGAGTACACAGACATATTGTAAGGCATGTAGTTGTTGTCAAACTCTTGGTATCATGTCACGCAGAGACATGATGCCTCTAAACCCGATTATTATCTGTGAAATCTTTGACATTTAGGACATAGATTTTATGGGTCTGTTGCCGTCTTCTTCTGGCTTCGAGTACATTTTACTCGTTGTCGATTATGCTTCTCGTTGGATCGAGCCGTACCCACACGCACAAATGATCATAGAGTTGTCATTCCTTTTGTTCAAAGTCATATCATCTCTCGCTTTGGGATACCACGCGCTATCATTTTTGACAGGGAATCCCTGTGTAACAACGCCCAATTTAGGAATCTACTTGGAAAATAATGTCACATCGTATTGCTATACCTTATCATCCCCAAACTAATGGACAAATCGAGGTCTCTAACCAGGAGATCAAGAAGATTCTTCAAATGACAATTTGACCTGATAAGAAGGACTGGTCTTCTCGATTAGACGAGGCTTTGTTTGCTTATAGGACCTCCCAAAAGACACCCATAGGCATGTCACTAGAGGTGTTCAAAAATCCCGGTAATCTTGGGTACCCAACTCGACCCATCATTTTTTATCCTATTAGGTCGAGTATTCATTTATAAAATATGGGTTGGGTACCCATTAAACATGGCCGTTACTTCTCAAGTCTCTGTTTGGGTACCCATCAAGACATCCACTGGTACCCATTAACTAACCCGTCATATGACCCGTCCATGATCCATCCATATTGTCAATCTCGTAACCCAATTAAGCCAACTTGCGACCCCCCTTTCCTCAGCTCTCACTATGCTCACAGCTCAATCTCGACCCATTGGCCATTACAACCCTTATCCCTTCAGGCAGATCGGGGAGAGGGGGCTACTAGCGGGGGGCGAGGGTCAAGAGGTGGAGGAGGAGGTTGCGTCGTAGTTGACGTCGATGGGGGTGACATCGAGGGTCCCCAGGCTGATGGATCTAAACTCGATCCAGCTTGCAAGGTCGTGGACGTGGTCAAGCTCGGGGGCGAGGAGGCGCTTGAGGTCACGGAGCTCGAACCGAGAGTAGGCAAAGATGTGGAATGTGATGTGGCCACCGAAGAGGGTCTCGCCATGATGGCTTTAATACTTTATTCTCTCCCTCGATCCTTCAATGCAACAAATCCCTTCTTCGCTATCCTCGGTCACACACGCTTTCTCGACAACGCGTGATGCCCGTGCACCGTTTCCCATCAACACTAGTGCGTATATAGCTCGATAGTCGTGCGCAATCCCCCCAACCTCATCTCAAAGACATTGTTACATACTTAAACTTTCCATTTTCTTTAAAAAAAAGAAAGAAATGACTATTACTATAAATAGTGGTCATCAAGATTTATTGATATGAGATCTATTTTTATTATTTATAATTTATTTATTTCTTTCTTTTATAATTTATTTTATTTTTTTATCCTTTTTTATTATTTATTTATTATTTATTATTTATTTATTTTATTTATTATTTATTATCTATTATTTTTTATTTTAAAATTTACTTTTATTTAATAACATTTTTCTTGTTAAATTTATATTATAAAGTTATTTTTTTATATATTTTAAAATGTTTTTATATATTTATAAATGTATTTTATCATTTTAATGAATATTGTCATATGTATTTTTATTTGTTTATAATTTTTTTAAAATTATATTTCATGTCTTTAAATTTTTATATTTTAGCTAAATTCATTAATCGGGTACCCAACGAGTACCTATGACCCAGTTTAACACAATTTGATATCATATCTATTGGATTTCCGTTTGAATGGGTCGGTTCGAGTTATGATCCACTTGAGATTGGGTCAGGTCGGGTCAAGTGGAAATGAGGTGGATACCTGACCCACGAACACCTCTACAACATGTCACCATAAAGACTTGTTTATGGAAGCCCTACCATCTTCTCGTAGAAGTTGAACACAAAGCCTATTGGGCAATTAAAGTCTGTAATCTTGACCTCGCGAAGGTTGGTGATCTCCGTAGGTTGCAACTCAATGAACTTGAGGAACTCCGAAATGATTTCTATAAGAGTTCTAAGTTGTATAAGGAAAAGTTGAAAGCCTTCCATGATAAACACATTTCCTGTAAGTTTTTCGCACCTGGTCAGAAGGTGTTAATCTTTGATGCCCAGTTGAAACTCTTCCCTTGCAAACTAAGATCCAAATGGACAGGTCCATTTGAAGTCACTAGAGTCTTCGATAATGGAGTTATCGAAATCACTAAACTCAACAAGAATCAACCCTTCAAAGTCAATGGTCAACATCTCAAACCTTATCTTGAAACACACGTTTTGGGTTTTGTTGGAGACTATTATACGCTCCATTAATGTTCTCTAGGGTTTACGCTTACCTGAAGGTGTAAAACTTAACACCTGTACATAGTTGTTTCCTACTCTCCACACTTTTATCTATCTTTACACCTGAGTCTCTACTCTTTCTATTAATTCCTTATTTTCTACTATTCACTTAGTCCGACTGATGACTCTGACTTAGGTCAGACTTGAAATCGTTCGCACAGAGATCTTTGATTTCCTCTATACGACTCCTTCCGTCATCCTATGCTAAGAGAAGTGTAGAGTTTTTTCCACCATTTCTTTACAATGATGACCTTGTAAAATTTTGGCTTGGGGGGGTGTGAAGTAAATCTTTAACTCTAAGTGTAATAATAGACAAAAGATGAGAAAAATGTAAAAATGTATAAATTTTTTTTGAAAAATACATAAAAATTTGAAAAAATTGATAATGCACAAAAATGTTAAAAAATTAAAAAAAAACAAAAAAGGGGGGATTACATTCATTCATAAGAAGAGTTGAAGAAGAATTATAAATACCTTATTTAAATATTTTTAATTCATAGATTAAGGGGTTAAATTTCCCAAGGTCAGAAATAATAGTGTATATATACATATAAATTAAGAGGTTAAATTTCCCAAGTATTGGATCTCTAATTTGGACTTTCTCCTGAATATCTTTTTAAAACACGTATTTGTTTGCAAATTTCAAATGGAATTTTCTTCGGTTAAGAGTTTGAAGCCTTAATATCATCTATTTTTCCTGCTCTTTATTCTGAAACAAAGTAACTAAGATGACATTAAACTTTATACAAGACTTAAATTTTGGAACTAAATTGTAACTTTCTTAATCAATAAGACCAGATTAGATCCTTATGAGTTTTGAATACTTGTTTTTACTACCAAGTTGAGAGAGACTAGATACCTAGAGTTGATTAAGTGAAGAGTTAATAGAATCCTTGACCATAAGGTCTAACAGGCTATAGTTAGCTTAATCAATCAAGGACGTTCGGCTAGACTTGGCGAGTTGCGTTTTGACAGATCCTGCAGGTTGATACTAATGGTTTAAGGACTTGAGAGTGAAAGGCTTTGTTGTCCACGCTTTGGTTTGTGAGTTAAGTAACCAAAGTGTCCAAACTTCACACACTTTACAATTGTCTTGCTTGCATCTGAGATCACGAAAACACAGAGGTTAAGAGATTAGTTCTAAATCCTATTTAGTCCAAGAATTTTTGTGGGGTAGCTCTTGAATGGGTGAAGGATGTGCCACTCACCTAGAAAAAAGATTTAGAGTATTTACTATTAGTAAGGAAAATGAGGAGGGAAAAAAATAAATTTATTGAAAAAAATAATCATATACACCCTGCAGTTAAGCATATCACTACAAATGAATGCTTATGCAGTTTTTGTCCACAAAATAAGGCATCTTGCTACATATGGATGCTATCCCTTCATCAATAAAAACACCTCTCTACATATGGGTGTTTTAACCTATAGAAAATGAATTTGAAAAATATGGAAATAAAATATAGGAATAAGTTACCCAATGGTCCATTAGGGAAATATATGCCTAGAGCATTGACCTCGGGATAAAACAGGTGAGGAAAAAGCAACCAAATCTAAATAAGGCTTGAATTGGAATAACCTGAATTGGAAATTAATGTCTTAAAATCTAGATTTTTGCAACTTTGGATGCTTGTAAGACGAGTCTACTTCACACGCACGGTTGCTTTAAACTCATAGCTACTCAACCTTGTAGTGGGCAGTGAAGCTTGAGAAATCGGGTTTTGGAGACTAGCAGTTGAGGCCTAAAGGAGACAGATTGACAAGACCCTAGGTCTAGAAGTCTGTCCTTGATGTTGTGGACTAATTGGTTTAGGGATTTTTCTATTATCTGAAGTTGGTCAATAAAGGGTGTTTAGTTGAATTACAAAAGCTTAAGTTAGTAAAAATCGGATTTCACGTGCTTAAGGAATAACTCAAGTCTATTGAATTTTTGAGTTAGAATTTAACTTTCTGTCCTTGAATCTTATTACGTTATTCATCATGACTTCTTTAACCTTTAGAGTTTAGAGTGGATATAAAGAATAAAATGGGTTTTCGATGTTTTGATTCGAAAGAAATTTTCGTTGAGATTCTATTTTTATGAATACATATTTCTAGAAGGCATTTAGGCTTTTGAGTCCATTGAAAGAGGATTTCCGCTAATGCTCTGTTTATTCATGGTTATTTATTTAAATGCAAAAATATAAAATACTAATAACAAAAACATTTTAACCTAAGCATTCCTCTGCTTTAGAATTATTTAGAATTATTTATAATTATTTAATCACCCTGCTGCTTAAATCATCATATTCTTGGTTAATTTTGCTAGGAACTAGAAAAACATTGGCTTGGGTGCATGATGAGAGACTCATCATGGCTCCTAATTAGCACTAATTAGCTTTTTTTCCTAGTTAATTAACTAAGAATACACTAAATACAAGGTTAATTATAATATAGGGGTAAAATATTAAGGACTTGTAAAAATAAGTTAAAATAACATAATTAAAGCTCAATTAATATTACTATAAGTTTAATTAATAATTTGAACTCAATTCAATACTAATTAGCTATATAATTAGTATTTAGTTTAACTTAATTAAGTTAATGACCTAAGTACTTAGTTAACCTAATTAATCTTATCGTTTATATTAATATTGATAAAAAGGAAAAAAAATGTAATTTCAACGAATAAATATATAATTACATTATTTATAATAATATATAAAAATTTGAAAAATAAATAAATTAAAATAAGCCTTAAAAACTCACTATTTAATTTTAAGCCCTTAACCATAATTGTAATTGAGTCCTTTTATATCTTTCAGGTCCTTCACTATTTTCATTTAATTGCCTGTACGTTGGTCTTCTTCTTCCTTTTCTTCTTCAACATTGGATGGCTCATGATGTCCGGTGTCCATACCCTGTAATGACCGCCCATCTGTCGCCATTCCACCTTCGAAGTTGCCATCCAGCATGCGCTCACCTCCTCCTCCACATCCTACGAACTGGATCTCCTCAAAGTCCTACTTTCCCTAGGAGAGTAACTTCACCGGCATTGGAGAAGACGCCGATGGTTATGATCCATCTAGCCACTATACCGTCCTGATACAAACCCCCTTACCTCGCTCTCCACCTATAAATACTGCATCCTACCTCCGATCTCCGTTAGCAACCCCCTTCTCACTTCTCCCACCGCGATTGTTCATAGGCTATTCCTTGCAACTCCAGTGACCTCCACCTCCTTTCATCTTCTCTAAGGGGAGCAACCACCTTCCAATCCCCATCGTCCTCCTCCACATCATCCAGACGGGGCCACGACCTCAACAACACTCTCTACATCACATATTCTTCCTCCACTGGAGCTCTGATCTCTCCCTTTGATTTCTTCCTCCATCACGAGCCATTGACGAAGTTCCTCTCATCTCCTTCGTCCAAGTAATTGTAGATTAGCTTAGAGTGTAGTGTAGATTATATTTAGCTAGTTAGTTAGGTAGTTAGCCTAGTATAATGCCTAGATTTAAGTTCATCTTATCTCCGACGAGCCAATTTCGACTCATCGGACCTTCATTCACCTATCCAACCACATGTTCATCTTCTTTATCAGCTCATGATTTCATTCCACATTCTAAATCACTAATTGGATCACCTAATCGCCTAATTCCATCACACACTCACTGGATCACCTCCGCTGTCTATGGCAGAGGTCTCTAGCTATTTCCACACACATTTGGGGCCCTCCGTCACTTAGCCATCACTTAAGGGCCCTGTTCTCATTCTTAATTAGATCGATTACACTTTATATCATAAACGCCTAAATCCACCTCAACTTCTGAGCGTGTTGTCAATGGCGGCTTAAAAGAGTCCTCTTCACCTAATTAATCATCTGATCACCTTCGCCTAGCCATAATAAGTATTTCCCCTCACTCAATTGAGTAAGAGGGCAATTCTTGAGTTCATGCAAACTCAAGATGTGTTTTTACTGTGTTTCTTGAATCATTTATATGTCTCGTAATCAATTGCATTAATTGTTGAGTTCTTGAGGTTCGTTACGACCTTGGGAAGCTTTTAAGACTACTCTTAGTCTATTTAATGGAGATTTGATCTCCAATTACATATTTCAGCCATCATCGGAGCTCCAGCGAGCCCCAGCAAGTCAAAGCGTGTACCTCAGCCTTCGAAACTTCACATGATGCTCCAAATTGACTTTTGATAATCAAAGAATTGAAATCCACTCATTGGAGTTGAGTTTTGATGTTGGTATCCTACTGTTGATCTTTGCCTTCTTCAACTCTGATGGAGTTGGAGAGACTTGTTTCTTGAGGTTTAAAATCGAGAATTATATCGATAAGCTTAGGAAGATCATCTAGAATCTATTCTAGGCTCAAATTAGGTCTGAGTTGCTATGGTTATTCCTGTCGAACAACTCACTATTTGAGTCTAGGCAGCGAAACCTATTTTGATGTGTGTAATGAATTCCCCAAGTTGAATTTAGCCTTTCAGGATAGTTTAATTGAATTCGTGAAGCCTTAGTTTAGTCAATTTTTCAGGCCAGATGGTCAACTTTAAGATGTTCTTGAGGTTTTGGAGTTTTAAATTAAGGTTGATTGAATGATTTGAGCTTCTATTTGATTGTTAATTAATTAGAACAAATTTGAATGAGAATTATTGAGGAATTAATTACATTCTTAGTTCTACACAATTTGGGTCTTTTGTGGAACCCAAAGTAGTTCATTGTGTTTTTGTTGAGTTTTGATTCTAATTTATACCTGTATCAGTTATTAATCACTCGCTGAATTCGTCCAGATCGACTTTAGATACAGATATTCATCTGTTCGGTTGGTTGAACTTTGAAAATAGAGTTCTTAGCTTTAGGTTAGAAGCTTTAAAGTTCAAGAGCTTTTGAGGCACTTCTAACCTCTCTCTCTAGTTCCATTCCCTGTGGAATGCGTTGTTGAGCATTCCAAGACTCTTAATTGAGAGTATTAACTAGAGTTTCAAGCTATTTGACTTGAATGCAAACTCTCAAGTACATTTCCAAGCGCATGAACAATGTAATGTTCATGAGATCAATTCTTGGATCAATTCTGATCCAAAGCCCAAATTGGTTGTAAAATTGGATAGAGGAGACTTAGAGCTTTCTATTGAGATCTGGATCTAGTCGAATGGGGCCTTGTGTTGCCTGGAATCATCATTCGAAGTCTGGTCGGTGAATGGTGCTGTAAAGGAGATCAAGTTGGACTTTGTCCCACCTCGGAAACCCTTGAGCGTCTTATGTAGACACATTTATTTAGGATAAAATTCCTATTTATGCATGTTTCTAAGCTAAGAAATGCATTCCATATTATAAATATTGCATAGCATGCATCATTCTGCATTTAAAATAATTTGTATAAAGTTTAGGTTAATTCGCGTCCCTTTGTGGCCAGGAATGAAGGAGATCTATTTCAGGGCCTCGGATTGACGATCTGACCATACGAATCTGATCAAGACAACGATTAGAGTTCAACGCCTCTTAAATCGTCTAGATCGGAGTTCCAAGCACCTTATGCAGTCTAAGGAAGATCAATGGCCAAGGGGCTAGGTGGCGCAATTCAGATCTTTAAATGACAAATCTAACCATATGGATGGATCCGGATCGACGATAGCCACCCAACGACACGAAAATCGAATCAATCTGATGTCCGTGGTGCCACTTACAAAGGGAAGAAGATAGATGACCCATATGGTTTCACGTGGTCCATCTAGGCTACCCAATATTGGACACAGCCCTTGCCTTGCCTCAAAGAGAAATCCCAGTTGTTGGATCCCAATCCAATGGCTGAGATCCATCCTCGACCACACCTCATGAGTTGAAGGAGAGCGCAATGCCAAATCATGATCGTTGGATCGAGATCCAACAGTCATGGTCACACGTGCGCCCCATCATCTTCTCGACACTCTCGTTGGTGTAGCGCAGCGGTCGCGTAAAGCTCTCCCAAATCTGTGACATGGGTTGAACTCCTCCAACGCCTCCAATCTTTCATAGTGACTAGGTGCGCCCAAATTCAATCGCTCGATCATGATCGAGAGGCCGAGATGCAACCATGCAGCGCAATGGATTAACGTGGATATGCCCACGCATGCACGCGCGGTTCGACGCCCTATCTGACGCGCCAACTGAGCACACGATCCTCATGCAATCCCAACCGTCCATCTTCGATCGAACGGTGAATCATCGAGCATGCACGATAGCTGTGCGAGTGTAAGCGGGTGCGTGAGCTAGGGGATATAGCGACGTTTAAGGCGAGTCTTCAACAACATTTATGGATGTCACTAATTTCCCCATATGTGAAAAGCCTCTTCTCCTCCATTATAAAAGGACCCCTACCCCTCCCATTCCTTTTCATCTCTTCCTTTCTCTCCCTCACCACCTCCAAGGTTATAGAGAGAGCTTGTCCTAAGCCTGGGATGCTCCTCTAGAGTAGAAAATCAAATATTTTTTTCCGCCTCTCACCCTCATTCATGGGGTATCCTGTGGCTATCCTCTCACCGCCTTCTGGAAGAAGATCCTTGTAGCGATGCCGTCCAACCCCACCCTCCTTCCTCTGACGCCATTCTTTGTTGTCCAGCTCCTCACCACTATCTTCCAAGCGATGTCAGAGCGAGTTGCCCTCCAAGCGACCGTCGAGGGGGATCCTCTCACCTCTCTCTATCTTTTATTTGCTTTCTAGTGTAGTTTTTTGCTCTCTTATCTGTAGCAAACTCTTTGAGATATACATTGATGTTCTCTCTCTCTCTCCAAGTAGATTAGTTAGAAAATTATGTTGTCGATCTGATCTCTTGCCTATTAAAATATCAAAAACAAAAAAAATAAAAGATTAAAAGCAACATAAAGAAATTAAATCGAAGTGTGGATTTCAAAACAAACGTTCACCTCCTTATGTTCGATTCGGGACTCACTTCGAGTGTTGGTATAAATTTTATTTGGAAGCAATATTTTGCGACTTCGACAGCAGGTTCTCCAAAACCCTGATTTTCCTCGCGAAATTGACACTCTCTAGCATCCACAGCTAAAAAAAATAAAAAGCACGCTGAGGCATTTCAGTGTCAGTGTAGGCCGCATCTCTTGAGCTTACAGGTCTTCTACGTGCTATGCACATGCATGTGTATGTGTGCGTAAGCACATGTGTGTGTGCGTATGTGCCAGAGTGAACGTGAGCATAAATGTAGGCTGGATATGGCCCAATACTGTGCACCATAATACACCAGAAAATAATTAGAATTGGGTTCTAGTAATGGTCTGGTCCCACCTATATGGGTGCTGTGTATCCCATGAAAGAACCGGGTTCACCCACTAAACCAAAATTTTGGGTTAAAGTGTGAAGAGAATGGTCTCAAATCAAAAAATGGCTTAAGTGTTGGAGAATTAAAAGAGAGTATGAGAGGGAATAAAGCGAGGAAATTGGATAAGTAAAGAGATGTTGAGGAGAAAGAATGAAATGAATTGAATACAAAGAGAATTAAGTGCTGAAATAAGAGACGTCTGAGATCATGAGAGGAAGTTTGAAAATTAAATGTTTAAAATCTAAAGAGGCGTCTAATGAAATGAAGGCTGAGATTAATTAAGAGGTTAAGTGATTTGAGTTTTACTTGTAATAGAGGCATTTGTTCTGTAATACAATTATCTTTCTATGCCTTTATCTTTTGTAAAAGCATTTGATGTAAATGTTCTTTTTGTTATCCAATGTAGAAATCATTTATGTACATGTCTTTCATTAGTGGAATAACTGCCATGTCTTAAGTTTAATTTTGTATGCAATTGTTCATGAGCTTTACTTGTATTGTAATTATAGATTTAATTAACATAGTTATTAGTTATTTGATAACTGGGAATAAAAATGGTGAATTGATTAATTTTAAATCTCTCAGTGAACGACTTGGACTTAACCAGTTAAAAGAATTTAAATCTAAAATATAGGTTAGCTTGACCCTATACTACAATTAACAACAACAATTTAACAAATCAAGTTAACCTTAGTCTATTCTTTACATGATTAATTAAGCCTAATAACCTTAAATAATTGTGTTAAGAATTGAACGATCACATATGGATGGTCCGAAGGTGTACAACAAGGAGAAGCTCTAACAACTTCAAGGTGTCAACATGGTTTTTGTGGTAGACCAGGAGCCAAACAGGTCTGAAGCCCGTTAGATTGAGCAACTAGTGTCTCCTTGGCTCCCCCCCGCAGAATACCATCATCAGGTCCTAGTGGTGATGGCAGCGATACCTCAGTACACTCACCTCTTGCCGCCTAAGCCAATGGTCGGGTGTAGAGGTCGAGGTCATCTTCGGGGTCAACGCCGCCCCAAGCCAGCAAACACTCCTCTCGAGTGGATGCCCATAGCACGTCCCCCACCCTTCAATGGGGCGAAAGATGTACCGTCAAACAGGTGGCGTCCAAGCTGTTCTCCGGCTTGCCTAACTTGGCAGAGCACACAGATTCTCTCCTAGTGACTCCTATTGGCGAGGCAACTACTGCCCAGACTACTAGTGGATGAAGGTAGTGCAATGGATGTGTTATTCTGGAAGACATTGCTTAAGTTGGGGTTCAAACAAGAACACCTCTTCCTGTCAAATAACCCAGTCGTATGGCTCAAAAATCACAAGGTAATGCCCAAGGGAGAAATCAACTTGCGCTTATCCATTTGCAATGGAGACAAGCACATGAACAAAACAATCACATTCATCGTGGCTGATGAGCACCTCATCATGAACCCTAACTAGCACTTCTTGTCCTAATAAATTGAACAAAAGCTCCAACAAAACCTAAGGGAAGGCCTAAATCTGGGAATTACAAATCTAAGAACAAAATAATTCACAAGGGGTAAAACTGTAATTTTACCATTGCAGTACATAAACGGGATTTCTAAGGGTCTAGACACAGGTCAAATGGGCTTAATAAGAGAAAAAGTGGGGTGATTCGATCAGGAAAGGGTTATGACAAAATCTGAGAATTAAATGACATTCTACAACCCTAAAACAAACTCACTTTAATTCACAAAGTTTCAGGCAAGATAAAAATCAATTAAACAGTCTAAAATTCATGAAAAAATATTCCCTAGGGTTTAGAACCTTCAATTTTGCCATTGGAACCTATCTTAACCTAGATTGAGAACCATACCCAATTTTTGACCTAATTTGAATTTTTGTGCAAAATATCTGGTGAAACATGGTCAAACCTAAAATCCAACCTTCCCATTGGATTCCTTAGGTCCAAATTAGGCTTATACCAAAATTTAGACCTAAGAAAAGGTCGCCTTGACCCACTTTACAAAACGATCCTCAATAATTACTTTTTGACCCTTGGCTTTTTGGACTCCGCCTACCTTTCTCATCTCTTTCTTCAGACAGGTCCCTCTGGCCCTGCACTGCGCAGGCCATACCTCCAGCGACTTTGCGTGG
This sequence comes from Thalassia testudinum, assembly GCA_037157565.1. Classification (NCBI taxonomy): domain Eukaryota; kingdom Viridiplantae; phylum Streptophyta; class Magnoliopsida; order Alismatales; family Hydrocharitaceae; genus Thalassia; species Thalassia testudinum. The sequence goes on from JAZHRO010000013.1 coordinate 76,172,266, forward strand.
AGGATGGCGCTGCACAGACCTGGAGAGCCGGCCCCAGATTTGAAAGGAGGACTCCTTACATTGTCCTGTTCAGCATGGGCCGGCTCCCATGCCCTGCCGGCCACCATACCTTTAGTGCGAACGCTCGAGAGGTATGGGTCTTTTTTTGGCTATGCCTCAGGCAAGGAACCCACGTCTCCTCGTGATTCCCCCTTGGCCAGCCCTTATTTAAGGAACAGCAACCCTTGCCGCTTCCTTCAAGCTTATTTTAGCCAAGGAAATCCTTCAATCTTCGTCTCCTCCTCCGGCCATTCGCCCGCAGGCTCCAGTGACCCTCCTCCTCCGCTCTCGTCACCCTGCCACCATACCAGTGGCAGGGTTACCTCCACTGTCGTCCACTGTGCCTGGCCGTACCAGCAGGCACCCTCCAGCACCTCTTCCTCGTTGCCATCTTCTTCCCTGGGAACTGTCTTCTCCGGCGATGGCAGCACAGCCGCTCGCCGCCTCCTCCCATTCTTTCGTCTGCTAAGTAGGTAACAACTTTTTCCCTTTTTCCCTTCGTCAATTACTCCTTATCTATTTCCTAAATCACTCACTGCCACACGACGATCACCATCACCTTCTCCACCTCCAGCAGACCACCGGCGAGGCACAGCTACTGCGTCACACCTCCACACACTTCGTCAGACACCCCACAAGCTCCGCCACGACTCACTGATCACAACCCCCTTCTCCATTCACTGCCACACACTCCTGACACGCCGCCCCAAACAAACCCACCTGCATAGCCACAGGGCGACCTGGGCACGCACGTCTAGGACACCCCGTGGCCAGCTGACCCCTTCCTCACCTTCTCCGTGATACGGCGAAGGTTTTCCCATAGTCTAACAAGGTCGCAAGGCCATTTTCGTGTCTTACAGATCTTAGCCTCGGCCACCATTGACGACTGCAAGCAGCTTGCTTGCTTCAGCGCTCTAGGCCATGATAGTCCCAGGTCTCTACTTCAGGTTGCGCAGAAGACACTCGTGCACGCTTTGGGGCTGTCAATTGGCGTCAACGGTAGCAGCAGCTGCTGCGATCAGGGAAGCCTTCTACTGCGGGCGCAAGCGTAGAAGCGGGTGGGACTTTAGTCGCACCTCGAAAGTTTGCGAGCGGGTACTTGCGCTTCAATTGAAATTGTGTTTCAGGCTTATCGCCTTGAAACACACAGGGGTGAGGTCCCTTGCCCCCTGCCACGCCTCGTTCGCGACACTTCCCCTGAGGACCTGGCACTCGGATCCGACTAACCCTGCCTGTGCACACCTCGCGCACCACCCACGCCGGTGTGCCTGGTCCCGGGCACGTCACTTGACCCGCATACCCGATTAAGGCTCTGGGAGAGCGAACCCTGGTGTGAATCTGAGAGAGAGACACATGGGGAGGGTAGGGGTTAGGTTTTGCCTAACCGTGCATTGTGCTACAAAGCAGGAGAAGAAGGAGGAGGAAGGAGTGTAGCAGCGAGAAGAAGAGAAGAGAAAGAAGGAAGAAGTCAGGAAAGAAGGACTCACACAACAAAGGAGGAAGATGAAGACGGCACTGTAGCCGCAGAGAAGCTGAAGTAGAAAAAGAAAGAAGAAGAAGAACTTGGCGCAGCAGAGAAGAGAAAAGAGAGAGCAGAGGCACAGAGCAGAGAAGAAAGGAAGAAAAAGAAGAAGAAGGAGGCGCAGCTAACTAGAGAAGGAGAAGAAGAGGCCAGGAGGAAGAAGAACCAGTAGCAGCGGTAGTTGACAAGAAGAGGCAAAACACTGTAGCAAGTGGAGTTTAAGTCGTCTGACCCGTGGAGTCAGACGTCTGAAAAGAGAAAGAGAGAGGCAGACAAAGGGAGAGAGAGAGAAGAAAAGAAGAATCAATTTTCCTTTCTTTAATCTTTTTTTGTAAAACAATATATATTGTAAATTGTGATTTTGTACGCTTCTAGAATCAAACGTTGCTCCTTGAGTTCGACCTCGGAGATTTTCTATTTTCGAGTAATAAAATACACATACAAACCGATTTTGAACGTAACCAGTGGCCAAGTTGACGGCAACGTTTGACAACATTATCGGTCGCCCAACAACCCATGCCTTCCAGGTGATTCGTTCCTCTTACTTCCAGTTCATGCTCTTCCAAACTCCTCGAGGAGTGGGAATAGTGCATGGAGATCAGACAACTGGGTGTGAACTCCTTCGGATCGAGTTGGAGTGGTCCATTGAACCAAGGCTCCCCAAACCACAAAAGTAGGGGAAGAAAAGAAGTCAGCTCCAGGCGATTCAGAAGGAAACAAATCCGGCTAATCCACTAGCAACTTCAAAGCTTCAGCCGGGCTCTTTAGCCATGGCTATACAGCTATACTTGACGACGCAACTAAGCTCATCAAGGTCGGGGCGGACCTTCCCTCTGAAGTTTAGGAGCTCCTACTTTTGCTAAGGGCCAACACGAACGTATTTGTGTGGTCCACCAATGACCTACCGGGAGTGGACTTGTCCCTGTTTCAGCATCACCTCAATATTCAGGCAAGTGCTGGGGCAGTGAAATAGGCATGCAAGCACAAGTCATTCGAACAATGGCAAGCGACTAAAGTAGAAGTTCAGAAGCTCTAGGAAGTCGGCTTCATTGAAGAGTCCCTGTACCCGGCATGGTTTTCCAACGTATTCATGGTGAAGAAGGCGAACGGCAAGTGGCGGATGTGCGTCGACTTCAACATGAATGAAGCCTGCCAAAAGGATGAGTTCCCTTTACTTAGGGTCGATGCTCCGGTGGACTCCTGCAGCGGTCAATCCCATATGTTCTTCCTGGATGCTTATAGCGGGTACCATCAAATAAGCCTTGCTCCAGTAGATAGACCTCTTACCTCCTTGATAGCAAATAGGGGTCTATTTCAATATAGAGTCATGCCCTTTCGCTTAAAAAATGTTAGAGCTACTTACTAGTGCCCTGTGAACATGATTTTTTCCATTTAATAGGAAAATCATTTGAAGTATATATTAATGACATGTTAGTGAAGGGATCAAATTTTCTGCAGCACCTAGAATATTTGTCAGAGGGTTCCATGTCTTAAAGGACACCTGCCTTCGCTTGAACCTTGAAAAATGTGTCTTTGGCATCTCAGCGGGGAAATTCCTAGGGTTCCTAGTTTCTAACAGCGAAATAGAAGACAACTTTGACAAAATTCAGGCAATCATAGGCTTGGAACCGTTAATGTAGACACATCCAATTAGGTTAAAATGCCTATTTGTGCATGTTCCTAGGCTTAGATTTGCATTTCATATTATAAATATTGCATAGCATGCATCATTCTACATTTAGAGTAGTTGTGTATATTTTAGGTTAATTGCATCCTTTTTGTGGTCAGAAGAGATGTAGATTTATTTTGGAGCCTCGGATTGACGATCCAACTGTATAGATCTGATTAGGACGACAATCGGAGTGCAACGCCTCCAAAATCGCCTCGATCGGAGTCCCGTAGCACCATAGGTAGTTCAAGAAAGATCAACGTCTAAGGGACTAGGTGTCGTAATTCGGAGCTTCAAACGACAAATCCGATCTCGTGGACGGATTCGGGTCGATGATCGCAGCCTAATGGCGTACAAATCGACTTAATCCGATCTCTGTAGCAACCCCTACAACGGAAAGAAGATGGACAACCCAAACGCGCCACGTAGTGCAACCCGAGCCGCCCATGTGCACGCACGTGCCACCGCACATGCACAGCAGCACGGGCACGCGCGAAGGCCTGCTTAAGCATTAGTGCAGCAGGCGGGGGCAAAGGTAGCGGCAGCAACGTAGCATGCGTGCGCGTGCGACACAGGCGCGTGGAGCGCGTGACAACGCAGTGATTGGTGGGCACGTGGGCCGTCTTCAGCGACGTTTATGGTGGATCTTTAGCGACATTTATGACCAACACTAAATTTCTCATATACAAATTTGATTCTTTCCTCCACTATAAAAGAACCCTTACCCCTCCCATTTTTCTTCATCTCTTCCTTTCTTCCTCTCACCACCTCCAAGGCTCTAGAGAGTGCTTTTCCCAAGCCTGGGATGTTCCTTTAGAGTAGAAATCAAATATTTTTCTCCAGCTTTTATCCCCCTTCGTGGAGCATCCAGTGGCCGTCTTCTCACTTACTTTCGAGAAGTAGATCATCGCCGCGACGCCGTCCTGCCCTACCCTCCATCCTCCAGCTTCGTTCTTGTTCGTCCCACTCTTCACCACCTTCTTTCAGGCGATGTTAGAGTGAGTCATTCTCCAAGCAACCATCAAAGGGGATTTCTCTCACCCATCTCTATCTTTATTGCTTTTGTAATATTGATTTCCAGCTGTCTTAGTTGTAATAAACATTTGATTTTAAAAATACATGATTGTTTCTCTCTCTCTGTCTCTCTCTCTCTTATACCTTGCAAGTAGATTAGTTAGATAAGAATTCATCAACCTAATCTTTTGGTTGTTAAAAATACCAAAAAAAAAAAAGAAAAGAAAAAAAATAAAAACAAATAAAAGCGAAACGTGGATTTTCAAAACCAAACATTCGCCTCCTCGTGTTCGACCCGGGACTCCCTTTTTGAGTTTCAATTATAAATTTTTTCTAATTGACGGATTTTCTCGCGAATCGAGCTACAACGACGGGTTTTTAAACTTGAACTATTTCCGCGATGAGATCTGTCGTATCAACCACCAAGTACTTTGAAAGGGATACAATCATTAGTCAGCAAGATCGCCTCTTTAGGCCAATTCTTTTCTCGATCTTCTAACAAATGTCTCCCCTTCTTTGAATGTATAAAAAAGGGTAAAGGTTATATAGCCGCCCAATGGACTCCTCATTGCTATAAGGCTTTAGAAGAAGTAAAGGAAGCCCTTAAAAGTCCTTCCATCTTGACAGCTTTTAAGGCTGGGGAGTCTTTATTCATGTACTTGGCCAAGCCCATGTCCGCCGTCAGCGCTGTCCTAGTCGACAAACGAGAATGGGGGCAACGATGAGTATACTTTTTTAACAAAACCTATCAAGGTGCAAAAGTTAAGTATACTATGAGTGAAAAACTCATGCTAGCCTTAGTGACTGCCGCCTGAAAGCTATGTCTGTACTTTCAAGCCCATTCAATAGTAGTTTTGTCTGACTACCCTTTGTGCCGGATGTTGCATAAACCCACAGGGTCTACACGGTAGATTAAATGGGCCATGGAGTTGGCGGCATTAGACATTCAATACTGGCTAAAGAGATCAATCAAAGGTCAAGTCATGGTAGACTTTGTAGCAGAGTTCATAGACACGGCTGCCTCCCTTACTCTACCTTGGAGGATGTATGTGGACGGCTCTTCTATGACAGCCGGGTCTAGGGCAGCCATAGCCTTGACAGCCCCAGACGACGCTACTCATAAGTACGCCATCAAACTTATCTTCCCTGCGTCTAACAATGTAGCAGAGTATGAGGCCATGCTAGCCGACATCTGGGTGGCCAAGTCAAGAGGTGTCTCCTTACTGAAAATCTATATGAATTCCCAGTTGGTTTCCAATTAAGTCAACGGTAAGTACTAAGTTAGGGATCCAAATATGATATTATATGCTGACAAGGTCAAGGAAGAGTGTTGGATTTCAAAACTATCTTAGTTAGTCCGATACCCCGATTCGAAAACCCCCTGGCGGATGCTCTGGTCCTCCTAGCCTCAATAATCCCACTAGAACAGGAAGAAGACATATGTCTCCAAACCCTGAAGGAGACAACAATACTTGTTACGACCCGAATCCAGCCCCTCTGGGAACCTGGAAACGGCTTGCCTCGACTAACCCCAAGACCTAGTCATCCAACGAGAGGCTGACCCAAACGTAAGAAATAAATCACAAACCACGCATGCAAGTAGCTAAGCAATTTAAAAGAAAGACCAACAGCGAAAAATATAAAATAGATTCCAAAAGATACCATGCATAGATGGAAAACATAGTTCACTAGCCATCACAACTAAGGCAAAAAGGGTATCAGGACGATAGTTCTCAACATAAGATAGAAGTACTCACTAACAACAGTGAACAGCAGAAGCAGAAAAGAACAAATAGAACTATGGCTAGGCTCGACTGGGCCTAGCACTCTTTGCACCCGGTGGTGCCGGCTGTTCAACTCCCTGACCGGTACACATTTATATAAGACGGTGGTCAGCTAACGCTAAGTAAAGTGGCATATACAACAGTTATATCATTTATGTGGTAAAAGGAACCACAGATTTACATGGAATTATCTAATTATCCAAACAACAATTATTTTAACAACTTTTGTTTACGAGTTAGTTTTCTAGCAAACGGTCTACAATGTCTCTCAATCTTCCTGTTCCCTAAGGGAACGATCTTGATTGCATTTTTCCCGCGATATAGGATGTACACGTGGCACTCTCCTGGCCGAGGAGCACCCCATGGTAGTCTTATGCCCGGTCTACCACCCTGAGGTCATGGTCGCGATGTAACGGTGACTACGGCATGCCCAATAAGCACACGGGTAGCTACCCCGCACTAGCATGTAGTTAGTCGTTTTCACTAGCAGGTATGCCCAGAAGTACAACATGGAACAACACAGGGCCTTGCCCTCTCATAACAGGAGTTTCGCCCCTTCACAGTTCGCGTACCTTCATCTGATTATCTTGGTTTGCCCAGTGGGCCTAGCAAGAGTCGGTGTAGGGGGGTCAATTCTAACCCCGGGTCCCATGGGGCGGCTAGCTCCCCCCTACACTGAGTACAGTAGCTCTCCTCGGTACCGTGTACGCGAGGGCCAACTATTTTCCATCGACATCCGATATTTATCCCGTACATGTGAGTTCCTCTTCTAGTTCCCCGTAGGGTTTATGCATAAGAATTTCTTACTTCCATACAATACACATTCCACTATTCATATTAGGATAAATTTAGGGTATAACAGGCAGCTCATGGTTACACAATTCGACATTTATCTCATCAATCAAGTTAAATAGGATGCAACATGTATTTCAGTTCAAGCCATGATTCAACGAATGTAAACAGATAGCTCGTAATTCGGCATATTCAGGAAATATTACCACAATTTAACAATTACAGCAAGCATAATTATTCATTTTTTTACCTCAGCCCTAGGATTCATTGTACATCTAGGGTTCAGCAAATTACTTCTAAATAACATGCACTTTGATCATTTAATTCACAAGGGATAGTAAAGACCACTCTACTAGAGTAACCATGAGGTGTGGGGGCACAAACAGCGGATCGCGTAGCCTCTGCGGGTCCTGTGCGCACCATGGACGGGCATCCTATTAACACGGACAGTCAGGCCAGCCATTTAAATATTTCTTGAGGAAAAAGAGTTCAAAATTGCTAGAACAAGCTCCATCACATGGGAATTTCTAATTAGAACCCAACGATACCTTATTTACAAAGAATCGACTTCCTTTGGGCCTTGAACCGACCCAAACACCCTTCCTAGTTCACTTGAATCGGACTAGGTTGGCTGGTTTAGCTAAATCGGCCGCTTGGTGCCTGTATCCATCAAATCAGACTACAATCAGACATCTGTGAGAAGTCCCATATGTCTTAAATGGCAACAGGAGGCTCACCTTGCGTTATGTGTCGAAGGCCGAACATCCGGAACCCCTCACGGTCGTTCTTGGGTCCTTCCGACGTCTGGCAGTGTACTCGGACGTCTGGGACCGGTGTTAATCATCTGGAGAGACGTCCAAACATCCTAAAGTGTCTGGGACTCCCAATGGCTCTGCATGCGCACAGTGACGTACAGTCACTCGCAGACAACACGTACGAAAAGAAAACCGGTCGACAGGACCTTATCGTTTGAATATGCTTTATCGGACGTCTGATGCTACCTCCAGACATCCAGTTAGATGTCTGTTGAGAGATACAGATGTCTGATTTGCAGAGAAAACTCTCCCAAGGCCCTTCTCGAGCCTTCTTCTCCTCGTGGGAAAAAGCCCGCGCCCTGTGCAACACACATTCACCGAGGCGATCAATCCTTCGCCTACAGTGCAAAGAAGGAAAACACCAAAAATTACGCACAAGTCTCGAGCAAGGCGTTACTTCAGATTTTATGCAGTATTAGATGTCCGGTGGCTACTCCGGACGTTCGATCAGACGTCTGTTGGACTCCCCAGACGTCCAGTATTATTTAAAAATGACTCGGCAGAACCATTTGCGAGACTTTTCCTTGCAACAACTCTGCTCCTCTTCGCACAAGAGTCACAGCAGCTCAGTTGCGCAGCATTTGCAGCTCAAGCATGGCCTCCTCCGAGCTCCCCCCCGTGACTCCTCCAAGCTCGAGCTCTCAACTCCTTTCTCTCACGACTGCACTCTCGGCATCAGTTGTGGTGGAGGGAAGGAAGGGGAAGGTGGGATGCGTCGCTCGAAGGATTGGGAGGAGTGGGAGGGCACGGTTTTCAAGGTTGTAGGGGTTATATAGGCGGTGTAGGGTAAGTTTAGGGTTAGGGTGTGCGTTGGAAGGATGTGCAGCTGGGGTAAATTGTAGAAATACCCCCCACCAGTCCTATTTTACCTGTAGGACCCCTAGACAAGTTCCAGGGTGTTGCAAACTGCAACAAACCCCTCCCAAAACTCCCAAAATGGTCCAATGACCCTTGGGAAGGGTCATTTCAGTACTCGCACCTAGAACATTCATGATAGAACAATCGACATCATGGATGTCACCTATCATCACCTATTTCAACATTGGCGAGCTACCCCCGAGGGAATTACGGCCCAAGGCATTCCTCCTGAAGGCCTCGAGGTATATTTTAATAGAGGGGCAACCGTACAAGCGGGGACATTCTACCCCCTTGTTGCGCTGCCTTGCAAAAGAGGAGGCGTCTGATGTGTCTTTTCTCAACACAGTTAATTAAGGTTATTAATCCTAATTAATCATGTAAAGAATGGACTTAGGTTAACCTAATTTGTTAGAGCATTGTCGTTATCTGTAGTATAGAGTCAAGCTAACCTAACATTTTAGATTTTATTCTTTTTAACTGGTTGAGTTCAGATCGTTCACTGAGAGGCATAAATGTAATTTAATTCATCATTTTTATTATTTTAAATTAACAACTTACTAATTATTGCATTAATTACATAACATGTTAAGCACGTGAATAATTGCATATGAAATTAAATAATTAAAACTTGTAACTATTCCATTAATGAAAGAAAGATACATGAATGATTTAACAATGAATAGTAAAAGAAAAGGAATGTTTATTACAGATGTTACAAAATATAAAGGCATTAAAAAATGTTTACAACAAAATACAAATGCCTTTATTACAATAAAACACATCAATACTTAATTTCTCTTTAATCAACCTTCAGCCTTTGGTTATCAGACGTCCATTAAATTCATCAGATGACTTAAATGTTGAAATCAGACTTGTAATTATTACATCGGATGTCTCTCTATCTCTTTGATTGATTTAATCTCAACTCTCCTCTTTTTTAGCTCTTTATTCTCCTCTCTTCTTTAATTCCTTACTTAAACTCTCATCTCTTTGATTTTAACCCATTCTCTTTCTTAACTTTCCTTTAACTCTTAGCTCCTCTCTTTAACTATGCAACTCTTATTCTACACTTAGCCACTTTTTGAACCTTTAACCCATATTTTTCTTTCTTAATCAAACATTTATTTAATGGGTGGCTCAGGCTCTTTCGGGGATACACAGCGTCCAGACCCTACTTGAGGCCCCAGCGTAGTTGGATTAGGGTGGATTTTAGCCATTATACATTTGCACAATACTGGGCCCATCACTGCCTACAAGCTCACACCCACACCTGGGCCCATCACTGCCTACAAGCTCACACCCACACCTGGGCCCACGCACACAGGTGCACACACACAGCATGCACGTGCACACACGCGCTCAAAGAATGCTCAAATACTTGTGCCCTATGCTGATGACCGATGCGTGGCTGCGCATAATTAATTTTATACCCACGCGACCATTCTCCCGATGTAGGACTTAATCCAGCAACTCCTTCGTGTAGTGCCGCAAGCCAGGTCTTCGAATGAAGATTCTGATTGACTCACATGACCAAATCGAGCAATCAAGGGCTCGATCGAAAGCTTCAACTCTCAGCTACACAATTTTAACACCAATTTGGTGCTTGGATCATATTTAATCCACAGATTCATGGATTGAACATGTTTGTTTCACATTTGCCCAGAACAAGTTTCAAATGGTGTATTCAGGTAAAATGACCTAAGAATCAGTCAATGCTCTCGATTGAGAGTCCAGATAAGATCAAAAGATGATTCCGCATAGATTGGGAGAGAAATGAGAGTCAGAGAAAGCTTCAAAAGCTCTAGAGGGTTCAGAGCCCTGATCTATAAGTATAGAACTCCGATTTCAATATGAATCAGTCCAACGGATAGAATAGGTTCATATCTAACAACCCAGGTTGATTTAAAAGTTTAAATGGAAGTGATCTAGGTTAAATTTGAGTTGAAATCTCGGCAGGAGTGCCTAGAACAGGTTGGGTTTCAGTTTTAACCCATAATATGCTGACATGAAAATCCTAATCAAATCTCAACATAACTCCACTAAATCTATTCTAAATGATTCTAAATCATCACAGAAGCTTAAATAATCCATTAACTCAAAGATTCAATCATTTTAAACCTCAAATTGAACTCAAGTTTGACTTTAGAAGCTCAAAGTCTGACTTTTCAAAATATACCTCCTCTGATCAAATTAGAAATCTAAATGAACTCCCATCAACCCCATGAATCTGTTAAGAACTTCAAAATCGAGTTTTGAGAGCTCCTATAGTGTATTTAGGCTTCGTCGCCTGAGCATGAATAGAGGTGTGTTCGTCAAAACAAATCAGAGGTTCTTAGACTTAATTGAGTGTGCTTTTAGATTTCTCAAGACCTGCACAAGCTTTAGGATCAAGTCCTAAGGTCTAAACTCCATTAGACACGTCCTTCCAACTCCGTCGGACTTGGAGAGGACGGCGATCACTGTAGAGACACAATCATCAAAACACAAGTCTAATTGTTTGGAATTAATCCTGATATCAATTTGAATTGATTTGGAGCTTCTCAGGCAATGTCAGAGGCTAAGACTCAAGTTTGACTTGTTGGAGCTCCGAAGAGTACCAATTTTGCTCATTGGAGAATAAATCTCCATGAAACACTAAAAAAAAGATATCATTGTGTTCCTAAGGTCATGAGGAATCTTAGGAACATCTCAATTGATCCAATTAATGATCAGATACATGAATTAATCAATAATTTCAATAAAGACATATCTTGAGTTCGCATGAACTTAAGATCTGCTCTCCCTCTCAGTTGAATGAGGGGAAACAGTCAAGGAGGCGAGACAATGATAATAGGGTGATTAATTAGGTGAATCAACTCCTCTTGAGCTGCCATTGACAGCGATTTCAAGAGGTTGAGTGGAATTGGGCATTTTTGATGTACATCATAATAGAGCTAATTAAGGTGATATAAAAGGTCCTCAATGTGTGATAAGGTGATGTAGGACCTTAAATGGCTGTAAGATAGCTTTAGGACCTCCGCCATAGATAGCGGAGGTCCTCAGTTGTGTGTGAGGTGATTTAGGCGAAAGCCTTCCAGGAAGTCCATGGAGGTATATGAGAGAACCATGAAGGATACGAAACACTCTTAGCTTGGTTGTTTCAGGCGAGATACTTTTGGCCCCATATGAAACAACAGTGTAAGGAGTTTGTGCACAATTGTGATAAGTGTTAGTGGTTTGCCACGCTGCACCACTTGCTACCTGGAAAGTTGGTGCCTATCATGTCACTCATCTCCTTTGCAAAATGGAACATAGATTTCATTGGCCCTTTTTAGCCAGCACCGACTCAAAAAGCTTTATACTGGTGGCAGTGGACTATTTCTCTAAGTGGGCAGAAGTTGAGGCCGTGGCTAACCCAATAGCCGCAGGGTTGTATCGTTCGTTCGGATGAATATCATAGTCCAATATGGAATACCTCACTACATTGTGACAGACAATGATACCCAGTTTGCTTGCAAAAAGTTTAAGGAATGTTGCGCAAGCTGGGAGGAGCGATAAAATGCGATCAAAATTTCTCCAAACACTAGCTACATGCAAGAAGTAACTCTAAGTTGTGATCAAATCTTCAAGGACCTCCCTTAGTTCAGAATTTCTTTGAACTAAGGACAACGACACTTATGACATATTATAAAGACAATGCATCGTGCATGTAAGTGAGGTAAACATACACTCTGCATTGTCCCTATAACATGATCATAAGTCTCAATGGACTAGTATTTTGACATAATTATATCCCTTCCACAACATGTTACCTACGGGTTAGAATTCCTATTGTTTGTCATGAAGAAATTCTAAATTTGTGCAAGTATGTTTATCTATAACGTTATAATAAAAATTTCATAATAAAAATTTGGCAAAAATTCAACTCAAAAGGGTGTTTAGGTTATCTTCTTTGCAAAGGAATTTTTCTCTTCCTAAATGGCAATTCTTGAACATTCATTAATATGAAGAATAAGGACACCAATTTTTCTTACAACAAGATACTGATATATGACAATTGAATGAAATAAGGACATATAGGATAGTTGAATGAAACTACGAGGACATAGAAGAATAGCCAGTCATTTGCCTTTTAGATTTGCTTGACAAAGGTACTTTCAAACTAAAATAACTAGCTTAAATATCCTATTAATATTTATCAATGTGGCCCACTTTCTTAAGTAATATCCTCTTCTCTAAAGCTTATCATTCCCTAATTATAAGTTACTATCAGTTCATATACCTTATAGAACCCGAACTTGCCAAACTCTTCCAATTTGGTGGTTGTTAGGCTCTCTTGGTATACTTCATTAATATACATTTAATTAATTTTCCCTTCCACCATGGCAAATGAAAACACCTCAAGTATGGCAACCGAACAAAGAAAGCAATCCAATATGGATTTCTTGCCTTCCATAGATATATTGCTCGATGTAAAATGAATATTAGAGGGTTCTATTTCTTGCAAACTAAACTCCCTTGTGAATTGCAGAAATCCTCCAATCCAACATTGATAACACTGCATATGGGGGTGATAACTATGTTAAATAGGGCCCATCTTAAGAATAAAAGGCACAACATAAGTAGAATGGGCGCGTTGCATGCATCGCATTCCAAGATTGCTTATTAAATTGTATTAATGGCCATTTTTGTAAGCACTTGTCAAAGCAGGCCTCAAATGAGCAATCGAACCACACGGATGGATTCAGAACGATGAACGGAGTCCAACAAACTCAAAATCGGCCAAATCCGACATCCGGAGCTCCTACAATGGGCCGAAGAAGTTCTGACCGTTGATCTGATGATCAACGGCCCTTGTTGCACCACGTGGCGCCCGCTCACCGCGCGCTGCTTCCTCCTTCAGTTGGACATGAAATCTCGACCGTCGATCTTCGATCGGACGGCCGAGAACCACACACCCACCCGCTGTCGCCGCGACAAAGTAGCGGGCGTGGCGCAGCGATTAGCGCGCACGGCCGTGCTCACGCGACGCGGGTTCGAGCCGCGCGGTGTGGGAAATTGAAGACGGAGAGGCACGCGGCAAAATTGGGCCGCCTGATCAGCAGCGGGCAGTCGAGATAGCACCACGTGGCACGCCCTCAAACAACGAGCGCTCACGCGCACGCGTGCCTGAGGCGCGATCCGAGCGCGCCCAAGGAAGGATATCAACCGTCCGATCTTCGATCGGACGGCTCTCACACTGCGGCCACGGATCGGGTGCGAAGAAGGACGGCGTAGGCGTGTGACCGATGGGCTGGGGGCTTCACTTATGCTTCTAGAATGTTTTTAGCGACGTCCCGGACGTCACTAAAACCCCTTTTTCTTTTAGAAAGCCCTTCTCCCTATTTAAACCCCCTCCAACCACTCATTCAAGGCATTCACTTCCCTTGCAACTACTCTATCCCCCTCTTAGCTAGCTTTAGGCCCTCTTGTATTCGTCGGAGACGACGAGCCGCCGACAGAGCCTTCTCCATTGTCGTGGCTGCCTCGCCGCTCTCCCCCGCTCTCTCTCTCTTCCTCTCTTTTAAGCTTTCCCTTACTTATGTTTAAGCATGTATCTAATGTTGTAATATGTGAACTAAAGCTGCATGATTAATGAAGTTACTTTCCGTTCAGTTGTTTACTTTATTTCCTGTTTTAAATGCATGATCAAGCAAGAAATGACTCTAACCCTAATCTCTCGCTTTCTCTCTCTTTATCTCTCTCTCGCTTTTCAACTACACCTTTCTCAAGCAAAACTCAGCAATTTCCGTGACAACAAGTGATAACTAAAATCTGATTTTCACGCCTCCCTGAGACCGACACTCGAACTCACCTCCGTTTCTTTACTTTAAAATCGAAGTTGCAAGTGCGACTATAATGACACTTCTTAACACACATGCACGAGCGCACGCCAACCATCACTTCCTTTCCCATCACCTAGTCTATCAATGCCCTCCAGAATAACATAAAAATAATCCTAAACAGTATGCAATAATTGGCGCCTTATGTTTTCTTAAATGAAAACAGTAATTGGTGCCACCACAAAATCAGTAGCCACATGCCTCAGGTCCTCCCAGAAGATTTGCCTATTTTCCACCACTGTCGGTCCATAAACAGGACAACAAATCTGAGGCCATTCTCCCCTTATTGCAAGCAAACCGCCACCACATGTTTCCACGATTCCATTTGGATCAATCCTCTGTGGTTTCCAAAATTCCTCTGATGACTTGAATATTGACTTTGTAAGTGCACGTATAATGATATTCACTCAATTGTTCATATACACAAAGCTTTTTGATACCATGATAGGATGGTATTGCTTCTCAGAGTAGATTTCAATCATAGTACATTCAGGGTTGGTCCCAAGCTCTTCATCAAGGTGCCCTTTAATATTGAACTAAATATTCATGTTAATTTAAACATTGAGCCAAACATTAAACATTTTAAACTAAATTTAACTAAACACAGATAATTTAACTAAATATTGAAGTATATAATTTAATTGCATTCATAATTAAATTTCTAACCTAAATAGTACATAAAAAAATTAAATTAACTTAAAATTAAATTTCTAGACCTAAGAGGGGAAATTGTGGTGGTGGGAGGAGGAGGAGGTGATGGCGGCAGGAGGTCGTTGGCGGCAGGAGGTGTTGGTGGTGGTGGAGGTCCAACAAGCTAGGGAAGGAAAGGGGAGAGGGCCGACCGATTGGTGGTGGTGAGGTGCTGGTGGTGGTTGCCGGTCGGTTGTGGTGGTGGTGGAGGGAGGAGGGGTGGCCGGTGGTGGTGGCAGTGAGCGAAGGGGCAAGCGGTTGTGGTGGTGGTGGTCACGGTCGCATTTCGCGAGGTAGGGAGGACGGGGAGGAGGTGGTGGTGCTCGTCATCGAGGATGGGATGGGTTGATGGGAGGAGAACGGCAAGGAGGTTGGCCTCGCGACCTTCAGCGAGGAGAACGAGATGGGGAGTGGGGAGGGGAGCAAGAGGTGGTACCTGAGAAGGAGGTGAATGTCGATGGGCCGCACGTCGGAGCTGGGCCGCATGGCAAGATGAGGACCGCACGGTAAGGGAGGAGCTTGGGCTTCGTCGCAGAGGAGCGGAGGGGGAAGGCCTGGCGGAGAGGGAGATTTCAGAGGGAAGTGGAGGGAGTCGGGGTAGCATAAGGGCTTAGGTCGACCTTTCTCGACCGTTTCTGAGAAAACGATTGACAATTGAGTTTGAAAAGTAACCTTTAAGTTGGCGGTTTCCGAAAAGACTATCGTCGACCGTTAACTATTATTCTCGATCATTTATATAATAAAGATTGAATATATTTTTATTCTCGACCGTTATAAACAAACGAGGTAAAAGAAGAAAACATGATGAGGTAAAATAATTTACATAAGTAGGAATAAAAAACATAATGAGGTAAAAGAACTTACCACGCTAAACGATGGAAGAAAAGGTGTTTCTGATTAGCCCATATTTGTGACTATTTAAATATTTAAGTGCCTATACATTAAGTTAATTTTAACGTTTAGATAGCATACATTAGGATTTAAATAATTTAATTCATATTTTTAGCTTAACTGCATAATTTATGTGTGGCATTCATATCTAAATGCATTTAAAATTAACCTAGAGTTGCATACATTTGATTAGTTAACTAATTAGGTGCATTACATATATTGTCTTAATTAACATCGAAGTTAAGGAGCTATGTATAAATAATCATAATTATTTTATTATTATTCTCTTTGGCAGGTAACCACTCCGCCTCCGCCTCCTCTTCCTGCGCTCATTCATTTTTAACAACTGCCAGCATTCGCGAGGATCTTCTCCTGCCTCTTGTGATTTAAAATGAATTGGCTACAGCTACAAAAGGGGGGAGGAGATGACGGTGCTCGGGAGGCCTTCATTCCCTTTCCTCACCGTGCAGAGAACTTAGTTTCTCGTCCACTCCATTAGCACTGGCCTCAACCATGGCGTAGCTTCGCCACCATGGGCGTGCAGGGTGACAGCCCGCACCGCCATTGCAAAGCTTCGCATTACAACTGATGTGACCACATTTGTGGGCTAATCGTATGCATAAATACTTAATTATTAGAATAAAGTCTACATGTAAATAGCATACTTAAATTTATAAATAAATTAGTTTATAAAAATGATTGCATGCCTATTTTATACATGGCATTCACAAGCTTTAGAAGGTAATGTGTATTATAATGACATGTATGCATTACATGAATTCTTGTGGATTACCTTTGCAAATAACCCATTTACTATTTTTTTCTTTCTTTTCTTCTTTTCCCCTGCATAAGCCATCGCTTCAAACGCACACGAGCTACCACGCCACCGCTTCAACGAGTCGCATCCATCGTCGCCAAGCTTCTCGCAACAGCCGCAACGCGTCCCAACGGTTTAGATTTGTTCGTCGGGTTGCTTGTCGAGATGCGCGGCGGGGGAGAAACAAACGGGAGAAGCGAGGCGTTTAAAAGACGGCTGGCCTCTCGCTCTGGATCGTGAAGAAATGTCTACACCGTGCGTCTCCTGCTTGCACCGTGAGTGGGGCGTGCCCTCCTTCCTTCACCACCGACGAGTGCATGGTGATAGCGTGCACTCATCAAGCACCACCAGCCACCTCGCCTTCCCCTCACAGGCAGAAACCGCGCACACCAGCAGCAACCGCACGCCTACGCTTCAGCCCGCGTGCACCAGCAACCGCACCACGCACCACCGGCTCCTTGCACAAAACCTTGTGCACACACTCGTACTTCCTAGCCACCGTGCCCTTGTGCGCTCCTTCATGCGCGTGCATGCCCACACATGCACAGTCGGACCATCTACAGGGAGACACCACCCTCGCGCACAGTTCATCGTCTTCCTCGAACGGAACCTATCACCGACGCTACCTTCCTCTACGTAGCCGACTCCATGGACCTGCAATCTCTTCCACATCGATGTCGTTGAACTCGCATCGCCCTCATGAATGCCATTGTTGGGATTTTAATTTTAAGATATTAATATTTTATTCCATGGATTTATGAGCATATCCCTCTTGTTCTGCGTAAATACTATTCCAGCATATGTTGTCATTGATTGGTTATTTGAAAGGGAATTTTAACTTGATTTTTTAGGGAAACAAATAGTGAATCTTGGATTTTCATGATAACAGGTTTTAATAGGCCATTGCCTTCCTATGGATACGACCTGATCCTCATGGTTAAAAATATTAAATGTTTTGATAGTCAATTTTCTACTACAAAAGCTTAACAATGACACGTCATTTTATGTTTAAAATCTTAACGAAAGTGAAAATAGACTTATCAATTGGCGCCGTTGTCAGGGAGGCAACGGGCCTAGTAAACTCGTACGTGTTTCCTATTCGTAGTGATTTCTAATTGGGGTTATATATTCATTGATCTATTTCTTTTTCCTATGCGCTGTACATTTGTTTGGAGAAAACGAACGCGACGGGCACGCACGATGGAGGATATATTCTTGGTAAACCTTGACGCCATCTAAGGGGCAGCAACAGGTGCTTGGGGGCCTTGATCCCACACACGTAAAGGCGTACAGAGGAGCTTTTCCTGATTTAGTTATTAGATCTTGGTTTAGATTTAGGTTGATAGATTTAGTATTAATTATTTGTTTTCTCATCCTTGTACTCTGGGGCCAGTTTTGGGGGAGTGTCCCCGATTCTTTAGATTCTAGGTTTATTCGTAGTTAGTTAGCTCTTTTGATTGCGCATCTATTTATTTTTAAGAAAAAAATTCGAATTGCCTACTAAAAGCTGCATTTCCATAGGACAACCATCTAGGATTGTTTGAGCAGCATCTAGATTTTCTTACTGCATTACGTGCATTTTCTCATAGAAGAGTGCTGGAGCAAGGTACGAATTTCTTATCTTACTGCATCAGTTATTTGCACACGCATTGCATCTGAACATAATTAAAGAATACCACTTAAACTGATTCGAAAAGATTAATCAAGTGGTCATATTTCTTCTCGAAAATAAAATAAAATATACAGGAAGTGTTTGAATAACTTGATTGAGGTTTTCAAAGGGAAAATCACTTTTCTTGGTGAATGCACACTTTCTGCACTAAGCACGCAGTATAAGCACTGCACTAGGACTTGGACCCTTAAGGCTATAGGCATCAATCTCTTTATCGATGCAAACCCTCCTATCTCGCTTTGAAACACTGGTATTAACGTTTGCCTGAGTGATTTGATACTCTAAGGAGGGGGACACCCCTTAAAGGAATTCGAGGGTAGTTAAGAGGCACCACTAACGCATCGCCTCAAAGGAAGGGTTCGCCCTACTTGCATCCCTTGGTTCCATCCTTGGAGTACCTTTTTACTTGAGCATCTGAGAATATCATTGTAGCAAAGTGTACGTCTTTAGGGCACTCGAAGGTCAATTTAGGATGCGTAATTGCTTGACAACTTGATTGATCACCCAAAAAGGACTAAAAGTAACCTCAACCTTCTTAACAGTCATTGACTAGAAATTTCAAGTGCCTCATTTCTCTTATACCACTTACGTGGGAATGGAGAAAACTGCCTTGACTATATTTGGCCAAGCTGAAGAGTTAGAAGAGGACTTAAAGAACTTTAAATCAACAAAAGGCCTCTTGCCTTATGTTTGCTTGGTGTATGCTTGGTAGGCGCTCTCTTAGAAATAGTCTTCTCTTCAACCTTGAGCCTGAGAGAATTATAAGCAAAGCTAACCTAGAAAAAAGAAAAATGGCTGAAGAAAGACCTTAAGAAGATATTAGGGTTGGTGAAAATCAGAGAACCTTAAAAGACTATTTCCTCCTACAACCCACCAAGCCCTACCTATTCGAAGACTTGGAGTGGATAATCCATATGAAATCAAGAGCAACACCATATCTTTGCTCCCATTTTTTTATGGTATTGCTAGGGAGGATCCCTACAGGCATCTTGAGGAATTCCACGAGATCTGTTCCACGGTGAAGCTCCAGGGCTTTACTGATGAAGCCCTGATGGGGACTCTATTTCCATTCTCCCTTAAGGATAAGGCCAAGCACTGGTATCATACCCTCGATGCAAGGGTAAATGATTGGGCCACCCTTAAGGGAGAATTCTTGAAAATTTATTTTCCTATGAGTAATACCAACCATTATAGAAGAGAGATTATGGGTTTTACTCAACAAGAAGGGGAGCAATTTCACGAGACTTGGGAGCGCTTTAATGACCTTAGGTTATGCCCCCACCATCAGGTGCCAAGATGGTAGTTGGTTGAAAGGTTCTATAACGGATTATCTGAAAGGCATAGGCAAACCATTGATGCAACCTGTGCAGGAACCTTCATGCTCAAAACTAAGGATGAGGCCTGGGCATTTTTTGAAACATTAAGTGACAACTCCATACATATGTCCTCTACCTATCAAGAAAGAAAACCATCAATCTTGCAGTGGAAGATAGAGGCTCATGAAGCTGGGGCTACTCAGGATTTGGCTTATCAGATTCAATTGTTGAACAAAAACTTTGATAGGCTTTTAGCAAACCCCGGTATGAACCCGCAAGTAGCCTCTATCTTTCAGGCTTCAAGTGAATGCTCCATTTGCCAAAGCACACCGCATGTCACTGCGGAGTGCCACCAGGAAAATCAATTCCCTGAGTTGATTCAGGCCAACCTGAGCGCGGCCCAAGGTTTCCGCCCACCTCCTCGCACTAACCCTTATCCAATACTTATAATCCGGGGTGACGGAATCATCCAAACTTCTCATGGAAGCAAGGTGATGCTTCTAACTCAGGGAATACAAGACCCCTACTTCCCCAACCCATATACCAGCCATCTTATGAAAACCCTCCTCAGAATAAGTCCTCTGAGATGGATGAACTGAAAGCCATGATGAAAGCGATGCAAGAGCATCAGAATATAGTCATCCAATCTCAGAATAAGATGATTACTGATATGCAATCCCAAATTGGTTATCTTACTGAGGCAGTTAGGCAGCATGATATGGGGAAGTTTCCTAGCTCTTCTGAGGGGAACCCAAAGGGCAAGGGGGGTCATATTCAGTGAGCATGCCCAAGTTGTGACTGTGCTGAGGAGTGGAAAGAAAATCGACAAGCCTGATAGCGCTCCTACGGTCACCTCTCAGGATTCCCCTCCTACACCAGACCCAACTTCCATCTCCATCGAGGAAGAGCCACACTGCTCTCCCTCGCTTGAAATCACCCACCCTGAGGATGTCGTCAGTTCACCACCTTTCCCGCCATGACGACCCCTCTACCCAGAAGTCAAGGGTGCCTTATCCAGAGCACCTATATGCTCCTAGGGAATCTTCTGTTGGCTCATCTAGAGCCACGGATAGGACGGATGAGATTATGGACACTTTTAGGCAAGTCTAGATCAACTTGCCTTTGTTGGAAGCTATCAAACAGATCCCATCCTATGCCAAGTTTCTGAAGGACCTGTGCACCCAGAAGCGCCGATCTAGGAGACAGGTCTAAGCCAAGGTCATCTTGTCTAACCATGTTAGCTCGATTCTCCAACATGGAACACCCCCCAAAATGAAAGACCTAGGGGCCCCGTATATTTCAGTGGTTATAGGTAACCAACACATTGACGAAGCTCTGCTCAATCTGGGTGCGGGGGTGAACATTTAAGACACCACGGGGATTATTGAAAGATGTCCTGGTGAGAGTGGAGGACTTCTTCTTCCCTGTTGACTTTCTTGTGCTAAATATTGGCCCATTTCATAAGCCCACCAAGCCGTCCATTATTCTGGGATACCCCTTCTTGGCTATAGCCAACGCCTCTATCAATTGTAGATTACGGGCACCTAAAATGGGCTTTGGGAACAAGAAGATCCTGTTGAATGTTTTTGATACTTACAAGCAATCCAGATTTGAAGATTGTTCTCAGATTGAGGTTATTGATGAAATAATTGAGGAGACTACTCCAGCACTCCTATGTAGAGACCCCCTTCAAAAGATCATATCTAAGGACCATCCTCCGATGATTAAAGAAACTGAAGAGGAAATACCCCGATTAGAAGAGTTACAGGGGATACACAGAGAGTCTCTGTCCTCACCCTGGACCGCGAAGGTAGATCCAGTACCTAAGGCGAGGACATATCAACTTAAACCCCCAATCCAAAAGGCTCCTAAGTTGGAGCTGAAACCCCTCCTGAGCACATTGAAGTATGCTTTCCTTGGCCCTAATGACATGCTCTCCGTTATTATCTCGTCTGCATTATCTGAATCCCAGGAGGGAGCTTTGCTTGAGTGTTTACGAAGGCACAAGAAAGTAATTGCCTGCTCAATTGCTGATATTAAGGGTGTTGATCGCTCCCTTTTCATGCATCATATTTACAGGGACAAGTCCGTGAAGCCCTTCTGAGACATGCAGAGAAGGCTCAACCCCAATATGCGGGAGGTTGTTAAAAAGTAGATTCTGAAATGGTTGGATGCAGGAATTATTTATCCCATTTCAGATAGTAAATGGGTCAGTCCTATTCATGCCGTGCCCAAAATGGTAGGAATCACTATGGAAGAGAACGACCAAGGAGAGTTGGTAACCACTAGACCCTCAACTGGTTGGAGGGTCTGCATCAATTACCGCCGTTTGAACACGTCTACCCAAAAAGACCACTTCCCCTTACCATTTATCGATCAGATTTTGGAACGACTGGCGAGGAACAAGTACTTCTGTTTCCTTGATAGGTACTTTGGGTATAATCAGATAGCCGTCTTTCTTGACGATCAGGATCGTACCCCCTTCACTAGTCCGTATGGCACTTTTACATTCCACCAAATGCCATTTGGGTTATATAATGCTCCTGCCACTTTCCAACGTTGTACGATGGCTATCTTCTCTGATATGATTGACAAGTTCTTAGAGATTTTCATGGATGATTTCTTCATTTACGGCTCATCATTTGATCTATGCCTTTCGCACCTTGATAAAGTCCTAACCCGTTGCAAAGAGGCAAAGCTGGTGCTTAGCTGGGAGAAAAGCCACTTTATGGTCCAACAAGGCATTGTGGGGCATGTAGTTTCTGAGAGAGGATTAGAGGTGGATACCGCAAAAGTTGATTCCATCTCTAAGCTTCCATCACCCACCAATGTTCGTCAGGTTAAATCTTTCCTTGGCCAAGATGGGTTCTATAAGCGCTTCATTGGAGATTTTAGCAAAATCTCTAAGCCACCTTGCGACCTGTTAGCGAAGGATGTTTCCTTCGATTTTGATGATAGATGTGGCAAGGCTTTCCAAGCCTTGAAGAAAGCCCTTTTTACCCCGTTGATTCTCCAAGCACCAGATTGGACCCTCCCATTTGAGCTAATGTGCGATGCTTCTGATTTCGCAGTAGGAGTGATCTTAGGTTAAAGGGTTGATGGCGAATCTCATGTGTTGCATTATGCCAGCAAGACCCTTACGAATCTCAGCAAAACTACACGATCACTGAAAAGGAATTTCTTGCTGTAGTATTTGCTTTGGAAAAATTTTGATCTTATCTTCTGGGATCCAAGGTTATGATGTTCACTGATCAATATGCCTTAAAGCATCTTCATGTTAAAAAGGACACCAAACCTCGCTTAATTCATTGGATTTTGCTACTCTAGGAGTTTGACCTGGAAATTAAAGATAAGAAAGGATTTAAAAATGTGGTAGCAAATCATCTATTTAGGATCCCCTTTGAGGCATCGACCCCTGCTTGTGATATCAAAGAGACTTTTCTTGATGAATCTCTAATGGCCGTGGTGGACAAAACTCCTTGGTTCGTTGACATAGTGAACTACCTGGTCACGGGCATTACCCCCAGTACTTGGGACAAGCAGAAGCGAGACAGGTTTCTTGCTGGCGCTAAATTTTATCACTGGGAAGAACTTGAGCTATTTAGAATAGGCCCTGACCAGCTTTTCCACCATTACGTCCTTGACGAAAAACAAACAAGTGTTCTGAGTTTCTGCCGTGACCTCCACTCTGGAGAGCATTTTAGTGGAAAAAAGACTGCCCACAAGGTTCTTCAGTTTGGCTTTTGGTAGCCCACATTATTTCGAGATGCACATACATATGTGGGCGCATGTCTACATTGCCAGCAGATGGGAACCATCGGAAAAAGGGATGAGATGCCCCAGTAACCTATTCTCATCTTTGAGATCTTTGATATCTGAGGCATCGACTTCATGGGTCCCTTTCCTCTGCCCTTCAAATATGAATACATAATTGTCGTTGTGGACTATGTATTGAATTGGATAGAAGCCATACTCACGTGGACCAATGACCATTCCGTGATCTTGGATTTTGTTAAGGTTAATATCATTTCCCGGTACGAGTGCCCAAGGACGATCATAAGTGATGGAGGACCTCACTTCAAGAATGTGCACTTCATATGACTACTCTAAAATTTGGAAGTCAACCTCATGATAGCCACACCTTACCATCCCCAAACGAGTGGACAAGTTGAAGTGTCTAACAGGGAGATTAAATGAATTTTAGAAAAAATTGTTAGGTCCGACCGTAAGGATTGGTCTAAAAAACTAAATGATACTCTTTGGGCCTATAGAACGGAGTATAAGACTCCCTTGGGCATGTCTCCTTTTCGGCTTGTCTATGAAAAGGGATGCCATCTTCCCGTTGAAATCCATTACAAAGCCTATTGGGCTATTAAAAACGTTAACTTGAATCTAGATAAAGAGGGAAAGACACGTATGTTGGAGTTAAGTGAGCTTGAGGAACTTCGTAATAAAGCCTATGAAACTTCTCAATATTACAAGCAATGTACAAAGGTCTTCCATGATAAGCACATCATTAGAAAGACCTTTGAGCCCAACCAGCGGGTTGTATGTTGTTATCAATACCTTCCCTCATGTCGCTGTAGAAATTCAGAACCATACTTCTTGTGCAAGATTTAAGGTAAATGGCCAACGACTTAAACCTTATGTTACTCTTTTAGATAGGCAGGTTTTGGACACACTTCGACTTGAGGAGCCTTAGCTCCTCCCATTCTCCTCCTTAGGTGATATTCTTCTATGTCTTTATTTTTCCAATGAGGACAATGTCAATCTTAGGCATGGAGGGATATAAACTGAGGATGTTTATAGCATTTATAAATATTTGTATACATTTAGGATAGTGTATTAGCCAAAAAAAAAAAGAAATCATTTATTTTCCTAAGCTGAATTAGTTAGTCCCTAGTAGAAAATTTTATCAAGTGTCATTGGAGATTTTCTTCTTAAATTATTTTTTAAGTTTAGAATCCAGTACAGTTACATTCACTTGCACGTAGACTTGGTATTGGATCTTTATAAAAAAACCAATAAGCATTGTTATTCTGCTAAACTCTTGGACAGTTAATAAGGAGACATGCATACTATCTTCTATTAGATCCACCTTATATTTGTGAGAAGAAAGTAGAGAGATTTTTGGTGCGCTATGTCTAGTACAAGGACTCTTAAATTATGGACAATTAGATGAGGATACCTCAGAGTTAGGCATAGTTTTCACTCTCTGTTTCTGCGTGCAAACATTGTGTGAATTCTCGAGAGTCACCAAATAAGGCAGATACACAGAGACTGGGTCTTAAGAAAACTATAACTACGGTGGATGGTTACGACCGTCCTTTATAGAGTCCTCGGCTGAAGGAGGGTAATAGTGTCAATGGTCAGAAATACGATTATCATATCTATTCTTTCCTGATACTAAGAGTAGGCACTTCCACCAAATAAGCCACATAATATCCTCTTGACCATCATCCCTAATAATGCCTCATGAATAAAAGCCTGTGTCGTGTTGTGTTAAAGTTATAAAAAGAGAGAGAGAGAGAGAGAAGAAAAGGAATATATATATAAAGAAAAAAAAAGAAAAAAAATGTGTTCAAGTTATTGCTATCTTAGGTGTTTATTTTATCAAGTGTCAATAACATTGAGGCAATAAAAACACCCATGGCGACCCACCAAATATGGCCCATACTTACTTTCCAGTATTTCTGATCGTTCGAATAATGGTTGAGGACATTTAACTTAGTTATAGGGTTATTAGGATTTTAATTAAAGTGCGAATGTCATGTGAGGCCACCAAACAGTGAGTAGATTTAGAAAATCTGGTGAGATTTGTGATCTTAGAAAGAAAAGATTGAGTACAAAGGAACATCAAGGGATCATAGTTTTTAGCCCCTCTCTGGGTTGATTTGTTTGATAGTCTAGAGATCTAGAATCTGCAATACTAGACTACTTGTAGCACCAGATGAGTGTGAGTCACCAAATATGAATCCATTCAACTCAGTATCTCCTACCTAAGCCAAAAAGCTGGGGTCAAATTATAAATCATTTGCTGCTTTATCCCCGAGGAAAGTAGTTGCCTATTCTGAAAGAATTTTACCAAAGGTTAAGTACGAACTTCAAATGTAAGTTGACTTTTCAATTAGATCCGTTATCTAGGCTACTACTACTTCACATTTGTCTGGATCTCTAAATTTTTGGAAAGAAGAAATCTTTCAATCACTTCATTCACTTTCCACTTTTGCGACGGACTAGCAAAAACTAAGCATGAGGGTATTCGATGAGACCACATTTGTGAGCTAATCGTATGCATAATACCTAGTTCTTAGAATAATGTCTACATGTAAATAGCATACTTAAATTTATAAATAAATTAGTTTATAGAAAAGATTGCATGCATATTTTATGCATTGCATTCACAAGTTTTAGAAGGTAATGTGCATTACGATGACATGTATACATTACATGAATTCTTGTGGATTACCTTTGTAAATAACCCATTTATTATTTTTTTCTTTCTTTTCTTCTTTTCCCCTGTAGAAGCCACCGCTTCAACGTGCACGAGCCACCACGCCACCGCTTCAACGAGTTGCATCCATCGTCGCCACACTTCTCACAACAGCCGCAACGCATCCCAACGGTTTAGATTTCTTCTTCGGGTTGCGGGTCGAGATGCGCGGCGGGGGAGAAACAAACAGGAGAGGCAAGGCGTTTAAAAGAGGGCTAGGCTCTCCATCTTCTGGGCTCTCACTCTGGACCGTGAAGAAACATCTGCACCGTGCGTCTCCTGCTTGCACCGTGAGTGGGGCGTGCCCTGCTTCCTTCACCACCGACGAGCGCATGGTGATAGCGTGCACTCATCAAGCACCACCAGCCACCTTGCCTTCCCCTCACGGCCAGAAACCGTGCACACCAGCAGCAACTGCACCCTTGCGCTTCAGCCCGCGTGCACCAGCAGCCGGCCTTCTTCATCCTCTTCGTCTTCTTCTTCCTCTCCTTTCCGTCCTAAAATTTCTGAAAAAACCCAACAACAACCACACTGCGCACCACCGGCTCCTTGCGCACAACCTTGTGCATGCACTCGTGCTTCCCAGCCATCACGCCCTTGTGCGCTGCTTCATGAGCGTGCACGCCCACTCACGCACAGCTGGGCCATCGACAGGGAGACACCACCTCATGCACTATTCATCGTCTTCCCCGAACGGAACCCATCATTGACGCTACCTTCCTCTACGCAGCCGGCTCCACGGACCTCTAATCTCTGCTCCATCGATGCCGTTGAACTCGCATCGCCCTCACGAAGCCACCCACGTCCACGAAAGCCATCGTCGACCACCAACACGACCACCAACCGCACCCACTGTGCTGAGGCAGTAAGGCTTATTCACAAAATCAATTTAAATGGTGAAAAAGTTGTGAGGCTTACCGATGTGGGACTAAACGGAGGCCTCTCCTCGCGTGCGCCTGCTGGAAGACCGCGGCCTTGCTTCTGCAGCTGCAGCTTCGATTTGCGTCGGTTGCTGGCTGGCTGTCTTCGCAGGAATCCCCGTAATCCGCAGCAGCTGGAGACCTGGAGTCCTCAAGCCTGGAGCGCGGGAGAAGCTGCTTCAATGTGCGTTAATGGCGGTCGAGCCTCAGAACCTGTCGGACACGAATATGGCCTCTCGGCCTGATCAAACTACTGGGGAACCTTCGCCGTGGCACGGCGAAGGTGTGGAGCTGTGCGGCAAGTCGAAAGGTGGTGTCTGGCGGCAGCCCTAGGTTGGACTGCAACCGGAGAAATGGGTTTGTTTGGGGGAGCGTTACGGAGGTGTGGAGTGGCAGTGGAGGGGTGGGGGGGGTGCTCAGTGTGATGAGGCGGAGGTTTGGTGAGGGTCGGCGAGGCGTGTGAGGCTGTGGAGCGATGGGGGCATCTCGCCGGAGGGTGGCCGGAGACGAAGGGGGTGACGATGGTCAGGGTCGGTCGAGGGCTTAATTGAACAAATTGAAACCGGGGAAAGAAAGAGGAGAGGAAGGGAAGTAGTTCTAGCTTACTTGCAGGGACGAAGGGGGAGCAGCAGGGCGACAGTCGTATCGACTGTCGCCGGAGAAGAAGATGCCCAGGGAAAGGGGCGGCGGCGAGGAGAGGGCTGGAGAGGCGCCAGCTGGGTACGGCGTGGCGCGGGAAGAGCATGGGAGGAAGTCTCTGCTGCTGGTATTGCGGCAGAGCGAAGAGGAGGAGGAGGAAGAACCGCCGGAGCTGGTGGGCGTCTGCCGGAGTGAGAAGAGAGGAAAGTTGGGGGTTTTCTCCGTCAGATCCGAGCTGCCGAGGTCGGTGGAGCGACGGGGGGTATTTATAGGGATCAAAACAGGGAGGAAGGCGGAGGGAGACGACGTGTCTCCCTCGCCGGAGGATGGCCGGAGACGAAAACCCATACCGTCCGTGCGTTCGCACGGCCGGTATGGTGGGCTACAGCGACCAGGGGGGTGTCCCTGCGACGGCTGACGACGCAGGGCACCCCCGGTTTACTTGCCAGACTCTCCCCCTCACCCTGCGCGGCGCCATGCTCCGCGCAAGGTCGCCGGAGCATGGTGCTGGCAGGTTTTGCAGGGGGGACCTGAACGCAAAGAACGAAGGAGAGTTAGGGGCCAAAATGCGAGGGTTCAAAAGTTGAGGGCCAAAAAGTAAATATATGAGGACCAAAGTGTAAAGTTGGTCAAGGAGGTTTCTTCTTAGGCTCAAGTTTTTATACATGACTAATTAGAACCTAAGGAATCTGATGGTGAATTTCATTTCTATATTAAACCTTGTTTGACCGGTCAATTTATGCGAAAACCCAAATTAAGTTATTAATTGGGCATGGTTCTCAATGTAGGTCAAAATGGGTTCTGAAGGCCAAATTGAAGGTTCTAAACCCTAGAGATTATTTTTCTATGAATTTTAGAGGGTTTATTCTATTTTTACTTTACCTCGAACCTCGTGAATTAAAGTGGGTTGTTTTAGGGTTACAGATTATCATTTAGTTTCTTGGAATTGCTGTAGCCCTTGCTAGATCATTTCATCCCACTTTTATTCTTATTAAGTTGCTTTGACCTATGTTTGGGCCCTGAATTACCCTGTATGCATATTATGCTGGTAAAATTGCATTTTTACCCCTTATGACTTGTTTTCTCCTTAAACTCAGAATTCTCTGAGTTAAGCCTTTCCTTGAGTTATGTAGGAGCTTTTATCCTTTGTATTAGGTCAAAATGAGCTAGTTATGGCTCATGATGAGGTTCTCATCATACCCCCATGCCTAGCTTTTGCTAGTCCCTTAGCAAAAACTTAAGGTTTCAACCCTTATTCTAGACCATAAAGTTTTTAATAGTTTTAGATAAGTGCCTTTTTTATTTGAGCATAGATTAGGTTAGAATGCTGACCATAGGCCTAAAAGGTACTCTAGTACCAATCAAGATCCAAATCTGTCTAGCCTTAGCCTCAGTCTTTTGCAAAGGTTTTTAAGGTCCACAAGAACTAACCTAAGGTTTATTGGACTTTGTGGTTAAAGCACCCGTGCTTGAAATGATTTTAGCCCTGGCTCAGTTCGCAGTGCGTTTTGTAAGAGAGAGATAGAAAGTTTTTCTGTTTGGAGAGTTTTCTCTCTCTTTTTCTTTTTAGTTCTAGCCTAGGATTGGCTTTTCAACACGGTCTGTATCAGATTCCTTGCTCCCATCATCAATCCTCAAGGGTTCCTGGCGATCGATGCTTCGAGATAGCACCGCCCATGGCAACCCCCGGAACCCTGGCTATTGAGATTTCGAGATAATCTCATCCATGGTGTTCCGTGGCCGAATCTAGACCCTGGCAATTGACACTTCGAGATAATGCCATCCATGGAATCTGAACCAGTAGAGTGCTTACATGCCCCCAGTAGGATATGTAAATATCCTAAGAGACAAGCACCGAGGAGATGATATTTTGTTACGCATCTTCGAGGGGATTTCCCGCCTCTCCGCGCTGGGAACTCGTCCAAATCAACTTGTGTTGATCGGCCGCTCCTATTCTAGGTGTTCTTTTCAGAATTTTGCGACGCTTCTGCGTGATTCTGAATATTACACTTACTGAACCAGGCTGTGTGTGAGGTTAGGGTGCTTAGGTTAGTGAGTCCCGTAAACCAAAAATTAGTTAATGAGGCCAAATACTCCCTAAGCCTTAGACCTAATACTTCAGCTTTTCATTTTCCTCAACCTCTTGAGGAGTGTCCAGATCTTAATGGGTACTAAGAGTCTATTCAAGAATGCCTAAGGTTTGCATTCTTTACTAATCTCATTGTGCACTTTTCTTGAATGAGGTCTAGAACTTAGGTTAATTCCTTAGTTCCTTACTAATGACTATCACTTTTTCTCATAATTTTGTGCTCCTTTTTCATTTTGTTTCTTTTCTCCTTCTCCTTCACAAAATTTCCTTCTCCTCTTTTCCTCTTATTCTTTTTCGAAATTTTTTTTTTTTAATTTTTATGGTATTTTTGGCATATGTGAATTTTTTGTTTGAAACCTTTTCTTACAAGTTTTTGCACTTTCATACCCCCCCATGCCTAAGATTTGCAATGTCCTCATTGTAACCTAGGGGTTTTTATTCAACTAAGTTCATACATTAGGATAGCTGTTTTGATGAGTGAATGGGTCGGGGTGACTGTTGCGGACGATTTCTAATCTCAGATGCAAGCACCTGAGGTGGAGTCGGTTGTCTTAAGGTGTGAACTTCAAGTGCAAAAAGGTGTCGGAACAAGTTTCAGGTTTTCAAAGAGAATGACGGGCTGCCTCCCGTTAAGCGCTGAGTTTTACGCCATCGGCTGGGCGCAATAAGCTCAAGGGGAAAGGAGGATATAAGATGCTTCAGCCAAATCGGTAGAAGTTACATCGATGAACGGCTTGAGTCTCTGACCGTTCACGATGAAAGGTTCAGAATCGTGGCTGAGTGGACTGATTTCGATTGCTCCATTTCCAAAAACCTGTCGGACCAAATATGGTCCGACCCACTTGGATCTCAGTTTTCCTGGGAAGAGTTTTAGTCGGGCATCAAAGAGTAGGACCTTTTGACCAGGATGAAAGATCTTTCTCGAGATGTGTTTGTCGTGGAAGGCTTTAACCCGCTTCTTGTAGATTTGTGAGTTCTCGTACGCGTCTAGGCGTAATTCATCGATCTCGCTGATTTGGAGTTTTCTGTGGGTCCCAGCCTTGGAAAGATCTAGATTACAGTTCCGTACTGCCCAATAGGCTTTATGCTCCAGTTCTACAGGAAGGTG
Organism: Thalassia testudinum; assembly: GCA_037157565.1. Lineage (NCBI taxonomy): Eukaryota > Viridiplantae > Streptophyta > Magnoliopsida > Alismatales > Hydrocharitaceae > Thalassia > Thalassia testudinum. The sequence goes on from JAZHRO010000013.1 coordinate 76,203,255, forward strand.
GCATGCCTTTCCGTACACCAGTCTAAAGGGAGACATGCCCAATTGGGTCTTGTGGGCGGTCCTATAGGCCCACAATGCTTCCGGAAGTCGGGACGACCAGTCCTTCCTGTCAGGTCGAACAGTGACTTGCAGGATTTTCTTGATCTCCCGATTAGACAGCTCAGCTAGACCATTAGTTTGGGGGTGGTAAGGAGTATAGATTCGGTGAGACACCCCGTATTTGGTCATCAGTGACCTAAATTGAGCATTTGTGAAATGGGTCCCCCCATCAGAGATTATTGCACGAGGAATCCCGAACCTTGAGAAAATGTGTTGATGAATGAATTTGAGAACGATTTTGTGATCACAGGTTCAGGTCGGTATGGCTTCGATCCATTTGGACACGTAGTCCACAGCCAACAGAATGTATTCGAAACCATCCGAAACAGGAAAGGGGCCCATAAAATCAATCCCCCAAACATCAAAGATTTCGCATACTAGAATCGGTTGCATAGGCATCATGTCGCGATAGCTCATGTTGCCCAAAGTCTGGCAGCGACTGCATGCCTTGCAGTGATTGTATGCGTCTTTGAACAGTGTGGGCCAGTAAAAGCCGCACTGGAGGACTTTTGATGCGGTTTTATGCCTGGCGAAATGGCCACTGCATGCCTGGTCATGGCAGAAAGAGAGGATATTGTTGAATTCCCCTTCCGGGACACATCTCCGGATGATCTGATCGGCACCTATGCGGAAGAGGTACGGGTCTTCCCAAATGTAATACTTGGCATCGGAGCGTAATTTGTCTTTCTTGGCCTTCGGCCAATCGGACGAGATCTGATGAGATGCCAAGTAATTTACTATATTAGCAAACCATGGAAGGCTAGTACCAATAGTCAGCAGGTGCTCATCGGGAAAATGCTCAGTGATGGGTTCGGAAGGGTCAATTATTCCAGAAGGAAGACGGGACAAGTGATCAGCTACCACATTTTGCTTTCCCGCTTTGTCGCGAATCTCAAGGTCAAATTCTTGCAACAGCAAGATCCATCGGATTAATCGAGGTTTCGCGTCCTTCTTTGCAAGGAGATGCCTCACAGCTGTGTGATCCGAGTATATGATGACACGGGAACCCAGAAGGTACGATCTGAACTTTTCTAGGGCAAATACTACAGCTAGCAGCTCTTTCTCAGTAACCGTATAGTTACGCTGAGCCTCATCGAGTGTTTTGCTGGCGTAGTAAATGGCCACAGGTTTCCTGTCAATTTTCTGCCCCAAAACTGCTCCTACAGCGAAGTCGGATGCATCGCACATGATCTCAAAGGGTTGAGACCAATCAGGGGACTGTAGGATCGGGGCTTGGGTGACTCGGTCACGCAGGATTTCAAATGCTTGAATGCATTCCTTGGAAATTTCAAAAGGAACATCCTTGGAGAGAAGAGTGGTCAGGGGGCGCGCGATTTTTGAAAAATCAGGGATAAATCGTCGATAAAAACCGACATGCCCTAAAAAGGAACGGATGTCCCTGATCGAGCTAGGCATAGGAAGGTGAGAAATCAGATTAACCTTAGCTCGATCCACTTGGATACCTTTCTCCGAAATTGAGTGTCCCAGGACAATTCCCTCAGGCACCATGAAATGGCTCTTTTCCCAGGAAAGAACCAAATTCACATCGATGCATCGCCTGAGTATCTGGACCAAGTGTTGGAGGCAATCGTCGAATGATGCTCCGAAAACTGAAAAGTCATCCATGAAGACTTCCAGATAATCACCTACCATATCTGAGAATATGGCAAGCATGCATCGCTGAAAAGTAGCGGGTGCATTGCAAAGACCAAAAGGCATCCTTCGGAAAGCGTATGTTCCGAAGGGGCAGGTGAACGTGGTCTTTTCTTGGTCCTCAGGATGGATTGCCACCTGGTTATAACCGGAGTACCCGTCAAGAAAGCAGAAGAACCTATTTCCCGCAAGTTTTTCGAGAATTTGATCGATGAAGGGTAGTGGGAAATGATCCTTCTTTGTGGAGGAATTTAGTCGGCGGTAATCTATACAGACTCTCCACGAGTTGGCTAATCGGGTAGGAATGATTTCTCCGGTCTCAGTCGTTATAGTGGTGAGTCCTGCCTTCTTGGGCACGACCTGAATTGGCTCACCCAACGACTATCGGAGATCGGGTAGATGATCCCGGCATCTAACCACTTGATGATCTCCTTTTTCACGACCTCCTGCAGATTGGGGTTTAAGCGTCTCTGCATTTCACGAGAAGGTCGTGTGCCCTCTTCTGAATAGATATGATGAGTACAATAAGAGGGACTTATTCCAGCCAAATCATCGAGAGTCCATCCGATGGCTCTGCGATGTTGCTGGAGGACAACAATCAGACGGGATTCCTGTTCAGGACTGAGGTTGGAATTGATAATCACAGGAAGGGTCTGATTGGAACCCAAAAAGACGTATTTCAAGTGAGCAGGAAGGGGTTTCAGTTCGAGGATGGGGTTTTCAGCAGCAGCTGGTGGTTCAGTATAGATGTGAGGTTCAAGGGTGGGAGTTACTGGGTTGTTCATATCTGGATTCGACTCCTCTGTTTGCGGGTCAAGATCCTTCTGTGGTTGATGAGGCATAATCGAGTCATTCTGGAGGTGTGATTCATCAACCAAAGTCTTGATGTCACAAATTTGTTCGATGACGCCGCAATTAATTCCTTGTTGGGCTTTAAATATATCAATTTTCAGTGTTTGATCTCCAAACTTAAGCTCTATTTGGCCCTCCTGACAGCTGATGTTGGCTCTAGCAGTAGCCAAGAAAGGTCACCCTAGAATGATTGGTGTATCCCTAAGGTTCTCAGGTGCATCCATATCTAAGACTATAAAGTCCACTGGAAAATAGAAATCCCGCACTCTTACGATAACATCCTCGAGAATCCCTTTTGGTGACTTTATAGATCGATCTGCTAATTGTAATGTCACTTCGGTTGGTTTCAGCTCAGATTCTTCTAGATGGTCAAGTAAGGATGTGGGTATCAGGTTTATGGATGCACCCAAGTCTAACAATGCTCTATCAAATTGGGTACCACCTATCTTACAGGAAATCAGGGGAGTCCCAGGATCTTTTGCCTTGGGTGGGAGTCTACTAAGGATTACAGAGCTGGCTTGCTCTGACAAAACAATTGGGCTCCCTCCCTTGGTTCGCGGCTTACGCTGGGGTGTACATATATTCTTTAGAAATCGTGCGTAAGCTGGTACGTGGCGGATTGCATCCATCAAGGGGATGTTTATGTGGACCTGCTCAAAGTGCTTGACCAGGTCCTCCTCAGGGGCCACGGGTTTGGTGGTCTTCTTTCCCTTGGTCAAGGCCTCGGGAAACGGGATCTTGGTTGGTTCTTCTAGGATAGGTCCAGGTTGTGGGTCCGGAACAGCGGTATCTTGGATAACTATCCTAGGGTCATGGTTATCAGGCTTGGAGTGGTTTGGATAATGCGGGTCTTGAGTTGTTTTACCACTACGTGTTGTTACAGAATTTAATCCGGCCTGATTTTGGTTTGGGTTTGGTAAGAGGGGTGGCTGCTGCTGAAATCCCGCATAAGAAGTTGAGGCTTCCATCTCGTCTGGAGATGGAGCAGTAGGGGCCTGATAAATCCATTGAGCGTGGCCTAAATTTGGATTCATAACGCGCTTCTGGGTTGGCACGTTATTTGGGTTAGGAAGGGAGTGTGCCTGGCTGGCGAGAATTTGCCAACTGGGCCAGTTGAGTTTTAACTTCTGTAAGCTCGTCCTTGTGTTGTTTTTGAATAGCCGCATTCGTTTTTTGAATGTCAGCCAGAGTCTGAAGGATTAGGGACATTTGATCCTGATTTGGCCCTGATGGATGAGTAGGGTTGGGCCGAGGCTGAGGCGGCTGGTAATGACGAGAGGGCTGTGGGCGGGACTGGAAAGGTGGTCTTTGGGTTTGGGAATTTCCCGCCCACTGAAAATTGGGATGGTTTCGCCATCCAGGGTTGTAAGTGTTGGAGAATGGGTCGTTCTGGATGGCGTTGAGGTCCTCGCAGGTCTGAGGAACCTCCTGAGAATCAGGGAAAGGGGGAATGGAGTTCCCCCGGCTGGTGTAGAAAGGATCGGATGATCCTCCGATCCAAGAATCAGATGGGGATGGATATGGATCCATCCCAGGGGAAGATCGGTGGAGGATGTTTTGCACAGTCTCCTGTGTGGAAGGAGGTTGTGCAAAGGAGTTACGCGCGGAGGTGGCTCGCTGCAAGTGCTGAGTCAGCTCATCCACCTTCTTTTCAATGATTGAGACCTTGTCCAATCGACTGGCCATTAATTCCAGGTCGACTGATGCGGACAGGCCCTGCGTCTCATGTGCTCCCTTAAGATTCGTCGCTGCGCGGGTATTCGTCCTGTCGAATAATCCCATGGAGTCATTGTTGATGGAGTTCTCGCACATGTTTTCGAGAATCTCCCATACGGTGTCTTCATGTTGACCCATGATGTTTCCTCCGCAAGTTGCATTGACGAAGAGGCGGATGTCCTCACGGAGTCCCTGGTAAAAAGATTGGACTTGTTCCCATTTAGGAACTCCGTGATGGGGGCACTTTCTCATGAGATCCTGAAAACGATCCCATGCCTCATGGAGAGGTTCTCCTGATTGTTGAGTGAAGTGTGTAATCTGATGGCGCAAGGCGTTGGTCCGACCAACGAGAAAAAACTTTTTCAAAAACTCGGATTGAAGTTCTTCCCAAGTGTTGATCGGCCGGGTTTGAGTTTGATACCAATGGGCGGCCTTGTCCATAAGAGAAAAAGAGAACATCTTCATGAGAAGAATATCCCGATTTTGCGTATCTGATCCAAAAGTGTGGGCCAGATGCTTTAGCTGTTTGATGTGCTGGAAGGGATCTTCAGAATTAAGCCCATGGAATTTAGGTATAGCATGAATCATGTTGGGCTTTAATTTGGAATCAGGTCCTCCAGTCGGGATTCTGACTCGAGGATCAATGGCTACCGCAGCAGGATTGTAGTGGTCCCGCATCATAGGACGCTGCAGTGGGTGCACGAAGTTTTGGAAGAGGTCATTGAGTCGCTGGAGCTGGTGTTCCAGATTATTTTCTTCCTCAACTGGCTGAGCCATGATGGGGGAAGAAGAAGAACTTGGTTCTGAATCAGAAGAGAGAATAATGTGAGGGTGTTGCTGCTCAAACACGGGCGTCGAGGCTTGGCCTTGACGAGAGCGAATTTCTAAAGGAGGTCTTAAGGGTGGTCTTAGGGACCTCCTTCCGTACATGCACTGTTGGAAGAGGTAAGTTTAGAAGGTGCTGGACCCAATCAAGACACCCAAAAATGTGTTGGGTGACTATAGAGGTGCGGGGCAGATGGACCCCTTGGTCAGAAAGATCGTCCACCTGAGAATTACCTGGGCAGCCAGAGAGGGAGAGTCCCGCGAAGACCCCTACACGGTAGAGCGTCCCCACGGGTTACAGGGTTTCCCCCACCCGACCTCTCTTGTCACTGCGGTTCCAGGTAGACCAGAATTGGGATCTTGACCTCTTAAGTCTACCAATTTTAAGATCAGGGTGTTTAAGGTTTTCACTTGAACTTTAGTCTTTTAAGTGCAAAGAGTGACCTAATTTAAGGTTGGCTGACCCAAGGGGTCAACTTTACCTCTTGTTTTCTTTGAGAGCTTTTAGGTCCTGTCTTTTAGGGTTCAAGTGTTTAGAGAGCCAATTGTTTTATGTTTTCCTTTGAATAGGTATTTTCAATCAATGGTTTAGGCACACTTCTTTTGGATTTTCTCTATTCTTGATTTAAGTAGTGTGTCTCTAAAACCCTAATGTTGAATCTTATGTTGGCTCTACTTGGTCCAGTTAGTTCTTTGTTGGGCAATTAGGGCTCAAGCAAGAATGTGTTAGCCCTTAAATACCCTTAATAGTGTGCAGGACTAATGAGTTGAAAACATGCAACTCTTTATGGTTACTAAGTATGGAAGACAGGTTAGCCCTATATTGCTTGTTCTTTTCTTTTATTCCTCTTTAGAGTTTAGGGGTTAATAGCGAGAGGAAAAATTTACCTGTCCTCGGAGTGGTTGTTGTGCGGTTGCTTGTCTTCTTGATTTCCTGTAGTTTTCTGCACAAAAGAGAGGAGATTATCAGAAATTAAAAAGAAACAGGAATGTTTACCTCTAGAATAGCCGTTGCTCCCCGGCAACGGCGCCAAAAATGATGGTCGTAGTGACAACCGGGTTTTATTGTTATAGCGTTGTAGTATAGCCAGTTGTTGCCATCATTTCAAATATATAAATTTTTACTCGGAAAATAAAAGAGTTCCCGAGGTCGAACTTAGGGAGCAAGTTGTATTCTAGAGATATACATGTTTCTTTTACAAAAATAAAGAAAGAGAGAGAAAGAATTTGTTGTCTTCTTTTCTCTTTGCTTCTCCTCGTCTCAGATCTTCTTTTATCTTCTTCTTCTTTGTCTGCAGAGGTGATGTTCTTCTTCTGCAGTGGTGATGTTCTTCTTCTTTCAGCTGTTCCTGCTCTTCCCCTTTTTTTTTCTTTCTTCAGATCTTCTTCTTCTTTGTTCTTCAGTTCTTCCCTTGTTCTTTTGTGTTCTCCTCTGCCTCGCCTTCCTCTGTTGTTCTTCAGATCTCCTTCTTTCTTCTTTTCTTTTTCCAGTCAGGACGTTGTCCCTCCTTCTTTCTTCTTTTCCCTTCAGGACGTCGTCTGATTTTCCAATCAGACGACTTAAACTGCTTGCTGCTACAGTGTCTCCCTCAGCTTCCTTCTTCTTCCGCGGTCCTTCTTCTTCACCTGTGCCTGCACACTTCAGAGTTTACATCAGAGGACAAAACCTACTCTACCCTCCCCCCCCCCCCCCCCGCGTCTCTCTCTCTCTCTGAAACCACTCTTGGGAAAGCTCTCCCAGAGCTGCCGGGTAGTCGGGTACGGGTCGCACCCGGGTCCAGGCCCACCGGCGTGCATGGTGGGCGAGGAGTGCAGGTCAGTCTAAGTCGGGTCGGGTCAGGTCCGCGGGGCGTGAGCGCGGACGAGACCGGGTAACCGGGCGGGTGAAGGGGACCTCACCCCGTGTGCTGAGGCAGTAAGGCTTATTCACAAAATCAATTTAAACGGTGAAAAAGTTGTGAGGCTTACCGATGTGGGACTAAACGGAGGCCTCTCCTCGCGTGCGCCTGCTGGAAGACCGCGGCCTTGCTTCTGCAGCTGCAGCTTCGATTTGCGTCGGTTGCTGGCTGGCTGTCTTCGCAGGAATCCCCGTAATCCGCAGCAGCTGGAGACCTGGAGTCCTCAAGCCTGGAGCGCGGGAGAAGCTGCTTCAATGTGCGTTAATGGCGGTCGAGCCTCAGAACCTGTCGGACACAAATATGGCCTCTCGGCCTGATCAAACTACTGGGGAACCTTCGCCGTGGCACGGCGAAGGTGTGGAGCTGTGCGGCAAGCCGCAAGGTGGTGTCTGGCGGCAGCCCTAGGTTGGACTGCAACCGGAGAAATGGGTTTGTTTGGGGGAGCGTTACGGAGGTGTGGAGTGGCAGTGGAGGGGTGGGGGGGGTGCTCAGTGTGATGAGGCGGAGGTTCGGTGAGGGTCGGCGAGGCGTGTGAGGCTGTGGAGCGATGGGGGCATCTCGCCGGAGGGTGGCCGGAGACGAAGGGGGTGATGATGGTCAGGGTCGGTCGAGGGCTTAATTGAACAAATTGAAACCGGGGAAAGAAAGAGGAGAGGAAGGGAAGTAGTTCTAGCTTACTTGCAGGGACGAAGGGGGAGCAGCAGGGCGACAGTCGTATCGACTGTCGCCGGAGAAGAAGATGCCCAGGGAAAGGGGCGGCGGCGAGGAGAGGGCTGGAGAGGCGCCAGCTGGGTACGGCGTGGCGCGGGAAGAGCAGGGGAGGAAGTCTCTGCTGCTGGTATTGCGGCAGAGCGAAGAGGAGGAGGAGGAAGAACCGCTGGAGCTGGTGGGCGTCTGCCGGAGTGAGAAGAGAGGAAAGTTGGGGGTTTTCTCCGTCAGATCCGAGCTGCTGAGGTCGGTGGAGCGACGGGGGGTATTTATAGGGATCAAAACAGGGAGGAAGGCGGAGGGAGACGACGTGTCTCCCTCGCCGGAGGATGGCCGGAGACGAAAACCCATACCGTCCGTGCGTTCGCACGGCCGGTATGGTGGGCTACAGCGACCAGGGGGGTGTCCCTGCGACGGCTGACGACGCAGGGCACCCCCGGTTTACTTGCCAGACTCTCCCCCTCACCCTGCGCGGCGCCATGCTCCGCGCAAGGTCGCCGGAGCATGGTGCTGGCAGGTTTTGCAGGGGGGACCTGAACGCAAAGAACGAAGGAGAGTTAGGGGCCAAAATGTGAGGGTTCAAAAGTTGAGGGCCAAAAAGTAAATATATGAGGACCAAAGTGTAAAGTTGGTCAAGGAGGTTTCTTCTTAGGCTCAAGTTTTTATACATGACTAATTAGGACCTAAAGAATCTGATGGTGAATTTCATTTCTATAGTAAACCTTGTTTGGCCGGTCAATTTATGCGAAAACCCAAATTAAGTTATTAATTGGGCATGGTTCTCAATGTAGGTCAAAATGGGTTCTGAAGGCCAAATTGAAGGTTCTAAACCCTAGAGATTATTTTTCTATGAATTTTAGAGGGTTTATTCTATTTTTACTTTGCCTCGAACCTCGTGAATTAAAGTGGGTTGTTTTAGGGTTACAGATTATCATTTAGTTTCTTGGAATTGCTGTAGCCCTTGCTAGATCATTTCATCCCACTTTTATTCTTATTAAGTTGCTTTGACCTATGTTTGGGCCCTGAATTACCCTGTATGCAGATTATGCTGGTAAAATTGCATTTTTACCCCTTATGACTTGTTTTCTCCTTAAACTCAGAATTCTCTGAGTTAAGCCTTTCCTTGAGTTATGTAGGAGATTTTATCCTTTGTATTAGGTCAAAATGAGCTAGTTATGGCTCATGATGAGGTTCTCATCACTTCCAAAGCCTTCCTCGGCCCTTTATAAATAGAGGAGGACCTTTGCCTTGCATACATACACCAAGACACTCCCAAGCAACATATTTCCACATCTTTTGTGTCAAAAAGAAGTAGAAGATCATCTAGAAGAAGCTCTAACTCTCCAAGCTTTTGTTCCACGTCTAGAGAGCTTGAATCCAATTGTGCACCCGCTCTCCCTCCGCGATTACGAGATCGACGAGGGGCCCCCACATGGTTCACACACCCGCGTTGTCACGCCGACGCACTCCCACCAAAGGGAAGTTCCCTTACCTATAGTAGCTAGATTTAATTATTCACTTTGTGGCTCTATGAGTTGAGTTGTAATTTATCTTTGTAATTGTGTTAGGTATTCTCAATGTGAATTTCCGTCTCCTTCATGAGACAAAATCCTCCTTGTGAAAAGGAGGAGTTGAGGAGCGCTACCCTCGTACTCGTAGTGTGGTTGTAATTGAGGTTGTATTACCCTCGTTAAAGTAGTATGTTTGTGGATTTGATCGACTTTGTCGATCAGGAAATCCTAACTCGAGAGGGTCAGGTGGTGGTTTTCACCAAGTTTGGGTTTCCACCTAAAAATTATTGTGCCTATTGTGTGATTGCGCTTTTTGTGAGATTGTCTACATAATTCCGCATTTTACATTACGTCACGCATATCTCACCCCCTCCCGTAGGGAATTGCATTAAACACATATCTAGTGTGGTATTTGACACAATTTTCTTGGGAAATCAATAGTGAACATCGATTTTTGACTTATGCAAGTTTTAATAGGCCATTGCTTTCCTCTGGACACGACCCACTCTTCTTGAGTGGTTTAATTTTTATACAATATTTTGATTAGTCGATTTTCGACCACTTATAACTACAAACAACAAATCATTTTAATCATCATCTTCGAAAGTGAAAATCGACTCGTCAGTTTCAAGTTCATCCCTCCCTTACGGGAGGTAGCCCAAAATAGGGCACCTACCTCTCCACATGTGGGGCACTACTGGAGGAGCCCGCCTGAGCCGGAGTTCCTCGGTCGGGCACGGGGCCCTTATGGGTCTCCTTTAGCACGGATACCCTCACGGAGCCAACATTCTACCCTAGCATCCCAAAACCCCCCAACTAGAGGGATCTACCAGCACTAGTGCCCCTATTGAACTCCGCCTGCAGTACAGCTGGTCGAAAGCGCTGTCACTAAAAAAACCTCCCGACATCGCTGCCTCCTACGCTACCTTTGCAAAGGCGCTCGAAGAATTAGTAGGAGGGGTGGGAAGACCTACACTCCCCCTCTCGGCCACCTCAAGCGGGGAGTCGCCTAGTGCAATCGGTTTGGGTGAGGCAGATAGGCGTGGTGGATTTACCGGGGTATCTGCCGTCTCAACCTAGCCCGGGCTCGAAGTAACAAGTGTCGTCCACTCTCCTATCAAAGGAGTCGTGGCAAACTTCTTCCTTAGGAGCTTATGGTGGGACCTTGTGACGACCCTAGTCTTGCCAAATAACGGAACCCAAGTCGCCGTGTGCTAGCAGCTAGCATGAATGCCTACAAGATCACAGTCACCCAACACATAGCCATTCATTCATGATACATTAAACGAAAGAAAACTAAAGTGCTGATAATATAATTGAAATTCACCATAAAACAGAAAGCAAAAAGAGTCTCCTACAACCACCAAAAGATAGGAAAATAAAATCAAATAGCAGAAAGAAACCTACTACCACGAGCCACTGGCTTAGTACGGACTGTCTCCTTAGGTAGGACCCGGTTCCACAAAAGCTTGACCGACGGTAGCTGCTGCACTCGATTGCTCAGCAATAGCTGAGTACGGAACCCAAAACTATACGTCAATGAAAACTGAGTAGAGTAGACAACGAAACAAGTGGTAACAGTAATAGGTGTACAAAAAAAGAAAGGGCACTATATCAACAGTTCATCCGTTTATAATTTATTTCTTAACTAATTCTGTTCATGTACCTTGCCCATGTTCTTATAGTCCACAATCCGTAAATCGACGTCTTGGGGCACGAAACGATCTTGCATAACTTCCTATGGCGCAAGATCGGAATGAGCCATCCTCCTGGCCAGGAAGACTGCTTATACCCATCCAGTTGCCACACTCCATCATCCTGGGGTCATTGTAGAAGGGGTGGCGGCTACGTTGTGTAGCGTGAACACGTACAAGCACTACGTAGACTGAACCACAGACAACCAATGACCCACCCTTCGGCCGAGAAAGAACCAACCCTCAAGCTCTGTGTCTCGTTATCCCAGTTGGCCGGTAAGCCTAACCAAAGAGTCGTAGGGAGGTCGACAACTCCCCAAGCTAGCCCCTGAAACTGCTTTGAAAGGCCAAAGCTACAGCCAAACTCCGGTGAGTAGCGGTGTTGAACCAATTATCTTATCCCTTTAATTCCTGACATATCCGTCATATGATTTTATAGCAAATTCCACATAACTATATCATATTTTCATCAGATCAAGCCATACCTAATAATCCCACATTATTTAGTCCAGGATTAATAAATATTCACATTAACCTCAAAGGTATCAGTTTACAGATAATCTCCACATTAAGATAGTGGTCTCATACTATTTATCAATCAACGAACCCAATAGAACTTGTTTTAAGGAAATCGGGGTTCGTTTTACTTATGTGATAACAAGGGTATATATAATCATTAATTCTTAATCCTTCTCATAAAAGTAGGCTCTTTCTTATTTAAGGTGCCTGTAAGCTAGGGAAACTACCAGAGGGGTCTCAAACTCAGCAACAAGGAGGGGCATATGCGAATCAAAGCAGTATACGTGAACAATCACCTTAAACCAATCCACAGGTATTCGAAAATCGGTTGGAGTCGAGAAAAGAAAAGACTACACCTAATGTCATCAAAAGGTCACGGTGACTTCGAACCATGTGCACAAGGCCTTGGAACAGTCTCCACGCCTACCTCGGAATCCACGCATGTACCGAGGGTTAGACTTAGTTCACAAGGGCCAAAAATAGGGTCGAAGAATAGTAGTCATGTTTCTGATTTTTTTCTAAAGGAACAATACTCAAAAGTGAAAATAAACCAACCAATGTGTAGTACGCATCGATATGATTCCAATAGCACCATATATGTCAAAATCTGATGTTGGGAAGACCTTGAACCGGATGAAACAACGCGAGGGCATACTGAACCAAACTGGTTTACTCAAACTGGTCGCCACCCCGCACAAGCTGCTCAGGCGACATGTGTCTCAATGCTATTCGCTTGCGCGCTTTGTTGCAGATCGTGTTGTGATCGCCTGTGTTGCGCACCGTTTATGTCTGCTGCCAACACGCATTGCTCGCCGCCCGCGCCGCTGTGACAATTGCGGTGGGAAGTTTGGGTTTTGCATATTCCCACCTGGGTCCCTGGGGAATAAATTTTGATTTAAATGAAGGAAAAGCTTAAGCTTTTCCATCTCTCTTCCTCTCTTAATTTAAGAGACTTACAGAAGATGATGACCTAAGGACCTAGAGGGGTCCTTACCATAGGTTGTTGCAAATGGGTTTAAGATGGTAAAATACCTAAATTACCCCTAGGGTTGGGTGCACCTTACATTTAGGTCCTTATTGACTTGTTTTAGCCATAACTAGAGCAATACACCTTGGATTTGCACGGAATAAGCATCGTCGAAAATATTGCGACAAGAGAAATCCAATGGTATTAGATATGGCACCCTTTTGACGCCACTTGGATAGGGGTTGACTCGAAATACACATTTTTGATAATTTAAGGAGGTGCTGACACTATCGCCAACCCACATCCGGGTTTCCAGGTTCGAATTGACCCATATCACCTTGAAATGACTCAGAACCTGGATTTTGAGATGTTATAGACCTCTTTGCTACCCGCCACTTCCTTCGTTTTCCCTCCTTGGGGTGGGAAGATCCACTCCCTTCACCTTGCTCTGAGGGCTTGTCCCCTGCCCCCACACATCAGGACCCACCATGAGATGAACTGCTAGATCACCAGCTAGGGGTATCCGGACAGATAAACCACCTAAAAGCTGGAACAAGGAAAAATAGAAGTTATTCAAATGGCGGAACAAATAAGCTATCTAAAGCTACTACACCCCAACTTACATGGCGTGGGATAAGAATCTACAACCCACGTAAACACCGCCCAAACATCCCTCCGCCTCAGCTCTGATCGGGTAATCGACCCAAATTTCATTATCTTATTTGCGACCACCTACACAGACAAATTGTTGACGGGCGCTCGGTCGTGTTTTAACAGTCAGTTGCGTTGTAGTATTGGTGACCAAGCGTTATCAACAAATAAAAATTTATTATTCGAAAACCTAAGTATCCGAGGTCAAACACAAGGAGCAAATGGAATTTATTCAGTAATCTCAAAAATGTAATTGAACACTTAGAATTACTCAAAACTTAATTCAGAATTTAAATGCAAGAGTTTAAAAGTGAATTGTGGCAAAAATAGAGAAATTGGACGTCTGTTCATGGGATCAGACGTCTTAAAAAGATGTTTTCTCTTTTAACTCTCTTATTTCTTCTCCTGTCTGCTTTCTCTTCTTCTTCTTCTGACTTTCTTTCTCTGATTTTCCCCTTTTTTCCTCCGTTCTTCTTTAGCCGTTTGCTTCTTCTTGCTTGTTTCTTCTCTGCAGCTCCTTTCTCTGCTCTTGCCTTTCTTCTTCCTCCTTATTTTCCTCTGTCTTCTGCCTTTGATTTTCTTCCTTCAGCCTTAACTCTCCTATGACTTCCTCTTCTCTTTGGCTTCTTTCCTTCTTCCCTGCCTTGTCTTTCCTTCTCTTTTTCCTCTGCGAGTCTTCTTCCTTCCTTAGCCTTCCTTCCTTCTTCCTTTTTGCAGCTAAGTGTCAGCTTCACTTCAGCTGTGCCTTCCTTCTCTCTCTTCCCTGCACAAACCGAAGAGCAAAACCTACCCCTCTACCCACCCCCGTGCATCTCTCTCTCTCTCTGTGTCTCACTCTTCGGTACGCTCTCCCAGAGTCGGGTAATCGAGTCGGGTCGCGTGCCTGGGTCCAGGCGCACCGGCGTGGGTGTGGTGCGCGAGGAGTGCTCGGTAGGTTAGTCGGGTCAGGTTGCCAGGTCCACGGGGGAGAATATCGCGGATGTGGCATGATAGGTGAGGGACCTCACCCCATGTGTGTCTCGAGGCGAAGAGACTAAAACACAAAATCAATTTATTCGATGCGCCGCGCTCAGACGTTTACGAGGTGGGACTAATGTCCCACCTGCTTCTGCGTGTTCGCCCGCTGGAGGATGACTTCCCACAATTGTCGCAGCTGGTGGTCTTGCGGCACCTGCTATCAGGTTGGACTCACTCTTGCACTTAGCCTGCGCAGTCTGGAAGCCTGGAACCTGACGCTTGTGGCCTGGAGCTGGAGAACAAGCAAGCTCGAGCCGTCGCTAATGGCGGCTGGTGCTCAGATCTGCCACACATGAATACGCCCTAATGGCCCCAAGCATAGGAGTCCCTGCCAAGCATAGGAGTCCCAAATCTGTCGTGCGTTCGCACGAGAAATTGGGTGTGAATTAAGGATTAGGACCACGCTCAGATGGAAGGGAATTCCTCAGAGAATCTCCCTTCCAAATCTGGGAGGAGATCTCTGAGGAAACAGGGAGTATTCTCCCTCCATTACATGCCGGAGTAGGATTTCTCCCCATTAATGGTGGAGGGACCTATTTGTAAGAGTGGGGAGGAAGTTAGGGGGGTCTGTGCAATGGTTTTCAAAAGATAGGTGTCAAAATGTAATTTGGTGTAATAATTTGCAAAGTAGGTCAAGATGACCTCCCCTCAGGTCTAAATTTTGGTACAAACCTAATTTGGACCTAAGGAATCTAATGATGAAGTTAGATTTTAGGTTTGACCACGTTTGACTGAATAATTTGCATAAAAACCTAAATTAGGTCAATTGATGAGCTAGGACCCCAATCTAGGTCAAAATGAGTTCCAAAGGCCAATCTGAAGGTTATAAACCCTAGAAAATATTTTTCCATGAATTTTAGAGGATTTAATTGATTTTTGTCCTGACCAGAATCTTGTTGAATTAAGCGGGTTTGTTTTAGGGTTACAAGATGTGATTTAATTTCTGTATTGCACATGAACCCATTTCAGATTGAACCAACCCACTTCTTACCTTATTCAGATCATTTGACCTATGTTTTTCCTCTGATAAATCCCATTTATGTACTGTAATGATAAAATCGTAGTTTTAACCTTATTTCATGTTTTCTTCTCAGAACACTTATTCCATGAATTAAGCCCTTCTCTTGGCTATGTAGGAGCTCTTATTCTCTTTCTTAGGTCAAAATGAGCTAGTTATGGCTCATGACGAGGCTCTCATCATACCCCCATGCCTAGCTTTTGCTAGTCCCTTAGCAAAATTTCAAGGTTTTAACTTCTGTTCTAGACCCTGAGTGTCTGTCATTAGTTATGATAAGTGCTTTTCTTTTTCTTTTGTGATTAGGTTAGAATGCCGACAATAGGCCTAGAGGTACTCAAGTACCAACCAAAATTCGGACTTGACCTGCTTTAGCCTCAGTCTTCCACAAAGGTTTTTAAGGCCCGCAGAAACTATCCTAGGGTTTGTTGGACTCCGCGGTTAAAGAACCCGTGCTTGAGACATTTTTAGCCTAGGTTCAGTTTGCAGTGCATTTTTGTAAGAGAGAGACAGAATATTTATTTGTTTGGAGAGTTTTCTCTCTCTTTTCTTTTTATTTCTAGCTTCGGATTGGCTTCTCAACACGGTCTGTATCGGATTCCTTGTCCTCATCATCAATCCTCAAGGCTCCCTGACAATCAATGCTTCGAGATAGCACCGCCCATGGCAACCCCCAGAACCCTGGCTTTCGAGAATTCAAGATAATCCTGCCCATGGCGTTCCGTGGCCGAATCTTGACCCTGTCAATCAACATTTCGAGATAATACCGCCCATGGTATCTGAACCAGCAGAGTACTTACATGCCCTCGGTAAGATATTTAAATATCCTAAGAGACAAGCACCGAGGAGATGATATGTTGTTATGCATCTTCGAGGGGAATTTCCCGCCTCTCCGCGCTCGGAACTCGTCCAAATCAACTTGTGTTGATCGGCCGCTCCTAATCTAGGTGACTTTTTTCAGAACGTTGAAACGATTTTTGCATGATTTTAATATTTATGCGCACTGAACCAGACTGTGTGTGGATTGGGGTGCTTAGGTTACCGAATCCCGCAAACCGAAGGTCAATTAACGAGGCTGAATACTTCCTAAGCCTTAGACCTAATACTTAAGCTTCGCATTTTCCCCAACCTCTTGAGGATTATCTGGATCTTAGCGGGTACGTGAATTTTTAAGCCTAAGAGTTTAGCCCAAATGGCCTAAGATCAGCGTTCCTACTAATCTCTTTTTGTGTCTCATTAGCACTTTTCTTTCATTCTTCTTTTTCCTTGATGTGGTCTAGAACGTCGATTAATTCCTTAATCTCTTACTAATGACTATCTCTTTTTCTTTTTCATTTTGTGCTCCTTTTTGTCATTTTTGCACTTTTTCTCCTTATGATTATGTGGCTCGCAAAATTTCCTCCCACCTCCATTTTTTATAATTTTTCAATTTTTTGTGTTTTTGACATATGTGAATTTTTTTGTGAGAATCCTTCTAACTTTTTCTTGGTTCTGTATGTATGCACTTTATCACCCCCTACCTAAGTTTTGCAATGTCCACATTGTAAACGAACGGGTGTGAAATAGTGTTGAGGTCAGGGACTTTGAACAGGATACATCAGGTGGGTGAACAGGTCGAAAAATGACTAATGCGGACGATTTCAAGCTCTGATACGTGTGCCAGAGGTGGGATCAACTGTCTAAGGCTGAACTCAAAGTGCAATGGACATGGACTACAGATGGATAATCAGACGGGTCTCATTTTTGGAATGACGGGTTGCCTCTCGTTAAGCGCTAAATTCAACGCTTTCAGCCGAGCGGAACATAGGGTAGAGAGGGAGTGGTCAAATAAGTGGAATTTTGTAAAACAAGTACCTTGATTAAGAGCTTGATTGGTCTAACTAGGTGCTTGTTAAGATCAGTGGGCTGATGATGCATCCCAAACCCAATCAGTCTGGTGGGTTGATAGATGTAGATCAACAGATACGGAACCTACCATATGCAATGTGGCTCAGATGGATATGGAAGTGAAAACTCGGGTTTAGGCTCAGTCGAATCAACCTGGTCAAAGTAGGGTTCCGAAAAATAATCAGTACATGGTGTGGAAACCCTACAAGGGTGATCAGAGAATGATGGATTATGTTTCTCAATTTGATTGATACCCGATACCCGGTATAGATGTGGAGTTGAATCATTTGCAAACGGCTCAGTGAGAGGTGAATCGGAATAGAAATTGAGTCCGGTTGCGGGTCGGGGTAGAGAACGGGTTTTGATCAGTTCTGTATGTGTGGAAGATGTGGTTTTTTCAAAATCGGAGTTAGAGAATGAGTCATGTGAGCTGAGGTCGTGGATTGGCTTGTTATAATCAGGAAGCATATTTTCTCTGATGTTATGGTCAGATTCAAAATCATCGGAGAGTTTGCGAAAATCTGAATGAGATTCAAGATCATGAGTTCCACCATAGAATAAATCATATGCTATAGATTCAGCAACCTGAATGGTGTCTAGCCTAGATGTCAATTTTGAGCTAAAAAAGGTGTCCTTATTTGGTAGAGGCTCAGGTTCTAAGCTGGTAGGGCAGACCCAATTGAAACTCCACTCGTCCAACTCCTCAGTTTCTGTATCGTAAATTGGCATGACTTCCAAAAAATCGATTGATTCTTCTGAGGATGTTGGCAAGGGATATTCATCAAATAGAGGCCCAAAATCATATTCATTGAAAAATTGATCATCCTCATATGGGTCCTTGAAATCTTCCCAATAGGTCTCAGATCTAAATTCTAGGCTTAGGATGTGGGTTGAATCACTAGAATCTAGGTCCGAATAACCTTCGAGGATCACCTTATCAAAATAAGGGACAGAATTTACACCCTCGAGAGGTTTAGTTCTACTCTCATTATTGCAGGAGTTTTGGGATTCTAAGCCTGGTGATTCGTGGTCTAGAGTGGGCTTAATAATGCGTTCTCCTTAAATTGGAGCTTCCCAACCTTCTTCAATATCAGGCATATTGTAATCAATCTGGGTTGGGAGTCCACAACAATTTTGTGCCTCAAATCCGAGATCAGATTGATCCTCGATGTTGTCCCAAGATGATTCATCCTCTGTTTGTGGTATATACGGGTATTTCTGGTCGATAATTTATTTTAATAATCTCATTATCTCTTCCCATTTTTCAAGATCATCTTGGTGTTGCTCCCAAAGTTGAGGATTTGTCATGCATTGAAGGTATTCAAGATTGTGCAATTTTTCTATCTCAATGTATCATGTGATGAGCAAGTCTCGGGTTGATCCTTTTGTGGCTTCTGCCAATTGTATTTGGGAACAAGTTATGATAAAGGTTGTGGTTGTTGGAACATCAACCTGAATGTTTTCTACTGGTGTTGAGGTTTTGTCTTCTTTTTCATAGAATTTCAGGGCATCCTCAATCATCCTGTCTTTCATGGATCTCTGATATTCAGGTTTCTTGAATGGTAGTTCTAGCTGATTTTGCTGCATATTTGGATCAGTTGGTGGAATCAAGATGTAGAATCAGAGTTTGAATCAAGATGTAGAATCAAGTTATGAAGCGATTAGATCTGAATAACGAGTCTCACTGAAAATGTATGTGTGTGCTCTCAAGAGAATAGATGAGGGACTGGGGATGTTTTTGACCCAATCAAGACACCCAAAAATGTTGGATGACTATGGAGGTTCGGGGCAGATGATACCCCTAGATCAGAAGATCGTCCACCTGAGAATTACCTGAGCAGCCAGAGAGGGAGTCTTGCAAAGACCCCTACACGGTAGAGCGTCCCCACAGGTTACAGGGTTTCCCTCACCTGACCTCTCTTGTCACTGAGATTCCAGGTAGACCATAATGGGGACGTTGACCTCTTAAGTCTACCACTTTTATTTCAAAGGTGCTTTAGGGTTCTCACTTGAACTTTTAGATGTTTTGATGTTGTGACCTAATTTAGAGGTTGGTTGACCCAAGGGGTCAACTTCACCTGACCTGTCCTATAAATGGCAGAATGATTCCAGGCTTGGGACCTAGAGATCACCTTGATTTGACTCCTAGTTTATTAGGTCCAAGATTTTAAGATTCAAGTGATTTTAGAGCTCAATTTTTTTTAGGGTTTGTCTTCTTTAGATCTCTTCAATCAAGGGCTTGGGTAGCACACTGATGCAGGAGGGTTCATTTCCTTTTATGCATGCATGTGTGAATTAGCACTCCAAGGCCCTACTGTAGAAACCCTAATTTGGTTCTATTTCCAATCCTCTTTTCTTCTTGAAAAAGGTTCTCTTTGGACTTAAAAGCAAGAAACGTGTTGTCTGCAGAGATTGAACATGATTTCTATTAGGCATAAGAATTTTGTGGGATAGGATCTGAAAAATCGCTCCAACCTCAGGAATATTTGAAAAATTTTCGCAAAATCAGGAACGTTTGCCTTAAAGATGGTGATTACTATAGAAAGAAGGCAATTGATTCATAAATTAATTGCTTCCTTTTGTCTTTCAAGGATTAGGGGATGGTTTAAGGAAGAAAAGATATTACCTGCCCTGGAGTAGTTGACTTGTGGGAGGGATCTTCTCGTGAAATACCTGCAAGATCACAACAAAGCAAAGTAAGGCAAGTTAGTGTTCAATATGATAAAAAAATGTAGAGACTAGTGATAAATTGTGCGTTTCTCCCTGGCAAAGACGCCAAAATGTTGACGGGCGCTCGGTCGTGTTTTAATAGTCAGTTGCGTTGTAGTATAGGTGACCAAGCGTTGTCAACAAATAAAAATTTATTACTCTAAAACCTAAGTATCTGAGGTCGAACACAGAGAGTAAATGGAATTTAGTCACTAATCTCAATAATGTAAGTGAATACTTAGAATTACTCAAAACTTAATTCAGAATTTAAATGCAAGAGTTTAAAAGTCAATTGTGGCAAAAATAGAGAAAATGGACATCTGATCATGGGATCAAACGTCTTAAACAGATGTTTTCTCTTTTAACTCTCTCTTATTTCTTCTCCTGTCTGCTTTCTCTTCTTCTTCTTCGGACTTTCTTTCTCTGATTTTCCTCTTTTTTCTTCTATTCTTCTTTGGCCGTCAGCTTCTTCTTCCTTATTTCTTCTCTGCAGCTCCTTTCTCTGCTCTTACCTTTCTTCTTCCTCCTTATTTTCCTCTGTCCTCTGCCTTTGATTTTCTTCCTTCATCCTTAACTCTCCTCTGACTTCCTCTTCTCTTTGGCTTCTTTCCTTCTTCCCTGCCTTGTCTTTCCTTCTCTTTTTCCTCTGCGAGTCTTCTTCCTTCCTTAGCCTTCCTTCTTCTTCCTTTTTGCAGCTAAGTGTCAGCTTCACTTCAGCTGTGCCTTCCTTCTCCCTCTTCCCTGCACAAACCGAAGAGCAAAACCTACCCCTCTACCCACCCCCGTGCGTCTCTCTCTCTCTCTCTGTGTCTCACTCTTCGGTATGCTCTCCCAGAGCCGGGTAATCGAGTCGGGTCGCATGCCTGGGTGCAAGTGCACAGACGTGGGTGTGGTGCGCGAGGAGTGCTGGGTAGGTTAGTTGGGTCAGGTTGCCAGGTCCGTGGGGGAGAATATCGCGGATGAGGCGTGATAGGTGAGGGAGCTCACCCCATGTGTGTCTCGAGGCGAAGAGACTAAAACACAAAACCAATTTATTCTATGCGCCGCGCTCAGACATTTATGAGGTGGGACTAATGTCCCACCTGCTTCTGCGTGTTCGCTCGCAAAAGGCTGACTTCCCACAATTGTAGTAGTTGGAGGTCTCGCGGCACCCGCTATCAGGCTGGACTCACTCTCGCACTCAATTCGCGCAGTCTAGAAGCCTGGAACCTGACACTTGTGGCCTGGAGATGGAGAACAAGTGATGAGAGCCTCATCATGAGCCCTAATTAGCTCATTGTGACCTAAGAAAGGGAATAAGAGCTCCTACATAACCTAGAGAAGGGCTTAATTCAAGGAACAAGTATTCTGAGAGGAAAACATGAAATAAGGGTTAAAACTGTAATTTTACCATTGCAGTACATAAACGGGATTTCTCAGAGGCAAAACATAGGTCAAATGATCTAAATAAGATAAAAAGTGGGTTGGTTCAATCAGAAATGGGTTCATGTGCAATCTAGGAATTAAATGATATCTTGTAACCCTAAAACAGACCCACTTAATTCAACAGGGTTCTAGTCAAGAAAAAAATCAACTAAACCCTCTAAAATTCATGAAAAAATATCTCCTAGGGTTTATAACCTTCAGATTAGCCTTTGGAACCTATTTTGACGTAGATTGGGGTCCTAACTCATTAATTGACCTAATTTAGGTTTTTATGCAAATTATCCAGTCAAACATGGTCAAACCTAAAATCCAACTTCACCATTGGATTCCTTAGGTCCAAATTAGGTTTGTACCAAAATTTGGACTTAAGGAGAGGTCATCTTGACCTACTTTGCAAATTTGTACACTTAATTACATTTTGACCCCTATCTTTTGAAAATCATTGCACAGACCCTCCTAACTTCCTCACCACTCTTACAAACAAGACCCTCCACCATTAATGGGGAGAAATCCTACTCTGGCGAGGAATGGAGGGGGAATACTCCCTGATTCCTCAGAGATCTCCTAGATTTGGAAGGGAGATTCTCTGAGGAATTCTCTTCCATCTGAGCGTGGTCCTAATCTATGATTAGCACCCAATCTCTCGTGCGAACGCACGAGAGATTTGGGTATCCCATAGAATTCCATCTCCGGTGAGGACCCCCGCACTTGGAAGCTTGTCTTCCAAGCATAGGAGCCCCTACCAGTGCCTATAAAATGACCTTCAACTCCGGCTGCACCACTTTAGCTCGACTTGGCCAGAGATCCACCTCGATTTCTTCTTCTCCTCCGGCCAAGTGGTCCAACGAGCTCCGACGAGCCTCCCTCCTCTTTCTACTCTCTCTGCCACAATACCAGTGGTAGAGCCGTCTGCACCAACTTCCTCCGCATTGCACAACACCCGCACGAGCATCCCTAGCCCCGTCGTCGCCACCGTCTTCCTCCACTAGACGCCTTCTTCTCCGGCGACAGCAGGTACTACCAGCCGCCCTCTCTCCCCCTTCGTCCACTTAATTAGGTTAGAACCACTCGTCTCTATCCCTTCTTCAATTCCCCTCAGCCTATTTCACAAAACACCCCTCGACAACCACTGTCCACCGCCGTCTTCCCCATCTCCGGCCAACCTCCGGCGAGACGAATCCGTCGCTCCACACCTCCACATGTTTCGCCACCAACCTCACAACCTCCACCACAGTCCACTGAACATCATCCACCCACTCACAGACCGCCTACACCACCACAAACGTCCCCCGACCTAACCCATAAATCCGGCCACAGGGCGACCTAGGCACACATGCCTAGGTTGCCCCGCGGCCTGCCACCTACCACCTCACCTTCGCCATGACACGGCAAAGGTCCTCCTGTGGCCTGATAGAGCCGCAAAGCTCCTTTTGTGTCGTGCAGGATCTGAGCATCAGCCGCCACTAGTGACGGCTCGAGAAGGTCACAAGCTTGCTCCAGGCTGAAGCACTTCAGGGTCCCAGGTCCAGAAGGCTTGGGGTAGTCTCGCGCATTCAGCTGTCCAGGCAATTAGCGCTGCGAGGCTTGCAGCTGCAGCAATTGGAAGAAAGAGCTTCTGCGGGCGTGCGAGCAAAAGCGAGTGGGGCATTAGTCCCACCTCGTAAACGTCTGAGTGAAGCGCATAGAATAAGTTGATTTTGTGTTTAGTCTCTTCGCCTCGAGACACACATGGGGTGAGGTCCCTCACCTATCACGCCTCGTCTGCGACATTCACCCCCGTGGATCTGGAACCTGACCTAACTATCCTACCGATCACTCCTCGCGCACTACACCCACGCCAGTGTTCCTGGACCCGAGCACGCAACCGACCCAACAACCCGGCTCTAAGAGAGCGTATCGAAGAGTGATGCACAGAAAGAGAGAGAGACGCGAGGGTGGGTAGAGGGGTAGGTTTTGCTCTTCGGTTTGTGCAGGGAAGAAGGGGAAGGAAGGCACAGCTAAAGTGAAGCCGACACTTTGCTGCAAAAGGAAGAAGGAAGGAAGGCTAAAGAAGGAAGAAGACTCGCAATGGAAAAAGGGAAGGAAAGACAAGGTAGATGGAAGAGGCAAAGCCAAAGAGAAGAGGAAGTCAGAGAGCTAAGGCTGAAGAAGAAGAAGTAGATGAAGAATAGCTGAAGCCAAGGGAAGCAGAGCTAAGGAATGAAGAAGAAGACCAGCAGAGAAAAGGAGAAAGACACTACATAGAAGAAACAAGGAAGAAGAAGCAGACAGCCAAAGAAGAATAGACGAAAAAGAGCTAAGGAAAGAGGAAAATCAGAGAAAGAAAGTCAGAAGAAGAAGAATAAGAAGCAGACAGGAGAAGAAATAAGAGAGAAAAAATATTTTTAATGGGATCAGACGTCCAATTTCTCTATTTTTGCCACAATTAACTTTTAAACTCATGCATATATATTCTGAATTAAGTTTTGAGTAATTAAGTGTTCAATTACATTCTTGAGATTAGTGAATAAATTCCATTTGCTCCCTGTGTTCGACCTCGGATACTTATGTTTTCGAGTAATAAATTTTTATTTGTTGACAACGCTTGGTCACCTATACTACGACGCAACTAACTGTTAAAACATGACCTAGCCTCATCAATAACAAGCAAGCTCGAGCTGTCGCTAATGGCGGCTGGTGCTCAGATCTGCCACACATGAACATGGCCTAATCGCCCCATTAAACTACATGGTAAGCTTCGTCGTGCGAAGGTGAAGGTGGGACGGTGGGTGGCAGGCCGCGGGGCAGCCTAGGCATGTGTACCTAGGTCGCTCTGTGACCGAGTTTATGGGTTAGGTCGGGAGGCGTTTGTGGTGGTGTAGGTGGTCTGTGAGTGGGTGGATGATGTTCAGTGCACTGTGGAGGAGGTCGTGAGGTTGGTGGCGAGATGTGTGGAGGTGTGGAGTGACGGATGCGTCTCGTCGGAGGTCGGCTGGAGATGGGGACAATGGCGGTGGACAGTGGCAATCGAGGGGTCTTTTGTGAAATAAATTGAGGGTAATTGAAGAGGGGATAGAGACGAGTGGTTCTAACCTAATTAAGTGGACGAAGGGGGAGAGAGGGCGACTAGCAGTACCTGCTGTCGCCGGAGAAGAAGGTATCCAGTGGAGGGAGACGGCGGTGACGACGGGGCTAGGGATGCTCGCACGGGTGTTGCGCGATGCGAAGGAGGATGGTGAGGACAGCTCTACCACTAGTATTGTGGCAGAGCAACTAGAAAGAGGAGGGAGGCTCATCGAAGCTCACTGGTCCAATTGGCCGAAGGAGAAGAAGAAGAAATTTGGGTGGATCTCTGGCCAAGTCGAGCTAAAGAGGTGCGGTCGGAGATGGGGTCATTTTATAGTCGCTGGCAGGGACTCCTATGCTTGGAAGACAAGCCTCTGAGCATAAGAGACCTCGGCGGAGATGGAATCCTGTGGGATACCCAAATCTCTCGTGCGTTCGCACGAGTGATTGGGTGTGAATCAGGGATTAGGACCACGCTCAGATGAAAGAGAATTCCTCAGAGAATCTCCCTTCCAACTCTGGGAGATATCTGAGGAATCAGGGAGTATTCCCCCTCCATTCCTCGCCGGAGTAGGATTTCTCCCCATTAATGGCGGAGGGACCTGTTTGTAAGCGTGGAGAGGAAGTTAGGGGGGTCTGTGCAATGATTTTCAAAAGATAGGTGCCAAAATGTAATTGGGTGTACTAATTTGCAAAGTAGGTCAAGATGACTTCCCCTTAGGTCCAAATTTTGGTACAAACCTAATTTGGACCTAAGGAATCCAATGGTGAAGTTGGATTTTAGGTTTGACCACGTTTGACTGGACAATTTATACAAAAACCCAAATTAGGTCAATTGATGAGTTAGGACCCCAATCTAGGTCAAAATAAGTTCCAAAGGCCAATCTAAAGGTTATAAACCATAGAAAATATTTTTACATGAATTTTAGAGGGTTTTGTTGATTTTTATCCTGACCAGAACCTTGTTGAATTAAGCAGGTCTGTTTTAGGGTTATAAGATGTCATTTAATTCCTGGATTGCACATGAACCCATTTCTGATTGAACCAACCTACTTTTTATATTATTTAGACTATTTGACCTATGTTTTGCCTCTGAGAATTCCCATTTATGTACTGCAATGGTAAAATTACAGTTTTAACCTTTATTTCATGTTTTCTTCTCAGAACACTTATTCCTTGAATTAAGCCCTTCTCTTGGTTATGTAGGAGCTCTTATTCTCTTTCTTAGGTCAAAATGAGCTAGTTATGGCTCATGATGAGGCTCTCATCACGAATCAAGAGACGAATCAAGTTCGTCGGAGCTAGGTGACAAATCTCTTTCAGGCGGGCCTTACCACTTAGTGGGTACTACTAGGTTTTGAATGTTATGGAGGAAGAAAAAGTGACGATCTTGCCCTTTCAAACTATCGGGGAGATTGACTATCCAGTATTTAGTATTCGGGTTGTACAAGGTGTATGTACCAAAGGGAGGCTTGCCCCTATTCACCTTAAGGGGCATGAGCCCAAAAATCAGCTGAAATATGCCTAGTCGAGGAATGATCCCCAAGTGGATACAAATAACAGTGAAGGCATTGAGAATAGGCCAACAGTTTAGGATAATCTGAGAGGGGGCAAGATTGTAGTAACAAAGGAAGGAAACCAAAAATAGGTTTAAAGGCACCTACAAGCCATTCTTTATGGCATATTTACAAATTATAAACATATTCATCGTCCCATTGGAGTAGAGGCGGGTCATGGACCCACAGGGGTGGAACTAGACTCCATAGAGTTCGTGCGCCACCAGGAACTTCTTAATGGTGGACTGACTACAAAATTGGGAACTGAAGCCATACAACTCCCCCGTCTCAGGTGAGAGGCTCGACGAGGAAGAGCCAAACTTACCCTTGCCTACAAGTTCGAATATTATCAACCCTCCGCTAGTCCTCTAGATGTGATGTTTCTGACAAATGGAAGCTCTCACAACTTGTTGGAGGAGTGGAGGCAAGCTCGCAAAGTAGGACCGCGACAGTAAAAGCGAGTAAGTGGGCCATTAACTCTGCCCCACCACTCTATTTATAACCCCAGGGAGAATTTTCCCTCTGTGAGGAGCAGACTTCAAAAAATGAAGTCCTGCGATATGCAGCGCGGAGTTCCAAAGATCCCGCCAAATCCGAAATGACTTCGATCATCATTACAGGCATTAAATGCCCCTACGCGCGTATCATTTCGCCGTAGTCATGTCAATCGCAACACTGTCTATTACAACATTTGAGGCGAATATGTCTCATAATGACAACAATTAATGCAGTCTTGTCACACAAAAGGACAAAAACAAATTCCTACAGTGATTGGCTACCACTCAAACAAGGTGACACATACATCACATTTTTACGCAGGATGTTAGCATTTTAAGGCTAATAGTGACCCAGGCGGCGATTTGCCTATGTTCCCTTCAATAAACATTGGCCTCTTAAGACCCACGTGAAGTCAGGCGGACCGCACCTGTGTTCCCTTCATTAAACGTTGGCCTCTTAAGGTCGACAGGAGCTCTGGCAGACTACGCCTACATTCTCTTCATTGAACGTTGGCTTCTTAAGGTTGACAGGAACTCAAGTGGACATGCCTACGTTCCCTACAAATCTTAGTGGTCATACACCATAGTAATAATGGTGCCCTGCCTACCTGAAATTAAAACGTATGCCTCATGACAAATGCTCTCCCTGCTTGGACGACAACTGAGATATCATACGGGGGAACCATCCATATACGAAGTTTTATACATTGTCTATTCTCTCAGTAGTATTCGTTAGCTAAAGAGGGGCAAAAAGCGCTCTCGGATTTAAAACTTTGCATAAAGCCCAAATGATCTGTTTCCTCGGGTGTTTGGTGAATCCGACCACCTGAATATCCAACAATTAGCGCTTATGTCCAGAGTTGAAGATGCGGAGAGCCTGACCTGCTAAAAGATTTGATCAACCGGAGTTGAAGATGCAGCAACAATATCCATGTCTACGTTAACAGTGGTGTTACAAATGCTATTTATAGCCAGGCAACGGACGAGCTGGGGAATCCATAAAGTACGTTGAAGGATTAAATGTTGTTAGGTATTTTTTGTACTATAAATAGAGAAGAGAGGCCCTCAAGGGCTCTCTTCATGCAACCATAGAGAGAGAATAAGAGAACTTGTATCATCGACAACTATAGTGGAACTTTGGGAGCATCACCTTCCCCCCAAACGTATGCCCCTTTGGGTGGAACTAGGTCATCAACCTCTTGTGCATCTCCTGTGTGTTTGATAATGATTTTTGTTGATTCAGGTCCTTTATCACTTTGGGCCTCGATCATTGATATATCAACTAGGTATTTAGAAATTCTTTTTACAACATTTAAATAAGTTTGTCTAAGATTGGCTTGAATGTATTACATCGATAAGTAATAAATAGAATGTCCGGTCTACTTGGAGTTAAATAAAGTAAGGAGCCAATCATTCCTTTATATACTTTATTGTCAAACGGAGTACCTTCATCATTTGCATCTAATGACATTGAAGAGCTCATTGGGTGTTCTTCCCTTTTGTTTTGTCCATCCCAGAGTGTTTCAACATCTCCCATGCTCCAATTAAGTGATTTGAAGACCTAAGAAGAACCTGAGTTCTATCATGAAATTCATTTCAAACTCATCTTGCATCAGCTTAGCACATTCGTGGTAAGGTTGTGAAGACCCAAGTTTCGCCAACCGACAAAACCTGAATCATCGAGTGCTAAGCACAATTAACCACAAGATCGCAGTCACCCAACATGTAATCATAAAATAATAATAGCTAATAATGAAAATAAAAAGAAACAAAGTACTAACCAGAGAGTTTACCCAGAATGTAAGTACATAAGCTAAGAGATGCACAAACAGTAATCATTTGCTAGTTGTCAAGTACACCTGAGTACAGAACCCAAGAAACATGTCAGTAAAAATTGAGTAGAAACAACAATTAAGCACAACAGTGACATAGAGTAAGAGAAAATGGGTACTATATCAGCAATCCATCCATTTATAAATTATTACTTATCCAATTCCGTTTATGCAATTTACCCATATTATTATAGTTCACAATCCGTTAATTGACGTCTCAAGCACGAGAAGATCTCATGTAACTTTCTGTGCACAAGACTAGTATAAGCCATCCTCTTGGCTTGGAAGACGGCTTATGCCCATCAAGTAGCCACTCTTTGTCACTTTGGGGTCATTACAGAAGGGGTGGTAGCTTGTCGTGTAGTGTGAACATGTACAAGCACTATACATGTTGAACCACAGACAGCTAATGACCCACCCACCGGTCGGAAAGAAACTACTCCAAATCTTGAGCCATGCATCCCACTATCCCAGTTGGCTGCTAAGTCTAACCAAAAAATCGTAAAGAGGCCAACAACTCCCTAGACCAACCCCAAAGCAGGTCTAAAAGGCCAAACCTACAGCTAAATTCGGCGAGTAGCGGATCTAAAATCAGTTATCTATTCTTTAAATCTTGACTAAACTGCCATTATTAAATTGATTCTAGATAACTGTATCATTTTATTATCATCAATCAAACAGGGTAACCTGTTTATATCATTAAGTACATATTTAACAGATATTCATGTTGTCTTCCAATTTGTCAGTTTGCAAATAATTTCCAATTTATGTTAGTGGTCCCATACTGTTTATAATTTAATGAACATAATAGAATTTATTTCACAAAAAATAAAATTCGTTTCATGCATACAATAGCAAGGTCATGTTTTAACCTCCTAGTACTCAATGATCATTAGATATCAAGTTATTTTACGTTTAAGTACCCAAAAGCAAAAACCATACTATCACATGGCTCCAAACTCAACAAAAAGGGAAACACATATTAACAGGAATGAGTCACACGAAGAACCAAGCAAAACGGGTTTGTAGTTACTCGAAAACTAAATGGAAACAAAAGAGAAGTAGGCTAGTCTACCTAATGTCATTGGAGGGTTACGGTAACTTCAAATCGTGCGCACAGGTCTCGGGGTTAGTTTCTAAACCTTCCTCGAAAATCTGTACACGCATTGGCGGCAAGACCTGGTTCACACAAATAAAAACTAGGGTCAAAATCACCTAATCAAGTTTTTGATTTTTCACTAGGGAAACAGTGCTTAAAAACAAAAATAAACTGCACTAACGCGTAGTACGTGTTGATATAATTCTAACGGTACCTTATTTGTCAAAATTTGAGGTCGGGAAGGCCTCGAGCTGGACGAAAACATGCAAGGGGGTATTGAACCAGACCAAACCGATTGGTCTGGTCAAATTGGCGCTCGCTTGCACGCTCGCGATGTGGGTCATGCTTCAATTCGTCCACACATCCGTTTGTGGACTGCCAATTGTCGCGCCCCATCGTTTGATCATGCCATGCATCACAAATCGAGACGCCCGTGCCTCACTGCTCGACGCAAGCCCACGAAAGTGCTTGCTTAGTTGCGCTTAACCGCGTAACGTGTTGCGCATCTGCTGCACGCCACCAAATTGGACGATGCACGCGTGCCACCACCTTTGCCTCAACGAGATTTGCGGAGGAAAGCCTAGGGTTTCCAGGATAGCGAACATGTCCTTAGGTTTTTGAATTTAGATTTCTAAGTGAAATCTAAACTCTTTTTCTCTCACTTTCTCTTGGGTTTTGGAGGGCCTAAAGGCTAATGACGACCCAAAGACCTAAAGGGATCTTTTTATAAACCCAAATTAGGTTTAGGTTTAGGATTTTTTGAGTGAAATACCTAAAATACACATAGGGTTGGGCCTACCTTACATTTAGGTCATCTTTGACTTGTTTTGGTCATAACTTAAGCTATACACCTTGGATTCACGTGAAATAAGTGTCGTTGGAATGATTGCAATGAGAGGAATCTAACGGTACCATATATGACACCCTTTTAATGATGTTTGACTAGGGGTTGACTTGAAATACACATTTTTGGCAACGTCAAGAGGTGCTTGCATTAGCACAAAATCGTGACCGTGTTTATGGGTTTGAATTGACCCAAACCACTCTAAAATGACTGGGAGTCTGAATTTTGGGATGTTACAAAAATGTTCATTAGTAGCACCAAATAAAATATCTACATAGATTTGAACTAATAGAACATCATTGTTATGCATCTTGATAAATAAGGTTGAGTTGGCTTCTCCAATTTTAAACTTCACACCTAGTAGCCACTCCTTGGCCCTTTGATACCAAGCTATAAGAGCTTGTTTCAAGCCATATAAAGTCTTATTCAACTTGTATACGAAATTTGGATTTTCATTAGACTCAAAAGCTAGAAAGTTGTGTGATATAAACTTCCCCTTTACTGCGATTGTTCAAAAAAGCACTCATAACATCCATTTGAAACAGTTTAAAATCAAGGAAAGAGGCATAAGTAGAAAGTATTTGAATTGACTCCATCCTAGGAACCGGTGAATGGATTTCATTAAAATCAATGCCTTCCTCTTTATTATATCATTGCATTACCAATCTACCCCTGTTATGTGTGACAATGTCGAATTCATCTAACTTATTCCTAAAAACCCATTTGATGCCTATTACCGTATACCCTTCGAGCTTAGGTACTAAGTCCTAAGATTTCTTTGAAATTGGTTCAACTCTTTTTGCATAGCTAGTAACCATAAGGTATCGATGCATGCTTCCTTAACACTCTTCAGCTCGATTTGAGAAACAAAAGTAAAAAAACCAAACCAATTACAACGGGATCAAGTTTTCACACCGTCGGAAACACTTCTAATGAAAGAATCTTGATCGTCATCATAAAAAACTAGGTCAGTTATTGGTGATGAAATAGATTTATCAAAAGAGACATGAAGGGTCTCTTCAATCATTAACGTGATTTTGTTGAAAATTTGATATGCCTTTTTACATGAAGAATAACCAATGAAGATGGCTTATTCACCTTTAGTGTCAATTTTATCCAAATTAGTGTGATTACTCAAAACAAAACATCATCATCTACAAACCTCAAAATATCTAATTTTTGGTACTTTTCTATAATATAGTTCAAAACATGTTTTTTGCAAAACCTGAGCAAATCAAAACATAGTTTAACATGTAGTAAATTGTCTTGATTGCCTCCACCTAAAAATACTTTGGCAAGCCAAAGTTATTGAGCATTGTTCAAGCACACTCTTGAATGATGCGGTTCTTTTTTTCAACCACCTCATTTTGTTGGGGGGCTCGGTGGAAGGAAAACTCATGAGAACTCTAATGAGTTTCACAAAACTCAGCAAATAAAGAGCTTTTAAACTCACCACCTATGTATTATACAGTCATATCTATAATCTATCACAGATCAATTCCTTGTAAGGCACAATATCTCACTAGAATATACCAAGAGATGCGACAAATACAAGGCATCCTCTTAACTAAGAGGAAACCCCACATTCATCTTTCATCTCAATCTATCACCTCGAAGTCCTAATGTAGGTAGTGTGACAGCTATATACTATGAATTATATGTTTAGATGTAATTTGTACTAGGTCGTAGATAGCCCTCTACACGACTTAGGTACATTTCTCAACTATAATAGCACACACACACATCTACCGATGTACCCCTACCTTGTTACCTGATTGGCCAAAAGATCAGTCATAGAGTTGCAGAGAGGCTATCACACTATGATCCATCCATTCAATCCAAAACCAGACCGGTTCATTATATCATATAGCTATCCATTAATCATATTCAAATTCTATCACATTCATTTTATTTGTACCTGGCATTTGGATAACTAATCATTTGCAATTGTCGCATGTACTATCATCAATTAGGAATTTATACAACCGTCATTTAGCTAGGCATGTCTAGATTTATTAATTGTCTATTAAATCTTATTAGACGGTTATTAGTAATCATTCATTCAAGGGCTAGTATTACAAGAATGTATATTCATTTACAGCTAAGCAACCATGAGATTGCCATTTAATTCATTTTACGATAAATCAAATAGTTTCAGCTTTCATTTCAATTACCATTTGCATGTAATATTTCGCCACCCGAGCAAGAGTAATCAATTATATCAACTTTTGGATTCTAGAACTCAGCAAGAGGTGTAGCACATGCACAACAAAGCAGGTACATGAAAAGACATGCAAACAGAGGGAGGATTCTAACTACTTTACCTAATATCATTGAGTGGTCACTATCGCTCCGAAATGTGTGCCTAAAAACTAAAGATGTTTGTCATGACTCTTTGAAGTCCATACATGTTCTGAGTTAATTCCCTAAGTTAGACACGATGAGAACCGAATCCTAAACATATTAGAATACTCTTTTGAATTTTAACATGTAAAATAATATCCAAAGAGGAAAAAGGAACTCACTAGCATTTAGTCCGTATCGAAATAATTCCAACGATAACTTATTTAAGAGAAATAGACATTGGGAATGCCCCAAACTGACCGAAATATGCGAGGATTCCTGAGGTGAACTTGAACCAACTTGAATCGACATTGCGAACTATCCACACATGCTTGCGCTATGTGCTAATCACCCATTTGCACTCCACCTTTTGTATGAATTGTGCTTTGGGTTGTTAGATCACACAGACGCACGCAATGACACGCCCTGCTCTCCTCTTTCACACGTGTGTGCTTGTGCAGGAGTCCTTGCTCTACTTCGCGCATGTGTTGCGTGTTGCTGTGCACACCACCTTGCTGATGCGTTACATGTGCCCACTATGTGCTCACTTTACACTACAATCACCTTCTATGCACAAGCATTTTCTCTCTCCTTTCTTCTTCCTCTTTTCTTCTTTGTTCTCTCTCTTCTCCCTTTAGTTGTGTGTGACTTTAGGAGGAAAATAATGACTCAAAACCCTAATTTGGGTCTTAAGTAGTCCATTAATTTGTGATTTGGTTTGGAAAAGGCTAGATTTGACAAAAATACCTCATGAATGCAAGTTCCATCATGTTATAAACCTATTCATCTTATTTTTGACGCAACTTAAGCTACATACCTTGGATTTGCGTGAAACATGTATTGTTAAAAAGTTTGCAATAAGAGGAATCCAGTAGTGCAAAAGTGACATATTTTGAAAAGATTTAACTAAAGATTGACCGAAAACATATGTTTTTCGTGTTTTATGAGGTGTTATGATCCGACTCA
Source organism: Thalassia testudinum (assembly GCA_037157565.1). Lineage (NCBI taxonomy): Eukaryota > Viridiplantae > Streptophyta > Magnoliopsida > Alismatales > Hydrocharitaceae > Thalassia > Thalassia testudinum. Next base: position 76,236,583 of record JAZHRO010000013.1, read on the forward strand.
ACCTTTAAATTCCACATATTAAGAACTCTTGAATGGCTTCATCTGAATTCATCAGAATGTTACTACATTCGTGGAATAAAAAAGAAACAATGTAAAAAAGAAAGAGAAAGAAGGTGAACATAGGAGAAGATAACGAATGACGAAGAAAATAAATATATCAGATCTTAGTTAAATAAATTTTTTTACCCAAATCTTCAATTTCATGATCTTCGACAATGAAAATGTATTGATATAAATAAAGTAAATATTTTAAGATTATATATATAAATCAAAATAAATCACAAATATACATATAATTTCTAATTATTTCCCATATATTCATATAAAAATTCTTATTTTTGATTGACCATTTCCAATCAATTCCCCCATGTTAAATACTTCGTACCAATCCCATGAAAATCCATAACACACCCCCCACCCACACCCCCCCTTCCCCCCGGCGCCTCCCGGCACCCACCTCTCTAAAATATATAATACATAATATATTATTTCAGAACGACATGGACCTCCTCCGCTTCCGCGGTCTTCCCATTCTCTTTCCCACACCCCCCTCCTCTCTCCCTCTTCCCCCCGCTCCCCATTCCCCACCTCACCTTCCCCCACCCTTGCCGGGAGCGGCGACTCCCTCCACCCTCCGCCACTGCAACGCCTTCCCCCCTCCGCCGTCCCCTCCCGATCACCCCCACCATACCTGTAGGGCTCAGATCTGACCCGATCCACCACCCGATCGCCGCCGATCTCCATCTCCTCCCTGACCAATAGACCGGCGAGGAAATGGACGACTTCCAAGGCCTCCTCGCCCGCGACTTCGGCCTCCAACCCCAGGGCAAGTCGGCCCCCATGTCGTCCTCCCGCCCCGCCCCCACCAGCGGCCCCGCGTGGGACCCACCCCTTGACCCGGACCCCTTCGACGACGTTTTCGGCAGGCCCGCCCCCAAGGCTCCGGCCCACGGCTTCGACCCGAAGGCCCCGGCGGGCCCGGTGTTCGACCGCCCAGTCTACGACGACGACCTCTTCGAGGGGGTCCCAGGCCTGAAGCCCGTGTCCAGCCAATTCGACGACGTGTTCGCATCCAACGCCGCGGGGCGCGGCGGGACGGACCGGCCGCCGCAGGCGGACGAGGGGGATGATCTCCTCGCGAGCCTCGGTGGCACGCCGCTGCGGCCGAGGGACCGCTCACCCGTGGAGAAGCAGAAGCAGCGGGGGCCACCGGAGCCAGACGTGGGCCTCGACGACCTTATTCCGGGGTTCGGGGTCTCTGTCCCCGCCTCGAAGAGGTATAATTCAGTGGTAATTCGGTTGCTTGCTTAGTAAATTGCATGTCTTGACATTGTAAAGTTGCTGCCTTGCATTGAGAAATGGCTATTTCATTGCTACAGTTATCCATTTAGGTGAAGGTTAGCGGTTGAACCTATTTCGATCACACCTTCCTTATTTGTAGAGTAGAATGGGATAAGAATGAGAGGAATGAGAAACGCAACCCTAGAAGTAGCTCGAGGGATCTTAAGTTATGCTCTATTTTTGTGCCTTGAATAGGCCTAGTATTTTCGACATTGGAGGCTCTGGTGGACGTGGAACACATCTCAAGTGTATACTTGGAATCCTAGAAGGAGATCTGACTTCTTTTGGCTCTACGACATACTTGGAGTATGTGTATGATCTTTTGAAAGGGAAAGGATGCACATTTGGTGCCTTGGGTTGATTTTTGCAGGTGTTTCAAATAGAGAAGGTTCAGGATCTCAAGGGCGATGGGTGGTGCTGTCTGAAAGGATAGTGTGTGTCCTGGGATTGAGGATTGATGCATGGGGCAAAGTGCTTTTGTTGTTATGAGAAGTACCTGAATTGGGGATCTGGGTGCAGTTTGGGTTTTTCAGATGGGGCAGCCTTTTCTTCCCAAGTTGATCTGGGTGATTCCTTTCCTTTGTCTTTTTGACTTCCGTGCTTGGGGCTCCTTTGGCTAAAGATGGCTGTGTAGAGGGGTGTCTCTTCGCCTTGTAGATATAGACATAGATATATGTGTGTGTACACATACACATACATGCACACATACATGCACATATACATACCTACATACGTATGTATGTACGTATATATATACCCACAAGCATAAGTACATGCATATGTATGTATGTACTTTATGTGCATATATATGCATGCATGAGTGCGTAAGTACATACATATGTACTTGTGTATGTACATATGCATGTGTACATATGTGCCAAGCTACATGCATACATAGCTACATAATTACATATGTACACACACACATATGTGTATATATGCACACATGCACAACTTTTAATCAATCTAGAGAAGCTCATCCAGCCTATTGAAAGTGCGGGTTGTTTTTGGTCCATGGCTTCTGCGACAGATTTTTGGTAGTGGGATGTTAGGGACTTATGTGAGAGTCATTGATTATCTTGTAAGACAAGACTTTAAGGATGAAACCAAACTTGGTTATTAATGGAAAAAATCCAAAGTTTAGTAATTGATACTAAAGTTCTAATTCAATATATGTTCAAACATGCTAATCACATATTTTGGAAACCAACCGAATTTGCATGAATACATACAAGATCTAAAATTAGATCCATGTACAACAAATGAGAGGATAAAAAAATACAGATGAGTGCAAGCATTCCTCTTGCTAGGGAAGCTTGAGAGTCTTGTCCCCATGCGACATGGAAAGGGGTGTGCCATGCACTTGAGTTCATGTACTCTTTATGTATCCTCCTCCTACCACGAGCTCCCTTCTTTTCCTTCAGCTGAGTATGTGAGCAACAATGTCGATGATGGTCGAGGTAAATAGGCAGAGGTGATGATAGTGGTATAGTGGAGGTGGTGATGATTGTGACAATGTAGCAAACATTGTAGTGGGTGTATGAGATGGTGGTGGTGGGCATTGGGAGATGGAGGTTAGACGGTTGTGAGGTTGTGAGGAAAGGAGTTGGGAGAGAAGAGGGGGATCTTAGGAGAAGATGGGATAGGAGGAGAGGGGAGACATGAGTTGGAGTAGAATATATATGCACGTGAGTGAGAATGAGTAAAGGCACATGTTGGTATCATGAGTTTTAGTTCTCAATTGAGATCTCATGAACTTATGTAGAGGGCTTACATTTACGAGGGGGGTTGTGTCAAGAAATAAAGAAGTGAGGGAGAGAGTTTTATGTGTTTGGTTCACGGGTATTAACTAGGTGGATGTGATTAATGTGTATGTGTGCGTTAAGGGAGGGGGAAGAGGAGCAGGAGACATGGACGTTATTTGTTGATAAGTGCATTGAGTGGTTGCTTGTCTGATGGTTGTGTGATTTTGTGTGCGTTGATTGTGGGGGACTTGTGACTGAAAATGGGCTGTTGGGTGAGTGATGCATAATGTATTGTCTATGAGTGTGTTTAGTGATTTGTGAATTGGAATTAAATGCGAGTTAGTGATGTGCATGGGGATGGAAAAATGTGACTGTGTTGAGCTGAACAGGATGTTATGTGGTGGACATGCATGTAATTACTTGGATGAAGAAAATGAGTGAGGGATGTAGGTGTTAACTGGTGCATTGAGATGAGAGATCATGCGTGTTGGGGTTTTGTGTTATGGGTTTCAAAAGGGGATTGGTTTGGGTTTGGTCTCATTTCCTCCAAATGCCCTAACTTGGTTCATGCATCATTTATTCAGCTCTTTATTTGCTGCACTGAGATGAGAATGCAAAGTTACAAAAATACTATAAATACTAACTTTATTGGCACTAAATAATGTAGAAACAATGATACTAGGCATGAAATGTGCATGGCAATATAGACCTATCTTTCCTCATCCCCCTTTACCCCCAAGCTACTGTTGCTTGTCCCTAATTACCCCTTTGCACTATAGCTTTGACTCTTATTCCCCTTCACCTTCATGCTATCACTGCTTCGCCCTTGTCAACCATCATGGTAATGTTTAGCCAATCTATTGCCGCCACCCTAACAGCCCACTATTGCACCTAGTGAAGTAGCTCTTAGGCTATTGCCCCAAGGCAAACTAACCATTTCCACCTTCTTGCAAATCATCGATACCACTATTTTCTCATGTATCTTCTTGTAAGTAAACCAGTTTAACTAATTGCCCCAAACACAAGTCATGTCCTCTCTTAGACTTGAATTCATGCATGCCAACTCCATTAGTAGGTTCCAAAGTAATTGCATGAGGGTTGCATGGGTAAGCATGTGTTGAGTTACAAATTCCCAAGTTTCTGATGTCTAGTCATTGTTGTATTGGATCAAATAGTTGTATGGATACCTTATGATTTGTACGTGCTTGTAGATTGATTTTTTCATGTTGTTGATTGATATGATGGGGTTGTTCGCTCCTTGTTTGTTTAGCTAGTTTCAGTCTTAACCTTGCTGCTGCTCATTAGTTTATTTCATCGAGTTAATAGGAGTTTGCATCTAGTTAGATTTAATTAGGCTTTCTGCAACTAGTTTGCATTAAATAGAATGGAATTATGCTATTCTTATTACTGCTATCTTTTTTGCAATAAAAAAGAAGTTTTGTTTAATTTTAGCATATTAATATAGTACCCTTTTTTTTTTTTTCCATAACAAACTCAAAATGTAGGGGCTCGGGTTTACCCCTTTTATTGAACTCCTAAAAATGAAGTACATTAAGTCTCCCACTAATGGGTAAACAGATGAAAAAGAAAAGAATACAAAAGAATGAAAATACAAAACTTACACAAGAAAAAGCAGTGAAACTCATTGTTAGTTACTGCAAAAGGAGAAAAAATGTGCATCTTCAAATCCATCATCTTCAAATGAAAAGCACAACTTGAACTTTCCAAACTGAACTTGTGGCCAGATCATATCTTCAATCATCTTCATAGACATGTGAAACATCATTCATCTTCATTCAGCAAACCAAAAACTGATCTTAAAAAATGATCAGTCCTTCAAATGATAGGAAGAACTTTGTCCATGCATCGGCTAAGCCACCATCCAGAAATTCCTTTACCGGAAAAATGTCAAACTGATCCCATGATGATAAGGTCTTCAAACAGATTCTGAAAGCACACCGTCCAAAATTCCAGCAAGCAAAACGAACATCACTCACCTCCCATAGCTCCATATCCTCATCCATCTTTTATTCAGCATTCATCAAACAACTTCCATCCAGTCCCCACAGGCCATAGTATACTCCAATCAACAAAATAACCTTCCAGCTCTGAAAGTATATCCAAAGTAGCAGCATCTTCCACAGATCAGAAAAAATACTCACAACCAAAAGAAGAGGGAATAAGAACTTAACTTTTGGGCACATGTCCACATTGGATATGTTCCCTTCAAAAAAATTAAAGCTATACAATCCATCTACACTCTGGCTGTAAAAGCTATATTGCAAAAATGCTCCAATGCCAACCACTTCTTAATCTGAAAATCATAGCAGCAGCAGCAGCAAAATACCAACTTCCAAGTAGATGCAAAAAATCTCTCAACACCTCTATTCTGAATAAAAATCAAGATAAGATTGAACTTATCTTTTGGACACATATCCTTCCAGATTTCAGAGCTCTAGTGAAATTTCAAATCAACATCTCATCTCCTCAAATCCACGAATATAAGCAATGATCTGAAAATGAAGCAGCTACAGCAGCAAAAATTTTCTATCACAAAGACCAAATTTAACGAGGAAGCAAAAATGAGAACTAGAGGAAAAGATAGGGAACTTATCTTTTGCGTGCATATCCTAAAAAAGGATATGCACACTTCTCCATCTTCAAGCAAAATCCTTAGTCCTCAGTAAACAACATCTTCCAAATTTGAAAGATCTTCAGAAAATCTTCTTTGAAAATAAAATTTTTGTTTGCATGTCCAAATTGGATATGCACACTTCCTTTTCTTCATGTTATTCTCAAGATCCCAAATCAGCAAATCCTCCCTCAATCAATAAAATTCAATCTCTGAAAATTATAGCAACAAACAGCAGCAACCACAACCCAAACCCAAGTTCCAACTAAAAATTCCATAAGAGCAGAAAACCTACTTCTGAGATTTAAAGCCAATAAAATCACAAAGATCAGTTGGGAACTTATCTTGTGGGCACATATCCTTTATGAATATGCACCCTTCAAAATCTTCACGTCTCCCAAAACAGTTCCCAACATTAACCATTGAATCTCTTATCAAATCAATAGCAAATCTGTCATCAGCAGTGCTTATCACTTGGATAACGACCCTTTTACCTTTCAACAAAAAAAAATCTGTCATCAGCAAAATAGCAACAGCAGCAACAAATCCCCAATTCTCCATAAAAAATACGCAAACTCTGAATGAGAGAGGATAGAAGAATAGCATGAAAAGGGACTTACCTTTTATGTGCATATCCTTTTTGATATGCACACTTCCCCATCGTGAAGCTTTGAAAGAAAATTCCACCTCAAGCATTTCCATTCATGAGTCTGAATAATTCTGAAACTTATAACAGTACCAGCAGAAAATTATGCCGAATAATTGTAATCCAGAATTTTCATATTAATTAGGAGCTTCCAAATATGAAAAAAATAGGACTTATCTTTTGTGTGCATATCCAATGTGGATATGCACACTTCACAAACTTCAAGCTATCCATCCCCTCCAAAAATCAAGTCAAATCTTATTCAGATCTGAAATGAAAACCAATACCAGCAGCCAAATATGGCACTAACAGCAGCAAAATATGCCAAGGAAGGAAATCTTCTAATGATATGACAGCAAAAGAGGTAGCAGCACAGTAAAAAATATACATCATGATGAAGGACTTAAACTTTTGTGTGCATATCCAAATTGGATATGCACACTTCCCAAACTTCAACCTTGTGCATTCCTCATTCCAAAATCCAAAGAAGCCAATCTAAACTACAAATGCCATCCGAAAATTGAAGCAGTAACAGCAGCAAAAGAATCCAAGATTCTACTTACTTCCCAAACTTCAAGCTTTTCAGTAAGTTTCATCAGTTCAAAAATCTAAAGAGGCCAATCAATTGAATAATAAGTCAACTGCAAATTTAAGTAGCAACAACAGCAGAGATTTGACCGGAGAATTGAGTGTGCGAGCAGGAGCTGGTGCGGGAGGAGGGTGCTTTGGACTTGGAAGAGGAGCGTGAGCGGAGTGTGGAGGTGGTGTCGAAGGTCGAGGATGGAGTGCCGGAGAGGCGCGGTGCTTCAAGTGCCTTGGGCCTGGCCATTGGGTGAGAGAATGCCACGAACCTCTGAGGTGTTGGAGGTGTGGGGTTCTTGGTCATTGGTGTGTGGTGTGCAATCGGGTTGTGGAGGGGAAAATTGATCGTCTGTCACCGCCACTGGTTTGAAGGTGTGGCTACCCTCCGTGCTGCGGTTGGTGAAGGCCTGGTGGAAAGGTAGTCGAGGGGTGGGTGCGGTCGGAGGTTGTGGTCGCACTGCTGATATCGCTTAAACTATGCATTAGAATATGAAATCGTTGTAGTGCGCAATAAAGCGATAAATTGAAATTTATAACTTCGAACTACAAGGAGTCCGGTCGAACACAAAGAGGCTGTTGTTAATCTTCAAAACCTTTCGCAGTTATTATAGACTAGAGTAGCAATTATAATATTGATGGATAGAGACAAGAATATCACAGGAATGCTTATTTTTATTGCTATTATCAAAATGTCTCACAAATAGAATCTATATTAGAGATTACAATAAGAATAAGAGCATGAGAAAATAGAGGAAGGAAGGAGAGATGCAAAGCCACTTGAGGGATGCTTGTGCGAAGCTTCTGGTAGAGTAGCTTCAGATCCAAGGCATCGTGAGGAAGAAGATCAGAGAGGGAGGGTGGTGGGCGTGCACTATATTAGAATAAGGGCTAGGCAGGTTTCTACTAAACTAAGCTACTAAGACTAATTATCTAAGAGGCTCATTCATTCCTAAGGGTTGGAGGCTATAGGAATGTAGGATAAATAATGGTCCTTGGATCTTAATCAATGGAGGATGGTAGTCCACTTATTCAAGACAAAGAAGGACCACTAGATATGGATCTAAGGGTGCTAAGGGATGGTTGGCTAGGTGGAGGATTAATATGGTCCTTAGGATTGGTTTTGGAGGGTCTAGATTAGAGGCTATGATGTGGTATAGGTTTGTTTAGATCTAAGGCTAATGTAGGCCATAGGATAATGGATGGAGGGAGGGGATTTGGTGGATGTTTGGCCGGCCATAGTGGAGTACCTAGGAAGCCATGTGGTCGGCCATGTGTATGTGATTGTGGTCCTTGATTGGGCGTTGGATGGGTAGGATTAGGTCATGGGTAGATAGGTTTGGTTGAGGAAATGGAGGAATGAATATGTTCTAGAGAATGGAGTCCTCCATAAGCCAAGTGGTGGCTGACTCTAGTGGATCAAGTAGGGCCTTAGGATGCGTCATGAAGGGTGGATGATGAGGGTATAGGTGGCGGCTAGGTGGGTGTGGATAGGATCTTTGGTGGCCGGCCACCAAAGGGATAAGATCTTCTTTGGCCGGCCACCAAGGAGAGCATTAGGTCTTGATGTGGGCCCTTGTATTAAAGGTGGAGGGTTGGATTTATTCTAGGTTTAGGTTTTCTAAAAATAGGAAGGTCTAGGACAAGGTATTTTTAGCGGAATAGGTTGCCCCAAGGGTCTAAGGTAGAGGTGAATTAGGATGGTACATGTGTCCTCCTTTGTCTTCAATTCTTCTTCGTGTCCTTAATACTCGAGCTCTTGTCTTGACCTCCCTTGTAACTTCATAATTCAAGCTCCAACTTTATTATAAAGTTCCTCAGCTTATTTTCTAGGACCTATCACTTACATTATTCATAAAAGGCTAAAATTAGGAGATAGGTATTTATAAAATAGATATAAAGCTCAAATATGCATGCATGCTCTCAATGCAATATGTATAAACCTAATATATGATTTTACTAAGGAGTTAGCCCTAGATTAAGCAAATTAGGATAATAAATTAGGCTGTTATCAGCCACAAGTTCACCTTGTGGGGAGAAAGGTGAAGGCACTCTCCTCCAGTGAGGGCAAGTTCCTTGTGTTGGGGCTTCCCTCATCGGGGAGAGATTGGCTCTGCTTCAAGGAACTTCGGATGGAGGTCGGGTGCTTGAGGTGGAGGCGCTGTGTTCACGATGATGATTCAAAGGAGTGACCGTTGGGTAGGTCGACGGTTGTGTTGACGATAGGTGGAGTTCCTTTGTGGCTGTAGATGGTGGAGGTGGTCGAAGTGATTGTGTTGCCCTTTGCACGCCTTCGTGGGTGTAGGGGAACCGAGATCTCTGACGTGTTGCTTGAGGTCGCTATTGAGCTGAAGGTGGGGGCGTCGATGTTGAAAAAGGTACTCCTTTGGCATGGAGGCTTCTTGTGGGTTGTTTCTTGCGTACTTATGAGGGATCCACCGGTGCCAACAGGGACCACCTTTGTTGAGGTGGTTAAAGGGGCAGGTGGTGCCTCGGCGAAGGGGGGCGGTGTAGCGGCGGTGCTACACCGGGCTGCTAGGGTTTGGTGCCCTTCTCGGAAGGTGAACTGTTCACATGTTGACGTGTAGTTGTGGCCCGAGGTTGCGGCATTGATTGCGTCAAACTCTGTGTTGAATGTGGGATTGTAGGCGGTGGTTTCAGAGAGGGAGGCGCATAGAGAAGCAGAAGGGTCAGAGGAGATCATGGTATTGGAGTTGCCGCATGAGGATTATGATTGTTCTGGAGGCTTTAAAGAGGGGAGCGAGGCATTTTCCTGGGTTGGATCTTTCTTGGATCCGGATGGCTTGGACTTGGATCGTGCGGAGGCCTCATTTTGGACTTTTGAGGGCACTGTGCGGGACCTGGAGAGGCCATAACGACCCTTATCAAATGGGGCCCCTCTTGGCATCACTTGATGTCACGAGTGGGGTTGAGGCTGGTGGCGATGGCAGGTCAGAAGGAGTGTTCTCCCTTGGTTGGTCTAGGGGCAGAGGAGAGGGCCTTCCAGTCCTCTTGCAAGGTAGCGGCATGGGGTGTCTCGGTTGCCGTGGCTAAGTGAGTCCAAGAGGATGTTGCAAGAGCGACTTTGCCGTTGATGGTGGAGGGTTGAAGCGATGACGTGTGATCCACTTTGCTGGGTGGTGCCTACGCATGGTGCGTGGGGGTCGGAGGTTGCGATACAATATGAGATGGAGGTATCGAGGCTCCATTCGAGGTGGAGGTCGTGCCCAGGAGGTGGTTAACGACTAGGATAGGGAGGTAGAGGTGCTGTAGTAGAAGTCACCATCGACGCTTGAGGAGGATGATGCAGTAGTGTAGCAAGTGGCACTTCGGTCAGGTTCCACCAGATAGTGAGGGGGTCTCTGTGGTTGCTCAATGACGGGTGTCCTATCGTGCAACGTCAGGGGTCAACGACCCTTGAAGGAGGGTGGCATTGGGGGGCTACATTAGATAGTGGCAGGGAGGCATTATTCTTCTGCAGGAGGTGAAGTTGGCAGCTTGCGATGGCAGGGTGTGGAAGGAGATTCGGGGTTCTTGGATGGAGGGGTTCTGCACCCTCGATGCACTTGGTCGCTCGAGTGGACAACTATTGGGTTGGCGCGAAGATGTCTTCACTTAGGAGGATGGTTTTAGGTGAAGCGATGTCATCTCCACTAGGATTGTGAGAAGGTTAGATGGATCCAAGGTGATTGTAACCGGAGTGTAGGACCCGATGGAGGCTTAAGTGAGAGGAGTGATGTGGGCCAAGCTTGCGATAGTCGCAGCAGAGAACCATGGGATTCCACTGTTGATTGGAGGGGACTTCGACACCACCTTGTAGCCTCATGATAGGTCTGATCGGTGAGGGAGGTAGGACCCTAGCTCAGAGCAGTTTGCAGGGTTTGTGGCATTGCACGGTTTGATTGGCATGGTCTTGAGGTCTTGTGCATACACGTGGCGGAGCACTGGTGGACAGAAATCCAGGATTGACAAATTCCTATCCAATGTGGAGATGGCTGAGGCATTTTCGTTGGCCGATGTTTCCCTGATGGATAGGTCTTTCTCTGACCATACGCCCTTGGTGTGGAGGTTGAATGAATGTACTTCGGCACCTACTTCAAATTTGAGAGGTCGTGGTTGATGAAGGTTGACTTCAGTGAACGTGTAAAGAAGTGGAGGTCGTTGAAGGTGGAGGGTTCAATGGTTGCTCGGTTGTTGAAGAAGCTGGTTGGTTTGTAGGAGTACTTGAGGGGGTTTAGTAAGGAGCTTAGGGAGTCGAGGCTTAGGAGGAAGACAGAGGCGTTGGCTGAGATCACCAGGCTTGATAGGCAGGAGGATAGCGGTGCACTGACCTTTGAGGATAGGGAGCGTAGGGCGAGACATTTGTGGGTAGTACAAGAGGAGGATAAGAAGGTTGGGGTTGAGTAAAAGACAAGATCTAGACAGAAGTGGTTGAAAGAGCGGGACTCCAACATTAGGTTCTTTCACTATATGGCATCAGCCAGGAGGAGGAGGCTATTAGTGGGAGGGATGACCTGCTTGGTAGGGAGGATGTAGGGAGAGCAACGACAAATTTTTTTAGGGAGTTTACAGGGAGGCACAAGAGAGGTAGGTGGAGGTGGTTGGGAGAGGATGCACAAAGCATTTATGGGGAGTAGGAAGAGGCTCTTACGTTTGGCTTCTCAAAGGATGGGGTGAGGGAAGTAGTTTTGGGACTTAATGCAAATGGGTGCCCTAGTTCGAATGGGTTTCTGATCTTTTTTCTGCAGGGAGTTCTGGTCTTTGGTTAAGGGGGATGTGATGCAGGTTATGGAGGAGTTCATGGTGGGAAATAGGGGCTTTGATAGGCTTAATAAGCCCTACCTTTTCCTCCTACCTAAAAAAGGTGTGGAGGCCATCGAGGATTTTAGGTCGATCGCCCCGTTTAATGCTTTGTACCTTAGATATCGTCTCGCTGGTGCAGACAACTTTTGTTCCTAGGAGGGGCATCTTGGATGGCTTTGTGGTGGCTGCAGAGGTTTTGGCTGCTTGGAGGAGAATGAAGAGGACGACTTTTCTGTGGAAGGTTGATTTGAACAAACCATATGACTCCATTTAGTGGGATTTTCTGTGGGCTTCCATGGCCAGGAGTGGCTTCCCACAGGTTTGGATTGATTGGACAAAGAAATGTGTCACGACGTCTTTTTCGATGTTGGTGAATGGGAACTGTGCAGGAGGTTGGGTAGAGCTCAGGAGGAGGGTCAGGTAGGGCTGTCCGCTTGCTCCAATGCTTTTTGTGTTGGCCGTTGATCCCCTTGTGAGAGTGACCATGATATTGTGTTTGAGGAGGCTGTGTAGAGGTTTCTCAGTGGGTGCCATTAGGGGGATTTCGTTGCTGCAGTATGTGAATGATACTTTGTTCTTGGTGAAAGGGTCTTCTACGAAGGCAAGCAGGTTGTGCATACTTCTAAAGTTTTTTGGTGAAGCATCAGGGCTGCAAATTAATTGCGAGAAGTCCAGTTTTGTTCCTTTTCATATGTCGGATGGGGAAGCGGAGGCCTCCGGCAATGCACTCAGGATTAGTGTTGGAGCTCTGCCACTATCGTACTTGGGCTTCTCTCATCGAATAGGCGCTTTCGGCTGTAGGATTGGCTGTCGTTGTTGGAGAGGATGGAGAAGAGGCTGGCAGGGTGGTCTTCTTGGTTGCTTTCGAGGGGGGAAGGATGACTTTGGTTAAGGCGGTACTGTCATCCATGTCGACCTACTTCCTATTTGTGTTTAAGGTGCCCTACTCGATGGAGAAAAAGCTTACAGGTCTCATGCGTTGGTTTTTCTAGTTAAATTTTGGATTAGTAGGGAAGGGGACAAGGCTAGTGTCTTGGGTGGAAGTTTGCAGATCGATGCAGGAGGGAGGACTCGGGGTTAGGAATGTGGAGGCTGTCAACTTAAGCCTTCTCATGAAGTGGATTGTTAGGTTGGTGGTGCAGGAGCAGAGTCTTCTTGGTGATACTCTTAAGAAGTGCTATGGCTCCTTCCTCTCTTGGGGGCTCTCGAGTCCCCGATTCTTGGAGCTTTGTATTTCTTGCGAGGGTTGGCGACGGTGGCCTTGAAGGTGCGTGCGTTCTTCTCGCTTTATGTGAGAGATGGGGACACCTTCAGATTTTGGATGGATGACTGGCAAGGAGGTGGTAGCCTTTGTGACAGGTACTCGTGTGTCTTGTCAAGAGTTGTGGACAAGGAGGCGACCTTAGGGAGACTGGGATGGTGCTTGGTGCCCGACCTTTTGGGGGGCGCTGTCAGATTTGGATGGTTGGGAATTGGAAGGTGGAAGGGATGCCTATTGCTGGGAGGAGGGGGGGTTTACTGTCACTAAGGCTTTTCATAGACTATGTTCTTCCTTGTAGATGATGGATGTTGACTTCTTGAGGGATTATAAGTTGTTGTGGTCAATGGAGTGCCTGTTGAAGGTTATGATTTTCGCCCGGCTTATGAGGAGGGGTAGAATACTTACCAAGTTGTGGAGGGGAAAGTGGACGACAATGGATGACCTTAGTTGCCCCTTTTGCAAGAGGCAGACGAGAACATTCAGCACCTATTCTTTGGGTGTCCCTTTGTGACAGGTTTGGAGGAGGATGGGGATTGACTAGATTGCCTTTGATAGCTCTAAGGGGTTTTGGTCTTCATTCTGGGAAGGTAATGCCAATGGAAGTGATAACATCTTCAAATTGAAGAAAAAGAGGGCAAAGGTGCTAGTGGTACTGTGTGGGGTATGGCTAGGGAGGAATGGGGTTATTTTTAGGGGAGAAATGCTGTATGTGGAGAATGTTGTTTGCTCGATTTTGTCTCAGGTGATGTTTTGGGAGTCTGCTTTGTAGTTATGGCCTTGTAATTCCTTCCTTTGAGTAATGAATCTGGGTGGTTATCATATGGACAACCACCCTTCAATTTTTCAAAAAAAAAAAACAGCAGCAGAGATTCCAAAACGCAATTGGAATAAAAGACTTCAAAAGAATGAATTCCCCTCGACCAGTTCAAGCATGAAAACTGAATTGACAGCAATAGCAACAGCAACTATTCCAGAGATTTGAAGTCTTCCAATTAAGCAAAGGAAACCAGAATAAAATCAAGAAAAAATAGTTAACTTCTATGTGCATATCCATTGATGTGCACACTTCCAAACCTTCAAGCTTTCTATCAAATTCCCTTAATCCATTGAATAAAAAGTCCATCTGAAAAATGAAGCAGAAACAACAGCAAAACTCCCAAAATCTTCTGGAACATTGAATCTCCGAAGCATTTAAATTCCAAGCAAGAATGAAAATAAAAAGCAAAGATTTTGTAATTTAACTTCTGTGCACACACCCCAAATTGGATGTGTGCACTACCAGTTTGTAGAAGCAAAATCATTTCTTCCTTAAATATGATAAACCAGTCAGCACCAATATATATGCACCAATAATCTTCTTTGGCGGCTGACCTGAACCTTCATAAAGCACATTCTTTCCATTGTGAATTCTTTCATTTGCCAAAAATTCAGCAATCCCATTTGCCTCTCTGTACTGATGATCAACAGAGTCCATGCTATGACAAAAGCTAAGAAGTCCCACCACTGCTTTGGATGTCATAAATTGCATTGCCTCATTTTAATCATAGCAACCAGCACCTTAGAATCTGACTCAATGCATGTATCAACTAATCGTCTTTGTAAACAATACCTCAGATCAACAAGCATAGCTCTCATTTCAGCTTCCATGTTAGTTGCATGCCCATAAAAAGGACAAAAAGCAAAAACACATCTTCCCATCGAATCTCTGACAATGCCACCACCTCCAGCAGTGCCAGGATTTCCTTTAGAAGCCCCGTCAGTATTCAACTTGAATGCACCCACTTTAGGTCCGATCCAAGTAATAATTATCCATTTATTCTGTAACTCTTCAGCCTCAAAACCCAACCTCTGTACAATCTGCCTCTCAGCTTCACTCTTGGCATATGTAGCCTTAATCAAATGTTTAACCATCTTCTGATCAGATTTCAACCTTTTTAAAACCAACCAATCTGGAAACCATTCATCAACAAGCCTTCTTCTATGCCTTTCTGTCCAGATAGCGCAAAGCATCCAAGCAAACGGAACTCTCCTTATTTTCCTTAAGGAGAGATTCCTTGGCTGGTCTCTTGAACAGATGGTTACACTAACCACTCCAAGTTCTCTTATGTTTTGCCTCCAAATGTCCATATTTAATGAACGAATCCCATAATAAAGTAGCAAGCTGCCCATTAAAAAATACATGACAATTTGGTTTAATCAAGTAGCTTATCTTGCATCTCGTCATGTCCTGTTCTTGGGTAATCTACATCATCCACGCCACTTTTCCTAAACATGAAGTTTTGACCTGGATAGTGGCGTTGTTGGGCAACCTAATAGGCCATGTGGTTGAGTTGGTACTTGACAAGAGGGAAAGGGCTAACTAGCATTACAATGCTTTCAGTGAGTATGGCGGCTTGCATGAGTCAATGATAGATTGTTATATGTTACGATGTCTTGAATAGTATGTTCTTACTCTATCTTTCCCTCAACAAGTTTTTAAATTTGGCGCTGAACAATCCCTTCCGTCAATATCATCCTAGGGGCTGTTCACATTCTCTGTGACCAGGTCAGATGGGGGATCTATACTCTAGAAACAGTCCATGACCTAGGCCTTGTTTGCACCATGGCAATCATGGTTCATGACTAGGCCTAATGCCATAATCCCTCTCCATTTGGAATAGACAATGACTTGCAAGAGTTAGGAGAGGAACACA
This sequence comes from Thalassia testudinum, assembly GCA_037157565.1. Taxonomy (NCBI): domain Eukaryota; kingdom Viridiplantae; phylum Streptophyta; class Magnoliopsida; order Alismatales; family Hydrocharitaceae; genus Thalassia; species Thalassia testudinum. Next base: position 76,252,283 of record JAZHRO010000013.1, read on the forward strand.
ATCTCAAACATCTTTAACCTCATTAAAATGTGGTTGGGATTGTGACATCTGTATCAAAATTTTGAAATTTGAGGGCCTACAGTGCAATAGAGCCCTTTTGGTAATATAGCGAACAATTTGCATTATCTTGTAACTCTTTTGCATGATAGATTAACATATTTGGGATGATTAATTCTTTCAAATGGTCATTTAAAGAAACTTCAAACTTTAGAAGATGTTATTATAGAAGTCAAATGCTCAGAATGGAAATATGTCAAACACCAATTAAAAATGAAATGAGGAAGATGCCACGGAATGGGCAGGTGATTTTCGGTTCACAAGTTGCATCCTACCACACTTATACCAACAAATGGATACAATGTAAAAGATGCATGGTGTTAACAATGGTAGAAGTATGCTAATCGAATGAACATGATGTGTTTAAATTTTAATTTCCATTGGAGATGATTTCTTGAAAACTCATGTTGCTTTACTTACAACTATTTTGTAATGTTAAGTTGGATGTGAACTTTGTTTTACATGTGCTACGATGAGGCTGATTAGATAGGTAGAAACAAGGTGATGAATTCTTGCATTTCCATGACAAAGGAAAAAGAAATTTCTATGTGTTAAAACTAAAGAGTTGCATTTTCTTTCAGAAGAAACCCTAGCTCTCCTTTTATACAAAAGAAAACTTGGCAAATTATATGAGTACCTCCTAAGGATAAAGAAATAACAGATACCCCCTTACAACTCAACACTCCTTAAGTTTGGGCGTATATGTCAATGAAGCCCAACTTGTTACTTAGAAAATCATGGTGCTTCTTTTTCAACTGTTTGGTGAGAATATTTGCAATCTATGGCTTAGAAGATATATAAGGGCAATCATCCTCAATATGTTTAGTTCTCTCATAGAAGACAAGATTAGAGGCAATGTAGGCAACATATTTATTATCACAATAGAGTGGCACATGTTGTCAACCTCTATCCCTAAATCCTGTAGGAAATCAATCATCCATATAATCTCACATGTAGCGTGAGCCATAGATCTATATTCTGTCTCAGCACTAGAGCAAGCAACCACATTCTGTTTCTTGCTCCTTAATTTAACTAAATTGACTCCTAGGTAGATGGCAATGCCAGATGTAGACCGTCTATCTTCAATTGACTCTACATAATCTGCATCTGAGTATGTCACAAGATCAAGAGAGCCACTCATATTGTAGTACAAACCTTGCCTAGGAGTGCTCTTCAGGTATCTCAACATGAGACACACATCTCGCCAATGATTGTATCTGGGACTCTGCATGAACTAACTAGCTCGACTGATCGTAAAACTAATGTTAGGTTGTGTAATAGTTAGATATAATAAACGGCCAACAGTACCTCGATACTTGGTAACATCCTCAAACAAAGGATCTGTCTCATCGATGTTATGACCAGAAAGTGCCTTTATTGGTATCTCGGATGGTTTGGACCCAAGAAGTCCTGCCTCCTTTAAAATCTGTAAAGCGTATTATCTTCGAGATAAGGATAAGCCAGCCTCGTGACGAACAACCTTTACTCGTAGGAAGTAATGAAGGTCACCTAAATATTTGGTGACAAAGGTGGACTGAAGAAAGTCTTTCGTCTATGCTATCCATCAATATCATCACCAGTTAAGATCATATCATCGACATAGACTACCAAGATAAGTTTCTCCATGTCTCACCATACTTTACCCTCCTAACAAAGATAGAATGATCAATGGTAGATCACTAGAACCCCACTTTCTTGATCTCCAGATTGAGCCTCTCAAACCAGGCTCATGGGCTATGCTTCAAGCCATAAATAGCCTTGTGCAGGCGATAAACAAGCTCCCATTGACTGTCATAACTTGGTAGCTGTCTCATATACATCCCCTTAGCAAGATCTCCATATAAGAAGGCTTTATATCAAGCTGGTGTAAGGGCCACTGCTTAATTATTGCAACAAACAAGATAATCCTGATGGAAGTAATACAAGTAACTGGAGAAAAAGTCTTAAGGTAATCCATCCCATATGTTTGGGTGAATTCCTTGGCAACAAGTCTTACCTTATATCTCTCTATTGTTTCATTAGATCTGAACTTGATGGTGTATACCCATCTGTAACCAACAATTGTGGCACCCTCAGGACATGGAGCAAAATGCCATGTTTTCCTGGTCTGTAAAGCATGCATCTCCTCATCCATAGCTGCTTTCTAATTTGGATCGTGGGAAGCTTGAAGAAAATATCTGGGAACAACTGCAGTAGTGATGGCTGACGCAAGCTGTCTGTCTCCCTCCTGGAGATGGGAGATTGTAGTGTAACGGGAAATAGGATGGAGTGTACATGTGGCACTAGATCTCCTTTGCATGGACTTCTCTTCTCTATTTGAATTACCACTATCTGAGGGGGTAACAATCTGTACTGGCTCATCATCAGAGAAATCATGTACCTGTGATATCTTATGATACACCTGTGTCTTCTGTATGGCAACTTCTATGGATGACCCTTCTTTTGAGAAGCATCAGAAGTAGGGAATCTTCTCAAGCAAGGTCACATATGTAGTGACAACATCTCCTGCGAACTGCATTATAGCATCTGTAGCCCTTCTGGATCTTGGAGTAACCAAGAAAGATACATTTTGTGGTACAGGAGGTAAACTTATCTTGAATACCATAATTTTAAACAAACCATATGCACCCAAAAACTCGCAAAGGCAGGGGAAAAATCTTGCTGCACTCAGGATGTATAACCTGGTACGAAATCTGACCACGAAGCATAGAAGATGGCAATCGGTTAATCAAGTATATTGTTAAAAGTATGGCATCACCCCAAAATTGCTTAGGAAGCTTCATATGAGACATCAAGGTCTTGGCAATATTAAGCAAGTGTCGCAACTTGTACTCAGCAACCCCATTGTGCTGAGAAGTATAAGCATAAGATGTCTAGTGAATGATCTCCCTGGAACAGAAGGCCTCCTGTAAATCACTATGCATAAATTCTCGTGCATTAACACCGCGAGATACCTTAACAGTGGTATCATATTATGTCTGCACCTCAAACAAAAACTCTTAAACAATGGAAGGAATCTCACTATGAGCCTTCATAAAAAACACCCAGGTAAGTCTATTGCTGTCATCCATCATCACTGTAAAATATCTATGTGCATCAGTAGAGGCAACTCTAGACGGTCTCCAGATATCACAATGTACTAGGGAAAAAGGCATTGTACTGACATCAGCATCTTTCCCGGGGTAACTACTCCTGTGATGCTTTCCCAATTGGCAGTCTTCGCAATCCAGAGTCAATGAGGATAATTTTGGATATATCTGATGCATCTTCTTCATGAAGGGATGCCTAAGTCTATGATGCCATAGTAGAGGATCACGAGAGATTGACATAAGCCCAGCAAACAATGTGGGCGTGTCCAAATGGTATAGACCATCTCTTTCTTTGCCACTGCCAACTATCTCCCCTTTGGTTCAGTCTAGGAAATAACAATGCTTCTCATAAAAAATAACATAACATCCAAGATCTCTGCAAACTCTACTAACAGACAGAAGATTCATGGGAAATTTAGAAGCATAATATACCTTCTCTATCTTCATCCTGGACGTAGCATTTACACATCCAATTGCTGTAATAGGAGAAGTTGCTCCATTCGCCACTTGCACATCTCGAATTCCCCGTGGAGTCACATGGTCCTGTAAACGATCTGTCTCCAGTGAGATGAATAGAGGCTCTAAAGTCGATCACCCATGCACTCCTGACCTTCTTCTCAAGAACTCCTTGGGCTACACACGTGAACCTGGTAGAAACTAGAGTTGGTTATCTTGGATCAACTTTCTCCAACATAGGCGAGAGGAGACTCATTGCCAACAACACTATGTGCGAGAGAAAACTCATCGTGCGAAACAAGCTTTGAACCACATGAGATCGGGCACCACCAGTAGGAACATCATCCTCTGTTGGCGGCAACATGCCATTGGTGGTGGCGACGCTAGCTTGGCTGTACAACCCAGCGGCGGCGCAACACCAGTGACGACGACAGCACCCCCCGCGACTGGTGGCGGTGATTGGTGGCCGTCAGTGGCTCTAGAAAACCTCTCTCTAGCGTTGCTATTGCTGCTGCCAAGATCCATCATGTTTTCGATGATCAAATCTCCCTTATGTTGGTGATTTGATCATCTTTTTAGGTGGATATTTGGTGGATATCGGAGCACCGATTTAGGATTGCTGCTCCATCATGCTTTCGATTATCAAATCTCCCTTATGTTGGTGATTTGATCATCTTTTTAGGTGGATATTTGGTTGGATATCGGAGCGCTGATTTAGGATCGTTACTCTGATATCATGTTTAAACTAAAGAGTTGCATTAGCCTTCAGAAGAAACCCTAGCCCTCCTTTTACACAAAAGAAAATTGGGCAAATTACATGAGTACCCCTTAAGGGTAGGATATTGGAGCACTGATTTAGGACCGTTGCTTCGATACCATATTTAAACTAAAGAGTTGCGTTAGCCTTCAGAAGAAATCCTAGCCCTCCTTTTATATAAAAGAGAACTGGGTAAATTACATGAGTACTCGTAAGGATAAAGAAATAACAGACACCCCCTTATAACTCAACACTTGTGTTGAGAAGTTGCTATGTTTCGAGTGTCTATTGCTTTGTCAAATAATCTAACAACGTTAATGGAACTAAAAAGTAGGGCCTTTTGACATTCTAGTTGCGTAGAGTTCATGTTGATCATGCCTTGAACAATGACCGGAAGTACACAATGGGCATCCTTTCTTCATGTAAGTTAGACTCTGTGTTTTGTGAGTGCTTGGTCAATTACTCTTCTTGTTTCGTGCAAGCGGTTGTGTGATTCATGTCTGTTTCTCAACAAATTGGTATTAGAGCCTCTTATATGCTTGTTGAAGATTTGTTGGTGATGATGACTGGATTCAGGAATTTTGATTGAAGACAAAACTATAGAAGATCGAGATGTCAAGAAGGCTAATGGCCACATGTAGCCTTTCTTTTACCTATCGAAAAAAAGGTGATAAACGTGTCTCGTCCCTTGTTCAATAATGGGTTTCCAAGGTACTAATGGATGGTTTGAAGAAGCCAGGAATGTTACTGCTGGAATAAAAAGTAGAAATGGAATACAAGTGCTTTGAGAGATTACATTAGAGGATACAATTATGAAATTATGGTTGATGTTATAATAAGTCTCCATGATGAAGACACGAGTTGCCCACATCTACATAGCAGTCATTAATGTTGCGTGTAACTGAAGATGCTGCAATCAAGTTTCATCTTGACGTTTTTTATTCTATATCTATAGATCTATAAAACTTTTGCATGCGAAGATGGAAGATGAAGATCAATTCCTGTTGTTGCTATGCTCTGTCACTCTTGTACGAGCACTTCAAAGAGTTCATGGTTTATGGTTGTGGATGAATTACCATTGGAAATTTAAAATTTCCCATATTCTCAAAGTAGTTGATGAATAGAGAACTCAAAGAAGTTGCAATTATAGATGGAAAGTTGAATGCATTGATTTTGAAGGGTGAATAAATGGAAAAAGGATTGATGAAAGACATGAGCAAATCAAAAGAAAAGGTAGTAGAACATCACGACTTCTGCAAGAAAAAGGGAAACAACAATGACAAGTATTGAAGTAACCAAAGCTTTGAAAAGAAGCCGAAGGGAAAGTAAGATTCCTCAGTTGCAGGATGCATAGAGTTCCCGTGTGCAGATCATGGCTACATGTTGATTATCAAAGCATGTAGGTCCCAAGATAATGGGCTACTACATTCAGGTGCTTTTTCCATATTGATGAGTTCCTGGGTTGAGATCTGTCCACTCAAGGAAGATCACGACCAAAAATCTGAACCAAAATTTGGATTAAGGGGAAAAAAGAGGGGGAGGGAGAGAGAGGCAATTACAAAGTATGCAAAGACTCTATTCAAAAAAGAAAAAAAAAATGAAGTATGTAAAGAGTGATGACAGAGTGCGAGGGATTGAGTTAATCCTGCAAATCCTCTAGATATACCATGAGAGAGAAATGCTGAGGCTACTATTGGACTTTGTCAAGTTACCTGATCTTTAAGTGAGAAAGGGAAGAAGTAGGTCATTCTTGACAGATTAGAGGTCTTTTACATGGTGACCCTTTGGGCTATCCACATGAAAGGGTCCTTTTCATTAAATTCTCGTGACTATTACATCCTCTTGATTAATTACTATAAAGGATTTTTGGTGACATTTGGAAGATACAATGTACCTCTTTAAGTTAAGAGATCTCAGGAGATGCTTCGTTTGTTGATGCTATTTGCCAATTCCACATGTGGCACTTTGCCTTCCAAGGTTTGATAATGCTTTACTATTTTTATTCCGAGAAGTTCTATCCCTTTTTGAAGTCAAGCATGTGGCTCCTTTTTAGATTTGATGCTGTCTAGTTTCTTTAGGTAGGCTTGCCTTCTTTTCCATGGATTTGGTTTATTTGGCCTCAGGATCGATCTGGCCTGCTCATCTGGTCTCATTACAATCTTTGACTTATCTATTCAACAGCTTTTCCCCCACCCCAAAAAAATCTACTCAACAACTTTGGAACAAGGATGAGAGCTCCACCTTTATCACATATGATGTCCAATAGCGACTGATTCTGCATCTACATATTCATTTAAGATGGAGTGATCCCCATGAACGAGTTGTTGGTTGCCACTAACTCAATTGGGTTATAGATGTATGATGGGACGTTGGTCATGATGATTGATGTCATACATGTTTTCAGTGGCAATGGAAAACCTCATTGCCCTTGGTAGAGGCTAAGGGATGGAAGTAGTGTAGGCTGGGCTTCTCATAGTCACCAAGGATGATAGGACCATGATCTTTGGCAGGAGATGGGGGAAATCTCGAGATCTTGCAGGGTTGTATCCTATTGGTGCTGCAACAATTACCACCTCCTTACACAAGGTTGTGGCACCAAAATTGGAACATATGAGCAAGAATGGTATAATAATCCCCATAGGAAGAAGATGGTATTTACAAGGTAGAAAAACTAGACTTCTGCAAACATTGCACATTTGAAACGCAGAAACATTAGATTTTTGATGTGGCATAACATCAAAGGACATGTTAGACTTTGTGCATTCTGATCCATGGGGGCCTACTCTAGTCTCATCAAAGGGAGGTATAAGATTCATGTTGACATTTATTGATGATTACTTGAGAAGGGTCCGGATTTATTTGTTTAAATTTAAAGGAGTTTTTGCATACTCCAAAAGATGGAAGAGAAGACAGAGAAGCAGACAAACATCCATATCAAGAGCTTGTGGACTGATTATGAGCTAGAATTTTGCTCTGATGCATTCAATTAGTTCTTTAAAGATGAAAGAATTGTCAAAAGTGGGTACTGGTGAGTAGGTGAAGCTTGCAATTTACTCTTTTGGTTTAGAAGACCCACAAGCAGACAGCTACATTGCAAAGAGGTGGAAGTGTAGTGTAAACAAGCCCCCTTGATATGTTGATTCTATGTTTTCCATGCACTATTTGTTGCAAAGGAGACGTATCAAATGGCAGAGTCAAGCTGGTGTTTTTGAAGCCATTTCATCTAGAGATTGCAAGAAGGTGGCCGCCATGAATGAAGAGATGAAATCTCTTCACAAAATCACCAGAACCAGACATGGCCTTCAGTGCATCCTCCAAAGGATAGAAGTGCATAAGCTTCCACAAAATAGAGAATACATCAGGGGCCACTGTTGCAAGATACAAGGCAAGGCTGTAAGCCAAAGGCTTCAACCAAGTGGAAGATTACAGAGACATCCTTTTGCTTTTTTGTATACTTCTGTCGAAGTTTTGTTTGTTCTAGTTGCTGCCGATGATTTTGAGTTAGAATACTAGATGTGAAGATAGCCTTTTTGATGTATGAGCTTGATAAGCATTACATGCTTGAGGTTGTAGTAAAAGCTGATATGATGTGTATGTATATTTCAAGAGGTTACATGACAACTCCCTATGTGGATGACATGCTGATTGTAGCTGGAGACAAGTTCGAGATTGATAAGTTGAAGACTTGCTAGTTGGAGAATTCGAAATCAAAGACAAAAGGCCAACTCAAGAAGTCGCATGTAAGTTAAAGGAGCAATGTATAGAGGGTGTTAGTGTGCTTTGGCATGCTCAATGTCTAAGTTGCAAAGGTTCCATTCAGCTCTCACTTTAAAATCTCAAGGATTTGCCCTTACATTGAGTAAGGTGGATATAAATAGCATGCATGACACTTTAATATAGTTGATAGTGTTTTGTATGCCATGATTTGTGTTAAATAATATGAATAAGCGGAAGCATAATATGATATCAAACTATAAATGATAAGAAGGGTTTATGTGGAAACCCCACTCAAAGAGCGGGGAGAAAACCACAGGAGGACTCGATAGGGCGAGATTATTCTATTCCTCTCAAAGATAAATGAGGGGGTACAATAGCTTATTGATAGGCTCCCACACACCACACATTCCTTCGCTCCACTATGTGGTACTAAACGTACCACTCTTAATAAGCACATCTATGAATACTCCCCTTCAAGCTAGAGCATGAAATGCTTAGCTTGTACAAGATGTATTCCCGCTCTACAAAGCAAAAAACTCAACACAGATAAAATGATGTTGTTGGGTCACAGCTTCCTCATGCCTTTTGTGTTGCCGGCTTCCTTACATCTTCAACTGGTACTGTCGGGTCGTCAGCTTCTTTGCATTTTCAACTTGCTTGTAGACAGGTGTAGGTAGTAGTTCGGAGAGATGTTGTAGACGATTGATCTAGTGCTTGGCTGAGATTCCAAAATAAGCTCTCACACTCCCCCTTTATTCCATACTTGCATTGGAGAATAAAAATAACATAGAGAAGGAAAATAAAATAAAGAAGAGATCCTCCTCTTCTTATCATCTTTTTTTTCTTATCTTTGTTTTTTTTTCTTTTATTTCCTGAAAATTTTGTTGCTTCCTTTCTGTTTCCTCCTTTTTTTTTTACAGAGATCTTCTTCCCTTTTTATTTGGTGTTAAAGACTAACAAGGAGATATGACATAAAAGAGAAGAAATCGAGGACCAAAAGACAAATGACCCTAAAAAATCTCATACCCCAAAAAGAATCTCTTCAAATAAGCCTAAAATCATGGTGCTGTTGGATGTTCGTTGTTTCTCCGTCTTCATCGGCTTCTTCATTGTTGCAACAAAGCTTGCCGTCGCGCCTCACAAGGTCTTCGCCGAGGATTGCCGCCATGACTTTGTCGAGATCGCCCTTGCCATCGCCATTGCCGCAATTTTCGTTGCTAACGGGACAACAACCGATCTCGTCGCCATCTTTGCCACTGATCTCGATGCTGCATCTCTTCACCACCATCTTCTCTTCGGCGTGGCTGCCATTGCCATCGCCTCCATTATCAATGATGCAAGGATCGTGTGAGATCTCCACCACCGCCATTGAGCCCTAGTGACTCCGCTAATCGTTGCCAGGGCCCATCTGCATTGTCAAGCCCCACCTAGGCTTCCCACGACTATGCAGCAGTGCCGCCAAGGACATTGCCGAGCCCCTTTGCCTTCTTCGATTTCCTCCTTGTTGACGTCTCTATCGCTTATATCATCAACAATGCCTTCTCCAGCTGCAAAGATAACCACAATGCTGATCTTACACAATGCCTTGTTGCTGCTACTGATGCCACTTCCTTTTCGTCCTTGAGCAATCTCACACGAGCTTCCTCCTCTTCGCACGTGCCACCACGATGCTTCTTTACTTGATCAAGCCGTGGATGCCATGAACATGATAGATCCATGTGGAAAGCCTAAAATGATAAAACTTGCCAATAAACACAATGATAATCTAGAGAACAAATGCACCTAAGATCAACTTGCTTTGATATCATGTTAAATAATATGAATAAGTGGAAGCATAACATGATATCAAAATATAAATGATAAGAAAAGCTTTAGTTTACATGGAAATCCCACCCACGAAGAGAGGGGAGAAAATTACGGGAGAAGGCCTCGATGGGGTGAGATTATTTTATTCTTCTCAATGATAAATGAGAGGGTACAATATCCTATTTATAGGCTCCCACACACCACACATTCCTTCGCTCCACTATGTGGTACTAAACGTACCACTCTTAATAAGCATATCTCTCAACAATTTGACATGCCCGTCGTGCTTGCCATCAATTTTGTTAATTGATACATGTCCAATCTGGGCAATGGACATTGACAATCGGCGAAGTAAGGTACCTTCAAGATGCTACATATTCTAGTTTTGAGTTTTGGTGGAGCAGAGATGGTCTGATTGGCTATGTCCACACAGATAATGTAGGCATCTGTGACAAAAGGACATCCATGTGAGGATATGTTTTCTCAGTTTGCAGGAGTGCAATATGTTGGATAACCATGTTTTTGTCTATTTTGGCACTATTAGCTTTAGAGGTGGAGTGCATGGTATGGCAGAATCGATAAAGGAGGCGATATGGTCACAAGGTGTGTCTGTAGAGATTCATCTTGTATAGAAGATGTTTATGGTGCATTGTGACAGTCAAAACGCATACACTTCATGAGGATCAAATGCATCAAGAAAGGATGAAGCAACTTGATGTGAGATATTGCTTCATATGAGAGGGTGATTGTTTGAACACAACAGAAAATCTTGTAGACATGATGACCAAGCCTTAGATATTTGTCATGTTTGTAGCTTGAATGAACTTGGTTGAACTGTTCAGGTGACGAGAAAGCCTATATGGTAAAGAGGTAATAGAGCTGCATCCAGAAGGAGTTCAAATAAAGGCGGGGATTGTGTCATGTCTTGAATGAAAACTTGGATGCGCTGATTATCCCTGACTCAAGAAGGAAACAAAAGTGGATCTACTCTAAAAAGAATACCCGAGGCCTACCTTGATGCAAGGGTGGAGCCTTGTGGTATACATTTTCAGAATTGAAAGATGGATCCAATTATACTAGTCGAAGGATTAGGTTAGTCTAGTCCTATTCTCCATGGTGATCAAGGTCATTAATTATATTGGATTTCTGAATCCCAAAACTATTTAGATTCTCTTTGGGAAGGCAGCGCATGAGGGTCTATATGCTTGTAACTCTTCTGATTCTTCATCTTCAGGTAATAAAATCTTTCTTTACTCCTGGTTTTTACCGTTCATCTTGAAGGGTTTCCAACGTAAATCTTTGTGTTAAATGGGTGCTCAAACAATTTTTCATTCTTCTTTCTTGTGCATTTGGTTGTCTGAAATGCTATCATTTCTCAATAGCTCATCTCTCTGATCCCAAGCACGTATGTAAAAATCTATGCCCCCACCCACCCCCAAAAAAAGGAGGATGTTGATTTAGAGTAAGGTGACAATATCAACCAAATGGTTGGAGAGCACATGAATTTTGATTGATGAAAGAAAGCAGCAGTAGCAACCATCAGGTTACAAGTGAAGTTTGGGAAATATTCGTAGGAGGGTTAGCCACAATGAAGGGTTTGTATGGTAGTTAGATACTGGGGTGGATGTTCTTGTCAACATCACCATTTTATTTCTTGTGTTAGGTAGCTTTCTTGAAACCCTTCTTATAACTTGCATTTATTGAACCGTAAATTTGTTCGTATTACTTGAAATGTCTCATGTCAATAAATTTAAGCAGATACTTCTGTTTCAGTTGTATTTGTTGGATAATTTTCTATGACTATTGATTTATGCAGAGAGCATTCAGATGCTGATCCTCTACATTCATCAGGAACCTCAGACAAATCAGCAGCAACCATATCTAATGATCCTTTTGCAGATTTTGGAACGATACCGGTGTCTGTTCTTCCTTCACCAGCTGTGGATCCCTTGGAAAATTTAAAGTTTACGTCTAAGGAAAAAAAGTCCAGCATGCCTAGTGCTGTCTTGGATGATATGAACGTTTTTGATGAGTTGAAAAAGTCAAATGCATTTGACATAAATGATGTTGAGACAGATAGGAAATATACGAGTTCAGCAGAAGGCAGCAATCGTGGGAGTTCACCAGCAGAGGGTAGTAACCGTGGGAGCTCATCAGCAGAAGGTAGTCATCGTGGGAGAAAGTCAAATGCATTTGATGATATTGCTGGAAACTTACCAGGCAAGAAGGTTAGTGATGAACCAGAAAAGAAAGAATTTGTGGAAAATTTTCAGGAACAACCATTCTTGGATACATATCTAGATCCAACAGTTCCCAAAACGTATATGGGGCAACATGGTTCTCACACTGAGAGCAAAATTAACCGTTATAATGCGCGTGAAGGACAAGCTCGAGAACTAGATGATATCTGGCTCACAGTTGCTGAGGTTCCGCTTCACACCCATCCCACAAGGGCTCCACCTCCTTCAAGACCACCTCCTCCTCTTGATCCAAGACTAGCTTCATTTGCATCTGCAGTAAGAGTTGCTTCTAGTAATTCCAATTCCAAGATGAATATTGGCAGTTATTCCTTTCACCAGCATTCAGAAAATCGGACATTCCCAGGCCGTCCTAATGGCATGGCAAGAAGATTTGGAATGTCTTTGGTTGATGGACCTGAAGAAAACACCACCGACAGAAGTCGAAGTAGTGTTGGTGAGCATGCAGGAATTTTCTATAATGATGAGCTTCATGAAGGAAATTCCGCTGCAGCAACATCAGCTGCTGCTATGAAGGAGGCTATGGATAGGGCAGAGGCAAAATTCAAGTATGCGAGGGAGCAAAGGGAGAGGGAAAAAGAACATAAATCCTTTAGAAATAGAGAATCTGGACGACTTCAGCAAACAGACAATTTTATACCAGATTTCCAAGAAGTAGAGATTAAAGAAACACGGTTGAATTTTGATTTTGAGCGTGAACAAAGAGAAAAGGAGGCAAAAGAGGAAAGAAGAAGAATAGAACGTGAACAGCAGAAGGCTGCCGCAGAGAAGGCGATGAGAGAAGCTTGGGAAAGAGCTGCAGCAGAGAAGGCAATGAAAGAAGCTCAGGAAAGAGCTGCCACAGAGAAGGCAATAAGAGAAGCTCAGGAAAGAGCTGCTGCGGAAGCTCGTATAAGAGCTCAGAGAGCTGCAGTTGAGAAAGCAAATGCTGAAGCACGAGAACGTGCTGCACGGGCTGCTGCTTTGAAGGCTGAGGCTGAGGCAAGGGAGAGAGCTGCAAGGGAGGTTAAGGAGAAGGCTCTTAGGGAAGCAAGAGAGAGAGAAAGGGAAGCCAGAGAGAAAGAAGCCAGGGAAAGGGAAGCAAGAGACAGAGAAGCAAGGGAGAGGGAAGCCTGGGAGAGGGAAGCATGTGAAAGAGAAGCGAGGGAGAGGGAAGCCCGTGAAAGGGAAGCCAAGGAAAGAGAAGCTAGGGAGAAAGCAATACGGGACAGAGAAGCTAGGGAGAAAGCAATCCGGGACAGAGAACGGGCTGCTGTGGAGAGAGCTGCAGAAGATGCACGACGTAGAGCTGCTCGGGCAGCATTTGAGAAGGCTAATGCTGAAGCTCGTGAAAGGGCGGCTGCTGCAGCAGCTGCTGCTGCAAAAGAGAAGCAATCTAAAAATGATAATGACCTTGACTCATTTTTTGGTATGGGTACCAGAGCAAGCAGTCAACCTAAGCAGAGAACAGCCAGCGTGGTAAGAATTAATGCCTACAGGTGCTTGGCTTTATTTACTTACTTAACCTAAGTGATGTGCTTTTTCTACCATGATATCTCAGGATCCTTTTGATGCTCAAGTTCAGAATCAGGGTGGTACTAATGGGGCAAGATCTTCCACTGGACCCACATCAAGCATTAAGAAGGCATCATCCGCAACCAACATCCTGGATGATCTAAGTTCTGTATTTGGAGGTATAACTGCTTGTCTTCAAATTCAATTGGGATCATCGAAATTCTTTTTTGTTCTAACTGATCATGGAGGTAATTGGTTTGCTGGAAAAAGCTCCTTCATCAGGAGAGTTTCAAGAAATTGAGGGTGAGTCTGAAGAAAGACGAAAGGCAAGATTCGAGAGGCACCAGAGGACACTCGAGCGTGCGGTATAGCTTTGCTCTTCAATTTCTGCTTACTAAATGATTAAAGTTCGTCTAAAATGCTTTTTCAGTGAAAGAGTTTGTTAGAATCTTGTTCTGGCAGGTGTATTTCCCTAAAAACCAATGAGATCTGTCCACACTCCCAAGATATAAATGAAGTAGGCTGCATGTATTTGTTAAAGTTAATTTTATTCTTCAGCCAAGTTTCCTAGTAAAAATTTTCATTTTATGTTGACATTCGTGTTGACTTCTTTTGTATTCTCTCTTTCACATACTTGTTTAGGATATTTACTTTATACAACTTTCATATATTTTGTTTGGAGAAACCACTAACTCCTGATTCTGATGTAATGAACCGTTCTTGCAATTTCACCCTTCCCACTGAAATCTTTATCCTGAACGTTGCTGCCTATCTTTCAGGCAAAAGCCTTGGCTGAGAAAAATGAGCGCGACATACAATTACAACGGGAGCAAGCAGAGAGACATGTAAGTTCTATTGTTAGAGATGTGCTACAAACAAAGAGAGTGAAACTTGTATTCCATTCTCCCTGTCGCATTGCGTGCACTTGTGTGCATGTTTGTATGTGCCACCTACAACATAGATGTTGGTTTGTACTGCTTACAGTCAACCTGCATGTTGGTTTTTGGTTGAGTTTTATCTCTTGCTTAAGATCTGCTTGTTGTTAGTGATGCTTATTTGATCATGGGTAATGGTGATGCTTATTTGATGGGTAATAATGATGCTTATTATTTGATCTCAGAGGATTGCTGAGACAGTGGATGTGGAGATCAGGAGGTGGGCTTCTGGAAAGGAGGGAAATTTACGTGCATTACTGTCTACTCTACAATACGTGAGTTGTGACGAATAGAACCAATGTTTTATGAATATGGTTGGAAAGTTAGAACCAGCTTACAGCATTTTATGAAACTGTGGGACTTGTTAATTTCTAAAATAAATGTATTGCTTCTGGTGAAAGAAACATTTTATCAAAGTTCAAAAGCTAGGTAACTCCAACTACCTGTATATTGAGGTATCAAACTTTATCTCACTGGCCTAGCTTTTTGTTTCTTTTATCATTTTTTTGAAAAGATTGTTTCTTTTATCATTACCACTAGGTAATGTTAGTTTTCTTTGCTATCTGATATTCAGAGTGGTTGCATACCTAGAAACCTCACAACTACTGCTTAAAATTATAAATGACAGAATCCTTGGTTCAAAGAAACGAAAATGTCATGTACCGAGGATTTGGCATTTTCCTGGGCATCCATCTAACACATCTTTGATCTTCTATACTGAAAATGCTTCTTAGGGAGCAGATGGACCCTTGCACATTGTTTATTCTAAATTTCATCTATACATGAAGGTTTTTCATCCATCTAGGAGCAGCCAATATGGTATAACTAAGGCATGTTGTGCAGATATACATTTAGTGTACCGTTATAAATTATGTTGTGCTAGCATAAGTGCTGAGTGCAGTGAACTGATAAAGTAATTTATTCAACTCAATCTTGTTTGCCCTGCGATAAAATTGACAGATGTAAGGAGATTTTTTCCACTTGTTTAAATGCCTACAATTTTTTAATTAGAATTTTTATAAAGCTTGAATATAAATCACCTGGTAAGAGAACCCAATTTTCAAAAAAAGAACCAGCGGGGACGGGCCAACAATATTCTATTGTTCAGTTGTTCACCAAAGCTATCTGAACATTTTGTCTTCTATCAAATTGTTAAGATGAAAACATATCCTGTTCTTTCCTTGCTCACATGACTAAATTTGCAGGTTCTTTGGTCTGAATGCGGTTGGCAACCTGTCTCATTGACAGATCTAATTACAGCTGCTGCAGTAAAAAAGGTTTACCGGAAAGCAACTCTCTGTATTCATCCTGACAAGGTGCAGCAAAAGGGTGCAAACCTGCAACAGAAATACATTGCGGAGAAGGTGTTTGACCTTCTTAAGGTATAGAGTAATCTTTTTGACCCTTGGGCACAGCTCCTTGCTTTTTGAACCTAACAACAATGAAGCGTGTTCCCACATTAAGAAGGTATCAGTTTGGTGAATTTTTCTTGGATTCAGTTATATTGAGGTTACCATAGGATTTGAACACAAAAACTGAAATCACGTCTAAGACTTGTCTCAACATCCAATTTTTTTTTGTCTTTGGGTAATGCATCAAAAAGCCTTATATCCATGTGTTGAAACTACCTTAAAAAACCTCTCTCAGTTCAACATCTATCAGTGTTACATCAATCTTCTCTGTTAGCTGCATTTTGGATTTGGTCATTTCCTGTGTGGCAAGACATTCACCTTACCATCTGAATCTCTACCATGATGCATGCCTATGGCGAACAACCCAACTTTGTAATCCATATAGTGTAGCAGGTCTCACTACTCTTTTATAGTGCTCGACCTTAAGTCTCAAGGAATCGGTTGCATATAAGTTACATCAAGCTCATTTCCACTTCCTGCAACCTACGTTATTTCTGTATGTGACGTCTTCATCAATTTTTGCACCTTGTTGAAAATTGGTCCTAGGTATTCACACATTTCTTTCTTTTGGAATGAAATGTGTCTCTAGTTTCACCCTTGAATCATCAGTATGTCTGTTGATACTGAACTTCGGTAGATCCTCTCTTTAAGGCATTTGATTCAAGGACTTCTCCTTAATGCTCTGATTCCATTTGCTCACTTTCTTGTGTCATCCATGAGTACAGTGTCTCTGAAAAGCATGCACTTGGTATCTCATCTTGGGTGTTCTTTGTCAACCCATTGATTGTTAAATCAAAGGGTAAGAACTCAAAGGCTGTCAACTAAATCTGAATCATAACTCAAGCTACAACTCTATCATTAATGTCCTTTCATGATCGACAAACAAAAACAGCATCCTTTTCCTCTGCAAAGTTCTCCAAAATGATTTTTCGGAATAGAATTGTAAGCCTTGTCCAAGTCAATAAATATCCACCTATATCACTTTTGGTCAGGGTTGCAGGTGGATATGTAACTCTTTTTTGTTCCCCCTGTATATATACACTCCCATCTCCTTTCTCATCTTTATCCTCATCCCCTTTTATCCTTGTCCTCATCTATGATCTATTATCATTGTTATCCCTATCTCATCCTTATTCACTTTCATCTTCATCTATCCTTATCATTATCCTCTTTCATCCTTATCCACTCATTAATAAAAATAGGACCATTTGCACACATGCCCAATTCCCTAAAGTTGATTTTTTTTAATGTATTTAGTTTTATCATTTTAACAATCACTCACTCTCGCTCTCTCTGAAAACTGAAAGTTCCATCTTTATTGTTTTCAAGAGCCCCCTTTGTATTTTTTTGTGTGTTTATTAACCATTAGTCAAAATAAGCATCAAATTTCAACTGCATTATTTCTATTGGAAAAGAACGTTAAAGTAGCTTTTCCACCTATTTGAATATCTTCACTATCGTTGAACACTTTGCCTTCATCCTTGACATGCCTTGTATATGTATGATCATTAATTCTTCGTTTGCTTACTTTAGTTAGCTTTCATATGTCTCTCTTCACTTCTTTAGCATGAAGCTTTGTCTAGAGGTGCTTCCTAACAACTTTATATGCTTTTTTCCATGTCTTTTTATAATTTGCCAAGCCGTCATTAATTTTATCTTGATAAGCTTTGCCATCCGTTTCATTGTTGTTGTAGGCTTTCTTATGATACTTCGCTACACCAACAAATCTTTTTTCTTTTTTGAAAGGAACCACCAAATCTCTTTTGTTCATGTACTCTGAGCATTCCTTGCACCTCTTTGGCAATCTTTCTAATACAAATGGGAAAAATCTCCTGCACTTATTGGCCGTTTTATCAAGCTTCGTGGCAATTTGTTGCATCATGTTTAATGCTCTGCATCTTGTTTCGATTCATCACTTAGTTCTGGTGTTCTTATATACCATTGCTCTCCATATAAACTTTTTTATATGCATGTTCGTTATCATTAGGATGAAAATTTCTGGTCTTTCAAAAGTTTCCGTGCCATGATAATAGGTCATTGTTGCTCCAGTAGTAGTCTGGTACTTTCTTATAGGTGGCAAATTCTTCCCTTGGACAAGGAGGATATTTTCTCGATATTTTAAGAGGCACGTTATATGCAGGCATCATTGCTGGCAAAGGCAAAAGGTGCCAAAGAAAATGCCCATGGATTGGGTTGAGGTATTCCCAAACCCATATCCATTAAAAAATCCTTGCCCCATACCTGTCCCGTTTATCCATCGCTCTTTTAAGCATGGAATCAGATATTGTGACATATTGCCGATGAATTGTGTATTGCATATCAACGATATATCGTGCATCGCTAGCAGGGTCCATTTCAATATCCATGGAATATCACTATTCCAGGATATCGCTGAAATATTGACGGTATTGATGATATCTCAGATTTTGATTCCATATATCGCTGATATAGGCGTGCATTATATGGAAATGTCACCATTCTCAAATTTAGTTCTTTGCATTGGCGTTGTTGGTGCTTTTTGGTCCCATTGCTTTCTTTGCTCGCGATAGAAGCTTAGATATCTCATTTAAACTAAAATCTTTTATTGAAATAAATATTTTATTTTTGATTTGAGTATTTAAAGTTGTTAATCTTCGTATAAACTCTTCTTTTGTGTTTTTTTTTTGAGATTTTTGAGTCCCAATCTGAACCTTAAACATGTGTTACTATTCATTTCGAGTTTGATCTCCTCATTTGTTGGGTAGATTAACATTCCCTATTTAGTCAAATAATGAAATAATCTTCGATTTTATCATGATTTTGTGGTTTTAAATCTCATCTCTAAACTATATTTGCTGCTTATTTTGAATTTTATTTATTAGATTTCTTCAATTATTACGTATTTATATTATGTTTCATTTAAAATTTATCATTTTGGTCTTTATAGACATTTCTGCATGTATGTAGTATTAACTAATGTCATAATTTTGTAAAATTTGACATTTTGAGCCATTTCCACGAAATTCTAGGATATCAATTATATATCAGTTATATACCCCTGTTTGATTTGTCGATATGACTCTAATATTGCTATTTGAAACCTTGGTTTTAAAATCAAATCCATACTTAAACCTGCCACTTCATCAAGTTACATGCTTACTTGCTGGATCTCCATTTATCATTAGGTTCTTGTATTCTCAACCCATCATGCATTTACCTGCCTCAGCCTACCCTCTCTCTACTTGCTCCATTAAGGCAGTGACAATATGTTTTTTTTAACATGAGCAACTACAAGGAACTAACATGACGAATGCTATGCTTTTGATGTTTCAGAAATATTTTGATTAATAGCATTTGCTTATTATTTATGAATCGACATTTTATGGAAGCATAGAATCAAAAACTAGGTTATTTTAATTTTAGGAATGATCCTTTTATGTAATCACTGAAAATGATACTGTGCATTGTTTACTTTGGTTATTTTAGATATACTTATTTATATTGTTATATATATCAAGCATATTCAGTAAAGGGGTTAATGAGTTTGACTTGCCTTTGACCCAAATCCAAATCAAACTCGTTTGGGTTTCAAAATTTCAACTGATAACCATTTAAAAAATAAGTGGGTCAGGTAAAACCCGTCCTATTCAGGATGGGTTAGATCAAGTCTCCATTTGCTTGCCTGAGACAAAAGAAGTACTGCACAGCATATTATATGTGTGTTATAAAATGTAGTGAAATATATATGATATTGTAAGATGAAACCAATCATAAAGCCACACGATAAAAATCACAAGATCCATCCAAGAAGTACATAACAAAAGAGAGCAGAAATCCAACTAGTTCACTCGGGTACTCGCCCATGTGCCTGTCACCTGAGACCAAGGTGCTTGCCTCAGCAGCACCCAAGCAAAAGTTGGGGGTTGAGCGAGGTGCCAAACCCTTTTCTTGTGCTAGGTGCTTACCTTAACTGCACTGGCTGTCATGACATGTTTGTAAAAGGCACTGCAACTAGTTGAATGCCATTTAAGAACCATTGCATTTCTTGAAATCAGTGCCATCTGTCTCCAGATTTATTCAATAGTGTCTGTTTCGATGTGGTTCTCTTGGTTATTATGGTCTAATCATGCAGTCTATAAGTGATATGAAATGCAAACAACTTCCCAATTCTAGAGGAAGCTTTTTTAACTTGTATCACCTGTGATTTGACATTGGAACGTTGCACTGTATATATAGATAGTCAATGAGCCAGAGGCCACCTTGTATTGGGAGGAATAACCTTTTAACTTCTGGTATCAAGTAATTTTTTCTGGAAATTTTACCTCATTTTAACAAAATCCAGCTCTGAAATGCATTTCCTTTGCACCTAATTTAAGGGATCCCCAGGGTCTGGACCATTTGGTTTTTGTCAAATGAACTTGATGTTGGATCAAAACAGGCAGAGGTGAATGGTTAAGTGAACTTTATAACGTGTGAAATGTAGTGTATAGACATGCTAATAGAAATTGATGACTAGAAGTGCTTAGGGATTATTGTGCTAGATTTTGCCAAAAGATTAATGAATTGTCTCAATTCTTGGTTCCATGTAAGGTGGGTGTTGCAGTATCTTAAAACACGTTCTCGACCTGTGATTAGTAAATTGTTTCTAAATCAGCTTATTTTATGGTTTACATTTTAACTGTTGAAACTCTATACAGGAGGCATGGAACAAGTTTAATTCTGAGGAGCTCTTCTAACACGATGCTTCAAGACAGTTCAAGTCAGTGAAACATAAATGCTTGTTCATCGGGACTTCTAATCTTTCTCGTGCTCAATGCCTTCTCACATTTCAGCTCCTCTCAGACATCAGTGGCAGAATTCGCTCAAATGCTGATAAAGATAAGAGAGATTCTCTTTGCTTGTGGTTATGTAAATTTGTGTTTATTTTCAACCATGAACTCGTGCCAGAATGCGGAGGTGCACTGCCCTTCGGGGTTGCGATCCCATCTTCTCCGGCATGCTCTCGTCTGTCCAGCTAATTTTGGGATTCAAGTAGTGGTACTTGCCTTGATTTCTTGTATTTTTCCTTTTTATCCTTTTATACCATCTTGTTGGCCCGGTTAATTCCTGTGCTGGATAGTCTGGATCACTGATACGCAGCAACCTTCTTGGCCATATTGTATTCTATTCATATTCCATTGGATATTGAAAAACTAAAATTGCGCATACAAAGCACGTGCTATCCTTCAGTGGATGAAACTATTATATGTGAGTATAAAATACAGTTTGCGATGCCTTTCCCTCCCCACAGGATTTTCAGCTAGATTCCTTGTGTTTGTCGATCCGATTCTGATGGAAAGAGCGCAGGCAAGCGCCTTGAATCACCTTGAGCTGTGTTGCTCAGAGTGCTATGTGGACCGTGATGTTTGCCGGCTGCAGCACATGTTGGAATCACTCCGATAGAAATTTGGCAGAGATGCATTTCCTATGCCATCATCTTAACACTCGCATGTGGGCCCTGTCCTCTGTCTTCTCTTTTCCCTGAAAGGAAACTCTCTGCATGTGTTGCAGTTTGTCATTGTAGCATACGTGTCTGTAGGAAAATACCTTATGTATACAGTGGTGTACACACATGATATCTATTTCCTATTAAAAAAAAAGGATCGTATAGGCAGATGATGTCATGTTGGATCGGATATTATATTTTCTACGAGTGGATATATGTCTATCGGTGTTCACTTATTTACTAGACATTTAATGTTGTGACATAATCTGCATCGCCGGTTAATTAGCTAGAATCTCCACACAGTGAATGGGGGAATGTGTATAAAGCTTACATGCGGGGTTCCCTGGTGAAGTAGCGGTGGAATTTAATGGCCTCATAAAGCAATATTTCTCCAATTTCTTGGGAAATAAAATTAGCTGTAAGTTATGCATTCATGGGAAATAGATGTGAATGGTTATGACTTACCATGCTATTGGTGGTTAACTGGCATTGGTGCAATGCGTTGCAATGCCTGTGGCAACCTGTAACCTATGCATTCATGGGAAATAGATGTGAATGAGTTGGTCATTACCTTACCATGCCATTGGTGGCTAACCGGCATTGGTGCAATGAGTTGCAATGCCTGTGGCAACATGTAACTTATGCATTCATGGGAAATAGATGTGAATGGATTGGTTACTACCTTGCCATGCTATTGGTGGTTAACCTGTATTGGTGCATTGCGGTGCAATGCCTGTGGCAACCTTGGGTAGAAAAAAAGGCTGGGGTGCATGGAAGTGGAGGCGCTGATTGGTTCATATCTCATTGAATCCACCTGGATATGGATTCAACTTGTTTAAGAAAATCCAAAGTGAGTACATAAGAGATGGTACATTTAGAATCCATTATTGAGACTCAAGAAGACTCCAATGATACCTATCTTGGTATAGGGTCAATTTTATGCTGCAATGTTCTCTACAAGAGCATCTAAGATGTTGGCTATTACTGAAGCGAAAGGCACTTCCGAATTAATTAGCTTCAACAAATTGGCCTTCTGAAGATAAATTCCTTGTGATGTGTTTTCTCTTAGATTGAGAATTTTTGATGGGATTCTGTTTTCATGGAGTAATGAGGAGGATTTCCATTAAAGTGGATACAACTAAAGCCAAAGACATAGTCTCCAGGGACTTTATTTATAGTATATTAACATCTGGTGAAATGGTAAATCGGGTATCCTTTAATTTCGTCTCCACTTAATGGTGCATTGTATGGATTGCTACGGGCGTGCCGTAGGCCGAAGTAAGGAGATTTGTTGTCTCTCTTATTTCACTCTTGAAATGTAAGGCCTCACCTTATGATTACAACTACAACTGCAAGAAGCCTAATCATTACGGCCAATATTGAAAGGATGGATTTCTCATTCCATCGCAATTTTGATAATGATATTCTACAATTCTGTAGGGTTGTCATAAAGTTTGCAAGAGGAGTACTTTATGTGATGCATTTTGTCTTCGCAAGTATTTCCTTTTATGCAAATGTTTAGAAGACTAGGGTGTTCCTATCAAAATCAACAACATAGGTGAAGAATTTGTTGTACCCTAGGCATGGCAAAAGGCCTTCTTCCCTTTCATTACCTGTAGGATCTTATTGCCTGGCTGGATGAAGTGTTACTATTGACGAAAGTAATGAAGTTAATACCATCTTAAGTCTAGTAAAGCCCACTACAAGTTGGGGAGGTCGTAACCAATCAACTCTATGGTGGAATGTCTGCTTGCCTTTTGGCTTTAGAGCACTGTGTTGGTGCCATGTTGCCATATCTAAGTTGGGGAGGCTGGAAATATTTATTATCGTGGAGTTGCTTCTCTAAACCTCTGAAAGGTGCTGGTCTAGGGCTGTAGGATCCATTTGAACCAGGGCATCCTTACCATTAAAAATTGCTGTACACATTCTTATTTCAAGGGGTGTACTTGCTGTGGACCGAATGGATGTAACATCGCTATCGTGACCAATTAGTTCTCTCCATTTTGAGGCACCCGAATGACTCTTCGTTTGAAATCATTGTTGACTCTTTGGTTGTTGGTTGTAGAGTAGTTCCTTCCACTTTACTGAATGGAGATCTTGGCCTAAAGCGAGGAATTAATTGTAATTTTTTTAGCTACGGTTTTGGTGATTACCGGAAGATATGGGATTCCCTGTATTGTATTTACTTTGCCATTTTCCATGTGCTGATGTTCGGATTGGCTTCTCACTAAAGATAGTTTATGTAGTTGGTGTTGGATTTGAGAGTATAATTATATCAATTGGGATATAATTGATATATAGTGACGTGAGAATTTATATTGAAATTAGTGAGATTTGGTAGAGATTTTTAGTCCTATGCTGGAAGTGGATAAATCTTTTGGTAGGTGTAAAAGATTTCTTCCTCCGATAATTTATATAGTAAAGAATAAGAGGTGGGGTTGGGGACCACGCAATCACATGTGTCCTGGCTCCACCCAGGTTAGAATCAATTTGAAACTTGAACTCTTTTACTATAGATTGATAATCTCATGATTTTGGCCTGTATTGATCGATTAAAAGATAAAATTAGTTGAACAATTATTTTTGATGGATCATTGAGTAAAAATTAATCGATCAATTGGTTTGGTCGACCAAAAAATCAAGTTTAATTGATCAATGAGACTAAATTGGTCAATCAATTGTCGTATTTTTATAAAATGAGAATTTTCATAAATGTTAGGTCGTGGATTCTATATAAAGGTCATGAGATAGCTCTCATTTGATACACAACAAGAGCAAAAAAGCTCTCTCCACTCTCTCTTCCCTCTCTCGTTCTTATCTCTCTTTCTTGATTCGTTCAATGTGAGATTGGTAGAAAAATCTTCAATCAATTTTGTTGATCTTGCATAAGAAAATCAATCGGGAATTTAGTTGATAAATCAAATTGAAATCTAATTATGCTGGTAGATTAATCGAAGATTTAGTTAATAAACTAAATTGCTTTGGCTTTGGTTTACCATTTATAATCGTTGGTACTAGCAACCATATTTATGGATTTAAGAAGGGGAAGACATTACAAGTTATTGGCATTAGTAATGGTCATCAATGACTATCCTGTACCATTTATATTGGATGATAGTTATTTCTGAATTTAGTAATTTTGAGTCTAGTTGCGAATGAACAAGATATTGAGGAATTGCACATATGTTAGATCCTCAGTATGGATATGGGTCTTTTCCACATCAAAAGGGAATCCTTTGTTATAATGGAACCATAAGTGATGTGGATGATTCAAGAATTGAAGCTTGTTTGCTTTATAAAAAGAAGATATCAATGAACTTCGATGAAATTATTTCACGGGATTCAGCCAATTGTCTTGATCATGGGATATCATTGAGAAATAGGAATCCATGTTCTCAAAAGATTTCCTGAGATGATTTCTAGTATGGAATGAGTCAATCATCCACTTTGGTATCTTATGGAACCCAGATGAGAATCTTGTTCCTCTATGGGTCAATAATTTTGGTCTTTGGGAAGTATCATGATCATCCAATAAGAATAAGAAGGGTTTCCATTTCTTTGAATGAACAATGGAAACACTTATGGATTCGAATAACTAATTGCGGGGTTGATCATTTGGGTCTTTCCATTCATAGATGTGAATCTTGGATCCATAAATGGGGGTATTCCTCCAGATTCTCACAAAAAACAAAAAGAAGTGACTTGGACTTATGAGTAGTTGAAGTGAGTTGGACAAAAAAGAAAGGAAATGCCTCCTTGTAAAAGAAACGAAGAGACAAAGCAAAATGAATTTCCCTAGGCAACTCTTCTATATTGAAGAGCTCGAACCAATCCATCGAATCTAGATTTATCTTCTTATGTAATCGATTGAGCATTCCTTCAAAATAGGCCTTTTCCTCAGAAATGAAATGTTCCAAATGTTCCTGGAAATTCTTGCTCCTATTGGACCATTTGTATCTATATGCATCAAGATCTCGATTCATGGATCTCTCAGTTTGAGAAATCAAAAGAGGGGTTAGAACCAATAAAGATTTCTTTTTCGATTCATCTCTGGAGTGGAATACCCCATTTAAGAATTGGTTTGGATCTAATTCGTCCCTAGCAAGGTGAATCCCCTAGGATACACCATATCCGACTCGGTTATTGATAGAGTGAATTGATCTGCCATTTCTAGAAATCTCTCTTTTGATTCCAAATCGTGGCCTAATGTGTATCCCCCTTTGCTCTGATCATGGAATAAATAAAATCAACCCAAAAATTGATTTTGGTCCCAGAAGTTATTGGAACTCTCTATACTCGTTTCATCCTGAGAAACCATATCATATCCCCGATCTGATGAAATAGGATGAATTGAGACGATATTTTGTAAATACCTAATGATCTTGAATAGATCCACCATTTCTTTCTATCGTTGCCTGAAAGGGACAAAAGAAACATCTTGTTTTTTCTTCCAAAATTTCTGATCTCTAGTACTGTAGGATTCGACCCTAGATGAAGTTTTGACCATTTGTTAGAGAAAAAGAACGAATGGATCTTGTAGGAATCCCAATAAATTCTTCGATTTATTCCGGAACTGGAAAAAGAATCAATCCTTTTTGTTGCTGAATCTCTGTTTGATCGATCCCTTTGTGATATTAGAAATGAGGATGAGGAGTCAAGGGAGTTTGTTAGTTAGGATGCTTATGATTAGGAGTCTGAGTTAGTGGATTCCCCAGTTTGGGAGCTAGGCAAGGAAGGGGTTTGTTGAGGCAGGGGTACGAAGTGGCTTTTTAGGAAGGGGCGGAAGATTCAAGGGGAGAAGCCGGTGATTTAGGCATTTCCATCCGCTTGGGGAGAATCAATGTTTTGCAAGGCTTTTGCAACCAAGGCTTTCGCTAGTAGGGAGTCGGATTCTTCTATTGGTAAGAATTGGTTCCTGCTTAATCGGGGGAGGATGTTATAGTAGTGAGCTAGTCTAGTCATATTTATTTCAAGGAGAAGTGGAATGCCTTTTAGGTAATACAGGGGAAGATCTTTGCTTTGAAGCAGGAGTCGGTTGTAGTTGATTATTTATGTAATCCAAGAACAAAGCTTGGCTTAGTGGCTCAAGGTAATGTAGGTTGCGAGGTTCCAAAGAGAGCAGGATTGGAATCAAGGAATGAAAACAACGATAATTCCGCGGATCAAGATGGTGGCTTATATACGTATACCACTACAAATGGGGTCGAGTTGGCTTGGCACTAGCCTACCCCAGATCTCGAGGGGGAAGTTCAGCATTGAAGCATATGCCTGGTTGTTCGTGTAATTATATATATTCTAGTTGAAAGCAAACCGAGGTTGAGCGGGAATTGGGTAGTAAATTACAAGTGAGTGTGAATTTCTTGCTCCTCAACTCCACTTCTGGTGTTCCCCGGGGAAAGCGTTTTAAGGCACAAGGTTTGACATACTTGAAGAAAGAAGGTTGTAATAAACTCGTGTCAAGAAAGAGAACTGCAATACTACAAATGGGTATGCTAGGATAGGTTGACTGGAAATCAGTAAGAACCCGGGTGTCAAGGAAAGATAAACCTTGGATTGAACCAAACGTAGGGGGGTAATTTTATGCCTTGATATAGGATTGAGTAGCATTTGGGAAATTCCCATTAAGTTGCTGGGTGGGTTGTTCAGAAAGGGGCAATAGGTGTTCCTAGTTATAAGTTTCCCGCAGGTTTTTGAGTAGTAACATCCTTGGGCTGGGGAAGTTCATAGTAGAATACTTTCAATAAGTAGCTCCTCTTCATGGGTGTTGTTGCTTTGGAGTTATGACTCGGAGTGAAAAATGAACGCTTTTCACGCACTGCTTGCTTACGGGTAATTGAGGCAGTCTGTCTCTCTTTGGCTTTCTCCTCGGAGGTACAAATAACATTCATCTTTATTTGTGTATATTTCTAGGTGGTTAATAAAGAGGGGTGTCCCTAATTTAGCAGTTGATGGATTAGTAAGGAGTTCATTGAGTTAAGTTTAGGGGATTGGGTTACTCTCAATCAAAGGGAATCACTCAGAGCAGCAAATGGGGAGGGAGTTTGAGTTTACATTGCCCTTAGTGCTTACCTGTTTACAAGGCTATTTAGGAGACTAAAGTGTCTTATTGTAGTAAAATCTCCTAAATTGCTCAATCAACAAATAAGATTTATAGCTCGAATTTGAAGTCCGAGGTTGAATACAGGGAGCAATTGTAGAATTCACGCATTAATCTTAATCAAAATATAAATAAGCACAGGAAATCAAGCCAATAATGATAATCAATGAATAATATCTACTCAAATATGATATTCAATGTAGAATATGAGTATAACAAGAGTTTAATGAAGTAAAAAGATGTCTAAGGTAAAATAATGGTAATTTAAATCACCAATTATTAGCTTAGATACACATATATACTAATTACTCAATAATTTAAATAAATGAACAGCATCGACCACTTTAAATCCACGCAAGTTTAGTGCACAGTGCACTGTGTCAGAGGTAATCATATGACAAGGCTCCAGATCAGATGGCTTAAATGCTCAGATGCTACAGTGCCTCTTCTTATTCTTCTTCTTCCTTCTCTTCTCAGACCCTTCTCTTTTTTCTTCCTTCACGCATAATGGCTTCGCACTCTTCTATGGCTAAGTGTCGCACAGGGACACACTTTAGAGAGCAAAACCCTCCCGCGCTCTCTCATAAATCTTCCTCCTCTCTCTCATGACCAGGGGCATATTCGGATCCATACACGGGTAACTGGATCATGTATAGTGTCCAGGGTCACTGGGAGTGTGTGGTGACCAAGGAGTGAGCATAGGCGGGTTAGCGGATGTGAGGGGATGAGGGACTCGACCCCTCGTGTTACTGGGCAACGAGATGAGAACATAAAATCAATATATGTGTGGTCGCGAGCCCTGCGGTTCACGATGTGGGATTATCCCACTTTCCTTTGCTCACGTGCAACTACAGGAAGAAGTGCCTTCAATTGGAGCATCGGTAGAGCTTTGTTCTCTAATTGACGCTACAGGTAGATAGGTGAAGTAGTTTTGCGGCTTTAGGGCCTGGAATTGAGGTCTGGAAGCATCTGACGACGGCAGATGGCAGCGGACGAAACATTGATGGCGACTGAGACCTGAAACAAGCAACAAGGCCTTGTGGCTGCGTCAAAGTAGTTCAGAAGGTTCGCCTGAGGACAACAAAGATGATGGCGGAGTCCTTGTGGCGTGTGGTGACGTGGAGTGGTCGAGCAAACTCGGAGGAGGTGAGCGGAAGTAGGTGAGTTCGGTGAGGCATTTCAGTGGGTTTTTGGTGGAATTGAGTGAGGAGTTTGGATGGTGGATGGACGACAAAGGTTGTGGTGTTGTCGACGAGGCAGGTGGTTGCGTATAGCATGAGGAGAACCTTGCCAGAGGGCAGCCGGAGCGAAGGAAGACAGAGGGCGAACGACGTGAACGGCGGTCGAATAGAGAGTTTAGAGAGAGGAAAAGAGAATAGAGGGAGAGAGGAAGAGATAGGACCTAATTTAATGGATGAATAGGAAAGAATACGAGAGCCGGTGTGATAGCCGGTGATGTGGAAGAAGCGTGTTGTTACGACCCAGTTCTTGGATCCCTACAGGACACGAGAATCGGATCGACTCGACTGATCCCAAGACCCAGTCGTCCAATGAGAAAGTAACAAAAAAGAAGTAAAATAAACCACATTCACCACGCAAGCAACTAACAGTAACAAAAGTACAGTAGTAAAAAAAAGAACTACTACAGTACACACCACCACAACAGTAGAGATTTTAAACAGGTACAGAAATATGAAGTTTACAATAAAAGAGTATAAAAGTGTAACAAAATACTCACTACTACATAAAACGGGTACAACAAAAGTACAACTACTGGGCTCTACTAGACCCAGCACCCTCTGCAGCCGTAGGCTCTGGCTGCTCAACACCTGGTCCTGAAAAAGGTGGTAAGTACGACACGTCAGTGAAACGTTGAGTAGAGTTGCAACCAGCTAGCTAAGAAAAATAGTAAAGGTGGAAAGGTAGCTGTTGTTTTCAATTTCTTTCTTTATATAACTAATTATTCTTTCTTTCATCACTTGGTTTATTTATCAGGTCTATTTCTTGATCTCGAATGTTCCTCATGGGAACGATCCTGATTGCAGTCTTTTCCGAAAAGTAGAAGTAGCACGTGGTGCTCTCCTGGCCGAGAGAGTCCCCTGTGGTGGTCCTATCCTCAGTCAACCACCCCAAGGTCGCTGACAGATGTAATGGCGACTACGGCACGCGCGATAAACGCACAGGTAGCTACCCCGCGCTGACACGCGGTTAGTCGTTTCCGTTAACGGGTGCGCCCAAAGCACAGCACAAAACCAGTATAGGGCAGAGCCCTCTCAGTAATAGGGGTCCAGCCCTTCCACAGTAACCAAAGTGGGGCTTGCCCCTCCACAGTCCACACACCCACGCTTGACTACCCTGGTTTGCCTAGTGGGCCTAAAAGTCAGTGTAGGATGGCTAGCTGAACCCCGGGCCCTGTGGGGTGGCTAGCTCTCTCCCTACACTAGTAGTTCTCCCCAGTACTGTGTATGTGAGGGCCACAGAGTCGATACAAAGTGACCAGTCCTAACCCCGGGTCCCAACCCTAGGGCAGCTAGCTCCGCTCTGCACTAAACAAGGGGACAGTCGCTCTCCTTGGTACTCCGTACTCAAGGGCCAGCTCACTTCCCCATTCACTTTCCCAGTTCCATTCTATTTATTTCCAGGAGCTCTACTCCTAATTCCCCATAGGATTCATGCTCATGTTTCTCAGGCCAAGCCATACTAGGTTTCATCATTTTAGGTTTATTGCATATAGCACGTGTTTCCAATGTTCAAACTTTCTTTTCCAGTTTATATACATGCAGCTCGTATTTAATTTCAAACAACAGGAATTTCATGTAGCAGTTACTAACAACAGTACTCTACATTTCACAGGAAGCTGTTATCTAATCACAAGCAATTATTTTATTCTATCTACTTATCCAAGACTGTAATTCAGGCATTCAATACAATCATTCCAGTGTTTCTAGTCCTAGGATTCATGCCATACCCTAAGATCTATCATTCAATCTAGTATTTCTGGTCCTAGGATTCATGCCATACCCTAGGATCTATCATTTATTCTAGACATGCATTTATATCTGTAGTTAACTAAGGGAAGCCACTCTACTAGCAAAACTGGGAGTAATGGGGGCGTGATTGGCAGGTCCACGTGCCTCCGCAACCCCCAAATCCGCAACAGAACGAGATCCTAACACAAGGATCAACCACAAGAAATCACTTAGAACAAGATAAAAGTATTTCAAACAAGTAGAGGAACTTATTCTGAGAAGAACAGAATCTTAAACTCGAAAATTAGACCTCAAACGGACCATAAATGGGTCAAAAATGACAACTCTGACTTAAATCAGACGTCTGGAACATCTTCTAGACGTCTTAAAAAGGGGTCCAGATCATACCTTGCTCTACGCTGCTCCTCAGACGTCCAAGGGTCCTTCTGAACCGTCTGGACCTAGTTCTAGACGTCCGACCAACTCTCCGGACGTCTGGAGACGCTCTCCGCCGTTTAGTGACTCGCCCAGACATCTGAACCGCGTGGGAGGGCATGTCCTGCGCCTTCCCGGAGTGAATCCTGCATGAGTACGTAAAAATCCCTCAGCAAGGCATGCGACAGAGCTTCAGCGGAACGGCCTGCATGGCCGTATCCGCAAAAAGGAAGGCATAGGCACAGTACGTACCTATCAGTCGTTTGGAGCTTCTTCCATACGTTATCCACGTCGTCTGGATGTAGGTCCAGACGTCTGATTCTGGGAAAATTCCTAGAATCAGAACCTCCTCCGTCTTCTTCCCATTGCGCGCGACCTCACTGCATAGCCGCTCATCCGTTGCTCTGGTGTAGTAGCGTCGGGGAAACCTCCCCGACACACCCTCCGCCTCCCGCACGACGGTCGACCTTGAGCTGCTTCGACCAGCTCTCTCCCTCACGGCACGCACGCTCTCTTCTCTTCCCTCTCACTGGTCTTCTCCTCTCCGCTGCTGCACTCGGCCGCAGCTGCTGTTCGCTCTCACCCTCGCTGAAGGAAGATGGGGGATGGATGGATGTGGGGTGGCGAACGAGGGAGAGGGAAGGGGAGTATTTGTAGGCGTGGGGGAAAGGCTTCTGCAGGTCGCGCGAGGGGAGAGAAAGAGAAGAGGGCGGCGGGGTTTCAGTCTACACGCGGCACGCGTGCAGACTCGCGATCGTACGCACGCAAAAATTAATTTCCAAACGTTTGGACCAATTCCCAGTCGTCTTAAAGTGTTTTGATGTCATGGGTCTTAACACATGTTCCTTAAGGGAGATGGCGGCGAAGAGAGGGGGAAATAGCCCTCGCTTTGGTTGGCGAGGCACGGATGAGGATGAGGATGAGGAAGATGGACAAGACAATTTGACCGTTGGCTGTCTGTAGGACGAAGGGGACGAAGGTCACCGGAGCTAGGGCGGAACATGGCCGGAGAGGGAGTTTGAAGAGGATTTTTTGGGCCAAAACCTAGCTAAAGAGGTAAGGTACGCATTGGGCGTGCTTTTATAGTGCTTAGGATGGAGTTCCAAGCTTGGAAATAAGCTTAGGAACTCCGAGCTTCTTGCACAAGTGGGATACCCACATCTCCCATGCGTTCGCATGGGAGATTGAGAAAGAATTAGAGTCCAAAACCGGGTTTGATTGAAAGAGAATTTCTCAAGGAATCTCGGATTTAAATCTAGGACTGATTGATTAAGAATCGAGTGAGAAATCCTCGCTCGAAACTAGACGGTAAAGGTCTGACCTTCAAAAATATTTTGAGGACCTTTTTGCAAAGAATGATGATAAGGTTGGGGACCTGATTGTAATTAATTCAAAAGTTAGGGGCATCTGTGTAAGAAAAAGAGTCAGACAGGACTGAAATGCAAACTAGGTCAAGATGATCTCTGATTAGGCCCAAATTTTCGTACAAACTTAATTTAGACCCAAGTAATCTGATGGTGAAGTCAGATTTAGTTTTTGACAAGGTTTGACTAGGTAATTTATACAAAAATCTAAATTAGGGCAATTGTCTATTTAAGACTGTTTTAGGTCAAATTGGATTCCAATGGTCAAATCAAACATATCAAACCTTAGAGAATATTTTTATATGATTTTTATAAGGTTTATGTGAATTTTATCCTGACCAGAGCCTCAGTGAATTAAGCGAGTCTGTTTTTGGGATTTTAGATGTCATTTAATTCTCGTAATGCATGAAAACCCGTTTCTGTCTACACGAACTCTCTTGTTAAACTTTAATGCATATTTGACCTTTAATAAACTCCTGAGAAAAACTTACAGTTGTTCTGCATTCATGATATGATGGTAAAATTACAGTTTTAACCCTGGTCCTTTAGCAGTTATGTAGGAGCATTATCTATTGATTATGGCTAATAAAAACTATATATGGCTGATGATGATGTTATCATCATTACCTAGGAGTTGCAGTTCCCCCGGGTTGATCAACGGGTTTAATTAGTATTAATAACTAACTGGTCATGTGGAAATTAGTAAGAAAGCTAGATCCAATGAGTCAATATGATCTAACAAATTCCCAGCTAGCTAATAAACATCCCAGGGTATGAACTCAGTTATAGATTTCATCCTGCCATAGAATCTTCCCCGTTCCCCCTGCTATGGATTCCCTACCTGACCTGGTTAGCTGTTGATTCTCAAAGCCCTTTGTTTAAAGCTCGCTCCAAACCCCCCTAAACAGGGCTTAAACCCCCAAGAAACCTGGTATCACACGAAACCTTGGGTAATTAACCAAAGCTAAGTTCATAAAGTGATGGTAACGCCATCGTGAGTCATAACTAACTTTATTTAGTGAAAATAAAGTGACAAATGCTCCTACATAGTCGCATGAGAGTCATAAATCTATGCAAATCCATTCTGAGAAGAAAACATTAAAGCAGGGTTAATTCTGCAATTTTAACATAGTATCTAAGGGGTTTTCTAGAGGTTAATCTAAGGTCAAATAAGTATTAAAGTCTAATAAGTGGGTCCACATAGACAGAAATAGGATTTCACGCCTTTCGAGAACCACAACAGCACCTAAAACCTTAATTTTAGACCCGCTTGAGTTGAAGAGGTTCTGGTTAGGATAAAATTTATATAAATCTCCTAAAATTTATATAAAAATATTCCTTGAGGTTTGTTACCCTTGGTGTGACCATCTGAGTCTATTTTGACCTTGAATAGAGTCTTAGA
Organism: Thalassia testudinum; assembly: GCA_037157565.1. Lineage (NCBI taxonomy): Eukaryota > Viridiplantae > Streptophyta > Magnoliopsida > Alismatales > Hydrocharitaceae > Thalassia > Thalassia testudinum. Next base: position 76,285,995 of record JAZHRO010000013.1, read on the forward strand.
TGGATTTCTACCCTAATTTGGGTTTCTGTACAAATTATCTAATTAAACTTGGTCAAAACTCAAATTTGACTTCACCACTAGATTCCTTGAGTCCATATTATATTTTTACCAAAATTTGGGCTTAATCAGAGTACATCTTGACCTAGTTTGCATTTTGATCTATTAAGTCTTTGTTTGATATAATAAGCCCCTAACTTTTGAAAATCTTTGCAAATGGGTCCCTAACTTCCTTGTCTTCTTCACAAACACATCTCTGTCACCATTGGAGGTTAAACTAACCTTGACCACACCAAAATAGCATCAGATCATCACCAAATCTCACCAAATTTGGTAGGATTGTTCACATTGTAAGGAGTCTTTTGAAGGTAATTTGGGATCTCAAATCGCACTAAATATCCCCAGCGAACCCACGAAATTTGTGGGATTCTAGATTCCAAATCTTAGTCGATTAGAGCTTCTTTCCCTGTCTAGAGCTCGGATTTCAGCTCCATATAAGCTCTAGATCCTCCGGCCATCCAAAACTAGCTCAGTTCAGCCTTCTTCTTAAAGTACTTCTCCCTTCAGCCACCTCCACTGTAGCTCTGGCTTCCTCGCCCGCTACCACATACAAATAGGCAGTGGGATCATCTTCATCCCCTTCTCCTCCTTGACAGACAAATTAGGAGGTCCCAGGATCCCTTCTTCCTTGCCGCCCCATCACTGGAGGACTTTACCATCTACAGTGCCAGCCAATCAAAGTCGACGCCATCTTTCCCCTTTCATCCACTAATTAGGTCTCAAACTCTCATATCCTTCTCTAGATCCTCCTCAACTCCTTAATTCCCCAATTCAATGCACAATTGCCTCTCTTTCTCGTCGTCTTCCTTCGCTCTGGCCGTGCTCCGACGTGGCCCTTTGCCCTCCACAAACCACCAAACAACACGCCATTGCTCCTAAAACCTCCGCCGTGCCCCCACAACCAAAAACCCTCAAGAAATTGAGGGTTCCATCCACTCCTTCCCCCATCGAACAACCCAACTTCCGCTCACCTTCTCTGACACCGGTCGATCGCCACACACCTCCACATACCAAATCGTCACCACTAGAACACTCTCCACACTTTGGTGAAGCATCCAAACTGTTCTAATTGGGCCGCGAGGTCGTGTTCTTGAACTTTTGGTATCACCGAACATTTGCCATTGCCACCATCATCCTCAGCTCCATCTGTTGCATTTCGATCACCACTGGACTTGAGACTGCGCCCAATAAACGTGGCCTAACTTCATGAATCTGCCTGCACCTTCAATCGAGCAAAGATAACGAGGAGCAATTCCAATTCAACGAGGAAAGCAGCTGCTGCACATGCGAAAGGAGTTGCTCAACATAGTCCCACCTCGGGGACTTAGTGGCTTGCGTAGGCGCTTAAATTGATTTTCTATCCTTCGCTATTTACCCAAGACACTGGGGGGTCGGGCCCCTCGCTCACTTAGCCAGCTTGCTCCTCGCTCACCTGCACCCTCGGTGAGCCTGGACCCGGTACTGTTCATGACCCGATTACCTGCATTATGATCTGATTAAGCCCAGTTTGGTCTGAGAGAGAAGGAATTTGTGAGGAAGGGGGAGGGTTTTTCTGTGGCTTGATTTGCCTTAAGGTGAGTGCTGAAGAGAGGCTAACACTTAGTCTCTGAGGTGCTTGTGCGAGCCTTGTGCTTTTCTTGAGAGGCGCCCTTGTGCACCTTATTGTGGTACTATGCTTTGATGGTTAAGGCGTCTAGCTTTCATATCTGACGTCTGATTTGGTTTAAAGATATTGTGGCATTATTCATCTAATAGTTGACGTGGATTAATGGTTAAGTTACTATTGGATTATTTAGTTGAATTAAATATGGGATGCATGCTTAATTAGAGGGATCTAAATGGTGATCTAAATCACCACTTTTTAGGTTTCCTCTATTCTTTTTGTCCCTATATTTCTTGAGATACATTGGATTATATTTGAATATCAGTCTAAGAAAATTATTCGTTGAAATATCTTTATTGTGCTTAATTAATTGTGCTCATCATTCCTGAATTGAGATTAGTGTCGTGAATTCCATTTGCCCGCTGCGAACGACCTCAGACTCCAACTAGATTTCGAGTTTATAAATTTAAGTGTTTGTTGTGTGATTTGGGGAGTGTACTACGACGACCATTTCATAAATCTCCTCATTCGCACTCGAACATAAAGCCGGGCAGCATAACTGCACTTTATTGATGGCTATCCCTGGGAGCAATGCACACCCCATTATACCGACCCGGTTCTTTAGGGAAATCCCGTTACCCTTAGCATCCGACTCCTACAACTGGAGCTTTGTTTGAATAGCTCTGCGAGTGAGTTTTCCTTCTCTTCACTACGTGGTGCGGGACCAGTGTGTGATTTGATTTTATTACTCGAATACAAAAATTCTCTGAGGTCGAACTCAGGGAGTAAACTTGATTCTAGAAGCGTAGAAAATCACAATTTACAATAATACACTGTTTTACAAAAAGATTAGAGAGAGGAAGTAAAAATTTGTCTTCTCTTTTCTTTTCTTCTCTCTTTCTTCTTTTGTCCTCCTTTCTCTCTGTCTTCAGACGTCTGACTCCATGGATTAGACGCCTTAAGTAGCCACTTGCTACAGTGCTCATGCTCTCCTTCTTCTTTCTTTTAGTTGCTACTGCTACTTCTTCTTCTTGGCTTCTTCTTTTTCTCTTCTTTCTCTTCAGCTGCTTGGCCTTCCTCTCTGCGGCAGCTTCCTTCTCTTCTTTTCCCTTTCGCTCTGTCTCTGCCTTCTCCTTCTTCAGTTGGCTTCCTGCTTGGTCTTCTTGGCTTCTTCTTCTTCTTTCTTGAGTTGCGTCTCCTTCTTCAGTTTGCTTCTTCTCTTCCTCTTCTCCTGCCTCAGCTCCCTGGTGCGGCTAAGTCCTCGGCCACTCCTTCCTTGCTTCTTCTGCTTCTTCTTCTTCAGTTCCCTACATAGGTATATAGTTAGGCAAACCTAACCCCTACCCTCCCCGCGTCTCTCTCTCTCTGTTTCACTCCAGGGTTCACTCTCCCAGAGCCTGCTCGGGTATACGAGTCGGGTAACGCGCCCGGGACCAGGCCCACTGGCGTGAGGTGGTGGGCGAGGTGTGCATAGATTAGGTAAACGGGTCGGGCCAGGTTCTCGGAGGGTGGTCGCAGACGAGACCGGGTGAGCGGGTGAGAGGGACCTCACCCCATGTGACTAAGGCGATAAGCCTCAGTCACTTTTTCCCTTTGTGTGTCGTGGGGCACTTGAAAACGCCGAGGTGGGACTATCTACACCCCTCCTTTCTCGCGCGCCCACAGCAGGGAGTGCGAGCAATAGATGCTCCAGCCGAGGTCTTCGCTGCCAATTGAAGACCTGGAGTTGTGTGTGGAAGTCTTCCGTGCAACCTGGGTGCGTCTCTTGGAGCTGGAAGGGCTTAGAGATGTTTGCTAGCTTGCTCCAAGCTCAGCATCAATGGCAGTGGAGGCAGGTGACCTGAAATCAGTAAAACGGCCTCTCGGCCATGTTAGAACGTTCGGCAGGCTTCGCCAGAGCAAGGCGAAGTTACTGCAGTGGTTAGCGTGGCTCAGAGTGACCTAGGCATGCGTGCATAGGTCGGTCTGAGTCCGCGTGAGTGGGTTTGTTCAGGGGGAGGCGACAGTGGTGGCGCGGTGAATGAAGGGTCGGAAGATGACCAGTGGGTGAAGCTCAGGGACTAGTTGGCGAGGGGTGGAACTGTATGTGGTGGTGAAATGGCCTCGCCGGCGTTGGTGGTCGGAGGTGGAGATGGCGATGGTGGATAGTGCTGTCGAGGAGTCGAAATAACCAATTGACAGAGGGGAAATACAAGGGAGAGTAAGGAGAGCTTAACTATGAGTCTAGAGTGAAGGGGGGGATGCAGAGGTGGCGAGCAGCCGGTGCTGCCATCGTCGGAGATGAAGGCGCTAGGGGGAGAGAACGACGACGAGGAAGGGGGGCTGGAGGGTGCCCGCTGGTACAGCGCGGCACGGCAAAAGACGGCGGAGGCAACCCTGCCACTGGTATGGTGGCAGGGCGACGAAAGAGGAGAGGGGGTGTCGCCAGAAGCTCTGGGCGAATGGCCGGAGTAGGGAGGAGAGGAATTGGAGGGGATTCTCGGGCCAAATGGAGCTTGAAGGATGCGGCGAAGGGTGCTGCTCCTTAAATAGGCGAGGGCAGGCCGATAGGCACGCGAGAGCGGCGGGAAAAACCTCGCCGGAGGTATGGTAGTCGGATACCCATACCTCTCTCACGTTCGCACGAGAGGTATGGCGGACGACAGGGCATGGGAACCGGCCCATGCTGCAGGGGACAACGTAGGGAGTCTCCCTTTCAAATCTGGGGCTGGCTCCCTATGCATGCGCGGCGCCATCCCCCGTGCAAAGTCGCCAGAGGTATGGCCTGCTACTGTAGGTGGCAGAGGGACCGTATTGAAGTAAATGATGGGAAAGTTGAGGGGGTAGTTGCAAGATTTTAAAAAGTTAAGGGTCAAAAAGTAATTATCGAGGACCATTTTGTAAAGTGGGTCTAGACAACCTTTATTAGGTCTAAATTTTGGTATAAACTTAATTTTGACCTAAGGAATCCAATGGTGAAGTTGGATTTTAGGTTTGACCACGTTTGATCAGACATTTTGCATAAAAACCCAAATTAGGTCAAAAATTGGGTATGGTTACGAATCTATGTCAAAATAGGTTCCAATGGCTTAATTGAAGGTTCTAAACCCTAGGGGATATTTCTTTTATGAATTTTAGAGGGTTTAGTTGATTTTTATCTTGCTTGAAACTTCGTGACTTAAAGTGGGTTTGTTTTAGGGTTACAGAATGTCATTTAATTCCCAGGTTTTGTTATAACCCTTTTTAGATCAAATCATCCCACTTTTTCTCTTATTAGGTTCACTTGACCTATGTCTAGACCCTTATAAATCCCGTTCATGCACTGTAATGGTAAAATTACAAGTTTACCCCTTGTATAATGTTTTATTCTCTACTCAACAATTCCTTGATTTAGGCCTTCCCATGGGTTATGTAGGAGCTTTTGTTTAATTGATTAGGTCAAAACGGGCTAGTTAGGGTTCATGATGAGGTTCTCATCACTACGGCTCACACCTTCTCCGACTCACAACTACCCATAGCTAGAAGCTTACTTGAAATAAAAACAGACCTCTGCCTATCAATACAGCTTTGACCTGAACTCCATCCATCCAATGCCTCTCCTAAGAAGACTTCCTTCTACCCTTAGGCACCCACTTCGTCCCTCAGCTTCTGGACTCGATGATGGGTATTTGTTTGCCTTGATGAAATCCTACTTGAAATCCTCCTCCGACTCGGCCCTAGCTTGGTTTGTCTCTTTCCTTTACACCTGACTCAGGAAAATCATTAGATAAATTCACTCCAGAGGAGGTTACAAGTTCAGAGCGTTTCATTAAGAAAATAAGGGAGGGAATGGTAGAATCAGTGAGTTCGGAAATATAAGGCAAGGAAGGGAATAACTTTGTTTCCCGGGAGCAAGAGTGGGTTTATTGAAGGTAAACTACTAACTAGGGGAGGCCTATTCTTTCTTGTCTTGTCTCGGGCTAGCTGGAGTAGTAGGATTTTAGTGTATGTCATCACCCTGGTTAGAGATCTTCCCTTGGAATGAATCACACATGTTTATTATATAAAGCCTAATCCATGAGTTGAAGTAATATATGTCGGGGTCAAAGCACTGGGTAATAGTCACCAATGGGGCTGAGTAATAGTCACCTACTTCTGGGGCTCCTTTTTATAGTAACTACATTAATGAGTTTTTTACTTACGTTTTCTAGTATTACCCTCAACCCAATTTTCTTATATAAGATTAGGGATACGCCCTCCCTCTCCACTTCTCGTATAGTTGGTTCTCCAGCTTCTGCTATTAGAGTAGGTTAAGAACAGTAGGTTGTCCTCCGAACTACCCAAGAGCGCTCCCACCGAAAGAGACTCCTCGAGAGTCTCTTATGTAGGCCGAAATGGTACTCGCGGGGGCCGGCAATGGAGAGTGTAATCATTACTATCATCTTGATTGACTTGATTACTTCCCTAGGTAACTAGACATTTTTTCTTACCTGTGTTTCATTGAGACCCTGCAGTTGATTGAAAGAACCCTATTATCTATGCAGATCACATTACTGATTCCGGTATAGGTAGTCGAACTCACTTCACTGATTATTATCCCTTCACTCTGACTTGCACCCAATGCATATATTAGTTCAACCCCCATCCCATTTTCTTTCTCCCTATATGTCCGTCACAGTTGCTGCGTGCTATCCTGTACGTACCTGGCTTTATTTCGAGCCAAGAATTGAGACTGTACGGGCGGTTGTCCTTGCCAATCACTCGATCTCTTAGACATGGGACGTCCCAATCTCTTATAGTTTGGAACAACCAGTGTCCGCCTTCTCGTCCATACTCGGATTTGTTATTTTGTTAGTCAACCCTTTCTAACACTATATAGGATATTAGGAACAACATAGGAACTACAGTCTTCCTTCCCTCCTTCCTGATACTAGACCAGACAAGCGAGTAAGTGATCCCCAGGTGGGGAGCACGAACGTACAAGGCTTCACCGGTTGAGAACAGAGAAAGTGGGGCCATCTATTAGTGATTTAGTAGTGACGTATGTATGTTAGTAGTTAGGTGTCTAGTAGTAGGCGTGTAGTTGTTAGATAGTAATAGGAGAAGTAATAGGTAGAGGGAATCGACAACCTTCTTCCGTATTGCACGATATAGTTTGTTTCCCACTATTCCTGGAAGGAAAGAAAGAAATCCATCCACTCTACCAAACTCCCCTCTCGCTATTGTCCATTTCGGATAGAGGAGAAAGGGAAGCAGCCAGTAAGAGAGATGGTACTCGTAAACGGCCTGAGGGTCCGGAGGTTCAAACATAGCTTCTGTTTTGCGAACAAAAAGTTTGGCTTGTTCTACTTGTATTAGGTCCTGCTGCTGATGGATGAACTATTTGCTCAATACCGAAATATAGTTGGAAGATGACCATCCCAATCAGGTTAGCTTTCCTTTAATCAACTACTGTTCAGTCAGAGATAGTTTTCTATGAGCCAGAGGGTCTCAATTGTCATTTGCTATAGCGTAATGATCTATCAGCTCATAATAGGTCTTCTTTCGATAGATATCGTGTGAAGGTGATGAGGGTAGTCCATCTCCTTCGGACCCTTCCCTATTCAATTCAGCCGTTAGGTATAGTTGGACTAATTGATCTCGGCACTACTAGTTGCCTATTGGTATCCGCAGATGAACAAGATTGGTTGACTCCCAAGTCATCGACTACTAACCTTTGGATTGCCAAAGATGAGGAGGTGTACTGCTTTTGCTGTACGGTCTTCATCCACCCGTTCACTCGGCTATCATGCTTAGTCTGAGGGATGGGAATGGCATAGTTTGGCTACCCTTCTTCGTCAGTAGCTAGACTTGGATCTTCGTAATCAACTGGAACTATGAAAAGGAAATGTAAATTGGTCCTCATGCATTCTAGGGTGAACCTTGGCATGGTGTGGCGTGGTAAAGGCTATAGCCCTTTTTATTTTGTCCAAACTCAAATGTTGAGAGTTGGCCTCTGATCAGGTTTTTACACGGTTTGTAAAATTAGGGTTTTAGAAGTCGTTGCAACGTGTAAAAATCGATTCACTTTTAAAATTTATAATCCTAGATAGTGGAGTATCTAGGGTTGTTCAAGGAGGTAATGTTTGCAAATATCAATCTCTTACTTGAACATGAAAATCAACTTTCTTTTTGCTATTTTTGAATATATAATTTTTAGGTTTTTGAAATAGCAAGGCAATGCGAACTTGATGGTGGGAAAAGACTAACACCTAATAGCTAATATCTAAGTGACAAAAAATGATTTCTTTCTAAGCTCACCCTTGGTACGTGGAGGCCTAGGGTAATTAGAAAGGAGTGAAAATGCACTAAAGATAAAGCAACAAATGGAATAAGAAAAAGGGCAACTTTAATTGAGGAGCAAAAGTGTTTTACAAAAAACCCTAATAGAGGAATGCTTCTACTACTAGAATTTAAAATACAAAAGAATGAAAAAACATGAAACACTAATCCTCTGATAATGTCGGTGAAGAAGATGAAGCTCTTGCTCCAAGTATAGCCGCTCTTGTAGTTGAAAAGAGGTCCTCCTTTTCCTTGAAATTCTCCTCCAAGGTGTGGCCTCCTCTTGGCAAGCCTTAGGGGGGGCATGCCTTGGCTCCTCCAAGGTGGATGATTCCACCTTAATTTCTCCTCCAAGGGTGGGCATGCACCACCCTAGTTTCTTCTCTAATGCCTGGTCATCCTCCTTGATGCAGAGAGCCTCCTCCTCTTGGTGTGGCACAAGAAGAAGACTTGGGAGGAAGAAGACACCAAGGAGGCAAGGGATAGCCTCCTTAATCTTCTTCCTTCCTCCTTCTTCTTGGCCGTAGGTTATAGGTGGCTTAGGGTAGAATTAACACTAAGGGAGGATTATCATTTGGTGGTGGTTAGGAGGGTTTTTATAGGGGTGGAGAAGGGTGGTTGGCGTGGGGATTAGGTGTAGGGCTAGGATTGGATTTAGGAGGTAGTTAGATGATCTTATGGTGGAGGGTAGTTGGCGCCAACCAAGGGGATGCTATGGGGGTAGTTATGGTGGCTAAGGGGTTCATGGAGTTGGCGCCAACCATGGAGGGATGCCATGGTTTGGCGCCAACTAGAGAGGGTTCTAGAAGGGGGGTTAGGTGGATGGTGGAGATGGGTTGAAGGAGAGATGTCTGGTGGAGATGCATGGGATTTTGGAGGGAAAAAGTGGTGCCAATTAGGGGGTATTTATAGGTGGTTTTGGCACCACTTTGTGGTGTCTTTTGGAGGTGGTGGTTAGGTTAGGTTGGCGCCAAGGTGAGGTGGAAGTAGGGTTAGCTTATGTGGAGCTTAGGTGGGTTTACTTGGTGGAGCTAGTTAGGTGTGAATTAGGGTTAGGTAGGGTGGATGGTGGATGGACAAGGAGTTGCATAGCTAAGCTAAGCTAGCTAAGCTAGCTTAGCTAGTAATTGAGTAGAGGAGAAGGTGAGATGGATCTAGGGTTTAGGGAAGAGGAGCTGAAGAGGGAATGTATGGAGCTGGTAGCTGCTGAAGGGAGTTGCAGGGAGCTACTTTAGTTGTCTTAGCTTGCTAGTTCTTTGCTAGTTGCTAAGCCAAGCTAAAGTAAGCTGGCTTCTGCTAAGATATGTTGAGGTGAGCTGGGTCTGATTTTCTTGGGGAGGACCTAGCTAGCTGGATTAGCTAAGGTAGCTTAGTTCAACTAAGTTGAGCTAAGTGGAGTCCTCGGGGGCTGGACTTGAGCTGGCCTGAGCTGTATGAAGTCATCTTCAGCTGACTTGAGTTGAGTGGAGCTGGAGGTAGCTGAACTTGAGCTGAGGTGGACTCAGTCAACTTAGCTGAGCTAGTTAGAGCTCCTAATGAACTGATGGGAGCTGAGATGAGCTAAACTCAAGTAAGTTGAGCTAGATCTGAGCTGATTTAAGCTAGGGTGAGCTAAGATGAACTATCTTGAGCTACCATTTAGCTGAGATGAGTTGAATGGAGCTAGGATGAGCTAACCCTAGTTCAAGTGCACTGGTATCCAGCTATGATGTGTTGGATTAGGCTGAGTTCGAGCTGGTTTGAGCTTCTTCTTCACCAGTTGCCTTCCTGAGTGTTAGAGTTTTGGGGATTTGACTATTTGTTTATCCCTAACACTCAAATAAATGTTGAAGCTACGGGTTACTATGCTATCGTATGTGATTTTGAAAAACCTATCGTCGTAGTTTGAAAGCGAAGAACTCATGTTCAACAAATAAAAATTGTACCGGAATAGAAATTATGGGTCAAACTTAGGGAGGAGGACGTTTGATTAGAAATACACATTTGTTTTATTTGTCATGAAGCAGAATGGCTGATTGGAAACTATCTATCTATTTACAATAAATAGAATAAAGAGAGAGAGAATATTACAAACAAAAGCAAAAAGGGATGTAGAATAAACATGGATTTCATTATCAAAAGTTATTCGTTACACTACTCATTATGACTAGAAAGCAAAAAATGATTACATTAGAAAGCAGTAAATCTACTATAGAAAGCATTAAAAAGAATGGAGAGAGAGATATCCTCCTCGACAATCGCTTGGAGGACGAGCCGGACGGGACGACTCTTGGAAGACGGGGAACGGAGTAGGAAGAAGGACGAAGCGGGAAGAACAGGAACAAGGCAGCACGTTGTCGTCGTCACGGGATCCGCTTCTGAAATAGGGGCGAAAATTTGACTTTATCTCTTGAGGAGGATCCCGGGTGTGGGACAAGCTTCTCTTGAGCTTTGGAGAGGGAGAGAAGGAAGGGATGAGAATTTTGTATGGAGGGGGTCTCCTTTTATAGTTGCAAGGAGTGAGGGTAGTTTGATCTTTTTAAGTTGAAAATCATTAATTCAGGACCTTTAGTGATGGATAAATTAGTCGCTAAAGGTCCGAACGTGGGCGTAGTGGCGGTGCACGCGCGCCCGCTCATCTCCTAAAGGTGCAACTCTCATTCACGTCCTTCAAATCTCGATCGTTCGATCGTGAGATCGAACGACTGAGAGAGATCCTCGCCATGCCTCCTCATCACGCGCCTATGAGTGTGATCCAGCGTCTTCGTCGCGCGTTTGATGGCACGTGGGCGCTATCGGGTGCATGCAGCTGCCCGATCGCGATTGTGCGCTCCTCACGCCCGCTCGCCTGCGCGCCCCTCACCTGCTCCTCGTGGCTCGAAAGGGCATCCTTCCTTTGCGAAAGCGCATTCGACCAACGCGCTATAAGCGCGTTTGTGTCGCGCTCATGAAACGTGCGTGCGTGCCCAGCAGTCGTTGGATGAGCATCCAATGGCGGAGAAGTGACACTCAGATGAAGAAGAGAAGGTGTAGCGGGTGCATGCGGCTGGTTGGGTGACTGAGATGGCGTCACGTGGTGCCATCTTGGCCGTCCATCTTCTAGATGATGTAGATGGTGCCACGGTTGTCGGATTTAGTCAATTTTCATGCCGTTAGGCTGCGATCGTCGATCTGAATCCATCCATACGGTTGGATTTATCGTCTGAAGTGCAGATTCACATCATCTTGGCCCTTGATCTTCTAGGGTTCCTCGATCTCTATCTGATGCTACATATGTCTAATTAGGACGATATTGGAGTCGTTGAACTCCAATCGTTGCCTTGATCAGATTTGTACGGTTGGATCTTTGATTTAAGGCCTTGATAAAAAATTACCCTGTCCCTGACCATAAAAGGAGACAATTAACCTCCATTTTATTCAAACTAATCTAAATGCAAGATGATGCATGTTATGCAATATTTATAGTATGTAATACAATTCCTTGCTTAAGAACATGAATAAATAGATATTTTATGTAATATAAACATGTTTACATCAATAAACATATCAAAAAGACAACAAAATGTGTAATGCATGCCTAACCTAATTTATGCCTAATGTGGCCCAAAAACCCGTTTGCGGAGTTAAAATCCTAAGAGTTAGATCTGTTTTAGGGCATAAGAATGATGATAAATTGGCATTTAGCAGCCTCCAATCACCCCACTCCACCTAAAGTGAAGTAAAGTAAAGAAAGAATGCTCATTCTTGGCACTCGGCATTGGCATTCGACTAGTTGCTTGGGAAAGAATCTCACCTTGCGAAATAAATACACTTGTGAAACCCTCAACTCCCTCCTGTTCGTGAACACCAATAGAACTGGCTTCAAAGATAGCTATATTTGAAGAACAACATTTCAACGATATTTTGTAGGAAAGAAGCACTCCCATTTTTGGGATGTAAGGTGTTACCTACCTAAATTTTTGAGCGAGGTTTTGCTGAATACATTTGATTTAATGGACTGACTACCTGGAGTCAGCCTACTTTCCGTAGCCGGGTGAAGTATGGATGTTTCTGATGAGATTAGGAAGTTTACTCGCTTTTCTCTAGGGCCACTGAGAGACATAGCATATTGGGAGAATGACATTATGTCAACTAATGACTAATTTCCTTTCCTATTGGAATGGCATGGTTGAGTAAAGTAGTGCTTAACCTAGCTTTACCAGGTTTGGAGGAAACAAGTGAATGGGATTTCGTAGGTTAGGATTCAGGTAATATGTTTCAAGCGACCCAGCGGAAGTCAAGTCCAAGTAAAGAGGTGCGGGTTATGATAGATACTTGACTCAGAAATATCCCCTTCCGATATAACTTTACCATTCTGATGGAAACACCATTATGAGCCATAATTAGCTCAATTTAGTCATTATCGATGAATAAATGCTCCACATAACTGCCAGAGAGCCCTAATTCATTGTATAATCATTCTGAGAGAGACAAGAAAACAAGGGTAAAACTGCAGTTTTAAAAGTATATCTCAATTGCAGTGCAATCATGGAATTTCTCAGGGGTTAATCAAAGGTCAAATAGTCTTAAAAGTCTATCAAGTGGGTTAGAATAAAAAGAAAAGGATTTTCGCATGTTTTGAGAATTAAATGACATCCGAAACCTTAAAAGTAGACATACTTAATTAACTGAGGTTTTAGTCAGGATAAAATTCACCTAAACCCTCTGAAATTCATAGAAAAATATTCTCCAGGGTTTGGTACCTTCAATTGATCGCTAGAACCCATGTTGACCCAAAATAGTCTCAGACTGACATTTATCTTAATTTAAGTTTTTGCATAAATTACCCAGTCAAACTTAGTCAAAATTAAAATCTAACTTTACCATTGGATTCCTTAGGTCCAAATTAGGTTTGTACCAAAATTTGGGCCCAATCAGAGACTATCTTGACCTAGTTTGCAATTTGGTCCTGTCTGATTCTTCTATATCACACTTATGACCTTAACTTTCAAAATCCTTACAAAAAGGCCCCTATCTTTATCATCATTTTCTTCAAATAGGTCCCTTCCGCCATGAATCCTATTCCTACAAACTTCGACGACCTAAATTTGGCAAGTTCTCCTTGATTCCTTGACAAATCCCTCTCAGATTTGAAAGTGAAGTTTGTCAAGGAATTCTCTTCCTTTTGAGCCAATTCCCATACCCTAAAACCTTTTCAATCTCTCATGAGAACGCATAAGAGATTTGGGTATCCTAGAGAATTCCTACTCCGGCGAGCTTTCCAAGCTTGGGAAGCTTCCCAAGCTCAAAACTCCCACCAAAGGCCTATAAAATGACCCCTAGATCAAACCGAAGATCCCAAGCTGGATTTTGGCTAGAAACTCCCCATAATCCTCCTCCCTCCTCTGGCCGTAAGGCTCCTCGAGCTTCAGCAATTCCTCCCGACCTCATTCCTCATCCGTTCGCAATACCGACGACGGATTTGCCTCACTCACCCTCCTTCGCATTGCACCATACCAGCGGGCGCTTCTATCTCCATCATCGCCGTTCTTCCCCCACCGGAGTCACCTTCATCTCCAGTGCCAGCCATACCGCAACTGGCGTCGTCTTTGCCCCTCTTCGTCCGCCAATCACCTATATAAGTTCCCTAACTCCTCTACTTTATTCACACACCAACTATACTTCATTTCGACCACCGTATCACTCTAACCACCTTTTCCTTCCTCCGCTCCGACTAGACCTTCGGCGAGGCTCCCCGTTCATTCCACTGCTCCAAACGCCTCACCAACCACCTCACGACCTTTGCCACACCACCCTCTTCAAAACCCCCATCCTATTTTGCCCTATTACGCCTCCAAACTCTCTACCAAATGCTCCCACCTCTGTGCACCAACTCCGACACCGTCCGGCCACCACAGTCACCTTCACAACACGCCGCATACACCACCATGTCCGCTGTGCTACGGCGAAGCCTGCTGAACCTTCTGACGACGCCGCAAGGTCGTGTTCTTCATTTCAAGTCTTCGCTCCTCCGCCTCCATTAGTGAAGCTTTGAGCGAAGCTTGAAGCCTTGCTCTAGTACCTACAGGCCCCAGGAGAAGTTCCAGGCACAACGGAGAGTCTCCAGGATCACGTCCTAGGAACCAATTTGGTCCTTTGACAGCAATCGCAAGGAGTAGCAGCTGCAATTGCACGCAGAGGAAGGGTGGTGGCATAGTCCCACCTCGGAAGCTGACAAGTGCCTGCACTAGCATAAATTGAAAAAGTCGCATAGGCTTATCGCCTCAGCAAGAACAGGGGGTGAGGTCCTCGCACGCGCCCCTCACACGCCTCGCTTGCGACACCTTACACGTGGGTTTGGTCGACTCAATAACCCGCCTAACCCAAGCACACCTCGCTCACCACCCACGTCGGTGGGCCTGGTCCCGGGTGCGCTCTATACCCAATAACCTGAGGCTCTGGGAGGGCGAATCCTAGAGAGAGAAGGAGAGGAAAGTGTGCGGGGGCAGGGGGTTTTGCTCTCAGAACCAACAGCCGACACTTAGCCGTTTAATAAACCTCCCCCTTGCATGTGAAGAGAAAGCAGGAAAGGAAGCTAGAAGAGAAGAAGAAGAGAGAAGGCACAACCGCAGAAGAAGGAAAGAAGAAGAAGGAGCAACAAATAGAGAAGGGGAAGAAGAGCGAAACCAGAGAAGGAGCTGAAGAGGAAGTGTGCCCTTTTGTCACTGTAGCAAAGGGCAGGTGCACTGTGCACTTAAATTATGTGGAATTGAATTGCTTAGTAATGTTGAAATATTTGAGATTATTGTTAGGGGTAATTGGTGATTCAAATCACAATTTTACCCCATTCTTTTTTCATTATATACATTCACTTTCATTCATATTTGCTTAGAATTCTATTGATTATATATTTGTGTGGAATTGCAATCTTGAGAAGCATTTTTCTAATTGCTCCCTGTGTTCAACCTCGGACTTTCATTCAAGTAATAAATATTATTTGTTTTCAAGCAATTTCGACCTATACTATGACACAGCATTTATAAAACATCGATTTCGCTCTGTTAACATTTTGGCGCCGTTACCGGGGAGCAATGCGCAATTTGATCTCTTGATTACAATATTTGATCTGGTACTAACTTGCTCTATCTCTTTTGATTGTGATCTATTTTAGGGACTCATTGAAAGAAGATCAGCCACATATCAGCCACTCCAGGGGCAGGTAGACTCCATCGACCCTCTTCTAAGCCCCTAATTTTGAAAAGCTAAAAAAAAAAGAAAAAATCAATTAGGGCTACTTTCATTCTATTCTTAGACAAATCATCAGGTTGTCTGGTTTGATACATTCTATTTAGACAACATCCAAACCTTGATTTGTGCACCTACTTAGGGCTTAAGGTATCTAGGGCTATCACATTCTTGCTTGAGCCCTAGGTACCATATTTGAATAGATTAAATTGGACCAATTACAGCCAATTAGGGTTTTAGAGATACAGTTGCTTAATCAGGAATTAATCTTCCAAACAGTGTGTGCCTAAGCCTTGGTTGAATTGATCTATTCAAGCAAACCCTAAAAACAAGCTCTTAATTTCATTTGAACACTAATAGAGGGATCTAAATTTCTCAAAGGACAAACCAGGTGAAGTTGACCCACCTTGTT
The DNA here is from genome assembly GCA_037157565.1 of Thalassia testudinum. Taxonomy (NCBI): domain Eukaryota; kingdom Viridiplantae; phylum Streptophyta; class Magnoliopsida; order Alismatales; family Hydrocharitaceae; genus Thalassia; species Thalassia testudinum. The sequence continues at coordinate 76,301,549 of JAZHRO010000013.1, forward strand.
GGGTTAACCAATCTTCAAATTAGGTCACTTTGCATAAAAACATCTTAAAGTTCAAGTGAAATCATAAGCATCTTGCTCTTAGTTTAAAACTGGTAAACTTAAGAGGTCAAGTCCTCATTCTGGTCTACCTGGATCCTCAGTAACAAGAGTGGTCGGGTGGGGGAAACCCTGTAACTCATCAGGGCGCTCTACTGTATAGGGGTCTTCACGGGACTCTCCCTCTCTAGCTTCTCAGGTAATTCTCAGGTGGACGACTTTCTGACTAAGGGGTATCATTCGCCCCGAACCTCTATAGTCATCCAAAATTTTTGGGTGTCTTGATTGGGTCCATCACCTACTATCCCTCATCTATTCCATCGGTGCATGTTCGGGAAGAGGTCCTTAAGACCATCCTTGAGGCCTCCATTAGTTATTCACTCTCATCGAGGTCGAGCCTAGACTTCCGTGTTTGTGCAACAATCTAATCACATTGACATATCCTCTAATTCAGAACCTACTTCCCCCTCATCAGATATGGATTACCAAGGAGAGAAACCTATTCTTGAGCAAAAATTCCATGATTTCCAAAATTGAATCAATGCCATCATCAACCCACCGCCGCGTCCTTAAATGCAAGATCATTATAATCTCACAGCGGTGGAGATCGAACCCCGAATCAACATTCCTGTGGGAGGACCCGAGGTAGATCTCAAGCTTAGCATGCTTCATATGACCCCAAAATTTCATGGCTTGAACTTCGCGGATCCTTTTCAGCACATCAAAAACCTAAAACATCTGGCCCACACCTTTGAGGCAAATGTGCAGAATCAGGATGGATTACTCTTGAAACTCTTCTCATTCTCTCCGGCTGACAAAGCTGCTCACTGGTTTCAAACTCAACCACACATGATCAACACATGGGGAGGACTTCAAACCGCCTTCCTGTAAAAATTCTACCCCATTGGTCGTACAAACACAATGCGGCACCAAATCACGCACTTCTCCCAAGGAGCGGAAGAATCTCTACATGAGGCATTTGATCATTTTTTGGATCTCATGTGTAAGTGCCCCCATCACGAAGTTCCGAAGTAGGAACAAGTCCAATCATTTTACCACGGACTTCGTGAAGATATCAAGCTCTTTGTCAATGCAACCTGTGGTGGTAGCATCATGGGTTAACATGAGGACACGATCTGGGAAATTCTCAAGAACATGTGCGAGAACTCCCTAAATAATGAGTCATTGGGTGTGTATGACCGGACATCCACCCACGCATTGGCAAATAATCAGGGTGTAGACGAATCCTGTGGCCTTTCCGCATCCGTTGATCTGGAGTTGGTAGCCAGTCAATTGGACATGGTCTCCATTATCAAGAAAAAGGTGGACGACATCACTTGTCATCTACACAAATGCACCTTTGCACCTCAAAGCTTATACGCGCACCCACCCACGGGAAGGAAGGCTGCGCACAACATCTACTACTCCCTAGGGATGGATGCATATCCACCCCCGTTTGATTATGGCTTCGGAGGCAACTCTGGGTCAGCCCACTTCAGTTGGGGGAACTTTGAACCCCCATACCCTGATTATCTCGGATCTCCTCAGACCTGCGAGGATCTTCATGCCGTCCAGAATAGTCCTTTCTCCAACACTTACAACTCTGGATGGTGTAATCATCCTAACTTTTCGTGGTCGAGAAATAACCCGAATCTAAGACCTCAATTCCAACCTCGACCACAGGCTCTGCATCCTTATCAACCCATCCAACCAAGGCCCACTCAAAACTTCCAATCTGGATTGCCTAAAGAAGATCATACATCTTTGATTATCCAGACCTTGGTTGATATGCAGAAACAACATAAAGAAGAGATCTTTGAGTTACAAAATCAATTGGTCCAGCAGGCAAGTACTTGCCAGCCTGGTGCACTTCCTTCTCAGCCTTTTCCAAACCGACTAACGTGCTGAACCAGAGGCGTGTTATGAATTCAAATCAGCGCCAAGCTCACTTTGTTTATCAGGCCCCTTCTGCTCCATCACCTGACGGGATGGATGTTTCAACTTCATACTCGGGATTTCAGCAGCAAACACCTATTTTGCCAAACCCAAACCAAAATTAGGCAGGATTAAATTCCGTCATCGCCCATAGTGGCAAAGCAACACAAGACCCACCTTTTCCTAGCCACAACATGCATGAGATTGTAGATCCTAATCCTAGATTGGTCATTCATGACATGCCCATCCCTGATAAAGAGCCTGACCAATTCTAGAGGAACCATCTAAGGTTCCATTTCCCGAGGCCTTGACCAAGGGAAAGAAGACAACCAAACTTGTGGCACCTGAGGAGGACTTGGTGAAGCTCTTTGAGCAGGTTCAAATAAACATTCCCTTGATGGATGCGATTCGCCACGTATCGGCTTACGCACGATTCTTGAAAGATGTGTGTACACTTAAGCGTAAGCTGCGAACCAAAGGTGGGAACCCAATCATATTGTCGGAGCAAGCCAGCTCCGTCATTTTGAGCAAACTTCTGCCTAAGGCAAAAGACCCTGGCACCCCTCTGATCTCCTGTGCTATCGGTGATATACAACTTGACTGAGCCTTACTAGACTTAGGAGCTTCCATTAATTTGATACCCATATCCCTAGTAGACTACTTTGAGGAATCTGAGCTTAAACTGATAGAAATTACCTTGCAATTAGCTGATCGATCAATTAAGTCACTAAAAGGAATTCTCAAGGATGTCATAGTTATGATACACGATTTCTATTTTCCTGTGGACTTCATTGCCTTAGACATGGATGCTCCTGAGAACTTGAAGAATACACCGATCATATTAGGGAGACCCTTTTTGGCCACTGCTAGGGCCAATATTAATTGTGAGGAGGGCCAAATTGAATTAAAATTTGGGAGCAAGACACTAAAGATCGATATCTTTAAGGCCCAACAAGGAATTAATTGTGGGGTTATAGAACAAATCTGTGATATCGAGGCTGTGGTTGACGATCTATATATCGAGGAAAACTCGAATATTTCTAATCAACCACAATAAGATCAAAACCTACAATTTGAGGAGCCTGAACCTAACCTAGATACATCCATAGTTCCTTCCTTTGCTCCCGACACCCACCCTGAACCACCTACTGCTGCTGATAATCTTGTTATGGAATTGAAACCCCTCCCTGACCATCTCAAATATGTCTTTTTTGGTTCCAATCAAATGTTTCCTGTGATTATCAACTCCGGACTCACACCTGATTAGGAAACACGCCTGATTTTTGTTCTTCAGCAGCATCGGAGCGCCATTGGGTGGACTCTCGATGATTTGACTAGCATTAGCCCCTCATATTGCACACATCACATCTATACTGAAGAGGGCTTATGACCATCCCTTGAAATGCAGAGACGCCTAAATCCAAATCTACAAGATGTCGTGAAAATGGAGATCATTAAGTGGTTAGATGCAGGGATTATCTACCCGATCTCTGACAGTCGATGGGTGAGTCCAATCCAAGTTGTGCCTAAGAAAGCAAGGCTCATCGTCGTCACGACTGAAATCGGAGAAACCATACCGACCCATATAGTGAACTCGTGGAGAGTCTGCATTGATTATAGAAGACTCAATTCCTCCACAAAGAAGGATCATTTCCCACTACCGTTCATTGATCAGATCCTCGAGAAACTAGCGAGAAATCGATTCTTTTGCTTCTTGGACGGGTACTCCTGTTATAACCAGGTTGCAATCCATCCTGAGGACCAAGAGAAGACTTCCTTCACCTGCCCCTTCGGGACGTACGCATTCCGGAGGATGCTGTTCGATCTTTGCAATGCACCCGCTACTTTTCTGTGGTGCATGCTTGCCATATTCTTAGATATGGTAGGTGAATACCTTGAGGTCTTCATGGATGACTTCTTGGTATTTGGAGAATCTTTTGATGATTGCCTCTTGCACTTGGTCCAAATCCTCAGGCAGTCCAGCGACGTTAATTTGGTTCTTGCCTGGGAAAAGAGTCATTTCATGGTACCTGAGGGAATTGTCCTGGGAGTTCCCTGACCGGGTCAGAGTGGTTGTGTCCTTAATGGAGCAGTGGATGGAAAGTTAAGAAGGGGAGTGTGAGTCTGCTTATTGATTATACTAGTACCAGACTGATGCTTCACTTAAGGTTGGCTCTAATCTTGGGGCAGAAGTCGAGAAGTTAAGTATTTCTCCCATGTTTAATAGATATATATATAGGTATCAGCCTTGGATTGATTGAGTTTAACCCTTTACTTTTGAGTAGTATATCAGTTTGAACGAAACCTGGGGTAAATAAAGAGTAAGGGTATTTTGACCCCTCCCACTTTGACTTCACAACCACCCTACCCAAACACTGACACGGGAGAAATCACGAAATGAGGATGAATTCATCAAGAAAATCATTTATCAAACTGTTGAATAAGGTATTTATCTATAGACATACCCTCACAAAAGAAACTACATTAAATCAAAAACTCAGTTGCGACAATTGAATGAGATTGAGATTGGAAGAAGAAAGACTACATTAATACTGATTCCAAAGAACCCTTCCTCACTGGTTAGATACCAAGCTTAGGGCGAGGCACCTAATGTTAGTAATATTCAAGTGTTCACACCACTAAACCCCGTAAAAGAGAGGGTCATGTTTACTTCGTGGGGGTAAACATAATGTAATTAGTCTTTTTTTCATTCAACCCTGTAAAAAAGAGGTGAAAATATATATGGATTCTAGACAAAGACTGGGAAGATTCATTAAAGGACCGAGAAGAGGAATTCAATTATTCTTCTAAGCTTCTTATAAAGGTTATTCGTCTTTTTTCAATCAACCCCGTAAAAAAGAGGTGAAAGCTTATATATATTTATTATAGACAGATACTGGGAAAGATTAACAGGGAAGATGAATCTTAATCTGAGTCTACCTCCAAAACTGCTACCTGGGAATTGGTTGGGTCGGACCCCTTGTGATACTTCCATCTGGAGCCGGCCAATACACAACAGCTCTAATCTTGGGGCTGATGAGTTCATTATGTGAATTGAGCTAAAGCCTAGTGAATAAATCGATTACCGAGTAGGGTTCTTTCTTGCTTTTCATAGCATTTCAATCAAAGACAAAAGGGTGGATGAAGAGGAGAGTACTAATACACCTGGGTTGGAGTACATTATTGATTTATTTCAGTAAGTAATCAAAGAAAGCCTTGAATCGAGGGAATCACCTTCCTCTTGACCTACGATTGGATCCATTTTCACTTCGTACATATGTAAGGAATGGGTTGGATCTGATCTGATCTTATTGAAGCGTTAATTGGAGTTACAGAAATAACAAGTGAATGAACTACCCATTTATCAATTGTTCCATTGGGCTACCAAAGAACCCTGCCAAAGAATGCTTCCCTCAAGTGGAACTCTTCCTCCAATCAAAGAAAGCTCACTCGTTGAGCTGGGACTTCACTACATACACTTCGTTTATGTACTTAATCGGAGCTTCAAGGTGCTACTTCATCTCAAAGTGCTTCACTTCCACCCTTCTGCTTGACTTTACTCATTTCGCTCTGAACTTATTATTCCCCAGAAAAGTCCCACACAACCCTAAGGGAAACAGGAGTATATGCATTTGTTATCAATCGGGGAACCCCATAGAGGGACCCTGGGGAGGAATGAGGGAGGATTTGGTCAGGAGGAGCTACCTATTGAAGTCGCGGGGGAATCCAACTAGATGGAGATTTAGGGTTGGAGTTTGAATATGAAATTGGGGGTTGGCTCAAAGCGGTTCACTCCGTATACACTAGGGTATATCTGGTTAACAAGGTCACTCTGTATATACTTAAAAAGCTGGATTCAAGTGGTGAACTCTATATACTTTTCTGACCTTCTCTCTTCCCTGATTCTCTATGCCTTTCCTAGCTTGCTATTCCAGGGATAAACCTTATTATTGCTTTAAAGCCTTGGTTCTTACTTCTCTTCTCTTCTCTTCTTGGATTACTACTTATATTATTACTTATTCCGCTCTTCCCCTGGTATCACTGATGAAAGAGGGTTATGAATCTAAAGAACAACTCATCAATCCCTTCTTATTTGACTGACTGCCTGGGGTGTGAACCAAATCTTGAACAAACTCCCTTGCTCCATCCCCAATACTCGCTCATTCATTCGCGATCACTCAGATGAGCTCTCTCCAAGAGAATGACATAGGAGGGCCTTGTTTCAAAGAATAAGCTCCACAATGACTTTGAATCTTCTGATGGGATAGAGAACATACCTCATTTAGAGACCAGCTTTTAGGGTCTTTCTCTGAACTCACCTTTGACTCTGCCAGTTCTCAGTCTCCTTGGTTGGTCTAGCCTTGAGTTGGTATGGGAGACTGCCTCTCGCATCTATATCTATAGATATAGGCAGCAAAAAGTGAAGGGTGGTCTCGCGGTCTCATAGGAGTCAAGTTGGGAAGTTGGGGTGTGTCTGCTAGCACGGCATATTCTGTCCCTTAGTTCAAGCATTAATCAAAGCTCAATCCCTTATTACTGCTACTAGCACTAAGACTACTAACCTTCTAATAAGCCTAGAGAGAGGTATTATAGATGCTGTTGAGAATAGAAAGATTGTGCTCCACAGTCTCATATAACATAGGTAAATGGCATCTTGATTCCACCTAATAAGTGCAATCCAATTTAGGAAAGTAGTCAAGCAGCACCGACTTGTACACCGAAGATGATCACCCTCAGAGCTTATTGGGAACCCTATGATTATACTGTAGGACTCGATACAATGTTGGATTAGATGCTATTAAAAGTGCTATCCTAACGTATTATAAAATATCAATCCCCTGAGCCTCACCCAAACTATGTGATTTAATAAATCCTCATCTATCTGTTGCTGGTCGACATCTCCTTCCCCTTCTTCAAGGCGATCAACGATAGAACAATATCCATTTTGCATCATATCTAACGGATATAAAATGTTCGGACTGAAGAAGCAATGCCACTCGATTATTATAAAACTGACTGCAATCTTTTTCTATCCATGAGGGTAGAGTGCCTTCTACTTCTAATAAGCCATGAACTAGATTAGAATCATCCTCAACGAATCCATAAGAAGTGATCCAATCTATTCATTCGGTCTGAGTGGAGACCAAAGATTTCGAGTGACCAATCCTCAACTCAAAAAATAAAGCCAAAAATATCGTGAATTTCTTCATGCTCCTTCCAAATTCCAAGGACCATTTTTACAGTACAAACATGATTTCTTCTTCCTATAGATAGATATAGGATCTAAGGAGCAATTACTTACCTTAGAAGTACATTTTGTGCAACAACCCTTCCTATCTGATAGAGAAGTATCCCAGAATCCTAAACAAATCTGACATGGGATTGCATATCCCAAGTTTGTTTATGAAGAAATGATCCAATTGTATTAGTTTCTAGAATGGATTTCTTTTGTGTAATACAAATGGATAAGGCCTCATTGACAAGTGCTGCAAGCTCTCGTGCATTGGAACCCATGGTTTTGGATCCTAATCTCTGAGTATGGAACATTTTCTTTTCCAAGTGAAATCCCCTAGTATATGAAAGAATGAAAAAGTGCTTTCGTTGTGAAATAAGAAGCTTTCGTATCTTAATGCATGTATTTCATTTATCCGGAGCTATGAAAGCGGGATCACTTTTTGGGGAATATGAGTCGAAGCAATAACAAGAAGATTTCTAGTGGAACATCTTTCATAATCCTTGGAGAGATAGTTCACTAATAGACCGTGGGATAAATAACCCGACTCCTTCACATATAGATCATGAATATTTGGAATCCACATTATGCAAGGAGACATTACTTTTGCTAATTCGAAATGAAGGGTGATAGCAAATCGCTTTATTTTCAGCCTCCTAAACTTTCTCTTATAATTATTGATGGGACCAACATCATAAGCCATAACTAGCTCAATTTAGTTATCATCAAGGAATAAAAGCTCCTACATAACTGCCAAAGAGCCCTAATTCATTGCATAATCATTCTAAGAGAAAGACAAGAAAATAAGGTTAAAACTGTAATTTTACCATCATATCTTGAATGCAGAATAATCATGAGTTTTCTCAGGGGTTATATAAAGGTCAAATGGTCTTAAAAGTCTAACAAGTGGGTTAATATAGATAGAAAAGGATTTTCGTGTGTTTTGAGAATTAAATGACTTCTGAAACCTTAAAAATAGACTCTCTTAATTAAATGAGGTTCTGGTTCGGATAAAATTCACCTAAACCCTTTAAAATTCATAGAAAGATATTCTCTAGGGTTTGGTATCTTTAATTTGACCATCAGAACCCGTCTTGACCCAAAATAGAGTCCTGGATCGACATTTGCCCTAATTTAGGTTTTTGCATAAATTATCCCGTTAAACTAGGTTAAAACCTAACTCTAACTTCACCATTGGATTCCTTGGGTCCAAATTAGGTTTGTGCAAAAATTTGGGCTCAATTTGAGATCATCTTGACCAAGTTTGCATTTTGGTCCAGTCAAACTCTTTTTATCTCATTTAGATCCTTAGCTTTTTGAATTCCTTGCAAATGCCTCCTAACTTTATCATCATCTTCACAAAAAGGTCCCTACTGCCATGAATCCTAATCCTACAAACTTCGGTGACCTTGGATTGAAGTGGACTCCTCTGCTCAATCAATCCCATCCAAAAATGGAAGGGAGATTTCTTGAGTTCTCTTTCCATTGAATCCGTCCATAGGCCCCAAAACCTTTCTAATCTCTCATGCGAACGCATGTGAGATTAGGGTATCCTAAATAATTCCTATTTCGATGACATTTCCTAGCTTGGAAGCTTGGCTTCCAAGTTCAAAGCATCCCCTAGAGACCTATAAAAGACCCCTTAGATCAGACCGAACTTCCCAAGCTTGATTTCGGCCGTGAAATCCCTATATTCCTCCCTCTTCCGGCTGCGACACTCCGCAAGCTTCGGCGACTCCTCCTGACCTCCTTCGTCATCCGTCAACAATACTAGTGGCTGGATTCCCTTCCTCTCTCTCGTTTGCTCTTGGCCGTACCAGCAGGAGCCCCTCTATCTCCGTCGTCGTCGCCGTCCCATCACCGAAGTGTCTTCTTCCTCGGTGCTGGCCTACCAACGCCGGTGCCGTTCTCCCCCCTTTCATCCGTTTAGATTAGGTTAGATTAGTTAACTTAGATTCCTAGTTTAGATTCGTACCTAAAAATCCTGAAAATAACCCTCAACTCGACACCCTCACCTTCGTCTTCCCTGTCTCTGACCACTCCTCCGGCGAGTCCATCTCACCTCCACAAACCACCAATCAACCCGCCAACCACCTCATGACCTTCGCTGCATCACGCCTTACCAAACCCCTCTCCCTATTTGCCTTCCTGTTTACCCAAACCCGCTGTCTACCAACCCACCTTTCCGTTGCCATTCCTAACTCTGTTCAGCTGCCATAGACCCCCATCCTCCATAGAACCATCGCCATTACATTCGCCGTGCCTTGGCGAAGCTTCTAAGCTATTCTAATATGGCCGCAAGGCCATATTCTTCTTTGCAGGTATCCTCGCCAGAGCTCCACCACTTCCGCCATCACTACCCCTGATCTTTAAGATCCAGGCATCGCGAGCCCTAGTTGAAGTCCCAGGCATTGTGGCTTTGCCCAAGGAACGTGCTCAGGACTTCAATTAGGGGGGATACCCCTAGTAGTAGGTGTAATCAGACGAAGAGGCATTAACGCAGTGCACGCGAAGGAAGGGTGGGACTTTAGTCCCACCTCGGAAGCATTCGAAGTGAAGCACCCGCATATATTGATTTTTTGCTTAAGGCTTATCACCTCAGCAAGCACAGGGGGTGAGGTCCCCGCACGCGCCCCTCACTTGCCTCGCCTGCGACACCTTACACGTGGGTCTGGTTGATCTGATAACCCGCTTAACTTAAGCACTCCTCGCTCACCACCCACGCCGGTGAGCCTGGTCCCAGGTGCACGTCTGCTCGTTTACTTGACTACCCTGATTGTGGCCTTAGGAGGGTAGAACCTAAGAGGAAGAGAGAAAGAAGGAGAGAGTTGGGGCAAGGGAGGGTTTTGCCCTGTATGACACTTAGCCAAATCTGAGGGGATGGCCGCCCTCTGTGCGTAAAGAAAGAAGGAAGGAGAAAAGAAAGCCTTCATAGAAGAGGAGGAAAGGAAGAAGGCCTGCAGAGAAAGAAGAGGAGAAGAGGATGAAGATAGGCAAGAAGAGAAGAAAGAAGAAGAGAAGAGATAAGGCATAGCTGAAGAAGAAGAAGGGCTGAGAAGAAGAGGAAGCACTTAAACCGTCTGATTATCAAATCAGACGTCTAAGGCATAGTTCATTTATTTAATTAGTTAAGTGGTTCTGGATATTATTGGTTTATTTGGCATTCCTGCTTAACCATTATATGTTTATCTAGATTAAATAACTGGTGATCTAAATCACCACTATTTTTATTCTAGATTTCTTTTTGATATGCCAAACTCTTGTTAGACTTATATTCTACATTGATGATCAATTTTGAGTAATTAATATTCATTGCTTAGCATTATTTGGCTTATTTTCTTGTGCTCATTTACATTATCGAGATTAGTGTGTGAATTCCTATTTGCTCTCAGTGTTCGACCTCGGACTTTCATTCGAGTAATAAATTCTATTTGTTTTTTACGTTGATTCGATCTATACTACAACACAACGATTTTAAACCCATTTCAGAGCGACTAACGCTTATGTTTATACTTAGCACACCTAGCTAGCACATTCTTCATAGTTAGCAGCTCCATATCAAGGTCATAAATATCATCAATATGCATACCGTGACCATACTTCCCAAAATATCAATCTTACCAATAAAACCTCAAGGTGGAAGCTATCATCTATGTACGAAAATACCGTAATGAAAGGAGCATAGGAGTTTGCCGCTAGGCATTTGACCAAATAGGATTGTCTAGCTCCTTTAGAACCTATCACTCAAATACCCCTAGAAGGGGATAGGGCTAAGCAAAGCGAAAAGGGTTTTCCATGAGATGGGAAATGAAACCTATTAGGCCTGCACGAGGTTTGTGAATAAGTGATTGTCTGATAATGAGCAAGAAATATCTGTCTTTCCGCTAAATAAGATCTATGGAACTCATAATTTATTAGATACTTTTGATGAATGTATCGTAAGTAAATGGATCCTGGTTGTTCAATCATTTGATAACTAGAGTCATTCTTTGATAAATGATCACTGTGAGCCAGACTCCATAGAAATTTATCCATTCTTTTTTCTATCATTAGGGTGGAGAACTGAACCAAGAATGGTTTTTCTTCATAATGAAGAGAATCATTGTTCATGAGCCAGAATTTGATTTTATCATCAATCCAATTATCGTCGTTCACGCTTTTTCTTTCTCTTATCAATGAATAGATCTCTTTACTTGTACGAGTTAGATGTCTTGTATTTCTCGAAAAAAAGAGATTCTTGAACCAGAAAGAAAGAGGTTTAGATGAGGTATATTGATCCCGAAGTGGTTGCAACTCCATTTTGTAGGATGGAATCACCAAAGATTGGATCTTTTCTAACTCTATCTTGAATTCCCTAGAGGCTCGGGAAATAAAGAGAAGATGTATACCAACAAAATATCCAGCAACAAGAAGAAAGAAAAAGATGGAAAGATAGAAGGACTCCGAAGCATTTGTGGATATCAAACGTGTCCATATCCATGGAAGGGGTGACTCATGATTTCGATGAATCTTTTCTGAAGACAGAAAAGCATTATGTAAAAAAAATCCCAAAGTGAAACTGAAGTTAGAATGAAGAGTGTGTCAGTTGTTGTGGTAAGTTCAGTGAAGTAAGGAGAGTTCGTTCCTCAGCTCCAGAAGTGGAGTATTCTAGGTCATCTCATTGGGGCAGAGTGTATGGAGTTCCCCCTGTGAATGATGCTCATTGGGGACAAGATTTCAATTTCCCCCGTGAGTTACCCAACTCAGGATATATCTGATTAATGATATTCCTCGGTAAAGTAAGGTAAGGTAAGGGAAGGGAAGGTAAGTATAGGTATGTTCCCAACAATACCCTTGGATTTATTGGAAATTATGGACATGATTGGACTGGTATTCGAGGTTAGATTCAGTATCGAGTTCCCTAGCTCCAGAAGTCCAGAAACCTTACAAAAGCAGGTCAGATTTAGCAGTTGAGAGTTCCCTCGGTGTGGTAAGTTTAGAGGAAGTGGATATTGATAGTTGTAAGTGTTGGATTTGAGAGTCTAATTACATTAACTAGGATGCAATTGTTATATGGTGACATGGGAATTCACGTTGAAATCTGTGAGATTTGAGAGAAGTGTTTAGTCCCATACTGGAGGTGGACAAACCTATTGGTGGGTGTAAAAGGCTTCTGCCTCCCCTTGCTTATATAGCAAAGAGTAAGAGGTGGGGCTGGGGACCACACATGCATGCGTGCATGCCCTGCCCCACCTTGGCTCGGGTGAGAATCAATTTGGAACTTGGGACTTGGACCTCTTTTGCTACGGATTTTAATCTCATGATTTTGATCTGGATTGATCGATAAGTTTGTAAAATTGGTCGACCAATTGTTTTGGTCGATCAATGTATTTACCTTGGTTGATCAATTAGTTTGGTCGACCAATTAGTAAAGTTTGATCGACCAATTGTTTTGGTAGATCAATGGGCTTAATTAGTCGATCAAATGGTGTCTGTCAATCAATGAACTTAATTGGTCGACCAATTGTCGTGTTTCTATAAAATGAGAATTTCCACAAATGTTGGTCGTGGGCTTTATGTAAAGGCTATGAGGGGGCTCTCATTTGACACACAACAAGAATAGAAAAACTCTCTCCTCTCTCTCCCTCTCTCTTTCGGTCTTGTCTCTCTTTCTTGGTGCGTTTGTTTGACGTGAGATTGGTAGAAAAATCTCTAATCCCTTTGTCAATCTTGCACAAGGAGATTGAGAGATCCACGAGAAGTTTTAGTTGATCAAACCATTCAGTTAGTAAATCAATCGAGAATTTGGTTGGAAACAAAATTGCCTTGACTTCGTTCTCTTGAGGTGACTTTCGAGGACGTCTAAGATTGGAGTGCGCCAAATCTTGGAGGTGGATCGTTGTATCTTGGGAGGAGTTTTTCAGACCCCGATGCACCAATATTCTAGGAGGCGATACATTCTCTAAGGGAAGTCCTTAATGGGTGCTTCGATTAGAGTAAAATCTAATCCCTTCTCATTTTGTTTGTTTGCGTTATTACATGTTATTTGTTCTTTATTTTATTCTAGATCTTGCCAAATTATATTTGACCTTTTTGATTTAATATTTTTGATCTATGTGAAAATGTTGGAAATGCATATGTTTTTATTTTATTTATTTATTTCCTATATGCGTTAATTTCAACAATCTTAGAGAAGGTATTGCTTGGATCTAAAATATTTGGGATGTCAGAAATGACTTTTAAATCACGTGTAAACTTATCTAGTGATGTAGACACATCCATTTAGGTTAAAGTGCCTATTTATGCATGTTCCTAGGCTTAGATTTGCATTCCATATTATAAATATTGCATAGCATGCATCATCTTGCATTTAGAGTAATTGTGTATATTTTAGGTTAACTGCATCCTATTTGTGGTCAGGAGAGAAGGAGATTTATTTCGAAGCCTCGGATTGATGATCCGACCATATGGATCTGATCAGGACGACGATCGGAGTCCAACACCTCCGAAATCACCTTGATCGAAGTCCCGTAGCATGAAATGTAGTCTGAGGAAGATCAAAGGCCAAGGGACTAGGTGATGTAATTGGAGCTTTAAATGACAAATCTAACTGCACAGATGGATTCAGGTCGACAATCACAGCCTAACGGCATGAAAATCGACTCAATCCGACCTCTGTAGCAGCCCTTACAACGAAAAGAAGATGGACGGCCTAGATCGTGCCACGTGGCGCAACCCAGGCCACCCATGTGCATGCATGCACCATCACACGTGAGCGCAGAGGCACGCATGCTCAGCAGCATAGCAAGTACGCATAGGTGGGTGAAGCCCGCGTAAGTGCAGCGGTTGGTGGGTACGTGGGCTGCCTTCAGCAACGTTTGTGGCGGATCTTTAACGATGTTTATGACCGTCACTAAATGTCCTGTATACTAAATTCTTTCCTCTACTATAAAAGGACCCTTACCCCTCCCATTTTTCTTTATCTCTTCCTTTCTTCCTCTCACTACCTCCAAGGCTCTAAAGAGAGCTTGTCCCAAGCCCAGGATGCTCCTCTAGAGTAGAAAATCAAATATTTTCCCTCCTCTTATCGCCCTTTGTGGAGCATCTCACGGCCATCCTCTCACCTACTTTGGGAAGTAGATCCTCGCTGCGACGCCTTCCTACCTCGCCCTCCGTCCTCTGGCTCCATCCTCATTCGTTCTGCTTCTCACCACCTTCCTCCAGGCGACGTCAGAGAGAGTCGTCCTCTAAGCGACCATCGAGGGGGATTTCTCTCACCTATCTCTATCTTTATTGCTTTTGTATTATAGTTTCCTGCTTTCTTAGTTGTAATAAACATTTGATTATAAAAATACATGATTGTTTCTCTCTCTGTCTCTCTTTTTTTATTTTGCAAGTAGATTAGCTAGAATTCATCGATCTGATCTCTTGCCCTATAAAAATAGCAAAAAAATAACAAAAGATAAAAGAGACAAAAAAGAAATAAAGCGAAACGCATATCTTTCAAAAGTAAACGTTGGCCTCCTCGTGTTCGACCTGGGACTCACTTTTCAAGTTTTCGGTTATAAATTTTATTTGATCGACGAATTTTCTCACGAATCAAATTGCGACGACGGGTTTTCCAAAATTTAACCTTTACGCGTGTGAATTCGACATCATCATCTGGTATGCCCGTGAAATTTGGTGGGAAAAGTTTCAAGCGTTGGCAACAACATATGAGAATTTGGTTGACCACCATTGGTTTAATCTCGGTGTTGGAAACTGATTGCCCGATTTTGGATGAGGAAAAAACCACTCCTGAAGGCCAGAAGGCGGTGGATGTGTGGAATGAGTACAACCGTATTTGTCATGGTTGCATCTTATTGGTATTGTCCAATGTGCTGTTTGATGTGTACAGCACATCCACGTCCATTGTGAAGGGGCTATGGGAGGAATTGGACAAGAAGTATAATATCGAGGACCTTGGTATTGAAAAATACTCTTTTGCAAAATTTCTTAAGTTCCAAATGGCTGAGGGTAAATCAGTATCAGAGCAGGTACATGAATTTCTACTATTGGTCCATGGTTTAGTAGAGGCTGAAATGAAGCTTCCTGAGAAGTTTCAAGTCATGTCTATCATTGAGAAATTTCCTAAATCTTGGGAGGACTTTAGGATGATGCTCAAGCATAGGAAGGGAAATATTTCTCTAGATGACTTGGTGATATCCATTGTTATTGAGGAAGAGCATAGGAAACAAAAACCTATAATGCCTGTGTAGTCTCAAGTGAATGTCATGACATCTAAGGGCAAGGAGAATAAGAATAAGAACAATAAAAGTAAAATGAAGGCCAAACCCAAGATCCTGGAGAAATTCAAGAACAAACTATGCTGGTACTGTGGGCAGGTTGGTCATTGGAAGAAGGATTGTCCTTCTAATAAAGCTTAGCAGAAGACCATAGATGGGAATCTTTAGGTGAATATGATCACCGAGGAGGCCAGGCTTAGTGATGGGTATGTCTCAATAAAACCTGAACTCTATGTTATTCACGATCCTATTGAATGCCTCGTGGATACTGGAGCCAATGTACATATTTGTACTGATATATCGTTCTTTTCTTCCTATTAGACCTGCAGTGGTGGGACAGTGAAAATGGGGCACAAGTCTGCAGCCAAGGTGCTGGGATTCGGACACGTGGACTTGAGGTTTTCCTCGGGGCGAGTTTGGACACTGAGTAGGGTGTTTCACATTCCTGCTGTGAAAAAGAATGTTCTTTCTATTTCCTTGTTCTTTAGAGAGGGTTTTGAGTTAAACTTTAAATGTAATAAAGTTGTTATGTTGAGACATGGAATATTTTATGAAAATGAGTATTTGGTAGATTTTGATCTATTATTTAGAGTGAGATGTGATGTGGATGTATCATCTAGAAATACTCTAAATAATGTTAGTTTTCATTCGATTCAATCTGTTTGCAATAATATTGAATCTTGTGATATATGGTATGGTAGATTGGGTCATGTAAATTTCAATTTTTTAAAAAGAATGATGAAATTAAATATGATTCCTGAACACACCATAAATAAAACTAAGAAATGGGAGATATATGTGTAGGCTAAACAAACTAGGAAGCCTTGTCACTCTCTTACTAGAGATACTGAGGTTCGAGATTTGGTGCACACGAATATTTGCGAGTTTAACGGTGCGTTAACTAAGGACAATAAAAAGTATTTTATCACCTTTATAGATGACAGTAGCAGATATTACTATGTGTATTTGCTTAATTCTAAGGATGAAGCATTAAGTAAATTCCTCATCTTTAAGGAAGAAGGAGAAACACAAACTGAGAAAACTCTTAAGAGACTGAGGTCAGACAAAGGAGGAGAATTTACGTCCAATTTATTTGATGAATAGTGCCAAGCTTTTGGTATAGTTCATGAAGTGACGACCCCATATTCCCCTCAATCTAATGGGATAGCAGAGTGAAAGAATAGGACCCTAATTGACATGGTTAACGCTCTCTTGCAAAGCTCAGGATTACCTACTTACATGTGGGGGGAAGCTTTGAATTCGGCATGCCATATTCTAAATGGAGTTTCCCTCAAGCATAAGTAAAGTAGTCCATTTGAGATTTGGAGAAACAGGAAACCAAGTCTGAAAAATCTCAAAGTGTGGGGCTATCTTGCAAAAGTGGTTGTCCCAGAACATAAGAGGAAGAAGCTTGGACCTAAGATAGTTGACGCGGTCTTTCTGGGCTATGTTGATAATAACTATGCCTATAGATTTTTGATTATAAAATTTGATATTTCAGGCATAAATGTCAACACTATTTTTGAGCTTCACGATGCTACGCTTTTTGAGGATGTCATTCCTATGAAGACTGGATTACCTCAAAATGTGACTTCAGATGATCTAGCCACCACATCTGGTTCTATTCCTGATTAAGTGGAAAGGATGTTTATTATGGGGGCTAGCTCTTCTTGTTCTGAACCCAATCAAGTAGAAGAGTCTGAACTTAGGAGAAGTAAAAGACCAAGAATTGCCAAGGATTTGGGAAGTGATTTTATTACTTACCAGATCGAGGGCGATCCTACCACTTATCGTGATGCTATGGCTTCTTCTGAAGCTAAGCATTGGAAAGATGTCGTTAAGACTGAGATGGACTCAATCATCTCTAATGGTACTTGGGAGTTGGTTGATTTACCTCCAGGGTGTTCTACTATTGGGTGCAAGTGGGTGTTTAAGAGAAAACTCAGGCCTGACGGATCTATTGAAAAATACAAAGCTAGAACTAAGGGATTCAAGCAAATGGAAGGAATCGATTATTTCGATACCTATTCTCCAGTAACTAGGATAACTATTATCCGGATGCTTATTGCATTGGCTTCTATTTATGATCTCACTATCCACCAAATGGATGTGAAGATCGTCTTTTTTCATGGCGATCTTGAGGAGGAGATCTATATGGACTAATCTGAGGGATTTGTAGCTCCTGGGAATGAGAAAAATGTTTGCAAGCTTGTTAAATCTCTCTATGGTTTGAAACAAGCACCCAAGCAATGGCATGAAAAATTTGATAAGACTATACAATCTTTTGGCTTTGTAGGTCATAAATCTGACAGGTGTGTCTACTTTATGATTAAGGGTGATATGTGTATTGTCCTATGCTTATATGTAGATGATATATTACTGTTTGGATCAGATATTAGAATTGTGAATGAAACTAAATTGTTCTTGGGTAGTAAGTTTGAGATGAAGGATATGGGTGTTGCAAATGTGATCCTATGCCTCAAAATGATTCGGTCAGCAGAGGGGATAGCTATTTCTCAATCTCATTATGTTGAGAAGGTTCTTGAGAAATTTGGCTATAAAGATTGCAAGGCTGTAAGCACTCCTTTTGATTCATCGAAAACTCTCTATAAGAACAAAAGTGGAACGCCTGTTTCACAACTAAGATACTCACAGATTATAGGAAGCTTGATGTATTTGGCTAACTATACTAGACCGGATATTTCTTTTTCCGTGTCTAAGTGGAGCAGATACACAAGCTGTCCTGACCATACTCATTGGGATGCTTTAGGCCGGGTACATAGGTACTTAAAGGGAACTATTTCCCTTAATTTGTATTATGGTAAATATCCTTTAGTTTTGGAAGGATATAGTGATGCAAGTTGGATCGGTTAAATGGAGGATTACGAGAGTAATGGTGTCACAGGGTATGTCTTTACCCTTGGAGGCGGTGTAGTCTCCTGGCGGTCTGCAAAATAGACCATTTTAGCTCGGTCTACCATGAGGCTGAGCTATGTGCTTTGGACACCACTAGAATTGAGGCTGAATGGATAAAGGGACTTCTTACAGAAATCCCTATTGTGGGTAAGCCAATTCCTACGATATCTTTGTATTGTGATAGCATGACTGCTATAGCAAAGATTAAGAGTTCAAAGTTCAATCAGAAAACAAAGAGACATATCCAAATTAGACTCAAATTTGTAAGGGATTTAGTGTCTCAAGGAGTGATTGCTGTGGAATTTATAGGATCCAGGGATAAGACAGCATAACCGTTTACTAAAGGACTTGATAGATCTTTAGTCCTTAAGTATAGGCTTGGGATGGGACTGAGACCCATTGGGAGTTCACCCGCAGTAGCAACCCAACCTAATTGAGTGAAGATCCCATAAAGTAGGTTCAATGTGGTAACAAGTTGTATGGGGAACTAGTTGGCACTCATTGTTAGATGCTTTTGCATCTGAGTCTAATCCCTGGAAGCCTGAGTGCCTTAAGCTGAAAATTTAGGAAGAGAAAGGTTCTGAATGGGTTCAAGCCTTTATGGCAGGATGTGAGCAGTGCATTCTTGGAGAACGCCACCTATGTGAGTGTTACTGTGGGCCACAGTTAAGGGAATAAAGTCTTTCCCGATTACACTCATGAAACAGGAAAGGGTGCATGGCCTTTAAAAGCACAAACCCTGAAGATTATCATCAAGAACTTCATTCCGTTATCACTGCTATACACCCTACATCAAAGGTCTAGAGTTCAAGAGTAGTTTCACTTTATTCCTGTGATGGTGAAGGTGAATGACTCAGGTAAGGGTTCAAAACAGAAGGTACCTTTACTGAAAGCAGAGTGTGGTAGTCAAGGAATTTATTGTTGAATTTCAACAATGAATTTGTGGGGGATTGTTGGTTTTGGGAGCCTAGTTGCATTAATCGGGATGCAATTGTTATATGGTGACGTGGGAATTCTTGTTGAAATCTGTGAGATTTGAGAGAAGTGTTTAGTCACATACTGGAAGTGGACAAACCTCTTGGTGGGTGTAAAAGGCGTCGGCCTCTCATGGCTTATGTAGCAAAGAGTGAGAGGTGGGGCTGGGGACCACGCACGCACACGCACGTGCCTCGCCCTGCCCTAGCTTAGGCTCGGGCTCGGGTGAGAATCAATTTGAAACTTGAAACTTGGACCTCTTTTGCTATGGATTTTAATCTCATGATTTTGATCTGGATTGATCGATGAGTTTGTAAAATTGGTCGACCAATTATTTTAGTCAATCAATGTATTTACCTTGGTCGATCAATTGGTTTGGTCAACCAATTAGTAAAGTTTGATCGACCAATTATTTTGTTCTATCAATGGACTTAATTGGTCAATCAAATGGTTTTAGTCGATCAATGAACTTAATTGGTCTATTAATTGCCATGTTTCCATAAAATGGGAATTTACTTAAATGTTTGGTCGTAGGCTCTATATAAGGGCCATGAGCGGACTCTCATTTGACACACAACAAGACCAGAAAAGCTCTCTCCTCTCTCTCCCCCTCTCTCTTCTTCTTGTCTCTCTTTCTTGGTGCGTTCATTTGATGTGAGATTGGTAGAAAAATCTCCAATCACCTTTGTTGATCTTGCACAAGGAGATTGAGAGATCCACGAGAAGTTTTTGGTTGATCAAACCATTTAGTGGTAGATCAATCGGAAATTTGGTTGGAAACCAAATTACCTCGGCTTCGTTCTCCTTAGGTGGTTTTCGAGGACGTCCAAGATCGGAGTGCACCGAATCTTAGAGGTGGATCGTTATATCCTGGGAAGAGCTTGTTATACCCCAACGCACAGGTATTGTGGGGGGCGATACCTTCTTTAAGGGAAGTCCTTAATGGGTGCTTCGATCGGAGTAAAATCTAATCCCTTCTCATTTTGTTTGTTTGTGCTATTGTATGTTATTTATTCTTTATTTTATTCTGAATCTTGCCAAATCATGTTTGACTTTCTTGATTTAATATTTTTGATTTATGCGAAAACATTTGAAATGCATATGTTTTTATTTTATTTATTTATTTCTTATATGCGTTAATTTCAACAGTAAGCTGAGGCAGAGTCAGCAGATTTCGAGGATTACGAGTTGTCAGTAAGGGGAGAGTGAGTATTATGATTCCAGGCTTGAGATTGAGTTAAACTATTAAGTGAGGGGTTCCCCAACCCCAGGTAAGTAGTCCAGCCCAGATCCATTCGCTCAGGTTTTTAGGGGGTCCCCAGTTGTGGGATCCATCTACGATCGTGCTATGGATAGCTCCCTTCTAGTGGGGTTGTCACCATATCTGAAAACAATGTAGCTGAGGCCTGCATGCAATGGGCAAATGCCCTCATGGTGTGCTCGATGGGAAAACACCCCTTCTATTGTATAGAAGTTCATTGCTAAAGTATCACTGGAACCCTCATTCGATCTTCACTCACTTTTTTAGCTCCACTTCGTTCCTCTATGTGTCTCACCCCCCCTGCACCCTTACTGGCGCCTTCTGGTTCTTTTCCCTATCCCTACTGCAAAAGCCACCATAAAGGATGGAATTGGACAACGGGACTGGAGGAGGAAAGTGGCGACCCCCCTCTCCTACTCGTCCCTGTTCGATATCAAGATGGAGCATATGAGCATTTGCCCGGTGTCATGTACCGGATTGCTAGCTGAGAAGAATCGACGCAATTTCATAGAGTCTATCTAACGTACTTGCTCACTGCGATTCTCTTATAGGGATTGTTCCATTCCGATGCCACTTTTCTTGTGATTATCATATCGGGTTGGGAAGCCGACACTGCTTCAACCTTGAAGTCAATAAGCGCTCTTTGGCTACTTGGGGTTTCTCTTCGCTGAGCGCAGATTCATCCTTGTTTTTCTCATTCTTGAAAAAGGCCTCGATTTTAGATCATCACTTCCCCCTCGGAAGTTGATCTAGGGAGACTTTTTTGGACCCGCAAACTCAGAGTCAGGTGGGGGTAGTCTGATTAATACCCTCTTTTGGGATTCCCAACCTCTCCAACCCTCATTCTTTCCATCCATCCTCGGGGATCAAAACATCTATTCTCCTCGCTCTTCTTGACTCGGGCCTTCCCTACTCAAGATTGACGGGCTCTCTTGAAATCCCTGACTGCAATTGCCGTGTCGTCGCCTTATCCCCCGGTATATAAAGAAAGTCGGGCTTCTGGGACTTCTCGCTCTTCCACGTGGGATCTCGGTCCTCAGACGTCACATTGGAAAGGGTTGTAGTAAGGCGTAGAGTCTAGAGGAAGACTAGTAATTACCTATTACCGATTCCCCCAGATGTGTTTTTTTTACTCTTTGACTCCAACGACTGCTGCTGGGATTCTCACTTCCAACCCCGCAAGACATCGGTACAACGGAGGTCAAATCTTCATCTTCCTTCTTCTTTAGAGTCAAAAAGTGAAAAATGAGATGTCGATATATCAGATCAAAGTAGAAAGATGAACTCTTTCTTTATGCTATCCGCACAAGCTCTTTGCTTGAATTAGTGGCTCACGCGCTAGGAAGCTGGACAAAAAAATAAAGAAAGAAAGAAAGAAATAGTGGTTCACGGGAGGTGCCCATGTAGTGTAGTAAGGGCATGAGAGCATGGCTTTCTTACCATATCCTACCTATTTGCGGGTAGACCGAAAGCAAAAAAAGCTCACTACCAAAAATTCCTAGGATGTATTCTACTTTAGTGCTTACACTTTCTTGACATGGGTTTATTACAACCTTCTTTCTAATAGGTAGAGTAAACAATGAAGATGCCTACTTCTTGGGGTTGCCTATCAGTGGGGGAATCACTCAGTCACTCCCATCTATAGGGGAGTTAGGTTTGATATTAGGGGTTGCTACTTATCAGCCAGGGTACTTGTTAGGTTACCTTTACTCCTCCCTTGCGGGGGAATAGCTTAATCAAAGTCCCCTATAGGGGGGTTGGGTTTACTTTACTATTAGGGGGTTTTGATACTAATAGGGGTACTGGTTTGATGACTTTGACTCCAAGGGTATTTCACGGGCAGTTGAGGGTCAAGTAGGGCAGTGTAGGGAGCTGATCAAAGGGGTGGAGTTAGTGAGGCGGTTTTTTCATTAAACAACTGATAAAGAGGTGAGATGGTAAGTAGGGGCTGGATCAAGCTTATTATATATAAACCCCTATACTACCCTGCACTACCTAGGAGGTAGGCAACACTCCCCTTCCCCATTTTAGAATAGGGATGAGGAGACGGGGGGAAGAGACTCAATCAGACTATCACTAAACCCCTACATCCTATCAATAAATGCTCAGCAGAATCAACGCCAACCAGCACCTGTTCCCATTCCCTAAGCAAACTGGGTAGTACAGAGGGGGAGAATCTTATGAAGTAGTAAAGTATCCTCACCCAATCAGCCACTTGCAACAAAGCTCGGGCCTCAATATAGTGGCTCTTAGATAGTTGGTTTTGCCCACATTGATTGTTTTCTATATTCCCCTCATCAGCACCAGATCACCTTTTTAGAAACCCTTCCTCTGAACACCATGACTAGGTTTTTCATCCACCCCGAGGACTACTGATATTATATAGGTCATTTGATCATCAAGTTCAAACTCCCTCTGTGCCTACTTTACTGAACCATTTGCTTCCCTTCCCTAAGGGATATACAATGAATTCCTACCCCCTTCCGTGGCACGGTAGGTAAGGTCATAGAATCAGTGCCTAACAACCCCAGGCGAATAGGTAATGTAGGTTGTGTGAGAGATGCTCACTAGGTTCAGTTGAAGGGTAGATTGTCGGGAATAGAGGGATGTGTTAGCTCAAAACACTTAGAAGAGGGATGAGTAGAGCTACCTATAGTAGTATAATCAATCGAGTCTTAGCTTAACTTCTATGGGAAGCCGAACTCGAAGGGTTAGAATCAAAGCTATTTTCGGCATCCTCCGCTTCACTTTACACTCACTCATCTGTGGATGGCCTAAACCTTGGCTCAAACCTGGTTATTTCACAATGGGTATGCTTCTCCCCTCTTGGGGTGCCTTGTAGGGGCATTTTCCCCCTAGGTAAGGCTATCTTACTTATGAAATAATGAATCACACACTTCTTAGGCTGTGGGATCGACATAGTCAGCTTTTTATTGAAAGATCCTCCTTTATTTCTGTATTGTAATACATATACGATTGTATGCTGTAGTGAAAGATCGCTTCTATTTTTGTTTCCACAAATAGACTCTACCAATAGATGAGATTTTATTGTCCCTAAACAAACCAAAAAAAAGATGACAAACTCTTTTCTTTGTCTCCTAAGCATTGCCAATAAAGATTGATTTTGGTTTTATTAGGTTGGAAGTGTATATATTATATTAGATCAACTTGAAAGAAGAAAGGAAATGTAAAGAAAATGTCTTTTCGGGTAGTATGGATAAATAATATTTATGGATAAAGATGAAAAGAATGATGTGTAAAACAAGACAGGCCTTTTGTACAATGGGATTGTACAATAATGGAAAAAAGGGATGTATTGCAGCTTGGTAGCGCGTTTGTTTTGGGTACAAAATGTCACAGGTTCCAATCCTGTCGTCCCTGCATATTACTTCTCCTATGGGTTCCCTAGTCACGAGGGATTCTTGAATCGGAATTGAGATAATTGAGATCGATGAAAGTTAGGCATCCTTTTTCATTGGATCATACTATAGGTACAAAAAGAATATTTGTCTTTACAGTGGTGTTTTCTGTCATAAAAAAAAGAAAGTGCTCTTAAAAATACAAAATCGGTAGAACATGGGTCTCCAAAACCTGATGTCGTAGGACCTAATGAGTGTGATTTTATTCTTTCTTAAGCTAAATCACAAGAAAATCGCTTAAAAAAGGGAATTACAACTTGAATTTTACCTCCTCTATGTAGGTTCAAACAAAATGTGACTCAATTAAAGATCCAACTGATCACCACGTTGTATTGTCAACATGCAGTTACGAATAATCTTGCCAAAGTAATAAGAACTAAACCTAATGCGATTCCAAATAGAAAAACTTCAATCATTTCGATGTTGTTGAGGAAATCAAAATAGAGATAAGATCTATTCCTAAATATGAATCCGAATTATCCCTGAATCTTAATGACCAAAAATGGGTATGGTGATTCACATAAATTTTGGATTCCGTAGAATACTTAGAATCTTGGAAAATAAGGATTTATAGGAATTGCTTGTTCATTCCATGAATTTCAAAGAAGTTGTATTTTGTTTGAACCAAAGAATAGAGTTGAAGTGATAGTTGAAGCAGTTTTACTATTAGAAAATCAAAATAACTAGTTATAATAAGCATGAAAAAGTGAAATGAGATATGTTTTTTTTTTTCTACATATGCTGATCAAACACTTACCTAAGTTTCCATTTCTCGAGATAGGATTGTAATAGACTTAAAAATATCAATTGACACAGAATTCATTCCAACCGAAAGTGATTGATGGATCGGTCATTATAGACAACACTAACAAAGATAAAATAGATAGAAAAGGAAAAAAGGAATTGATCCACTAGGACACTGACCGATTCCATGATTTGAAATCATAGATGAATTGTGTAACTTGTGAGTATAAAGTAGTCGATACCACTTTATTAACAGGGAAAGAGTCCTATAATATATTGAATAAAGAAAACCTTGCCATACTTTATGTTGATTTATTTCATCAGGCTCGGCTTGCTTGCTTCGGAGACTAGTAACTCTCATTATTCCTCACCTTAAGTAGAAGTAAGTCACACCTTACCACATGTCTTTCCATATCATGAAATTATTGATGGTTCGGTCAACAAAAATAAGGAGCTCTTGCTTTGGATTTCATGGAACAAAGGTTACGTCATGAATATGGATTGTACCCTTTTTTTTTGTTCTCTTTCTTTCATCAAATATTATTTACTATTGTATTATAGTACACTCATTGGACTGTACGTTCAATCCATTACTTGAAATGAAAGAGAGAATGAGAGCAAACTCATTTTGAACCATGGAAAGTAATGAAGTTTATGGATTTTGCATGGAATGAAATTATATGAATACGATACAAATTTGTTGGGAATTTTTATATTCTATTCGTATGTTTATTATTTGTATGTCTATTAATAGGAATTGTTTTATTATAATAATAGAATAGAACTCATCAATCATACTTACCAAAACTCACTCCTTTCTATTATGAAGTCAGTAATGGAAACCTTAGACTAACGAATTATAGAAATAGAACATCATCAAAGAGAGAGAAGGAGAATGAGAATGAAGTGGATTCCTAGAAATACTGATTTTCCAACTATACTATCAAGAAAGAAGCATATTCTATGCTGTAAATAATGGACGCAAAACTTTAATTGGAACTCAACATCAGATGAATGCTTTGCTCGAAAAAGATGTATAATCCGGATTGGATTCTTGTGTTCAAAGAAAAAAATGGGGAAGAATAAAGAAATAGTTTTTGAATTGAAACGTGCTCCTTCATTCCTATTACTTAATTCTCTAAAAAGAAACAATTTCGGATTTGGATTCTATCTCTATCTCCCCGAAGTTCATTCTCAAGGGGAGGAATTTTTTATTCCATCATTCCCGTACTGTATATTCTATTTCTGACTTGATAAGAGAATATCTTTTATTTGTGGATTTAGAATGTTCTTAGAATTCGACAAAATGGAAAGCATTACATAGTGGATTGGATATGGCTATTTGCGTAAGTATTTGACGATTCATAAGTAAGTGCCTCTTGTATAGATCATATATGAATCTACTATAAATATAGGATAGTTCATTCTCACGAGTTACTGCATTTATTCGAGTAATCCATAAACAATGAAAATCTCCCTTTTTTCTGCCTCTATCTCCATGAGTGGAAACCAAGGCTTTCCTTTTTTGTTGAGTAATAGTTCGAGTCAGTCTCAAATGAGCCCCTCGAAAGTTTGATGCAAGTGAACGCATTTTGTTTTGATGTCTTCGAGCTATATCCTTGTTTCACTCTAACCATGGAGTCCAATGACACTATGATGAATAAGGAATGGATTTCCATTCTTTTATTTAGTCATTCTTGCTTGTTCTTTCTCCCTATCGATTCTTACTTAACAAGCTCATCAAGATGACTTCTAGGTTTTGCTGGGCCGGTAGGAGATAGCTTCTTCCCAACCTTTGGAAGAGCAAGGCAAGCTAGGCAAGGCTTGGAGAATTAGGGTTTGAATAGCTCCACAAGGAAGTGAGTTGTAGGAGTAGGATAGGAGCAAGCTAGCTTTCATAGAGAGGGCATGAGGTTAGGGAATGGATTCAGTTTATATTATTTAAATCCATGTTATATACCCCAAACCTATATTAATATCCTCTTCCCTGGGGAACTTCAAGTTAAGTTCAATCTATGATATTCAAAACACAAGCAACCGGGTTTTCATACTTAGGTTAGTTGTTCCCAGGTTCAAGTGTAACTAAGGAAAGGACAAGGCTTAGTATTACTCTTATTCATGGTTTGATTTACTTTACTTGAATTAAAGACAGAGTTGGGGAACTCTCTTTGAGAGAGAGACTACTCACATTGGTGATTCCCGGTAGGTTTACTTGGGGGCTAGGCTTTCTTTGATCTTGTTGTTTCATTAAGCCAATCAGCATTGTTTGTGTAATTATCTTGTGATTTCAATACTCACCTTTCAGGTAGGCAAATGAGCCCTCCCTAAATTCAATGGTCCACATATATCATTATGAATCGAGTCTTTCCATTCTATCAAAGAATAATAAGATAATGAAATTGTGTAAACTAATTACTAATGGGAAAATCAGCTAGTCGAGGACAGATAGGATGAGGGAGGTCACAATCACATTAATACGGTCTGGAGCCAAATTTGATTGTCTTTGAATGAAACACTATGAAAAGCAAGCTTCCATTCGTACCCCTGCCTGGCTTAGATTCAGTAGTATGTGAAATTCCCCGGCCAAGAGCATAACCACCCATAGTGAGGTTAGATTCACAAGTTAAAAGACTACCCTCAGAAAGAATCAATCACTTCTTGGGGGAACTCCAATTCCAGACTATTCCACGGGATCACCTGCTTGACCTATTCCTTACTACACTACCCTCTTTCGGCATTGGATTGATGGAACCCTGCTAATGTGAAAAAGAACCCTCCCACTTGTACGCCCCCTCGCTGATGTGCTTACATCGGGATGCGCAGAATTAGTTAGTTCAATTACGGAGTGAACCTTATCAAAGTCAAAGAGAAGAGCCGGGGAACTCATCACTATAAACTGAAACATTTGAACTTACCACACTGAGGGAACTCTCAACTAAATCTACTTACTTGACCGGGTGCTGAAGATTCATTGGATTTGTACTACCTCCACTCTAGGGAGAATAATCAATCTCAAGCATGGTTTTGATCAATTCCTCTCGTCACAAGGGAAGCATAAGCTTCACCCCCTGGGGATGGAATATTGATATCAGGTCCAATCTCTTCCTGGGTTGGCTGATTCAGATGTGCAATTTGGGGGTTCTGGGGACCCTCTTGTACCTTCTTACAATCCCGGCCTGGAACATCACTTCAACCCTTCTGCTTATCTCAACTCCGCTTAGCTCAACTCCTATTCATCTTTTTGTGTAGACTCCCCGGAATCAGCCTCTCAAGTCTTTGCTTGAAAACCATTGATCTGATACAAGGTAGTTTAGACGGGTTCAAGTGTATCAGTGTCTAGTCTTTCTTTAACCGGGGAGAAGTGAAAGTAAAGTTCATAGGGGCCCAGGTTTTTAGGAGTAAGGTCTTTAACTGGTATAAGAAAGTGCTTTGATTTTGCCCGGTTTGCTTCCCAACTTTCATAATATCTGTCACACCCCGGGAGCTTAGTGGTTGAAAGGTGAACTACTCCTGATCTCTTCCATTCATATTGTATCCCTCAACTCCATAGATAGACCAATTATTCACTCTCTGCCTAGGAGTTTGAATTGTGGGGTTTACAATGGATTACCCGCAGGTACTGGGAACTTGAGTGACCATTCATAGGGGGGAAGGGACGGGGAAGTGGTGTTGATTTATGTTTATACTATCCTTTTTTTAAAGTAAAGTAAAGTCAAGTCAAGTAGCACATCCCAGAAACGAAGTTAATAGCATTATTTATACTCCACTTTTGTGCGTTGTTTCCCTTAGTTAAGATGAGTGGAACAAGGGAGGGATGAGTGATAATTAATATACTCCACTTCTGTCACACCCCAGTTAATCTTTCCTGGTATTTGTCTATAATAAATAAGACCAATAAGGTTAAGCTTTCACCTCTTTTTTATGGGGTTGATTGAAAAAAGACGAATAACCTTTATAAGAAGCTTATAAGAATAATTGAATTCTTCTTCTCGGTCCTTTAATGAATCTTCCCGATCTTTGTCTAGAATTGTAACGACCCGGTTCCCGAGTCCCTACGAGACACGAGAACCGGACCGACTCGACTAATCCCAAGACCTAGTCGTCCAACGAGGAAGTAACCAAAAGACAGTAAAATAAACCACATTCAGCATGAATATAACTAACAGTAAGAAAGTACAGCAGTAAGGAAAGAAACTACTACAGTAGGTACCACCACAACAGTAGAACAACATTTATCATATAACAAGAACTGCAGGTAAAGAAGGTACAGCGGAAACAAAAACTACTCACTAGAATAGAAACAAAATAGGTACAAAAGACTGTGGTAAACTCTACTGGACCCTACTCGGCTCAGCGTCCTCTGCAGCCGCCGACCCTGGCAGCTCAACACCTGGTCCTGAAAAAAGTAACGAGTGTAACACGTCAGCAAAACGCTGAGTAGAGTGGCAAACTAACTAAAGGCAACAGTAGAGTGTACAGTAGCTGTTATGCTCTATTACTTCCTTTATTCACATCTTTCAATTTTCTCACTATTTCATTTATTTCTCAGATCCTTTACTTGATCTCGAATGTCCTCGTGGGAACGATCTTGATTGCAGTCTTTTCCAAAAGTAGAAGTAGCACGTGGTGCTCTCCTGGCCGGGAGAGTCCCCCATGGTGATCCTACCCTCAGTCAACCACCCCAAGGTCACTGACAGACGTAACGGTGACTACGGCACGAGCGATAAACGCACAGGTAGCTAGCCCGCACTGGCACGCGGTCAGTCGTTTCCGTTAACGGGTGCGCCCAAAGCACAGCACGGAACCAGGGCAGAGCCCTCTCAGTAACAAGGGTCCACCCCTCCACAGTAACCAAATCGGGGCCTTGCCCCTCCACAGTCTGCGCACCCTCGCCTGACTACCTTGGTTTGCCCTAGTGGGCCTAACAAGTCGGTGAAGGAGGCTAGCAGGACCCCGGGGCCCGTGGGGTAGCTAGTACTCTCCTAACACTAGTAGCTCTCCTCGGTACTACGTACACGAGGGCCAACAAGTCGGTACAGAGCGGCCAATCCTAACCCCGGGTCCCTGGGGTGGCTGGCCCCACTCTGCACTAAACAGGTACAGGTACTTCCCTTGGTACTGCGTACCCAAGAGACAGTACAAACTACATCTCAGTTCCATTCCTTTTTCTTTCCAGGAGTTCCACTCCTAATTCCCCGTAGGGTTCCAGCTCTTTATCTCAGAACATTATATGTTTCACTTTCCAGTTTCACGTTCTCACAATCCATGATCTCAATCATGTTTCTTTATTCATAACAGGCAGTTGTTAATTCAATTTACAGGCAGCTTTATATTCCTTTCCATTTTTCCAAGACTGCAGTATTACACATTCCACTAGTTTTTCCATCCTAGGGTTCATGCCACATCCTAGGATCTAGCATACAACTAGTTTTCCAGCCCTAGGATTCATGCATCACCTAGGAGCTATCATTCCATACATTTCTCATTCCTAGGATTCATGTAATGTCCTAGATTCTAGTTATGGTTCCATACTTTAACAGATTTTAATAATAAACTTAAGCCACTCTACCAGGTACAACGGGAGTAATGGGGGCGTGATCGGGAATCCCGCGTGCCTCCGTGACTCTCAAGACTGCAACTGAACGAGGTCCTATCACAAGGATCAAACACAAGGAGTGTCTCAAAACAGTGTATAGCTACTGTAGACGGGTAGAGGAATTAATTCTGAAAAGAACGCAACTCGAATCGCGGAAAACGGAGCCCGAACGGGCCCTAAACGGGTCGAAAAAGACGATACTGTGCAAAATCAGACGTCTGGAACTTCTTCCAGACGTCTTAAACAATGGATCAGAGAATTACCTATTCAGCGTGGTTTCCCAGACATCCAGAAGTCTGCGGGGACGTCTGTCCTAGCTCCCAGACGTCCGATGGTCACCCCGGACGTCTGGAGGTCACTCCCGCCGCCTGGTACAACTTCCAGACGTCTGATTCGCAAAGGATGGCGAATCAGCGAACCTGCGCACAGCCAACTCCCTCCCTTAGTACGGTCGGTCGACAGGAAGGAAGAAGAAAGAGGAATACACACCTTTCAGACGTCGGTATGAGCTACCAGACGTCGTCCTCGCCGTTTGCCTATCAACCCAGACGTCTGATTCTGGAAATTTTTCCAGAATCAGGGCGCTACTCGGCCTTCGCTTGCGACGCCGCCCGCGTCGCACCTCGCGCGCCTGCTGCTCAGACTGCAGCAGGTCCCTCTCCGCGTCGTTCCGCGCCCCCTGCACCCTCCGCCGGCCGGCCAAGCCGCTCCGGCGAGCTCGCCCTCACGGCAGAGCTCTGCTCTCGCACGCTGCACCTCCTCCGCGCTCACTGCAGCCGCCGCTGCTACCCTCGCGCTCGCGCTCACGCTCTGGCTGAAGGAGAAGGGAAGGGAGACGGTGGTGACGGAGTGAGGGGAGGCGCGCTCTTTTAAGGCCACGCGAGGTGGAGGGAGAGGCGCGGCAGAGCGTCTGCAGCCGCAGAGAATATCGGATATTCCCGGGCCTACGCGCTGAGGCGCGCAGACGAAGATTCGTGCCAGAAAAATTGATTTCCAGACGTCTGGAAACGATCCCAGATGTCTGGCCCACCTCCCAGACGTCTTAAAAGACGTCTGGGGCACGCGCTCGTTACAAGAATCCATATATATTTTCACCTCTTTTTTACGGGGTTGATTGAAAAAAGTCTAATTCCATTCTATTTTCCCCTTATAAGTAAGCTTTCACCTCTTTTTTACGGGGTTGAGTGAAAAAGGACTAATTACATTATGTTTACCTTCACGAAGTAAACATGACCCTCTTTTTTACAGGGTTTAGTGAAGTGAACACTTGAATGCTACTAACGTTAGGTGCCACGCCCTAAGCTTGGTATCTAACTGGTGAGGAAGGGTTCTTTGGAATCAGTATTAATGTAGTCTTTCTTCTTTCAATCCCGATCTCATTCAATTGTTGCAACTAAGTTTTTTGATTTAATGTGGTTTTTTTCTTTTGTAAGGGTATGTCTGTAGATAAATACCCTATTCCACAGTTTGATAGATGATTTGATTGATGAATTCATCCTCATTTGGTGATTTCTCCCGTGTCGGTGTTTGGGTAGGGTGGTTGTGAAGTCAAAGTAGGAGGGGTCAAAATACCCTTACTCTTTACTTACCCAGGGTTTCGTTCAAACTGATATACTACTCAAAAGTAAAGGGTTAAACTCAATCAATCCTAGGCTGATACCTATATATCTATCTATTAAACTCGGGATCAAGTCTATAGAATTACAACACTGATTGACTTAAGCAACAAACCCAGGGGCGGAAATCAGACTAAACTAATTGCCTTTAGCCAACGCTTTTGGCTTTAAAACAATATAATTATACATCAACACTCGAACTGGGGTCTTCTCAAAAAGAAAACCCGAACTGGGGCCCCTATCGTCCTATTCATCAGGTTAGGAAGGAGAAAGAACTTGATCCCCGCTAAGTCAACATTACCCTAGCTCTTTCATGGAGGAATTCCTAGCTCGATGCACAATTAGGGAATCAAACTAATGCCCCGGAACCCCTTACTTAACCTGACTTCCCTTTTAGTAGTTCGCTGTTTCCCTTAAGAAATTACCCGAACTACCAAACTCCTTCGATTGTTTTGCTTAGTCTTGTCCTATGTATTACTTGAGGACTACTCCCTTGCTAGTAAAGAAAGCCTGCTTAATTAGGGAATCAACCTATGGGTAAACCCCATCAGATTCAGTGTATCAATTCCTTGAGGCCCACTCGAGTAAAGCCAGTAGAAGGATGGCTTGGAACATCAATAATATAATCAAACCCAAGGAAACAGACAAAGCTAGCTTGATTGATACCTCATTCCGGGACGGGTAATTTAACAAATATATTCTAAGCGGAGACCGAAAGTGAAGAGCTTTTTTGTGTTTCACCAATGTGAGTAGTAGTCTCTAAGTTGGCACTCCACCCTGGAATGAGTGAATGAAGTGGTGGGGTAGGGGAATGGATTGATTAAGGAGGGTCATTTATGAATGGAATCCACTATTATGCACATGGGTCACCTAGTTGACGCTTGGGCCTTTGATGCTTGCCCGGCTAGGTCAATTCAATAATAATAGATTCATAATCTATTTCATAGTGGTTAAAGTCAACTATGAATTCACTAATCTTCTGCTTGGGGAATAACTCCATTACTTTACTGCCTGGGGATTGGATTCACCAAGCTGATGCTCCAAATTCCAATCAAAGAGGAAGCAAGTGGCAGGGAAATAAGCATAACTCACTCCTTGCCTGAGAAGTCAAAGCATGATTGCATGGGGTGAGAACTGTTAGACTCTTGACTTTCCTTGATTGAATTATTAAAGTATAATAACCCATAGCTTGTTGTAGTAGGAAGTCTTCTATGGAGAGGTCACTCCCTCGCTTCTCAAAAGTAAAGAGAGCATTCTACCCTTTTGAGTTGAGCAGGGGTCAGGTGCTTAGATGAGGTGGGTTTGAAGGGGAGGGATTGGGTCAACCAGTTGATTCATATGTTTGTTCAATCCTTGAGTAAGCATCAAAATTGTGTGACAACAGGGAATTGATCCATCTTAATAGAAGGGAAGTAAATCAAAGGAATCACTTTTAGGGAGTGAGGTTGGCCTCTCAGCAGGATCAGAGATTAGAGCTTTCTCCACCCATTAGTAATAACAATTCTTTTGACTCACCTACTATTTGTTGATTTCAGCAAGAGTGAAAGGTCGATGTAGTAAAGTGGTTGATTCTTTCTTGAATCCAAGCCTTGAATCGACGAGTTTAGTGAACACTTTAAGACTAAGCACATTGGGCTAAGATAGGGAATTGAAAAACGCTAGGAACTTCAATGTCCTAAACACACTCTTCACTTCCTCACACC
Source organism: Thalassia testudinum (assembly GCA_037157565.1). Lineage (NCBI taxonomy): Eukaryota > Viridiplantae > Streptophyta > Magnoliopsida > Alismatales > Hydrocharitaceae > Thalassia > Thalassia testudinum. The sequence goes on from JAZHRO010000013.1 coordinate 76,335,247, forward strand.
CCTCAACTTCAATAAACGTTATGAACCCCTGGGTTTGATATGCTGTCAATGGGTTTGTGCCTCCCCCTAAACTGAATGAAACGTGATTCCCCCTCCCTCTGTTATTCACCCTCTAAAGACTACTTTATCACTTCACTTCATACACCTGCATTATTTACAAAAGCACGATCAGGTAATACAAGGGAATCTCTTTGATTTCAGCAGGAGTTGCCCCAATGTATATGTTACTCTAGTAATACTTGTAATACCCAAAAGAAAGCTAAGTTCAATCAAGGTCTTTCTTTCTCACGAAGCTGCACTTCGTACACTTAACTCATTTTTTAGGAGTCGGACCCCAAGTGTAGGTATATGAGGTGGGAAGTTAGGTAAGCAGATTCAGAGTCAGAGGCCAAATTCGATCTTAAGTCTCCATCAAAGGTATCTCCGAGTCAGAGGATAACGAGTATATCATTCACAAGGGATTCCCAACACTAGTTAGTCCGCATTTTATTTCAAGTAGGATTTAACCTAAGACTCACTACTTTATGGGGTAGTGACTCACTAGAACACAATAAGTTGAGTGTAAAGATTCTAGCTAAGATTTTGCAGGCTGGATAAGCTACGAGCACTCTGAAAACAATTATTGACTCTGGGTGGTTCACCAAAGAATTCCTAATAAGCCATCGGTTGTTCAGCTGGGGTTACGCTTTGATGGGACTTCATTTGCGGGGGAACTCAAATCCTAAGAAGCGCTGATTTTACCAAGAAAACCCGATAGGATAGGTCAGATTCACGAGCCACTTCCGGTGATTAGTTGGGGAGTCTCACGGATTGAAGCTGGGGAGTCTTTGTAGTTTGGGTTAGGAGTTTCAGTCAGAGCGGTTGGTATTGATGATGAGACTTTTGAGACTTTCTCAATTCACCAAATGACTGTGAACTTAGCTTTGGTTAATTACCCGAGGTTTCGATTCGAGGTGCAAATCGAGCAGGAAGAATATAATTCAACGAATCAGGCTTCCTGGAAACTACCCTATGCCCCGTTTCTTGGAGGGTTGAGTCCCATTCAATGTTCGAACTCCGGTGCTGCTGACCTACTGGTCAAGATTGAACAAGAGCCCCAGTTGGCAGAGCTTACCTAACAGGTTGTTGTTTTAGCTAGCTTGTGGGTATGAATAACCAAAATAAGATTACCCACTCTAGTCCAAAATACCCAAAAATTATAGGTAGGTCAAAAGAGATCTGATTGATCGAGCAAGACTCAAAGCACCTGCTGCTACTTATACCGTACGTACTGCCGCAATTCATTATAGTAGTTACCGTCGAGTCGGGCACCTATTCTGATCAGGCAAATACCCCAACCAACAGCTGGGTCCCCAGGTGATGGAGTTAGTAAAGGGGCAATCCAATTACAACTAATTATGCAGAGTCTTGAAATGTCCAAGAAGTATGCTACGGGTTTTGTTTCATTAGTGTATTACTTGGTTCCTACCTTACTACTGCGGCTATAAGGTCAACAACGTACCTTTTTTAGAAGGCAGGCCCACGGAACGCTCCCCGAACCGGCAATCAAACTACCCTAATGGAATTGACTTCGTGAGGGATGGAATAGTAGCAAATAGCATCTCTCTGGTTGAACGAGGTCAGTCTTAGTCTGACATGAACTAAACCCACCAAGGATTCAGCAGTGAGGGCTCGGCCTTTGGTAGATCATCGGGTTCGGGGGATGGGAATCTTTGACCAAATTACCGACTAGTTGGATTGATTTGAAGAAGTGGAATGCCTGCCTCGGCTAGGGTCAGAATCAAAGCTATTTTCAGCATCCTCCGCTTCACACACTTCAAAGCTCACTTTGTACCTGCATCAAACTCATGACTTACTTCCCTACCCCGTACAACTACGCATACTGTTCTACCAGACTCAACCTACTATTGCCCATTGGGAACCTTCTCTCACCCATGAACCATCAGACTCCTCATAGCCCTACTACATAGTTCTCATTCATTAGTGTAAATAGGATGAACATCGCGGTTTTAGTAGTATATAGCTAGTCAAATTGTCATAGGTCCCTTGGTTCTTCTGGAATGATCAAACAAAACAGCTCTTGATCCTTCTTGAAGTAAGCGAGCATGCCCATTTTTCGAGTGACTATGATTGATGGGGCTTATAGTTTAATTGGTGGAAACGTACCGCTCATAACGGTGATATTGTAGGTTCGAGCCCTACTAAGCCCATCTGACCTACTTCATCAATGACTCCAATAGTCACCTGAACCACTCTCTCGGATAGCCCACTGCTTCTCTTTTGGATGTGAAAGAAGATTAAATCAGCGTATGAAATGACCCTTAACAGGGGACCCTACAAGTTTTTCCGGATCTCCGGGGTGTTTTTGGAAATTGTAACGCCCTTAGCTTTTGATTTTTTTTTATTCCCTATGAAAGAGCAAAACTTGTGGGGCCATTCCTACAATTTTACCAGGTCCCATTGTGATCCTAACACCCTAAACCCTACCTCACTACCCCATGAAAACCCTCCTCTCGTTTTTCGCACCTCCATTCCCACCTCAGTGGCACACCATTTCCCGTTCCTACGAGAGAGAGTGTGAGGAGGGAAGGCACGACTCCTTTGTCTGCACGCACCCCGAGGAAAGGGGAGAAACCAACGTTCCTCCTCATCATTTTCCACCTTGTTGGAAAATTGTGGGGGAGAGGGCACGTATGGATTCAGGGAAGGAAGTGGGAAGGAGTGATGGGCTATTTTTCCCTCCACCCTTTGCACGCATTTCACGAGGGGGAAGGAGAGATGCAGGTGCCTCGTTAATGCCTCAGCTGCATGCCTCGCGAGGTGAGTTGAAAAGAGAGGGGTCGGTGAGAGTTCCCATGTCACACACGGCACGAGGGAAGGAGCGGGAGCACGAGCCTTCACTTAAGCCGTTGGTTCGTGTGAACCAGAGTTCATTTTTGGATCGATTCAAGGTTCAAGCGACCTCTGATTTCTGCAAGCAAGGTATCTATGTAAAGCTCTCATGATCCTCCATCTTTTAGGATCCTACTCGCATTATTTTGAGTCTATTTGGCATTTTGGAAATCTGGTCAAAAGATACTAAACCTTGGTTTGACCTAGGCATTTTTCCCAAGGAGGATTTGACACCCATTGGAGTTGCAGCCAAGCCACCCGTGCCTCCATAGCTCACGAATCCTCGCGGTAGAGTGGCACATCTGTTTGTTTCCTTCCCATTTTATTTTAATTAATCCGTTATTATATGATCAGATTAGGCTCAACCCACTACGTGAATTTACGGTTAAATAATTATTTGTAATGCATCTGTGTAATTTTATTTCTTATGAAATTGCATGCTCTAAAGATGTATATACTTTATATATATACCATGGATGTTCCTTTCCATTCCATTAAATTTTGGACTCGAATGATATATCCTCTTATAGTCTTACCTACATATGGGCTTGTGAATTGCCCCCTTTTAAGCATGCAAGTGTTTGTGGATGGATATATATATTATTTTATTACTGCGGTACATGGTGGAGGGATGCTTTGAGGTAACCTTGCCACCTGTTGGTGCCTGCACGAGTGGAGGGAGAGGCAAATGAAGTAAAAAAAGTCACCATACATGGCAAATGTCTGGGAAATTTATGATGGGTCAAGTGGCCAGGTATTGTTTTAGTAAGGGGATGAGTTGGTTCTTGGGTACATACGTACTGAGGAGAGCTGATCATCCTGTAGTGTAGAGAGTGAGTGACCTCCTCGGGTTGGGATCCAGGGTAGGAATGGCCTTCCTACACCGACTCCTGTTAGGCCTACAGGGCCAATCAGGATAGTCGGGCGAGGATACGCAGACTGATGAGGGGCGCGGACCTTGTTTTGTTCCGTGTTGTACTACTTAGAACGTACCCGTTAGCAGAAACGATTGATCACATGCCAGTGTGAGGTAGCCCCCCATGTGTTTATCGTGCGTGTCATAGTCACCACTATTATACGACTATGACCCTAGGGTGGTAGACCGGGTGTAGAACAAACGCAGGGTGTTCTCTCGGTTAGGAGAGCACCACACGCACGTTTTGCATCGCGGGAAAAACTGCAGCAAGATCGTTCCGTTAGGGAACATGTAAACTAAGAGATAATGGTACCCTTTGCTAGAATATTCGAAAATACTAAACAACTAGTACTTAGAAATAGAAACAAAATATGGAAATGTATGAAACGTTCACAATTACCTGGAATTTTTACTGCTTTTAAATTAAATTACATTTGTTGACTTTTATGCTTGCTACTCTACTTAGCTTTTTGCTGACAACTACCACTTGTGTCCAAGTCAGGGAGGTGAGCAGCTAGTACCCTCAGCTGCAGAAGGAGCTAGGTCTAGTTGAGCCTAGCCTTGGTGGGTTTCCCTTTGTTTCTACTATAGTGTGACGTGCTTCTTCTTGTTGCAGTGAGATCCATGTCTGAACTAGAAGTTCTACTTTTCGTCTTTCCTTGTGGTTGTGATGGCTATGTTGAGAACTTGGCTACTCTTTTGCGGCGCTATTTGTGATTATAGTCTATCGTTCAGCTTTCTGTCTTTAATTAATTTTCTAGTTATGTTGCATGCGTGGAATGGTTTTCTGTTTGGTATATTTCTCGATAGATGACTGGGTCTTGGGGTTAGTCGAGGCGATCCAACCTTGGTTCCACATGGAGCCGAGTTCGGGTCGTAACAACGTACCTGCTTTGCATCCACTTCTTGTGAATGAGAAGGATGGTGATGAATTGTGTTCTCAGTGCAAAAGGTTGAGAAGGAACGAGCGTAGGCCACGAGCCAGAGCGAGGCAAGGAACGAAGAGAGAGAGGGTAAGTAGAGCAGTCCGGTAGCAGTTTGAGGGTCAGCTTTGGGATTAGCCTGATCGACCCCTTGTATGAATATAAGAAAAGATTGCCTCAGACCTAAGAATAATAAGTCCAATTTCCTGTCCTCGTCTCCCAACCGTGAAAGCATATTTCAGTCTCCCTCCCAGAGCAGTTGCTGGGAAGAGATTGGAGGAGCGATCAGGTAATATAGGGGAAAGAATCACTGAACTTACCACAACCCCTGTGAATCAAAGAAAAGTAGGATGAGAGCGTGCGAGTCATATGTTAAGCAGATGAGCCTCGTTCTGGTACAGAAAGCTACACTTCGTGCACTTCATTCGCAGGGACAGGGAGGCAACCCAATTGTCTGATCTCAGATCTACGGTGTCTCAACTGATTAGTCAGAACACTCCAACAAGTAGTCTTTAGAGGATTAATCAAGCTTTGACATTACTGCTGCAGAGTTCCCTGGTCGGGTCAAAGTGGTTGTGTCCCTAATGGAGCAGTGGATGGAAAGTGAAGGGGAGTGTGAGTTTGCTTATTGATTATACTAGTACTAGGCTGATGCTTCACTTAAGGTTGGCTCTGATCCCGAGGCAGAAGCCGAGAAGTTAAGTATTTCTCCCGAGTTTAATAGATATATATAGGTATCAACCTAGGATTGATAGAGTTTAACCCTTTACTTTTGAGTAGTATATCAGTTTGAACGAAACCTCGGGTAAGTAAAGATTAAGGGTATTTTGACCCCTCCCACTTTGACTCCACAACCACCCTACCTAAACACCGACATGGGAGAAATCACCAAATGAGGATGAATTCATCAAGCAAATCATCTATCAAACTGTGGAATAGGGTATTTATCTATAGACATACCCTCACAAAAGAAAGAAACCACATCAAATCAAGAACTCAGTTGCAACAATTGAATGAGATTGGGATTGAAAGAAGAAAGACTATATTAATACTGATTCCAAAGAACCCTTCCTCACCGGTTAGATACGAAGCTTAGGGCGAGGCACCTAATGTTAGTAGTATTCAAGTGTTCACTCCACTAAACCCCGTAAAAAAGAGGGTCATGTTTACTTCGCGGGTGATGTAGATACATCTATGTCACATAAATTGTCTATTTATGCATGTTCTTCGGCATATAATTGCATTCAACATTATAAATGTTGCATAGCATGCATTATTATGCATTTAGATTAGTTTGTACAAATTTTAGGTTAATTTACCCTTTTTATGGTTAGGAGACAGGGTAATATTTATCGGGGCCTCGAATTGAAGATCCAACCGTACGGATTTGATAAAGGTGATGATCGGAGTCTAACACCTCCGAGATCGCCCCGATCAGACTTCCGTAGGATTAAATGCAATCCGAGGAAGAACTGAGGTTAAGGGTCAAGGTGGTGTAATTCCGAACTTCAGACGACGAATCCAATCACATGGATGAGCTCAGATTGAAGATTGCAGCCTAATGGCACTAAAATCGGTCCAATCCAACATCCGTGGCACCACTTACAAGCAACAGAAGATGGACGGTCCAGATGACGCCACGTGGTACCATCTAGACCCTCCAAGCCGGTCGCTATCCACCTCTCAGGCAACAAGTGATTTGGAATGTTGGATTCTCATCCAATGGTCGCGTGTGATGGACCCTTAGAGTGTCTTTGAGACAATCTGCGGGGTGAGTGCCTTATGCAGAGGATGCGACGCGAGTTCGATTCCACTGAAGAAGAGGCGTGGTGTAATTCCGCTGCACGATCTGTAATGAGCGGCTACTGATGTGGATACGTGGCGGTGCTGGATGCAAGCATGGGTAGACACGCCCGATGACGCGACTTCTCATGCCAATTCTAACGCGCTGCATAGGCGCTGTGGATTGGATGGCTTTTAAGCCATCTGAGGCATTGATTGGATGACAGATAGTGACGCGGCTCTCCTTGCACACAGACTTTAGCAACGACGATATTTAGTGATGTTTACATGCGTCACTAAAGGCCATATATTAAATCTTAAGTCCTTTAAAATGACTTTTATGCCCTTCTTCCTCAACTATAAAAGGGACCTCATACCTCTCATTTCTTCATCCCTTCGCTTCTCCAATCCCCTCAAAATCTCTACGAGTTGGCCCCATACCCGGGAAACTCCATTAGAGTTAGAGTAAAATAATTTTTCATCTTCTCACCCCCTTCATGGAGCATCCTACAGTTGTCCTCGCACCACCATTCGGGAAGCGAATCCTACCATGTCGTCACCCTGCTCCATCCTCTATCCTCCAGCTTCATCTAGCATCTCACCACCCTCGTCTGGGCGCTTTGTCAACGTAGCTCATCCTCTAAGCAGTCGTCGAGAAGGATAACTTCTCACCCCCTTCTTGATAACACTACATATGGGGGTGATAATTTTGTTAAATAGGGCCCATCTTAAGAATAAAAGGCACAACATAAGTAGAATGGGAGCATTGCATGCATGATATACCAAGATTGCTTATAAAATTATATTAATGGCCATTTGTGTAAGCACTTGTCAAAGCAGGCCTCAGATGAGCAATCGGACTGCACGGATGGATTCAGAATGACGAACGGAGTCCAACAGGCTCAAGATCGGCCAAATCCGACATCCGGAGCTCCTACAATGGGCCCAAGAAGTTCTGACCGTTGATCTGATGATCAACAGCCCTCGTTGCGCCACGTCACCCACCGCTCACCGCGCGCAGTTGCCTCCTTCAGCTGAGATCAAATCTTGGCCGTCGATCTTTGATTGGACGGCCGAGAATCGTGCGCTCGCCGCGACAAAGTAGCGGGCGTGGCGTAGCGGTGAGCGCGCACGCCCACATGCAGGCGACCTGGGTTCAAGCCGCGTAGGGTGAAGAATCGAAGACGGAGAGGCGCACGCGGAAAAATTGGGCTGCCCGATCAGTAGCGGCCAGCCGAGATCGCACCACGTGGTGCGCCCTCAGACAGCAAGCGCCCACGCGTGTGCGCACGTTGGGCGATGACGCCTGCACGCACGCGCGCCCGAGGTGCGATCTAAGCACACCTAAGGAAGGATCTCAGCTGTCCGATCTTCGATCGGATGGCTCCCATGCGGCGGCCACGGATCAAGCGCGAAGAAGAACGGCGCAGGCGTGTGACCGGCGGGCTAGAGGGCTTCACTGACGCTTTTGGAAGGGTTTTAGCGACGTTTCGGACGTCGCTAAAGCCCCTTCTTCTTTTAGAAAGCCCTTCTCCCTATTTAAACCCCCTCCAACCACTCATTCAAGGCATTCACTTCCCTTGCAACTACTCTACCCCTCTCCTAGCTAGCTTTAGGCCCTCTTGTAATCGCCGGAGACGACGAGCCACCGACGGAGCCTTCTCCACCATCGTGGCTGCCTCGCCGCTCTCCCCCCCTCTCTCTCTTTTCCTCTCTTTTAAGCTTTCCCTTACTTATGTTTTAGCATGTATTTGATGTTGTAAGCTGTGAACTAAAGCTACATGATTAATGAAGTTACTTTCCGTTCAGTGTTTACTTTATTTCCTGTTTAAGTTGCATGATCAAGCAAAGAAACGACTCTAACCTTAATCTCTCTCTCTCTCTCTATCTCTCTCTTGCTTTTCAACCGCACCTTTCGTAAGCAAAATCCCGCAATTTCCGTGACAAGTGATAAGTAAAATCAGATTTTTACGCTTCCCTGAGACCGACACTTGGACTCTTCTCCGTTTCTTTACTTTAAAATTGACGTTGCAAGTGCGACTATAACGACACTTCTTAACACACGCACGAGCGCACGTCAGTTTTTGGTGCTGTTGCTGGGGAGGCAACGGATTTGTTTTGTCACTTCCATTCCACATCCATTCTCACATCGTCTAATGCCCTGTTTTCCTTTTTGCTTGATGGTTGCAGGAATTCGGTGCTTGGACGGCGAAGCGATGCATCCCACGACGGTAACAAGGGAGTAGGTGCAACAAGGACCGATAGTGAGTAATTCTTCACTTATGATTGTTTGCTTGCATGAAAAACTAAAAAAAAAGTGTAAAAATTGAAAAAATTGGCGTGGTGTATGATTGCTTGACCCACATCCTTAACACATCAGCTCACAAAAAAAATGTACACTCTAACATTCTGAATAAATTCTTGGAGCGTTCTTTTCTCTTTTTGAGTGGTGTTTGCGAAGCCACCGTGAGTTGACTTGGGCTGCACCACTCAATCCTAAAATCGACTCATCTAATAGAAGCTACATGATCATTAGGATGAGTACATTAGGGTTTTATAGTCTCTACAGAATAAAAGGAAATCGACTTTCACCGAATTATGTGCAGAACTTGACGTGCCTACTAAAACTTGTCTGAAAACATTAAGACACGTCAACCCTAAAAATCACTAAAGTAAGGATGAAACACTAAAAGATACCACATCTTAAAAATCCTTGCTTGAAAACCATGTTTTGATAGAAGCACACACCTTGAAAGTGGAAAATTAAGAGGCACCACCCCAATCAACGCCTCATCACATAACCCTAGCACAAGCACTATCCTAGCCCTTTAAAATTGAGTAGACGTGCCCTAGGCAGGACTGAGTTAAGTCTCGAAAGGTAAGGTGTTGTTCGCTGGGCACTTGGCTTTCATTCCCTTGGTAGAATCTAGTGACTAGGCTGTGGGGCAGTGTCAAACGACCACGGTTGTGGGGTCTACGGAACCGGAGGCGCAAGCCAAAGGAAGAACCTTCCCTGCAATCCCCTCGTAATCAACCTGGCCAGATTAGCCTTGGGAAGGGGAGTCCAGTGCTTACGGACTTAATCACCCTTTGTGAGATTTCTAGGTCTCCTAAGGAATACCTCATAAGGACTAGGCTTGTTTGCTTGATTGAACACAATTCTCGCATCTGTTGCTCTCCGCATCTCCCCCTGTTCTTCTCTAGTGTATGCATGGGAGACGCTCACTGCATCCCGAGTTATTTGTTTTGGGGCAGGAATCTAGGCGACGTAATTCTGTTAGGAACATGGCTGAACCTAGGGTAGATGAGGCTGAGGATTAACCCCCACCAGACACAATGGCCATCATCCAAGCCTAAATTAATGCAAAGCACCGACTTTAGCAACAACAAATCCACACCATCATGCAAGCCATACAACGGTTACAGAACCCACAAGAACAACCACCACCACCTTTCCAAGGTGCACAAGGGCAACCACCACTCGATGTGCCACCATTTCAGGATCAACCGAGGCCCCTCCGCGATTTCTATAATCCCTCTGCTATTAGAGTTGATCCACATCTTAGGATCCCCGAAGGGGGGAGATGATTTTGAGCTGAAACCGAATGTCTTAAGTTTGATCCAGAACCACTTTCATGGAAGCTCAAATGAAGACCCCTTCCAGCATCTAGAGGATCTCGACCGCATAGTACGAACTATGAAACCTAGGAACATTAGCCTTGACATTGTCCTAATCAAGATGTTTCCCTTCTCATTAAGAGACAAGGCTTCTCACTGTCTTAGAACCCTAGGTAGACCCATCACCACCTGGGAAGAACTGAGGCATGCATTTTTAAAGAAATTCTTCCCCATAGGAAAGACCAATGCCCTTAGAAGAGCTATTACTACCTTTACACTCTAGGGTGGGGAACAGTTCCATGAGGCGCGGGAAAGATTTAATGAACTCTTGAGGAAATGCCCACACCACGAAGTACCAAGGTGGCAATTGGCCCAGATTTTCTACCACGGTCTGGACAGCAACCTACGGAACTTCGTTGATGCCTCATGCGGGGGGAACTTCCTGAACAAGGACGAGGAGAGTGCGTTTGAGCTCTTGAGTCTATGAGCGAGAATTCGCTCAACAATGCCTCCATGACCCAGTTCAATAGGTCCAGTCAACCCCGTGGTGGGATTTATGAGGTACAAGCAAATTCTGAAATCGTTGACATGGACATCATTGCCAAGAAACTGGATCGAGTGGAATTGGTGGACAAAAAGATTGATGAGCTATTGAACCAGACCAGGAACCCCTTACAGACCTTCTCCCTAGCAAAGGGAGCACATAATGTTGACCTAGTCTAGCCCCTAACCCAACTAAACCTGGAACAACCCCTGACCACGTTCCAGGGAGGGACCTTTGCTCCCTCAACCCTTGATTACTCTCTTCCCTCTTCATCAACACCGGCTGTCCTTGAAGATGTACAAGCTGTCCAAGGTTATGTGAAACCTGACATGATTGTACGGGTCAAGGACTTCTATTTCTCGGTCGACTTCTTGGTGCTTGACATGGAAGTCCCTGAAAAACTACAGAATGCACCCATAATCTTAGGCAGACCTTTCTTAGCTACGGCTAAGGCAAACATTGATTGTGACACGGGATGTATGGAAATAGCCTTTGGAGATAGGAAAATGCAATTGGATATCTTCCAGGTGACAAAGTCTTTTAATTGCGATTGCATTGAGGAACATGATCCGGTAGAAACTCTAATCGAGGAATGCCTCACCCTTAGTTCTGTATTAAACCACCAAACCCATAATGACTGTTCTGACCTGTCACCATCACTACTCGTGGACCTCTGTAAGGCTGAGTACCATCACACAACACCATTTGAGGAGATCGATGTTGATCAACTCCTACCCTTTCCCTTTCCATCAACTGTGGTTCCACCCGCACCTGAACTTAAGCCATTGCCCGAGAATCTCAAGTATGTCTTCCTTGGACCTGACCAGAGCTTCCCGGTGATTATTAATTCTCATCTAACCAAGGATCAGGAACTGAGGTTGACCGCGACCCTTTCAGAACATCAGGCCGCCATTGGTTGGACCATTTCTGACTTAAGAGGAATTAGCCCCACCTGTTGCACCCATAAAATTTACCCAGAAGACGGGGCATGACCTTCCCGCCAGATGCAGAGACGTTTAAACCCAAACATGCGGGAGGTCGTTAAGAAATTATCAAATGGCTTGACGCCGACGTCATCTATCCTATCTCCGATAGCCCCTGGGTGAGCCCCACTCAAGTGGTTCCAGAGAAAGCTGGGCTCACCATTGTCACCAATGATCATGGCGAATCCATCCCCACCCGCACCACCACCGCATGGCGGGTGTGTATTGATTATAGGAAGCTTAATGAAGCCACTAGGAAGGATCATTTCCCCTTGCCATTCATTGACCAAATCCTTGAAAGATTGGCAGGGCAGAAGTATTTTTGCTTCCTGGATGGATATTCAGGATATAACTAAGTCACAATTGCTCCGGAGGATCAAGAAAAGACCACATTCACTTGCCTGTATGGCACGTTTGCATTTCGTCGAATGCCGTTCGGGTTGTGCAACGCACCTACGACCTTCCAGCGTTGCATGCTAGCCATTTTTTCAAAAATGGTGGGTGAATACTTAGAGGTCTTTTTGGATGATTTCTCTATATTCGGGAATTCATTCGACCATTGTCTGAGCAACTTGGAGAAAATCCTGAAACGATGTATCGAGGTTAATCTGGTGTTAAGTTGTGAAAAGAGCCATTTTATGGTTCAAGAAGGAATTGTCCTCGGTCACATCGTATCGCATAGGGGCATCGAGGTAGATCGAGCTAAGGTTGATTTGATTTCCAAACTCCCTCCACTTAGCTCGGTCTGATAGATTCGCTCATTTCTAGGACATGTTGGCTTCTACCGAAGGTTCATTAAAGGCTTTTCCAAACTTTCCAAACCCTTGGCTGACCTTCTAGCCAACGACGCCATATTCCACATGTTTTTTGATTGCATTCAGGCTTATCACACCCTCTGGGACTTAGTCTCCACAGCACATGTACTTCAACCCCCAGACTGGTCCCAGGACTTTGAGATTATGTGTGATGCATCAGATTTTGCCATAGGAGCTGTCCTGGGACAACGGCAAGACAAGAAGCCCGTGGTGATCTACTCTGCGAGCAAAACGTTGGACGAGGCCCAACGAAATTATACCGTCATAAAGAAAGAGTTGCTCGTTGTAGTCTTTGGACTTGAAAAGTTCCGATCGTACTTGCTGGGATCCCACGTGACTATTTACATTGACCATTCAGCCATCCGGCACCTATTGGCCAAGAAGGACGCAAAGCCCAGGCTCATCAGATGGATCCTACTTTTGCAGGAATTTGACTTGGAAATCCGTGACAAGGCCGGATCGAAGAATGTGGTGGTTGACCACTTGTCTAGACTTCATCCATACCACATTGGACCCTCCCTACCTCTATCTGACACCTTCCCTGATGAACACATTCTGGCTGTGCAAGACAAGAGACTGCCGTGGTATGCTGACTACGTCAACGACCTAGTTGTAGGACAAACCCTGCATAGCTGGTCCAGACAACAACGGGATAGGTTCTTGGCTGAGGCCAAGCACTATTTCTGGGATGAGCCCATGCTGTTTCGCCTCTGTGCTGACCATATCATCAGGAGGTGTATCCTCGAGAACGAAGTTCAGAGTGTGCTTTCCTTCTGTCATAACCAGGCTTGTGGTGGCCACTTCTCTGGAAAGAAAATGGCTGCAAAGGTCCTACAGTCTGGATTTTACTGGCCATCCCTATTTAAGGATGCACACAACTTTGCCAAGACTTGCTCACGCTGCCAAACGTTGGGGACCATGACCAAGAAAGATATGATGCCCCTCCAGCCCATTTTGATTGTCGAAATCTTCGACGTTTGGGGTATCGATTTTATGGGCCCCTTTCCACCATCCAACAGCTTCGAGTACATCCTAGTCTCGGTAGACTATGTTTCCAAATGGATTGAAGCCGTCGCCACCCGCCGATGCGATCACAGGACTGTCATGGACTTTGTTAAGCAGAACATCTTTTCCCGGTTTGGAATACCCAAGGCCATGATCAGTGATGGTGGAAGCCATTTTATCCATTCCCAATTCCGTGCCCTACTTAGAAAATACGGGGTGAACCACCGCATTGCTACCCCGTATCATCCACAAACAAATGGGCAGACCGAGGTCTCAAATAGACAAATTAAGAACATTTTACAGAAGACTGTGAGACCTGACAGGAAAGACTAGTCCACATGACTAGATGATGCCCTGTGGGCATACAGGACTGCTTTCAAGACCCCGATAGGCATGCCGCCTTATCGCCTGGTCTTTGGCAAAGCCTGCCATCTTCCTGTCGAATTGGAACACCGGGCTTACTGGGCTGTCAAGCAATGTAACATGGATTCCCAGTTAGCCGGTGCGCAGAGGATGCTCCAATTATCTGAGCTTGAAGAAATTCGTTGGGGCGCTTTTGCAAATAGTCGACTATATAAGGAGAAAATGAAAGCCGTCCACGGCCGACTCATTTATAGAAAAACCTTTGAGTCTAACCAGAAAGTCTGGCTATTTGATGCCCGCCTAAAACTCTTCCCGGGGAAACTTAGGTCCAAGTGGACAGGACCATTTCGGGTGGTTAAGCCTTACTCTAATGGGGCGGTTGAAATCGCTGATCCTAACACTGGGCACACTTTTACAGTTAATGGTCAAAGATTGAAACACTTCCTCGCCCAGGTTCCCCCAAAGGAGAGTGTCACCCTCGTTAAGGGATGACACAAAGCACCACCCAACTGGAGGTGTTAAACTCAACACTTCCTGGGAGGTAACCCAGAGGATTCAGACTGATCCAATATTTTACGTCACTCAGGTACTATCTTTTTGAACCCCTTTGCATCCATGTATTTGTCAATTAGGACATTGTCCAACTTAAGCATGGGGGGTGGTAAATTGCACAATCCCGAGCTCATTTAATTAGTTTGAATAAAATAAAATTAAAAAAAAAAATTTGAATTTAGGAAGAAACTTAGGCATTAGTAACTTGTCAATAGTGGGAAATAATACAAAAAGACCTTAAACACTTAGGCTTTTCAGGCCGTCAGGCTAAATCAACCTTGGTGTCTGTTAAAATATGGATTTAGCTTCGAATCCTTGCAACCTTAAGCTATTTTAATCCACCTACTAAATAAGGTGATAAGTATACGACTTATCAACTCACCCTCTAACTCAGAAAAACTTTGAGTCTAAGCATCTGCACATATTTTTGCACAGACTCACTCCTCGGAGATTTTGATAGAAATTGGGTAGCTAATGAACTCTCTAGGGTGGTATGGCTGGCAAGTTGTCATGGGCAACAGCCCATTGGCAGGTTGTCCAGAACCCAGCCATGGGACCATTTCTTCTTCATTGCCTCTAGGTACATTTGAGATCAGGGAAGCCGCCTACGAAAAAAAAGGAGAAAAAAAGAAAATAAACTACACTTCACCGCATGAGTATGGCTGTCAAGTGATCGTGGGTAACAACCTATTGGTCAGTTGTCCAGAGCCCAACTCAATAACTGCACAAAAAGAATCAAAACACTTAAGGAAGAAGCGGGGAAGTAGTACAAGCCGGGGAGATATACACTGGAAAAATCCTTGTGTTGACCCCAATTAAAACAAACGTAAGGAGAAAGCTACCAATCGAACAAGTACACCTTCAGGCAAATATATTTCCTCTTCTGGTCACCTAGGGGCGTAGAAACACGAAGTCTGTCTGAATTACCGTTAAGTGAGTCTATCACAATCTTCACACCAAGATGCTTAGCACTTAAGGTTTTGACCGAGTTTTAGGTGGGTTGGGTAGCTGTAAAAAGTTACCAACCCACGTTGAATTCCGAAAAAATTCTAAAATATATATATATATACATATACATATGTATAGTTACATACATTAAAGCAAGGATTCGGGTGATTCGTATTGTGGCAGACACCTGGGCGCTGCTTAGTCTTTGTAGATTAAGATCTTGGTATATTTCCTCCTATTGACAAGCGACGAAGTGTCTAAGCAATTACTTCTTAAATTCTGAAAGAAAATAAAGGCTAGAATAAACCTTGCTAGGGACTAGCAAGGAGTAAGCATGGGGGTATGATAACATTACATATGGGGGTGATAATTCTGTTAAATAGGACCCATCTTAAGAATAAAAGGCACAACATAAGTAGAATGGGAGCATTGCATGCATCATATACCAAGATTGCTTATAAAACTATATTAATGGTCATTTGTGTAAGCACTTGTCAACGCAGGCCTCAGATGAGCAATTGAACCGCACGGATGGATTCAGAACGACGAACGAAGTCCAACGGACTCAAGATCGGCCAAATCCGACATCCGGAGCTCCTACAATGGGCCCAAGAAGTTCTGATCGTTGATCTGATGATCAACGATCCTCGTTGCGCCATGTCACCCCCCGCTCACCGCGTGCTGCTGCCTCCTTCAGCCGAGATCAAATCTCGGTTGTCGATCTTCAATCGGACGGCCGAGAATCGTGCGCCCGTCGCTATCGCCACAACAAAGTAGCGGGCGTGGCGCAGCGGTGAGCGCGCACGCCCGCACATAGGCGACGTGGTTTCGAGCCGCGTGGGGTGAAGAATCGAAGACGGAGAGGCGTGCGCGGCAAAATTGGGCCGCCCGATCAGCAGCGGGCGGCCGAGATTGCGCCACGCGGCGCACCCTCAGATAACGAGCGCCCACGCGCGCGCGTACGCCGGGCGACGACACCCGCGCGCATGCACGCCCGAGGCGTGATCCAAGTGCGCCTAGGGAAGGATCTCAGCCGTTCAATCTTCGATCGGATGGCTCTCACGTAATAGCCACGGATTAGGCGCGAAGAAGAACGGCACGGGCGTGTGACCGGCGGGCTGGAGGGCTTCATCGATGCTTTTGGAAGGATTTTAGCGACGTCCCGGACGTCGCTAAAGCCCCTTCTTCTTTTAGAAAGCCCTTCTCCCTATTTAAACCCCCTCCAACCACTCATTCAAGGCATTCACTTCCCTTGCAACTACTCTACCCCTCTCCTAGCTAGCTTTAGGCCCTCTTGTAATCGCCGGAGACGACAAGCCGCCAACGGAGCCTTCTCCACCGCCATGGCTGCCTCGCCGCTCTCCCTATTTTCTCTTTATTTGTATTATTCTTTCTCTCTCTTCTATTAATTAATCTTTAAGTAGAATAGCTAGTAGATTAATTTCAACTAGCTAATCTACTTTCGTGACAATAATTCCAACATGATTTTTGATCAAATGTTCGTCTCCCCATGTTCGACCCGGTACTCACTTTGAGTTTCGGTAAATTTTATCTGATTGACGGATTTTTACGCAATTGCAACGATGGGTTTCAAACTCAAACATTTTAGCGTAAGAAAATCTCGTTAATCAGTGGGGTTAAACATAATGTTATTAGTCTTTTTTCACTCAACACCGTAAAAAGAGGTGAAAATATATATGGATTCTAAACAAAGATCGAGAAGATTCATTAAAGGACTGAGAAGAGGAATTCAATTATTCTTATAAGCTTCTTATAAAGGTTATTAGTCATTTTTCAATCAACCACGTACAAAGAGGTGAAAGCTTATATAAATTTATTATAGACAAACACCGGGAAAGATTAATCGGGAAGATGAATGAAATTCTTATTATAAGCTTCTGAACAACCCTCAAGCTTGGTCTCTCATGCCAGCTGGCATACTCCTTGATGAAATCCACTGCATACTTGGGGTAACCTATTCAATCAACTGCATTAGGGTAATTTCAGGAATCAATTGCTTTGGGATGGCCTAAGCGAGGAAATAAGTCGTAGGGTAGGAGTCGGAAGTAAAGGTGGTATGGCAATCAATGAGTTCAGTTCCGGCCTGGCTCTTCTCCTTAATTCCTAGTTCGATGAAGCTTAGTACAAGGCAGCAAGTCAAGTATTGCCGGGGAGCAGCATCTGGTTTAGATCGGGTTGATTTAGAGGTAGATTCTGAGTCCGACAATTACGAGTTAGAGGCAAATTTTGTTGTGGTAAGTCTCAGTCTGAGTCAGAAGTGAAGGATGCTTATAGTTATAGTTCCCCTGTGGAAGAAGGGAAGCAACTAGAATGGGATCTGTCTGAATATCATTCCGTGGGCAAAGAGGACTCGAAAGGGTAGTAAAGACCAACCTTACTGCAAACAACTTAAGTTAGTTGGACTTCAACTGGGCATAAATTAGTGGATCCAGTTGGCTTCCTTTGAGACACGCTCGTTCCAAAGTTGACTCCCTTAAGAGAGATTATTGATTCACCCGGTTCGGGATTAATATTCTGAATTAACGGCTTCTGGTCTCTTTCTGGCTTTTCATAGCAGAGTGAGTTGTAGCGTAGAGGAGCAAAGCGAAAGGCGGCTTTATGTCTAGTTCCCCAGGGGATGAAGCCTAGGGTTAATAGCCTTGTTCCCCAAAGAGTGAAATTCAAAGGAGCTTTGTAGTAAAGTAAAGAAGAAAGAAGTTAGACAATCAATAATCCACTCCAACCCTCAAGGGTATTTATGAGTGAATGGGTATGGTCCACATATATCAGTATGGATTGAGTCTTTCCAGAATAAGAGAATTCTGTTGTTGCAGCCTGGGGAGTTCCTATTATACCTCCTTCGAAATTCAAAGTGTGGTTTCCTGAGACTGGGTTTTTCAGAACAAGTGTTTAGACTCTTCTAACCTGACATCAGCCAGATTGGAGCAAGGGTTGAGCTTGTATCAGATTCCCTCCCGGGCTAAATTCAAGCCTAGGTTTATAAACCACATAATGACTTCCTACAGGTAGTTCTTTAGCTCCAATCACATAATTCCCTCTGTCCTCACTCCATCCCTCTATTCTAGGCTTGGAACATCAATAATACAATATGCACGCACCCGAGAACAACCATTTCTGACAAGTCGAGTGCAAGTGTAAACTCCTGCTTCAATCAGATCCCCTTCCCTTAGTCACGCCCCTAAGGTTGTGAAGCAGGTGTACGAATGGAAGTGAGAAGGTTGTCTTTATAGGGAATAGCTCAACCCACCTCATATTATTCGACTAAATTCTCTGACACTTCTGTCAAAACCCGGTCAGTAGTAAAGGTCGTTGATCCCGGGCCGGGGGAATCTAAAACTCTTTAGGGGAAGAGCTGATCAAAGGGATGAGATATGCGAAATGAGTGAGTAGCTTTCTTTGATTGGTTTACCCAGTCGGAGGAGGAAGAGTTGAGTTCGGTTGACCTAGTTTTCATTTCATAGTTCCACTTGAGGGAAGCGGTCCAGTCCGACTTGGTTCAGGGAAGCCAGGGAAGTAAACCGCTAACTAGGCTTAGGTTGATTCCCTGGCCAGTTTGATTTGTGTGGTAAGGTCAGATGTTTCATTATGCCTGCATGGGTTAGTGAAACTCTTTAGTGGAATTCCTACCGAGAAATAAAAAAGTCGGTGCGGAGACGAGCTTGGAGCTATGGGTAGTTGCGAGTCTACGCTGGAGAAAGGGATGGAGTTATTGAGGGAGCTAATTATCCTGAACCTAGTTCACACTGGCTTTGAAGTAAGGGTATTTCCCAGGTTGATTCCACAGTGATCTGGTGTTTATTGGGTTATGAGACTTGAATAGCTCAGCTAGGGAGGGAGACGAGGTTGATCTAATTGAAGCAATAGTGAGTTTACTCAATAGTTTCCCGACCCGGGAAGAGATTGTGCCAGAAGGAACCCTGGAAGAGATTGATTCACCAAACTGACACTCCAGTCCCCGGGGGAGAGGATCTTAATATAGGTTTGGGGTATATAACATGGGTTTAAATAATATAAACTGAATCCATTCTCGTCCCTTGGGATTACTGAACTCCTGCTTGTTCCTCGATTTTGGAAATCGATTGGATTTCTTTTCTCAGGGAAACCTCTTCCCGTCAGGTCTGGGGCAGAGTGAAAAGGGAGGGGATTTGGTTCATTATCATTATACACCCAAGGAAGTAGTTTAGCTACTTGGCTTCCCATGAATGATAGTATATATCTATTACTCAAGCTCCCATGCCTCCCTCACCTACGAACTGGACTTGAAGCTGAATTGCTTGACTCCTCCGCTTCATCAGATTCAAACCCCTTCCTTGCGGACCTCACTTCCCAACTTCCTTGTCTTACATCTATTGTATTTTTGCCCTGGTGGGTCTCTCTTTCATTTCATCAATGGTAGTTCTGGAACCTTGGATTACGACTTGGTGGAATACCCGGCAATCCAAATCCTTCTTTAATGATATTCAAGAGAAGAAGGTTCTAGAAAGATTCATAGAATTCGAAGAACTCTTCGTGTCGGACGAAATAATCAACAAGTCCCCAGGGACACTTATACAAAAGCTTCCTATAGGAATTCACAAAGAAACGATGCAATTGGTGAAAACACACAATGAATATTATCTGCATATTTTCTTGCATTTCTCGACAAATCTAATATGTTTTGCTATTCTAAGCGGTTATTGTATTCTACGTAATGAAGAACTTGTCATTCTAAATTCTTGGGTTCAGGAATTCCTTTCTAACTTAAGTGACACAATCAAAGCATTTTCCATTCTTTTAGTTACTGATTTATGGATCAGAGTTCACTTACCCCATGGTTGGGAACTCATGATTAGTTCGATCTACAATGATTTTGGATTAGCTCATAATGATCAAATTATATCCGATCTTGTTTGCACTTTTTCGGTCATTCTAGATACAATTGTGAAATATTGGATTTTCTATTATTGAGATCATGTATCTCATTCCCTTGTATTGATTTATCATTCAATGAATGAATAACTCTTCGATCTCCCTCCTGATATCAATTAGCTCCAAATGTTTCTTTGTGTATACGTTACATAAAGAAAGTATTTCCATCTAACAAACTCTTTCGACTTCTACCTCTTTAAGAAAAGTATTATATCATATTTCCCATTCTTCCATCGAAATGGCAGACTCGTGGATAGGGAACTAATTGTACTAGCACCTACCTAATTTATTATAGAAATTCCAGGATCAATGATTGGACCATACAAAATAAAAAGACTCTTTTTGGGTTTTTTAAAGGCATAGATGACTCGATCTATTTTCGTATCGATCATGATATATATCATCAGTCAGACATCTATTTCAAATGCATATCCCATTTTTGCACAGTAGGCTTATGAAATCCACGCTTAGCAACTAGACGAATTGTATGTGCCAATTGCCATTTAGCTAATAAAGTCGTGGATATTGAAGTTGCGCAAGCTATACTTCTTGATGGTATATTTGAAGCTGCTGTGAAAATCCCTTATGATATGCAACTTAAACAAGTTCTTGCTCATGGGAAAAAGGGGTCTTTGAATGTGGGAGTTCTAATTTTACTCGAAGGATTCAAATTGACTCCTCTCAATCGTATTTCCACTAAGATGAAAGAAAAGATTGGCGATCTATCTTTTCAGAGTTAATGTCCCACTCAAAAAAATATTCTTGTAATATGTCCTGAAGATAAAAACCAAAATATAGTGAAATTGGCTTTACTATTCTTTCTCTGGACCTCGACGTTCATTTTTGAAAATATCCCATATATGTAGGTGGGAACGGGAAGCGGGTAGATTTATCTCGATGGGAGAAAAAGTAACAATGCAATCTATAACGCTTCATCAGCAAGTATAGTAACTCAAATAGTATGTAAAGAAAAGGGCGGATACAAAATAACCATAGCTGATCCATTGGATGGGCGTCAAGTGGTTTATATTATACCTCCAGGACTAGAACTTCTTGTTTTAGAGAGTGAATCTATCAAGCTTGATCAACCATTAACAAGTATCCTAATGTGGGAGGCTTTGGTTAGGGGGATGCTGAAATAGTGCTTCAAGATCCATTACGTGTCCAAGGTCTTTTGTTTTTCTTCGCATATGTGATTTTGAAATATGTTTGGTTCTTAAAAAGTACTTTGAAAAGGTTCAATTGTATGAAATGAATTTCTAAACCTAGGACTGTCATCAAGTTGGTCAAAAGGAAAGGGTGGAATAGAGTTTCTCCTTTTTGTTGATCCATACAAAATGTATGATCATCTAAACAATTGTGTAAAGTGTTTTGTTTGCTCTGTTTATATACTATTTTTTGCGTGATGTCTAAAAGTGGTATTCCTTGTATCCCATTCCTAGTAATGGAGAATAGGTATGAGAGACAAATAGAATCCGACACAAAGGAAAGGATAAATGAAGGGAAGAAACCAATGCTTCTCAAAGAGGATTACCAGTCTTTTGAATCTTTTATTCGACATGAGAAAAGGGTTAAAATCCCCTTTTTTGTGTCGAAAGGAAATCCAAATGGTTCTTGCTCTAGTTTGTCAAAGATATCTATTCCTATTTTGTTTCGATCTATCTGGACTTATTTAGATTCAGATTCCTAAGAATAAGGAGTAATATATATATAGTGAACAAACAAAACAAATAAAAAGTCGTGCGTGTTAGCAATTCATTAAGCAAATAAAACTTGTTTCCTTATTCCATTCACTTCAAAAAAAGGAACAAAGACTTTGATTGGAATGTTCTAATAGAAAAGTAGATTGTTTTTTTACACATATTCCAATCATAATTGATTATCTCATCACAGTGGAAATTGGGATTATCTCATCACAATGGAAATTGGATAGGGTAAGATTCCATTCATTAGTATAAAAATGATTTTCAGAATCTCTCATCTATCAAAATCCGTAGAATAGGAGATTGTCTATGGGTCTACCTATAGATTCTATTCCTCAAAAACAAAGGGCCTTAGAATGAAAGGAATCGAGCGGTTTGAAATATCATATCAGAGCAAAGGATTCGCTTTTTCATTTTGTTTGTGCTGTGGGAAGAATCAAAGACTCGTCCTAATTTTTTTCATTCGAGTTGGATTGTGTCATAGCTCTATAATTTGGATTAGGTTTATCATTGGATGAACTGCATTGTTGATATGGACCCTAAAACAAAGGGCAACGGTAGGTACAGCTAGTCCATGAACAGCGAACCATCACATTGTAAAAATTAGATAGGTTCGATCTATGGTCAAATCGTTGGGTAAAACGATCTACTAAATTCATCGAGTTGTTCCAAAGAATCAAAACGACTAGTCAAAGGGTAGAATCCCTTGGTAGTTCAGTTCTCTGTGAAATACTCATTTGGCTGTGGGCTTCCAAACGACGAATAACCAACCCACAATAAATAGGGAAGGTATAGTAATGCTATGAATCACCCAATATTGAATACTGGTTATAATATCAGCAAAAGAACGTTCTCCCATGCTTCTAGACATGTTGAGCTCCATATATTCTTGTACATTCAAAAATGGGGAATCGATTTTGTTGGTCAAAGATGGGATCAGTCAAGTAAATAGAAAACTACTGATCTTTCATCTTTGTTAGATCGTCAATATTGTACCGAAGGTGTATTTCGAGTATACCGAATCAGTATAGCTATCCTTCCTCTGACATAGCAATGCAATTTTGATAAGTATCAAACCAAAATACTGCATAATTCCTTTCTTTATTGTTCCTTGCATATGAATAAATGTGTCTTATTCAACAAAACCCATATTCTAGGGATAAAGCCTATATATATCTATTCTATAACAATATCGGTTAGTGAAGATTCATTCCATTATTATTATGATTCATTTGATGAATTTCTTAGTTCACGAAATTATGGCATTGTGTGATTCGTAAGAAAAGGGGATGATAGCTACTTTTTTCTCTATAACAAGTTTATTAGTTATCCATTAGTTGGGGCATTTTCCCTTAAACAATTTATACGAATCATTCATGTTCCTTTGGTAGAGTTTCCTCATTATTCTGGAGTAGAATTCTGTATTTGAAAAATCATAAAAAAACTAGTGATTTAAGTGTCCGCGTCAAGTTAATTTCCATTTTTACTCAAGCCTTCGCTACCTTTGGTTTTTCCATGAGAATGCATCCATTGCAATGCAATATTAGTACCTACTCTACAATCTCAATGGTTGCTAATGCATGTAAGTATGATGTCATTGAGCTATACAGCTCTATTATTGGGATCCTTATTTTCCATTGCTCTTTTAGTGATTACATTTCAAAATAATATTCCAATTTTCTCTATCTCTAAGGATAATAATTTCCTAATTAGGTCAGTTTTCTCTAGCGACATTCACTTTAATGATAAAAAAAAACTTTCTAAAATATCACTTTCTTTTCATTTCCAAATTATTATCAATATCAATTCATTCACAAATTAGATTATTGGAGCGATGGTGTCATTAGTCTAAGGTTTCTCTTTTTAACCATAAGCATTCTTTATCAAAACAACTATAGCAGTATGGGCTAATGAAGCATGGAGATCTTATTGGAATTGGGATCTGAAAGAAACTTAGCCATTTATTACTTGGACTATATACGCAATTGGTTTACATACCAAAACAAAACACAATTTGAAAGCTTCAGCAATTGTAGCTTCTATAGGATTTATTATCATTTGGATGTGCTATTTTGGGGTGAATCTAGTAGGAATAGGTTTACATAGTTATGGTTTCTTCTCATTTCCATTTAGTTGAGTAAACTACTTAAAGTGTGAAAGAATACATCAGGAGATCTGTTACTATTTCCTATATAGAATCGAAAGAAAATGGGTGTGAGTGTAATTCCCTACTTGGAGGGGGTAAGATATGCTGACGTATAAAATGCAGAATTAAAAAGATAACAATCTCACAATATTAGCAATCGCATAATGTATACAATTATTTTTAGGTGGAAACCCAAACCGGGTGAAAATCATCACTTAACCCTCTCGAGTTAGGATTTCCCGATCGATAAAGTCGATCAAATCCACTAAACCCAGTCACTTGAACAAGGGTGATTGAACCTCAATTACAACAACACTACTTAGACTGAGGGTAGTGTACCTCAAAACCCCTTTTTTTCACAAGAAGGATTTTGTCTCGCGAAGGAGACGGGAATTCGCAATGCGAATACCCAACACAAATAACAAAGATATATTACAAAACAACCTATAGAGCCAACAAAGATGAACCTAGATACTATAGGTAAAGATGTTTCCCTTTGCTTGGAAGTGCGTCTGCGTGACGATGCGGGTGCGTGAACCATGCTTTGGTACGACGCTCTCGTAAAAGTGGAGGGAGAGCGGGTGCACAACTCAGATGAAGCTCTCTGGATGTAGAACTAGGCTTGGAGAGCTAGAGCTTTCTTCTCAAGATCAAAAAACATAAATTGATATGAAAGTGTGTCGCTTGGTGTGTCTTGGTGTCTCTTAGTATATCTTCAAGCCAAGGGGTCCTCCTCTATTTATAGAGGACCTAGGAAGGTCTTGGAAGGCTTCCATAGCTGTTGGGTGTAAATCCAAGGCAAATCAAGTCGGAATCAAGATCAATCATGACTCTGACAAGGTTATCAGACGTCTTGACTTAAGGTCAGACATCTAGGTTGTCATTTGATTTTAGAGTTAGTCATCTGATCTAGGTAAGTTGATCTTCTTGAACGATGTTGAAGCAGAGCGGATGTCAAAACAAGTCTTTTAAGATGTCTGGATATAAGGTCAGACGTCTAATTCTAGACGGGAATCCTTTTTGTTTTTGTCCAGACCTAAATAGGGTTCTAAGTCTAAGTGATCAGACGATAGATCGGTCGTCTGGCACAGGATCTGGATGTCTGGAAACTAAGTTAATAGCGAGTATAGATTTCCAAGAGAGTATAATGGCTAAAAAATCTCTTAAAGGAGATTTTGGGTCAGTCGAAGCAAAACGGTCACATATAAGACGTCTGGGGTCTTCTACGGACGTCTGCTAGGGTCATTTTCCTCAACGTTCACATAGGCAGCTAACGTTCCACTAATTGGACGTCTGGCAAAGGCATCAGATGTTTCCTAAGATGTCTAGACTAAGGTCTGGACGATTGATTCTAACAGACAGAACGTATTAAGTGCAGCCTAGATGTTGTGGACGTCTAATCAAATAGTCAGGCATCTTAAAAGTCAGTATCAGACGTCTGATTTCCAGATTGGACGTATGATAATGCTGTCTGAATCCTATTTTGACTTTCTAAGTTCTCTACAGAAAACCTGGGTATCCTAGGTAGTGCAGGTGTTCCTAGGACTACTTTAAGGGTTCTTTGAGGCTCTTTAACATAAGATCTACGAAAGAAATAAAGAGAGAAATAAAGAAACAAAAATTACATAGAACAAGATAAAAGGAAATCTATTCTATTCTTCATCTCCTTCCTTCTTCAAGCTTTCGCTTCTCGCGAAGCTCCTTCGCCTCTGTCAAGCTCCTCTAATCTGCCATGGATGCGAGCTCAAACTCCGTTTAAACACCTTTCTCCATTTGCAATTTAACCTGAAAACTAGGACTCAAAAGCAAATGTTAAATAACATGTGTTTTGTTATCATCAAAATAAACGATCGTGGTGCTTTAGCACCAACAGTGAGTTCTTGAGAACTATTTCTCACCAAAAAAAGGGGTTAAATGATTCTCAAAAACTAAAGATCCATCTCATTTCCTCAAAATGGAAATTCACTTATTTTTTTTTGCGGTGTACAGCGAACTCCAAATGTGGAATGGTTGAAAATGGGATCCTTTTTTGACTGTCCACTTTATTCATAAAGACTCTCTATTAACAGAATTAGGTACAATAGCTTGTACCTTCTCAGGTACCTGATAGAGAAAACACCAAATCAGGATAAATACCAATTGCTATTACGGGCAAAAAGATAAAGATGGAAAAAAATAATTCTCGTGGTTCAGAATCCACAAATAAGAACTAAACTACCATCCTTTGGGGTATGAAAGAACTTGTATCATAGAACGTTTGGCGGAATGTTACATAGATAATCAGTAAATAGAAGTGAATATCATTCCAATTGTCATTACAAAAGTAAGGAGTACTGAGATGATATTCTGGATTGGTCATTATTCCAAACCAAAAAAAACTATTGATTCTACAACAAAATCACTCATTACTACCTTCCCTGGCAATGCAAGAAAGGCCATGGAGAAACTACTGCCCAAGGGAAGTGAGGTAAAGTAAATAATTTGGGCATTGGGATGGATACTTCTCTCATTTCGTCAAGATAAACAAGATGCATTCTATATTTCCTTTCCTTTCCACAACCCCCTAAGAAAAAAAATGCAGCACCAATCAATACTCACCGTGAGGAGTTGTAAAATGGTGAGTTTGAGGTGTACATAGCTTGTCCTGTGATCTACACAAGATTCCTTATCTCCGGGATCGATCGACTTCGGTTCACTTTTTCACATGCCAAATGAGTATAGGCATCTTCCATTCATCTCTTTTGGGGTTTTTCTGCACCATATTTTGATCTTCCTCTTCTTCGATCCGAAATTCCCAGCAAATCTTTGACTCCCCGATTACAATGGAATTTCACACCTAGCGAATCTTTGACTTTTCCTCCTCTGATTAAGACTATAGGATGTTCCTGCAAATTATGACCTTCACCTGGAATGTAAGCAAATATATCATGTCAATTGCTCAAGCATACTTTGGCTATCTTATGTAGAGCTGAATTAGGTTTTTTCGGTGTTCTCGTCGGAACACGTGGGCATACTCCTTACATATGGGGACCCCTATTCAAAGCTCGAGTGTGGTCCGCTTGCCTTTTTTCTCCTCTACCATGACGAATCAATTGATTGGAGGTGGGCATCACTCTTTCCTTGCCTTGGGGAAGAACAATGCCTTTCATCGAGTTTGAGCGAAGAAGAGCCAATGAGGATTTGGAGAATAGCAAACCAATTAGGATTTCAGGGAGAGAGTGTTCGGGGTCCATTTTTTTAGTTGTGTAGGTTGGTTACTGAGTCTCATTCATTAGTAGCAAGGTCCACGGCCTGATAGTCGTTTTGTGAGTGTTTCCTGTGTTGTAGGTAGTTCTCACTAAGGATGAACCTCATAATTTTAGGCAGGAAGTAGATCAGGGAAGTGAGGTTCTGCTGGGTCCCCGAATGAAGTAAGCAGTTGACTTACCTGCAAGTAGTAATCCTATTACAGGGCAGAGGAATTGAGCTACTGAATGGAGTTGATAGATAAACTCATCTCCTAACAGTGAGTGATTGGACATATCCTCCAAAATCTAGAATATAGACAGTAAGATCAAAACAACCCCTAGGCCTAGGGTTTGCCGGTTCCCCCGGTGATTCGGTTATAAGTGAACCTGAGTCAATGACCCTTGGACTATCAACGAAGTAATAACCCCTGCCCCTAGGGTTTTCTATAGTATAGTGTGATTGAGTGACTCTAATTATTGAGTGACTCTAAGGTAAGTTCCCAGTGACCAGTGGGATTGCACGAATGAATGATTCACGTACAGGTAGGTCAAACAACGGGACGAGAATGAAGTCGGGTCAAGAGCTCGGTCGAACCAAGGCCAGTAGTCGGAGAAGAGTCCGAGTCTAATTCTAAGTCAAATGCCCGCGATTTCGAGTAATGATAGTTATTTCTTATGAACGAGATTATATGGTTGTCATTTCTTATGATAGTTGCTTAGCAATTATATTAGTAGATCAATTTGAAATTTAGTTGATAAACCAAATTGCTTCGACTTCGTTCTCCTGAGGTGATTTTCGATGACGTCCAAGATCGGAGTGCGTCGAATCTTGGAAGTGGATAATCATATCCTGAAAGGAGTTTATTAGATCCCGATGCACCGATATTGTGGGAGATGATAACTTCTTTAAGAGAAGTCCTTAATGGATGCTTCGATTGGAGTAATTTCTAACATTTCTTTTTTTTATTTATTTATATTGTTACATGTTATTTGTTATTTATTTTATTCTGAATCTTATTATATTATGTTTAACTTGTTTGATTTAATATTTTTGATTTATATAAAATTTTTAATATATATATATATATTTATTTTCTATATACATTTATTTCAACATTAGGGTGATTGTATTCCTTGTGAAGTTGCAAAATATACCTTGCACCTTTTCTTTTCGTTACCATTTAAACCATCGATCATCCATGATTATAGGCTGGGAAATGGAACCTTGAAGTATTATCTGAGTGGGTGCTAGTTGAATGCGTTGAGCTAGTGCCAAGAATTTATGTCAAAAGAGATTATATTTCTCAGTAGAAACCTAATTATTAGGGTGGCGAAACATGAGGTGTTTGACTAAAATCAAAAAGTTCTTATATAAAGCTAGGGGGTTGTAACTGCCCTCACCTTCCCCTCTTTGGCCCCACCCTTGCTTCAAATGTGGAGGACTCTGTTGTTGGTTGTAGCAATTATATGCATGACATATGTTGTAGGAGCATAAAGTTAGCTTGCACCATGCGTGGTGGCCGATGGGAGGGGAAGTTAGCCAGGAAAAAGCAGCTCAACTTGCCTACTTAGCCTCTCAAAGTAGGGAGAGCAAAGGGCACTTGCCTCGCCCTACCATACTGTAGCTGCTAGAAGAACAAATTGATAGCCTCCACCCCACCGGCATAGAGTGATAGTGTGGGAGTTAAGGTGACAACGTAGGAAGCAAGGTGATGGTGTTGGGAACGAGGCAGTGGGACGAACGCCAATGCGATTAGTTCCGCTCCCCCCAAGGAGTAAATGATTGTCCTCTTCAATCCCTATATCAAGGAGAATTTGTATACAAAGAAGGGGGACTCAGATCCTGTACGAAGGCAACAAAAGTCTGGTGAAAATTCAAGAGAAATATCGCCTCCCTAGATATACAATCATACATGCTGAATTGGGTAACCAATGTACTCGTGTACTTATATTATGGATTTTTCCATCTGCTTTCCCTTTCTTCTTTTCGCCGTTGAGCTCTTTTGGCTCCATCAGTGGTGCTTTGCCAATAGAATGATATATGATACCTTCGTAAAAAAGCCGTAGAATGGTAACGTAATTACGATTGGTTGTAATCGAGATTTAAATGGACTTGACTGAATTTTAGGTTCGGTACGTATGGCCCAATCAATGGTTCTGATTGGTCAGATCGGCGATAAAAATCAAACCACTTATTTTTGAGTGGTTGGATTGGTTAGATTGGATTTTTTGAACCAAATAAAAATACGTATTGCAATGTCGGATTCAAGGCTTTCATAAACTATACATGTGTTAAACTCTAAAATCGATAAGCAAGTAGCATAATCAAAATACAAGCATAAATAATACTATAAGCATTTATATCAATTCAACAATAAAAATATTTAACCTTAAAATTTAAGTTTCACCGAAAATTACTTCGATTATATGCTAAAGAAGATGAACTAATGATTTCTTCTCTTATAATATAAATATGCATTGCTCAAAACTCTGGTGTCTAATTTGATAAGGGGGTTAATTCATTAAAATAGTAATTAATTTTACTTGATAGAAATAATATTTTGATTTCGGTAAAGAGGATTTAATTTGAAATAAATTATCCTAGAGTTGACGTGGGAAAAAAATTTCTTTTAAATTATCTCACATATTTTTATATATTAATTTAAAATTTTTTTAAACAATCACAAATTAATTCATTAGGATAATTTTTATGATTTTTAAATAAAAATAAAATATAACTTAATTATAAAAAAATTATCTCATAAAATATATCCCTCCATCTAAATTAATATTTAAAATAATTTAATTAAAGTATTTGATTTCATGAAACCAAACTGATTCAACCTATCCAACCATCAGTCTATTTGATCTACGGTGGCATTCTTTCTAAATCTGTTAATTGTTTGAACCGACCACCATATGGCCAGTACTTGGTACAATCGATTGGATCAACCGATTCAGTCTAATGTTCTAAATAATGTTTGTAATTTATAACCTTTCAATGTAATACGTACTTCCTCTCTATATCGCCTTCCCTCTCTTTGCTGAGTAATAAAATAGTTAATAAAAAATAAATGCCATAAAAATGATACTGTAGTACTCGCTGCACCATGCTATAGCATCTGTACCAAGTATACCCTAGAGGGTGAAGGTATAGTGCAAAAACGAGTTTGCTTCTGATCCTTTAGCAAATAACTGAGCATTTAATAGCTACGGTAGATGTTAATGTTGCTATTGTACATAAATTCGATTCCTGTTCAAAATTTCCTTTCCACGTTGAAACAATGGAAACATTTCCGCTGTACGCGTATTGGATAATCATTTGTGTAATTACTCTCTCTCTTCATTTTTTTTAAATTTTTTTTATCTCTCTTTCCCCTCTTTTTCTTTTATTTTTATCTTATTTTACACTTTTTTTATATTATTTAAAACATACGTTTCTTCAAATTTTATCTTTCTCATCTTATGTTAATATTTTATTAGAAATTAATATTGAATATATTTTTATAAAAATATAAAATAATATATATGTAAAATAGACAATATAAATCTATTTTAAAATATCAATTGAAAATTAAAATATATCGAATAATATATTTAACAACGTATTATGTATTTTAAGTGATTCCTAAAGTTTACTTTTCACATCAACACATCGAAAACCTTTCCACTATGCGTGCATTGTACACTTATTTGTGTAATTACCTACTCTCGCTCTCTCTTGTAAAAAATTTTCCTACCTTTGCCTCTACCTCTCTCTCTCTCTCATCTCTTTTTTTTCTATATTTTCATCTTATTTTATTTTTCTTGCATATGATTTAACAAGTATGTCTGTTTTGAATTTCGTCTTTGTTATCGACCTTCTTATCATGTGTTATTTCATTAGAGATCAATATTGAGTATATTTTTACGAGAGTATAAAATAATACACATATAAAAACATGTAATATAAACTCATTCTAAGATACTGATTGAAAATTAAAATACATTTGATAATATATTTTGTAATTTACAATGTGTTTTGGGTGATAAAAGTTTAATTTTATTTTAACTTCTATACTCCCACACTAAGGTGCATGCTCAAAACTAATATAAGTATATGTAAGTGATTCGACAATGTTTGTGTGTGACGATTTAGGTTGGTGAAAATATTTTCGTAAGTATAATTATTAATAAATTTATTTTGTTAATTAAGTTAAGAAAAAAAATTTAATGATTATTTATGATAGAGAATTATTTTGAAGATAGGACTTTATATTATTTTGTTGAAATCTTAACAGTTAAATTGGTTTATGGAGTAATTTTTTTTATTATAGATTTAGTTTATGATTATTAGAATAGTTGGGAATGTAATGGTCTCAAAATTTAATGATCATTTTAAAATTTCATAAAATTTATTTTCGTTCCTTGATCGGAGGCACCATAGTTTCTTTATTTTTGGATTCCACTTGACCTTAACAAACTTTTGTGAGGGGCTTTTGAGAGAGAACTATAGTTGGTAGACTTCCTATCCAAGGAGTTTTGGGAGGAGGGTTCCCTTGGTAAAATGTGGAAGTAGCTTGTAGGAGAAGTCATTTCTTCTCTTTTTTTCATCATTGTAGGTGAGGGGAAGGGCAACACCTCCATCACCTCCTTCCCCTATTTGGTGGCTGAACCTCCTCCTTCTCTACGTTGGTCGCTGCTGCCACAGCTACAAGCATTGCTATTGTGGACCTAGGAGAAAAGAGGAGAAGAAGAGGAATTGAGGGACCTCCCCTCTCTCCTTCCCTGCCGACCATGCCTCCTCTCTCCTGACCTGCTGGCTATCGCCACTACAGCACCTTGATGTAGACACATTTATTTCACATAAACTGTCTATTCATGCATGTTCTTAGGCGTATAATTACATTCATGCACTATAGATATCGAAAAACATGCATCATCATGCATTTAAGTTAATTTGTACAACTTGTATAGTAATTCGCCTCTTATTATGGCCAGGGAATATGACGACATCATTTCGGGGCCTCGAATTGAAAATCTAATCATATGGATCTGATCAAGGCGACAATCGGAGTTCAACACCTCTAAGATTGCCCTTATCGAAACTCCGTAACATCAAATGCAATCCGAGGAAGATCAGAGGTCAAGGGGCAAGGTCGTCCAAATTCGTACCTCAGATGACAAATCAAATCGCAGGTATGGGTTCGGATCGACGATCGTAGCCCAATGACGCAAAAATCGACCCAATCCGACACCATCTACAAGCATTGGAAAATTGATGGCCTAGATAGCACCACGTGGCACCATCCAAGCCGCCCACAGCCACCGCTGTTCTCCTTCATCCACGCCATTAGATCTTGACCGTTGGATTGAGATCCCATGGTTGAGAACACGTGGTCGAAGAATTCAAAAACGTGACAAAGTGCACATAATAGCGTAGTGGATAAGAATGCCGTGCGCTTGCAGGTCGCGCAATCGAGCCTCCCCACCGTATTCCCTCTTCGCACACAAAAGCTTAATTCAATTGTCCGATCATGCGCCAACGGCTCAGATCAACGCATCATATGAACACGCAATTCGATCGCCAATTGCACGCGCTATCATACGCACTCTCAGTGCACACTCGTGGGCAATCTTGATTGTATGATCGTGCGTAAATGATCCTCGCGATGAGGTTTTTGGGGTGCACACATTATCAATTGAAGATGAGAAGGCGGCGACATGGCTACACAAGAGCCATCGGATCAGCGACGAGCGGTTGAGATCGAAGGCACGACTTCACTGACGTTAGCTACAGCGACGTATGCGTGTGTCATTAAAGGCCCTACATTTAATTTTACAGTTTTTAAAAGGACCTTTTTGCCCTTACACGTCACCTATATAAAGGACCCTACGCCCCACATATTTCACCATCTCTTCCTTCATCTCTCAACCTCCTAAAGAGCTAAGAACAACATTCTCAAGCTCGCTATAATGATCCCAAGCTACGGAAGCTCTGTTAGAGTTAAAAAACAAAATTTTCCACTTCTCACCCCTTTCGTGGAGCTCTCGCCAGCCATGTGATGGTAACATTATCATTCACCATAACTAGCTTGAATTAAATAGAATCAAGAGATCAGTGCTCTTGAATGATTGCTTGAGGACAGTAATTCCACTATGATCTATTTTGAGAAGATAATTAAATTGGGTTAATTCTGTTGTTTTAACAATCACATAATGAATGTGTAATAACCACAGGATTATCTAGGGGTTAAATGAAGGTCAATTGAACATTAAAGACCAAGAAGTGGGTTAACACTGACAGAAATATGGTTTCATGCATTTTGACGACTAAATCAGTACATAAAACCTTAATTCCCAACCCCACTTGAATTGAAAAGGTTATGATTAGGATAAAATTCATCTAAACCTCCTAAAATTCATATAAAAATATTCTAAGAGGTTTGGTACCCTTGGTTTGACCATCTGAACTTATGTTGACCTAGAATAGAGTTTCAAATAAGATTCTACCCTAATTTGGACTTCTATGCAAATTTCCTAGTCAAACGTGAGCAAAACTCAAATCAAATTTTACCATTAGATTCCTTGGGTTAAAATTAGGTTAATATAAAAATTTGGGCCCAATCAGAGTTCATCTTGACCTAGTTTGACTTCAGTCCCTAAAACCTCTATTTCCTACGTTCAGGCTTGTAGCTTTCAAAATTCCTTGCAAAAAGGGCACTAGTTTCTCATCTTCACATATTAGTCCCTGCCACCATTGTTAGGTCAACCATGATCGCAATAATGGAGGTAGGGACTAAAATATGAAGAAAATGAGAAACTTAGGGACCTAATCATAATAAAATTGAAAGTTAGGGGTTTAAGTGACAGAAATAGAGTTTTTAGGGACTAGATTGCAAACTAGGTCAAGATGAACTCTGATTGGTCCCAACTTTTGGACTTAGCCTAATTATGACCCAAGGAATTTGATGGTGAACTTATATTTGATTTTTGACCACATTTGACTGAAAAATTTGCACAGAAGCTCAAATTAGGGTAAAATCTTGTCTGAAACTCTATTCAAGGTGAAGAAAGGTTTAGATGGTCAAGCCAAGGGTACCAATCCTGTTAGAATGTTTTTATGTGAATTTTAGGAGGTTTGGATAAATTTTATCCTGACCAGAACCTCTTCAATTTAAGCAGGTCAGAAATTAGGATTTTGGTATGCTGTTTTGGTTTTCAGAATGTGTGAAACCCTATTTCTATCTATGTGGACCCAATCTTTGGAATTTAATGCTCAATTTACATTTAATTAACCCCTGGGTGACCCCTTTGTTACTCTGCATTTGTGATATGATGTTAAAACTGTAGAATTAACCCTTTTTATTATTTTCTTCTCAAAATGGATTTGCATGGAATTACTGTCCTCAGGCAATTATTTAGGAGCATTAGTTACTTGATTTCAACTAATTCAAGTTAGTTATGGCTAATGATGGTGTTACCATCAGTTCCTTGGTATGCGTGCCTATGTGCTGTATACTTAGCCATCTCTGAGGCTTTGTGCTTAAGTTGAGGTGCTGATGTTCAGTGTTAAGGTCTTGTGCCTTGTGCTCTTGAGGCTCGATAACATTAAGGCGTCTGGTTGACTTGGTTGACGTCTGATACTGTGGATCTATTTAAGGCATATGCTCTGTGGTCAAGTGATTGATTTGAGACCACCATAGCGATATTTGAGTTGATTGAGAATTTGGGATATGTGCTTAATTTGGGGATATCATTCGTGATTTAAATCACCATTTTTTGAGTCTTTTTATTCTTTTTATCCCATCATTTCTTGAGATACAATTCGGTCTATTATTGGATATATTCTGATTTATTGATCCTCATTGCATTTCTTTTATATTGTGCTCATTGTTTCTAATTGCGATTAGTACTATGAATTCCATATTTGCTCGTTACGAATGACCTCAGACTCAATTTTGTTTCCTAGGTTTATAAATTTAAATGTTGTTGCAATTTTTGTCACTATACTATGACGCTATATTTTAAACGATGATTCTCGCTCAACAACACCGCCCTCTTGCCCTCGTTCTGGAAATGGATCCCGCAACGTCGATGCCCTGCCTTATGCTCGGTTCTTCCAGATTCGCCCTTCGTTCTTCGTCTTTGCTCTCCTTCCAGACATTTTCTGCCCAGCTTGGCCTCCAAGCATTTATCAAGGAGGATAATTTCTCATCCTTTATCTTTTATCGCTTTCTAGTATAGATTTTCAGCTTTCTAGGTGTAGAAATTAGTTGTAATTGACATTATCATAGTTATAAAATTGTTATTCTCTCTCTCTCTCTCACTTTCTCTCTTTTTATCTCTCTTATTTATATTGCAAGTAGAGTAGCTATTTATAACCATTGTGAATATTTCCTTTATAAGGAAAATAGAAAAAAATATAATTGCAGATATAATCAACGTAGCCACCCCATGTTCGACTCGGGACTCACACAAGTTTCGGTTATAAATATTATTTAGTAGCGGATTTTCTTGCGAACTTGCAACAACTTGGGTTTTCCAAATTAAAAACTTTTCGCAACGATTTTCTCGCTCAACATTTTGGTGCCGTGATGAGGTGTGGCTTATCATAGTTAAAATGCCCAAGTTAAGCTAGAAACTAGGTTAAACATTGCATAATTAATACAAGAAAAGGGTTAAGTGTGAAACTTAATATAAAAGACCTAAAAAATCAAATTGGTGTTAAAAATGCATAATTAGGTCAATTAATGAGATATCCTATTCGTAAATTCAAAATGATGATCTAATTGCAAAGTAAACACATGTTTGAGTTCAAAAGTATAAATCAAGGGTTGAATTAATTGCTTAAATGTTCAATTGTACTTCAATTAAAATCTCATGGCATTTGGACATCAATAGGACCCTGCATTCATTAGATTACATATAGATCATCATGCATTAACATTTTATTTGCACATTTAAGTTCTAAGGGCCTTTTTAAAAGCTGCAAGGGCCTCTTTGAAAGCTGTTAGGGACCACTTGGTTACTAATCTCCTCACTTATGGGTTTCTTATGCAAACTTTACACCATTTCACTTCAAGGACCTATGTGTAATTTACCCAAACAGACTTGTAGCTCGCAGTTTCACTGTTCATCAGTAGAACATGACCAATTGTGGCCGTCATTCTCCTATGTCCCCTGATCTACGGTCGATCCTGTTGGTGCTAGAGCACCACGATCATTTGTTTTGATGATAACAAAACACGTGTCATTTAACATTTGCACTTGGAGTATTAGATTTCAGGTCAATTGCAAATGGAGACGTGATTAGACGGAGTTCGAGCTCGCATCCATGACAGATTGGAGGAGCTTGATAGAGAACAGAGGAGATTCGCGAGGAGCGATGGATTGAAGATGGAAGGAGATGAAGAATATGATAGATTTCCTTCTCTTGTACTCTTTGTATTTTTCGTTTCTTTTGTTGCTCTTTATTTTGTTACTTAGATTCATGTTAAAGAGCCTCAAAGTACCCTAACAGTAGTCCTAGGAACACCAGCACAACTCTAGGATACTTAGGTTTTCTGTAGAAAACTTAGAAAACCAATATAGGGTTCAAATAGCCTTTTCAGACGTCTAATTCCAAAATCAGACGTCTGATAATGTGTTTTAAGATGTCTGACTGTTGATTCAGACGTCTGATAATAATTAGGCTGGACGTAGAAGTTCTGTCTGTGAAAATTAGACGTTTAGACCTCTGACCAGACGTCCTAGAAGACGTCTGATGACTTTGCCAGATGTCCAATTAGTGGACCGTTGGCTGGCTTAGCAAATACTCAAGGATATGACCGTTAGAGCCTTATCAGACGTCCTTAGGCCTTTTCAGATGTCTGATAAATGGCCGTTTTGTCTCTGCTGACCCAAAATCTCTTCTCAGAGATTTTCTAGCCGTTGCACTCTCTTGGAAATCCATTCCCACGAAAAAATAGGTTTCTAGACGTCCTGACATAGTGCCAGACGTCTTGTATGTTGTCTGATGGACTTGCACTAGAACCTTGTTTAGATCTGATTCAAGTCAGGAAGAAACCCGCCTAAAATCAGACGTCTGATATTTTTCCCAGACGTCTTAAAGTGATCTTCCAGACGTCTGATGCCAGGATCAGACTTCTGATAAGCCTGTCAGTGCAATCATTGTTCCTGATTTCGGCCTGATTCTCTTGGGCTTTGCACCCAACGGCTATGGGAGCTTTCCTAAGCCTTCCAAAGCCTTCCTAAGGCCTCTATAAATAGAGAGGAACCTCTTGCACATTAAGACACACCAAGTAATACATTTTCACACCATTTTGTGTCTCTTGATCCTAAGAAGCAAGCTCTTACTCTCCAAGCTCCAGTTCTTCATCTAGAGAGCATCAAGCATTTGCACACCCGCTCTCCCGCCGTAGTTCACAAGAGCGACGTTGTGCCATCGCGTGGCTCACGCACCCGCGTCATCGATCCGACGCACTCCTTGCAAAGGGGAGTTTCCTAATTCCTATAGAAGCTTAGGTTAAAAATTACTTTGTTGGCTCTATAGGATTATTTGTTATTTTATCTTTGTTATTTTGTTGGGTATTCACTTTGTGAATTCCCATCTCCTTCGAGGGACAAAATCCTTCTCGTGAAGAGAAGGGGTTGAGGAACGCTACCCTCGCACTTGTAGCGTGGTTGTAATTGAGGTTGAATCACCCTCGTTTAAAGTGATTCGTTTAGTGGATTTGATCAACTTGGTTGATCGGAAAATCCTAACTCAAGAGGGTTAGGTGGTGGTTTTCACCCGGTTTGAGTTTCCACCTAAAAATAATTGTGTACTTTGTGTGTTTGTCTATTTTGTGAGATTGGTATTTTTTTAATTCCGCATTTTTTACGTCACGCTGATCTCACCCCCTCCGAGTATTGAATCCACATGTGGAATGATTTAGGCTAACCCATTTAAGGACATGTTTGATTGTTTGTATTGCAGGGCACCTTTCTTCCTCCTGTGTCTCATGAATCCTTCCACATATTTCACGCATTCCCGCTCTTTCCCTCCTGTTGTGAATTATCCTCAACATGACGATTATCCCAACTCGTACTATAATCAACCATCAGTTAGTTGGGATAATTCGGATTGGGGATACAATTCCGGACCTCCATGTTTAGGTCTAACCCTGAACACTTTGATTCTGATTTCTATCCTTCTCAGAGCTACATTGGTTATAGATTGTCTTCCTTTCATGAACAACCTAATATGATCTACAATCAAGAAGGACACACCAATCTTTACCCATCCTCTGATTTCACTGCCTTTAGGTCATCACCATCTTTTCAACAATCTGAAATGACCTATTATTAGGAAGGGTATAACGAATCTCAATTCGTTAATTCCTCTGCATTGAGCCCAAACCCGCCCAACCCTAAACCAACTCATTTGGTTCAGGTTAACCAGGTTCAAGATAAGGTTCTGGCTAACTTGAGGAATATCATTCAATCTTTAGAAGTTTAACCAATACCTTGCATTGAGAGATTGGAGTGCCTAATTGAAATGATTGATGATTTAAACAAGTCTTTGTTGGATTGGCTCCAGGACGTTAAGGATAAGAACCCGGGTGAGTTTCTACTTGGGAAATTAGCGAAATTGAGGATGAGATTCGTGGTTGCTTTGATTCAATCTTGGAATGATTCTCAGGATGAACCCTCTTCAGGAAAGCCAATGATAGAACCCGCTTAGGCACCTGCTGGGGGGGACATGTGTTATGAGGCTGACCAGATTGAATTAAAGCAACCAATTAAGGAAGATTTGATTTCTTCACCTGAGTTCCCTGAGCCGGGTTACGAGAAAATGTATGTCTCCTTGGAACAGAAAGTGAACTGATTTTGGGACATACATTGATACGGATCCTGATGGTGAAGATTCAAGTTGCGAAGTCTCACGCGAGTTTTCTGAACACGATTTCTGTGAGACGATTGGGCCTGAGGAATCTGATAAATCATTTGATAGCCCAATAACTGAGGAAACTGATCTTAGGGCACACATTACAGATCCAGGATTACATTTTCTGGATGAATCAATTCAATGCCCTGATTATCAGTTACACCCCGTTGAGCTTATCGATAATTTTGTTTCTGAGATAATTAGACCCAAGTCAATTCTAATTCTGCCACATCATTTAGACTTGGAGATTTCAGATGGGGTGATTAACATGCAAGAGGTCTCGGAATTTAACATGCTGAATGAGGAGGATAGGGGCTGGGAAGTTATGATTTGGGAAGTTAATTTTGGAGGAAATGGAAGATTGAGTCGAAGGGTTCCTTTTAAGCTGAAACCATCAAATCAGAACCCTTACGACATTTGTTTCGAGGATGTCAAACTCAAGCACACATTCAACGATTATCCTTTTGAACTTCAATTCTCTGTAGCCCGACTTTTTGGTCTTGGGTTGAATCCTCATAAATCGCAGGCCCGACCCCGCTTGCATTCTGATTTCAGGTTTTGGATAATTTTTATCCAGAACCTAAGATATTCTCGATTATGGGGTGTGGGTCTGCACCACAATCTGGTCCACATCTGTGGACCTCTGCTGATAGGTCAGAGGATTCTTCTGTTCATTCTGATTCTGACCTGCACTTGTGATTTTTTCATTTCTTTTCTTTGTATAGTGTGCCTAGCTGAAGGCACTAAATTCAGCATATATACAGTTTTTCTTAGTTTTCATCTCGGAGCGGGCCTGACATTCACGCAATTCAGGTGCTTTCTTCACTTTTCCACTCTGTTTTATGTCTTTTTAATACAATGAGGACATTGCATTAGATAGGCATGGGGGTGGATATTCATCTCTGAATTCATTCGTCAGCTCCGTAGATTTGTTTTATTTTCTTTTATATATATATAAAAAAATTTCGAAATTAGGAAAGAGAATTTGGGTTTAAGAAAATTTTCAATCTTAGGAAATACTACATTATGATTTGAACACAAAGACCCTTCAGGTCTTTGGACTTAATCAGCCCGTGTATCCACTAAAATGTGGATTTGTCTTTCGAGTCCTCACCATCTTAATTCTTTCGTAATTGGAGTAAATAAGTTTGGGTGATAAGTACACGACTTATCTACCCGCCCTCTGATTTGAGGGAATTTTGAGTCTTAAGCATCTACACACTTTCTTTGCACTGACTCGTTATTCGGAAATTTTAACGGAAATTGGGTGGCTAATGAACCTTCTAGGATGATATGGCTGGCAAGTTATCGTGGGTAACAGCCCATAGGTAGGTTGTCCAGAGCCTAATCATTGGACTTTTCTCTTTTTCCTGCCCTTAGGTAAATCTTAGACCAGGGAAGCCACCTACTTAAAAAAAAAAATAAAAAAAAGGAGAAAAGAACAAAAAGAAATAAGCCACACTTCGTCGCATGAGTATGGCTGGTAAGTTGTCGATGGTAACAGCTCATCGACCGGTTGTCTAGAACCCAACTCAGTAAATGCACTAAAAATTTCCAAAATACTTAGGAAGAAGTGGAGAAGTAGAATAAATCAGGGAGATATACACTGGATTCACCCTTGTGTTGACCCCGTAAAAAAATAAAAGTAGGGAGAAAGCTACCGGTTGTAAAGATACACCTTTAAGCAGAAGTTTTTTTTTGAGGTCACCTAGAGGCATAGAAATCCAAAGTCCGTTTTAATTACCGGTCAACGAGTCTATCACAATCACAAATTAGGGTTCTCATCAAATCTTGGGTGAGTTGAATGGCCGTAGAAAGCCACTCTTAAACCCTAAAATTTGAAAATTCAAAAAAAATTAGAAAAGAGTAAAAAGAAAAAGAAAATTTTCTTTGAATAAGGTGAGGGCTTGAGGTGGTCTGCATTTTGGATGATACCCGGGCACTGTTGTATCTTTGAAAGTTCAGTTCCTAAGTAGACAATTTCTTAATGATCGAAAATAACTCAGGTCCAAATAATCCAACCTAATTCTTTTATAAATAGCATATAGTTTTTGCTAGGGACTAGCAAAAGATAGGCATAGGGGTATGATGTAAACACATTTACACTACTTAAGATGTCTATTTATGCATGTTCTTAAGCATAGGATTGCATTTCTTGATATAAATATTGCATAATATGCATCATCTTGCATTTAGAGTAGTTTGAATAAAATGGAAGTTAATTGTCTCCTTTTATGTGCTTAGACAGGGTAAACATTTTATCGAGGCATCGGATCAAAGATCCAATCGTATCGATGTGATCAGGGCGACGATTGGAGTTCAACGACTCCAAGATCACCCTAATCAGGCATCCGTAGCATCAGATAGTGACCGGGGAACCCTAGAATAGCAAGGACTAGGATGGTCTAAATCTGCACTTCAAATGATAAATCCGATCGCACGGATGAATTCGGATCGACGATCGCAGCTCAACGACGCAAAAATCGAGTCAATCCGACATCCGTGCCACCATCTACAACTTCCAGAAGATGGACGGCCAAGATGGCGCCACGTGGCGCCATCCCAGTCCCCCAAACGGCCGCTTACATTCCATGAAGACCACGCAGCCGCCCCCTCTCCGCCGTTGGATCTTGATCCAACGGCTGTGGATGCGTCTCTTTAAAATCATCCGCGCAACCTTTTCGACCACGTAGCGCAGCGGAGACAAAGCTGCGGGCGAAGCAGAGGTCATGGGATCGAGTCCCGCGAGCCTCAAATCAGGCGCAAGCGAGCAGGCGCGTGGAGCATTGGATCTTGATCGGACGGCCGTGCGTGCCCGATAGCGTTCGCGCGCGATTGAACGCGCGGCGTCACGCGCGATTGCACACGGGCGGGCGCGCAACGCAGCGGGTGAAGGCGTGACTTAAGCCGTCCGATCTCGCGATCGAATGGCTGAGGATCGCTAGACGTGCGTATACGTTGAAGAAGCAGGCTGCCGAGGAGGCGCGCGTGGGCGCGGAAGCTACGACCACGTTGAGGCTTTAGTGACGGATTTATCCGTCACTAAAGACCCCTCATTTATTATTTTGAAGTTGTAATGTCTATTTTTCCCCCGCTCCTTGCAACTATAAAAGGAGACCCCCTCTATACGAAATTCTCATCCCTTCCTTCTCTTCTCTACCTCTCCAAAGCTCAAGAGAAGCTTGTCCCACACCCGGGATGCTTCTCGCGAGATAAAGTCCAAATTTTCGTCCCCCTTCGGAAGTGGATCCCGCGACGACGACGGCGTGCTGCTCCGTTCCCGTTCTTCTGCTTCGTCCAAGCGTCATCCCGTCCGGCTTGTCCTCCAAGCGACTGTCGAGGAGGATTTCTCTCTCCCTATTCTTTTTACTGCTTTCTAGTATAGATTTGCTGCTTTCTAGAGTAGTTCTGTTCGTCCTCCAAGCGATCGTCGAGGAGGGCATTTCTCCCTCCATCTTTTAATGCTTTCTAAAATAAATTTATCACTTTCCAGTATAATTATTTTATGCTTTCTAGTTGTAATGAACAATCTTCTTAATGATAAATTCTTTGTTTATTCTACATCTCATTTTGATTTTTA
This sequence comes from Thalassia testudinum, assembly GCA_037157565.1. NCBI lineage: Eukaryota > Viridiplantae > Streptophyta > Magnoliopsida > Alismatales > Hydrocharitaceae > Thalassia > Thalassia testudinum. The sequence goes on from JAZHRO010000013.1 coordinate 76,378,084, forward strand.
TGTGTAATATTCTCTCTCTCTTACCCTCTCTATTTATTGTAAATAATTAGATAGTTTTAAATTGAATTACTTCGTGACAAATAAAAAGAAACACGTAGTTTTAAATCAAACGTCCACCTCCCTGTGTTCGACCCGGAATTTTCATTTCGGTATAAATTTTATTTGTTGAACACGAATTCTTCGCTTTCAAACTACAACGACAGGTTTTCTAAAACCAAACACGTTAGCGTAGTGATTCGGCACGCTCAACATTTTGGCGCCGTTGCCGGGGAACAATTCGTACACTCAACAGGGGTCATTTCTTAGGTCAAAAAATCGCTGAAAAGATTTTGCAGTCGGGATTTTTATGGCCAACCATTTTTAGAGATACACACGAGTTTGCCAAGTGCTGTAAGCGATGCCAGGCAGTCGGTTCTATGATCCAGAGAGATATGATGCCTCTCCAATCCATTCTGGTCGTAGAAGTGTTCGACGTCTGGGGCATCGACTTTATGGGCCCCTTCCCGAACTCGCATGGCTTTGAGTACATACTCCTCGCAGAAGACTATGTCTCAAAGTGGGTAGAAGCTATACCGGCAAGATGAGCTGATCATAAGACTATTATATCCTTTGTCCGGGATTTTATTTTTGTGAGATTCGGAGTTCCCCGTGCCCTGATAAGTGATGGGGGAAGCCACTTCATCCATGCCCATTTCAGGTCATTATTGAAAAAATACGAGGTGCAACATTGCATTGCCACCCTGTATCACCCACAGACCAATGGGCAAGCTAAAGTATCAAACCGTCAAATCAAGCTTATCCTTCAAAAGATGGTTAGACCTGATAAGAAGGATTGGTCCGATCAATTAATTGATGCACTATAGGCATATCAGACCACGTGCAAGGCCCCGCTCGGAATGTCACCATACCGCATGGTGTATGGAAAGTCCTGTCACCTTCCTGTGGAGCTAGAGCACCATGCCTTTTGGGCGATGCAGAAGTTTAAATTTAACCTCAAGGCCAGAGGTTATGAAAGAAAGCTCTAGCTCAGTGAGTTAGAGGAGATTAGGCGGGAAGCTTACGAGAATGCAAAAATATACAAAAACAAGACAAAAGCTTTCCATGATCAACACATCCAGGGGAAGGAGTTTGCACCTAACCAGCAGGTTTGGTTGTTTGACTCTCGACTCAAATTCTTTGCGGGAAAGCTCAAGTCTAGGTGGACTGGGCCGTTCCTAGTGGTCCACCCATATCCCAACGGGGCGGTCCAAATTAGAGACCCAAAATCTGGGCACGTTTTTACAATTAATGGCCAACGCCTCAAACCATTCTTTGCCCAGGAACCTCCTCCTGCTGACGAAACGACACATCTTCTTGAGGACGTATGACTGATGAGTTGCCAAGCTGGAGGCATTAAACTCAGCACGTATACATATATACATACCATATATACAAAGCATATTTCATTTTTGCATAATATTTTGCATATTGTTTTGCATATTGTGTTTGGTATTGCAGTAATGACATGAGCTCAATGACAACTCAGAAGCAGTTATAGGTGATTTCAATCCACATACACCAGCCTTATTTCTTTTATTCATGCATGAGGACATGCAAACACTTAGGCATGGGGGGGGGGGGGGGGGGGGGCGGGGTAGTCCATAAAAACTGAAAATTTTTTGCCAACAATTGGGGGATTAGATCGCTTTATCAAGAGGTTTTATTAGAGAATTATTCTTTAGTAGATTCCTAGACTTAGAATCCGGTATAATTTCATACTTGCATGTAGAATTTGCAATGGATCCACTATGAAAATTGATAGACATATCTAGTTTGTCGAGAAGAAGCATTGGTTCTTCTCCTAAACCCTTGGATAGTAATCAGGGAGTCAGGTGAATTATCTTGTAGTAGATCCACCAAAACATACGTGAGATGAGAGTAGAGACTCTACTGGTGCTCTAAGGCTAGTGTAAGAAATCTTTAATCTTTAATAATTGAATAATGATACCCGGAGATGGGCATATTTTTCGCTCTTAGTTCTTGCGTACTACATTTGTGAGAAATTCCATACGAGAGCCACCAAATAAGGCAAAAACATAGAGATCGGGTTCTGATAAAACTAGGACTGAGATGGATGGTCACGACCGTCCTCTACGGAATCCTCGGCTAAAGGAGGGTATTGATGTCAAGGTTAGAAATACGTCATCCTATCCATTCCTACCCAGTTCAAGAGTAGGCACTTCTACCAAATAAGCCACCCGAGATCCTCTTGGTCATCCCCAAAAATCCCAAATAATGCCTCGTGAATAAAAGTATATATGTCGTCTTGAATTGTTGCATTATGTTGGTAACGGCATTGTGCCAGCAAATATATATATATATATATATATATATATATATATAGAAAAGAAAAAGCATACAAAAGGGATATTTGCTTATGAAAAAAAAGTGTTATGTTAAGAAGTTTGAATTATGTAAATCAAAATGTTTTGAGGCAAAAATACCTACCACCCTCATGAACCACCAAATACAGCCTAAACCTATTTTTCTGTATTTCTGACCGCCTGAATACGGGCTGAAGAGTCTGACTTAGTCGTAGGGTTATCGGAACCTAATTAAAGTGTAATGCCATGTGAGACCACCAAATACAGTTGCAAATCTGGTAAGATGTGAGCTCAGAAACAAAAAGAAGAAAAAGAGAGAGAGAAAGAGAGAAAAGATAAAGTATAAAAGATTAAAGAGAGTATAGTTTTCCAGCCCTTCTCTAAGTTAAGTTATTCAATAATCTAATAATTTAGATTCTGAAATACTAGTCTCTATGTCGCACCAGAAGTGAGTGAGCCACCAAATACAAATCCAGTTAACTCAGACGTATTCTACCTAAGGCAAAAGCCGAGGCTAAAATCAGAGAATATTATATATTGATGAGAGGCTCATCATGATCTCTAATTACCCCTGATTAACTAGTTTTCCTAGTTAATTAGCTTAGGTTATGAATATATAAGGGTTAATTATAGAATAAGGGATATTTAGTAAAGGACCTTAAAATAAGTTTAAAATGATATTTTATCATTCAATTAATGTTATTAATAGTTTAATTAATAATTGGACTCGAAATCTTATTAACATTTCCTTAATTAATAAGTTAAGTAACTTAAACATAATGTATAAATAAGTATATAATAACTTAAGTAATTTTACTTAATCTAATAAATTAACTTAAAAAGGTTAAAAATGTAAATTCAAGGTGAAAACATAATAATTACCTTATTTACTAACATATATAAAAAGCTGAAAAAGATCTAAGTTAAAATAAACCTTTAAAACCTGGGTTTGCATTTAGGTCCTTAAAATTCATTGCAATCAGGTCCTTCATTTTCATATAGGTCCTTAAGTTTCATTCCATTTAGATCCCTTTCGTCTTCTTCTTCTCCAGCCGAGTGGACGGCTGACGACGGAGAGTAACTTCATCGCGCGATCACCGCCCTGCCAACATCATCTTTCTTTCTCTAAGCTCTTAAAGCTTGAGCTCACCACTCCATCTTCTTCCACCGGTCTGGATTACTCGAAAATCCTATTTTCTAGTGAGAGTTAACCTCACTGTCATCGGAGATGAAGCCGGAGGTTAAGCTCCCCAAGCTTCTTCTCCGTCCAGACCTCGCCACCTTCTTTGTCGCCATCCACTATAAATACCCCCTCACCCCTCCGATTTCTCTCAAGTTGGCTCCCTTTCCTCTTCTTCACTACAGCCGACTTCGATAAGCTATTCTCTCCACAACTCTGACGAATCCCTATCTCAACTTCCGACTTCCTTCGTCCATTATGATTAGTCAAGGAGATCCGCCGAGGTCAGCCGCGTCTCTGGACACAAGCGACGACCAAGGAGATCCCCTACTTCATCCATCTTCGCTCGCCGGAGATCTTCTTCTTTAACCCTCTGATTTCATCATCCGCTATGAAGCTTCGGCGGAACCCTATTGACCCCTTCGTCCAAGTAACAGTAGATTAGGAGTAGGAGTAGGAGTAGTTTAGTTTAGTTAGGTAGTTAGGCAGGTAGTTTAGTTGTAATGTCTAATTTCTCAGATCATCTTCTTCGACTCCGGCAAGTTCCTTGAGCTCACCAGAACTTTGATTTCATCTTTTAAATTCATTGATCACCTTCTTTTAACCCTCACAATCACTTCTAACCCATTTAAACATTAAATTGATCACTGTTTCGCCTAATCCACCTTCACCTCCACCAACTACTCCTGCTGTCCACGGTAGTAGTAGTTGAGCTAATTCCACATCCACAGGGTCCTTCATCACCTATTCACAATCTAAGGATCCTAATCCACACTTTAATTTATATAAATACCACATATAACTTAAAGGCCCAATTTTAATTAAGCTCCTGAGCTCGCTGTCAATGGTGGCTCAAGAGTAGTTAAAACCTTTAATTAACTATATAACTATGATCGCAATTACTTGTTGACTTGTTTTGACCACTCAATTGAGTGGTAAAACAGGTCGTGAGCATTAACCAACTCAGATTCCTTAAAAAATGAATTCATTGTTAAATCTTTCTTTTAATGATTAATTGAAGAAATTAACTTGATCCTGAGGTTCCTTGCAACCTCAAGAACCTTTACAGATTAAAAATGGCACAATTCACCTTTCTGTACACGATTTTGCCTTTTTCTGGACACATCGGAGCTCCAGCGAGCTCCAGCAACTTGAAATTAGTCTTTAGCCTTTAGAACTTGATGAAAAGCTCCAAATTGACATGATATTGATTACAGAGTAGTTTGAGGTCTTTAATTTGAGATTTTAACATCTGGAGCTGTATATTAAGAGTTCATCTTCTCCAACTCTGATGGAGTTGGAGAAGTCTGACAGAAGTTTAAAAGAGACATTTGATGGATCTAAAAGCTTTTGTGCAATGCACTGAAGTTAGTTATGCCTTCAAATCTGTGTAACAAACCTTTAATTCTTTTGATGAACAAAGTGCCTTAGGAGCTCAGGCGACAAGCCTGGAACCCTAATTTCTAGGGTTTACATGCCTGTTTAAGAGGTTGAGTGAATTTCTGAAGTTGAAAGGATCATATTCAAGGCTTTAATTTCTTGTTAAGAGGTTTAAATCAAAAAGTCAAATTTTGAGCCTTACAGTCAAGCCTGAGGAGGATATTCTGATTCTGACCTCGAACTGAAGAATTGAGGAGTTAGAGTTAATTCTGAGAATCTGTTGGATTGTATTAGAATGATTTTACTAAGCTCAGATTTGTAATTTTGGTTGGAATTTAAACCTGTCAGTTTGGGTTATTTTCGAACCCAAACTGATGGCAGTGTCATTTGGATGAAATTTGATCTCAAATCCTGCCTAGATTAGTTAGTTTTAACCCTTAGAATCTATTTAAATCAGTTAGATTTGCTCTTAACTGTCTGTTGCACAATTCTGAGTTGTAAATTTCTGTCTCTGAGGCTTCTAGAGAAGCTTCAAGCTTCTCTGCTGAAACTTGAAGCTTTGAGAGCTCAAAACCTATACCTGTAACCGAGGAATAACCTTTAGAAACTATACAGAGCCTTAGCTATGACCTTAAGTCCAGCTGTGGACTCTATGAAGATAAACTCCATTTCCAGGCAATAAAACCTCATAGGAACCCCCTAGATTCACTCAATAAATCGAAGAGGAAAACATCCTCTTATTCTAAAATTGACCCTGCAATCTTGTAGAGCTACCTTAGAGCTTTCCATCAAGCTTTGAATCGCTTGATTTGGAGCTCTGAGTAGGGAGAAATACTCTATTGAAGTCAGGTCTGGAGGGGGGAAACATAGTCCCACATCGGTAGTTTACGAGCGGGTGACTTAGTATAAAACTGATTTGTGTTGTAGGCATGCTAGTCGTCAAGCGCTTGGTGCGAATCTGAACCCTGATCATTCTGAGCATATGTGTGTGTGTGTGCGGGCTTGTGTGCCTGCGGGTGTGCGCCCGAGTGGGCGTGTGAGAATGAGTTGGCCCTGGGAGGGCGAGGCCTGGGAGGCGGTTGAGCCAGTTGGCTCGAATATGTGAACCAAGAAATAAACCAAAATTGAACCCTAATGAAATGAGGCGAGGACCGAGTAGGGTCTGGTCTCACCCTGATCTCAAGGTGCTGTGAATCCTCGAAAGGACCTCGCCGCAAATAAAAAAAAAGTTTGGTTAAAGAGCAAATAAACCTGGTTCAGCTGAAGATTTAAAGGGGAAGCTAAGGAGTAGAGAGGTAGAGACTCAGAAGGCTAAGTGTTGAAGAAAGAAAGCTGAAGGCTAAGAAAGGAGAAGAGCAGGCACGGATACTAAGAAGAAAAAGACTAAGGGAAGAAGAAGGCAGGAGCAGAAGAAGAGAAAAAGAAAAGAGCTCGAGAAAGTATAAAAATAGTATAAAAGGAAATGAAGAAAGAGAGAAGAAAAGAGAGAGAGGCTGAAGAAAAGAAGTTTAATTTCTTTTTTGTAATAATTTGTTTTAATTGTAATAAGGCATGTTCTAGCTAAATCAATTTTTCTTTGCCTTAAATCATTTCAAATTAATAGAGAATTCATATGTTTTTAATGTTGAAAATTCATATGGGATTTTGTATATTCCTTAAAGTTTAAATCATTTGGCAAAATCCATGTTTTAAATTAACTTAAATTTACCTCCTATACTTATAAAGAAAAATAAAAGATAACTAATGAATTTTGAATGAATTATACCTCCCAACGAACGACCTAGACTCAACTAGTAAAAATTTCTAAAATGTTAGGTTAATTCGACCTTATACTACTAATCGACACAACTTCGAGTTAACCTAAGTGACTTTTCTCTACTCTTAATTAAGTAAAATTAACTTAAATAACTGAGTTGAGTAAGAAGCCCATCATATATCCCTAAGAGAAGAGGTTTGCCTATCCCAATAGAATTTTACTAGGGGGCAAGTACAAACTTTAAATGTGTATCGACTCTTCGATTGGATCGGTTGCAGAAGCTACAACAAGATATGTTCGTAGTTATCTGGATTCTGAATTTTTGGTTGAAACAAAAAGAAATAAACCTTTAGTTAAACTCTTGATAAAATGCATTTAGTCTTGCACTTGCTAGGGACTAGCAAGATTTAGGCATGGGGATATGATTGCACAGTAATCATAGGCCCTATTTCGCCTAAATTAAGCCAGAACTTAGCTTAACATGAACATTCTGCAGGCATACGCATCGTATTCTACATCGTAGTTGATATATGTGTTTTATGCATAAAAAAGTGCTACTTGAGAGGTATCACTCATTGCATGTAATTCAGGGCAGCGGATGACCAATCCAACCGAATGGATCTATTCAGAACTACGACAGGAGTCCAATGCTTCCAAGATCGCATCAATCATACTCCTGTAGCACCCTTGGGAATCTACAGAAGATTAAGAGCCAAGGGGCAAATTAAAGAAGATCCAAACCTCAGATGACAAATCCAACCGTGCGGATGGATCCGGATCGACGTTCGCAGTCCAACGATGCAAAAATCAACTTAATCGGAGGCCTACATCATCAGATACAAGAAGAAGATGGATGGCCGCAATGGCACCACGTGGCGCCATCGTAGTCACCCCCTCACTGCGCTTTAAATGAGAAGGAGAACCGCGGGCCGTTGGATTGTCATCCAACGGCCGTGATCGTGCCATCGGATCGGCCCTTAGCCACCTCATCTAAAGAAATGTGATCCCGACCGTTGGATTCCCATCCGACGGCCGAGAACGTACGCCAACGAAACCAAAGCACAACCAACTCATGGGAGTAGCGCGTTGGTTAGTGCTCTCTCCATGAGACGGGCGGCATGGGATCGAAGTGTGCTCCATGGGGATTTAGGAGAAGCAGCATCTGAAGATGAAATTCAACCGCTGGATCTCCATCGAGCGGCTCGGCAACGAACGCATGGAAGATGTGGAGGCGTTGGATGCAGACGCATGCGATGACGTGTACGGAAACACGTGAGAGCGCGCTTTAGGATTTTAAAGGTGCGATGGAGCGTGCGTTTAAGCCATCTGATCAAGGCGGGCGATGGAGGATTGAAGCACTCAGAAGAGGCAAGCGACGAAGGCGAAAACATGAAGGGAGCACGCGGGCAATCTGCAGCCATGCGATGGTGGATTGACGCTCCACGGAGTGCCATGTGGCAGCATCAGAGCGAACTGAGGGAAAAAGAATGATTTGGAAGGATTTATCAGGGCCGTTGATCTCCCGATCAACGGATCTGATTAATCCAAAGCATTTACTCGGATTTAAGGGGCCAAATGCACTCTTTGCCTCCCACCAAAGCTATAAAAAGAGGCCAAAGGCCCCCTTTGAAGGCGTTCTCTTCATTCTCTTCTTCCTCCTTCAACCTTTCTTTCTTTTTATTCTTCCCACCTTCTTTGCACCTGTCTCTGTATCTCTGTTTGAATCATCCGTTGGGCCACTCTGACGGATCGTTGCTACTCTTCCCAACCTCTCCAAAAGGCCACCACAAACCACCTGTGGTGCCCTTATTCTGTTACAACCGTAGTTTGTTTATTTTATGTTTTATTCAAATGTATGTATCCAATTTGTGTTCAATCTCTCCTTGTGATATAAATATTGTGATTGACTGTTCCTTTTACTTAGCCTTTATATTTGAAATAAACACATGAAATCAAAAGTGCTTTCTGCCTCCCTATGATCGATCGAGGCTCACCAAGTTCCGTTAATTTATTTGCTCAATATGTATTTTGCACTATACTACAACGTGTTATTTTCTACGCGATCTACACCGCGAACAGAGGGTACCCTATCCAGAGTGCCTATCCATTCCTAAGAAATCTTCTGTTGGCTTGTCTGGAGCCAAGGATAGGATAGACGAGATTATGGACACTTTTAGGCAAGTCCATATCAACCTGCCTTTGTTGGAAGCTATCAAGCAGATCCCGTCCTTTGCCAACTTTCTGAAGGACTTGTGCACCCAGAAACATCGATCTAGGAGACAGGTCCAAGCTAAGGTCATTGATGGAAACACCATCATGAGCCATAACTAGCTCAATTTGGTATGATAAAGTCAATAAAAGCTCTTTCAAAACCATCAGAGGGTTATATAAGCATGTTGTTCTGTTTTGAGAAGAAGATAAGAAACCAAGGTTATTTCTACAATTTTAACAACATTTCACAACTACAGAATAACCACGGGGAATTTCAGGAGTTTATTAAAGGTCATGTGGCCATTAATGTCTAATAAATGGGTCCATGTAGAACGAAATGGGTTTCCACACATTTCAAGAATTAATGGACATCTGAAATCCTAAAAACAGACTTGCTCAATTAACTGAGGTTTTGGTCAAGATAAAATTCACATTAATCCTCTAAAATTCATAGAAAAATATTATATAGGGTTTGGTTTCTTTGATTTGACCATCAGAACCTATTTTGACCTGAAACAAAGTTATAGACAGAAAGTTGCCATAATATAGGCTTCTGCATAAGTTTCCCAATCAAACTTGGTCAAAATCAAAATCCAAGCTCACCATCAAATTCTTTTGGTCAAAATTAGATTTGTACCAAAATTTGAGCCCAATCTGAGATCATCTTGACCCAGTTTGCTTTTCAATCATGATCTGAAAGTCAGCCATAGGGAATCCTCTGAAAGTCAGCCACGGGGCTGGGCTCCGCCACCACATAAGCTAAAAAGCCCTCACACCCCTGACTCAAAAGCCTTGCTACCCGAAGCGCAGATATGCATCTGAAACCTCCGTCTATCGGCTGTCCGTGAAACTCAAAGGAAGGCATCTCCGGTATGGAGAAGACGATCTTCCTCCCGAAATAGTCCACTAAGGCATTGTAGGCGAACAACTAATCCATCCTTAGAATCACGCCAAAATCCTCCATCGGTATCACAATCAGGCCAATGGGGAGGTTGTGTCCCCCTATATTGACCTCACAGTCCGTGTAGACCTCCTCAGCTACAAACACCTGGCCACCTGGGCCTTTGATCACAAACAGATCCTCTAATAACACACTGTCCTGTCCTAAACTGACAGCAAAACTTGCAGCGACAAAAGAGTGTGTGGCGTCGGAATAAAAAAGCACGTAAACTAATATGTCGGAAACGGTAACCATACCTGCCACCATTGAACTGGAAGCCCTGGCATCTCTGTGTGTCAGGGCGTTGATACGCCCCTCAGCCCTCGGTGCAGAAGAAGCAGGCACACTCTGGGTCGGGCGAGCAGCCACTGGTCGGTACCTGATGAGAACCTCATCATGAACCCTAACTAGCACAATCTAATCCAAATATGTGTGAAAAAGCTCCTACAAAACCCAAAGAGAGGCTTAACTCAGAGAATTCTGAGTTAAAGAATAAAATAAATCATCAGGGGTAAAACTGCAATTTCACCAATGCAGTATGCAAACAGGGTAATTAAGGGTCCAAATATAGGTCAAACGAGCTTAATAAGAAGGGAAGTGGGATGATCTGATCTGAAAAGGGTTATAGCAACTTCCAGGAATTAAATGACATTCTGTAACTCTAAAACAAATCCACTTTAATTCACGAGGTTCGAGGTAGGATAAAAATCAACTAAACCCTCTAAAATTCATAGAAAAATATCTCCTAGGGTTTAGAACCTTCAATTTGACCTTTGCAACCTATTGTGACCTAAAATGAGAACCATACCCAATTAATGACTGAATTTGGATTGTTGCGTAAATTGACCGGTCAAACATGATCCAACCTAAAATAAAATTTCACCATTAAAATCCTTAGGTTCAAATTAGTTTGCTATAAAAATTTGGGCCTAGGAAAAGACCATCTTGACCGACTTTACAAATTGGTCCTCCTAATTTACTTTTTGACCCTTATCTTTTGAAACCCTTACGTTCATCCCTAACTTATCGTCGTTCTTTGCAAAACGGTCCTCCCTGCCATTTCTGCGCAGCGCCATACCTCCGGCGACCTTGTGCGGAGGATGGCGCCGCGTAGGCAAGGCGGTCGTCCTCTAGAACAGGTGGGGGGTTCCCTGCGACGTCCTCTGTCGCAGGGACCCTCCCCTGCCCTCTGCCACCGACCATGCCTCTCGTGTGAATGCACGATAGGCATGGGTATCCTCTCCGGCCACTCTCTGGCGAGGCTGGCACGTCGCCTCCTCAGTCCCCTCTCCGCGCCAAGGCTTTTATAAGGAGCGGCAAAGTCTGCCAACTCCTTCAAGCTTCCTCTGGCGGAGAAATACCCCACATTTCATCTCTTCCCCCTTCGGTCAGAGTGCCCAAGCTTTCGGTGATCTTCTCCTCCTCCTCCTTGTCTCTCTGCTGCCCTACCTTCAATAGAGTTTACTCTGCCTTGTCGTCCGCGCCAGGCCGTACCAGCTGGCACCCTCAGACCGCCTCCTCGTCGTCGATACCCTCCTCCTGGGCATCTTCGTCCTTAGCTCCGGCAGGCACGAGATGGACGCTTCCCTCTCCCCCTTCATCAAGTAAATAGGTAGAACTCCTCATCTCACTTTCCCTTACATTTTCCCTTTTCTGATTTTCCCTTTTACTCCGCCGCCCGCCACTTCCACCTCCATCTGCTCCGTCTCTGATCACCTTCTCTGGCGAGTCCATTCCACTTCCACAGACCACCTCTTCCCTCTCCGCCCAGCCCCGAGGCTCCCCCTCACTCCACTCAACCATTCCCCCCTCTCCAATCACTGCCAATCACCTCCCAACCACCCCCCGAACAAACCCATCTTCACGCACACAGTCTGACCTAGGTCCACCTCCACAGGCGCTCTCGCGCCTCACCGACCACCGCACTGCCTTCGCCGCACTCCGGCGAAGCTTCCCACGTTATCTGACTTGTCCGAGAGGCCGTCACTGTGTTTTCAGGTTAGCACCCCCTCGCCGCGATTATTGAGCTGCTGTAGCTCCTTCACTCGCAGCTCCAGGCCTTCTCCAGCCCAGGCGCGAGTCCCAGGCAGCGCGGACTGACTCCACAAAGGCGCCTAGGCTTGCGATTTGGGTCGCGAGCCTCGCAGCTGCCCCAATAGGCAGCAACTCCCTCGCCTGCAGACGCGCAATCTGGAGGTGGGACTTTAGTCCCACCTCGTAAGTGTGAGGCCGCACGCCCACACTTAAATTGAAAAAGTGTATCGGCCTGTTTGCCTTCGATACACAGGGGTCAGGTCCCTCACACGCATGCGGCGTGCCACGTGCTCACCCACCCTCGCCCGCGCTCACGCCCCGCGGGTCTGGGCTAGATCCGACTACCCGACCAAGCACTCCTCGCCCACCACCGCACGCCGATGGGCCTGGTCCTGGGCGCGCTACTCGAACCCGATTACCTGGCTCTGGGAGAGCATTCCTAAGAGAGATTTAGAGAGAAAGAGAGATGCAGGGAAGGGGTAGGGGTAGGTTTTGCACTAATGGGTGTGTATGTGCGTAGGGAAAAAGGAAAAAGAAGGAAGAGGCAGGCGAAGGAAGGAAAGGAACTGTAGAAAATGCGCGGATAAGCCGTCTGAGCGCCGCATCAGATGTCGGAAGGGCTACAGCCAAAAGAAGAAGAAAAGAGGAAGGAAGGTCAGCGGCCAGAGCAGAAAGAAGAGGAAAAGAAAAGAAGCAGAAGCAGAGAAGAAGAAGAAAAGAGAAAGAAGAAAGAAGACACAGCCGCAAGGAAGAAAGAGGAGAAGAAAGAAGACACTGCAGCTGAAAGAAAGAAGGAAGCGGAGAAGAAAAAGAAGAAAGAAGACACAGCCGCGAGGAAGAAAGAGAAGGAGAAGAAAGAAGAAGACTCTGCAGCTAAAAGAAAGAAGGAAGCAGAGAAGAAGAAGAAAGAAGATAGGAAGAAAAGAAGAAAGAAGAAGAGGAACGGCCAAAGCAGAAGAAGAAGAGAAAGAGAAGATGAAGAGAGAAGAAGAAGAAGCCAACAAAAGAGAACTCTAGCTCTCTCTCTCCCTTTCTCTCTCTCTCTTATTATTTTTGTAACATAATTGTGAACATTTATGCTTCTAGAATCATAGTTGCTCCCTGAGTTCGACCTTGGGAAATCTTGTTATTCCGAGTAAAAAAATTTTGTGTAGTAATCTGGTAGCTGTTTTGTCATATACTACAACGACCATAATAAACATAAAGATGAAACACGCGATACCGGCCTTTACTATTCTTGGCGCCGTTGCCGGGGAGCAACGGCTATTCTAGAAGCCATAAATTCTCTATTTCTGAGTTTCTACTAATGTAGGCACAGGAAATCAAGAGAACAACAAGCAGCTGCACAACAACTACTTCAATGACAGGTAATTTTCTATCCTCTCATTTTAACCCCTAAATTCTAAAGAGGAAGAAAAAGAAAGAACAAGCAATATAGGTGTAACCTGTCTTCCATACCTAGTAAATCATCAAAGATGCATGTTTTCAATTTCAACCCACTATTCCTGCAGACACTATTAAGGGTATTTAGGGCTAACACCTTCTTGCCTGAGCCCTAATTACCAAATCAAAAGGAAGCTAACTGAACCAAGTAGAGCCAACATAAGACTCAAAATTAGGGTTTTAGAGACACACTTCTTAAGCAAGAATTGAGAAATCCTAAAAGAAGTGTGCCTAAGCCTCTGATTGAAAATACTTATTCAAAGAAACCCTAAGCAATTTGGCTCTTAAAAACACTTGAACCCTAAAAGACAAGACCTAATAAGCTCTCAAAGGAACTAACAGGTGAAGTTGACCCCTTGGGTCAACCAACCTTCAACTTAGGTCACTCTTTGCACTCAAAAGGCTAAAGTTCATGTGAAAACCCTAAGCACCTTGATCCTAACTAAAAGTGGTAGACTTAAGAGGTCAAGGTCCCCATTCTGGTCTACCCGGAATCTTAGTGACAAGAGAGGTCGGGTGGGGGAAACCCTGTAACCCGTGGGGATGCTCTACCGTGTAGGGGTCTTCGTGGGACTCACCCTCTCTGGCTGCCCAGGTAATTTTCAGGTGGACGATCTTTTGATTAAGGGGTCCATCTGCCCCGAACCTCTATAGTCACCCAACATTTTGGGTGTCTTGATTGGGTTCAGCACCTGCTAAACTCATCTTCTCCATCAGTGTATGTTTGGTAGGAGGTCCTTGAAACCTCCTTTAGAAATTCACTCTCCTCGAGGCCGAGCCTCAGTGCCCTTGTTTGAGAAAACAACACCTCACATAGACCTCTCCTCCGACTCCGAACCCAACTCACCTTCTTCTTCCACAATGGCTCAGCCAGTTGAGGAAGAGAACAATCTGGAGCACCAGCTCCATCGACTCAATGACCTCTTCCAGAACTTCATGCACCCACCGCAGCATCCTATGATGCGGGACCATTATAATCCTACTGCGGTGGCTATTGAGCCTCGAGTCAGAATCCCGACTGGAGGACCTGATTCTGAATTAAAGCCCAATATGATTCATGCCATACCTAAATTTCAAGGGCTTAATTCTGAAGACCCCTTCCAGCACATAAAACAGCTAAAGCATCTGGCCCAGACTTTTGGGTCAGATGCACAAAATTGGGATATTCTCCTCATGAAGATGTTCTCCTTCTCCCTTATGGACAAGGCCGCCCATTGGTACTAAACGCAGACCCGACCAATCAACAATTGGGAGGAACTTCAGTCCGAATTCTTGAAGAAGTTCTTTCCCGTTGGTCGGACCAATGCCTTGCACCATCAAATTACCTACTTCACACAACAAGCGGGAGAACCTCTCCATGAGGCATGGGATCGCTTTCATTATCTCATGAGAAAGTGCCCCCATCATGGAGTTCCTAAATGGGAACAAGTCCAGTCTTTTTACTAGGGACTCTGTGAAGATATTAGGCTTTTCGTCAATGCAACTTACGGAGGGAATATCATGGGTCAGCATGAGGACACCGTGTGGGAGATTCTCGAAAATATGTGCGAGAACTCTATCAATAATGACTCCATGGGATTATTCGACAGGACGAATACCCGCGCATCGACGAACCTTAGGGGAGCACATGAGACGCAGGGCCTGTCCGCATCAGTGGACCTGGAATTGATGGCCAGTCGATTGTTCAAGGTCTCTATCATTGAGAAGAAGGTGGATGAGCTGACTCAGCACTTGCAGCGAGCCACCTCTGCGCATAATTCCTTTGCACAGCCTCCTTCCACACGCGAGATTGTGCAAAACATTCTCCACCGACCTTCTCCTGGGATGGATCCGTATCCACCCCCATCTGATTCTCGGATCGGAGGATCCTCCGATCCTTTCTATACTAGCCAGGGGAATTCCACTCCCCCATTCTCTGACTCTTTGGAGGTTCCTCAGACCTGTGAGGACCTCAACGCCATCTAGAATGATCCATTTTCCAATACCTACAATCCTGGATGGCGAAATCATCCCAACTTCCAGTGGGCGGGAAATTCCCAAACTCAAAGACCACCCTTTCAGCCCCGTCCACAACCATCTCATCCTTACCAGCCGCCTCATCCGCGGCCCAACCCAACTTATCCATCAGGGCCAAACCAAGACCAAATGTCCCTCATCCTTCAGACTCTGGCTGACATTCAAAGAACGAATGCGGCTATTCAAAAATAACACAAGGACGAACTTATAGAGGTTCGAAACCAACTGGCCGAGTTGGCAAATTCTCGCCAACCGAGCACACTTCCTTCTCGACCTCTTCCTAACCCGAATAACATGCCGACCCAGTGGCGCGTTATGAACCCAAACCCGGGCCAAGCACACATGATTTATCAGGCCCCCTCCGTTCCTTCACCTGACGGGATGGAGGCTTTCACTTCTTATGCGGGTTACCAACAGCAACCCATCCTATCAAACCCTAACGAAAATGAGGCAGGACTGAATTCTGTAACCACCCGTAGTGGTAAGGAGACCCAAGATCCACCTTATCCAGACCACTCTATGCCTGGTAGTGATCCAAACCCTAGGACAGTAATCCAGGACGTTCCTATCCCTGTCCCAGATCAAAGACCTGGACCTATCCTAGAAGAATCAACCAAGGTTCCATTTCCCAAGGCCCTGACCAAGGGAAAGAAGACAACCAAACCCGTGGCTCCTGAGGAGGACCTAGTCAAGCTATTCTGCGAAAAGGGACTCAGAATAGATGTCAAGCAATACGTTGTGGTGGTCACCTTAGTTCATTCACATGAATGGTTATTCTCAAGCTAGTTGGTTCATTTCTTGGGACGACCTTGTTCTGATACCATCTTGTTACGACCCGATTTTCGAATCCCTATAAGACCCGAGATCAGCTTGCCTCGACTAATCCCATGACCCAGTCGTCCAACAAGAAATAACTGAAAAGCTGGAAAATAAATCACATTCACATATGCAATGTAACTAAACAGTAAAAGCGTACAATCAGTAAAGGAAAGTAAAAGTTGCTGGTTCAGTACATACCACCACAACAACAGGAAAGTAGAACAAAAGCAACAGTAAAAGAAACAGTAACAAAAAGTCTGAAACTCACTATAGCAGAAAAGAGAGTACAACAAAAATACTGAAACTACGGCTGGGCTCGACTGGGCCCAACACCCTCTGTAGTCGGAAGCTCGGGCGGCTCAACTCCTGAACCTGAACAGTGTTATGGAACGACGGAGTTAGCGAACACTGAGTAGAGTGGTAACCATATTATCTAAAGCAATAAAAGCAGCAAGCATATTTATCCTTTTCAAATTATTTTATTTTATAAGTAATTTATTTTCACCCCATTAGTTTACTTTCAGATTTCTTTCTTGATCTTGCATGTTCCTCGTGGGAACGAGCTTGATTGCAGTCTTTTCCAAAGAGTAGAAGGTACACGTGGTGCTCTCTTAGCCGGGAGAGTCCCCTGTGGTAATCCTACACCCAGTCAACCACCCCGAGGTCACTAACAGACGTAACGGTGACTACGGCATGCGCAATAAGCGCACGGGTAGCTATCCTACACTGGCACGCGGTCAGTCGTTTCCACTAGCAGGTATACTCAAAGTACAGCACGGAATAATATAAGGCTTAGCCCTCTCAGAAACAGGGGTCTAGCCCCTCAGAACCAAACAGGGGTCTCATCCCTCCACAGTCCACGCACCCTCGTCTGACTACCCCGATTTGCCAAGAGGGCCTAACAAGTCGGTGTAGGGTGGCTAGCTGAACCTTGGGCCCCGTGGGGTGGCTAGCTCCCTCCCTACACTAGTAGCTCTCCTTGGTACCGTGTACATGAGGGCCAACAGAAGTTGATGTAGAGTGACCAATCCTAAGCCCGGGTCCCAACCCAAGGGCGACTAGCTCTGCTCTACACTAAAAGGGGACAGTCGCTCTCCTTGGTACCATGTACTCAAGGGCCAGCACACTTCCCACCCGCATTCCAGGCCTTTCCATCTATCTGCAGGAGCTCTACTCCTAACTCCCCGTAGAGTTCATGCTCATGTTCACCATATTATTCCAATTCAGGTTTCATCATTCGCAATTCCATTCTTGTTTATACACATGCAGCTCGTATTTCCTCAAATTAACACATGCAACAAGTGATATCACAGGTAATTGCTTAGTTATCTCAGGCAGCTCATATTCTAACAGGCAGCTCATATTTATTTACAGGCAGTGGCTAACAATTTAGCTCAGTCATATATATATATAATTTCAATTACGTAAACAATTGATTCAACCATTTCTCATCCTAGGGTTCATGCCACATCCTAGGTTTCCAATTATTTAATTTTCATAGATGCATTCATATTTAATAAGTATAACAGGGGTGGACCACTCTACCAGACAATCCGGGAGTACTGGGGGCTCGAACTGCAAGCCCACGCACCTCTGCAAGCCCCAGACACGCAACCGGTCGAAGTCTATACCAAGGAACACACCACAACAGAAGATTCAGAATAGTGTATAAATGCTTCTAATACGTAGAGAAACTCTCAAGGAAACCACAGAGATTTCGTTTGCGTAAAACGGATCTCGATCGGATCTCAAATGGGTCAAAAACGTGTCTGCAGACCCAAATCAGATGTCTGGAAACAAGTCCAGACGTCTTAAAAGTCACAGAGACTCACCTCAAGCTCCTGCAGTGACCACAGACGTCCAGGACTCCTCCGCGATCATTTGAACATAGTTCCAGACGTCTGACCAGTCCTCCGGTCATCTTGGAATGCCTCCGGTCGTCTAGTAAGCTGTCCAGATGTTTGAAAGTGCGTGGAAGGGCATTCCGCGCACCTTCCCAAAGCTGCTCCTGCACTTCTCGCCGTGCTCCGCCGCAGCTCCTTCCGCTCCGCTGCAGCCCCAACTGCTGTAGAAGGTCAGGGATGACGCCTCAACGTCCTCCTTCTCTTGCACGCGTCGCGGTGGCCGTGTGAGCCTCCAACGAGCTTCCACGAAGCTCTCGACCTCGGCTCTCTCCTCCTCACGCACGCTCCTCCTCTCTCTCTCGCGCTCTCTCTCTCTCGCGCACCCTTGCTCACGGCAGTGGTGTGGGGGGGTGTGGTGGTAGTGGTGGAGTGGAGAGGAAGGGGGTGGCCTTTTATAAGGCCGAGGGGTTAGGGTTCGGCGGGGAAAAGAAGAAGGAAGGAGAGAGAAGAAGAGTCTGTGCATACAGATTTTTCAATTTCCAAACGTCCGAAAAGGGGTCCAGATGTTTGGCCAGACGTTTGACTGACACTGAAGACGTCTTACGAGGCTAAAATCAGGACGGGTCTTTACAGATACTATTCATTTATTTGAGTTTAATTGTTTAAGGGTAATTGGTGATTCAAATCACCATTTTACTCGAATCTTTTTGCACCATTGACATTTGGTCTTATATACATATCATTATTGATTGGAGTTTTCATTATAACTTGCTATCTTTGTGAGTAAATTATGATCTTGAGATTAATTGCTATACTTGCTCCCTGTGTTCGACCTCAGACTTCAAATTTGAGATATAAATTTTATTTGTTTTCAAGCGATTTCGACCTATACTACGACGCATCTGTTATAACATCGATTTCGCATGTTAACAGTCATCCTGCCTAACCATGTTAGCTCGGTGCTCCAACATGGAACACCTTGCAAGATGAAAGACCTAGGGGCCTTGTATATTTCAGTGGTTATAGGTAACCAACACATTGATGAGGCTCTGCTCAATCTGGGCGTGGGGGTGAACATTTTACTGAGCTCTGTCTACAACCTTTTGGGAGGAGGCGATTTGAAGCCTAGTCTGGTCATCCTCCAAGTCGTAGACAGATCACTTAAGACACCACTGGGATTGCTGGAAGATGTCTTGGTGAGAGTGGATGACTTCTTCCCTGTTGACTTTCTCGTGCTAGATGCTGACCCATCTAATAAGCCCACCAAGTCGTCCATTTTTCTGGGACTCCCCTTCTTGGCCACAGCCAACGCCTCTATAAATTGTAGATCAGGGGCACTCAAAATGGGCTTTGGGCATAAGAAGATCCAGTTGAATGTTTTTGATACCTACAAGCAATCCAGATTTCAAGACTATTCTTAGATTGAGGTGGTTGATGAAATCATGTAAGAGACTACTCCATCACTCTTATGTAGAGATCCGCTTCAAATGGTCATATCTAAGGACCGTCCTCCGATTATTGAGGAAAATGAAGGAGATATACCCGAATTAGAAGAGTTGCTGGGAATATACACAGAGTCTCTATCCCCACCCTGGACCCTGAGGGCCTATTTGTTTCACAGTAATTAAAGAAGGAATGGAATGGGAAAACCCTAGATTCCTTTCCCATGTTTGGGTCTTAAATGTGACATAGGAATGAGATTCTTAAGTATCATTCCATTCCCATGATGGAGGGCTTTCCCAATCCCAGTAACCCCCCAAGGATTCCTCAAGCCATTCCTATTTCGTAACCATTCATATCACTCTCCCCTAATGCCTCGTGCCATGTCTCATTGTTGGCAACAACCTCCGTTCACCCCAGCACTACCGAGAATAGTCTCAAATTGTAATGTTGCATAGCTAAGAATAGTTTAGTCCTACCACGTCCCATGTTGATGACAAAAACAAAGCCTATCATACTCTTACATCTATACTTAAATAGTAAACATTGATTATTCTGTGTTTCCCCTGGACATGTAAGAATCATTGTTAATATGAGAAATAACAATGACAATGGTCAAACACATGTACACATTCAATAAAAGATTTTCAGGAATATATGAATGTAAGGATGGGGATATGGCTATCAATAAAAGATTAGTTTAAATTTAAGAAACTTTATGCAAATTACTATATAATTATGTTAACATATTGGATTAAATTGTAAATAACTCACATTTTTTTCTTAAAATTAAAAATTATCATAATTTTTAAAAATTGTTGGGTTAAACATGCAAAAAGGTTTCGATTCCATTCATATCAATATATAATTCTACCAAACAATTAAAAGAAATTATATCCATTTTTAACGATTTCATTCTTATCATAACCTAAACAAAGAGATGGAATTGACCATTCCTTTCCATTCCATACCTCATTTCATTCTATACTTGATTCCATTCTATCTCCATTCCATTATTGCGAAACAAGCACACCCTAAAGGTAGATCCACTACCTGAGGCTCGTCAACTTATACCCTCAATCCAAAAGGCTCCTGAGTTGGAGCTTAAATCCCTCCTGAGCACACTAAATTGAAGTATGCTTTCCTTGGCCCTAACGACATGCTCTCCTTCATTATCTCATTTGCGTTATTTGAATTGCAGGAGGAAGCTTTGTTTGAGTGTTTACAAAGCTATAAGGAAGCTATTGCTTGGTCGATAGCTGATATTAAGGGTGTTGACCCCTCCCTCTGCATGCATCATATATGCACCAGAGTTACTATTCTTTTATTTACATTATATTATATTTAGGTGATTTTTCATGAGAACTCCTGACGGAAGTGGAATTCCACGATTTGAAAATATGACTGTCGTTCTTTGTTGTATAGTCACGAAATCCACTCATCAAAAAATAATTTCTAAAATAACGAGACTTGGAGTCTCGGTCGTTCGTCTCTAGGAGGCGTTTAGGAAATGCAAATTAATTTCATTCTCGGTCGCTCTACTTGCTTAAAATCACATGCTGGTTTCTAATCTTCAGATCAATGTTTTGTCACTTGCATTATTAACCCTAATTACGTGTGCATGTGTTAAGTAGATGACAAACGTGAAAGTGTGAGTTTCAATATGCACGATCCTAGCTATGTTGTGGCTATTTATGGAAAATGCGTTAATAGTTAGATCCTCAACATCCTCAGATACCGACATGCTAGTTGCAACAGATAGCAATTAAAAGCATGCAACTTTAATCACACAAAAATATTGCAACAAGGCTCATGGTGATTTTCACACATAGATATTTATATACATAAAAAGATTTTCATTGACTGCATAACTAGTGGAAGGCTTGTAGAGGAATACTTGAAAACATAAACTATTTGCTAGCAGAAAATGATTGCATACATGAATCTATGGGGGGATTATGCATGTATCATTGGGGGAGAATATGGAGCTACACTACTAAGCATGAAATAAAGCAGTAAATCTACGAAGAACTATCTACTTATCTAGAAGAAATAAGGGCATTTGGAGGTGGGCTCTAATGGCCTTTGAGTTGGTTGAGGGGAGAAGGAGGGGCGGCCAATAGGGGTTAGGCCAGCCCTTGGAGAGGTGAGGAGGAGGTGATTCAAGCTCTTGGCATGGAGCTGTTGCTGGCCATGGTGGGAGCTCGTGGAAGTGGAGGTGTGAAGGTGGGGTTAAGCTATGGAAGGTGGAATGAAGCCAAGAGTGAATGTAGCATGGATGGGTGCTGATGAGAACCTCGTCACAAACCCTAAACTAGCACCATTTAACCCTGATTTGCAAGAAAAAGCTCCTACATAACCTTAGAAAGGCTTGGCTCAAAGAGATTCTGAGTTTGCAAAGAAAATAGAAACTGAGGGGTAAAAATGCAATGTCACCAATCCAATCTGAAAACAGGGTAACTCAGGGTCCAAACATAGGTCAAAACAACCTAATAAGAAGAAAAGTGGGATGAAATGACTCAACAAGGGCTATAGCAACTCCGAAGAATTAAATGACATCCTTTAACCCTAAAAACAAATCCACTTAAATACACGAGGTTCGAGGTAGATAAAAAATCAACTAAACCCTCTAAAATTCATATAAAAATAATCTCTAGGGTTTAGAACCTTTAATTTGGCCTTAGAAACCCATTTTGACCTACATTAAGAACCATGCCCAATTAACAACTTAATTTGGGTTTTTGCGTAAATTGATCGGTCAAACAAGGTTTAATCTAGAAATAAAATTTACCATCCGAATCCTTAGGTCCTAATTAGTCATGTATAAAAACTTGAGCCTAAGAAGAAACCTTCTTGACCAACTTTACACTTTGGTCCTCATGTATTTACTTTTTGGCCCTCAACTTTTGAACCCTCACATTTTGGCCCCTAACTCTCCTTCGTTCTTTGCGTTCAGGTCCCTCCTGCAAAACCTGACCAGCACCATGCTCCGACGACCTTGTGCGGAGCATGGCGCCACGCAGGGTGAGGGGGAGGGCCTGCCAGGTCAAATGGGGGTGCCCTGCGTCGTCAACCACCGCAGGAGCACCCCCCTGAGTGCTGCGACCACCCATACTGCCCGTGCGAACGCACGGACGGTATGGGTCTCCTTCCTCCGGTGAGGGAGGCACGTCGCCTCCCTCCGCCCTCCTCTCCGTCTCTACCTCTATAAAAACCCCACAAGCTCTACCGTTCTCCTCAGCTCGGATCTGACGGAGATACCCCCTCACTTCCTCTCTTCCCACTCCGACAGACGCCCCCTTGCTCCGGCGGTTTCTCCCCCTCCTCCTCGTCGCTCTGCTGCAATACCAGCAGCAGAGCCACCTCCCTGATCTTCCTCCGCGTCGCGCAATACCAGCGCGCGCTGCCTCTGCCCCGTCGTCGCTGCCGTCCTCCCCCACTGGGCATTTCTTCTCCAGCTCCGGTAGGTACAAACTGGAAGCCTCTTCGTCCCCTTTGTCACTTTAGCTAGATTAGAATTAGTCTTCTCTATCCCCTCTTTCTTTTCCTCCTTATTTTACAGTCAATTACACCCTCGACCGACCCGACCACCGTCATCTTCCACGCCTCCAGCCAACCTCCGGCGAGTCGCTCCCATCATTCCGCCACTCCACACGACTCGCCGACCCTCACAAAACCTCCGCCTCATCACACCGACCAACTTCCGCCCCTCCACTACCACTCCTCACCTCCATAACACTCCCCCGAACAAACCCATTCCCCCGGCCACAGTCCAAACTCGGGCAGTCCCTTAGGCTCCGCCCCGCCACCTGCAGACCCTCCGACCACCTTCGCCCTGCCACGGCGAAGGTCCTCCGCGTATCTAATTAGGCCGAGAGGCCCTTTCTCTGTAAACAGGAACTTCGCTCGCCGCCGCCATTGCTGAGGTGAAGAAGCTCCTTCGACCGCTGCTCCAGGCATGCCACGCTCAGATCAGGCTCCCAGGCTGCGTGGGGTGTCTTCGCGAAGTGCCAGGCTGCAGTTGATGCGAAGCCCTCGCGCGAAGCCCTCGCACGAAGCCTCGACTGCCGCTGCTTCCTCCGCGCGGGCGCCCAAATTGGGGTGGGACACTTAGTCCCACCTCGGAAACCCACTGAGGCGAGCGGGCGCTTAAAGGCAAAAAGTTCCTTAAGCTGTTCGCCTCAGATCACGGGGTGAGGTCCCCTTCACCCGCCCGATTATCCGGCCTCGTCCGCGCTCATGCCCTGCGGACCTGGCCCGACCCGATTAACCCGACCTGCACTCCTCGCCCACCACCGCACGCCGGTGGGCCTGGACCCGGGCGCGACCCGCGTACCCGACTATCCAGCAGCTCTGGGAGAGCTATCCCATGAGTGAATTCTGAGAGAGAGAGATGCGGGGGAGGGTAGAGTAGTTTTTGCCCTCTGATTGAACTTTGAGTGTGCAGGCACAGGTGAAGAAGAGGAAGCAGACCGCAAGAGAAGAGAAGGAAAAAGAAGAAGAAGAAAGCCACAGAGGAAAGAAGAAAAGACACACTGTAGCAGCAGCAGTTTAAGTAATCTGATTGGAAAATCACACGACGTCCTGAAGGCAAAGAAGAAGAAGAAGAAAAGAAGAAACAGGACCGCAAGGAAGAAGAAAAAGAAAGAGACGGACAGAAAGAAGAAGAACAGAAGGAAGAAGACAAAGAAGAGAAGCAGAAGACGAAGAGAAAGAAGAACGCACTTGGCCGAGAAAAGAAAGAGCATAAGAAGAGGAAGCAGACTGCAAGAGAAGAGAAGGAAAAAGAAGAAGAAGAAGGCCAAGAAAGAAGGACTGCGAGAAGAAGAAAGAAGAAGAAAAAAAGAGAAGAGAAAAGAAGACAGACGAGAAAGAAGAAGGAGAAGCCAACAAATTCTCTCTCTCTCTCTCTCTCTTTATTTTTGTCATAAGAGGAAACACTGTACTTCTAGAATACGACTTGCTCCCTGAGTTCGATCTCGGGAACTCTTTTATTTTCCGAGTAAAAAATATCTGTAATGATGGCAATGACTAGCTGTACTACAACACTATTTCTTTAACAAAACCTAGTCATAAGTTATCGGCCACGTCATCACTTGGCGCCGTTGCCGGGGAGCAACGGCTATTCTAGAAGCTTTGAATTTCTTTTTAACAATTGCTAATCTTTTTCTCTCTCTTATGTTCAGGTAAAGGAAGAAAGATAGACGCAGCCGCTCCAAGGACAGGTAACCTCCTATTAAAACCTAAAAATTCAAAGAGGAAAAACAAGGAGAAAAACAAAGAAAAACTAGGAGTAACCTGTCTTTCATAGTAATAGCTGCATGTTCTCAGAACCACTATTCCTGCACACAATTTTAAAAGGGTAATTAAGGGCTAACACATCCTTGCTTGAGCCCTAATTACCCAAAAAAGGAGTTAAATGGACCAAGTAGAGCCAACATAAGATTCAACATTAGGGTTTTAGAGACACACTACTTAAATCAAGAATGGAGAGAATCCAAGAGAAGTGTGCCTAAACCATTGATTGAACATACTTATTCAGAGAAACCCTAAACAATTGGCTCTCTAAACACTTGAACCCAAAATGAAAGGATCCAAAAGCTCTCAAAGGAACAAGAGGTAAAGTTGACCCCTTGGGTCAACCAACCTTAAAATTAGGTCACTTTCTCATTCAAAATACCTAAGAGTTCAAGTGTAACTTTAAGCACCCTGATCTTAAACTAAAATTGGTAGACTTAAGAGGTCAAGATCCCCATTCTGGTCTACTTGGAACCGCAGTGACAAGAGAGGTCGGGTGGGGGAAACCCTGTAACCCGTGGGGACGCTCTACCGTGTAGGGGTCTTCGCGGGACTCTCCCTCTCTGGCTGCCCAGGTAATTCTCAGGTGGACGATCTTTTTGATCAAGGGGTCCATCTGCCCCGAACCTCTATAGTCACCCAACATTTAGGTGTCTTGATTGGGTCCAGCACCTGCTTATCTCATCCAATCCTTCAGTGTTTGGCAGGAGGTCCTTGAAACCTCCTATAGAAATTCACTCTCCCCGAGGCTAAGCCTCGGCTCCCTTGTTTTTGCAGAAATCATTCACATAGCCCCTCTTTCCTCTGATTCTGAACAAAATCCCCTTCTTCCATCTTGATTCAAACTTCGATTCTATATCTTGATTCCACCACCTGATTCAAAGATGCAACCACACCAATTAAGACTACCATTCAAAAAACCTGAATATCTGAGATCCATGAAAGATAAGATGATTGAGGATGCCCTTGAATTCTATGAAATCAAATGTAAACCCTCAACACCAATAGAAAACATTCAGGTTGATGTCCCAACAACCACAGCTTTCATCATAAACTGTGCCCAAATTCTATTGACAGAAATTACAAAAGGATCAACCCGAGATATGCTCATGACAGGATACATTGAGATAGGAAAATTACACCAATTTGAATACCTTCAATGCTTGACAAATCCTGTACTTTGGGAACAACACCAAGATGCCCTGATAAAACGGGTAGAAATGATGAAATCAGTAGAACAAATTATCAACCAGAAATACCCGTATATACCAGAAATAGAGGATGAACCATCTTGGAACAGTATTAAGGAACAATCCAGTTTCCCAGATCTCGGGACTGAGGCACAAAGTGGTTGTGGAACCCCAACCCAGATAGAAGACAACATTGAATTAGGTTGGGATATTGCAGGAGAACACAATGATGAGCTGAACTTAGAACATGAATTGCCAAGCTTAGAGTTCCAAAACTCCTGCAACAATGAGATCAGAACTGAACCTTTAGAGGGTATAAATTCCACCCCTTATTCTGATAAGGTGGCCCTCGAAAGTTATTCAGACTTAGGTTCTAGTAACTCTACCCACATCCTAAGCCTAGAACCTAGATCTAAAACTTACTAGGAAGATTATGAGGCCCCTTATGAGAAAGATCAAATTTTTGCAGAATATGATTCCGGGCCTCTATTTGATGGATGTCCCTCTCCAACATCCTCAGGAAATCTGATCGATTTTTCAGAAAACATGCCAATTTATGATACAGAAACTGAGTTGGATGAGCAGGGTTTTAATTGGGTCTATCCTACCAGCTTGGAGCTTGAGCCTAGACAGAATACCTTTTCGAGCCCAGAATTGACATATAGGCTAGTCCCCAGTCAGGCTGCTGATTCAGCAATCTGGTGATTTTTGCTGTGGTGGAATTCATGATCATGAATCTCATTTTCGCCAACTCTCCGGCAATTTCAGATCTGACTATAATTGCGGAGAGACTCTCCTTCCTGAACACGCCAAGCCTATTTACGACCTCAGTCCACATGACTCATTCTCTGACTCCGACTCTGAGGTCCTGGTTCCCGAGATCACTGATAACACATAATCATTCCTTTTCGATCCTCAGGAACCAAAAACAGAAAATGCCAAGAGTGCTTGCAACCCAGAATCCAAATTTTTTCTCGAATCAGATTTCTTTCATCCTACAGACACTCTTCCAGCATTTGATAGTTACCCAGAGGACTCTTTACAGGAAACCACCTATCATCCGTTTCTAGAAAAGCCCTCGTACACAATGGCCACCTCGTCTGCACACACAGAACGGATCAAAACCTCTTCCCAACCTCGACCCGCAATCGGACTCAATTTCTATTCAGATTCACCTCTCGCCGAGCCGATTGCATTTCCACATCGGGTTTGGAACACTGATCAGACTACATATCATGCTCCATCATTCTCTGATCACCTCTATAGGGTTCCCGCGTCACTCATTGATTATTCTACGGGTCCCTATTCTGACCAGGCTGATTCGACTCAGCCAAACCCTGTATTCACACTTCCATATCCATCTGAGTCACATTGCATATGGTGGGTTCCACACCTTTTGATCTTCATCTATCAACCCACCAGATTGATTGGGTTTGGGCTGCATCATCAGCCTGTTGATCTGAACAAGCACCTGGTTGGACCAACCAGGCTCTTAATCATGGTGCTTGTTATATTAAACTCTGTTGATTTGACCATCCCCTCTCTACTCCATTTTCCCGCTTGGCTGAAGGCATCAAATTTAGCGCTTAACGGGAGGCAGCCCGTCATTCTCTTTGAAAACCTGAAACCTTTTCTAACACTTTTGTGCACTTAATGTCACCCTTGTAGACAGCCAACCCCACCTCAGATGCTTGCATCTGGGATTAGAAATCGTCCGCAAATTCATCCCGACCCATTCACTCATCCAAACATCTGTCATAAGGAATGAACTAAGTAAATAAAAACCCCCTAGGTCACAATGAGGACATTGCGAATCTTAGGCATGGGGGGATATGAAATTGCAAAACTTGTAAGAAAATGTTTTAAACAAAAAATTCACATATGCCAAAAATACCATAAAAATTAAAATTTTTTTTGAAAAAGATAATAAAATGAGAGGAGGAATTTTGAGATGTGGGAGGAGAAAAAGAAACAAAATGAAAAAAGGAGCACAATTTTGAAAGAAAAAAGTGACAGTCATTAGTAAGGAACTAAGGAATTAACCTAAATTCTAGACCTCATTCAAGAAAAGAACTGAAAAGTGCACAAGGGGATTAGTAAGAACGCAAACCTTAGGCATTCTTCGATAGACTCTTAGTACCCATTAAGATCTGGATACTCCTCAAGAGGTTGAGGAAAATGAAAAGCTGAAGTATTAGGTCTAAGGCTTAGGGAGTATTTGACCTCATTAACTAACTTTTGGTCTACGGGACTCAGTAACATAAGCACCCTAACCTCACACACAGCCTGGTTCAGTAAGCGTAAAAATCAAAATCACGCAGAAGTGTCGAAAAATTCTGAAAAGTACACCTAGAGTAGGAGCGGCCGATCAACACAAGTTAATTTAGACGAGTTCCCAGCGCGGAGAGGCGGGAAACCCCCTCGAAGATGCGTAACAAAATATCATCTCCTTGGTACTTGTCTCTTAGAATACTTACATATCCTATTGGGGGCATGTAAGCACTCTACCGGTTCAGATTCCATGGATGGCATTATCATGAAGTGTCAATTGCCAGGGTCTGGATTCGGCCACGGAACACCATGGATGGGATTATCTCGAAATCTCAATAGCCAGGGTTCTGGGGGTTGCCATAGGCGGTGCTATCTCGAAGCATCGATCGCCAGGAACCCTTGAGGATTGATGATGGGAGCAATGAATCTGATACAGATCGTGTTGAAAAGCCAATCCTAGGCTAGAACTAAAAAGAAAAAGAGAGAGAAAAACTCTCCAAACAAAAATACTTTCTACTTCTCTCTCTTTTGCAAAACGCACTGCGAACTGAACCAAGGCAAAAATCATTTCAAGCACGGGGTGCTTCAACCACAAAGTCCAATAAACCTTAGGTTAGTTCTTGTGGGTCTTAAAAACCTCTGCCAAAGACTGAGGCAAAGGCTAGACAGATCTGGATCTTGGTTGGTACTAGAAGTACCTTTTAAGCCTATGGTCAGCATTCTAACCTAATCTAGGTTCAAATGAAAAGGCACTTATCTGAAGTGGTTATGAAAAAATCAACTAAACCCTATAAAATTCATAGAAAAATAATCTCTAAGGTTTAGAACCTTCAATTTGGCCTTAGAAACCCATTTTGACCTACATTGAGAACTATGCCTAATTAACAACTTAATTTGGGTTTTTACGTAAATTGACCAGTCAAACAAGGTTTAATCTAGAAATAAAATTCACCATCCGAATCCTTAGGTCCTAATTAGTCATGTATAAAAACTTGAGCCTAAGAAGAAACCTTCTTGACCAACTTTACACTTTGGTCCTCATATATTTACTTTTTGGCCCTCAACTTTTGAACCCTCACATTTTGGCCCCTAACTCTCCTTGGTTCTTTGCGTTCAGGTCCCTTCTGCAAAACCTGACCAGCACCATGCTCCGACGACCTTGCGCGGAGCATGGCGCCACGCAGGGTGAAGGGGAGGGCCTGCCAGGTCAAATGGGGGTGCCCTGCGTCGTCAGCCACCGCAGGAGCACCCCCCTGAGTGCTGCGACCACCCATACTGCCCGTGCGAACGCACGGACGGTATGGGCCTCCTTCCTCCGGCGTCCTCCGGCGAGGGAGGCACGTCGCCTCCCTCCGCCCTCCTCTCCGTCTCTACCTCTATAAAAACCCCACAAGCTCTGCCGTTCTCCTCAGCTCGGATCTGACGGAGATACCCCCTCACTTCCTCTCTTCCCACTCCGACAGACGCCCCCTTGCTCCGGCGGTTTCTCCTCCTCCTCGTCGCTCTGCTGCAATACCAGTAGCAGAGCCACCTCCCTGATCTTCCTCCGCGTCGCGCAATACCAGTGCGTGCTGCCTCTGCCCCGTCGTCGCCGCCGTCCTCCCCCACTGGGCATTTCTTCTCCAGCTCCGATAGGTACTAGTCGGCAGCCTTTTCGTCCCCTTCGTCACTTTAGCTAGATTAGAATTAGTCTTCTCTATCCCCTCTTTCTTTTCCTCCCTATTTTGCAGTCAATTACACCCTCGACCGACCCGACCACCGTCATCTTCCACGCCTTTGGCCAACCTCCGGCGAGTCGCTCCCATCATTCCGCCACTCCACACGACTCGCCGACCCTCACAAAACCTCTGCCTCATCACACCGACCAACTTCCGCCCCTCCACTACCACTCCTCACCTCCACAACACTCCCCCGAACAAACTCATTCCCCCGACCACAGTCCAAACTCGGGCAGTCCCTTAGGCTCCGCCCCGCCACCTGCAGACCCTCCGACCACCTTCGCCGTGCCACGGCGAAGGTCCTCCACGTATCTAATTAGGCCGAGAGGCCCTTTCTCTGTAAATAGGAACTTCGCTCGCCGCCGCCATTGCTGAGGTGAAGAAGCTCCTTCGACCTGCTGCTCCAGGCACGCCACGCTCAGATCAGGCTCCCAGGCTGCGTGGGGTGTCTTCGCGAAGTGCCAGGCTGCAGTTGAGGCGAAGCCCTCGCACGAAGCCTCGACTGCCGCTACTTCCTCTGCGCGGGCGCCCAAATTGGGGTGGGACACTTAGTCCCACCTCGGAAACCCACTGAGGCGAGCGGGCGCTTAAAGGCAAAAAGTTCCTTAAGCTGTTCGCCTCAGATCACGGGGTGAGGTCCCCTTCACCCACCCGATTATCCGGCCTCGTCCGCGCTCACGCCCCGCGGACCTGGCCCGAACCAAACGTCGGTGGGCCTGGACCCGGGCGCGACCCGCGTACCCGACTATCCGGTAGCTCTGGGAGAGCTATCCCATGAGTGAATTCTGAGAGAGAGAGACGCGTGGGAGGGTAGAGTAGGTTTTGCCCTCTGATTGAACTTTGAGTGTGCAGGCACAGGTGAAGAAGAGGAAGCAGACCGCAAGAGAAGAGAAGGGAAAAGAAGAAGAAGAAAGCCACAGAGGAAAGAAGAAAAGACACACTGTAGCAGCAGCAGTTTAAGTAATCTGATTGGAAAATCAGACGACGTCCTGAAGGCAAAGAAGAAGAAGAAGAAAAGAAGAAACAGGACCGCAAGGAAGAAGAAAAAGAAAGAGACGGACAGAAAGAAGAAGAACAGAAGGAAGAAGACAAAGAAGAGAAGCAGAAGACGAAGAGAAAGAAGAACGCACTTGGCCGAGAAAAGAAAGAGCATAAGAAGAGGAAGCAGACCGCAAGAGAAGAGAAGGAAAAAGAAGAAGAAGAAGGCCAAGAAAGAAGGACTACGAGAAGAAGAAAGAAGAGGAAAAAAAGAGAAGAGAAAAGAAGACAGACGAGAAAGAAGAAGGAGAAGCCAACAAATTCTCTCTCTCTCTCTCTCTCTTTATTTTTGTCATAAGAAGAAACACTGTACTTCTAGAATACGACTTTCTCCCTGAGTTCGACCTCGGGAACTCTTTTATTTTCCGAGTAAAAAATATCTGTAATGATGGCAATGACTAGCTGTACTACAACGCTATTTCTACAACAAACCTAGTCACAACGCCACTCATCAGGTGCAAATGGCCACCCCTTAGGTCTTTTTATAGACCTAAGGGAGACTCTCTAGAGAAGTGTGAAACTCTCTAGAGGGAGCTCCAACTGTGGCCGTCCAAGGTGGTTTTTAGATCCATCATTTGTGGATCTAAAAATTGAATGGCTCTTGGTTGCTAATTTTAGCAACGAAGAGTGGCACCACCTTGAAGAGAGTTCTAGAGAACAATAGGTGGGTGTGTGTGTGCGTGTGTGTGGTCGTGCCCTAGGTGGCTAAGTGAGCTAGGTTAGGCCCTAATAGGTTTAGGTTAGGGTAGGTCTCAAATTAGGGTTGTAAACCCTAATTTGCTAAGGAGAAAATGCAATTAAACTTAACACAAGTTTAATTGAATGAGTGTGAACCTAATTGAGAGTGAAATAACTCAATTAGGTTGGGCTTAGGTTAATTGGACTCTTACTGAGTCCAATTGGACTTATGTGGGTTGAGATCTAAACTCAATTAGACTCTGAGTCCAATTGACTAGGCAATGGTAATTGACTATGATCCAAGTTCATTGGGCTTAATGAGAACCTAATTAGGTTCTTAGGAAAGTCTAAAGGTGGTGTACTAGGGTTAGGGTACCTTCATTTAGGTTCCTAAGGGGTTGGAATTGGGTTTAGGGACCAAGGAACTCAAGATCAAGACTTGAATTTCAAAATAGGAACTGGAGAACAGTTCCAGACATCTCATAAAGGTATCAGATGACTTATACTCAAAAATCAGAAGTCCAGACTTGTTGTCTGGACGTCCAATCAGAGTCAGGAGGGATTTGGGATTCTATCTTGGGTATTCTGCAAAAATTGGACGTCTGACCAAGTGTCTAGACGACCAATAACACTATAGACTTGGGTTTGAGGTGTGCAGGTTGTGACTAAGGCTCCTAGATGTCCAATCACTTATTTGGACATCTAGATAAGGGATAGAACTAGGGTTTTGAGGCTTCCTAGGCTGTGGTGACCTAATCTACGGGTGGCTAAGGCTTGGGAAGGCTTCTAGGGCTATCCTAGGGCTATGATTGAACCTAAGTTCTTCATCATTTAACTGTTTTACTTCTACTTAATAGAATAGCATACCTCAACCCCTTACAATATTTCTCTGCTACATTTTATTCTAATCTTCTGCTCCAGCTCTGATGCATCACTAGCTTCAGATCTAGCTTCAGATCCAGCTCCTGAGCTTCTTATTACCTGCAATTTATATAATGCACCTAATGAATACATTATATCATTATTTCATGCATAGCTAAGGGAAAGCAGTAAAGATGCGAATAATGCTTATGCATGCATTAATTACACTAGCTTATGCTAAGTTCTAGCCTAATTTAGGTCCATTAAGACCTATGATTGTTGTGCAATCAACTGTCCTTAATGATAATGTCATCATCATTCATAACTAGCTTTAATTAGTCATAATCAACAGATAAATGCTCCTATATAACCGCTGAAGAGGCGTAATTCATTGCATATCATTTCTAAGAAGAATACATTAAAATAGGATTAAATCTGCAGTTTTAATAGAAGATCATAAATGCAAAATAATCATGGGGTTTTGCAGGGGTTTATTAAAGGTCAAATGTGCATTAAATTCTAACAAGAGGGTCCGTACAGACAGAAATGAGTTTTCACACATCTCGAGAATTAATGGACATCTGAAACTCTAAAAATTGATCCACTTAATTAACTGAGGTTTCGATCAAGATAAAATTCACCTAAACCTTTTAAAAATCATAGAAAAATATTCTATAAGATTTGGTACCTTTGATTTGACCATTGGAACCCATTTCGACTTAAAACAGAGTCTCAGACAGACAGTTGCCCTAATTTAAGTTTCTACATAAATTATCCAGTCAAACTTAGTCAAAACCAAAATCCAACTTTACCATTAGATTCCTTAGGTCTAAATTAGGTTTGTATCAAAATTTTGGCCCAATCAGAGATCATCTTGACCTATTTTGCATTCCAGTCCAGTCTGATTCTTTTTCTTACACACACACTCCTAGCTTTTTGAATTATTTACGAACAAGTCCCTAAGATTATCATCTTCTTTACAGGTTAGTCCCTTCACCATTATCGTGGAGGAACTCCAACTCTGGCGACCTTCAATCAGAGATTTCTCTCTGATTCCTTGACGAATCTCTCCCAAAAATGGAAGGAGGACTCCTGATGAGATCTCCTTCCATCTGAGCTCGTTCATGGCCTTCCAAATCCATCTAAGAGGTCATGCGAACTCTTGAAAATCCTAAACCTAAAACCACGAAATCCAAGCCCTTCAAGCTTGTTTCTAAGCTTTAAATGCCTATAAAAGCACGCCCAAAGCATTCCTCACCTCCTTAGCTTATTTATGGCCGGTTTCCCATCGTCTTCCCTTCTCCTTGGCCGAAAGCTCCATGAGCTTCGGCAAGCCCTCACGACCACCTTCTTCGTCCACCCTCATAAACAATAGCGAGTAGATTCTTCTTCCCTACATTCTTCTACATCTCGCAATACCAACGAGCACTCCCTTCCCTATCTTCCTCACCGCTCCTTCACCACCGGAGGTTTCCTCTTCTCTGGTGCCGGCCAATCAAATCCAGCACCTCTCCATCCCTTTCATCCAATTAAAGTAGGTCAATTAGGCCCCTCTAGTTCCCTAGGTTCTTTTCCCTCCTTCCAAACTCCCAATCGACCCTCGACGCCACTGCCATCCACCTTCGTTCCCATCTCCGACCACACCTCTAGTGAGGACTTGCTCTCACCTCAAGCCACCAAATGCCTCGCCAACCCTTCCAAAAGCTCCGCCGTTCATCCACCTTCAAAATCCCTCTCCTATTTAGGGCTATTCACCCCTCCAAACCTCCTTTGAACAACCCACTGTTGCACCACCATTTTCGACTTCTCCTGACCGCCACACATGCCCTCACGCCACACAACCACCGCCACCACACTCTACACCCTCCGGCGATGCTCGTGGATTTTTTTAATGTGGCCGAGAGGCTGTGTTGATGATTTTCAGGTCTTCACCGGAGCACTGCCGCTACCACCTCTTTCTCTGGTTATAACAGCTGCATCAAGCCGAGTTCTTCATCAAGGAAACTCCCCGGCTACACGAAATTTTTTCGGGTGTCCTCCCAGGCACTCAATGCCAGTTGACGACGACGCAAGCCACACCAATTTAGAAGCCTCACCTCAGCAGCTTCATGAAGAACATGTGGGACATATAATCCCACATCCTGGAGTTACAAGCTCTTGATGGCAGATAAGTTGAATATGTGCATATGCCTTATCACCCAGTACACAGGGGTCGGGTCCCCATTCACCCGCACGACTCGTTAACCTGACCTATTGAGCACTCCTTGGCTACCACACACCCTCGGCAACCCCGGTCATTGTTCATTAGCCGAATACCCAGTTACGACTCGAATATTTGAGAGAATAGGAGGAAGAAAGAGAGATGGGGTAGGGGCCGGGGGTTTTTTTTCTTCTATGAAAGCTGAACACTTAGCCTTGAGGGAATTGTTATCCCTTGTGCTTTGAAGAAGAACAGAAGAAGGAGAGAGCTTGGGAAAGCAAAGAAGGCTTGTGCATGAGAGAAAGACTTGAAGAGAAGAAGAAGAGATGGACGTTTAAGTCGTCTGATCTAAAAAGCCGACGTCTGATTGAGCATTTGATACTTTGGCCATTTAAGCTTGCGTGGCATTACTCAGGCTACTGTTCATTTATTGGTGTGGCATTCCTATAATTGAGTAATTAGTATATATGTGTCTAAACTAATAATTGGTGATTTAAATCACCATTATTTTGTCTGAGATATCTTTTTGCCTTGTCAAACTCTTGATATACACATGTTTTACATTGAAGATTAGTTTTGAGTAGATATTATTCATTGAATATCATTATTGGCTTGGTTTCCTGTGCTCATATATATATTCATCTCGATTAATGTGTGAATTGCAATACTTGCTCCCTGTGTTCGACCTTGGATTTCATTTCTTGATTTCGAGTTTATAAATTGTATCTGTTTGAGAGTGGATTGTCGACTGTACTACAATGCATTTCTTAAACTCGACGAAAAGCTTGAAAATACCCCCTATTCTTATTCAATTGCATAGAATGATGATTCATAAGGTTGCAATGGTTTCCATGCTTACCAATTAATAGTCCTGAATAGACAAATCATCATTCATTATTCTAATAAGCTAGTTCTCCCCTGTGAAGACAACCTAACTATTTTCGTGGTTAGATTTTGAGTATTAAATGTTTTGAAAAGCGATTTTCTACCACGCAACTAAATACAATGACGCTACATTTTATGTGCAAAATTTCATCAAAAATGAGAATCGCTCTTTCATGCCTCTTGAACTTGATTGAATCAACCTTAATTAAAACCCTAAAAGCTACTTAAATAGGATCTAAACTCTAAAATCTACTCATCCAAATAATCTTGCTTAAAAACCCTGGTTGTGCACACACACATGTCAAATCAATCATTAAAGGCACAACCCATTTTAAAAGCCTGTCACATTTCAAAAGTGCTACTATCCTAAGCCTAATCTAAAATTGAGTAGGCGTTAGTCCTAGGACCCATCAGTTTGTTTCAGGGTATTTCTCAAACGGTGGTGTGAATTTGTGACGTCTACTTTCTCCAGAAGGTGTTAAGATGGGGGACTTGATTGTCAAACGACTTAAGTAGGGAGAGGTTTGGCATAATTAGCAGCCTTCAGGACACGCTTCCCCCTGTTTCACCAACCCAACTTAACTAGCTTTTGGATTAAGGAGAACACAATGTTCGTGTTGTGGTTTGAATATAACTTAGAGCCTAGGTTCTTTAGATACCCAACATAATGATAGGCTTGTATTATTGTGTTGCAAGGTTCTATTCTCCAGTCATTCCAACCCCTTCCTAGTTTATGCTTGGAAGGAGGTCATTGAATCCATGCTTGGAAAGACCATTTTAGGTGGCACATGTTGAATTTTAGTCAAGTAGATCCCATGGCTGATCAACCACCTCCTCTACCTCAGAATTAGTACGAGATGCTACAAAGGCAGCTGAAATAATTGCAGCAAATGCAAGAATAGTTCTAGCAAATGAATGGTTAGGGCACTCAGCCCTTGAAGAATTTCTATGATCCTTCAAATTATGGAGAATGTCCCCATGCCCAGATTTCAATTGGTGACGTGGAAATCAAGCCTCAGGTTTTAAGCCTGATCAAACATTTTCATGGGCTTTGCTCTGATGACCTGTTTCAGCATTTAGAGGACTTGACCACTTTTGTCTAGATCACCAAAGTATGAAATGTGAACGAGGAGCAGATGATCATGAGGCTTTTCCTCCACTCTCTTAGGGATAAGGCTACACATTTGTATCGAACGAATGGGAAGCCGATAGCTACTTAGAATGATGTCAAATCGGCCTTCCTGAGGGAATTTTTCTCTGTTGGGCGTACCAATGCATTGCGACGGAAAACTACTTCTTTCTGGCGGCTGGGGGAACCGCTTCATGGTGTCTAGGAGCGATTCTAGGATCTACTGCGGAAGTGTCCACACCACGAGGTGCCGAAATGGCTACTCGTGTAAATTTTTTATCGTGGGTTGACTAAGCAAATCCGTAATCACATGGACTCTTCTTGCGGAGGAAATTTCGTCAACAAGGATGCAGTTAGTGCGCATGACTTATTTGAGGAAATGAGTGAGAATTCTTTCAATCATGCCTCCATGGACACTTTCAACCGGTCCCAGCAACCCAGATTGAATGCTAATGAGGTCTAGGACTCTCATCCGTTCGATATGTGATGATATTGTCATCATCAGCCATATCTAGATTTAATTACTCATATTCCATTGATAAATGCTCCTACATAACCACCAAAGACCATAATTCAC
Source organism: Thalassia testudinum (assembly GCA_037157565.1). Taxonomy (NCBI): domain Eukaryota; kingdom Viridiplantae; phylum Streptophyta; class Magnoliopsida; order Alismatales; family Hydrocharitaceae; genus Thalassia; species Thalassia testudinum. The sequence goes on from JAZHRO010000013.1 coordinate 76,415,355, forward strand.
TGCATATCCATTTTGAGCGATTAGTAGTAAAATAGGAGTAAATATGCAGTTTTAACAAAATATCCTAATTACAGAACAATCACGGGGTCTCCCAGGGGTTTATTAACTGTCAAATGATCATAAATGTCTAATAAGTGGGTTCATACAGACAGAAATGAGTATTCACGCGTTTCGAGAATTAAATGACATTTGAAATCTTAAAAATAGAGTCGCTTAATTAACGGAGGTTTTGGTCAGGATAAAATTCACCAAAACCCTCTAAAAATCATAGAAAAATATTCTCTAGGGTTTGACATCCTTGATTTGACCATCAGAGCCCATTTTGACCTAAAATAGAGTCTCAAACAGATAATTGCCCTAATTTGGATTTTACATAAATTACCTAGTCAAACTTTGTCAAAACCTAAATCTGACTTCACCATCAGATTTCTTGGATCCAAATTAGGTTTGTACCAAAATTTGGGCCCAATCAGAGATCACCTTGACCAAGTTTGCTTTTCAGTCCTGTCTAACTCTTTTCTCTCACACATATGCCCCTAACTTTCAAAATAATTGCCAATGGGACCCTAAGTTTATCATCGTTCTTTGTAAATAGGTCCCCACTCCATTTTTAAAAGGTCAGAACTTCATTATCGAGATTCGAGTGAGGATTTCTCGTTCGATTATCAAATGAATACTCCCAAAATTGAAAGGGAGATTCCTTGAGGTATTCCCTTCCAAATGGGACCATCCACAGATCCTAGAACCCTCAAGAAGTCCCATGCGAATGGTTTAAATGCACATCCATCATACGTGCGCAAGAAGCTTGGAGTTTCCAAGCCTGTTTCCAAGCTTGAAACTCCATCCTAAGCCCTATAAAAGAACCCTTGAGGCATGCCTTACCTCTTTAATCTCCTTCTTCCCTCCTCTCTGGCCAAAATTCTCCACGAGCTCCAACGACCTCCTTCCTCGTCCGCTCTCACAGACCATAGCAAGTGGATTTCTCTCCCTCACCATCCTCCGTGCGTCGCAATACCCACGGCCATTGCCTATCTCTCCTCATCATTGCTGCCCCTATCCCTGGAGGCTTCATCTTCCCCACGTCCGGCGTACCACCGGTGTGGGCAAATCCCCCCTTTGGTCCGACTAAATTAGGTTAGATAAGTTCTTTTAGGTCCTTAGGTTAGTTTCCACTATTCAAAACCTAAAAATATCCCTCGACGCACACGCACGCTGTCATCGTTCTCCGCTCCGGCCACACCTCTGGCGAGGTCTTCCCATCACTCCACCGCATCACACACCTCGCCACCTACTCCAAAAGCTTTGCCATACCACCATGACCAAAAGCCCTCTCCTATTTACTCCATCACTCGCCTTAGCTCTCCACCGAACAAACCCATTGCCGTCCACCTTCACTGACCTTGACGCACCACCTTACGCACTCTCACACCACAAGGCCATCACCACCGTACTCCACGTGATCCGTTGAAATGACCCTTCCAAGGGTCATTCGAGGTTTTCCCGGAAGAGTAGGGGTGTAAGTGTAATTTTGAACCCCCTGGGTTTATGTTTGTGAACTTTGTGAGAAAGAAGAAACTTCACAGGGGAAATCTCACAAATTTTCCATCTCTCTCTTCCCACACAACACACCCACTCACACACCCCCTCACAAACCCTCACCCTCTCTCTATTTAACACCACCACCACCACCTCTACCTTCACTCCTCTACCACCATTGCCACTGACGGCCTCCCTTCCTCTTCCCCGTCCCCTTGCAGCCATGAGTAGGGGAAGGAGGGGAGCTTGAGACGGAGGAGGAGGGAGAAGCGTGGGCAAGGGAGAAGGAGAGCGAGGAGCTCAGAAGAGCTCAGGAGAGCTCGAAGGAGAGGGTGCGGGGAGGAGCTCGGGAGAGGTGCGACCTCCTACAGTTGCTGGAGGAGCAGCTGCGGTCTCTGCGGGTGGAGAGCCGTGCGAAGAGAAGCTCACGAGGCATTCTGTTACTTTAGTTCTGCGGAGCTAGCTGCCCTTAGGTTGAGGCTCGGGGTTAGGAATGGCCTCTTACACCGACTCTTGTTACTTTAGTGTAAGGGGGTGCCAGCCGCCCCATGGTGCCCGGGGATAGGACTGGCCACCTTACACCGACTCTTGGTAGGCCTATTGGGCAAAT